>OZ018304.1:9740476-12247194 GCA_963969485.1 Nomada goodeniana | reverse complement strand
GATTCAAGCCACTCTCTCCTATTATATGTATATATGTATAAAAAGGCAATTTGTATCGTGATTTTTCATCGACTTTTTACATCATCCCGACCATGTTGCTATCTTGTGTTGCGGCGTGGGTGAAACTCGGCGAACCTTGTCAGTTTCTGGTTGTGTTCACTGATACGAAACCTTGATGCCGAGGAAACGAGGAAATATTCATGAAGCAATTGTTGTAACGCGTTATTAACGAATATGATTGGCGCGTGAATCACGGAGAGTAGTATAGGTGCGGAGACCTTGGACCCGAGGAATAAACAGACATGGAGTGCAAATTGAAAAATCCTTTTCTGCCGCTCCATCTCGTAAAACTGCAGTAAACGCTTTTATTGTTTAATGCTTTATGATTGGCCGGTAATGGAACACGGATGGACAATTAATTAAAACGGGGTGGAAAAGAAAATGTTTTTTTTTTATTTCCATCACGTGTTAATAATGTTATTCTTTATTAATTAATCACATAAAGAAAGCTAATACGTGCAATGCATATTATACATATATCGCATGAGCTATCAGACCAGTTGGTTTGCCTTAATTTAATTGCATTATAAGAAGGATATAAATCTTATTCTGCAGCTCAGAGCGATCCAATACCTGGAAAAATTTATAATACAAATGCGTAGTACATACTAATTCGCGAGAGGAATAAAACGTGTCACAAATCTCTCGAAAGTTAAATGAAAAATGTGTAGGTATAATAAGTTCAATTCCCTTCGTCACTGTAAAATACATCCATATCAAAATCTTGCGTTTACTCAAAACCTGCTTGTTCCCTCACCTTCCAACCGGGCAACCGTTACAATCATTCTGCTTTACTCCTACTATACTCACTTCACTTCTTACTTCCTACTTAGCAATAAAACAATTCATACCTTCTAGCATTCATTAATCTTACAAACGACGGCACACTGAAAGAATTCATGCACAAATTTTCATCCGTCCACAGCGAGTTTAGCGTCCGTCAATTCTCCGATTCGATGACGTACAATGTACACGGAAAATTCTCTCCTCTCCTCCAAAAAAAAAATGTGAACTGTACCACACGATGAAGAACATCACACAAATTCCCGAAACACTTCCGCAACCAGCAGACACAACGGGCAGAAACCTTTTTACCTCCGAATTAATAATTACACGACACGAAGGTAAGCATCATAAAGCAACGCGGGGACAAGAAAACGAATAAATACGAGTTAACTCGATTCGTTCGACGCCCATATACGGGCAAAACGACTGAACGAATTATCGGAGGCTAACGACGCGGGATCGAGCCTTTAAAAAGACGACAGACCGACTCGTCCCATTGAGAGGAAATCAGCCAGACCTCGTCCGTCTGGTTCGCTGCTTCTTCTTCTTCGCCTTCATTCATCAAACATCGTATTCCAGCAGCACATCGTCAACCCGGACATTATTCAGCCGCGTTTTTCGAAGATAATAGCTGCCTCTACAAATAAGATCGTCCGGCGACCTGAGAGGTGCCTCGTATGTACGTTCCTAGAAGAGGACACCGTCGCGACGTCAGCGAACCTCGTAAACATTCCTCGTTTCTTCTCCACGATTTCAACGCGTGTACCGTGAAAAGAAGTTTGTTATACGCCGGACATTGGCTCGGAAATCATCCAGCCCTTTGGAATTTGAGTTTCCCAGATGGACGAAGCAGAAGAATGCCGCAAGGAAGGAGGAAAATACATAATGCGGTTCAGTTTCGATTGGTTATTAAATACCATTCCGCTTTTGCCGGGAAATGGAACAACTGTATTTTGTATTAATTGTTCTGCATATTAAATTGGGTAGCAAGTTAATTCACTTTGAATTTGTGATAGTTGCGACGAATGGATCTATTGAAATACAAATTGTCGTGGGTAGAAATATTTCGGTACAATTCGAATTCCACATTGATTTTCCAAATCATGTATATAAAATGTCAAGAAGTAAGCAAACTTATTAATTAAAAAGAAAATCCAGGAAATATTGTGAGCCCTTGTGTCCAAACGGGAAAAGACAATAGTCCTTCTCACTAAAACGAAACAAGTTTCACAAAAAAAATCACGATAGGCTTATAGCACATATTTTGACATATTTTCCATTAATTCCTGCAGCTACAAACGTGTTGGTATTTAGCTTGATCGTCGACAGATGAACGAAAATATATTGATTTCGTCGAGGCAACGGTACTAAGCGTAAAAGAAAGAAACGCCAAGACGCCAGTAAAAATAGTAAATTAGAAAAGAAGCTGAAAGACGATGGATGGCCGTTTGTAAAAACAAAGAAATTTATACGCAAGATATCGCAGCTTCTTGCGGCTATAATCGTAAATAGAGGTTTATATCTTTGCAAGTACACTCGAGCACGTTGATAATCTGAGAAAAGCGGGATAATGAAACGCACGGTGGATGGAATTTTATTAGATCGTTAAGGGGAATGGTAATTCGCGACAATTTGCCCGTTTAATCCGCCCGATACCTAACTTTTTCCTCTTTAGATCGAGGCTAGTATGTGTGTATGTAGTACGCACCAACGAACGCAAATCCTCTGGACTTCTTAATGTGGCGTGATACTATTCCAGATACTTCAAGAGTTTTTCCACTCATATTTTAATACGCTACAGCCGTGTGTCGTATTATTCGTTTACTTTCATTTCACGGTTTCGTTACTCCGATCGAAATCTAGTCATTCGAGCAAAAATAATGGCCATTAATGCGATGATTTATTTATTATTTTCCAGTGAAAAGCTTTTCCGTTTAATCACGCGATATAAAGTATATTGCTGCGCACCTAGAAGAAGAAGGCAATACGGTTGAAGGAATGTTTGAGCAATTGGTCGAAATTTTTCGAAATCCATTCCTTCTCGACTTCAATATACCTGATACAATTTTTAATACATTCGTTCCGAGCACAGCGGGCGTGATACAAGATCTCGTAGATACACCTTCGTCGAAATGAAATTCATTTTGCAACCGCGTCGTGTCTCTTAGAAGTTTCACAAGCATTTCAGATTTCCTTTTTCACTTCCTGCATTCTTTAAAGAAATCTCTATTGCCTTCACTCCGCCTGATTGTGAGTGTCGAAAGCGGATCGGAATTCATATTTCTTCCTCGGTGCCATTGCATACCTGATACATTCGTTTTTAATTAGATGCCGATATCAGATTTGATTATATCAAAATAACAATACCGAATAATACAATAAAATTTGGAAGCCTGCATTTCATTGCAATACGATCGAATGTTGCAAATATGCCTGGTTGAAAATTAAATGCCTCCTTTCCTTTCCTATCACCCCCTTTCCTTGACCCAATTTCGTCCAGAAAATCCAGTAGATATTTTTGGCCCCTAAAACGAGGGCTGTATTCACGTTGAATATCAAAGTTGATAAAACACTTTTCTCTCCTGACGCTTTTCCACCGAAAGAAACTCCATCGCACGCCTGTCCCGACGTTTCCAATCGACGTCATACTTCACCAGGCAGCCGGGCTCCTCCGTTGAAACGATTCTATCGCGTGAACGATCGCGAATCGTAGATCGTCCCTGCGTTTCCTATAACACAGAACGCCGGGGAACGGCACGGCGATTCGTCTGTAATTCCACCCACGTGCTCTGACTGCTCTACGGTCCATTCATCAAACGGCGCGAGTACTTAAGTTTCGCTCGTAAGCAGGCAAAGATAGACCGGGGGACGAACCTGTATGAATACGCACGCAGCTGTATGCAAGTACATGAGCAGCCTTATTCCTTATAAGACGAGCCTACCAACTTCACCGTTGAGAGAGAAAGATCGAGATCGCAGCTCGATATAAAACGATCCGACCCAGCATTTATTTATTTCTACCTGGGAGTCGCGCGTTGTTCAGGCTGATTTCGACCAAATAACCGATAGAATTATGCACTTGGCCGTCCCGTAAGTAATGCGGTTTTTTCGGCGCGTGCAGTCAGTCCCATAAGTACACGTACTGTAAGAGAAAATATGCACTAATACTCGAATCGAAGTCTCGATTAGGTATTAGAATAATTGCGTAGGCGTGTATATATTAACAAGGTATTGCGTTTATTAATACTGTGCTCCCTCGACCGTAGTCTATACAAGAATGCCTTCCTTTGGCATAAGCGTCGGTCGTGAGGACGCCTACGTCACCATGGCCCTTTTTAACCATTTTAGGGTTCGCCCCGAAAGAAAGCTACGCTAGACAAAGACAGCGTGCATCGGCGAAATGCACATGGCCCGCCTCGGCCGTTCCTGTACCACGAATATTCTAACAGTACCCTCGCGCAAGTATAATTTTGATACTTTTTACCCTGGCGGTAGTTAGATTCGAGTTAGATTTGAGATGTTCGTGTATGTATTCAGCTATCCATATGCGTAATTGCTTCTAGTAATACTTCTAAAAATATTGGAATAATAGAAGTACCAAAAATACGTACATTTTCAAAATCTGACAATGATTTTGACGTATTTATTAATATGTAGTAGAATTTATGGAATAAGTGCATATATGTATAAAATAAGTACATATACATATACAAATTCAGGGTGGGCCGGAAATCGTAGTAGAACCGGGTAGGGGGTGATTCCACGTTAAAGAAAAAAGAAATATTTTGGTACATTTTCTACTCCGGGGCTCCGTTTTCGAGAAAATCGATTTAAAGTTTGTTCAACTTGTAAACGATTTAGTGCAATTCGCTTGTCGTGTTACGAGCCGGGGCTGTGGGCAACGCCTAGCCCGGCGATGTTGACATAACCCAAGGAATACGGTTGAGAATTTGTTAGTAAGGTGCACGGACGAACCCGATGCGAAATCGGGGAGCCTCAGGAATAGAGTCAAGCGCGGACGAACCTGATGCGAAATCAGGGTGCCGCAGGAGAGTGAAACGTCGTGGACGAACCCGATGCGAAATCGGGGAGCCACTAGGAAAGAAGTTCGCAGACGAACCCGATGCGAAATCGGGGAGCTGCTAGGAGGTTGGCTTATTCACAGACGAACCCGGCGCGGAGCCGGGGAGCTGTTCGGAGGTTGGAAAACGTACGGACGAACCTGATGCGAAATCAGGGAGCCGTAGGATACAGACGAACCTGGTGCGAAACCAGGGAGCTGTAGGATGGGTTAGCTTTCGTGGACGAACCCGATGCAAAATCGGGGAGCCACTGGGTTGGAGTATTTGTAGTTATTTTGTTTGGATAAGGCGTGCGAACGAACCTGATGCGAAATCAGGGAGTCGCAGGAAATGTTAGTTTGTCTCGTAACTTTTAAATTAATATTCGATACAACTCGAGCGGTTAAGTTGTATCTGTGGGAACGTTACTACCGATATAAAGGATTACGGGGTAAATATAGGTTTAACGAATCTACTCGATTTAATGGTGAACAAATTATAAATATATATTCAAATCAGTCGTTGGTACAAATGTAATTGTCGCGATGAAATAATATAAAAATATGTAAGTTACCTAAGTATTTGCACGGTGTTGACGCACTGGCGATGCGGGGTCTGAGAGCCGCTTTAAGAGTGTTCCGAAAGAACTTCAACCGGACTAGCGGATTCTAACGGGTTAATCTATGATTCGAAAGGTGCGCTAAGCCCAATCTCACTAGATATAACTGACTCTGTACGAGCGTGGCACGACGTGACGTTACGCGTGACTATGTAACTCTGAACCGACGAGGGTAGAAACCAAAGGGTTTATATACCCCCGAAATGCACGGGAACGCATTAGAACTTTCCATATAAGGAAATTTAGGAGTCTTCGTCGGACCACGCCCGTCTTGGTCGTAATGCAGCTGAACGCACATGTGCTCAGGACCCCTTTTTCTGTTTATGATAACCGAAAGAATTTTAGGGCGTTTTCCCATCACAGACGCGAGCACGAAAACGCGTTGTGAGCGACGTATGGAATATTCTTCATGCGTAACAGTTGTGTGGTGTTTACAAACGTTCATGATTTTATGGATAAAACAATGCAAAGTGTTTCTACGGATTTTGTATTCTTTTTTACTACTTGCTATTTCCATAGTACAATACAGTGCACTATTTTCAGTATCGTTGAAAAATGTCTTTCTCGTTGCGGCATACACAATTTTTCTCGACGAATTAATTTTCAATTTTCCGAATTCCTCAATAAGCTTTTGTTTCAAGTGTGGAATGTTTGAAATATCGTCTTTATAAACTTGTTCTTTGATATACATACACGTGAAGCAAATTCTACTAAATCGTGTACAAGTTGAACAAACTTCAAAGTCGATTTTCTCGAAAACGGAGCCGCGGATGAGAAAATGTAGTACCAAAATATTTTCTTCGTCTTTCACGTAGAATCATCCCCTGCCCGGTTGAACTATGATTTCCGGCCCACCCTGCATATTCCATAAACTTAGTGCCGTAATAAATTATGCGGTCCCTACAAACTCACGAAAATTTCCATTTTCATTTCCAATACTCCAATATAAACAGCAGAATCGTACACTTTTTAAAGATCTTCCTCTATACACGCACATATCCACACGTCTATGTTAAGCGTCACGAGCACAATGATTTTATCTAACCTCGCGATCGGGCATTGATTTACGTGTTTCTGCCTTTCGATTGTTACTCCCGAGGAACTTCGTCTGTCATACGAGTATTTCCACTGGGAAGCTACTGCTGACCGATCGTGCATCGTGACAGAGATCACACTACAACCTGTCTCTTGATTCTCCTCGGTACATTTTAATCGCGCCATTTCTATAGCACGTGATTTTTCGACAGCCAACTGCAGTTGAACTCCGTTTATCCTAGCAGATGCATATGTCGGGGGCACGACGATTCAGATAATAGAAACTCCTGTACTTTTGAATTTCTGTAAGAGCAGCTGAAATTCGGAGAATGTGAACTCTAGCACGTTTCTGTGTCGCGATTCAACTTGACACACAAACAAATGTTGGTTTGTACAGGCTGCCCCACGTATAAAAAATATTTAAGGGGTACATTGTATTATAGTTCTATCGAAGAAACAAAAGTTAACGTTCATATTTCCAAAAGAAATGCGGGCAAGATAATTCTGATTAGTACAAGTTACGCAGACTTACGTGCAGATGACCTCTGGTGTAACAAAATTTGTTGTAAAATTTGAAGATACATACCATGAAATTGGCGGCGAAAGTTACGTGGGCCACCCTCTATTTAATATCAAATTACGCGGTTCATATAACTGGATCCGATGTACGATATCGATAATAAGACTTCTTAGGATAAGTCAGAGAGAGCTGGTGCGTCTTTTTCAAAACCATCAGCGCATTGTAAATTTAATAGTTATTCAAGGTAAAAACCAATATATTCAAATAAGTAAATACATATGAAACTATAGTATCGAAGTAAAACTGGAAACTAATCATAGATCGTTCCACGAAAAAAGAAATAAAGAAAATGAGATACCAGGCTTGCATAAAAATTTCCATGTATTTAACTATGCGATATAGGTTGTTACCAGCCAGGGCTGTGGACAACGACAAGGCCGGCGAGAGTAGTATTACCCAAGGGACTTGGTTTATCAGTTTCTTAGATAGGTGTACGGGCGAACCTGCTGCGAAATCAGGGAGCCGCAGGAAGGTGAAACGTCGGGAATGAATGCGATGCGAAATCGGGGAGTCACTAGGATGAAGTTCACAGACGAACCTGGCGCTAGACCAGGTAGCCAGGTAGTTCGGAGAGTGGTAAACTTACAGACGAACCTGATGCGAAACCAGGGAGCTGTAGGATGGGTTGGGTTTCGTGGACGAACCCGATGCGAAATCGGGGAGCCGCTAGGATATGTGTAGCGAGGACGAACCCGATGCGAAATCCGGGAGCCACCGGGTTGTAGTAGTCTCCTTGTTTGGATAAGGCGTGCGTGCGAACCTGATGCGAAATCAGGTTGTCGCAAGACGTGTTAGTTTGTCTCGTAACACTAAATTGAAGTTTCATACAACTCGAGCGGTAAAGTTGTATCAGTGGGAACGTTGCTACTAATACTATAAGGATTACGGGGTAAAGATAGGTTTTAATGAATCCACTCGATTTAATGGTGATCACTTTATATGTATATTGCGAACCAGTTATAATACAAATGTAATTGTCGTGATGAAATAATATTATGCGTGAGTTAATTGCCCATGCTTGCACGGTGTGTCAACACCGCTGTGGCGATGCGGGGTCTGAGAGCGGCTACAAGAGTATGCCTAAGGAACTTTAACCGAACTCGCGGATTCTAACGGGCTAACTTGTGATTGGAAAGGTGGCCTAAGTCCAATCTCGCTGAATGCAACCGACTCTGCACGAACGTCACACGACGTGACTCTACGTCCGACTGTGTAGCTCCGAACCGAAGATGATTGAAACCAAAAGGTTTGTATAGTTTCCAAAATGTATCGAGACTCATTAGAGGTTTCCATGTAAGGAAAAAACGTCGAAGTCGTCGTCGTCGGGTCACGATGCAGCTAGTCGTGATTAGGCTCCCCCTATTTGTATTCGATAGCCGAAAAGAATCTTTGGCCGTCTTCCCTTCTTACGCAAGCTCGAACGAAAGAGTGGCGTCTGAAAAATATTCTCCACGCGTAGCAAGGCAAATAAATGCAGTAAGGTAACAGCAATTCGGCCATTGTCTCTAAATTTGAAAAAGTTCATATTATGTGGCATATTATGTATTAATATTCACCGATAGAACGGTTCTCTTTCGATTGCAATATGAAAGAAGAACAAGCATATAACTGCAATACTTGAAAAGTCCATGATCTGAATTATAATTAAGCAAAGAATAGACTCGTTGCTCAAGGTGCACGTTTTATTTGTAACGCCCTCGACTTGCGCTTAATTACACTTCGTGTACGAAGCGTCTAATTTGCATGCATTGCGATTCCGAGTGCGCATACGCCGCACCAAAGTCGCATACTAGACGCTTGGGAATAGAAAGCGATAATTTATGGTGATTGACTGCTTGAACAGAGACCTCTCCGACTTTAAGCACAGATGTAAAAGAAGAAAGTTGATATTTGGATTATGAATCGTCCGTTCGACTGTTTAGTGAATTACGATGGTTGTTCGCAAAGTTTTAAGCACTTCGTTCGACAGGAAAGCGAAATTAACTGTACTCTACTTCATTTCCACACGCCTTACAAAAGAAGTTATAGGAATGAAGAAAAAAAAGATGATAAAATATTCTCATTCGTACCTGTGCCTATTTGTCAGAGTTGCTTCGACTAGGAGAATTGAATTTTAAACCAGTACAAGTTAACCATGAGAGATTATCTCACCTTCCCCGACAACTATGCAAATTTCACGAGGAAAACACGATTATCTAGCCGATAAAAGTCATTTATTATTGCGACATAAACTAGAAGTTCGATACAGAAGTATGATTTGCTCGATGCATTCTTTATTTTGCTTCTTACGAGCACCGATTAGAATTTAGAAGTCCTCGATATATTTCTCATTACTTTGCACAGATGATTCTATAAATAACGATAGTGTATAATGAATTATAAATTATATTCGTAACTTAAAATCAGGTTGCTGTATTAGGTGTCTCAAGAAAATTAATCACAGCGTCGTAAATATCATTATTAGTATGTAGTTCCAATTCCTCATCAGTATGCAACTTTCAAAGAAAGTTCGAAGAAAGAAAGGAGGATTTTAAAGGAACACCTTGCTTGTGTTCCGACAGGTTTCTTGAATAATATTGGCCAAATCGTTGAGAATTCGTCTAATTAAAATGTTACCTAGATTCATAAATGTTTGAGCAAGCATTTGAATTTCAAATCAATCTTCCAAATTCATAAGGATCAAACCCTCTGCAACTTATAATACTAATACTAATAATAAATTATTATTGCCTTCTTGAAATATAACTAGCTTCAATAATTCAATATAAGTCGAGAGATTTTATGCATAACTTGGAACCATATAAATAGAATAGAAACAGTTTCCACGTCTACAAACTTCGACCACTTTTAGGCGATACCTACTATTCACAATTCATTGAAATCTGGTTATAAACGTCTGCGTAACAAAATTATAATTTCCATTTAATTGTCCAATCTCCTAAAATCAAGCCGCATGTACATTCATATGAAAGAAAATAATTTGAAATTGACTGGTTACTGATTAAACATAAAACCTGACAATGCACATTTCTGGCAATGCCACGCGAAAGAATATCAATAAGATACGTCTCAAGTACGTACTTTCTCCACAATCTGTCGTTCCAAACATTACTGTCGATGTGTCAATATTGCCAATATTATTAAACACACGAAACAACAAGAGGAACAGTACTAGATTGTCACTGACAGTAAATATTGATTAGAACCTATGAAATCATTCTTTCCATTCCAAAACGATCTCAAAATTATTCAGCGCCCTTCCCTTATAAGCAATATTATATTACTATATTTCTTTTCATTCAAATTGTTTGCAGATATAGGTAACAGCTACTGAAGCACCAGCGGGACCTAAGATAGTCTGTCCAAATTTTGCTCAAGCTCCACCATGAGAGAGTTAACAACGAATCTTTCCAGAAAAGTAAAAGAAAAAAACATCGCAAATGTCAAGCAGCAAATAAAAATCTGATCACACGTATTCGAACGCATTTATAAAATGAAACAATAAATGCTTCGCAAGCCGATACATAAGATTTATGTCCAAATGACGGTCATCGATGTGTACGCACGACTCGGGTCATCAAATTCTGTACGATTCGCAGTGATATTAGCATAGAATGATAATACACGTCAAATTCCGTAAGAAGATGTAATTAAACAGAATAAAATGTCGAGAAATATCCGATACAATATTCTAGCCAAGGGTAGAGTCGTAGCCATGCGTAGCAGGAACGTGGCAGGTAAATAATAACAGTTTAATGGAGACACATTTACCGCTGAAAATAAGACTCGTCCGTGCAAACAGTAACGAGGAGAAACAGTTTTCGGCTCGAAACTGCAGCAGCGAAGTATAAAAATGATATCGTCCGAATATATGTATAATTACGGGCCGTACTGTAAATCTTATTCGGAGCTGGATAGGTAGAACGTTCCAATGAAACAATCGTATTGTTTCCACGAGAAATGCGCGCGTGCACCGATGCTCGGCCCCTCGATAGAAACAAAAGGAGAAGACTGCGACAGGCGGAGTGGGCACGAGGAAAGGGGACCACATGAATGAAGCTCCCCATTCATGCGTGCCTCTAACCCCTTCCTTCAACCCCTCGCACCGTCTATGGGATCTTGTCGGTTACCAGCGACACGACTATTCGATGCGCGCACGTACACCACACAAGAGCCGAACAGACGCACACGCGTACAGAACGAAGCGCCGCGGCACACGTGACCGCCATTGTGATCGCGGGGAAGAACCGGCACCGGCACCGGCACCGGCACCGGCACCGGCACCGGCAGTCAACCGCGTTATTCCCGGCTTTCTTTGCGGGAACAGGGACACCGATAGCATACTCGTTCTGTTCTAAGTGGTACGTACCCTGGAGATCCTCGATACCGGGACCAAGCTCATTCATTTCTTCGGTCACGTAACCGAGATTAGGCGTGTTTGGCGCCGACGTTTTTACGGCTAATGACGGTATCATCGACCCCTTTGATGACCGGTGAACGGAACCCCTTCGAGAATCTTCGTTCCTCGACGGATCGCGGTTCGATTCTGAGAACTTTTTTTTACCCCGCGGTTGACAGGTGCACTTGTATCATATAATATTTGTGGCGGGCACTGTTGTCTTAGAATATTCGAGGTACAGGAACAAGTCAAACTATACACTGTATGAATACTTTCTTAGCCCACTGTACGTCTGCTCGAGGGAGAGGTGTTCAAAATTTGGAAGTGTAGGAGTTATTTCGAGTTGAGTAAGGAAGCGGGAAAGGAGTTCAAAGTTCGAGGCTCGGTTATTGACGACGACTATTAGGCAATTTGTAATGTTTACAAAAGGGTCGGGATTCTTATAATTAATACCTACTTAAAAGTGCTTAATATGAATAATATGCAGCACGATTTGAAGAAAGGTAAGGCAAGCCGGAAATTCAGAAACGTATGAAGCTCTTTGCGTACAAGTAAAATATGTTATCCGTAATACAACCCCATTTTTGGCTCGTGCCGTAATTCGGTTTTAAGGGGTGAAATTGCCGCATGAAAAAAATTCAAAGGTTTCTTTTTCGTGAAATATCTAGAGAACGCTGAGAGATATAAAAATAAAAAGTACAATCCTGCATCGCTTTATTGAGTTCAGTAAACTGCGTAAACAAATTTCTTTAGAAATCCATGATTTTTTAAATCTTTTTCGTTGAAAATATTTCGTTGGTACACAACAGAACCGTGGTATATTATATAACGAATGATAAATTAAGAAAGTATCTGTCAACGTATGATCCTATGCCGATACCCTGACCTGCCTACTATTTTACGGTCTACTGTAATTCGTTTTCATTGAATGGTTTGCAGCGGGGGAAAATGAAAAATATTAAAGGGTGTCCGGGACGATTAATATTTATGGTTCATGCTTGCAGGCGTGTCATTTATTTAAGGGCAAGTATTGATGTGACAGCTTGATAAACGATAAATGATCCTTATATTTTCGGTGCATGGCCATTATTATAGGTAACACCGAAACATTGGGCAACATACATGGAATGTTTGAGACAAGGCATTGTATCAAATTGCTTGCTTGTTTATTCCCTATTAACAATCTACATATACTAGTAAATTGTAATCAGCTTGAAATGCGACACAAAAATTAATCGAATTAAAAATTCATTCTTATTAATTTAGTCACTATGAACGCTGTTTTCAAATCATTTACCATTTCATTATGTTAAACCTGTATGAAATTTAAATGATTCGAGTCTCAAGATTTATATGTAATTTATAGTCAGCTGCTTACTATTACCGTCATGCCGTACCGTGTGAACGAGGAATCATTCACTCAACAAACTTCCACGTCCTGAAACCGACACCAAAGATAATTATACCGATATAAATTTTGTCTATGATTTTTTATTACTCCATCCTCTTCCCGTTACGCTAAAGGTGACAGTAATTGCAGTTATCTATCTTCCGTCGCGTCGCATTTGCATTATCGCAATGAAACTTACGAGTGACGCCGGGGCGCGTACGCACCTTAAAAAGATAAGGCAGAGAATACAGTAACGTAAGAAAATTGAAGAGAAAAGTAACGAAACTGGCAGCGTGAAAAGTATTGCCGATTTATCTTCAAATCAATGTTGTACCATTCAAAGTATGTAGTTGCCACCGAAAACCACGCACAGTCGAGGGCGCTTGCTCTCCTTTCTAGAACCACTGCAAGAAAGTGTTTTCGGCTGATCTGTCACGGCGCGGCCCTTCGAATATTATCTACATATCCAAAACGGCGATCTTGAAGTTTGGTCCTTTTATTTTTTGGAAAAGCAAATATTCACACGGACTCAGGGACACCATTTTTGGTCAAAAGTTCGTATACCGACAGTGCGGTACGACTTATGAAAATAATTGTGCAATGAAAACTGTTAGGGCCATTGAGCTGCATGATCGAGGTTGCAGTTATCTTACTATTGGATTCCGGGGTAGACGGAATCGTGTGCAACAATCTACTTATGCAAAGAAGTTTTACAGAAGAATGCCGTAACAAGTTTGCTACAATACTACATATATCGCGATTTTTAGGGGGAAAGGTCGACCTTAACCCCTGCTGAGTCACCTTAGCCAACGCGGAGTCTGGCCCTTGGAATCGATAACTGCTACCTTACTGAGTAATGTTTATTCTGACTAGGATAGAATCCGCGGGCCTTGCATCCAACATTGTAACCCAAATCTTTCTAAGGCAGGACTAACATTTTTTCAAGAAGAAAATATCAATCTCGGTACCTAATAAAGGCCGATTCAGAAAATTCCTTCAGACACGGACTAACTCCGCTCATCATGTATCCATTCCATCGTATTCTGGCTACTTCACACGCGTTCTGGTCACTTGAAAACATTCATATCCGAACGGACACGTTGCGCTAAGCATGAATTGCCTACAAGAAAGTTTGTCCAAGCCGATCCGTGTTTGAGCGGACAGCATGAATCGGCCATAATGCGTTTTCTGCGTCGATTCCAGCCACTTTGTAACAGGGACGTGAGTTTAACGAGTAGCAAGGAACGTCGACCAGTCCTCGAGAAGTCGAGATTGAAAAGTGTATACGACTGTTGTCTCATTCATCGACGAGGAGGAAGAAGATTCCTGTCCCATTCATCGTAGTCCCGTCACGCATGACGGGGGCCTAGGATCGCTGGATTTTAAGCACAGCAAGAACGCAAGCATGGCCAGAGGGACCGACAGAGTCCCGGTGGGAGATGAAGAACACGTTTCTTCTTTTTCGTCAAAAGAGTAACAAGAATGTCATAAGCGGTGAACGACGAAGACGCGGGGAATCCTGTTTGCGTAACGAGCGTCGATCACGATTACAGTACTAATGGAAGCATGTACTTTATATGGCGAAATAAAATTACTGCTAAGAACGTCGAATTAAAATATCATTGGACAAGCAACGCGATGTTAATCATCTTTCGGCAGCCACGAAGAAACGGGTCCAAAATTGTGTAGCGTTGAAAGCGGGTACGTTCGTGCATTCCGGCTCCCCAAGGGGTCGTGAGTATACAGAGGGGTCCCCCTGCGTAACATGTGCCTTCAACATTTTCGATACACATGCATACGGCCTGGTTTATTCTTGGAAAAAAGAATACCCACGAAAAGAGGGCCTTACTTTTCAAGAAAGTGTGGCCATAAGATTTTGAGGAATGAGTCCTCCCATCGGTAGGATCATTTTGACAATTAGGGGCGTTTACGCTTGACTGAAAACTGTCGAACAGATCTGCTCAATTTATGAAACGTTTCAATGTACCATCAATTATTTGTTGGGATTTATACTTTCTCACTTATTAGATGCACTTCGAAAGCCACTACGAACGGCACTATTCTATGCTCTTAACTCAAGAATCATTATTTATTATTACTGCGAAGGAAAAAGCTCGACAACTTATTCCTTCAAACGCTGCGCGTTCGAGTCCCTGTGCCGCTCCCTTATCGCAACCTGTATTTTCAAAATAACCGCACCAATCAACTACAATTTCACACTTTCAAGAATTATGACACCCCAAGCAGCACACCCATTACGCCAGCAATATCTGCACCCATTCGCGCCAATCCTTTATGATTTAAAGCTACAAACGAACCGATAGCGCCTCACCGCAGCCAAATCCCAAAAGCGTTGACCCAAATCAGCACGCATAATGGTATCGCCGCGTGAAATAAGCATCGCAAAAATGATCACGCTCGATGCACATATCTGCCCTTGCACTCGGTTCACGCGATATTAAAGCCGCGGGGCACCGCGCCGTCGAGAGGGAGAAGTGAAAGCCTCTTTCCGTTCAATACAACAGAGATTTTATGCGCGCCGATTCTCGTCGGTTCGCTTAAATAAAGATCGTAAATAAAGAAGTTAGCCGTAATAAAGCGCGAACCCCGGGGCAAATGTAATTTATCAGGGCCAATTATATCGAGGCGTTCCCTGGACACGGACACCGGCCGAAACCGCGCGTTTTCGAAAGTGATCAAATACACCGTTACCCGAGCGATTTATCGATTTGGATCGCTGGACGTTTCATACGGGCCAAGGACCGGGCCATCTTTGACCCGGCCTCCGTTAGTTCGTATTTATTCGAGCGATATTTAATTGATCACCGGGATCGTTCGACGCTATTGTGGCTGCCTTTGAATGGAGGACGACGATCCAGATAATCCGGCCCACGCTTTAGTTACCTTATCCTCCTCCTCAGTCTATTGAATGGTCTGCGTACTCGGTACAACGATGAAAATGGTCGACCGACGATAACCAGCGGAGTTATTAATCGCATACCGGACGCGGATTATCTCTCAGGAATGGACACAACAACGACAAGGGATATGTACCTATGGAGGGACACGCGATTTGAAACGTTGGCGAATATGGGACGACGAACGAGCTGTAAGCTTTACGATTACGAATCTCGTGCTTTAAAAAATCCTATAAAAATACAAAGAGGTCTCGAGGGATTGAAGTATTTAAGTACGGTACACATTTCGAATAGAGCAATGTGCGAAAACAATCTAATTATGAGAAAACTAACAAATGTAAAGCTACACCTTAAACCTGTTTGAGTAGAGAATAATTTATATTGAACAGTTTGCAATTAGAGCAAGGAGTATAACGACTCTCCACGAAAGTTGTAGTAACACCAAGCAGAATAGAATCGTGACCACGCGGAATTTTCTACGCAACCATAATTGTAAGATATTTGAATATCTTTATCGTCTCGTAATCATTATTCGAAAAATCTTGAAAATGTTTGAACCATCGGTTGTCCACGAACCGTGTTTCAAAACGGCGCGAAAATGATCATTCCATTCCCCCATCGCTGATCCTGATATCTCGTCTCGATCATGCGGTACACTTCGAAACTGGTAGATCGACAAAGTCTTCGGCCGTGCGGCTGCGACATTTAAATAACCGTTTCGCGCGTCCCAAGAGTCGATCGGGCCCCGTAATCATTGTGCCTTCGGTTTAAACAATCTCCCGTTCCTCGAGTGCGTGTACATACATGCGAGAGGCCCGGAGGATGCAATCAATCCTCGTTTATACGCACGCTTCACCAGCTGGGATGCAGCGTCGTCTTAAGAAAGCTATCATAAATTATTGCGAGCTCGGACGTGTCCCATATGGTATCATAAGTTTTCAGCCACCCCGTGGCACGATAGTATGGCGATGCTACTCGACAATTCAAGTCGCCGTGAAGCTGCAATAATAACCGTTTACCCACGCACCGGAATTAGAATATATCCGGCCGATAATTTATGGAGGAATTATGCACGTTATTATGTATGTCAAGAAGACCAGGGGAACGGGAACGCGGATTCTCATTTATCGCCGATCGAACGTCGTTTTCCCCCCATGACGGATGACCATCGTGGAAAAACCAAACGCGAAATCGCCAGCGTCGCTGAAACGGCGATAAACGAGAAAACGTTGCTAAAGGTAAGAAAAGCGGTCGTCATTTTCATTGCGATGCATAGAGCTGTTCTGGGGTCTCTAGTTAAGTTGATCCGCAAAGTGAAATATCAGGATATCGCTGTAATACAATTACGATCGCTTTCGTATATTATCCTATCGCACGACAAAGACCGGGATGTATGAACAAGTATGGATTTAGTATGGATGAAAGCGGTTTCCAAAGGTGGTTTCACTCGGGAAGACATCGAGCAATTTTTTCGCGTGAAATCGAGCTGAAATCGAGCGTAGGGAAACCGAAAACGTGGGATCACAGACGGATAGGGAACGGCCAGACGGTTCAGCCGCGCGTTATTATTATTTTCTCAAGTTTTACCAGAATCGAGGGCATAATGACTGGTTGTAAAATTTAACAAGCACCTTATAAAGCACAACCGTCGGCGCGGTATTTCTCTCTGTGCGTAAAATTGCGATCGTGTATCGCGTTTCAAGCTTCCCTTGTCCCATCCGTGCAACGTGTACAAGCAAAGGATCTCCAAGCTCGTACAATTCGAAGCAGCAAGATTCTAAAGAAACAGGAAAGAACGGTCCACAAGAAAAAGTATCGAAGGAAAACACTTCCAGACACGCGCAGTTATTACAGCGCGCTCGATGTGACCATAATCACGGCAAAACTGTCGCAAGTATCGACCCTGAGGAGAATACGATCGCCCTCTATTTCATCGATCGCGATAAGCTGTCGAAAAGGAAAATAATAATAAACTACAAGGCTGGCCAGGACACTCGGTGGACAGACGACGCGTCGCACATAGAGACAAGGCTGCCACGAAGAACACCAACGATTTCTTTTCCTTCAAAATGACTTCATCCACGGGCGATTCCAAGGATTTCGTTCGTGGAAGGAAGCAAAAAGCAGGTAGCAATCACGTCGTGGAATGTGCGGGAAGGTCGAAATAATAGCCGTTGCCGCAACGAGGAGAGCCGAAGCTGATAGGAGGATAGTGGTGAACACAGCCCGCACGATGAACTCGCGCGAGCCATCCTCTGTGAAATTCCTTGTGTGCGCATGGGTCGCTGACTAATAACATGATTTTGTGCCGCGTTAAACTCCAGCAGGTTATTTCCGTCGGTTTGCAGGCCTCTTTCCGGGGGATATCTCGATAGCTTTGCGATTAATTGCGTTTCGTTTCATGCCGCCCTGCTTGGGAGTAAATACACCCGATCTTGACCTTTCGACGAGCTTGGAATTTCTTTGTGACTCTCCACGACTTCGCTAAATAAAGCAACGCGCATTCCGCCTTTTGAAATGTACGACGAGATGGATCGGACCTTGGCGTGTCCCTTCGAATTGGCTTGAGAAATTGTATCGGGTGGTAGCAGAAATGTTGCTTGAACTTTCGATGGAAGTTCAATGTGTCCGAAGGGGACAAGATATTCGTTGCATGTCGGCGTTAAAATGTCGAAGTGTACAGTGGCTAATAAATCACTGAGAAATTAATCATTGAAAGAGTCAATAAATGCTTCCCATCGCTGCAATAAAGCACATCACTCGTATGCGGTAATCATATTCATGTTCGATATGTAGTGTATGTATGGAAGATACTTTGAGGAACCTGACTCGAACTGCAGGGTCATAAATCAAGTGTCTGGTCTTTAAATATTGTCCACCTCTTTGCTAATGTATACGAACGACACTAGCCTGTTTCGTGTAACACCTCTGGGTAATGAAATTCATCTGCCAACTTGCCTGTCTGACTGATACAAGTTTCAAATTTCAGACCTCTTCTGTTCGAACCTGTTCATTTTAACAGGTATCATTGGAAAAATGAATTTTTGCAATTAATTTTTTTGACAACATTATCAAATATTTGCCAAGGTGGTTCTTTCTTATAAACATATTCGTGTTATTCATAACATCTCGCATAAACAGCATTATCTCGTGGCACGTATTGTAATATAATACTGAATCGTTATATTGTGTTATATTATACTGTAGACGTTATTTTCAGTAAACTTCACGTAACTTGGAATAGAGGGTAGGTAGGGTAATAAGAATTCAGTCTCCTTCAGTTGACAACTGACTTTATTAATATAAAACGTCGACACACGACAATTCTCTAACAAACAGCGACTCCCACACGATTCACACGATACACTCAATTCAATACTATCTGCTCTCGATGCGACTCCCTTGAACTCTTCTGCTCTCAATCAGCTCTCTTCTAACTCTCCCTTAACTCTGACTCGCGCACGCATCATCCACTCTATATATTCTTTCACTCTTAGTTACTCTCTCATTCTATTCCCCATGTGCTCTCACTCATTTAGGATCGGTCGCGTCCGCCCGATATCCGTGGGCCACTGTACCCTCCGTTCGCACGATCTTCTCAAGTACTCAGATCCAAATGCATATCTTTCGCATCTCGGAGTCATTCAATATTTCAAACAGTCCCGCAGTGCAATTTCCAATCCAAGATACCCTCTATCCCTTCTCGTTTAGAATTATTTCGCAACTTTTCCTACCGATTTTACATTGCATCCATTTGTATTCGCTAAAACGCAACGCAAAACATAAATTTCAGAGTACCCTAATATTTCCTTAATCCTTGGCTACAAAGTAGTTTGCCTATAAAGAATGCACGTTCTCGTTGGAATTCCTCTTGTCCAGTCATGCTAAACATTTTCGTAGTATAATTTCAAATATATCACAGAAACCTGTGCAATAAATCATAGTACCGGTCCTTGTTATGTGCTTTAATTATTCGACTGTCTGAAGCTAGGTAAAGGAACGGCCCGATATAAACACCAACTTGCAACCTGAATCTCAATAATATCTTAGAAAGTCAAGAAACGCGTTCCTGCGAAAACTTGCAAAACTGGACGACGACGACTGAACGGTAACCTGCAGAAAATTAAAGCAGCAAAAATGTACTTCCGAGAGATCATGATTCACGATGATCGGTAGGCACTGCTGCGGAGAAGATCATTATCTCTGCGCTAAATCTAAAGATCACATCGCCGGTGATCGCGGCAAGCAGCGACACGGCTCTTTTTTGTTAGTAAGAACTCAAGGGGTATGATGTCGTAGTACGGGTGAAACTGAAAAGAAACCGAGGGGGAAGTCGCTCATTTGCGTAGAGTTTCAACTTTGAAGACATCGTGTCGGAAAGATCAAGATAATAATGCGAACAGATTGATATCGGTACGCTTAATTCGAGAGGTAGGTACGTACTATACATAGAGTTGTCGATCAGCAGCAACACGATATTCATTCGATGCAAAGGATTGCTTGCAAGATGCCAAGACACATATATCTCGTGTCCTTTATAGCAGTCGCAAAAAGAAGTGGACAATTTGTTGAAAAACGAAATTCTTCAGGACATTCCCTTCCACGAAGAAGTCCACGGGGATCCAAAGATAACATCATGGAAAGATCGTTATCTTCCGGCTCAATCCGCAGCGCCCATCTGACAATGAGCTGGTTACCGCAACTAGGGGCACGACTCTACCTCGCGTTCTGCGTCTCCGATTTATCTGCCTTATTACGAGTAACGCAATGCAGAGATGCGGCGATAATTTCGCAATTAATTGCACCGTTCTCCGTGGAGTGTTTTCGTCAAGGGAATAAATCACCTTAATCTCAACCATTCTGGAGATATGCTACCTCTGCGCGCGGATGCATCTTCACGCTTTAGAATAAATGTTTGACTAACGACTGTGCACTGATATTTAACATTTTCCCGAACACGTGATTAATATTTCATTTTATGATTTTCAAATGGCTCGTTTCCCTGGGAAAAATAATCCTTTTACGTGAATTCATCTATTTGAATTCGCGCTGCAAACGTGTAGAAACAATTCATTTTTTACAACAGTCCCACTTTTTACGCCCACCTCTTCGACGTTTCTTGGTTCCGGTTTATAATCTAATGGTTATGTTCGTAATAAAACATGGAAGATATGGTTATAATACTGTCGTCAATTAGCATAAGAATAACACGTTGATTAATAGTTCAGTTATCCATGGCTGATGAAACTGAACGTTATAACACAATGGATGGAACTCTTCGTTTGTTGCCAAACACGTTTGACGTTATTATTTTTGTTATGGCAACGCTTCGAAAAGTATCACAATCCAGTGGAGCATCCTTTATAACTGTAATTACTACGTCCGTCTATTTTCCTGCGAAACTCGGAGCCACTTGTTCGCGCAACGGCTTTCTGAACGTTCAGATCGACAAGTTTTGTTGAATCTGGCAATGATTGATTATTGGGCAACAATGTTACCTTGCATTTGATTCGAATAGAGACATTTCTTATTTATCGGTAGCAATCATTTGATTGGAACCGCGAGCGTTATTATGTCATCAAATGCAATGTGTGCAATGTGCACGGTGGACGTCTAAGGAATTAATATATTTTTAATCGGGAACAGAATGCTAATAATGACCAGGGTAATTAATGGTCTCTACAAAGGACTATTAACGAGTTGTGCAAATGTAACGATTTCTGTGTTACTGCAAAAACAAGCACAGTGGTCCCAAGTCACCAAAACGACGCTAAAACCTGAAACCGTGTTTTCAGGGTCGCTGATTAAGAATCTGTTTCAACAATTCTTGGAATTCAATATTGAGAATATGTGTATTAAAAAATTGTTTGTTCTTCTCGAAAATTGGTACGGTGGTGTTTATCGAATGGTTGATAAGGAAGCTAAACTTAAAATGTTTAAACAGAAAGTTTTGAATGGTCGATACAAATAGTAGTTCGTGTTGAAGTTGCGATGCATTTGTTAATCAAGATGCATAAGTCCCAAATTACATTGCGTTTATTACATTAATTATCACAGAAACATATATAAGAATATAAAGACTGTATCTTCTGTGATAAATTTGATACATTGCAAACATTGTTCCCCAGGTATGTTCAGGGATAGTAAAATGTGTGTATAAATGTGTGATACTGTAGGAAATATTATATTATTCGATTGTTCGGTAGTGTACACGGTATTAGAATGAAGATATCGATATATTTTTAATAAAATGCAAGTATTTTTGGTGACATGTGGAAGAATGTATCCAACGCCATAGTTGGCATTTAAATAGCGCAAAAAAATAGTTTCTTATATACATGTATCAGACGATTCAGCTTGACTTTAGTTTAATAAATCACGCGAAACTAGCCTTATCTGAGTGGACTATATTATTCACCTATCGCTTATGTTTGTGTATTTAAAAGCGTCAACACAAGTTCCACAAAAACAGAGACTAAAGAAAAATTAACATTTTCCGCTATGTGAACAGACCTGCTGTTGTGACGCTGCGACCAGCAATTGGAACGCGTTCGATAAAAATTCGATTGTGTCAGCGAGTTAACACACTCGACGAAAGAGGTGGAATAATATTAAGGAAGAACTCACCATCGGATAGGAATCCATAACGCGCCGGATCACGGAAGCGTTCACCACTCTGTCAACGTACTGACCACTCGTTGCTTCTTCTCCTGTCAGACCGCTTCTGCGTACGCCGAAACGGCGCCTGCTCCGTAAAACCGCGGAAACTTCAGACCGTGGACATCCACGCGGTACGCGCGTGCACTCGCGTGAACGCTAGTCGTCAATTGGCACATATACGCATATACAAATTCATCACACCTTTCGTGTTCCAAACGGTTCCACGCAAACTACGCGCAGAATTGCTACGTTCGAATCGCAAATGTTGCACACAGTTCCGAGCGTCGGGACGCAAAAGCGGGATGCTGTCACGGGCGAAAATCGAATCGCGTGTCGGTCGATGAACAGCGCGCGCGCATCGTCGATCGCATTCAAGTGTCACGCGGGTAACGAGTTCATCGAGTCACTCACTTGTTCTCGCGAAAAAATAACGTTCATGGTTAGCTCGTTACGCCGCACCGCGAGACACGAAGCGTCGCCGTCGTACGGTGGCACGCGTGTTTTCGAAAAGCCGAGCACTGTTGGGATTCGTGATTCACGATAACGGAGAAACGAGAGAGGACGAACCTCGGACAACGCACCAGGGAGACAAGCGAGACAGCCAGCCCGTGCGCGCGTTCGAACCGATGCGATGCATCGCGGCAGCGCGATTCGAGCCAACTATTCGTCCGTGTTCGCTCGGCTTCGGCGAACCTCGGCCCCTGTCGGCACGCCCGAAGCTCTACGCGGGCGGCACTACCGAACGATCGGTGCTCGTGGTTGGAGACATTTCCGCCCGCTTATTGCGGCACTATCTTAGTCAATTGGAGATCCACGTTTTTATGAAGATAATGGATCGGTCCAAACATAAATGCGGTGTTCCTCGGTTTAAACCTCAGCGATTGTTCTGTAGCGACGTTCTATCTCAATACATTCATACGAGTATAGTACAGAAATTTTAAGTGCGAAACTCCATCTATCGATTTGTGTGCTGGCTTCGGGTTTAACTGTTTATTATTATGTGATGTTTGCTGTCAAAGTGAAAATGGAAAAAACTTGACGGGTTGACTAGGCTGACTCGTGATACAAATTTTGGACTTGGTTATATCAAATTCGGGCCATATTGTAGAGAGTATCTTCTGTACACCACGCGTGAATGGAATGGAGGTTGGGCCCGAGTTTCCTCGAGCTAAATGGACGGCAAGGCGTTAATACATGAGCTCAGATTAGGGCGTAACGCGTCAGAAACTGCTCGCAATGTACACATAATACATATTCGTTTGAATTATATTAGTTTGTCCGGAACTGTGTGCGGGTTTCAGTAATGTAGCATTTAAAGCTTCGGGTGTTAGACATTTGGAAACCATATACAGTGGAATATCCTACAACGATCTTATTCGTTCAAAAACATTATTCGTTATAGGATATATACACAGTTGAACTTTTATAACTCGAAAACATCTATGATAAAAAAACAATAGCATAGAATTATGCGTATTATAAATTTGTTTTTATTATATTTGATTTTTATACACTGCAATTTATTAAAGAAATTATAAAGAGAGGGAGGGTAACTTTTTAAATCGATTATATAAAGGGCGCAATTCAACAGAAGCTACACGAAATATTAAACATGCGTTTGATAAAGATAATGTATAAAGACTATGTAATAAATTGTATAAGTTTCTATTTAAAAAAAAAGAAAATAGATTGAGAGTAGAGTAACCCAATTTTGTTTGAACAGAAATGATGTTCAAGAATTTATGTATATCGGATGAAGAAACGTTTCGGAATTGATGTTATTTAGTGGACTGTTTACGATACACTATGTTAAAAGCGTTGTAATACATTAGTACAAAATGTGCCGTTAGAATTATTTGGCAAACTTCAACTATTTCAGATACAATAAAGACGTCTAAAAAATAAGTTTAGATGCGAAGACACAGGGTATCATTTTTTTGTTGCTTTAAAATTGGTTTAACAATAGTTGAATACGTTTTTCCTTTGTTCCTAAGCAGTGATCGTATAGAAGACACTGGTTTTAGTGCATCAAAGAAATTCTGAAATACTAATTTGCATCAAAAGATTTCCTATCTCCTGCACTAAAGATACAGAAACTGAGCAGTAGTTAGAGAATCGATCTATAGTTGGCTCCTAATTTACGTCTTACCGATAAATAAATGTAACACAAGCGAATAATTTTGTCGCCGAGATCGACTTTCAGTGTGCGAACGACGTGTAAAGTTCAACGGGATGAGATTATTTTCGGGGAGCGATACATTTTAAGAGGCTTGCATGTGTGCTGCGCTGAACATGGCCAATACAGATAAGAAAATTAATAATTGGTTGCAGAGAATGTGCATGTTAATCCGTGTTTCCAATCGAATTGGAGCGTGATATGCCTAGTGGATGAGAAAAAGATACAATATTTATGAAATTTCGCAATCCAGAACGTGACAAGTGGTATTGGCGTGCAAAGCAGGAAATCCATTTGTCGGGGTCGAGGAATGCAGATATCGTTTATCGTGAGCCGATATCAATACAACGCGCTGCGGAGTTGTAAAAATTCGTCGAACTGTGCAAACATCGATGGAGTTTAATGTTTGCGATATGCGATAGGTGCGCGCTTGTACACGCGGAAGCTGTCGAACAATTCTCCCATCTTACTTTCCACGAATCTCCTTGTCACCCCTTCTAGACCTTAGACCTTAGCCGGATGCAGTTTATCTCCTTTCCACATTCTTTTCCCGGATGCACTTCTCCGAATTTCACTTCCACGCCTTATTTGGGCATGTGACCCTCGACATCCAAATTCTGACCCAGGGTGTCCCCCACTCACGATTTTCCAACAGTTTCCCCCATATAACAAGCGAGCTCACGAGACCCAAAAAGGTCACTTGTGAAAAGTTAGTGGGAAGTATAGACAGTTAAAGTGTAACTCTCTACGGTATTGGACCTAATCGCCACCAAATCTGTAAAATATTGTAACTATAACCGAAGCTTGTAATAAACTACGATTCGCAACAAGTCATGTTGAACGATTCGACGACGCACTCAACGTTACCCATGTTATCCGATATCTGTGCTAGACAAGTAACAAAACTACGACTCTATTGGCCCGATTACATGAGTAATGTACCGTCCCCCGTTTGTTCGCCGGATAGTGATAAATGGCGGAGAAGGTTTGAGAAATGAGTTATAGCGGACAAAGAAGATTTTTTATTAAACATTTACAGTAGGTCACGATTTTAATTTTTACAACAACTTTTACATTTTTGCGATATCAATATATTTAATGCAGCTCAGAAGGAATGTCCTTTCTCTGTGAATAACTCTCTAAGATTGACAGGAACACATAGAAACAGAACTGGGATCCACTTATTCCTACGAATGCTTATGGTTTTAATTACAACCTGGACCCTTTTGACTAACCAAGTACGTTCATACATATGTACTGCCACTGTTAGTAAGACGTTTCTAACAACGTTGGGTCAAGTTTGCTATATATTTTATTTACTATCGTTGATAATACCCCAAGAAAAATTAAGATTGAAAAAATCTAACTGAACATATGAGTACGCCGTGAGCAACGTAAGATGCAATAGAATTTCATCAAATTCGATGAAAGACCACCGTCGTTGACGGTACTGCAATTGTATCATAATTATGTTATTCTATTGTGGTATCAGGGTTACACATTTCCAATAAAACAGCTCACTTCTCAGATAATATATTCGGATGCACGTGACTTGCTGCAAAAGCAGTAGGCTAAATCGCGCTCACTCCGATCATCACTCCAATTTATAGTTTTGCATATACGTAATGATTCTGTGCGGAGCAAGATCAAGCTATCTACGTGACTAACATTCCCTGGCTTTTGATCAATTTTCCTGTTTACGATATTATGCCTAAATGTTTTCTATATTATATTTCACCCGCGTATTCAAGCGATACTTGCAAAGACGATACTCTTCTACGGTAAGACTAGGAAGTTCAGAACGAAAAATACAATGCAAGTGCCCAACAAGAAGTAGTTAAATGACCAAATAAGTGTATGATAAATGCAAATAAAAGTTTCACTTTACCATATTCGTTGAAAAATCGACTTCCAAAACATTCTCCAGTTGATAAAATATAAACTAGCGCACGAACATGATAGAAAATATACATGGTATATACGAATTATCCAACAGTGACAGTTTAAATGACTGATTGAATGTACTTGTCACGTATACATGCAATATCGCATTCGTAACCACAACTGAAATATTGAATATCCGTTTCCCGGAGATTCTCCAGCAGATGCATTCGTTTCACTCTCGTTCTAACATCAACCCAGCAATTATTACTTTCCTCGATGGCGACGTAACGTTCCATGATAACGCAGCAATATTCCAGCCCGGCACTCTCCGGACTAAATGTGCGATACGTTTCCCGAGCGTGAAACGGTGCAGGCAAAACTTGTTTCTGCCTTGGTCGCGACGAATTCTAAATTCCACGATCTCCAGGATCTTCGAGGGAATACGTCCAGGAAGGGTCACTTCCGGGCGTATTAACTCTCGATTTGAGATCGTGTTGCGCATACGTGTGTATATAAGTATCGCGCATACGTGCGTCCGTAATTACGTAAACCAGATGATACGAGGGACGGTCACGGTTCACGATTGCGGATACTTATACTGAAATGACTGAGGTAAGATGGAGTAAGTGCAGACTGTAATTCCGTCTGAAGTAAATGCGCCCACGCTGTCGCGCCAAAGAAGGTCAGAACCGAAGCACGGATTTGTCGTATTCGTTCATAGAACATTCAGACCAGCTTAATATACGAGCCGGCCGCGGTTTACGCTCCCCTGTAAAACTTGTTCGTTAATGCTCTGAAAACGGTGCAATATTTTTGCTTAATAACGCCGTCATGGGATCACCACGGTTCTCACAACTTTAGCCGCGGCTATACACAGGTAATGACCACTTTCTCGCCGTTCCTTCGCCAGTATCCTTTTCAACCAGCATATGTAGATATCTCGAGCCGTGGAACACTTCACATGATTCCTACGAGACACAAATTAATCAAGCGAACGTACGATCTAGCGTGTCTCGAAAGGAACCCACTACCCCCATGATTGACCAGTGGCGTAAGTCCGAAATGGCGAAAAATCAATTAATTATAGAAATAGCAAGTATTAAGAATACCTGTGTTATTTACCAATGTAACTTGCGCACATTCTACTTCGCGTTAATAAAGAACCGATAGTCAATTTTGCATCGCAGGTGAAGCCGTGGTACAAATCATTACACGAAAGTCCAGTTTTCACAATACTAAGAAAAAGGAGGTATGTAATTCACTTGTCGACTGAGGGAGCTCGTACATGCACCTGGTTGCGGGCCGAAAACGTCTACCTCGATTAGACAACCGTATACATGTACGTAAGAGAACTGTGCAGTACCCTTGCCCCGAGTACTTTAGTGCACGCCAGAAAAGGCTAAAAAGAGATTCTCGCAACACTCTCGAGATCCTTTTGGTAAGATAGACCGATAAATACGATATTGCCCTTTTTCGATTATTTGACCAGCTTAAATATTCCACGGCGACGCGTGCAGCCTGGTGTCAATTAACATATAAAACGGCGCGAAATATTCACGAACAGGAACGGCCAGTTGCGTTTCCGTGAAGGTCTGTACGAGCAGACGTATTCTCGCTCTTTTATTCTGGTAATATAGTTCTTGCTATTAAACCGTTACACAACCTGGCTCGTTTCTGCAGGAGATGTGAGAGAGGATGTTAGACATCCTAATGTAGGGTGGTTTATCTCTCCGTGCACGGTATGACCGTGTTTGGGTATAGCTCTACGCGGACTATAATATTTCGTACGCAATTACGATTCAGACGTCAGCAACAAAGCTGAAATGCTGCAACAGTATCGCTCGGTACGATTGTAAGATACGGTTAGACCGTATTTAGCAGGCGGATGCTTTAACGCGAACAGATTGCACTTTCGATATAACCGCGCACGTCTGTTTCTGATACATATGTATACACTATACGTATAGTTCGCGTTATGAAATGGATTTATAATCGCGCTTTATGCGTTTCTAACCGTTGCGCAACTAGACAACGTTGGCTAATAAACTTGATGAAAAACGAGGTGTGTTTCGATCCTTCGAGCACCAGCTGTCGGAGATACCGTTTTCGATATTTCATATCGCGGAGAGACGTTGGAAAGTTCACGAGGACACTGCGTCGCTCGTTTGTTACGAGCGAAAAGAATGGCACGATTCGAGGGATATAAATTTTTTTCGCGTGCTACCTCAGTGTGCGGTATTTTAGTATGGCCTAATATTATTGAACCCGTAATGGGACAGAATGTTCAATGGATTCGCGGATTGGCGATAAATGTGAACGAATGATAGTTTCTCGAACGCGGGATCATGGACGCATTGAACTTATTAAACGACATTTAAATTTATGCTCCAGGATGCTTCTACTAATACTCGTGTATTCGTGGCGTTGATATTTGAAATCAGTCAGTGAGTCAGTAAATATAATAATATTGTGCTGGCCGATATACCGACAAGCCTTGCATTAGCAGTGCTAGGAGGAAGAAAATATTCATAAGGATTTTACAACTTTTACAAATGGGTTCAAAGCTCTCACGATATTGCAAGAATACCCAAAGTCTTTTATACACATAGTATGTACACGACCGCCGTAATAAAATACAGTACACCCCAATAACCGTATAGGAAATCAACTAATCTTTAAGCGGTTAAACCACTCGACTGCAAAAATCCACGGTAACGACGAAAAATTCCTCCATTCAAGATTTTCATTATACGCGCGCGAACAAAAGCTTTCAAGAAAAGGGTCTCGCCAAATAAGTTTAATCGCATAAATCCGCGCGATGCTTCGCACGAACAACGCGGATGACAGGCAGTTGCACGATGGAGGCCGTTTAAATCAAGTTCGTAAGTGTTTAAACGGGCAGAAACCCGACGATAGTGTAGCGTGCGTAAGGCCCACGCGTATAAGCATGGAGACCGCGTGGGGCCTGTTAGCTCCGCCCTGCACCGATCACGTGTCATTAGTCATTACGCGCCATGCCGATACGGGTTCGACCTTCTTGATTAAAGGGCCCCAGAAAATCGTTCGATCGCACAGTACCTCATCTTCTTGCTCCTCTTCTGATGCGTATCGCGCTCCGCAAGTATGACATGCTATGTGAGAGCACTCGAATACGGCTCCGAACTTATTCATTGGTCTCATCAGAATGTTGATTACTTTCCGTAAACAGTGAGGAATCTGTATTACGTCCAGTGGCAAAGTATTTAGAAATCGCGAGCAATCCGTAACTACTGTCTTCTTTTTAATATGCAATTGACCAATGGTATGGAATGAATTAACTTAAAATTATTCTGCACCTTGCGGCCACACGACCATTCGATACCCTACGAGTTGATCTAATCGAGTTTTGCTGCCAAACAAAAAGGTAGAACGACTTATGCACGTAGATCGGACACTGCACGTGCAACGAAATAATATCGCAGAGAAGGCGTTCACGTCAGTCAGATATGTATGCACGTAACTACAGACAGAATGCTCTTACGTACACCTGCCAACGAAATAACCAGCCAGATTATTCACGTAAGTACCCAGCCGAGATACACGAGTCACACCTGTTGCTCGCTCCGATACACCGGGTGCTCTGTTGGCGTTCGTTCACCCGTGGCGTGCCAACATTTCCCCTCTGACTCATTCATTCGTAAAAAAAAACCCGTCAAACACCAGAGACATATCGATAGCGCGAGCGCAATAATTATTAACATTACGGCATACCTTGCTTATATCGACCCGCCAGTGATTATTATTCAAGGAATCCGAAATTCACGAATGCTGGACGCGATCGATAAATAAGGGATTCCATATTAGAATAGTTACGCCTTGGGATTCCGTAGAATGTGGTGTAGTTCTATTGTATTGGAAAATAATATTTTACAGCGCACAAAAGGACGGTATAAAATACTGATTAATAGTCCGTGAATGTTTAGGCAAGAGCATATTTTAATATGCGAACGTTTTATTGCATATTGAATATGCTTTGTTTGTTAGGGGGCGTAACTTCCCTGGATATTTGCACAAAGGTGCCGTCTAGATTTTGCTCGAAGGACCACCCAAGTTGTACGGCTTGGGACCGTGATAATAATAATTACTTGTGACACGGGTTGATACAATAACTAACTATTTTATTGTATCGTTCTGTTACAGATATGGTGTAGGTGTAGTTGTTCGTTGTCAGTACTTGGACTGATTTCTATCTGTTCTATTCTACGTGGTTTCTAATACTCTTTCTTCTATCTGTACTGTTACTGATGTTGTTACTATTACTGTCTATACTGTGTGACTGTTTGATACTCTCTTTCTATTACTATTGTTCCGCTTCTATTACTATCTTTCGATTACTATTACTATTACTCCAAGTTCCTCTGATTTAAAGACATCGTGTTCTCCCCTTCCATTACGCCCTTGACGTGATGTTCTTTAGGAAAGGGCACGGTGATTTTCCACAGGGGAACTTGGGGGTGGGCTGCGCACTGGCGGTGCTTGGGGTATTTCCCATGTCTTGCCAGGTGGCGAGTCGCTGCCGTGGACACCCGAAGTGTCGAGGCCGAGTCATGCCTTGGTGCAGCGATGTTTATGGCAGGGTCTTCTTTTAGGCTTATTATATGCGCCCGTTGCACATCTGCAGAAAAACTAGACAGTCACGTACTCCGTGACTGTCGTTAATTGCTCTGCCATAAACCTTGCCTTCTCGCACCTTAACATTGTTAAAAGGTGTAAAAGGGGATCATAGTAGAATTTTCAACTCGTTGTGTGCTAGTGTCGACATGATGACATTTTGTTAAACGGAAACGTAGGTAAACAAATGTTGGAATAAATTATTGCGGCGTCTCTACTGAAAGATCAAGGGCTTATTGCGAAAATGGAAAAAAACTACTTCGATCAGACTCTTCGAAGCATTGACGATCATTTTGAAAACTGCATACTTGCGCACCTAATTTGAATCTAAGTTTTACAGACTCGTTCCGCAAAGATTGAGAAACGACAATTTTATGTTATGGCCATTTGCAAAGTCCGAATTCTTCAATATAAGGACTTGTATTTGAAACTTGATCGCATTACTGCATTTCATTTCTGTGCCAATCATTTGCAGCAGCGTTCCACAACAGTTACACTTGTGCCGCTCCAGGTGTATCCACTAATTTGAAGTTACGAGATCACACTGACATTTCTAGCTACTCCTAGTGATGAAACTGGTACTGGTTCGTCGCAACAACTAACAAATCTAAACAACCGATCATCGGCTCCGTAGCAGACCCTGCCCTAGGCTCTCAACAGAACTATGCTTGACAGGCTTCCTTGATGTCATGATATGATTCTAGAATCATACCTATCGGACTTCTGCCGGGTCTGACCAATCTTGAGCTGAACCCACGAGCCTGGGGTCATAGGTACCCTAGGTGGTACCCTAGCAACCTAGGGTCGGACCTACTTGAGTTTCACGGGTTCTGACCAACCTTTAGCTGAACCTGGGTGATTCCAAAAATATAAATGTTGCCATATTTTTTCTAACTCCTCCAGAATCCTCGAGAATTCTTGAAAAAATACAATCTGATTTCTCATTCCTCGAGAAACGTAAAGTATCGAAAAACCAGGAACACTAATTTCAATGTATATCTGAAACATGTTTGTTTGATGATAAGGAGTACAAATAAAGCTGAGCAAAAGTGATGTTTCTTTCCAATTATGTATTTGAAATAAAAATAAAGGTACTCATTAAAATAATCTAAAAGACATCTTAAAAGTGCATATTTACAAATTGGAATAAATGCTGATAAAAATAAACTTTAATGCCCAGATCTTAATAAAGGTCTTTTTCAGCACCTGCACAGGTATTATCTGCCCATATACAACGTTGAAAACACTTAATGGAAAGTTCTCCCTCTGAATCTCCACATAAAAGTCCCCTGCAAAACATGCAACTCGCATTCTAATCGACTGGACACCCCAGCTGATGAATTACAAGGCACCAATTGCGTAACCTCTATAGAGACTATTTGTTCATTGGCGCTTAGATTTGTGGCAGGTATTCCTCCGGGGTGCTATTCATTACATAATTTATGCTAAAGTAAGCTTTCAGTGTCAGCAATATATTGCTCTTAATAAATGAGCTCTTGCTCCACCAAATTATTGTCAAGAAAATAAACCAACTATATGTATTTATATAGTTATATAATTATACGTTCTGCAACACAACAAGTTAACAAAACAAATGCGAGCCACCATGTGCTTCTCTCAACTTCCTTTGCACTCGAGTCGTACTTTCACACTACTCTCGCCAAACCGAAGTAGACACCTAACATGAAGCTACACTTCAGCTAGCCCATATGTGGACCCTGGCCTATAGTTGGGCCACCTCCTTTACTTTTTACCTGTGCCATAACATGTCCCAGAGAATCCGAGTTGGTTGGCTGTATGCATATGATTCAATTTCTTTTCTTTTTCTTTTAATTTTAATTTTTTAATTTTACCTTTGTTATTTTACATGTAGTTGCTTCTTCGAATAATTCTCCTTTTACTTTTTACCGTGTCGTTTTAAGCAAGTGGGACACCGCTCCTCGACTTGCCATACTTATCACCTATAATAGTTAGTATGTATTAGAATACTTGTAGTTAATTAGAGTGTCACTTCATTGTCAAAAAGGTCATAAGAATTTATCATTACGAAGGGAAATCGAAGGTGTCTGCGGCTAAACACGGCATTAACCAAAATGGAATACTAGCGTCGCGTTATTATCCTTCTTTTCTGTCGTTGGGGAATGCAAAGCTCGTGTAAACCTCTCCCCCTGTAGATCTTGTCGCGACGCCCACGATCGACGCGGCTGTAAGTCACACGTTTGTGAATTCCTTAAAATAGTTACTCGTCTAAATCATCCGTCGAATTTATCTATGGATTATGTAAACCTAATCAGTCAGTTTGCAGAATGCACGACATTGCGTTTACAAAGAACTATGGAAATTTGGATTTTACAATTCTATCGATGACGATCCAAACACGCAACCGCATTATTATTCGACACCGTGGAAAAAGAATAAGGCACTGAACATGAAAGTCTTCCACATACATACAGACTATGCGTTGTATTAATTATAATAATTTTGCATATATGTATCTCATAGTCTTACCGTTTTGCAATATAAGGACATATCTAAGTATAAGGTGAATTGGCCGAGCTTTAGCATTGCGAAGGACAATTTCTCATAGCTTCACAGGATTTTGCATCCTTTTTTCCACTTTTTGCAACCTGACATAATTGATAGATGCATTTGCAAAGTGCAACTACATTTTCTTTATATAGAAATAATGGAAGCACCTGCATGAATTTGCTCGCGTATGTCGCGATCATTTCTCAAAATAATTTATTCACAGGATGGATAAAGCTCTACGAGACACGAAGAATTGCTTTTTACAATCTTCCATCTTTAGCTTATAATGAAAGTACAGATTAACAGCACCTTTGCTTTATAGACGTAAAGTCAAATGTGGTTAGATACCGACTGTTCAACTCTTTATCTATCCGCGGACTTTCTCCAAAATTCGTAGGCCATAAACCTGACCAAGTATTATATACCCTCTACTATCAGAAAATGTCGAGAATATTCCGTGACCAACCGAACGTACGCGAACCAACTGGCAAACTCTATAAGACTATTTACATGGAGCGACGAATATTTGAACCCACCATCTAAGCACACTTTCCAAAAACATTGTGCAACATATTGTGCCATGAATCCTATCACCTCTATGAAACCATTACCTGAATTCGATTTTCATCCATCCATGGCGACGTTCAAAACCAGAACCGATGCATTTGAAACATCTTTTCTTCAGTTTTTCGAGCCATCTTCTGTCACCGATGCCCTATGACTTATCGTCTTTCAGCCCTCAGTCCCGCTGTCACGTATAACTTTCTACCTATTTTGGAACGGTACTGCGTACCACCAAATCCCGATCACAAAATTGTCTTGACGTTTCACTGTCTCTGTAAGTACTTGGCATTTCGTACAGGGACTTAGGGACAACGATTTGCGTGGGATTGGAATGTTTGGGCGCAATCACGGTTTGCTGAAAACATATGTCTGCGAATGTACCTCATATTCTAGGCGGTCGACCGCTCTAACGAACTGTTTATACGTCGCGTTGGATGCATTTGCCACGGTATGTTAATAAATAATCGACTGATCGTACGTCTCGAGTATGGAAGTCTCTCGTATTTAGAACGATTCGATTCAATGAAAATGCCTTTTAACAGGCATAAATCATTTGCCATGTGGCGATATCGTTGCTTTCACTGGAATCATTCCTTCCATTTCACTGCGATTCCTTCGTTGGAGTATTATTCTTTTATTAATAACCGGGCTCTACTAATTGTAAGTTTGAACGGTATCGAGGTCCAACCGTTTGACTTATTCTCTCTATGAGAATGAAAGGCCGTCTCGTAAATTTCGAACGAAACAGTTCTACTATCAGATATGTGCACAGTCTGCCTTTCGAATTTTCTCTTTCCATTATATTGTGTATGTTACGTGCACACAGTTATTTGCATGGATTACTTGACATCCGCAATCGCAAAGCTATGGCAGAGTTTAATTATCGGTCGCCGCCAGGAAGAATAATAAAACGGCCGGTAATTGCTAGGTTCGCGATTAGAAGCAGAAATGAACAGAACGTTTAAATCGAGTCAAGTAATATCTCGCGAGCTCATTAGTTCTGCAAATCGAGTAGCTTCTGAAATGGAAGGAAAAGGGGAAAAAGGTAAACCTGTTATCAAGCGGTATTCGCAGAAATCGAGCAACATTTTACGCGTACATTTTTTCTTCCGTTTTAAGAATGAGCATGCGATAATTTCGTATCCATCAAAATCGAGTGCTATAATGTCGCGTATCGGCAGACGTGTTTAGCGAATTTTAATGGGCGGCATAGAAAAAGAAGATAACTGGTCTTATACATGTAAATTCCCTTGTAACAGTGGTCCGGGCGGAATCACTTGTAAATACATACGTACATAGGTCGTATGTGGAACGCCATTACTCTCTGTAATAGAGAGCGTCCTGTTGTCGGACGCTTTAAAATGATCCAATCGCCCCGAACCAAAAGCTTTAACAGGAAAAAAGAAAATTTTACTTCGCACGGTTCATCAATGCCCTCCAGGGCTATGCCAGAAGTCGATGACAAATATCTCCGTGGCCATATAAATTTATCCGTTTCAACTTCGACATACCGCTCGCGAACGTCAGTACCCGCGACTTGAAAAGCATTTCAAGCAGTTCCAAGAATGCAACGGGGCGCACACGCGACTCCTTCCTTTTACGTGCGCCGTGCACGCTGCTGCTATATTTTTCCAACGCGAGCGGTCGTCGGCCCAATATTTTCCTTCCCGAGACGGCGACTTCACCTCGAAGTGTCTCCCGTACGATAGACGTCAGGATCTGGCCGACGCGTCGCGACGATTCGACAAGTGCCGGCCCCGTGTGTACACATGCGTGTCAGTACGCGCACGTAACGCGATGCACGCGTTTCGAATAAGAAGAGAGAGAGAGAGAGTGCAGGGGCTCGAGTGCAAACACGCGTGGCAGTAAAGGCAACCAGTTACTAGGCAGACACACTCCGGTCCGATGCAAATTTTCTCGACACCCGAGAGCACAGATCTGCTAGGCGTGTAGGCGAGAGATGTCCATCCTCTTACAGGACCAGTCCTCTACGCGTACCAGACGAGAGTTCGTCGTGTAGTGGTGCCATAGGCGTCACCTAGAATCGAACATGTTCAATGAAGGAGTACAGAAATAGCTCCACAGCTTCTAGTGTAACTGGAATCGTTTAATGAGCAAGTTGTAGGCCCGCGGTGTGCGTACTTGCCAGGCTCGTATTCTCGGGGAATCTCACGTTCGTTAGATGATTATTCTGGAACAAGAAGTATTTGCACCGAGCGATATTGCGAGGTATAATAGTTTCACCTAGGGAATAGCAAAACGCAACCCCCGTCTTTCTTTATCTCGCTGTTGGTTTGCGATCGTTACACTTGCGGGTCCCAGTTTCTTACTTATACTAGCTTGCTGCGATCCGATCTAATAAAATAAAGATTACCCTTCCCCTTACTATCTCCATAGAGCATAGACCATTATTATGTTTCATTCGAAACGTACAACTACCTGCGACCACATGGCTATACCATATGCCCATAGTTCTATAAGTCCCTTCTGCATTTCTCCAAGAAACGACTATGGTCTAAAAGTTACGAAACGACACGACCGCCCCGTATACAATTTCATAAAATCCATTTACATTTCCCCCCGAAATAACTTTGGGACCTATCAGGTGAGTCTGAAAACCCATTCACCTTGTTCATGGTGGCGCCCATGGTTGGTGCAGAGGACCGGCACACACCGTGGTGGTTGATACACGGTGCCTATTGGACGACTCTGTAGGTACATACGTACGACTCCGCAGGATCACGTGCAACTTTCCATATCGAGGAGTTTTATGGCTACGCCTCGGTAGTGGGATAACCAGGGGCGCCTACACGCGTTCGACTTCGACCGCTTGGAACCGAAGTGGTCAATAAGACAAACATTCGCGAACGCGAGACCGCATTCGTGAAATGCGTATACCGGGAGTACCGTCGAGGAAAAGAGATGTTCGTCGTTTGAACGAAACATGTAGGAACATGTCGAATGGAACGGTTCGTTACAACGTCTCAGGGTAATGTGTAACGCTATTCGTTGCTATTAGCTTAGCGATTCCAGCAGAAATGTAGAATAATAGGCTAATGATATTCTTTAATAGATTTTCAATAAATGTGAATTGGTTATTCTTATAATTATCGATTCAAAGATGAACTTTGGTATATTATTCCAATGTTAACTGAACGCGTTTAAACACAAAATTCAATGGCTAATGGGAACCCCTAATATGTAACTGAAAGAAATACAAGAAATATCATACTACTATTTATTGCTATCAAACTGAAAATAATCCATCCAAGACGAAAAGTAGTTTAACGATTACCCCTTTCGAATAATAAACTCCTGCAAGTTTGTAAATACTACCCCACTCAAGTTATGATGCTTTTTCAATTAGCAAGTCATATAAGGGAGTGTTGTAGTGTGACGGTTAAAAAAAATCTATTTTTCTTTGCATTTTCTCAAATTAGATGTTATGGAAAATAGATCTGGAAAAGGGTTTGTCTGCCTTCATAAAAATAACAGAGTTACAGAGGTCGGAACGTCCAGCTCTGGACTAGGCCAGGCCTATTTCTCTATGGCTGACACGTATTTATTGGCAATTACTAGTCATTTTTCTTGACAAAACTGTCCCTTTTGTTTTCCAGGTCTATAGTGAACACGTGCACCCTCGGCAGCCAAGTTTGCGAAATTTTAGGGCGAACATGAGCGTCGAGCAAGGCATATCGCAATACACGTGTTATATTACAGTTCTGCGTTTTTCTCAAAACCGAGTTTTATCACATAGTAACCGCGATATCTGAAATTCTAGTGAACCGGTCGGGACCATCTTTACACCCAGTTTCAGCAGGTGTGTCGCTATCATCCCTACGAGAATTAGGACAAAGTGTCTTTTGTTTTCATTCTACAGACCAACAAAGACGAAAAAACTAGAAGAAAAATTACAAATCGATTTCAAGACATTGCATTTTGTGCGTTTTTATATATTTTCATATTTTTTTCCTATTTTCATATTTATCAGTTTGCAATCGTTGGCTTCTTTCATTTTTCTTATCAAAACGGATTACGGAGAAAAAATTCAGGTCCCCATCTTTTAAACCATCAATATGAAAGTCATAGGTTCTTTCCTTCGTATGACCCACGGGCATATAAAATTGCTATGAATGCATCCAACTCTGCTAACGATATGCTAAGATAGGTTCCAGTTATTCAGAATTTGACGGGCTTCCGCTTCGGTGCAAGTTTTTATATATCTCATAACACTAGTGCATAGTATCAAAGAAAATGCGGTTCTTACATTACCTTTCATGATAGATGTCAATAGATATTTCAATATCCTAATCTATTAGAGACATCTCAACATTCTGAAAAAGTTGAACTCTTTCTCTTTTTCTATGCAAACGTCGAAATTTTTCAACTTCACTGTTAGTAACGGATAACTCGCTTGTACTTTCGTTGTATGATTGAAGATATTCGTTTTCACTGCATTACACAATTAATTATTTAAATCTATTAGACAAAGTTATACAAAATTGTGGAAAACAAAATGGACTTAAAATGAGTAATGATTGTAAGAAATGCCAAACAAGTCATTTTGACCCCCCTTGGTAGATCTAGTGTTAATACGCTTAGCCTCTGTGTCCCAGCTAGATCGCATAAGGAAGCAAACATATTTCGGAAACGTATACTATACATAAAAATACGTACATACGACTTCAGTCACATGTATAGCATGTATAACACATGCAGACTCCTTTCCAGCTCTCGTAGCTCGTTTCAAAAATCTATTTTAAATTCCGTATAGAGTAGGTACTAATTGCATAATGGTGCAGCACGATGTATCTAAAATTTTAACCGCACAGTTTATTATTCTCTTCGTATACCAATGGGTCTCTCCCCTTTAAGTAACATATAAACAAGTCAATAAACAAATAAATGTTTCGCATTAAATATTCAAGCACTCCCTAGTTTCTCCAGTGCAAACATACTTGTCAATAGAGACTGATGCGCAAAGTGAGCAAGTGAGTTAGAGCAAAGTCTTTGATTATAGTTGCAATATGCATTTTTCTGTGCCCGGATACAAATTCGAACATGACAAGTGTCTCCTCTTAATTCGGATTAAAATTTTTACGCAAGGCTAAAGAAGACTATATTATATACACGCCTACATTTAGTGCGGAAAATAAGCTGACACCGCTTAGAAAGATGCTCTTTCTTGTGGTACTCCAGTACCATGTATCAATTTTTATTGAGGCTGACTTGTACACTTGCCGAAAAAGTGAACAGAGTATTGATATTTGCAGAAAGTAATTTGACAATTTGCTAAAATCCATAGATATTTATTATTAACATTAATGTCTATTTCTTACTAAATCCACGACCACGCATCCTTAAACCATGATTGGTTATTTCGCGAGATGTCGGGTACATTCCTATCGAGATGGTTCCCCAAATATTCAACAGGTTTTAAGTCTGGGTTGGTTTGTCTGGTTGGTAATAATTCAATATTATTACCTTCAAAAAAATCTAACCCAAACCTACCCTACGTGGTTTGAAAATATTAGCTCTTTTATACACATTTCTATCTCTCACGCGAACATAATTAAAATTTTGATTCATCGATAAACACAATGATTTTCGAAAGGTCTACAGAACTATTTACATACATTTTAAACAAATATACGCCGCTTATGTGACTTAATATCCTAATATGTTACTTTTTCATAAAACTTCGTCCACATAAACTGTACCCCTTTTCTCAAGGGGTAACTGCAATTCAATTTCCTCGAAGAAGTAGAAGGGGGGATTTTCTAAATTCCCCCAATTTTAATCCACCGGGTCAAGCTTTGCGTGGGCCTCCTAACCACAACAAATTTTCTGCAAATTCGTTTTCATCTAACCGCTGTACAATGTTATTTATTAATATCTTCTGCAGCAATATTGCAATCTGAAACGATTTTTCACAAGGAGTCTCCATTCATTCGACAGATAATCGTCGCACCTCGGCCATTCTATATTTACAATATAATTCTGTACTTACATATAATTACAAACGTTTAAATAGATATATAAAAAAAAAACCATTTGAAATACAACGTAGAATCATAGTGTACAGATTTTTACGAAGCAGCATTAAAAGAAAATTACATTTAGATCGATTTGTCAGCTTACTTTCCGCTCGATGTATGTATTGTTAAATTCATATTTTCAGACCAAACATACATTATCAATATCAGCAATTCCCGAAATATTTTAACGCGCTGCAACACGGTAGCACGCATTGAGTAACCTATACCATACATTAGCTGAGTATATAGTCGGGTTATTAATAAGGATAGCAAATGACTGAAAACATACGGAGAAATGCAGTACACAATATTTTAATATTTTAGCGTGTCAACATATTTCCGGCGACGACTGTACACGATACAATACACAATACTAATACTTTATATCGTAGTCGAATATACAACCGCGAAAGGAATTGGCAGAATAATTATACAATAGTACAGATAATCAGTGGATATCTGGATTAATGCAATTGCCGTAAGAATTTATTTCTATTCTTTTTCGTATAATCTTAAATGATAATTAATTCTAGCTTACGGTACAAAGATGTTCGACGGCGGTTTAATCTACTTTTGTGAATTAGATTTCGTACAAAATGTGCCGACCAGTTAGTCCTCCTTCACGGGAGAATTACATTAGATACCTACAGACACTTGGTGGCAACACTTTGCTTAAAGAATACCAACACACGCGACTGAGCATAAGAATCCAATTAATAAGTATGAACGTGGAAAGAAGCGATGATGGTACTAGGTCACGTCACCGGCCGGTCAATAATCCAATTAATGTCTGTTTCTCCTTCTCCTTTTTCCGCACCGACTCCAAATTTCGTTGCTTCCACGAGCTCTTCCGCAGCTTTATGGGACGTGAGCCTACGTATCGTCCTGGAAAAGAAACAATTTCGTTACATTGAATTTATTTTCACTGGAGGAAGAATATAAAAGGATGTTCTTTTATCAACAGCGGTTTTTGCAAGAAACAAAAGTGTCGAAACGACGGTCGGGCAAAATGTCCTGTGCAGTTTTGTTTGAAATGGGAGGTTCTGTTGAATGTAAAAGCTGATATTGAGTTTCCATGATCTTATAACGAAGTATCGCATGAAACGCATGTTGCGATTTAACAGCATGCACAGATTTCATTTAATGTTATTTTCATTGGTAGCAACATTCAATTACAATTGGAAAAGAACGGACTGCTACATTCAAAAAGTTCAACGCAACAAATAAGAATATGTATTTTCATATCTGTCACGTATCACCAGGGTTGTTGGAAAAGAAGGGCCGACACCCCGGATCAAATTAAAGGCATAAATAACCCACAAATTGAAGTGGCGATCACAAACCTTCATCACGCACTGCTAAACCATCTCCGATGCGGAAAAATCTTAACACAGGGGTGACATTACTTGCAGCGTCAGCTATGTATATTTAACCCTTATGTTAGCAACCGGGTACCCATTTCATGTTTCCTACAAGAATTTTTGATGTTCTGGTAACAATATCGCAAAACCCCTCTGGATCCCCATTGTTTGGATGTTTCTACGTCGATATACCAATTTTAAATAAAATTGGTTGGCAATTTTTTAAGTTATAAAGCTTCAAACATATTTATACGTCTGTCTGGTAACCGGGGTACCCGGGTACCCATATAAGAGACGAGATTGTTAGCTGTTCTATGCACATAAACATGAACCAATTTTTAACTAAAATGATTTATTTATTTATTACATTACAGTAATAAACAATTCTGTGGCAATTTCTGCATATTGCTATAGTATTTACGTGTTTATTACAAATAGGACGGTCGCACTTGTGGCAAGCCTTTCGTCTTTTTCGACGTTTCTTTTCGGGATCAGCCTGACACATATAACAGAATCATACGACTTTTTTTTTGAAGTAGAAGGAATTTCATTTATTTCTACTTAACTATTTCTCATGCTTTGTATTGCCAAATTTGTGGAAAGATGTCTCATAGTTTGAGCATTTGCCAATCGGGTTCGAATTGTTCGAAAAGAAAGATCTTCCCCTAATTGACGTAGAAACACACGACGATTATTTGATTTTCTAGACAATATATTATTATTGATAATGCTTCCATTTTTACAATATGAACTTCTTAAACTTACAAATTATATTTCACAAAAGCACTGTCCGTTTCACCTAACCGCAAAGAATTGTGTGTCCCGATTCGAAAAATGAATACAAACTGATGCATATTGGAGACGGTCTCTGATACTAGCTTATATTTGTTTATATAAACAAGATGAGCATCCATTCTCTAGTTATCGAACTAGGAACGATTCGAAGAATCAAAAGTCGAAAATTGCACACTTGAGAAACTGGGAGACTTCATAGAACAGCATGTACTTAAAATATTAAAAAAAAACTGATACTTCATTTCAGTATAAGAATACATATAATACATATAATAGATTTGCATAAAATGTTTAAAGCTGCAGCTGTTGAGTTATAGAAATGAAAGCTAACGGTCTCGAAAGAATATAATTTCATATTTCAGCCACCCATTGGCTACATCGGTTAAGTCCACAAAACAAAAAGAAATTAATGTAGGATTGGAAATACTGCGTGACTGTTTAGAACGATTGCGATGTATGAAAGGTACGTTCGGAGCTGAGTACTTGAGAAGGTCGTGCGTATGGGGGGTACAGCGGCCCAAGGGTTCGGGTGGTCGGGACTGACCGCCACCGAGGAATGACTGCGGGGGTGTGTCCTAAATGAGTGAGAGCAAATGAGGAATAGAATGAAAGAGAAACTAAGAGTGAAAGAATATAAAGAATGAATGAGGGAGAGCTAAGTGAGAGCGAAGTAAGAGTTGAACCAGAGCGTAGTGAAAAGTATCGTGTGTTTGAGTAACGTCGTGTGTCGACGTATTTATGATAAAGCTAGTGTTTTAATGAGAGTAACTGAAGTCTTATTACATCACCTGTCCTCTACTCCCAAACTACGTGTGGTTTACGAAAAATAACTTCTACATTAATTTATTAGAAATATAAGAAGTTAAGTGTCAATAAAGCACTTTAACGATAAAATTGTAAAAAATTTAAGAGGTGCAATCAACCAATTTGGCTAATGTGCCGATGGAAACAGTATGGGGTACCCGAGTACCCGGTTACGAGACAGACGTTGAAATTTCGGTTGCTAACATAAGGGTTAACGCGAACTCATTTAAGGTCCAACACATTGTTTTGTTGGTGGGTCGAGTACGCCCATGTATTATTTCAGACAGTTTTCTTTGTTTCGTACGTGCTCCACTTGCAACATTTTGTTTATACGCCGAAGAAAAGTATTAAAGGATCGCTACCGTGAACAGCTCTATTGTTCCCGCTATTCTATTGAGCGAAACGATGGATAGAAACGATAGGGTTAATCTGTTGCCGCGTGTTTTATCCTACTATTTCGCTTGTATATTGAAGACAAAAATGATTGTGTAACTTCCGTTGATGCTTTTCTTATCGTGTGGCATAGTTAGATTTTCTACTAGACCCTTCGTGTTTGAAATAAATTGAAAAGTGCCAGCAAAGATGAGTGCATTTTTGGTGTCCATTTCAATTTGATCATTACTTAAACATATTTAAATTGTTTTATAATGTAATAACTACTTAAATCGTTTTATTCTGGGGGCGAATCGGATATTCCGAATACCTCTAAAAAAGAAAAAAAATTGTCGTAAAATAATCTTTGGTTAGAACTTTATAAAACATAACTTAAGTTATTTTTTATAAATATTAATTCTTATTAATAAGAATAATGTCAAAGACTACGTAGTACATGGGTGGCAAGTATATTGTCCTTGAACACTACTTATGTTAGCACACTTTTCATGGCACCACTCTTCTCAGGTGTTACACTGTATCCAATCCTCCACAGGTGGATGAATGAATTTCTCGTTACAATAAGTACAACTCGCCACTCGCTTTTATGTATGTGCGAACCATCTTTACATACGCGAATAAATTATTATCGCATTTAAAGTCACACAACCAATTAAGTAAACAAGAAAAAGAGTGATCCAATTCACCCCACATAATGATAACTTCGAAGTGAATAAAATACATAAACCAATTATGATATAATGTGGGATGCAAGAATTCGTGGAAATGGTATGAGAGGGCTTTGTATTGTCGTCGAATCGGTTGAGACTGGATGTTGTTGATAATTGTTTATTCAAAGTTAGCCTATTGTTACAACAGTTTCACAGATCTTAATATACTTTTAGTATACGTCGCAGTATTGCGGCTCCTACTAACTACTCGTCTTAATTTTTCTACTGAACTGCTGGGGTGTCGCGGGACCCCTTTTTATATTGGGAAAAGTGCCGGAAAATCGGGAGTGGGAGATTGCCTAGGAATTTTTTCCATGGTAACATAACAAACTCCATCTAAATTCTTATTTCGGTCCGATTCGCCTCGGTCTACCCTACAAAATTTACACTCCAATACACGCCCAACCTTAATTTCATAAAAGAAAACCAATTAATTGAGAAATCATATACGAGGATACTGTGCATTGATAATGAAGATAATAAGAGTGGAAAATGTTCAAGTCGAAGTGGTAAATTTCCCCAGTGTAATCGTCGTTTTCTTCAATAGAAAAGATTATACAGTTTCGGAAGATATTATTCTGTTGTGAAGAAAGAGCTTCAGATTATTCATCTCGTGAAACTTCTCCGGACATTACAATTAGCTGGCGCGTTCAATTAGTTAAAGTACGATTCACTTGTTCCATTCTCGATCGTTTATTGTCGTTAAGCCCGAAGATACAACAATACTGAGATATATTTAGTTGTACAACGATTTACAATTTCTTACTAATTGTTGGACTTGAGCTGATAATCTTCGAAGAAGAGTTCGTTGAATACAAACCACGAATGCCCGGAGATTCTCAATTATCATTAAAAGATAATTTTGGAAATTACCACAAATCTTAAGTTTTACAAATTAAAGTTTGCATTTCGAAATAAGTATTTCTCGTGCCAACCAATTTTTAATATGTCGATGCGTCCTGACTCTTATTGGATACTTGTAACGCTCAATCTTGGACGCAAGGTTTCTATTTCTTTCCTCGCTGTCCTTTAGGAGGGCATATTAGATTTGTCAGCACATTTTATAATGTGTTGTGTGAAAACCGCGTGTTCAAAGTACTGCATTGTAAGAGGTTTGCCTGTGTATAGTAGAATAGTTTGTCTCCTTATTTATACAAATGTTCCTCTTTCATTTTAGTTCGTCAATCGTGTTTCATAGGGAGATCGGTAAGTATGGAGACAGAGTGCAAATAACACTGCAATCGGTTTTTCTCCAGAACGTACCTTGTTTGAAAGAATCGCAAATTTTCAATGTTGGGAGTGCTTTGTACTTACGCTGTAATAGCTAGTCAGTTGCGTTTGGTGCCAAATGATTCCGCGAAGTTTCACGAACAAAATTGTGTCAGTAGTTATTAGATTATAATCATTTAAATATGTTTAAATAATGATCAAAGTGAAAAGGACACCGACAATACACCCATTTTGGCTGATATCTTTCAATTTATTTCGGAAACTACGGGTCCAGGAGAAAATCTAACTCTGCCACGCGATAGAGCAGACCTTTCTGCTAAGGAAAGCATCAGTGGAAGTTACAAAATCATTTTTGTATTCAATATACAAGCGAGATACATAGTTCGGTAGAACACGCGGCGGCAACAGTGACACTCATTGTCAGCAGAAGTACACTTCGCGTCTAGTGATTCCAATACGCTGAAGGGACTGCCAAGCTTTTCTCCTCTATTCAATTAAATCCTTGCTAAACAGTTGCTAAAAATGTCTAGAAAATTCTCCCAACCCTTTACGTTTCTTATCTGGAGATAACAAAATATTCATATGAATGATAAACAAAGTATCATATGGTTGAAACAGAAATTATTCTTAACACAACTACCTGTTGACCCATTTTCAGTCGCTGATACGTAGCAATATGTTCTTTTTGCAAACTGCAACTAGAATACTTGCTTTTGGAATGTACCTAGTAACACGTTCTTGTATAGTTGATTTACATTTAGTTTATTTTACCTTTGCAGATAATATCATTTAATAATACTTGAAACCAAATTCGTACAAACGAATTTCAACTTTCATTCGTTCTGTTTAAAATTTTGCCAAAGTATTTTGTAATTGTACCATTCTCTTGTCCCTTGTATCCCATCACCAGTTGTGAATTCAGAATCAATAGTTTCTTTTGTGTGTTTGTTAATAAAGTATTTAAATAGACAGGCAATACCAATTTTAAGGGTATTGCCTCAACTATGGAAACAGTGAATTGCATTGAAACGCTTTCGTATTTTTAAATACATCTGTTTCCAATGGCCTCGTGGAAATACTGCAATGCTTACCCGTCACAAAGGTCCATGGAAATAAATGAGAATAAATGGAGGAACTGAAGGAAAATATAATGTCTAAGGTTCGGCTCGTTGAAAGCTTTTTATATTAGAGCGGTGTAGAATAATGGAAAACGTGTAACGCAGGTAAATGTCAACAACTATGGAAACATACAAAAACTTATATTATTAAAAAAACCGACTTGTTACCAAGGCCGTCTGTATTCATATATTTTTTTGTAGGACAAATTATTTGTATATAACTCTGTGTAGAATCATTAGGTGGTACCAGGAACAAAGAAATTCTGAAAGGATGCACAAAAATTGAAATTATTATTAACTGTTTAAACAAAAACTTAAGTCTGAAAATGTAGCAGAAAAAGGAATACAGAATATTGTTATTTTAACATTAAACACATAAGGTCTGAATATGAGAATAAATAAAGCGTTCAGTATTATTGTAATTCACCCTTTTGCTACGGATGACATCTACGACCTCACCATTGTAATTATTTATATTCATTATGCCTTTCATTAATTAATGAAATGTAAGAAGCAAAAAAGGCTAGAGGGCGGATCCCAGGGCAAAATCTATTGGGTTGTCCGGATAGTTCGTGCCGTTTTTCCGTAGGCTGCATTAGGACAGGTCCGAATACATCAGACGGATCGAAAACATTACATGTGTATGTATTCTAAAGTGTGATATTTCAGGCATCTTTAGAAATAAGTTTGATTGCGATACATTATTTTTCGTATTTTCGCCGTAAAACTTGACAAACTTTCCAATATGATTTTTTATGTCCACCAAAGAGTTTGGCATTAAGGGAATCTTGTAAGTACCTAACAAGTGAAAATCTGGGCTAGCACATGCCAACCAAACTCCAACAACTTTCGGTAAAAGAACAGCATCAAATGCCTATAATGCACTTTGTTTCCTTCCATATTCAAGACCGTATAAACCTGACGAAAAATAATGTATCCTAATCAAACTTTTTTCCAAAGATGCCTGAAGGATCACCTTTTAGTATATGTACACGTGTAATATGGTTCCAATCACTCTGTGTATTCAGACCAACCCTAATTCCACGTACCGAAAAACGGCACGAACTTTCCGGACAGCCCAATACATATGATACCTAACAGTGTGAGCGGTAAGAGTCCTGTTATTTATCATGAATTGTTAGAATCGTGTAATCGTCCAATACAGGGCAATACGAAAGAGTTCAAGGTGGACAAGTAATTACCAATTTCTTACCGATTACATGTTCTAATACCATGTGACAGGCCGTAGTGAGAAAAAATGAGTTACAGAAGTTGATTATATTTTGGTTAATATATAAGTTAATAAGTGTGAAGTCACTGATCAGGTGTGTAATTATAGTCAAAGCAACCGCAAGGTTACACCCGGGACATCGATGAAAATCGAGTCACCAAGTACCTCAAACACTCACTCGTATATCCGTTCGAGTAATCATCATTTCGGTGACTTCATACTCAACAAAATATCGAAGATCAATTATTAACGGCATATGTACACTTACAGAGATACACATTCGAAAAACATTAAACAGTTTAAAAATAATCTTCAAAAAACTTATTTTATTTGGGGAGTAGTTATATGTATAATAACGAAACTAGTGAAAAGTAAGGAAGAGTTAAATAACAATTATTTGAAGATATATGTAGATTAGTACACCGTGTTAGCAATTTGTGTATTCGGTAATGAGAACTTGAAAAGTTTATGATGGCAGATATTCAAATTAAATGCTTGGCCTATCTTGAATTTCATGAAAACATATATTTAAAATTGCTGTCCTTGCTTTAAAGACTCTCAGAAAAAGATTCTACAAATGTACTAATAAATAATACATTATTCCTTTTTAATTTGTGTTTTTTTTTATAGCAGCATATACTCAAATAACTAATTCCCTACAGTGTTATTCATTTTTTTTTTCTTTTTTGTAAAAGCTAAACACTTAAACTCTATGGAAAAATGTTTCTTTGCGAAAAAGGATTTTTATTATGGCGTGTTATTTAAATTTTTGTATAGTAATGGTAATTTCTATACGGCGAAACTGTAAAAAAATCTATGTTTCAATTTCTTTAGGACGTCCGAAGTTTCCCAGTATAGCGGTTAAATACAACATCATATAATTTGTTTATACCAATGCAAAACATTTTGGCCTACAAATTTGGTTTACAGATTGAAAAATAATGTCGTAATAATGCAAGGCTTTGATATTTTTACAGCACACGAAAATCAGTGTGCCCGTTGTGCTGAAATATATAACTTTGCCGAAGAAAGGAAAAAAGAAGGTCCGATAAAATGACATTAACCTTTAGAAATGAATTGCTTGAAGCGGAAAAAAATGGCTAAATAAAAGATTGATTTTATGCAGGAGTAGTATCGATTGTTACGTATGAAGAATATTCTCTATACGCTGCTCTCGCACGTGCCGCTCAAGCTTGCGTAAGAAGGGAAGTCGCGTTTCCACGAAGGGCCGAAAGATTTCTATCATTATCGTACACGGACAATAAGGGCCTTTGATATTGATTAGCTGCATCGAGCCCGATTAAGTGCACGCGCGACCCGACGAGCTCTCCGTGATCTTACCTTATGTGGAAACCCCAAATACGCCCACCTGTACATTTTGGGACTATATAAGCCCCTCCATTCTGATCATCTTTGGGTAATAACTACACAGTTACGGGGAGTGTCACGTCGTGTTACGCTCGTACAGAGTCAATTACATTCAGTGAGTTCGGGCTTAGGGCACCGATCAGAATACAAGTTAACCCGTTGGAATCCGCAAGTTCGGTTGAAGTCCTTTCGGCATACTACTGTAACCATTCTCCGACCCCGCATCGCCAGTGCGTCAACACCGTGCAAGTACTTAGGTAATAATTTACACACTATTTATATTCTGCGACAATCACATTCGTACCAAAACGACTGATTTGAATATATATAAATTGTTCACCATTAAACCGAGTAGATTCGTCAAACCTACATTTACTCCGTAATTCCTTATGTTAGTAGTAACGTTCCCACGAATACAACTTAACCGCTCGAGTTGTATTGAATATTAATTTTAAGTATTGAGACAAACTAACAAGTTTCTTGGGTAATATCAACATCGCCGGTCTAGGCAATTGCCCACAGCCCTGGCTCGTAACACGATATTAAATTAAGCAAATCTCAGTTAGGTTTTAAATAAGATAAATAATCCTTTCCATTTATGAGAAAACAACATATATTCGTCAGAATTGATTAAATTATAATTAAATTGTAATTTATTAATTTATTAACGATAAGATTTCTGTGAACCTTCGTGCAGAATTTGTAAAAACTAACACAAGCCTTACCCTACGATATTTCGTAAATTATAACGTATTACTCCTTTTTTAGTACTGTCAGAGCGCGTTTCATCTATCCTGTGACTCTCGCTGGGCCGATTCAATATATCTATTTCTGCTAAATCTTTTGACTCTATTCACAGAAATCGTCTTGCGTAAGTTTCACGGAATTTCTTTTAAAATAATTCTCGAATGAACGTCGTTTTTATTTGAAGTACGTATTCTCAAGCTAAAAATCGATTCGTGACTGTGTAATATGCTGGTTCGTTCTCCTGTACGCGTGTTTAAACTACTTGTTGCGGCCGAACAAACTCTCGGCCTACTACTTGGTCGTTGATGCTACATACAGGGTGTCCCATGTAGCAAAGCGTGACAAAATGACTGTTGTTTGAATGTGGAAGAATGGTTAAATAAAATGTTGCCGGGTTTATAAAGAGTACGAATAAGGTTCATAAATCAATAAAATAGTTTCAAAATCGTTGATTCTTAATGGAACTAAATCTTACAAATACATACATCTTAGTTATCAATTTTACTATTTTACTTCAGCTATGTAACTTACTTAATGACATATCCTATAATATATTAATAATAAGAAGAAGAAAAACAATAAGGGTATAAATGATTGATTGACTTTTTTTGTACTAATAACTTGGATAAGCGTCGGAATACTGATCGTGAATTTTACATTTTGATTGGATCGTTAAGATTCATGGAATATTTCACAGAAATTTAAAGCATTTCGAAAACCTCAATACTCACCGACTAGCAAGCATAATTGAAGCTGGATTATTCAATATTCCGCCTAGTTTCCAACATTTTGTGTAAGAAAACTATAAATATATATATATTAATTATCTATATATTAAATATTTCCATTAACTTTTTTTATCAAGTTACGATACACATGCATTTTATTGCATTCATCACTGCTTGTTCATTTTACTAATTTAATAGAGCATATTTTATTTGTCACAAATTAATGCATAAAAATGACAGAATAGCCGTAAATCTGACCACTATAAATAAATATTTTCAACATTAAGAAGATAGTTATTAGTTCTAATAATTTTATAACAAATTATATGAGCTATCCTATATAACAAAGTATACTGCCGCAAAGAACTTACGTTAATTGCCAGCGATCATAATGATTGATTTCTTAATCGGCAGATGAATGTGCACACACACTGGAAATTAATTTGCAATGTTTACATAGGTATTAGATTTTCTGACCAAAATGTACACCGCTCAAAATAATTGGATTATTACTTACTTGAAGAAAAGAGCTGTTTTTAAAAAGATATGCATACTTATATAGTATGAAGCAAATCTTCACACTGGTATTACGATGTATGCATATTGCCTTCACATTAATTTAAAAGTGATTTAAATATAATACTGATTTATTTTTCAGTATTTTGTACCAGCTTCATGTGTGCAAATCATTCTATTAACAACACTTGTATGAACATAAATATATTAGCAGTTTTATGAAAGAAATTTTTAAAAACGGCGTCAACTGGACAATAAATTCATTTCACCTGAATATCAAATATGCCGCGAAACGGCTCAAAAATTCCGATCATTGGATGATTGGTGTTTCTCCGTGAGAACGTAATTTCGCGTGATTTATATAAAACGTAGCCCGGCAATTTACACCCACACATTTAAGTTTCCCACCCTTTTCCAAAAGAACTGACGCCATACGATTTCGCATACGTGTCAGCGTAAAAAGCACAGATGCGTTTTTCATCAAAGTTAGTTAAAATACTATATATATTATAATAAAATAGTTTTATAATTAAAATAAAAGTTCCGAGTGGTAAAAATAATATTCAGAAACAATAAAATACTGAAACAAGCTTCAGCAGTGGAATACCAAAACCGACAAAATTACGACGACAAAAAAAAACATTTACCACATTAATCTAACAAATTATAAATATCGTGACTGCTGATCCTTATGTAAAAACTGTCTTCATTAATTTTTGAAGAACTTTTTCTTTCCTTCTTTCTAAAATGTTGCTCAAGAATGTTTCATCGGGTTTCTGGCCTCGTCGTGTCAAATATCAAATTGACGTACTTGTTTGTTCATGAACCGCTTCAATTATCTATACGAATATTAATTTAAACTGTTTATTCGACCGCTAATAATAAATTTCGCCAAAAATGTATCACTTCGTGCGTCATGTTAAGTAGTAATCCGAGGACTCAACTTACGAGATTCAACTACGAAACGATTAAATCACGCACGTTTGAGGAATAGTTTGTATGTGGTATCAGTCAGTTCTAATTTCAGTTTCAAGCAGGCAAATTCGTCTGAACAGAAGTGAACGAAGGATTCATGTTTCGTCACTGAATAATATTTCATACTTGAGAGTAGAAAAAATGGGGTGCAAACACCTAATGAAATTTCTGTCCGGCTGGAACGTTCTGTACTATGTTGCAAATATGTGACGGAGAACGTTCCCCTTTTGATACGTATTTCGATACTGTCGAGAGAGAAATATATTATTCCGCCTTATGGCCATACCATAATTGTGCGATTCGATAAAGGATAGAAATTGATAATTGAACGTAATATAGAAGCGGATAATTGTGGAGCTACATATATTTTGCATGTTGAACTGCAGTTCTGGTTAACAAATTTTGCAAGTTTCTTTGGTTGTCTCTCAATGGGAACACATAGTATGAGAAATTATAATTTGTTGCGCTCTACATATTTCGTAAAAATCGTACTAATCTAACATAGAAACTGACGTCGAATTCTAACGTCGAACTGAATCCTGACACATTTCTTTCTGTTTCCAAAAGCCGAAGTACCAATGAACGGTGAACGTTATGTGTCAATTATCGAAGATTTAAAGAACAGTTGAAGACATTGCAAGAGCCATCCCAAAAAATAAGAGCATTTTTTCAAGATTCGTTTAAGAAAATTGATCTATCGGCGATATTAATGTCTTTATTGAAATAAACCGAAAAATTTTCCAAGCAGACTGATAATAATTAAGTTTTGTGTATGGTCAGCCTTCTATTAACGTAAGTGTATCATCTTATTCGTTAACTATTTTTTTGGGTAATGTCTTTCGTCAAATATGAAAACGTTGCATTTATATGAAAAATTCATATTTTCTCTTTTACTGCTCTCTCCGTGTTTGTTTATGTATTGTACAGTGGTATATGGCATTAACGTTAACGTTCTCATTTTTGTATATTAGACCTCGAATAGATTTGGATTAGTGTTTCTCATCAACCATACATGTATGTAAGTAAGTAATTATGTCGTTCCCAATTGAAAAATGCTGCCTCCTCACGAAGAATTACAGATGTACCTGTGGAACGTGCAGTTTCAACTATTCTCCCTTGTATGGCATTCCCGTTTATCTATTCATCTACTGCACATTATATTACATCTTGAATTATATTTTCTTGTATTACCCATTGTCTACTTACTAGTAAATTATACTGCGACACGTTGCATTTATCGTCCCACTTTTTTGTACGTTTGAGTCAGTGTCTACCGTTTACCACGTTCGGTTCGACCTTCCTTTCATTTGTCAATCTGCAGTTAAACTTCCGCACACTTAACGTTATTTATTACACATACGTTAATTGTAGCAGTGATATAATCTTCTGATCAATATGAAGAGATTTTAATTTTGATATGTACAGATATTGGGCATTCGACTTCATTAAAAATAATTGAATTAACCAGCTTTAAAAATTCTCGCGGCCCACCGGTTGAATATCACTCCTCTACAGTGTTAAAATTCACCCTGTTTGCCCGCGCGTAATGCCATTAATTATACGTGAATTCGTGGAATGCTGACAGTTGTCCAGTTTCGTCGAAAAAAGTCAACCGAGTCTGTTACTCAGGCCAATAAATATGATCCAACCACCCGAAACTTTCGACCGCCTACTTCGATGAACCACTCTGTATAATATACGCCCGCCTTGAGAGACAATATGTTTATTTTGTAATCGAGTCGTGTCCCTCGTCGTGAAATAAATATATCGACGGAAATATGCGCGGTATTTCACACCCACCGTGTGCCCACCACCGTGGATATCGCAGCAGCATGTGGACGCCTCTGATTCATCCATGGGTACGAAACAGAAGCCGAATAGAAGGCAGAAGCGGAGACGTCAATGGAATGCGTGCGACGACCACCGCGAAGGACGATGAATCGAGTGGAGCTACAATGAAGGCGAAGAAGATGGAAAGGGCAATAAAGAGGGCGATATTAAGACAGAGGGAAGGCGAAGGAGGCGATAAAATGGCAGGAAGATAGGAGGAATAGGAAAAAGATAGCAAGGGCGACGGGGGAAAATAAATAAGGCGGGGACGGTAATGAGACGACCCGCGACGGTGAAAGTATTAGTCGATGGAGAACTCAAGTAGACAAGGACGGTGAAAAAGATAGCATTAGGTGTGCACGGAAGTAATGAACAGACGGCGGATGTTTATAGAATTATTACCGTAGACTATTTTTGCGGAAAAGTGGACGACGGTGGAGGAACTTGACTCGAGTTCGCTTTGCCGTTGGTTACCCTTCCACGATTAAGAAAATCTATTTCCTTGTTTCGTGTAACGCGTATACGTAGGTGCGTGTGTGCGGCTTAATGTTTGTGAAAAATCTATTTGGCGACATACTCGGCGTGTAAAAGCTGCACAACGCATGTCTGCCCGTTTAGTACAACTGTGCGAATATTATCAAACGCTTATTAAGTTAATATGCCCGAATTTTCTAGAAATTCTAATGCTATGAATTAATTGGTTTTCAGGCGTGACATATTACCTGTTTGGATAATGTGTGCGTAAAGGTGTTCGTAAGAAATGTAGTAATTAGTCTGGAAAATCATCTTGAAAATAAATTGAAAACAATTTGTTTCAATGTATCACCATGTTTTGTGCAATTTATATTCGGTAAATACTTAACTACTGCGCAATTCCAATGGTTCCCTCTTTTTTAATTGATTGCTTCTTAAAAATTAATTAAAAAAGAGGGTACCATTATTAACCATAATTAATTTTTAAGAAGCAATTAATTAATTTCAACGGCAAATTATTCCAATTAGCAAGGCAGAAAAATTTAAAGAACTACTGCGATATGTCGTACTTTTTTCTATGCAGACAATTGAAACCTCATGCGTGTATCGTATCGTATATCGTCAGTAACTGAAGTCACGATAAACGAAACAATAATGTAATATACATGTGTGGCAAAGTGTCTACCTATACCCTGAATATATTTCGATTACGTGTTCATATTTCCGCATTCTGTTAATCATTACTTCTACGTCTATAATCTTTATTGATATCTGATAATAGGTACAGTATCAGCTAATCGAAATGGTTCCATTCGTCCGTTCGAACATTTTGCCACTCTGCTGATTAGCTCGAGCTGTCTGTGTGAAAATAAGGGTGGAACAATTGCACAAGGAAATCGTAATGCCTGCTCATTACATCTGCATACCCGAAGGGGGGATGGAGGGAATGAAAAAGATAGAAAAAGAACAAAAAGAGACGATACCAAAGCAGGAGTGAATTGGCAATAGAGTGAAATTAATACGGCTGGCATTTAGAATAGGATTTAAGAAAAGTAGGTTTAGGTTGGTTGTAACAAAACAGAATGTATATCAATAATAATTAGTTAATCAATAAAAGGCAACATGAATACAAAGCCCTACTTTTATAAGACACGATTAGAAGAAATAATTGAAAAATGAAGATGCACACAAAATATGGATAAGGCACGAAAAAGAGAAAAGGGTTGCGAACAAAATAAATTTTTTTCCACGGAGAAGTAAGAAGTGCAATAAAAGGATAGTGTCCCGATGGCCGGAAAGGACGTGAGGACTTGTTCATTCGTTTAAGAAGTTAGCAGTAAAAAATAAGGGCAGGTGAGTGCAATAGAAACAAAGATGACGGAAAATTCAAATTTCGAAAAGGATTCGATAAGATAGTTGAAAAGATAACAGTAATGAATGAAATGGAATTGGCATGAAAACGATAAAAAAACGTTAAAAAAAGTACAGGAACCACCTGCCGCGCTCCCCAAAAATAAAACAAACGGCGAATGAAGACGAAGTGCCAAGGAATTTGTTGAAAGGACGAAGAAATTTGACGATGACGGGGAAGGTGAAGAAAACATGCTGACGACTGGCCAAGATAAGAAAATGCAACAGACCGCTTGCCCCTCAAAACTTAAAGAATGCCAATAAAAATTGCAGAGTTCCGAATGCATCGTAAGTCGTGAAATCAAAGAAAACGGAATTCAAAAGCTCGACAATAAAAAAAGAAAGCAAACAAGAAAAGCCAACAACGTTTGAAACACTTTCCGAAGAAAGTTGAAAATGTCGACTAACGTGAGCTGAAATGAAGATGAAAAATCTCTACGAACCACGAAGATTTCTAAGACAGGTCTAAAAAAGGTGCCATGCGTTACAAAAAATCGAACACTGCATGAGAAAGAAAATCTCCACCGATTCCGCAAATTTGGAAAATGATGAAGAAAACCGACATTTCAACCAAAACCGCCAAGAAGAAATAGAAAATCAAGCGACAATCATTAAATTGAAAAAAAAGACTCATCAAAGTAATACCGACGTGAATGGCAAAAAAAGAATAAAAAATAAATTTCCGAGGAAGAACGGGAGATCTGTCACGAAGCAAAAATGCGTCGATGATGAAAACAAAAAAAAACGAAGAACGAAGAACGAAGACGGAAGACGTTGATAGGAGAAAGAAATGCGGCGATGACGATGACCACTGTGAACATGCTACGAACACGATGACGATCGCGATGACGACGAAGAAAACGAACCCGATTGGTTGTTTCCCTATGGGTAGAGGGGTTACGGGAAAGAACGGTTACTGGTAGGGGTTGTTGAATGAGTACCGAGACGAACGACGTCGCGACGCACTCCGTCGCAGTCACCCTGGCGGCTAACGGATGTCCGGGTGCTCCGTGCTCGCACAACGAACTCACGAGGAACGGTGAGACCACTGCGAAGAAGTGACGACGAATTTCTTGTAACGAGAAACCGAAACGAGAAGACGAACTGTACCGAACAGTTCCGTCCGAACGAACAGTTGGTCGCGTTAGTTTCCACGGGGTAAGCGTTTACGATATTTTTTTCATTTTCTGTTTTGCTTCAGTTAATACTTCGGCGAAACACGAATTTTCGATGTGAAATGAAAATCATTTTTAAGATATCGTTTTCGATATTTGCAATATAGAATAGACATATACGCTATTGCGCTATAAATTCTGTTCATAATGAAAAGATTGTTATTTATATATGATATGATTAAATGTCGTTTATGTGTACGGTGTATTGCAATGTAGAAATTCATGCGGCATTCAGAATGACCAGCTTTTGATTGTAACAAATGTTGTCATCGAAAGTGATCGTCCATCGAACGATGCTCGTACTGTTACTCGGAATATCGATAATTACGGGAAGAAACTATCGAAGTTATATCTTGGAAAACGCGATTAAGTGTTTTGATTATATTGTGTTTGCCTCGAGGACCTTATATATTTCAGAGATCACTGTGATAATAACAGCCAGATTTAATAAAGGTAGAAAGGTAAGAGAGGTAGATAAAAGGTCAGTCATTGTTAAATTGTTGTTTAACCGTTTGAACGATATTTGTAAATATTCCACAAATGGCAAATTTGGTTTCAAAATGACACAATTCCATATATTCATAAAACAGTAACATAAAACGGAAATAAAACGAAATTAAGTAAAGTAAAATAAGAAACATTTTTTTTTTTTAATTATATTTTTTCAATTTATTTATTACTTTAAGCCACTTTTATTGACAACAGAATTTATGGTGTATCTATTTCCCGGAATGTGATATGCGTGATTACTATTAGGCCTCTATTGTAATCAAGGCAAGTGTCAATACTTTAGAGCAGCTGTGTATAAATATATTTAAATATTTAAGTGAGTGGGATTCATTTTGTGAATCTTTTTATGTTAAAATTATTATTATAATAGAGATTCTTGGTGGTGGTGCTTTTTGAGTTTCGTAAACGTCTCCTTTGTTTGAAGTTGAAATGCCACTTTCATAACGATGGATTATTTGTATGGAAAGGTATTCGGATTGTATGTAATTTAAAGGAACAGAATTCTGTACAATTTGATTAGAAAGTTATGCGACATTTTGTATCCTTCATTTCAAGTTAAAACTTAAATGGACAGAAATTCCTTTTAATCCTTAAAATTTAATTGCATTGTTAATTCAGTTGATAGTAATAAATTGGAAACTCGTCTAAAATTTTTAGATAAAAGTTCCACAAACTTTTATATTTGTTGAAGCATAATTTAAACGAATATATTTCATTTTTTAAATAAAAAGCAATTTAAACCATTGCTGAATATTGAAGGGTGTATAAGCCTGGTGTCCGTAGCGAAAGGATTGAATAGAAAAGTATGCAACAACTGCGCAACCCTTACTCACTAAACCTTCCAACCCTAACTCTCCCGTCTAAAACATCGTCATTAGCAACGTTTTATTCATGTAGGAATAGATATGTAATAGTTTATTGAAATTACACCAAAACAATGAAAAATGGGATAGATAAAAGTAAAACTCCCATGCAAACATGTGATTACTGATTACGTGTGCAACCAACAATCTTCATTCGTCCATTGCTTTGTCACTTGTACACATAGTCATTTTCATATCGGAATACAACACTATTCTTTGTCATTGCCTCATTAATAATACAAAAATGTTGCTAGTATACTATACATATATTTAACCCAGATATAAATTTAACATCTATCGATGAACATCCATTAGTTCATTATTTATTAGCACCGTTTACTTCAACTGAATAGTCATTTAGGATCCACTTAATCGAGATCACCCATTTTTGATAGTGGTCACTGTCAGTTCACCCCAATAAATGATAAGCTTCGGATTAACACTGCATTTTCTGTGATGCTTCAAGTGGCAACACGATGCTTCGTGTTTAAAAGATTAAGACAAATACAAATTTCAAGTCCTCTAATCTTGTATGATTACAAATACTTAAAAATATTACCATTTTTAATAAATAATAAACAATCGGTATTATGTTCGTACTATAAAAGATATGTGCATTTTATGCAATATATTTCTGCAATTCATTAAAGCGAAAATTGGCATATTTTTAAATAATTGCTTGCCTCGTTCGAAATTTTTCATGAAATGAATAAGTCTATGCAACTGTGATAATAAATCATTGAAGTGCTAAAAACACTTGTCGATAATGCAAATTACACATGCGAAATGCGAGTAAGGATAATTAAGTTCTTCGATTACTATTAGAATTGGCATTTCAACAAATTATTTTAAAGCACATGGCGAGAGCGAAAAATTACATGCAATAGAAATATTTTCCATTACGATTTCTTACTAAAAGTATAGTGCTAAAAATTAACGAATAAATATACCGAACAATTCTACCGCACCGCTAAATAAATTTGAATCAGCAAATTCTTGTATCATCAATCATTGTTTGCAAGAAAGACGTCGATATAGATATTATCACACTGGTATTCAAAGATACACGGATTGTATTATTTGAAATTTCTTATCTGGGGCTATTATTTCGGAGACATCGTTAGTTATAGAAAACATAGAAATATCGATGCATAAACCCGTGTAGTATTATTCTGAATATGTATACTGTTGTCAAACATTTGAAACCCTGTATCGGTTAGTTTGTATTATAATGCTCAAAGGTATTAGAGGATGGCCACTGTATACGGTTTTAATATTACTCTAAGTCTAACAAATTTATAGAAATGGGGATTGGATATTAAAATGAAAATGACACGAGAAACTGTAAATTGACTTTCATTTTACTATTTTCTTCTTTTATTACACGTTTTTGTGTCAATATCGTGTATTTCTTCTTTTAACTCATCCACTGTTTAGAATAGTAATGACGAGATCACGCAGTTGTGTTTTGTTTATATAAACGTTCGTTTTCAATAAGTTTTGCTTTTATTAAAAAAAGTCGAGTATTATTACCTTTTAAATCAGCTAATTCGGCTGTATGATTAGAATCAAACTTGAGTTTGAAAAACAGATGAGCGCTATTTTTTTGATCAAATTTCGCATTAAAACAAAATTACAAAATATGAAACGAAATATATGTAAAAATGTTATTCACATATTATTGCAATGCAAGTACTTGCAAATCTCCCAATTTTAACCCTTTACTATTAACATAGATTTACAAGTGGACAAAATTTGTCAATAAGGTAATACATATTATTAATTTCACCCATAGTCTAGAAATTTACTTCGTTCCTCTTATTAAACCCTACAGAGAATTTGTACAATATTTGGGCAAAATTTGTACAAAATTATATGTACAAATACATATGTATATACAATATACAAATACGTATATGTATATACAAAATATATGTGCACAACTTGTTATGTTAATAAATATACCTGTATTAGAGGTGATTGCTTAGTTTTGTTTATACAGAGTATTGAAATCGTGAATATTTCATTCCGCTAAAAATTCAAATAAACTGCCAGTGGACTTCCGCTCACTATTATATAAAATTAGTAAGAATACTACTAATATCAAATGATTAAAATTATCGAAGCATCTTTTATGCAACAATTTTTGTTCCTTCAACACTTTGCCATCTCTTTTAGTAAGATTAATTAGCCACACATTTACAATATAATTGTTACCGTGCTATATAGTCTCGAAATCATATTAAACAGAAATTTTGTCCTGTATTTTTTACGAACTGCGTTGAAACTTAAGAATCTATACTTGTAACATTCTCCTCAGTACTTAGTTGTTATAATGGATAAAATTATTAGAGAAGTGGGCATTCTCTATGAAATATTCATTGTTGTTCATACAATTCGCTGGTAATATATTAAAATTAAATCAACACTTATATTTAGATCTTTAATTAATTTGAAGTTAATCGATCTATTTACTATTCCTTTACGATAAATTCTATATAACTTTTATCCACAATATCAAGTGGAAATCACTGAACAACATTAAACTGTTACAAAGTATTGGATAAATGTACCGGAGGAATTCGAAGACAGTTAATCAGAAAATAAAAATGCATAGCACGTATCAGATTTAACTACGATTATTTAACGAAAAATTATATTTTCAAGTGTGTCGAAATATTAAATAATAATTAACTGCGTATTTTATGGTTTACTAAATTTATATTGTATGTACCAGAAAACTTAATCAAGCACTATTCCATACCAAGCACCTATACAATTCCATAAAGCACCTCTGTCTTACTAATAACATTCTCATAATAGTAATAATAAAACTTGATACCATCTAATAGTAGCGTACTTTTCCAAGGTAGTCAATACTGAAACATCAATTCAATGAGCAAGGACACAAAAACTGGTGCCCCGACGCGGCAAATACCTTAATAACGGCGAAAACGTCGCAGAGTAGTTTAAGTAGTTTAAGATGCGTAGAATACGATGGGCCTAAAATGTTTTCAAAATGAATTTTCTTAATGACTATTCGCAGTTTACTTGTTTACTTGTGGATACACCTCGTGGAGGACGCGGTAATGCGTTGAGAAGGTATGCGATGAAATTTAAAATAGGAATTTTGATATAAACACTTGATATAAACACCCAGTCATTGTAAATAGTTGATAAATCGGGCTTTAAAAAAAAATTAAACCAGCACGCTGGTCACAAAGATTCGTTCTCCTCTTTAAATCCTTCATGTATATCCACTCCGATTGTCAAACGGGCGACAATGCCGTTTTCTATCCCAGCCTCATTCCGCGGTTAATAAAATCAGCAAGTTGGTGTGTATTCATCCCACTAAATTTAGCAGGAATGTTATATAAATAGTCCTAAGGATTGCAGAAATGTCACGAAAACGTAAACAGCATACCTAGCTGTCATCAGATTCGGGGATTTGCGACCGGCCTAATAACGATTGTCTGATCGTCACGTTTCAAGGCCGTGATGCGTTTCGCGGGCCGCGTCATCCACGTTTCGATTAAATTTATGCCAACACCTGGTTGCATACTACGTTCCATCGTAGATTTATTAAACTTTTGTAATGTTTTACAGAATTCGCCAGAGGGGAGAACGCAGCACCGACTGTATATACGTTTCACGGAAGTGAATAACGTTTAAACGAACACGAGATAGATATCGAACCGCGAAGATACCTGCACGAGAAATATAGAAGAATAAATAATGCATCTCGCAACGACTATCTTTGTCTTCGCATTGAACACACTTTGGGCATTGTGTCAAGCAGTGCCATTGATCGATCTGAGGAATACTTTGGAACAGAATGTCTTGGATGGAGATTGCTGGGGCTGGTTACCGGTGGAAAAAGTTCCTAAAGATGTGGTTATAGTGCCCGAGGAGCAGCCAATGTCAAAGTATCTATCTTTTTCCTCTCTTTGTTAAAACGTTTAATCTTCGGATTGTCGTTGTTGTCGATAGTTGGACAAGGATATTATTACAAACAAGTAAGGGATTCTGTTACAACTTGCAGAGTACTCATTCGACGTGAAGTTGGAAACATTGATCCAAATACAGTACTAGAATCATGGAGCGATAGTTCACCATTGAGCAGAAAGATTCACCAGTCGTCACTAGCTACGAAAGAAATAGGTAACAGATTGTCAAAGAAGGATGCCCTTATGTCGCGCAGCTGGGGGGCTGGTGGAATGCCATTTTCTGTTCTTTATATGAATCCCCATGGTCCGCGAGGGAACCATGCTAGTAAGAGAATATTAAATATGAATACGATAATGTGCAGATGGTCCTATAAATACACAGATACATAAGAAATTATGTTATTTTAAGATGCCGGACAACAACAGGATCTGGGAAAAACTGAAACTCCATCACCAGCTATGACACATCCCAATCCTCGTATTGCATTACGAAACGGAAGTTCTACGCAACCAAGGAGGCAATACTCGATAATACCACAGCTCTTTATAACGTATGGATGGGGTCCTTTCGGCAAATGACGAGAATCTACTATTTAAAATATTGCTCTATAAATGGAATATTGATCTCATAATTTCGATAAACAAGATCCGATTATAGAGGTGTTTAGTTAGCTACACTTCTGAATGCGTATAGTCGATCAAAAAGATATATAGGATGGTCCTAAATCACTGTTGTCCAAGAGTGTGGGTCCCACACACGTGTTTGCCACTCTAATCAATCGGCCGTTGCACTGTTAGCTAATATCAGTGCAATATCAGTGCAATATCAGTGCAATATCAGTGACACTTGCTTGCGATTTCTTAATGAACGGAGAACTCAATCCGTCGTAGCCGCAACTTTGACTTCACCATGTTATCGGTTCTTCCACATGACGATACCAGTATGCCGGGCATCGTCCATGTGTACCAACGGAAATATGTATACGACGATTCTCGATTGCACGAACCCAATCCCACGCGGCGGCACTGATATCGCCATGTGGAAGAAGTCCTACCCACACAACGTGTTCACAAGCCACTCCTGGACAGCACTGTAGTAAATCAACGCATCGAGTAGCGGGACAATTAATGCTACTGTACTAGAAGTCGACTTACAATTTTAGAGTTCCAAGTAATAAAACGGGGGGCTGTTAACTAATTGGTAATTTTCCGAGTAAGTACTTATACGGGTATTTTTACTATCCAATACGTATTTATTATTTGAAATTATTATATTAGATTAAAAGAATATTTATATACATTGCAATAGAGAACCTGATTCCTAATCGACATCGCTGCTTGACACACATGTATTTGTTGCTCAATTGATTACGACCACACTATATATCTCGACTGTTTTCCGAACATCTTTTTTTTAAAGGTATCCACAAATAAGGTGGCAATAATTTCCTTGAGTTATTTCCTGGCTACTTGTATATATTTTTTATTTTTTAAAGAGTTTTAGTACTCTTTTTTTATTTTAGTTTCATGAAGAATTACTTAATTTAATTATTTATGTATATTTATACAACAAATTGTTACTAGTGTTTTAGATATTAATACATTGTTAATGATCCAGCCTCGTTCTGTACAAAATTATAATTTATTCTTTTTTCTTACATAATTCGGAAACCTAATAAAAAATATTCTTTTTTGTTCCTATAAGAAGTAATATTTACTTCGTATATACTTTGCTTCAATCGCACTAATAGGAAATTCTTTCTACATTTGAAGCTGAAATAAATTACTTTATTTTATTATAATTATTTGTTGACTTACCATTCATTTCTTTCATCGCTTTGATGAAATCTTGTGGATCCTTGAATGACACAAATCCGAATCCTTTTGTCTTGTTTGTCCGCTTATCTCTGACTACTTTTGCTCTTTGGAAGCTCGGGTACTTGCCGAAGACTCTTACTAGCATCTCGTCAGTGACATCGTTTCCTAAATCTCCACAGAATATTCTGAAATCATCTGCATATAAAGAAGACAAATGTAATATATGTTTGAAGCAAAATAAAATATACAAAGAACACAAATATAAATAACTTATCAACCTTCATCCCATTCTAACAAAGAAGGATCCTCCCATATCTGTCCACCGGCCATTCGTACAATTTTCTTATTTTTCTTCCCTTTACCCTTGGGGTGACTCTCCTCTGCACTAGCATTCGCCATAATAGAACTTGCTTTTCCTTGACTAATTGCTAATTCCGCTGCAGTACTAACACCTTTTACCTTGGGTTTCTTTTTGCTGTCATCTTCTGGTATCTTTGTATTGATAATCTGTTCAATAATTTCTGGATGAATCATTGGTGTAGACGTAGATTCGTAGGTTTTTGGAGTAGCAGTTAAACACGGATCCACCATATTTGGTAAATATGGATTACTTATCTGTGCAGGTGACGAATATGTTGTAATAGGAGGAACCGTACCTGTATCAAACAATGTTTCTAGAATCAACATCTTAAAATGTATATTAATTAAAAAAATTAACCCTTTCGCGGATAAGTGCTTTTCATGAATGCGCATGGCTTTCGAATAAACTTTGGTATGGCAATGCATGAAGTGGGTATACTAATAATTTTAGTGCATATACTAATAAGAAATCTTTCATATTGTATCTATTGTACAAGATTCATATAATAAGTATAGCCGTACTTTATCTAAATCTTTCCAATTTAACTGTATTAGGGTTCAATCATCAACCATGAGTACTGTACGCTCAAAATGTGTGGCTCGATGAACAATGTGCAAAGGAATATAGAAATGCTTCATAGTTTACCTTGTCTTGCTACTTGCTGCGGTATCAACATTGGTGGCGGTGGAGGTGGAGGTGGTGGGGGTGGTGGCGGAGGTGGAAACCCAATCATTGGGGGAAAAGCTAAACTAGCTGCAGCAGCAGCAACAGCTGGTGTTGGAAGTTCGTGTTGCTCCAGTTGCCTAGCTACTTGATTGTACGTATTTGCACCAATTACAGGCCTCACCATTGGTGTCACTAACTGACCACCAATTTCAGCTTCAAACCTAAAAATTCATTTGAATCCATGATTAATTAAATCCGTTTAAACATGACATGCATATTTATAAGCATACAGTTACCTGTTACTGTAATTGGTTACCTTTTATTTGTATTTATGTTTGTACTAACTTTTTGCTTTATGAAAATTTAGTCACTCTGTACAACTTAGCATGTAAATTATATGCAACACTTTTAAAATCGTAAATCATAAAATTAGTTTACACATTCGCGAAAAGAAGAAGAAGAGAAATATATTACAGATAGAAAGGAAATAGAAAGAAAAAAAAGACATAAAGATAGGTTAGCAAGATTTGATATATTTATAATTATTCAGTACCTGTTCATCTCATCTTCCATTTGACGCAATTTTTCCTCCATGGTGATTATCTTCTTATTTTATTAATTCCTTTGATAGTTATAAGTATGTACTTATGAATTAATGTATTACTTATTACCGATCATAACACCAAAGGGGAGATGAGGGTGCTCATGCTCGTGATTTTGTTGTTCTTGGACAAGTGCTGCCCCAAGCGGCCAATTATAACAGTGGTAGGGATCTATCCCGTTTGGCTCCTGCCGCGACATCTCGTCTATGCCAATTGTATCTCCCGGTAGTCCCGATGCACCGCGGTGACCCAAGCACCGACGAGATATAGGAATAGACAAGACATCCAATATATTTTTTCCGCCCGAATTTTTGGGTATCTGAGGCACTGACGAGATATATGAATAGACCACTCATCCAATGTATTTTTTCGGCCACGATTTCTGGGCCCCGGGGACCCATTACCATTTCCGTGTCACTCGCAACGTTTCCCACAGATTATAGAAAACGATGCGAAAATTAAATAATTTTACAGAATTCTTTTGCTCTTTGCCGTAATGAAAGGCAACAGAGGATATGAAACATTTAAGGTTAGTTAAAAATCTTTTAATTAAAGAAACACATGATAACAAGTATTCTTATTTCAAATGTACTATCAATAAATGAAATAATTTTTAAGGTTATACTCTACATTATTTTCTGATAAATGGCAAAAAAAAATTTGGGCAAGAGATGTATATTTTTTTAACACTCAAACAATAAAGTTGCCACAATGAAAAAGATAGTGACGATAATTGTGTACTACAATTGTTAATTGTATAGTTACTAGACAAATTCTTTAATTATCTTTTTCCTTGGAGCAATTTTATCGTTAATGAAAGACGCAATTTCTTATTTATATTCAACTAATAACAATAACGAAGTGCTAATGACCCTGGTGTCGATGCCACGTTAAACTTTAATTAAAAAAAAACAAAAAACGAAGTAACTCATTTACTAATATAAGGCAATTCCTGCGATAAACGTGTCTGCAAACGATTATTGTTTGCATTCGGTTCCGAGCGAAGTTCACTACTCGAGATTTTACTGTCTCTTCATAAACATAAGAATGACAACATTGTAGTCGTCGAGTTTAGTCGCGTATTGTCGGTTGGGTCGTTGAATTCGGTCGCTCAGTTTTTCATCGCTCGGTGAACTAGTGATAGAAAGTGTGCAGTTAATAATTTAAAAGTGATATAAACTGCAAGATTCAAGCGTACAAGTAAGTAGATTAAATCTAATTAATTATTGCACTAATTTATCAATAAGTTGGCGAAAGTAGTTTCTTTAGAATTAGTTAATTAATTTGTATATAATTAACTAACTAATTCCTTTCCCTCTTTTCTTTTTCTTGTGTAGTAGGTTCTAGATAATTTAATCTAATTTTCGATCAAATGGAACATCAAAAAGATAAAAGAAAAGGTTGTAAAAAATGTTCGTACTATAGTTGCGATTCTACTTCTCGCAAAACCGAGTATTCTTTTTACGCGTTTCCTAACAATACCGATGACAAATTTATAACGTGGATAGTGAATTGCGGACGAGACGATTGGGTTGAAATGTCCAACATTGAATTTAAAAAAAAATATATATGTAGTAAGCATTTCCCGGAAGATAGTTTTTATCCGACCGGGAGATTAAAAAAAGGTTCTGTACCTTCTTTGTATTCAATTAATGGTGAAGATGTATTAGAAGATCGTATTGATATTTCACAAAAAAGAGAACACGAGGAAATTAAAAAACTTGAGAGTGAATTGAAGCGGGAGAAGAATACGTCCTTACGTACATATACACATAAAGATGTAGTGGTAATGGAACTAAAGTGAAAGTGAGGCATTTATAATTTCTTTCCTTTTATGTTAATAATAATCATAGCTGCTTATTCGCAGGTTTGGTGTTCACCTAGCTGGAAGTCAACTATCGTGATTATTTGCAACTGAGAAAAAAAGGAAAATAAGAAACTGAAGAAAGATCCTCAAATTTTCATTTTATGAGCAAAGTGTTACAAATTCACTTTTATAAAAAAATCTATTTAATTCTGTAAAAGTACATTGCATTGTATTAAAATATTACGATTTAGAATAAAAATAAAATACATTACAAAACATGTACTCCAATCAATTACATTTTTTCCAGAAAATTATTATTACTTTATTTTTCTTATATTACTAAATACTTTGTGGCAATTATATGTAAAGGTGTGTTAATGTTAAGTGGGGTATCTGAAACACCTTATTTGAAATGTAGCATATTCAAGATGTTTAAAACAATTGATTTTTGGACTAGAAAATAAATATTTTAAAAAAGTGCGCTATACGCGACACACGCAATTCATCGCCCCGATGTGATTTCGACTCAACTCGAGCCAAACAGAAGTGCATCTCGCGACCAGGCACCGTAGCTCAATTTTTCTACCGAAACGTTGACCGAGAAATAGCTTTCTTGATTCCCCCCAAACATTTCACATATATTCACACAGTCGCATGAGTTCTGTCCCCCCTACTTCAGTAAATAATAGTTCTTCAAGTGACCACTGTTCATGAGCAGAGGACGCTCGAATCAGCGTGGGATTTTTGAGTCGGTATGACAGTCACGTTGGGCCACGAAAGTCCATAAGATGAGTGGTCTATTCATATATCTCGTCAGTGGCACAAGTGCGAGAATGTGGATTTGACTGCCACCTAGTAGTGCATCGTACGAAACAGCATGGAGTTTATACATATACATAACCTGCAGCATGTGGTATTCGTGAATCGTTGGACGCACGTGGTACACTATTGAATGGACTGTGTTGTAAATATTTCAATGACATTTACAGTCAGTTTCTAGAAGACAAATTAATATATCAATAAAATGCAGCACGACGACGTGAGTATTACTAATTGGGCGTAAAGTTAATGGAGCGTGGCATTTCAATCTAACCCTATATTATTTTAGGTCGTGTGGAGTGTTATTAATAAATCCTTTTGCTCTTTCAAAGTAAAGTACGTACAATATTCAAAGAGTAAGCTGAAGTTTTGTGAATAGTCCATTGTAATCTCGCTTAACATTTCATTTTTGCAGCACTAAAACGCAAAAATTTTGTCGAAATGAATACAATCTTACTGGGCTCTGTAGCAGAGCATCTTGTCCTCTTGCAAACAGTCAGTATGCCACAATTCGAGAAGAAAATGGTATTATTTACCTATACATGAGAACGGCAGAGAGGTAAACATTCAATTTATAAGTTGAGTTATGGTCCAGTGTTAATCTACAGCATAATTAATATTCTTCACAGAGTGCATTTTCTAAAAAATGCTTGGGAAAAGGTGAAATTGTCCAGGAATTTTGAAAAGGCGATACAACAAATTAACGAAAACTTATTATATTGGCCCGGTTTCATAAAAGCAAAATGCAAACAGAGATTTGTAAAGATCACACAGTATCTTATACGTATGAGAAAATTGAGGTTAAGACGACAGAAGCAGATTGTACCGATCCAGAGGAAAATTGAGAGAAGAGAAAGGCGTAGGGAGGAAAAGGCTCTTGTAGCTGCTAGAGTAGAAAATGCAATAGAGAAGCAACTTATGGAACGATTGAAACAGGGCATGGTAAAGATTTTTTTCATTGTAGCAGAATCCATACATTGCGACGCTTATTTTTAGCAATGTTTCTAAATAAGACCTTTGTTTTAGTACAATGATATTTACAATTTCCCACAAAAAGTTTTTGATAAAGCTGTGGAAGCTGTTGAAGTTGAAGTTGAAGGTGAGAGCGAAGACGAAGAAGAAAGGGAGCAGGAGATTGAGAGAGAGGTGGAAATGGAACTGGAAGCAGATGAAAGGCAAAGAGAAGTGAGCGAACCACATTTCGTAGAGGCCGAGACTGATGATGAAGAAGAAGATGACAACGATGTTGATATCGAAGAAGTATCTATGGTAAAATACGTATATCCCACTTATTTGCATTCACAAATCTCAAATTATCGTGTATCGTTAATTCCCATGGAAATCTAATTGTAAATTATGCATTTCAATAGGATGAAGATAGTGATTCTGGACGGAAGGAGAAAGTAGTATTACCTGATAATTTTGAATCCGAAGCAAGTGATATCGAGGTAATAAATATTACGTTTATCTTTGCCCAAAAGATAGTTTGCATTTTAAATATTTATATCATTGCAGGATATCGTACCTTTAACGAACAAAAAGGCCAAGAAACCAGTCAGGAAAGGTAAATTACAAAAGAAAGTCCGACCAAAAGTTGAAATCGAATACGAGTTCGAGGGAGAAGCGAAACAACGAGAACGTGCATAATACATTTTTTATTAGGACAATTGTAATTGTATTTCTAATAAAATAGAAAGCTACTTTATAATTTTTCAAACACCAACCACATAGTGTTCAAATACATTGCTCTTCAGGAAATAGCTTAATCTTTTTACGTAACTAGTTGATTTTTTGTTAGCAATATTCCAATTCAAAACTGCCGCTAGACTTGTGTACTCGAAAGATATACATATGTAGGAATCATAGATGGCATCTCTCAAACAGAAATTCATAGGCTAGCAGACGACACGATTGTACACAGTACACAAGGAATAAGGTAAATTCTCTTAAATTTCTACACAAAGATTATAAGTGAACTTGAATTAACTAATTATGAACAAAGGAATATCAGATTCGATAAGCTGCGATTGATTGAAAACCGTGATAGTTTATAAAAGTTTCGCTGCATAAATGCAAGTTTTAAAAGTTGTTTAGTTGCTGACAAGTTATGAGTGCTGTTTATCTTTCATTTTTTGGCTCCAATATACATATGTATGCTATCCGAACGAAATGCTGCGACACGTCTAAAATCTTAATTATGCGCTAAATAAATTAACGCATTAGCCATCAAATGGATATTTGGTGCATTATTACGTAGACGTAATCATTTGAGTGAACTAACTATTCCACGCGCCAAAGTAAGTAAAGGATAAAGAGGGGAAGTGTTCAGTTGCAGCTTGTTACGCGATTATGCATAGGTTTCGTGTTGAACAAATTGTCTTGACAAAGAAAGGTTCAAACACTATCGCGAGTTCCGCAAAACGTGAAGTGTCATAATAAATCGTCTCCAGGCAAATGTCACGAACTTTGTTTGCTATAAATAGAAAAAGTAGGTTATCCACAAAATCAATTCTGAAAATAGAGCAATTGGCCCAATACGTTCATTATGTTCAATGCGGAAATTTGTGAAACAATAATCGAACATCTGACAAATTCCGATTCTTGACCGAAATCGTTTTTGCTTTATTTCATAAAATATTTAGTTTAACAAAGTCCTGTTTACTGTATTAATACAGTAAAGTAATACAGTTAAGTAATGTAATGATGTGTAAATTATGTTTTAATAAACGTTATGTTTTAATAAAACGTTCAGTACCATTGATGATCATTTATTAGAAATTGTAATAAATGGTACGCACGTTGAACTGTCAGATCCATTGTTATGATTATACATATACAGGCGATATAATTAGTTACAATTTTATATAACACTTGATATATAAATTTATTGCAATTACTCTTTTGCACTGCGTTATTAATGTAAATCTTACTCTTCCATTACAGGTGTATTATGAAATTCAAAGAAATTTCTAAGAATATTACTGCACATTAAAATGAGACATGATCCTAATGTAGACTAATTTGAAACATAAATATCTATAAAGTTTTCTTTTATTTCGTCTTTAAATGTCAAGATACTAAATAGTTTCATTATGGAGTTAAATAATGTGGGAAAGAATAAGACTTCGATATACGTGGCAATATCGTTTAGAAAGTTATGTTTAGCAACAGCGTCTTTACCCCTTGTCACACTTTTAGTCTGTTTTATTACAGCATATATCTTCCAGCAAGACGACATTCATGAAACACATTGCAGGGTATGAATGCACTGAATCTGTAGTTACTACAATTACTTCACCCCTAAATGTTATATATAATATATCTATTATGAATTTCTTTGTTGCAGGTTTATAATGTACTCCCATCAATCTCTGCTATTACTGGTATATCGCCACAAAGATATTTGTGGCGCATAAGCATAGCGCTACATATAGGGCCTCGTCTAATTATCGCTAGCGTATATCATTCATACTATTATAAAATACTGAAAGCAATTGAAGACTTGCCATCCAGAATTATGGGATGCAGACTTTTAAATTTATGTTACTGGTTAAATATTGCAGAAGTGGCAGCCTTGTGCGGCGTCACGTACATCTCTAATAGGGAAAATTATTGTGAGTAAATTGTATCACAGTTTCCTATACAATTTCTCATAATAGATTGGAAGAATGCTTTATTTACGACATGAAGCTTGTGTCTAATAAGTGAGAAACAAATGATTATTTTCCAGCTGTGCATGAAAAGATCTTCATTGCCTTTATGATAAGCTCCCTGCTGTATATGTTAACAACAGTGAGACTAGGTCGCCTTGTAACACCAAATGCACAAAGTCTTCGGTACAAACAGGCACTTTTTATAACCAGTCTTATTAGCACCGTTGGACTTATAATTTTCTTTCTGAAACATAGGCTACTCTGTCACGATCTGGGTAAGAAACCACATGTTTATTCATTCTTAAGTGAAATGTAGTCACGATTGCAAATGAAAGTTGTATACAGAGTGTTAAATAACGGGGTCTGTAATACTCAGCATGAGTGAACAGAAAGCGGTACTCGCGAAAAGGACTGAAGAAACTGTAATATCACAGGTCCCAAACTTAGTACTTTCGATGTAGTATTTCATTTTCTATTTAAGTGTCTCTCTTCCATTCTAATAGATAACTGACATCTGCCTTGTCACTTTGCGGACTCAAAAATAGCTCCCGTTACGATCGTGGTATAAAACCCACGCCGGCAGTGCCTAAGTTGAACGCAAAATGTTAAACTGATTGTGAAATGATAATACATAGCACCAACTGGCCTGAATAGATGCTGAAGGTTTGTGCTAGGTCTACATTTGCAAAATAGTAATCTTTGTTGACATTACTAAAGGAACTAGAATAGTGCATGTTCTAATGCAGAAGAATTGTTTTTATGATTAACGACGTTTTTCAGTCCTTTGGATAAATACTATAATGCGAACTTACAAAGCTTTCGACCCTTTTATCAAACACCCTTTAAATATACGTCTCATTTGCATTTAAAACCACCCAATGAAAAACTTATTGACATTTTTTTTTAACAGCATTTAGCTGGTTTTCTTTATGCGAGTATGTGATTGCCTCTGCAAATATGGGTTTTCACGTTACCGCAATTTTAGACTTTCCCAAGGAGCAGCTGGTTGTTGGGAATGGTTTACCCGCCTTAAAGGCGGATTAATTTGTAGTATTTTATACTTATTATTATGTTATTACTGTTATCAAAGTGCCTACTGCCACTGTCTGGAAGTGCTATTGCCAAAAGTGAAAAAGAAGTATATAATAATAATATGTTATTCATAGCTGAGTATCCAGTAATAAATATTGGTAAACATTTCTCAATAAAATAGGTACAAACTAAATGAAATCAAAACTTGAACGAAATCAAATATTCAGAAAATGTCCTTTTTAGAAAAAGAACAGATGTATTGGAAATCTTTGTTGCACTTTTCGTAATTAACTGTAAGCGAAGTTTTCGTCTAACTGCAGATTTATCGAACAAAGATTTATCAATTCGATAACATTTTTTTCGAACGTTTACTACTAATGTTGTACTTGGATAATCGTATAATTTCAAGTAAATCTTTTTTATTGAAAAATATTTCACATATTTAGTGGATACAAGGTTCTGTGCAGAATAAGCATTTGAGTTAATTTAGAGTTCAGCTTATTTTAACAAAATAATACTCATGTTAAGAAATTCTTTTAGTCTAAAGATTACAAAGCATAAGTTCTATCTTAATCTTTCTCGTTAGTTGCCGGCAATTTTTAATATAAGCACACATATCTTCCAACCATTTCCATATGCAATGGCACAATTAAAGCGAAGAAAGGAACAGAGAAAGAACGCAAAAAATATGGAAAGAATCTAGCGCTTCCAAAGTATGGCACTGGTATCTTCCCAGGCAATGAAAAATCTTTAATGGCCTTTTAGGTAGTGGAAACATGTAGCGATACCAGATAAATACGTATCCTACATACAAACAATATTAAACGTTGTAAAAGTCCGAAGGAATGAAATTTCATATTTCATTTCTACGTATAATTGACTCAATGGAGGAAAGAGTTTATTAAATAGCAGAAAAGAAAAATCACAGCGTGTGCTGACTTATCAAGAGTTTTAAAGTCGCTTTCTTAGAGATTCTTTGAAAAGTGCGAATTCTAGTCGCTAATTCATTCTAGTCGTTTACAATTTTTTTTTATCTGTTTTAAAGTGTTGTCTTTGTCACGTCGCGTCAAGAATTTTTGACGAATTGTTAGCATGTAGGATGCATTTACATTAACGTCTCTTTTGTCTTCAGTGAGGGTACGTTCATGAAACGTGAGTACGCAATGTTAATTTAATATATATATATGCTGTACAACAATGAACAATATCTCTGCTATGTATACATATATATATGTATACATAGCAGAGATATTGTTCATTGTTGTACAGCATATAGCCATATAGCTATAAATGCAACCGATATATTTTATTGCGTCTAAGTATACACAAATTGTGTTATGTAAACATGAAAAAAGATGCAAAACCAAAAAATGGAATAATAAGTTACTCGATACCCATGTAACATGAATTATGTATAGCAATATTATGTTACGAACATACATATGTCTATACATGTGTAGCATACGATCTTCAAATGCAACACAATTGGCATTTATAAATAATCGCATCGAAAATAGACGAGAATATGCAAACAGAAAGTGAAGTCGATGATTATCTTGTACGATATATTCCCGACCAAAGCTCGATTATTACGTCCAAAATTACGGAACAAATTAGCCAAGTTAATTCGACTAACTATTTGTACTAAATTTTCTAATCGCTAGCCTCATCACCCAGTACAGGATACCCGTGTTAATATTTCACAGATTGCAGTACTTAAAAAAAAACTTAACAAAAAATGATATCCAGCTACTGAGGTCAGTTTTATAAATCTTGAAGCATGTTTGTAGTACTCAAGAATAGATGGGTGAATTAATTAAGTAATCATCGAGTTCCTTGCATACTTAATTTTAAACCTAAGTAAGTAGAAGCAATTTTAAATCGCACTTTAGTTCATTAGCTTTTATTTGCGTTGACAATGCTTTCGACCGTCGAAACGTTTCTTTATATATTTATAATAAATAATTGCACAAAGGCTCTTCTATTGATATACGTATAGGAAATTATCATTAAAATGTAGGCAATGCAATTGTTAAGCGTTTAAAAGCATATAATAAATAAGCTATGCGCAATCACTCGAACAACATATCGTGAAGGTATTTATTATCAATGCGTACAAGCGTTTGTACTCGTTTGTAATCACGATAGAAAAAATGATTGCGAATGGTCACGACTAATTTATTCGTACCAGACATCAAAAACCGTGCCAAGTGATGTATTAAAGATGCGTACTATGTACTTATGTACATATAATACATATGTATCTTGTATCTGTCGTGTTTGCATCGCGTCGTCGATGCCACGTAGATCGAAATCAAGCTACCTAATATCTTTAATGCATCATTTACTTCAGATGCTTCAACCCTCGTTTAGCGTTGCATCGTGTTTAATTTCATTTTCATTTCATTCATTTTCGAAATTAAACGAGGTTCGACATTTATATTATTTTACACCGTGCAGCATGTTTCAAAGGGGGGCTGTAATAAATTTGGACAATTCTTTTGGGGAGTTTATAACTATTGAGAAATTTACAACATGTACTTTGTAACTATTCTAAGATTTATTCCTATCGGAATAAACTGACAATTAGCTTAATAACAATGAGTATCACAAGTGTAACGCTTGGTATGCACGATTCAAACGTAAGGACCACCTTTTGCGTACTGTTACAGTAAAGTTTCTAGTTTGTTATGACGACGATAAAACTTATAAGTTATAATTCCATTATTCGAACAAGTTTGTGGTACAATCTGTAGAAGTTAACAGCTCGCGTTAAATAACAGAATTCTAAAATAATAGGATTAAGATATACATGAAATATATCCAATTTTAATTCACGTAACAATTCGCAGTTGATTGCGACACAGAACAGCGATTAAGTACGCTCTGCCTAATCCAAATAAATAGTGCCCAATTGTAATTTTTCTCGCGGGAAATTACTGTAAACGAGTTATAGTACTACAAGTGTAATTACACGCGATTTAACACTGAAACGTAGAATACTAATAAATTTTACTTTCGATTTTCATGACTTCATTACGTATTACGCAGCTCTGTGCGACAACGTCAGAGATGATTTATATTATGCATACGAGCATATAGAAATATAAAGCCTCTAAATAATCCTATCGCTGCGATAAACTCATTGTCGGTAACACTCTATTGTTCGAATAATCGTAAACAGTACTGCAGTTGTCGCGCCCAAGCGATACCTTTCGATGCTAAATAGCCTCCCGAATAATCTTTCAAATTATTCCACCCAATTCTGAAAATGTTCTGTACACTTGAATACTCGAGCACGCATCCGAATGAATAGATAGATTTTCGTATCATTGTATTCGCCATCGTCCATCTCGATATCTAATTTTATAGAAAGCTTGTACATACATAATTGTTACCATTATGTAAACACGCTCAATTTGAAAGATCGATTGCTCGCGGCCAAGCTACGAAGAAGGAAAGCAGAAGTAACACGATTTATGCGAAGTCGCATCTCGTGGACGGCGCCAGAGCACACAATACGCTGATGAGGTGCAACATGGGGCAACCTTGACATGTGTCAGAATCTTCATTTAATTGATGTCAGCCACTTGGCACGATTGCACTGTCATCAATTGGGATGAACGTTCCCTTGCGCGATTCAAACAACAGGTTTATTATATAATGTAGTTCAAAAGCGGGTTCTGGAACAGAGTGATGACACCACTATAATTAGAATATTATACATATATTAAAATCGCCACATTCGCACGTTTGCTCACACTTACACGTGTAAATAGAGCAAATGCACATACACAGCGGCACGTAAGCACACATTGTTGACAATTAAGCGAGAGAAACTTTTTATCGCGATTAATATCAGGATTATGGGGCCGAATGTAACGGCGAAGGACAGTGCAGGACTGAGCTAAGTTTGCTGTTAAAGGTGTAGGGTAGTGAAAAAAGTTGGGACTGCAATTTAGATGCGTGTGCCAGTTAATGAAATGCAGCAGAGACTCTTAATAAGTACGCCCATTTTAGAATAACTTTGCTGTTTTTAATCTGCGGAAAATATGTTTTAGTAAAAAAGAACTTATCGTTTGCAGCAGAACTTATTTGTAACCTGGAATCGTTTCCTTCGGATGCTTCTTTATAATTAATTTTACAACCGTCGGTTCTGCCTTTGCGTACAATATTTAAACGAAATCAGTGGGGAATCGTGGAAACTACATGAACACCTGCCTCGTAATTTTTCCATTTTGGGGTACTTATGCTTATTACTCACTTGTTTCATTACAAAAGAATTTATCGCAACGGTTTCCCCTTTGTTCATTTGTATTTACAAATACCTCATATTTCATGAATTGAAATCTGTTCAAGATCATGTTTGTCCGAACTCACGGTCTGTTGGTAGTTATTTGCAACCAAAGGGAAGTGAATTCGGGAAAGCAAAATTCTATCCCATGCAAATGCTGCTTTTATGGGGAAGGGGAAATTTCTTCCGACTCGTGCTTATGAACATGATACTTTTGCTCCTGACACGAGACGGCCGTCTATGTATTATTAGAAATACAATGTACCACAACGGGAACACGAAGATGCAAGGTTTTATTTAAACAAATTCGATCACCAAATTTGTTGTAATATTTGGATAAAATTTTCACAGCAGTTCTTAAAAGATCATAAAGAAAAGATAGTTCGCGTATGCGTCGGATCGGCTACATCAGTTCGCACGATGGAAAAGATTAAAATAGATAGAACGCAACCTTGTTTACTTCTCGACAAAATGGTCTTGGATACAGGTTCATTTCAAAGCCTCGTTTTTACGAGTAGTTTGACTTCTTCCAGTTTGGTCCCGCCTTTTGCAACACCCTATACACGATTTCACTCGTTGCATGTATGCCCGCACATTAGTGCTTTCGAGGTTTTAGCGGGTGTACGAAATTCTCGTTCTCGAAAGTGGAGCTTTTCAAAATTACCAATGGTTACCTCCTCGGAGTGACTAAAGTGAGAATCGGCAGATGAAACTGGTAAACTATTGATTAAGATACTTGCACTGTTCGTAGAGGATTGTCCGTAATAGTTTAATATTTGCAAGATTAGACTTCCAGGTAAACAAACTTTAGTTTCTAGTCAATATTTTAAGTATAGTCGTATGTGGGAAAAATATGTACACGTATACATATAACATAGTGTACTTACCTACATATGTATATTGTTTTTCTTCGTTGAATTTCTTCAGAGACTTAGAAGTGTCGTAGACTCGATTGAACAATTTAATTAACAATAATTCCATAACGAGTATAACGAAGAAAATATTGATTCTGTAGAATGCTTGAAGCTTTGATTCCTAGAAATTCTTATCAACGAATGTGATCCGCCATTAGAATCGGAATGGTATGCATTTAGGAAAATCGTTAAGTTCGTGTTTCGTTGAGACGAAAAATTGAAGAAACATTCTCGCACGAGTATCCTATGTTTGTCGACGAAATTTTGTACATATTTTATTTCGAGATATTCCCTCCCGCGATGCGCGCATCATTTACAATTAGTCGATCGACAATTCTGTGATAATCGGCACAAATACCTGTCTTATAATAGGGTCCTTGTGTTTGTACAGTAGTTTAAAAAATGTAAGCAGTCTCCTATGACTGATACCTAATTAAGCTAACGTATTTGATATATTGATAATATATCAACATTTCTTTCAAACTCAAATAGTTCGTGTTCAATTGCGAATTTATTATATGCATTATGACAGAATTCACTCCTGCCTAGAGCACTCTGTTTGGTGTATGAAGCAGCCATCATATCTGCAAGTTTCATGACTCGCGATCCTTCTACTTGGTAGTACCAGCCTTACGATACTCGAGAATTGTCATTATTAAATGTAAAAAAAAAAAACATTCGCATTAATGATGTATGTGACGCATTACAATGGGTACGAATAAATGTATGCTTACAACTGTTACGTTCTCGAATGTGATTGAAGTTTTTTTTTCAGTTGATCGTCTCAGCGATCACGAAACTGGCTGGTGACGTATATGTATATTCATTTTTAAGCCATTTAATCTTTACATTTATACCCATAGAAAAGTACATTTTCCATATAATTCAGTAGCACAATATTCTACCATTCCTAATAAAAATGATAGTATTATTGTAATACGGAACTGCGTAACGCAAACGAAACGACAAGTTCAATTGAATCGGCGATATCGAAAAGAGCATTGGTCACCCTCAAGCGATCTTTCAGATACAAAAAAAGAGTATTTTTGTACAAAAATCCCCAAAAAACCGACAATAATATTTTCTTCAAAGCATTCCTTATACATGATTTGCGTTGCTTCCACACATCATTTCACATATTTGCATAGACGTGAACAACATGTAATTCAGTGCCCAATACAAATTAGAAAAAAAGATTGACCTATATCATAGCCGATCTTGCCGATTCAATCTATCCACCAATAGATTTTACATAATTGCTTGTTCACATTACCAGATGGTTCTTGTTGTTATCGTTTTCAATCATAAGCTCGAACCATTCCTAAGATTAGTCGACCCACGTTCACCAGCGAGAAAATGAAACGAGAATGATACCCGTCTAACACGGAGCACGGCGCCGTTTCTAGCGCCTCACGTGCACGCTCGATCTTCTCTCGTACTTACGCACGATCAATTAGAGCGAAAGTGATCGAGCGTCAACTCTGACTAAAACTGCGGCATGGCTGACGAAGGTAATTGAACTCCGTTGACCCTAATACAGGGAACAAAGGAGCAAACGAAACGGATCGAGCGACAAATGACAGAGGCGTTTCGTAAATTGCCAAAATCGGGTTGAATTATTTTATAATCGAACAACTAATTTAATCGTTTTCTTCCTTTCTTCGAGTTTTCACAAATTTGTCGATGGTTTGGCTCGGTTGGTGTAACGCAGCGCCACGACATTTGTAAACGGCTTAAGAAATGTACCCCTGGTACTGTGATTTGAGTGTTCTATTACGGGAGTGAAGTGTGAAACTGCGTAACTTTGTTTGAATGAGCGGAAGACGTTCAGAGATAGGTTTTTCCTTGTACAATGTAATAAGTAATTAACTAATAAATCGTACCGTGCATGTATCTTGCTTCTTTATGCTATCCTGCTCCTACTCGTCGAGTGATTTTGATGAGTATATTTTTACGACAGTTAACTTGCGATCGCTTTTGTTACACACGATGACATATGTCCATAAATATTGATGAATATATGTATATTTCCTTGTTAACTTGTCAAACCAGTGCAGTATATTTGCAATACTGAAGTTAGACTTTTAAACAATTGTCGACTCTGACGAATTCATGGTTATTGGACAAATCGTTATGCTTATCTTTTTCATTGACAAATGTTTATATCTAACAATGAGGGACCGAAACGGCCCTAAACGAAGTGCATTAACACATTACGAAGAATATATGTATGCTACTTGAGAATTTATGAAGTTTATAAAAAAAAGTTGTTAGCGCAAAAATATTTCGCGCAAGCAATAAGTAATTCGTATACACGTATACGTATGTAAATAGCTTTTACATCATCGAATTTGAAAGAAAGAGATTGAGTCTATTTTTAAAGTCCAATAGAAATTTTCGACATAGAAGTAACCACTACATCTGCGTACACCTTTAATACAAGCTAGCGTGGATAATTAGAGGATTAAGTAGATTTCTAAAAAAGCGATTATTTTTTTGTAAATTTTGTACATGTCTGTAGAAAATATTAATTGTCCAATGTAAAGGCTAAAGTAATTGAAATCTGTATTCGATGATAGTAATTAATAATGATGATTGCTGACAAAATCAGAGTCGCGTGTCTTTTTATTCGGTAAAAATAGAAAGGAATAGACTGCATTATTGAATTCAGAAAATAGGTATGTAATTCGACGAGAAATTGTATTTATTAGCCATATAATTGATCCAAAACTCGAGCCGCGCGTTTATTATAGATATCTTCAATTGCCATTCATTCATAGAGTTCTCACTTTGTTATAGAACGGGTTACTGAAAGTTTAGATCCAATTCGTCTTCTTAAGTGATTCGAAGATGAAGGCCTCGAGATTTTCTGAGTTAAGCGGGAGGCAGCTTTTGTAACTAGCGTATCTTCAGCAATGGAACCGGCATCGTGAAAAGCATCTGAAGTTATTAATCTCTTTGAATATAAATGAATACAGAAATTATACACATTCTCCGTTTAAATTATACCAGTACAGATATGTATTGAAACTCGCATACAGGACACCAAAATATGGCCGAGACAATCTTTAAAGGCGCAAAGCATTCACTGAAATAAATAAGAAAGATCAGTAAATATATAAGGAAGGAATAATTTGTTTCAAAATTACAGATCAGCGTTTGCAGCCCTGCATTTATTTACAAGACATTGAAGAAAATGAAATATACAATGCAAAAATTCATATTAATAAAATGTAGTTTGTGCAACGAATGCAAAATTCGTTCATTTTTTTAACGGTCTGTCAATTCAGTAGAATTTAAGTAAACGGAACCTGTTACAATCTGAAAATAAATAATACGCGTACCTGTATACTTACGTGCATAGATTAAATATCTTTGACCATTTTAATCAGTACTATATGTTTGATAGTGCATTTATGAAACACCGAGTATCATTTATATGTTTCATAATGGAATAATAAAACATCTTTCTTTACTGCGATACATAAGTATGTACATACCTCTATGCGTATACATATACATACGCACTTGTGCGACTTTAAAGTTTGCCACGGCCTTTTCGAGATATCCGGCATACGGTACATTTACCAGTTAAAGTTTGATCAGAGGTATTCGTTTCGGTTTTCAGAAGATTTCTACTCAATTTTCTCAATTTATCCGGGTTGTTAGGTGGCCGCGGCCTTTCCCCTTTCTTCTCGTCGCAAGGAACGATCGAGTTCACGGGTGAAGTGTCCGTGCATTTTTGACACCGCCACACGATTCGGGGATCGTAGACATCAATGTCGACGACAGGGGGTTGATGACACAAGGGATGATAGACTTCTTGACACTCTTGACACTCCAGCAGAATCAGTGGCCCTAATTTTGCCCCGTTGCAGATCTTTACAATACATAATTTTCAACTCAATATTGGCGTATCAATTTTTAAATTATTATGCTACAACTTCTATTAAATATATACATGACGTTGGAAATACGCATGTCGGAACAGATAGCATTGTATAAGTTTAAATTATTTAAAATATCATCGCAGACCATCGCGTAAATTATATGAATATTCTTTTAATTTAATACATCTGCGCGAAAGTTTTTAAGCACACTACGTATAATGTTCATTATATTATGTTTCAAGTAATTCGTCCTTGGCTTCAAATCTTCGGTTTCGTTTCTGGACTTTTCTGAAATATTCCTTAGAGAACAAGATAAATTCTGTATGTGAAACTAATACTATGTATGGAATCAGAATGGGAACAATTAAAAAATGCATAGGTATGAAGGAGAAAGATATTGAACTTGTGTTTCCTAAGAATAAACTAAAAATGGGGATTTACCGTGCAGCTTACTATTCGTTGATTTCATTTATAAACACATCAGATGAAAACAATAAGAAGAAAGCTATACCCGTCGACAATATGATTTCACGAATAAACAATTAAATTGTTTCCCAAGGGTAGTTCAAAAACCTTGCACAGAAGTCCATCTCCAGACCCCTCGTCAGGAATGGATATCCTTGGGATGTCACCCTTTTCGTTATAATCTTCGACGTTCACATTAAACATTTTCATCGATTTCCAATTAATCTCGAGCGTATTATTTGCTGCAGGTGGAGGACTTCCACATATGGTGTGGATCTTGGTCACATTTCCCTTCTTACGCGACGTTTCCATTCTCTCGTTTGTGAACGATTTACCACGTATCATCGTATTCTGAAAAAATCTCCTCGGCATCCTGGCCATCAGAGTTTTGCCAAAGCCGTACCTCTTCCCGATGGACGTATCAAGTATTTTCCGAAGATTTTCCGCGCTGTCGTCCTCTGTTGAATGCAGCAGAGCCAACGCATTGGAGAAATCTTCGTCGATGTCAGACACATCCTCCGAATCTTCGTACATTATGTGCTGCTTTGAAAAAACTTCTCTGCTGTCTTTCTTCCGAATTTGGTTGGAATCGAAGTGAAATTTCTTGTGCTTGGGTTAGAAACGATGGTGAATGTAATTTGTCGTGAAAACAATATGGGATCAAACATGAGAACTATGATATTGTAATAAATATTGAATATAGTTGGGTGATAGCAGGAATTTTGTGCAAAATTGTTTTTCGTTCGATTCTCACAGAAATGTTTCAATATTGTCTACAAAGATCGGTATCAGAAAATCTGTTTAAACGATGCGAATATGAAATTATTTGATACTACTTTTAGAGTTCAGACTTCTAATTAATAATAATTTGATTAATCCCAATCGCTGCAATCAATAATAACGAAATAAAGGTTTTGATGAAAGAAAAACAATTAGTCACATTTCCACGTCACGCGGGCTATTCAAATTTCATATAGTTAATATTAAGTGGAGTTTCTATATAATCCTTTTTCTAAATCCTTTCAACGCCTTCTTCAAGCACAACTACTTTACTCTTTTTTCATATAACGTTCATGTTATTCTGTACAAGTACAGTAAAGCATCTTCCGTCAATAAGTTTAATTACACAGTTCAGCGTATCGTTCATTGTGTATGACAAATCATATGAATAATTCTATTCTAATCAAAATCACGAAACAGAATGATGACGAATGATGAATCATTCATCAGAATGAAGCACAGTGTCCGACAAGAATTCAGAAAGGGGACGTATTTCTTTCCTCTACCATTCCCAGGAATGCATACCTTCTTTTCTAAGATTTTCAAGTAATCGTAGATAATAAAAAAAAACTAGAACTCAAAGTGAAAGTTTCTCTGCGTTTTACAGTGACATTACTACACAGACGAGGAATAACGATAGTATACGCAGCCGCCGCATAAATATCGTTTCGCGCTACTACAAACGCATTAAGGAGCAAGTCTACTACTAAACGATGTCCCTAGATTAGCATCGGATAAAGCTCAAGAGGGATCGCACAAGTTAAAACTAAACATGGATGAAAAGTATAACCTATGTACATCTAAACTATTAAACGGTAACACGATTGAGAAAGCATTTTGCTTGACCATTGCCCGACGTTACCTAGAAACATGATTGTAGCGGCGGGCTGCTCCTTTTGTGTTTTTTCAGTAGCGTGGAACGATATTGTTTCGCCAACTGTACAAACTTCAGACACGCTTCGTTATGAAATATGCCAAAGGAAAGTATGTAGCTGGTATTTATCAACTCGAGTATCGATTTGCTCGGCCGATTGTACATCGATAAAATTACGTCGATGCACCATTGTTTTCTGTCCCGACAAATTGCCAAATGGCCTACCGCAATTGCAATGTGACACGCTCGCTTAGTTGATAAATGTTTAGAGAAAATATTTCGCAAAGACGTGAAACGCGCAAGGAAAAGTGACGTGCGATAGTGCAGCTGGAAATGAAAAAGAATTTGAAGTAGGGGTGCAGAATGGTTTCATGAAGTTGCTAGAATTGCATTTTATATGCAATACATATCAAGTGGAAACAAAACATTGGTGTAGCAAGGAGAAAGTTATATGAAAAAGCAGTTACAATTGTTTAGAAAATAATTATTATAAATACCGGTATCGTTATACTCGTGTTACGGTATAGAGAAAAACGTCCTGTATTTCTTTCATAACTTTTTAAGATTATTTTGCTTAATGTCCTCCGGTCCTCAATATTTCTATTATATTGTTCTTCAAATTAGTTTTATCATGCTGGTTATTGTTATTCATATTTTATTACAGCCCCTTACTGTTAAGCGTAATCGTTACATGTGTATGTACATAATGCTGCGTGTATTACTATTACATATTACTATTACATAATTACAATCATTGCTATTGATTGTGTTTACCGCTCTCAATAATAATTAGTAATATTAATCAATAATATTTGTTATCCTTATTGTTAGCAATATCTATAATGACTAATTTTTCTACAGATAATTGCGTAGATTCCCTTATGCATTTTACAAACAGATATAGAATCTTTTTTGCTTAAAGAAACACTTTTAGTTTTGGTTAAAATACACATATTACGTTGGAATCCTCAAATTTTTTTGCACGACACCCCATTATAGAGGCTTTCGTTTGTACCATCTTTCTACATGTTCGTATTATCGCATTACGTTTTATATCTTCTTACTAGACACCGGATGTTAACGCAAATGCATATTTTTATAGATAACAGATAGAGCAATAGGACCTGGCAGAAATATGTTTTATGATTAGGGAATTTCTGAGAATATATTTTATATTTTGCACTTTTTACATAACGCATATGTTTTTACGTTTTGTACTTAAAAGCATATGCAAAACGTGAACGTGTACGTACGTCGTGCTAATAAGCTATTACGAACATGTATAAGAAATCTATCACTTATTCATCTATAATTCTATTTTAATGTAATTGCAGAGTGGGAAGCTGCTGCACCGTTGTGCCGTAGCTAAGAGGTAAAAATGAACGTTGAATAACAAAAGAAAAATGTAAGAAATATTTTACAACAGCTGCACGTTATATAAAATATTTATTGTAATAATGTACGTACGAAACGTAGCTAGCATAATAGCCGTTCTGTTAATATTCTGTTGCCTCATATTCAATAATGTTAACTCTTCAAAGTTGATTTTCCATGCTAGATACTAATTTGTTAGCAACACGCCCACCTGCGGATTAATTGTCAGGCTCTTGCGATGTTACGTCTTCAGTATTATTTATCGCATTCAAATTTCTAGAAAACGTGAACACATTATTTCGCCAAACTCCACCAAGGTGTTCCACGCATTTAAATTTGACGTTTGGGAACATCGCCCAATTATTCCGGAACCCTGTATCGAATCGAATAATCCAAACAACCTTCCAATACTATTAACCCCTTCGATACGACTGTGCCGTTCACCGAGTATGTAACCGCTGAATGGACACTCGAGTCTCGAATAAGGTTTTACTCTACGGGGCGATCGCAACACAAACAGACAGCATACCGTGGAGTGGGCACAACATTAGATGCATGGTAAAATGATGCGGTGAAATTGCAGTCAAATTGTGCGAAGGATTACAATGCGATACATGGTCGCCGGTAGGAGTACAGTGCAGTGAGCGTGCGACGGTGGTCGACTATAGTCGTCGAGGTAGTATCGAAAGGGTTAACGGTAGTGCTACGAGGAAACGAAAAAGCAAAGCCGAATGGATGGAAATCGAAACGAATTCGTGGAGCCCCGTAAAAAAGTGTTCCATTATTATGGGTTACGGGTGCGGGTACTTCGGCTGCAAGCTCGGTACCAGAATCGAGTGGAATCCAGCCGAGAAGCCTGGGCCCGGTAGACATCGAACGAGCAGGATTATTCGCCGGTGGATCGGAGCTGGAGCCGGGACGCCGGGACGCCGGAGTCGGGGTCGGGGCCGAGGCCGGGGAACAATGTCGGAAACGACGGGGACGGTATGCCGAGATATGCAGGATATCGCGCAGAACTGCCATCCTTCGAGGTCGGAGCAGAGGCACGGTTATAGAGCAGTGTGCGAGAGTAAAGCTAGATACATATCCCCCGTTGCACCACCGCCGTCCTATCGACAACGCCAACACCGACGTAACATCCCCACTAACACCGAGGGAGAAGGGCAACGCGCACCAAGAGAATACGTCTAAGTGTATTACCTCCGAGAGCGCACCGTTCCACCTAAATATGTAATAATATCTACCGGGGATACCGGCATTCCTCGACCTCGAGAAGAATTCGATCAAAATGTGTCGCGATACTCTGACGGTATGCCAGGTGAGCTACGCGTATCCCCGTCGTGCCTCCGCCCTTGCCCTCCCACGCGTTTCCTTTCCTTACCTAACGTCTTCTTCGTCTTGGTCGCCCTCGATCCACCCACGATCCACCCTCTTCGTCGTTTCAACCGGATCGGCGTGTCGCAGAGTTTCGGTAGTTTTCAAGTGGTGGGGGCCGAAAGGGGTGGCAAGGTAGATTGTGCGAGGTAGAAGGGATCGGTGCTGCGTTTAACCCTTTGACAGTTCAGCGCGCCTGGCAGACTCGAATAGTATTATGGGTTTGCAGTGTTGGTACAGGTGGGGGAAGGTGGTTACTTGCGCGGCGAAACGTGGAAACGAAAGAACCTGCTTTATTCGTATGATTAAATAGGTGCGCAAAGGTAGGTATCTGTAGAATAGCCTGAGGGGCTGACTCTTTTCTGACCCACGCTCCGTAAACACACGTGTATTATGTATAATTACTAATAGTTATATACGTGGGGACGAAAGCTAATTCGGTTGCTATGAATACACTTCCATTTCCAATGGACGTTACTTTATTCATCGATTTTTATCGTACTCAGTTTCCGCGAAGCTTGTGTCGTCAAGAGAATATTTAAGAAGCCAGCAACGAGTAACGCATTTCTTATAACTTGCCCCTTCAAAAGTTTGATTGATAATACGCGCGGCTTGTAGAGGAAAGTGATCCGAACTGTCAAATCGATGTCCAATTTCACAGACACTATTTTATAAGCATAAAGATGTTCCCTTAAATGCAACTTATTTGCAACTTGGTATAATAATTTCACACTTACCTAGCGTGTAGCTTGGCGTACTGATTACTCTTTCACCTATGTTGCAGTTACATATTGCATATTATCTATTGTTCCGCATTTGAACGAATTAAAAATTCTAACCCATATTAAAGAATATTTGAAACAGCCCATTTCTTCCAAGTTGAATATCATAAAGAAATTGCAAAAAGAAATCTGTTTGATTAACTTTCACTTTATAATTTTGTTCAAACTGCTGCTTTAAGTAGATTCCATGGGTGGGGTGAGGGGCCACTTTCATCTCGTCGAAAGCTTTTTGAAAACTCAAACAAACTAAATCAATTGTTCGATCTGACAAATTGGCACAATTACCTTGAAAGCTTAATAATTGCCAGTTCTAATCGCTAAGTGATAGAACGGGATCGCCAACAAATATAAATAGTATATACGATTACACACCATAGATACTGAAATACGACTCCAAATATTAAGAAGCAATTTTTTGGCTGGCTTTTGGTGCCAGCCCGCTAACGACGCGTCGCGTCGCGACGTTTCCAATATAAATTCCAATTTGCCACTAACAGTCTACAGGACTTAGCAACACAGTTTGACCAGACGAAAGCAATTTTGGTTCCTTACTTTAACCTTCAAATATTATAGCTGTTACTTCTTTCAAAAACAAATAAAGCAAAGAAATGTTCAATCCTACGTAATCTCTAATTTCGTATTAACCTGTTTCCAGCTGAAAAGTTTGTTCATTCGATTCGCAATATTCGCATTAAAATTCACATTTTTATTTCTCTTTGAATATTTCGGGAAATAGCTCAACGAACACCTCTCTTTTCTATATACCTCTCTTCCGTGGAAGAAACGAGAATGCCTTGAATTTGCTGTTCACGCGATATTTTAATACTTCTGTAGCTTGTCGTTCTTGCAAGTAAATCTCCGCTGCGATAAGACCCGCCAGGAATTTCACCTGCGCTAAATATCCACCGGTTATAAGAAATATGTTCGACGTTTAGGAAGCGATGGGATGGTTCGTCGTGGAATGGATCGAACGACTTTACCCCTTTTTTTTAAATTACGAAGTCGACTTGGAAAGGTACTGATCTACGAAAAATCATCGTTGAAGTAGTGATACGATAAATGACTACGGTAAAAGTAGAATCTGTTCCTCCCCTTTTTTCGATGACGTAGTGTCGAATAAATATAATTTCATTCACGATGAAAAAATGTTAAAACACTAATACAGTAACTGTACTTACGACAAACATGATAATTAATAAGTGTTATAGAATTTAGAGGAAGTAAACTTTGCTTTTCAAATTTGTAAAAAGCTAATTGTAAGGGATATAATAATATCGTTCTGGGCTGTGCGGTACAATAAATGCTAATACAATGTTCACCGCTAATAGATTCGTAATTAGGATTTCCATAACTCGTTAAAGATCCAAGGGCCCTAAAACGTTACAATTTTGGTAATACATAGTTGGAGCATGAACTTTCCTCCACAAATGCGACATACGAATACAATCTAGCCATTGTTACGACATCACAAATTCAAGCTAGGTCTTGAATTGGCCAGTTTCCGAATCCGCCAGTATAGTTTCCAACAATGCAGTTGTAGTAGGTGCAACTTCCGGGAAATGATAATTTCAAGTTTGCCTTGGTAACAACCGAAGAAGTTTATGTAATAACAATAAACAGTACAGAATTGGTATTCATACTTGTGCATCGAAAAATTATTGCCAAACAGACTATTTATACCAATACAAAACCAATCCATTTGATTATTTTAGATCAGAATAATAATGAGGAACAAGTGATAATAGGCATACAGCGTAATATACCACATTAAATACCTCATAAACCATGCTCTAAGACTAACAATAGGATTATTCCAGCAAGATATTCTCCTCGGAAAGTAAGTTAACAATTGGCATTTTTGTATGCACTTGTACTATAAAGAATATATAAAAACATATAAACATAGATTATAATAATAATACATACATTGCAATTATTATTATACATTTAAACTGTTGGTAAGAGCGTTGACTTACTTTCCGCGGCGACTGTAGACATTCAATGATTAAAAGAACAAGCAAGTATCTGTATAATATTATATGTATAATGTACAGTAGAATCTCGATAGGATTATCTGTAGTCTAAATTATCCAGATTGTTGAATTTACCTATAATACAATTACCATCGTATTTTCTACCTCTAGAGTTTAAAATTGGCGATAAAAGAGAAGCTGCAGTTTTGAGTCAACTCTTTCATTGTTTGGACAAAATTTTTTTAATCAATTTATTTAATCTGTCTCTGTCTCGATTAAACCAGTTAATAAAAGTTCTACTGTATTACATATGCATACTTAAGCCGACCAATAAGTAATCACTAATTCAATATCACTTTGGCGTTTATTATCAACACATTGTAAAAAAGTTTATTTGTGAAAGCAATTAAGTATATTCATTTCTCCAAACCCATTTCTACTCTTTTTTAGCACATTACAAACTTCACTAAACGACGTTTATGGTTTCATCTATCTCTTCTATTATTTCGCCGACATTTCTGAAACATTTGCAGTAATACAAATATCACACAATAGGATATTATTATACCCGGATACGGGTAATTTAACATTTTTGAGACAAATTGCAATAGAGTAATTTTGCCGTACGGGGCATTACCACTCAATGATTAATTTAACGGACAGGCAATATCATGTTATTACAAAGAAAATTCACTTTTTCCGTGCAGCTACAATGATCGGTTGAACGAAAAAATTTTATGTTTCTACCAGCTTCACTTAACATATTTTAAATTTATTATAGCAATTATTACATTAAATGAATTATTTCAGAGTGCGTTGATATTCGAAAATAAAATCTGAATCCTTATTAAAAATTTATTGGCACATTTGGCAAAAAACAAATATACCATCACGAAGATCAAAAGGATAACGGCTTTCGGGGAGTCCTTCGATAGATTCATACCTTCGACATCATAAAAATCGACATTTCTGTACTTCTGAGTGGCCACTGATTGTCCATAACCGCAAGGTCCAGTTCAACTTGGATATATATGGACCACGAGGAATAAGATCTCGCTATCACCGTCCCAATTCAATGTTGGTCCAAAAATATTCGAATCGTAAAGATCGAGGTCACCCGAGCCCTTACCACCGCAAGAATGAATCCACGACCCTGGTACAAACTTAAGTAGTCTTAATCGTGCCACGTAGTAGCGGGCCAGAAATTATCCCGTGACAATCACTACGGATCTTAAGCACAGAACCATACAGGCTAAGACCACTGATTGAGATCTGTAGTTACATACATTAATATTAATGAGCAGTCATGAAGATCGATGGCCTTTGATCGCGGATCTTAATTTCAACGCTGCTGAAGTATCCTGTGGTTCCTCAAATTTTTTTTTAGTTTTGACAATAAAAGTTTTTATTGTTACCACCATATCACTTGGCCAGATGTATTTTTACCTCAATCTGGCTTCGACATTTATTATTTTAACGCTTAGCAATTTCACCTCTTCTGCCTTCATTACAACCTTCCGCGTTTATACATGGAACAATACATTTTCAGTTATACGGTGTCTGCTTTGTGATGTATTGTAATTGCATTTTTGTGTAATACTCAAAATGTGTGTTAAGTGATAAATACATAGATGGTCCTGGAAGCTGTCCTTTGTATACAATACGTTTGATACATTTCAATACGACATGAAAACGCAGAAGTGATTTACTTTATAACAGGGAACGGCGCATAGAGACCTGGCGACGATGCACATTTCTTGCAATGGTCAGGTGTATTTCAACGACGATGTCGATGAACTTGTACATTGTTAATAGCTGGATTTCTTACATCTATATAGCTGAATACAAAGTGCATCAAAATGTTGGAGTGTCATTCTGTGATTGTCTATGCGATAACGTGATAAAGGTTTTATTTCAGTAGCAACTCGGAATATCGATAACGACAACTTCGTTTGCTACTTGTTCACATATTTCATTACTCAACATATTTGTTAAAATCATTATACATGATAAGTAAGTGCATCAGTTCTTCAATGAACCAGCCTATCTTGTGTGTTATGTGAACAGTATCAATTTTATGAATTTGTGAAGATTCAGAAATCCTGCAATAATCTTCTATGTAACAGTATGCTTAAGGTGATACTGTAATCTTACTTAGAATATACGATTTTCATTCATGCACGATTTTATTTCCATATTAAAAAATAATCGAAATCTTTATAGATATGAAGGCGTTGAGTTATAAATATGTGTCAAGCCTCTACTGATTGCGAGTTCAATAGTTATTCTTCTTGCTTTTATTTATTCGAACGGTCATTTTCTTTATTCTATCCCGTGAACTATGTGAAAATGCGCTAGATTCCGCCTTTATTCATTAGAAGAACTCACGTTTCAGAAAATAGTCACACAATGTTTTTACCCTTCAAAGTGTTTAAATACAATTTGTGACGATAACTGCGGTAAAAAAGAGTGGTATCAGTATTTCTGTATTACAAAGTGGAAACGTAGAAAACAACTTCCTCTGAAGCAAACAGTAAAAAGAGTATCAGAAGAAAATATTATCAAGCGAATTTGGATGGCTGTTGTAAGGAACAATGATAGAAGCTTTCGTTAAGTGTTTATGATAACTGTAATACAATTATACATTTAGTATATATGAATAAAGTATACAAACACATTTTCAATACACTGAACAATTTTACTATATTATATAATATGAGATATTAGACCCTGCTATTAATGTCGAAATACGTAGATATAGGGGAAACCTGTAACAAATCGGGACATGCTATTATTTTTTGAACTGTTTATTTTCCCGCGTCTGTGTACAAAGTGATAAAGTATCGTTTTGTGTATTGTGTATAAAGTTATGCCCATTCCCGTATTTTTTAGAGTTTCGATTAAATTTTCTATCGTTAAGAAACTCCATAACTTTCGATAGTATTTAGACTAATATTTTGGGTGTGTGTCATATTAATTGCCGCATATTAAAGTGCAAACAATTCAGAGATACAATACCTTTTAATTCGCCACGGCATGCGGGGCATTCCGGCCTGTAATATTTCTAAAATTGCATACTGAGATAAAACGGCGCAGGGTAAAAACAGGAGGATGCCCGATTGTGGGCGCAGTGGAGGAGCGATATCAAAATTGGAACCGAATCTTGTTGAAACGCCAAACTCGAAAACTAAACAAATAAAAAGGGAAAATTAAACTTGTTAAAAAGATCGGAAAACAATGAGAGCAGCGATGTTGAAAATAATCATAATAGAAAATACGAAGATATTTGTATCTACTGCCAAGAATCCTATGGTACAAGGATACCAATTATAATTTACGCATGAAGATAATTTACGTAATGCAAGGATTGCCTGAAAGCGTCGCGCCACGCAAATTTTTCGTTTACAAAATTCAATGCTTGGCCAGTCACTGAACGCTCCCGTTCTTCACGCAAACGTCGCGAAACAAATTTACGAATACGTACTGCCCGGTCATACTTTAATCGAGGGTGAACAATGCGCGGCACAAAATTGCCACGAAACTAACGGAATCGTTTAGCCGCGTGGCTCGTCGACGCGTCACGACAATCTAGCGTTAACGTAACTAAGTAATTACGCTTCCGGGGTGAAATCGGACGGTGCCTTTCCCATTCAATGTGTCGCACCCGCTGAAAAGTCGCCCACGAAAACTGCACGCTTCGGACTCGCGCTGCTACGTAAAGCGACGCAAAGCGACGCAAAGCGACGCAAAGCGACGGCCTCTCTATCGCCGAGTAAACACCCCGCCCCGCCACTCTGTGGTCGTTCGTAAACATTTGTCAAGTACAATGTGTCAAATTGACAAAAGGAGTTTGCAGTAGAACGTATCGTTTAAAAGCATTAATTGCGACCGCTTTTGTCTGTCTGCAAAAGGCAAGCTTTGAACGTCATTTTGATACGTGACATTCGATTTCGGGAGCGTTTTACCGTGCTTGAATCTCGCCGATGAACGTTCCATGCGGCCATCCACTGAACGATGCACCGAAAAAGTTCCATTTTTGGGTTTCTCTTTTTCATTTTCACACTAGTCCGCGACAGGAAAACTTCGACAGTTAGGTACGTTTCAACTCGTTACGCGCCCGAACCAGTTGAAGGTGCTATGAATGATATGGTGATAATAAGAATTATAGTGTTTATACTAATATTCAAATTAAGATGTTAGTAGAATTAAATGGACAAGGAAATAGGTAATTATTCAAGTCTATTTGTTGAATAACTCTTATATGCCAGTAATTGAATGACAAAAACGTATTTTTTTGTTTAATGCTTAGCGAAACAGATGAGTGTCGTCTGCAGATAAAATAGAAAGCTGCCTTATTTGGACAAATTAAGAACCAACAATAAAGTATTAGTAGATGTTCAATGATTCTTCTTAATGAAAGTATTACTTCGATCCAAATACAAAACGTTTCGATTAAACATAAATCAACACAAGTACCTATAATTCAGCTATTATTGTTACAGTTCATTTGTGCCGCGTCAATCATATATTCGTTATTCAAATCAGTTGCAAACAATTTTACGTATTACATTGAACAGTGACAATATTCCGTTAATATAAGATATACACGCAGCACGAGCTTGCCATATACATTTATCGTTTGTGTAATAAATTATTCTTGCGCACTGAAAATATCAAGTGCGAAATTAATATGTCAAATCGATACTTGGTTGCATTATTTATTTATGTCGTTAAATTTAATTGATTTAAGGGGCTTATATACGCATTACGAGTAACCCCGTAGAAAATTTTATACGCCAGCCTTTATACCGGAACAATAGAGTCTACGGTGTCGTGAAGCCATCCAATAGATCCTAAAGAAAGCTACTGCACAGGTATAAAAGAAAAGCGACCCAAGGGGCGCCGGAGGGTGAAAGGTCGTTTTTAAAGTAATAGGGCATGAACGTCACTTGTCAATCCGACGCGACGCTACTGTACTTGTACTAGGTCAGTTATGTCTGGCATACAGCTACCGTCGGTTAATCCCTCCAATCCGTTAAGTATACAAATGGCGCCAGTTCGTCTGCCATAAAAAAAGTACCCGTGAACCAGATTATATACACACAAAAGCGAACAGACCAACACAGTCATTACCAAATCGAAGTGTTATTGAAACGTGATTCAAAAGCACAACAAAATTTAACGCAAACAATAGACGAAGTACTACTGTTTCGTGAAACTAATATACATATACAGCGTAATACTCATAAAACAATTTTTTAAGAAATTAGTTATCTTTGTCAGTACGTGATAATCGTATGTTAGCACTTAGCATTGTTCATTTGTTATATGAAATTTCATAAGGGAAATAGCATATGATTGAGAATGAGTGAAACGATAGTTTCGCAGTCAGTCAATTCGCATATTGCCATCTGTCAAAAGCTTCATTCAAAAAAACGCAAGCCCTGAAAATCAACAAGTGCCTCTTCAAACTTGGACGAGGGAGAATGAACGAGTACGCGAGTAACAACATCCAACCTCTATTACGTGCGTGACGCGACTGATCACTCGTGCGGGGAGTGGGGAGACGACTGTGCTGTATGACGGAGTGGGGGTAGAAGATTGGTGGGGTTCGGTGACGTCCGTGCACCATCGGTCGTGTCCGGCTTCTGGTTTCTCCCGCGGCCGCATAAGCGGTGTCAGCGTGTGCGCAGACCGGCTGCGCAGCAGGCGTGTGCGTTGTCCAGATTCTTTGTGCCATTCCTGGCATACCAAAAACAAGAGTGGTGACTGCGCTCGTATTTACCGGGGTGCAGCCTTGCGCGCTAATATTACTGTGCGAATTTTGTCCGTGGTGTAAAGGCCCCGCGCGCGCGCGACGCCACGTCAGCTCGCTCAGTGGTAAGTACATTAAAGAAAATAGTGTTGAAACGACCTCGAAAGAGCGCGTCTACTTGTCCACGCCCGTGTGTCCCAGCGGCGTCGTCCCACACAGGGGCCGCGCACGGAACGGATTCGACAGCAGCGACGACGGCGATATACACACCGTCGGACACGGACAGACGGACAGACGGACAGACGAACGTAGGGGAGTGAGAGACAGAGGGAGCGATAGACGCTGTGCGAAAGAGACGAACGAGCAAAGCACCGTGTGATAAAGACAAGTATTACGAGGAAAAGAGAACATAAACCCGACGGAGTGCGTGAATACGTATATGCATGACGGCGTTATCCGGTTGACTGTGCTTCTGCATCGATAAAAAATATTGTCGATTCTTCGTATATTCCTCGTGTGTCGTGATTGTCAGGTTCTTACTTCCGGTGACCGTGATGTTCGCATTGCTGGCCCCGTGTTGCTGCTAGTGGTACTGTTTTCTACTACTACACTACTGCTTCGAAGGAGCGAGAAAGAGAGAGGGAGTGTATGGTATGTGTACGTGAGTGAGAATGCGAGAGAAAGGATAAGAGGAAGAGAGAAAGGTCGAGAGGAGAGGGAGAGAATGAATGAAAGATTGAGAGAGAGAGAGAGAGAGAGAGAGAGAGAGAGAGAGAAAATGAGAGGAAGATGAAGCGATAGTCAGATCAGTTTGATAAACGAAGAGCTGGAGTTGTGCTGATCTATCCGTATCCGTATCTACCGTGCTGTTTGGTGACGGTGCTTCGATGCATCTGTGCATCCGTCTTCGTCCGATTGTCGCGTGTTTACGACCGTTGTGTCAGCTGTGTGTCAAGAGAGCGCAACGTTCCTCCTTGTATGTGTGTTACCGAGCGTGTACAGTCTCTCTGGCAACGTGTACGACTCGTCGAGGAGGTTAGGACGAGGCGCGATCGGTCGGCGGTGTGCACCGGTGGTGGTGGGCTGCGTGCGTTTCCCCGAGGAGAGCGCGCCACGACAGACCGTGTGCTTCTGTCTAGTGTCTGCGTGCCAGCCCGCTCGCTCACTCGCTTCTGGTGAATTCGTATGGTGAATTATTGATCCGCGGCGGCGTGTGCGTGCGGAAAAACCGCGCGAGTAAAAGGGAGCGATTCACGGTGAATAAGAAAAGCGTCGATGATACGGGAAATACATAGGTCGAAACGTTGAAACGATAGTATTCTAGTGACCGGCTGCCGTATAGACCGGTCTTGTTTTGAAAACTGTGCGCGCGCGAACCCGCATTCCGCGATATACATTTATTACGAATTCGACTCGTACGAGCCTGTGGAGGCGGAGCAGTGGAGGCAGCGGCGGATTTTCTTTCCCCTAGCAAGGGACCAAGCGAGAAGTGTTCGCACATATTCCATTGCTTCCAACGTAACGTGCGTCTATACGCGTCCTTCTCCTTTCCTGTCATTCGTGCTCACCCTCTCACCCTCTTTCACTCTTTCTCTTTTCTTTCCTCTTCTCTCTATCTTTCTCCCTCTATTTCCCCGCTCTTTCTGCACCGCTCTCGCGTGTTATATGTGTGTGAGTTACTCGCCGTCTCGCTCTGTTGCGTTACCTTCGTCGCGTGTGCGTCAACGAAACTAAACGCGGGAAAAGCTCGGCGCGAAATATATTCGAGGGGAATGTACACGGTGTTTCTCGTGAAACGCGCCGCGTTTTCGTTGCTCGGCCAGTGAGTACCCAGTGAAGAGAATACGAGGACAGATATTTAGACGAGGACAAACCCGTGCAAAAGTGTGTTGTCGTCGTCGTAAGACGACGACGACGACGACGACGACGACGACGACGATCACGACAGCGGCAATCACCACGACGATAAACGTTCGAAGAACATAATCGCGACGTCGCGCTCTTTCGCGTCTTGATAATCCAGGGACAATCAAAACCCTACCTCCACCACCGCGACTTGGATGGATACTGTGCATTATTTCTGGAGTGAGTTTCTCTTTTACTCGTGCGCCTGTGTACGTACGTACGGATCTACATGTATATGAGACTGTGTCTCTCGTCTCTCCTCCTGTCAGTCTGTCCTGTATGTACATATGTACATGTATGAACGCGTGTACATGCGTGCATGACTCTGGGTTCGGATTTGAATAAACGAGTGTGCGATGCGACGCCGAGTGTCTTGCGACCAGTGGTGTCGCGTGGCTGCCTTTTTCTCGTTCTGCGACTGCTGCCGTCGGGACACACGTTGCGTGAACGATTATCGCCTCAATTTTAAGATTATTGGTTTATTGGAGTATTATCCACAAACGCTGTAACATACTTTGGTTGTTTTTTTAAATCTGTGTTTTCGTAATGTGCGTTAGGCATGATCGACATATAATAGGTTCACGTGAACCGCTGATTATCGTTTATACTCTGACGCTTCTTTTTCTTGCATTGTCTGATAAAAAAAAAGGTGCTTAAAGAACTAGCAACTTTATATGTTCTCAGAAAATGTACGAGTACGTACACGTACATGATCGCGGTTTGTTTTGATTATCGCCCCTGTCGATAATTCGAACACGTCCGTGATCGCTTAATGATCGCCGAGTGACAGTGGCTTTAATACAATGACGTTATCGCAGTAGGTTATCAAGAGTAATTCCATAGTAACATGGTAGCACGCCGTTACATAAATTTAATCAGATACTTGTCTTGTTATCGTGGCCGGTTAGCGGGTACGACCAGGTACGCCGATTAGGAAAAGTTTCTTGTCTATTGCGCATTTCGGCTGGTTCTGTTCATTGACGTCTTTGTCATCGATAAGTTCATACTTTAATTAGAAACTAGTTGGCAGAAACGCTAGACTGGCACATTATACGTGAACTACGTGCAATATTTTGCGACTATAAACTGGCAATAGGCATATATCAATTTCGGGTTTCGCCACTATGAAATTCATTTTATACAGTATTTGCGATACACGCCAGGTTGAATACGATTTTCGCGTAGACGAAAATTGCCAGGAAAACGAGCAGTTTCATGGAACCGTGTAGGTGAACCATACATTGTTTAGTATGGTGCTATCCGTCATTTTACGTTCGTGCTTGATTTCCATCGCCTACTATTTGTCATTCGAAAAATGAGTACCAATTGATCATTATCTTTGCCGTTCATGCAAATTAGATGATAAAGCCGAGTGTCGATTAAATTTTTACAAAAAATTAGTTCGCTTTATAGTGGACCGTTCGTAATTGTCCGTTCAACATATTCAATTTGATTGGGAGGATACATCTTGAAATGAAAAATTTTGTTCGAAGGAGAGTATCAAAGGGTATGTTAACTCCATAAAACGATTGTCTTGAATCTTTAAATTTGTGATGGGAAATTCGCAATATTAGCGCAGTCGAATATTTGTAAACTGTAGAAGTCGAGCAATTTGAACTTGAGAATTGGTAAAAATTGAAGACGCAATCGTGATACAGAATACTGGCTCCTAAATCCTATGGACAAAAGAACCATGATATTTCAATCGTTTGTAACATCTGTCATTAATATCTTCAAACTACTCCAAACGGAAAATCACAGCCATATGATTGTGCCTCGTACTATTTGAAATCGGTTACGTATTATCTTAAGCAAACTGAACCACATGGTTGTACTCGAATTAGGAAAGTCAGCAGCACACCTGTCTTTCAATCGTCAAATCCACTATTCTCTTTATCAAACTAAATCGTACAATTTTATCCTCAAATATCCCACGATCCTTGGATCGAGACAGACAGTAAGTTTGTTATACTCTGCAAGTTCCTTGAATCGTGTGACGCAACAGCACGTAATTGTTCGTTAACCCTTTCACTGCAGACACCGCACGTATACGCACGGCCTTAGAAATTCAGCTACCGTTCGTTGAAAATATATACAAACATTACCCAACGACTGAATTAATTAAACAGGAGGTAACTATTTAAAAGATCTGCACCTTCGATTTCGACGATTTTTTTAATATGTTGGAGAAATCAACGTTTAAAGAACTTTTTCCTCTGCGTGTTACCGTGGGCCTCTTAGTTTTCAATACGTATTTGCAAAAATTCTCGGTGCCGGCCAATGAATTCTGCCCGAATGTGTGTACATACATATGCGACACATAGTCACGGAACATAGGCGACACGTTCGCAGTTTAATGACCTGATTACAATGTAAATTTGTACTGTACTTTACGAATCTGAGTAATCATTCACAGCTGCATATTCGAGGCTGCAAAAAATATCTTTGAAATTATTACTTCAGCGTAAATCTTCCTGCAGTACGTATCGTGACTATCATGATGCTAAAGTAATACTGATTATACAATATGAAATTATAGGAATATTTCAACATATGTCGTAATTATTATAAATTACTTATAATCAATGCTCAAGCTCCTCCAAACGTCATTTACATATACTGAATATACACCAAAGATAAGAATTAGGTTTGTGGTAACATTGTAAATCCAGCTGCAATAGTGCCGACAGTTTTTGGCGAATATCTCCAAAAGTAAATTGTTCGGAATCATGCCCACGACACCATATTACGCAAACATCATCGATATCCGAGATGGCAGGAGCTTTCTAAATAATTATCAAATAGATCATTCAAGCTTCAACACGTGCTTACTTCCTATATTAATGAAAGCAACAATGTTTCCCGCGTCAGGGTTATTTTCAATTTAACCCTTTTAGTGCCGGAGGCCGATATATTGGCTCTTGCTGCACTGGCGAGAAGTGCCAGAGCCGATATATCGGCCCGCGCCTTATAGCGCTTTAGTATTTGCATTGTGGGAGAACTCTATCTCAAAATAAATTTATAATACGTTATAAATGGTCTAATTTCATTAATAAATTTCATTTATTTCAAATAATAAATTCAAATATCACTATTCGCCTCATCAACATTTGAGTTGACTCAATATCTTCGAAATAAGAAACATCACAAATGGGGAATAAAATTTTGGATGCTGACTGATGCAGTTAACCATTACTGCTTATCATTTCTTTGCTATAGAGGAGCCACAGATCAAACAAATAAAGAAGAAATAAAAAAAAAACGGTCTTAGCTACGTCGCAATACATAAATTATTGAATATGAGCAATTATTTTATGAAGGGGTATCACGTGGTGGCCGATAATTTTTTTACAAGTATTTCCTTAGCAAGATCATTGTTCGAAAAACAGACATACCTGACTGGCACAATCCGCAGTAACAGAAAATATATTACCATGTACCTTCGAGTTATTTTTCATGTTTGTTATGTAATATTATTTATCTTTTTACAAAATATATCGGAAATGCAAAGTATATACTTTGTAATAAATGGTCTATATAAAATAATGATGAAAAGATGACTTTTTGTATGTGCAAATACGTTTTGTAAGAGAGAACTTGACTTTTACTTTCTTTATGATCTTTTATACCTTTGTATAATAATATAATTTTCAATGAATATAGAAAAACTAGTGTCATTGTTTTGTTCTCTATTTCGTCCTTAATGTACTGCTTTTTGAATCATGTAAATATTGTTTCTTGTTTGGTTTTTATGAGCATTTTCCCAAACTCTAGTAAAACCGTGAAATTCGGCCGGTTATTCTCGCATAGGCACTTCTTTTTCGCCTGGCACTAAAAGGGTTAAACAAAGCCGCATCGGAAGGGTTAAATTTGATAAGCAGCGAAAGTTGTGCGTGGTTTACCGGGAAAGTGTTAATCCAATGGCGAGAGCCGAGCGAGCCGCCTAAAACATGTCGGGTTCGAAGCCTCGATGCCCAGTCGATACGCACCCAAGTTTTTAAAGCAGCCTGGATAAAATCTGTTGTTCCGCACGGAGGGAAGACTATCTCGGTTAAAGCAACGCCTTTTCAGCAGCAGCAGGTGCAACCTGTGTGTTTCTTCGACCATGTGACGCCCCTCTCGTTACCGTTTGCCGAACAGCTCGTTTCTCTTTCGAAGAGCAATGCGTGTTGCATGTACTTGCACGAACCGCGGAACCGGTAGCGCGGTACAATCGGTAATCGATGAATTTGATATTCATATCACCTTCGCTAAGCCCCAACACACTTTCTGTACCCGATATCGAGCTTTTTAACGCCCCGTTTTATCGGTTCGCCAAATATTGGAACTCGGATAACATCTTTTTTCCCCTTACTCGCCTCTGTGCCCATTTGCCGCAAACGCAATTTCTGGTTCGCGCAACGCGTTTACTTTCTACTGCGAACCGTTCGAAACGGGAAATCAGTTCTTTCTTGTGCTTCGTCCTCGATATTGGAAAATTTCGAGACATTTAACTAAGCCCGTAAATGCTTAGCCCGCCGACCGGATTGATTTCCATTCGGGAGACTTCTTTCAGGGAAGAATTTAAGAATGAATCAAATTGAAATATTTGGACCCCTAGGAAATTTAAGTTCGGTAATGTATTGACAAGTGTAAAGGCACGTTGGAGATACCAAGGATTACGCTAAGCTACATGAGGGTCAGGGGGGGCCTAAGTCTAAAACTTACGCAGACTTTGCGTGACAGTTTTGTTGATGAATTGTTTGAAAAAAATGAGTAAAGCTGCGTAACGGCCCCAAATGCGAATGACGAGCCGACTCGTTTTTCCTGGTGTCGACGGTCTGGTTAAAATTCAAAGCACGACTACTTTTTTCAACCCTAAGCGAGTACTCGCCTACCTAGGTACTTTAATTATACCCTGCGATCAGTCTGTATAACTGGAATCCTTTCGAGCCACTCGGTCATAATAATTAACGTGATTACGACCCGCCATTGTCGAATGTTGCAATGATTGCACATCGTGTGCACCTATACAAATTTCACCGATGAAAGTTAGAATCGTTATTGATATAAGCTACGCTCACATGCGCACTCAGTCTGTCTCATTTTTCCAAATTGCATTAACACAAACCGATTTCGATATCGTGCACAGGCTCGTTATTTTGTCTTCTCTCTCTCCCCCTTTCTCTCGCCGTCGTAAATTCGACTACCTTTTATTTAATGGCAGAGCGATCGTATCTTAGTGCACTCGTGACAGCAGCTAGACTCATTAAAGCGAGGCTTCTTCGCGATATAAATAGGACTTCTTGTCCCGTTGCACTACGGATGGAGCAAATAGATTATCACGCGTACCACGGCCCTCCACCGACGACTTCTCCTCCGCTTCTCTTCTTTCCCATTCTACTCTTACCATTCGCCATCTCTGCCTTCTTCGACTCGCCTCTCTTCTCTGGTCGCAGTTTCTTTTGCTCGCGGGTAACACGGACTCCGCTCTCGAAGAGGAGTCGGTACACGCGTGACTTTCTATTTGGCGTAGACGGTGCCAAATTGTCAAGTAACTAAAATTACCTTCGAAGGTGTACGCTTGTCTTTCTCTTTTTCCCCCTTGACGTCTTCCTCGACGCTTAACCCTTCTTCTTTTTTTTCTCGCGTGGTAGCTTCGCGCCACGAATGGCAACGCTAGTCCCGTCGCGTCGGATGAAATTTTCCAGCCCGTTAATTGGGGAGATCTCACCCTTCTCGGACCACTCGGGTTCACCCTAATCGAAGGGGCATTCTTACCTGTGCCACTGTTATGGAAATGCAAGTAGGATAGGCGAAGATATTGTCGATTCAGTTCGGTGCTCGAAATCGAAAATCATGTATTATGCTTACCCTAATGTTTATGCTAATTAGTTATTAGGTTATCAATGCTCGCAATGGTTATTCTCTGTCTCTGATCTATACATTTGTACGATGCGTGATGAAGTTCATTAACTCTCCTCTGTTAGCCTGCTGCGACTTTCCAGTCACATATACATATACCGATGTTTCGATATATTGTTCAGTTAATTCAATCAGTTAATTTTGGCCGCAATATGGCAAACCGTTTTATGGAATTCTATACTTAATCTTTTATCCACGGAACTGCAGATGCCCGCCGTTGTAACACCATGGTTAAAAAGCATATTCGTTATAATAAAATCATTGAGCATGGAGAATCCATTTTTAATTTGGTATTTAGAGGTTGTATACATTTGTTCATATGCACGAGAAAAAACCGGGCTACAGACGATTAAGAACGCGAGATCGATTCAAGATTAGGTATGATATTTCATCAGTCCTGACCATTATCCGGAGGATCGATCCAAAGTTCAATGTTGCAGCGAGATTCTTGCACAGAACCATTCGATTTGTGCGCTCGTATCGGGCGTTCATTAATTCTGGAACGAGTTTGGGCCTTTAACTCGGTGATCCACACGTGTGCGGTAGAATAGTGGCCTGTACGACCATCTCTAGTAACCCTAGTAAAACCTACACAAAAGGTCGCCGTTCCTAGATCGATTTGGAAAAGGTCGAACGTCACGTCGCGTCGCGTCGCGCCGTACCACGATGCCAGACGTTTCATATTCTTAACCCGGTGTACACGGTCTAGATCGAAAACCAATTTAAATTGTTGCCTATGCGATTTAAACAGCGCATAGCCTATGCGCTTTGTCGACGAACGAACGTTTGCCTATCTAATTAATCACGAATCGGTTTGATCTAAAATACCTGGGGCTCTTCGCTGTAGATGCTGCGCGTTGTTTAAATTAAATGATCGCTGGATCTGAGGATCCTTCGGTAACAGACGATCACTTTTCGAGTACATCTTCAAATTGTCGCTTCCTTTTAATTAAATAACCCTGCCACTGATAGAGTAGCTACTCTTCCATGTTTTTACAAACTGTAGTTGATTTTGTATTGTACAGTAGGAGCATTTTTAACAGTCTTTCTTGTATTTAAATATAAAGATTTTTGTTCCAATCGAGATATAAATAATGTTGCTTTACGGTGGGCAAAGTTTATCGAATCCGGTGGATTTTACCTCGACCGATAAAAGTTATTTCCCATAAAGTTGTAGACGTTGAAAGATAGATTAAGAATTCAAGCGTTTCATTCGCGACATTCCAATGTTATACGAATCCTTCACGTTCGTCTTAAATTGTCTACATAATACAACCGAAGCTGCAAGCTTCAATAGGAGACTATACAAGGTGTTCGGAAAATCGTAGTACTAGCGAAAAGGGGGTTATTCCTTGGGCTGGAGTAAGTCGTATTTATGACTCCCCGTGAATTGTGAATTGTGAATCCCCGATATAAGCGAAAAAGTGCTACGGGATGCAACCGAAGAGTAGGGATACACTACCACTGGGGGTATACCACTTGAGGCGTCTCGAAATTCGTTTGGCGATCAGTGTAACGCGATCCGAGCTCGGGTATATCGGTGAGCTAATACTAATTGAACGATGAAACTTTGCTATTTCTCATCCTTTTCTTATGAACCTTTTACACAGCATAGTTGACATTTTTCTGATTAAAACGACACCAAACACGATATAATTTGGACTATATTTACTGGCTTAATTAACGGTAATAAGTTTCAATCGCAGAAAAGGAAGCTAGTGATTAGAAAAGAGAGGCTGCGATCGTGACAATCGGCAAAGATCAAAGGCCCAGTACACTGTTTAACATACCAGTGTGATATTAACATTTTTATTTTCAGTTCCTTTTTTATACAACTATTACCGATAAAATTGTGACATTTTTCTGATTAAAATCACACCAAACACTACATAATTCGGAAAATCGAAGATTCACTTGTATAACCTATTATCTTTCATTGTCGTTTCTAATAATTTAGAGAAACAAATTGTTACCCACATTTAGAATAATACTATGTATTAATAATAATAATACTTGAATATTACAAATTACAGAAGTATGAAGTATAAAAAGTTTATAATTTAAATTATATAAATCCTTTATTATTTGTGCTTACAACAATATCATATATTAATTAAAAGATTTGTAATTTAATAATATAATATTTCGTTCTGAAAAATATCCGTGTAGAATGAAAGTGAGTAACAAATGACGCAGAAGTTAGCCGCGATACCTGGTTCGTAAAAATGTTGGTCCTGCGTACGACCATCATGAAAGGCCGCGACGCAACAATAACTAGTCAAAGACTAAATCTAACTGAAATGAATTATGAACAAAACTAGTTCACGACTGTAGGTATACTATATAAACGACGTGTTAATGAGTGGACCCAAATGTAATATGGACAGTAAATATGGTCCAAATTATATCGTGTTTGGTGTTATTTTAATCAGAAAAATGTCACAAATTTGTCGGTAAAAGTTGTATAAAAAAGGAATTGAAAATAAAAATATCACAAGTTCGATTAAAAAGTTCGACTAAATTTGTTGTCTTTTTCGCCTTATTCTTGCACAAGGAATACCCCCCTTCCGGTTCGCGCTACGATTTCCCGAACATCCTGTGTGCGACTGTACAGAGTGCTGTACAGATAATAGTTTAACAGCAGTCTTGAAAATATTTAATTTGGAATATATTATCCACAATGAGTAGTGCATCGGTAACACTGAATCACTTTAATTGTTAATATCTTAATTTTTCAACGCGATTCAAGTAAAATAGCCGCGTGCACCCCTCCGATCGGAAGGGGAACAACAAAATTGCACCATCAATGTATTTGAAAAGCTTGTGCTTGCAATTTGCGCAGAAATTGTAGAAATTCACAACGGTCCGGAACGGTTGTCGAACAATTTACCCTGCTATCGGGCACGTTTATGTGTTTCGCGTCTCTGATTGTTTCGCGTGCCGCTCGTTTATTTCTTTTTTCTTTAAATAAATGTCACATGGGGTACACGGGCTGATTGTATCGTGATTGTTCGCCCGCGTCGTTTATGAAACCGTGCTGCCAGTCGTACCGTTGCGGCCGCGTTTCAGCGGGATCACGGGACGGGAATTTTTGTTTTATCCAACATTAATAATGTAAAATTGAAAGCAGTAAATTAAACGTCAGCGAGCAAGAATGGTCGGAGCATTTCGCATTGGAGTCGCTCGACCGTGCAAATTTCATCGATGAAAATCGTACGCGGCGCGTTGATTTGTATCATGCTCATTTGCCCGGAATATTATATTCCCGTAATATTGCAAACGTGTGCGCGGTTGTTGCAACGATTCGATTGAAATCTGCCGGCGAATCGCGCTGACCGCGGGCGCAAAGGTCCATTTTGGATTTGGGGAAAAAATACGAGGAAGGAAGGGATGAACGGAGATGGATTGTATCGGTGCGATACGTTTGTTAAAAATAAAAGTTGCGTCGCGCTCGTCGATTTTCGTTACCGATAACGAAACATTCGATCGAGCATAGGTGTCGCGGTCAAATTGTCTCATTGTCAGTTTGGTCTGCCTTTCCACGTCCATTTGAAACCGGCGGTTTCGCGTGAATTAAACTTTCGATTTGATTTTGACTTTCGATATTGTTTACCAAGTGCACGAGCCTGGTTACTGTGCTTGAGAATCTCGCGAGCGATAAGAATATAGTTCGGTAGATTCGATGGGAACGGGATTTCCGAAATGACATGGCGAATTTAATCAATTTTGTACCTGCATGTGTATTATGTATTTCGTTGGATTATTTGTGAGAGCAGCGTGCAGAGTTGTCAATATATTATAAAAGTTCAGTAAAAGCAAACAGATGTGTGTACTATGAATAATATTCAATGAGACGGCAATCAAAACTGCGTTCGAAGAATTTATTCGGTCAGAAAATTCGAGTTTTTGTTGACTATAGTCGACGAAATTCACTTGTGTTTGAAATTCGTTGTCAGAAGTGTGTTGAATCCTCTACAGCTCTGTTTGATTAATGAAATTATGCCTCGTCCACGGTATTGTAGCTTGAAGCGTTATATATATATGCAATGATATTCTTTTGATTACCTTAGTTGCTCTGTCGAGAAAATTTTGATAAGATAACAATTTTGTAACCAAAAATTTTTTTTTTTCGTTCGTTTGTGCAAATAATTTGTTCACTTTGTACGGGCTTTAGGAATCTTTTTCTTTCAGTTACGTTGTATGGTTCGTAGTGCACCCTAGAATAATTGCCGCGTGTAATGCGTTCGTAATTGTAAGCAACGTTCAGTATACCAACTGTGATGTCCAGGAACATCCGAAAAACCAACGCTCGTTGTCATGTTCTTGTCGCACGGTATAAATAATATCTTGCAGTTGATTTTTCAACAACAGGTACGAAAGCCTCGTTCTCCAAAAGCATCGCAAACTCGAGCAATCCAGTTTCTCTAAGCAGTATGAAGCAGAATTCATTGGCCGAATCGGTTAACTCCACAAAACAAAAATATGGGAATTTATTTTAAGTATAGAAAGCTAAGAGTCAATCAAGCGCTTTGCCAATAAAATTTCCATAGCTTCAAAAACTGGAGTCTACCGATTTGGCTAATGAGCGGCCATATGTAAACAAAATTCGAACGAACGGATGCAAGGGCAAGAGAAATTCTCGTCTCTCGCGCGTCAATTAATCAAAACGGTGTACAATTTGAAGTGTGGTGTCTCGAGACCACGAATCTGCATCATTACACGCGATACCGCGGGATCGACGCCATTGTGCTCGTCACGGTGCACACGACGTCGCGATTGTTATTACGAAACGAGAGAAAATGTTTCTGGTAGTAATCGATACCCGATATCCGGTAATAAGACGGCCGATACAGTACGTGTGGCGCGCACAACAGATAGCGGAGAGAATTTATCGATGTGTACACGTGTAGCCCCGTATCTGCCGGTTGAATGCAGAGAAACGTGTGCGTTTCAATCGCGTGATTGAAAACGTGTACGGGGTCGAGCTCCCCTGGGGAAGTTTCACGGGTCAGAAAATCATAGGGTGGTTTTACCACCTGGCCGATCTATTCCTTCCTCGCCCGCCCCACTGCTCGACCCTTGCGCTGAAGCAGAATGTACGCGTACACTGTGCACAGTCACGATCCCCCTTGCGTTCGAATCATCCCTCCCGTTCAACTCGGTTGCTCCTCTATTTTTCTCTTTCGGAAATAATGCTGCACCCCTGTGCAGTTTGTCTGCATACCAGTCGAGCCACAAACACGCGATTCTGTCGTAGGTATCGGTCACCCGGTATAATAATGAAGCCTCTTTGAAGTCTTTCTTTCGGTACCACTGGCTCGCACAGTATTTTTGGACGAACCGTGCCAAATAAACGCGTGCTGCCTTCGTCAGGCTTGATTCGGGAGGTTATTCCTTGTTTATTTATAGGTGGGAGAAATGCTGCGTTGAACGTGGCATTGTGTCTCGCTGTAATATGAATAATTCCAGCTATTCCTTAGAATTGTTGGCCGAACTTTTGAAACGTCGCGTTCAAATCATTTTACAGCAAGCGGTGATTCATTCAAACAGATTCGGCAAATATTGCTTGCTCAATGGAGAGGCGAATTATATTTCGAAGACAGTATTATATCGCGCCTCAATGTTTGAATCGCGCTTTCGGTATTTGTAACTTTGCGGTAGACGTCGGATAATTAACGAATATTAAGCACTTCCAGCGAAGTGTACTTCGTTTTACAATTTTTATCAATCTCTCGTTCCCGGCGAACGCACGGAACAGCGGGAAATTTCTTCATTCGTTCATTAGTATTCCGGCCGTTTTAATTATCCATAACGCAATCCGCGAACAAGCTGCCACGATTGCATCGTTCAATGCAACAGTTTAAAAATATAGCCCCCCCCCCCTCGCCCGGTAATGTATTCATAATACTTAAAGCGAGGGATCGCTTTCGATTTGCAATTCAAAAGCTGCGGACTTATTTCGTTTCCCGTGAACACGATATTCGTAGTAAAACTGTAACGGCGGATGTTAATCAGTTTACAGCTGATTCAACCTGCGAAGCTAACACGGCTGAGTTTTATGGCGATTGTATAAAATATGCACTACTGGCGAAATGCATTGTACCACTTGTGCAGTAGTGAAAAAAATTGGCGAATTTCAGGGTTCCGTGAGTTTGTTAAAAACTGTCAAAAACTTATACCAACGGAAGGTCAACTACAGCACCTGTTACTTTTTTTTAATCTCGTTGTTTGATTTCATTTAGATCGGTGATATCTGTAACTTATTCTCAAAATTTGCAAACAAATATTTCTCAACGTCATAGAAATACATATTTTACGGATTTTACTCCGCGTATTGCCATATACGTACATAAGTACATATATACAGGGTGTCTCTTATCTCGTGAACTATTCGGAAATGGAAGCAACTTTTTCCTCGATCAAAATATTGTTTGAAGCTTCGTTTTTGAGTTCGTAACTTGTTACATCATCGATTCGCGCTTGTTTCCCCCACACGTATAATCGAAATCGCGTTGTTCAAGGGATTACTGCGCCCCCTTTAAACCCGAAGAAAATTCGACGAAAATCTATTCACGAATTATTCCCGCAACGTTCGGCCATGCGTTTGCTCGTTTTATTTCACCGATTTTCAGCACGGTGCATTCTACAAAAAAGCAGCGTGTCCCCCGTTTCATTTCCCGCGAATCACACGTCCAGCGTCCCATCTCGAGGTGCATTAACTTCCGTAGCGTATGAGTGCAGGTCCTCCGACAGTGGCTGTTAATTCGTGTGCGGTGCGGTCGGCAGGAATAATTTTCCTCCGGAATGACAGGCGTGCACACGGAAAGAACCGACCAGCGCGAGCAAATAGAACGCACGCACTTGTTTAATCGTCTCGTTCCTGGCATACTCGGCCAGCACGAATGGCTGAAAGGGTTGCAGAACGATTTATTACCGACCAGGAGAACCGATCGACGAGATATTTCTCTTGCACGATTCGGTACATACATATTGTTTTCGGCAGGGCGGACGCGCTCCGATGGACTTCCATCGTTTATGGCGGCCTTCGTCTATCATGAGACGTTTGCTTCGTGCCTCGTGTTTCACTTGGTTCGCTGATAATAAAAACTCAAGCAGATCGTGCATGGATGACACGGAAGGCGCTTCTCCCTTCTGGCCTTTGCTTCTCTTTAAGCTAGGAATTTGACAATTCACTCGAGCGTTTGACACTTTCATTCTTTAACTGGGGACATTTGTAAATATTTGATTTCTGATAACATAGTCAGGGCAAATCTTAATTTTCTGATGAAATAAAATTCATTCGAGCATTGTCATTCCTCTATTCTTGAGTCTGAGGTTTCCTCCTTGACTGGAAGAATTGCAGTGTCCGTCGTATCTCCTTGCTTGATGTGTTGTTATTTATGTAAATTCACCAAATGGTTTCCGTGTGTCATATTAATAGTGAAAAATAATATTGATAACAGAATATTCATGTAATACTTTTAATTACTTATGTGTGATAACAGTTAGCAGAGAGGTGATTAACGATCTCGTTGTTAGTTTCCACTGAACATTTATGGAACGAAGTTGAGAGCCTAATAAAAAGCATGATGCAAAAAGAACAAAGGACAATTAAGAACGCAATGATGACCGAATTGAATAATATTGAACCTACTTCCAAAATCCGCTTCCAAAAGTAGTTTCCAGCGATGCAGAAATTAACGCATGGAGTTATTCAAGAAAGGCCAATCGTCCATTGGTTACAAGAACAAACAGATGACGATTTCAATATTGCACTGTACGCACGGAAACCTTTTCGACGCTTAGTCTTTTTTACATTTCGGATATCATTGATCTTCCTACGAACGAATTGTCGAATCTTCGGTATACTTAATATATAGCTATTATACCTAAAATGAATATGGGTATAGTGCATACCTATTAATTTTTTGAACCACCGCATCTAACGATCTTCCCCTCTATAGCACAAAAGAAACATTTTACAACCGCTGACAGTAAGCGATTGGGCTTGTAACTCCAAAAACAGATACTATCACGCTATCGTAAACCAGTCCTACTCGCCATAAAATAACCGACGATCACAACCATTCCAGATTTTCGATTTTCTTCGCAACAGACTAACTGCACTCTCGTTCACGAGTTCAAGCATTCACTGACGGTAAGATTCGACGTTACATGTATTGCTGGATCGGGAAAATGAGCAATATTTATTTTTTATATTCCGGGAGGTTCCAGCAGCGATAATGAAAATCGTTTCGTGGTCTCTGGTTGCGATGCATCGATGGCTCGATCGTTCGCAGTTAATGGACTAGAAAGTCTGGTGATTAGAAAAAAAGTTTCCTTCCAACGGTAAATTTCTCGCGGGGCTGACCTCAGGCTAATCTCGAACGCAATATCTGGTCGCAATGATTGCCGCTCGATATATACTGGGTGTCCCGGCGAACCGTGCCGTCTAGATATGAATAATTTACGAGGCAAAATTAAACGGCGTTACGAGCTTCTGCGATCCTGTTAAACATTTATGTGCATACAGACATATGTGGAATACATGCTGCAGTTCTGTTACTCTCTTGCCTTTTCGTTTCGTTTTCTATTTTACCGCGCCTGCCCGTGGATCTTATTCTCCACGAAAATGTGACAAGAAGCAGTTTTAGGAAAATGAGAAAATCGAGAGACTTTTGTGCAATTCAGTGAAACGCGGTGGTGAGAAGTGACAATTATTTGCTGTCTCAATCGTTTCGAGCGATTAGTTTGATGTACTTGCAAGGTTTTATCTTTGTTGCTATACGTATAACGTGATGCTCAAGCGAATCGGAAAGTATGAACTTGGCAGAGTGGAAATGTTAAATATTGAAATTTTGAATAGACATTTCAGCACGCTTTGAAAAGTATCCTTAAGACATTCTTTAGACGCCCAGGAGTGCAATTAAGTGCAATTAATAATAAGACTAACGGTGTTTCTCTACTGTGGATAGATAGTGCCTCGTTTACACTTGTTATAATATATCACAGAAAATTCTGATATCTACGCCGATTACCAAAATCCAGACACACTTCACGCCCGACTTATTGCATTATTACAGCTATACGCAACAGCACGTTCTAAAACCATAAAGATGTCTTATATTACCTCTCTTGGCGTATGCAAACCCCATAATTTTCTCAATCATATCGTACGGACGCTCCATAGAAATTCAGGACGAGATTGGTATAATAGTAGAGATTGATCGGACCGAATGAAAGTACATTTTTATTTCGCACCGATACAATGGTCAACTGCTTCTGATCAAAGGTAACGGTTTAATGCACACGCGCTGAAGATGAACGGCGAGCGAGCAGCTGGCTGAAAAGGTGAAAGATCAATATGAAGTTGTACCGGTAGATTTCCCGAAGAAGTTGATACTGTGCCGATTCTGACCGCCAGGTTAGCGAACAGCCGATTCGCCAAGGTGAGCGACAAGCTTTTCCTGCTAGGAGATAGTGATAGCTTCTATTTTATAAAGATAGAAACGCACGGGTCATTTATGTAATTCGTGGCTATTATACGCGATGTTCAGGGCGTTTCATAAATATAGATGGGAAACATTATGCCGATTAATGAAATAATTGTGCGAAGTGTGACGACCCTGTGGATATTTTCAATTCAGGTTTAAATACGATTCGCGATATTGTCAAATAAAAATTGTTACACTTTTACATTAGTATAAAGGCTCGTGTTGTACGAATATAAGAGTCGAGCATTCCATTATTTGACCGAGTAGGCGAGGAGAAATGTAATAAACCGCGTCGTGTCGCGTCTCTCATAACAATATAGAAGCGACGACACGTAGAAAGATTAAATTTCCGCCACCGTCAATTCTACCGCCACACTTTTCGCCACCCTGACTGATCCCTCTTTTCCTTCGTTAGAAGTCGAGGAAGATGGTCGCGGTCAAATGTGCCTGGCGATTTTTGCCCGCGAAAGTGCACCCTCTATGCTAGGTTTTAATGCTGGCGAGTTCTTTGATAATTCTTCATCAGTTTCAGTTTCCGATCATGATCGCTGAGATAGTGAAAACGTGAGAAAATGTTCTCGTCTCGAATACAGCTTTTGCTCGCACAGCAACCGAATTCTCGGAGTAATTTTTTGGTATATTTTTAATAGAGAGAGGTATTTCTGAATGTCCTAAGGTTAAGGTCAAACGACCGTTTTTAAACTTTTGGTTAAAAGTTCTACGTTTACTTTGCTTCACGATGTTTCCTATAATATAGGTACGGTTTTTGTTGTTGTCTACAAATTCTTTCGTTCATTACTTGTTTAATTGTGACTTGAAAATCATCTCGCATACCGGAGTCATTATCGGTTATTGTGGCTGTGAGGTGTGGAACGAGTAATATGGAAATGATGGGAACATTTATTTTAACCTGGATTGGTTCCGAGCCATCAGCACCACGATTTAAAGCACAAGTATTCTTCGATTACGAGTCCCACCCCTAGCCAACTGAGCCATCGTGACTCTATTTTGTTTATTATTACCGGCATTAAATTGATTACTACCTGCACTCAATTGCAAAACATGTAATTTTTATTTGAAAGCCGGTTATTTGCTCGGTTGCATAGAAATAGGTACATATAAATTGTTCACAGGCTTAGTCGCGCGCCGTATTCAAATTCTTAATCGAACCTTTAACATAAACAACAAAAAAAGTAATTTTAAAAAAATTGTCAGCAACAGGTGGACGAATACTTATTTCAGTAATCCCTCGAACAACGCGGGTGTTAGGGGCAGCGGCTGATCGCGTAGAGTGAAATCCGCGTAGTCCTGGAGCCCACCCATTACCCCTATCAAAAACTGATGTACATACACGCGTAGTTCGCAGTGATACACTAATCGTTTGATTTTTTTTCCAAATTCCGAAACAGTTGGTTACGTGTTTGAATTCAGCGCTACTACTTATTGTATGCTGCTTCTTGGGCAATTTTTGAAGAATTACTTCACGTTCTTCTTTACCTCTCTTATTTGTCACGATATAGAAAATTGTAAAGATATGCTGAATAAATTAGTTCGAAAGAAATGTTTAAAAAAAATGCGTCGGAAAATAATGCGCGTACAATCGAAACCGCGTTGTCCGAGGGATTACTGTATATCATATTTGTTCAAACGCAACCAATTGGACCGAAAATATTGCTTACTTCTCATTTATTTATTTATTGAAACTCAGTTGTCACGTTCAATTAAAATGACGACTATATTTGTGTACTCTAGACAAAAGTGGGATCATCGTCGAGCTGCGAAAAGTAACAAATCTACGTAAACTCATTTTCAGTCAACTACCCACTTCGAAAATCCCTCAACTTTCAGTCGCACAGTACTCAAGTATTCTCCAATCGATATCCGCTTAATGACGCAGATTTTCACGCACAGTAGGCGTAGAATCGCCAAGCGGAGGGCAAGTGAAACACGATGGAAACGGGTTTTACAGTTACAACCTCGTGTTTACGACTTTCTGTCCACCCTTCGGCTAGAAATGCTATTTGCTCCTGCAAGATCGCCCTGGTCGTTCCCTGTCTCCTTCTCCCCACCCGTTTCGTGTTTGCGTTTTAGCATCGTCGTTGTCTTCGTCATCGTCGTCGTCGTCGTCGTGGTCGTCGTCGTCATCGTCATCGGTGGCAGCGGCGGTGACGCCGGCTCTCTCGACGCCGTCATTGTATTAACATGGTCGAATGGAAATTACAGCGACCTGGTCATCTGGACGTTTCGTGGGCGCGTTTACGACGTCGTTTCCCTGCTTTTAATGAACAATGAGTGCGACGAACGTTTTCTCTACGGCTCCGTTTTATCGTCCTCGTTCCGAATAGCTGTACACTGGTACTGCAATTTGTGTTTTTCCCTTTTTCGTCCTTGCTGATCCTTGTTCTATTTTTTGTCTGTCTTTTCGATATGGTTGTTTTTAGAGGGGTTACAGCTGAATACTCTTGTTTAGATAAGTATCCGAAATGCAGTTTCTTACGTTTTTTTCGCCGATCGTTCAGTGGTTTCACGATAGACGTACGGTGTGCCGTTGCCGTTTCGCAGCATTAGCGTTTTAAGCTGTCTGAAGAGAAATCACGGTGGACGGGTTGTAAAAGTCTTCGCCGTGGACACAATTGCAAGAATTTATTCTTTCTTTGCCAGCGATCCTTTAATGATCGGTTTAAGTGCTTGAGAAGCTTTATTTCCAAATAGGTGTCTTGGGTATTCACATTTTTTTCCAAGCGTCCCTAGAGTAAAAAGTATATAAGATCGCTGCGATCGTATGAATCGAGCGATTACGCGATAGAAATAAATTATACGCGGTGAATTTGAAGAAGAGTATTTCCGAACGCGACACTTACGCATCTAATTGTGAGACAGGGGAGAAGGTATTTTTAAGTATTTTAAGAATAGCCAACTCTATTTCTTTCAGAGAAATCCAAGCATGCGTGCAGACAGTGAAAGAGACAAACGAGTACCGTCGTTTCTCTTTCTCAGCATGAATTTCCAAGGCATGAAACGTAAACTCGGACCGAAAGGAATACAGAAAAAGAAATAGAAAGAAAAGTGCCCTGTTGCGCAACCAATAATCTTCGCAAGACAAACTTCGCGCACACGTGGCCATCAGAACTTTTTCTATCCAAGCGAAAATATAATGCTCGATTTACTGCCGCTAAACTATGCAGCGCTTGTTTATTACATCGGATCGCCTTGATTCCCAAAGGGACACTACGCGACGTCGATAGCACACAACTTTTATAAAATAAGAGGACGCGTGCCACGTGATCGGTCGTAAAACTTTTAAACGTCAATGCATTAACCCGAGATTTACTAGCACTAAACCTCGCTTCCTACGCCAATAAAACAAACGAAAATAGTAAGCTGCTTGACTCTCGTTGCGCCGTGAGAATGAACCAACAAAAATTGGCAAACAAAGTAGGAAGAATACTAATTTTCTCCGACTGATTTCCTGTCTGTTCGGCGCAGCTCATTGTACGCGTCGTGCCGCGGGTCTTAATTAATTAAATCGTGCTTCCCTTTCTGCGCACAGTTAGCTAGGTAACTGCCAATGTGTTAGCTCCCCTATGAACTCCCGTAGATGAGTGAACTCGTCTGTGCGAGGCTTTAGTCTCTTGGGAGATAAGGCTCATTGGGCCTATGCCTATGAGATAGTCAGACCCCGTTGGCGACGTAGGGCTGTTGTGAGTGCATTCCGAGTTCGGCCCTCGGTCAGGTTTATGACGCGGCCGAAACTAACGCTATTTTTGCGGAGTAATATTTAGCCTTTCGACCTAAATGTGAGTGCAGGATTTAGATGGTAAGGATTAGAATAAAAGAACACATCAGTTTCCCTTTTTCAATACAAGTAAGGCCATTAGTATTGATCGACTGACAGGACAGAAATCAATGCCGCGATATATCAACAAAAAGTTATTCGTGAAACACATTTATATTTTTATAAATAATGAAGATTTATTATAAACGACTTAGAAATTATTGTTATACTAGAATCATCAACTTTAATCAACCTAATCCGGCCAAAGGTAGCTAGAAAAGATACAAATTTAAAGAAAGCTATAACTATTCAAAAGCGACGCAAGTACCTTCTTTGGAGCGGGTTATACCACTATACCGGCAGCGGATGGGACGGCCGAACCAAGTAAGAAGTAACGCTATACCTCAAGACACATTTCACATTTCTTCCTAGACCTTTTCTAGACCACATGACTGGGTAACAAATCTCGGTACGGTAACAAATGTGGACACACTTTTACGTGCAGAAGAATAGGAAATGGGTCCCACACCAAACCTCGTTACCAAAAACTGACGTTACGGGTGTCAGTAACAGCCCTAGGTAACAAGTGTGGAACCGCCTTAAGACAGTGCGATTCAAAGCAGGCGACCGTTCAGCGTAGAAAATCATCGAGCAGAGGAAACTTTCTAAGTGCAGACTGCATAATCCGTTGCATGTCGACGTGCACGTTACTATGCGAGCTATTGTCTCGTGAATAAAGCACACGTTGTGCAGTCGGCTGTGCACGTGTGCGGTTAACTTTCGGTCTCGATGGAAATGTAACAGGTAGCCTGGCTGTGTAACGCGAAAAAACTGAGTAACGATACTCTGCCACGTGTGTAATCTGTTCATTTTTTTCGGGTTCTGTTTTTTTATTCGTCGTGATAACGCGTGGGTGGTGACGTTTGCCAGCTTCAGATTCGCAGCTCTTTTGATCCGATTTAGCGTGTGTTGACGTTGCACAAGAATTAGTGACCAGTGAAAGTTCCGTGAATAGTAGTTGCACGCGGTTTGCGGAGATTTTGATAGAGATGAAAAACTGTGTTAAAGTTCAGTGAGATAGATCGTGCGTATTTTATTGTACGAAAGGGCAGATTTTTTTTATTTCGTTCCGCGAACGGTTTATTCTGTTATACAATAATTAGAAGGTGAACTGTTTCGTAACGTTAGAATGGATTATATTCGGAGTCGATTTTGCCAAAGTTCAGTGAAGCGCGAATTTAATGGCGATTGATATTTTATTTATTTATTTATTATCTCTGTTCGGTTGGAAATTTGTTTTGTGTATAATTTAAGAATTTCATTGCGATAAATATGCAAATTTAAGCATCGACGATAGCCGGGTATATAATTCGCGTTATAAGAATAAAGTAAAATAATGTAGTAGTTGACTGGAACAGGCCGAAACCGGCCAAGTTTCTACAGCGCGCTTGATATTTTCCATACATTACACGATATGTTATTACGTAGGATAATTTTAGAATGAAACCTACGTGTAGCATTACGGGTCATAAATTAAGAGTTAACGTAACTTTGGTAAATTAAGCAGCATATAATGTACGCCACGATATCTGGCACTTTGTTTCTTCTTTGCTTAATGAAACATTTACTCGATTATTTATTTCGCCGTCTGAAACTCTCTCCAAATTCAATGAAAAATACGCGCAACAAATTAATCGTTCAAAATATCGTATATCTTCTAAGTGGATCGGCGAAACGTTCGTTTAACTCCGCATTATTATTATTATTATAGTTTTCTTCTCCGTTTCCTGGGTTGTTACGCGGATGGGACCGATTCTCGTCAAGTCTCGTCTCGCTCTTCCATTTGGTTTAAGAATGCTCGTGCTATGTTGCATATTTTGTTTGTTGTTGTTGCCGTTGTTGCCGTCTTTGGTGGTTGAAGGCTGTTCCCGCAAAACATCTTCGGACGGGGTTGTATGACTTGTGCGTGGATGTTCTCGTAGCACTATTGTGTAGGGTTCTCCTTTTAGTCGCCTCTTACGACAAGCAGGAGTTACTGTAGGAGTATTCTGACCCCCGCCTACACGGGTTTATTATTATTATTATTATTATTATTAGTATTAGTATTAGTATTAGTATTAGTATTTCTATTTTGATCCCACAGGGGGTTCAAAGCTAATCATGAAACGATATACATCCCAGTATAGTGTGTTTTTAATAATACAAGTTAGACAAGTTTCGACAATGCCTCGTTGTTGGCCTGCTTCCAAGCTAAGACATAACGTTACATCAGTCTTGCGATAGCATTTTCATCCAGTGTTACCATTATTTTTCACTTTGCATACCGCGATCATGTACGTTGATCGATGCTTGGAGAATGTTCACCCCCCGTCCCATGGACGAATAGAGATAAATCTGAAACAACGTGTACATTATCGTACACGACGCTTCGCCCTGATAGATGAACGTTCTGTCGTTCATTTTCTAGAAATAATCATTAACCGCGAACGGTTCAGCTGGTCTGTAAGTATAAATTCCACGAGGCTGCTTACCTACGCTTGGAACCGAACTAAAAGCCTCGTGCTCGTCATGGAAACTACAAACTATTTCGATTCTCGCTTGAATTTCTGCGTCGAATTCATTTCGTTCCTGATCACGAAAATGAAGCATATGTATTGAGAAATCGAATCGTCGTGCACGTTAAAAACTTTATTTTATAAACAGAAATTCTACTTTATACAATATACACTAATTTCTAGTTTCGTAATTCCTTCTTTTTTTTCAATACAGAAGCTTTTATATTGCTTGAATATGCTTGAACTGTATCGAAAAGCAATATAGTGTAAAACAAATGTAATACAGATATTCAGTTGATGCATATGAATTATAATTCTATGAAAGATTGTAGAAATGATGACCAATGGCCATCTTCCAAACATTCGAGCTAATTTTCAAGCTCCTTTTTGTGCCGTTAATTCGACGAGGAAGCGCTCTGTAATGAGACACCGGAATAGACAGTGCGATTTTTACGTATTATGATTGCTTTACCGAGCAGATTAGATTAACGCGGCAGCCACTACCTAAACTTGCATCGCATACGCGACGTGAAGTATCGTTTGAGTTTCTCTTCGTCTGCTTGCTACGCCTCTCTTTCTTATTGCTCCCCCCCTCCCCTTTTGCTTCCTGTTAACTCGATGCTTGATTTGTCACAGTGCCGTGCGTGTAAGCACTCTGTCATCTTTCGTTGAATTTACTGAGCAAGACCTGCATATCACATATCCTTGATTATTCGATTAATCGTGGAGAACATATTGTTCAGTTTTATTTGGTTCTAACGAACCTTCCGTTAAAGACTTTTAAATGCACTCTTCCCTCATGTTGGATTTAAGGGTACACTTACTATTTCTGCACGGACGATAAATTATGCAATTAGATCCTCGTATTATCCATATTGTATTATTCCACATCGAATTGCTGGTTTTTCTTCTTCATTTGATTGATTGCTCGCTCCTGAATCGATTTCGGAGTACCTTAGTTACTGTTGATTATTTGGTGCATTATTTTCAAGTATTCTGGCATTTTTTTTATAATTTGTGAAATGTATTAAATAACGCCGTTAACAGTACGATAGCTTTAACGAATTTTCTACTCCAATATATCGATTTCAATGTATTTCTACCCAGGAATCGTTCAGGCGGGATGCCTATTAAAAATTCATGGAACGGTGTATGTATATACTATGTACTTCTTTTTATTGGCACGAGGTCCTTACCCGCAACCGCACAGCACAGTAGTTCCTTTTGCTTGCAAGCGGTTTATCATAACATCGGCCTCTTACTGACTTACATGACAGTCCTTCTTGTTCCAGTTTTATTTTTACATCAGGGTGAATGTATTTCAAAGAGTAGCTGGCTAGTTGTAACAAGTATACAAGTCTTCCTATACTTTGACTGTGTAGAAATTGTGAATTTATCAGTATAATTGTCATTCGTATCTGTTTTTGTTACACACGATGGTGCGGCATTCTTGATCTGTAGAAAGTCAATGTGAAACTCAATAGTTTTGGATAATTTACGAGACAGTACTTATACTTCCATATCATAGGCTTATTAACAATGTAAATACAAATTATATTTGTACTACGATTTTAATGTTGCGTTAGACCAACTATAATGCCATATTTCTGAAGCAGATAATGCTTTCTTTGTTATTCAAAGCAAACACGATTCTGATTGGCTCGACCAAAAAATAAGGATCACAGTTCAACATATAGTCAATACATACATTGTTGAATACAGTTTTGATATTATTAGATTGTACTAAAATTTCCGACATTATTATTATTATTATTATTATTATTATTATTATTATTATTATTATTAGTCATGCCACTACAAATTGGATAACGTTCTTCACATAATGATACATACTATTCCATTAACATTTCATTCTTTGTACATGTAAAACAGTTAATTCGCCAATCACAAGTTATTCTAATTCAAATAAATATTGCAAAGTGAAGCGAAATGCCAAACCATAAGATTTAACATAACGTAACCATATTAATACAAAACGCTAGTGCCATTAATAAACTCCATTAATAATGTGCTACAAGCCTTAACTTCCAAATGATCAAACATCACGCATCTGCACAGACGATCGTCCGAACAAGGTGCAATTTCGATACAAGCCATTAAAAGTTTATTTCGATCCACGTTGAACTGGATAACGAACGACGTGCACGATTGCTTATCCCGAAGAGAAGTCAGTCGACGCGAGTAGTTTTCATTAGGACTCGAATTGGCCTCGGAGAAGCGTGGTTTGGTTGGATCTTGCACGGAGGGCCGTCTAAGTATATCCATGTTATTTCTGGCAGGAGCTGACGCACTGTTTCTCTCCCCATCGCCTCTCTCTTCTCTATTCGCGTCTTCCAAAAAATTATTCTCGCGTAAGCAAAGCACGATACACTTGGACCGAAATTATTTCACGTCTCGAGAATTCGACGGACGAGTTGTCAATGGTGTTCGGAGTATGGCTAAGCTTTGAGGAACAATCACGTGAGAAATCGTTTACAGATACACTGAATTTAATCGTTTGTATCATTCATTGAATGCTTCATTCTATCGTTTGTTCCACGTGCGAAGAACGAGCGATTTTGATTGCAATCAGAAGCAAGTTTTCGGACGTTGGTATTGTCAGGTATTAATGGACATATAGAAATTGAATCGTGTAAAAATTGACTAGGATTTCACGGGTTCGGGAGATTACGAATTAGAAAAAAGTTGTGCCATTTTTATACGAATTTTCTGAATATTTCTCTGTATTAAACGACTCTGTGGAAGTTTTTAAAGTCTTCCGTTTAGCTATTTCTTAAATACATTATGCTACTTTAGAAGGGGCATGACTTTTGTTTTATTAATTCGTGGAAAAATTTTCCGCGGAAAAAAGTTCTGCTGTCAGGTTAACTTAGATAGAACGATAAGTAATTGAATAAAGCGAGAAAATAACTGTACCTCAGCAATAATTAAGTCTCAGGGGCAAGGATAAACTGTATGCTGCTAGGCACTGAACAATGGGTACAATAGAAATTGATTCAGGATAAGGAATGCACGTTTCCTATGAATATAAATATTAAGGGAGACGGAAATTCATTAACACGCTTCACAACCGCAAGCCTAGTGTGAAAAGTATTATTATTCGATTCGAATTTCCAATAGGAGTTGATAGAAGCAAAACTGGCTTCTGCATTACACTTTACAATTTGCAAAGCCATTCGTCTGGTCAGAATAGTAACCAATTTTATTTTTCTTTATTTATATACAGGGTGTACCACGTAACGTGATCAGCTTAGATTATTGTATTATCAGTGAGTTGATTGAAAATTCGTTTACCTGATACAATATGATTTACTGAGAGTTTAAAAATAATTATAGTAAATTCTCGACACCCTTCTTCGAAGTTTTGGAGGTCATCATTTTGCAGCGCTAATTACAATATGTTATGCCAAATAAAATAATTCTCAATCAGTTGATCACGATTCGTGGTCCACCCTGTAGAAACAGCGTTTCTTAGAAACCGTACAAATGACAGAAAAGTAAAGTCGATTCCTAGAATATGCTCATCGCAGATAGATCGTTAAAATCCCACAAAAGCATTTCAGGTGTACCAGTCGTTTGCCGGTATCCCTTTTGATTTTATCTTTACAAACAACCAAACAAAAAATAAGAAGGCGAGTTGAAAATTTCTTCCTTCGAAAATGGCGGAACAAACCTTTTCTCGGGACTATTTCCTAACAGACAAATTAATGATATCGATCCATAAACATTTATGTAAAGAAGCAGCACACGTCAAAGATCAGCGAAAATCCGTGAACAGTTGTCACTTGACCTTGAACGTGGTTCCGACAACCAGCGGAAATAATCAAGACGCGTAATAGGCGTGTAAAGACTGTGCAGAATCGTTCGATTTTCATCGAGAGAAGAGCGCCAGGCTTCAGTACTGGCAACGCGTGTTACAACGACGATCATGGGTCTTCGTGACTCCCATGGTTCCGTCATGAATTATTCATTGGGGCCCCGGCAGCCGTTGGGCCCTCCACTCACGTGATCCTCCGTCAGCCTGCATGCTCTATACATATGTAACAACGCACCTACAATCGTATATGCGAGCGTGTGCGCGAGCTACGCGCATCCTTTGCCTCTTATTTCTTCTTTCGCCACCCATTCTACGTATATATATTCCTTCACTGGTTGGCTGGCCGAATTGATTCTCGTGGCTTTTCCTACGTTCGGGGAAAGCTGCTGGAACGATCGGTTAACTCTTTGGGGCGTCGTGGCCCTGTTTGTGTAATAATAAGTATTTTGCAATTAAGTTTTAATTTATTTGTTTTATATCATCATTTTGTCTGGAAAATCCTTGTGCCTGAGAGGGTCAAACTGGCCAGGCAGCTTACATTAGACTATTAGATGATATCTGTGATTGTAAGGCAAAACTACGTGCACACGTTTCACTCTGTCGATAGAGCCGCTTAAATATTAATCTGTATGGGCAACAGGTGACGTGCAATACAAGTACGTATGTATACATATATGTACATATGCTTTACCTGAATTTACATCATTTGTCCCATTGTTCTATTGGCATAGAAAATAAATAAGAATATTAAACCAGCACATGTTCATTCGTCCTTTAAGGGGGTGAAATTTTAAGTGGATTATTGCGATTTGATTTGTACATACGGTTTCCGTGCAAATTCATTGAGATTGGAATTACGTGATTCTGGCTTGAGTTCTAGAAGGTACATGCATGAGTAATAAACGTTCGAGTATTTTGATGGACAAAGGAATATTACTGATAGGAGGAATTATCGATCATTTATTTGACTTTCCCGACGAATTCAGGCATTCGCAATGCACAAATATAAACTTTATTTTTATAATAGAATATTCCAGGGTTACTTGTCTCCAGCAAACGTTCTTGCTTATTTTCGTCAGCTTCCTGCATCTCCAAGATCAAGATGATCTTCTCTTCATACCCGAACTGCATTATCAAATCCGAATTGCATTAGTCACAAAAATGTATATAAACAGACCTCGCGATACATATCGCGGTCCTCAGAATATCTGGTATTTCACTATTTCTTTTTTATCTTTTGCGAATGTAAATTGATATTGTACAGAAATTCGCAATTAAAACGTAAAGTGAATTGCCATTACCCTATGATGTGAATAAAACTTGCACGGGACAAGTCAATTTTTCTCAAGCAAACGTATTATCCATTCAGTTTTGTTTACCACAGTATGTGACATTATTTTTTCTCGTTAGCTTTCATCTTATATAACGTGGGCGGTCCAAGGGGCACGCCATGCCAAACGAACGATTAACCTCGAACTTGCCACGACCTCCGACGTCCATTTACGCTTCTCATCCGACTGTTCTCAACATTCTTCAAAACCAGCCAGTACTTTCGTTTACTTGCTAGCCGTGAATCGTTATTAACCGCACGCGTTTATTGTACCGCCTATAATATTTGCAGCAACTTAACGCCCAAATTAAACTCGCTCATTCCCTCTTTCAAACCCTTCAATGTAGCATACCGACTCGAAAAATCCAACGGTTCAATCGTTCCGACCAACTGAACCGTTCGCGTATTAATACTTGTACTAAACACTTACACGGTTGGAAAATTTCTCGTTGAACAAGGTTTGTTTAACGAGCTCATGGAAATTGGTCGATAGTTTGATCGGCTAGGTGGGGTGTGAGAGGAGAATAGAGGGAGAAAGAGGAGACGGTAACGACAACGATGAGGAGTAGGTTAGCGTCATTGAAAGGTCAACACTATCAAGTGCACACTTGTCGCCCGGCTCGTTTACAATGCACGCTGCATCCCAAACGGCGAGCACGTCGCTTTCCTACGGTTCGTTCACCTCGCACCGAAATTTCTTTTCAAAGTACAATACATATCGCGTTCCTCGTGGACAGGAAGAGTGCGGACGTTTGTCGATTCTTTTTTTAACACTGTGCAGGCTAAATTACGAATACAGAATGGCAGAGAAATTTCAAAGCTACGCGGTGTCGCGTATTTAAGCTTATGGGGAATAATTTCATTGCGATATAAATTGGGCTGCGTTTAATTGTAATTGAGCTTCGACGTATTTGAGTCTGCGACATATGGTAATTCGTGGACATACAGTCGCCTCGGAAAGTAAGTTAACGATTGGCATTTTCCTGCAAATGAAAACGATACATGTAAATTTTTTTACTTATAGTATAAAGAATACATACAAACATATAAATATACATTATATTAATAATATATTCATTATAATTATTACTATACATTTAAATTGTTGGTAAGAGCGTTACTTTCCTAGACGACTGTATATCTATTCAATTTTGATTGGTTTCAAGGTAGAGGAGTAGCCACCGCTTAAAATCTGATTTATTCTAGGCAACACATTATTTGTTAATTACATTACGCCGTGAACCCTTGTACTTTTAAATATGCAATGTTCGAACTTTTATCAGCAGCTGCGCGCAGGCTTTTGTGACTGACTGTATGTAAAATTTAGAGAAATGCAAAGCGTAGAAGAATAATTGATGCAATTCTCAATAGCTTTTCCTGCTGGGAAATTAACTATTTGAAAAATTAACGCAGTATGCATATGCATGTGTTAAAATTTTTTTTATCTACATATCTTACGAACGTAATACATAGATAAAACCTTTGTCAGGCTTTACCTAATTCTTTTGCAGGTTGAAACATGTTGAATTTGCTTATTATTTCGCAAACGGTAGTCAATTTTAATATTAACCCTTTTCACTCGGAGCCATCCCGGGCGTTACCTTTTACCTACTTGAAAAAGATTCTTCGCATTATCTTTACTTAACTTTCGACCAACTATTACCTTCGTAAACCTTCGTATGCTTACCGATTTCCTATCACAAAATCGTCAACCACTGTAAATCACCTTCCCCGCCCCACCCGAAAAAATGATAATTCACCGATGCTCCTCGTACCCTCTTCATTGTTCCCGCTCGTCTACAAATTATCCTCCTCCCCTTGCCCCTCTCCTTCATCAGGATTCCCCCCTCGTGACTGGCCTGTGTTCCTCTTTCAATACAATTTCGACGTCGCACAGTTGCGTTGCGTCGCGATATTGCAGCCCAATTAAACTTGTCGCGCGAATGAATTCCCCATTGCGCATTTGCATTTTCACGTACGCATCCACCGTTGTATTCACGTGTCAATTTCCGTGCGTCGCGACGACGGGATAGGCCAGTACGGTACAGTGGACTCGGACAGGTGAAACAGAGATGGTTGGATATCACCGGGGGCTATCTAGAGTTCGAAGCTGGGCCGGTTCGTTTGGCGCCAGGCCAGGCCGACTTACCCAATTAGGTTTCATCACTGGGTCGCCAGCTTCCCTGGCTGCCAATATTTGCAATACCTAACTAAACTGATCCAATTATAACCAAACCGCTACTCCATCACTCGATTGGCATATAGTTCTGGTCTGCGCCAGGTACACGGTGGCCGTGTGTTAACTGACTTTTCCACTGGATATCTCGTTTTCTTGATTCGAAGCGATGATTGATGAGCTTTAGGCAGATACGAGGTTCGATTGAGATGTAGACTTAATCCATGATGCAGCAAAGATGCTAGGGGGAAGTTTCGAGGGGCGATGCCGATTGGTCCACCGGAATAAGATGCGGAGATTTACTATCAGTATTATTAGGTTAAAAGGTGGACATTGATACTAATCTGATCCAGTTTCACTGATTATTATCATGAAACAAATTAAAATACTACCAAACTGTTGCTACAATTCCGGACTCTCCTATTCCTCTGCAAATTGAGTCTAACATTTATAACTCGAGGGACGCGTTATTTTTTTGTTTATTGTCATTTGTTGTCATTTAACTTGCTACACCGAAATTACTGTGTTTCGTAAGCTCCCAACATTGAATTTGTGTGTGAATTTGTTCACTCGACAGTGAAATGTGGTAGTTGTTACAACCGTCCGGTTCACGGGCCTAATGGCGAAGTAGAATTTTCTGTAGCGGAGTAATCATGATTGACCAGTCATCCTGGTTTTCGTAAACACACCTCGGACAGATTCTCAGCGACAACAGATGCACCTACAAGGATACATAAGTCCCGTTTACTATCCCATACAATGCAATCGATTGCTATGCTTGGAATACATCAGTAATAGCAACAAAGTTTCTTGTAGTTGTACTACGCCACTGAGTTTTCACAAATATATGCATTCTTCGGCCGCTGTTAGATCTAGAATCTCTCCAAGCTGGTCGCCATCACGAAAGTCGACTTCGTAGTCTACACTGTGCTGCTTTTTTTCAAGCTACCTACAATGCCCCCCTTCAGGCCCATATACATTAATCGCAATTCCAAAAAACCTTATTGGAAGCCAAGAAAAATTCTTTCCTCCCCGCCGTTCTCCAGGGCTGAAACTCCCCGCCTTCCTAATCCATGCCCCCTAACAATCTCGCATCTCCAGCCTGCCCCTGGTGCACATGCATGAATGCCCTCGAGGTCCGAGAAAAGAGTCCGCTAGCGTAGTCCATTGGCATCGGCAGTCCAACCCGGGGAAAACGGGGTTGGCATGCGTGTGTATACGTGTATAAACGAGCCACCGGACAGAGACAGAGAAAAGATAGGGGGCAGAGAGGGAATGCAAAGTCAGCAGGGGGAAAGGTCCAAGGAAAGAGGAACAGAGAGAACACGAGGCGTGCTTAGGGGGGTGGGGGGCTGGCATGGGGCAAGTGTACAGGCAAGTGGGAGAAAGAGAGGAGGGAAGAAACGAGATGGAAGTAGCCGTGGCCGCTCACCGCTATTCCAGGCATTCGATTTGGTATTTTTCTTTGTGTATCGCGGATAGTTCGAATTGTTCTGCAAGCAGGGCATTGATATATCGTCCCGCTGGTCCTTTGAGTTGGCCGCGGGGCTCCGAATTATCGTTCGCGTACTCTCACGGAACCTACTCTGCCTTCACCTCGTGTACCCCCTTTCGCCGAATGCACTCGCCGTCCTCTCCTTCATTCCCTTCGTCCAACGTACTCTCCATCGGCTGGTTGGCTGTCTTTTCTGACCCCTGGCATCGCCACCCTTTACCAACCTTTCCGATTCCATTCCCGGTCGGATGGTTCTCGGCTACTGGTCAATTTATCCGCTGCCTCCTTCTTTGCTTTATTTCGCCTCTCTTCTGCTCGTAGCTCGAAATCTACTCATACCTTACGACCGGCAGCCTCTGCTCTCTCCCTCTAGGAACGCTTTTTCGTGCTCTTCTCACTCGAATACCTTGCTTTTGTCTCTGCCGTCTCCCTGCCAGTGACCTCGATGCGGCTGGGGAACGCGAATCTTTGGGAATTCGTCGGCGACGACGACGACGACGACGACGACGGGGAACTCGTCTCCTCCTTCTCTGGTTCTGCTGAGAAATATCTCCTGGCATCGCGAATGGGCGGCATTCTAGAAACGTCTCGTCGTGCTTTAGCTTTTATTTTGCTCTAGATTTGGAGATTGACATGAATTGCGATGGAGGTGATACGGATCCTTCTTTTGTTGTTAAACCCTTTCACTCCGGTAGCCTCGAAAAGAAAAATGTCCTCGATGCACAGAAGACTGCAGTTCTTGTTACTATCGAAGGGGTACACGTCTTTCGCATCGTGACGAGTGTAGTCACACTCGAAGTTAAAACTCGAAGAAGATTAGGGGGTTCAATTATGACTCCCTTGTTAGGTGCGAAATTCCTGTTCTATAAGCAGAATCAATCAAGCACCGCAAAAGCAACACTTTTTAAAATGATATCCGTTTCCTTTATGCAAAACTTTTGCAGAAATGATTTGCAGTTGTTAAATGAACAGTGTCCCTCAGAAAAAAAGACAAACTACGTTTTTGTTATTCCAACTACGTATCGCGCGAGCTCTGAGCTTAATAATGCTAATGTTAATCGATGTATTACTCTGACAACGCCTATGCCAATTGAAAATGAAAATGTGAACAATTTACACGTATTTGATCGGGGCATTATTTGCGTGCAAAATTATTGAGTGGCCAAATGTTTGTCGTAGACTGTCTCGCGCACCTATACCTTATTAAACTCTGATTGCAATAGGTTCTTTTTCATTCGCGTTTTACGGTGCTAAACTTCGTTCCAAAAATCTACGAACACATTTTACTTTTGGTTCCATCTTCAGGCTTTCCCCGCCATTCTCCACTATGTGTCTGATCTTTTTATCCAGCCCGGGGATGGATCAGGCCAGGACATTGCAATTTTATTGAATTTTCTATAGTCATTTTCCTTCACGGCGCTTCTTTCATTCTACCCTTAACCGTGCACGTGTACTCAAATATCTACCTGAACCCCTTCCACCCTCCTCTTTCGAAACATCGTTTGCAATAGACAGTAATTTATTCAATAAAATCGCACGGTATTCGTTACATGACACTGAGGGCTCAGAAGCCACTCAGAGCAAGCCCAATTTTCCCGGAACATGAGTGTCGTAGTGTAAAAACATTATTGTTAAACTTTTCAGTTGATAAATCAATTAGGTCACTATTTTAATAGATGACGGTACTAACATTTTCATTTTTTTTTTCAAGTAATTTGTAAGAACCGTATTATCCCGGTTTGAATGCCAATAGACTTACACTGATTGGCTTCTGAACCCTCCATATACCAATTGGACTTTCAGGGCTGTTGTGCACTCATTCTCGTTTTTCCAAACTAAATAGAACTTAAATTTAATCACCGTGGAATCAAGTTTACAGTAGATTTGAATCGAAGCTCGCTATTCCAAATTTTAAATGCAATTTCTGATCGAAATACGTGTGCTGCTCTTCTGTAAATCGTGCAACTGAAAACAGTCTAAAACTGATACGTTTCGATATGCATACGACTTCGATGAGAATATCTAGTGTTGGGAATTTGAATATAAACCGTAAAGCCGCAGCGTGTATAGCCAAGTGACTTCGGTGGCAAGCATTTGGGAACTTTGTTAATCAGTGTAATAGAATTAACCTCTTAAAACTTTGAACCAGCTACACGTCAGATCGAGCATATAAACTAATTGGTATGTTCGCTTGCTATCAAGATATCAGTCCTCGAATTCGATCTCTAATTTCTGCACGCAAGGTCTTCGAATTCGCCGGCTCGCTCCAAAGATCCGCCTCTGGACTGTTAATCGTTCGTCACAAGTTGCGTGAACTTTCCCCAGCAATATCAGCTTTCTTCTCCAAGTTTGCCAAAGGGCCGTTGCATCCTTGAATCGTTACACGCAGGCTCCACGTGCTTTCGCCTTTTCAGTACCGTTACTTTTCCAATATTCATAGAAGTCGACGTTTCCCGATACCCTGTACCGGTTTCCTGCGGTGCAGAAAGTGGTCCACGAAGGAAACCGAAGAGAATTTTCTCCTCATTCGCAGAGGTGCTCGTGTCGTTCATTTTTTCCCCGCGACTTTCACGCTATAGTAACTTCTAGCTCGATGCACGAACAACCTGCGGATCGTCCTGTCTCGAAGCCGCCTCAGTTGGTTTTCTCCTCTCCAACTCTCCATTTCGTTTTTTTATTTTCCGCCTTTTTCGTCCTTATTCCTGTCTTCATCTTCCCTGGCTGGCAGCGCGAGGCCGCTTATAGCCAGGGCCCGTTCGAGCTTCCCTTTGTGTGTAACGGTGAATCACGAAGGGACGATAGGCCAGATCGGCGGCAAGGCGGTAGAAGAAGGAGAAGAAGGAGAAGGAGAAGAAGAAGAAGAAGAAGAAGAAGAAGAAGAGTAGGAGGAGAAGGGGGAGGAGGTGGACGATGTAGGTCCAAGGAGAGCCGTGGGAACAAAGGAAGGCGACTGGTGCGAAATGAGCGGGAGCAGGGTCCACGCGGAACAGAGATAGCTCTAGAGAGGCACCGACTTGGCCCCCCTTCTCGGCTGATCTTCTCATCATCCCTTTCTTCCCCCGTTTCACGGCCTCTTAGAGCGTCTTCGACCCTCGTACCCCTGTTAGTCTTTCAAAGCAGAGAAAAGAAATTGCCCCGAGAGCTATCGGAAGTAGTGCCGTTCGCGATGATCACCGGCCGTGGAATTAATTCCTAAATTGCTGCCTCTCGCGGTTGAGCCGACACTTTGATGTACCGAGACGATTCGCCCGTTCGCTCTGGTATAATTCTAAATAAAGGGCAATTAGGTATACGGCGGTCGTATCACGGTTAAGGGTAAGCTGCGTCATCATCTCGCGAGATGTATCGTACTTCATCCACTCGTCAATGGTAATTCGGGACTATCTTTCGACTGTTTAATTTGCTCGAGTCCGATTCGTCCCATTTGTCATCGTTCGGCAGAGAGACGAGTTGCGGTACGAAAACGTTGCTAGGCGAGAAATAGGGAGAGGTCAGTGACCTTTGGTGCGTGGTCTAGGAAAGGGGTGGATCGTAGCGCGAAATTGACGCGGGGAGCCGTCGAGGTCCCACAACGAAATGGCTCTCTCCTTCATTCTGTTTTCCGTTACTGCGCGTCCTCTGTGTGTATGCGCCAGCTTCCGAGCGTGGCCCGCTTTCCGCCTGTACCTGTTTCTACGAAACGATGGCTGGAAGTTGATGACGGTTGCTCGATGGGGAGCTGCTCTACGACAGATGCAAGATGTACCGGCGTTGCACCTTCTTGCGTGCGCCGTTTAACTTGCCTGTCAAGCGCAGGCCGATCTTTCTCGAAGGAAGACGACGGCCGTCGCTTGACCTGCAGGGTCGTCGCTTCTAAGGAAAATGCCGAAGGGATTCGTAGCTCTGAAAATGTGCATACGCTTAACCGAAATCATTTTGTGCAAGTGGGATATACATGCAATACAGTAGGACTTAACCAGAAGACGGGTGGCCTAATGAAATTGAAGCGCCGGGGGAGGGGGTGGGGAGTGAAAGGAAATTTTTAAATCGTTGATTAGAAACGATACCACTTTTTGGAAAATATTTTCAGATTGCGAAGATAAGATTGCAAATATATTATTAATATGTTCGACACCACGGATAATCGAGGTTCTACTGTATTCAAGTTTATCGTGTCATGCAATTTAGTAGGTTTTAGTACTAAATGTGAGAATATTCGAGCAGCGTTTGAAGAAATTAAGAAATGTCGGTCATTCTGTTGCGAAGAATCGTTCTTTTCTCAGTGACGCAAGATTACTTACCTACTACAAGCAGAATAATAAACTTTTGCACAAACAATTAACAGAACAATTGCAATAATTTTAGAATGAATTAGACCCTTTTGTATTCGTTGTAACAGTATTGTAACAGTCTAGCACGGATAATTCTGTGCTCCATTCGATCGTTTTCAGCGCGAGAATATTTGCCCGTCTCAGCCGAGCTTTCCATTTAACCTTAATCGTTTTCACCGCCGCGCGTTTCCTCGCGGCTCTTTTCTGCCATCGCGTCCTGGCCGCACTCAACAAAGAAGACACTTTCGTTTCGCGTCATCCAAGTGCACATGCCCGTTATGACGCGTAAACACGTGTGTGCGTCTCCGTTCGCCGGCAGACAGGACGTTGATGGAATAATGACTCTTCGGGCACGTGTCACTCGATCGCGTTCACGTTTCCCCTTCGAACCATCTTCATTTCCTTTTTATTTTCGCCAGTGTTTCCGTTCATGCCACTTTCGTTGCTTTGGCTACTGTGCTTCGTTTTTGAAGTCCGGTGCTTCGATCATGGGCACTTGGACACCGCAGCAACCGTAACTACACCGCAAGAGCATAACCGTGATGAGAATGTCATTGCTGTGGAGGAAGCGGAGGGTAATTTAAGATTGGATTCAATATTGTTTCGAGAGCCATTGTAAAAAAAAATTACAAACGCTGTTTGTGAGATATTGAACTTATCGCAGGACACCTCTGCTTGGTGTACTAAATAAAAGAGTGTTTGAATTTCCAGTATCGCTACAATTAACGGGGAAGGGAAAATAACATTTTCTTACTTGCTAGTTTGGTTAAAGTTTACACAGTTGGGATAAATAAATTAAACTATCTCCAGGATCCTACAAATAATTCCAAATATTTCTACACACCATATGGGAAACGAAAACACATTAAACAGAAGATGTTAGCTAAGGAAGATAGTACCGTATAATCATATTCATTTTGCCGTCTCTAATCACAGCGAACCTAAATAGTAAGCAAAGCAGCAAATCGAATTTTGCATGATTTCGTGTTAAAATGTACGGCTCGTAGCAAGAGAACGGGCGAGATAGTTATCTCCGTGAAGTATTGCCGTATTACTATTAGTAACGGTTTTGCTTGATTAATCTATCGTAGTTAATTTCATTCTGCTCCTCCAAAAACTGACGACAACGTGAAAGACAAAACAGAATGTTCTTAGCTCTCTTGAATACCATATCAACCCCGTTTACGGTATTCTAGTCTTCCCTCGGCAAAATGATTGGAACACTTCATCATCAATTTCTAGCATTCATTAACGTAGTGGCTATTACACAAAATTTCCTGTGTCCCGCGTAATTCACGCGTGCAAAGACATCGTGCGTCGCGTTGTTTAGCTTCCCCTAATCCTTGGCGGCGCCATGAAAGAATCGTGCGCTGCCACCCTCCGTGACGACTTCCGTGACGGGCACAGCTGTCATCTACTTATCATTTTGTTGCTTAAGCTAGATCCGATATATTTATTGCTGGCTCAACTAGCATAATCGATCAAGCGGACGGCAAGTGTCGTTTGACCGAACGTGCTATGATATCGGTGATTACTTTTAACTATTCTGCGTTGCTTGGCCAATCGATGCTCAGTTTTCTCGCTCGAATTAATTCATCGATCGATTAATTAGCGAACATAATAAAGATCATTAATGACGCAGCGCAATGCGTCGCCGCAGTCATATTTTAAATCATTTTCGAAAACTATATCCATGGACGAGGATTAAATGAACTTCGTCGTTGGATCTAACTATTGTATTGGACAAATAATAATATGCATACCCATGGGATGTTCCGTCTAACGCGACGCACGATTTTTCAACCACTTGCAGCCATCTGACAAAGAAAGATTACAACAAAAATTGCAGGGTATAGAGTCTGCAATAAATATCAGTAAACAAATTTTTTCGAAAACAGGTTATTTTTATCGCGAAATCAAGGTCACTTCGAGTAAAATTAACATTTGAAATTAATTTACCTAGCACATAGTATCATGAATATTTATTACCCCAGGAATAACACTATTTTTTCTTATAATCAATTGCTTTTACGAATTAGGTTACTCTAGTTGGACGTGATGTCGACGCAACATATAATTATACGATGCACAATCTAATTAATATATCTTGCGTTCGATTCAATTGCGAGCGAAAACGAATGTAATATTACTAAAGCTGCAATGATCCATAAATCCTGTTATTATTGACGAGGCAAGGAGATAAATAGTGTCTAATACAAACAAATGGATTACTTCGAGTACAACGGCAGTTCTAGTGTTAATATACCCTATGCATAAGCTAGTTTTTTTCGTTGAAAATTCGCAGTTGGAATTTTTAAACAAACTCTTCGAATTTTCTTACGGATATCAATTTTGTCTGCGGGCTCAAATTTAATAGTAATCTAACTTTTTACAAAAAAGATACGTTCAACCAATTGATGAACTCAAAAAGTACAACTAGCGCATTACTGGGGATAACTTTCGAAACGAAATTCGTGGCAAAAATCAAAGAAGCAGGATTTATACGCTAAAATCTTCCCCCACCAAACGATTTGTAACGTTTCTCAGCCACGAAGCACTTTAATTATAGGTCAACGAAGCGAGTACCATTTCCATCCATTTTCGTTGATGCTCGCTCGAGCAGCACCACTCTGGAAAAGGTTAATCGTCTTGCTTTCTTAACGACACCGTTTACCGAGAATCGCTCGTCGCTCGTTAACGTTCGCTGACGTCTGGCCTACGTGGCCGCACCTGTGTGACGTCAGCCAACGGAAGAACCGTTATTATATTCCACGATAACGATTGAGTTGCACGTACTTGCAGGTACATGCGCGAATGATCTCGAGAGGGAAAGCTTCCGGGGTCAGATTTTATTTTATTAGAAGGATTCAGGCTATTTATACCTTGTTATCATTTAAAGATTAGAAAGATTTTCTTTGTTTTTACTATTTCTTTACTATTTCTATTCTACAATTCTTCTTGTAGGTTTATGGGATAATGAAAGGGGTTGGGTGGGTTATCTTCGCAGTTTTTTTTTACAGAATAGCGATTCACAGACTATTGACATTCGTTCAGACTCTATTGCTCCTGTGATAATTTAGAGGACTGTGTTTTATTCTCGGCTGAATAAAATTGATAGCGGCAAATTTCTCTATCTGATTTATTTATTCTGATTTCTTTAATTTTTGCTTTCGCTTAATTGACAGTCTCATGCATGGTTCCATCAGGGACCATTCTGGACGGATTTGTAAAGTGCAAAACAGATATATTATACACTGTGCAGTCGCAACGATACTTCTTACAGAATCACGAAAAGCAATTTACTGGATCTATTTATTATTCTGTGGTAGAAACTATCAATCCCTAAACTTTTTTTTGCATCAATAATATCAATTACATAATTATGGTTATACCATAATGCGGAAAGTAGGTGCATTTATAACCAGTGCGATAAAAACAACCGAATGACTTTATCACACAGACAGAAGAATATCCGTTGACAATTAGTGAAGTATACCTTACGAATCCCATTGCGTTTCCAATTTCCCGTAAAATTACACATTCATAGTGTCACCTTGACAACATTTCCCTGTCCCAGTTAAAATCCCATTAATCCTTGTGATACATCACAGTGGCTTGCTACAATTAAGCGCCGCAGAGATGTAGACCTTTCTAGGAGCTGGTGCCGACAGTTTTTGCGAGAGAAACTTTCACTCCTTGCAAAGGAAAGTTAAAGAACACGGTTGTCTGTGTTCGATAGGATCTTGGACGACTAAAAGGGATTCCGGTACGTACATTCATTTGACGAATTTTCGAGCCACCGCTCCGTGCCGCTTCGTAAATCATCAGCCGTGAAAAAATTAGTTGATTCACGCGAAACCCATTAATCAGGTTCAGTGAAAAGACGATAGAATGGAAAATCAACGAAAACGATCGTGTTTCTCTCTGTTTCTATCTCAAAGATGTGTACGATGATAACATTCATTGCAGTGCTTGCTTCTGATATAATCGAACGACGAGGTAGTGTGAGTCGAACCGCTTCGAAGCAGCTCCGAAACATTTTAAGAGTTCCTCTCCTATAATCGCGGGCTACTTCGCCGTATCGCGTGATTCGTTTCAGTGGAATCGAATAGCTTGCATTCGGGGTGATATCTCCAATGGAAATTCGTCGCATTATCCGGTGGTATAGTAGATGAAGGGTTATGGAGCCCACATTGATCTTTGTTTTTTTATTGTTCGTTCGTTTGTTTAATTCTTTTGTTTTCTTTAGTTTTCATAATTCTGTCAACGAGTTCGAAAAAGTAGAAAGCCCATAAAATATTTATACCGTCGTGATTGAGGAGGAAACATTTTGTTGTAGATGCAACAAAATGTAGATACATGCACTTGCGTGAATATTATTATGTAATGCATTACCAGGTTTAAACAGTTTCGGTTCTTTTAAAACGGGTATTAACATCATTTCAACAAAGCAATACAGTAAATTGTGCAAGGTACCATTTTTTAATTCTTATTTCAGTTTAAAAGGTTTTATTGAAAATTAGCTATAATGAGGATTAGTTTCGGTCCTCTCGTAATTTGAGTTTTCCCATGAAATTGTTTCCCTTGTCTAATCCGATCCCCAATGTATACGGTCCTAAATTGAAAATTATCCTCCATTATACTCGTGTTCTGCTTCGGAAAATGCCACTACATTATGGAAACTTTTCCAAAATATTTTTCCCAATCAATCAAATAACTCTGTATCGTTACATTCATACGTGCTGATACTTATTGCTACCATCTATTACTCATGTTTATATCATCACGTACACGATAGTAAAGCTATTTTGCAGCAAGGTCAATCCACAATCGCCGATACGGTTTGTGTGAATTAATTGGCTTTAGTTTTTGTTACCACGAATACGACAATATATCTATATTGCATAAAGATATTAAAATACGAGTACAGTGAAACACAAAAGTAATCCTGCAGTGAGACAATAGAAACAAAGTAAGCATAGTTCAGTATATTAAATAATATGCTCAGATATACGTATGTGTAACAGCATGTCAAAATAAATACTCCAATGCAAAATTGATTAAGTTAAAGGCACTAATAGTTGACCAGTTAAGAAACATTTTCTGCCTGAATAATCGTAAGTGCCTGTTCCTTTATTAAATAGTGAGGCTCTATGCGTGAAAATGCTATTTCAACTTCCCAGATTATGTAACAAAGTTAAGTTTTTTGAAAGAGTTATATTATTAAAACTTTATAAACATAATAATGAGACAAATATGGAAATTGGTAGTCATATGAAAAATAAATTACTGCACCCTAAACATGTAGCTTCAGTTCAGGTGGCAAATCATTTGTCTTATATTTGTATTTACCCACTACCTCGACACGCCACTGCGTTTCTTCTACACGCGTACATGGTTGAAATCATTATACATATATTACAAAAAATTGATAGTATTTCTAAGTCAAACGCAATACAAAGTAACAATATTATCGGTATTCCGAAATTCGTAGGCGGCTTATAGTATTGAACCTATCAATAATTAGCATAAAATGTCTTCCTTCTAAAGTCTCCCCTGAAAAAGAAGAACCGATGCAGAATCATCTCGTATCCGTCATCCGAATTATAGTAACAGGTGACAATGGGGCAAGAAAATTTCAGAAAATTACAACGAAATAAAAGGCATACTCTTCACTGAGGACCAGACTGTGATCTGCGGGAATACAATCTTTCCTCCCGATAAAAAGTAACATTGCATATCGGAGTGTGGTCGAAAGATCGAGAGAGAGGCGAGGGGAAGTGTCTGTCGGAGCAAGTGGAATAAAAAGGTTTATGCTTGTTTCGGGTACTCTATCTTTAGGACCCACATATCATGCCACGCTCTCTCTTTCTCTCTTTCTCCCTTTCTCTCCTTTCCACTCTTGCCTCACGACCCTCCTGGCTGAACCCTCGGCTGAGTTATTTCACGGTTAAAATAGTCGAGTATTCCTTCCGAGCGAGAGGTTGTTGTTCGTGTAGTTTCGCGCGAAGAAAATGCTCACAGTCGAAGCATGGCCTGAGGCCCGTGCTGCTCCTTTCACCCTGGCTCAGGCTTTTTCGAATTTCCTCGTCGAACTCTGCCGATCTTCTTTCCGTCGTTCAAATGGAACCTTGAAAATGTTTTGGGAACGGTAGGTTCAGATTGGCCGGTACAATTTCGTCCTTCTTCCTCCTCTGATTCTGGAATGAGCGAGACCGTTTGCGAATGAAAATCGTTAAAAGTATAAACATGTACTTCTTAAGTAGGTCTGGATACAATTTGGAGCAAACATTGCCGAATACAAATGGCAGTGTGTAATATTATTACATATATAAACCATCGAAGAGTGCGTCGATGATACTCAACGCGAATGCGATGTGCAGTTACAGTTCAGATGGGACCTCAAAAGGTTGCTCGCTTTAGGCCTGAATTTTGAAAAATGATTTATGATAAAGTATGGTGAAAGAGTCCGAAATACAGAGTCCTATGATGAGATATTTGTGTTGAGATTCGATAAATGAAGGGAAGGAAAATTGTTTCAAAACACGATCATAACAGCAGTTCAGATTCTCAATATGCTTTACATGCGCTTCTGTTCTCATGTTTCACGCTTCGTTCATGACATCTAACTTAGCTTTACATTTGTAGGTGTTAATTAAAATTATCTTACCCAATTCATCTGTATTGTATAAACTAAATTTAGTCTTGCCTGCCACTCTTTATATTCATTTATTCAAAATTCCAATCAAACATTTTCACCTTTTCGTTCGTAATTTGAAAGTATAATTATTACAATCTCCGCCCGATGTTTGTACTCGATCCCTTTCTACTCGTTTGCGATTTTCGATCTGTTCTTTTAATTACACGAATGTAACTTTGGACACACTATTCCCCGATGGAATAAAACCTCGGATTCCATGCATTAATTGACTCACATCTTTTTTTTGCTAGCAATTATTCCACGATTTATATAACTAGTGGTAATTTTAGTGCACTGTCGCGGAATAAATGTTACAAAGTGTACAGTGCAATATTAAATATTGCCCTCAGTATCATGATTTATTAGTCCGCATATGACTACTCATATGTACTGATGGGAATGGAGGAATTCGATTTTGCAATTAGGACGATGCAATCCTTGTATCTACAGAAAACGAATATGAAATAGAAGTATAGCTTGCTTTGACAATATAATTCGAATATCCTACCGACTGGTCCAAGATAATTAATTTTTGTTTACCGTGCCTCGGGCATAATATGTACGTCGGGAATGTTTATATAAACATTATATCAGCAACAGATATTTGCCCAAGCAGTGGGCAAAAGTACAAAAACCTGGAGCCTAAAATTCCTTGCTCCTTATATCCTACAATAGTAACCAAGGAGCGAAGATCTTCAAGCGGTTCACAATTTTCACAGAATTTTCCAATCTTTTGCGAAGAAAATGGAGCTTGAAAAGTGTTCCAATCTTTGACAACGGTCACACGCGATATGCAGCCAAGCAACCTAATGCTGGAAAATTTGAGAGAAATAATGTTATAAACAAACATTTCGGACGAAAATGAAGGAGCGTTCAGTCGACAGCAAATTGCAATAATAAATAATGACAAAATACTTATTACTCGATGAACAATTCATATGACCTCATTTTTTAACACTAACTCTATCAAGCAAGTCAAACTGATTTGTTTCAGATTTTTCGCATTAAAATTATTAACGTACAGGTATCTTTGTGACAATTTATGATCACTTATGATAAGACGATTTTCGTCTTCTTAATCTGTCTAACGAATGCCATCTAATATTTAAACGGTACCAAAATCTATCGGCAGTTCAAGGTGCTCTCTGCACCAATCGATTCAGCGTTGTGTCCTCTTTAAAAAAAAAGTATTCGCGTACTTAGGTCGAAAGCGATTAACTCAAAAGATTTTCCTCAATTATTCCTAAACGCCCATATACATACTCGAAACACTGTGCGTCGACCCGCGGCGGCTTAATAAACGTGTGCACCTGCACGCGCGAACCATGAATGAAGTTTCCACAATGGTGGGGACTTTGGCAAGCGGCTCGAGCACGGTGCGGTGCGGAGATTCGAACACATTTTGCTTTCCACCCAAAGTCGGCCGTACCGGTCCGGCATCTTGGCTCGCGTGCAATTTCGATTATCTCGTTTCCGGTCTATCCTTCAGTTGCCTCGGGTGTAACTCCTAATGGCTAACGACGCTACGCAGAAGTATGTATTCTTGAGGGAAGCGTCGTGTGTAATTTCTCAGGCGAAAGATTCTGTGTTTGGAAAGATCGAAAATATTCAGGCTATTGGTTATTTGTAATTTGATGAAAACGGAAGTATCGTTCCTCTTAGTATTTTAACAATTTATTCTTCTCGTTTCGACTAACGGACAATGTTAAGCGTCGACAATGCGGTTGAAAGTTTGTTGTTAACATTTTTGAAACTTTGCAGGACCCTTTCTTCCTTTCTGTCATATCTTTGCACCCTTCGCACACGGAGTATGGTGCAATCGGGAAAAAAGATTTGGTGGGATTTTCAAGCAGGCACAAAGATCGATTACGGATATAGAATTGTTTATTTAAAATAGCTTAACGGGCAGAACGTTTCAACGCAGTTATCGATTCAGGGAAGCCTAAGCTGAAACGTAACCTATTGGCAAAACTGCAAACTTCAGTGGGGAGCCTGCGTAGGAACATGACTTCGGATGAGTGAAACAATTTGAGGAAAGTTTGACATTCTTTTTCGTCGTTTACTTGTTTTGCCCTCTGAAGAAGCACTGGCTGCCCAGTACGCATTTTATTTATCGATAGACCTCGTTCAGGTTGCCTCGAGATTGAGGCGGATCAATAATATGTGAAATATTATTGGCGGCAGAAAGCTTAAAATTTCCATATACCGTCCATATACCGTCGAAGTCAAAGTTGCAATCGCGTGTTGCGTTCTATTGAAACCGATAATTCGAAAGGTTTCAACTTCGCGCCCTGTTATCGCGTATGTACAGGTATAAAGAATCAAAGAAAATTAAATTGCATATTTCATTACTTACTACGTAAATACATTATTTATCTCGAAGAATATTGGAGTTGTATCACAATTATAGCACATGTGACTTTTGTAATGTCATTTATACTGGGAGAGAGCAATCCGTATAAATTGAAGTAATCGTGGTTAGATGAATTAAACTCTTTGTTCGTGACAATTGCAACTTTACTTCCGTTACATAATCTCTGCAAGCTTTTTTAGGCCCCCGTGCCTCCAAAAGCATCATACTGTTAGAAATCGCAGTTATATTAAATTCGCATTCGCAAATAGTCTGAAGAGGAGGCAGATTAAAAGCCTACTACAAACGTCGGACAATTCAAATTACTGCGGCCTAAAATGTTCACGTTCTCCGAGGCAAGATTCACTCGGTCAAATTATTCGCTAAATTTGCGCCGCAAATATAAAACGTCCAACTTTTTTATCTCCAACAATTGAGAGTTCGAAAATGCTATTTCGAAAGGAATTGGCTGCGCATGAAATCAGATCACCACTACGAATTCACAAAACGGAACCACCACTACCAATCAATTTTCCTCAAAAATTGCCGGTCCAATGAACGTTTCGGCACGACCGAACATTTTTCCTCCCCTTCCGTTATCAATATCGCTGTTTTCCCTCGAATACAACGAACGTCACGGCAACCACTTACAACGCGGCGAAATTTTTCCAAAACGCTCCCGTCAGCTCTAGTCAGGTAGGAGGATGATTCACGCGCACGTTTGATTTTCCCATGCGAGTTTACACGCGTACGGACGCGAATAATACTACCCGACGCATGACGCTTGACCAGAGTTAAATATTTAAATCGCGGCGGATAGACGACGCGGGGCCCACGCATGCCGCCTACCAGATCGAGTGCACAACCAGAGAGGAAAATACGTGTATCTTTCTCGGTCGTATTGATTTCGCGATCTTGAATCATCTTGCCCCGGGGGCCATTATTAGATTCATCGATTACACATCGATCGATATAGTACGCATGTATTTACGCGGCCGTATACATGCACGTTAGTTGCGCAAGCTGCTTCAAATTTGCGAGCCGTCTGTCGATAGGTGCACGATGTTGCGCGCAACGAATTCGCTCGGGGACGAGCAATGGATAATTTAGACGTTTGCTTGGCAAAGTTTCGTAGACCGAGCTGAAGTTGAATGGTTTATAGCTTAGAGTTTAGAGAGTAAAGGTGTCGTGTAACTTTCTTTTTTTTGGTTTTAGTTTTTGAAAAGTTATTTACTTGAAAAATTACGAATGGTGGGATGTGTCTCTTAACGAAGTATCTTGCTTCACATTGTTCTATCAGAACGAGGGAATGAAGACGTTATGCGTTTGTTGATGATCTGTTGCAGGAATAATTTTGATACAGCAAGGAATAGTAAAAATATTATTGGCCATTCGAATCGCTATTTGCAAAACGACAAAAAATACAGCCACCATCTTTCTCTCGAAGCTTTCAACTGACAATGAGATCGAGTTTTGCAAAGGAGGATGGGATTTGTGCGCTTCTAATGTTTCTAATCGCTTGCCATCGCTTTAGCCGTGAGCGCTTGATTTTTTCATAATTATGTACTCGAGATTTCTGTTTATTGTAAGTGTACATTCGACAACTATAATACAATGGGTAGCGGGATAGAATAGGTACATTGATCGGAAGAAATACGCACTACTGTAATATGCTTACAACAAATTTTTCATTTAATTGAACGATACCAATATTAGATAACACAATGAGAGTACATATTTGGGGATTGGTGATAGACTTTGACACATATCATGGTACGACAAAATCTGCTCTTTTCCCTTTCCTGGTGTTTATATGTATATATTGTAAAGGTTATTGTGTGTTATAAATTCGGTTGTAACAAAACATTGTGAATTTCTTAAAGGTTAATTTAATGCAGATTTGTGTGACAATCTATTTATTCGCGTTTCCCCAACAGTACAAAGAATTAGAACACATATCCAGAACGGATCCAAATATTTCAAATCCTTTCATCGTCTACATCGAATCTTTTGATTGGGTCTTAATTGAAACGTGTATAGTCGTCAAAGGGACGAGTAATTGAATTCGATTCGTCATTTTCCTCGGACGATTCCCGGAACGTTCATAAGGAAGACGAACGGCGGAGGAGGACGATGCGATTATTTTGGATTTATGAGAAACCAGGGTTTCGCGATTGGCGACCAGCCACGCGTAGGCGATTGCAAGAAATAGCGAAGAGGGGTATGCACTTGCATCCCTTTCGGTTGATGCTGGTCTTTATTGACCCCGCGATTGCGTTGCATTCGTGGAGAATCAAAATTCTATTATTATTTGTGGATATTCTGCTATGTTCGACGTAGTTAACCCACGCATTGTACATCGTATTACATTAAATATAGAAGATACTGTTTAATAAGATACGTGTGCACAATTTCGCCAATGCTGTCAGATTCGCACAGTCGCAAATAAGGAATTCATAAAACGGGAATCAGAATCGGTTAACATATAGTAGCTGTAGCGTAGAATCTGTAAGGAGAAGGAACTTCGGTTCACAGCGCTTCAGTGATAAATTGCAACGTGCTAGCAAGCAGTAAACATTTTTGTTAAGAACAACGTGATCGATCTGCTTTACGCTCGGTGAATACGTTTTTAAAATTTATGAGCCAGTGACGTTGACATTTATGTTATTACGTCATTGAACTTCGCGTTACCTGTTATATGCATTCGAACACCTTTTTGCATAGAGGATAATTTGGTTACACGTTCGCAATGAACTTTGTATCGAATTTCGAGTTTATGTGCAGGGCGTATATGTTAGTAATTTCACCACTAGCAACTTTTTACTTATTTTTCTTTCGGTATTGCCTTAATAACCAAATAACTGATCAAAATAATAAAGTTAAAATGTCAACCCCCTCATTGTGTTTAAATATGTAACAAAGATTCATGTTTTCTTTTCTTCTTCTGTTTCAGGTAAGTCTACCTATCGACTTGAATTTTCAACCACCCTGTACACATTTTTGAGAGGCTTTATGCGTCCAGTACACGAAATACCAGGTTACGTATGCATAATAACCGACTTCACTCATTTTATACTCTCACTCGTTACATCGAGGCTTCTTCAGAAAATTACGTACTGGCGTGTTTTTATTGCGGTCAAGTGCCAAACTGCCAGCCAAGCGAATACACTGGCGCGGTTGCTGTTTGAAAATTTACTGCAGTTCATTTTGTTACGATAAATCCGTAATCCTTGTGTTTTGTTTTATGCAACGGAGTGTGTGCCCAGCTTTTTCGCGCAAAATATCAATTTACTCGTCGTTATTAATTGTGATGCTGCGCTACTAATAATATCTTTCGCCGCGCAGGCATTCGGCTCCTGCAACATTTCTTGCAGCAACACTACTGCTCAATTCTGTTTTACTCCTTTAACATTCCAGCTACCGGTATCTTGCAACCACTAACTACTATAGCCGATTATTATATACATATATTATATATTACATATAATATTGTTATAAATGCAAAGAAAATAAAACGGCACGCTGTAGCAGTAGTGTAGAGTTGTGTAAAGCAAAAAGGAATTACAAAGAAATCAAGATGAATAAGATTGCTAGAATTTGTAGATCGAGCTCGTTTATCTGTCAACACATGGCATAACGAAAGCATAAAAGTAAGCGAAGTGACTCAATACATTCGACCGAACGCAACGGTGCTTCGCGTGGAAATACTTTTACCTGTCCGTGTCGTTACCGGGTGAATTGTGGCGGCGCGTAAAAATCCAGCAAATATTACTATGCATCGAGAGGCAAGCGTGTTTCATAGCCGCCCACGTAATCCGTCGACATGATTTATGACGATTCGAGAAGATTGTGCAAGACGCATTGCACGGAAATCCTGGAAGATCGAAGAGATAATTTTTAAGCTCAAAGATGATGCATGATATCCTGAATGAGAAATTGAATAGTGTCGTGAAAGAAATCCGTGCCGCGTAGAACTATCCTTCCTTGTAAAAGTTGCTTACCCTTTATAAGAACAGAGAACGGCATGATCGATGCATACGTACCCGGAATCCTTCGAGACTAATTTAAACGCGACAAAAATTCAGCTTTATTCTCCCGATTAGGAGCATATGCGCTCTCTTGAAAGTTAATTGACGTCGGCGGGTTTCAATCATTTGGGAATTTAACTTCAAGTTTCGCTATTTCGCGGTTTTAAACATTTTCCGACATTACGGTTTTCGTTTTGTATATTACGTCACTTGAATTAGAAATTGTCTCATGGGAATTGCATATTGGTGGGATAGCTAAAAGTGGTACACAGAAATGCTGTTGGATTTTTGTTAATAACGATAAAAAGAACAGTTGCGAAATACTAAATCGGATTGATTTCTTAAAAAATTTGTCACTATCTTTGTCCAGGTTTAAAAATGCTTGCACAACACATTTTTCAAAGATGTGGGTTACTTATTCTGTTCATAACTGTTATGCTGTTCATAGATAGGTCAGATAATATGAATAAATATCCATTTCGAATAAGCTTGGGGACCAAAGAGTTTGGGGATTGAGTCGCTAGAATCACGTACACTGTATACCGTATACTGTGCCAATACGTTTGCCACAGTTCATGTTTAACATATGTCATTTCGCCTTGTACATTTTCACTAAACCAGACAAGTAGGTAATTGAAGAAATTTAATATGATTCTTATATTTAAGATTCGTGGAAGCGTCCGAATCGAGTCATAACAAACTTGAAGCTGCAACAGCTTTTGACATTTCTGTTCTTCTTTTAATTAAAAAAACAAATCGCTGTGCATTTTAACTTCAAGTAATTCACCTTCAAGCAGTTATATACTCGGAATAAAGATCACCTCTGGTCGTTAAGTCTTATTTCAATTTTAAATCGCGCTAGCGCGTGTGGCGGTACCCCTACCCCGACTCTGTCCGACTTTCCGAACAATTAACAGGAACGTAACACCGCGACGAAAACTGCAGGAAACCGTTTCAGATATCTAGATCTTCTTGGAAACCATCGCCACGCCATTCGATAAAATCGCCACTCGATCGTTCCCGCGTCCAGTTCCCCTTGAGACATAAAAACTCGCCTGCAAAAACAATTTATAAAAGCTATACAAAAAAACGGGAACCGCGCAGCGAGTAAAAGCAACTGGAATCCAATAGAAGCGCATTGTAAATGGAATTCTATAAAATCCGCGATGATCCGCGGTGAGTCATCGACGGAAACCGATCTTCGGATGACGAACGTTCATCATCGACCGACGATCATGGCGTTAATTGCCTCGATCTTCCAGCAAGATCGATTAACGTGAAGTAGCGTTAAAAGATCGTGCACGATACACGAGGTATATAAATACGTGTGTATCGTGTTTGGAGAAATTTCCGGTCTTTCTCTTGCTCGTCTTTATTAATTGCGCGGTGTAGAATCGATGAGTTTAAGTAGATACAGTTCAATCATAAACATCATTATGGGACGTAATTTCTTGAAAATGTATCACCTGCACGAATGTGGTGCACGAAATTTCGGCGATAGAAACGTTTGGAAAATTGAACGCGGTTGTCGTCTTTATGACCTGCCTTCTTACTATACCTCGAATATTTTTTTGTATATATAAGACGTACATAGTTTGAATAAGATCCATTTATTTCAGGGTGTAAAGCTAAAGCAAACGAGAGACAAATAATAGAGTTGCTACGGCTATTAAATAGTGGTGCAGCGATAACTAAGATAAAGTAACAAAATGATTTCGAACTCAGAAACAAAGAAAATGGGAAATCCTAACAACTTGATTCAATTCCTCCCAGCGTGGGCACTAGCATATGTATAGACAAGCATGTCGCGCAATGTTACTAAAGAATACAGTACGTATGAGTCTGAACATTATTTAATATTCAAGGCTCGACTGCTAACACGCGCCAAATAAATCCACTGTCGAAAATCAATTTAGAATGAAATTATCCACATTATCCACATTATCCACGATACTCAATGAAACATCTGTCTGGATCGCGCGTAGAAAGGAGTACCGGACTGTCCGCGCCGCGCCGACGTGGCTCGTTCGTCCTCGAAATCGGTTGGGTGCGTTGATAAATCTTTCGGCTGTGTAGAATTTCTCGAGAAATGGCGGCAAGAGTTTCTACGTTCTTTCGATGGCACCAGTAACCTTTTGAAATATAAATCAGCCGCGATAAGACGCCTTTGTCGGCTCACTTTGCGTGCCGCTGTTACGATCAGCGTTTTCCATCGTGACCCATGTCCTAGGTACCAGCAGCGGTTGCGATGTGTGTACACACGTGTAACACACAGGCAGCCGCGAATTTCTCGATCCCTGTGAATTCGTAATCTCCAGCCTGTAATCGCAATTACACGTTGGTCAGAAACGAGCGCCCCTCAGCCCCCCTTCCGATACGGCCGTAGGGAGGAACGATTTTTCAGCTTCGATGGTGCTTTACGAGTGTAATCTGAATCCGATTTGCTAATGAAATTTCTGTTTCTGTTCGAAAACGGTGTACATTTTGGTTTTAGGTAACGGAGGGGTTTCGTTGGAGATTTAGGATCGTGGATATAGACCTTTTTAAGGTGATCTTTACGGTTCTTTAATATAAGGGAATGTTGAATTTGAAAATTTGCTTATGCGTGTCGTATTCTCGAGAATGATGAGGTTTCAGTGTCATATAATAGATATCAAATATCAGTTTCCAGAGTATCAATTATTTACCCTCTTTGAACCAAATTTCTATCATGATTTTTAGCTTTAGATTTGTTTGCATTTATAAGTATGTACAACGATTTCTTTTGCGCGAAAATATTTGTTTATATTTCGTACTTCGGATAGAAATGTTATATGTACTGCGACGCATAATAAATATCGTTGATTTTAATGCGACCTACAGCGCAGAGGGATATATTTATCATTGCGTACCACCGGTGTCATAAATGTTCAGTTTTAAATTCCGTAAGAAGATTAATGACATGTTTTATGGTCGATACACCACATAATGCTTTACCGATGCGTGCTGCAAATATATCGTTATTAGAATAATGCTGTCTGATAAATGCAGCGCATTATGGCTAATACTGGTATAACGAGACCATCGTACGTGAGTTGTTTTGCGCATAATACATACATACATCATTTGTACATCAAAATCGTGCAATTGCGGAGGCGTTTGTGTAGGTTCAAACTGGAAAGCTTGCACTGCATTTCGCCTCAATATGTAAAATTAGATTGGATTATATCCTGGGGCTTGTCATGTAATTCGCTACTTTCGTAACGTAACGAAAATGATAATTACTGCAGTAGTCTAGTACTAAAAAATAAATTCGCAGATTTAGATCCATGAAAATGGAGCAGCCTCCACTTTTGCAAAGCATAAATTCTAATTTCGTTTCTTATTTCGAATTTCGAGTTTTGTAGCAGTCAAGGACAGTCGCATTTATCAAGCTGACAGAGTTGTGGGTGGCAGCCATTAACGATGACAGGTTTTTAGACAGGAGTATATCGTTGACAATCGAGAATAGCTCAGCTGGTTAAATTAATTGTACAACAAATGATTCAAGACTCCAATTTATCAAATTTTCTTCCCCTGCCAGCAGAGTCGGAATTACTCTAATTTCGACTACTTCTATAATTGCATCTTCAACAGAGGTGACGCATTAATATTGTATGTACTCAATACCAATGTGACAATTATTCAAGTTAGCAGCAAACATTAATATTACAAAGTTTCGTACTTTGGAAAACGACAACTGTGCAATAATAACGTGCAGGCGGTTTTTGTTGGCTGCCTTATAAGTGCCACTTCCACATTCTTTCCACGCTATGTTATATAAGGTCCGTTCTGTTTTGAACAACGGAGAAACAATGCAATTTCAATAACCTCGATGTGTCGTTAAAATGTCTTGCAAAAGGTACCTCTCGCGTGAGCCTGAAACCTCATTATAAAAATAAAAGTGCCGCTCATCGAAATGGCACCGCCTTTCACGACAATACGAAGAAAAAAAAGACAACTTTCTGCCCCAACATTATCAATCAAGCAACCGGTTCTTCCGGATCTCTAGCATTCGCCTGGTTATTTCGAACATTGGCGCATCAGACGGTGATAGGCTCCGGTTTGTCAGGGCACTGGTGCGTTCGATGAAACAATAACTTTAGTATCGTTCCTGGTATTAATTTACGTAACTAGGCAGAAAATAGACGCGACAGTCGATTTGCTCGCGTTTCGTTGGCTCTGCAGGTTGCGGTCACTGCGGAGAGAGTGAGGCACGAGACTGAATTATTATGGCGGTACATAACCAGAATATAGAATCTACGTGTATTATGTGTATGATATAGGTAGGAGCGGTATACGGTATACAGCGCACAGGTGAGCGATCGTATGCGTAATTGCATTTTACGTGTAGACGTAACGTCGAGAGTCGACCAATCATCGCTGCCGGACGATAAACCTGGAATTGATCCATGTACACGTGTATTTGTAAACCTGCACCAAAGTGCAGCGTGTCCCGCTTCGATGATGCTCGTAAAACCGCAGCATCGTTTTACGATTCATTTCGGAATCTAATTAATCAGACTGCAACCGCGTTCTGTGCGATACCTTTGTCTCTTGGTGGTCTTTGTTTCGGTTTTTGTTTTTATTTCGTTAATGATTGCGGAGTGATTAAGAGAGTTTTGGGTGATCGATTTGGATTGTCAAGAGTTTGAAGCATCTACATATGTATAAATGGAGGGTTCAGCAGCCAATCAGTGTAAGTCCATTGACATTCAAACCGAGATAAATAAGGTTCTCACAAACTACTTGGGAAAAAATGACAATGTTAGTACCGTCGTCCATTGCTTACGTATGAAAATTTTATCAGCTGATAGTTTTAACAATAAAAAGGTTTTTCAACTACGAAACTCATGGTCAGGGAAAGTTGGACCTACACTGATAACACCTATCTCCCATTGTCAGGAAAACGGCAAGACTCACCGGATGGCCTAATAGTAAAAACTCGACTCTTATTCACCCTCTGATAACTTATCGCGAAGTCTGTCTTATCAATTCCATTCGTCCGTGGAGGCTCGTGCAAACATTCAGTATTTTAATCGCAAAGAAACGCCACGTTTCCACACCCCCGCTCGCACGGGATCGTGCACTTGCGTGGGAAATGGAGGTATTGTAAACGGAATCCTCTTTTGAAACCATGGATCCTTTATGGTCATTGGTGTTTCCACGACGTGGGCCCCATTCAGTCGGCTCGTTACAGGTCGAAAGTCGACTAGTTCCCTCGAATCCACGTCATCGTTGGCTGATCTGTCCCTTAACCTCCCTCAACGGCGTAGACTTGTCCTTCCCAACGTTCATAAGCTGGCGGTCGGATCTCTTTTCCTGACCCTTAATGGACGAGGTAGCTATTATATCTTCAGGTGCGTGTTACCTCGAACGAGAGAAGACGGCGACTCCGGCCGTGGCAATAAATCCAGCGGGGCGTCCTCAGGTAGACGATGGCCTGAGATCGTCTTACTACAAGTTATAGGGTTCTTTCAAATCGTATCCAGTTACGCAAGAACATAAGAACAACTAGCCATCCTATGCGAGGGATCCAGCCCAAATTTTCGTTAAACTGCTCGACGAGTGGTGGTGTTGCTTTTATTATGGTTTTCGCGGGACGCTTAATGTTCTTTTGGGTTGCGATTTGTAACGTTTATTCCGTGTTTTAGGCAGAGAATGCGTGCCAGGTAGTGATTGTATCGTGGTATCATACCTTCTTGTATTTGCGGACTGTGCCAGCGGGTCTGCAGATACCGAGGATATATTTTGGAAAAGTGTTTGGTTAAGTGTTATAGAAGGATCCAGTAAAGAAGTAACTTTTGTTAGTACATGGAAGTACAGTATTGAATTATTTGGAAAACGTTGCATTTCTTATAATAGAAACAGAATGTCATGCAAAAAATTGTTAATTTCACCGATTTGTTTTTCTATTCCGTTTCTTCCATGAAACATGTGGTATACTCCCGAGTTTCTTTCATTCAACTGTCACTATTTCTTAATTCTGTCGGACCGATTTGGAAAAAGACGAATTTAGCGAGAAAAATAGCCAGTACTAATGTTAGGGATCTGCAATTAAAATAAACCTGTAATTTGGGTGAACCAAGGACTGTAGTCTTTTATTTTATAAAACATAACTATATATAATTGCAATAATACAGCATACAACACGTAAATGAAGGAAAACGTTTATGACATCGTTTCTCTCTTCTCACGTTCATCTATAACAAAATGTTTGTCTATAACATTATTTTAATATCGCATAGTACTTAATATCACATAGTAGTAAAGCAGGTTTCAAAGCGAAGTGAGCAAATTTGGCACTTTCTGGAATCGGAGTGGAATTTTTGTATTGGTACGTAGGTTGAAGCGAGATTGGGGAACTTGCGATATTTCGGTCATCGATTTGCCACGAATTTTGCACATAGCTGATGCATACCTAGTATAATAATACATTGCATTAAATGTATGGTGTGCATCGCATCGAATATATTTAGTAGAATATTCGGACTGTATTCAAATTCTGAGTGTCCAAGATTCCAGATTGCAGTAACATAGATATCGTATAGTTAAGCCTAATGCAGAATAATTGCTTATTAACTAATACTTTAATTAAAGCACTAGAACTCTTTGGAGTGTTAATTAAGCGCAAAGCATTGATCCAGTTCGCGTTACCTTCGTTGTTAACAAAAGCTAGAGGTAAATAATTTCATTGATCGCATTAAGAGAAAAACTACTCGAACGATTTTATAGCAGTGAAATTTACTGGACCTTAGTGCATAATGTCTGTCCATCGTGTGGCCTTGCATAGAGTCCTGCTGCTCAAATGAATCATTCTCGGCGCTCAATCGCGCTGAATCGATGAGCACGCTAATCTTTATCATTCTTTGTTCTTATTCTCGATCCTGTTTCAAATTGTTCCTGCACGATAGGCACTCGTTTTCAAAGTCGGTCGACTTTTCTCCTTAAATCGTCGACTACTGAATCCCGGAATAGTGTATAGTAATGTATAGTGTTTAAATGTATGTACTACTAAATAATTCTAATCGAAACATATATTGAAGTTGGAAACGTAAAAACTTTGTACTTTCAGAATATTTGTCTAGATCAGAGATTTTAAATGTTTAGTCTAACGTATCTTGATTCATTGGCAGGAAGTTTCCCGCTCTTCAAATGAATCTATATTAGCAAAAAATATCGTTTGTCATTCTGCACGCATTATTAAATATAACTATCGACGACGGATTTCGCAACGGACGGGCTACTCGCCGTGGGTCTTCCAAGTTTTCCAAAACACAGAAATCCAGCATCTTGCAAAAATAGCGTCAAGTACATTGCATCTAGCAATTGTAATTATAATCTCAATTCGCATATAGGTACCCATTGCTAATAACAAAGTAACGTTTATTAAGTGTAAACGTGCATGAATTTTTAATCGAAGCAAACGGACAATTCTCACGTTACGACCTGACGTGACCAATTCGCCCAGAATATTTTAGTGTAACGGAGATAAGTAATAAACGTTCGACGGTATAATTAAAATACTGTAGGTATTAAAAATATTAAGTAAACCGTTTCGTAAACAATTTTATAGCCTGCTATGAATTATGTTGCGTTTTGTCGCCAGACGATGCGACGCGCTAATGATTCAAATAACGATACATTCAATTTTGTTTGGAGTTTTTAAATTAATCCTGAAAAGTCCATTGACCAGGTTATCTGTTGAAACCACTGGTGGAAGACCCACCGCTCGGATTCGAAGTTGCAGTTGCATATTTAGTTACACGCGGTTTTGCAACTCCATTAGCCCCTTTTTGTTAGATGAAACACTGGCTGACTCGCACACGACACGTATACATATATTGTGCAATCGCGGATCGCGAACGGAACATTAGCCGAGTACACCTATAAGTCGCCGTGCAAGAACAATCCTCGTTAGAACCTAAGTACATATATGCATATTTATTCTACAAACGCCTGCGACAACGATCTGCTTCATTAAAATTCGTGTACGAAAACCTGAATGCAATATTTAGGCGATTTTACAGTTTACGCTATAACTTTGTAATAAAGAGTTATTGATCAACTTTCATTTAATGTTCTTTTTCTGTTTTCGTGCACGGTATACGCTGACAATGTTTGCATGGAAAAACTTCGGACGCCCTGTATTTGTTTAAAAATAATATTTCATAATCCTATAAATATAGCCGTTCCGTATTCGTTTGACATAGTTGCCGATGTATTTTAAATATCTAATTTGCTTTTTGTGGTAGGAAAAAATGTAAAGGAGAAAACGTTATTTTAATGAAAGGGGGATAATTAATTCCTGCGATTTAAAGGCCATGAATTTTTTTAACGGGTTAGCATTGCACAATATGCAGGTAGGGTCAAGGCCAGGCCAATGACCGATGATACTGTAACGTTCGCGTGACCTTGAGTACGAAAAATTCAGGAATGTTTTGGAGAATAATATATAGTCGTAATAAATAATATAATGACAACGCACAAATCAACATAAATGATTAATAATACGCATCACAGATAAGCATGCCTCGCAGTACGCAGCCTACAAGCAAATATCGCATTCGCAATAATAGGCAACTTTGCAAATGATTCGCTGCTTTCAAAATATTCCGCGCTCAAGGGACAGAGGGGAAACAATTACCAAAAGAAAATCGAAAGTCACGCTCCATCCAGGGGTTCTCCGAACGAAGAAAATGAAATCCGTCTCAAGAACCCAACTGCCCCAGAATCTAGATCACCGATCTACGCCAACAATATCATCAAGATTATATCCCTCCCACTTCTCCGCACGGATCACACGGCTCTGCTTATTTATCGTGCGACGTCGATCGATAAATCGGCGATTCGCGGTAGCTGCAACGTGAATTGCTTTAAGGAAAATCCAGACCGGTGCATTGCATCTGGTTGCATAAACTGGCTCGCGTACACAACCCGTTGCAAACTGTTGCATACTGTTGCACGGCCGTCCTGAAATGTACTGACCTTCTATTGTTCACCGACAAATCGCTGTAAGTTTCACTTCTTGCTACCTTTTGCACGGGTTTACCGATTCGAGGACGGGGCAAAGAACGGTCCAAAGGAGACGAACGGACGGCGAGACTTGGCGGGCAAAAGGGAAATAGACGTGCAAGAGGTTCATGCTCGTCTTGCGAAGTCGGCACGAATCTCGTTGAAGCTCGACTGCATCGATGCATCTTGACCTTTTTCCTGGCCCTTTCAAATACCATTAAACCAGAGACCGGCACGATCTCTGGTGGAAAAGGCCTTGAGTGGAAACTCACCGTTGCCCCATCGAGCTTAGCCTCATCGGACGGAGGGAAATTAAAACCGGAATAAATTACGGTTGATGGTTAAATCGTTGCGTTGCTCAGCTGGGCCTTGGGACACCTGGATGGGGACTCCTTTGAGGAATAGAATCGAGGGCAAAACTCACTGCACACTTCACTATTGCACCTCGAATATTTTCATTTCGTTGGATTTCCTCGACGGTCATTATTTCTGTGCTCCGACTCAGCACTGGAACTTTGGGGGATGCAAATTTAGCTTCCCGTTATACTGTTCTTCTTATACGTCGTATGTGTATAGTTGTTTGGCATAAATGCGTTCCCTTAGTCTTTACTATATTTATTATATATTATAATATATTCTATATTATATTATATTATATTATTATATATATGTCTGCAATCATGTGGGGAAATTAGATGTCTTTAATTGAGAAACCGTTCGACTTGCGCCAATGAAAAAGCCTAGATTGATATTACTGTTGGCGTTTCAATATTATAAATGTTTGTCTTGCGTACTTTGCGTAACTTTTTTTCCTATTGTTCACCTAATATTTACTTATGGTTGTTAATTACTCTATAATTAGTAGGTGAACGATTGTTCCGGTTTTAGTTTGCGTCGGCGAATCATTTTGTCGATTAATCATCCGATATATATGACATTGCTACCGTTATCGTGCAACAGATGATAATTCTAATCTAAAGTGCGAAATGTGTTGATTTGTAATTGTAACAAGTATACATACCTTGCATCATTCATGTCGCATAAATGCTAGCTTCAAACAACGCGCTAAGATTGTTATCGAACTTTCTAGTTAAGAAATAATAGAAAGTAGTCGCGTTGATTATACTGTTAAATTAAATTCCCAGGTAATTTTTAAGTTTATGAGACGACCAAAATATAGATGAATGCTTTTCTCTCGAGTGTTACTTTTACTCATTGACAATCTATAATTTATTTTAATCTCGCGTTAAACCATATTCAAGTGGTTTATTCGTCCTACAGATTTTATTTTCAAGGCTTCGAACATTTTCAACCTCCATTTTGTGGAATAAAATTGTTCAACTTGTATTAATCAAGTAGAAAATTGTTCAACGTGAGAATCTCGATCGAAGCCTCATTAGTATAACACAGTAGTCGAATTATAATATTTCCAGGTAACGAACAGTATCAATTTCACTAATAGTAATATATACGGTGTTCCATAGAATTAAAGGATTACATTTCCATTTCGCTTCTTGTACGTTGCGAAAGCGGAACGTGTGTGCCAGTGTGCCATGGATAATGATATTACCCTTAATCATGATTGATCGCGTGATGAGTAATAAAGCTACATATTATGTATTGTACTTTCTCTTAGAAGCTACAACATATAGACATGTTATGTTACGGCATAAAGTGAATCTTAACACGCAAATGAATACCTTTAATATATCATTTGCTTCTTATATGTCCACGATTCTTTCAATACAGGTCTCGTTCAAATTATTTCAAGTATGTCTATGAAGTCACTAATCGTAAGCTAGAGATAATATATGACAATTACAGACGTCACGACACAACAAAAATGACGGATCAGTTGGGAAGCTCACTGGCAGTGCGTAATTACAGCAATAATTAAATTCAACTCTTATTTCATTTTTGTTATTGTCAGAGAGCGAGCTAGTTCCATCAAACATATGTATAAAGGATGGAATAACGAGAATTTACATGAAGATACACTATACGTTGTATTGCGATGTGTTTAAATAGTAGGTAATTATTTTGTCAGGAGCATTATTGAAAATTTGATTTACACGCAATACATAGAATACTGCGGGAGCTTAAATACGCAACGTTAATGATAGAAATGGTAACGAGGGATCAGAAGAATAAAAATCAATATACATATTGTGCTGAGAAAAAAAGGGAAATAAATAACGTACCATGCTACATTTTTAAATGGTACGCTTAATATTTCGCGAGAACTAGCTGCCCTTCGATACATTTGTACGCAACAACGTGATACCTCGAAACCAATTATTCCATATTTATCGCACGATAATTAATTTCTAAATCTTATGCCTAGTTTTGAATGTTACTTTCAATGATTTGTGCATTCCTGAATATTCATCAGTTCCAGCAATCAGATTTTTGAAAATTGTCGTCAATTTCCAGTCTCAACCTTTAATCATTCTTATAGCAAGGAAGAGTAGGGGAAGGCAGCCATTTAAGAAAGGTGGTCAAAAAATCATCTTGTCGGATTTAGTAAAAACATGTTTAAATTAGACAGCGTAATGTACACCTTGTCCATTTTCATGATAAAGTATGAAATGAATGAACCAATTACAAGCAGTAATAGCAAAGACGAAAAGTGAGCTTTTCTGTATATGTATATTGCTTTGGTAACACGCTGTTTATTGCATGCAATAATAAATTTCAATAAACGTGGGCATAAAGAACTTAAGCGGCGAATAATTTGATTAAAACTAAAGCGATTTTGAATAACATCAACGTACGCATAGGTAAAACACTTTTCAATAGTGTCAGTATCTATGCACGGTCGTTTGAATCGTAAGAAATGCTTGTAAAACGATTCAGAAATCGTTAATCAATTACACTAAATGTCACTGAAACAATAATCCACGAAACCCTTATTATCACTTAATATGTTAATATTGAAATTGCGTGGCAAAAGTCACATATGTCACTTTCAAATGTGCAGTCATTATTAACATTGTAATTGCATATAAAAAGTTGGCTGTTACGTCGAAAGACATCGCCAGCCGATCGACATGAAATTTGAGGAGGGAGGGTAGACTCCAAATTTAATTACTTTTCCATATACATATTAATCAAACACTGTCGGTACATACTGTACATTGAATTCTACCTATAAAGACGTTACTAATCTTTGCTGTAGTAGCCGTCGTTACATCGTCGTTACATCGTCGTTACATCGTCGTTACACAATAGCGAATTTGGTCTCAATATCTATAGTGTGTCCTGCAACTCAATAGCAACGACCCTATCGTAAACGTCGGAAGTCACAAACGGGTATACAACGATCTACCTGAAGCTCCATTCGTACTATCTTGACGCGATCATGATTTTTCGACAATGGTTTTGGCGTCAATCCCCAATTACATACATTTTGTTTCTACCATACACCGGTAACACGGTACCCAGTGCTAACTACACACCCAACATCCCGCCGTCAACCACCCAGTCTGAATTTGTGAAATACCGAAATAGACTGACAACTGCTACATGGGAGACAGCTGCATTAATAACGTCTGTTGTCTGTCTGTTATAAATACCTTGGAAGCTAATAAATACCCAAAGCTAAGATTTTATTAAGCCACTGCAGCCTTTTAGAACAATATCCTTAACCAATCGCAAGAACAGGAAATATAGCAATACGTCTCAGCCGCAGTTACCAGTACACCGCATCCCATACCATGTATGCATCTACCAAGCATTTTGGAAAAATGTAATATCAGAATGCATGAACACGACTTGATGATGCCTTGTGGGGGAGTTGGGGGGTGTTACAATACAGAGTTTCTATTATTCTAAGCATACAGTGACAAAATAATAAGAAATCTTTCTAAACCCGTCCCAATCTCCGGTCACTGATGACCACAAAACCCCAGTGAGAATACAATCGCCAGTCACCGGTGACCTGCGTGGCGGACGACGCGTTAATAAAACTACCCGCACGTCGTCAAACTCCGTTCGTTTTCGACCACCCGGTGTGCAAACGGTACGAACCGTACGAACCGTACGCGGTGTGACAAAGTGACGATTGACGATGCCGAGATCCACCTTTAGTCCCACTATCGAGTGTATACGAGCAACAGCAGCACAAGGCGGGGGCACAGTACGACGACGCGGTAAGGTAACCGCTGTCGGGGGCAGGCCAGGGAAGTGCTGACTGCTCGGTGGAAAAGGAGAACGAAGGTACGAAAGAGTAGCAAAACTTGCCGGCGCGGCGTGGTGACTCGGTAAAGGTGCGCTGGAGAGGAAAGGGAAGGTGGGGAGGGATGTGCTTACGTTCTGCCAGGAGAAAAGGCTTATAGCCGTGGCGAACCGGTTTTCTGTATCTCCGATGACTCATCCTACGCGACGACGCTGCGTCAAGTGCATTTCCTGGCCTGGCGCATCCTAACCTAAACCCTCCCCTCCATCCCTCGTTTTCTACCTTGCTCTCTTCTGGGTGTGCTGGCCCGTTCTCTCTACCTTGCTTCCCAAAGTGGTCTTCAGTGGTGCTCAGGCAAATCCGTGTTCCTCTTCGAATTTGTTCGATGGAGTTGTTAACTTTTGTTTATTTTGCACAGGACATGATTGAGTAGGAGGAGTAAGGAGAACGATTTGTGCTTTAGTTCTTCGGGCTGGAGTTATCGGCGTTACGTGGAATTTTCTTTTATTGTATATATGTTGATTTTGGTGGTCCAGGCGTGGGAGAGGAAGACGATGTCAAATTTACAGATTGACAAACTTTTTAATCGTTTATTAATCTCTTGTGGAGGAAGATTGTTGAGAAATGTTTATCGTTGGCCACAACACATTTTTAGGTTTCGTATTGAGAGATTACTGTTGGTACATGCTATAACGCGGAATGGTTTTGTTTCCAAGATATGGCGATTTTTACGTTTGCTATTTGATATCTGATTAGTCTCTTAGGAAATACTTATAGTGTATATCTTGCATTCGAATGCATACCTGCGGACGTCTTTTGTCAATGATGTGGTTACCCTTGTAATAATGGATATTTTATGATTATCAAATACGGAATTCATCCTTAAAATGGTTCCCATATATATACAGTGGAGTATCCAACAACGAACTTGATTGCTATCTATTCGTATGCAGTTAAATAATAGTGTACATACAGTACACGAGTTTTCATTTTACATAATCCGTGGAGTACATTTTAAATCGCTGCCATATGTCAATAAATACATATCGATATGTTTTCTAATAGAAAACGTGTCATTATAAGTGTATTTTAAACTCTATTCTTTATCAAACTTCAACTGAATGATAATTTCGAACTGTTCGTAATAATTTGATCACCCGCTGTAGTTCATTAGAAAAGATCTTGCGTAGATAGTGTTCGCGAGAATTGATTCGTTGAGACTGGGCGTTTTAAGTATGCAGGGATCTGGTCAATAAATAACTTATTAAGACCGCAATACTGACTATCCGAGTTGACTCGTTTTCCTTGATTATGACGATTTAATTATGTATTCGTACCTGACAGGTATGATTTCCCCCAGCGGTCATAACAGTCTTTTATTTCATTGGTCTGCCGTATCGTCGGGAGAAAGTAATTTGTTTGCAACAATTACTAAATCTTTACCTGCGTACTACAATATTTCTCTTTTGATAAACAAAGATAAACTACTTTAATGTTCGTTCCTCGTTAACTAGAGATTCCATTTAAATAAAACTGTTCAGACGTTTATTTATTGTAAATCTTTAAATATAAATCGATACGTAACATGGGAGTCTGCCACCAGATGAATTATTACGTCAGAAATATTGCTACTGCAACGGTGGAACTTGCCAAATATATTTAACTTGCTCATCGAAGGAAAGGGAGATCGCGGGTGAAAATGATTATTTCTTTTCGCGCGTGTTGCGTAGAACATATACAGCAAACGCTTATTTTGTCAATTTTTATTTTATGTTTTATTTGTGTTTAAATCTGCTAGTCATTTCCATGAATAATATCATGTGCACGTTATATTCTCTGGACAGAACAATTCCCTTCCAGTGTTGGATTCGTTTTGCGTCTTACATGCTCACTGTCATATTCGTTTAACAATGAATTGCAGTGCAATTTATTCCTCGGCTTTGAGTAACCTAACATCATCGGTATCGTCTCCTGAGCAAGCTTCCCGGCTAGAAATAGTGATCTCCGAAACAATGAACCACATGTTGGCCAAGTGGTACAGCGCTACTCACTTTTGAGTTTCGAACTTGATTCTCCGAAGTGAAGCACAATCAGGCAATGTTCTTACGGCGACTTGCACAATATTTAGGATTGCTGTGATAACCTCTATTCGCGAAGATTTGCAAACCTTCATTAGGTTGCACAAATTTCTGCTATAAGACAATCATATTGTAAACAAACTTCAGTTTCTTTATATTCATAACTCTGTAAAGTCTAATTGTATAGTCTTTTGGAATACGATATAATCGAAGGCAATCGAAATGTCGCAATATCGTATACCTGTTACGGATTTCTTTATACTCTTTAACGCTAGGTTTACGGACAAGTTTGAACATTTATTTTAATCGGCTTCACCCGGATTAACGATTGCCAACAAAAATGTGCGTTTTCTTCAAAAAATTAAATATAAAGAATATAATTATGCAATGGTAATAGATCTCATTAAATTTTTGTTTCCAAAATCTGAGATCCGTCCTTGAAAATTGACGAGTTGCGTGAACCCAGTGTCAAGTATAAAGATTGCCATGAGATTTCTACGCCAATCGCGTATTCGCTTCCGTGTAATTAATATCGAATCCTCCGCGGAACGACATTCAATATTTAACACAATGACCAGAAATAAAAAACGAAAGATCTTCCGTATCGCGAGAACTTTAATTTACGCGTCCTCTAATAAACGCCTTGACGCGTCTTGCGCGCTCACCTTCCGTACATACCGCTTTACCGTTGCACCAGACCAATATGTAATTCCACTTAACAGTATAAATTTAAAACTCACAACCACTTTATCGAAAGATTCTGTTACACTCGAAAAGGATAGCTCACGCTACCCCATTAAAAGCGAATTCCATTTATCTTCTCGGCGTCGAAACGCAAGCGAACGCAGCACGTCCGTACAGTAACATAAAGGAAGATACGATTTCCCATCAGGAATCGCGAAACACGATCTCCCTCACTCTCTCACTCGTCCTCCCCTTTCATTTGCAACAAGGTTTCAAGACAGCAACGAGATCGCGTGGAATGCACTTGCGTGAAATTACACGCGGAAAAGATAATTCATTCGGCCGGACCTCGGGAGTAAAGTTCAGGGTGTAACATGCATCTAGAAACAGATAGATATTAGCTGGAAGAGAACGGTACCGGCTTTTTCTAGCGAGCGCTTCACCATATAATGACGCTCGAGCAATGAGCCTTTATTTGGCTAGCAATGGTGTGATTAAAACTCGCCCATGCAATCACGAACGATAAACGGAACCAGGCTGGCTTGTTCGGGTTACAATTTTATTGTCCCCGTGATTGCGAGCGGTTATTTCCTTCTTTTCCCTTACCTCCACCTTCGCGATGATAGTAATTTTTGTAACGTTATAAAGGACAACAAGGGAGAGACTGCTAATTAGAAGAATGCCGCGTTTAAATGAGTGCGCCGTGTGACGCCGTGGCAATTGTTGGCTGTAAATTTAGATGTTGCTTCGGGAACTGCGTGAAAAGTTGATGGATTGTTTGGAAGGCAAAGAGTGCACCGTGAATAGAGTACGTGTCGTTCGTAGCTGTTATTTGGTAGGTTCATTATAAGCATGAGATTGGTGGGGTCGGTATTCCTTTGTAAAGTTACATGCATTATAATGATAAAATGAGCAATGATATTTTCGAAGGTTTTATTGAAACAGATGCCTCGGATTGGTGCGAATTAGGGGACCATTTACGGGAAATACTTGCTACGAAATACGAATATATCCATATTAAAATTTGTATTAGGCGATGTTTAACGAATTCAATTTACAATGAAGGCGATGCTCGTTTCGTAATAATTTCAGTTCATGGTACTTTATTTCATCGACTATTTCAGTTTAAGTAACAGAGTGAAGGACAAAACGGGTACGATTTTTCACGTGAAAAGTCTAGAGTCTAAATGAATGTTCACAGTATAATATGTACTGGGCAGCGAAAGGGTTCATGAGGATCTAGGGTCACTTAAAAGGGGCAAAGGGTTAAAATCTACTACGTGCGAAACTTACAACAGCAGGTCCTCGGAGTTCCTATCGCATTTCATATATTGTTTTTAAAGCTAATTACCCCACCTAAATTTTTGTATTACGGACTTTAACTACGCTTATAGCAATATGTTCGTATTAGTTTTCGTATTAATCTGCTACTTCAGTTCAATGGTTTCAAGTGAACCATTAAGGTCATCAAGTGAAACATAGCGAGCATAAAAAACATAATACAGACTCGAGCAGGTCTTAAAGCATTGCAAACAGCTCTAGTGTTTGTTTGATACTTTCTTAACATATATATCGATACTTAACACTTATTATAAAGCATTCGCTATCAGTACAGCCTTAAAAAAAGCGAGGTGGATTAATTTAGCAAAGCGTGATGTATAAAGAGGGAGAAATCAAGAAAAAAGAGGGGTATGAACAGTCGCGGATCATTTGCCACAGGATGAAGGAGTTGCTGAATGAAGCTTCCTACAGACGAGGCGAGGTGAAACACTCTGGCAGTTTGATTTATGGTCGACGTACCGAGTTATCGCTTTGCCAATAGTGGAAATCGAGGGGAAGAGCTCTGTGAAGTCGAGGGTGAAAGAAAAAGGGTTTCCGAAATGAATCGATGAACGGGAACGTTTGCCCGCCTCATTCTTAATCAGTGCCTCCTGTTATTTCCTCTATACGGTTAAACGTAACATAAATCACAGCATTTTCTTATTCTCTATATACAGTAATTTGGTTTGATAGACATCCATTAGGTATTTGTACATGTTGCGTCCAATGTGCGAAGGGTAATCCAATTTTCATTCTTTTCACTTGCTATTTCATATATCTTTGTAGGTCGATGGATATATTGACGCTTGTAGAGCAATTATTGAATCGAATTGATACAAAATCGAGATTCTATTACATTCGATTAATATTTCATATTGAAACATATTATTTCTCCTAAGAAATATTAGATCGGGTTCACCCAGAATCGGGATGAGAATATTGTTTTCTCGTTTAACTGTTTGAAGTGCACAAAAGTGCACAAATTTCAAGTGCAGATACAATGCAGGCGAAAGTATTGATAATACTAAACTAGTAGAATACTGTATTCATAGTACGTAATACATTATTGAGAGAAGAACTGTTTCGTTATTAGAAGTCTTCAAAAAGTATTGGGTTGTCCGGAAAGTTCGTGCCGATTTTTAAAGAAAACTTTAAAAGGCGATCCATACATTTGTTGAATTATATCGGTCAAACCGTAAAGATAATAGGGGAAGAATATTTTAATTAATATGACCTACAACGGACGCAAAAACGGCGCACCCCGTTATTAAAGAATAACAGGTAATTTAATAATCCATTTAATAGTTCAGCGTAATTACAATTCGTGCAGATTACGGAAAAGTAACCGATGTACATATACGCAATTCGAAATAATTTACAGAATTCAGACAGCGAGTACAATGGGCTTGGAGAAACTCCCTTAACAGGAGCCCTTAACTTAGCATTAAATCATACATAAATTTCATAAAGCTCAAACCTAAAACTCAGTGCAAACATATTAATATTTAAAGTAACGAAGAGCTGAATGGAAACTGTTGGCGGTTTAAATTGTCAAACAATTCTACAGGTTCGCCACGTTAAATGTCTTAAAAGCAGTACACATTTGGAAGTTTTATTTTGGTAATGATAATGTGAATTTTATGAATTGTTCTTCAGAATCTCGTAGAAATTTTATAGAAACACAGAACAGGGGTGGGGTTATTTTAATAAAATCCAGCCAAGTAAAGATAGAGTTGAGAACGATCGCTGGACGTTTTATGTCCTCGTTACTCTTTCGCAAAACAATTCAGTCGAGGGAATTCGCGATAAGAGCCAATAGTTCAGTGGGGAGTGAAGCGTATTTACCATTCCAAAAGTCACCCCGTACATCTGTCTTCACCCTCAACGTAGGGGGAGCACGTACGTTTTTACCCAGTAAGATTCGAATTAGAATGAAATACAAAGCCACCGTGTTAACTTTGTTTCGCTTATGAATTGTTGGCAAAATTCTATTCAGCCCTTGTAAAACCACGCTAGACTTGAAAGAAGAATGAGTTAGTTTCAGTTCATCGTATTGCACGATATTATAGGTAAAAGTACTTGTATTATTATTGGATGTACCTGTATTGTTATTTCATTAATCATTCATTAATTAGCGAAGAGCAATATGATATTTAATCTTAAAGAAGTTAATTTCTATAGGCCTTTCGAATTTTGATTTTTATTAGCTCGTCGCGAAGGTAACTTTGATTATGAACATTAACAGAAAGCTATTTCATGATCATAGCAGGAGTAGCGGGTATCAAATTTAATTACTGGGATTAATTACGATAGCACGATAGCTTTACCACCATTCACAAATATAATTAGCAATGAATTACATTATTATTGAAAACATTAGTGACTACAGTAGAGTACGCTGATTATTGCTTATTAATTGTTTACACTAAATCCTCCCAATTTTGAGTATGTTAACGTTACCAAGAATTTATTATTCGTCTATGATATAAACAATATCTGTGTACGCAGACAAATACTATTCCATACACGCATATTGTTAACAGAATGTTTTCCTCGCTCTCTATTTGCGAAAAACGAACACTTGTAGGCCACGCGTATATAATAATTTTACTGCATTTATTCTTCAAATATACTACGTTTGATTTCACGGTAAAATGGTGTCGCGAAATTCTACTATTACAGGCGAAAATTCTACTCGCAAGCTTTCAGCGAAACGAATCAGCTAAAAAGCAACTAAAAACGTCAAAATTAAATCAAGGAGTCCGAAGTGGAAATACGAATGAAATGCGCGATCCAATCTGCACTTCCTAGCCAAGCCGGGGAAGGAAATCAATGGAATATAAAAGCATTATTCTTTTCGTAGAAGGATCGCCATTGATGCACACGCGAACAAGGTCGAAGATTGCTTCGTAAATTCTTTTAATGCTCGGCCTTCTGTGCGGTAAAAGGGCGGGCCGAAGGGGTGACTTGACGGATCAAGGGTGCCGCGCAACAAGTGTGATTCTAAGGGGGTGCTCCAGGGTCGTCACACGACGGTACTCATTGTGGATTTATCGATTTGCCGAAGTGAAAGAGCGTTCATATTTAAACAGAGGCAATTCTTCGCGTCCACATCGCGAACAAGTAAAGTATCGTTTTCTGTGTTCTTCGTTTAACGCGGGAAACGTAGAAGCATCTTTCCCTATATACAAATGAGTACAAACAAATCGAATTTCAATATGAATATATATGTTATAAATATTTTCTACAAAATTCACGTTAACAGAAAACTGCACTAAACGAGAACTGTATTATTCGCTTCCCATTCATTGCCGGGCAACTAATAAAATTCATAAAAATCTCGAAGTATCCAATACAAAGTTCAGCAATCTGTATGATTACTCCGACATTAATCTTCGTTATCGCAGTAAATTTCACACCCTCTATCGGACACACCTCACCATAGTCAGAGGAGCATTGAAAACTTGATCCAGAACGCCCATAATCAAACACTTCCTCCGCACTTATTAAACTCCTCTCCTGTCATATATGCGTTACGTCCAGGCCGTTAAACGCACATGTGTCCCCAAGGACAATCCGGAAGATTAATTATTCCGCTCGTGAAAAATCAAGTATGAAAGGAAACTAAGTCCACCTCGGCCCCCTAACAATTCCGCAGGATCCTCGAAACGCAATTACAACCGTGAAAACGTTCCGGTGAACGAATGACCAACGTTGGAAAAGTGTGACGAAACAGGGATAAATGCGATGCTCGTCGTTATGGGGAAATTTGTCGATGGTATGCCCTTATATATCCCCATAAATCGGCATGGTGCTGAAGGTAGCGCACAGTCGTCCGCAATAAACTCGTGGTCTTTCGCAATAAGGGCGACGAACGTCCCCAACAGAAGAGAAGTACTATCGAGGGTGAAGGGTCGTAATCTATTCCGCCACCTTATATTACCGAGGGTGGTATGCTCTCCCTCGTGGCTATCGACTCCCTATACCCCCCACTCCCACCCCGGTTTCCACTCGCATCATCAGTTTCATCTATCGTCAGCTTCGTTTTCCATTTTTCTTTTATTCTCCTTACTTGTTCGGTTCTTTCTTTCCGATATTGAATTAGCACTTTTTGATAGTTGACTTGCTGGATCATCGGTTAGAGATCAGCTTCCAGTGGACTTTGGGGTATACATATATATGTGTACATAGATATACTTTCGAAGGATTTTTAAGGGCCGGAATATCCCTCCATTTATTTAAATTCGCATCAACCACTAATGGTCATCGGCGACTACAATGGGGTGTGGAACTATGAGCGACGAGTTTTATACCTATATCAGACGTACAGTTTTAGGTGGAATCCGAATCACGAGAACCACGGTGTAGACCACATGTATCACGTGTGCAAACAATAGTTTTTTTTGTAGGTAGTGTTATTTGTGAATTCTTAGGACGATGTGTCTTTCGAAATTGTTAACTCTGTGATGTATGTAGGGAAAGCTTAATTATAGATTTGCAAGGAGTTAACTATGTAATTGAAGAACTGATTGATTTCTTCCCGATTCTTGCGATCGATCGAATCTATTAAGCAATTGGTTCAATTGATATATTACGCTTCGTGGATCGATCAACCACGTGGCATCTTTGATAAGTATTTGGAATACCGACCATCTACGCTGAATTTAGTACGACTCTTGAACTACAATGTTCGATAGCTATTTGAAATGCTCAACCTGCTTTAGGTTTATCCGCTGGCCTGCTCGGTTCCGGAGCATTTTGTTTGGTTTGTACCTATAGCAGAATTTCTGTTCTTGGAATTATCCTACGTTTGGTTGGGATGGTAGACATACTTTGTGCCTGATGCTTTCTACGCGTAGAAACGAAGGGTATGTAGGAGTAAAATAATAACCAAAAACTCCTCTGCGATTCAAACGTTGTATAAAGTATCGTTACTTCTACATATCGCCAGCTCTACACATAATATAGCTATCTGCAGCCGTAAATTTAATTTAGTTTTTTAACTTTCGCGTTAACGTTATATTTGTGTACTATCGTGCTAGTTTCTTTTACGATCCTTTTAAACTTAATCGTATTAAATGTTGTACTTAAAGTCCTATGCAAGTTCCTCGTCACTGAGAGGCTTGGGGTGAGAACATGACCTACCGGCCTAATTATAACCTGATGTTTCAATAAGAGGCGATTACTGCCAACTTTGCTTAGAAAATACACATGTAGAAATATTCGTTGGTCCAGCGTAAGCGAAACTAAAAGTAGTAATTGCAACGGAACGCGAATTAGTCGAATCGTAGTTATGAAAGTCAACGATTTTTAAGGAACAGTCAAGACAAGGTACATAAATGATTTGAGTAGGTTGCAAACACTTTCACCGGCATTCACGTCCGGCGATTTGCCTATCATAGTTAGAATTACAGTTAGAAAAGTGAAATGTTTGAATCTATTCCTAATTCAATGGATAGATACTGAAAGTATTAGTAGGCATTATTAATAAGAATAAGAAACAAGTTCGTTCGCGTCGGTGTCTTACGCATTTGAAAAATTTGTGTGAAACTGTCGCTGGCATTATGACGTTAATCATAGAAACAAATAGTGCGCACATTTTATCGACTAGCAAGAAGAACTCAAAATGAATAACTATTTTGCACTTTAACAAAGCGATTGCTCTGCGAGCATATCGTTCACGTTTTTGGAGCAGAAGAAGTAACGCAAACGATCCTATAATTTCGCCTAACACTTGCAAAATTTGATTGCTTGTTGCATTAATTTTCACCCACAGTAGCACTTGTAATAAGCGATAGGACAACGCTGCGCAACGTACGGTACTCGAAATATTTGTGACATCATCTACAAATTTCCACAAATTGTACAACCCTCGTAGTAATATGTCCGATAAATAATTGAATATATTAGCGCTACTTCCGGTCACTAAATAGATGCCCAGAATTTGTACACAGAAGGGATGCAATGCTTTAATTATTATCATTCTGACTTAATACAAATCTGATAAAAATATTGAACGAGGCAGAACCGTCAGCACCGTCAATATCCGCGCGACGCAATAACTATTCCCAGTAGTGCACTCGCCTTAACTCTTTCGTATCAACTACGAGCCGGAGAGCATTTCCAAGATACCTGCCCAGACGCATCTTCCATCAGTTCAATGCCATAGAAAGCGTTGTTTATTCACAAATCAACACCCCCAAGGGAAGGGACGGGAAGTCAAAGAAGTCGGATAAGAGCCCTTCGAAGCGGAAAGGCGGAATTCTAAATCAAAAGGAGACGATAGCTCGATTTCTTGACCATCGTCAGACCGTGCAGTTCTGCGCACGTTTAAGCACACACTTACGCTTTCGTCCTCTTCTCTTCCTTTCCTTTCCTTTACTTTCCTCTCGTCTCTTTGATGAGATTCGAACTCGAGGAAAATCCAACGTGTCGCGGTTTATCTGATTCACAGTGAAACTTAAATCCAATTCATTTATTCTAAATTTTGGCGGTCAAGTGTTTTTGCGATTGGTAATACATAACATATCTGACATCAGAAATTCAAAGTCGATACTGTTCACAGTGATCTGAGTTTAGTAGTTATATCGTTATTTTTCAACACAAATCACAATTTTGTGATAGATTTCAAATAAACATAATATGTGGTCCCATTCTTTTAACCACAAACTTTTAAATGATCACTTTTAATCATTTCTCTATGAACCTTCTTCTACCCTTCGGCAAGGCTTAATAGTAAATATACTAAAATATTTTGATGTTCTATAATGAGTAACGAAAAGGATGAATTTTATTGCAATTTCATGATTTTGCTTTTATAACCCTAGAGCTAATTGCATAATCATCTGAAAGGAGAAATACGTGTAAATATCAAATCTTCGATTGGTTGTTAGTTTGCATTGCCTACAAAGACTATGATAAAACGAAAGTTGAAAAATTTGATTTTGGCCACGAGTTACCGCCATCCAGCCCACTGCGACACGAAAGGGGTGGCTGCTTTTCCTTCCACCGCAAGAGAGCTGTCTCCCCGTAGGAGGTCCGCAAGGTGAGCAGATTGTCGGGTGGCTATCGGAAATATTTTCCAGCTTCGAGAATTTATCGGGCGGCTGGCCGGAAATATTTGAAAATTCCTTCGATGCTGGCTGCGAACCGACGACCATAGAACAGATCCGTTCGAAGAGAGATGGAGAGAGAAAGAGAGGGTAGGAGGCAGTGTTGGAAAAGCGGTGGAAGACCTTCCCTCGATCTACGATATTTCTCACACCTTAATTAATAGTGCGATGGTCGAGATTCTCAGAGGTGCAACTGCGTGCAGGATGTTAGAAATAAATTTGGTTGGGAGGATACCGTTATATTGAATTGACCCAAAAGATCCTTTGCCCTTTTCTCAATGTGTATTTGCATTAGACCACCTCGCTAAGAGACGTATCAAGGGAATTTCAATCTAAATTAATCACTAGTTAATACCCATTAATCTAGTTTCCAATTTGTCAGGTATTGAATAAAACAGAACGGTATCACGAATTCTGAACGAGAAGGATTATTCCGTAATAATAATGATACAAGTTTAATACTACAGTACTCATTTGTTCGTTTATTTATTAATATTTATTTATCATTGCTCAATGACAGCAGTAGAGTAAAGTAGCCGAATATGAGACCCATTTTCTTAAAATATCATAACTCTCGATTAAGGACACTTAAAAATCGCGACATGTTCTAATAGTACAATATGTGTTCTTTTGAAACCTATTGAAAAGAAAAGTAAAAATGATTCGGTTTCTTAATAATGCAATAAAAATGAAAGCGGTAACAAAACACAGGTTAGAAAAATGAGTTCCTAATATGAGACCGAGTTTGCTTGTCATTTTTTGTCTTTTCTCACACCTTTTGCATGCAAAGTTGATTTTTTCAGCCCCGCATTGTTCGTGGACCCACGGGTAACATTTCATATATCTAATCCTTTGTTCACCATGTACATCTGAAGAGTAAAAACCTGTGCAAAACAAGTGTTCTCCATCATTATTTTCTTTATGATCACATTCATCGTCCAGAACAATATCTTCTTCAAACCCATGAGTTGAATTATCACTTCCTACGCGTTTTCTTTCACTTCATTTTTTGGAATTGTCTTTCCTCTTTGCCTTAGTATTGCCGCTTTAATCGCCAATATGAGAATCCATATAAAACAAAATTGGGTACATAATATGAGACCAGTCTCATAATAGGAACTTTGTAACGGTCCCATATTCGGAAATAAGAACACGATCACTGTTAAATAGAGTCAAAGTTGTGCCTTCATTATGTAATGAAAAAGAACTACGAAATCTTAAACTTCATTGCATACACTATGCAACAGTATTTATGAAAATGATTATACATTTACCATTTTGGAGATATCTGTAACTTAATCGAACACTTAGAAAAACTGCCCAGTAGCAGGAGAGGTCTTTTGCTAGGCTACTTTGCCCTGACTGCGATACATAAAACAGCAAACCCTCCGCAACCATGAACGATCGAAATCTGACTACTATTGTGAGAAACATTAATTAAAAGACCACGTTAATCCTTTCGATAGCGGGGCTAACTAATAGGTCGCATATTGTATAGATATTTAGAGGTCACTTGCTAACACTGTAATACACAGGGTGTCCCGCTTAACTCCGGCAGCTCCAAATCCTATAAATTTTGTTAACTTACCATAATATTTGCCTTTTCAATACAAATAATATTTTCGTCCGACATTTTTTCCTGTCCATAAAAACAAGCGAGGTATCCGAGTAATTTTCCCTCGAAGACATATGGACGTTTGTGAGCATCGCAGCGAAAAGCTTAAGACCACAGTTTTGCACATATTTCTCTTAATTTTCGACATTCAAACTCGTCCTTTCCGTATAACCAAATCTAATCTTCCGCGGGCTGTTTCGAGCGCGTTTGCCGATATTAGCCAAGCGGTTCCAGTTCCTTGAATATAAACGCACCCTATATAAACGCGCGCTTGGCAGAAGATCGAGGAAGCTTGGATTCGCCTGGCCTATGAATTGGAAGATAAAATCTTTCAACCAACTTCCGCTTCTGCAGCAACGACCGTGTACCGTTGTTCGATACGCGATTAAGATTTCTATGCGTTTATCGATCGCAGCAATTCAAGCGATTTCGCGTCTCCATTTCGTTCTGGCTATTCATCACGCAACAGCTCTGTGCATCTGCCGATGCTCAAATAGGAAAATATGTAGATCCGTCGCCATACTCGATTACATGCTAAATTTAACAAGCTTAAGGAGCAATCGTTGGGACTGGACCAAGTCAGTTGAATTCGATAGGGCAAACAGTATACGATCAAAGTAAATTGATTTCGGCTGAAGATTTTATTAGGACGCGATGCAGGTTTGAAAGCGAACCCCAAAGCAACCTCAGAACTCTGCCCTCGTCATGCACACTTGAATACCAGTCTTTCTCATCGCTTGATCGTCCCCCTCTGTGCACGCCTCCCCTGGCGCACAAGATTTCGTTAATCGTTCAGAAACGTCAAGATATCAAGCTACCCCGGGCAATATCGCGACGTTCACGACAACCCCCGCAATATCTCGCAATCAGGGTAGAAGTGCAAGTGGCATACGTAATTACGTGGCCTTCCAGCGAGCATCGTCAACCTGGCAGCGGCAAACGATTTCTTCGGCAACGATGCAACTTATTCACGAGCTTCTTCGTTTCCAAGACACCTTCGTCGGATTTCGTCGCGCGAGCACGCGGCGCAGCTCCAGAATTCAGCGGCGCGGAGCCGCTTCGAGCGCGTGAGTCACGGGTGAGGCAACTTCACGCACGTGTTCCTGGCACACGTCTCTCTTTGGTTGGCGGCCGGCCAAGTTCCGAAACAGCGTGGCCCGGAGTCTTTAACGGCGCTTCCCCTTAATTATCGAGCTTGATGCGACGCGGCAAATTTACGAGGCTATGGCTGCTTTCTGTGCTCGTGAAAACGGCCAAAGGTTCATTGTCGTTCCTCCTCCGGACGAACGCGCGACGCTTACGTTTCCACGAATGGGCTCTTTGATATCCACTACCCTTTGCTCCTTCATACCTGCTCGTTACGGTGCTCTCCGGGGTACACACGGTGCGTGGATCCGGCTGCAAAATAGATCCGTCGATTGAATATTCGCGAACATTGCCACCAGCGTGTTGGCAAAATGTATAATACACAAGGCGATGAAGTATAAAGCGTGTACAAGCCGAGAGGTCGTTATTCCTTGTGCAAGAATGAGTCGGGAAAATAGAATATAATTTTTTAAACGTAGAATTACAGACGATTTGGAGCGCAATATTCTACGAGCATTCGCGGGGGCGCAGAGTCAAATCGCATTATCAGCATAATTGTGTAATTCGACGAGCGACCCTTTGCTCGAGTCATAATGGAAGACACTTTGAGCAATTTGTAACTTAAATCTAAATAAATTTCCGTGAACTGAATGAGGTATTATGGAAGCTTAGTGAAGTAATTCAGTCCCTGCCAAGGCGCGAAGAAACACATTCAATCAACGCTCGGTCTCTCTTAAGCGCGCGTGCGATTTTCTTGAAAACGAGGCCCCAAATGCAGAAATTTCATTCCTTTCCTTCGACTTACTCATGCGCAAGAAATAACAAGGATAAAGTCTGTTTGAAGTTCTACGTGTTAAGAAATGATTGTCGGAGCGGTAGATTAGAGCACAAACGATGAATGAATAGGTGAGAAAGCCTAAGGACAATCGGAGCGACAATATTGCGATATTAAATCTATGGAATAGAACGGTGAACTTTACCGTCCATTCATTCATAATCATGGTTCTAGCCTGCAACTTTATTCCTTAGACTAATCAACGAAGGGGGCATCAAATTATAGCAATCCGTTCGCCTCACAATTTCAATGCAAACGACTTCCGAGGCCTAGAAACGATCAGTTGATTAATCGTCACAGGAATGCCAGATAATCGTCTGCAATTAATAATTACGACTGAAACTCGTTAAAAAAAGTACAAGTTCCGTTCAGAACTCAGTGATCACGAGCGAAACAAGAGAAAGGGAGATAGGCTGAAACAGAAAAAGAGCGTGAAGCGTGGAAAAAGCAGCCCTGACAAATAGGACGAATTAAAAGTAATCACGCGCATATTTACGAGACCGATGAACAGAATGGTTGCGTCAACCGCAAAAATGTAGCTGCACGCGAGTCATGTACGCCAGGTACATGCACTCGAATGTCGAGTGTGGAACGAGGGTGGCAGACAGGGAAATGGAGAGAGTGGAGAGCGATCTGAACAGTGTGGCGATAAAAATGGTGTCTCTCGACGATATGGACGTGTTCGTCTACGTGTATGCGTGCGATTGAAAACGGGTAGATGAAAGGACGGAAACGCGACAGGAAAGCCAGAAAATGTTTGACGAAGGTAGAAGAAGTGTAGAGCTAGAGGATGACTAAAAGAGGACTTAAGAAAGGAAGAATGACGACGTGTATTAAGCGGGAAGGGAATAGAAAATGTAGAACAATGAACGGCAGAGCAGGGAAGAAATAATGAAGAAATTCGGGCTAAAAGGGGGTAGAAAGTGGTGCTCGGAAATAAGCGCGGTCAGGGAAGGAAAGGGAACGGGAATAGAGTTGCGAGAGGGTAATTTGGGAATGAAGTTAACAATTTACGCACCAATTACAACTTTCTGGAATACTTGATACTCTAAGTTAGGGCAGAGGCAATTCTCAAATTTGGAATTTAGAAGTCATCTACCCATGTTTGAAGTATATTTAATTGCGGGTTCTTTCGTTGATTCTGAATCGAAATATCCTCAGGCTCCTTACCCTATAAATCTTAATAATTAAAGACGAATCAGCTGTTTATGAAAGTTGTTAATATTCTCCGACTTTTAAGTGCCTCGATAATTGAAATCAAGGACGAAGCAACATACGACAGTTCTGTTCGAAATTGACATGCTATATATATATATTTAGCTTTCGTAACATACGCCGCAACATCTGCCTTTAATACACATTCAGGAAGGACCAGTAACCATCAACGATTAAACGTGTGATACTTTTAACTGAGAAAGTTCACAACAAAGTGATCGAAATTAAAGGGAATTATTGACAGGCCAGTACAGAAGAAAAGGGAGTACGCGCGTGGGAAGGGGGTGAGTAGAGTGAGAGGGGAGAAGTGGGATGAGGCATACGTAGCGAGAGGGAAACACACCGGTAGCTTGGCAGCTGCAATTTTCCGATCCACACGTGCGGCGCGCATGCCGGGGATGCAATTCGCAACGTTAACAGTTATTTTGCGGAAATCCGTTCCTCTGCTGGGACGGGATCGCCGAATGGAATTTTACACCGTACATAATCTAGTGGGCGCACATACAGTTGTAGCTGTGCACTAATTGCGCGTATCCATTTTCTCTCCCAGCTCGACCCTCGTGATAATTTTCTTCGTTAAACGCGCACCGAGCGTTCAGTCGCGGATTTCTTTGCGTCGTGAATACTTTTTGTTAGTCGAGAGATCGGCATTCATTCGAATTGCATAGGAAAGCAGGCTTCGACAGGCAAATTTTAGTGCTATGTGTTTCATTCGAATTAAGTTTTAAGGAATTTATTCATTGTTCCTATTGCGTTACCGACTGTTGTCTATTTCGTTGTATCGGTACTAATTAGGAGTTGCCGCGCAGAAGCAATTTATTGGAAAATATAATGGGATCAGTTTATGGCTCGAGAACAGCGTTCACTTTCGGAAAAAAGTACACTTTACACGATGTTTTATATTTTCATACAGCTGATAATACTATATAAATATTGTGGAAATTAAAAGTATTCGTCGACCTTTATACAATTAAATAGTCAATCGCATCATTAGTGTACGCGCAAATTGTAATTACATGTACCTATATACACATGTATGCACAGTACCCTTGTACCAATGGTGCCGTTTAGATCAAATTTAAACAAGTCACAAAAAAAACTGACTATTCCTTTACAAAGCAACTGAATCTATTGAATCTCTTAAAAACTAAACCATATTTATCGAGTTTATCTAAACCCCCTTGAGTCAGGTTTAAATTAAGGTTGTGGCACGTTTCGATTAGGTCTGTCCATGGTTGATTTACCCGTAGGACGTATGGTATAAGGTTGAAACGCTTCGCCCGCTCGCGCGTTCCACGGGTAAACGGTTCAAAGAAAACAACAGTTAATACATCCTATCGCTTGGAACATCCACGTCCTTACTAGTTCCGCAATTACCCGCAAAACTCCCCCACGCCCAAAATCCAATCCCCCCTCGTACAATTTTAATTCGCTGACCAACGCTGTTGGCAAACTAACACGCGACCAGATCATTATTAAAGTGTAATTAGCGGCGGTAATCGGCACAGTGGAAGCAGCACAGTGAATCGTCGAAACTACAAGCAACAACGCCAAAGTTAGGGGTGTACAAAAGAGGAGGCCTGGGTGGAAGGGTTGCATTGTGTTTCGACGATCCGCTTGCTCGTGTCATTTATCCGGTTGTGCGCGTTGCGCTTGTTCTACAACTACTTCTGAACAGCGCGCCCCCACCGAATGTATGTGTGCACGCGCGCGAGCGAGCGCGCGTCCGCGTGTGTTTACGCGAGCCCGCTGCTGTTTCGCGACTACATATCATTATTTCGCATGGTTGCTCGAGTCCCAACCCCAGGCTATGTTGTTTGCAACTAGATTATCATTTGTAACGCGCGTGCTCATTCTCTTTTCTACCATCGCGTCGTTCATTTTCGTCTCCACCCTTTGGCCAACCGGTTTCCTTTAGTTTTCACTAACCGAATCACGCATTTGTCACGCTTAATTATTTATTTGCGTATGATGGATTTGTTTCCGGATGCTGTGGGTGTCGGCGAGATATAAACTTACTCCTCGAGAGCATCAAGATACTTATGTCGGCGTGGTTTAGTGACATTTCGCTATGCGATGTGAATTTTTGATACTCAGGAGAAACAATTCCGCGGATTATGAAATGCGTCGAATAGAGAGTTCACTCTTGAACAGCGTGGATTTTTTTCTTGTCAGATTCCGGAGATAGTCAGTGGCTTATTTCAAATTACTCTATCCAGTTTGCGTTGTATTCATTGTCGTGTCAGGTGAGGGTGCGATTATGTCGATGTTATTTAGAAAGGATATTGCAGGAGTTTCCGCGGAGGGATAATAGTCCGTAAACCGCAGTAAACCGCGATTTTGTAACAGACTAGAGAGATAACGAAGGGACCATGTTATAAAAATACATTATTAACGAGTGCAGCGTTGTGGAGAGTTACAAGTTGTACGCAGGTTGTCTGTGTCCCTAATCCCCGCGTTGTTCAAGGATCAAGTGTGCACATACTTTAGTATGATGCAAATAGGACGCGGAAACTTCAGCAAAATTCAGTAATGAGTGCACTGATGGTTTTTTTGTTAGCCCATGTGTATGCAGGAGATAGTTGTTCGATACGAACCGTGTATGTTAAAAAAATGATCTTCAAATGCAAAGGGTGGGTATACTAGATATTTGACTAGCAGGGCCTTGTATTGTATCGTCCGTTTCAAGTGTGTCGCTGATAACCAGCACAGTGAATAAAAGTATACGATATCTAACTTACACTGTACGTACGATCTGCGGCTAGCGCATTCCCAAGAGTGTAATCCCCAAGAGGGTCATTTCCGATACCACAAAAAAAACTTGCATCTACCTAACGGAAAACGGCACTTTTGGTTTTCCAAATTTTGTTCGTCCTCCAACCCCCTCGGAGAAAGCGCTATCGTCATCCCGATCTCTGCCAGGCAACCTTGATACTTCTCCGAAACCAAAAACTAACATTTCTCGCCCCCCTCGTCAAATCTCTACCATCTGAATCTGCGAACGCAGACCTTCCCTCAGGTATACCGTCCACCGTGGCGATCCACTGGCCTTACCATGAGAATGGCAAACTAGTTAAGGCTTGGCGGTCCAGTGGCTTGCGCGGAAGTAAAAACAAACCGAAACATTGTTACCTTCCCCGGCGTCGGGACGACAACGACGACAACGACGACAACGACGACGTGCCTTTGGCATTGGAGGTCGAAGTCGCCACTATTAGATTGAGGTTCGGCGGTGGGCACGGCCGCCGCCGTCGCATCGGTTTACAATATCGTAAATCGCTTGCTAACCAGTTGGCCCCGCGGTATGCTAGGAATTCGGCTGCTCCTTCTCCTTCACCTCGCTCTATGCTCGTCCCTCTTTCTCGTGCAATCTCCTTGCTGGTAGATGTTCGTTCTATGATGGACCGGGCGCACAGGCCTGTACACGTATGTCTAGCCGTGTTTTGGAATAGGAAGATAGAAGGGGGACAGGAAGTATGGAATACTCTTGACTGGCGGATGCAGGCGAACGGTTGTCATGCATCGTTTACAAGCCGAGCATCGTCCGTTGTTGCGGCGAAACGGGCAAATTCACTTGCCGCCCCGTGTTATGCACCCTTGAATGGACCACGAGATATTCGTAGCTGCGCGAATGCTGCCCGAATGCTTCGACGATCTTCGACGAACGACCCACGCCGACGGTTATACCCTCCTTCTATTTTGCTCGCTATCCAGCCGACCGGCTGGACGCCCCCCTCGAATATCAGCCGCGAGAGATGCCACGGAAAATTAACATAATTCCACGATTACTCCGTGTCTGGAAGGGTTTGCCCCGCCACTGTTCCCCGGATTCACGCTTTGCATCGGGTCGCTGCAAGGATAGCTGCGGCATTGGCTAGCTCCCGCGGGCGTCCACTGGTTAACTGAATGGATATTGAAAAGGTTTATCTACTTTTACTCTCGAAGGCTGCAACGGTTATTGCTTAAACTGTTTGCGGTAAATGATGATTGTTTCAGCACTGGGTGCGGAATGAAAGTTTATTGCTGCAGGTGTATCAGAAATAATATGATTATTTCTTCAAGTTTGTTAGATATACTAAAAGAATGCTTATTCGATGAAGGTTCTGGAGTAAGTGCCATGGGGTTCGTCACAGTCCTCTTACCAAAAGGCATCGCCTTCCCCACTCCGTGGCCAGATCTTCCAGGAGCAGAATCCCTATTCTTTATCAATGTGACGTCAGGTCACTTGCCATACTCAAAGTCTCTATCTCTTGTATATAATAAACCATCCCTCGGCACCCTATAGCTAGAAGACCCAAGGTGGTCGCCAACCATCGCCTGCCGGCAGTTTGATTCCATTCATTCACTTCCAAGACGTGCAATGACAATGTCAATCCTCGGACATTCCTAGAACACTCTTCGACCACGTGTAATACTGCGTCCCCATCATCAATGATCCACAGGGGGCGTAGCACGACGCCACCCGATCCTATTCCCTTCTTTAAAAATACGCTGTCGCTAACAGGTGGGAACATGTAGAATGTCCCAGGAAGTACCTTTCGGTGGCGGTGGAGTAACAGGTAGATACAATTCGATGTTTCGGAAATAAATTGCGATAAAGTGGCAGGTAATTTTAAGAACACCGTGGTGAAGTAGAGCTGATTACTTTGATGATTTGTGGTAACAGTGAGGGAGACTATGTGGCGAGGTAGAGTCCCATTTTTAAGCTCGTCGTATTTTGATATGAACGGTATTGAAAGATTAATTTGATAGGTGAGCAACTGCATTTATCAATATAATACTACGATACTACAAAAGAACAAACATATGATTCAACATCCTTATCACAGTTAAAAGGGAAAATTTTATGTTCTGAAGTTTAAATCTGTTATCCGTTAAGTGCCATATTTAGATGCCTTGGGTGGTTCGCCTGGCAGAGCAGTTGGTTGTCAAGCGAAATCATTCGACCCAGTTGATTTCAATTCGGATATCGTTACGGTTGTAACAGATGGCTGCTTTTTGAGAAATTACGAATGAGTGAGCATTATCCAAATTATGAATCAGAAGCATTATTGCCAACATTTATTAAGGCCTAAAAGTTTATTGCTAGAAAATTTGCCAGAATTATTCAGAATTCAACTGGAATATATGTCATCTTTTATATTAAATAATTAAATTATTGGTCCATACTCTTGAAACATCCACTGATACGTCGACGTCCTCACAGAATCATCTGCCGCGTAAACAAATTGTTCCGATATAACAAGAACCAAACTGTTCATCACGTCGCACAGTGGTTCGAAACCGTAAAAACATAGTTCCTTATACAATGTATGTATAGACTAAATTTTGACATGGAAATGGATCGCCGCAGGGCACTGGTAATTGCCTGAGATACCTTCAAAGGGGGCAAAAAATCTCCACTTTAGAACGATCGGTGCTATATTTTTTTACAGAGTGTAGCTGACTCAAATTTGTTTATATATTTTTAAAAATCTACGTATTTATAACCTTCGAAAACTACCTTTTCCGCGAATCCCTATTTTAATGTAGTTCATAAGGGGTAGGTAAACTCGGGGATGTGATGAAATTTATATGAAAGTATTTGTTAGAACCTGCTTAAGAAGGATGCATAAAAATTTCTTGCAACTATTTGCAACTCCGAAAATTTGCTACGCGTCGCGTCGCCTGAAAATAGTTCAACGAAAACCACAAACAAACGACTCGCATTACATATTACCGATTCAATTGAAACATAAATCTTAATATCGAACAACTGTTATCCAGAATAATTCAAACCGTGAATATGACAAAAATCTTCGCAGATATCTCTTGAATGAAGAAATACAGTGCAATTCCATTACGTATCAAGCTCTCCTGATTGCAGAAATTGAAAGATTCGTAATTAATACCAATAAAAAGGATTAATATGTCATTGAAGTACTTTGCAGTTTCAGACGAGCAAGATAATAATAAATTGGAAGTAATTTCCGTGACCATCAGGTCTTTGGGCCCTAACAATCGCGGTTCTTTTTTTCGCTAATAAGTCGATCGTCTAATTAGAAGAAAAGGCAACGGTAATTAATCGGTCTAGCAATCAAACCGTTCCATCAAAGTGCCTTTTATTTCGATGCTTTGTCGCGAATGTCTGTTCCCCATTGGCGTGGAACGGACCAAACAAGCGTAACGCCCGGAGCCTGGAGTGATCAAAGCTTTTGTTCCGCTCTGAATGTATACGCGTGTGGCGGGAAATTCGTATGCCCGCAAGCATGCAGAATCTGCCAGCGTTTTCATTATGTTTGCCTTCGAACGCAACGCGTCACTGTTAACCGGTTGTCTCCTTTCTGATAGGAACAATAATGTCATTTAACGCCATTGGTCTGGAATAGGAGAATGAACGGTCGCGTGTAATTGAACAAGGTTGATATCCAAATGATGCTGTTACTTTCTTTTGTGTAATGGGTAATAATACATAGGCATCTTTTTCGTTTTTGTCATTTTTATGCTGGGTGTTAAGATGCCTTTAATATCTCGGTTATGTTGCTGAGCTCGGTAGTTTCAGAGATAATTTGCCATTCCCTTTTCTTCAAGACTTTGAGTAGTACTTATTCGAGTACTGCTGCTCGTGGTAACTCGGGGCGTGGTAAAGCGCACTAGTTGCTAAATGATGCGAGATTATTAAAAGTTTAAGTCACAGAAAATTCGAGGATTTTATTATTCCACCTTTTTTCTTTGAGGAAGATGTACAGTCAAATGCTTTAAGAATATACGTATAAATATTTAATATTTCCCACTTGCGATTCATTAATCCTAATTAACTTGATAGCCGATCTAATTCTCTGCACTTTGAAAAGTAGTGAAAATAATTGGCGACCCAGCGTGAGCAGAAATACCTTGGGAAGCTTTTGCATGCTCGATATCATGATGGGTTATTTGTATTATTTGCGTTTTAAACATTGAAGTTTAGCTAAAGCTAATCTTCCGCAATAGAATCCGTAACGATTCAGTAATAAGTACACTTATAAATAAAAATAAGTATCTTAACTTATATTCTAAGAAAGATAGCTTTGGTGTAAGAGAATTTACGATTATTCATAACACTTTTCCTTTATTCCTGTCACAACCTTGAAGTAATTCAAATTCAGTCCGACTGAAAGGGTAATATTTTTAATTCAATCTTCAACTATATCAAATTATTCACAGCTCTATTTCTTCCCAACGCGAAAATAATGGTGCACGTGGAAATCACGACCACGTTTCACCTTGGCATTTGGAGGACTAAAGAATTTGCACTTGAAATTCCTAAAAACTGTACGCTACCCTAGTGAATATTGCAAAATGTATCAAAAATCCCTCGATATCGTTTTCCTGTTAATACGCGTTCGCTTACAAAACCGTGGCCACCGTGCGACAGTTTCACAACATTACTAAAAATTTTATTCCCGATCCCTGAAAATGTTCATCGTTCGCTACATCCTAGCCTGGCCTGACAACTTATCGCCCAAAGTTTCATCGTCGACGATATTTTCCTGTTACTTTCTCGTTTTATTTCTCCCCGAGCATAATCAAACTTTTCTTCTCTTTCTTCCTACGCGCGCCTTGGCAACGAGTTTCAACCGAACAGGGAAAGCCAGAGACAGAGGGTAACACAGAGGAGAGAAATAGGGGGCCAAGAGCGCAAAAGGTGAGCGAGCACGGCACGAGGGTAACGAACACCAGCGTGTTCAAAGCGACGAGAGCGCACGCCATAATTACTGCCTTTGTTTCCAACGATTTATATTAAAATGGGAAGCAATCTGTATTTGCAAATTAAATGCGTACCTCGCTTCCCGTTCAGTTGCACGCAGCTTCTGAGCGAGGCAGAGAAAAATGGAGGGACAGAGAGGTAGAGAGAGCGTGTTGGAGGCGGATTACAGTGATGAAGAGGCACAGATCCAGCCAGTTTGGTTACCTGCAACTTGGATCGTTTAAAATCAAACGGATACCTCTGTCGTGTTAATTGTGCCCCGGTAATGCATTTCCATTCATTGTACACCGCCTATGCAACGCGCTATGATAGTAGAAGCTTGCTTTTGAGCTCCTCTAAATTGTGGTGAGCTACAGATTTTGATTGTCGATTCCACTATTCGATATTGATGTCCGCTGCGATATGACAAATGCAAACTGATTGTCTTAAATCAACGATGCCGAGGATACGACGATTTAACGTTGGGTTTGAATTATTCAAAAACTGTCTCGTGCACATTTTTTTTTTAGAAAATTTTAGGATACTAAACCCACATTTTCCAACGAATTGAACGTTTTCTACGAATGTGGTACTGAGTGACGTTTTCATCGAAACTTCTTTGGACGCTGTCAAATCATTTTATCTGCTCTATTTCTCTGAATTTCATATTCTTTCCTGCAGATTGTCAGCTATCATGTAAATTCTAGCATACAAAAGTACACAAATTATACAAATATGTATAATAATATTGTTTGTATTAAAAGAAACAAAGTCCCCATATGCCGCGGTTTTTATATGGGCCTTTCATTTACAATACCTTCTTATATAAAAAATGCGGAACTACATAAACAAACTGAATAACCTACGGCCAATAAAAATGTATTTTTACATATTTTCCATGACACGCAATTTCGTGTATCATTATTTCCCATCTTCCGTGCCTCTTATCTATTGTTCTGTAACTCATGTTTGATTACAGTAACATTCCTTATTTTCCGCGACAAACCAACGTATTTCGCCACTTAAACATTACCACCCCGCGCCAATGCCTTAACTACACCGGAGGCCAATTATTTCAACATCCTCTGCCCCCGCCTCACCGTAAAGCTATCAGTTTCACCTATAAAGAATATCACTAGAAAAAATGCAAAGAGAATAATTAAAACCTCCTTGCCGGTAATTATCATCAAAGACACAAGCGTTCACATTGTTCGTGTGCGCCTAGTCCGTAAAAGGAAGTCTTTTTTACGACAGCTTAGAAGCAACTTACAGCCGCGATGCGCCGGGTTATAGGCGTGCGAGGTTGTTCACGGGATCGAAAGGTCGTGACACGGGAGGGATTTGAAGGGGTTGAGCACGGGACCGAAAGCGTATTGCTCGTTTGCTGAAGTCAACCAATTAGCACGCTGATCGAGAAGGCTAATGGAGGTCGTGTTCAAGCTGCGGAACGTTCCTCGACTTCGGCGCTGGTAGCGCATGGAGAGATGTTTGAATTACACCGTGCGCAACAACCGTTCGCATCTTGTACACGCGCACGCGAGCACATGATGCCGTAGTAATTTCCGCGTGACGATGTCGTGACCTTAGAATCGATCGAACGAACCGTTCAGATAGGACTCTGATTCGGGGAGCACGATTCCTTCTCAGACCCGCTTTTGGCCGCCGAACAATTTTGTCGTTTATCGTCAACGCTCTGACGCGGCCCGACGTAATATATCACAGGAATTGTGAGGGGATAATTAGTTACAGGGACGATTTGTAAATTTTATTTTTGGCGTCGGCGAGGTGATGTCGTGGCTAAAGGTCTCGGAAAATGAAGGAGCCATGTGGCATTCTTTGTGAAAATTCAACTTTCTTTTTTTCGTCGGTGAAGATACGTCGCGTTCTTACGAATTCTTTACATTTTATTAATAGAAAATTGATGTTTATAACATGATACCAATGACTTAATGACCACGAAGTGTATTAGAAAACATATGGTATACCGAAACAGGTGGACCTAATTTGCTATCTCGACGATTGCTTTGTGTTGGTAAATAGCTTTAGGATTTTCTTGTTCTAATTTAATTCTTTATTACAAAGGTCTCTATTACATACTGTTCTCGCACACGTCTCTCCACGATCTAATTTACATTCGCCAAAACGCTTCATCCACGCGTTCTCTCTCTCTCTCTCTCTCTCTCTCTCTCTCTCGCTCGCTCGCTCGCTCCCCCCCCTTCTCTCACTCTCACTCGCGCGAAACTAAACATACTCACAATCAGTAGCCGGTGGCTTCGGTGGCACGTTCCGCGAGTTCCGCGATATTTTTTGTAAACGTAGAAGCATCGATAAAGCGTGCTCCTTTTGTTTCTATTAAATCTCGAAAGAGACGAATTGGAGATGTTACACGCTCACCAAAGTTCGTCTGGGCTATAATTGTCAGAACACTCTGAGCGAATATAAATTCCACCCACGAAAACACCAAATTTCCATCGTCGCTATACTGTGTGCCTTATTTTAATTTCACATGGAACTAGTTCTGACGAGAGACGCCAGCCGTTTTGAATTAAAGAGGCTTTCATCAGGGTCGTCCATTCTTCAGACGAAGCGGCATTCTGTTCTGACGTTTTATGCCTCGGTTCGTATGTCTCTTATACGAAGACATATACTTCACTATAATAGTAACCAGCCGAGGGAAATCGTGTCGCCACTTTCCGATGGTAGAACGCATTTGGACGATTCCAAAGTGACCATACTTTTGTCTCTAGTTGACATCGAAAAGAGTGCCGACGCGGAGTATCCCGTCTGAGACGAGTCTTACGTTCGACAAAGCAATGCACGACTATTACAATCTACTGATAAACACTTTTGACTAGCCGGTACATTCCTAAAAAGTCTCCTCACAAGAGATCACGTTTTCACGACGCAACGAAAGCGTGGGTAAATACTTCTCATATAACACGAACGTCACATATGGCGTAACAGAGCGCTAAGTTTTTCCATTTTCTCGTGGCGTGCAAGCGCCTGAAATTTTACCCCATAATCGGTAGCGTAATCATAAGCGGCGCTACAAAACGTCACGTAAGAAACCCATTTTGCTTTTAATCCAATGAACAACTATGACAATCGGTCAAGAAATATTATAGTACCACTCTGCCGCAGCGAATACCCGTCTGAAAGGCTCCGTAAGGAATCACGTTTTTCCAGGCGGCGCTGCAAAGAGTGTCGACACAAACTGCCTCGTATAAAACGGACCTTATACGATGTCAGAACGTTTTTCGCGAATTTTAACCCGATAGTCGGCGTTGCTCGCGTACACGCGGCTTCCTTATGCCCGGGGCATCGTTCTCGATGTCTCGATGACGCCCGAGGCAGGATTCACCCTCGAGATTCCTTTCCGCGTAGAGAAGAGCGTTCCTGGGGACCTGGCATTCTTTCGTGGATACTCAGCTTTATACCCGGAAGCCACTAGTCGTGAATTTTTTTCGCTGGCTAGAAAAGGCCAACCGCCGCGACAAGGGGAAACGTTGGCACACGGCTACGGTTTTTGTCCGCGCGTTGGAATATGTACGAGAAAATAAGCAACATTTATCGCTCGTGATTGTTATACAGCGTCCTAAAATTATAACATTCTTGAACTTTGGTCGATATCGCGAGAAAGCATATAATTGGCAGGCTACTAGCTAAATTGAGAAAGTTATTGGGAAAGAAGGATGTTGAAAAGTGGCCGAAATCTGGGTAACACGGGTATCTAAAATATTGGTAAGGTGTTATTTTTGCGGTTCGAAGAAAGTGTCAACGTACGATATTTATATTTATCGGCAAAATGATGGAAAATTAGTACAGAAGCTAGATGAAGCAGAAACCAGATAGCACGAAAAATTGGAGATCCTAGGTGTCGTTACAATCAGTCCGAGGATCTCCAACCGTACCACGGCACAGTGGGGTAATTGGCCCGAAAAAACCATTCTCTAAAACATCGTTGCTTGGTAGCGATTGATGAATCTTTTAAGGAATTTTTGCAAATTCTGCCGTTATGGAAGGTTTAGGGTAGGTATACTACGCTACGTAGGTATATATTTGTATAGTTATAAATATTCGAAAATAATCAATATTTCAGTACTTTTGTTTACGATTACAAGATTTGATTAACGATTTTGTTATGGTATTTACTAGATTCTAAGGCACCGGTTTCGTCCGGTTTCACGTTTTATAGCTAATTTATGTTATATGCATATGGCCTTCGTTACCAAGCAAACTTTTTTATCATCGGGTTTTCCTGAACTTGTCATAAAACAACTGGCAAAAAGTAAGAATTACTCTATCGGCATTGAAGACGTTAATGTTACGCTGCATTTAGTCGAAATGGGCTGGTCTGAGAGTACGCATCAAATAGACCAAATCTACTATTCACCCTATTTTTCAAGGGGTTTGAAAAGTCTTAGAGAAAAATGTTTAAAACAAAAGGTAAATGGTATTCAGACATGTACAAACTTGAATTTATCCAATTTCGAAAACAATTTTTTTTTATAAGAAATTAAGTTATAAAATGTTATAAAATAATGTTAAAATTTTTTTCAATTTCATAGCCTGGTATCTGAGTTTAGACGATTTCAACGACCTACTACATTATAACCTTGACCCTGCAAACAACGCTACAATATTTACAAAATATAGCTACAAAATACGTGTGTGGGTAATGTTTTGAAAACGTCTCAACATTAGCCACAAGAATCGGCAGTAAAAAGTATAGCATCCTATTTAACAATTTGAATGCAACATTCACGGAATACCCCAATGTTATCTCAAGGCCATTCAATTATTATCATGCTATGTATCCTACGATACAGTACAACTTTTATCTGAAACAGTTTTTCATATCTCTGGTAATTATGGAACTAACCACGTGTAGACACTTAAAACGGACATACTGTATGTAAGTTGCAACACGAGTTACCTTTAACCTTTCCACGGGTATTCACTAATACTTCTATCGGTTTGTTTTCCCATAGAATATTAATATCAACTTTTGGCTGAAATGTAATATAATTGGGCTGAGTTTGAATTGTTATATCTAATGCATTTCATGCAACTCTTTGAAATGAACGATTTTCAATTTTTCGCATCTATTTTCTACTTCATCTGATTTTTTAACAACTTCCCTATCATTTAATTACGTATATTATTAATTGTACTGTACGATGGACTCATAAGTTCTTCGGAAATTGGTTTCCAATTAAATAATATATTGAATGGAACAAAGTAGCTTGAATTGCAATTCCAATTCAATGGTAAATTGAGCATTTATTTAATCTGTGTTATTTTGTACGAGCATTCGTTTGGCTCTGTTGAAATGCAATATTTCGATGGATATTGTTAATATAAGAATATTTTAGTAATGATCGTTCAATTGTTATTCATTTCATAACGGTATCGGCTTATTTGAACTGCTATTCAATCGCGATGTTGTCACAATCTATTTTGCCCTAGGCTGCGGAACTTGCAAGTGCTTTTGGAAAAAAATGGATTATTCTACTTTTTTATTATTATATAATCGGTAATGCAGTTGGAAACAGAACACTTAATACCGTATGTACTTACAGGTACATAGTATTAGCAATCCTAAAATATAATTAACCATCATGACTTTTGAAAAATGACTTTCAAACGGGCGGGATGCTCGTCGATATTAATCAATTTCTCTTACGATTAAACGACATATGGAAATTCCAATTCTCTGAAACGTACGAGGGACGTATGCTTAATAGTGTCTTCAAACGCTTAGAGGCTCGAGATGCGTCGTGTATTTTTAGCCAATTTTAATGACGTGTAACAGGTTTTAGAATTGCAAAAGAGTATCACCGAGACTCGTTCTCCTGAACGAATGACGACAATTTTTACTTGCTTTGCCCGAGCGCATGAATCGCGCGAGGCACGCATGGAATTCTTTTTCATTGAATTTCCGGCTACCGATGAAAAGAGATTGTTGACGACGATATACATATAGCATCGGAGAAAAAATTGAAAAACATGAAAACCTTCAAAACACGCTGTTCCAAAATAGCCGATATTTTTCGCCGGAGCGTTCCGTAAAAGCCAATCAACGTACAAATTCAATTGAGCACATTACAGCAGGAAGGGTGCAGCCCAATTTTTACGAGCCAATGTCTGTTTTAGAAAAAAACTGTTTCTACAAATGTTGTATGTTACATTACGGTATATTACACGTCATAACTAAAAAAAAAAAACGGCAAATATGGACCTGCAATGTATGCAATTAACCCCACCCCGTTTGTAATATTTTAAACAAGCGTACTGCGTTCTGTCCTAACTTTTCCGTGGAAATCTCTTTTTTCTGTCTTTTTTTTTAACGGTCCTACGAAATTTTCTGTCGCGAGAATATTGAAAGAATATTTAAAAATTATGTCAGGTTCATTTTCTTTCAATTTTGCTATTTCTTTGTGCGTTTTATTTTATTTGCATCAAGGGCAGTCAAAGGGGTGCTTTTGAAAATACGACAGGCGCGTCGATCTATTTTTGAACCGTGGATTATAGCTGCATCGTCCTCCCCCTTGTCGCTCGATTTACGAGCACGAAAATCGCTTGGTGCTCCGCTCGTTTCACCGTTCGCAGACAACTTTGGCGCTCCCGATATTTTTCGGGAATCGCCTGGAAATAAATCCACACCAGAAAATCGCGACGAGTCGACCACTCTCCATTTACGTAACTGGGATTAGAATTGAAAGCGCCAATAACATGTCGTGTTGTTACGTTGAGAATCGGAATTAATGATTGTTTTTGCGCCTCCAATACGTGACTTTGAAAGAAATATAAGGTGCTTTATAACTAACACTCGTACAAGAAATATTGAATTAAAATTGTATGGGACGTCGATTGGGTAGAACAAACAAGTTTTTACGACAGAATCCTGAAATTTCACACGTTTTCTATATAATTGTCAACTTGTTGAAGGTTTGTTGATATCAGTTCAATCGAGTGCGTTCAAAATTCTACTTGATCTCCCGTTCTTTATTGTACAATGATGTTTACAATGATGAATTGACCAATGCAGTAATTATTTGTATGTTTTATTCATTAAAATTTTGTAATATTTGAACAGCATAGAAACGAGCTCATTCATAGGTCGTTATTTTTGCAAAATTGCATTGCGATAATGGCTATCTAAAAATTTGCCACACCAGTTGTATTCGTTATTACAATAACATGCCATCGATATTTCCATACAGCTTTCAACTTTGGCATTAATCTGCGCAGAAATGAAACGCGTATTTGAACTGCAATACAATTGTTGCAGCTACTAGATCATTCCAGACGTTTTCGAGATTATATAGGGAAAAACTTATGATTCGACAATAACAACAAATATTTGGAATAGCCACAAAAATATCAAGCACCTGATTTACTTCAGATTGTTCATATTTACAAGCTTGCCGTTAATTTCGATAATTACTGTAAACTGTCGAACAAAAATAATATAGTAGTTCACCGTTATTTATCACGATTAAAATTATAAACCACGTCAGACGAACTTCCCTTAACCTGTTAACGCCTAGTGTCGCATTCGGAGAATGCATTCAATTTTTCATTACGTCAAAATGCGTTATAAAAATGAATCTTGCAAACAAAAATTGAAGGTAAGGAAAACATCCTTTGGGCGCTAACTAGTTGGGAAAGAAATTCGTGACTAGACGCGAATATAAATCGCGAAAAATTGAACATTCAAGAAATTAATCAAAAATGATATTTTTGTTATTATAAAGTTGGCCGACCTATGCAGAGTGCCTCGACATAAATTATCGCTAGTGATGCGGTCGAGCGGTGAGAAGAGAACCCGCCTCGAACCGATTGTGAAGGAACATTGCGTAATCTTCGAGCTCTCGATTATGGAAAACCGTGCACGGTTATATTGCTCGCTATGCGTGTAACTTGTTTGCTCGCTCTTCGTCTCCACGCTTTCCAAAGATGCTCGCGAGCGTAACCGCGAGTCGTCTGCTCGCGAGTGCATTGGTACGTAGCGATTTCACTGTGGTACCGCGTGAAAGTCAGGACGTCCGTTTCCTTGCGGCCGGCAGAAGAAAATATGTGCTCCCGTGCACCGCACCTTATCATTCCTGTTATTATACTATTGCACGGTGCCGTGTCGGTTGTCTGACTGTGTTTGCACTATTTAATTCATCACGTTTGCAGTACGTATTTCTGAACGATATCGAACGTTGCAACGAGTGCACCAGCGCTATTTAATATTGCGTAGCGATTTCGGGGGTAGTTTAAATAAAACAAATAATGGATATTATTAAACATGTTGATTTTCATATACATACATCGGTGCTACGGATATTTGAGGAATTCTACCGGTCTCTAGTAAATTCGCAATTTACGGTACATTTCTATGATATCAAGCCACTACTTCCGTTTCGATTCTTTCGTCTTTATGGTTTTCGTACATGTCTGTTGGGTAAAATAATTGATACAAATAAGCGGAAAGGGTAATTAAAGTATTAACTCTACTGTTTCTATATCTATACTTCCTGAAACATCGTATGATTGGTTACATAAATGGCTCAATAAATCTACAAGTTATCTATTTTTGGGCAACGTAATTTTATATTTTCAAAATGGAGAACTAGCATAAACGCATTCGGCATTTTCGCACACTTGTTATTGTTCTTAAATTGCTAGACAAATCCTCGTAAACTTTTCATAATTGCTTTAAAAATTTGTGCTAATTGATTAAACATGTACACTCTGTGTTTGTCAAAATATGTTCTGACTAACATTTTTCATGAATACACTTCTTAAAATAAAATATACGCTGCTGTTTCTTAAGTTACTGAAACCCCGAAATAGTGGTCGATTAAAGGAATATATTAATTTGAATTAATTCTCTCTCCTAATAAATTCATAATTTTATATGGTTTAAAGTAAACACTTAATGCAGCAGGTAAACAGCATTTCTGATTAATTACGTAGTTCATAAATATTGAAGATGATAAATGTCAGGTATAATTAGCGTTTTCACCTAATGACGCAGTCAACCAACTGAATTCGATTATCGCTGCCTTTATATGGGCTTAATTGCATGAAATTACAGCACTACAATTAATTAATCATTAATCGTGGTACTTATCTTCGTTTACCTCGGTAAAACCTCGTTTTTGTGCACAAAGAAATGATTATAAACTGCAGAGCAGATAAAGTTAACGTTATATTTCTGAGCAATAACTCTTAAGCCACATATTTCTTTCTTCAAAATCAAGAACCCTTTTATTTTTGTAATAGCAATAATAGTAATGACTGAGCACTTAAACTAACCGTATTTTATAATATGATGCAAGGTGGTGAAAAAGAATAGATTCGAATTTTATAAGTATGAAGTATTTGCCAACGAAAATTTGGCGGATCATTTATCCGCCAAATACAAACATATATGTATTCGAAAGTAAAAACACGCAATATATATATATTTTACATATATTTTACAAGTAATACATCCAAGAAATTTAAGTAGAATAAACCATCTGTTCATGTTTAAGAAAAGCATATTAAGTCTTCATTAAACATGCTTTCGTTCGCATAACAGTAGCAGAACAATTTATTATGGATTTCAAAAGGATGATACAGTAATTACATAAAGCATTATAATCATGTAGTTCGAGAAAAAATTATGTATATCAACCGTTCCTTATATGTCAAGGTAAAAAGTCACGAACGGCAATGTTTGGCTGGCCGAAAAGCAAAATCCGTGCACATTAAAAATATTTTGTTCCTGCTTTTCGCGGATAACATGGAGAATTTCCACGCACGGTGTAAGTTAAATGCACAGGAATCACAATTGTTCCGCAAAGTCTGACAAACATTTGACGACCGCGACGCAACACTGTTAGCAAATTTTCTGCGCTCGCATGATTACTCGAAAATATTCAACTGTAACTCTACATGTACGATCTCACTGTCTGCATTATAGGTGCAACCACGTCGCCGTCATCCTGACCTGCCCGAGAAATCCTCATGAAAGACTGGGAACTCAGTACTCAGAATAGCATCGGTATTGTAGCCATTTCTTTTTTTATTTTTGCCCCCTCTTTTTATGTACACCGCCATTGTTCGCGGCTATTGCATTTCGATCTGTTTCTCTTTCTGCAACATCTATTTGTTTTGTTTTGTTTTTTTCTACTATGTTTCACTCTTCCTACTACTTCGATTCTTTCCTATTTGTTTTACTTCTTTACTATTGGAACGCAAGTATAGTGGTGATGGTGAATGAGAAACGTCGCTGGTTAGAAACTAATTGACTTGAAGTTTCATTAGCAATTTACCGATGGGTGAGATCGGTTTAATTTATGTCGCTCTGTAGCCTTGTGAGTTTGAAGTTTCTAGTTAGTCTTTTTGTTTTGTTCTTCTTTCTTTTCCTTTTCCTTAGTTACATTCCGTACGTTTAGTATTATGCTTTGACAAGCCCGACGACTCCATTGTATCCACGTAACTTGTCAAACGCATTGCATAACCCGCTTCCGTGATATTCGTCACGGGCGATGAATTTCTTCTAGGAGGCTGGATGAATTTGTAAATGCAGTTCACACGAGGTACGTCATCAACTTGATCCATATGATTCCCCCCTAAAACGTACTGATTATGAGAATACTAGTTCATAATGTAGAATACAGAACTGTTCAGAACTTTCTAAAGATTGTAAGTGAATGGTCATGTTTTCTGATTGAAACTTAGATACTATGGAGTAATAAAGTTTAATATATTTCATTGCAATATTTTAAAACGCATAAATTCTTTTTCCCTTTTCTTTTTATCAAACATCGAGTTTATCTAATATGGAAGACATCATTCTAACAATAATTGTTAATCTGGCTTAAATATTGCACAGGCTTAATGCTTAATAATGCTTATCTGCAGCTCGTCTCTGTTGTTCTAATTAGATTTAACGATTTACGCATTTACTACGATAATCATCTAATAATCACCTTCGTCGGCAACTATTGTTGTTTCCAAAGATGAAAACATTCTATAGTCGAGAGTCAGTAATACAATCACAGTAAAACATTACACCCGTGTACCTTTCAAGTCTGTTACGTAGGAAGTATTATTTCATTTCTTCCTTCTATAATGCCCTTATTTGGAAATCGAGGGTGCATGCAGTCGAGTCTGCCCCTTCCGCGACGTCGCGATGACGTGACCCTTTGGGGGAATCTTTCCGGACTCCCTTGGAATTTTCCGTGCCCCCACCAGCTTTTTGGTCCGGATATCGAGTATAAAAAGGGCACGAATTCTGCTCTCGGCGGCTCAGTATTAATCTAGCTTCGAGTACGTTCCGTATCGACTATTTTGATATTGTTGCTCAGCGAGATCGGGTTCCGAGTCCCCTTCGAGCAAACATTACTAAATTCTTACACGGGGCTCAGTATTAATCTAGCTTCGAGTACGTTCCGTATCGACTATTTTGATATTGTTGCTCAGCGAGATCGGGTTCCGAGTCCCCTTCGAGCAATTCTTACACGTTTTCATTTTCTTAAAGACGTTATACTTATTTTACGGTATATCGTCAGGCCTTTGTTGGGCAATATACATTTCCAATCCGTACAGATTGAGAAATGTGGATTTTGTAGTTAATAATCAAACTGTAGAATAACCAAAGAGTAGGAAATATACGTTTAATAATATCATACGCATTTTTCTCATTGAATCACCTCTGACAATCATTAGCAGTAAACGTCCCACCAAACAGATACACCTTAACCGCTCGAGGTGTATCGCTATAAGTTACGAGTCTATTTTTACTAACAATCCTGTGGCTCCCGGTGATGAAATAGGCACTGGTTTGTCCACGATTACCATCCTGTGGCTCCCGGTGATGAAATAGGCACTGGTTTGTCCACGAAAACCTTCCTGTGGCTCCCGGCGATGAAATAGGCGTTGGTTTGTCCACGAAATCTTACCATCCTGTGGCTCCCGGCGATGAAATAGGCGTTGGTTTGTCCACGATTACCTTTACCTTCCTGTGACACCCGGTGATGAAACAGGCACCGGCAAGTTCACGCACTTCCTATCTACGCGGCTTCCAGTGACGAAATACGCACTGGCCGTCCGTAACTAACAAACTCTTAAACAACCGATCCTCGGCTCGCGCAGCTGTGCCCCTTAGCCCTCGGCTCGTAACAAGTCATATGAATTTAATTGAATTAGATTTAATTCAAATACGAATATATGCCCAGTACAGAGGTGTAATATTCCACTGGGCAAAGACGCATGATCTATAGTTCAACTAAATCAAAATTATTCCTGTGAAAATACCCCGTCTTTATTGCAACCTATTGACATGTTCACTGCGGCGGTAAATATACCAGAAAACTGGCGGAAACATCAGCTTTGCGCCTAGCAACAGTTCAATGAACAAAATCGCACGGGAAAACAACAATTTCATGAGGTACATATACAACCTAATCGAAACTTATTAAACCAAACGCTGCTCCCGGCATATACTCGGAATTGGCACCACGTTCAACGCTACCGGCGTCAATCGCAGATAAATCTATCATTCTACAAAGACGAACCAGAATTGGTTCAGTCCTCTATCACGCGTCGCGAATGCCCGCTACATTTTCTAACGATCCGCCATCAGCCGGCGCGTTTATTGCCTTCTGTTGTTCCTATTCTAGTTCTTCGTCCGAATTGATTTGCCGCGAGACCCACGGATTCGAGGCTCCCTGCCGTCCTTTCGTAGAATCCCCCCTCTCTGTTCGCGCGACCTCCTATCTCTCTCCGCCTGTGTTCCTCCGGGGCGAGAGTGGCCGCAACCGCGAATTACTTCGCAATTTCCCGAAATTGCGCAATCCGTGCAGGCTAATGGCCACCGGGCCGTTGTTGGTCGAGTTGCGTGGGAGGGGACGGTGGTAGCGGTAACGGAGTGGGGACGAAGAGGTAACAGAGGGGACAACGGTCTGTGTGCTGTCGAAGGGATGGACCACGGGTCGGCGGGGCAGCGACCATTAATTAAGCAGAATCATAAACCCAGTCGGTCGAGAGAGCGCGGTTGCATCGAAAAATATAAACGACCAGACCGCTTTACTTTCACGAATGAAATCCGCTCGGTGTTTAGCTGCTCGGCAATGCACTCGACAACTGCGTCGCGCTGCAGGTTTGCGTCAAAGGGGAACTTTATCATTGGTACCGATTGTCGCCCTGATTTCAGTTTCGTCTGCCTCCCTGCTGTGCACATGCACGCTTTGTGCTTAAAAATTTCCAACACGCTTCGCGAGCTTTCGAAGAAATCGCACTTTTTTTTTGTCCCGTTTTGTCCGTGCGTGTAAGAAATTGTGCCGCTGTTGTGCGTGGCAGTTTTTATTTATTGACGGAAACTGGGGAACGGTATTTATCGATTGAAATGTAACGAATAGTTCAGAATAGCAAAGTTTTGTAATTATATTAACCCTTTGCCTGCGGAGCGCTCCAAAATGAAACGTTCATATCCGTGTAACGAGCCACGGTGTGCGACCGTACTATCTATTACGAACAAAAAACTTTTTATTGGAAAAGCGTACAATGATGGCGCGTTGACGGCAGACTTAACAGTTCGTTATTTCAATTGCTTCAGAGTTCAATTTATAGGCTAACTATAGGCGCTGTTCGCAGGCGGAGGATTAAACAATGCTTTACATTGTATTAACATACTTGAGTGCGAGGTAGCCTTCGAGGTTTGGGCTAGGTTTGGGTTGAACTAGAGCACACTGTGCTCTCATTTTTTAATTTCAAAGTTAATATTAATAAATAATTTTCAGTGCAAATTTTAATTTCCGATTTTTGTTCCGTAGATGTAATACCTACTCTGCAACTACCATTCGAATTTTCCTTCATCCACCATGGTCTTTTTTTACTTTTTTCAGCATTAGTTTGTTTTCTAATACTGAACGGATTGTTTTTCAAATCGGGCTTGACTAGTGCAGAAACCGACCACATGCTTCCACGTTCTTGAATTTCACTGGTATCCTATTTTGTTCTTTTTTTTTGTGTACCTTTTCCTCGATTGCTTTTGTGCTCGGCAATCGATTTCCAGTTTTGACCGACCAGTGGGGAAACGTTTCAACACCTTGTTATTAATGAAATACCTTACCCGGTGTAAGAAGCTGTTGACAGTATACATATTTATTGAATCGTACTGATGGAATATTTAAATGATGGCGGGCACACTACTATGCACTATCTAAGCCGCAATGAATACTTAACACGACCGCTTCTGGCGTCAAAGGATTGGGCGGTAGAATTTAGGTCGATTTTCATAGCGCGTTACAGCGTTTGCGGAATTGATGAAATTGCACAACGATTTGGATGGCACGATTTTGTCGAGTCTAATGTACACTGAGGCAGGTGTATATGCAGCTCAACTTTGTTTTGTCAAGTGCAATCGTACCCATATTTTCTAATGCACTAATCGCTGCCGATAGACATCTTCCACAAATAAATTCTTAACCTATGTAGGTTGACGAATTGTTATTTTGGGAGGTATTTTAATTTGAATATTGCTAAAAAGAATCATTATTCTCTTACTAATGTTACTTTTGCGATGTATATATATATACAGTAATCCCTCGAACAGCGCGGTTTCGGGCATTCGCGGATTTTTCTTGGACAATTTTTTTTTTAGTCTGGACACATTTATTTCAAATTAATTTGGTCTGTGACTAGAAACAAATGCATTCTTGTCTTCTTCTCCAAACAGTTTGATATCTTTTTGAATTCGATGTAGGCATGTAGTTGCTCGATGCATACGGTAAATGTGTGGTCGCAAGAACCCAACATATCGACGGCCAACGTTAATTGGCAAGCTTTAATGACCGGGCTACGTGTCGACCAGATGACAAAAGGCTTCCAAACTTGCCATAAAATCGTCCCAAAAAAGTAAATTTACAAATTTTTACGCTTTCCTCACTCCTATCGTCCGGGAAAGAAAAACCGGCAGCGAGCAGCGGAAACAGTTAGAATTCGTCAGAGTAGGAAGAAATATGAATTAGTGAAAATACGAAATACATATATCTATACATAAATAATATATGTAATGTAGTGTAATTATATAATATACATATATCTACTTATGTATACTTATGGTACTAAATTTAGAAAATACATAACAGATGGATATGCACATGCTTTTAAACCATATAAATGTGTGCATCTACTTCAGTTCTTGTGTGTGTGATTGGGGAAGAGGGCTCCGAAACTAGGCGAATTTTACTCTACGCGGTCGGTCGCTGTCCCGAGCCCCCACGTTGTTCGAGAGCTACTGTGTGTGTATATATATATATTAGTAGTAAAAAAATATATATACTTTTAAATTTCTAGAGAATGTCGAGTTGCATCGGTTAATTCATCAAAAAATATATGGTTCCACGTGATAAAAAACAAAGTTGATCTTCACAGGCCCTTTGCACGTTCACTTACAGAGAAATTAATAGCATCAGAATTTTTAATGAAAATATTTTCCATAAGAGTGATACATATATGTAGTACTCGTTTTAGCGTATTGTATTAATTTGTATTATTCTTGCGCTATCAATTAATTTCCGTGGATTTGCATTAAACAAAATGAAACCATTTTGAAGTTACAATTATTGTTTTTGAATTACAGTGCTTTTTCCGCGCTCCAAACCTGTACTGTTTTTTAAAATAATTACATATGAAAAATGTAAGTTTCGAAAGTAAATTCGAGTTGAAAATTCGTTAACCACTAGTTACATTCCTTATTCTACTTTATATCTGTTCACAGTAGTAAGCTTGCCTATTAATTATTTCAAAAATCAATTTCTGGAACTTTCAAATTTTCCTCGATCGTAACATTTTGTTTTGCTTCAAATGCCAAGGACAGAGTATTTTGATACTTAATAAAATCAAAATATTAATCTAATTCTTTCTCAATATGACATAAATTTATCTATCACTGTTTACATCGAAATGAATCGATGTTCCGTTTCCTACATTAAACGTAGTTATCCAACGATACTCCAAGGTTGCACATCATATGCGTATGTGTAACAAATCTTTCTATACATGTACGTAAGTACGTATGCCGGTGGTTATGAAAGCGGCCTAAGTCACATATTTTTTGTTTCGAAATATGTATTTAATGTTTTGAAAATAAATATTAACTGAGTAATGCATAACAATATACTATTAAGTTAATTTAACGGTTCAATTTCCGACTGTTTTGTAAAAATTGGTGCCGCATTATTGTACTGTAATGAAATGGAACACAAAATTAGTGATAATATCATCTTTTATATTTTCGACTTATATGCTACGCGTGTGTTGCGAAAGAGAATATACGTAACACGCAATGGCTACACTTATTTTCGTACACGCGTCTTTTAACCCTCCGACAGCGGTGACTCGGGCAGCCAACACCGATATTGTACTAACCAGGGACGTTAATTAGCATAACGTTAAGCGTTCGCATTGAGGAAACATTGAACAGCATCACGGTTGCAAGTATATATTACGCATACAAAAACCGTAAAAAAAAAAGAGGAAAACCGTGGGACAATGCCAGAGTTAACGCGATTCAACTAGAGTTCTAGTGAACTAGAAACGACTTTCCGTGGCATGAAGCATACGAAGAACGTAAAGTTCGGTCTGCACAATATGCGTGTATTGGTTTCCAATATGAATGCACGTGCGCAATCAACTTTTTGCACAGAATTTTTTTGTTTACAGTTGAAAGAGGAATTTCTACACAGCACTGCCCTAAATTATTAGTTTCTTTTCTACAGTACTTGATGACTAAAGAGGATACACAATATATTGAACTTCCTTCGTTCAAGGTGGAAATGAAAAAACTATAGGGTACATTTTTTTTACTTAATGCATACTTTGTTGCGGAGTTATTGGTAATAATAATTCGAGCAATAGTTGTGATCCTCCAACTTGAATAATACACTTTAATTACATATGTTCATTTTAGCTATAGATAAGGTTTACTGCACAAGTTATTGATAAGGTAATATTGATTATTGGCTATCTGCCATCAGCCTAGTAAGGAGCAACTAAGTAGACGGAAAGATTGTATGGAAACTATCATTAAAGTGCTTACAATTTTCCTCTCCTCGAGTTATATATGTGTATATCGTTGAAATTATAAACGCATAGCTACTAACTAATGACCTCCAACCTTTCACTTTTCAAATGATCCAATAATTTTTTATCTTAGGATGTGAAGGTTTTCAATTCCTCTCATGCATGTGATGGCTTTAATACGACCTCATGAATAAGTAGAGTACGTTCAGCCGATAGGGCAGATTAGTTTATTGGTGCTTGGTATAGTCAGCTTTAATATCGATCACTAATGTAAACGTCAGATTATGCACGACCGGGAATAATGGTTCCTGAATAGTTTCACAGTACATACTTGTATATTGGACTGAAAAGTGCAGAGAAATTAAGAAAACTTGTTACGAGAGAATAAAACAACAAGCATACAACAAATTTTCGCTAGAATAAAGTTTTTCAGGAGTTGCATTGAAGCGAGTTTTCGTAGATACTTGAAACGGCCACCCGCCTTTATGAATTAGACAACCGCCTGTTACATGTGAGTCAATGCTGAAACGTCGCGCCGACCAGTTCGCATAAGAACCAGCCTCCATTCCATTGCCGAAAGCTCGGAAAGAAACGACACTCGCAAGAATCTAATTACGCACGTATTACACAAACTCCCGTGCCGAGAAATAATCGCGCGTGTACACACTGAAAACGGGCATGCAGCTTGTATCGAGGATACGTATATTAGCCGGTGTAGTATGTAGCAGAGAGGCAAGCCGAGGTGTATCGAGGTCGACCGGTTCTCCAACAACCGTCAGCCGTTAAGGGACATTGCGACATACGCGCGAGCCACGGTTCTCCCTCGCCCTCTCTCGATCTCACGCTCCTTCTCGATCTGCGTCTCTCTTCCCTGTCGTCTTTTGCGCCGCACGATCCGGAGAACTCCGGGAATTGCAAATAAATTGTTATTACCTCCGAGCTGCCGCTTGCGCTTGCCCTTTTGCCTCCACCGCGACCTCACCGATTTGAGCATCCAACTTTTTAGTACACTCTGTTAACTATGTTTGCGCTCGTGCCCGGATTATGGATGATCTTTCACCGCCGGGACTGTATCCCGATTGCTCGATTGTGCATCGATTTTGGAGGTGAAATCACTTCATCGAAGAGATCGGTGATCTGGTTTCGTTAATTGTCCAAGCGGTCGTCTCGATGACAGGATAATGTTGCGCGTAGCAATTGTATTCGTTGAAAGCGAAGTTCTAACGGGAATAGAATAGGGGGGTGGAGTGATTAGATTATCGTAACGGAGTAACGCGACGCGAATGAAATAGAAACGAGAAAAGCTAAGTGAATGCGAGTGAAACGAAAACTGAGAAGTGAAAAGAATTGTCCAAATGAGACTTATTTTTTTATTCGGTCTAAACCCGTTTTTAGCATTCCGTTGATTTGAACGTTGGAAAAATTGCGCCTGGTTTCTAGAAACAAATCTTCCATCAGAATGATCACGATTTTGCTGTGAGTCATTCGGGATGGCTACAGTAAAAGTCCTTTAGTAACAAATCAGTTTAATTAAATCAGTATTCATGTCTGAATCCTCGCGTCTACCTCGACAACGACATAGGATTCTTGATTAACCAGGTGAGCACAGGCAGCGGCCAACATATCGCTCAAGCAATACCGCAACAACTAATTTTCTTCTTCGAAACTCTTCTCTGCCAAACTGTCGGGCCGCTAGCTTGCAGGATCTGTCGACTATTTTAACGCTTGCTTTCGAGACGACGTAACAGCCATCGCAGTCAGCAATATGTTGGACCATTTTTCCTACGCCAATTGTGGCGGTCGCTATGTTTAGCCGATCATTTTTACTTTCAATTTTTGCTCTCCTTTTCTTCGAGATAAACGTCACGAAATGTCAGCACGCTGCGCCTGCACACGCTCGCGAAATACGTAATTGGGCTCGATTTGATCTCGACCCCGATGTGTTATCCAAAGAGATAGCCCGGGCAATTAGCCTGCTAGATAATTAACTGTGCCCACCCCGTGCGTTAAAAAACACCGAAGACAACCGAGGAAGGATTTGACAGAGTGATATATATTTTCCTTGGCGTTCGCCGCGACTTTTACACGCTCCGACCGACAGCTCGAAAATCCTCTCCCGTCTCCCAGCCCCCTTTCAACCCTTCGCTTACTTGGACAGTGTTATTTATGCGGCGTTGGATTTCCTTTCTTCCGTTTCGCGTGCCTTCCGGGCTACTTTGCGAGCGTGCCTAGTAGCGACGATAGTTTTTGCTTCCAGAGGCGATTATGCTTCGCCACAGTGATTTGTCGTGATAGAATTTGGTTTAAGAATTCTTCCTTTCTTTTTCGTTTCACGATTTAAAAAGTGCTGCACTATTTCAGGTGTCGATAGCAGTTTACGTTACTTCACTGAGGCATGCGATGAAAATTTTACATCCTCAGAGTTGTTTACTTGTGCTAGGGATTTCTATGAATATTTTCACAGTATTCACTTGCTGACTGTGCGATTACGTTTTACTGTTAGTAGCTGGTTGGAGCATTTACTGTGTTGTTAAACTGATAAGAAGAGGTGCAAATCCTGCAAATCTACACGAGTATCTTCTGCGTTTAGAGTAAATAGTTTCTTGTGTGTAAAAATATAATTACTATCTCATACAGACGATAATGTGGTCTTCGGTAGCCGATTTATTTTGCAAGCATAGAATTGTTGGCGCATGAATGCAATAAATGCATTTATGTTTATGAGGCATAACACAAGTAAAGTTAAATTATCGTGGCAGCAACTTCATTTGACAAAGATGGGGTTTTGTTTCTGTAGTACCTACATACCGACGATATGAAATTCATTGAAAGATAAATAATGAAATTATTGCTGGGTAACTGTTTTTATCGCGTCCAATTGCAGTCTTCTTTCCGTTCGTCTTTTAGAAGCGAAAATTACGCATTGAAAAGAGTAAAACTGGGATCCCAATTGTGATAACAAGAAGTGTGCATTATCAGCGGAATTATTAACAACAGTAAAATAATCAGACGCTTTCTAACTGTAGAAAATCGGGACACTTTTGATAAAGTACGATGTGAAAATTGTGTTTGCAGTGTCACTGCGAATCACGCAGATCTACGTAAAATTTATATATGTAAATATATGTAAAACTTATTCAAATCAAATTAACCGTTTCTATGTACATGTACATATTCAAAGCATGAATGATATACAATAAGTGACAACTAATTAGAAATTTTGTATGCCATTGGTATCCTGCGTATTTTAAATGAAGAAAAATAATGACTCCTGCTAAGTAACGATTGCAATTAATCTCTCGTGAGTTCCATTATCCTTCCCTATCACTGGTACATTTGACTGCGATAGAATCGACAAGAAACGATTAATAAATCGTGGAGTGTGTTTTATTTTCTGGAAACACATAATGAAGTACTGTTTTAGCAATTGCAAGGGGATGTAATAACTTTAGTTTCGCATCATAATTTTCCCACTTATATAATACTTCTTCAAGCTGGTAGAAAAATTATTCGGATTTCTTTTACTTTGGGACTTGAAAACGGAAAAAATGTATCGAAGACACATGTAAGAGAAATACACTAATACTCGAATCGAAGTCTCGATTAGGTATTAGAATAATTGCGTAGGCGTGTATATATTAACAGGGTATTCCGTTAATTAATGCTGTGCTCTCTCGACCGTAGTCTATACAAGAATGGCTTCCTTTGGCAAAAGCGTCGGTCGTGAGGACGCCTACGTCGCCATGGCCCTTTTTAACCATTTTAGGGTTCGCCCCGAAGGAAAGCTACGCTAGACAAACACAGCGTGCATCGTCGAAATGCACATGGCCCGCCTCGGCCGTTCTTGTACCTCGAATATTCTAACACACAGAAAAGGAACTCTGACTATCATCTATTTATTCAAAGTTTAAATAAAATCGATTGAAAAAATGGCACTGACTCTCTGCTCAACCCAATATTAACTGCACAGAAATTGGTGCATGGATTAAGCTGCGTGATAAATTAGTAATTATCGTTCCGCAACTAACCCGAAACCAGCATTACTGTCAAATTTCGAGTTGCACTAGACAAGCCGCAATAGCCGCAATAGACTTAATACGATACATTATAACAATTGTATTGAATCGACGAATTTAATTGCGATACGACTACGCGTCGTTAGCTGTGAAATCAATATTTCTCGCAGAAACGAAAGAAATTACATTTGCAAGCGAGTTCGGGTGCCATATTGATTATGAATAATTCTAATTAGCTACGCTCTGTTTACTGAGAATTCATCCTTACGTTAATAACGCGTTTTGTTCTAAGTGCAACGAAAGAGAATTGTACTGTATTTCGGGTAACGTTGATAGGAAAAGCGTAGATTTTGCACCGAAAGAAAGAACATCGTTCAAACGAAATTTCTAATGTATAATACAATTCGTTACGAAAATTTGTCAAGCGTGAAATATGTAACGAGAGCTATTGAAGTTTTACAACTTATCTTTATAATTCAAGAAGGGAATGTGAATAGTAACTGGATATCATATTGGATCACACATAGGACATGAATCTGTTGCGCCAATGCTAGAAAATTGATTTAAACTGCATAATTAAAATGTTTGGAGTGTTTATTCGGGACGAGAACGGCGAATTTACTTCGATTACAAAAGTTATGTCTGTTGTAAGGAGGGGCACTCGTGAAACAGATTTCATCTATTTATACTCGAAAGCTGAATCGGTCCAAAAATAAAATCACCATCGTGGTAGATGCACATTGAGGTAATCAAATAGCGGCAGTGTGTTTCCCCGCGTGTAATGCCCGCCACATGCCACAAATGCTATATTACAATATATATTTTTCAATGGTAAACATAGAAATATCTATCATCAATCTCTCGTAGTACCTACTATGATTTCTTAACTCGAAATGTATACATTTATTTCTTGCTCAAAGTTTTTGTTCAAGGAACTAACGGGAAAGTGAGTTTCTTTTAGTGACATGACAACCTTTTATTTGCACAAATATATTTAGTGTACATATATGGTGATAATGTATGCACTGCTCGCGAGAGCTGTACGAAACTTATGGTTTAACGTCTCGAGGTTATAAGAATAATAATAATGAATGACAGCGTAACGAATAATTTGTGCATGCGTAATTGGAGGGCTCAGACCCCACTGAGTGTAAGTCCAACTTTCCCTGAACAAGAGTTACGTAGTTCAAAAACCTCTTTAAAAGAATGTCGACTTATCTTCCAACTAAACCCTGTCCATCCTAAGAAGTTTCGACGGTTAAATCATCGAGAGTACCAAGGTACCAAGGTTAATTTACCCTCTGGCTCGCCGTTCATCTGAACCCAGGAACTGGCACGAATAACGCGTAAAATCACCAGTGATCGTCACTTGCCCGTCCGTACACAGCATCCGATGGTGTGAACCGATAAAAAGAAAAAAAAAAGGGTTGCCATGGACCGAGACAGGGGACAACCGCATCGACCGCCTGGGTATCGGTATAATTTTGTAATCAAACAACCCGGTGGACGCTGTTTATGGCTCGAAACAGGAGGCTGACGTTGGCTGACGTCGCCAATGCCCGGCACACACGACTCCATGGAAAATCCGGTCGAACCGGCCAAGCAAAGAGAGGGACGTGTGCTGCGTGTCGGGGCTTGGTACTTCTCTGTCGAGATCAAAGGCAGGCGAATCGTGACAAAGAGAGCGACCGTTCGACTGGTTGGTACGAAAGACGGGCAGGGAAGAGTCGATCTTCGCCCTTCCTCTTTTGCCTGAAATCACACGAAGGTGTATATGCATGTATATACTATATACCGATGATCGTTAGGGCGATCGAGCATCGTGACGACAAAAAGGGAAAGTCGTTTGTTTGCCGAGTCTGTTAATGGCCGTCTTCGAGCCAGTTCGTAATTGGCGCGTCCACACACGTTCCCCGTTGCTCTCGGAGTTTCTTTCTTTCTTTCTCCTCTGTCCGTATCGTGCTTGGTTGTCCCTCTCGCTTCTTCGTACCTTCCTCCCGCCATCGTTGCACTTGTCACACTCGGCTCCTTTGGAGTCGTTGCACCTCAGGAGGAGACCCTTTTTCCTTCCTACCAGGACGACTTTCGTGGCCGCGATGATGGTTCGCACCGCCTCCGTTTGCACAGTCACTTACTCCTCGTGAATACTTCAGCGGAAACTGTCTGCGAAAGCGCCGCGGGGAAATCGTGGCCAGTTTCTTCTCGTGCTACTTGATTTGTTGTCGGTGGTGTGCTTTGAGGCTCGCGCGAATACTCGCGGTGATCTCCTTCCTTAAATGGCGAGCGTAGGATTTGTAACTTTTAATCGTTACTTGATCTATTTTTTTCTTTTCTTTTTTCTCCCGATCGGCATCGACATTTTCTTGCCACGGTTTTGTTTCCGTTATTGGATGAAGGCCTGAAATTCATCTCGAGTAGGAGATCATGCCGCATCCTAAGAATGTTCGGGCGATGCGAAAATTTGAATTGGAAGTTTGCGTGATAAACGAGAAAAATATTATTCAGGTTTATTTGAATTAAAATGATTGAAATGAATGCAGATCGTCGAGTATAGCATATGCATATGTGAGTATGTAAGTACTGTGTCGTCGTTCAATTTGGAGCATTCAATACATATTCTCCCGCAGCCCTATGAATATTTAATCGAGCCGTCGGGTGTTTTAATTTATTCAAATTACATTTGAATCATGAGTCATGTCCCTGTTCGGTATTTAGGTAGGAATAGGTATTGCTCGGAGATAAGTGTTCTCCGGTGAAACATTTCTTCGTTGGAGAACTCGGTTGAATGGTAATTATTCATTACATAGTAGTTGAATAATTTGTCGCGGCGCTTGTGCAGCTTGGAATATTCCGCGGACATATGTAGAAATCTTTTTAAGTATGTTGTGCAGGGTGACCTATAATCGATCACCAAGGTATTTCAGATAGTTCGTAGAGTTGAAGAAAAACGTGTTTAAAAAAAAGGTTAATTGATATCAACAAATGAATTTGTTGACGCCAACAAATTTGAATAACTTTGAACGGGGTGCTATCTAGTCGATGTGAAGCAGCTGTGATCTTCAAACATTAATAAGTCTTGCAACAAGAGTAATCACGCATAAGCAACTCGCTAATGTAGCAAAGAATTTATTCCGGCAACTATGAAATTCGTTTCTGGAAAGGAGAGTATTAATCAATTAGAGCATATCTTTTCTCGTCAACAATAGTAGCTTCTACTGCTTTCGTTGGTCGACTAAAAGTACTCGACGAGGAACGTATCGTTGGAAACAAGACGAAGGATGCCAATTGTAAGGCTCAAGGAAGGATTCCAAGTAATTACGGTTTACTAAAAAAAAAAGAAGAGAGAAACTGAGCAGGAAGAAAATATGAAATGCAGGCATTGACCGTTCGTTGGTTTAATGCAAAGGAGCATTTCATCAGTTTGTTCGGAGAAAAAGCGCAGATATGCGTTCCACGCATCCGGGCAAGGTGCTATTAGCTATTTGCGGTTTAGTGGTTTCATAATAGGCACGATATCCTAAGGACAAAGATCCTTGCGTCCACTTCCTCATTATTGCGGTGAATCAACAGGCCACGTATCGTCGTGTCTGCGTTATAAACTGGTTCGCCTTCTTTCAGTGCTCTTCCTATAGAATTTTTATTGGATAAACGTGTACTCTTCCGTTTCCTCCTTGCGAATTTTTTCACTCATCTTGTTATAGTTTGAACAATTTCAATACGTTTCAATGTTATTGAAAACAGAGCGTTTAATCATTTGTAACCTAATATCATTGGAAACAAACGCTCCCGCTCAGATTCAGATTTAATATTGCAAAATGAGAGAAAGAAAAGAATAGAAGAATAGATACAAATCGAGCTACGTAAGCTTGGAACCTAAGCTCGTTCCCACCTCTGCCGGTGTGAGAACAGTGATGAATGAATACATAGTGTGCAATTGTGTCCATTTCATAAAATCGCATACGAATTCAGATGAAGTGACTCTTTAATCAATATGTACTTTGAAAAGCAATTCACTGCTCCATGAAAAAGCGCCCTGTATCTTCGTAACGAAATAAGTCACTTACGTAATACCTCTATAATTTATCCCTTTAACGCGCTGACAGTTTCCCATACATTTGCAGGGAATATCGATACCCATAAGAACGCTCCTATAAACTCTACTTTCTAATAGACCCAACTCGTCTATAAAATCCACCCATTTATTGGGCTCGGGGATACAACTGTTCCTCCACCGTGCGTCCATGTAAAATCCAATCCCGGCACTCGTAATTAACGAAAATTAAACGGAGAGCAAGCCTGAACGTAAGCGAAAGTATTTAACTCGACGCAGCCTGGTTCACGACTATTCGAGGTTTCAAATCCTCAAGAAACTGGTCCCGCTGGTTTGTGTCGATTTTACGCAAGTCTAGCTAAGCGAGCTAGCGATATTCCTGGCTTTTCGCGAGCGTCGCTCAGGCGAGACGGATCCCTTTCCGCGTATGAATCATCATTACGTTTCTACGAACCCACGGTACATTACAAATTACATTTCCTCGCGGCCGACAGGCTGAAAAGCAGCCACTCGAAATCTGGTCTGCACGCGGAGGAAAAGGAAAGGGTCGAATTATCCTGACGGAAGAACGCTCGCGGCCCGTCATTTTGCTCCGCGGACCGTGTCCCTCTTCTGCCTTTTCTTTTACCTCCCTGCGACTCTATGCGTGCATCTCTTGCCACCTGTGAACGCGGTTCAATGAATCGTAGCCGCGTTATTTCATGTTACGCAACCGAACCGTTGGATCGATGGAACGTCCCCGAGTGATAATCTTTCGTCTCGTTGGCGTTCGTGCAGCTTGGTCGGTGATGGTCGTGAACGCAACTCGAACGAACGAGATTGTTAATGTCACTTGATCGCTGTGCGGTAAATTGTCGTAGAGTATCGGCGAGTAGTTGAACGCGATTGGGGTGTGTAATTGCGATTGTCGAACGAATATATTCGATATATCAATATGTCAAATCATAATTGTCTTCCTGAATTTTTCCAATCCGATCTTGAAGAAATTAAACGCTGTCCTAATTCAACTAATATTTTCAATCACAGACTTGCACCGTTTTCCACTGCATATATCAAACTATGTTATAGTTTGGCTGGTCGAACTATGAAAGGATTAAACTAAATATCACGGAACAACGGTTCGCCATAGAGCATTCCCTGTACAAATATTTAATCCTTTGCGAATTTGTTCAAAGGGAACGAAATCAAACCTAATTGTTCAAACAATGCATCTATGCTTTTAACCCAGCGCGTTTCACTTTACAAGCACGCAAATAAACGCCAGGAACGTACATGTACGAACATGTACGGGAACATCAAGCCAATGCGCAAAGCTCGTAGAATTTCGCGTGGCACGATGATTTCCGTGTAGTGCATGCAATTTTTCAACGCAAATCCTGTTTGGGGAATAAAGAACAAAAAAATTCATCTCGCGCGTGGACGTACTAGACGGCAACCAGTTTTGATGGCAGATAAGAAGTTACAGTATAATCGACCGGGCTTTCCACTCTTACCTAATTACACAACCAGATTAATTAGCGTGATTGTAATTAGCGGCTACAAATTGTACGCGCGTGTATCGCTCGATTAAAAGCGCCCGCGTGGATTGAACCTTTTACGCTTCGCCTATCTTGTTGCTACTGAAGGGCGATTATCTACGTTCCGCAGAGTGTGGGAAAAAAAGAAGAAATTCTTAGCGTTTCAATGAACGTCAAAATATGGAAATAAGAGCAGCCAAGTATATTTCTTGGTTTGCCGCCTTATCGCGCAGCAATTTCGTTTGGTTCCGAATAAACATAGCGTCAGGACCGAAAATGCTTGGTCAGTATTTTAGTTGGTTAGAACGCTGTGAAATTAATAGCGCATATCGATAGACCATGTGCAACAAATTATTATTATTATCTGTCGTCGATTGTAATAAATATGCCAAGGGTACAGACACTGCGTTACGAAATAAACGAAGTATGCAGTAATAAATTGAATTGATGTATTGTATGTACGTATGTTATTTCCCTCGTTGCATGGCAGTTATGAAATGTGCACAACAATTTTCCTTGTGGTAGTCCCAAGTCCAATAAACTATAAGTCTCATATCAGAAAAGGAAATTTAAAGAGAAGTTCTGTGTACTTGCACTTGTCGAATTATCTATCAATTAATCAGAGTTGCGACGTTATTTGTCAAATGCCGTTAAGTGTATTCGTTTTGAACAGTTATTTCTGTGATTATGGTTGGCCCACCATATGTTAAGTATATTAATAAATAATCCAGTATTTCGCCTTATCATTGTTTTTCCTTGGTGGTAACGCGTTCTGAAACGTTTAATTCGTTCTAACCTGTAATCAGCCTAGTTGCATATTTAAAATTATGTTTTCATCATCGACACCTAACAATTAAGCGAGGACCTGACTGTCCTACGCTGTGCGTGTGTATCTCTGTTCATTTCTGTTCGCGCTAATATTTTATTCACAATCTGTCCACGATATTTTCGTCGGGGCTCAAAGTGTCTTTATCGTCTGCGACAAACCCGAAAAGAAGAGTGTTTCTCGGAGTGCGTATGTATTTAATGGACGCTCGAGGTACCCGCGACGTGGAAAAGAGAGGGTGACAAGGAGTGAAGAAGAAAGAACCGAGTGCACGAGAAGGAGGGACTGGAATATTAATAGAAGATTTCTGTCTTGACTAATTTACCGTTTCCGTTAGCTCGATACGGACCCCGCGGCTATTCCTCTGACGTTTTCCATGTTTTAGGCGGTTCTGTTTTCACGCGTTTTCCAAGGATTCGCTTGAATCCCTGACTCTCGGTGCAATTGCGATTGAGCTGGTTAAACGGTGAATTCGAAAATATTCGCGCAAATTAGCGAACTACACTTTCATTTGTACTTTTGCTATGAGAAAGAGGAACTCTTCTAGTGTCAAGTTGCACGGCCCACTTTTTAACTTTTATCATCTGTAGCTAAAGTTAAGTATACCGTGGAATACGTATGAGCAGAAGGCTAACGTGGACAAATCATGAAAAACCAGGAGGCAAGTGTTCGATCTCAAGCTACACAAAATGTACTAACTTAGTGGCAGGAATCTCAACTGTTAAATATACAACAACCTAAGATTTTATAAAGTTTTCCTGAAGCGAGTGTGGGATTGTGGGCTACAGCTGTGGGGACCATTCACAGTGATTTGAAATGGTCAGAAATTAAGGAAGGAATCCAGCTTGAATAAGAATCTAATAATTTCAATACTGAAAAGATTTAAGCCCTCAGAATTTGACTAGAACAACCAAATTCTAAGAATACAAAATCCAAGGAATGAACGCTGAATTGGAAATTATTGTTTTATTGGATCTTATTTACAGACAAATAATTTATTGTTATCTTAATAACAGATTGTAATTTAAAAATGCTTATCACAGAAAAACTTTCATTTTTCGTAACTAGCTGGTTAGAATTATTGCTTATTATGGAATCTTTTATCTCGAATTAACCGTGACAACTGGCAAAATACAATAGTAAATTGGAAAGTAGTCGCGCAAGTTAATATTTATACTTTTTATCGCTAATGAGGTTGTTGGGATGATTCCCTAATCGTGTTTCAATCAAGCAGAGATGTTGTCTAGCCATTCTGATCCACAATATTATGGGCGAAATATCTGATATGCTTGGCAACCGGTATTAAAACACCTTAGCGCAATAACCTCGTTAATTGGTATAGGTTACTGTAAAATAGCTACAGAAACGATATATTTATATCTCGTAAATGAAAATATATGTTGTTTGTTTCGATTCAAAATTTGGTTAGTAATTGAGCAACAATTCAAATAAAAATTTGAGGATTCTTTCTCTCCTTGTAAATTTGTGCATTGCATATGTTATATGTTATGTTATAATTGCTTGTCTGAACGAGAGAAAATGTGTTTGAAAGGGAGGAGTAAGTATTGCAAATCAGAATCACCCGAGCATATTCCCTTTAATTAACGAGGAATGTAATGCGAAAGATGAATGCATATCCAGCAGAATTGCAAGGACTGTTAATTTTTTGCAATTAAGCAGTGCAACGTGGTCTTTTTGTCCTTGTATTAAGCGTTTATCGAAAATTACAAATACATATCGCGCAGCGTAGAATGTTGCTGAACGTTATTCTGTCACGATATTTGCATTGTAACGCGAAGAATTTTATTATCATTTTACGCGCAACAAATTACGATTACACAATAATTGGAATTCACGTGCGTTCACTGTTTTATCTTCTCGGGATTAATGAATATTTTACATATGGGATGGCTGATAAGGCTATTTATTAAATAGTTCAACGCAAATTTCCTATCGGCGATAGCCGGAGCCATATAAGTTCAGAATCCTTTGAATTTTTTAGTTCCGATGACCAGAACGTGCTGAATCATGGTTACCAACTAGGCCATTTTTTCGAGATGATCTACTTCTGTGCGCTGTAACGTCATGTTTGTTTCATATTTTTAATATAAAAAAAATGTTACATTACAGTTCGAGGTGTAGTAAAAACACAGTAAAATCTTCAGTATAAAAATCTTTTCCCAATGCCTTATACAAAAATTCATAAAAATAGTGGAAAAAATCGCGCGTCACACTAGAATACCCCCTTAAAAAAACATGTTGAAAAGAAGATTATTCTTTTCCTTAAAAATTATTCCACGTCGGTGTAATGTAAATCGGTGAAGCGCAGAGGAATTTCTCTTTTATTGACCACCTTCATAATCACCAGTATAAAATATATCATTTTCTTAATAAGTACCGACGTCAAGGATTAGAAGCAAACTACAAATCGTATAGCAAATCAATTGATTATCAAAGGTTGATGGCTTATTTAAAATTTAAAAGGTTTGGGCGATTCGCAAATCTCTTGGCGAGCGAAAAAAAAACGAATCACGTCGTCCTATTTGGCCGGGTAATTGTCCGTCGCATTATTCAAATGGTCCGCGTATGCACCGTGGCGGTGTTTACACGCGTTTGCGCACACGCGCTTATGCACGACGTAACGCGCGTAGAGATGCACCATGAATCGTGAGTAATGCATACGCATTGGCGTAGCGAGCAGCTGGATGATGCAAATATTACGACAATGTTTTCACGAATCAAACGACGGAATTGTACAAACTATATTTCATTGAGAATAATCTTGGGGGTGATATATTCGAAGTTTTGCAGTTAGAAAGAATGTAACGACAAGTAGACTATTTCATCTTTTTACAGAAATTAAGTCAATCGCGGAAAACATGGCCTTTTGTCGTTTATGAATATATGTGCAATTCAAATTATTGTTGATGAGAAGAAGGATGGAATTTTCTCTACCTCTTTTATTTTTCATTACTTATTACTACTTAGAAGTGAATTAGCTATATCGACTATGCAGAGATAAAGGTGGTATTGTATGGCGAACTTCGCGAGAAGTTCACCGAAACCATTGTGAAACACTAGAAACGAAAACCTAAAAAATTATATTTCACACATTATATTGCCAAACGGTATGCGGCAAGTTTCACTGTTTCTCCAAATAGTTGTTCGATTCGTGAATACAAAAATTGTTGAACGGCCGCATAACAATCATCGCTTACTCATATTCATTTTGTCGCAATTAATTTCCACGTACACAAAATACAAGAAAGTGTAACTCATACCCGTGTTGCCACAATCAAAATACTGAATTATTCCGGGAATAAAACGTAAGCGAAATTATAATGGAGCAAAGCTGCATTGATCATGTTTTGTAGCGGAATATGCGGACCGATAAATGTCGTAGTGGAATGCGGCGGGCATTATTTAAACAGGTATATTACTTTATCTGCTAACCACCGATAACGAGTGGAACGTGCCTCGTTATTGCTCGCTCGACTGTGTGCGTGAAAAGTTCTGCGACAGTTTAACAACACTTGTGTGTGACACACGGTTCGTTTGCTTATCTTGTACGAGCGTTTTCATTCGACCGACCGGACACCCATTTTTTGATTGTGCACGTCCCTCGCATTCTCAATAATTGGATGTACGCACGCGAAAACGCGTTATTGTCGCGAGTGCCGACGAAAATACATGGCTGTGCAAGGTAACGCGAACAAACAGTTCTGGGATATATTTCTCTGCCCCCCTAGTGAAATAGATCGAATTGCTACGGTTCAGGTAGATTCTATGCTCGAATTTAATTCATGTATAATAAATGTATCTCGAGTCGCGCAATTACAGATTTGAATAATTTGCCATCATGTTCACGAGAACAAGGCGATTATCCTCTTGGAACGTTTTAGAAGATTGTATTTTGTACTGCTTACTCGCTTTATTGAATCTTATGTTTCCTACGATTATGCAATGTGACCGCGATGCTATAGTTACGAAGTCGAAGTATTTTTAAATGCATTGTCCAGACTTCGGTAAAGAATTACGGTTATTGATGTAATAAAAACAGCACTTGATTCTGACAACAGTAAACTGATTGATTTATGATACAGTATATGGATCCCAAGGCAGCCGCATTTTTCGAATTTTCCTACAGAAACACGGAGCACTATTAAATACATTCGAATTGTCGTTACTTAACAACCTTCAAATCCAGGACACTCTTAAACATATTTTAGCAAATTTCTATTACATGCGCGATTACCTAGTGCACCAAAATTGTTTAAAAATTCTCTTAAAACGCGTCCCATCAAAAGTTTTTCACCTTTACACCGTCTCCACTCTACTTTCGGTTCTAAAGGACGTCACCTCCAGCTGGAAAATCCGCGAGCAAAAGAGAAGAGCAAAATTCCTCAAGCGGAGAACAATCGAAAACATTTGGTGAATTCGAAATCATCGTTGACTTGTTCGCATGAGTGGCTCGTCTATTTTGAAGGTTCTTCGTCTGCGCGTCCTTTATCGTACGTTCACCCGTTTTTCACGTAAAGTAGCGGCTGGCCAGTGATTTCTGGGCACACGACACCACGCATCTGATAATTCATTATGCAAGAGACGTCATGGTGCACGAACCGAGCATAAAGACGAAGCCATGACGACGCTTTATTTCTTGTTACGGCCACCCTTTGGCTTTTGCGTCTTTATTGTGAAATTCATTTACCCTTCGCCGCGCACGGCGGAACCCTTACTGTCGGTTAAAACGAAGAGGAGGCCGCGATAATTGAAGTCGCGGCGTAACATCATCCTATTAACTCTTCTTTATGATCGTGCGTGTTTATTAGAGGGAGTGGAGAATTTGAAAAATAACCGGCAGTCGATGGTGCGCAGGGTCCAGTTCGTAGGAGGATGGATAATTAATTTTCGAGAAGTACAACTTGATCGCAATAACCTTTTTCCTTACACGTTGTCTAATTCTTGGCAATACAACGGAAAAATGATTTGAAACTTATTAGAAATAAGAAATTTATTATGGCAAAAGTTAAGCCTACCGAAGATTCTATCAGAACGTAATTACAGTACTATTCGACTGTAATTACGGTCTGATGGAAGAAAACCTTCCATTGATTACTCATCGACTTGTACTCTAATATAGTAGAAAGCAAAGTACGTACCACTCATTAATGACCACGTCATTTCTTTTTAGGCATCTATTGTAATTCGAGTATCTTAATATTTCGGCACGTCGATATGTGATAATAATTTCTGGCAAATGTTTTTGAAATACGATGATAGAAATATAATTTATTAGATGTATATTAGATAATCTTCCAGACAGAAAACGGACAAAAGTTATTGTAATTGTTACTTTAATTAATAATATATAACTGCTATTTAATTACTTTTATAGACTTGCTTAAAAAAATCGATTAACCTCTTGGAAATTCTATTTATCTTGTACAAGTAATAACTCGACTGCGGAGATTCATGCTGTTACGATATGCACAGTATACATATGTCCAAAAAGTATGCAAAGTATATGCAGGACTAATATGCACTTGCATATAAACCAGAAATTTCGCACAATTATGTTCAATCATTAATTAATGTATTTCACATTATATATGCATTACACAAATTGCAAAATAAAACAGAAATATATTATTGAAGTCGTTTAAGGTTGAAACGTATTTCTGTCAAAGTCCCATTTGTTTCATTCATTTCTCGTCTAAAATATGCATTTGCATAAACTAGTAGCAGTCTAGTAATAACTTATATTAACAGTTCGATCCCTACTATGCTTGAATACGGATGTGTTTACCAAACTCGCGGTTCCAGGAGTGAATAACGCGTTATATACAGTGCCTCTAATTCAGAAGTGTTATTCCGCGAGCACCCTGATCAAGTAGATCAGTTCGAATTGTCGCACCAAGTGCAACACTATCTAAAAAACTGTTTCCAAAATCATCTTCCTCTGTTGAGTACAGCAGATAAGGGGGATCAATGATGATTGCCGAACACAACGGACAACCAATCACAAAGGACCAAGGAACAAGCTACGCAACCGTAACTAGAAACTCGGTATTTCCTAAAAAAGATCAAGCCATCATTATGGACGCTGATGAAAGATTCTCCGTTAAAGACTATGTAAAAGAGATCTCTAAACAAACACACCCTGCTAACAGTATATTTTTATCCAGAATCTCCAGTAGTAGAATATGCGTATACCTTGCGACTACGGAAATCGCCAATGACTTGATTGAAAAACCCGAAAAGATCTCTCTAGGAAGCCGCAATATTCAAATAAGACCACTAATCTCACGATTTCAAGGAATTATCATCTCCAATGTATGCCCCATTATACCCCACGACTACATACCAAAAATATTCAAAGATCTTAACATTAGACTAGAATCTAATATAACCTTTGTTAAAGCCGGAATCAGCGAACCTAGGTGCTCACATATTTGAAGCTTCAGGAGGCAGGTCTACATTCACCCTAAAGACCTGCATAAAATCCCTGCAACTTTCCAAATTGAATATGAAGACTCAAAATACTGGCTTTTAATATCAACAGACTCACCCATGTGCTTTATCTGTAAAAAGGAAGGACACTTAGCCAACAGTGACCCGCTTACCAAAGCCAATCAACACAAACACCACACGTTCAACACCCAACATTCGAAAAACGGAAACATATCGCCACCTTACAGCCACGAGACCCAAGACCACCATCCCCCTTCCCAACAGCCTCGGAACCCCTACTTTCCCTATTACAGAAGGAACAAGTAACTGGTACTAAGAGGCTCATATCTATTGCATCTGGAACCAACTAAGACTCCCAAATTGATGAGTACTCCGATTCGGATACTAGCATCGACTCTCTATTCACACTGGAATACAACAAACCCAGAGACAAGGGTGATGACACCCTCAAACCCAGAGGATTCAAAAAACCAAAAATCCGCTCGCAGTCTACAGTCAAGGAAAACATCGATAAATTTCTGGCATCTGTCAAAGAAAAAATGCTTGACCAGCCCAATAATTATCCCCTATCCTTTTATACCCCTACAAGCTTCCTCGATAATGCTATTGCAAGCCCCTTGGCTTCAGAGATTGCAGACAACTACACTAATAACAAAACTGATTTAGCAAAAATTATGAGGCACCTCTACCCCCTCCTATCAGAAAGACGCTTTAAAAACCAACTTACATGGATAATAAAAAAACTATAAGACAAGTCGGGATACCCCAAACTCCCGAATACAGATACAAACTAATTAAAACAAAGATTTGATGGCATCCAACCCAATAGTTCAATGGAATATAAACGGCTTCAACAGTAGATTCACAAATATGAAAATAATCATCCACGAAAAATCCCCGAATGTACTTTGCCTGCAAGAAACACACTTTAAAAACAGTCTGTGTAGAATTAAGAGGATACCAGATAGTATGGACAAACAGAACAAATACAAGTCATGCTAGTGGAGGTGTAGCAATATACATAAAAAATACAATCAACTTCAAAGAAATTAGTTTGACCACTAATCTAAAGGCTGTGGCCATAATCTGTTTTATCCACAAAAGAATATGTCTATGTAACTTTGACTTACCAAATAGTTACTCATTCACTCTAGAAGAATTAGAAGACGTTATATCACAAGTACCTAGACCATTTATAATCGTAGGCGACTTTAATAGCCATAATGCCATACGGGGCTCCAGAAGAACCGATACCAGGGGCAAAATAATAGAAGTAATCCTGAACAACCCTGACATAACACTAATCAACACTTCCGACAGCACCCAGTTCAATCACGCAACTGCAGAAGTAATTTAACACTCGCATCATCACAGATTGCCGAGAATTTAGAATGGGAAGCTTCAGACTAACTCTATGACAGCGACCACTACCCCATCATGATATACAACCTTGACACAAATAATACCAATATCAATAACACCCCACCAATTTGCAACTTTAGAAAAGCAAATTGGGATAAATTACAGAGCGGAATCGACAGGAAATAAAGGGAAATGTAGACCTCATAGTCAATAGTTTCGCCCGACTTATGCTCCAAACTCCAAAGCACCGACACTGCAGTTCCTGAAAGTAAGATCACTCCTAAACGACAAGTTCTGTGGTGGAACCATTAATGCGTGGAGTCTTTGAGAGAGAGTAAACACGCATTCAATGTATACAAAAGAGACCAATGTATCGAAAATAAAATTACGTACAACAGAGCCAAAGCTTGGTGCAGAAAAGCCATTACAGAAAGCGAAACAAAATCCTGGATAGAGTTCAGATCTGAACTGAACCAACATACGCCCCTCCAACTATCTATAACGAGCTAAGACGGAAAAAGGAAGAAAAACCTCGACAGACATTCTAACCCTAATTGATACTAAAAGAGCAAAATCATTCACGATAGCCAAAAAATTGCTGCAGAACTAGCCTCAAGATTCGCTGCAAACTCTAGTGACGAAAACTTCTTTGTGGAATTCCTAAAATACAAAAATAACATCCAAGAACTTTTAAGGACTGGCCGGTTTCCAATAAACAACAAAGAGCCAGAGGCAAACAGCATAAATAGTGAAATCACGATCAAGGAAATTCATCTGACATTAAGTAAGTGAAAAAACACAAGCCCTGGCCCCGACAAAATTGCAAATATTCTATTTAAAAAACTCCTCCCAAATGTAATCGAGTTCTTGTGGAACTTACTAAACATGATATGGTTGGATGAAGTATTCCCCAAACAATGGACGGAGACAACCGTCATCCCCATCCTGAAACCTGGCAAGGACAAAAACTATGCCAAAAACTATAGAGACCAATTGCCCTAACATGCACTATGTGCAAACTGCTAGAAAAAATCATCAACAAAAGACTAACTGCATACCTGGAAATAAATAATATTTTGTCACCCGAACAAAGTGGCTTCGGACAACAGAGGTCAATCCTGGACCACTTACAAGCACTTGTTAGTCTCCCTGGAAACATATCCCTATGAGGCCTATACAAATAAAGAACATACGATAATAATTAGCTTAGACATAGAAAAAGCATATGCAATGATATGGAAAGAAAGAGTAATCAACCTGTCAATACAACATAAACTCGAAGGAAAAAATTCTCAATTTTATCTATAATTTCATCCACCAAAGGTCCATCCTCGTAAAAGTAAACGGTTGCCTCTCCTCCTCTGATTGCAATGCAAAACGGAATACCGCAGGAGTCGGTTTTGAGTGTAACGCTATTCGTATTAGCAATCAACGACATCAATAGGCAAATCGAAAACCCAGTCACAATTGTGCGCTATTCGCTGACGACTTCACCGTGTATTGAAGTAGAAGAAACCCGTCTATTACGCACAATGTCCTACAAGACTCGCTTAACAAAGTATACAAATGATCAGCCACAACCGGTTTCAAATTCCCAAACAACAAATCGGAATTCATAAAAATAACCAAAAATTCTGTATTAATGAGTTCCCGCTCAAAGAAATACGTGAACTAAAAATCCTAGGCTTAATATTTGACAAAAACATGGCATGGAAACCGCACATCATAAAAGTAAAAAACGAATGTTCTAAAAGACTCAACCTTCTGAAGGCAATAGCCGTCAACGATTGGGGAGCCGACTCTACAGGATTGTTGAAAACATACAAATCAACCATCCTAGCGAAACTCGACTACGCGACAATAATTTACGGTACCGGCAATGCAGCGAAAATCTTAAACACTATACAAAACACCGGTCTTCGTATCGCCCTAGGAGATATCGCACGAGCCCAATAAATAGTCTCCAAGAGGAAAGTAATACCATGCCCCTAGAACTCAGAAGATGAAACTTGCATGCAACTACATTTGTAAATTAATGGCATCCCCCTTGCAACCCCGTGCGGAAAATACCTACTCCTTAATAACAAAAACAACAACTTATACAACTAAAGTGGAAACTATCATATCTCACTATCGGCTAGGTTTGAGAACATTCTCAAAGATTTAAACACGAAGGTCCCACCAATAATAGAAAGGCCTCCCAACCTCCCACCACAACTAGACATCACGATAAACACGCCTGTCGAAAACGCATCAGCCACCACACATATTTACTCCAGCTCCAAGTTAGACAACAATTCAATCATCGGAACAACAAGAATTAATAACACAATAACAAACTATATCCTGCCTAACTTGATATCAAAGAACTACTACTTACAGTACTACTATCCTCAGAGAACCTTGAAATTAACCCTAACATTTCTTACCTCATAACAACGGCAGACCATTATCAATGAAATTTCGAACCCATACATTAAAAGCACCCTTCGTATCAACCTCCAACAAGAACTCCTCAAACATAATAATATAAAACCAGTCGCACCAAATCCAGATAATGGTTCGGCTTCAACCCCTCCAAAAGAAACTAGCATCAGCGTACAAGAATCTCCGATCTCAGTTCAAGACGCCCAGAAACTTTCCTCTAAAATAATCTATAGGAAATGGAACCAAGAGTGGCTTAACGGAAAACACACCAAACTCTATGAAGTAAGAGGAAACATCAACACCAAAAACCCAGCTCTCTCTCCCCAGGAAAAACTAAATCCTACTAACAAGACTCAGAATGGGTCACACCAAATTAACACATGACCACTTACTATCAAAAATGGACCCACCACTATTCAATAGATGCATCGAACAACTACCAATAAAACACATAATGCAGGAATACCCCCTACAAGGCCGTTACGAGAAACACTAAAACTACCACCAGGTATTGCCATCAGCCTAAATAACGATAAATTCGACGAAAATATAATTAATTTCTTGGAACAAACTGACCTATTAAGAAAAGGGTAAACTACCTATGTCCGTAGGTGAAGCGATCATCATTCTGTAATAATTCAGTCTAACTGTCAACAAATCATGTATGCACATATTCCATGTAACTTTAACATTTACCGTGTATTGTACAAGATGCAATATACAACAAATGTGGTCGCTAATGACTTCCACAAACCGATGCGACCTTAAATAAATAAATTACAAAAAAAAGAAACTTATCTTAAGAACAAACATAAGCATAAGAATGCTAAGAACAAACTACTTTTCACTAGCATATAAACTTTGATTAATTTTAATTCTATAATTTCTTTGTTTCAGGTAAGTACTCTGACATCGCCGGTAACTTACAGAGACCCTGAAATATCCTAATTAAGCGGCGCGGGTAAGTGATATCACGTCGCATTTTTCGGTACGACGGAAAAAGTAATTTATTTAATTAACAGGATGTATGTTATAACATTCGAATAATTAACGGTAATATACGAGGACAGTCTGAAAAGTTCTTGGCTTGACAAAGAAAATAAATTTTTTTCAACGTGAAATATGTTTTATTTTTCTTCATGTGTCAGACCGAGAACTTTTCAGACTGTGTCGAGTCATAGTCAATTGTTTAGTTACAACAAATGTTATAAACTTTCCAGTTACTTGTAATTATCTTATTTGTGGAATAAGTTGTAACGGCATTATCGAAAGTTCCAAAAGGGAAATATATGCCAGCATATCTTTATGTCACCATTACCAACTTCAAGTTGCGTTCAACTCGCACTACCCTAAACCTATAACAATAGTTTCTTCTGCATTATTAACAAAATAATGTTTAGTAGTACCACATGACTATTATTATTCTATTAGGTATACAGTATATTTGGTCAGCGTTTCATAGAACGGCTTAATATCTATTTTAAGAAAATAGTGATACCAAGACCAGTTCTCTTTAAAATTTGATTGCCACATACAACACGACTAAGCTATTAAATCTAATTTTCGCCTCTGCAATTTTATTCTTCGAAACTAACAACCTGACGGTTTATGGTAGACACTCGGCTTTAATATTCAAGCGGCGTATGACAATTGATTTCTTTATTGCCTTCGACAGTCACGATTCTTTGCACACTAGTTCCCTCGTCATTTCTAAAATAGTGTATAATTATTTGTTAACATAATGCATACTTTAATAAATTTGCTTTTTACTTATGTATGGTATGATATGGTCCCATTATAATCACCGTTTCGGCTACTATTAGCGTTCCTTTAAATTGAAAAAACAAGTATGCGTGAATTCGTTGTCTAGCTCATTCAGGATCCCGCAGGTCTGAAAAATTGTCCAGGCTGTCCAATGTTCGTCAAGGTGTGTCTGAAAGTCTAAATCGACAGTATCTTCCCTCCCTCCGTCATCCCTCCAGTGATTTATCTGAAAACATTCCAAACTTTCAGTGGCGCCCAAGGCGCGCGTCACCCACCTGAGAAACGTATCCCCTGCCTAATCAGCCCTTCCATCCCTTACCCCGCTCTGTCAGTAATGGCTCCCTTCATAAATGTTTGAGCGTGATACAGAGAAGCGCCGAGTGGTGTATAGCGCTTCCTCGCGCAGCCTTCCGTTCCGTATCCACTAACTGAATTAACCGGTCGCCGGTGTACCGTTGCGACGCGACGTGTATATACCGGGTGTACGCGTCTGCACGTAGGTTGCGTGAACGCGAATTCGTGTATATCCTGCATATGAGCGCACGGCCCCCCGGCCGCAATATATTACCACGTGCGATGTCTCGTGCAATTTACGTACGATTATGCAGATGTGCACGAGGCTCGCCCACGTATTCTGGTCGCGGGATCCGAAACAGCGAGGGAAGGGGTGATGCGAGCTTACGGCCAGGGCAGAAGCGAATGGATACAGGAGGTGCAGTGGCGTAAAGCTACCGTTCACCTTGCAAGCCGTTGCTGCACGCCGGATACCTTTTTTGGATTCGACGATGCTGAATTGTATTTTCGGTGAAGTACAGTGTACGGTGCCGTTGGAATGATTCTAGGCATTTCGCAGATTGCCGAGGTGTAATACATAAATGTCAGTTAGATGTATTACTGACTGCAAAAAGACTATCGTATCACTTTCATACGGAATAAACTTGCCAATAGTACATTGAACTTAAATACGCGATTCATTGGCGTATCATTCGTATGCTGGATATCATTGCTTGAACTGACTGTATCACAAGTTATCTGTTCATTTTCTTTTTTCAGTTGCTTCTGAATTCATTCCCCTAAGATTTCGAAAATATAGATCGCACTTTTAGCAGCACTGTAATCCCATTAGATTTTGTCATTCAGTTTTGGTAATAACTGCGTTCGTGTATGTACGTATATAGAAATTCCTATGTATGTACTTGGATCTTTCCTATGGCCGTTTGTAAGTTGGGCAATGTTTATTTAAAGAGGGCGAGAGCAAGTCATTCCTATACGATCATCTGACATGTCACCCTCCTCGAAACGTAATCAGTGGATGATTTCGTAAAATTGCACTGCAACGTGGTAGATCACCGGCTGTGATTCTTCAGATACGCTACATTAGGAGAGCAGGCACGAAAATTGCAAAGATATATCGCTTCAAACGCTTCTGCGTTCACCTGCGTCATCGCAATTTAAACAGAGAATTGCATCGAATATTGTGTAAGATTAAAGTAATTTCCAGCAATTTCGTCACTTCTACGCGATTTCATGATCCATTACCTAGTTGTTAGTGAGAGTGACTGGTAAACAGTTTGTGGAGTGCTCCCAATATTCGTCAGCAATAGCGAATTGTTACGAACACCGAGTTTAAATTGTCCCAGGCCGTAAAGCTTGGACGGTCCCACGACGGTCCGGGCAATGCGTAACTCTAATCGTGGCTCACCTTACGAATTCTTGTACGGACTCCAGAGCCCTTATTCCGTAGATAAATATAAGTGCAAGACTCGGCTTGCGAGGATTCAAGATCGAGGTTGTAGGGATCGTCTCGGCTGTAGTAAGCGATGGTACTCAAGACCAAGGCTTGGCTTGTCTTGTCTCGAGAGTAGTTGGAATGGAACTGACTCCCTCGTCGAACATTTGTCAAAACGTCGACTCGGAAGAAACCTTCTTAAAAAAATGACTAATTGCCAATCAGCGTGTTTTGGAAGTATAGCCGCACCCTTCCTTAGTGCCCAAAGCGTGTTTCTAGGAGGAAGGGGTGTGTCGTGAAACGTTGCCATACATTTGGGAACGCAGCGGAATTTTCGCCAAGGTGTCCAAACTTGACCTGCCCAGATTTCTTTTGGGCCCAGCTCTGAGGCCTCTTTGGAAGTCCACATTTATGACGCTTGCAATTGACTGTTGAGGTCGTGAATAACTTGAAAGCTTGTAGTTTCTTGACTAAAAATATAAAACGATTTCCTCAAAAACAGTCTTATTACTTGCGCGTCATAAAACGTGCTAGCCATCTGCACCTGGAAGGTACGGTGTTTATGGATCTGTCGAATAAGCCGTCGAATAAGCCGTCGAACAATGCTAGCTGCTTCGTTTCGCGAAGCAGCAGTGTCATTATCTGGTCCTCGATAATCCCTTGACTGGGGCCTGACGACCACACGCTCGCGACGTCTCCTCGTACTGCCGGTTTTAGGACGGAATACAGTTCGATGATGGGAACTCGAAATAAGTATCTACTTTATAAAGTGCTACCATATCGTAGCTTTCATTTATATGTATATCGGTGAGCGTGTAATATAGGTTTCCGTTCCCCCAAGGTCTTCATTAACCGTTGTTAGAAACCTTCCTCCAAATTTTCACCTCCAAAACGATATATACCTCAGAGTCAAAAATCAGAATGCTCGGAAACGAACACGAGCAACGTTTTTCTTACCACCGACTACCACGCGAACTCTGGGCTCAGTGGTTGTAGGCTTCAACTTAAAAATGGCAAGCATTACTCAAGCTAATCTAGTCTCGCGCGTGTTACGGAACGTTTGAAATATCACAGTTCCCAGTACCCTGCTCGACGCATTTAAACTGGGCCGAGAAGCTGCAAAACTTGGAATGCGATTCACGGGTATCAATGGTACCGATACAGAATTAGTGAAAGAAGTAATGGGTATTTGAGGAAACGTCTCCTGATCACTGGACCATTCCGGCGAATCTGACACTCCTATATTTATATACTTGGAACTGCGTCCCGTGTACTTCGAAATCAGAACTTGCACCACTCTCCACGCAAGTACATCGCGACGTTCGCCAACGATTTCCGATTGGACTCCAAAATCGCATTTTTCCGTGTACCGCAGTCGAATTTCGCAACAGCCCCTGCCCTTGTTCACGGACATCAGGGATCTCGTAAATAAATCTGAGAAACCGTGCGTGATTAACTGGTCTCGATAATGCAGGTTGCTGGTACGAGAGAACCGAGCAGGCAGGTCATGGTGTAACTTTTACTAGGTTGGATACTTCCTTTCGGCGTAGAAATGCGCACCGAAACGCGTTCGCGATAACAGGAAGGTAGCTCGTGGGGAAAATACGAGCGCCAGATAACGCCCTGGCCTGTGTACACGTGTAAGCGTGCAGCCCATTAATCCGAGCGTGTCGCATTGATCTATCATTGTCCTGTATACTACGCTGATATACACATTCTGAGCTTGATACATAATAGATCGCGAGCACAGACTACACTACGACATAAATAGCTGCTGCGGGCACTCGCGATCGCGAACATGGCGTGCGTTTGAAAAGTGGCTGCTTTTGACTGGATGGAATAATGCAGGGACGAGTGAAGTCGATTTTTTTCGATTCAGCATTCAGCATGGACTCTGTGTATGTTTCTTGTGAATGCTTTCTATCCATTAAGACACCGGCATGCTTTCGACTTGGTAAGCTGATGCTCCCTGCCCAGCGCGTTAAAGATAATCGCTTACTCACCACCGTTGGTGTAAAGTTTTTCCTGCGATCAAAATGATTGGAAACTAACTGGATAGGCTAATTGTAAGGGTACGTCTTTGGCATACAAGAAATAATATAATCGAGAGGTACGTGGAAACTATAGCCCAGTCCTCCATTCTTTTTCACTATTTCTATTTTTTTTGCAAACAATTATTACGTTAATACATAAAAGAAAAATATTTCATGAAAAAGGAATTCTCCTACAATTATAGACACTCTCTCCAATTGTAATAAATATTACAGTCACCGACCTCGATAATAATTACGACGCATCTTATAATTTTACTGCCAAACAAAAGCACACGCTATTCTGACAGATGCAACTAAAATCGCGAGTGTGAGAATAACTCGAATCCAGTTGAGAATCAAAGTTCGCAGTGTCTGTACTCCATTTAGTCAGACATGTTGAAACTGCCTGGAAAATGCAGTTCTGTACATAAAGTTGTTAACAAGCTTAATTCGTTTACGTGGAAAAGTTTATAAGGATTATGAGTCACTGAGCCACGAGTGTTGATGAAGGGACACCTGGCACAAGTTAGTTGTATAGGTATAGTCACACTAAATTCTCCCTATTTGTATTTTGCACGTATCTCCGACCTCTTTCGTGCGTCTGCTCGCGCAAAAAAACGTGTGTACACGACTAGAACCAGTGGTTTGCGGTACCGCGACCACATCTTGAATGAGGCTGCAAATGTATCGAAGGCATCGGTTGCAAAACTGGATCTCTCACCAGGCTGACGTATAGGGGGTTTGCTTTATCGATTGGGGGAAATTCGAAGATATTATCGCGCCACGGATTTCTGTAAATTTATATTAAGCACAGGAGAACTTCGATTAACCGTCATAACCGGGAGACCTACGAGTTGAATAAACATCTTTGTGGCGACATGACTGAAAATTAATTTTGCTCAAACATTGGAAGTTTGACTGAAGACTGTGCTTCCTCCTTTCTTACGAATTTTATTATTTCCTTTTTTAATGCAAAATGCAGTAGAAAAGAAAGAATTTTGGATGAAATTTATGTATGAATCTTAATTTTAGAGTGCCATTTTGGATGGCACTTGCTGCACGACTTTCTAATAAACCAGCATTTAAAATAAATGAAATAAATAAAATGAAATTTCAGCAGATCATATTTCTTATTCCAATAATTAATTTTGTTATTTATTAACGAATTACAAGAAAGGGATTTACTAATTCCGATTATTATGTGCGAATAATCTTCTACTTTTTAACCACTTTCAACTATCGCAATGGCAATTACTATAATCGGTAAACTATTTCAGAATGTGTTGCTAAAGTAATGAAGTAATTCATAAAGAAGTGAAGAGTTGATCAATTATCGATAAATCTAAAATTTCCTGCACTCAAACCTGCATTCAATCCAGCTCGACATTTCTTTTCGAACTTATATCGATTGGAGAAAATACATACTTCTTGCATCGATTAGCAAGTCGCGTCTGCCCTATTTCTCGCAGAGATTGAACGGATCGTGCCCCGTTATTAGAACGAAATTCACAAGCGTGAGCGTATCGACGCCAAGGGAATAAAGAGAAAATAGAATTTACTCGAGCAGCGAGAAATTAAACGTCTCTTGATTTTAATGGCAGACGAACTTTGCTTGCGCCCCGAGTTTCAAGTTCCAGGTAACACGATTAACGGATACTCGGTTTGCACGGAATTACTTGCGGCCTTGTAATTGAGTCTAATTCACACCGAAACTCGTGATTAATGATAAAGCTAACTCGCTAAAATTTCGCTGCGTACACTCGTGAGCAATACAGATCGCCTCACTTTTCTTCCGCGCTATTAATCGTTTAAAATCGTTTAAAGCCATTGATGTTCGAGTCCCCGTCGGCGCAATGAAATGTCCATACTTCAAGCCTAATTGCAGCCGTGTTGATTAATTATTGATTAATATTGATTAATTTAACGTTGCGAAATTAATTCTTGATCAAATGCACACATTGTAGAGCACTGACAAGTGATCTGAGACTAGTGAGTGATCTATATAATTCATGATGAGTTTCTAAGGAAAATAGTTTTGCGTTCTATTGTAGAACAAACGTGGCATAATGAATTTTTGCGGTCAACTTCGGACCCGAAGAAATAGAAAAAATTGGAGCCGTGAGTCAACGTCAAATTAACATCGTTGCACCGTTTTGAGATTTAGTTGTTGCGTTGACATTTATTTAGAACGCCTTTTATAAAAATTAGAAATGGTTTTCTTCGTAGAGGGGTATGATTGAGTTTCCGAATGTATATTAAAATTAAAGTCCATCGTAACGAACAAGAAATAGCGTAATATGTAGTACTAAAAAAATAGATGATGTACATTAACCCTTTAATTGTGTTTGACGACTATATCCGTTATGGCAGTATTTCGCGTCATGGCGACTATATCGGTCATGCGTAAAATTGAGTTACCAGTTGCTATTTAGAATGTAAGTAAAGTGAAGTAAGTGAAAACTAAAATATATTCGTACCTTTCAATATGTTTAGAATCTTTGGAAGTCAAGCCGTAATAAAACAAACAAATAAAAATTATAAATAATTTGAAATGGATTTATGCATCCCTGTATGCACTATCTGGAACTGCTTATCACTTTATATAACCACGAAGGTGTGCCCTTTATTATAAAAAAAGATTAGGAAAAATTGCGATATTGATGTTGGACGTGCAAAGTGCCACCATGTGTCGTTTCTTGCTTTGGTGAATACCACTCGACAGCAGCAGTTTGAGTTTTTAAGTTCTAAAGATATTTGATTTTTCCTGAGTTTTTCGTTTATTATGTATGCAGTACATGTTTATGTTAAGTGAATGAGTAAATGTTAATAATAAAACTGTTCATTTCATAAAATAAATTCGTCTTTTTGATCCAATATTTTAACAGCGACACTTACTCTGTGTTTCACGACTATACCCGTAATCGCTTGATTCTCGCGATACACATAGGTGCACGCTCTGAAAAAGGGGTCGCCGCAGCTGAAGGGTTAAGGTTGAATGATCAGTCTTGTTCATGGGAGAATACCAATGTCAATTCCGTAATAATTATAAATAATAACAAAATCATAATATTTCGACATTATTATAATTACACGAAGCACTTGTCAATATTTATAATAATAAGATCATTACTACGGGAAGTATGGATTGTTTTACCGCCCGAAGGATTGAACTTAACACGAATGATAATAATTTATCTAGGTAACTCACACGTTCGATTTATTTTCAAGGCATGAAATCACTTTTTCTGGAGATTCGATATAACTTTTTACAGGATATTATCCGGGCACGATATTCGGTCAACATTTTTCGCGACTCGTGACACGCATTGCCCTGAACGTTTCTCCATTGTACTCCTGCGCACATATGTACGTAAACGCATAAAACACAACACTCCAAGGTTGTCGTTACTAAATCTTGTTCTTTCAGACCACCGTGGAACTAAAACGAAACCCTGCTGTATACCGTATCGACGGCTACGTAATCGTTTCTCGTTTATAATCCCAACACCCATCTACTCGAAACGATAGTCCCCGTTTTCGTCTAAACTTAATTGCCCGGCGAATTAATCAAAAGCAACTTAAGCGGAGAAACAGATGCTGTGGATTTTACTTAAACTACATGTAATTTTATTATATGCATATTGACATTTCATTACCGTACTTTTTCTATTCTCAAGTCTATTCAGCGTAATTCTGTAGATTCTTGCATTAAATTTCATTTTTCAAGGCAATCTAATTTTTCGAAGAATAGAGGCGTTAAAAATTAAACGCGGCAAGAAGTGAAATGATCCACTCGCAGAAGAATACGATTGCAAATAAGAAGTTTAATGTAAAAGAAAAGCGGCAACTCCCACGCAGAACAACCTCCCCTTATCAGACACCATAACTACCACCTCTTCCTCGAATTACATACGCAGAATGATCTCACGCAATTATACCTGAACAATTTTCTCCGCTACAAGCCACTGTAAAACGCCAATTACTTAAAATCAAACAAAAAAAAAAACGTTCTGCCTGCCAAGATGACACGGTAATCGGCTTATATCAGCGAACCGCATTATAAATAAACCATAATCAGAGCTGTGACGTAAGGCGCGAGTTCCAGCACATAAACTCGCTCCACCGGGTTACGGTCTGTCTTCTTGCAGATATTCTCGCATTTTTTTCGCGGAAACGGTTTCCACCAGTCGAAAGAGGAATCGACGATCGTGACCGTCCGCGCGGAGCGTTACCAAGCTGAAAGAAGCGATGCAGCGCGCGTATCGCTTCCCTTTTCGAAGAATTTTTCGAGGAACGAAGCTCGCGTATCGCCGGACGCGCCGTATTAAGACGAATTAGCGTCACTTATTTGGACAGAAAAAGCGAAGGATAATGGCTCACTGCCGGGTATAACGAGTGACGTGATAATAAGCTGCATTCTGGATCCGTTCTCCTAGAAATCACATCGAGTAGTAACTTTTTCTTTGGTTCCAAGGTTTAGCGATTCATTACCCTTTGCACGAGTTGACCAATCGAGGTATCTGACAGTCGATTTTATTGTATTTTGGAGGAGGAGGAGGAGGAGGAGGAGGAGGGGGGGGGGATAAATAAGTTTTGGAAATACTACTTAAGCCTGGCTCTCCCTGAGTACTTGCGTCTTCTTGCGTCATTGTCCGGCAGTAAAAATTTAATTCCCTTTTTTTTATGCATAGTCCTTTCTCCATGTAAGTAATCGTTCGACATCGAAGTTAAAGGGGTTCGGAACAGTAGATCATTTGTGCACGAATTGGGTACCACGAATTTTTAATTTTTCGATAAATTTTTGCGAGGTCTACAAACTGCAACAAAAATTGTGGAATTTTAAGCGAGGACTCGCATCATTAATTCACTAAACACATTCATAAAAATGGGGATGACCAATGGGACCCCAAAAGTATGAAATGATGGTCTCAGAAACTGTATTTTTTGCAAGCAAAATCGGTGATTGCGATGTGGATTGATTTTACAAAATAATCTAAGTAAACTGCTGCTGTATTCTTAAAAAAATTCACACACGCCACCTTGTGCATTTCTATTATAATTATCAATTTTACTGAACACAAAAATCTTCACAGAAAACAGACGTAAAAAAAGACGTCCAGAACGATACTGTTTTATTCGCCCCGGAATTCTAGCTATTAGATTATTGCTAATGGATTGTCCAATTTTATAGTATGAACACTTCGGAGTATTTTTGCTAGGAAATACAAAATATTTTTCTGCCTGCCAATGTGTGACGTATCATTTTGAAACACATCATTTCTACTATTAGACCTGTATATTTAACTTTTTTTTATTTACTTATCTCACCTCAGTTTCATACGGCTTGAATTTCGACATGAACCAACGTGATCTTCGACAATCTTCTTCGTACCACTGAGAAAGCAGTTACAATGCGCATTAGGAAAATTAAAAGCAAAAGCAAACATGATTTGATTTCTACGAAAATGGAATGAAGTAGCATATCTAGAAATCGTCGGCGGAAGAAATGTATAGATTATAAAACGATGGTTACTTTAATCAACAGTATTTCATTTGAAAATTTCGATGTGAAAATCGGCCGTCTCGACGTGAGTCGATTTTCCCTATTGAGTTGTTATTCGAACATCGCTCATGTCACTCGGAATCGATGCTTTAATAATCCGTAAAAGCGTCTACGGCTCGAACGAGCGCGAAGAGCGAAACGGTTACAGCCTGCAGGGGCTTAATTAAATGTAAAATAGTTATTAAAACGGGGGAGTTGTCAGCGAGTATCGTTTAAAGAGTCGTAGGACGGGGGCGACAGCTGTGAAACTCGCTCATTAACGCGCTTATTAAGATCGCACGACGATTAATTTCAAGCCGTTGCGGAGTTATTCACGTCGGAAAGACAACAGAATTTCTCGTGTCGTATCCGCGCTCGCTCCTCTATGGTAATAATTTCTCACTGACTACGTGCATCCATGTGCACGTTACCTGCACGTTGTTCGGCCCACGCGAAACGCTTTTGCCACCCAATATATACGAGCCATTGTCTCGGGAATCATTATTGTTGTGCAATGCTGAAATTACGGGCGGATCCTTCGCTTTGTGTGCGATACGACTCTCGCGTGGATAGGGTGATATGGATGGGAAAGGGTAAAGCGGAGACGTAGAGAGGCTAGAGTCCTCTTAACCCGTACACGTGGACGATTGGCAAATTGACACGATTGGTTTATCATAATGATAATAATTCCTTGGCTGTATGGAGGCCATTGTTTTCGCATACCCTGGCGCGAGATAACTTTTTCCTATGGGGTCTTGTTTGGTCAAAGGTTCGCGTTGAAAGGAAACGACGATTGTTTGGTGCGTTGTGTGGATAAAAAGGTTTTGATAAATTGCTTCTCGGCGGAACGATTGATAAGGGTGGAGTTGAGAGAGGGAAAAAGGTTAAACAGTTGCTGCAGTTGCTCTTTTGAGAATGGTATACGGTTTGTAGCGGAAGTTGGGGTTACTTATGGTATACACATGCTACAGGGTAAACGTTTCAGTTCGATTGTGTAGCTTTTAGGAATGTTCAATGGCTTTTTAAACGGTCGTTCACCTTTCAACTCGTAAGGGTCGTTCAAGTCATACGTTGAAAAATATTTTATTACAGCTGTTCCGTGCGTGTACAAAATAAGAGTGGAAAAATGATCTGCTGTTGTGTACAGTTTGAAGTTTGATGTTCTGATTATTATTGTTACATGGAGGAAGTGCTGTGTGCAAAGATTAACAGATTAACGCATAGTTATGCACTTCTCGCGCACAATATGCCTATAAATTTTCGCTGATGCAAGTTTACTTGTCTGCTTGTCTGCTCTTATGCAAAAAGCATAAGAGAAAAGTAGTTCATCGTGGTTAGTTCAAGCAACGATGACATCTAACCCAGAAATTACACTTGATTGAATAGCGTGTTGACTACGTTCGGGGACTGTAAGAATTTTAATGACATACAAAAATATATAAAGGATTTGATATTAATTTATTTCTTCCTTTTATTTAAAAAAAAAATTAACACTACATACAATTGAATGCATGATAATGTTGGCTTATAAATGTGAATGTTAAAGCATTCATGTTATTTTGCATCACAATTACAATGAATGCTATAGCATTCACGACCACGAACGTGTTAAGTTAAATGCCTTACTTACAAGCTTCTAAATCAGTCATTTTTAGTTCACAATATTCTTCCATAAGAAAACTATGCGAATTCTTTTCGCAACTATTAATACATTTAACACTAGAACTACCAAGCAAGTCGGACTGACTTGTTTCAGATCTTTTACTTAAAAATTATTAATATGCAGGTATCTTAAATGGCAATTTATGATCACTTCTGATAAGACAGAATGCTATCTAAATGGTACCAAAATCTATCGGTAGTTCTAGTGTTAAGTAAGTTTCGTCTATTCTCTCTACGCGACTACCAAGTCACTGGACACTTTTGAAGGGCATATATATGGCGAAAGCAAATAATTCAAAAACATCGTTGACAACTATTGACTTACTCTTTCATACACGTTTCAGTACACATTTGATGCAGAATATACGCACATACTGGCGACATCCCGCGACGAATAAGTTGCTCCGAAATAGATTCGCCTACCGAGTATGTACATGCTGCCTTTGGTCCCTTATCTATTTCTGGTAAGGACCTATAAAGCGGTCAAGCCAGATTACCGGTCTGTCAATCCGCGCAGCGTAAACGTCAGGGTGGAAAAATGAAATGCTGATCCCTTTGGCCGATTCATTAACAACAATACATTACGTTCACGGCGCACCGTTGGACCGCATTGCTGACATTTCTATGCTGGGAGAAAGGTGTATCGTTGTCGGTATAAATCTCTACGTGAAATGCGCGCATAAACATATCCGCGTGATCGCGGCACGAGGGAAAAAATCGTACCCAGTCCTGTTTCCTTGCAACGACTGCTGTTGGCTTGATCGACTCGACGTACTCGAAATTATCTTCCGTTCTCCTCGATGGAAGCCAACTTGTGCAACGATGCAGGTGACACGCAGTTGTAGAGTTCTATTTAAAAGCAGTAGCAAGAAGGCAGACGTTTCATTTGGTTTGACGCATCCTTTGCGTGCATATACATGGCCACCAGTAGTTCACGTCGAACGGCGAAAGTAACATTTTTACTGCCAAATGAAAGTACACGATTGCAATATTTATAGAAGTGATATAGCGAACACGTAAGATTTGTGAAACGATGAAGTAATAAGTATGTATACGTGCATCGAGTGCCAAGCCAGAAGTGTGCAGCAATTTTGGGAATTATATGGAGTCTGAACCTTGTTCACGGTTGAATCGTTATGTCGGGAAAGGGAAGGAGAAAAGGTTTCCATCCGAAACCTTTTCTTACGTCTTGACAGAAGTAGGTTTATTGGAACAGCGTGCAGAACTGTGCCGCCACCACAAGGGTACTAAGAGTTCAAGCCCGACTTAGAGCATGTCCGGTCGGTGGGTGATTTTGCTTCTTTCAGATACTATTGTTTCCTTCGTATCATACGGATCATATTATCTTTGGTGATCTTTCGTTCAAATCGTACTGATTGTATTATCTTTGGAGTTAATATAATATCGGCCAAATGCAATAGATTGACTCCGATCGTATTAACCTTTAGCTACTCGCATGGGGTCATTACAGTTCCGTGTAAATGCGATGCCCACTGCCTATTGGGTTCTTGATTATTTTGATGAAAGTTAGTTCCTACTCTTTGCGTACTTAAGAGTGCAGCTATAGTGCGCAGCTAGTGACTTGCGCGAGCCTCCTTCAATTGACAAGTGAATTAAGTCCTTTTCTTTAGTATTGTGAACATTGGACTTTCCTGTAATGCGCTCTGTAGTCGCATAAAATAACAGAATGCTAAACATTCGTTGTTCTATTATACAAAAATTTCCACGCTCGAATATGTTTCCCTTCCTATTACGCAGTGGCGGTAACGAAATACAATACGTAACATCGTCTCAGTCAGGAAAAAGGATTTAACCACCGTTCGGAGTATTTGGAAACGGCCAGCCCTCGCAACCCTCCACCTCTATATCGTTCATCGATCATTCGAAACACTTATCGGCAGGAAACAAACGCTGTATCCGCGTACAGATCGATCTTAAACGGCAGTCAGCCGCAATGGATATGTGCGTGGTCGCGTAAATTCAGAAATAGAATCAGTCGAGCGACAGACAGTTCCCAAGATAGGTCAATAAAGCGTCTCGTTAATATCAAGAGAAACACGTACGTCCCGGTAAGTTTGACAGCAATAACTGACAATAACGATGCTCGCCACCGACGTTTAACGACACATCGAAGCTCGTTGGGACGACCACGACGAGAGACACGACGGCGATGTGCTCGCCGTGCCACCGGAGCCGTCCTAATTACCTGATTTAATTACCGCGACGAAATTACCGGCCGTTTCCGTGCCAGCCGGCACAATCGTGACACCCGTTACACGTCTACGAGGCCGTAGCCGAACTAATGCGAAATGGAGCTCTGCGATTCTTGATCGGTGCTGCAATCGTTCGATTCCATTCTGCCTGCTCCGCGTTTCGGTCGACCACTGCTTGCCGGGCCGTTTCCTCGCGGATAGATCTATCGCATTGATCGTTTCGCGACGCTGTTATCGTGATCGGTGAGCTATCGCGAGCGTTGCTATTACGTTATTTAACTTACTGGCAATCGCGTTTCTGTGGTCACTCATAGCAATGATCGGAGAAACGCTAGGACAACCCAATCTTTCTTCGAAAGTATTGGAAGAACGACTCAGTTGAAACTATGTGCACTATAGAGGGTAACAACACGTACTTAGAGTGTTTGACATTTTTTTAAACATCATTTTGTACGACTGAATTGCGATTGTTGTTATTAAATCTGTGAAGTAGGATACGGTTATCATACAGAGCTTCGTGTTTATTGAACTTAGATACTGAAATATTGAATACTTTAGTGGACACCTGTAACATTATTAAGAAGCATATGCAGTTCGTATCGTGGTAATATGGAATTTTATACACAGTTACTGTCTTTAACACTAAAACTACCAACCGAGTTAAAATTCATTTTAAAATTATGAATATATAGGTACCGGTGTACGAATTTACGATGACTTTTAATAAGACAGAATGACAATTGTATATATCTTTTAAATGTTCATTCAACGACTTTCGTGTTCGTAATCTGTCTAACGTATGCTATCTGGATGGTACCAAAATGTATCGGTGGCACATTTAGTACGAATTCGCCTTTGAACTGCTTATCGTCCACGGGCAAACAAAGTATAGTCCTGCATTTAAAAGAGGACAAAGGTGACCATCTCATCTCGTTAACCCTTTCTAATAAAATAGAGATTTTTTACATTTTTATGCAATTTTAATCGTACCAGAGATAATGAAGTTATTTTATTAACACCGTGCATAGAGGATGATAATATAACAGATTAAGCAGTATGTTGACATCATTTAAACTATATCGGAGACCATTGAAGTAAATATCATAGGTAAATATCTTTAGTAATCAGTTTGTACTCAACGTTCGCTACATTATCTTGGACCACACATCGCGCTTTCATTTACTTCCCCTTCAGAGGGCTCCGATTACTAGTGTCGTCAAAGATGCAAAGACATTTTCCCATTTATACCGCGAATAAACAGACACATACACCGATGCGTGGTCGCCAATTTTTGCGTCGTCGCTTATAGGTAATAAATATGAGGTTGATTACCCCTCTTTCAGCCACGGTGCAAATGCAGATGAGCGAATATAATATAATGCACGCACGTGTTTACACACACGCGTAACGCACACAGTGGTACGGAAGGTGCAGCGAGCAGTTGGTGCCGATGGTGAGTCACCGTATGACATTTGACCCCCACCAATGCGACAGGCGACTCGTGGTGCACTCAAGGGGTTCTCAAACAGGCTCCGTTTTATTTTAAGAAAGGAGTAGCAATTGCGCAAATTAATCTTGAAACGATACAAGCCTGGGATTATGATTATGCAAGGACAGCAGGAAATAATTTGTTCGCGATAAGTGTAATTTAAAAAAGCTGATTTTCTGTAATACATTTTACATTTTACACCTTAACTCATAGATGAATTACGGGGGGTAGGAGAAACAAATATGGACAGGCGTCCCCCTGAATAAAGAACTCCTCAACTGTTTATTTTTCATGTTTTATGAGAAGCCTGAACCAATCAATCAATCCAAGTTTAATCAAATCGTGCGTATCCTATATTGCGGACAATTTTTTACGACAGGTAGATCATTTCCTTGGAAAGGTTTTACCTTGTTTTGATTTTACGGTGATTTTACGTGTAGTATTTTTGTTAGTAACGAGATACAGCGTTGTATGGTAAGACTATTGTGTGCAAATAAGTTATGGTTGATACTACACGGAAGTGTGTAATAATAGAAACTGAACGTGATGTAACTAAGGAAGTAGAGGATTGGTGCAAGTATTTTAATAAAGATATATTATTGAGAATGATAAAGGTGCGGATGTTTTAGTAGCGAAAAGGTCTAATTGGAAATTGCGTAAGTGCGATAATTGAAGAAATGATATTATTTATATCGGCATAAAAATTCTCGATAAAATGCTTTGATGAATAGATAATAGACCACAATTGTATTACCGTTTTTATTACTATTACTTCTTGATTTTAATACTGTTTATGTCTACCTACCACTGATTTTCATATTTCGCTGTTTCACTTCGGGCAATACATTATATTTCACGTGGCCATCTGTAATATTATATGTGCTTAACATCGGTGAGAACCATAGATTTATTCGATTCAAATTTACACATGTTCACCATATATTTGTCAAACTTCCCTGAATAATTTTGTTGCGGTATTGTAAATCAGTTTTAAATGCACGCACGAAGTATACGTATATATTTTATTATTACGAAATATGTTTGTGCAAATACGAACACTTTTCCAAATCTTGAAATTTTCGTTACTTATTCTCTGTGCATTATTCTCTGTACGTTCGGTTTAGCCAAGGTTTGCACGCACATCGATACTTTACTGAATATTCGATCAATTATGCACTTATTTATTTCACCGATATTATCCTAATTCTAATTACCCGATACAAGAATAAAAGCTGTTTACGTTGCTTGCATAAATTGTGCTTGAAATGGGTTCTTCTGCATTAAAGGCGAATTAGATTTGTCCAGCTATATTTTTGGCATAGCTGTCTAGACGTGTTACCTAGGACAATATATTTTGAAACACGTTCCCAAGAATATTTAATACAGTACCGTTTACTTACTTTATACTTAGGCAAACATTCGATAAAGACAGAATTGCAGCAGAGGTTCGTATAAATGTTACAATACCTGCCGCTCTTCATAAAGTGATTCGTCGCTTCTATTTACATTTAAACTGTATTATTTAAAGCATTGATAAACAAGGATGCAAATCCTTTATTTTTGCAGAATACCTTGAATCTCATTTCTCATTCATGTATATAAATAATCAAACGTGAATCCTGCGTTGCAGTTGTATCTCATAAAAGAAATTAGAGTCGTTCTTTATTATTAAAGTAGTTGTTTTATTTCGCCAGAAGAATCACGTCGCCAAGAACACTTGTTATCTTCCTGGGCCCATTGAGTACCAAACCGGTTTTGTACAAATTTTCCCTCCGGCTAAATCAATATTTATTTAAATCTTTATTATCTTCCCCAAGGAATTAATATTTTGCGTTACAATGGGACTCAACTTACTTCCAATTGTGATTGCATAACCATAGACATTCAATGTTTCATTTATCTCAAACTATTCAGTGTAACCAAAGTCTGGAAAGAAACTCGGATGCCATTCATATCTATATTTGAAGTATAACGCATTCTTTAACTACTTCCGCGCGTCAACGTTCACAATCTAATAAAAAAGAAAAATTAGCTGTTCCCTCGACCACCAACCGGCCCCACTCATTTGATCTCCCCAACGATCGATGACGACGAAATGTCAACTGGTAGCAGGTTCCACCTAAAAATATCCAAGAGCATAAGATGAAATAAAATAAAAATAAAGGACGGTTCAATCGGTTCGTCATGCCGCCTGTGAACCTCCGTTAACCTTCCGTGTCGCTTCTTTCTGCGATTCCTCTCTACCTCTCGTACGATACCCGCGACACTCGACTATCTTATTCGTTGGCAAGGATCCAACACCTTTTCACTGCGAATCTCGCCACCTTAACACGCCTCTGTTGCTGTGCGTGTATCGTCGTGGTCGTATGCTTCAATCGTAAGGTGCCATTGAAAGATCGGGGGGAAAATAACGGTGATTCAATTTGCAATTGCGTAAAGAATAGCATCGATTAGACGCATTCAAATTCCTTTATGCCATTGATTTCGACACTGACCGACTCCCTTGGAGCAAAACCTGTCTCTAGATTCTAGCTAATTAGATGGGTGGGAGTGTCTTTACATGGCTAAGCGTATCCGGTCAGACTTCTGACACTTTGCGTTTCAAACGTACTTGAAATTAGCGGAATAAGTACGTCCACGCGGAACTAGTCCGTGTCCGCACGAATAGTACACACACGGACTTTAGTCCCATCTTTCGAGATACGTATGCAATATGCATATGCGTACTTACCGCGCAGAATACGGCCGCGCGTGTTAACTCCGAACAAGACGATCGTTCGAAACGCCCGGACAGTTCTCGCATTGGGGGAAAGTCCTTTCTCCTAGGAGAACAACACTTGTACCTAGATTCAGGATTTTAAATATTTTATACTGTATTTATTTCAAAAATACAATCAAACGCCAACTCCCAAATAAAGAGAGGTAGCCACTGATTAAATAAATGTTTAAATATTCGACAATGTAATAAGCACATTTTCCCGATGGTACGCGATGAAGATCCGCTTGAGACTACTTTTTCCCTGAATGATTTTCCCAGAATATAAAGAGCCGTATCATGGCGAACATTATGTAATCGTATTAAGCGGAGACACTCGCCACCTCGCGAATAGAGGATTATAAGCAGAAGTACGAGAGGCTTCTTCGTTTCCACGAAGCGAATTCTAATTACGACCAAAGATGATACATGGTTTTCTCCGCTTTCACGCGCGCCAGCTCTTCCTCGTCTTTCGCATTTATCCTCTTCATGTTCGTCCAATATGTCCCCCTACTCGGTTTCTTCGTGACGAGAACCAAATATACACCTTGAGCTCTGACTGCTTTTTCCATCGCCTTCGCACTCATTTCGTATTTCTTTTCTCTTGCTTTTTTTCGCTCGTACTGCTATTTTTTACAAGTGTCATCTGCAGCTTCAGCTGTGATAGTAGTTTCGTTTTGGATAATTATAATTTAGAATGCATAAAGATTGATGGCACTGGTAAATAAATATATAGTTACACTTACGGTTCACTGATTATGTTTGTTGATATTTTTGATTTATTTCTTAATTTTTTAATTTGGTAATTGTAGTATACAATTGTAGTATACAAACTATACTGTAGACTATATTTTCTTATAACAACTGACGATAAGTCTTAATATTGTACTGGATTTAATGAAACAACTTCTATGTTCCAGTAAATTGTAACTATTGAAATTCAAGTTTCGTGCTACATTGTCCTCGATATTGCGAAGAGTGTTAAATTCTGAATGCAATGAGTTAAACTGTTACAACGTTGCAGCTTAGTTCAAGCGCGTTAACCAAACTTTAGATGGACCAACTTTTGAGACCCGAAGAGAAATGTGTTGTTGATGAAAAGTTTGAGTTTCCCGCAGCACTTCGAGGAATTCACGAACATCCGGGAACAAAATTATCAATATTTAATTAGCTGAAATCCCCGTTTACAATTAACGAAGGCTGTATTCTTAAATTATCCATATTCAATTTCTGTTTACCAACGCGACGATCAAATCAGTCGTTTTTATGCCTCGCCGGACCGCATCTCGCTACTGTCAAACAGAAGCGTAGAATTTTATTTGTCCAGCAAATTTGGTCAATAATGCATTCAAGCGCAACAGTGATAGAACAATTCTCGCGCAGACCCCATAAATAATCAAATCGAATCGAATTTATTTTCGTCCGCCCAATCGGAAACTCGCGACACGTCGTGGAAAATTGGAATATGGTAACTGTCACGGGGAAGTGGAGATGGTAGCTGTGGCCGAGGGAAAGATTTATACGCGAAGTTGTCCGTTTTCGCGGCGGTGCGTAGACTAGAAACAAGAGTCGTGGAGGATACGTCGTAAGGCGGGGGTGCCTCTAAGTTGAACGTCCGCTACATCGAATATAAATAGCGGCAGGCGACGTTCGTCCACCTCGTCTTTCTCTTCTCACCCTTCGTCGTGTTCCTTTCTTCTTCCTCCTCTATTTTCTATCTCCTCTTCCCCGTCTTCTGCAGTATCCCCTTCAGGTTCTTCGTCTTCGCCCCGACACTTTTCACTCGACTCGGGCGAGCTCCATCGATTCTTAGAGACAGCCACGGAAAGTTTGCGGGGCGTAAATTCAATTAGCCAGCGATCTGCTCTCGCGGACAGGGTTAATTTTAACGAAGAAACGAATGAAAAGCAGGTTTTTTCTCACTGGGCATTTACTAGTAACAATAATGCTGAGATACAGTCGACGGGGTTTGTGGTCGATGAATAGAGTGTCAATGTTTGAGCAGACATACGCAAAAAAATATGTAAAACGTATGCCGGATTTATTTAGAAACTATGCAGTGCTTCAGCCTCTGCGATTTATGTTACGTATCATGTTCGTTACATTGATTGAATTAATCCTGTGAGAATCTCAATCTGCGTTCTGCTATGGTGCGCGCGCAGCGCCGAGCGCGGCGCTGATGGGCCTGCTGCCCTCGAGTGAGTTTGTTTTGTCTTTTGTCTTGCGTTACACACGACACATTGTGTCCTGACGGTAGTTTTCCTATTCAATCCATATTCTGCTAGACGTACAATAAATATAAGTTCAATACGTGCCTGTACAACTCATCTTTCCCTGGCAAAACCCTGACAAATCCAAAATGATGTATGGCTATTACATATACCAAACATGATACATTGAAAATCGTACACCCTTGAAAATAAAATAACTTTATCCACTTTGCGCCAAACGATTTGGGTTTTTCTTTTTTTTTTAGAAGTTGGATGGATTGGTGTACTATTTAAAGCATACCTTTCGTAGATCCGAGTCAGTTATACACGTGCTGAAAATTTCATCGAAATCGGTAAAGACACGCACGAACTACACGTGGCTAAAAGTGGTGAAAAATCATAGTTTTTCGTGATTTTCAGCCGGTTGTCACGATTTCGGCGTTAATTACTCTCTTATTTGTCACGGAACCAAAATAATAGTTGGGGAAAAGGTTAGTTTTCTTTAATGGAATGCCCTATTCTTTTGTTTGCCATTACAACGAGAAGACCAATTGTACATATCCAACACAGTATGACCTCTCAATAAGGGCTCAAATAAAAACTTAAAAAGTGACTTTTTTATTTTGTATGCAATTCCTACCAATTGCAATTTTTTCCCCCAAGAATGTTTACACGTCATCTGTAAAACTAATCTTTCTGACTTCTTAAAAAAACTCAATTCGTTTGGTCCAATTTCAAAAGAGTTTACTCTGTTTGAAACGGTGTGCGACTTTCAGTGTGTGCCACTGTACATATCTTTAGGGGGATATGTTTTTGCAACCTTCTATTAGCAAATTTCCGTCCAATTTCCGTCCAAAATTATGCTTTATCTGCTTTCTGCAGAAATAATCCATAGGCACATTTTCATAAGTAACCGCTGTCTAGTAATTGTTCTTCTGATTCGTTAACTTCAGTGGCGTGAATTAGAGTTTAGGAAGCTTGGAAATAAAAATGTTTCATAACTCTGTCTAAACAGAGCCGCAATTACGCAAAACTTGGAGGCAATTGTCGAAGAATTTGACCAAATGTTGCACACGACTCATACTTAATTGCCGACACGTAATTGTTTAGTTTATCAAGCGTCGTAAGCACGCGTGTGAAAACTACTGCGAAGTCGAATTCTTCTCCGTAAAACATTTGCAGCCCGTGCGTTAAACAGTCTCTTCCGTATTCGTCTGGGTTGAGTCTTAACGATCTTCAGAGATCCCAGGGGCTAACTGGGCTTTATAGGCGCCTAAGAAAACACGTGTTCGTAAACCAGGGTTCGACCTACGGATTAGTCGGGGTGATTTACATCGAATCCCGACGACGGACCTAAAGGGCGAGCCTTTAATCGGTTTTGTTACGACGGTATTTATTGACTCTAATTGATCCCGTCAGTCTTTCGAAAATGTATACTCCAATTGTATTTATTTACTTCCTCCGCTCTTTCTTTCGGCCTCCAATAGGGGAGACAATTGCATAAAATGTTACCGATAAATGGCCCAAATACCAGTCGTGATTTATTCAATAACTCCCGGCACAAAACGGAAATGTAATGAAAATATGATATATTCGATTAAACGTTAACTCGGAACCACCATATTTCTTTCAACGATCCTCCTTATACACTATCCAAGAGCCAAATACAGCCAAATACTTCTACATAATATGATCAAATAAACAAAAATAATTACGACTACTCTCATTGCAAGATAAAGAAACCCATACAAAAATTGGGATCGTCATATAATTGAACCAGTACAATAATATATCATTTTTTTTATCAACCATTTTTCGTTTATCGTTCCAACGTGCCACTGCAAGCCGCATTATAAAGAAACGAAAGTCACCGCGTAAACGGGGCAGCCAGAAAAATACACAAAATTACTGAACAAAAAGTCACAGACGGATGAAAGTTGCAAAGCAAAAAAAAAAGAAACGTATCAGAGTGTCAATACATATATCGTGAGCAATCTCCACGTCGCTTAGGCAGAAATTACATTCGCATCTGAAGAAGCATTTTAATGCATCGTTGTACTTTTCATTAGTGCATACCCGCCAATTTTTTCCAAGTATAACATCGTTCTCGCGTCGGGACAGCCCTGAGGAAAAGTTTCCACGGCTACCTGCTCGCGTCGATGAAGTTTTCAAGTGGGCGATTTAAGCACCAGCAGCCGGCAGTAGCGGTGGCGGTACCGATTCTCCTGATCATCCCTGCGAAAGCACAAGCAGCTTGTCTGGTATGCCAAAATCGATAAAGTACATCCAGCTACGCCTCCCCCTTTCCCCTCGTGTTGCGTGGAAATTCGTTTCACGTAAAACATAAACGAAGACGTACTACCTTTATCGCGGTTTTCAAGCGCAACATATCGTGGCGTGACTAACTTGGATTTATATTGGACAGAAAGTTCCAGCGAAGGCGTAATAATGTGATTTATGTAGGTACATATTTTGAATACTCGGCTATGAATTTTTATTTCTAGTCGAGTACTGATTCACAGGAAAGGGCAATCGGTGGATAAATTGAAAGCTTGTGCGCAGAAGATTAACACGACGTGTTGCTGGTATTACAGGGTATTGTAAATAACAACCCGTTGCATTAGCACAGCTTGTATATCAGATTTCGAAGCAACACTTGTTAAGTCTTTTGCAAAAGCAATTTTTTTCTTGGTCAATTTGTACCAGAACATGAAGTGAGAAAAGTATATCGTTAAAGTTACGGTTTGTCCAAAAGTCCTGGCAGCCACTCTGCGTAGAAAATGGGTTGTTTAATTGTTACGCGGCTGACGTGTGCAATGAATTCTTCACTTGTTACCGATCGCGGGATGAAAAAAGCAACAACGGGGAAAGAACATCAGCAAGGCTGATGTATGACGTGACGGCAAGGTAATTCATTGAAGAAATGTGACAGCAAATTTCTTCGAAACATTTACAATATTCTGTAATCGTTTCGAGAACGCGTGATGATAACATTCGATCGTGAATTAAAAAACAGGAAAGCGGTAAACAGGCACAGATAGGGCGCGTTCGATTTAAGATTCATCGGAAACCGGGTTTCATATGGATATTAACCTAGAACGGAATCCGTGGTATCGAAAATTTAGCAAACAGTATTTGCGAATAATGCAATAAGGATTATCTTCAACGATTGAGTTATACGAAAAAGCAGAAAGCACTGAGTCCTACGGACTCAGTGGGAACACGGCTTAAGGACGAGGTCCTGGCACGAAAGATCGCGTGCGTCAATCCTCGAGACCAAGAACTGGGTTAACTGTCTCGGAATCGACGTAATGACTCGCAATTAAAATGAAATCAGAGGCGAATTTAAGCATTGTTAGATTTTCTTTCCCCGCATGTTTCTAGTTTTTGCATAGGGCGGATACATCGTTCGCGTTACTACAAAGGCAAGAAATAACTATTTGCGCAGAAATATAATACGTTGCATAACGCAGAGGAGATAGTTTTTATGCGGTAGTTTTATCTTCCGCTGCAGCTCAATCAAAATATCTGATTTTATTTGAAAATCTTTCTTTGTCCACGCGCCAATAAATATAAGCCCAGCTGTTGCAGCAAATACTTTCAAATAATTGTCTTATCGGTGTAATATTTTGTTTTTTATACAGCATCTGTTGAACTTTTCCATACGAAAGCTGACAAGTCGAAACGTGCAATACAATAGCGTTACAGAATTACGATGTTAAATTTGGCTCCAAAATTTCCATCACGGTTCATACCATTCGCGTGTTTATTAAATGCAACTTACAACTCGCGCTATACACATATTCGTGGAACACTTTCAAGTCTTCGTAAGCACGTTACTCACTTAACGTAAAGCCTCTCTTTGAACTCTTAAGTGGAACAAAAAGTTGAAACTCTTAGAAGCTCGAGAATAGCTCCCCTCCCGTTTTTCCCCTTTTTCTACACGTTGATGAACATTTGGACAGTTTCACAATGGATCATTTAATTTCGTAGAATGCATTCCATAATATTGTTAAATATCGTAAAGCTTATTTAAAGAAAACGACTGCACCGTTTCATCGCAGTACAGAATTGTACATATGTAAATACTTTCAGAATTCTCTTTCAAATAAAAAGCACTGATTTAAATGCACTTCTGGAGTGTTAAGCAAGATTAACAGCCATCGAAGGAGTCTAACCTTGACTCGGCAATCAACAATCCAGGTAACAGCAAAGAATACGTATCGAGCTACCATCGAGACAAGGTTTCGCCTTAATTTTCTTCCTTCTTCGTTCTTGAAATTTTGCAAAGTGAACACAGGGAAGTTTGAGCAGCCGCAAAATCCCCCAAAGTTTTTCTCTCCGAGAAGCGTCGAAAGATAGGCACGAAGGGAAGAAGAGAAGGATTAAAGAAGCAGAGAAGCAAGCTAGACAGGGATCAATCTCGATCGTTCCGGCTGGAGCCATTCTTCTCCATCTAACCTTCCGTCCAGTCGATTCTCAAGGCGCATACAGAGGCAGTAGAAATCGCCTTTTGTTCCTCCGTTCCTCTTCGTCTTTTCACCCTTTGATTCGACTTTGCCTCGGCTGCGACGATGAGCGCAACAGATCGTGGTTCTCAACTCTGAAGTAGGCATTTGTAGTTCACCTTTCAGAGGCTGGCATTCCTCTCTTTCTCGGGCCCTTGTGTGAAGGAACTGACCTTTCGTTTAAAAAATATCCTCTCTTGATAGCTGTGTTTTGTTGGTTTCGAAGGAAATTGATGCAATGCCTCGTTTTAATGATTCGCATGGATTGGTTAAAAAGAAGGTAGGGCGATTTTTGACTGATCTTAATTCTTCGGAATTTGTGGCCAAATAGTGGGAATTCTCAATTGTTTTGGTTTCCCAAGTGTCTCTTTAATATTCTTGGATTATAATAGTGACAATGCGGACAGATTATAAGTATAAAGTTGTATCGACTGTAAACTTGAGACAAGTTTCAGAAGTCGATAAAGAAAAATAAATTCTTGACTGCTTCCTTCGAATCCACAACTGATATACTTGTATGTATAATATTTATAAAACCATAGTCTGCTGATTCATTTATGATTCTAAAGTGGTAGTTCGTTATTAGAATTGGCAAAAATGGGTAAATGACAAATTCCATACAGTAGCAGAAATTGCACAATTCCATGATAAATATCTACCTATCTAACGAAAGAGAAGTTGGTGAAGATCATACGAATCAGTATCAAATGTTGCAGGGCATAAATCTTCAGCTTGAAAGGATAACATAATTGCATTGGCAATAAAGGCCATCGCGTTTAACCAATTTGCACGATATCTTTTATTACTATGCACTCCACAAATCTTATTGTCTGTATGCATAAAAACCTCATCATCTGTACGGTATCGCGCAATAACCATCGCGAATGCGCGAAAACCAATGCACCCTCGAAGTAATGCATAAATCGAATTAGTAAGCGCGCGCGTTGAATCTTTACGGGACAGGAGCGTTTCGTCGACAACGAAAACTGTCCTGTCCCATCGCTAATTGACAGATCATCGTCGAAATCCGGGTGACAAGTGCGCCAACACCGCACTACCACAGTATCAACCCACACTAGCTTCACTCCCCCTTTGCTGCTTGTCCGTGTATCGTCGATGATCACAGTGGGTTCCGTGGAGGCTCAGAGTGTCGAGGAAGAGTGGGTGAAGAAGAAAGTAAAGGCAGATAGGACACGACGAAGAGAAAGAGGAAAGAGGAGGAACGAGGGGCTGCCGGTTCAGCTGCATTAATTAAACTAGCGGAGGACAATGAGCCTGTCTGCCGGCTCGCTTACCTTGCTGTGTAATTCACGCCTCTCACGGGAGAGGCACCCTTCGACTTTGCTTTCCAGTTTAAACCTTCCTATGGATAATTACCTGCGCCCTCCGTCTCGTCTCGGTGCCCCTCCCTTTCCTACGTTAACCCGTTGCTCGTCACCCATCGACTCCGTCTTCTCTTTCCTTTTCCCGCGACTTTCTCGTTCTTTTGTGACACGCGTCGCGCTTTCGAGCGTGAGACTGCACGGCGATGAGCTCGTCGCTTTGGTCAATTTAACACATCGAAACGGTAGTGTATAGACTTCGGATAGGCGTGCCCGGAAAGTTGTTTTCGTTGACAGCATTACCTTGGATCGGTTGGACGATTATTCCTAATCCCAAAAAATTACCTTTCTACGGTTGTATGGATTGGTGGAATAAATTGTAACGAAATATAAAAATATAAGCTATCGACGAGTTTTATCGATCGTATCAGCTCTTTGACAACCTGCCACTGTTCTTCGAGTTTCCAAAATGGAATGGCAACGTTTACACTTCGTTGGTACTCGGACCTTTTGAAATGAAAGGAAAGCATTTGAGGGTAAATCTGACGGTAGGGTGCACGCAGGATCGTTGTCACCTGCTTTTTCCCCTAGAAATTGTCTCACTATTGTCGAACTGATTTCTTTGTATATGTATACTGTTTTATTACTGTATACTGATTTATTTCTGCCCAGTCCATTGCGGGGTTTAAAAAAAACAAATTATTCCTCGAATTTTGCGAACGAACTATGCACAACAATCTCGTCGTTCAACGCGAGTGATAAATAACAATTCATCCCAGTCTCTTTCCACCCGGAACGATATAGAATTTGGCAAATGTTTCGTCCCGTATTCCACACAGTCGCCAGTATTTCGTTATTCCGGTGCTCGTCTTTCGCGAAGCTACTCGGAACTGCGGTGTAAAGTCAAGCGAACAGTTACAAATTGAAGACGCTAATTTACACACGGTTTCGCACTCAAGCTTGCTCCGCTCTTCTAACCCGACCACCTGCCTAGCTGCTTGCTTGCTTGCTTCTGCTTATTAACTCGCACAAGTTTACGAGCCAGCTTCTAACAGCTAACAAGGTAAACAATGTTTGGCAATTATCTCGGTTAAATGATCCTCGTGAGACGCGGCTGCTGCATACAACGGTCAGGTAAGAGAAATGACGACGACGGCTTTTCTCTATATCGATAAGAGCTCCCCCGTGGACTTGTTCTCCCCTTCTGATCTTTCAAAATTGTAAAGTAAGACGTGCTTAACGGTTAACGTGAAGCGTTTACGTTTAACGTTAATATGGAGTAGCTATAATTGCCAAAGGAGTTTATTAGTCATGTTTAATGCATGTATGTGCAGATGAGAGTTGAATGCAAGTTAAACGGCGTAAATTTTGCAATTTAGTAAGGGAACAGAGTGGAGCTGCTCTTGCTGGCTATTATTTTATATTCTCCTCCTAATTTAATCGTGAAAGACTTCAGTGGCAAATTAGGGAACATGTAATTCCTACGTGTGTTGGGTTCGGAAAATTCGTAGAATAGCAATTTTCTTGGGGAAGTAGCAGAGATTATATATTATATCTCAGTCATAATAAAATAATATTAGATATTGTATTCATACTCGTTGATTTTGTATTTAATTCGTATATTTACAGATGTACAGTACAGTTTCTTATTTCTCTTTATTTATATCACACTACCTGTGCCTTCACATAATGTAACTAATACCTGTCATTAATATTATCGGTAACAGTAATTCTACAGAGCGTAAACTTATTCAGCATGTAGCCTAGGCACTGTGGAGTATATGTGCAAAATTTCGTATTAATAAAGTGCCCCATTTTTTACATGATACATTTATCTGAATTTCGTCAATTTTTCACCGTAACGAAATGATAGAAACTTGCAGAAAAAGAAAAACTTTAATCAATTAAAACGTAATAACTTTAAGGAATAAATGTTTTCAATAATTTTTTATTAACAACTTTATTCTCTTGGTCATTGATTCATCTAGATTTTGCAGCTGCTGTGGTGTTCAATTCCGTGATAGTATTAAACGGCTGACAATTATCCTACACGTCACACACATGTTGGTTCCAAAGATTTTCTATACGGTTTGACCAACAGTTCAACAAAAAATAATTGTGAACGTATGCCATCGATGAATTGTGTACACTAATATCACGAACAGTAAGACACAGTACACCTAATCAAACCATAATCATGTTTACGCAAAATCAACTTGTCCCCACTTTACGCAAATCGCTAGCACCCTCTCCACACTCAATCTCGACAATCCACTACGCCCACTTCACGCTGGTCAATCAAAACATCATCTGTAACAGTAAAATCACTCGATACAACCCCTGTATTCATCCCTTGCCAAACGAGGGTGCATGGATAACAAGAAGCTGCTCTCCCTTATTCATGCTCTAAATATTGGCTTGCTGCCCAGGACGTTGTCGAACGGGATGGGGAAAATTGCAGATAAAACGGAGGCTTTAATCTAACATTTATTCAATTTAAATCATATTTATTAAATGAAATATATTCACGGGAGGGCGCGGGGTGGAAAATGAATAGGAAATATAGAAAAACATTTTTTCCGTTTGGGATCTCGTTTTCGAGAAGTTCGAGCTTGGACAGTCGTGCGTATAACTATGAAAATAAAATATATTGTTTGTCACAACAAGTTTTTGAAGTAGTATTTTATTCAAAGGCTACGGAGAATATTAAGTTGCATATATGTGAAATAGTTCGTTTACTTTAATTTATTCTTTCATTTTTCTTAGCGATCAAATATTATTTCAGAAAGCATTAATGTATACTCAGTATCCCCCTCTTTGTTAACTGTTACAAATTGCAAAGTAATATTGTTTTATGGGGTGATATTTTTCCTTGGATTTTGGTAATTGAACGTAGTTTTTGCAAATTATCTTAGGCATCGAGATCGACACAGTCGATTCAAAATATTGCAAGTCCTTGAAACTCTATGCGCTATTTGGTGCGAAAGAAATACTATAATATAATTTATTTGCATTTTCATGAAATATTTGAAATACTATGTATTTATAAAGCAAAGCTAAAATATATTATTTCGTACCTTAGATTGTGAAAAGGAAAATGTTTTATTTCACTTCCTATTTAAAATATTTATTTGAACTGTAGAATAACGATTACTGAAAATAGTATTGGAAATATCTGTGCTATAAATGTTAAACAGTACTTTATGTACCTTATTTAAACAACAGAATAGGATATCTTTGTATATTCGCTGCTCATTCACCGCATTTCCACAATTCTATACATACAGTAGACTCGGAAAGTAAGTTAACGCTCTTACCAACAGTTTAAATGTATAATAACAATAGTAATTTATATATTATTATTTTAATGGATACTGTAAAAAAAAAGTTACAAACATTTACATACATCTGTGTTATTGAAGATATATCATCTTCATTCGCACATAAATGCCAATCGTTAATTTACTTTCTGACCCGACTATATAAACATAATATAATATTGGATTATAAATTGCAGCCTGGTACGAAATAAAATCTGTACTGACAATGCCTCTATGGAAAAGGGACAGCAAGTAATAGTATCAAAAAAAAAAGAAGACGCCCATTTAATAAGACGCTGTCTACATTACAAGGCAAAAAAACAACATTTTATTGAGTTGTTCGCGAAAATGTCCAGACGCAAGTGATTGATAACACTGATCGGTTCACAGGAGCGAGAACGGGTTATTATTTGTTATCAGATGGGGACAGGGTTGAAAAAGGCTTCAGGTAGCGATCTCGTTTACGTCATCAGACTTAATCTTCCTGTCACTCGTCCTGCCTCGATTCAACTTCACGATCGTCGATACGCGTTTCCTGTTTCCTTTGCCGGATAGTTACCGCGTAATGCGCACTCGCGTAATTACATGAATTATACCCAGAGCAGTCGTTGTATCCTCGATACCCGGCTCTTCCTTTCCCCTTTTCAACCGAACTGGTCTGACTGCACGCACGCCATCGACAAGACTCGGCTCTCTTCTTACGCAAATCGATTAACGGTGTATCCGGACAGGCGCTGCATCTTTTTCTGCCCTTCTCCTCCCCTTCTCTCTCTCTCTTTTTCTCTTTCTCTCCCTCTCTCGCTCTCTCGCTCTCTCTCTCTCTCCGCCTTTCTCTATCTCCCTTTCGTCGTTTGCGATATTGCTTGATAAATATTCAACGGGTGATCTGTCTGATTACTGTCGATGATTTTCGAAACCGATACGCCTGTTTGAGATGGCCACTTGACGGTCGCTTTGGAAACTTCACGGACGATGATAGTTCGATTGGAGAGACGAGAATAATGGGGAGAAGAAGATGTCGGCGCATCTTGTTTTTAAACGTTCTAAATGTCGAAACGAAACCGAACAGAAAGGGGCCACTGTTAATATTTAATATTCTACCGTATTGCAAAACTGCGCCCCTTTGTTGCTATATCGCACAGGAGAACATTTGTTTTCCAACGAGATACAGTTCTCTTTATTCGAAGGAGGACTGAACTCCGCCGTAAAACGCAGACATCTTCTGTCTACCAACATCGTGAAAAAAAATCCAGGATCCATCGCGATCTAATCGATCTTCGACACAACGACGGCAACAGCTTTTGTCCCTGTTCTGCCCACGTCCCGTCGGCATCGGGCAGAATGAGAAAGGAGTAGAACCGGTCACCATAGCTCGCCTGAACGCAAAGACCAGACAGAAGACGATGGATAGGACTAAAAAAAAACGCGACAGAAGAAAAGGGGGGAAAAAGGAGAAAGGCGGAGGAGCAGAAGGAAGGAATGAAAGAAAGAAACGAGAAACCGGTTGTTGCCTTTCCCAGCAGCTGTCTTCTGAGATCGAGTCGAGAAAGATCGAGCTAGCGGATCCAGCGAAAGGAACGCTCTAGGCTGACCGATCGACAAACGACGAGCAGGTCGTTGCTGAAAACGAGGAGCCCACGGTTTCGCTTCTCCAGTTCCATCTCCCTTGCCCTGCTCGCCGTTTTATTGCGCTCGTGTATCTTTCTGCCGCGTGCAACACCGTGTTACACGTAAACCGACACCATGGATAACGTTTCCAGGTCTGGCCCGTAGTAATCAGCTGTTCGACGGAACGGCTGGCAAAAATCTGTAGTCCCCTGGATCATCTGTCGAAGGGAATTTATCCCAGCTGTGCGAATCGTTGCATCGCCATTGGGATGGTCGAGGTGAAAGTTGTGTCCAGGATTCCGTTTGATTGAGATTGTACTGAATTTGGTTGGAGAACTTCCCGCTCTGTGCCTATTGAAAGGATTCGTATTATTTTGAAACCGTTCGATGCGGAATCGCCTAAGGAAGAAACACTTTCTGGACGGGATAGAAATGGTAATAACTAGCGCTTTAGAGGAAGTTTGGAGTGCGTGTTTGGGTCAACAGCCAAATAGCGAAATAGAGTTGGGCCACGTTACCTTTCGAGGGAGATACAATTCATGGAAATCACGAGTGCTGTTTTTCTCTGTTCATTGCAAACGAGATTGGGAAATTGGGCTCCGATTTTCTTTGTGGATTAGAGTCAGGTTTAACCATCATGTAAATCGTGTTTTCAATAAGGGTTGCTCGAGTACATTCGTTTATTTTAGAGACGTGACGTCGCGTCTGACGGTACGTTGACGCGTCGCGACGCGTCGGGCAATGCTCCAACGAGGCCAATTTTTAGAACTGGTGATGATAGCAACGGTCTGCCAATAAATCAGAATCCTTGATTTGTCGCTACTGCGTACAGTCCTGCCCGCTTAAGCTCAACTGGACTGGTGTGTTCTGTAAAGTTGCCACTGAAAATTGAATAATAGGAAATAGAGGTTGTTAATTTTAATCGAAGCTCTCGAATTTCAGAAAAGCTTGTCCTGTAGTATCAGTGTCGCTTGCTATTAGAATGGAATCGATAGGAAAGCGGAACAGTTTCATCTCATTTTTGTACCCATTTAACCTATCTTGAAGTATCAATCACGAAATTTACGCTATTCTGATCACGACGTTCGATTTCAGTAAATCTAATTTGGAAATACCTGATTTGATGGACCAGTCTAAACAATAAGTATTCGAGATTAGTGCTTCAGAGTTGATGAGGAAGTTTGGGAGTAAACGGAGTTGAAACTGATGTTTCGTTGTTTTGAGTAACAGTTTACAGTCTTGTCTATTGAATGGATATGGCGATGTTTGATCAAAATATGTAATTGTAAACGTGAGCGTGCGTGCGCGCGCGCGCGTGTGTGTATGTGTGTGTGCATAATGTGCGTATACGCACACTTGAATACAGCTTGCTTTACTTCAAAATTGTTTCTGTTGGAATAATTGTATCTTTCACTGCATAGTTCTATTCCCAAATAGTGTTCGCAACTTTTGTTTAAAAAGGAAAAGGACTAGAAATGTTTCCATATTATATTTCGAAGGCGATTAACTTTTCACATACTTGTGACATTTGTTTAAACATAATTGTAATTTATTCCTATCGAGAATTGTTCCTCATTACGTTACGGTTATCTATTCGAAAATTCCTTCCCCTCCTTATCGGTACACATATGCTGCAATTAGGACTAAACGGAAGCTAATAAATTGTCAGGCACAAACAGATCTAAGCTAGAGAGTTTTCAGCCATGAGTAACAACGTCGCAGAATACAAAAATGCAACCAAGGAACATTCTCACAATAACGCAAACACCCAATAATTACCTGAAACAAACTTCATTTCACATTCCTGCATCGCGATACCCCACATCCAATCGTTTCTTCCACCCCTTTCACCGTCTACCCTTTTCCCGCAGTTCACGCTCGTTACTTCAGTTTTTATCCCTGTTTACTGCGCCGAGAATTTCACGTTGTAATTTCCTCAGTTATCCAGTGTCAGTGGCGTTTCCAACGCGAAGCGCAATCACTCTTCTTCTCCGCATCTTGAGGCCTCGTTATGCCAGGACGATGTCTCTGTGGTCTTTGTCGGGAGATTGCATTATTCGCCATTAAAACGATATTAGCCCTTGCGGTATCGTGTAGTCACTCGTGCTTACGTACAAAGTAGACGGTATTAAAATGAAATTTCCGCTTCGCCACGCCATTCTTCCAGTAAAACGGCTAGACATAGCAGACATTCGCGTTTAATGGCGTACCTTTGGACCAATGCCGCAACTATTTTCGGGGGTCCCCCGCTTTTGGTCCGATGCTTCTTAGTCATTTTGTTCTTATTTCCTACTCGGGAAGTGAATAATTGAAAAGTGCGGGCAAATGATTGATTTTTGGTCATTCTTATTTCTATTTTATTTCTCAAACTGAATTTATAAATAAAATATAATTAATTGAATTATACAATATTAACGGACATTCATTAGTCTTTGTTTTATGAAAACTGTAATGCCTGAAATCGGCGCGATCCGTGAACCTAGCGTTAACAAAAGTAACTTATCCAACCCCTTGCACTCACGTCAGATGTCCGCCCCGAGGGGACATCGTAAGTATAGCATATCACTCGATTCCTAGATCCACGTTTTCGGAAACAAAGTGCGCCGAGTTGCTGGTACGTAACGCTCGGAATGGTTCCGAGTGCAAAGGGCTAAACGATTATAGGAAGCGAGGCGAATAATTTAGGGAAAAGTTTCGAGTCTCGTCAAACGATTAGCTGTTTCGATGCAACCTACCCGTAGTTTTATACCACATAAAAGTGAACTGTTCAACCTCCAAATATTTAACAACCAATTACACGATCCCGTCGAAATCCTTACGAACCATAGATTGCACGTGCACGTTTATTCATTTTCATTTCGCAACTGCACACGACGCGTTCCCATTTTCCATCAGACTAATATAATACGGTTAAAGCTTGTTCTTCGGTCGGTCGCGGCGGGGGTCGTACACAGCTCTTTCCTTATTCTCGAGGAGCATTCAATTATAGACTTCAATTCAAAGGAGACGCATTAGCATGCGCTGAATAATTCATGGGCGAACGGTTAATCCGGCAATATGTAAATTAATCCCACTAATTGCGACCAACAATACGAACGTTGCGACGCGATTCGTCCAGGCGATTTATGCGCATATTTCGCGGGTCGGCTTTTAACGGGACTGCGCGACAATTTCGCGGTTCGAGGGTCGATCGAAAATGAGACAGCCAAGTAATGGATAGAGGCGATGATAGAAAGGAAAAGGAAAAAGGAAGAGGTCCCAGACGGATCAGCGGGCCGTCATATCTCGAGAATGATTATTTTATCCGTAATTGCTACGCGAGCAATTTAGTAGCGGCGTGTACGCTCGAGCACATGATCGATCCGTCTTGATGATTTAATGGAAGACACGCTCTGCCAACTATCGTGTCAATGATATCACCGACCGAGTATAAATAATAATTGCTCCGCGGATACACCGGTGACAAGGGTGCACGCGTAATTAACACTTAAACTGAGAATGTCACTCGCTCGAGTTCAATTGGATCGCGGAATTCTCGCGTTGCGGTGGTATTCCTGTTGGCAGGAAAATTGATTTATCATTGATTTATTGTACCGGAAACTGGTTTGTATTCGTTACTTTTGTCTATACAAAAGTAAATGCGATTAAATGAGTCAGCTATTGACGGTAAAGACGTTGACAACTCCCTATCGAATAAGTACATTGGTAATGATCTATCAGGTAATGTTCCATCATCTATGTTCTGTGAGATTTTATTATTGTTGATGGAAATATTGGATTACTTTGAACGGAGTTTGTCATCAGAGAAATAGTAACCGAGGATTACTCCGCAGCGCAGCTCGGAAAGTTGAATATAAAATCAATTTTTCCCAGTACCGGTTTAAACTACCGCTCGTCTTATAGCATGTATTTAAACAACTTTTATCCGTACAATTTTTCCTACATAAATTTCAGTATCCAAAGGCCCAGCAATACGATATCTTTCATTTCTCTTCCTCTAAAAAAATATCGTAACTATAAAACGATTTACATCCAAACGCATTCAAAGTACGCCGAACAGCCCAAAGAAGGACTCAACGACCAGCGAAAGTTTTAATTAGAAACAATTCTATCCAATTCACCGTGCACGCGAATTAAACCGAACCCAAAACGTTCCAGCGAGAGCTCAAATTTCCCAATTAACGAAGCCACGTTGCCTCCTCATAAACCTGTTCCGAAGTATTCTACCGCGGCAATCTCCGCCTGAATCCGCGTTGCCTGCTGAAAAAAAAGAAATACAGTATCAAAGAAAGTCGACGCGGAGAACATCCGCGCGCAACAACGTTAATGAAAGCAGTCTGAAACCCGCAACCATAACGGCACAGGAGACTGAGACCAAGGGAGCATGTGTCCGAACTGAAGGACACTGAAGGCATAATGAATTCTCCGTTAATTCACGGCTGATCCTTTTCATGCACCGGCGAATCGCGCTGGACAAATTGCTCGAACAAAATTATTTCATTCTAATTTGACACGAGCGTAACGAACTAGGTCTCGCGTAATTGCACAGGCGCTAATCGCTTTCCGCGGATCTGCCGTGCGTTTAAAAGCTACACCGAAAAGCTGCGGGAGGAACGTTGTTGCACCAATTCAACGAATATTCTCGTTCTTTTCTCCGACGGCACAGAGTTCTCCATTCAGCTGGTCATTAGCGGTGAAAAAGAGAGCCAGGCCGCGGACTAAGCGTATTAACGATACCGTCATCGTCGCGGTGACTGGCTGGCTGGCTGGCTTCGTTGACGACGACCCGCTAATTGAAGTGCTTCTATTCGACTCGACGCTCTTCCCTTTACTCCGGTTCGCGAAATCGCAATTAAGAATTGAAAAAATACGTGTGAAGATGGCACGGGGAAAGGGGACAGAGACACGAGGAGGTTGGGGTTGAAGTGCGAGCACGAGCACAGCAGCTCGTTTCCTGCCTTGTTTCCGTTCTCAATGCGACGGTTTCCCGCTCGCCTCGACCTACCGCAGCCTGACTGTTTTCACTCTTTCCCACCCTCTCTCGTTTCGCTTCTTTCTTTTTTTCTTTCTTTTTATTATATTCAGACTGGTGTGTGGCGGCGATGGCGCACGTTCGCGAGTCGATTCCTTAACACCTGACTGTCTCGCGGCTGAGAGGACAGGAAATGTTTGACGATCGTTGTAAATTTGAAACGGAAAATTGTGTTCGGGTATTTAAAGTTGGTTTTAATCATGACGGTTTAGTCTTGCCGTGTAATTCATCTGCGATGCGTTCGGATCAAACAGTATTTATTTTTCTTGATCCGTTGATCAACTTTCCTAATAGAAATGTTCTAATAGTAATAGAAATGTATGGTTTGATTTGATTTGAATGGTTTTACAAGGTATAGAACTTTCAAGAAATGATGTAGTTTGTTGCGCGACGGTATACTACATTGTAAAACATGCCCGCCGTGCCATTGACTTGAACTACTTAGGAGAATCTGATCGTACAGGACGCCCCGTGTAAATCAGACCACTTGAATCACTGGTGCACAGAATACTTGTTCGAATCCGTACGTATCCAGATCAGTTGCCGATAAAAACGATACATCGGTATCATGCATTATTTTGAAACTCTACAAAACTATTTTACTGTTACTTAAATTCTTTCGACAATACCTAAAAGATTGCCCAAAAAAACTCAAACTACAAATTCTACGAATTAGTACATAACTTTTTAATCGCTAGAGCATGTCTCCGCCGTTTGATAGCACACAAAACGTCTACCACGAAAGCAATCTCAAATTCCACGTCCCACGTGTTCATTACTAGGCTAATTAAAAAACTCTAGCTAGTGTGGCCGAGATTTTTCAATACAATTCATAGGCAGCCGTATTATAAACCGGTGGGTCGAAGTCGTCAATTACCGGAGTCCTAACAACAAAGTAAGAAATAAATGAATAACAAAAAATAATGTAATAATGATTATTGAGCATATTAGATAATAACAACATTCATAGATTATCTTGGTACAACGACAGTGAATCGTAACATAATTTCTAGTTTTAGTTGAAAAAATCCCTTTTCTGACACTGTTACGTTTGAAGTTGCATATCTGTTAGAGGGAGAAATTATAAACGCTGAGTTTGATACGAGATGATGCTGCAATAGTTGACAAACGAATAACAGTTTACAGATTTTAGAAATGAGACAAATTTTGTTTTTAATTTTGTCCACGTTTTCGGCCTTTTTCGCCACTATAGTAATAGCGCACAAGTGGTTCCCGATTGCGGATCCCGCGAAATTCAATCGAGTAGGCGAAATAAAATGAAAAAGCGCGTCCCGGATCGAATCCTCAATTCACCCCGCCCCCCCTTCCATCCCGACACTGCCATTCGTTTTTACCCCCGTTCGCAGACCTGTCTCGACCTACCGTAACCTCGCAGCCTCGAGGTTTATTCCCGTGGAAAGATTCGAGTGTATTTATTATTTTCCCCGACGAACGTCGCATGCGCGTTTCTTTCAACCCTCTGTCACCATTTCCATCCCTAACCCGCTAGTGAATCACGGTTGAAGCTCGTGTAGCCGCGAACAAGTGGATATACGCGGAGAAACGAGGCGCGAATTGGACTTGATTTTTTTTTCGAGGGGCGAAACAGTGGCAAAAGAGAGAGGGGCGAGGGTGGTGAAAGCTGGAGGGACACGGGAAGAGAGTTTAATTACTGTCATGCACTGAATGGATGCACCTGTGGCCTCGAAGCAAGCTTTTTTCTATCGAGTGCTCCGGGAAATTAACCTTCCCCGCTTGCCAGTTGAATTCTCGAGTTTTTACGGTTCTTTCGCTTCGCCTTTTTTTTTATCTCTCTTTCTCCCTCTCTCGCCCTATCCACGTTCCTTTTTACTCCGCGTTACTGTCTCTCCGCTGGGTAAAGGAGTGAATTACATCTGGCCCCTTTTGATTGCTGTTAGGCGGGTTGAACGCGAATAGGTAGGGTTGTTAGAAGTTTCAAATCTCGTTTAAATTGTATGTACAAATCGTATAAAACGAGGACAAAGTTTTGCCGAATCGAATTTCTCTCCCGCGAATGAAGTAGCGTTAGCGCTTTAATATAATTTATTGTAAATTAACATGTAAACGCGAAAGTCCGTGCAGGGTGCCCAACAAGAACTGCATCTTGTACAAATTTTCAGTGGTTTATTTTCGTGCGATTACAGATATAAACGGTCAGGTAACAACAATAAGCGCAAGATGATACTGAACATATAATACGACAACAGTAATAGCTGGAGAAACAAGAATGAAAATAACAATGTAGAAGTTATTTTTTGTAAAGCCCACGTAGTTTGGGATAGAGGACAGGTGGTGTAATAAGACTTCAGTTACTCTCATTAAAACACTAGCTTTATTATAAATACGTCGACACGCGACGTTACTCAAACACACGATACTTTTCACTACTCTCTGGTTCAACTCTTACTTAGCTCTGCCTTAGCTCTGCCTTAGCTCTGCCTCGTTCATTCTTTATATTCTTTCACTCTTAGTTTCTCTTTCATTCTATTCCTCATTTGCTCTCACTCATTTAGGACACACCCCCGCAGTCATTCCTCGGTGGTGGTCCCGACCACCCGAACCCTTCGGCCGCTGTACCCTCCATACGCACGACCTTCTCAAGTACTCAGCTCCGAACGTACCTTTCATACATCGCAATCATTCTAAACAGTCACGCAGTATTTCCAATCCTACAATAATCATTGGCCTAATTGACTAATTAATATCAGTTTAAATTGAGTATATCAATTTGGAAAATTACATTTTTACAAAGGGTCCAGTACCAAACCTGGCCCAACTGAACAACATGGCCAATTTAATTCTTATATTTTTCTTGTCACTGAAACCTCCGTTCGTCCCAAATCGTATTACGTCATTTACTGCATTCATCTGCGACGGTTTGTCTTCGAAAAAAATGTGCACGGCAAGAATTCTCATCGTACAGCATGTTCTCGAGAAAGAGCTCGTTCACTTTGCAAAGTTTCTCGGACGACGCGTACGTAGCACGTACACGGCGCACTCTATGCCACCTTCTTTTAAAACGACATCTTGTCAAAGCGGAAAACATTCTTTTACCCTTGTGTCATGCGAGCTACAAGACGCGTTCCCTGAGCACAACACCATATTACTTTTCAATACTTCAAAGATAAGCATCGTTAAAACTTCTTTCCGAGACTGCACTTCTTCACGCCACGCGCTAGCGCTACACGTTGAAGAGGATCTGGAGTTAACCCTTCATGTATTAATCAAGCAAAGAGAAAAGCAATGTCTATAAATACTTGGAGAATATCTAACAGTGAGACAGAATGTTGCTATACCATATTTTCTTTCTTGCATTTTATTTCGTGATTTTGTTGATGTTACTTGCGTATACTTTTCTGTGTACTTTTCAATTTTTTCAAACAAATGACGTAACGTTGGGAAGATTGCGCACAATCAATATAACTGTTTTTATCTTGTAGGAAATCTCTGTGCGAATACACCACGTTTCTAAATATTCTAAGCAATAGTAATTTAGTATGTTTATATGTATATGTGAATTGCATCAAAAATAATCCTATTTAGCTAAATCAATTACACTAACTGTTCATTTTAATGTAAAGGAATTCAATTTTCATTACGGAATAAATTGGATAAGATGTTTCAGCTACGAATGCTATTCTATTATTCAGACTTCAACATTTTCTGCTCTTTTCCTTTGTAAAACATTGTAAATGCCAGGAAAGATCACAGTTCTTATTGCTTTATCTAACAAATTTGCACTGGAGAAAGGGTTTCAAATCCAATCTTAATCAATAGAAATTGGTGCTTAATACGAGTTTTGCCAATTCTTCTTGTTAATTTAACTTATACATTAAATACAGGGCATCTGAAATCTTATAACGTGTTGATCCTTTTAAATAGTTTAATTATTATTCTTTCTTTAAGTGGAGGGGCGTCTTATCTTCAATTTCTCGCGTGAAATACACCATCAACTTAAAAGCCCTCAAAGTTATGAAAAGACGATACCTGACTTACGCTCTATTCAGCTAAAAGACGTAGCAGTAATTACGGCATTGACAGAACAAGTGTTAATTACCTCGTTGTATACCTTCAAACGTAGACCAACGTCGCAGTCTTTTGCTCTATAAAATCTTGCCTCTTTTCCCGTTTCTCCTCCATGACCTTCTTAAAAGTAATTTACTCTCCCATGTACATACCGTCTTTGAAGTTTTCCCCGATTTTGATACTGACCAAATAAAATCGTGCTAAAATTTATAAGCCATCGTAAATCTTCTTCGTTGGGTGTTTGGTAGTTTGACAGAATAGTCTAAATAGGATTGTTATAAAGTTGGACGTATGTAATGTATGTAATAACTATAAATAGAAAAGTAAAATTACAATATTCAGACTTTGTAGTAGTACCCTTTTATGTAGGTATTCCAATCTAACTACCCTTGAAGGTATACTTCCGAAAGTCTAGTGTTTTCTTACTCATACTTTACAAAACAGTACAATAATAATATTGCCGATAATAACTGGCTAACTTCTAAGTATTGCCGATGTACAATTTTTACGAAATGGCATAATTTCATTGCTTCGATTTTGAAAGTTTAAGGTAAATAAACCATTTGTGCATTTAATGAATCACATTCTCAGATGGTAGCTCGTGACAATTCCTTTTCATCTTAAATAATTCGACAGAATTGCCATATTTACCATATTTATTTAAATTGCCATATTTACTACATTATTTGTAACCAACAAAATTCTGTTCAATGAATTGAACTTTCCAACACTTTGATTGAAAAACAAAGGCCAATACCATACACATGTTCCGAAATGAACGTTTAAACGATTATAAGCGTTTTATTCGCAAACAGTACTTTGCACACCACGAAGGCAAGGTGACCACCTCCACACACGCGCGCGCGCGCGCGCAAACATTATGGATAATATTGAGAGGGACCGTGTCTGGAACAAGTAAAATTCTCGACGACTCGCACAAAAAGGTGCATAGAACGCAGCTCGTATCGCGCAGGGTCGTCTCTTAATAAATTTTACGACACGGTAGCTCGTAGCCGCGCAACATCAAGATAATAATTAATTTCCTGAAGTATTTCCCAGCAAGAGTCCTTTTATGTGCGTTAAACGTAGATTTAATTATATTATATTAAAACAGCTATGTACCTTGACTATCGTCGCCATAATATCCTGTGAATGGTAATTTAATTCCTCTCACAAAGTTACGAAAATTATAATATCCATTCATGCTGCACCAACCACTGCTACCTATCCTCTTCCGCCCTCTTTATCTCCCTCTTTTCCTTCTTTCACCCCTTTGATACCTTTGACATGGACCATTAAATGTTTCAGCATCGATTCTCCGAACTCCTGAACGAAAACACCGCTGAATATCCCTTATATTATAATAATATTTCCATTCCAACGCAGAAAAATTTTGTATAAATTGCTTCGTACAATTCTTGATTAACGCGCGAAAGGCGGCAATAGTTCAAGATTTCTACAAGGCTTCAAATATAGAATCCGCGGAGTTTCACTCTGTGAAACGATTCGATAACAATTTGGATAGCGTATATTTTTGTAAGTGCTACCAGCTTCTGTAAGGCACCCAACTCTTCGCTCTTCTAAATCAATCCTGCGGCTCCAAAAAGATACCACAAACCTCAGTGGAGATCCCACGCAGCAGGTCTGTTCAAATACATGTAATACTCTTTTGCTCAATGTAGCAAAAAATCGACGACCAGTAACAAAGTCATTCGCTTGTTACAGAAACTGATTCACAGCGTAAACTTGACCGTACAGCTAGGATCCGTGTTAAAGAAAACACTGTGCGTCGAGGCACTTGTGTCTCGAGAGGGAGCGTAGACATGCGTCTACTTAAATCAATGTATTCCTATGGTAACTCAACAAGGGGCACAGTACCTCCACTTTTAAATGGCGAGCCCACGTTTGCGAGGCTCCCCGAGCAACAATGCCTCTCTAAACTGCACCATGATAAGTCTCGATGCAGAATCTCAATCGATGCTAACCATGAAAATAGTCCAAGAATGTCCGATTCTGTTGTGAAATTTTCCCAGGTTCACCCTTGCCCCACACAAAATTCCAGCCCTTCCACGCCGATGCACTCGAAGAATCGTGCAGAGTGCGAATAAGCGTCGCGCAAAGAATTCGTCGGGTTTTCGCAAACGTGCGTCGACGGGACTACGAGAACGAGTCAATGTCGCCAAAGGATCATAGGTGGGTCGTCCGTTTCTCTGTTTGTGTACGTGTCCGAGAGAGCGTTTGTGTGTGTTATAGCGTGTGGTGCGGGCAACGTAGGGACAAGAGAGGCGATATATAATGTTCCGCGATATTAAACGGGACGCATTCCACCGAAGCCACCCTCTGGTCCCTGCTATGAATGCTTCTACGACCCCCGTCTCCTGTCTCACCCTTCCACACACAAGCGCACACGTACCCAGTCCCCACCCCTAGTGGCTGGCAACCACCCACGGGAGCTGGCAGACCTGGCCTACTCGACCAGTGCTACCCCCGAATGGTTATACGCCAAATTTACAGCTTAGCCGGAGCCACCACTACCCACGAACACGCCATTTACTATTCCCCCGGGGACCAGGAACCGGATACGCGGCTCTATGACGCGTTTGCTTAAGGATAAAGCTGCTTCGAACGATTTACGGATGTAACCGATACACGAACATGGCTCACCCGTATCGAATATGCCACCGATTTTTCAGGAGATAGATCAGAGAGGAAAGGGTTGGCATTTATGGTCGTTGATCGGGCTTGCGACGCACGCTTAAGATTTCTGGGAAGTTTGTTGAGTAATTCGCAGAATGAATGATCGATATATCGATCTTGGTTTTGCAATTAAGTATTATAGATCGAGTTTAGGCGGTGGCAGTTGGGGTGGGTTGCACCGCTTTGCACCAAACTGGAGTTTGGCGAGGATTACATTTCAGTTCGGACATTCGAAACTGGACCAAAATTTCCTGGCATATGAGTGGAAAGTTGAATGCTGTTTTCTTGAAAACCCATGTAACACGAACGGCCCTTGAAGTCGTCAAAACCTAACAATGAATGAATTTGTATTGAAAACAGCTTTGCTAACTTTTGCTACAGTGCATCAAGCTGTTACTTCGTAAAGATCTATGCAAGTATACTATTGCAAGCAAAAATTATGGAGAGCCAGTTTACTTCGTCCAAGTAATAACCGCAAGAAACGACCGAATTTATTAGCGTTCGTCAAACCGTTCTTTCGTATCACAAATATTTGTATACCGACACGCATTCACTAATATTCACAACACTCGGAAATCGAGCATCTGTAAGAATTAATCGCAAAAGAAAACAATACTTACGAATACCGTACCGCGACTATTTTAATAATATTTTCCCAGCAAAGGTGTCCACTCACCATGCATACCAGTCAATAAAACAATAAACCTGTCCACTAATCAATAATGAAAAACCATTTCAGCCCCAACAGCCCAAATCCCAAAGCACGCAACCATGAACCGAAACTTTCCCATGACCGCGTCCACGTTCTGGGTAGGTCGTCCAACCAGAGGGTTGCGAAATCGTCGAAGTCAAAAGGAGACAAGAAATTTAGTTATGCGTGCAGGGGTAGGTCCGAGCGCGCGAGGGTGGGTTGGTTGGGGAAGGCGTGCGTCGTCGGACAAGGACGTGTCCCGGGATCTCCCGTGAGTAGCCAGGACATTCCAAAATGCCTTCCCTTCGTACCCCTGGCGGAGTTCCTGCGCCGTATCACGGCTGACCCGGCCATCCCCTATCCTTCATCCGCGCATTTCCATCCCTCTCGCGACGGGCGAGTCTCGTGGAACGGTTTGCACACCGAATGCAACCGTGCGTCATCCGCCATGATCTATGCTTTCTGTCGCACTGGTATTACGTTTAGCGTGCACGCGCGAGCGCAAACTGTCTAGGTGCGCATGTTCCCGCGTTCGTGTCTTTGTGCGTATATGTACGTGGTTACATCGAGGGGGTGGACGCGCGAGCATTTACATAAGGACGTACACCAGCTTGGTCAGGGTCCGGAGATATATGAATCTGATAGTCGTGCACGCGTGGCGGGCAGTGTTCACGCGTGTGCGTACGTCTGCCGCTGTCTCTGTTCGCTCGTGCTCTCGTCTCTATTAAAGCTTCGCTCATTTTCACCAGCCTGTACCAGCCTGTCCCCGGGAGCAAACCCTTTCGTCCAGCTGCGGTTATTTAGCGGACAGCCGGAGTAACGGTTCGACTATGGCGATCGCCTAGGCTTGTTTATCTTCTTGCTCGATGTTGGTCATTTGGTCTTTGAGGTGAACGCCGCGAGATGAATTCTTTGTTGATTGATCCGGTTGTATGCACTACGTATTAACATCGTAGCTGACTTTGCGCTGCGGCTGATCAAACGCTGACACTTTCTACTGCAGCACTTTGTCAGCGTTAATTAAGTTACATGCCGAATCACGGAAACATTGAAATATCTGTTGAGCTATACAATTTCTGATACGAATGGTAAATTATAGTATGAATTATTTACATCTTGCGTGTGGCGTATGTAAAATGATTGCCGACACTGATGCGCGAACGTTTCGAATATAGTTCGGGGCTTTGCGAAAAGACTTGTCAGCTCGATTAAACTAACGTACAGAGATCATGTACCGAAATGTGTCAGAGAAGTATGAGAATCGAGTGTATTGTCTTCCAGATAACGACCCGATTGCCCCTAATTCTGCAAAAGGAAATCGATAATTAAAACGTGCACATGATACTAACATCTATTTTCAATCATTTTAACTCCACAATCTCGTATCATATCTGGATTTTAAAAAATATTATCTCGGACAGCTGGTTCACCATAAGCTTCGCCATAAACCTACATACAGTATACAGTCTAAACAAAACGTCCTCCGTAAGAAATCACCCCTAACGCACAGACAGGCAGGCGAATTTCCGTATTATGTTTACACTTACGCATATAATTAAATATTCCACAGTTAATGAAACTGCCATCAGAATTTTCCCAATAGCTGCAACATCGAATACGGCAGATATATTTCGACATACAAATACATGGTCCTGAAAATCTCGTGACATAGAAATACAAATCTCACAAGTATACGAAATAGTCAAGACAAATATTCTAGAAATAACATGAGTGGATATCCATTCTCAACTTCCCTCTTAACCCCTTAATGCTCAGATGTTTTTTTTCAGATATTTTTCTCCGTAAGTACGTTTTCTATAAATATCGTAGCATTTTTTTAGCATTTTTGTTATTGAACGCTGCTGACTGACACACCGAGGAAACGAAAGGTGACATAAGTGCCTTACTGTACGATACCGCAGCTGGAGTTCATAACTATCGGTATCTAGAGGAATCAGCTGCGATACTAGCACTGACCTCCTTAAATGTTTCATGTTCCCAATCGGTCAGGTGATGCTGAAGTGATCGAAACAAATGGTAATCTCATGGGGGCAAATCTGGCAAATAAGCCACGTCAGCCTGAATTTTCCAACCCAAGGAACACAGGGGATCCTTCGATGGTTTTGCCGTGCGTGGCCGAGCGGTTGTCGTGCAGTGGTATCGCCTGACGAGTGCCACTGCCGGCATACGGTCTATTCCCCTCGATCGTATTAGTAACATCGATTTCAGATGTTACTTTGCTTTGCTAGTGGCAGACGCGTACCAAACTCGGACAGAGTGAGCGAAACATTTGAATTTAATTTGCACACCCTTCCAATCCAATCTTCTTCCAATCTCATCCAAACGCGCTCTATTAACCCAAACACAAAGGGCAATTATTCCATCTATCCAAAGCAATACCAACATCCCTGGGGAATATCCCGTCACGTCCACGTTAAAGAAGCGGAAAAGCCGTCCGGCGACGGTGGTGGCGGCGACGGGCGCCACTTCTCCGAGATTAGAGGCTCGCGTGGAACGCGACAGGATGCAGTTTCCCCCGGCGGCGTGTTAGGGGGGTTCGTTGCCGCGAGAAAGGGATCCGGTATTGCGGTCGGAAGCAAGGGACGGGAGGCTCTTCCGGGGGCTTAACGTACACACTCCACCCCTGGTAGGCGGAGTGTACCGCCTACGAGCTGCCCCCACCGTCGCTCACGGCACTGATACGCGATATCAGCGAACACTTGTTGCTCCAGCGTATAGAGATTCTGGCGTGGCACGAGTCGCGCCAACGAGCGCTCTGTGCCGCGATTTTTCACGTGCTGATTTTTCCACCCCCTTGTTCAACCACCCTCTTCCCACCCCCCGCGATTCCGTCTCCTTCACTCTACTGGCCCGCTGAAGTTTCCCGCGCGCGCCCCTATCCGCTCGTGCCTTTCCTCCTTCTCTTTCTGTTTCTCGCCGCGATATTCTTCGCTCGAAAACGAGGCAGCCGCGCGGATTCCGTCACGCGGCCCAGGCCACGAGTCCGAGAAATGTCGGAGGTGCGACGCTGTAAATCTTCTTCGTTTGTTCCGATGCTCGGAGAGCCTACGCTGCTGGTCGCCTCGATATGATACCCGCGAGACCGCGCCTCGGGACGATCGGTTCTGAGTAATTCGCTCGATTTTCTATACACTTTTCAATTGTATCTCTCGAGTTCGCGGGTACTTTATTTTATATTCCGTTTCTGTTTCTTCCTCTTGCTTTTACTGCTGGGTGGTGGCGGGGGCGAGGGAGGGGGGGAGCGGTGTTTATAGGAATCAATGAAGCTCGAGAGATGTGTTTGGGTGATTTTTGATAAACGAACATTTAGAGTAGACGATAATGTATTTGGTTTGATTGATTGTTACAGGCAGTGCGGTGGCTGCAGCCGACACCATTTCCGCGCCGTGGACCCCCACGAGTTCCGGGCCGCCGCCCGACGCGAACGGCTCCGGCTCGGATACCAAGAACCTCGACGTTGGCGAAATTAGCGATGTAAGTTGGAAATTGATAATATTATTCATTTTTCCGGCTTGAATAGAAAATCATCGGGCTTGCGCGACGCGATATTTGCATGACGGTCGTCGAGACCGGCTATATTCATGTTGTTATACAGTGGGGTATCCCGCAACGATCTGATTCGTTCTAGAACCTTATTGCGTTATAGGAAGCATGCACGGACGAACCCTTGTAACTAGAACACCTCTATGATAACAGAGCAGGGCATTTAAATATACGTATTATACATTTATTTCTTACATTTGAATTTTATACGTTCCTCGCGTGTGTACATTTGTATAAGGATTATAAAAGAGAGGAGTACCATCTAGATAGCATACGTCAGACAGATTACGAACACGGAAGTCGTTGAATGAACATTTAATAGAGATATACAATTGTCATTCTGTCTTATTAAAACTCATCGTAAATTGGTACAACGATACCTATATATATTAATAATTTTAGAGCAACAAATCTGAAACAAGTCAGTTCGACTTGCTTGGTAGTCTAGTGTTAATGAGAAAAAACTGCTCATTGTATCATTTGTACGGTGTAAGATCGTTCGTTATAACGTTTCGTAAAAGCACGCCCAACACTATACCAGTTTAATTAAATACTAACTGCGTTGCACTGATAGTTAGAAAAATTTGCTGGATGTGCATGTTCATCTTTCGTACGTGTTAATCTCCTGCAGCGTACTCTGATTTAATTTTACGCTTTGGAAGATTTTAAATAGTTCATTATAAGAGGAAAGCTTTTGACTCCGCATTTATAATGAATGGCGAGATGCAGCAAACACAGTGGTCGTAATAAAATGGTATTGTATTATAAAATACTTTGGCAAATTATCCAAAAGCAGTAAGGTAAGGTTAAGCAAATATAAATTCCAATATGTGACTCTAAAGTTACATGGTGTGTTGAGGGTTAATAAATGTGTGATATGCGTCTTTCAATATATTTTAGTGAACTTGTACGACTGCACGACAGGTTGCAGCCGAAATAGATGACGAAACTTTGCTGTCGTAGTCTATTCTTGCCCAAGATACAACATTTTTCCAGATATAACAACTTTTTAGAGGGATTCTAATTATACGCGGATAACTTTTTACATAGAATTACGGACGCTGGTAAATTTTCTAGCTTTTTCTTTAAGGAGACGCGCTGAGATTTGAATTCGTGATAAAACCATTTATAGTCTGGAAATGAGATTAGGTATTTCTGTACTTAACGACATTCATGTATAAAATACATCCGGATCTTTTGAATTTATTAAAGGATTTTCCCTTCACTCTATGACTTTCCTTGCTGGCATCGTTCTCCTGATTTTTATTTATATCATTCGCGGTTTCAATGAAGTAAGTAGCTTCTTTCCGTTAACAAGTAATTAATCTGATATCCATATTTTAATTACAAGGTCCGCGGTTTAATTTTCATTATGACGCAAAAATTAATTTCCCCGCTTAACCGACATTTATAATCTATCTCTTCCATGATTCTTGGAACTTATTAGGATAACGAAATCAGAAAACGTAAAGGCTTCACTGCCATCCAACCAGTTCTTAGTTCCGGATTGCATGCCAGCCAATATTGCAAACGTGACTGGACTTCTCAGAAAGGTCCTTCTCTTCAACATCTGATCGTTTCGCCTTCTACTGTTCTTGATCTAAACGGCCTGAGTAATCGCAAATTTCGCGTCTGTTCGTGTAACACGGACCTACCTGTTCCGTTGAAATTCCAAGATAAACCTTAACTGCGATTCAGCCATCCTGCTCACGACCCAGTAACTTTCTGAATCGAAAAGAAGAGAAAAGAACTCATTCAATCGGTAATTCTATTCTGCGGATTCATGCAAAAAGTCAATTTTGTCGGAATTTTGTCTCTTTGTCTGTTTTGTCTCTTGTCAATTTTGTGGTGCGGAAATCCACGTGAAAAATCCTGAAGCAAGAAAGGGCTTCCGTCGAAAACCATAGTTTTGTACGAAAAACTTCGGTTAGAAACAATTATTATATGTATACGTATGTTCAATCTTTTTTTTTCCGTTGTGCCTATTACTTATTCTATACTCTATACTCTATACTATTTGTTCGATTGTTCTGTAATCCCATCAAACTCATACTTCCATGATTAATTTGCTTGCTAATTATTTTATTGGATGCCTTCTGTAAAATTCTAGAAATAAGAGATATGCACTGGTAACAGCAATATGCAAGATATATCGTTGAAAAAATTCCAGGGTTCCAGAAATGTACCGTATCGAATCTGCGTAAATAGCCATTCATTCTGCTCACATTTTTTCTAACAATAGCGCAACAGAACCGAAATCAATTCCTAAATATTCATCGTGATCGCAGAAGCGACGATAAATAATCCACACGAAATATTTCAAACGCAGGAATAACATATGTATTTCTAATATTCTCTAAATGCTGAACTGCACGAGTCTCTCCCTATTCGGTTTCCTTTACCTAATATCACGCTGCATTCTCCCGTATCTCGGATCACCCAGTTCAAAACATTTATTTACCAAATCGCGCTGTATATTGCGCTGGAAATATTTTGCACAAAAGGCGCCAAAAGGTATCGGTCACAGTTGCCCTGATATTCACGTTCTCGGCTAGTACCGTGCATCCGTGAAAAGTCATATCTATACGTCACTATTGTCAGACCAAGACAATTCAATGCTTAGGCAATGGTTTCCCCTTCGACGTGAAGATCCGTGAAAAATCTTATCCGGCACGTTTGTACTTTTCAGGACGAGAAGGACCTGTCGGCGGCGGATGCGGAGGGTGTATGGTCGCCGGATATCGAGCAGAGCTTCCAGGAAGCTCTCACTATATATCCACCATGCGGTCGTCGCAAAATCATCCTGTCCGACGAGGGGAAGATGTATGGTGAGTCGAGCAATTTCCTTTGCAAATCTTTCGCCGACGTTTTTCGCTAGAACGAACAGAATTGGTAGGGAGATAAGTGGAAGAACTGGAACTCGTGGCGTTTTGTGCGTCGTGAAATAAATAAGACAGTTGCGAAAATTGTTGTTTCGTATTGGATATTAACATTATAACAAAGATATTAAAAGCAACCAAATGCATAGCGATCGAAGAAAATGTTGCATTAAGTAGTATTTAATCTAGCTGTGATCGACGAATAAGGTGCTGCTTCTTTTGAGCGTTCTTATTTGTCACATTGCGCATTCAAGCACTCAGGGGGGATTTACCAAAAAATTATTCAAGCGGTCGCTAGATTTAAATACGTTTTCATCTTTCACACGCCATGCTACCTGCAGTGGTGCCTCTAAAAATCATCTTCGCAATCCTCTCATAATTTCTCCAATTACTGGCCGCTTATTCTATAAGAAAAGAAACAGTTCGCTTCTGCGCGCATATTACCAGTCTCCTTGTTTCTCTGAATCTCTCCAGAATTTTTCACCAGATCCCTGTCAACAAACAAGTACCATTAACCTACCGCGGCATTAAACAAGATTTCAGCCACGTAAACGAGGTCTCTCATCCTCGTTATTCGTTCAGACCTGAAATGTTCATAATTTCATTGTCAGCTCATTTGAGTGAGTGGAGGTGGCATTTTAACCAGGATTATTACTAGTTCGTAAACAATGTTGATGCGATGAAAAATAGCTGCACGAGAAATACGTGGGGTTCCTCGTGTTCCTCGTGCACCCGATGGTAGAATCGTCCGGACGGGCGTCGTTATTGCTTGATGCTGAGGTCAGTCTACGTGACCGGCTAGATATTGCCTGGTATGACCACCAGCACCACCGTAGTCACCACCATTAACCGGCATGAGTTCACCGCCGCGCCGAGGCAATAATGCCACGCCTCGAAAGATACCCCCTTACCAGCATTTTTACCCCATATAGTTCGTCATTTTCGAACATTTCTTTTCATTCCTCCCTAGTGAACTCCCTAGTTAACTCCCTAGTTCTCCGTCACCTCTTATGGCATCCAGTTTCGTCATTTACTTTGTTTAACAGTGATGAAGTTTCGCGAAGATCGTGTTCCTTTTTCTTTTTCACCGTTTCTTCAAATACATTATTCGATCTTTGTGTCCGCAGATTCATTCGAAATGAAGGAATTGTGACTGAAATATTTTGTACTACACTTTTCTTTATGCGTATATGCTTGAAGGGCTTCTGCTCATTGCGCAATCGTTGTGTTTATTACCCACACTGGAAGCGCCAGGAAACAAAATAAATTACAACAGCGCACATTATTTACTGAAACTCGATTAGAATTATTTTTAATATAGAAAACGGTGCATCCGATTGTGACCGAACTTTGGGGAACAATGATGATGGTATTCGTATGATAATGGATAACTAAAATTCCTGATGCGGAAATATTCCGAACCATATACATATGCAAGTTTCTTCATCGACCCCCGTACAATTCTTCTTGTGCCTGTTCCATTTCCGACAAGATTTAGGCTTGAATCCGCATTCGTTAAAGCACAATGCTCCTCAATTTTCAAAAGCACTCCGCGGTTAAAGGCGCCAGGGTGGCAGTTCAATATTGCCCGGTAGCTGCTCTATCAAAACGTAGCTTAATTCAACACCGCGCCTCGCTAAAAACGAAGCAACGAATAAAAGCAAGACAAAGAGACGGACAATCGACAAAACTGTGCGTCGTTGTTCTACGACCTTTGCCACCCTCCCGTTCTTCCTCGCGTGATATGGAGAAAATTCATTTTGCGGGCCCTCCAGCACGCGGCTGATTTACGAGCAGCATTGTGGATGGAGAAGGTTGAAAATGGGTTAGATCCCTTAATGCTGGTATTAAGTATTGTGATCGGTTTGATAAATGTGTGTACGGTCCTATTAGTTCGAGGAAATTACGTGAATTAGTGGACAATGCTTGGGAAATTCATTCAACTTGGGTTTGAATTTTGTAATATTTCGGGCCACTAGAATGAAATGCACGTGACTCATTCTTTTGCATTTGTAGGTGATATTAATTCAGAGGAAGCAGGGACTAAATTGGTGGAGCTATAAACTTCATTTAGGGTCATTTGAATACAATGGAAGAAACTGAAATGCGAGCGGGGAAAACGTAGAGGAAAATTGGGGATGGTGATGTTGTACTCGATATTTATTTAAAGACGGAGGGTAGACAATTGTATTGTTCTTCTATATAACGTAATTGGCATTGTAAGTCCGTTATTAAACGACTCTGTAGATGGGAACGATTGCGAATCATACGATTTCAAGAAGGGGAAGCATAATTCAAATTAACAAACTGTCTTTTATTTGAGAATTGCTAGTACGAAAAAAATTATTAACAGCTTTCAGTGAATAAATTACCGTTAATTTCAAACAGTAATCACGTACAAACATGGCATTTGCAAGAAAATTTTCACGGTTTTTTTCTTAACTTTAATTTAGCGTATATATGAGAAAGCAGTAACAAGGACGTTTCACTGTCACAAAAGTAAAATACAGGTAACCCTCCTATAGGACGGTAGATAAGTTCCTAAAAAATGCGGTGTTATGTGAAATCGTGCTACATGCGCGGAGATTCGTTGGTCTATTGCCTTCCTTCATAAAGTTGAAAAACTTTGAAAGAAATTTTAATTTTGTACGTATTGTACGGGGGTTTCCTCAAACTGATCGTAACACAACTGTGCCTCTTTTCGATCCGTCCAGCAAAGCTCCAGTAAAGCTTAAAAATGTCGAACATCGTATCATTGTCCTAGTAAACTAGCGTGTCGGAAGGTCAACGCGATGTAGCTTCTCCGTCTACACGTTTTCCAAATTAATAGAACAACCAGGAACTAGCAAAAATAAGGATGAACTTGCAATTCTAACAATACGACGAAACACTCTTGGTCGAAAGGGAGAACAATACCGACACGGAGGAAGCTTCGTTCTAATAATAAGCTACCGATCGGCAGTCTCGAACGAAACGCGATGTAAGATCGATTTGAGAGCCGCGGATGGAAGAAAAGATGCACGGGAGAAGAGAACATCGGTATCAGCGTTGGCGTGGGGCGTCCGTCCAGCGCGAGCGGATGGAAACAAAGGATAACGAGGCGCGAAAATCGCTTAACGCGATTGGCCATCGATCCTATGGGAAACTTATCTCGACCGTTGCTCACTCGCCGAGCCAATAAAGGATCCCTCGGCCTTTCCACGGGATTAAATATCTCGGGGCAATTTACCTCTTCGACCTCTCGCCCTCCGTCCCCGTCGTCCCTCTTTCCACTCTTCCTTTTCCGTCAGTAACGTCGACGCCCACGCCGAGATTTCTCCACGAAAGAGCGATCGTTTCTGCGAGGGACAGGCACCACGGAGAAACTGCCGGATCCTCCTGCTGCTTCAAATTTTATTAGACCTCTTGTCTCCTTTCGTTGTTACGCATATTTCTGACTACGTGTGTCACTTTCAAGTGCGAGGAACTGTTTCTGCATTTTGCCCACTTTTGGAAAATGTGCATATCGGGGGGAGGATGTTCTACGAAAATTTATTTAGAGAAACTTTTCCACGAATCGATGACGGATCGGTAAGGTTCGATATTTTTGTTAGGAATTACGCAGATAATGAGGCTTGGGATTCTCCTGCTCCTGCTTTAAATGTAATTAAACAATTTCTTCTGCACTTTTCTTAGTAAGACCAACCAAAACGAACCTCTCCCAAGCTCAAGCATTCCAAGCATCCTTGGCCCTATGCAGTGAGACGCCATAAATTGTTAGATTTTCGTGCTAAACGGTGTCATTATCTCGATGCTGGAAACTTTATCGCAAATTATCAAGTTAACCCCGGAGTACCCTCAACGTGCAGTATCTTCCGATCGGAATGGTTCCTTGGAGAATTCGTGTTTGTCTTTGAGTACCGACTAGAAATTTGGCCACACTGCATCGGTGGCAACTTGAAACATTAATCAAACGCGGTCCGATACATTAATCATTCAATGGAACCAGACCAGCATAATGCTGCTTCCATCTTCGGAATTCTACTCCAGGGATCGGAGAACAACTTCCCGTTGGAGAATATCGTTAATAATTCTAACTGCGTGTCAGAATGTCTGTTTGGACGGTTTAAACATTGGTTGTCAAGAATATATACCTCCCTTGATTAATCGAATGCTACAAACGGCAAGTTGATAAGAGAGATTTAAAAGAAAATTGCTCAGCAAATTAAGCAAACAAATGAATAATAAGTAGAGGGATAAAAACGATAATTCCATTTCCCAAAGCATTATGATTACTTACTGCCAAGCAAACTTTGCTATACTGCAAAATTATAAAAATCGCGTTGCACCATTCGACCATAGAATCGCTGCAATAAATAAATGATTTCACGAATCATTTGACGATATATCTGATAAATCGCTTAAACAATACAATAACCCCACCGCTCGCGTTCAAAAGTCCCCCCGTAAGTTCAATCTCACTCTCCGCTTCCTACTTCCTTGTCGAGAGGCGGATAAAGTCATTCCCCTTTAATCGATTCCCAAAGACACCCAGGCAACCGGTCGATCGATGACTATCTTGAAGGATTTCGCAAAAACCGTTCGATCTACCGATCCGGTGTTACCGGAATGAAAAAGAAGCCGCCGGTCCAGAAGCGTCCGGCATCCAATAAAGCGGTAGAAATAGAGAGATACGCGCTCCGTGGAGCATGGAGGAGCGCTTAGAGGAGCATTTAGCTTCTTGCAGCGGCGTTGTACGAGAGGGGGAAGAAAAAATCTCGTGTAACCGCGGTCGAGGAACGTTTTTGAGCTTCTTTTATGCGCGCGGGGGTCAACGTTCCGCGACCGACTGCTAGTAACTATCGTTTCTTGCAAATTTTCTTCTTCATCCGTTCCTCTTCTCGGGCAGCGTCGCGCCGCGTCGTCCCGACGCTGCTTCTGAAAGGACGTTTTACGACCGACTGGCTCGCAGACCCGATTCTACTCACCGGATCGAAGGTAACGAGGAGACGGGTTAATGTTGGATAACGATGCAAAAATTGTGGGACAGGTGGAAAGGAAACGGGGCCTGGTTTTGTTTTTCAAGAATGTTTGCGGAATTATGGAGTGGATCCTTTTGCTTTTGGCGACTATGTCAAAGCTAGGATACGTGTGGTATCCAAACGAAGGTAAGGTTTAGTAGGCACAGAGTTTCTTGCCGTGGTCTCCAGAGTTGGAAGGACAAACGTGTTAGTAATATGACCTTTGTAGTAAGAGTTTGAACGTTTCAACTTTTGCAATAGAGGTTTTGTTTGTTCTCCGATTTTCTTTGCTCTGTGACAGGGCAGGGTGACACAACACACTGCCAAAGAACACGAACAGCCCTCGATCATCGAATTGGGACTACGCGCCAAAAATTTAATTTACCTAACTATTACGCAATTACGTATATGACAAATTGTCCTTAGCTGCCCAAGTTATTACTAAATACAAATTGTACCAGTGAGTAGGCCACTATTTCTTTACCAATACCATTATTCGAGACAGTTCATTCAATCTACTAAGCATTCTTGTTTCTTTTGGTTTTCCCTCGCCTCATTGTTAAACTAAACGTACCATTTTCAATTCTATAGAATAGTTAAACATAGAAAACCTCATAGAATAATTGTCCAAAGCCGCTGTATTTTAATTTACATAAAACATTTCAATTTGTCCGATCTTTCGACATTACTAAAAACATCAAACATGTTGCAACATCAAACTCATTGAATGGTGCTCAATCTATATTCAAGACCTGTAGAATCGCCACTGAGGATAGTTGAATTGTTACGAAAATGCTTTGAAAATGAATTGTTTGCTTTTGAGGTACTGTCGACTGTTGTCTATGGTATTACTCCAAATGTAAGTATAAATATAATTATACTCAGGGTAGAGAAGCTGAAACATCAAATAGAAAATTGTCATGGTACATACACATTTCAACATTTTATTATCTTGAAATTTTACTCTAAAATACTCGGTTAACAGTTGTTCCTGGACCTCCGTTTATACCGTTTTATTATTTGCCATAACATTTTGTTCCAAATTGGAAAATCGAAAATTCTTTTCGATAAAATAATCTATATAACAACGTACATACTCGTTACGCAATCGGCTGTGACTCTGAATATTCTAGTTACTTGTTACCACTGGTTTCAATTTCCCCTACTGCCGCTCGATTTTTTTCACGGTCTCCAACAAATACACTCGTATACGAATACATACCATTTTAATTATCCATACTTGCCCGACCAAAGAAAGAAAGAAAGAGAATTCTCCCAACGATGAACGTGACTTCAAAAGGAAAACAATTTTATTTCCAATCCATCTCAACATAATGTCTTTCGTATACCCAAGAAATTATGAAGTGGTTCAGGAATCCGTAAAATCTAGCGTATATACAGTAAGAAATTCTTACATCCCAAATAAATATCAAACACACCGGCCATCATGTAATTCGAGTATGTAGATGATTCTCTAATTACCTCAAGCACCTAGGTAATTAAAACCTCAACAGTTCGAAACGAATTCCATTAACGCGAGTTTCTAACGGGTAGGACGATATCGTCGTGCAACGTTCACTTGAATTTACATGCTACCGGTCGCGCAAGTACACGGGGTACGACGCATGCAGACAGGAAATAATTTTACAGCAAGTTCGGTTGAAACTTTCACGCGGCAAAACGAGAGGAAGTGAACGAGTGCGAAAGATCAAGTAGCGTGCCGTTTAAACACGACCGGCCGTGCGCCGCCTCAGGACGTATTTAAACAGATAAATCGCGAAACCACCTGATCTTTACCGGTAGCCGGTGAAATCTGTTATACAATGTGCTCCATTCTCAAATAGAATATGGAGGGTGGCGGATGTAATGGGACATAACCTTATAAATGGTTTCAATTGCCATTTCAAATTCCCTAAGAATGATTTGAATATTCCATTGTGGGAAGTATTGATATTTATTTTGAACAAGCGTGAATTTGCACGATAAATCTTCTTAGTACTTTATAAATTGTCATATGTATCGTCTCTCTGTTTCATGAGTTCTCCAACAAATACTTGTTTATATTTTCCTAATGTTTCTCTGATGTCCCATCAGCATATACTACATACTAAAATTAGAATTCTCCTTACTGACCCAGCGAATAAAAGTATTTCAGAACGCTTACATGCCGGATGCAGTAAGCAAACATCTTGGCAAACACCGGTGTCTACTACGCCTCTAAACCTGTTAACCATTGCATCACCACCTCCTGCACGGTGTAAAAGTTTAAATACGCAAGAAACTCGTTTTCAATACGCCGATAATGACTCAAGACACTAGGTAACAGCGCGCTATGGACACCTAGGTCAAGAATGTCAAAAGCTTAGGGCAGTACTGCAGTATTCATGCAATATTATCATACCTGTAAGGAAGAGAAAAAGGCAGAAACAAATAAACATTTATTAAAATAGTATATGCTATAAAATCATCTTTGAAATCAATTGTACGTCATGTATCACGACAGCTTTTTCATTAATTGACCGATCTTTCGGGGTGTAGCACAGCAGATACACCTGTTTAACAAATTTTCAATGATCTAGAATCTATAACATAGAGCTCTTGTATTAAATAAACCTTCAGAGAATTACAATATTTTCTGTCGACGTAGAAAGAATTCAATTCCCTAATGAAAATAGACAGACTAGCTTCCACGCTTCAAGTAGGGCCAGGCAGTGTTTACAATGCGCAAAATGATTTTCGGCCATTCTGTTACAAAGGACTCGCGGCTATCTGGATGACCATTCAGAAACTATCGTTTGCGAGTCGAAATACAGACACACGTGGGAACTGATTCTCGTGACTATGATTCATGGCGTCCGTAGTGCGGTACGATTTTGTGGAGTGGATCAACGGGATGACCCATAAACCAGGATACACGTATACGAGGAACACGTGGCGTATCGTGAGCTTTGCTGAACGAACGTGCTCGTAACATACGTGTCTACGTGTTACCGGTGATCAGATAAACGCCAGGGCGTATTCTCGCATGTCTCTGCCACTATCTACCGGGTGTTCGAGACTCTCAACGGAGTTAGAGATGCAACAGGCGCTGTTGAATATTTTCGGCGGTGACTTACGGCCACGAGACTCATAAGCACAATATTAATCCGATCTTTGGCCGTTTTTAGATCGACGCGTTAACTGTTACGCCAATCGCCGGCGTACGGAGATTTTAAAACGATTTCTCATTATTCTGTTGCTATATACAGAGAATAATCAAAAGTGTTAAACTTGTCCGGCTACTGTAAAAATACAAGATGACGCGCAACAGCTTCGATAGAGGAAGAGGAAAACTATCGAATGGGACGAATACGTTGTGGAATAAAAGTGGCACGAACTAATTGTACAGTTTCAAGTTTCACCTATATCTTCGCGGACGTTAAGCTTACGACCGAGCAAATAAACCAACCCGATGTCGTTGCTTACACGTCCCCGCGAAGTGGTTGGTGAACCCATGTTCGGTGAACCCATAGCCTAGGTTAATGTAAAGTCTTGATCGCGGATATGACAAGAAGGCACACTGTTACGTTGCATTTTCCTCGAAGACGGAGGAGAGAGACAAACGATGAGAGGACGTAGGCGGACAGGGGGTCAGACAGGGGCGAAGAGGGGGACCGCGAGTGTGGTATGGAAGGTGGTTGTGTAAGGGGTGGAGAGAAGACAGTGTCCAGTTATTGACCGGCGGGAGGCGAGTGTCTCAGCCGACTGCGAGGCTTTCCCTCGCAATTCTGAAACCGTTCTGTTTCTCGAATCCTTCAAACAAACGAAATTTCTGGAGCCCTTAAGGAATATGTTGTTCGAAAAATGTATCAATTTGTTTGTGATTCGTATACGGAGATGCTGTATGTATTACTTGCTGCTTCTTTTTATCGTTCCCTTGCCTCTGTTGAACTCGAAATGATTAGAGGATGTGGTTTTATGAGAAGAGAAATAGTTTTCTTGGTATAGCTGCGAATCGTTTTTGCTTTGGGTATTTCTCGTCATCGTTTTCCGAAGCATAATATTCTTTCTGAACAGAAAATTTAACTGAAATTCGGAACTATTTCCAGGCATCGATTTTTCATTTTCATTGTACAACAACGCGCAGTGTAAGGTATATACGAAGTATCACGTACTGTATTATTAGTTTTTTAATGTCAAATTCCGGAATAATTAACTGGTTTTAATAAATTTCAATAAACCAAGGTATGCATTGAGTGTTACTGGAGTGTGAATGGTTATGCAGGTTTAATATGTCGAAATATGCAAAATGTATGCGAAATGTATGGAGTTCGCGTATAAAACATCTGCCACTCTACATATGTTAATTATTTTACCCACCGTGACGTATGTTACTTTCTGTCGATGTTCGTCTTCTTCGCCTGCTTTTCGCTAAAAATAGTTTACAATAATATTTGCATAATGAACCTCCTCGGTTCGATTATCACACCTCTGAACACTCGAAATAACACAGGGAAACAACTCCCACGAGTGAAGCTATTTTGTAATGCCTCGTGAGACATTCAGTTTTTACGACATTTTGCAGGGAATGCTGTTCCTTTTTTTATTGCAAACGTAAACGCCAAAGCTATTACTATTACTTTAATATTAACACCGCGCAATAAACAACGCCGCGAGTTTGGAAATTAAAACATGGACACTCCGTTTACCACAAGATCAAATAAATCTCCCGTTCTCGCATAATTGGAAGCATAACGCTTCCGCAAATATTCCTCGGCTATTGTTTGAAGAAAACCTGTACATCTACCGAAATCACGATAAAACGGTCGATCGAATATAAAAGGACTGTCGTTGGTTGGCAGCGAGAGGAAGAATTCTCTCGGCTTAGAAAGATTCGGTAGCGTGTTCAGCTGGCAATTTCGATCGGTCTTTCATCTTTTCCGAGGCGATAGCTAGGCGGTCTAGTCCCCCAGGGCCTTCGTCCTGTCGTAAGGACGTCCACTCCACTCTTTTCGGTACGGGACAACGATCGCTTGGACCGCTCTCTTCCTTCCTTGATATCCGATCCAATAATCCGATGCCGAGACGTCGTTGAAGCGTGAAATTATGGGCATTGACACGGCACCGTGGATTCTTCTCCGGGGATTGGCCGCGCGGTTGTGGTTGAAAAGACGCGAAACAAGTCGCAAAAAGATGAAACTGTCGGTCCGAGGGGATCGTAACAGGCCACTGGAGGCTCTTTCTACCTTGTCGAGAATTTTGAGGAACGACCCATGGATAACTTCGGCGATATTTGTAGTTCGAATGCGGTTCGAAACACCTAGTGATCGTAACTCTGGTGTAATATCTTTCGTTCAACATCGAACAGTCTACCCTCGACCGTTTCGTTCGACGTTTACTTAGAGCCTTTAATGGTTTATACGAGTTTGATATCAATCGATTCCCCTTAATAAATGAATAAAGTGTACGTGCATTTTCAGGGAGAATTGCAATACGTGTAACACATATTCCTGTGCTTAATAGAATAATAAATAAGTCCGAACCGCCATAGTAGCTCATTATTAAAATAAATAGTACAAAGTGGCGCGCTATATAAAAACCAAGCAAACAGACTTTTCCGTTCTGTTCGCGTAATTAATTGAGCAAATAAATTGTGTAGCCCAAAGAAATTAGTAGGGACGCACACAGCATTCGTGCCGAATAAAATAGCGAATAAAATATTACGGTCCACAGCTCGATTAAAATGGTTCGATCGATTTAATGAAACGGCTCGGTGCATTATAAAACATAACATGGAATCTCCAATAGTAGTTCGACTACAATAGTGCCTATACTTATTTGCAAATTTCGTTTCACCATAAATGCTCGAATATTTTTTCCTGAGAATATGCAGACGTTCCGCGACGACCAGAAGAAATCGGTGCGGCCTAGAAATGAGAGACAGGTTGATAGACGGAGGATAGACGGAGGACAGACGAGCGTACGCGCTAACACACACAAATACCCACCCATTCTTCTCACTCGCTCAGTTGCACACACGCACACAAGGATAAGAGGACACGACGACGAGGGATGTAATAATCTGCGTCCGCATTGTCCGTCTTGCTGGCATGGCCGAGTCCTTTGACATTTCGCGGAGTTTAATTAAACTCGAGCGTATAATAGCTCCCCGTCGAGAAGGCGAGCAGAGGTCCAACATCGTTGTCCGACGCCTGCTACCGAACGGAGCGTCGCGTCGCCTCTAACGTTTCGCCTGCACCTTCGTCGTTTCACCCTTTCACCGAGCATACGACATCCGTCGGGCTCAGAAACCGCTTCGACGATGCAATTGTGTCGTTCTCGTGGCGTACTGTATCTCCCTGGGTTTAGTGTACCTTCAGAAATTTCCGAGTCGCTGTGGAATTTTATCGTCCAACTGTTCCCCTACATCTATATGCGTGCGGATGGAAAGATGTTTGTAGAGTTTTCTGATGATTTCATGGTGGAAATGGGGTATGGGTTTTCGATTAGGTTCGAATCGTTAAAGGTCTCGTTGAAAGGTGATTCTTGTTAATGGCATTTTTGCATTTTGCATTTTGCATTTTGCGTTTCTGTGTAGGAAGGGAGGAGTGGGGTAGAATAGGATAATGTTATTGTAACGAATTATGGTGGATGTTATGAAATTGAGGAGCTAAAGCAGTAAACGAGTTGAATATATCAGCTACGAACATTTGTAAAATTATTTTATTTTTCGAGTTAATGTAACAAATGCCGGAAATTATTGGTACTGAAAGAAGTATATTCAGCACTCTGGTTTTCGACCACTTTGCCTTCTCTTCAGTGAATTGTTCCCAAATAGTTGTATAAAATTTCACTTCGAAAGGCTGTCAGAAAGATACGAACACGCATTTCCGCACTTTCTTAATTACCTTTGCACGCAAACGTGTACACACACATATGCATTCAAAGGTCTGAAATGGAACGAAATGAAATTGCAAAGATGTCAACAGAAACGTCTTCACCGGGGATGTTTCTCACGACTGGCCATCAGTTTTCAGTGAAATACAGGCGGAGGAAGAGGAATGTTACGGATCTCGTACAGCCAAGAAAGCGGCCAAGTATTTTAATTAGCGCAACTACGTCGTTTCATATTTGTAGAAGCCTGAGCAACCGCTTTGCCTTTCCGCGACGTAATGAATATTAATTCGTGGCAGTTGCACCCCCTTACGTCCTCAGGTACCGTTGAACAGGCTGTATCTGCTTATGAAGGCGCGCCATCCAACCCTTTCTTTTCTTACTCCTTTGAGCTTACTGCCACCCCCTCGTCCTCACTCTCCGTATGCTAATTTGGATTTGCACGGTATTTCGCACTCGCCGTCTTTTCCTTAGCCGGCTCTTTTTTATGAAAAACGAGTCGCCGGATAAGGAGAAACGTGTACAGGTGTAATAGATCTTCAATTTTATCTCTTCAAACACGATTATATTTCTTCCTGTTTTCCAGAGTTTCCATTTGAGAGGTTGGGAAAACAATGTTTCAAATGTTCTCGGGGGAGTGAATGCAACGTTTAATAGAATTTCATGGAATTTGATAGATCGGGGAAACGTTATAGCTGGAACGATTTGTTGAAGAAGTGAAAATTGTTCGAGAGAGATACAGCTTTTTCGTTAAAGTGGTTTACTTAAGGAGAACGGTGGATTAGCTGCGAGTGTTTAAAATTTTGTTCAAGTTCACCAAAGCTTGGGCGGTTTGAGAATTTGGAAGTTGCGCAGCTAGGTGGTCTCCAAGTTGCAAGAGTTCCGATTCGTACTGTAAGAATTCGAGGATACTTCTAATACTGAAGACTGATTTAACGTAAACGCGAATTCTAAATCTTAATCTTAATCAAGTCAATAACTTTCTCATGGGCAATACAATGTTTCGCTTGAACTGTGCGCGTGTGGCTTTCTTAGATTTATATTGCGTTGATTAGCACGAGGTAAAAACCCCGAGTAGAATTGAATTAGAATGTATTTATAGAGTGGATGAAATTTCAAAGATCGCTTGCTTTAATAACAACGTGAATCTGACAATCTAAGTAATATTACAAATTTCGAAGAATTCTTCTTCAGAATTCAGTGAAAACTAAATATAGTTTTCCTATAAAACCAATTGCAAAACACACCTGCACCATCAAATCAATATTCATAAAGGCAAATGCAAATCTTCCATAATTATCACGATTAACACAAAGGTACAGTCCCCATACAGTTAAGCAGAAATTGGAACCTTAGCCAGCTTCTCAGTTACAATCGGGGACGAGATGCTACCGTTTCATTTGCCCCTAAACTAGTGTAAGCAGTAAATAATTATACTTCAACGTTTGGCCGTTAAATTTCCCTTAAATCAAGCTTCGGATAAAGAAACGAGTAAAACAAAATAATGAATGAAAAGGGTGAAATGGAAAAACACTAACGATACAGAAAAAGAAGTAAATGAAACGATGGCTGACGCGACATAAGAATCGGCGGGACATTCGAAGGAAACGTCTGATATGGAATCAAAGACGACAGGAGGAGGGCAGGGGATGGGCGAGGAGAGAAATAGCAGTCTTACGCAAACTATGCGCTTGCTCAAAAGATCGTTTCAAGGTTTACGGAAGGCGTATAATCCCGTTTATCGTGCTCGTAAATCCGAGGATATACACTCCTTGGTTTTCGTCCTTCCTTTCCACCCTCCCTTAGCCTTCCTCAGTCACCCTTCTCGCGCGCGCCGTGAAACCCGGTCGCTGCCCTTAATCCCTTTTCATTTTACGAGCATCTTTTACGAGCCGCCTTGCTCGACCGCTGGCGACGAACCACTGGTTTCGGAAACAAGCGGGAGGAGAGGGACGAGACTCTCCATACTCTCCATACGGTTATCCCCTGGGAAATTTTCATATTTTTCGGGAAGAACGTAAAATTCGTCTCTCATCTAATCGTGTTCAGGCATTTTAACATGCCGGCGTAGCTATTGTTTTCGTAGTGCAGACTACGATAAGATTTAGGCATAGCACAGTGTTCTCGGTGGTATTTTGTGGCTTTATTCTGTAGCATGGACGGGGGGTGGCAATTTTATTATTCAAGTCCTTTGTCGCTTAAGCAGAACTATATTTTAACCGTAATATTATATTTTGGAATATTCAGATACATATATATATATATATATATACATAGTTATATTATGCATCACCGTAATACGATTATAAACAATTGTGTGCTCCTTTTTCTTGGTCATTGATCGTTGGAAGACGTCGAATAGAGCATAGCAAATGATACATCGGTGAAAAAAAAAGAAAAAAGTATCCATATATCCAAATATTATTATGAATTAGCTAACCATGATTATCAAAATTATTATCATTACAGAATAGAGGCTGTTATTGTTTTTTCTGATACAATTTTCAGATAGTTCATGCACCGTGTCATAATAGCTTCCATTACTTAATACATCAAATGCCAAACACGTTAAACTTTGAAATTGATTACGATCTATTTACATAGTTTTACGCACTGTAAATACGTTCAAAAATCAACGCTTTTCGCACGCCAGTGATACTAGGCAATATTTGTACAACATTCTACGAGAACGATCAAATTTGAAAGAATATTCTCCCCCAATTTCTAATTACACGGGCCACGCCAAAACTAAAACTGACAATAAAAACATTTCTCTCAACTCTTCCAAAAAAAATACCGCGCCGAAATTTAAAAACCGGCTATCGCACACGCGGCAACAAAGAGAGGGTGGAAAAGCAATTTACCAATTTGGCATACTGAAAACGATATAATTCCATTCGGGTCGCGCACAATTTGCTATGAAAAATCGATTTCACAACGAAGCCATCTACCGCGTGCGTAAATTGCTCTCCCCTTTTATTCGGCAAGGGTACAAAACAGGAACTAAAAAAACAAGAAAAAAGGAGATGAAAAAAAAGAGTGACAAAAACAGAGGGGAAAAAGGAGGGAAAAATGAACGGGCGTGCGTTTGCCGAGTTTCGGAAGTTCCCGTGAGTGAATCGCGTTTCCTGCGCCCTCCGTGAAATCACCGCATTCAAATAAAATCGCTCGCGTGTACATCACGAAAATTACGCGATAGAACTAGAGAGATATACGCGACGGCCCATAAAGAGACACAGTTTATATCGGCAGTTGCGTGTTATCGTGAACCGGTTGAATTTATTTGCAAACATTTTATTTAAATGCCCTGCACCGTTTAAACGAACGCCGTCGATTCACCGTAAATGCGTTATGCTTGATTAAATTTTAAATAGTCGCACCGCGACATCGCGCGGATCTTGTTATTGTTTCGAATCGGATTTTTCGCGCCGCCGCATATTTCTAGCCCTGTCAAATTAATGGCTCGATTATACGTTTTATCTGTTACCGTGTTATTGTCGTCCTTTGGTGTTTGTTGTTTAATATCGCGAATGGTTAGATATATAATTGGTGGAAATTGAAAACGGGGAAGTTTTTATCGATGCATCGTTTATTCGTTGCCTTTGTCGTTTTATCTCCACGGTTTGTGGAGTCCATTCCGTTATTTGTTGAATATGACCATTCCGAATAAGGAATGTTTAAATTTGCTGTTATTTATTCCATAGCCGTAGGCAATTGAAACGCAAAGTGTTATAATGACTAGATCGCAATTATTTAATATCAAGCAAACATTATGGAAGAATAAAAGCGCGATGGGCATGGATCGAATGGACAAGAATTTGAATTCTAACGTAAATCGCGAAAGCATATAAGTAGATATGCTGACTTTAATCTCGCGGGTAAAATTTTCTCCTGTCGCAGAAAGTTGTGTTCGTTTCAGATTCATTACGCCGACTATTTAATCGGGATTTCATCACGCGACATTCTTATGAAACCAGCAGCGAAAAGCGGAATACTAGAATTTTAATTCGACGTATTGACAGGTGAAATGTTTGATGGGGTGGTATCGCGTCAGAAAGCATTGTCGGTTTAATCCAAGAAAAAACGGGGAGTGTGAAGATCGTGTTGCCAGCCCGCAGACGTTCAGAAATTGAATGGAGGGTCGTGGAAAGGTAAAGGCGCCCGGATAAGTTGTGGCTGTAACCGGAAAATAAATTTTCTCTTGGTAAAGCTTGCTGACGCGAGGCCAGACACGTTCGCTTGACGTTGAATCTGCACGTGCGCAGACACTTTCCTCACGTACAACCCCATAAAACTTCGCACACCGATTCCACAGCAGTGCACACGTGTCTGTCTGACCCCTTTTTTCTGAAGTGCCGCCCGTAATTCGAATTGATTGATTCGATAATCGTTTAGGTGGAATTAAAAAGCAGAGCAGATGGGAAAGTAGCGCGGAGAATAATTGTGAGAAGGCTTTAACTACTTTCGTTTCGGGACTTTTTCGCATTTTCGGCAAGTCAGAATTGGTGGCCGTTTGCATTGGATTACGGGGATAGAAATGTGTTCGAGCGAAAAATTAGTCAATGGTTTTACGAAAATGCAATTCTTATTTTATTGGGGGAAATATTGTTATATTAACCCTAGTTTTGAACTAAGAAACACCTATTTTAGACGTTATATAAGTTTTTGTACAGGATTGAGCGAGGATTGAATTTGTTGAAAATAATCACAACTTTGAAAACTTAAGGGGAAGGATCGGAAATATTTTAAGACAATTAATAATATTTGAAACTTTTCCGGGTGTGCATACTTCGAAGTACCTTATAAACAGGAAATATCGTTTCTGACGAATAAGTTGTCCCGTTATCGTATACACCTTCTTTAGACAGAACATCAATCTCATTTATTCAACGAATCAGTGTTTCCAGTTAGTAAGAACGTAAAGTAATTGGACCAGTCCGTGCAGCAGACCAAAAATTCATTTTCTACATAAATTGCTTACTCTCATTTAAAGCCTTCTTAATTGCAAATCCACTTCAAAATGTTTCAGCTTAAGAAATATAAATCAGAGAAATAAGTTACAATTGGCTCCTAATTATAATGTCATCATTCAATGTTGAAAAATGTCGCATCTATGTAAAGATGTTTAAGAAACAAAACTATCTTAACACTAAATCAGTATTGCCACAATGGGGACCGAAAGACAATTTTTATCCATCATTTCAGGAAGATTCTTGCTCGGGTGGCCATTTTAAAACGTATTCGCAAAGAATCCTCGAAAATCATTTCTCGATTTTTGCCCGTACATCTATGACTCTCTCTATTTCTCTTTTTCGCCTTTCCCTATTCGTGGACATAAACGTTCGCTCGAGTTCGCGACACGAAACACACAAGCTCACGAACACACACGTGATTTCCGGAAAGCGTGGACTCACTGAGTTAGCGACACAAAAGTACGGGGCATACTTGAACGAGGGTGGCAGTGTCGGTGGGGGGATAAGAGGGGTAGAAGATGGGGGCGGGGGAGGAGTGAAGTAGAGAGAGGGAGAGAAGTAAAATGAGCAAAAAGGATAAGTTTCGCGATATAGTAGATAGCATGAACATACGACGCGAGCGGAGGAACGAGGAGAGGCAGTGAAAAGCACCGAGAGACAGACAGAAAGATGAAGAGAGAAGGTGACAGTGAAAGGGAAGCAGAGCCCGAACCCAGAGAGAGAAGAGAGGGTGATCGTGTGTTGAGAGCTTACAACCACCCTTCGCCGTTCGTCCTTGGCGTAGATGGGGGTTGGCAGAGGCGGAGGGTGGCGAAACTATGCGAAGAATGTGCAATTAGTGAGCAGAGCACGAGGTAGTGGCGCGGGTTTTGAGGGACGGGGGCGGTGCACGGGTCCCGGAAAGGGAGCACAGGGGGGTTCTGGTATGGTCTGCCATGGCGCTGGATCCTAGCCCCGACTCTGTTCGTTGCGACGTAGAGAACGGTGTGTGTATGCGCGCGCGCGCGCGCGCGTGTGTGTGTGTGTAGGGGTGAAACGTTTAGACGATGATGTCGGTGCTGGATGGTAGTGGTGGTGGTACCATAGCACCGAAGAAAATGGAAAGAAGGGAAGATGGATGGAATGGCGGCCAGGGATGATAAGAAGAAGAGAAGACTGGCTTGAGTAGAAGGGGCTCGCCAGGCTTTTGCGATGGGGGTTTGCGCGACTCTACCCGGGTGGGGGTCACCGTGTCAAGATGCGAGAGGACCCTCCTTCTGGCGCAAGGACACTTATCGACTTCTATCTCCTCGCCCCTCGTCTTTTCGTCGACATGTATACACGCCCACCTAGGCAGAGGAAGGAAGACAGGTAGATAGGAACAGCTTTCGGTGCATCAAAGCTTTTGAAGGTTTGTGTTAGTAGCACGGTATTTCTTGCTGAATGGTCTTACCGAATAAGCTGTTTGACGACTCACTCGCCGTCTACGAATGCCTTGTTTTTTGTCGTCTTCGATATGGATCGAGCATACCGATCATATCCCATCGAGGTTGTTGATGAAAGTATCGTTTCGATTAGAAGTAAGGGGCCATGAAAATTCACGCTTCAAAGTGTTTTCATTTTGAAATATGGAATTAGTTGTTCCGCAAAAGCATTTCCGATGACATGAACAATGTTTAGTTATTAAATAGACGGAAAGTACGATGCTTTATCCTGGATCAAAAAGGACTATAATCGTTAAAGTAATGGATTACGGTGGGAAAATACTTCATGCTAGTTTCCAACGTATTATTCTCCAATATACCTATTGCTGTACTTCTACTAAAGATATAATTTCTCCAGTATTCGTTGGCAACCTGCTGTTTTCCTGTTATTATAAAAAAAAAGTGGCCTGAATTTAAGCATGATTACATTCTTTTGTGACAGCGTTACCAAATGAAAACCTATCAAACTTTATACAATTCTACTTAAACTTGTCCAAAGTTTCAGTGTGCAAGATTTTCAAATTCGAAGCCGCCGCCTATTACAGGGCATACGAAATCACAAAATCGTCTTCGATGCAAAATTTTCGACATTTAGACCACTACAGCGTCGTCAGGAAGAAAATCGTACACCGATCCACCTGGGCTGATATTAAGGCGTGAAACCTCAGCTTTCACAGCCCTTGGTTTATTTTCCAAAGAGGCTTTCGCATCATGTTTCATGTGGACGTATCATATACCATTTCTTTTCGAATATTTTACTAATTCAAACGACTCTACCGACGTTGGAAAATTGAAAATTTTTCTACGCGCCTGTAATCACGTTAAACCCCTTCACGCCCACCCCTGCCATACCACTAGTAGCGCGATGCAATAGCGATGCAATAGCGATATCCATTCAATCGATACTCACCTGCTCTGGACGCGCCAGCGATCGCTTCATTCGTACACAAAGGAAACGCGGCACCTTTAAAGGGTCCCGATGAACAAGCAGTGTGAAAGCAGCTTAAGCGCCGATTTCCGACCATCCCTCAACTCGATCAGATTGCTCGACGATTACTAATTGACTAAACGAGCTTAAACGCACTTCGCTGGGTGGAGGAGCGCCGGCATACGGCTACTGTTTGCAGAGCATCGATTAACGACGGTACTCGGCGGTAAAGTCCGGAATAGCCCGGAGGACCACTGCAACGCTGGATCCTCGACACGTCAAAAGCGATCCCTTCCGTCAACGTCGACCAAGCACCAAGATCGTTGATCCGTGTGCCTTTAACTGGGCGCCGGCAGCGTACACGGCTATGCACTTGGCGGTTCTCCTCGAGAGGGACGGCTAATTGAAAGTGGATTGCCAAGAATGCCCGCTCTGTACCCTTCCTACTAATTAATTATCTCTTTAAGCACACCCTCGACCCACTTATTACTCCGTCAAACTAATTAGCGTTCGAGCGTTAATGTTTTGCCTGGCCGACGCGGCGAACGGAGGGATAGATTCTGGACCATGTTGTGGTTCCTCGAAGTACTGGTTCCTCGTTTGCTACTGAGTTATCGAGTTTCGTTTCTTGTGGAAGGTTTCGTTCGGAACGATTACAATGAAAAATTAATTAAGAGAAATGCATGAAGCATGCTCGAACTTTGCGTTGGGGACAGTTTAACCGTTACGTTAGCCACCGGCTACCCATGTCTATATTTCCATTAATAATTTTTCTATACTCTTGACAAAATATCGCGAGACTGCTCCGGATCTCCACTCTTCGGACCATCTTACGTCAATTCATGTTTTGTCAAAACAAATTTTTGCAAAAATATTTTGAATAACTAAGCTTCAAACTTATTGACCATTTTGGTTGTCAACTATCTACCTTAATATTATTTAATACCCTCTGCTGGACGAATGAGTGTAGAATTGTAGAAGTATTATTATATCCTTTCGTCGCTTCTTTTTACTTGATTCCTGCGATTGAATGGTGACTATAATTGTTCGGTTGTAAACGTGCAACTTTTTATAATTGTATCACCAGTGTTACATTAAATCCTGGATGAACGAAACGGTCCATCACGCTCCAAAATTAATTATAAAAAGAAGTCATGCTTCGCAATGTTCGGAAACAACCTGTCTCCGTCTCAATCGAACACCTATTATACAATCTACAACGATCTAAATTGTTCAATCCTTCCTCCAAATTAATGGCGCGGATTAGCAGCTACTGAACATTTGACCTGGAATAACGATTTTTTTGCTTATAGATAGGAACAAAAATAGCTGGCATTATAACAAAAGCAAAAAAATCTATTCAATAAATCCGTCCGAAATAAACCTATTCCTTTCATTTGGTTCACACGCCGAACGATAATAACTATTATTTTTTCTACAGACATTGTGAACATCGTACGTGGATATTTGTCACCGTTACTATATTAATTTTCTCCGCAATGTTTCTACGGTTTGCTTCACTCTGCGCAACGCGTTGATATCTCCGCGATTCATAATAATCACTTTTACGAGTCCCGTTGCCCGTCCATTTCCATTTGTCCACGTATCGTTATCGGTGAATCTACGTGGGATCGTTCCACCTCCTCTCGCCCTCGCGAAGATGCGCTCTCCTGATTGCCGCGAGAATTTAATGCACTTAACGCCGTGGCCATTGCAAGACGTATGACCGACAACTATCTTCCGGCGACGCGTCGGTGGTGAACAGATGGAGAACGGCCAGAATCCCGTTTCCCGTTCTGCCACTCGCTTTTTATCCGCCTCTTTCCTACACCATTCTCTTCCCCTCTTCTTCACCCTTTCCCTCTTTCCATCTACCTATCTATCTGCAGTTAACTTGCAGTTAACTTACCTTGCGTATCGGGTTCCAAGCATTATAGCGTCCGAGAGGAAAAGGAAGGATTTACGAATGAAAACGGATGATCCGCGATTCGATCCGTGACGGCACGGGAATTAATTTGTGTGGAAATAAAAATTGGCGTAGATAAATTATTGCTGTAGAACTCGGCGCTTTAGGCTACGGCTATAGTGGATGCGTATTCGGACGAACTGGTGTCCTGACGAATATATCCGAACTGTACAAAAAGGCAGTAAACGTCTAAGCAAACGTCAGTCTGTCATAACTGTAGTACGTATATGTGTATAAACGATCACAGTGGATCCGATATTGATCGATTCGACCCACAGCATTTAATACAAATGTCTCCGAACCATTTAACATATACATTTTCATTGATTTTTGCAAGTATTAATTTATTTCAACCTATATTACACTGGACACAGTGTAGATATATGGACAGAAAACTATTAAACCTCCTGTGAGAAACAACCCTTTTCAATTCAGGTAGAATCTTTAAAGCTTCTCTATGAAATCATTAAAATTTCATTCTCTTCTACGTTAATAATCTCATTCAACAATCCAGGTGGCCTTTCCTTTCTGTTTCTAAAGTCTCATTTTTCTGGGACCATTGGAATCTACTTTGCACTGCCGTGTAAAGTGACGACAGCACTTCTAATTTCTTTAAATATAGGACACTTTAATACACAGTGCATCGAGTATTTTGATCTACAACATCTTGGAATTGTCTTTGTGTAAAAGAGAAAGAAAAAAGAATCAAACGCATCATCTATTGCAGAAATCCAATTCTACATTATGCCCTGAAGTTTGTATTTAAGTGTAAGCTAGGAATGCAGTGAATGCGCCCAAAGTTTTGAGCAATGGTGCATGTCTTTCGATTTAGAAGGCCCTTCACCCCCGGTGAGAATATTTTGCCTCTACTAAATCGTCCAGAAACGCGATCCTCTTAATTGTTTTGACCAACATACCACTCAGCGTATGTACAGGCGTAAGGCAAACGGACCTTCTTGCAATAAACTGTACTTTGCACACTGCTCCCAGTGGATCTCTGCGAGCCTGCTCGTAGTTTGCAATAGGAGGACCAGGGAGCAAGAGAGACAGGGCACTCTTCGTGCTCGTTACTTCGAGTTCGCGATCATAATGGCCCTTCTCGTTAAATTGAGCATCAGCCAAGTGATTTACGTTGATTGCTCGTCGCGTTGCGCATCGACTTCTCTCTATCTCTCCTTTCCTCGCTCTGTACATATTTTCTGTTTTCTGTGTATTCTCTGCAGCCTTCTCTGTAACTTTCCCCACTGCGAATATCCACGTATACGCGGTGCATCGATACACATCTCCTCGGTTATGCTCACATCTTGGGACCCACTCGTCGATCAATGATTAAAGCATGGCTGAAAAGATTCTTCCGAGAAACAGACATCATTGAAAGACTTTCTTCAGAGAGTAGAAATAGTTTTTCTCCATCTTTAGATCAAGCTTGTGTAAGACGAATAAATGAAGAAATCGCACAATTCGTCTACGATAACAAGTATAACTATTTATGTATGAATACAATGGTTAGGTTACAATCGGTCTGCTCTATTCGACGCGACTGCCCGTCCATTCTGCCTGGCTCACTGTCCACACACTCTCAATATGATCGATCACCGTGGCTTCACGAACACAACCGCGTAAAACAAAAACGTCAAGTAAACCGGGAACAGCTTCTTTGTAGCAGCGTTCTCCACGCGGATCCAAGTCGACGCGGGCCACCCCCATTCGAAGAATGTTCGGCTTTCAGAAACAGAGAAGGAACGCGACCAGCAGCAGCGCGTGGTTCATAGCGGGCCATTTAACGGTCTTTGCGAAATTGAGTCATCACGCGGTTCGCCTGGAATCTCGAATATTTTCCTCCCGATGCTTCAGAGTTCTCCGTAATTCTCCCTCTCTTGCTTCCTGCCTGGCCACACCACCCTCTCTGTCTCTCTTCCTATTTCCATTCCTATTTCTCTTGCAGCGACCGTTTTCACTCCGTCTCCTTTATCAGCGAGCCCTGCATCTTATCCAAAACATCTTTGAAGAACCCCCAATTCGACTCCTCGAGATATGGCCAATGATGCAGAGAGCCTATCACTATTTTTATGGATATGAAAGCGCGTGGACTTTTAATGATAGCCTATCGCCGTGCTTCGAGGCGTACCAATCGGAAAGTGGTGTAAAACGTGATATTTGTTATGTGACAATACATTGTTGTGGAAGTGTTCCGGTGCTGCATCATTTTCGTCGTACATGTACATATCTATAGTTACGACGGTTTGCGGAAAGCGTTTAATATTCGGTGGTAAATTGTATTGGGAAATTAGTGTGCATTATTGTTTATTAAGCCATATTGCAGATAGTCATGTGTGTATGAAAGTACGTGCAGTGATATATGCTGCAGTAAAAGCGAATAACGCGTACAATATTTATATAAAGCAGTGAATAAAAAGTGGTGACCAATGGAACCGACCAACTATGAAACCGAATTGGAAAAGTATGCCCACCTAGAAAAAAATCAAGATCAGCACCAAATCTTCCGAATGCAAAAATGCTAGGAATTGCTGATCCATCTGCATATCGCACGATGTGATCATGTGACAAATAGACAGAAGTCGCTTTGCACTGAACATTCTTCCACTATCGTTTTCAAGCGATCTCGAACCGCATTGTTCTCTTGGTCCATGGCAGCATCAGTAAATTCTAAGCAAAGTGACTGAAAAACTGTTCGAACGGACGGCCGCGTGTTCCGCGGTATCGAAGAATGCCGAATAACAATACATGTGGGGAACTTTTCCGGGCAACTGTACCCCGTGGTAGAGCGGTCCTGGTTACTTGCACGGTAAACGTTATTTCAATTACGCCACGTTTGATGTCGTCTGGCGCCAGTTTTACGGGCGCGGCCGTAAACTCTTAACGTCTGCGAAATCTAAGCAACGATAAGGTGCCACATAGAATGCCATTTACTCGATTCAATCGGCTGGAAATCAATTCATCGTTCCTCGTCCTTTCCTATTGCTCCCCGCCTCCATTTCTCCTTCGTTTTTGTATCTGCCTCTTAGATTATTTTCACGATCGAATATCGCTTGTCATGTCCCGCCGGATTGTCCCACTGAGATTGCATCGGCTCTCAACTCGCTTGAAACTTTACAAAACAAAACCAAGTTAACTTTCCGCGCAGAAAAAGTCTTGGACATTGGACGAGCTTTCGCAATTATTTTTTCATATTTTTGTACCATCGAGGAAGCGATATTTGAGTTAGAAGATGCACGCTGGCCATAGCGAGATTGTTACCTCAAAATTGATTACCGATGTTACAAATTATGAGTCATCCGGATAGGAAATGTTCGTGGCGGGAAGAGGAAAGGTTTTCGGGACAGATTAATTGAGAATCGAAATTTCCACGTAAAATGGAACAAAGCGGGGATTATTGATCCCAGAGATACTTCTCCGGCCGTTCGAAACGACCGAATGATCAGCAATATCGAAAGCAAGTGCAAAAGGCCATGCCATTACAATTGCCATTATAAAAAATAAAAAAGCAATAGAATATAGAAATCGACGAACGTTAAATAAAAATCGATCGAGCGTTTAAACGGTATGCGTGTTCATTGTCGACCAGAAAATCCTCGCGCGTTTCCAACTGCTCCCGCATACTGAATACAACTTCCACTCGAATTAATTCGAGTTCACGTGCGTTCCACCGTTTTCCGCCGTTTTCCACCATTTCCGTGCTTTTCACTCTCCTGAAATTCAAAGCTGGCTATTTTACAGCAACATAATCGCTACCGACGAAAGTGTCTCCGTCTCGCCGTTCCCTCGACTTGCACCCCTTTCGCGCCTTCGCAGGCGTCGCCCTCCTTTCTTCGTGTGCATGTTTATTCTCTTCCGCTTCGCTCTTTTAATACCACTCGGAGACATCATGATGTGTCATCACCTGAATTGATCTCAATTTAGTGCACACCCGTTTGCGTTTCATTCAATCTACTTGTTTGTCGGAGTAAGATTTCGCGCTTGAATTCAGACGCAGTTACGATTTCTTTGCTTGTGTGTTCGTTCGATCATCCAGCGAGGGTGTAAAGCAAACGAGGGTGGCTGTTCGCATTGAGCAATGAATGCTGTTGTTCAATGGTGAAAGGTGTTCTATTGGGGAGCATTCGAGGCACACCAGCGGCGCAGAAAGGTGCAATGTTTCCAGATTGGCGGAATCCACGAATAGATCTGTGAAGAGTTGTGCTGCATTTAATGGTTCGCTGTTTCGAGGATCTTTCATTTGAGCTTAATTGATTTCGCCCTCGGTTAGCTCGGGGCATTTGAAACACGGTATTCCGCTAATTACTCTGCGGTGGGACACAAAGTTTTCACAATCGACTTGCGAGCATAACGCGACGCTTGAGGAAGGGAATAGGTTGCGTATGCTTGTAATGATCTTTTACAGTAGAAAAGGAAAATTCATTTTAGAAAGTCGGTTGAAAAACCAAGAATAGGTATCCCCTGCATACTGATTCATCGGACAGCTTATTTTAAACAATTCATTAATAGCTCCAAACACACGATCAAGAGTTTATTTGCGCTCGTTCGTGCTGCTTTTCGTCAAGCAAAAATAATTGCATAGGATCTGGTCGATGGTAGAATTTGCATGCATTTGTTCTACGAGACTTTACATTTCATTTTCACATCCGATCACTGCATTTGCATTAACACATTAATTCTATGATTTAATTAAATCCACGTTTGTTTGGAATAAAAATACTCTTAATCGATCTTAAGAACCTTCCGCCAAGAATGACCGCCAAAAATCCTCTGCCAAGACTAATTTTAATATATTATGTGGATTAAAAATTAATAAAATTGTATTGCAGAAGTCCTAACGGGCGGTACACCATTTAACCCGATATACAAGTTACACAGGGTGCCCGAGGTTTTTCCGGACAAACGTTGTCAGTGTACTCTGTGCGCAAACATAAGAAAAAAATAAACGCGACCAGTAAGGCTTTATTACAAAGTTATAACATAAATTGTAAAACTTAATTTTCCTGAATGCGTCATTATTTTCGAGCATAGAATACGCTGATAACGTTTCTCCGGAAATACATAAGACATCCTGTATATGACAGTGAATTGTCATTCACATTCAAGGACGTCGGCCATATACACTCTCGCAAACTCACAATTTGACCGAAAACTTTTGCCAGCAATTGTAACTCCTCAGATGTTTTATTATGTTATGTTTACGCAATTGCTGTCTTATTTTAATTTCTTCACGCACTTCTTATTTTTCATGTCGATTTAGTAATTATCACGTACCATTATTGAATAATTGACAAACAATTCGACGTAACGATGGGATCACATTTCAATTCACATTATACGACATCTCTTCGCTGTTTTCCCATTTGTGTTATATCACAGTTGATCACTGCAAAATAAATTGTTTCTTCGATGAACAATTTGTTCAAGGTGATTTAATTAAAAAATTATCTATTGTGATTCCACTGTTCTTAACACCGCAAAATTTGTTCAGGATCGGCAATTAAATACTATTCGTTTAATCGTATATTTCTCGCTGCTGCAGGTCGCAACGAGCTGATTGCTCGTTACATCAAATTGAGAACCGGCAAGACGAGAACGCGAAAGCAGGTCTCTTCGCACATACAAGTGCTTGCCAGGCGAAAACTTCGCGAAATCCAAGCGAAACTCAAAGTGGTAAGTATCCGAACGCCGCTCGTTCCAGCGCACTTTCCTCGGTTAATCACTTTTATTTCATTTTCCTGTCGTTCACATTTTCACCTGGCTCCCCAAAATAATTAGCGACAGTAGCATACAATTAATATCACACACTTATACACATTACGTCCTATCTTCAGAAAGAATAAATGCACCAAACAAGCGTTGTCCTTGAAATAATCAGCGATGTTCTGATTATTTATTACCAACATAGAGTAAAATACAGATTAATTCGATCGGCGTTCAGTTTTTGAAACACGACATTCATTCACAGAACATTGGCTGTTTTCGATTTACTCACATCGTTGCATCTTCCCCTTCTTTTTCCTTTTCCTTTCTCGCACTTCCACCGCGCCCCAATCTCCTCTCTCTTTCTCTCCCTTTTGGTTTTTCGTGTTTTAATTCGGGCCCGTCCACGATTCGAGCTGCGCAAAAATGAATTGTCCATGGAGAATTCGTTCGATCAGGAGCCACGTAGGGATGTTTGTAGCGGAATAAATCACGCGTAAAAATGAACTCGGCCCGTTTAATCAACAGCTGAATTATTAAAGCGATTTTGGAACAATTGTGCTGCTGTTAATAAATCACAGCACACTGCACTCGCCGCTTCCATTCCACGATGCGAGCGTCGATATACAGAGGAAGATAGAGAGTCGCCCGATGCATTGTTTATACAGAGAACGCTCAATCGTTGCGCGGATGAATAAAAAAAAAGGAGAAATGGCAGGAAGGGAAAACGAACGTTGAAATTAAGCAATTCGAGTGTTAACGTATAGAGGTGCGTGTCGCTGTTGTGCCGTTTTATTTAAAATTTCGATGGACCGCTTTGAAATCGTGCAAAAACGCGGTAGAATCGAGGGAGTGGATTGTTCCTTTTTATTCACCGACAAAACCGTACGGTTCATTTTTAACGTGGAATTGCTTATTGACCGAAAACAAAGCAGTTATTCCATTCACGTGGTCTGTCGAGATAAGGGACACGAAGGGCTGTACGCGATACAGAAAAAATTTAAATAACGTCCGGAGTGAAGAAATTCACAAATTGCATCCTGCTTATTTATTCGAACTTTTTCATTCCGTTCACGTTTCTATCCACGAAACAGCGACGGGGATGAATCGCTTATTTAACAAAGGTAAGTTCTTCAGTCATGGCATCAAACTATTCTATAATTGATAGAAAACGACGAAAGCCGTTCATCCAGCCGAGAACACTCGGAGAATTTTTTCAAAGCGCCCTTCTTATTATCTGCGGTTGAACTACGACTCCCGTAGCCGAATTAACTTAATAAAAAAACACATGCCGGCGTACACCCTGTCAAAAATTTTAAGCGCCGACAGCTGGAATTGCGGGGCCACTGCATTTGCTACTGCAGTGGCCGCATACCGCGAGCATTATTCAGAGAAGCAGCCGGTGGCACGACAATCCAGTGTGTGACGTAATTTTCTGGTTTCCGCGTTTCACATGGGGTGAACAGCAGCTGGTGGCTCGGTGGTGTCCCTGCTTACACCACCAGACGCGGACCGTACGCGATTTATTCCGCGAGAAAAGAATTTTTGGCCGGCCTGTTTACGTTTCCTGTGGTCACGCCTTATTTAATTTCTACGCAGCCGGCTGCCCATTAAAGACCGTTCGCGGCGTACCGTACAGTGGTCGTATTTTTTCGAAAATTTGTCCGCGTTCTCCTATCGAAGTTCCGTGGACCGGGGGAAACGGCACCACCGACCTCCGTGGAACGCGCACCCTCCAGCTTCCCAGTGATTATACTTGAGGATAATTGGACAGTTTCCGGAAATGCGCGCAACGTGAAAATGAAAACGCCGCTGCGGGGGGGGGGGGCGAAATTTACTGTTGGTTGTTGAGAATGAATTGAGCCTCGTTTAAAACTGTTTGATTGGTGGAATCGAAGGGTTATTGGATTTTCAGCGTGTTTATTGCAGCAATCATTCCGGTTTGTGGTCGAAGACGAATAATTAGTTACTTGGTATACGAGAAGTCATCTGGCCTTTGCAACAATTTTTATCACGATTCGAATGGGTTTTCTATGGTAAGGGCGTGCATGCGGCGTTTCAGGTTTCGAGCCGTTCGCGTAGCGATGTTAATTAATTTTATGAAATATTTCAAATGCTAGTGGCAGAGTATTTAATTGCTGCTTGACTTTTCGTAAATGTCACTGACAATGTACAACACTCGAATAATCGATTTCACAAGGCACTGTGCTAAGCTGTACCCCAAAATAATTTTACAGGTTCGCATATTCATCAGATCAGATCATTGTGCAACATTAATTTCTACATACATTGTGCACGAATTTTTGAAAACCACTGCCACCAAGTGCGTGAATTTTTCTATCAAACTAGGTAATCGTCGCTACGAATAGAATATGAAAAATTCAGTCCACCCAACAGGCGATAGCATTACGAACGTTCATAAACCTGCATCAACAGCCAGATATTGAAACGAGTTGATTAATGGGGGCGCATCAATTTTTCCCGGAAGCACATTCTTTCGAGAATCAGGCCGCCCCGCCTATATCCCCCGAATAGTCCTGCATCGAGCATTACAGTGTAATTGATTGTTGCGGTGTAAACGGGCCCCCGCCCGATATCTGACGATACACCCAAAAACGGCCGAGCGGCATTTCAGAATGTCGATAAACATGTCCAGCCTGTTACCCAGCCAATCCTGCATTCCTCGCGGGTAGTTGCGCGATGAGGGGCTGCCATAGACAAGGACAGAGCGATACCGCGACCAACAAACAGGCGGAGGGATGTGAAAATTGAAAAAAAAAAATGGAGAGAAAAATGGTGGTTCGGGAGAAGAGGAAAAAACAGGACGAGGCCAGCCATCCTCTCAATTAACCGAATTGATTTTTCACTGCAGATTCGCCGGTGAACAACGATCCCGTGTAATGAAATGGATTTCTCGCGTGCAGTCCGCCACCGATTCCGCGATAATCATTTTTCCTTCCCCTCTACCAGTGTTTATCTTTCTACCTCTGTGACTTTTTCATATTGTCCTTTTCTCTCCACTTTGGCACCTTTTTATTCTTCTCTTAGTTTGAAAATTTGCTCGTACACGTTGATTCGTAATTAATCATGATATCTGCATACACAAGGGAATGATCCATGTGATTTATGGTTCGGTCAAATGTATTATATAAATGTAAAACAGCGTTGCAGGAATTCTGAACGTAAAAGCGTTTGCGACTCAATAGATGTTGAATAATACGCGTACTTTGTAGTACGAAATGAAATTCATTGTAAATATACAAATTTTAATAGCATTGGCGATGTTACATAATAATAGAGCTGTAGATAATTGATTAGAGCTATGCGACAGTGTATTTTCATTGTAAGTAGAAACAGATTTTCCATAGAAAATTGCAATCCTTTATGTCCCCGATTTTAAGGGGACGATTTTGGGCATCTGAAAAATTCCTGAACAAATGACAATTTGCATTTTATTTCGTTATCTTTTATTACGATTAATCTTTGCACCGAAATTAAATGTGGACGCAACAAAAATCGGTTGCGCGGTAAATATGCATCTAGTAATACATTAATATTTGAAAGGCAGACGGTTGCATCGCGAGCCACGTTAGCCGTCAAAGAAAAGCCGTGATAAAAATGAGAAACAACGCGGGGAAAGGGGCGAGCATAGGGAAGAATGGAGAACAAAAAAAGGTAGAAAGAAAAGAAGAACAATGGTGAGCGACAAAAATTCGCACTTTAAGCGCACACGGTTATCGGGAGAAAGCCTCTATCGTTGAGCATTGTTACGCGGCACGTTTCATTCCAAACGGGCGAACCTTGTAATTACTCTTCCATTAGGGATTTATGAACGAAATTGAAAAGGCCTGTAGCAGATCGAGGGGAAGGGGTGGGGAGGACACGCCAATTTCCCGGATATCACCTGAACGAAGGTCTCGCGTTCGCTTCGTCAGCCATTTTCGACGACACAAGGGGATGGCGGCGATAAAAGTGCGAAATTCCCGCGTATTTCACGACCCAAAACCAGCCTTGTTTCTGCAATCAACTGCATTGCCGTTTCACTCGATAACGATCGATGACATCAGCCACTCGGGGCTGGCTAAAACAGCGAAGGACCATGAAGAGACGGGGGGTGGGAAATTCAATGGCCAAAACGAAATTGTGCGAGCAACGACGAGAAATCGTTTGTCGATTTAATTTCATCTGGTCGGTTAATCGTTGCCCGATGGTTGTTAGAAGTTTTGACTTGTTTTACGGAATTTATTTTTGACGGTGTATTTCATTCTTTTTTTTTTTAACTCAACGGTTTACCCTCGCATCGATGTAATAATCGTTTATGAATTCGACTTGCCTTAAGTATTACGAACGAATCTGCCATATTGTTGGTCTACGAGATTCGTTAGGACGGATTACGAGCCCAAGCGTACAGAGTACGACGCATATTGTTCGATATCCACGCACTGCTTTCGTTTCTCTATCTTCTTTTTGACGAGGTTTACCAATACATTCGTATTTCCGTTCTTTCATTTCGTTTCGATAAACAAGTTTGTACGCGGCAGATGTCTTCGAGCTATACGATTTTCCTTCTTTCGCGCACTATCTATTTTCAAATGACACTTCCTGGGACAACGGGAACGGTCTCAGGACAACGGAGCTACTTCTTCTAGAAACATATTCATCTAATTTCTCCCACCGTGAAAACTATTACTCACGAAAATCACCCCAAGTCATTCACATTTGACCGTGCTAAATCATTTAACCATAAGTTATACACCAAAGAACATTTCAATTCCAAGTGACACAACGAAAGAACATCGTTCAAACATTTGCTATTAATCATACACGGCTAGCACCATATATAAAATAAAGCATTTACGTCGAGTAAAAAATAATGAAAAAAAAAAAAGGAAAAGCTGAATAAACAATACTACCGCGAGTCCCATGTCAGCCGGGATTACGTTATAATCGGTTTGACGATTTGTTAGGATCATGCCGCCAAGGAGAAGGCGCTCCAGACAATGTCGAGCATGTCGAGCGCCCAGATAGTATCAGCTGGGAGTGCGATACACAACAAGATGCCCCCCGCCCTCGTGGGGCCCCTTGCCCTCCACGCTTCCACCCCTGTCTCCTATCCCGGAGCGGTAAGTCCCAATCACGGGGAACCCCTTGGAACATTGTTTTTTAGCGGCCTGTTTTCTTTTTATTACAAAAAGTTCAGACGAATAAAAAGAGAAAATAGGAGCCACGAGCTTTGAGGCGAGACGACGAGACACGCTACTTGTCAAGATACGTAAAGAGAGAAAGATTTTGTTTCTTTTATTTCGTTTTATCGCCGAACATTAAAAGGGATAGAACAGGGAAAAGTAAAATGGTCGATGAACGTTGGATAGAAACGTGATCTCCTTTGTCGACGACAGTTGCGGTGTTTATTGTTCTCTTGTTGCTCTCCGTGAATGCTTTTTTTCGCTTGACGAACGACCGGTGTCTCGTCGTCTGGAAAATGCAAATTTCCAACGCTATGCGCTCTATCAGTTTTGGCTTCTACCTGGACGTTCGTGTCTGTTTTCTTTTCTCTCTAATCGCTTCACCCTATAACCACGTTTAATCCGCTTGCAAGTGGTGGTTTCGTGGTGGTTTGTCTGGATTTATACTGTTCGGTCGCGTGCTCTGTCGCTTTGCGAAATCTCATGCGAGTAGCACACGAGGGATGAAAGAGTTCCATGCTTTTCCGCGTATGTTTTCCTATCAATCAAAGGCCTGAGAACGACTTCTTCCCCTGTGCATACCTCTGAACGATATCCATTTCACGAGGAGAAATGAATGATTTCACAACATTCAAAGTAGTTTCCCATTTGTTTTTCTTTTTCGTCCAAATTTATGTATGGCAATTTATTGATATCTTGAACAATTAGAAATTACAAACATTGCCCTCGATCTTCCTTCCTGAATGATTAACATTTTTCGTTCCTCTGTTTCTCATTTTCACGCGCAGACACATACGTAGCTTTTATTTTTGTTCTCAGCCTCGCTTTATTAGCTTCCGTTCTCTCCTTTTCTTGCCGACGTCACGCTTTTTACAATAGCCGTCCAGAGAAAAGAAGAATGGCAGAGTAAAGGAGAAGCGTTTCTACGGTTTCGATACTCGGACCTCCATCTTTCTCTGCTTCTCTTGTTTTTTTTTATCCCAAGCTATCTTTCTTTGTGCCTCGCACACGCCTTTCGTTCTCGCACACGCCATTAATTGTGCCAGCTTTCGCGGCGAATACTAACCGTCCTTATAAAACGAAACCCCCTTGCTCTCGGCTGCTACGCCCCTGGGGGGCCCTTGTTGTGTATTGTTCAATTTGTCCGTCGCTCTATCTTTTTTACGTATATATCAGCTGAGCATATATACACACGTTCATACATGGGTCTTCTGCATATCGCAAACGGAACTTTTCGACAATAAGTAGACGTTGTGAAGCGTCGTTGTGGCTTACCAAACTCTCTTTCTCTCTTCACGTAATACGACTACTATTATTTTCCTTCGCAGTTGTGTTTGTACATTTTTTTAAATTCATTTGTGCATTTACTATTCCGTTGATTTACGTTGTTCCAGTTTAACTGTTACTTCGCCCGATTGCAAAGGGTTCCGATCGTTTCTCGCCCGAGCGCTCGGTGGCTCGCGGAGGATACGAGATCTCTTCCTTGTATAATTTACGAACAGCTTCGTTTAAATTACTATTACGATCAGCACGACGTGATTACCTAGTGGATCGAAAGTTGTATTTTCGAGAGTGAAAATTCCTTGTTCTATTTAAGTTCGATATTTATTTATTAGTTAGATTTAAATATGCCAAACTGTTTGTCACGTGAAAATACCTCGATTTGGAAACAAATACTTATTTTATAATAGAAAATAAATGTAAGAATAATTTTTGCAGCACTGGTGAATCTTACTGCTTCGGATTTTCCATAGTAGAGTATTTCCGCGTCGAGCGTGTCAAATCAGTTGACGGTATAAAGAATTTCAAGTAAAACGTCGCATATCGACAGGCGTAACTAAACAGGAAGACACCTCGTTCCTTTTTCCACATACAGCAATTAACGCGTTCGAAGTTCAGAATCGTCCTTATTGGATTATTACTTACCACGATAGTGTTTTATGTACAAATACAAATACAATGGAGAAACTAGCATTAATAAGAGTATGGAAATAAAAAAAACCTGAAATTTTTGTGTCATAAACATATTTCACATGGTGAACATCATTATTAGTCGAAGACAAAATATGATTACGATAATTTACAATTTACATAAACTCGAAATTCGCGTAGCAATAAAGTGTTTTTATTTCCACATCCTAATTGTACGAATACATTCCTTCAATATATGTATACACATGGTGTTTGAAAAGTGAAGCTATAAAAAGTGCAGCCCGATACAATTCATCAAGTAAGCTTACAAGTGCCGAGTGAACATACACTAAAGGCATTAACGCTTCAAAGATTGAAATGATTGGAAAAAAATAACTGTAAAGTGCATTGCACAATAATTTGTTAATAACCATTTACACTTTTCCTCGAGTAAACTGTTATAAGTAGCTTAAAGTATCATACATACATGTGTTGGATTGTTCGCACAGTTCGTAGCAAAATATAAGGAGCATTGGTAATAATTTGTCATCAGTGGTGTTATTTAATACAACTCTCAGTGGTGCACTATTTGCGCTCGCACTTTTGCAACACCATGTACAGTGTTCTATGAGATTTTCCCGGTGATACGTGAGCCGTTTGAATGACAGAACGCTTACAAGTCTGTTCCTCATTGCAAAAAGAAAACAGATATCGAATTTTTCAGCAATTCTGGCAGCCGGGTTTGCAGCCAGGAACGTCCCAGGATGTTAAGCCGTTTTCGCAGCCGGCGTACACCGGAAAACCAGCGACCGCGGTTTCGAGTGGTGACATGGTCCAGGCTCAACCACCCCCGCCCTGGGAAGGACGTGCCATCGCAACCCACAAGCTCAGGCTTGTCGAGTTCTCGGCCTACATGGAGCAACAAAGAGACCAGGATATTGTAAGTACTCCCGTGGAAAGTAGTAGGACGGCGAACGTTGTGCTCGGCCGCACGATGAACGACACTTTGCTTCGTACAGAGTGTGGAAAAAAGTATGGATGGTAAAAGCGAAAACGGTGTTTATAAATTAGTGATTAAAAGTTTAGCAGTCTATGGTAGCAATTAATATAGAGACCAATCCAGATACTATTTTCTCTTGTTTAATTCAGGATTAAAAATCAAAGGGTTATATGTAATAACAGAATTTACATTACGATTCACCTGTATTGTTTGTTACTCTTGTAATACGGTAATCATGCTGATTATTCAGAAAATATATTTTGTGCTAATATATCTTGACTGTTGTTTTCATTTTACGATTAAGCATTTCCAATCTCTGTGTACGAAGCTTGAACATAATAATACGTACAGTATGAAGTATTAACACACGTGTGACAGATAGCGCTTCAGGCAATTATTAAATACTTCCCAGGAGTCGCATTAACGTGCAGTGAAGAACTCTGTAATTCTGTTGGATTCCACAAGTTGGCATTTTCAATTTCCGCTCCCAAGAATAAGTATACGTTTTTTCATCACGCTGGATTGACAATCGCTAACACTAATTAACAGCTGTGCTATTACTACACGAACTTGCCCTTGCAAAATCGTAGTCCAAGTCTAATATTATACGCAAAGAGAGAATTACGGGGGACAATTGCAGGCCACTCAACGGGCAGCAAGTTCAACGTTATATGTCAGCTAACGATAACTTTTTCCCATCTGTACGAAGTAGACGCAATAAAGTCGAATGATCATGTACTTGTTTCGCGTTCCTGGTAAAGGGTTGGTCAGTGTTTAGCGCTCCAAAGAAGAGCAAATTGCCTGTCTTGCACCTAATAAACCATCAAAAGTTGAATAGTCGAAGCAATAAGGATACACTGACCAGAAATCGCAATTGAAGTTCAACAAACAACCGAATTTCCCCCCCCCCTTTTTTTCTTTACAGTACCACAAACACCTGTTCGTCCACATAGGGGGGTCCGCGACTTACGCGGATCCATTGCTAGAAGCTGTTGATGTCAGGCAGATATACGACAAATTCCCAGAAAAGAAGGGTGGCCTGAAGGAACTTTACGACAAAGGACCGCAGGCTGCCTTCTTCCTTGTTAAGTTCTGGGCTGATCTCAATACGAACATCCAGGACGAAGCTGGAGCTTTCTACGGCGTAACAAGCCAGTAAGTAATGAATCTTTCTTATCGGCCAATGAAGAGAACCCCTTGTATGGGTTACGTGAAACGGGCCAAATTTGTTGAGCGTTTATTTGAATGTAGAAATGGATTCTTTATGCGTATTCAATTTAGTATAAAATACAAGGATATTAATTAATTGATGGTATAAGACTGTTTGTGACGAGAAAAAATCCCACCCACAGTTGTCTCATTAATAGTACCCTTAGTCTAATTTGAAACATTACTAATTTGAATTCTAACTCTACGATGATTTTGACAGTAGTAGAATATTTGAAATAGCAAATAATCGTAACACTTAGTACTATGAAACCGTATACATTTTTCCCGAAATTCGTAAGTTTACATAATAGGGCTTCTTTATAATGAAGCATGTAACTTTAAGCGATACACTTTTTAAGCAACGTGAATAGCACCGAATTTCGGGAAATGAAATTAATAAGAGTTTTATTTAACTTATTGTCAAAAAGAGCTTTTGCACTGACGTATCTGATTTTGACAGGTACGAGAGCAACGAGAACATGACGATAACATGTTCGACCAAAGTCTGCTCCTTTGGAAAACAGGTGGTGGAAAAAGTGGAGACGGAATACGCTAGGTTTGAGAATGGCAGGTTCGTTTATCGTATTAGCCGTTCACCCATGTGCGAATACATGATCAACTTCATACACAAATTGAAGCACCTGCCAGAAAAGTACATGATGAACAGCGTTCTTGAAAATTTCACCATCCTCCAGGTACGATATACTATTTATTTATTTCCGAAAAAATCAGTCTTTTCTTTTATCGTTGCAAGATTGCTAAGAAAAAATTATTTTCATAAATAATACGCATTTTAGCGAAGTTGATTGTACATGTGTACGTACAAAGTACTGCACAGCACGATCTATACGTGAAAGTGTGAATAAATCATGGCAATGAAAATATTTAACTAGGTAATACAGCGAGTGATATCATTTAAACGAAGTGTAATCGAATTTTACCGCCTGCGTCGCAGCTAATAATTACTAACCAATCGTTGGTCATGGCTGGAAAAGATACCAAATATCTTCCTCCTTGCAAATTTGTTCAGTTTAAAACATTATTTAATCAAATCACCCACTTACGTGAAAATTATGTATGTATATAGGTTCACCCTACTAATTAATATAAGCAAAACCATTTTTTCTGTCTTTACTCTTCTATTGTGCCCAGGACTATACCATTCGACCCTTGCTTTCAATTAATGTAGCCTTTTTATTGAAAGCTTTTAAATTTCACAGAAAACTATAAAAGAACGTTCTAACAGTTAAACAAGGCTGGACATAAAATCTGATTACCTTCAAAGCCGGAAACGTGAAATGGAGATAAACAGAAAACTAGAATGCTTAATCTGTTTTGAGCGTTACAAAACCGTAGCGAGAGTACTATGTATATGTATACAATAGAACCTCTATAACTCGAAAACTTCTATAAGACGACAATTTTCTTGATCCCCTTCCTCTCGAATTATTTCGCACATGTCCAGATGCATTATTTTGTCTCTGTAACCTGAATTTAGAATAGTCAAACCTCTACTACTCGAAGTTTGCCTCTATAAGTCAAACTTCTATCGCTGCTGCATCTGCAACTCGAAGTTTATAACTTCGTGTCAGAAATCATTCGATTGTTTCCTTCCTTTCAACCGTTAGGATTCACGCAAAACGTCAGACGGAAGATCGTTATTCGTCAATATTCATAGTATTCATAGGCGGTACATATATAGTAACCTATGTTTCGTCTTCTGATTACGTTTATATATGTATACAAGAAATATGTATTTAACGTGACAAAATTTACACGTCATACAAAGCCTCTTTGTGTGTTAAACCTCTCTTACTCGAACACTCGATAACACGAAACCTCTATAACTCGAAGTTTTTTTCCCTTCCCTTGAGATTCGAGTTATCGAGGTTCGATGCTATTGGATTTGTTGTCTCGAGATACAATCTATAACAGTGGACATCAAATAATCACATTTCGTAATAACATGAAATAAACTCACATTTATAAACGTGTTTAAACAAAGACTACTAACTGTAACATATTGTTTAAATTGCAGGTTGTTACGAACAGGGATACGCAGGAAACGTTACTGTGCACAGCATACGTATTCGAGGTGTCTACGTCTGAGCATGGTGCACAGCATCACATATACAGATTGATCAAGGACTAGCCTGCTTGAACCTGCTCGCCATGCAGCCATCCACCCCCATCAGTGCCTACCATCACATAAAAAAAATCATCCATACGCGCATATACACGATTACACGAGAAAAATTATTGACCTATTGAAGCGTCGTGGTTATTTTCTACAACCACACTGAATTTTTAACTTTTCTTCATTCCGTTTTATCCTCGTTTCTCAGCCCCCGTTTTGAATATAAATGTAGTATTTCCGAACACTACATTTGATACATATGATATTTATATCATGCAATCGTATCGGCCGATATTTTCCATTTAATTCATTTTGCATGTCAAATATATAAATACTTTTATCATTTTATTTCCCCCCTCGTTTCGTTCTTTTAATCGATTATATACGACTGACCATCTTTCCGACTTTTTTTTAATGGACGCTTCAATTGGTCGAGTGTGAATACATGATTGTAGACACGCTCGTACGTTACACAAATACATCTCGCGTCTATATATAACAGAGTTTCTATTGAAAATGTTCCGCTGTAAAAAGGAAAAAAAGAGAGATTATATATATTTAGTGAATGTTCATTTTGAAAATAGTAGGTAGATCAGATAATTATTGTTTAAATGCGAAACGCTTAAAAAGGTGTATAATATTTTTTATTTAAATATCCAATATTTTGTTTGATTTTTAATCTGATTATAAATGTTAATCAAATTAGCAGCCCCCCCCCCCCCCCCCGTTCAGTATTTACGAACATTTTCTGCGAAACTCCTTAAAGAGAAGCTTGAAACTCGTGCAAGAGTACACACGTACAGTATACACGTATACATAGAAGACATACACGTTCACACGTTAGAAGTACTGGCCAGCCCGAGCTTGAGTTTGATTCAAAACTGAAAAAAGTTGTAACGGGGAGATAATTGGTACGCGTGTTTTAACGTATCTTGGAAAGGATTTCCTGCCCGTAGCCCCGCAGGAAGCACGTTCCAAATGACGAAATTGTAAATTTTATATCGGAACAGATATAACCGTATATATATTTTATGAATATACCGTCATTCGCTTGCAAACGATCGAATTCGTCGCGGTTTTAATAAAAGAGATTTAATAAGTGTTAAGTTAAAATTGACGACAATAAATTTGGTATGAAAAAAAAGCGAGTCGATGATATAGCGTATGTACCGAATTAAGAAAATAAATACGGAAAAGCGCAAAAAAAAAATAGAATAAGATAAGGAACAGACTCTGATCTCGGAAAGGCGTGGTACCAACATAATTTAGTATTATAGTTTTATTATTAAATTAGGAAATAGATCAGACAAGACATCCACACACAGATATACATATATTACATATAAGAATATATATGTTAAATATTAATGCAATGATTACGATTTACATTGTTATAAATGATCGTGTATAAAGTTATCTAAGTGATTTCTAAGTTTTAAACGAAATCGAAGTTGAGTAGAGAGGTAATGCCATTATGATTTCTTAAGTCTCCTTGGTTACATTATCATTATTATAATTTTTCTGCTTTTTTTCGTTTTTTTAACTATCGAAACCGAGTAAGGTCGAGAGTAACATTGTAAAGACCTACACTTAAGCTTTTTATTGTAGAACTGTTTTTCTTTAGTTTTTCCTTTAGCTATACTACAACTAACGGTAAGAATTTTTTCGTTGTAGAGCTCTATAATTCTCAAAGTTCAGATGAAAGGAAAAAAGGAACGAAAAGGTTGACGATTTTTACGTACTTTAAAAAGGAAGAAAATTCAGACTTTTAAACGCACTTACAGTCCTGCAAACCCACCCACTCTTAGGCAGCGACACTTAGATTAGAGGGATGTGTTTGTATTTCTTGTAATCTACTTTATTTCGTAACTCTAAGATCTTTCCTTTCTTCCTCTATAGTTCATACACGAATGACTTCCTTACTTAGATTGTTTCGTTTGTTTTTATCTTTCTACTACACATTTATCAAGCGAGTACATCAGATTCTATCGATTGCCCGTGCTATACATATATGGACAAGGTCCAACAGAAACCGGAAACCATTTGACAAAGATTCTTATCTATCACTTGGTAATACGGTCATCTTAATATTTTTCGGTTGGAGAATACTGGAATTCATTAAAACGCATGAAACAACTCCAAAACCTTGATCTTGATACCCCATTTTCAATGAAGAGCAAGAACATAATATTGTGACTTCATCGCGGCTCTCTTTTGAGAACACTTCGACCACCGTTCATGCAAATCCTTGCTTGGTTATATGTTTCGTACTTAAAATATCATTTTGTCGTTTCAAAGTATTTTCCAGAAATGTTTCGTATAGAAATTCCGTTTTACGATTTCAGTTATCATTATTTAAGGGAGTAGAGGACCATTGAATCCTGCGATTAATTTTATTTAGTCAAATCTCTAGCAGATACTAACAGACAGGACTTGCCTACCGCGCAGTGAATTATTCAGATAATACAGGAAAGAATCATGTATATTTTAAGGAAATAATTAATACTTATTGTATTCTTTACTTTAATTAACTCTTACGCAACAAGTGGCAATGTATTTTGATCTCTCTTTTAGTCAGAAATATGTCGCTTTTTATTTGGGGTGAGAATTGAATTCGCTAAGTGATTGACTGAGTAACAAAGAACTTATACATTTAAATAGTAATGTATGCAGCTTTTGTTCAATAACTGGCAGCTTTCACGATTTTCACAATTTTTACTTATTGTTACCTTTTTCTCGTTTCTTTTTGTAATAATTGATTGTAAGTCCCGTTTTTACGTATTAAATCTATAAATTGTAATTTTGCTAAATCGTGTGTACATTTAAGGTGGAATTGGAACCATCAAGGTGATTCTTTGTGAAACTACCAATAAACTTTATTAGACACTTTTATTAATACCGTTTACTAGATCGTGCGGAGAAAAATAATATTTTTCTGTAATTAAACCCATTTAAATAAACGTACTTGAATATGTTAGACGATAACAATTGTTTCATTTAATATTTTTGTAATTAAAAGTGTATTTGATGGTTCTAAGTCGACCCGAGATAAAGCGTTATTATTGCAAAGGCAAACGAAATTATGCAATATCTTTAAAAGATACTCAAATGCTATTCTAATTATATGAATTTTGATTTCAACGAAAAATTAGGATGAAAAAACGGAGGAAGTTTGAAGTCGCAAAAAAAGGAGCACCGACACTAATATTATTAACATTAACAAATAATGATTTTAAAGTAAGCGAATTACATTTATAAGGAAAGATTATGAAAATATATATTTATCTATGTCTTCTGTGAAGATAGAAAATAGCACTCTCTCACTCTATATTGATGATATCAGAAAAAGAAGGAAAATTGAGATCCATAAAGATACAAACGCAGAAGTAGATTAGGGAAAGCATAGAAGGATTCGCACTGTACACAATACATGATACGATCGATGACGAAACGATGAAATTTGTTAAATATCTTTGTACATATTTACATAAAAATCATGAAAGGAAAAGTTCCAGTGGCAATGTTTCGTATACTGCATAAAATACACTGACGAGAATAAACCCTGATGTATTTATAACTCGTAAATCCGATTTTTCCAATTCAAAATTCAAGCGCTAAAATTTTTCGTCTGTATTTTCATAGAGATTCGTATTTCGAAAAAGCTTTTTGCAATACCTTAAAAATATCAATTACTTGCAATAGCAATCGGAACACGTTGAATTTGTGGCGATTCCTTATTTTATACAAACAGATTTACAGAAACAAGAATTATCTCTATGAAAACATTGACATGAAAGAATGATTCTTGCAGTGCATTACTAAATTGTCTACAAAAATTACAAATTCTCGCCTAGTTTCAATTTGTATTTTTTCATATCCTGGAACTGCCATATCAGAGAATTGAGCTTGATTATAAAAATGATTAAGTGAAGCATTGATCAGAAAGAATGGGATCTACCTGTATATTACTTATCATTAATAAAACGAAACGAGGATCAAAGTAGTTGATTTAACAAGTAAATGGAGAACGAAATGATATATCATTAAATTAGAGGTTTAAAAATATAATAGAATTCAGTATATGTACAGTATTTGAAAAACATGTTTATAATTTGTATGGAAAATAAATAATTGATATAAAACAAATTTGTAATTCATTACCAACCCTTCATTGTTTAATACAACGGAATTTAATCCTATTATTAGTTTTGTTGTATCGTTCTTGTTTAATGATTATAATTTTCTCAGAAAATCTGAATATTGTCTGTATTATAATTTTCATTCATTAAATGTTAATAATTCATATTAGTGTTCGCACTTCCGAATACATTTAAACTAATGTCATCCATAATTTATTTTAAAAATACATTGAGCATTCTTAAAAGTATTGTATACATATTTTGACAAATAAAAGATAATAGCGGTAATACTGAGTGTCTCACCTAATTGTAAGCTAAAAGAGGCCAAAGGTGATCACCTTTAGCTAGCACACCCTGTATGCGAAGCGGGTTGATTTAAATAAAGTATGTATATGCACCATAGATACATATATGCACCTAATACATGGAATTGCAAGTTATAAATACGGACACCTTTTTCCGGCATTTCATTGCATTAAATATTATTTATATTTTCAACTTATAGTAAATATATATGATTCCGCATCAAGTATGCATCGAGTGGTGCAAAAGTGAGGTGTCTTGAGTGTTGCACGTGGATAATTTTTCGCACTTTCAACAAAATGTCTACGATAAATTTAAAAAATTTCAATGATAGAGCAGCTGCTGCGGTAAACTATATTTTTATTTTATATTGGTTTTTATAGTTTAATAGCAAATTTGTATACACATATATATAAACTAAAAAATAGTAAACTAACTGTCATAGGTTATAATATTGACAAATATGGATTGCAGGAAAAAGAAATTGCCTTTCTCAAAGAACAAATCGAATTTTTGCGAGAGTATATTACAAGTGATAATACTACAACAACTTCTGTATCTAAAGATGAATATATGAAATTGGAGCAAGAGAATATAAAATTAAAGCATAGGGTTGCTATCTTAAAAAAGGTATCACTTTAATTTGCGACTTAAACTTGTAATTATTGTCTTCGTTTACGCATTTAAAATAACTTTCGCACGATTTCATCATTCTTAATCTATACTTTACTATAAATTAAGTAATTACACTTTTCTTTTTACTTTGCAGACCATTGAAGCTGATAGAGCAAAATTGAAGGACCGGGTTGTCACAGAGGAAACCAATGATATCAGTATATACAACGCGTTGTTCAATTTATTTAAAAAAGCAATTGCAACAGCATATCCAGACATTTCTGATCATTCCGTAATTATTACGTCTAGCAATAATGCAAAATTTGGAGACTATCAGTGCAATAACGCTATGCCAATTTCAAAACAACTTCAATCAAAAGGTAACAAATAATATTTAGGAGCATGCCTAATATGTTAAGTATATTCGTGACATAATTTTTCTGTTTTCACAGGCATTTCTTCAAAGCCAATAGACGTAGCAAACAATATAATATCTGAAGTAGGGGAGTCCAATCTAGTTTCCAAGTTAGAGATTGCTGGAGCTGGTTTTATAAATATATATTTAAAGAAAGAATTTGCACAAACAGCATTAAGTAAACTGATAAAAAATGGAAAAGCGTTTCCACCATATACAAAGAAACAAAGGGTGATAGTGGACTTCTCTAGTCCTAACATTGCCAAAGAAATGCACGTTGGACACTTAAGATCAACTATAATTGGCGATAGTATTGCAAGACTATTAGAATTCTTGGGGCATGATGTACTAAGGCTAAATCATGTTGGTGATTGGGGTACTCAATTTGGAATGTTAATTGCGCATCTTCAAGACAAATTTCCTAACTATTTGACTGTGTCTCCGCCTATTACTGATCTTCAAGTAATGTTCATTCAGATTTTCATTAATCTTATTTCTGTATACATCTGGTACTGACAAATATTTTTGTTACTCGTAAACGTTGCAGAGCTTTTATAAGAAATCGAAAATGAGATTCGATGAGGACGAAGAGTTTAAAAAACGTGCTAAGGACAATGTTGTCAAACTACAAGCATTTGATCCTGACATGACAAAAGCATGGCAACTAATTTGCGATGTTTCTCGAAAAGGTACAGCAGCAGTCTACATCATAAAATCAAGAAAGCTAATCAATACTTTTTTAAAGTATATAACCTCTACTTTGTATTTAGAATTCCAGAAGGTATATGCCCGCTTAGACATCAGTTTAATAGAAAGAGGTGAATCTTTTTATCAGAAGCATATGGAAGCTTTGGTGAAAGAATTGGAAGCGAAAGGATTATTAGAAGAAGACGAAGGACGGAAAGTGATGTGGGGCAAACGCGATCAGATACCTATGACCATCATAAAATCTGATGGTGGCTTTACATATGATACATCAGACTTGGCGGCCATTAAACAACGCGTCGAAGAAGAAAAAGCTGATTGGGTACTTATTACAGAATTTGAATTATTCTGTCTCTCAATATCCTAAAGTACCAACACATTTAATATCACTCGATATATTTTATTTTTATAGATTATATATGTAACAGATGGCGGCCAATCTGTGCATTTCCAAATATTAAAACACTGTGCGGAGCGTGCAGGAATTTTAACGAATTACCATAGAATGGACCACGTTGGATTTGGTGTAGTCCTTGGACAAGATAAAAAGAAATTTAAAACACGGTCTGGTGATACGGTAAAATTAAGTGATTTACTCGATGAAGGTAATGTTGTATGAACTATTAAACAGTAAGTAATAGCTGATACAATCGTTTCTCATGTTCTTATCGATTATTTAAGGTTTAAGACGCGCCCTTTTGAAATTAGAGGAGAAGGAACGCGATAAAATACTATCGAAAGAAGAATTGAAAACTGCACAGGAATCTGTGGCTTATGGATGTATAAAATATGCAGATTTGTCACACAACAGAAATCACGAATACGTATTTTCTTTCGACAAAATGTTGGAAGATAAGGGAAATACGGCCGTATACTTGTTGTATGCTTTAACGAGAATACGATCAATTGCAAGGTCAGCTAACGTGTCCCATGAAAAATTGCAAGAGATGGTGCAGAATACTCCAGTATCATTAGAACATGAGAAGGAATGGAAATTAGCGAAAGTATTAATTAAATTTTCCGACGTACTGATTAAGATTACAAAAGACTTATGTTTAAATCAGTTATGCGAATATTGTTACGAGGTGTCATGCGCCTTTACGGAATTCTATGATAACTGCTATTGCGTTGAGAAGAATAAAGCTGGAGAAATAGTGAAGATAAATATTGGGCGCATTTTATTAACAGAAGCCACAGCAATCATATTGGAAAAATGTTTTTCAATACTAGGTTTAAAACCAGTTGCGCGAATGTGAATGTACTTACACAAATCTATAATGTAAAATAACAATAAACCGTTTATAAAGAAATACAGAACAGAAGTAATATCGCTAGTTTCGACATACTGTTGGAATTTTATATATTTACGTATAATTATATATATTAACTTAAGCGTTTATGTTAGTATAAAGATAATGTTTATTTCTATTATAACATAGTGATAACAAATAATATTTAGCACTTAAGTGTCCTACTATCTACCTTCCTTTGACTTCACACTGTCAGTGTACATGTCGACGACTAACAAAGAAGAATTAATTTTGACCATTGTTCCTTTGTAAGTTCTTATCGCCATCCATTTCCGATCCGTCCACCAAGCCCGATTATTAACTCTATCATTTATCGATCTTTAATATCATTTTTCATTATAATAACTTAAAAGTTGTAAATGGTTATTTAAAAATACATAATTGATAAAGTATGTTGTATTATTTCTTCTCCACTTTCTTTGTATATCGTGGTAAGATGAAATTTATTAATAAATGTCAACATTGGTGACACCATTTGCACTGTTATTTCCTACATAAGTTGCATCATTTACGTTTTCTTACCTCTTCTACCAGTTCCAACAATATGTGCAGTGTACGTGAGCATATGGCCGATCATCAAATAGCATTCGATATTTTAGTCCAGTTTTCTTAAATTTTGTTTCTTTCAACATGGTAGGTATTGGTGCTATTTTAATTGTGAAAGTCCTAATTCATTAGTACAAGTATGCCTGATTAAAACTTGTATAATAAATAAGAATTTAACATAAATAACCTTAATACCGGCAACTGTACCAGTTGCATTTAATAAAGTTCCAACGTGTTCAATCCATACTTTGAATGTTTGCTAACAATTTGGATTACTTTATTTTATTTTAGAAGTATAATTGTTTTACCCATATATTATTCTTTGTACGAGTATTTTAAATTAGTACAATAAAGATATTCTGGAAAAAATTTAAATACGTTATACAAACAATATTTTCGTATTTATAGACAGCAGAACGGAAAGGAACATTTAAAGTAGAATACCTTCAAAACATTGAAAAAAATGTGCAGGCAAAGTGGAATGCCCAAAGAGTATACGAAGAAGATGCACCTTTGCAGTCCAAGAAAAAGGCAGAAGAAAAATTTCTTGCAACATTTCCTTTTCCTTATATGAATGGAAAACTTCATCTTGGTCATACATTTTCATTATCAAAATGTGAGGTAAAATCGTTAGCCAAGATATAATTTTTATTTATGGTTCATTTGTTTTAAGTGTCTATCCATGATTATTCCCATAATTATTAGAGATACAAAAAAATGTTTCAGATGAGAGTTATATGACATGAGGGACATATCATGATGCTAATTATATGATTTTGATATAATGTTAGATTATCCTTTGAATGTCGTATTTCAATTTCTATTTCGAACCCTATATTTTGTACTGCAGGTTCTTGAGACTAATATTAATCATATTAATAATAAAGTAGGTCTAAATAGTTTAAAATGATTTTCTTTTAATATTTTATGGATTGTCGATTTAGATGATATGACATTGTTAGTGATCATATGTTTGAGATACTCGGATTGAATGTAATGACACCTAAGACATTAATAACGTTTAAAAGTTAAAAACCCGACAACTGCTTGCATAACATACATGTGTAGATACTGTTTTGAAAACTTCTCAGTATTACGTTCAAGAATCGGTAGTAAACATATAGCATTCCATTTCAAAATTTAAATGGAAAATGGAAAACAGGACTCAAAAACTTTTTAATTTTTCAATTACATCAATACAATTATTAATGTACACTATAATTTTATAGTTTGCAGTAAGATATAACAGACTCTTAGGGAAGAAGGTGCTTTTTCCATTTGGATTTCATTGTACTGGTATGCCTATTAAAGCATGCGCCGATAAATTAAGGAGAGAAATGGAATTGTATGGTTATCCTCCCCAATTCCCAGAAGAAGAGAAAGTGGAAGAAGAAATTGTTGACGATGTTGTAATAAAAAACAAAAGCAAGGGAGCAAAGGTAGTTGATTGTTATATACAATGTCCTTTTATGTAGTTGTTTTAAATACCAAATCCTTTTAGAGCAAAGCAGTTGCAAAAACTGCTTGTGTAAAGTATCAGTGGCAAATAATGCAAATGCTGAATTTAGATAACGAGGATATAAAGAAATTTGCTGATGCAACATACTGGTTAGATTATTTTCCACCACTTGCTGTAAAAGATTTGAAGTCGATAGGTTTGCATGTGAGTCGAGAAGAACATCTTGGTATTAGTAGAAATGTATTTTAGAAATGAAAGAAAATACTTATTCTAGATTGATTGGCGCAGAACATTTATTACTACCGATGCAAATCCGTTTTTTGATTCATTTGTACGTTGGCAATTTCAACACTTGAAAGCAAGAAACAAAATAAAGTATGGAAAGAGGTATACGATTTATTCGCCAAAGGATGGGCAACCTTGTATGGATCATGACAGATCATCTGGAGAAGGCATTGGGCCACAAGAATATACATTAATTAAAATGAAATTGCAAGAACCGTATCCTGCAAATCTAAAGTGAGCAGTAGATACATTTGCAACATTGTTTTAAACATTGAATACTCAAAACAGTTTTATAGGTCACTCTCCGGGAAAGCAGTTTATTTAGTGGCTGCTACCTTAAGACCAGAAACAATGTACGGCCAGACAAATTGTTGGATTCATCCAGACATAAATTACATCGCTTATACATTGTCAAGTGGAGATGTTTATATTTCAACGGAAAGAGCAGCCCGAAATATGGCTTATCAGGATTTTTTTAAAGAAGAGGGAAAGATACCGGTTGCGTTAAAATTTACTGGAAAAGTAATATTATTGTCTTTATTGTCTTATTATTTGAAAAAATATATAAAAAAGATTGATTATACCAATATAAAATATACATGCGAATATAATTTACAGGATATATTGGGATTACCAGTGGAAGCACCGCTCACATTTAATAAGGTGATCTATACCTTACCGATGTTAACTATCAAAGAAAACAAGGGTACTGGTGTTGTTACTTCTGTACCTAGCGATTCTCCTGACGATTATGCAGCTTTAGTAGACTTAAAAAAGAAGCAAGCTCTTAGAGAAAAGTATAATATAACCGATAAGATGGTTCTCCCTTACGAGCCTGTAAGTTTACATTTTACTCCTTGACCGATAACAGTGTTCAATCCCAAATAGCAATGATTTTAATGAAAATCGATGCATTAGATACCAATCATCGAAGTGCCAGAATTCGGTAATTTATCTGCCGTAACTGTATGTGAGCAACTAAAAATCCAATCGCAAAATGACAAAGATAAATTGCTGGAAGCCAAGGAGATGGTCTACCTTAAAGGATTTTATGATGGTCAATTGTTAGTCGGTTCGTACAAAGGACAAAAAGTTCAAGATGTGAAAAAACAACTTCAAAAGGAATTGATAAATCAAGGACAAGCAACTATATATTATGAGCCCGAAAAAGTTATTATCTCAAGATCAAATGACGAATGTGTAGTGGCTCTATGCAATCAATGGTATTTGGATTATGGAGAGGAATATTGGAAGAAAGACGCAACCGAAGCTTTGAATAATCTAAATACTTACCACGATGAAGTAAGAAAAAATTTTATGGCCTGTCTTGATTGGCTTCATGAGTATGCGTGTTCGAGAACTTATGGACTAGGTGAATTTACGTAACTGTAAAGTGAAAAGCATTAGCCAATTTCCACGGCTTCAAATATAACTATAGATACTACTTTTAGGTACTAAACTACCATGGGATGAAAGTTGGTTGATAGAGTCACTCTCAGACTCAACAATTTATATGGCCTACTACACAGTAGCACATTTATTGCAAGGGGGAACATTTAAGGGCGACAAACCAAACACATACAACATAAAGTAAAGTTTACTTTCCTATAAATTATTCATGAGAAACTTTATCTTTAGTTTTGCGAAATTTTGTCGAACCATTAGTTAATTATTGCCGTTTCAATAGTTCGAAGAAATACAATTAATACTTCGTACTTAAACTTTCAATTTACTAAAACAGCAATATTATTTAGGGCTGAAGAAATGACATCAGAAGTATGGGATTATATTTTCTTCAAAGATGCCAAACTTCCAAAAACAAATATAAAGAAGGAAGCATTAAACCACATGCGGCGTGAATTCTATTACTGGTACCCTGTAGATTTACGGGTGTCCGGAAAAGATTTGGTTCAAAATCATCTAACGTTTTTCATTTACAATCATACCGCGATATGGCCAAAGCATCCTGAATTATGGCCTAAAGGAATAAGAGCAAATGGGCATTTATTACTGAACTCTGCGAAGGTAGAAGATAAGAATGTTTACGTGCATTTTATAACTCCTCTGCGAGATTGTTAATATAAATGCAATTTCATTAGATGTCAAAATCGGAGGGCAATTTCCTAACACTTAGCGAAGCCGTGGAAAAATTTTCTGCGGATGGTATGCGACTCTGTCTAGCTGATTCTGGTGATTCGGTAGAAGATGCTAATTTTGTAGAAAGTACGGCCGACGCCGGAATTCTAAGATTGTATAATTTTATTGAATGGGTCAAAGAAGTATTAGCTTCTAAGAATTCCTTCAGACAGGGCGAACCGCACACATTCCATGACAGGGTTTTTGAAAGGTATGTCTTTCGATACTTCCGTCTTCCATAATAAAATCGATATTAACTTTAGATTTGAACTAGTGAAATGAATCTGAAAATACGAGAGACAAATGAAAATTACTCGAAAATGCTGTACAAAGAAGCATTAAAAACGGGATTCTTTGAGTTACAAACAGCAAAAGACAAATATCTGCAGCTGAGTGCACTGGACGCTATTAACTGGCCGTTAATCCTGCGATTTATAGAACTTCAAATTACTCTTCTGTCTCCCATTTGTCCACATGTAGCAGAACATGTATGGACCCTTATTGGTAAAGTAAGTCTTCGTATCTACAATGCGCCTAGTTCACAAGAACTAGATAGAAAATTTAAAAGAGACACAAATTTCAACAATGTTTATCTTAATTATAACGAATATTTTTAAACAGGACGGCAGCATATTAAATGCTAAGTGGCCTCAAGTAGGAGAAATAGATGAAGTTCTTATAAATTCATCCCAATATCTCATGGATGCTGCGCATTCATTTAGGATTCATCTAAAAGGTTACATGACACCAAAGAAAGGTCCAAAAGGGAAAACTGAAACATCAACTATAGAGAAACCTAATTTAGGAACAGTTTGGCTGGCGAAAACATATCCCCTTTGGCAAAACACTGTTTTAACTACAATGAAAAACTTGTACCTTGTAAGCAATTGTTTCGAATTACGGCTGACATCAATTCGTCAATGCGTATCGATATATATTTTTATGACACTATACTTTCCAGAAAAATTACAATAAATTGCCAGAGAATAAAATTATTGCAACAGAATTGGGTCAGTTGCAAGAATTGAAAAAGTACATGAAACGAGTAATGCCGTTCGTACAAGTTATGAGAGAAAAAATGGATATTACTGGTTTGAGTGCGCTTAACTTGACATTAGATTTTGATGAATTCAAAGTTCTTCAAGATAACAAAAAATATCTTGAAACTACTCTGGACGTAAGAAATATGCTCCTTTTGATATTACCTATTCAAACCACTCGCATTTCATAGTTCCATTTCCATTTAGTTGGAGAGTATTCTGATAAAATACACTGATGAAGCTCCAGAAAAGACGAGGGAAGAGTGCTGTCCGGGTTCGCCCCATATAAATTTCTCCTCTAAACTTGGATTACCAGTGCGCATCAGCAATCCACAAATGTGCAGTGGTATATTTAGAATGGTCCTAAAAATATCAAATGGAGACACTGCAATGGATGTTATATCACAAATATTAAAAGAAAACAAACATATTAAAAGTACGCCTTCAACCCAGATCACTTTCTGTAACTAACATTAGCCACTAAATAATATATTGTCTCCTACTTTGTTCTAGATCCATCTTCATTGTCCCTGTATCGCTATAATGACCCAGTTTTGGGACCTAGGAATAAACCAACGACTGACGATATGTTGAGAGGTAAAACTTTAATCCCACTTAACTCTGTATTTAACATTGATATGGAAACGAAAAGCATTAAAATAAATGCAGAAGATAATGTACATAACGTAGGTGACGAACTAGTGTACGCATTATATCCACCATTGGAAAATTAATAATTATATATATATATAAGTACATCGAGTGAAACTTATTTGACAAATATCTATGTATAATCTTTTATAATATTAATATAAAAACTCTATAAAAAGATGAATCAAATTTTTGCTTATTTGCTCAAATATCTATATTTTATTGCCTTAGATCGCAACTACTTCTCTTCTACAGTATAGTTCCATTTATATTTGATAAATAAAGTTACACACTGTTTATGTATTTGTTGTTATCTTGACATTTTAAGGTAACATTTAATATAATTTCTAAGAATTTGCGGCGTTTCTATGATAACTTTATTATGAAAAATCGTTTATATAAAAATATATATTCCTTCAATTTATGTATATGCCTTTTCATTTTTCAATATTTATGTCAATTTTTTTGTAGCGAACGTGCATGAAATATATCAAGGCATCTGCTTTAAGAGCTTATTAACTCTTTCCATTTTTCTATTTCTGTACGTATTACTTCTATATCCGCACTGTTCGTTCTACAGCATCCGCCTATGTATCGAACACCTAAATTCAGCCACTCATTTATAAATGATTGTAAAGAACATTTTTCTTCTTGTTTCATCCATCCATCTTCCACTGTATATGTGTCACCGCTATTAGGACATACTATCAGTGGTATAAACTCTATGTTAGAATTTTGATTAATTCCTTTTAATAAAGGAGTTACATGTTGTGGTGCGATGCAGTTAACTCCAATTGCTAAAATTTGTCCTGGCAAAGCATTTTTGTAACATCGTGTTGCAACTTCTTGAAAATCTGAACCATCAACTATTGTCCTCCCATCGCTAGAACACGAAAAAGAAACCCAAGCTTTACTGTTTGGAAATTCTTTCAATAACTTAACTAGTGCTTCTGCTTCCCGTTTACACGGAATTGTTTCTATTGCTAGTAAATTAACACCACAGTCTATTAATTTTTGAATACGTGGCTTGTGCCAATTCATTAGAATTTCTTCTGACACAGAGGAGCAGTACTTCCCACTGTACTCTGAACCATCATGCAAACAGGCTCCATATGGCCCAATGGACCCAGCAATTAATGGATTTGCATTTACAACATCATGTTTATTCCCTATGTCTTTTTTGTACAGATTTACAGCTTCTTTGGCATACTCCACAGCTTTAGAAAATAAGTTAAGGCTTTCCTCTTCTGTCATCTTCATATATTTCGAAAAACCATTGATGGATGCTTGGTAAGTATTCGTAAGGATTATGTCTGCTCCAGCTTTTAGAAAATCGAGGTGTGTAGAAATAATAGCTTTAGGATTTGTGACAAGAAATCGTGCGGTCCACAGAGGATCACCATCAATTATGTCACCAACACGTGTTGCTAATTGCGTGGAGAATCCACCATCTACCACCTTTATCTCTTGCATGATTTGTTAACAAAATTATGCCAAACTGTAGTTGAACGTTTTTAAGATTGAGAACACGCCTGAAAATGAATAAATGTATCATCGCTTTCCTGGCGCGTCATGCAGCACCGAATTCGATACGCACTTATATATCTATCTCCCAAAGTGTCTCTGTAGTATCTCCAGACCCACAAGGCCTCAATTTTAGACTAAACAATCGGCAATACTTTCTTTATTGCTGCAGACACAGTTCTCGATCCTCGACAACACACAGATACCAGACAGCCATCAGACAATACAGTAGCTAGACTGAACGAAAGACATTTTATAACAAACATATCTCCAACAGAAAAAGCAAAACCACAACAAAGAAGATGTGCAGTATATACGAAACGTGGAAAAACGAAAGATAGTAGGTTCTGGTGTCGCAAATGTTATGTTGTACTCTGCTTAGAAAACTGCTTCGAAATATACCACACGAAGCTGAATTACTAACTGTTACTAGGGTTAAACTTTAATCAATTTCTTAATTATTCCGTATAATACTGCATATGTTATGCATATGGCAAAGACGCAAATACGTTAGGAACAATCCGATATGTTAGGACTCCAATTCTCGTCAGCCGGCTACAGCCGTAACGAGCGAGTTACGCAAAACACCATCGGGTCGGAAGGGTTAAACGTATACGCGATTATGCTATTGGCTCGATGGTATATACCTATTTCAAAGTCCATAGAGAATCTACGGGATAAATATTGAAATGTATGAAATTTTTAAAATTTATGATGCCACAAACAATTACCTTCTTTCTGTTCATACTTTGTACAGAGCTATTATAACAGCGATATCAGATTTCATTGCATGTTTACACGTTTTACGATAAATTACGCGTTTTATCTACACATTACATGCATGCAATATTTTTTCAAATGTTTTTTCAAGTCATATCTAATATAGGACTGATAACTATTAATCAGTGTTTGCTGATGTCTTTCATCCTACAATTTTCAGGCTACTATAGAGCTCCTTATATATCAAGCAAAATAAAGATAATCTTCTCAATTGCTACAATTTATCATTGAAATATAAGATATAACAAACGTAAGAGGGGATTGGCAAATTGCTTGATGAAAAGAGCAGATATAGGAATAGGAAGATTTCGGAATTAATATATTTTAATTGCTTTTCACTTGAATAGCGAACTTGAGCATTTGCAAATGATGGCAAAAGTTATTATTTAAAACATACGCATTTTATGAATTTATAGATGTAACAAAGATATAATAATTGGGATGTTAAAAAATATAACACATATACAAACATAAATATATTTAAAATGAATGGTTATTTAATCAATACAAGAGTCATACTAGCTCATTATTAACACAATTATTCTGTAATTGTCTTTTTTCTTTGAAAATTATTGACTTCCTTTCGAATTGATTTTATATTTTCTGCGTATGTTCTGCAACAGCCTCCAAGATATCGTACTCCAAGTTCTAACCACTCAGGAATAAAACTTTCAATAGAATTTTCACCTTCTACCCAACCATCAGTTGGGGAATAGATTTGACCGTTATTAGGATAAGCTATTAACGGTATAAACCCATCTGTTGTATTTCTATTGATATTTTTTAATAGAGTGAGTTACATCTTTCCGAGCAAGACAATTTACACCCACAACAATTGTTTGAAATTACTTCCATCAACTATATTCTGAAAATTTCTTTCACAAGAAAATGAAAGCCATTCTTTTACAGTAGGATATTCCCGAAACAGTTCAATTAATGTGTGTGCTTTTTGATAGCAAGATATAGTTTCTAAAGCTTACAAGTCTATTCCGGCATCAATAAGGGCATCGATACGTGATTTGTGCTATTGAATCATTGTCTCCCTTGATATACTTTTACTGTAAGCTCCGCTATACTCTGAACCATTGTGCAAACAAGCCCTGTATGGCCCGCAAGAACCAACAATCATAGGATTTTTATTTTCAACCTGACCGCTACCCTTAATTTCTTCAGTATAATCGTTGATTTCTTTTTGGGCTAGTTTTACAGCTTTCTGCAATAATGCTTTCCTTCTCAGTCGAAGATACGTATTCCATTAATCCAGAAACCGAGGCTTGGTAAGTATTTGTTTGATTAATATCTGCACCCACTCTTAGGAAATCCAAATGCGTTGCATAAACTGCACTGGGATTCGTTGCCAAAAATCTTACAATCCATAGAGTATCACAGTTAATTTTTGCACCAACATGGGATGATAATTGTGCAGAAAACCTGCAGTCTAGAATCTTAATGTCCCACATCTTTTCCAATATATCAATTGCATTGAGGGATGTGTTGTAATTTATCTGTTTTTCTATCGAAAATTTAAATCCCCAATCACATGCATACAAATATCGAGAATAATTTCAAAATGATCTAATTCTCATGAAGTATAAAACTTGCACGTGTTGCGTATCTATTGGTGGGATATGGGGATAGTAACTATCACTAATATTAACTAAATATTAATACTAAAGTGGGTCTAAATAGTTTAAAATGATTTTTTTTTTATATTTTATGAATTGTCGATTTAGCTGATGTGACATTGTTAGTGATCGTATGTATGGGTTACTCGGATTGAATGTAACGAAACCTAAGAAATTAATAACGTTTGAAAGTTAAAAACTCGACAACTGCTTGCATAACATACATGTGTAGGTACTGTTTTGAAAACTTCTCAGTATTACCTTCAAAAACCGGTGGTAAACATATAGCATTCCATTTCAAAATTTAAATAGAAAATGGAAAACAGGACTCAAAGACATTTTAATTTTTCAATTACATCAATACAATCATTAATGTACATTATAATTTTATAGTTTGCAGTAAGATATAACAGACTCTTAGGGAAGAAAGTGCGTTTTCCATTTGGATTTCATTGTACTGGTATGCCTATTAAAGCATGCGCCGATGAATTAAGGAGAGAAATGGAATTGTATGGTTATCCTCCCCAATTCCCAGAAGAAGAGAAATTGGAAGAAGAAATTGTTGACGATGTTGTAATAAAAAACAAAAGCAATGGAGCAAAGGTAGTTGATTGTTATATACAATGTCCTTTTATGTAGTTGTTTTAAATACCAAATCCTTTTAGAGCAAAGCAGTTGCAAAAACTGCTTGTGTAAAGTATCAGTGGCAAATAATGCAAATGCTGAATTTAGATAACGAGGATATAAAGAAATTTGCTGATGCAACATACTGGTTAGATTATTTTCCACCACGTGCTGTAAAAGATTTGAAGTCGATAGGTTTGCATGTGAGTCGAGAAGAACATCTTGTTATTAGTAGAAATGAATTTTAGAAATGAAAGAAAATAATTATTCTAGATTGATTGGCGCAGAACATTTATTACTACCGATGCAAATCCGTTTTTTTTATTTATTTGTACGTTGGCAATTTCAACACTTGAAAGCAAGAAACAAAATAAAGTAAACCTTGCATGGATCATGACAGATCATCTGGAGAATGCATTGGGCCACAAGAATATACGTTAATTAAAATGAAATTGCAAGAACCGTATCCTGCAAATCTAAAGTGAGCACTAGATCCATTTGCAAGTGTGTTTTAAACATTGAATACTCAAAACAGTTTTATAGGTCACTCTCCGGGAAAGCAGTTTATTTAGTGGCTGCTACCTTAAGACCAGAAACAATGTACGGCCAGACAAATTGTTGGATTCATCCAGACATAAATTACATCGCTTATACATTGTCAAGTGGAGATGTTTATATTTCAACGGAAAGAGCAGCCCGAAATATGGCTTATCAGGATTTTTTTAAAGAAGAGGGAAAGATACCGGTTGCGTTAAAATTTACTGGAAAAGTAATATTATTGTCTTTATTGTCTTATTATTTGAAAAAATATATAAAAAAGATTGATTATACCAATATAAAATATACATGCGAATATAATTTACAGGATATATTGGGATTACCAGTGGAAGCACCGCTCACATCTAATAAGGTGATCTATACCTTACCGATGTTAACTATCAAAGAAAACAAGGGTACTGGTGTTGTTACTTCTGTACCTAGCGATTCTCCTGACGATTATGCAGCTTTAGTAGACTTACAAAAGAAGCAAGCTCTTAGAGAAAAGTATAATATAACTGATAAGATGGTTCTCCCTTACGAGCCTGTAAGTTTACATTTTACTCCTTGACCGATAACAGTGTTCAATCCCAAATAGCAATGATTTTAATGAAAATCGATGCATTAGAATGCTGCGCATTCATTTGATATTACTGGTTTGAGTGCGCTTAACTTGACATTAGATTTTGATGAATTCAAAGTTTTTCAAGATAACAAAAAATATCTTGAAACTACTCTGAACGTAAGAAATATGCTCCTTCTTATATTACCTATTCAAACCTCGCATTTCATAGTTCCATTTCCATTTAGTTGGAGAGTATTCTGATAAAATACATGGATGAAGCTCCAGAAAAGACGAGGGAAGAGTGCTATCCAGGTTCGCCCCATATCAATTTCTCCTCTAAACTTGGATTAACAGTGCGCATCAACAATCCACAAATGTGCAGTGGTATATTTAAAATGGTCCTAAAAATATCAAATGGAGACACTGCAATGGACGTTATATCACAAATATGAAAAGAAAACAGACATATTAAAAGTACGCCTTTAACCCAGATCACTTGCTGTAACTAACGTTAGCCACTAAATAATATATTGTCTCCTACTTTGTTCTAGATCCATCTTCACTGTCCCTGTATCGCTATAATGACCCAGTTTTTGGACCTAGGAATAAACCAACGACTGACCATATGTTGAGAGGTAAAACTTTAATCCCACTTAACTCTGTATTTAACATTGATATGGAAACGAAAAGCATTAAAATAAATGCAGAAGATAATGTACATAACGTAGGTGGCGAACTAGTGTACGCATTATATCCACCATTGGAAAATTAATAATTATATATATATAAGTACATCGAGTGAAACTTATTTGACAAATATCTATGTATAATCTTTTATAATATTAATATAAAAACTCTATAAAAAGATGAATCAAATTTTTGCTTATTTGCTAAAATATCTATATTTTATTGCCTTAGATCGCAACTACTTCTCTTCTACAGTATAGTTCCATTTATATTTGATAAATAAAGTTACACACTGTTTATGTATTTGTTGTTATCTTGACATTTTAAGGTAACATTTAATATAATTTCTAAGAATTTGCGGCGTTTCTATAATAACTTTATTATGAAAAATCGTTTATATAAAAATATATATTCCTTCAATTTATGTATATGCCTTTTCATTTTTCAATATTTATGTTAGTTTTGTTGTAGCGAATGTGCATGAAATATATCAAGGCATCTGCTTTAAGAGTTTATTAACTCTTTCCATTTTTCTATTTCTGTACGTATTACTTCTATATCCGCACTGTTCGTTCTACAGCATCCGCCTATGTATCGAACACCTAAATTGAGCCACTCATTTATAAATGATTGTAAAGAATACCCTTCTTCTTGTTTCATCCATCCATCTTCCACTGTATATGTTTCACCACTATTAGGATATACTACCAGTGGTATAAACTCTACGTTAGGATTTTGATTAATTCCTTTTAATAAAGGAGTTACATGTTGTGGTGCGATGCAGTTAACTCCAATTGCTAAAATTTGTCCTGGCAAAGCATTTTTGTAACATCGTGTTGCAACGTCTTGAAAATTTGAACCATCAACTATAGTCCTCCCATCGCTAGAACACGAAAAAGAAACCCAAGCTTTACTGTTTGGAAATTCTTTCAATAACTTAACTAGTGCTTCTGCTTCCCGTTTACATGGAATTGTTTCTACTGCTAGTAAATTAACACCGCAGTCTATTAATTTTTGAATACGTGGCTTGTGCCAATTCATTAGAATTTCTTCTGACACAGAGGAGCAGTACTTCCCACTGTACTCTGAACCATCATGCAAACAGGCTCCATATGGCCCAATGGACCCAGCAATTAATGGATTTGCATTTACAACATCATGTTTATTCCCTATGTCTTTTTTGTACAGATTTACAGCTTCTTTGGCATACTCCACAGCTTTAGAAAATAAGTTAAGGCTTTCCTCTTCTGTCATCTTCATATATTTCGAAAAACCATTGATGGATGCTTGGTAAGTATTCGTAAGGATTATGTCTGCTCCAGCTTTTAGAAAATCGAGGTGTGTAGAAATAATAGCTTTAGGATTTGTGACAAGAAATCGTGCGGTCCACAGAGGATCACCATCAATTATGTCACCAACACGTGTTGCTAATTGTGTAGAGAATCCACCATCTACCACCTTTATCTCTTGCATGATTTGTTAACAAAATTATGCCAAACTGTAGTTAAACGTTTTTAAGATTGCGAACACGCCTCAAAATGTAATGTTATAGTCACAATAAAATATGAAGTTATATTAAGATTTAACACATTGTAAGTCGTATAATGTTGTTTAACTGCGCCACATTTTATGCATCGGGAAAATCAGCTTTTGTAATTTTGGACACGTCTTAGTCGTTTAAACGTATTCGCGATTATGAGGCAATAATTTCTGCAATTGCCTGGATGGTATATACCTATTCCAAAGTCCATACAGAATCTACGAGATAAATATTGAAATGTATGAAATTTTTTAAATTTATAATGCAACAAAAAATCACCTTCTCTCTGTTCATACTTTGTACAGAGCTTTTATAACAGCAATATCAGATTTCACCGCATGTTTACACGTTTTACGATAAATTACGCGTTTTATCTCTACATTACATGTATGCAATATGTTTTCATGTGTTTTTTTAAATCATATCTAATATAGGACTGATAACTATTAATCAGTGTTTGCTGATGTCTTTCATCCTACAATTTTCAAGCTACTATAGAGCTCCTTTTATGTCAAGCAAAATAAAGATAATCTTCTCAATTGCTTCAATTTATCACTGAAATATAAGATATAACAAACATAAGAGGGGATTGGCAAATTGATTGATGAAAAGGGCAGATATAGGAATGGGAAGACATACACATATATAATTAATATATTTTAGTTGCTTTTCGCTTGAATAGCGAACTTGAGCATTTGCAAATGATGGCAACAGTTATTATTTAAAACATACGCATTTTATGAATTTATAGATGTAACAAAGATATAATAATTGGGATGTTAAAAAATATAACACATATACAAACATAAATATATTTAAAATGAATGGTTATTTAATCAATACAAGAGTCATACTAGCTCATTATTAACACAATTATTCTGTAATTGTCTTTTTTCTTTGAAAATTATTGACTTCCTTTCGAATTGATTTTATATTTTCTGCGTATGTTCTGCAACAGCCTCCAAGATATCGTACTCCAAGTTCTAACCACTCAGGAATAAAACTTTCAATAGAATTTTCACCTTCTACCCAACCATCAGTTGGGGAATAGATTTGACCGTTATTAGGATAAGCTATTAACGGTATAAACCCATCTGTTGTATTTCTATTGATATTTTTTAATAGAGTGAGTTACATCTTTCCGAGCAAGACAATTTACACCCACAACAATTGTTTGAAATTACTTCCATCAACTATATTCTGAAAATTTCTTTCACAAGAAAATGAAAGCCATTCTTTTACAGTAGGATATTCCCGAAACAGTTCAATTAATGTGTGTGCTTTTTGATAGCAAGATATAGTTTCTAAAGCTTACAAGTCTATTCCGGCATCAATAAGGGCATCGATACGTGATTTGTGCTATTGAATCATTGTCTCCCTTGATATACTTTTACTGTAAGCTCCGCTATACTCTGAACCATTGTGCAAACAAGGCCTGTATGGCCCGCAAGAACCAACAATCATAGGATTTTTATTTTCAACCTGACCGCTACCCTTAATTTCTTCAGTATAATCGTTGATTTCTTTTTTGGCTAGTTTAACAGCTTTCTGCAATAATGCTTTCCTTCTCAGTCGAAGATACGTATTCCATTAATCCAGAAACCGAGGCTTGGTAAGTATTTGTTTGATTAATATCTGCACCCACTCTTAGGAAATCCAAATGCGTTGCATAAACTGCACTGGGATTCGTTGCTAAAAATCTTACAATCCATAGAGTATCACAGTTAATTTTTGCACCAACATGGGATGATAATTGTGCAGAAAACCTGCAGTCTAGAATCTTAATGTCCCACATCTTTTCCAATATATCAATTGCATTGAGGGATGTGTTGTAATTTATCTGTTTTTCTACCGAAAATTTAAATCCCCAATCACATGCATACAAATATCGAGAATAATTTCAAAATGATCTAATAATTAATCAAGTATAAAACTTGCACGATTGTATTTATAGTGCAACTGTTACGCTATCCCCTTAGTAGGCCTTAATATCTAGCGACATCGAATCAACGGTCGACGATATAATTATAACTATCAATAGCGATAATAACTTAGGAGCGAAATTCGAAACCGGATGAGGATATACGATAAATAGAGCTGTACATTGTTTACAGTACAGATCTTAGAACACTTTACTTGGAAGTTTCTAAAGCTTATTTATTACAGACCGTAAAAATGCAGCTAAGTCTAAAAAGTCGCGTACAACCCTTGAAAAGTCGACCCCACGATATCCGGGGCTGGTCACTACTTGGCCTACCCCAAAACAAATGAACCCTTGAAAACCTCACCAGCTCTTCGACGCGCTCTCCTGGGCTTTCGCGCGTTTTCTTCTGGTTCTCCCGCACTTTTCCCTTAGCTCGCGCGCACCCTGACTTGTCACGCGAAACGGAAGCGTTGCCACCTCCACGGCCCAGCCACAGCAAGACCCAACCCCATTGGACAAGACGAAGTCAAAAGGAGGAGCAAGTAACTCAGGAAGAAGAACCACAGCTCTTTCAAGAAATCGTGTCGATTTGTACATGGAATTTGGCGAAGTAGCTCTGTTCACGGCTAACGTTGGTCTCCGGTGAGAGTTTATATTAATCTATATCAAGGCTTAAGTTGAACTGTAAAACTGTTTTCCGTGGCTTCTCCTTCTTTCCATTACAGCTATGGTTCTTCTTCCTGTGTTCCTTGGTCCTCTTTCGAAATCATATTACTAATTACTATTTAGTAACGATATACTATCGACTATTTAGTCTACTGAAATTTCGCTTATTGGTTATGTTTGGAGTCTGAACTATGTCATGAAGTATTAAAGTATTTACTTTTTGTAAATTTCTTAGTTCATAATTAGAATTTCAGAAGTATAAAAGGTTAACAAGTTTCTTTTTTAACAGTTACGAATATTTCAATTTGTTATAAACTATTTTATTCTAGCACTCAAAAATTAACCGATCTAAATTTTGTGTGAGAATCAATTAGGTTATATATAATATTTTATTCAGTTCTTGAAAATATTCTTTGCAAGTAAATAGACATGTATTTAACATGACGCCATTAATTAATTTTGTATGCATCAAAATTTAAGCCGTTTGTTCTTTTTCCTAGGGTAGATATAAATATTGCTATATTAGGAATGTAAAGAAATTGTCGATCTATTTTCATAATTTTGTACATTACTTAATAATATTGTAATTTCAGATTTTAAGGGCTCTACAGCTGATTGTGCATTTATTTCGTGTTGAAAAGTAATAATAATTACGTTATCGTTAATAATAAACATATTATTAATTATTTTTATAATAAACAATAAAGTGTAAGACAAATAAATATAAAATATATAAAACTTCGAAACGAACTAATGAATGACTGTTATAAACCCACCCCTGGTATATATGTTACAATCGACTCCTCTTCTTTCTTAATGATACTTAAAATTTCTCAGTTATTATTAATGTAAAAGGGAGAACGAAAGTATTCGTGAAACAGTTTAAAGGATTAGTTTACCAGATATTTGGGAAAATTACATAATGTCTTTAATAAAAATTAAAGTACTGCATCTTATAAATATCAGTAAGTAGTATACTTGTTAAAAATGTTATTAGAATCGGTTAATGTTGCTTTGAGTTTCAAATAATTAAAAGATTTGCATTAGTTTGCGTTATGCGTAATTGAATTTGCACATGCTTAATGAATTAATTATTCAATGCTGCTATCGAAGACATATATTTGATAGTGAATCTTAAACCTCATGATCAAACCTATTCAAAATCCTGCAACTTAAATTCAGTTTATCGGTAGTTCTCAACATATGATATACAGTGCTGCGAAAAAGTTTTCAGAATTCATTGTTATGCTACATTAAGTTGGAAAATCTAAAATATTCAGGTGTTTGGAGAATTTATTTATGAACAATATTGTTAATCGTTACATACTAAATACACCTCATCATAAAAGGTACTGTATTTTCTAAAAACTTCGAAGAAAATATTTAATGAAAGATAGTTACGCTTAACAAGCTGTGAAAAAGTTTTCGGATATGATATATCATACCTGGAAATAACGTACAAAATATCAGTAAGAGTGTGAAAAATAGAATACAAATGTATATAAATTTGTACCTAATTCTTAGTATGAAATCCCTTCCTTTTAATGACCTCTTTTAACCTATTTTGCATGGATTCTACAAGTTTTTTTGTAAAACTCTGATGCACCTTGTTCCACTGTTCTTGAACAAGTTTCTGAAGTTCGGGAATTCCTTTCGGTTGTGGGAATTTTCTAATTTCTTTTTCTAGGTAAGCCCAAACATGTTCAATAACATTCAGATCTGTGCTTTGAGAGGCTGTTTCAATAACGTGCGGGCAATTATACAATAACCAGTCACGAAGATCCCAGCTTTATGCTTGCGGTCATTATCTTGGTAAAAGTAAAAGTCTTCTTTTATTCCCAATTTTTCGGCCAATTGTAATAAATTTGCTTTTAAAATCTTTAAATATTGATCCTTATTCACAATTGTATTAATAAAAACGAGATTTACGATTCCATTGCAACTGATAGCACACCAGACCATTATGTTTTTCCAACCATGCTTTACAGTACCACAAACATTCTCTTTATTTAGTTCTGTATTAGGTTTCCTTCTTACCCTGATTTGCTTGGTGTCACTATTGTATAAATTAAATTTTTTTCCTCTATGAAAATAACACGTTTCCAAAAATCAAGGTCTTTATTTACAAATTTGTTTGCAAATGCAAGCCTCTTATTGCGATTAACCCTGCTTAGCCAAGGTTTCCTTCTAGCAACATGTGAAACATAATTCTTTTTAATCAGCCTTTTTCTAATAGTTGAACTATTAACTTCTTTCCCACTAAAGTCTTTAAGTTTGGAGACTGCACACTGGATGTAACTCTGGGGTTTTGCTTTACTTCCCTCAATACAAATTTTGCATCGCTTGAATTAATTTTCTTCGGCCGACCAGAACGCGGACTATCCTCGATAGATATATCTGTACAATATCGCTTACAAATATCATAAACTGTAGACTGTTTTAGTAATAATATTTCTGCAATAGACTCGATAGTTTTTCCCTTCTCTCTATGGAAAATAACTAAAGAGCGGATATTAACATCCGTATTTTTTCCTGTCTTCACCATTATATACAAAGTCCGTTTTTTATTTCAATTAAATAAACTCTGTCAATGACAATATTCTTTGAACTATTATACACGCGAATAGGTCAGTCCGCATCAAAAGTCAAAAACAACTAAACATCTAGCCGTTACTATGCCATTTACAAAATAACGCGAAATTGTATCCGAAAACTTTTTCACAGCCCGATAATGCATAACTATGCCTCATTAAATATTTTCTGCGGAGCATTTAAAAAATGCAGTACTATTCATGATCAGGTGTATTTCGTATGTAATGATTAACAATATGGTTCATAACTAAAGTCTCCAAACACTTGAAGATTTTTAATTTCACTACTTAATGTAGTATTAAAGCGGATTCCGAAAACATTTTTACAGCACTGTATATACATATTCAGTAAATAGCTCGATGGTCCAAGTCCAAACGACCAAATCAGTCGTTAGTCGATGGTTTTAAAAATCAGTCGACTGAAAATAGTAGTTGGGTACTATCGACTAATCGATAGCTTTTAGTCGTGGTGCCCGTCACTAGCAACAATATGTACTGTTGCGATTCTATTGGTGGGATATAGGGAGTTTACGTGGATTCAGGTGCCCGTGGAGCGCTGGACCGCTCTGCTTGTGGAGAAGCGCGGCAAAAACAAACACAAATTGTAAAGTTAAAAAGAACGACTGTTTATTCTGTAAATCAGCGATGAAAGTACTGTTCGTAACGAGAGATAAAGAAGTTCTCCTCTGCGAGTCTTGTTCTTCCTTCCTGTTCGGCTCTGGTTCCTCTTCCTGAGTTCTTTGCTCCTCCTTTTGACTTCGTCTTGTCCAATGGGGTTGGGTCTTGTTGTGGCTGGGCATGTGGAGGTGGCAACGCTTCCGTTTCCGTGTGGCAAGCTAGGGTGCGTGCGAGTTAAGGGAAAAATGCGGGAAAACTAGAAGAAAACGCGGGAAAGTCGGGGAGAGCGCGCCGGCGAGCTGGTGGGGTTCTCAAGGGTTCCTTTGTTTCGGGGTAGGCCATGTGGTGACCAGCCCCGGATATCGTGGGGTCGACTTTTCAAGGGTTGTACATGACTTTTTAGACTTAGCTACATTTTTACGGTCTGTAGTAAATAAGCTTTAGAAACTTCCAAGTGAAGTGTTTTAAAATCTGTACGATAAATAATGTACAGCTTTATTTATCGTGTATTTTCCATCCCTTTTCGAATTTCGCTCCTAAGTTATTATCACTATTTTATCGTCGTATAGTTATTATCGTCGACCGTCGATTCGATGTCACTAGATATTAAGACCTACTAACGCGATAGCGTAACACTGTAAATAGCTCCAGCATTACAATATGAATTTGTTTCTATAGTAACTAGAAGCAAAGCAAATCGATTCTAAAACTTCTTGACAAAACAAGGCCTGACTGAGTAGTAACAGGAATTATTTGTTTGCAAACTGACTAAAATAATTAATACTTTTAAAGCGAGAGAACCTTTCGAGTAAATCATTATAATGCAGAGACCACAGACAAGTATAGCTACATCCCAAAGCAAATTTGAAAGGTATCACAGAGGGGTAAAAATAGAAACAGGAGAATTTTATATCACTCCTGGAACTGCACGGCCAGGAACCCCTGGTCAAAATGTTTTGGCAAGACCACCATCGTCCATAGCTTCATTTAGTCAATTACCACCAGCTACTTCACGGTCGAATACTGGCTCTACCAGTTGTGGAGCTTTTAGTACAGGATTTCCACTTTCTGGTCAAATGAATATAAACATCATGGAACGACCAATTACCCAACATGGAGTAGCAGGCATTAGACCCGGTACTGGAAGGGGATTGTCAATGATGCGGTACATGAATTCTTTCATTTACATTTTGTGAATATTATTGTTATTCTCATCAGGCTGATAAAAAAGTTCTGAATGATACTGAGTTTAATTCGTAATTTTTGTTTCTAGACAAATTCAGGACAAACGATATTATAGTGGGCTATTGCAGCTGAAAATAAGAGAATTAAATCAAGAGATTATTGTAATTATGAAGGACATTGAAGAACAAAATAAAGAAAGAGCTACTTATCTGCATTATGACAAAAGAGCCAAAGATTTGGCTACAGAATTAACAGCTTTGCAAGGACAATTAGCTGATTATAATATTGTTGTGGATAAAATGACGTCTGATATTGGGAAAGAAATGATTCTACAAGAAACTGAAGAGTTAATGACAAAAAATGAAGGAAATTTGTTGAAAATTGAAGATATGTTTGAGGAAAGGAGGAAATTGGAGCAAAACTTAAGTAAGATAGAAAAGCAGTTGGAGGATGAGAAAAAGAGAACAGAGAGGCTTATAGAAAACATGGACGTCAATACAAAAGAAAAATACGACGATTTATTAAAATTGAAAACTAGTTTACAAGAAAAAGTGAACGAAATGCAACAAGAATTGGATGAATTATATAAAGAACAGCATTATTTGGAGGAAGAGATAACATTATCCCCTTTGAAACAGGAAGCAGTTAAATTACATCTCAAAATAATAGAAGCAGAGGAGAAGAGGGATAAATTGGGAGAAGATGAGAAACACAGAATATTGCCAGACGAAGAAAAAGAAAAGCTCATGCGGAAAATTAAGCAGGACAATATGGATATTGCAGCTGCGGAAGCTCAGCTGTCCGAAAAGAAAAAGCAAATACAGGAAACGGAACATAAACTTGAACAATTGGAAACAGATATGGATGATGTACAAAGTGAAAAACAAATTAAATATAAAGAACTTCGTAAACGGGAAGAAATTATAGAACAATTTATGGTCACTTTTGAGGAAAATAAAGATGATGAAACTAAGAAATTACATAGATTAGAAAAATCCATTGTTGAATACTTAGAAAATATTTCAAATATGTTGGACATTGATATTAGTTTCACTGGTAATGATGAAATGGCTATTCTAAACAGCTTACCACAGTTTCATGGTAATGAATACATAAACCATGACCAAAGTTTTGAGACATTAACAAAAGAAAATTTTAAACTACAGCAAATTTTAAGTGAAATGGAAATAATGGAGCAGAAGCTTAAAGTTGAATGCACTGACGTTAATGGAAAGATGAATAATAAGGAAAATGAATTAACAATTCTAGGCAATTTAGATAGCTTAAAGGCCAGATTAACAATAAAACAAGGAGAATTGATAGCGGAATGTGAACAGTTGAGACAGGAGCAATTAAAATGTGAACAAAATTTAAAAATAATAAAGTCTGAACATGATGAAATAAAACAACGATTAGATAATAGTAATGTGTATCTGCAAATTAATGTTTTAGAAAATACGATAGAAAAATTGATGGACGAATATAAACAGCTTGAGGAATTCATTCGTAGAGAAAAAGAGCGTGGGAACTATGTTCCAGTAAAAAAAGACACTCTTAATTCAATAAATAGTTATAATTCTATGATAAAAGAAAATCTAAAACTTATTTATTGATTGTAAGCATCTGATTTACATTTGATTCAACTTCATTAGTAACAGTGTTGGAAAATGCCTGAAACTTATGAATTGTCAACAATGAATTAAATGCTTTTTCAAAAGTTGCGCTGTGTTTTACACCTTTCAAATCCATTTTTTCCCTTAATTTGACAGCATCTTTGCAATTTGCTTGTGTATCTGTACATAAAAATAAATGATTCCAAAATTTGTGAGGTAAACGGTATATGGCAAACATAACTGCTTACCACCCTATCAGCCAAGCCTGTTGCCAGGCTTTGTAAGCAACCTAGCGACAGTCTGATGCGTTATTTGTTAGACGCAGCAGGCTGCCGGCAGGTAGGCAACAAAACCTAGTGACAACAGATTAGCGGCAGAGACCTAGCAGGCCTGCTGAGGAGAAATAGCATATATATATATATATGCACTAGTGCACTGAATTGCGCGCCTCTACAGGAGAAAGTTGGACTCTCGGATTTTTGCGACGTCATTATACTGTAGAAGATCGAGAGTTCTTCCTCGTGTTCTGCAAACATTTTTTTTTTTTTTTTACGCGCGGGAAATCTTGCATAAGACACCCCGGTCTGTCAGTAGTAGACCGGGGTAGTGTCGGATTCCTACCGACTAAAACCCTCACGGTGGGCATCGGGAAGTCAACCTGTATTTGTGTTAACCTATAACAAGATTGAGAAAAAGTTGAATGTCGTATTTCAGTTATTTACCCAACAACTGAGTTTATATCAGTTAATAAAAACAGCCACAAAGCTAAGTGAGTTTATACCAGTGAATTAAGCAAGCCACGAAGCTCAGTGGGTTTATACTGGTGAATTAAAAAAGCCACGAAGCTACTTGTACATACGTAAGTACACGTGTTTTAATATTCTGATTAGATATATAATACAAAACCAACCTCTTCCTCTGCCCACGAATTGCGTGCCACTCGTTGTTGACGGATACGGGAGCCAAGTGACCGACTTCGCACCCTCTCCTTAGCAGTTCGAAGCGCCATTCTCAAACAATCTCCAATTTCCTTCTTAGTTGGTTTTTGGAATGGTCTCTTTTGGAGCATGGCTTCTGTCAATGAAATGTAAAGAAAACCTGAATACTGAATACCATATAAATAATAGTATCACAATTATATGGACAGTAATTCTTACCCTAAATAGCACCTGCAGCTCTCGTCTGGGCTAAACATAATTTATTTTCTTCACGGCCCAACCATGAATAAGATGTGACCACACTGTCCGCAAATAATTCTTTGAAACACAATGTGACAGGTTCCTTCAAGTTGGACCCGCCCAAAAATGCCAAATAGTTTATCTAAACAAAGTAAGTAATGAGTGACAAACATTTATTACATAACGATGAATGAAATATAACTTCTGTTTTACTTACAACTTCCCTATAGTCATGGTCATTATAATTTTCAAACTCTTCTACTGCAGATGATGAAGAAAATGGAACAAATGCTGGCTTTTGTTGTTCTTGTTGCTGATGTTGATGCTGGTGCTGCCTTATCTGCTATACCTGGTGGTGCTGATGCTGTTGTTCTTCCTTCATCTGCTGCTGCTCTTGCCTTATCTGCTGATGCTCTTGCCTTATCTGCTGATGCTCTTGCCTCATCTGCTCCTGCTCTGGCCTCATTTGCTGTACCTCATGCAAAATCTGCTTCGTGGTCTCCACTAGCTGCTCCTGGAAGTTTAGGGGTTGGATATGCTGCGGCAGCTCTTGCAACCTGTTGCTATAAGGGTAAATTAGAATTACAGTAAATCTTCTCTTGGCGCTCACCACGATCTCTACTGAGCATGTTTACGAGTTATCCCCACCACTGGAGGGGCCCCTCAAGTTCTGAGTAACGGAGTAATTCGGCACTTTTTGATTAGCCGACACGTCGCGGCCGCGACGGCCGCGTTTAACCATTAAAAGATTAAATGCTTCGTATCGGTGAGGCAACACTAATGCAACGGCGTAACTTTTTTTATTGTTACTTATATCGCTATATTTTTGGGGGGAATTATTGCTGAGATTGTGGTGATTAAAATGAGACCAAACACGATAGAATTTGGATTATATTTACTTACTTAGTAATATTATACGTAATGGGCAAGGATCCTTACAAGAAAAGCTTGGGAACGGTCGTGCTCAGTTTTTACTATAACTTTACGGGCTTAGAGAATAGTCCAAATCTAAACATATATTCCAATAGACCTCTTCAAGGTAAGATGCACATTTATTAGTATCGTTTTATGTTTTTCTAGAAGCCCATGCAAGCACATAATAATGAAATGCCACATGCAAACCTGAAATCATCAACCGCAATTGAATACAATAAGGAAACGTGTGTTATGGTTGAAGCGCCGAAAACGGAGCCGTCGCCCGTGCTTGAGAATCAAGTGGATCAAATTCGTCGCAATGCCTTCCCGGCGCGCAAAGTTCGTTTCGATCTCCCTCGAGGAACGGGCAGTCGCGGCTACTGAAAGCCTTTTTATCTTTGAGACAAGCCGCCTTAACGTTGCTCGAGGGAGATCGAAACGAACTTTGCGCGCCGGGAAGGCGTTGCGACGAATTTGATCCACCTGATTCTCGAGCACGGCCGACGACTCTGTTTTCGGCGCTTCAACCATAACACGTTTCCTTATTGTATTCAATTGCGGCTGATGATTTCAGTTTTGCATGTGGCATTTCATTATTATGTGCTTGCATGGGCTTCTAGAAAAACATAAAACCATACTAATAAATGCGCATCTTACCTTGAAGAGGCCTATTGAAAAAAGTTATAGTAGAAACTGAGCACGACCGTTCGCAAGCTTTTCTTGTTAGGATCCTTGCCCATTACGTATAATATTACTAAGTAAGTAAATATAATCCAAATTCTATCGTGTTTGGTCTCATTTTAATCACCACAATCTCGGCAATAATTCCCCCAAAAATTATAGCGATATAAGTAACAATAAAAAATTTACGCCGTTGCATTAGTGTTGCCTCACCGATACGAAGCATTTAATCTTTTAATGACGCCCGACTTCTCATTCCTCCCTTTCTTTCGCTCGCTGTCCCTTTCTGTGGCCGCCGATATCGGTGTCTCCACAGTAGCCGGGCTCTGACGGTTCCGCAGAAATTTCTACGAACCCAAAGTTCGACCAAATTCTCTTGGCCCTTACGGCCGGTCCCGAATAGTAAGCGCCAAGTTAAGAATTACTGTATATATACCTAATGCAATCAAGACTTACGTTTGGTATTGCTGCATCCTATGGTCCACTACATTATGTTGTCCATATGTGATCAGTTGTGACTGGTACACATTCGCATACATAGGCTGGTATGGGTTCATTGTGTGTGGCACGTATGTGCTGATTGGATAAGTCTGCGTTATGTCTGTATGATGGGCTTCTCCGCCCCCGCCCTCCAAGATGGTCTGGAGCTCGGTTTTATCTTCTTCAAAGCTTCCTTGGACCATTTTTGTCCGCTGCCGCGGTTCCTCTTCGGACGAGGTGGTTTCAAAACGTGCGGGCTTCGTGATGAGCCGCTTTGGCCGTTCCGTTGACGTTTTGTTTGATGACATACCTGAAACAAATGCAGACAAGTTTATAGGTGCGGAGAACCAGGGAAAAATTATTGTAAGAATCAAAAACTCAGGAGGAACGGGATGAAGGTGTAAAGAAAATAAGATATATTCCGTTAAGGCGGTACAGGCTTAAAATGTAATGTAGTCGCTCGAAGGTCTGTGCAAGACTGCCGCATGGACCGGAAGGTCCTTGCGTCGGCACAGTCCAAATTCCGTAGGGCCTTATTTAATTTATGGCGGGCCTGGCGCCACGTTGTCCGGACTCGACGTCGTCGTGCTCGCCTTAGGGGTACCTCCCCGCAAGCGCTACGCCTCGTACGTGGAGCGGTGTCAGATTTTCTAACACTCGGCTAACCTGCAACGATGCTTGTCCCAAGAATCCCTATCGCATGGTTTTCTAAAACAAAGAGATCATGTTTCGGTAAATACAGTGTCCGCTTTTTTCAGTCCGATCTAGTCAAATTCAATAAAACTCCCAACAAAGTTTTTTTTTGGTTACACTTCCCCCGCAAATTGCTCATGGTCACATGAGCCGTACTGGGCAGGATCAGTTGCACCGCCAGCTAAGTTTAGCGATGTGTTTCTCTGTTCATTGCTAAATCCTCTTGTCTAAGATGTTACCAAGATGTCCTTCCGATGTATCGTTGTCTTCGTCGTGTAGAGGTCGCGCTCGCGACCCTCTACCACGACACCTACATCTCACTCATACAGTGGTCGTCACCACTGTCACGAAGAGCCCAACAAACAAAATCCCTGTCTTGCAAGGATGGCATCGCCCGATCCTTCGCCAAGACGACTAGTCCGGCCCATGCAAGGGTGGCATTCATTGCCCAACCCTTCGCCATGGTGGACAGTCACGCTATGTGGGGTCGGCGACAGCTGACTCCCCCACCATAGAGGCTCTCTGCGGGAACCATTCGATGACGGCATACTCATCGCCACCGCAATGGAAACCCGCATCCATAAACAAGAAACAAACAAAACAAAACAAAACACTGACGTCTCTCCCCTCAACAATTCTTCCGTTACAATGGTGATCACTGCGGCAGGCCACTCTACCTGCCGCCGGTGATTCCAGGTCAGCACCACATGCTGACGATCGAATTGCTTCCTTAACCTGTAACTCAGAGTACACAATTAATACCCCTTTCAAGGTTGCTCGTTCACCGCTGCCACCCAGCGCTTCAATCTTTCGACCGCGACCACTGTCTTGGCCCCTCTTCCTCCCTCTCGCAGATCCTCCACCTCGTACCGATCATTGTACAACACCCTATGTACCCTGAAAGGTCCCTTGAATTTCGGTGAAAGTTTACGGCTTTCCCCAGTCGATGGTTCGCTTGTAATCTCGACCATTACAACATCCCCCTCTCCATATTGCGTAGCCTCACGTCTTGCCTTGTCGTACCGCTCTTTCTGCTTCCTCTGGTCCTCTGTAACATGTCTCCTGATCCTCTTACGCATTTCACCTAAATCCAATCGCTCCATTTCGGTTTGCACCTCCTGTAACAGACTGGACTCCGCAGTATTCCGTGCGTTATAACCCATCAACGCTTGCATAGGTGTCATTCCAATGGCCTTGTTGTGGGTCGAATTTAATGCACCTTGAATTTGCTTCACAAATTCATCCCATGTACGGCGGTCTCTTCCCGCGACGGTCGCGGCCAATGATGCAACGATGGTGCGATTGTATCGCTCGCTACTGTCCGTTCGCACGAGGGGTAGCGACCGCGTTCAGCACATGCTTGATCCCGTAGGTAAAACTCCTCGCCGTGAATGCCGTCCCTCGGTCGCTAATGATCCGATGCGGTACGCCGAATAGATGTACTACGCTCAACAATATTTTTATGGCCCTTTTTGCCTTGGTATCCTTTACTGGCTCAACGATTGTAAACTTGGTAAATGCATCAACTATCACGAGTATGTACTTGTTTCGAACGGCCTTACGTGGTCTATGTGTATCGTGTGGAACGGTATGGGTGTCTTTTCTATCGGGTGCAACTTCCCTTGTTTCTTACCCGCATTCCGCTTGTAATACGCACAACTCAAACAGGCGTTTACATATTTCTTCACAAATGCACCCATGGTCAGCAAACCAGTAGTTTTCCCGAATACGTGACAACGTTTTCTCCAACCCGAGATGTCCCGCGTCGTCGTGGCATAGACGGCAAATCTGGAATCGAGCCGACTTCGGTACAGCCCATGCTGAACGTCCGTTCTCTAATCTCCTATAGACTTTCCCTTTCTTCAATAAGTAATTACTGAAGTACTGTTTGGTCTCATTGTTTCGAACATTCTCTAGTAATACTTTTCGAATCCGATTAATTTGATCGTCCTGCAGTTGCGCGGCTAGAACCCAATCAGCCTCTGTGATATCCACTGGATACACCTCGATTTGACATACCGGATTTCTACTTAAAGCGTCTACGTGTTGCATCGCGGTTCCCGCCCTGTATTCTATCTCGAAAGTGAAATCTTGAATCTCCAGCCACCATCGTCCGACCCGTGGTATAAGATCTTTTTTTGTAAAGGTCGTTCGCAATGCGTTGCAATCCGTTACGACAACGAACTGTAACCCTATCAGGTATACCCTAAAATATCTAAGTGCAAAAACTACAGCCATTGTCTCCAACTCGTAAGAGTGATACTTGCGCTGGTCCACCGTGGTCTGCTTGCTGTAATAAGCGACCACCCGCCGCGTCCCGTCCGGTGTAAATTGAAAAAGGATCGCCCCAAGCCCTATTGAGCTAGCATCGGTATGCAACTCCGTCCTCAATGAGCTGTCGAAAATGGCTAAAACGGGTCGCGTTGTTAGAGCTTTCTTCACTCGTTTTACTGCCTCCTCTTGAGTTTTACCCCAAGTCCACGGGATATCTTTCCTGGTCAACATCGTCAACGGCGTCACGAGACTAGCATAGCCCTTAATGAATTTCCGAGAATACCCAGCTAGACCTAAAAATTGTCGAATTTCTTTCACGTTCGTAGGGTTTGGCATTCGTAAAACAGCGTCTGTTTTCCTTCGTCCTGGCTTGACTCCTTCCGCACTTATCTCTCGTCCCAGATATTCGGTGCTTTCTTTCAAGAACGAGCATTTGGTGATCTTCAGCGTGAGATTATGTTCCCGTAGCTTTTCTAATACTAATTCCAAACGCTCGAGATCCTCCGCCTTTGTTGTAGATGGTATAATAATGTCATCGATATACGGGAAAGCGATTGTATTACACAGCGGTCCTAACACGGTGTTAATCAGTCTCTGGAAAACTGCCGGCGCATTCGTTAATCCAAACGGCATTCGCAAGAATTCGTAGTGCCCGTCTGGTGTTACGAAAGCTGTCTTAGCTATCGACTCTTCGTCCATTGGCACCTGGTAGTACCCCGAGGCTAGGTCAAGGGTTGTGAAATATTTATGTAGGATCGGGCGCCTCCATCAAAGAACAACGTTAAAAGGAACAAACGATTAACGAATATCGGGAAGTGGCCGTGGCGTAAATGGACTGATCAGTGCCTAGTAATACCAAGGTCTTCGGTTCGATTCCCGAAGCCTGCCCTTCCTTTTTATTCGGTTCCTACATTTATGACCCCCTAAACGGTCAATTTGATCCTCAATCAATGGCAATGGGTATTTGTCCTTTTCCGTTATAGCATTGAGCCGGCGGTAGTCAATGCACAATCGCAATTCCCCTGTCTTCTTTTTTATTACTAATATCGGGCTTGCATACGGCGAGTTCGATTCTCTTATTATCCCGTTCTCTAATAATTCATTAATAATCTCACGCACTGATGCTCTTTCAGACTCCGACATACGATAAGGCCGGTATACTACTGTCGCATCCGTATTGCATTTGATGTGCATCTTCACCGCTTTAGTTTTTCCTAACGTTTCCATCGATGTGGTGATTCGGTCCCCGTATTTAGTAATAATTTCGGTGAATGCAATCTTGACCGCGTCCGACATATCCCCGATATCCAATTTGTCGAAATCCGTCGCGTTTTCAACCATACAAATATCCACGGTGTCTTCTTGGTGCTCAATCATTTCCGGTAGCTCTCTTATCGCGATTTGATTCCGTCGCTTAGTTAAAACTATGTGGTCCTGATCCAGAAAATCTCGCCCTACTATCATTTCGTGGCTAAGTTGTTCCGACTCAACTATTATCGCTCGCACTTTTGCCGTCGCTTCCATGATTTTAATAACGATCTCGGCAAACGATTTACTAAAAGTCCCCGCTCCAGAGAATCCACGTATCTCGAGCTCTCGATCTTCAATCGCGTCTAACCCTAATCGCGTTGCTACCAGTTGCTTTAGCAACGTATGCGAAGTACCTGTGTCGACCAAGCACTTGATCTGCCTGCCGTTCACAAGCGCCGGTAAAATATACATATTGCGAGTGTTCAAGTTTACCTGGGTTGTGCTGGCCTGGGGTCTCGATTGCAGGCAGTATCTGCCCAGATGTCCCAGTTTTTTGCATAAATGGCAGGTAGTTCGGGCCCGTTGACAATGCCTGGAAATATGCCCCCGTTGCCCGCAATTATAACAGATCGCTCCTCCGTGGTGCGCCCCTTCCTTCGGAACCACGGCCTGCGGTTCCGATCGCTGTGGCCATTTTTCCGCTCCCCGTCGGCCGTCGGCGTTCGGGGTGTCGAAAAGTACTCTTCTTCGGACTTGACCTGTCACGCGGCATCGCTCCCATCTCACTCATGGTCGCATGCAGATCGTACACGTCCTTGTATTTATTTGAGCGGATAGTACGCTCGATCGCCTCGTCGCCAATACCGGTGCTGATCGCGTCCTCCATGTACGCGTCCGGCAATTCGATCTTCAACGCGCGCATCTTGGTCATCTTCTCAAAGCAGTAGTCCCCTAGTTTTTGGCCCGGTCGTGCGCTGTAATTAGCAGCCTCCCGCAGCAACCTTCCGAACGGCCCCGGCTTCCGGAATTGCCTGATGAGCAATCGACTCATCGATTTCCGCGAATGATCGTATCGCTGTTCCTCGTCATAAAACTTCCTGGCATGCCCTTTCATATTCCTAGCGATGATTCGGATAATATCATCATCGCTCCAGTCATATCGTCGCGCTAGCCGATTCACGTGCTGCACCCATTGTTCGATATCGGCGCTGTCACGTGAAGGATCAAACACGGGCACCGTATGCTCGTCACTCACAGGTCTGGCTTGAATGCTCCTCAGCTTCCGCTTCAACTTCGCCACCTTTTCGCGAAGTTCTTCCGTCGGCGATTGACTTCGCGACCTGCGAGTAAATTCCACGATCCCGGCTTCTCTCGGATTCCTCCGAAACATCGCGTTCGCGACGTCCCCCGCGACGTCCCCCGCGACCAGGCTCTTCACTGCGCGAACGATCCCGTGCACGATCCCACGAACGATCGCGCGAATTTTCTCGAGAACGACCCATGTCACTGACTCAAGTCACGTACACTGACGATACACTAACTTACGTCTACACTTAACTCTATTCGCAGTTCGATTCCGCAGCACGGTTAAGCGTCTCTTCGCAGCACTACGGAATGACTTAAAACGGTTTTTTTTTCTTTTTTTTTTTACTCCTTAACGCACACAAGCACGTGGCTCTATCCCACTTCTGATATGTAACTGATATGTAACCACTCGTACGTGGAGCGGTGTCAGATTTTCTAACATTATGTTGAACTTAAAGGTTGAACTTCAAAGCACTGCGTGTGTCACTGTGTCACTACGATCCTTATTCTTCAACAAATAATATATATCTGATCCACGAGGCTTGTTCCTCTTTCCATTTTGGCTCCGGTTCATCTTTTCGATTTCTTTGATCCTCCTTCCGATTTTGCTTGCTCCAATGGGGTTGAGTCTTGTGGGATTGCCCGCATTCTCACGCGCAAAAGAATTGTTTAGGCGACACGAGATAGACAGGGAGAGATATGACGCCGAACGCTGAGCACCAATCTCCTGCAGCAGCGATAAGCAAAAGAAAGTCGTCCAGGCGAGTGTTCGGGTTACATGTGCGCAGTGCGGCAAGGTCGGCCATTCCGTAAATGATTGCTGGGCAAAACCGCGCCGCGATCAACCCGTTTATCAGCAATCAGCTCAAAACCAAGAACCTCGCCGAGAGGAATATTTCTCACGCCGCGACCAGCCGGGAAACTTCCGAGGCCTCTCGCCTCGCCGCGATACGTGACGAGTGGCTCCCCAACGCGATCAACCCCGCGAGAATCGCAACGTCCGAGCCATACAAATGGAAGAAGCGGCACCCGCGTCGCCACAATAAATTTAAAATGTAATTCTTACGTACCAACGGTTAAGGTACACTCCGTACAATTCAACAAGGACGCAACTCTAATGCTGGACACCGGGTCCGAGCCAAATCTAATTAAAATTTCAACGCTGGACCTAGACGTGTAAGACGAAAGTATTAAAAGGATGATACAAAATTCGTACGAATAACAAGTATATCTGTTTATGAATCAATACAATGGTTCCGTTATAACCGATCTGCTCTATTCGATCGTTTACTCAAGAATGCCCCATCGCTGCATTCATGCCCGCCGAGAAGGCGTGCCCCCGTCCCACGATGCAGTCCTTCCAGGGTCTATTTTACGACCCCCCAAATGTTTATGCGTCCCGCTCGCCTATTGGCCTCGTGGCGACATTTGCCAGATGAGTATTCAAGGCGCTCCGAACCTCGGGTTTTCTTACAGACGCGATCATTTGACACTCTCAAAATCTCCGGGATAACCGACGGGCACGTAAAAACATTAGGCTCCATCGAGGTAAACGTGTTAGGGCATTTGATCCCTTTCCACGTCGTACTATCGTCATTTCCTATCGAGTCCGATGGTATACTCGGCTCACAATTTTGCGAAGGCACGGCCGATATCTTGTACACGCAACAGTGCGTTGTGTGGCACGGTCATCGCCTGCCCTTCGCAAATGCCACCAGGATGAACATACCAGCTCGATCGAACACTGGTATGTTTATCAATGTAATAAACACTAGCCTGACCGAGGGCATAGTTCCGCGAATTGATATCGCGCCAGGCGTCTATTTGGGCGACGCCATCGTGAAAAATAACAACGGATGCGCTTATCTCCGCGTCATAAACACGACAAGTAATAACGTCGAAATTCCGACACCAACGGTGTCGCTCGAAAAATTCGAGCCACATATGGCCTTGAGTGACTCAATTGAAATAAGCCGCAGGGCTATAAACTCCTCTGTATCTGCAATATCCGCTGTATCCACTGTATCCGCTGTTTTCACTGAATCGAACGCTGCTACCTCTGCCTCAAGCACCGACTCCACTGTTTCAAACGCCAAAGCGCATACTATATCTACTATTCCGTCGCGTTCCAGAGAGGTAGAGAACCTCCTTCGCCTTGACCATTTGAATGAGGCAGAGAGGGCAAGCGTGCTAAAATTAATAAGAAATAACTCAGATCTGTTTCACATTCCCGGCGATCGTCTCGGGAAAACAGACCGAATGGAACATCGTATCCCAACCATCGGCGACGCGCCGGTCTTTACGAAACAATATCGCTATCCGCCGATCCACAAGGAAGAAATAAATCGGCAAATAGACGATCTCTTGTCAAACGACATTATTCGACCATCAACATCCCCGTACAATTCTCCCTTGTGGATCGTGCCAAAGAAACCGGATTCACGGGGAAACAAGCGCTGGCGCATGGTAATTAACTATCGGTTATTAAACGAGAAATCCGTGTCCGACGCGTACCCACTACCGATCATAACGGAAATCCTGGACCAGCTGGGTAGCTCGAAGTATTTCAGTATTTTCGATCTGGCCAGCGGCTTCCACCAGATCGGCATGAGCGAACGGGATGCGGCCAAAACAGCCTTTTCAACGTCCTATGGGCACTACGAATTCAGTCGCATGCCGTTCGGTCTGAAAAACGCGCCAGCCACCTTTCAGCGTTTGATGGATTCGGTATTGTCCGGCCTGCAGGGGAATGAAATGTTCGTATATTCGGATGACGTAGTCATTTACGCCAGCTCTTTAGACGGTCACGAAATTAAATTCAATAAATTAGCCGAAAGACTTAGATCCGCGAATTTGCGTTTGCAGCCGGACAAGTGCGAGTTTCTGCGACGAGAGGTGGCATACCTCGGTCACATCATAAGTGGAGGCGGAGTCAAACCAGACCCCAAGAAAATTGAGGCAGTTAAACAATTTCCAGTTCCAAAAAACGAAAAAAATATTAAGCAATTCTTGGGTCTAGCCGGCTATTACTGGAGGTTCATTCCAAAATTCTCACAAATATCAAAACCATTGGCAAGTCTATTGAAGAAAGAGACTAAATTCTTTTGGGGTTCGGAACAGGAGTCCGCCTTCGCTACCTTGCGCGATAAATTGTGTTGCGAGCCGATCTTACAATGCCCACACTTTACCAAGCCATTTATCGTGACAGCGGATGCATCGGGGTACGCGATAGGAGGAGTTTTAAGCCAAGGTCCTATCGGAAGGGACTTACCGATCGCTTATACCTCTCGTCTCTTGAATCGGGCCGAGCAAAATTACTCTACGATCGAGAAGGAGTGCCTTGCGATCATTTATTCGGTTCAACATTTCACACCATATATTTACGGGTGAGAATTTCCATTAATTACCGACCACCGACCGTTGGCGTGGATGCACTCTGTCCGAGATCCGACCTCGCGATTGGTTCGTTGGCGACTAAAATTGGCGGAGTACGAATATAAGGTCATATACAAGGCAGGAAAGGCTAATATGAATGCCGATGCTCTTTCTCGCAATCCAGTTCAGATCCTTCCATTAATAATCGATAGCGGCGACCCAGAATCCTTATTCAACGCACGACCCGCCTCACCCGACGTACGCCACTCGACTGAAACAAGAGACTCCCCCACTCCGATACCCAGCACCTCCCACTCCGAGTCGAATCCACCACTCCTAGATCCTACCAACGTTCAACAGGCCCCTGACGACGCAACCATCTTCGAACCCCTACCTGACCTCTTTTCATCATACACAGATCATGCCCCTGACAATGCTAACCCGCATCCGCTGACTACACACGACGACGAACAAGACCCCTCACCAAACGCAACCACCGACACAGACTCTTCAGAAATATTCGACAGTGGCAACTGCCCATTCCAATCACGAACACGTACAATTATAGAATCACGGGACACACTGACGATGCGAAACGACAACTTGGTATATTTCATCACGGAATCCGGCGACCCACTAGACAAAGGAGCTCATGAGCTCGTCAAACAAAACACATTTCACAGATTCAACGACATCACCCTCACTAGAGCCAAAGTTCATAAAACCGCGAAAGCAAAGTTCCATATAGCTCTCCCGATTAAAACAACTCCACCGGCTCTCATAGAAGACGAAACGTTACTTGAAACTCTCCGCTCACTTCTGGACGTAGTTACCGAACTGAACCTGCATACATTCAGCATCTCTCGAACTCCTGTAGACGACATTCCCTGGTCCCGCATTCAAAAACACCTCCTATCCCTATTCGAGGAAACAGATGTAAAAATAATTGCCTGCCAGGGGTTAGTCCAAATCCCTACCGAAGACAGAATACAAGACATAATAACAGAAAATCAGACGTCAGCCTTTGGTGGACACAAAGGTGTTACGAAAACTTACTCACGAATCCGCGAACGGTACTTCTGGACAAACATGAAGGCTAACATATAAAATATCAATCAAAAATGCGGAAGTTGTCAGATAAAGAAACTGACACGCATCAAAGCCCGACAGCCTATGGTACTGACAGACACACCAGGAAACGCCTTTGACAAAATTTCCATGGAGATTCTGGGTCCTTTACCCATCTCCTATTCCGGCCACTGTTACATATTGACAATCCAAGACCTTCTTACCAAATATTTCCTAGCTGCTCCATTGAAACAGGCCACTGCAATCGACATCGCTGACGCATTTATAGACGTCTTTATCTGCCGATTCGGCGCACCAAAAGCAATCTTAACAGACCAAGGGTCAAATTTTCTGAATAGCCTTATGCGGGCCATCGCCAAAAAATTCAGAATAATTCAATGCAAAACCACCGCCTTCCATCCGCAGAGCAATGCATCGATCGAGAGGTCGCATCACGTTTTAGCCGAATATTTGAAACATTTTATCGATAGAAAGAACGATTGGGATAAATGGTTAAGCATGGCAGCCTTCTCGTACAATACGAGTATACACGAGGGGACACACTATACTCCTCACGAATTAGTACATGGTAAACTTGCGCGCTTACCATCCGCCGATCCCGTGCAGCTCGACTCCAGAGACGAGAGTTACGCGTATTATTTAAGTAACCTAAACAACCGCATTCACGAGACCCAGATCATGGCCAAAGAAAATTTAACTGGAGCAAAGCTTCGGTATAAAAAATATTATGATAAGAAACTAAATATCCAGAATTTCAATGTCGGTGATAGAGTTTATCTGCTTAAGGAACCAAGAAAAGGAAAATTCGACAATCAATATGTTGGGCCATATCTCGTAAATGAGGTCCTACCTAATAATAATATTAAAATAGTAATTAAGAATAACAAAACACGCGTAATACATAAGGACAAGTTAAAAATATGTAAGGTCGATAAATGACATAAATGTGCGCGGAGTGCAACGTATGCGACAAACCCCGATACAACAAAGACAGTATAATATGTAATAACCCCCACCAGGACCATCGTACCCCCACGTGCTCCACCCCAAAGTCCAAATAGACACTATAAAGTGCAGTCCCGAGTGCAGACGAGAAAGTTACATAGACACCTTCAACCAGCGAAGATCGGCAGCAACATGCTTTCATATATAACATTCACGTTAATCTTAGTGGCCGTGAGTGATGCCTTCTTCGGATTTGACTGTGCCGGACAATCATTAGATATCACGACTTTTTCCCTAACGAGTGTTGGTGAATGTGAAGTGCTGGACATAAATCCTATTAGGGAACAAAAGTATATTCAGCTGATGCAACTGTCAGACTTTAATTACGCGAACGTGATGCAGTGCAAAGTGGAAATAGACAGGACGATCTACCATTGTGGCATGTATTCACACGTGTCGATAGTGCAAAATGGCCGCCGGGAATATTTACTGACAACCACACAGGAACTCTGCCGTCAACTTCATACTACAGGGATGCTCCAATTCGGGTTCAACGCACAGATAAGCGGACTAAAGCCAAACTCAACAGACACACGGAGCCTCACCCTCGCCGGATCACTTGACATCGACGGAAAGTGCACCGGTAGTCAATAGACCCATATGGAACATGGAACGACGTTGTGGTCCAAGCATCAATGAAATTCACACTGCAAAATTACCTAGCCCCGATCAAATTGGCTACAAATCAAATAATTTTACGCTCCGGACATCACTGCTCCGCCAGCGACGGTTTCTGCCTCGACACAGAAGGAGGAGACACATTCTGGTCCACAATACCCGAAGACAATTGCCATTTCAACAATTACGACGTCCTGTACGAGGGTCTGGCCAATAAACTAAGTTCAAAAGACCATCCAGGCTCCATCATATATACAGTTACAACACAAGAAACCACTTTCGCTCTTACAAAAACTACAAGCTTTTCTCTCTGCGGCTACACCCTACAGCGCACAGAGCACCCAAAATTGTTCATAATGGAAACAGGCAAGGACGACAAATTGAAAAGTCAAAAACACGTAGCAGTCGACAATCTAGACATATTCTCCTATGTAAATTCTAAATTTATATACGTCGAAAAGCATCTGAAAACCCAAATGACCCAATTGTATAAGGATATAATCGAACAAAAATGTGCATTGGAGAAGCAAATACTACTCTGTCTCTTGCAAACGTCGCACCGGACGAACTCGCTTTCAGAATCATGAAAGGACCTGGCTACATGGCATCAATGGCAGGAGAAGTCATCCATCTGATAAAATGTGTACCAGTAGAATGCACAATCCGAAGAACAGAAGAGTGCCACTTGGAGCTCTCGGTAACGCACAGAAATCAATCATATTTTCTCACTCCTATAAACCACATCCTTGTTCGCAACGGCACACCAAGAGAATGCAACGAACTACTCCCAGTGATGTATCAACTTCACGGCACGTGGTATCGACAGACTCCAAACCCCGTCGAAAGTTTGGCGCCGCCAGTCATTCAGCCATTAACGAAATCAAGCTGGAAATACGTTAATCCAAGTCACCTCGCTACATCCGGAATATACAGCGACCAGGACATCAGCAAATTACGGGACCACATCATGTTCCCTATCGAGAAACCGGCGATGCTAAACACATTAGCTAGAGGCGCAATGGGCAAAACCATCCCTCCCGGAAGCGTCCAACTGTTCAACCTAATGGACGAAACAACCCTCGACAAAATAGCCGAATCAGCTGGCTATAAACTATGGCACTGGTTCACAACCTTCGGGTCAATCAGCGCTGGACTCATGGACATCTATCTGGCAATCCGGTTAGTAAAACTGGTGCTAGACACAATCATACACGGCTACGCACTTCACACCATTTACGGATGGAGCATCCACATCCTCGGGCGATTTGGAACTCCCTCACGCAGTTCCTGCTCTTCAGGGCCCAGCAGCAACCCCAACAGGAAACATCTGAAACCCCCAGGAACCCTGAAATCACACCACCCCAAGTCACCGCACCCGCAATGACTTGGGATTGCTCAATGGGATTGGCGCGTGGAGGTGGCAACGCTATCGTTTTTCGACAAGGACGATGCGCGCGCCTAGCATGCGGAAACGCGGCAAAAGTGAGGAAAACGCGCGAAATCAGAGAAAACATGTCACAGAATCGGTAGGCTTTCGAGGGGCTCTATTGTTTCAATGTACAACAAGTGGCAACCAGCCCAAGTCATCTTTGGCAGGTCCTACCGGTAAGCCATAAAAGTACAAATAATTCTATTGTTATGACTGAAAGGGAGAAATAAATAAATGGAATTTTTATTAATTTGCGATGCGTTGTGTTATGGTTTCTTCATAAATTACTTGTGATTATTAATTTCTTACATTCGTATATACGAACGTGTCATAACAATAGAATTATGTGTACTTTTATGGCTTACCCGTATGTATATTTTGATCACTTACAAAGGGTCTTTCCATTCCTACAGAAGAAGTAATAACCTTATTTACTCATATGTGTGCAATAATGGAAGCCATAATAAATGGTACCAATTTGGAATGAGACTTTCTAAAGCCTGAAGATCATAAGCACATTTTATGTAAATTAACATATATTAATATTCAATCAAAGGCACATCATTTAGCATTTTCTGATACATGCATTAGTGGTGAAGATTTTATAATTACCTGTATAAACCTTCCCTTCAGTAATTAATTATCCAACCTCTTTCCGTGTTCACTTAACCTCTTTGACTTCGTATCAATAATTCTGTCTATTTCAGGTTTCTATTAACTTATATATCACTCCATTCATTTTCAAATGTTGCCTTTTAGTTCAAAGATGATTCTATTTTGCTTCATACTTATATTTTCTTAAAACCACTGTAAAATATTTCCAGTATTATGTATCACATCACCAAGCCATATCGAGAGTCCACAAAATGTATACCACATTTATAGCTATTAGTATACTTTAATATCACTTCTACTTACCATAGTTATAATATTTATATATTCCTCAGACATAATTAATAAAGAATTGTGTACTTTAACACAATTTTCTATGAAAAAAAGCGTTAATTGTAATCCCACGTACAAGACTCCCATTACTGAAAATAGGACTCCCGATCGGTAAACATGCGGTACTGCCACGTTCTTCAGCACGGCTAGTACTAGACAAGGCTGTGCTAGTACTAGAGAAGGCTGTGATACTGTTGCGTATCTATTGGTGGGATATGGGGAGTTTAGGTAGGTCCGGTTGCCCGTGGAGCGCTGAACCGCTCTGCTCGTGGAGAAGCGCGGAAGAATCAAACACAAGTTATAATCTTTAACAAGAACGACTATTTATTCTATTATTCAGCGTAAGAGATATTGATGGTTCGAGAAATAACGAAGTTCTCTTGAATGTGGCTGCTTCTTCTTTCCATTTCGGCTCTGGTTCTTCTTCTTGAGTTCCTGTTTTCCCCCTCTCCTTTGGTAGTAGCCAATGAGGATGAGTCTTGGTGGGCCTTGGATCGTCCTTGGGCGCGTGGAAGTGGTAACGTTTCCGCTCTCAGGTACGAACGTAGGGGTGTACGCGCAAAGGGGAGAATGGGAAAAACCCGGTGAACGCGTAAAAGTCGCGTGGTAACGGTAAATGAGGAATCATGGAAAAAACCTAGTAAAATACGCGATAAGGCCGAAGAGTCTTACAGCGTTTTCTAAGGATATGCGTACATTAATTAATCTGACTTTGAATTTAGCTCCTGAATTCTTATCGCTATCGATAAGTGCGATTTTACTGTCGATTCGCGGTTCGATGTTACTAGACATTAAGCCTGACTAACGCGATAGCGTAACACTACCGATATAAAGGATTACGGGGTAAATATAGGTTTAACGAATCTACTCGATTTAATGGTGAACAAATTATAAATATATATTCAAATCAGTCGTTGGTACAAATGTAATTGTCGCGATGAAATAATATAAAAGTGTGTAAGTTACCTAAATATTTGCACAGTGTTGACGCACTGGCGATGCGGGGTCTGAGGGCCGCTTTAAGAGTATTCCGAAAGAACTTCAACCGGACTAGCGGATTCTAACGGGTTAATCTATGATTCGAAAGGTGCGCTAAGCCCAATCTCACTAGATATAACTGACTCTGTACGAGCGTGCCACGACGTGACGTTACGCGTGACTATGTAACTCTGAACCGACGAGGATTTTTTTTTTTAGTTTTGGCAATGATTTGGGGGGGTGGGGTAACAGGGAGCACCAAAAGAGAAGACGAAGAGGCGGAGGGACCCAAGAACTTGCGCACTAGTGCGTGCTTTCTCCCCGTATTTCCCCTCCCCCCTGCGGGGTGTGCCGTGCCTGCCAGCTATACGCCAGCTTACCGGCAAACATGAAGGTAAGTGTGCAGTTAACTGCATGAGGTAGATTGTTTCGATAGAAAGATATTTAGGTAGGTAAAAATGGCGGAAAAATTGCAAAAAACCACCACGGATGTGAATTATGACAAGGGTGAGAATAGGGGAAGTAACATAAAAAATTAATCTGCAGGTGGGTGGGCAAGACTGGAGAGACGATGCACACAAGGCGCATGTGGAGCAATGAAGATATAGATGAGATAAGGTATCGAATGAGGAGCAAGTTACAGATGCGAGCGCGGGTAGGGGGTGGGGAGTACTCCGCGATCAGTTAGGGCGCTGGTCGAATTTGGAGCGGAGCGGGAAATCGTATTTAATGCGGTAAGGTATTGTATGATTATTGTAGTCCGCCAGGCGGCGGACTAACGGGTTGACGTGATCTTTACAATTAAAATTTGAGACAAGCCTGTCGACGTATTTGTTAATAGTTGGCAACCGCGCGCGGAGGTGGAGCTTTCTTGTGGAAAAGTAAGAAGGCAGGTTGAAGATTGTCTTCAGAGCCTTGTTCTGGGCTGTCTGGACCCTTCGACGATTTTTAGGGGACAGACAGTCCCAGTAAATCAGTAGCCCGTAGGTGAGCACCGGGCGAATGCAAGTACTATAGATGGACAATCGGACATTCTCGACGAGGTTCGAGCGAGGGGACACGTGCGGTCTGAGGGTGGCCGTGACTTTATGCATTTTGGAGATGCGGTCGTTCACCGCCGCACTCCAGGTGACCTCTCGGGACCACTGGACCGAATGTCCGTTTACGATGAGATTATCAGTTGCGCAACCTGACTGCCGCGAGAGAAGAATGGCCTCCGTTTTACCGGCGTTTATGGTGAGCTTCCATCGCTGGAAGAAGTCGAGAACTAAGTTTAGGTAACTCTGGAGGCGGTCTCGCGCCACCCGCGGCCGGCGTGACTCAGTGAGGAACGCAGTGTCGTCCGCGAAAAGCGCCAGCGTGCATGCAGGAAGGGTGCGGATGTCATTGATGAAGAGATTAAATAGCACCGGGCCGAGAATCGAGTCCTGTGGGACGCCGGCAGGAGCCGGACGGGCACCGGACGTGGCTCCATTCACTCGAACGTAGAAGGATCTGCCAGTCAGGTAAGACTGGATTAGTTTTAGAAAGTCGCCTCGGAAGCCGAGGGGGTGGAGTTTAAAAATTAGGGCATCGTGCCAGACCGAATCAAAGGCCTTCTGCAGATCCAGGAGGACCATTGCAGTGACATGCTTGATATTAAAACCGTGCGTCGCCCGCTGGGCGATGCGCACGATCTGATGGATTGTGGAATGTCTGCGCCGAAAGCCAAATTGCTGCGGAATGATAATGTCGTTTTCGGACGTGAACTCGCTGATATGGTTGTGGATAGTCGACTCAAATAGCTTACCCAGAATGGAGAGAAGGCTAATAGGACGGTAACTGGAGGCGAGGTTTTTCGGTTTGCCAGGCTTATGAATAGCGGATACTCGGGCGAGTTTCCACGATTCGGGGAAGTAAGCAAGGCGTAGGCAGTGTCGAAAGATATAGTACACCTGGCATATCAATTTTTTTTATGAATTTTTAAGCATTAGGGAGTTTATTCGGTCGTCGCCCGGCGATTTTTTGTCGCCTAGGCGCGAGATCACTTTATAAATGCTGCGAGAGGATAAGCCAAGACAAAGCGGGTCGGAGTAAGTGGTGGTAGTGCTATGAAGATTAGTAATGAAGCTGTTAACCTCGGGCTCGCAAGGCGTGCTAAGAGAGCAAGCCTCCCTGAAGACGGATTCGAACTGGTGAGCCAGGAGTTCCGATTTATCTTCCGCCGAGCAGATGTTGTTGTTACCATCGCTGAGAATCGGCATTTTATGCCTGTCCAGTTTACTGGACAGGGCGGCGTAGGTCCCCCAAAAAGTGGGATCGACCCTGCGGAAGGCACCAAGTTTATTGATCCATTCTTTATTTCTCAGGCAGGAAATTTGCCTTTTGATGCCTAGGGATAAATCCTTAAGGACGTCGCCCAGGTGGGCTAGGCCCAGACGCTGGGCCATTTTTCTTATTTTGCGCCTCCTGCGAACGAGGGCGGACAAATAGTCATTGTTTAGAAGAAACCCGTGACGTGTTGGGACAGTGTTAATTTTTTTGGTGGCTAGCCTAACAGAGGAATGCATGCGGTCAGTGATGTCCGCGATACACCCATCGATGTCCGAGGCGGTAGTCAAATCCGTCTTCAGGGAGAAGTCGTTAGTGCAGTGTCTATATATACTCCAGTCGATGACACGATCGAGGCCCGTGCCAGTCTGTGGCGAGGAGGGTAGGAGGGTGACGGGAGCGTGGTCTGAGCGGCCACGATCGAGAACATCGCATTTTAAGGAGTGGCTAGTTGAAGATAAAAATATGTCCAAGGTGGACGCACGACGCCGAGGGGTAAAGCACGTGAAATTTTCCGGATGGACAATGTCGTATGTGGAATTTGAGAAATGGTTGTGAAGAATCCTCCCATTCTGGTTCGTTGTGAAGTTATTCCACAACGGATGCCTGGCGTTGAAGTCACCTCCGATAATGAATGGGGAGCCCATGCCAGTGAGTACGTCGAGCGTAAGTGGGGTCAGTTTGACCCTGGGCGAGACGTAAGCCACGCCAATGTAAATAGAAGGAGAGATTAGCTTGATAAAACAATGCTCAGCCGTCACCGGAAATGAGCAAGCAATGGCTCTGAAGGCGAGGGCGCGGTGGATGAGGATTGCCCCCCCCCCCCTACTATCCCTGTCACGTCGAACGATTTCAAAATCGGGGATGCTGACGTTATCCGCGGGCGCCAGCCGCGTCTCCGTGAGCAGCAGAATCTCGGTGTAACTCTGAACCGACGAGGGTAGAAACCAAAGGGTTTATATACCCCCGAAATGCACGGAAACGCATTAGAACTTTCCATATAAGGAAATTGAGGAGTCTTCGTCGGACCACGCCCGTCTTGGTCATAATACAGCTGGTCGCACATGTGCTCAGGACCCCTTTTTCTGTTTATGATAACCGAAAGAGTTTTAGGGCGTTTTCCCATCACAGACGCGAGCTCGAAAACGCGTTGAGAGCGACGTATGGAATATTCTTCATACGTAACAAGGTATAGTCATAAACACCAAGTCATACGCCAAAGCCCAAACTTTCCTACCAAAGCCCTTTCCATTTCCACTACCTCGCACCCCCATTCCCAAAACTCCTTAAAAAGGACATGCGAAGGTTTGAACGGGGTCTTTTGACTTCCAACGTCTTCGGAAGAGTCACGATATAGTAGAATTTCGAACTAACACTAAGAACTATCATCGTCCAAGTCTTTTAAAGTAAATTGTAAGATTTCGTTAATTAAAGTTTCGTTTTAAAAGTAAGAAACAGTTATTTTCTTAAAACACTAAACCCCGGAATCCAACAACTGATATTTTGTACGTTATTTCCAGGTATGAAATATCATATCCGAAAACTTTTTCACAGCTCGTTAAGCGTAACTATCTTTCATTAAATATTTTCTTCGAAGTTATTAGAAAATACAGTACCTTTTATGATAAGGTGTATTTAGTATGTAATGATTAACAATACTGTTCATAAATAAAGTCTCCAAACATCTGAATATTTTAGATTTTCCTACTTAATGTAGCATAACAATGAATTCTGAAAATTTTTTCACAGAACTACATACTGAACCACATCCCAAAAATCAGAGTTTCTTTAGACTAGAGATATTATCGACGTAGTCTCTCTCAGCGAGTTGTTACGTAAATATCAACGGTACGCCGCGGCTCGCCGCCACTCTAAGTATACGTCAAGTTTCCGTTAAAACATTATTGTAATTTATTAAATATAATAAATATGTAATAATAATAAACACAACTGTGTAATAAAATATTGTATATGCTATACTATGAAATAAGTACAGTATTTCCGACAAACTAAGCGTTCGGGAAGTTTGTATTTTCAAACTTTCAAAATATCCATAACGATCCTTTCGAACCCTTAAGAGTACTCAAGACTTATCAAGACTTACAAGCACTTTTATGCTTGGAATCATAATCGACATGATTCTTTGTCGTCAAATATACAATACAAATATGAAACGATTCAAAGTGTCTTAGTTCTCAACATTATATATGTATAATACAAGCCTGAGATTTAGTGGAAAATCGATTACACAAATGTCTTCAAAACAGGGGGTGAAAAAGTTGTATAAAACTTTTACAAAATGTATAAGTTATATATTTTTATTTCGACTGAATTATTCATCTCCTTAAATACATTTGACGGATTATTACAACAAAAATATAGAACAGTACTATCTGACATTGTATGCAGATTGATGATAGTCTAGATTTCCAGAATCCTGAGTGATATTATTTAAATAGTAATCATTTAAATAGATTATAATAGTAGAATATTGAAATAGCGTGGTTCTTGCATGTAATGTACTTTGGTCGCAAGTTGGTGTTTATACTAAATATTACTGTTGTATTTTATAACAAAAGTTACATAAAACTCGGAAGAAAACTATAGCTACAAATATGCAAAATGTGTAATGTAAAACAGAGAGAATAACAACTGTAGATATATACAAGTAGACAGGTATGAAGCACTTGATTGTGGATTATCTTTTTGTTTATCGGGATGTAATACGCACAAATTTTCACAATCCTCATCCTCGCAAATATCACAAAGCGTGGCCTTCCGTGGTTCATAAAATACTCTTGCTCTTCTTGCTAAAGACATTAAACAAATTATTTACATATTAATGAAACTTTCGTTAACCATTCACATAACAATCTCTTTTTTGCAATTTATTTTTGATACAAAAGTTTGTACCATTAATGTATACCTGAGTGTAATTACACATATAAGTTGTATATAAAGTTATATAATATTTGAAGAACTTACACGAATCGTAATAATCGTATATTGTTACTGGTACAGGTTTCTGTTTCGCCACTTTATGCGTTCTGAATGCAGATACTGTAGGACAATATTCTTGCCTATTCATCTGTAATATACGATTTATTTTAAATATAACCCGACTTTACTAATTGTAGGTACGTAATGCAAAAATACATATACTTCTGCCCATACCTCGTCAAAATATAATACTACAATCGTATCTCCATCCTTCGTTTCTACACGTTTTACACTTTGTGAAACTTCGAGACTAGGTAACGATTCTCTATCCACGGTAAAACCAGAAGGCAAACTGACTTCCATCACAACCATATTACTTTCATTTGCTTCTTTAGTTGGCACGAATCTATATAAGAATTAATTAAAATAGCAAATTAATTAGATTGATATCGATATTTATATCGAATGAATAGATTAAAACATACCCAGAACAAATAGAAAGTTGCAAATGATTGGCATTCGAATTTTTATCTACTTGGGGATCCAAAGTGAATAGTGGCCATGCTCCAGTCACATTTAAATTGTACTGGAATGAAACTTGAACCAAAGCAAACCCATTACCAGTCGCTGTTATATTGACTTGTCGTGTTTTTCTAGGAAGCTGAAAAATTGCCAACGTTGATACCATCTTCTAACTATATGTATAATAAATGCAATATATAAAATATCATTTAAACCTACAACTTGTTTTTGTAATATCATAGAATTATCGAGATTTATATTCATTTGACTCTGCCCTCCTCCTTCGTACATGAATGTTATGGAAACAGCATTGTTTTTTGTTACCAATTTTTCGCCTAACTTTGCAAGTGCTTGTATTCCAATTACCGTGTCCTAAAAATAACATAAATAACATAAAACCTCTACCGTGGACAATCTTAAATTTATTATAATAATTACCTGTGTGGATGCAAAACCACCCTCAGCGTTTCTTTGTCTTACAAGCCATTTCATAACGGATAACGAATCGGCAACTAAATTGCGCTCCAGATAAGTTAACAAAGCGTAAGAGGTCGTTTCAATGTCGATAGATCGGGGTAGAGAATGGTACCATGGATTTTTATCGTTTACTGGTATCGGTTTGCTCCACCATTTATAATCTTCTTTTGTCATGGCTCTAGATTCTAGTAAATTGAATGCAGTACTCTCGTGTGAATGCTTTGCCAAATTTAAGGCATACGTGCATATACTCAAAGCATAGACATCGTCTAAGTCATTCATATTACGGACGACGTAATCGATCCCTTTGTTTATCGTGTTTCTATATTTTCCATTAGAATCCTACCATGTAAAATTATATTATTATAATAATATTATATATTCTCTATTCTGTGATAAGAAAATTGATATTGTGTTCGTTTTCATGAAATTAAATAAATAATTAAACTTACTGCATTTTCAAGAAAAGCAATAAGAGTATATGCTGTCAATGCAAGACCCTTTGCAGCCCCACCTTGCATATCTCTGTGACTAACTCTCCCTACTTCAGGGAAACTTCCATTTGGCGCTTGATTATTTGATAACCATTGCAACGCTTCATCTATTATTCTATCCTCAACTGGAATGTATTCAGCTGCTTGTCCGAAGGCTTTTGCAACAAAAGCAGTAAGCCTGATGGATAATAATTTATTTAATATTACAATATAATATTATGTAACAAAAAATGGGTTAGTGTAATTTTATTACGCATACCATGTGCTTCCATTGCTATCTGACATGCCGAATGCACTAAACGATCCATCATCATGTCTATAAGTTAACTCTCTCTGATACCCCACTTCCATGTATCTAAGAGCTTTGCCTTGAACAGCTTGTGTTAGTTGATTCGTGTTCTGAAACCATATTTGAATGTAAGCAAGTATTTCATGTTTCTCTTTCCATGATAATCTATGCATATTGGTATGATACGTGTTCTAAATATCTCCTATTGACTTACTTTCAGATAATTTAGGATCATTATGTTTGGAACAAAATTTAACATATTTTGTTCTCCGCAACCGGATGGCATTTTAATTAAATTTGCTATGTTCAGAATGCTGGGGCCCAAAATATCACCTGCAGGAAGTATAATGTAACAATATCAAAAATAAAATTTATAGTCTAGTCTCTCTTTATGTGTATTTTTTCAAATGCGGTTTGAAGTTATGTGCCGCACATTTCGTGCAAATTTAGGGTTTTCCTAAATAACGTTGTAGATACAACATACTGCTAAAAATGGTCAGATAGCGACGGTAATTCTAATCAAAAAATTGTAAAAAAAATAAAAAGATTAAAGTTTTCAAACAAACTAAATTAAGTTTTATATCAATTTCATTCAGATTTTCTTATTATCCTGAATTTTTATAAAAAAAATAACATTTTGATGCGATTTCGGGTTTATTTCAACTCATTGCTTTGATTTTATAAGGTTTTAGAATATCATGGAATGTATCCATAATTTTTCAATGTAAATTATAGTTTTTTTGTGAGGTTTTTGTATATATGGTTTTCTATGGAACGCATCTGCTGCACAAGAAGAGACTCGACAGTAATTCAGTAATGTTTAATTTGCAAATAAAATTAAGTTTTGCTGTATCGTGGTATCATAAAATTTATCTCAAATAAATCTAAAAAATTACTAGGATGCGAAATACATTACCTACTGCAGAGATTTCAATATGCTCTGAACCAGGAACAGCATTTTTAGGTATTTCAATTGTAATGTTAGTTGATGTACTTGCTGCACTTCTAAGATCTAAGAAAGTAGCTTTATTAAAGTACTGTGTCTCTCCTTCAGCCTGTAAAAGTAAAAAGAAAAAAGAGCGAAACATTAAATTTGATTGTCAATGAATAAATAGAGTAACATAAATAAAATAAATTACCTTAACAAGCAGTTTGCGTTCAACACTATCGCCAGCTAATACGCTATTCGCAGTTGCTTTAATTGTAATGTATCCTAGTTCTCGCGGGATAATCATAAAGGATACACTGCTACCAGAATTAGCTTTTACTTCGACTTTCTTTTTCCGATACAATTCTAATTCTGGAAAATTTTTGAATAATTGACATCAGCAGTATAGTATAGACTTTATCGGGCCGTTTGTACTACAAAATTTCTGTTTAAACCTTACTTGGCATATCGTGAACTTCATTAGACATTTCTGCGAAATCAAATTGACCCTCATTTGTTAACAAAACTTCAGCTACTACATCCTTGTTCATGTAGTTAAATACAACAATTTGTATTGCAACAATTTCTCCTCGAATGATGGAGTAAGGTAGATCCACAGAGATGAAGAATGGTCTAAAGACCTTCAACTGCAAATATATAATTCTTTTATTTTATTTGTATAAAGTATTATTTTTTATTTCTGTACGTTCTTATTTCTCATGACCTTCCGTGGTTCTTCTATGAGGCCGAATCCGTGCACGTCATTGATGGAAAATGCAGTGAGCACCCATGATGTAATTGAATCAGGTACATTCCTTTTCAGCTCATTCTTTCCTTCGTATCTGAATGCGTTTTTACAAAATTAATTGCCGTTTAACTTTTATCTCGGAAATTCTACATACAATAATTTACTTGTGTATTGGTAAAGTGTAATATCCATTTCATTCACAAATTCGATTACTAGAAGATAAATCTATACATAGAACTATTAATATAACAAATCTTTTCGAATAAGTATTATACATAAATTCAATCACCTCATTAAAAAATACGCAAAAAAGTATTTTTTAATATGAAACAATGAACGATTGAAGAATGACATAATACAAAACACAAATATACTTGAAAGTGCATAGCAATTAGTAATAATATGTTATGTTATGTGTCATGTATACATAGATGTATATATTAGAGGTGTTGGTTTTAAATGTATATTTAAATACACGTGTACGGTGTTTCCGAGTAATATAAATACACGGATTGAAGTTCAAAATCGTCTACTACACGTGTACTATGTATTTTAATAAATGTGAAATAAGGACCACTAGTATATGTATATAGATATTTTCATTGGATACCCAGAATTTCCCAGAGTTTTAATTTACGGAAATAATTTGTACAAAATAAAGCAAAGTCGCATGATCATTCGTCATAGACTGTATAGAAAGCATATATGTAGAAGCTCTGTAAACTAAAAGTATATGAGATAAATACCCTGAAGAGAAATTTGTAAAAAGCCAGGTGTTTAAGATGTCATGCATAAGGAATACACGGGGCTTATTCCAAACGGGGGGTGGGATGCGAGAGAAGGCATAAGGACCTGCCAGTGGTGGTCTTGTTGCTAGTTTGTGCGTAACAGGTGGACCAAGGTCTGGTCGAAGTGTGGATGCACCATGAGGCGAGCCTGTTATTCTACCTTCCAGTATTCCCGGTTGTCCTGTAATCCAATTCTATATATTGTAATTATATCAGCTCAACCAAGGGAATAAAAAGAGATACGATACTACTGAAGAAATAAATATAATTTCTTCTTACATTTCATTCGAACTATCGATCCCTCTCCTTACATTTTAAATTGCATAATAATGGTAATTTATACTTTCAGGTATAAATAGACAAGAAAATTGCAGAGAATAGTGTTAAACTTGTTATAACGGATCCAACACCTTAACATACACACAAATGAAGCCACTGTTCAATACTTATTCATCCCTTTACATGTATTAATCATTTAGTTTTGCCAATAATAGAATATATTAAGTGTTTTTAGTTTGTTAATATTAAACAACATTTACGTTTACTTGTGTGTTAAAGTTAAAGACTAATCCGTGTCGTTGCAATGATACAAAATTAACACCAGGTAAAAATTTTCAATGGCATTACCCAGCATCAAGCATTTGCCAAAGCCAAGTTTCAGGGAAATTCTTGCGTACTTTCGTCTTCTCTCTTGGCAATGCAATTGAACCGAAACTTCCAGCAGCGATTGGAAAGCTCTCGAGCGCTAAATCAGATCTGTAGTATACTATACAGACATAAGCTTTATTAGATGATCAATACCTGATATGATTAACTAAAGAATTATTTGATAGTCAGTATTATACGAGAAATTAGATTCGAGAATAGTCTTCTCACCCTACATTACAAATGAATAAAATACTGATTGAACGTGTTACGTAGTATTAGAAAAATATTTAGTATAACGTATAAGGAAATTAATATTAGTAATAAACTTCGCAAGCCTTGTAGGAAGTTGTTTACTTACGAATCGGGAAGTTTTGATGAATATATCCATTTGTTATAACAATAGCACCATTTTCCTAGTAAGAAAAAAGGAAAAAAACCGTTTCAATTAGCATTGATAATGAAGTACGAAATATAATGTTATAATACAAAAATTATGTATTTACACTGAAAACGTCGTTTGCTGTGGCTGAACCAGGACTCCATAAATATCGATCGAAAACTGAATCTGCATAAGGAGATTCCTGGACCATATCGTATGATTTTAATTCCTTGTATACTTGTTCCTGCAAATAATTAAGAAGTACAACAATAACTTGCATATGTAACATATTTCCATACAAAACTACTTATTCAACTACAATTACGTACATATGAAATATCATTGCCTGACTTCAGTAAAAGAGATCTCTGGTCCACACCTAATAACCCAACGTATGAATTTGGTTTTGAAGTAATGACCAAGTTAACATTATCTCCTGGGGCAACTTCTTCAGGCACCATTTTAATGTCAACCTGTAATAAGAAACGCGATTTAAATATATTTCAATTCTGTAACTATAATTTCTTTTGTAACAAAGTCCTTAAAAACATCTTACAAAATTTTGAAGCACTCCTTCAAGTTCCACATTTAAGCCATCTGCAATGACTTCACCATCAGTGCCAATATAATATACAATTACATGTGCTGTCGGTGCCATAACATACGTTGCTAAAAATCTAAATTACGCGCTTTATAAGTAATTGATAAATAAAATAAGGTACCTTTTTTACTTGGTGGGTAATAAATACTTACTTGAAACTCGTAATATGTTTATTTTGTACATATATGGAACCAGCATCTAGTATATCACCCCGTCCAAGTATCTTGTAATTGATATACTTTAATGATATGGTAGAATTTACTTCAATTTCTACGTCTCGATTAACCTTATGGAAGAATATGATACATAAGTATTAATTTCAATATATTTAAGGTAACTTGACGTATTTAAACTATTATACCGTAGGTTTTTCAGTTTTTAAAACAGCTTGTATATATTCATTATTCTGTGACATTGATGGGTTTGTGGATGGAAACCATTCGTGAAGGTTCAAATATTGGGCCTGTGTGAAAAGAAGCATTGTAGTAGGTATTATTAAATGAAGTCATTAACAGACTAATTTGTTTCGCTTGTTACATTACATTATGATATCTTACTTCAATATTTAAGGAGTATGACGCCTTATCTTCTGGTTTTGGTGGATAAAAATCTAATTGTATCAGACCATTCTCATCCAACATGCGAGTAATATTTGTATATTCCGACTGATTATAAGTATATCCATGCATTATGGTAACTGGATTCTTGTTATCACGTACTGGTGTCCCGTCATGGTAAGCCAATTTTATCTAGAAAGATTTTTCTCTTATTCTAATATCGAATTCAAGTTTGGAGTTACAATATCAAAGGTAATTTTAGATACATACAAATGCTGTATACTTTAGTCCTGGTTTATAATATTCCGATGATTTAATCAGGTCCATTGTGTATTTATGCTTATGTAAAGTTATCTGCATAGAAGTATTCTGTCTTCTACCAGTTAAAGATTCCTCAACTGCAACGTCAATCATAACTGGTCTTTCGTACTCATCAGTTAGCCTATAAGAGAGATAAAGAAGGAAAATTGAATATGTATAAAGTGGAAGAAAATTATATGCATATTATTAACCAATCATTTAGTATTACACTATATGTGAATATGTATACCTCAATTCGGATTGAATATCAAAATCAACAATCACTTTTCCATCAATGGGAATCACTTTTCGTACAGGCTGCTGATATATCGGTTGTATAACACCAGAAAAAATGTCGGGATAAGCAGTAATTGTTGCTTCTCCTTTTACTGGTTTACCATAAGTATACCTAAATGATTTGCACTTTGTAATAAATAATTTGGTAAATCTTAAGCCCTTTTATCAGGATGTTAAAGAAGTATAAATTGAATAGCATTAATATCACTGTCTGGTCAAAGAAAGAAGATAGTTTTTAATTGATTCCTAATTTTTACTGGTTTAAAGTAAAAGCAACAGGTTTATCCAATTAATGTAATGGACTTACTTGGCATAAATTGTTGCAGTGATTTTAGTGTCTTTGAATATGAAATGTTTGGCTGTATCAATTGTTACTTCAAAATTGGGTAATACATATTCTGCAACTTCAAATGTCTTATGAAAAGTTTGGCCTCCAATATTAGCTGTGATTTTCCAAGTACCTAGAACTGGTGATTCCGATAATTCTATTTCACCATTAAAGATACCGTGAGATACAAGTGGTTGAACCCATTGTTTAATTCTATTATCCTTCCCATCCTATGATAATATTACACATGTTGAATATTTGCTTTTATTCCTTACACAATATTTATACCATAATATTCACCATAATATAAATATCCTGTAATCGGTCAAATGTAGGTCTAAGTCTGGAGTTCAACAGTAAACATCGGAACATAACTTTATTTCCTGGTTTATAAATTGCTCTATCAGTTTGAATGAAAACTGAATAGCTCTTAAGAACATAATCCACTGACTTCGCACTTAAAGATTCCTTTCCTGACATATCCCGCGCAATTAATTCGTATTTTCCGGGAACAATGTCACCAATCTAGGCAATATAAAATATTACAAATAAATACATTACCCGTTTAACGGAGAGAATTGCGATAGATTAAACACTTTAATGACCGCCGTCACGTATGCGTAATTTCGCTCTTACCAGCGGCAATCGGCAGTCATTACGTATTTAGATGCGACTTTGTGCTGCCAATTATGTATTAAATCGGCATTATATCATAAAGTTTAAATAATGTCCTTCAATGGTTCTTTATCAATAAAAATATTATAACTGTGCCATTGAACGACTCTACGAAAAGAACTAGCGAGGTGCGATAAGATCCACGTGACAGACGAGAGTCGCGGACAATGTATGGCCGTTAAAGTGTTAATTCTAAGTATGTATATAATTACGTCAAATTTCATGATTCTTGTTGAGTATGGTTGCACACGTGCAACTTGAGATACATTGAATGTCCCTCCATTATCAAGAATTCCATTCAATTGAATATATATTGTAGATGGATTTGATACACCAGTAGTGCTTACAGCTACATGGTATTCAGAATCAGGTCTAACCACTTTTGGTGCTACAATGCTATAATGCCTGAAGAATACATTGAAGAATTTAAATATAAATATACATGAAACAATTCGCTTTATAAAATTTAAATAGATAATCAAAAAAATGTAAGAAAAAATTATGCTTACGATTCGGTAACCACAGTTGAAATTATGCAGAACAAAAGAATAATGCTGAACCACTGCCAGTCCATTTTTAAAGCCACTGTGAAAGTTATATATTTTCAATTTATTACAATGTTATAGATATTTTTAATGTTTCACGATTACAGGTACTATGAAAAATTATTTTTGTTATATTATTAATAAAAATTAAATTAATGAGAATTATTAATGATGCATATGTATACTACACATTATACATATAAGGAAAGTGTACGTTTTTGAAGAAAACATATTTAATAATCTATTATACAATTTGGTATTTCCCAGTGACTATAATTATCAAACTGGTTTTTTTTCCTACTATCATATATAGACATCCTTGTGATAAAGAGATTCCCGCAGTCAGGCAATACAGTCAGGGGAAAACCAAGCACGGATTATTTAATTTCCCCGAAATTGAAATATGTCGGTGTTTACAAACTTCAATTTTTTTCAATTATTGAAAGTTTGAAAACAATGTATTTGTATTATTGCGAAGTAAACAAATAAAAAAAAAATTTTGCATAATACAATTATAAAACATTATAGTCTCAATAATTGATTATTTATGTAAATAAGAATTATATGCTATCACCTTATCAAAGTGCTGTATAGTGAATATTATTTTTGTATAATAAAGAAATACAAGTGGTGAGCATGTAAAATTGTATTGTACATACATGCATGCATAAAATATTTCAAAAATATATTATATACATATACAAAATGCATAATATTGAACTCTTTCGTTTAAAGTACATTGTTTTCGACAGCTTTTGATGCACCACTTAAATAATTATACATTCAGTTTTGCGTTACGTCATTTCAGTTTCCTGTGAAAGATTGAAATTTAATAGACCCTGGAAATGCCTATCGTTTTCTATATAAATGTATAGACATATGACATAAATATATGTATACAGATCTAATTCACTATCATTGGAACTGTCGGATCTGTCAAACATTGCTTATTCTTCTGTATCGACTTGCAACGGAATGCACGCGTTAATTAGAAAGTAGTACGACATAAGTTAACATTCTATAGGTCCTCAAAACCTGATGTAGTCTCACCAGATTCATTTTGATTAAATTTTTATAATTCAACTAAGAAATTGAAGAATTACGCCGTTATCTATTGAACTGAGAGAAATGATTTTTATATATTTCGTTCTTTTTCTTTATTCATGAAGTTTCTATCGAACGAAAAAGGTTTGACGATATTTCCTGATATGTACACGCTAGATCGATTTGACGGTAAGATCGCGTCATCTGGAAAAATAATTCTAAACGATGACTCACCACGGCGAAGGTCTTGGTCCACTGATGTTTTCGAGGATGTCGCACTTCTCACGCCGCTATAGCAGTGTTCTCTTGGAGGAGAAAAGAACTACTGAATAGAATATGAAAGAACACAAAGTGATGAAGCTCTCGATGCAACAGTTATATGAATACTAACAAGCACTACCAATCATGGCACCAAGAAAGTCAGCAAGCAGAGCAGGTTTCCCTTCCACCAGGCTGCTGGTACTTCTGCTGTACCTGTCACGTTTTTACCGTTATAGAAGTAACAAGCCACTGAAGTATATACCATTGGCTGTGGCTGTAAACTACGACTGTTCGTCTGAATTGCATACGTTTCAGCATCTCTCCGTGAACTATATTTCAATTCATGCGCTCAAGGTTAAAACCACGTCCTACGGCAATGAATTTCCATGATGACATGATTTTTGATCTACATAAAATTGGTCCACATCATGTGGTGTTGTTTATGAATTCATAACAGGCCAAAACAATAAGTCGACGTTGGTATGTTGTAGCACTTTTTAATTATATGTATACATTTTGTACATTTGTAATAAATTACAAATAGAAAACTGTCTACTATTGGTCTAGTTATGGAATTAACTATTTTGAAAATGCATTAAAATAGATACTATATGTGCTTATCGAGAAAATTATCCATTTCTTTGTGTGCTTTTTCCTGCAGTGTGAATGGAAAACTTCGAGGAGACATGTTTTTAAACAATTTTTCGCGTGCATAACTTTGTCTTACATAAGAATCACCACGAGTAATATTTTTATGCCCTCCTATTGTGAGAGGGGAGAAAATTACTGGTTTCTTCTTGAAGATTTTATAACGCTCAATAAATGAACAATCAACATATAAATTTTTAGCAAAATGAATTTTCGTGGGATCTAGTCATTAATCCTTGGAAACTCATGGCATTTAATGTGTGCCATTTTTTACGATAAAACATACAGGAAACTGTTGTATAATTGAAATTTGCCAAACAGGAAAAGTGTTACCAAGAAGAATTCGCATATGGAGATTTCACTTCTTCCACGTACATAATCAATGTCACCTCTCGTTCGGTATTAATTTATTATTATTGATTCATTTTCATATATATCACCGGAATGTATAAATAATTTGCAGTAACGAAAAATTGTTTGAACAGCACAGAAAGTATTATTTTCGTGCTGCTTCTCGTAAATATTAAGTTTGGATTTTATGCGTGTTTCGAATACAAGTTAAGCTCATACACATAAGTACATATATGTACAAGCAATGAGATCTCTGAAAAGTCGGTTGCCGGTACATTCCGGGGACAGCGGGAGTAAGGATCCGAGCAGCCGGTTGGCCTACCTTTGAGTTTTGAGCCCCCAGTTATGACACACGTTGACATAATAGTAGAAATTCTAAATATAGACGCTTTACCTTTATTATGTTAATAGATTATAGATGAACGCTTCGAACACACGCATACACTATTGCATGCATACGCATACCGCGCACTTTTAAACAAGAAAATTAAGGAAAATGGATATACATATGCCGTCGTCATATACATGTCTGTATATGAGAAAAGATTAATCTACTACACTAGAACCAATAAGAGCCGAATGCCATTTCCTCAGCTATCAATAGTAAATATATATTTACATCTATAGTAGCAAGAATAAGCGTGGGATTCCTGGTGGTGACTTCAATGCCTGCATACGGCGTATCAAGAAATGTCTGTAGTGAACACTGCGAACAGTGAACAGTAATGGATAACGTCGAAATCCTTCTGTCTTTTTGCATTTTCAGTTTTATTAATTTATACCAGTCGATATTGTGAGATTGGAAATACCATGCGAATCTCGAAAAAAGTGCGACTGAGATATGTTTTGGCCAGAGCGATTGAGGAATTTTTAGGCGAGATAGTCGATAGTGTGAGATATGCGTTTGGTTGAGCACCTGAGATTACGGTGTGAACGAAGGGCTCGCAGTCACACAAGGATTCGGTTAGACGTGACCGGTCGTCGCCAAGGAATGTCTGCAGGGTGCACCTAAAATGAGTGAGAACAAATGATGAATAGAATGAGAGACACAATAAGGGTGCAAGGATATACGTATAGTGGATTGAATCAGAGAGAGCGTTGTATTGAGTCTGGTGACTAGAGTAGCCTTTTGCGTTACTGCGACATATTTGTAGTGTAATTGTGATTAGTTTTAAGGCACAAAGTTCATCTGTTACCTGAATTTTCCTTTATTATATAGTAAATCCCACAATATCATGTATTGAAAATCTATATTTGACGAGGACTGGGCAAGGACAGGAGAGTTGAAGGGGGAATCCTATAACTTTAACAATAATAAAGTAAATAACAATTGAGATAGTTTACTAGGAGAAGGTCCTTATTAAACAATAGTTCGTATCTTATTTTTAAAATCCTAAGGACATGCTAAAAAATTTGATTTTAAATACGCATATAATAGCTAATAATGACAAAATATAAAATATGCATATTTAATTATAAACTATTATTGAAGACGTTTAAGAAACTTATATACGTATACAATTCTTGTTTTCTATATTTCCCATAAACTATTATGCAGATTAACACACTATTAAACAAGTAATCCCTTTTTACTAGAAGTATATGTTCGATTAAAATACAAAATCTCTAAAATAAATTAATTTGTAGAGGGTATTTTCCTGATTCCCTGCGCAGCAGGAATGTGAATTTTTAATGATACTACAATTAACTTCTGACGGAGCTATTACACAATTTGCTCGTTTCTACTAGTATCTCCAAAGCAGGACTGGTTTGCCATTTGTTTTACTTCGTTATATGTTTTCCTCAATGTGTCCGGATCGATTAAAAATCGTTGCCAAAGAATATCTTTTTCGCGCACGAGGTTTATATTCGCTTTCTGCAATGGAAACATTGTAATTAATACATATATGCATATGTTGTATATTATGCACAAGATCATCAATTTACCAAACGTTCTTTTATTTGATTTCTTATTTTTGTCAGGTCGCCATGAACTTTTTCTGAAATAGCGAGTGCTTCGGCGTAGCAATTTTCAATATCGTAGGGGACCAGCTTAAATGTGTGCGTAGATCCTTTTTTAAGCTCATTCATATATTGCGAATTTACTCTACTTTCCCTAAATTGTAACACAAGTGATAATATTTAAGAAGCTTATTAAAGTACGCAAGGTATTTCCCTTAACTCGAAATGAATATCTCGCGGGGGATTGACAATGTCAAAAAAAAGATTTTACCAAAGTTGTTTGGTACGAAAGGGAAGAACATATGGAAATGGTCGAGGACATTTAAATTCCATTAAAAAGCTATTAAAATTCCAATCGACTATACCCATAAGTTATGCAGAACAATTACAGTCGCTTGTGAGGGAATGTTACAAAATACCGAAATGGAATCCTTGAAAGGAGTAGAAAAATGCATTTTGAACGGTGGTGGACAAGAAGAACATAATTCTTGTCTCTATTTTCTTTGTTAAAAATTATTAAAATAAATACACTTCATTCAGTTAAGTCGGTAACTTCAGAAGTATAAGATCAGGTAAACAGATCGATCTTTGTTTATAGCGTACATTTTAATAGTCGTCAACTGGGGATTCATCCCGCCTTTCTAGATTCCTTAGAAATTCGCGAATTTTACAGCAATATATTACACAACAAATGCCATTGTACCATGAAGGAGAAAAATGTATGATCCCATTTAAAAAGAAATTAATAATTTGTACCATATCATGTCCCCTTTTGTATCTAACAACTTTCGCACCCGCATTTTTTTGTGCAGGATCAGTATTTCCGACATACTGCAAGTTAAAGGAAGCGCCCGGCGTGGCTGACTATTTGAAATATAATACGTACATGGATACTAATTTGTCAATTGTAGTTTTCAAATGCGATTCTAATATATATTCTTTTTTACATTTGTTCTTGCCCAGGAGCTCATTGTACTTATCCAATACAATATGTAAGGGCTGCGCATTATCGCCACCACATATCATACAAGTAAACAGTTTGTGAAACGAATTGTGTTCTCTTAGTGAACACATTACTGTTGTAGAGTACTCATTTTGTTGTTGCTGCATACTTTCCTATATAAAAAAAATTTTACTGTAAATTATAATTCGAAAATTCCTTATTACTTCATTCAAATTACTGACGCATCTCGTGGACGACAATGTATATTCTGTTGTTAAGTAATGACGGGCATCGGCTGCAAATTCGCAGACATCATTAAGGCGATGAAATTCCATCTCCATTAACATACGCAGCAAATCAGTGCGCACATGACCATGTTCCCGTGCAAAGAACAGCAGTTTCTTGAGCTTATCTAAATGATTTTTTGTACGTTCAAGCCTGGATTGTGCATCTTGTTTTAAAATCTTAGTTATTTCCATTTCGGAAAACTGCTGTACAACTTCTGTCAACTGACGTTCTTGCAGTAGAGAGACATTTTCCTCAAAGAAATCTCTTTTCTTAGTTAATTCAGAAATTTCCGTCCTAATGGGTATATCGCTTAATGAAACAGCTATACGGTCCGGGGGGGGGGTGCATGAGAACCATAATTCGTGGGACAGGTAAGAGGGTTGCTGGTGTCTATGGCACAAAAATCTGTCACGACCACTGTTATAGTCTATTGAGATATTGAACTATGACGAACTGGTTATAATATATTCTGTCATTTTAATTTAACAAATTCTAGAACAATGTTTTGTTTTCTTTTAAGGCCAAGGATATTCTATTGTAATATTTCTCTCACATGCTCACATATGTAAAAACTAAGGAGCATTAAGTTCAATGATTGCGCAGACTTATGTGCAGTTCTATCCTAACTGATTGGTACAAGGTGGTAATGAATACGGTTGTTGCACATCTACAACAATTGTAAGGACAAACAAGCCTTGATAGTTTTAACAGCAATTCATAATGAATACTGTATACAAACTATTAAGCCACAATATCTCCTGCCATTGATACCACGAATTATGATGCACAGTGTGACTCATGAATATTCAGATACCTTAATTCAGAATGTCTTGGTGTTTTCAGAACTCCAGAATTATAAATATCTTGGACATAATTTAGGATTGCAATATACGATTCCTCTTGTGCTTTAGCTAGAATTTCATCTATTTTAGAATTAGTTAAGCTGTAAAATCAAATATTAAGTTCATATTAAATAACACTAAAAATATTTCATTCTATGTACAATGGATCCTTTATAACTCGAAAACCTCTATAACTCGAAATATAAACTTTCCATAACTCGAATTATTTTCTACGTTTAGATGCAGCACTTCGTCTTTATCGCTAGATCTTGGAGGAGATCAATTACTGCATGTTAAATTTACTTCAACAGATCAAGATTTTGCTAATGTTGCCTCTAGAATTCCAAGTGCCATGTGTAATTTAGATGACAAGGGAGAAACAAGCACAGATTTTGCTACCATTGAGGACTATTTATTAAAATGGGCTAAACTAGTGCAGAAATAAAAATGATATTATAGGAAGTCAAATGTTACACGAGAAACTACAATAATTTTATAGCTACCTGGAATAGTTGGCTAGAAAAAACTAATACTAAACCATGTACAAAACTTCTGCAAATCGAATGTTAGTTAAACCACTCATGCCCAAAAACTTTAATAAAACGAAACTTTCATATTTTGACAATTTTAGCTCTTCCCTTCAGCTTCAAGTTACTGAGGACAGACTGTACAATACTCTTTGAACATTTATTTACTTTGCTTTACATAATGACAGTTCTTGCAGCCTTTCGTTATCCATGCATATTTCCTGACTATTGTTAATTAGAGATACATAATTAGAATCAGCCTTTTGTTCTTCCTTATCTGCATTACCAAATTGCCGTTTTATGTGAACATCCAAGTAATGATTATATAGTTCTATTTTTTTAATAAAAAGCTCCAATGGCATCTGAGACCATAATAATGGTGAGCTCTTCTACAAGGGTAGACATTATTTATTTTGGAACAATGATAGAAAATTCCTTAAAATTACTCACATTTTCAGCTGCGTCCGCATAAACATGTAAAAGGTTTTCAACTTCTTGAAAAAATTCATGATTATGTACATCAAAGTCTTTTAGAAGTATAGAACATTCCTTGTAAGCTTTATCTGCTTCAATACTCTCCCTGTTCATAGACTCTTCTTGCTTTTCTATATCCTCATTTAATTTTGCGTCTAATTGTCTGTAACATGATTCCATTTGTAACATATTATTCGAAACACACCTATATATGTTGGATGATTAGTCTCTGAGGCATTGACAAAGTGAAGATACACGTGTTTCCCCTTAGTCAGACATTTGTCAAAATGACAGAATTTGCAGTCCTAAGAGCCAATACCTGTGGCCACAAGTGTTAAGGTTGTCCTCACCCCTCAAAATTAAGGATATAAGTACACACGCGGAAAGATCATTATGAATCGAAGATTACCAAGTAACGCTGTCAATTATTAATTCGACTAATACTGTCGTCTTCCTAAAACTATTATATTCAGCAAGATTTGTATCCAGGAGTTGAATGGGATTAAGCCATGAATATATTGTATTGTTAACTACAATTGGTCTCATCCTATACTTTGGAATCCAACCTATAGAACAATATGTCACCTTAAGTTTTCAATTCCATTTTGCAATGTATGAATGTAATTCTCGTCCTCTTTGCGCGAAGCTTTGACTATTTCAAATTCGGCATACAGGTCGTTTATATCTGTGTCATCGAAATTGACGATTTTAAATAAATCGGGGCAATGTCTAGTTGCTTCCTCCAATGCGAGATCTAACTCAGGGCCTTCCAACCATTTATCCTCCTTTTCCAACTTATTCATTCTGAAAGATGAATCAATATGATCTAAATCAACAACATTAATTCTTTATCGAAACGTTCGCCCTTTGTTTAATAAATAATAACTTAATTACATTTGAACCTCCTCGTTTGTCAGGACGTTTACAAAATTTACGTTTTCGCAGAACCATTGTAAAAACGGCTGCACTGATGGTTCGTCGCAAACTTTGTCTAATATTTCAGGTGTAATAACTGTGGAAAGTTCCGGCCGCAGGCAGCGAACTTTGTTGAAGAAAGTTTTGCCAGAGACACTCATCGTTTAACAAATGTTTAGCATATTACCGGCAGAAATTCAAAATCGAAGGTCGTAACTCACGATGCTTGCGCAGTCGATCGGTTTCACTAGACTGTTGTGTCTATCCTCAATTAGCTGCATTTTCTCCCTATTGAGCGTTTTGTGAACCAGCGCGCGCCGAATTCAAACTGCAATGTTCTGAAGTCAAAGCAATGCGGATGGACTTTGTTTAATTTATCAACTGCCATTAATTTCACTGCGGCGGTGTAAACACTCGTTATTTATTGATTAGCTTTCAATCTTAAAATGTTGGCCAATAGAATTAGTTTTAATTAATTTGTAAAACAAATGTTAATTGTAATTGGCGATGTTACGCTATGGCGTGAACCGAGCTTCAATTCCCTAGAAATCCCAAATGTGATACCGCCAATATAAACTGTAACGATAAGTAGTTTAAGAGCGAAATTCGAAACCGGAAAGGGAATGTACACAACCCTCGGAATGTCGCGTTCTACGATACCCGGAACCGGCCTCCACATGGCCTACCCGAAACAAAGGAGCCTTTGATAACTCCCACCTACTCTCGACGCAATCTTCTGGCTTTCCCGCGCTTTTCCCTTAGCTCGTGCGCACCCTGAATTGTCACGCGGACATGGAAGCGTTGCCACCTCCACGGCCCAGCCACAGCAAGACTCTACCCCATTGGACAAGACGAAGGCAAAAGGAGGAGCAAGGAATGCAGGAAGAGGAAACAGAGCCGAAAAGGGAAGAAGAAAAAGCCTCGCTGATGAGAACTTCTTTATAACTCGTTGCAACCAGTACTGTCTACATTGATTTACTGAATAAATAGTCGTTCTTGTTAAAGATTATAACTTGTGTTTAATTTCGCCGCGCTTCACCACAAGCAGAGCGGTTCAGCGCTCCACGGGCAACCGAACCTGCATAAACTCCCTATATCCCACCAATAGATACGCAACAAGGGTAACACGCAACAGGATTACATGAGATATAGGGAATATTATATATAACAATTTGGATACACTGTAATGTACACGTGAGTGGAAAGACTCGTGCTCGTGCAAGCCGAACTACGGACTCTTGTGGCATGTTTGTAATACGTTCCGAGTATTAATAATTACTTTTGCACATAATATCAAAATGTTCATAGAACCAAAATTAACGAATACATCGGAGAATTTCGGAAAGCCCACCGAAAAGCAAAATGATGTAAATGTCACTTTTGAATTTCACCGAGGTTTGTTTTATAAATGTCAAACTCAATTAAAATTATTTTATGTGTTTTAGCTGTTGCAAACTTTGGGTACACCACATATAGATTCCTTTAATTATATGCTGGAAGATGGTCTTTCTGAAGGTGTGCGGGATAATCCGGCAGTTTATGTTCATCTACCAAACGATGACAAAGTGGCTTTATGGATTGACGATGTATCTATTCATCAGCCCAATGTTCCATCAGGTACAATTGGCATTAAAACTCATAAAATATATCCCACAGAATGCCGTCAAAGAGGTTGTACTTACAAAGGGAAGATAACAGCAAAAGTGGGTTGGTCTATAAATAATAAACAACAAGAGGCTCTTGAAAGAGATTTGGGAGAAATTCCAATTATGATTAAGGTACCTAACATTGTATAAAGCAAATAGTTCAATTATATTTAAATTAAATTTGATGTTAAAGTCTAATAGGTGTCATTTAAATAAACTAAGTCCCAAAGATTTAGTCGCACATGGAGAACACGAGCAAGAATGGGGTGGATATTTTGTAATCAAAGGCCTGGAGAGAATTATAAGAATGCTATTAATGACAAGGAGGAATTATCCTATTGCAATTAAAAGGTCAGGATGGAAAGCACGTGGCGTACAATTTAGTGAACTTGGTTTACTTTTAAGAAGTGTGCGGAATGATAACACTACAACTGTGCGTATAATAAAAGTATAACTGTTTAAAATTTATTCATGTTACTGTATTTTTATATATTTTGCAGAATAATACTTTGCACTATGTAACTGATGGCAGCGCAAAATTAATGTTCTCATATACAAAAGTTTTGTATTATGTACCATTGATTTTAATGTTGAAATGCTTGGTCGATGTCTCAGATATTTTTATTTATAACGCATTAACAGCTGGATGCGAAGATGATTTATATTATAGAGGTTGCATTTTAAATATGTTGAGAGCTATACATGAACAAGATTTACATACCCACAATGACTGTAAATCTTATATAGGAAGAATGTTCAGAATAAAGTTTTTTGAACTACCACACGATGCTACTGATAAGGACGTTTGCGATTTTATTGTTAAGTAAGCTATAGTAATATATTGGGAATACAGTAGAAAACGTGCATTAATTTAGGTAATTAAATAATTAACATATAAAACTTTTAGACATTGCATAGCAATTCACCTGGACGATCCAATGGATAAATTTTATTTACTTGTATCGATGACGAAAAAATTATTTGCTCTTGCAAATAATAAGTGTGCAGTCGAGGGTGCTGATTCTGTGATGATGCAAGAATGTTTGCTTGGTGGTCATTTATACTTGCAAGTACTAAAAGAAAAGTTGTACAGTTGGCTAACTGGTCTTAAACTAGGTATTCTAAAACGTGCAAGGAGCGCCGGTAATAGGTATACTTTAACCGTGCGTAAGTATTGTCGAAACTAATGAAGAAATCATGAATTAACACTGGTGTAAATAAACCTGTTTTACATGTTGTTACAGAGGAAATGCTGAATGTAATGAAACATGGTAATTCAATCGAATCACAAATGGAAAACTTCTTATCCACTGGAAATTTAAGATCTCCAACAGGTTTAGGATTAATGCAAAATACAGGACTTACGATAGTTGCTGAAAATATTAACAGAATGCGTTATATGAGTCATTTTCGTGCGATACACAGAGGCTCTTTCTTCCAAGAAATGAGAACTACAGAAGCAAGACAATTATTACCAGATGCATGGGGTAATTTTGATTATATTTGTAAAGCGATAAAATTAATATGCTATAAGGTGCCTTGTTTGAATAATCATTGACCTCAGAGTAATGACACTTTCTTACAAAATTATAGGTTTCATTTGTCCAGTGCATACGCCCGATGGCACACCTTGTGGACTTCTTAATCATTTGACGATGAATTGTATTGTTACAAAACATCCGAATCCGAAATTGAAAGGGAATATTCCAATTATATTAATGGAACTAGGAATGGTTTCATTATCGATTTCCGATAATTGGAGAAACTCGTATATCATAATGCTGGATGGGAAATTAATTGGGTTAATAGACGATAGTATCATAGCAAGAGTAACCGATAAACTACGATTACTTAAGATAAAGGGAGAGGAGGTAATGTAATACTTCTTTGTCTAGTAATTATTCGAATTTGCATAATTTGATTTTATTACTTCGTGTTTAGGTTCCATATACGATGGAAATAGCCCTGGTACCGAAGAAAAACGTGCCAGCACAGTATCCAGGATTGTACTTATTCACAAGTCCAGCTCGTATGATGAGGCCAGTTATGAATTTGGCAGCCAAAAGAATTGAATATATAGGAACATTTGAACAAATTTACTTAGATATCTGTGTTACACCCGAAGAAGCTTACGAAAGAGTAATATTTTTGATAAATATATTCTCCTTTTTTTATTCTTTGTACCAAGAGTATTATAAAATTTACTATCATAGTTGACGTCACATCAAGAATTATCGAAGACGGCATTTTTAAGTAATCTGGCAAGTCTTATCCCAATGCCAGACTGTAATCAAAGTCCACGAAACATGTACCAGTGTCAGGTAAAATTTGGAAAAATTATTGTCGATGTGGAAGATATTGTTCGGAAAGTGTAGATGTATGTATCTAATTTCACTACCTTTCAGATGGGGAAACAAACAATGGGTACACCGTGTCACACATGGCAATTGCAATCTGAAACTAAATTATACAGGCTACAGACACCTGCAACACCACTCTTTCGACCAGTACATCACGATAAGATTAATCTCGATGATTTTGCTATGGGTACTAATGCAATAGTCGCCGTTATTTCTTACACAGTGAGTAAAGCATTATGTTCAACTTACAAGCATTACTGGATTGTAAGAATTTCTAAAACTGTTGTTATTCCGTGTTGATGCTAGGGTTACGATATGGAAGATGCGATGATTATAAACAAGGCTGCCCATGATAGAGGTTTTGCTCATGGAATGATTTACAAATCCGAATTTGTTGATTTAAAAGATCAAAAAAGTTACTTTGCAAGGAACCCTGATAAAGCTGATCTTGCAGAAAAATTAGATGCCGATGGCCTTCCTATACCTGGCACGATTATCACTGAAGGTGATATCTATTATTGGTAAGCTTAAATTCATGAGTATTAATTAGTTATTAGTTCATCGAACAATTTCCGATTTCTCTCTCAACGAAATGGTATTCCTACTTTATACAACCTACAACAGCTATTACGATGCAGACCAGTCGGCGTACGTTACTGGTAAATATCACGGAAAGGAGGACGCTTATATCGACAACGTGAGACTTTGTGGAACATTACACAGTTACATTCCACGCAGAGCTTGTATCACTTTTCGTATTCCAGTTAGTAAAATGGCATTGTATCTTTCGAATAGTTCAATAACTGACTAATAATGGTTCGATATTTTAGCGTAATCCAAGCGTTGGAGATAAATTTGCCTCGAGGGCCGGCCAAAAAGGGATTTGTTCGCAAAAATGGCCAGCAGAGGATTTACCATTCACAGAAAGCGGTCTAATTCCAGATATTGTGTTCAATCCTCATGGCTTTCCAAGTCGTATGACAATAGGTATATAAACCCTACCACCCGTTGAATATATCTATTTATTTCTGTACGTACATGTCAAGTGTTTAGATTACAATTAATGTTTATATGTTCTTAGCTATGATGATCGAAATAATGGCTGGAAAATCGGCATCCATACATGGATTGGTGCACGATGCCACATCGTTTAGATTCAATGAGGACGAAACAGCAGTCGAATATTTTGGCAAATTATTGGAACACGGTGGTTATAATTATTATGGAACAGAACGAATGTACTCGGGAATTGACGGAAGGGAAATGACTGCTGATATTTTCTTTGGAGTTGTGCATTATCAACGATTGAGGCATATGGTTTCTGATAAGTGGCAGGTTCGTACGCACTACGCACAAGGACGCAATGTGATTTTGAAGCTCGTCCTTAGTATTTGCTAACCACAAAAATTTACAGGTTCGAAGTACTGGCCCAATTGATGTTTTAACAAGACAACCAATAAAAGGTAGAAGAAGAGGTGGTGGCGTTCGATTTGGAGAAATGGAACGGGATTCGCTAATATCTCATGGTTGTTCGTTTTTACTTCAGGATCGTCTTTTCCACTGTTCAGATAAAACAACGGTAAATGGACAATAGTAATAGCATCTCATTTCTCTACTATCGACGCTACTGAATACTAATGGTACTATTAATATTTCAGACTTTAGTTTGTCAAAAATGTGGAACGCTATTGGGACCTGTGATGGAAATGGCTATAAGTACATCAGGATTAAGTGATAAGACAATCTGTCGTCTCTGTGGCGACGATGAATCTATTAGAGAAGTTGATATACCATACATCTTTCGATATCTCGTAACACAATTAACATCCTGTAATATTAATGTAAAATTATCATTTTCCGAAAAATGAGAAAATTAATAGAGCATCTACATACAGTTTTCTTTTTGTACTTTCTTCTAGCGACAAGAATACTTTATTTTTCCTAACATTCCATAAACATTTTACTTACAAATTCCAGTAACATTATTCTACAAATACAGTCGTCCCATTATCCAACAGTTATGTACATTTCTTCATTTGGGTTATTAGATTTGACAACATTTTCAAGCAAATTTGTTTCGATGAATATATTTCTACACACAGTTGCGTTGGTTCTTCGTGTTGATTTATACACGCGACAACGTTATTCAACTGTGATTAGGAAGCAAGGGAAAATGTACAGAGTATAGGCAAAACTTACGATTATATAATTGTTTAAGCCTTTGCTGGTACTTGTGCGCCAGGTTTGGCTCCAGGTGCACCTGAAGTTCCAGTTTGTTCTTTCTCCAGCTGTTTCCCCAAATACTCCCTACAAATAATGCACAAAAAAATCTCATATCGTGACTATCTTATTGTTACTTCGACAATGAACTCCTATGCCTTTTTTCAATTCCATACCAGTTGTGTACCATGAGCTTTTGTACAGCAAGTAGAGCCTCGTATCTAACGTTAGGATCTTCGTGTGCTAAAAGTTGCATTACTCGTTGCTTACCTCCAAGTTGTTCAATTACACTGAAACGATTTAAAATGATTCATTTTAAAAAGCATGATTTTTTGTTTAAAAAATTCTATCAAACGTACTGTTTTCCACGTGGATAATGTCTCACGTATTCTCCTACGTCGAAGCTAGCCACACTGAGAACTAAAGGGTCCTTGCTAGTTTCCAATAAATGTACCAAAATACGCAGCAGCTCGTAATTCTTTTCATTGAGTCTACTAGCATTCTCCCGCCAGAACTTGCCAGATTTATGAACAGGAGACCATTCGAGACGGCCTGATTTCACTTCAGTGGAGTATTCGTCGAAGGAACTTAAATCTTGAACAGACGCTTGCAATTTATCGTTTAAAAATTCAATATCATCAGTGATATCTTCATCATCGAATTTACGTTGTCCAAGGATCGATAGTTGTTTTAATACTTTGCATTGTACCATGGCGATACAATGTTCTTTGGCAACTTGCCCATCCTCCACTTTTTCAATAAGATTCTACAAAGTATCGAGTGTAAATAGAGCAAAGAACATAAAGTACATACGTGTTTCGTCGTCATAACTTTATTGGTATTGCTTACCCTAAATACTGCCAAAATAATACGTGTTACTTTCTCCTTAACGGAATCGCTTAATATGTCCGCCAAAATAGGAATGACACTAAATCTAAAAGAAAAATTCAATATTATGCATTGGACTTTCAAACAACAGCTTTTTGCTCGCTGACCTCGAAATACAGATTATACATACTTATTCATTTTTTCTGCCAGCAGTGGGTTAAATGTAAGAACCCATATGCAGAAAGTAAGCTGATACTGCACTTGGAAATTTACTCTGCCTGTTAGGACGCCGAGTAAAGTAGAAATTCCATCAACCGAGACAAAGGCGAAGCGGTATTCGTCAATGCGAAGCATCATTTGTAAACAACGTGCCACAGACTGAATGTATTCATTATTCTAAATGAACATGGAACAATATAGATGATTTAAAGTACATAATTCTGTACAAATTGAATAATATAAGATAGAAAATGATGTGTGTGCACAAGAAGAATACAACATAAGAATCCTACTTCTCATATAGTAAACGCATTTTCCCTTGTTTAGATTAACCAGTTTGTATCAAATACATAGAGGAAATGCCCAAGTTTTCAATTAACATCGTCAGTTATTGATCTCTTGCTTTACGCAGAATTAATTTCACGATTACTTACATATTATAATTCAAAATATGTATATCTGTTTCTAAATTTTAGTTTCTTCTAATATTATCACCCTTCATATTTTAGACATGGCTCTTACATCAAAGGACAAGTTAAATAATTTAGTTATGCGATCCTTGGTGTTAATATTTAGTTACTGTAAGACAAACCGGATTTTGTAGTTGGTGTAGTTCATTGGCTTCCTTGTCCATACCGCTGTCTTGCTCTACTCCCGCATGCAAACTTGTATCCTGAAGAGCCTCAAACTAAAACCCCGTGTGACTTGTTTATGTGTTTAAAGAACCGAAATCCAAGAACATCCTTAACTACCTTTACATTGTACAAAGCAACATCAAACTGTTTTTCTTTTATAGTTAGTTGCGTTTGACCTTTGGCAATTTATTCACAGTTTCATTTATTCCCAACATGTTAGCAGTATTAGACAGAGATGTAAATCTTACTGTTACTGGTATACATTACAACATCTGTGTTATAAGTTAAAAAGTTTGAGTAAACACAGTATACATCGTGAGCCATCACCCTTGTTGTACACACACATAGCTATAGTATGTAAAAATGAAGCTAAGCGACAAATTAAAAGCACATAATAGCTCCAGAATATTATGTGTGGGAATATTTACATTTGTATTGTAGAAGCAAGTATATTCAAGACATTTTTGTAATTAAATCCCTAAATTATATACTGTAATAACTGAACGTGTATATTTGCTGGCTTACACTGAGTTTTAGTTGGTCCTTAAGCCATGTCAAATAGAATTGAAGATCTGTTTTTTCCATTAAATCATGACTCCAGCAAGCAAGTTTAGCAATTATTCGAGAAGTCATATTCATTATAAATCCATCTTGCCTATTTAACAAGTTTAAGAAAGGTCCCCACACCGATTCTCGTTTACGGCTTGAATGTTCTCTGAAGATTTCTACACGGTTACAATCTTCCTAAAATTTACATATAAATATTAAACTATTTACCCTAATGAAAGTACTTGTTAATTTTGATATAAACCAATATATACCTGAAGCATATCATCAATCATGGTAAGAATATACTGAATAGTCTGATCTTTTGAAATGTGACCGAGTAAATTAAGGAAAGTTTTAGCTGCCTGATGAGGATTTTCTTTGAGTTTTGCTTCTTTCACACTAGCATCACTGGTGTCAAAAGCAACTATGAAATCGTAGTCTTCCTTGGAGATCATTTGAGACCTGTGAATTATAGTATAACTTAAAACTTAGTACATCCATTTACATCCAAACAAATATTGTAATGCTGGGACTGTCAAGCTTTTCCCCTCGAAGGGACCCTGAGTCCCTGCTACCAATTCGCCCTACTACTTTGCAAAGCCACATAAGGGCCAGGTAAGGAGCCACGAGTTTGTTGGAGCCAAAACTCTGGATAGAGTGATAGGGGAAGGAGCGACTTGTGGCTCGCAAGCCATCAGTTCTATGGAGGTTGAAGCTCCAGTTAGGGTGATAAGGGAACGAGCAACTCATGGCTCAGGAACCACCAGGTTGGTGGAGGTGAAAGCTCCAGATAAAGGAAAGAGTCACAGATGGCTCGCGAACTGCCAGTTAGAAGTCCCTGTTGTAATGCATCTTAAAATTTATATAAATTATTGGTAATATTCCTGTAAAGCTGTGATGTTAAAATCCAGATCCTTACTGTAAATACGATTGCCAGTTGATCCGTTGATTCCTAATATCGGCTGCCTGCTGTTGAAGAATGCTGGTGGCAGCCAACATATCTGCAATGTTCAAATTTAAATTTAAATTTGATTATTTATCGTCAAACTGGAAATAATAACTGTGATGAAGACTGCTATCTGAACATATATTTGTATTGAACGAATATATTTGGGACAACAAATACATAATACTGTGGAGAAAAGTGGTGTAAATTTATACATATATATAATTTGCAGAGCTAAAACAAATTTAAAATAAACTACGTGTTACAAGAAAAAAAGCAGACACCTTCTCCAAAATTATAGTTAGAATATGAAATCTATCATTATTCTTATTCTGTACTTATGCTCTTTAGAATTCAAGATCTTCGAGGAAGAAGATTAAATAAATGTAGAAATAAAGATAGTATTCTGTGTTTCTATAAATCACAAAAACATATCACCGCATTATTGGGAGGGGCGATGTCAAATGGAGAAATAATTATGTTTAAAAATAATTACCAATTTTTTCGTCCGGCAAGGCCGGTATCATTTCTTTTATATTCACACGGTCAACCATTTTCGTTCACGTTCTTCAAAATCCTTGTTGTATATTTAAGTTAACACTCTGATTATTGGAAACTAAAGACCTGCCTGCAGCAGTTCACACCTCTCTCAGCTGTTGGATCACAAGACCAATGTGTTACCAATCGTACAAAACGTCAGAAAAAACGTCTCTAGAAACTGCATTGTTACGCTGTTGCGTATCTGTTGGTGTGGTATGGGGAGTTTATGTCGGTTCGATTCTCCGTGGAGTGCTGAACCGCTCTGATTGTGGCGAAGCGCGAAGAAATGAAACACAAATTGTAAAGTTAAAAAGAACGACTATTTATTCAGTAGATCAATGTAGACAGTACTGGTTGCAACGAGTTATAAAGAAGTTCTGCTCTGCGAGGTTTCTTCTTCTTTCCTTTTCGACTCTGCTTCCTCTTCCTGAATTCCTTGCTCCTCCTTTTGACTTCGTCTTGCTGTGCAGGGCCGTGGAGGTGGCAACGCTTCCGTTTCCGCGTGACAAGTCACGGTGCACGCGTGCTAAGGGAAAAGTGCGGGAGGACCAGAAGAAAACGCGCGAAAGTCCGGAGAGTGCTTCGAAGAGTAGGTGGGAGTTATCAAAGGTTCCTTTGTTTCGGGTAGGCCATGTGGAGACCGGCTCCGGGTATCGTAGAACTCGACATTTCGAGGGTTGTGTAGATTCTCTTTCCGATTTCGAATTTCGCTCTTAAACTACTTATCGCAGTGGACGGTTACAGTTTACATTGGCGGTATCTCATTTGGGATTACTAAGGAATTGAAGCTCGGTTCACGCGATAGCGTAACAATACAATGTATTGCCCAAAACTTTCTCATGATCATTCAAACATGTGTACGAGACTGACTTGTCAACTGTAAACAGTTGGAAAAACTGCAGTAAATATTTCTAACAATGGAGTGGGTCTGATTTCGGTAAATGTGTATATGTACGACTAATTTTAGGATAAAACTACTCAGTAATGTTTATACACGTATTTATTCGTATTACACGCTAATATTACAATATTCTACGGATCGCTATACGTACGCTTTCAGCGCTGGCTTTCCATAGAGTGCCCAGACGCTGCCTCATGGGCGCCCAAAAGGCGGGATTGTCGGACTCACGACGCAATACAAATACATGTACATTCAAGCCCCTTTTCTTCTTTTTCCGTCCAGCCGCCTCCCCCGACAGACCCACCCCTCGTACCCTCTAGGGGCCTATCGAAGGGCATTAGGCCTGCCAAGCTCTGAGTTTGCCACGCTTGGATGGGCGTAACCCTACATCCAGCTCAAGTACAAGTGTACCCAAATCCTGGTTTAGGATTCTATCAGGTGCGAGCACCCGATACACCCACCTAAAATTCGCCACCGTGTCAGGAAGACAACATTCTCTTATCGAAACGCGGAGGGTAACTCCAAAACAATTGTTGACATAGGTTAACCTATGTCGCCCTCACTGTATGCCCGTCAGCAGCAACCCTCTTTAGCGCCGGTCAGCATCCCAACGGGAAAAGGCGTTCAACTTTTAATGTTGCGGCTCAGAGTGCCGCAATACTAATAACGTTCAAGGACCTGCTTTACGGCACCCCCAAATGTATGCCGTTCCCGCTCGCGTATCGGCCTCTAGGTGACATTTCCCAGTTGAGCATACTGGACTCTCCGAACCTTCGGATTGTCTTACATATAGAAGGGACATTTTTGAATATGTTGTAGAAATCAGTATTCTGAACAATTTTTAAACAGCAAAGCAGGGTGTGCAGCATCATAATTCATGAAATGCAGTATCATCTCTTAGCATTTTATGTATAATATTTGCCTAATAACTGATTTCTGCATGGGACGTTTAATTACCTTATGGCTGTGTTACTGCATTGGTTCACAATCAACAGGAACGAGCACAATTGCGAGTCACGTGAACAGAATCACCCGAGTTATCCTCCATTTCCTATTGTTCCCTGGGTTATGAGCCTCTCTGTATATGTGGAGAATTTACCGATAAACTGAATTTAAGTGGCGGGAGATTTGAATAGATTTTATTCGATTCGGCATCGAATAATTAATTCATTAAGCATGCGTATATTCAATTATGCATAACGCAAACAATGCAAACCTTTCAATCATTTGAAACTCAGAGCAATATTAACCGATTTTAATAACATTTTCAACATATGTACTACTAACTGATATTTATAAAATGCAGTACATTAATTTTTACTAAAGATATTACGTAATTTTCACAAATATTCGGAATAACGGAATAAAGCACTTTTCGGAATAAAGCAAATCCTTCCGTTTAACTTTAAAAAAGGCATTTAATTCTTCCCCTTTACATTAATAAGAAATAGGAAATTTGAAGTATTAATAAGTAAGAAGACGAGTCGATTCAAACGTATATACGTAGTCGTACATAGTATGTACTATACAATTCTTATTCTCTTCCTGTAACGACCAAAGACGCCGTGCGCCGTGAGAAGCTGCATCGTATGGTAGTCCAGGATAAAAACAGGGTGTTTCTGCACGAACGTCTTCACGAACCGAGCTGGCCAGTTTTCGGGTCTAGTTATCTGGGTTAATGTTGTCCCATCTGGAGTGCCACTGGACGAGAGCATCTTCCCAAGTCTTCTTCTTAATCCTCTGCAGGGGAGTAACCCTTCCTGTAGGATCCTCTGCTTCTCCGTCAGTGTGCTGGGGTGCGCTTGAGTTAGCAAGTAGACAGTCTTTCATTAACTGCTCAGATTTATAAAAACTATCTCCAGAAAAATTTTTATATTACGCATAAACCCTAGCAGCCATCTGCGTGCAGATTGACAGCAGAACTGACAGAATCTGCCTACAAATCCGTAGCCATCTGCGTCCACATTTGGCTTGGGTTCTGCATCAAATCTGTAGCGATTCTGTTTACAAAACTTGCTAACAGAATCTATCCAAAATCTGCTATTGCAGGTTTGCCTGACAAGGTATACAGCCAATACGGATAGAATGGACAACAGATATTGTACACAATTATAAAAATATTTTATTAATAAAAGTAAATTTTTTACAGACTCCGTAGAGGGTTATAGAAAAATGCGTTTAGAGGAATGAATAATTACGTCTTGCGGCACATCAAGTTATATCAATCAGCTTAACTGTATATAGATATACATTCATACGTGTTGTACACATCAGAAACCTAACGAATAAAATCACCAAGTGCACACTTATTATCAAATAGTGTTATTAACGTCTTGTAGGTGATTCAGTTGGTACATTTTTTGTATCTAAATGAGCTTTCATTGATGGATACTGTGTATCCATAATATAATATACAGTGCGTCACCCGAAATCTGCCCACTTGAAATATCTTTGTCATCTCAGACTATGCGCGAAAAGGTTTGTAATCAAAATTATAGGATTTAACGGAATGCACAATATGGTAATAGCGGTCTTTACTAGTAGATGTGTAGAAGAGATCAGAACCTTCTTCCAGAAGGTCACTTTGGTCCTTTCAATGGGATGACCATTTTTTATGTCTGACTTCAATAGAATAGTGAATTCAGGAATACAAGTAGCAATTAATGTACCTCAAGGTGCATTTATGTAACTGAAAACTTACTGTTTCTGAAATATCTGACTTCGATAATCATATTACTCTCGATATGAAAAATATTTAAAACTATACACATTGTTATCTTCAACACTTTCAATACATTGCATAATGAGAGTGACCTATGTATCTACTCTACACAACTACTCTCAAGAAACAGCTATTACTATATTATGTATTTCTTCAAATTCCATAATTTCTATTAGAAACATTTTCGTGTATTGTTTGAAATGACTAAAATATTTCGGGTGGACAGTTTGTGGTACACCCTGTATACATACAAATATAATGGGTCCAATATAAAATTCACTCAAAAAACCTTGTAACAATAATATACATTGATACAAATCTCTATATCAATAACTAGCTGTATAAACTACAAAGTAAAATTTTCAAATAATGCCTTCATTTTTAAATAATATATGGGTATAAAACCATTATAATATTGAGGCAGCGGATAACTCAAGAACTGCTTAACTAGTAACTAATTTCAAGCCAAATTGGTATACTACCACAATTGAAGCAAGAAGTATGCTACGTACAGGGGGGAATATATTATTGATCTTTTAAATATATAGAAGCAATTAGGAAAGTGAATTATGAGAACACTATAATTTTGGTCCATGCTATATTGAACAACGAAATATGTTTCACTCACTTTCAAATCAATTCCTATTATTTATTGTCTGGCGCAGCGGTTGTACCTGTTGCATACTTAAACCATCAGGCATATGTACATCAATATGGGTAACGCTAGATTGTCAACTTGATCTGTGTGTGCTTCAATAAATGAGAGGGCAATACTCGATAACAATCCTCGCAAGAACAACGAAAAATTACCAACCAAACCTATAAAAGAATATAGATTCATTTTATTACGTACCAGAAGTGTATGAATGGAGAGTAATTTATTTTGTTTCTAGTCTCTTTTTATGCGCCGCGTATTTCATGCAAATTCGGGGTTTCCTCGTTGTACACACATACGTATTGCCACAAATTATTAAAGACCGACGACTATGCTGATGAAAAGATGTATAGAGATTTGCTACTTGTCAATAAAATTAAACGAATTAAGGTTTCAAACAAACTTATCTTAAGTTTTATTTTTTCTTATTTTTCCGAATTTTTATAAATATTTCTATGCGGTTTTAGAAAATGATGGGACGTATACCCAAGTTTTCAACTTAAGTTGTCATTTTTGGGCGATTATTTTATGTGTTGTTTTCCATAGAACGTATCTACCATATAAAAAGAGACTCGACAGTATTATTAATTAAGATAATACATACCCATGCATGTTAAAAGGCAAATTAATCCAATTTGACTAAGTATGCAAGCAATTGTTCCTTCGATTGTTTTATCTGAATTTCTCCATGTATGAAAACCCCATCTGCTACCAACAACACTAGCAGCAGTATCACCCACTCCAACCGTCAGAATGCCGCTTAGTAAAGTTAGTAACGAGAGATTATTGGTAGGCATCCAAAGTGGAAAAGATAGGCCACAAAATAAGTATAATGGCGTTAGGGAAATCAAGTTATCCTTCTCATCAGCAAATACAGAAAATCCTTGTTGTAATACTTCTCCGAGTGGTGGTACTCTTAAGTACCTCATTAACTACAAAAAAGTAGCAAAATATCAATAATGAACAATAGATTTACAACATGCAAATAAAGTCAAAGATTTTTATTAACACATTATTAACACATTTTAGCCGGGCCGCGTTGTTGTAAGTATTAACGCTGAAACCTGTAACTTAAACCTGTCGATGCAGGACATTTGAAGTCAGCGCATATGTTTTGGCTCAACTAAATATGTACAGAATAATGTAATGTTTTTCAATTATTCTACATCACTTCACCATGGTACTTCATCCGTCATACAGACATGGGAACATAGAACTGATGCCCACTTAAGATGTGCTATCTATAATTTAGAAAACGTAATTTTAATTAAAATTAACATACCTCGAGAAACATAAATAACACCATTATTATGCCACTAGCTAAATACAACAGCACACGTTCGTATATTAAACCAGGTATATACACAAGTACAGCTAATATGTGAAACATTTTTCTAACTGATGTTGTTGCTTGGAGATTTAACAATACTTGATAAGTAACAACAACTACACCTAGTAATAAACATGCAGCCCAGTATCCAATCAAGATAATCTGTAATATTTTCATGGGAATAAAAATTAATTGTCAATTCGTACAAGACTTGTTGTGTATTATTATTCGTTTCACCTTATTTGTTCTATCAAAGATAAAATATAGCAACCAAGTGACAGGGTTTTGGTCCAACAAGGCATAAATTAATGGAAACACTACGATCGATAGGACGGTGAATGTCAGTATGTAAAAATTTTTGGCCAAATGAAATGCTGGAAAATAACTAGATATTAAACACACTGCTATCACGTATAACATTGCCACCTGGAAGCAGATATTTTTAATTACAATTTATATCAAATTTATTATCTAGGTAATAGGTATCCGTTTAAAGTACCTGTAATAAAACTGTTGCAATGTCATCATCGTGAATTGGTGGCAAATGATACCTCAGTGGCAAGTTTGTTACCACAGACATTAGAAACAAAATGCAAGCGTGCGTAACTGCTGTTGCTTCTCCAATTGTAAAGCAACAAGGAAATGTGGACATTATTTGGAGAACACCCCATGTACCTAGAGTTCCAACACCTAAACCCCATGTGGTGCTCACCAACAATCCTGTTCTTATTTACCAACAAATAGTACAATTTAATTTTAATTTTACATACGATTAAAAATAATAGACAATCATTAATAGTAAATACAATTAAAACCATGTTTATAAATGGTTGTAACGATAACAATAAATTGAACAAATTGTACAGCTTAATGAAAAAGAAATACTACTAATATTCTATATAATCTTCATTCATTTATACAATAATAAGAAACAATTAATAAATTGATATACCTTTATTTGCCACAAGAAGGTACATTAAAGATGTTACTATGGCTGGTAAAAAATATATAACTTGAAAATCTCTGGCAGCAACTTTTTCTGTCGCCAATCTTATATATAAACATGTGGAACTAACAACAAGTCCTGCTCCTGTGAGGCCTACAATGAGGCAAATTTCTGAATAACTAGCATCTTCTTTTAATATAGTTAGAATTGCACTTAATCCTACTAATGTTCCCAGCCATAATCCACAGCTGGATTTTATCCTAAAAATAACTTAATCTTCATTTTTGTAGCAATTGACTTGGAACTAATTACTTATTACAACCGCTTCATCTAATTTCCATAAAAATAATATTACGATGATCATAGCAGTGGACTATAGGTAAATAGTTTATGTAGAAACTATGAAACATCTAAGTATACTTATTTTATACACTTCTATTATATTTCTTATGTTAAACGAAATATAAATTTAAATTATTAAACGATTCATCAGCATTTTCGAAATTAAAATAAATACATATATATCTTATATTCGAAAGATACATTTACAAAACAAGATTTGAGAAAATTTCATGTTTCAAAATAACATGTATATTTATTTTTAAATATAGTTCAGTTTCTCGTATATTTTACAATTTTTGTAATGAAGGGTTTAAAAAAACATTTTCAAACATAAGACATATGTAAGTGGAGCAAATAATGAATTTTATAAATTAAGTTTTAAGCAATAGTTGAGGTTAAGAAGCATCGATCTTTGTATGTATATGATTGATAGCAAACATACCGATGTTTTATACCATTATCTTTCAAACCCTGTAATATTCTTTCTTCAAAATATCCATATCTTTTTCGAAGAAATTCCATCGTTCACGCATAAGAGCAATACGTGTTTTTACACCATCAGTAACCACACCCCCACACATCTAATATGGAAAATGTGTAATGCAGTCCTGGAAAGGTCAAATTCTTTTTCCGTCGTATCTTTCGTTTTTGCGCACGTTGTAATAAGCGAATGACGGCATTGGTTAAAGTGCAATTTCAATCAACGTTTTACAATAAATTTCCGACTTTTATTACTTAATTTTTATATTTCTTTAACATGTGTTACGTGCCAACTTACTGTGGCAATGTACACATTATATCTTTTATTTTACAACTATTCAAACGCTATTTCTTATGCGAAATATTTTAACTGGAAATGAATAAAACATAGGGGTCTAAGTATACAAAATTGTAATGACGGTACAAAGGGATACTAATAATGCAATTGTATTACTTATTAACCGTTTATAAAAGTGGTAAAATGATTAAATAAGTTCAGGACAATGTACTATTATTTCACTTAATATTTTCTGTATAGGTATATTATATATCACATTAAAATTATTAATAAAGCTGAAAAGATTTGTTAAAAGAAATTTAAATCATATATATATAATATTATTAGTAATAAAGTAATTAATATAAGTGCAGTAAGTAAGTGTAGTAAAATATTTTTCTATTAGACTAATTAAAATTAAGTGATTATCTAGTCAGGCAAACCTGTTACAGCAGATTGTTTTCAGTACTTATTGGCGGGGTTTTGAAACAGAATGGGCTACGGATTTGATGCGGGATCTGTCGAATTCAGTTATTGTAGAAGATTGGCGGCCAAAACAATGCAAATGATAAATTATTTCTATGCGATTATACCCACATTTTTTTTCTTTCTATCTTTAACATTAGAGTTGTGCAATACGTATATAGCATTGAATGAAATTCCTAATTTTTATTCTCATTATTAGATCTCTTACAGTGTATTGATCTGAAGTCTTTATTATAAATAAATTTCGTAAATGATTGTAATATATGTAGAAGTAAAGAGTAAGAAAACCGCTGATTTTTTAAAGGTTCGGTATTTCAGATCGATAAAAGTGAAATATCATAAGATCGAGGTACAAGATGTTGTATGCACTACAATTTGTCTATAATTATATTTAATATAATTATTTCAAAATAAATTTTGTCGTATCTTACGAATATTTAATTTTTGTACTTATAAAAGAATTTATTTTAATGTATCGGCAACGTCATATAAAATAAAATATAATAATAAAACAACAATTGCGTACTACATAATGCCAACTGTAATATTGTAGAAAATGTTGGACCAAATCTAATTATTATTATCTTTAGTAAAGAATAATATACAATCGACAGCTCGTAAAGAAACATATCGATATTAAAATCGAGGCACCGCAACTAAATGTCGATGATCGATCCAGAAGCAAAGGTTTAGAACTTCTGGTAAGTTCTATGAAATTGATTACTTTAACTGAGTTGTGTGATCAGTTAGTTTCTGGAATCGTGTACTCCATTTAAACCAGTGGTTTCGTTGCTATCGTAAAGAGCTATTCAATTACAAAAGTACTACATAAAAACATTAAGGCAAAGTAAGTATGTACTGTTTGTTTGAAGATACAAAAATTGTATGTATTCTTATATCGCTGGCTACATATATTCGTACACACATTTATTATTCTTTGCTATATTACTGTAATCATTAATAGCTTTACGTTACTCGCATTTTATGAATAAATAAAATGCCCTATCGACACTTAGAGTATGTTCATTTAACACTTTGTCGGCACACGCAAATGTTTTTTCGTATTCAAAGAGAAAGGTAGGCAAAATTGAAGTGTTATATACAAAATATTATACTTATTTACGTTAGGATGGCCGCGATAGACATATCACCCAACAAGGATGAAGGTGTCATGAAAGAAATAATTAAAGAAGGTGTCGGAGATGAAACTCCATCAGCTGGAAACAACGTAATAGTTCATTATACTGGTACCTTATTGGACGGTACAAAATTTGATTCAAGCAAAGATCGTAATGAACCGTTTCAATTCGAGCTTAAAAAGGGAAGCGTTATTAAAGCGTGGGACATAGGTGTAGCTACTATGAAGAAAGGTGAAGTTGCATTACTGACATGCGCTTCTGAGTATGCATATGGGAAAAATGGTAGTCCACCAAAAATTCCACCAAATGCAACCCTTAAGTTTGAAGTGAGCTATTGTTTAAATTTCAATATTTAATAAAATATTACAAAATATTACAAAAGTTTTAGATAATCAAAGTATTAGCTTTGTTGTTTTATCTAATATTATAAATCTTTTCTTTTAATTAGATCGAGATGATCGATTGGAAGGGAGAAGACTTGAGTCCCGATAAAGACGGAAGTATCGAAAGGTATCAAATTGTGCAAGGAAAAGATGTAATTATGCCACAAGACGGAGCTCTAGTTAATGGTGAATATAAATTGATGAAAATTATATATTTTATATAATAATGTATTTACAATATATTTTCAATTCCCATGTACCTTTCAGTCCATTTAACTGGAATGCATAATGGAAAGGTATTCGAAGATAGAGATGTTCAATTCACTCTTGGTGAAGGTGAAGATTGCGGCGTTGTAGATGGCGTAGAAAAAGCCTTAGAAAAGTTTAGAAGTGGAGAAAAATCAAGGCTTAAAATTAAAAGCAAATATGCATTTAAAAGTGTAGGAAAATCTGAATTTGCCATTCCACCAAATGCAACTGTAGAATATATAGTAGAATTGAAAAGCTTTGAGAAAGTAAGTTCGATTAAAATATTATGATATATAATTAATTATATTTTACGTTAATTAATATGTTGATCACATATTTCAGGTTGTAGAAACATGGACCTTGAAAAATTTCGAAAAAATCGAACAAGCTAATATTTATAAAAACCAGGGAACTACTTATTTCAAGGCAAATAAGTATAGCTTAGCTATTAAAATGTATCGAAAAGTTGGCACATTTTTGATTTATGCAGAAGATTTTGAAGGGGATTTTAAAGCAGAAAGAGAAAATCTCATTGTATTGGCGCAATTAAATTTGGCTTTGTGTTACTTAAAGACTGATCAAAATGTTAAAGCAAAGGATGCATGTAATGAAGCATTGAAATTAAGTCCCCAAAATGAAAAGGCACTGTTTAGGCGGGGACAAGCTTATTTAGGATTAGCATCACCAGAGATTGCGATTAAAGACTTCCAAGAGGTTTTGAAAATCGATGGAAAGAACACTGCAGCTGCAAAGCAGATTGGAATTTGTAATAATCTAATTAAAAAGCAATTAGCAAAAGAGAAAAAGCTGTACGCGAATATGTTTGACAAGTTTGCCCAAGAGGATAAACAGGTTTGTGAGAAACAACAGTAATCTTGTTTAATATGGGCTACGGAATTCATTTCATTTTCGTTAATACATATTTTCACTGATTTGACTTTTATGTGTATCAATGTTAATGATAAATAACATGTTGTATTTATATGACAATTTGTAATAAAGAATACATATAATATACAATGACGTTGATTAAATTTTTGCGTATTCGATGTAAATGTAAAATAAATTTTGATTCCATATTGGTATGATACGTTTGACCATAAATTGTTAGTAATGTCACAGAAAGAGGAGGAGAAGCTACGAGACCAACCTGATGTAATGTGTGGAACGTTGGGTGAATGGGGGCAGGAAGAACGACCTGGTGGCAGGGATGCAACTGCCTTTGAAAAGGAGAATCCTAACATACTCATGCTCAATGCTAATGGTACTGACGAGTTTCAAAATATGTAAAACATTGTCATTTACTTTCCCATACACTGCCCAATTTTCAATTGCTAGTGACCAACTGTTTAGATTTTTTATTTCTTTATGCCTTCCAAATACTAGTGTTTTAATGGAACAAATAAAAACGCATGTTATACGATTTATTAGTATTCTGCGAAATATGGTGGTGATGCCTAGTTAAAAAACTTTCATATTTTGTGTGAGGAAATCACAAATTTCAACAACTAAAACTTTAACAATTTCTGTCTTGTACATTTCTCATAAAAATTCTATGCCATAAGAAGAATTGAGGTGCGACACATTGTATTACACGATCATTTTGTAATTTTAGTTGTACTAATTTATATTAACTCATTTATAGTAATAATATTTATACGTATAAGTCCCATTTCATAATTGTAAATGCAGTATGGTAATACGTGATAATATACAATTTTTCAATTGTTATCCTCTAATTTTATTAACGTTAATGCTAATAGTTTAGTGTACATTGATATTAATGTTACATATTAAAGGTAAGTGTTGTATCTGTCTTTGTACAAAATTTATATTACAACAAATAATCAAACTAAAATTATTTATATGTATAATCATTAGTATGTTAATTGATATAATTGTAAGAAAACCCGAGACTTTGGAGCGCCTCGCTTGCTCATCTGACAAATGTCGCCACGAGGCCGATAGGCGAGGGGGACCTGTAAACATTTCGGGGTCGTAAAACGGACCCTTGAAGGGACTGCGTCGTGGAACCGCGGGCGCGGCTTCCCGGCGGGCAAGACTGCAATGTCGGGGCACTCTTTGGGAAACGATCGACTAGAGCAGACCGATTGTATCCAAACCATTGTATCAATATATAAATAGTTATACTTATTATCGTAGACGAATTGTGCAATTTCCTCCATTATTCGTCTTACATAAGCGACTTCTTTAATTTTATATTATAATTTAATTCCGCAATTATATTATTTATATAATTTAGCACACAAATTGATAGTACTTCCATTTAATTAATTATCTATTCAAATAAAATATATTTCGTGATTTGGTATAGATAAAACTGTTAAGTATCATTATAATGAAAATTTAGTTTAACACTATTGTAATAAACGCGCGTATGCAAGTATTTGATTTGAGAGCTACTGTTTCGAAGGATTAACATTTATTTATCTGTCCATTTGTCCAAAAATTGTACGGTTTTCTAAATGCATCTACTACGAGAGCATTCATATTTGATTTCCACACTTCGAAAATAAAAGCTGAAGATATAAATACACAACTGTTTCCTAAGCAGCAGTTAGTTCGATACAGTGATAAAGATTGTGACAGAAAGTCGATAACTCTGTTGCGAGTGCATTAAACGATAACGATTTTTTTTTACTTCCCGATGTACAAGTTGTGACTAACTCGCGCCAAATACAGGTATGAATAAATAACTGTATCAGAAAATAATCGTTGCGTGTTGTTAGAGGTCTAACATTAGAAAATGTTAAATGCTAACAAGAGTTTATGCGATGAAATGTAATCGGAGGTACAATGTAAAAATAAATGTCATTGAATGTAAATTAAATTATGAAAATTAATGTTACGTCTCTTTTTATTGTTGGTTATTATGCAGTGCATGTCAGACACTGCATTATTTCTTACAATCTCATTGGTTTGGTAACGCTTCAATGAGCATCACTAACACACCCATATTCAACCCGTCAACAGTACACATTTAAGGGGATCACCGCGACCAACACGCTCATATGATCTTTATTCTTCAATAGAAGTAGATTGCTGTCGTCTGCTATAAGTGAAGTGATTGAAGTATTAATCGTCCAGTAAAATGCCCAATATTATAAACGACATCAAATTAGATTTTAAGGATGTTTTATTACGCCCAAAAAGGAGTACTCTAAAAAGTCGATCGGATGTAAGTAATATATCTTTTTTTATTAAATCTTACAAAAATGCGTTGAGGTTGGTCCTTTTCTTTTTATTCATTTTTGTTCTTTCAATACTACAGTTCCAGTTAATCTTTTTATATAGCTAATGTAATCTAAAACTATCATATCGCGTGTACCACATTTTTCTAGCGTTAATGTATGATAATCAATTCTTTTCTGCTTTCATTCGTATTAAGGATGTATCCTTAGTAGCTGTCCTTCAAAAGGCATAAGAATATGAGACTTCCACGATCTGCGAAAAATGTGTTAACTAATTTATTATCGTGCTTCAACGTTATTGCAAACTTACTATCACGGACAGATGATATTTATATGTTTTGAATTTATTATTTGGCAGAAAATGTATATCGTATTTGTGTATCGTATCGTAAAAATAATTAGACACAATTTAATTTCATTCTAGGTTGATCTATATAGAGAAATTACATTTCGTAATTCGAAACAAACTTATAAGGGAATACCTGTTATGGCCTCAAATATGGACACAATAGGAACATTTGAAATGGCAAAGGCATTATCAAAGGTACTGTTTCATTTATTTACTATTTATTTTATCACCACCAAACTAAAATTCCATGTAAGAAAACATGTTCCATGTAACATTTACTTTATGACAGCTATTTCAAATCATTGCAGAGATGAATTGTCACAGTACTAAATATAATATCACTCACTGATACGGCGTATACTTTTGAATCTTTAATATTAACAAAATTCATATTTTCCTGATAGATTGCGTCATGTTTCAGCACGGTCTATTTACTATCATACATAAGTATTATTCAGCAGAGGAATGGAAAGAGTTTGCCAACGAAAATCCAGAGTGCCTACAAAACATAGCTGCTAGTTCTGGCACAGGCAAAGAAGATTTTGAACGGTTATCGAGTGTTTTGTCAACTGTACCAGAATTATCCTTTATTTGTTTAGATGTAGCCAATGGATATTCGCAACATTTTGTTGAATACGTTAGAAAAGTGAGAGCAGAGTTTCCTAGTCACACGATAATTGTAAGTAATCGCACAAACTTTAATTATATCAGGTGGAAAAGGATGCACCAAAATTGCCCTTAATTTTAATGTTAACTGATACCTCGAATTTGAAAGTAAAACTTAATTACTGCCACTGCAGGCAGGTAATGTGGTTACTGGAGAAATGGTAGAAGAATTAATATTGTCCGGAGCCGATGTGATAAAAGTTGGGATTGGTCCAGGATCTGTGTGCACCACAAGAATGAAAACTGGTGTAGGATATCCACAATTGAGTGCAGTAATTGAATGCGCAGATGCTGCTCATGGCTTGAAAGGACACATTATTTCTGTAAATAATCATATAACACTCTTAATACGCGCAGCAGTTTTTGCATAAAAATAATTATAAACGATTGATCAGCAAAAGATATTTTATTTATAGGACGGTGGGTGTACTTGTCCAGGGGATTTAGCGAAAGCCTTTGGTGCTGGTGCAGATTTTGTAATGGCTGGTGGTATGTTTGCTGGTCACGATGAATGTGGAGGGGATATTATAGAAAAAAATGGGAGAAAATTTAAGCTTTTCTATGGTATGGCTTCGAATACAGCAATGAAAAAGCATGCCGGTGGTGTTGCTGAATATAGGTTGGTATATTAATAATTCAATTTATGGTTCGAGAACATTTGATTTTTAATTTTGTTTTGAATTTGTCCAGGTCGTCGGAGGGTAAGACCGTGGAACTACCTTATAAAGGTCCAGTGGAGAATACTGTGCTAGATATGTTGGGCGGTTTACGTTCCGCGTGTACATATACAGGAGCTCAACGATTACGCGAATTACCACGCAGAGCTACATTTATACGCTGTACACAACAGTTAAATCCAGTTTATGGACCACCAACAGAAATCTGAAGTTATTCTAATTTCTTAACTTAATGTAGTACAGATTTAGGTGATATAATACTTATTAAGTCAATTACCGAATCTATTTGCTGGCAAATAATGTTTAAGCAGAAATTTGAGAAAGCTTTAATTGACGCATATAGGTGTACATACATGTTTGATGACATTTAGACCGAATTGAAATCAGTGAGTTTAAAGGAAATAACGCTTAAAAAGCACAAACACATATTTCGTTCTTATATTTATATTCTTTGTAGAAATGTTTTGGGTTTGACTTTACATACATACATCTGCATCATTATTAGTATTTAATATACAAATGAACTATCAATAATCGAATACAACATTCGTACACGGTAATTGTTAAAATAATTATACAATTGACAGATTGTGTGTTTGATACACACATGCATATAACTTTTAATAACTTGAGTGCATGTGTACATATGTATAAAGTGAACTTGCATATTATACATGTGTATAGCACATACTATTTTCAAGCTAATATATGTATTAAAATGTACGTAAGCAAAAAGTTGTTGTGGTCGTGAAAGTATTAAAAATTTGTAATTCTGAAATAATTCATTAATAATTCTTTTGTATATAATAAAGAATTATGTTTTGAAATACGTTCTGTTATCAAATTTCATATTCGCCGAAAAAAGAAAATAGCTTTACAAACCTTATTACGAATCCATTTGGTTTCATCTATAAATTCTTGACCTTAACATTCTACAATAAAATATTCAGTTTTTCAAATACCTACTAGTTCATTTCCTTGATTAGGAGAAATGAAAAGTTAGTGCCACCCTTGTTCCTGAAACATTTTAATTACTTTTATTTATCGTTACATTTTTGTAAAGAGTTTTAGAAAGGACTCATTCAACGTTCTATGCTGATTATTATATTTAAACTTTAATAATATTAAATTAAGATTACTTTTTTAGAATAATTAATTGAAACATTAAGTTGCGTTTGATTTTTCTTACTTTACTTACAAATTTTAATTGACAAAAAGAAGTAGTGTTCAAACACAAATACGAATTTTTAAATATCTATAATACAAATAAAAATAACTTCTCTGAATTTGAATAGCTATAGTGATGCCCTTATTGTATGTCTTAAGTGCATGTAACTAAACTTAAAAAAAAGAACCGAGTTAAAATTTGAAAATATAACTAAACTGTAATAGGTAATGGTTGAGAAAACTCCATCTACTTAAAATTATACCAAACCACTGCCGGTTTAACTCATAACTGAAACAGAAAGTATAAATAAAAATTGGAATATTTCTCATGTTCTTTATATACAGTTCTACAAAAACATAAGAGAAAGATGACAATAATTTTGTAATTTAGGTACTCGTACATCTTTATCGTTTGTAATTTAATAACACAACAATTGAATAAAATATTCTTTCGGACAAATTGCTTCCGCTGTTTTTAAATATATTTGTCCAAATAAAATATGTTTTAATGTAATATCATATGTTCAACAAAATTAGTTGTATAATATGAAAAAAAATATCAATCCTGAAAAATTAAATGCGTAAACTCTTTACTATAGGAAAATAAAGAAATATATTGTACAATGCACAAAAATATGTTCCGAGTAAAAAAAATAATTTTATTATCTATGCATATCACTACATGTATAATAATTTCTATTAGTTTTCGAATAAAATGTAATACTTGTTTGTCGTTGATGTGCGAATTACGTCATTTTTAAAAAAGTATATTTAAATACATGTAACAAATTTTCATTAAAAATTTGGTGTAGTAGACACTTAATTCAGATAATGTTAAACACATTTGCTAATTAATATATAAGTAAAGAAAAAAAAGAAAAATACTAAACATGCAAGAGCAGTATTACTTTTACTTACATTGCTTATTTCTAATTTAGTTAAATGATGTTAGATCTGTTTCAATGAGTAAGATATTGCATTTCAGTAAACAGAATAACAAACCAATTATCAACCACTATTGGTAAACACATTTTTCCCCACAAAATAATATAATCATATAAAACATCGAAGTTTAAGGAACAGAAAAAGTTAGTTAGTTTTACAAATTTGATAATACCCGACATTAGCCACTTTAAATTTGTTTTCTATTCTTATAATTTTGTAATCTTGATTAAGAAATACATAATGTATTATAGAAAATATTCAATCTGATTTGGATAGAGTTTAAATAATTTTAAAGTCAGTTTTACATATGACTAGTAAAAACCATTGATAATTATCTACCATAATTAATACATTTGTGTGAATAACCATTGGATAAAATTAGCAAATAATATAGTATATGGTTATAAACTGTATGCAACAAACAATGATTCGATATGCCATCCATTACTCTCCAGTTTTGCAGGTCCCGATTCCTTTGAATATAAACACACACACACACACAGAATGCTGAATGAAATACTTAAAATAGTAAATCCCATTGTTGAAATTTATCGGAGAGCAGGTAAACATTCCTACAATTGGCAGCTCCAAAAATCTAAAATCGTAGTGGTGTTTGACAAGAAAAAGCAAAGGAACTAAGGTAAAATTGTATTTAGTATTGTTATAATAGTATTATATGTGTGTACGTAGCCATCATATGTGTATCATATTCTCTTGCATACATAATTGGTAAAACAATTTATAGACAATAAGAAATGAATCTTAGCTGTCCTTACAGCCATTTATATTATAAAGTTTTCCTAATTCGCTAAAGCCAAATGTTTCATGAATGAGCCAGTGAAACATAAATAATGACATATCGGAATAAGTATCTAAATGTTTCTCTTATCAATATATATCGGTAAGGATAATTTTTAGTATCTTTAATGATTAATGGGAAGCATAACATGGATATATGTATATTGTTGCAGATTCCTGGTTCCTGTTTCTGACCTGCTGCTTCACCTGCCAGTTTCAATTTATGTTACAATCAGGCGTTATGGAACAAAAATGCATACAGTAGTATAAGTAGAACACAAGTGGACATCATGTTGATATTATATATTATAATGTTCAGTATCTGGCATTCTCGTTACTTAAAATTAAAACCATTGAGTATCCTACAATATGTATATATCTATGTATATAAAAAAAAACACAAAATATTATAGTATAAATAGAACATAGTTGGTTCTAGTGGCATTTTTGAAAAATTTATGGATTTTGTGAAGCGATAAACTATCGTAATTTATTGTAAACAGTATATGAAGTTACAGCAGGCATTAACCACATCCCGATGGGAACTATCTGAAAACTATCTGAAATAAACAAACAACTATAATAAAACACACGTAGCATATATAAATATTAATGTACTTTCAAAGGTGTAAAATATATATGTATCGTTCCAATATTCAAATAAAACATCGAAATATCATAAATTTATCATGTCTATAAACGTTTGAATCCCTGAAAGTATCAACCATTATCATCACCGGTGTGGCATTCCCTTCTTCTTACACCATTGATTTTTTCATAAATAAATAGTAAATATCAAGCCAATATAAATGTAAGTGGTTGTTAAATAGAATAATATGTAATTATTATATACGAAAATAACAATTTCATGTTATTGCCAAATAGTTTCTTGTGCGTTATAGTAAATCGGAAATATTGTATAATATTAAAAGAAAAAAAAAAGAAAACAGGCACATTTCGCTCAATTACGTTTTATACTGAAATGTTTATATGTTATTAAGACATAATGTATATAGACAATATTCATGAAATATGAATAATTGTTCTTGTTTATGTACGTATCATACGCGTATAAAATAAAAGCTTTCTTTATTATTAATTTAGCAATTGTAAAAATGGATATAATATCCTTTTAATTTCAGACTTTCTAGTTACATCAAATTAATTTATATTAAAGGTGTTTTTACTTAAAAATCTCATGAATATTTTGTTACGTTCATGAATAAGTTAACAATACATTATTGTACAAACCTTTGTATATTCTCAAATAATGTTTTCCCAGTCATTTCTGAATGTTTAAAAATCGTATATTTTTATTGCACTCAATTTTACATTGACTTAATATAAAATGAATATTTAGAAAAATTGTATGACACAGTTAAGGATTACGGGAGAATGCGAAATACACCGCCATTGGAGTCAGAAAATTCTTATGCTAAAACACTTATAAAATGATTTTGTGTTATCTATCTATTTAAATACTATAATCGTAATTACGAACATATTACAATTAAACTTTTATGTCATACAATTTTCTAATCATTCATGAATACTTATTTACGGCACGCGAAAGTTAATACTTACATCTAACAGTTTTCTTGATGGAAGTTTAACTTTCTGTATTTGTTTGCGAATATGGGTAGTTCTGATAGCCTGTCGGGAAAGATGGATTTTGTTGACCGGCTTGTGGTTGTGCAGTAGATCCAGCCCCTGCTGCATAATAACCCGTTGGTGTTGAACCAGCATTTATCGCCGGATAACTGCCATAAGCTTGTGGAAATGCATTAGGGGTTCCACCTGCCGGACCCGATTGACCCTGCATACTTTGTTGCATTTGTTGCTGAGCCATTTGGTTGTTTTGCATTCCCAACTAAAAACAAAAAAAAATATATATATTACTTCACCATTTTTTACGTACAATTCACTTTATTATAATTTTTCTGCATATTTCCTTATTATTGACGTACCTTGCCTGCTTTCATTTGAGCTTCTATAGCTTCAGCTTCTTTTATTTTACCAATACTTCTATAATATTCTGCCCATTGTGCACTATAATCAGCTTGTCCTCCATTCTGTGTAGCTCCAGCTTGTTGCTGCTGTTGTGGTTGTGGCGGTTGTTGTTGCTGTTGAGGAGCTGGACCAGCACCACCACCCGCGGCTGCATTAGGCTGATTTGGCGTATTTCCTATATAAACAAGTTCATAGTTGTATGTTTCATCCGATCATTGACTTCAGCTTTTTTCCCCAAGAAAGTTTGATCGTAATAGCTTGCCTGGCTGCTGATTATGATCTGGTTTTCCTTGTTTTGCTTGTTGCTCGATCATATCTGCTTCTCTATGCATACCGAGTGATCGATAATATTCTGCCCACTGTGCGCTATAGTCTGGTTGCCCTGTTTGCGGATTTACCTGAACGGGTGCTTGATTTGCGGCACCTCGAATAATACGAAATATATAATAAATAATTTACATGTAATTTGTAAATATCTATATTCTTTTTCCATATAGAATTATGTATACCTGCATCGGTAGCTTGTGGTTGAGTTGGCCAGGCTTGATAAGCTGTTCCTGCATTCCACGTTGGATTATATCCAATTGCCCCTTGCGCGCCCGTAAACGATGGATTCGCTGGAGCCTTTTTTTAAATTTAAATCGATGCAATAAATAAATAATACTAGCCCTTTTATTTATCGTACTCATTCAATGATTGTGTTATCAGATATTTACCATGCCTAATTTTTCACTAAATATTCTCTTTGCATGTTCAACTTGCTCCGGATTACCACGAATTATAAAAATCTTCTCGTTTTCATTACTTTGATTTCTTCTATCTAGTTCGCAGTGTGCGCCTGTTTGCTGGTTTATTTGTTTAATAGTTTCACCACCTACAACAATCGATACAATTGTTTGATATATTGATTGAAAATGGCTATTTTATATGTATCATATCTGTGCATTAATTAAATCTCACCTTTTCCAATAATAATACCGCACTTTGATGAAGGAACAGTGAATGTTGTTTCTATTTTATCTTGCATAGGTCCGCCTTGACGTCTGTCCCACCCCCCATATTCATTTGGATTACGATTATTGCCAAATCCATTGCCCCGTGGGCCACTTCGCGCTCCCATATTGCTTCTACCGTCGTCTCTTCTCTAAGAAAAACATATTTGGGAATAATACAAATTTAATTTATGTACAATATATATAAATAATAGCAAATCGAGGACCAGCCGTAAATAATGTTTACCATTACGCTATCAATGAGTTCTTGAATACGTTGACGGACTTGTTCTACAGCTTGATGCTTGCCAGACACTATGCATTTTCTATCTCCAGGTCCATCTTCTCGTCCTTGTTGGAACTGGACTCTTGCGCCAGTTTCTGCTTGTATTTTTTTAATCATGTCTCCACCTTTACCAATAACCACACCCACAGCTGCCCTTGGAACAAGTACCTAATAAAAAAATACATTATTTATTCATACAAACTTGTATACATGAGAATGAATATGTTTTAAATCATCTTCCGTAAATATTAACGATATGTTTATAAAAGATGTACCTCTACTCCATCAGTGGTTCCAGGACCATGATTAAAACTGCTATCATTCGAATAATTTCCACTTCTATCGCTACCTCGTGCACCTCTGTGAAACATTTGCATTTCTTTTTCAGCTATTAATTCATATACTAATTGTTTGGCATATTCGACTTTTTGTGGGTCACCAGTTATCCTATATAGAATGAAATATATAGCACTTTTTTCTTCTTTTTGTTTTTTTTTTAATTTGTTGCAGAAACAACGTTGAACTAACCACGACTTTTATGAGAAATAAATATCTGAAAATGGCAATCATCATTTTACCTTAAAGGTTTTTCTTGTTCCTGTGAAGGTCCCTCTTGGATAACAACCATTTTTGCCCCAGATTTCTCTTGAAGCTGTTTTATCGTTTCTCCCCCTTTACCAATAATTAAACCAACTTTTGGTCCAGGGATCATTATTTCAACAAAACCTGGATGACCCATCATACTGCCTCCTCCACTTCCACTTATATCACCGATACCTTCGGTTCTACTTCTTTGATTTACAATGGACAATACCAATTCTTTTGCTCGACTGAAACACACACAATTTCAATGTGCAATTTAATTTTGAATAATGCCTAGTCTGAATATACTCTATTAATATACAATAATGTAATTTGTTTGCAACACATAATGTGATGTCTACTGTGTGCCAAAATATTGTACAAGTCATGAATGTCGCATAATTTTTTCTTCGACAAAGAGTTATTTCTTAAGTGTATATAATAAAATAAAATTTCATATTAAAAATGTATGCTTAATTATGAGCAGATTTAAATTAATCAAAAAATTCAATTTTCTTCTCGTTGCGATTAACACGTCCCCATGCATATCCTATCCTCCTTCCATCCTTCTTTCTCTCCATATCCTATTGAAAGCAAAAAACTATTAGTAAGTACAAAATGATTAAATTAAAAGCCACAACGTAGTGATAATTTCTCATTGAGAGAATATTCTGAAGCATATATGTAATGTCAAGTATGAGCCCGCTATTCGCATCCAGGAGCTAAATAAAGATTCTGTAAAACATTTGACAATTTCAATATGCAAAAGCATGTGTGACCTACATTTAAGAAATGCATGTTAACACAAGAGTGATAGCATATGGAGTATACTAGACACACGCAAACTATATCTCACCAGTACTACTTGTGCTTGTGGCACATTTTTCTAATAACAGTCAGTGTATATAAAGCATTATAATCATATATTACAATAACACCATCAATGTAGTTTATAAAACCATTTTGTGAAAAATGAAATAGTTGATACTTTCAGGTATTTCTAGGAGATTTTACAATGGAACTAAGGTGGATGATTTGTTATTTAATAAATTTGTAATCTAATCAAATTCCTATATATCAATTGCAAAGGAGGATAGCAGGTTTTGTTTTCCTGTACATGTGTTTATACGTGAAACATGTACACGCATACATGTAAATATACATATTTTATGTGTGCACATATAGCTCTATGGACATACAACTATATGCACAGATGTAAAAATATATATTTTGCAATATGTGTGTAATCGATAAGTGCCACGAAGTAATCCTTTGTTCTATGCACAAGTTTGTAAAATTGGAAAGAAATTGCATTGCATACAAAATAGTTAAAATCAACAAAATAAGAAGGGAAAAACAAGTTACTTGACAGCTTCTCGCGAGCCAGTTAATGTGCAAACACGTTCGGGTTGCCCGCCACTTTCTGATGCCATTTGTATTTTACATCCTGTTTCGCTCTGCAATCTTGTTATTTGTTCTCCACCTCTGCCGATTACTGTAAAGATATAATTATTAATTATATAATAGAACATTTGAGAACCCTTCACATTATGTACTCTTGTAAGTTACAGTAATATTATTCATTTATTGTATCAACAATATTAATTACAGATTCAAACGGGCATATTATGGAAGGACATTAAAATATTGTATTGCGAGACAAAATATGAGAATTCCTTTTAATATAATACATAAATTTTAAGAATCTCTAAGACAGTGCATGAATATATATTTGAATATATGAATATATATTTAATCGTATATAATGAATTATTTTGAAATAAGACGCATATATATATAAATTAATTTTTTATATACTTACTTAAACCAACCATGTTATCTGGAACTCTGATATCTTCACTACAAATACCTCCTACATTTCCAAGTGGTCCCGAAGAAGATCCTGCTTGACCTCCTCTTCCTGTTTGATTACTCGATTCCCCTATCGAATTACTGCTCGCTGAACCACGAAGACCAATCAACGGATCTGATACCAACGATGCCATTTTCTTTGCCTCGGGTTCTAAAAACGATAAACCTAGTTTCATGAAACTATATTATTTTACTTGAAAAAATGGTTTGTAATACAATATTTTCTTCTTCCAAAGAATTTTTTAGTCACGCAATTATTAATAACATTTAAATAACATTACCTGGTCCATCTTCAAGGGGACGCTTTAGTTTAGCATCTTGATTATTTTGTGCACCAGCTGGATTGATCTTTGCGGCTATCTAAACAATAAGTATGCTTTGATTATTGATAGTTTATAGTTTATATACGCATCTTTAACTTTGCAATCAAAATTAAAGGGTTTTAATTTTGCAGTAATTAAATTGTAGTTCCTCGATACGCTTCTTATATAAATAAATAATCATACATATATAAGTACATGTAAATCATATCATTTGAGAGGCAGTAAACAGAATACTGTAAACGAATTATTTATTAAAATTAGAAATATCGTAATGCATATTGTTGTTAAATTTATTATTCACTGCTATTAATAAATGAATGAAATGTTAAATAACAAGTCTATTACATTAAACGAAAATAATTATTAATACTAATGCTTAGCTATTTGTTTATTAACGATCATAGTCGACGTATGGTCTTCACGCCTGATGTAAAGTGTTATGCGGCCTACTTACAGGAATTCGATTTAGTTATTAACCTATAGTGTATTAATTTTGCTTATTTGCCTACCTGTTTCGCACGTTGTAATGCTGCGGCAAAAGCGGAACTTTGGCTAAAATTTTGAGGCGGAGCAACCGCTGAATAGTCACTCATGATGGAACATGAAGCAGCAATACGAATAAAACTATTCCTATTTTTCTTTTTGCAAAATGTCTATGTATAATTGACGCTACGTGTTTCACACTAATGTGTAACGCTTAAAAACGTATTTCACAGAAAATATAAATACTTTTAACACACTGCTTTGAAAGTACACAATACTATAAAGCAGAGGTTTATGAGTGAAAGAACTGTGCTTTCACAGAAAGAACGGCACAGCGCAAGCGTCGGTCATAGAATACAGAATTTTGAAGATGGTTATTATTTCAGAAGTTGGCAATACCTTGGCGGACATTAAATAGATAATTGAAACAGCACGAAATTTTTACTCCACGATATTGAAATTACACTTATGGGTGCTTACTTATAGTTTTAAATATATAAGCAAGCAATATTTTGCAGAATAAAGCGTGTACAATTTTAGATAAACAATGAAAATTATTTTTTCGGAGACTTATGTTTTCAGCTTGTGTAAATATGTATATACGTGTAAATATGTATATATGATTATATGTGTATAATACTACAGGTACAGTATTTAAACTAAATAAATTTAACTAAAATACGAATTTAAATTAGGAAGGCTCAAAGCAAAGTTTGATATTTTTTCAATCAATATTTTCCTACATATTTGGTCCATATATTATCTACTGTTTCTTATATGTCATGTATATATTATATATATGTATATTACATAGAAGGAAAATGTGGTATGACTAATATTGTTATCGAATATGTTCAAAATAATTATGCATCATGATTTAACCATAAAACGTAAAAGTAGAAAACACTTATGCTATATATATATTGATAGACGTATATATATATATATATATATATATTTAATAATTAAAATATCGATTTACTAATCCATGAAATTACACCAATATAACATACAGTTAGTTTGCATCTTTTCGGAATGTAGCAGTCTATATAATGTTATTTAGATTTTATCAATAATATTTTATCTGTTGGTAAATGTTACATAAAAAAGAAAGTGATCTTTACATACGAAGCTATAATGTTTATTCCGCAAAACTTCTCCAAAATTCAACTTATATTTTTATGAAATCCCGAAATTTGAAAATTGAAATTAATAGTTTGCTCTATATAATCAATGGAAAAACAATTTTCTGAAATAAATTTCGCAGAAGGTTTCGATAATAGTCTAATGTTTGCCACTTAAATGTAATGACAATATTATACTTACACTTTTGGGCATCTTATGTAAATAACAAATTTGTTCATATATAATTATTTTACATTAATCGATTTATTAATTTACAAATCTATTATAATATATTCGGCATACAGGAAATAAAGTTAACAGTTTTTATTTGCGAACGTGAAATGCCATCTGTAAAACGCGACAAAGTACATACACACTACTATGTTTTTATGCTGTGTTCATATAGTTATAAAGTTTTGTTGATACGTTAAGTCACAACCTTCTCTAGTACTAGCCGTGCTGAACAACGTGGCAACACCGCATGTTTACCGATCGGGAGTCCTATTTTCAGTAATGGGAGTCTTGTACGTGGGATTACAATTAACGCTTTTTTTCATAGAAAATTGTGTTAAAGTACACAATTCTTTATTAATTATGTCTGAGGAATATATAAATATTATAACTATGGTAAGTAGAAGTGATATTAAAGTATACTAATAGTTATAAATGTGGTATACATTTTGTGGACTCTCGATATGGCTTGGTGATGTGATACATAATACTGGAAATATTTTACAGTGGTTTTAAGAAAATATAAGTATGAAGCAAAATAGAATCATCTTTGAACTAAAAGGCAACATTTGAAAATGAATGGAGTGATATATAAGTTAATAGAAACCTGAAATAGACAGAATTATTGATACGAAGTCAAAGAGGTTAAGTGAACACGGAACGAGGTTGGATAATTAATTACTGAAGGGATGGTTTATACAGGTAATTATAAAATCTTCACCACTGATGCATGTATCAGAAAATGCTAAATGATGTGCCTTTGATTGAATATTAATATATGTTAATTTACATAAAATGTGCTTATGATCTTCAGGTTTTAGAAAGTGATTCCAAATTGGTACCATTTATTATGGCTACCATTATTGCACACATATGAGTAAATAAGGTTATTACTTCTTCTGTAGGAATGGAAAGACCGTTTGTAAGTGATCAAAATATAGATTATTTATAGTTGTACCTTTATCCTTCGCAATCAATTATTTACATATATTACAATTAAATTTTTTAGCATCGGAATGGAATCCATAACTGGATATATAGTTATAATATAATCATCTACAACACACGTGGATTAATATTCGATATCGAAAATTTTTGAAAATCCATTTACATCAGCAGAAAGATCATGAAGATTATTAATATTATTCCTATACAATTGAGAACATAACAACACTGTGGTATTATGAACTAATAAATCTAGCATAAAATTTGTGAATTTTTCAAAAATTATGCATGTATATAATGAATATAAACTTGTATAAAATTAGTTATGATACTATTAAAATTTTATTAATGTTGGTTTTATCTATTGAATAAAGCCCAGTTAAACAAAAATTATCTCGTTTAAGTTCTGGGAATGTATTGTGGAATAGAATGCCACTGATTATACAAGTGTTTATATTAAGAGGGAACATAGGGTCCAAATGCTCAAAGCTTCTCTTCTAAATTCATTCGATAGAGTTTCTTCTTTCAATAAGGACGTACCTTCCCTTTACAATATAATAAAGTTTTCTTTTATTAAAGTGATTTAAACATTATCAAATTTCCTCATAATCTAGTTTTCCAATAATTAATACTAAATTGAAATATATTGAACCCATAATAGCTTTTATTAAATAAATGTGCTATACACAAAGATTAAGACCTACATAGTTAATAAATGAAACTTCCATTCACTACTGCACTCACTTTTGTATTTTAAAAAATTGCCTACTCACAATAAGTACACATTGATGTGTAAACATTCGAAAAGTAAGCGGGAAAGTGAGAGGCCGGTATGGAGAAACTGAGATTCTGGTAGGGTGGGTTGGGTTAGGTATACTGATATATATAGCACAGCCGGACTCTCGCCATGTTGCCATTTTTACCTTCAGCACGGCTAGTACTAGAGAAGGCTGTGCCGTAAGATAAAGAAATCGCCAGTCACTTATTAGTTAAATGATCATTGTAAACGATAGTTAAGGTGCATGGACTTCTTCTTTGAAATTCCATATATATTTTATTGAAATTGTATAATAATGCAAGTGTCACGTTTGCAACCGTGTATTAACTTACAACTTCCGAACGAGGAATTAGAAAGAGTTATCGACAAGGCTAAGGATTGGGCTCTTATGCATGGTAATAATTTCAAAAATGTCCAAATAATCAACTGTTTACTAATTGATATATATTGTTAGAAGTATAAAATATAATTTGAAAGTATTCACTTCTTCCTATTTTTTAGGGATCAGTATGAGATCAACATCATCTTTCAACAAAAATCAAGTACAAGTTTTACCATTTACTTTATTACCATCCAGTTTTCCTAAAATAAGTTTTGAGAAAGCAAAAAGCATTCAAGTATTGTTAAACGAACTGACGCATAAGGTAGCGCACGATCACAATTTTCTTACGAACAGTTTGAAAAGGTATACAAAAGGAAAATACAAACAAGTAAGATCCTTTCAATGTTTGTGGTAAATAATCATTTTATTCATTTTAGCACAATTGAAGCAGACCCATTCACAGCAAGATTGTTTAACATATACAAAACTGTCCATAAGGAAGGATTTAGTCAAGTAAACCATTACTTTTCTTAATTGATGTAGATTGGTTCTAATTAATACATTGATTGGCATTGGATGACGCACATATAAGTCGTTCAGGTTTTTGAATTTAAATTCGCATGACATGGAAATGCGACATCATTGAGATTTTCTCATATCTGTCTGAAAATAAGTTTATAAAACTCTGTGTATAGTCCAATTTCTTTCCAGAATGCCTTTACAGATTTTCCACCACGCAAAACTATTGTATACCATTTCAACTTTTTGTTTCGTGCAGCTCCAAATGCTCCGATGTCAATGTGTTAATAAAAAAAAACGAAATGTTCTTTATGTATATTCCTCTTTTAGAGCTTAAGCCTGGGCTTGCTTCGATCAGATTATATGTTACATGAGACTCAGATAAAACAAGTCGAGTTAAATACGATTGCAAGTAGTTTTGGCGGAATAGTTACTGTTACTTCAAAGTATCACAAGTTAGTTTTCCATAAAAAAAACTTTGTCTCCAGAGAAAGGTTCATCCGATTGAATATAATGTGATTCAATTTTTAGATATATTCTGTCAGAATTGGGGCATGCTGATAAAATAAAAAATGTAGGTATCTGTTGCTCTTAGGTAATTGCATATTGTTAAATATTACATCCTTACTGATATTTAGATTCCAGATAATAATCCTAACAATGGCCTGTGCAAAGGCTTAGTACATGCATGGAAATTGTATAATAATGAAAAGTATGTAATTAGAACTGTGAAATAGAAATATTAAAATGTAATTCATAATTATTATGCAATTTTGTTGCAGGGCCTTAATCTTATTTGTCATTGAAAATATTACTCATAACATATGTGATCAACGATTCCACGAATTTGAAATTAATGAAATCAATCCTGATGTCAAGGTAATTAGGAGAAGTTTAAAGGATTTAGTATCTGTTGCAAAACTGGGACCAAAAAACGAATTACTAGTGTATGTAATTAACTAAAAGATATTTATTGAATATAGATATATGCATGTATTTGCTATGTCCTTTTTTGTATTGTATAAAATGTCTTGATCACACATAATGTACATGGAACATAAAGATACAGTCAGCGATTTCCTTAATTCGTTTAAATTTATTATCTATATTTGCAGAAGAAGAATGCGTTGCATAATTGCTGAAAATGTTTTAGTGGTGATTTAGAAGTTGCTGTAGTCTATTTCCGTTCTGGTTATGAAGTCGAGGCTTATGCTACAGAACGAGAATGGGATGTTAGATTACTAATTGAACGTTCCCGAGCTATAAAATGTCCATCCATTCATTATCATCTAGCTGGCACTAAAAAGGTATGTTTTAAAAAGTATGGTCCAATGCTAATCTTATAATAATTATGTATGTATACGAAATGCACAATATTTTCTAGGTACAGCAATCATTAGCGCATCCTGATGTGCTCAGGGCATTTGTAAAAGATGATAATACAATAAAACAAATACAAGAAGTATTTGCCGGCCTTTATTCGTTAGAATTTGTACGTATTACATGATATATAAAAAAATGCACAAATATGCTATTACGATGATGTGATATGTTTTACTTCCGCATGTAAATAGAATGATGAAGCAGAAACAGTAATTGATAAAGCTATATCCGAACCAAAAAAATATGTACTAAAACCACAAAGAGAAGGAGGTGGGAACAATGTTTATAATGAAGATATTAAGACAAATTTGCTATCTATGAGAGGGTCGGTAGAACGAACTGCATGGATACTAATGGATCGTTTCTATCCACCTGTGCAAACAAATTATGTTGTGCGTGCTCATAACGAGCCATTTGAAGATAATCATTTACACTTCTCTGATGTAGTATCAGAGCTTGGAATTTACGGAGTCGTTATAGGGTAAGCAGTAAGATACCATTATTGAATCATCATTCGTGACTTATATTGAATGACCATGAATTTGTTCTTTTACAGGGACGAAAAAAACATTGTGTATAACGAAGAGGTAGGACATATTTTGAGAACAAAGCCACCAAATGAGAATGAAGGTGGTATTGCAGCTGGAATTGGTGCTATTGATAGTCCTTATCTTATTAGTTAACGCAAGTAACATTTATTCGATATAGTTAATGTAATTTCAAATTATCAGGAAATTATATTTCTACGTGACTTGGCGTTAATAAATTTTATCTTTGGACCATAATATCTTTTATTACTAAATTCCATTCTACTTTAAAGAAGGAGCAAGGGAAAACAAGTAAGTTGTTTAGAAAAGTAAAAAAAAACTGTAAATTATTTATCATTTTATTTGTACTAAATATTATAAAATATTTATAAATTATGCAAATAATGGACAGCTAAATGCAGATTTATAAAAACCAAATTACGAACGATATATTTACTGTATTAGTCGAATATTCTGTTTATACATGGGACCTTCGGACTCATCGCCCGATCCATCGAGGTTGATAATTTTTATTACCTGTTTTTCCTTTTCATTTTTTTCACCCGCTAGACTTTCACTTTGATTCTGTACAGAAAATATAAGTTATTACTTGTAGCTGAAAATAATGTAATTTTCGCAACGGTAACCGGCCGTGAGGATTTCACCTTTTCTAATTCTGTAACTGGGTTTATGTATTCATGTTCTCCAGGTGGTAAACCGGAAATGAAATTAATAGTGTCTACGAACTCATGTTGATCGTACGATGGATTCTGAAATTGAATGCTGAAACTAAAACAAAAATAATTAACACTTCATCCATAGACATGACCAAAGAAAATATTAATTATATATAGGTACCTAACATGAAATATTTCGTTAATTTACCTCAAGCTATTCTTTTTCGAGAAGTTTGGTTTCATTTTCTGGTAATAAAAGTAAGCAGTTGCAATTACGATACACATTAGTATTGTAATTATTATACCAGCTAACGTTCCACTTTGTTGTTGAATATTCTCATTCTTTCGACTAACTGTACTCGAAGCAAATGTGATCTTTGCATTCGTATCCGGCGTGCAAATATTCTTGTGATCTTTCGGATATCCATTGTGACAAATACAGGCAGGTGCATTATTTTGTAAAACGCACATGAAATTGCATTTATGATTCTCGCAAGCGTTCTTTACTGTGTAATGGAATACATGAAATGTTCATTAATTTAATACCGACACAACAATTTACTATACATATATTCCAAATATTATGCTCAATATCGTTTAATCTGCGATTGTAGTAAATAATGTTTGTCAACCCACCAATGGGTTGCCTGGTTGTGTGTAAAATGCTAAAATATTTGTCGATATTCGATTTGCCAACGGGAATCGTTGTACATGATTTGTCGCCGTATAATTTGCATTTTTTTATATTCCCAGTGGTACCCACCAACCAGAATAAAGAATCTTCGTGTATACTAATACTCAGGGCTTGATGAACCTAAAATAGCGCACGTGAGAATGGTGGAGGAAAATTTCGAATTTATATATTTTTTGCATAAATCCGATGCGGATACTCACATGTGTTTCTAAAAATAACGCGCGATTAGACCCGTCAAAATCTGAAGATTCAATGGTTTTGAAAACTGTATCTGCCCAATATAATCTGGACCTCATGTAATCGATTGTCATTGCGAAAACAACACCAATATTTCCATGCACTATTACTATCTCGTTGGTACCCGTCATGCTGGACCGATATATTTCTGTTGTTGGTTTATCATAAAACACCCAGAAAGTTTGACTCCAAAATAACCATCTTTGGGCAAAAAAAAAGACAAAATTATTTGCATATTCAACATTTAATAATATTAGAAACCCGGAAAAATTTTCAACTATGCTGATAAACGAGTATCTTTACGGATAGTGTACATTTTTAAGTAAGAAATTTTTAAATTCCACAATTAAAAACTTCTCTATAATATTATGCTATTACAGTTTCTATGTTAATTAATTTGTTCAGAATTAACTGCATCATTTTATTACTTAATTTCTTTTTTAGCACATTCGTATATAAAATTTATATTTATTTTAAATAAATTATAACGTACCCATTTCTCGGATCGACAGCGATCGACATCGCCCTATTTTTTGTTCCAATTGAAACCACTTTAGCACACTTTTGCTCTTCCAAATTGCACACCTAGAGATTATTGGGAAAAAAATTTTAGCACACGTGTAATATTAATATTTTAGGGTGAACAATAAGTATTCAGTACCTTAATAGTGCTGAAATGGTCGTTATCATTAAAATATACATTGCTCGTGATCCAATCGACGGCAAGAGCTTCGGGTCTGCCAAGGCCGGTAACAGTTTTTCGTTCCTTCCTTTTCAGGTCTAATTTACTTATCATACCAAGAATATCTGGAGACAATAACAATAACGTGATCACTTTGAAAATAGTAATTTCAACCGAATAATTATATTTTAGGAAAATTAAAATTATTTTTTTTTTTTAAAAGGTAGCGCAATTATATTGCTTTATCTCTCTTTCCGTTTGCAGCAGTTTTGCTTTTCTACGCACTCAAGAATTGTGAATTGGTTAAAAATAACTTATCGTTACCGAATTGAACAACATTTTAATTTGACTGAATTTTACCATTGCTCCAGTAAATGCTTCCTTCTCTCGTGTTAACGTCAATCCCACTTATTTCGTTATTTAATTCTTCATGAATAACTTGAATCGAATTTAAGTTTTGTGATAACTTCCTAATATCCGTGCCAATAACTGCGATTATCTCCATTTGTGGCCCTACAATAACAGTTCCTCGCGATAAGATTCCAATGGATCAAGTGTGCAATTAAATACCTATGATAGAATTAATGCAACAATTTCCTACCAGCCACTTTGCAAGAAGTTTTATCATTTCGAATAACGTATCCTTCGTTGCACGAACAGGTGAAGGATCCATTATTGTTGTAACAAAGTTGTGAACAGGCATTATTTTCGCATTCATTAATGTCTTCGCAGGACTTCATGTCTCTGCTCAACCTATATCCACTTCTACAATCACAAACTGGACCTTTTGGTGTCTTGTGGCATATGTTTGTGCAAGGATTATTCTGGGTACATGAAGGTGCTGTACAAATATTTCAAATTCACTTGAATACAGTTGAATACAATTACATACTCCCTTTCAATGCTATAAAATTATTTGAATAGAAAGAAAAATGTAGGCTCAAAATATATTGTCGTTCTGTTTATGCAATACTGGAAGAACTTTTAGGTGTTAAGAGTTACATATTATTTGTATTTTAGTTAATATAGAATTATAACTATTAATCCCAATTATTACAAATTAATATTAATAGATTATAGTACCGGAATTTATCAGTATTTATTTTACAATGTCACATTACCACATTCTCCATGTTCATCACTCTGGTCCAAGCAATCGGTGCTTCCGTCGCACACCTTATCGAAGGGGAGGCACTGCCCATTCGAGCACTTGAATTCTTTGCAATTAGAATTTACATTGATGCTATTCGGTGTCGAATTACTGCCATCACAATGTTTTTCGTCCGAACCATCACCGCAATCGTTGTCCATATCGCATACCCAGCTTTTATCGATGCACTTCTGATTATCACAAACGTATTCTTCAATTTGACATCGAACGCAATTACGTTCATCATCATTCTTTGGACAATCCTGAATACCGTTACACCTGTGAAATTAACAAGAAAGGGTATCGAGGATCTCACAAAATTTGTACGTCTAATCAAATAAAACAGGTCAAACAATATACAATATGTCAAAGTGATTAACTCCAGGAAACAAAAAGTGGAGAAAATTGACAAATATATAAGTACATTTCTACATTGTTTTCTAAAATTCTTTATAAAATATACATATATTGTAGAATTTATTATTAGAGATCAAATTCATTTAGCGCATTAAGTCAATCGCATTTGCTTCTGATGCGAGTTGTTTATTAATCGACTGTTATACACAGTTCAGCGGGCAATTATTAAAGAAATTTATTTTAAATTGAGTGCCAAGTGCTTTGGATAGTAAATTGAAAAAATTTTAAAACAGATATTAATTGCTTTGGCCTGTGGATGGTTCACATAAGAAAACAGTTGGATATAATTATAAATTACTCACCTTACTTGTTTCGGTAGACACATCTCGGTATTGAAACATTTATATTCATTGTCAGTGCAATTAACATAATTATTCTTACTGCTTTCTATACAATACAGTTCATCGCTGTTATCTTCGCACTCATTGATCCCATTGCACTTCAGTAATAAATCAATGCAACGACCATTGGAACAAGTGAACATTTCAGTTGAGCATCCCCTTCTTTGACACATTTCGCCCTCGTCCGAAAGATCTTGGCAGTCGACCTTCATTTACACATAAGATTAGCTGAGTTCGCATTTAATTTAAATTCAATTCTGCAATAATTATTGCAAGGGAGAATATCAAAGATTTGTCACATTCTTCTCATTTTTACGTACAGATTTAATGGGGCATAGGGGTTTTTAACAGCATTTTTTTAAGGTGTCTGTGGGATGTTTTGTTCAAATAAGAACACTGCTCTGTATTAGCCTTATGCATATATCGTTGCAAATATTTTAACTACATTATTCATTTTTCTCCATTCAAAAGGCATAAACGCGTCATTGAAGAAGCGCAATCTTAACTAAATTCAACAAGATCTTGCAATCTCATAGAATTTATGCTAGAAACTGGGTACCCATTTCTATATTTGCTTTAATAACTTTTGTATGTTATTTTTGTAATTTTTGTGAAAACAAGTTTATGCTAAATATTTTAAATAAGTAAGCATCGAACTTCTTCCCCCTTTTGGTTGCTAACATAAGGGTTCAATTCTATATGCATATACGATAGTTAGGCAAAAGAAAAAAAAGTCTGCTACGTGTCGTTTCAATTAATTCAGTCCTTCCTATTTAGAGATAAATGAACCAGGCATTATTTTAACTGAACTCACCTCGCCGTCGCATTTCCACGTTTTGGGGATGCACGTGCCATAATCGCACGTGAAACTATCATTATCGCACAAGTGTTTGCCGCAGTTGATTTCATCGGAAGAATCGGAGCAGTCATGCTCTCCGTTGCACACGGAATACTTCGGTATGCATGCCCCCTCGTGACATTGAAACTCATCTGAAAGATATTAGAGTCCCGTGAATGATTGCTACTTGCTTTTGTGTAATGTGGTTGCCTTTATTTAGCCGGCATGCTGTATCGAACATCGTTTAACGATGTTGATGTTTCACGGCAATAGCATTATTCGGTTGCGTTACCCGCGAGTTTGACGTTTCTTATCGCGACGAATAAATTGGGCGTGAAAATCGACCTGAGACCATAAACGTGTGCAGCCTTAATAAAGTTAATCGAGAAACGATGGAGAATTTCTTTCGGCGTTTGGACGAGAAACGAACTTGTCAAACGAGGACTTAAAAGAAGAGCAAAAAGTATCATAAAGAAAAGGAGAAATATTATGATCGTCTTCATTTAATATTTGTTTCTTCGCTTCCTTTGTTGAGATTCGAAATGATACCTTGAACCGCTAATGTATATACTTTATTTTAGGCGAATATTGTTTAGACTTAAGATACATCCACCCGAATCCACGAGTTCGAATGTTCAAGCATACAACGACACGATGTTTTTAAATAATATCAATTTATTGATTCAAATATATATGTATATATACGAACTATGAAATAGTTTCATTAAATAATTCCTCGATTGAGCTCACATTGTCGCTCGCTTTATATACACAGTATATAATTATCGCTTATAACTTGTACGGTAAATGGTCAAACACTTTGCTTTGTGTTATTGTAGACAATGAGCACGTTGTAAATAATATTTAGTAAATGGTTTGATTTACTGGAATCGCATTCCTTTTTATTGCAGTCCTCCTCATCTGATCGATCAGCACAATCGTAGTGTGAATTGCAATGTTTCGTTTTGTTTATGCACTCGCCGTTTTTACATTGAAATTGGTCCTGGCTCTCGCACTTTGACAATTGCAATTCCTTGCAAACGCTGGATTCATCTTCTCCATTCGGACAATCTTGTATACCATCGCACCTGTGTTTGTTATAAAATGAAGAATTTCAATGGCATGTGTACAAACATTCTATTTTACTTTTCGTAAAATGATCAAACGATAATTCGTAAAACTTAACAAGCATATATTAAGATAATAAACAACGATATATATATCATTTCTGTTAAAACATTAATTTTCAGCATTGGTTTGCTAGTTGAAAATTCACAGCATTACTGGGTTCCTCCTGTTAAAAGCTACAGTAGAGGTCTCCATATAAGCGGAGAAGTAGTATCCGATATAAGTGAAGAGTTTATCCCCACCACTGAGGGGTAAACCCCTAGAGATGTCGTGAAGTTCGCTTGGCGATCAGTGAAAAGCTATCCTGGATCGGGTATATCGGTGAACTAATAACAGTTCAACGATGAAGCTTTGCTATTTCTCCATCTTTTTCTTATGAAACTTTTACACAGACATAGCTGACATTTTTCTGATTAAAATGACACCATACACGATATAATTTGAACTATATTGACTATCATAATTAACGGTAATAAGTTCCAACCGCAGAAAAGGATAGCTAAAGAACAAAAGAAAGTAGCTGCTCGGTCCTTTTTCTTCACTCCCTGTCCTTTTCTACGTTCAACGCTGTCGGCAATTTTCAAATAATGTAGGAAGTATCCGATATAAGCGAACGTTTCGAGTCTCGAGGTTTCCGTTTACATCGAGACTTTACTTCAGATAGTATGTTATACTTTATGTGAAGTGTTTAAAACGGCTCATGTTAAGAGATAGGTACTGGCGCGATTCATTACATAAACGGCGCACACATTTAAATATTCGTTTGTAACGACATGGCATGGATTTTTTAACTCATGGTGAATTTTAAATGTCTCTAAAAGTTTCAACCGGTCGTATTGTATTATATATTCAATTCTTTCAATTCGTTTTATAATTCTTTACAAATTTTTCGTCCCAGTATTTTTTATATTATTAATAATTCTTATTGTATACATTTAAATGTTTCCGAATGAACAAAAATGCAAGTACAAAGAACACACGTGATGAATGAAGGGAATGTTGAAAAATAACAAACCAATTCGATTCAAAATACGGCATAAGCTTAAAAATTGTCAAGGAACAGCTTCAAAAATAACTTGTTCAGTAGAATCGTAGTGGCATACCTTTGATATAATTTGATGCACACATTGTGTCCAGCACATCTTATTTCACCTGCGTTGCACGCAGTTTGGGGAGTGCACGTTCGATTATCTACAGCCAACATCATGTCAGGCGGACACGCACAAATCTGAAAATTTGCATGGAGCATTAAGAATAAAGATGATCCAGCGGGGGAAAAATGTATTAATGAAAATATTATAAGCTTACGCGTGATTGAGCGTTAGAAACTAGGCACGTGTGAGAACAGTTGCCATTGTTTTCGTGACATGGATGGTCTTTTATATAAGTTCCGTGCAAAGCTACTAACTGCATTTCGTCCAAGCCTTTAGGTACCTCTGAAAAACAAGAATTGCCATGCAATTAGATTAATTGTTCCTCAAAAACTCGATACGAATTACAGTTTAATTAATTAGAGTGCCTAAGTAATTATACATAGATGATACGTATATTTGATTAGTTAATTAATTTTATTTCATGTATGCACCCGCATCGAGTACCTATTATACGTGACTAACAAAAGGTAATCAAATTGTATGCACAGTGACAAGATTTCCTAATCCTCATCTTTTCGTGAGCTGGCTGTTCAAAAATATTACAGTCAAAGTCTATTTTTGAACTTATGGTTTTCCATCATTTTTGAAACAACAATGTATTTGTAACATATGTAGGTATATCTTGCATTGTCCGAATATGTATTATGATCTAGTGCAATGCATTAAAGATAGTATTGTAATAATTAATTCTAATCTTTAAAGAGTTAAAACAAAAATGCGTCTCTTTGTAAATTCGCGAAACAGCAAGGACAACATTCTTTATTGATCCTATTCATTCCGATTAATTATATTAACCAACTACCTGTGGTTCATTGATCAATTGTGATACGCGTTCAATCATTAGAAGTTTCATACACATGACTTACGTAATGTAATTCTCTTCTGATATTGCTGTGTGCCACTTTTGCTGGTCCAGTATAACTTATCTGATTTGTATTGAGTCCAAAACACGTGGTCACCAAGAATGGCAAGACTAACGGGTTCCGATAATCCAGTACGGAAAATATACGTTTCAGAACCTACAGGAACACAAAATAAAACCATTCTTAACATTCGTCCTTTTAAATCGTATGCATAAGACGCTCAGTCACATGCACAAAAGACTAACCATTCGAAAAATGAATATTCCTTCTCAATACGCTTAAGTACTTAAATTTTCTTTCGATTTTGTATTGTTACAAACATATTAAAAACACGTAAACCTGGGCAAGTGCACATAGGAGAAATTAAATAAGTCGATGATTTTTTAATATGGCGTAGAACTCAATATTCTGAACAACTTTTTCCTATGCATATAAACGCCGCTCGGCCTTAGTTTTCGAGATATTTGCAAAAAACTATAGCCACTACTACATTGAATTTTGTAATACGTGCACGCTCGTAGCAACGTGTGGGACCGCCGCAAGGACAACAATTTATGAGAACAAAGCAAGTTCACCTCGGTGGTAAAGTAATCGTTTACTTCGGATTTATGGATCGAATAACTTCTACAACCGAATGTACTTTACGGTGACAAAAATACACACCTGGAATAGTTGTGGTACCGATACGGCCGGTACCTTGATCGCTCCAGAACAATCGCTTTTGCTCCCTATCGTAATATAGAGAGACCTTTGGCCCAAATAGCGTGGTTCTCTTCCCCTCGATTGTGATTCTCGAACCGATGCCGTTCATTTTCATCATGTCTATGCGATACTTCTTTTCTTCGCGAAACACGACTATCATTATTCTGAAACGTTATAAGCGAAATAAAAATCTTGTAGAAAATGTTCCATCATATACGAGTGTTTCATAAAGGTTTTCAAAGGTGTTTCATAATTAAATTTACGATTTGCTGTTATACAGTCCCTTTTAAATACGAACAAGCGAATAAACGTATTCATTGGTATTCGTTTATAAAAATGATTACCCTTCTTCCGGTATAAGTGCGATATCGTAAGGCTCTTCCTGGAAGTAAAAGATCGTTTTCTCGTTGTTGTTCAAGTTATAAACTTCGATGGCCTTTTCCTTTACATCCGTCAAATACAGATTGTTCCCGATGTAATCGAAATCCATACCCCCTAGTATTTTATTCGTGATAGACATTATGGTCTTCAGCTCACCGGTGTGCACATTAAAATGTAAAATGTTATCTGTCAATTGATCGCTGGCCAGTAGTCCACCTGTACCGATTTTTGGTTCAAGATATGGAAACTTTTATTATTATCATTTTTGTTTTGGGGGGTTGGGGAGGTTGAGATCAATAAATTAATTGAATATTGAAAAGATCATGGCGCGCAAATGTTGAAGAAAAATACAGAATATCGTGGGAGTTAGAATATGATCTGAAACGAAGTAATAGCATTTTGGAGAAATAAATATTTTCTGTGCCAGATGTGTTATATAGGAAGTTGATCAGTAATCGATTATAAAAACCATACCAGTAAGAGGATTATAAGCAACATCAGTAACGTGTTTCAGCGTGACTTTCGATGTCATTTTTGGCTTTCCCAGTAGTTCGTGGTAATAATCTATGAACATGTTTCCGGCTGCTATAACTAGATGCATCTTCTTTTTAACAGCTGAAAATGATTAAAATAGTATTAAAATATTTTAATTTCATATAAAGAATATAATCTTGAGAAACATATGAAAAATTTACAGATTGAATTGCAAATTGAAACAATTGATTCAATTCTATAATAATAATTATATTTACCCCGACAGGTGTGCTTATCAGAATTCAATTCTTTATCCACGGTACAAGCACATGTATAACTATTCTCAAAGTTCAGTAGACACAATTCTGAACAAGGTCTGGAATTGCACGGATTCGGTATCTGTTAGCAAGAAATATACATTTTATTTTAATTTTTAACCGGCGGGAAAATTGTGTAAACGAAATAAGGGAACGAGATAGAGGATACCTTCGGTTTCAAAACGGAGTGATATATGTGCATGCCATAAATGGTGCTATTCGTATTCACTAAGATTTCCCAATCTTTTCCGGTGAATTTATCGCAGGATTGTATGGTATTGGATAGCCAATCGCTCCAGTACAATTTATTTTCGAATACTGCCAATGAAAATGGTTCCTTTGCAATACCTTTTAATATCGTCTAAAAATACAGAAACAAATAGTTGAAAGAAAAAATAATTTTCAATGTATTACCATTTTATAACTTCTTCGCTAATAATAATTGTTATAGGAAAATGGCACATACCCTGCGATCTGTACCATCTAGTCGTATCGATTCGATTAATCTTAATTTACTATCTATCCAGTACAACCTATGGCTCGCATAATCGATAGATAAACTGTTTGGCCATTCTATGTCCTGATCGATCAACACGCTGCTATTTTTCCCGTCCATTCCAGCTTTTAATATGCACGAATTTTTGCCCCATTCGGTCCAGTACATTACGCTATAAACATAATCCTTTCATTCCATATGTCTATGGGGATATTTGATTTGAAACGGTCTATAAATTGGCACAAAATCAAATGCAAACTCGATCTATTTGCCGTGATTAAAATACTTACCCTACGGATGGTAACAGAGCAAGACCTCTTGGTTTATCGTTTCGCTCTTTAATTATAATGCTGCAATAAGAACCGTCGTTACTGCAAACTCCAATATGCATATAACCGCTGTCTGTAAAGTATATGTTGCCTGTTATCCAATCCACTGCTATGTCATCGGGGCTGCTTAAACCTGTAAAATAAGTAAATTCTTGTATACTGTACATAATACCTGAAGATGATTATTGCAAACGCGACAGATTACAAAAATGTCGAATATTTTTTTGTTTATATGCATACCTATTAAATGTTAAATATGTACATTTAAGAGGATGAATTTGCAATATAGTGTACGAAAAGAAACACAGCAGTTTTCCATTTACCAGTTGTAACAATAACTTCGCGCTGCGAACCGTCCTCCAAACTTTTGATTATTGCTTCATCCCCGTTCTCGATGTCAGACCAGTACACATTATTCGCGTCCAAGGAAACAGCTACAGCGTGTTGCAAGTTTCGAGTTACAGGAAAATATACTTGAGAATTCAGGTAATAGCCGTGGATTTCTGATTTAATTGAAAACACCAATTCCGCTTCACCACCTGCAGATTGATCGTAAATGGGAATTTCATTAGAAATAGATGCTTCTGCCCGTATTGAATAATTTAGTCATTCCCATTCTGTAGAAGGCTTTTATATTCAGTCTTAGGTGTTTGAAGTGGTACGAAAAGTGGTTCGACATGGTTTACCAATGTTAAGGCAGAATGGTTGATATGCATATCTTTTTCTTATAGCATTCAAGTAAAACCGATTAAAAATGAACGTTTTTAGAATGAGTCTTTTGTTGAATACTATTGATACAATCCTTGATATTGTAAGATAATATAAAACTAACAAAAAATTGATAGCCGACGCATTTGAAACAAGTCTGAATAATATTTGAAATTACCTTGTTTTCTGATAATATCTACTTTTAATCGTATTACTTTTCATAATATGACAAATCTCTCATACATAGCAGCTGAATTTGCAAATTATAGCTGCACGGAGTAATATGAAGATTTAATTACCGTCGGCTTTACATATATTTTTTTCTTCATTCAGGATGTAACCATTATGGCACGAACAGATATAAGAACCAGGAGTATTTACACATCGTTGATCGCATGCTCCATATTCTTCACATTCGTTTATATCTATAAAATAATTCATATAAAATAACATTTTCCCAATGGCAACTTTAACTTTGCTAAGTTATAACTAAGATATAGAAATTAATGTTTATTTTATATTTGAGCACTCTTGTATATAAATTATTAAATATTCAATCTAATAAATTAAATTTATTAATTTTCATATTTTACCCTCGCATGTCCGATTGTTCGTCAACTTGTAACCCGATCGACACGAACATTGAGCACCTTCGGGTGTTTTCCTGCAATTGTGATCGCATTTTTCCTTCTGTTCGCACACTGAATCGGCTACAATTTGAAATCATCAAAATATAGTTACCGTTATCCATGCGAATTGAAAACAAAAAATTCTCTTCACTAATTTATCATTTTCATTTATCAAAATAATGCTGTCTCGTGAATGTTCATCTTTGCCAGATACATACCCTTTTTACATGCAACAACATTTTCATCCGAATTGTCGCCGCAATCATTCTTTTCATTGCAGGTTGCATTCAAAAAGATGCATCTTTGATTTTTACACAGATATCGATCGTGCTCGTTGGTGCATTGTTCGATGGATAATGTTTTATCTGCTGTAAAATATGAAATTGTACAATAACAAGGTTGTAATTTGCAAAAGTAATGTAATATTCCGTAACAACAGTAATATTAATAATAATCTTAAATATAATTATCATATGTACCGCATTTTTCTTCGTCGCTTTTATCAGGACAATCAGGAACACCGTCGCAAACCCATTCGTTTCTCACGCAATGGCCGTCGTTGCAGCGAAAAGTGTCACATTTTAACTATTGCAGATGATATATGTCAGCGTCAGCATAATTTTAGCAGTAAATTTCGTAATGAACGTAAGGGGGTGATTCTCAAATGTATTCGGAATATAGTGTGCGACTGAATAAGTGCAATATTGTAATATCATAGTGGAAATCTGACAAGCACATACTTCTCGGTTTTGATATCAGTTTCGACATGTTACATTAATTATAAAATCAAATCAAGTAAATGTATGACAATTGTCTAGACAATCATGGAATAGTTACAATTTGTTTTCTTTGCTAATAAAGAGAATATGCTTTACTCTAGTGATACTTCATTATAATTCGCATACTTTTTCTTATCATCCGCTAAATTGATTGAGAATGATTTTATTAAAAAAAAAAAGGTAGAAGAATTATCCTGCCGCTTATGTAGGGGTTAATATTTAAGAACGATTTTACATCTTTCACGCAGCCATCGCGTTCATCACTCCCGTCGGAACAATCGGATTTGGCGTCGCAAAACTTTTCAATGGGTATGCAAGTATTGTCGGCACATTGGTACTCGTCTGTAGCGCATTGAAAAGTGTTGAGCAGATGCTGAAGAAAATAATTTCGATGTTAATTTCAAATTAAGTATATTAAGTATTGTTATTCAATCTTGAAAGATCATATTGAGATTTGTAATTGAAAATTGCAATGAATCTAAATTGTGTAATCGTTATTAAGCGGGATAGTATTTTATTCAACTCATGAGACATAGTAAACATTTGAAGATATTTGAAATTTTCGACATCGTGCACAGTTCAAGATCCTTTAATTGTTTCATTATTTAATTCGATACACACAAACTGTACTACTTAGTACCATAATATTTAGATAAATGTTTCAGGAAGTTCATAGAATTGAATTATTAGCAAGAAACATATTATTAGGAATATTTTATTAATGATAAATATAATTTTGAACAGTACTTTGTATCCAATGCAATCCAGCTCATCGGAATTATCACCGCAATCATTCTCACCGTCGCATCGAAAAACGGATGAAATACATTTTTGGTTGCTACACGAGAACCATTCTGGTGGGTCGCAGCGTATAACTTTAAATTAGGAAGAAAGAAAAGGAAAATGACAATATAACCAAGTTGAATTTTTATCAGATCCAATTGAAGTATGAAGTATTGAACTTACCGGTGGCATCGATGTTCGAATAAAAGACGTTCAGAACGAGGAACATGAAAAAACTGCGATACATTATCTGTAAGGATATCGGTTGATTAGTTCGCTTTTTTGAGTAAAGGGAACTGAGTCTGTAGTTTTCTTATTCTATGTAGTATAAACAGAACAGGTTTGTCTATTTCCCTAATGTAAAATCGTAATTAAACTAATAGTTATTTTTGCTGTTATTTACAACTACGTTAATATTGTTATCGAGTAATTGCGATTGCGATCGTTGGAGACGGAATACTTTTTTTTGCTAATGCGAACTATGTTGATCGAATACGCAAGGCGCAATTAAGTTATAATTGTAATTCCTTGTACGCTAAATTAAATAATACAAGAAAGTTATTTTCGGACATTAATTATTTAGCCTTAGTCCGCACAGATAGCTTTCGCTGTACCCATATATTCCTCCATAGTGCTCAAGGAGTTAGTAGGGAATTTGTAAATTGCCACGATTATGTAATTTTGGATTAAGATCAGTCTGGAGTTAATATACTTTATGTAGAATAAATGATTGTGCTCTTATTTTCGTTTTTGTATTTTTCATATATTTGGATTCAGCATTATCGGTTGGATTCTGCATCGAAAGAAATCTATCATAAATAACGATTAATGATTAATGAATAAGTAAAATAGTTTACAACTTATTTACCGCAAATTAAATTGTAGAAATGAGATACCTATGAGGTAAATGTATTGTTACAGAAATTTTATCTAAAAGGTTTTTAAAGGATTCATTTGTATCAGATAAATGTCTACGTAAATTAGGAAAATATAAGTGAAATACTTGTTGCCCTCTATACCTGTCTTCTTAAGGTGAAAATTAGTACAGTACCCCGATAAGAAATTAATATCTAACAATATTTTAATATACTTACGCTAAATTCTTCACAACATAGGTAAGATATAAATATATAACTTAATATCTTGATTTAAACTGTTTCAACGATGTTTCTATAGGGATGTATTAAAATTCTCGAATCCTTGTTATCACTGCGGCTGTTACCTAGAGACTAAAGGCCTCAATAAGGATCATACCGAAATTATAGAAGAAATCCTTCCTATAAATATGTACACAAACGTGGCATTCAACGGTTCCGTTGAAGATCAATAGACAGAAATTCAGTTTATAGTTTCTATACATATTTTGAACGAGATCGAATGTTCGAATATGAAAAGTACGTGGAGTACCTATGCTCATTCACTTAAATTCCACGATTTTCGTAAAGTAATCGTCAAAGAAATGGATAACAATAGTGAAAATGAAATAGTTGTGGGAGAATCAAATGTGCAATTGAAAATGTTAAGAAATGCAATACTCAACGTAGATATGTAGAAGAGAATATATTCTAACTGATTGTTCGCTCTTTGGAAATTTATTAATTATCGTAAGTTTCGTAGAATACGGGCTGTTGTGTATAAATGTACTAATGCCACAAGAAATGTACACAAGCCGTTGATACGACCCTCGTGCGTTATACTTATAGATTCAAATTTATTCGACCTTTATAATTATGATTAAAGACGAACGAATATTCTGTGAAAATTAAGCGAACAAATCGAAATAATTTTCCTTTGTTATCGTTGCTACAAAAACACCAAAAGTTTGTAAATCCACGCAAAGCACGCATTTCATTTTTCAATCCTGTAAAACATATATTTCACTCTATCACCCTGGCATGCGATTATTCTTTGTATGAAATAACCAAAAACAGCGGGAAGATGAATTTGTCGAAAATATTTAAACATTTCAAACGTTCCGATTTTTTATTCCTTAAAATGGAAGAAGAAACACATATGTATTTCTTTGCTATGGGTGAATCTTTCGATATTACAGTACTGAGGGAGCAATGAAGATAACAAATGCCTGTCAACCCTGTGACAGTGGTTTGCTGCATCGCTGTTGCAACGGTCAACACTTTATTGTATTTCGTTCCTTTTGCCGAGCTGTGCCCGTTCGTTCTCACGGAAACATGCCCCGTTGCTTGATCAAATCGATGACAAGGTACAGGAAGACTAATAATTCTTCCGAAGGTAAGACATATTTCTTCGCTGCACAGTAAGCTACAATGTGCCCAGGGACGGCAGTGAAATGTTGGCGTGGTTATGGAAAAAAAAAACAAAATTATAACATACCACACGTACAACTCCGTACCGTTATTGTTGAAAGAGGTGAATTACATTTTTTCATCGGGTCGTAGAACCTCTTTCGAACAGGCACTCCTTAACAGAAAACGAAAGAACTTCATCGTGTAACTCGTTTAAAGTTGTCGAAAAATAAAAGAGGGAAGAGAACAAACAGAGAAATCTTTTTTTTCGTGTATTAACAGAAGCAGAATTACCATGGACTCTACCGTCGTCCATCGACGCCAAGAGAAAACGTCAGGCCAAAGACAATTCCGTCAAGTGCAATAACATTTGGACCTCCTCGAGATTGCCGATCGTAACACGGTACACGTTCAACAAAGAGAACAACATGTTGTGGAACAAGGACGAGGGCGCAGGTGATGGAGATTTGGGAATGAAGAATTTCACCGAAATCGAGAACACGATATCCACGAGTGGCGCAAGTATTCCAGCTAATGTTAATCAGATTTCGGCGGACTCCAATAATGAGCAAAAGATAGAGAAAGTACAAATACCGATGCCGCCGAACGCGAAGAAAATAGAGTATCCGACAAACGCGTGCAACAACGAGATCAAGGTGGCAGTAAGTCTGAACACGATGTTCGAGGGAAACGAGAGTCAAACAACTTCGCAAACATTGTATCTGACTCCGACTAAGAAGCAGATAGATACACAGAATCAATACTTCGGGGGTACTATAAAAACATCAGGTGTGGAAAATCCTCAGAATTGGAAACGGAACAAAACTATGCATTATTGCCCTTATTGCCGCAAAAGTTTCGATCGTCCTTGGGTATTGAAGGGGCATCTGCGTCTTCACACTGGCGAGCGACCGTTCGAGTGCCCAGTCTGCCATAAATCGTTCGCCGATCGGTACATATTTTCTCCGTATTTTCGATCGACGTTTATTTAGACTAATAAATTGCTTTACAACCCAGTCGTAGTAAATTACATTGCGTTACATTGCATTACATTGCATTACATTGCATTACATTGCATTACATTGCATTACATTGCATTACATTGCATTACATTGCATTACATTGCATTACATTTGTATTCAAAGTTTTAATTTAGAGTTCTCGGAAAAACCGGAAGTAATAGGTTCTTGCGATTGTGCAAGTCGTCCTATTTCTAATTTACTACATCATTCTTTCTTCTAGATATGTTATTACATTATTTTGATCAAACCGAATCGATTATACTATATTGCGGAAGCTGAAGAACAATATACTATTTCTATATGTTTTGTAGATCAAATTTACGTGCGCATCAAAGGACACGGAATCACCATCAGTGGCAGTGGCGTTGCGGGGAATGTTTCAAAGCGTTTTCGCAGAGGCGATATCTAGAACGACATTGTCCGGAAGCTTGTAGGAAATATAGAATATCTCAAAGGAGGGAGCAGAATTGTAGTTAGAGGAAAATATTATTTCTTTAATATACATATACATGATTATATACAGAAATGTGTAATATAATATATTGAAGGTGTTTCGTTATTTAATACTGTAAAATTCGTATTCAAAACATCGCTGTATTATTGTTCTAATATAGTTGCATATACTGTGTATTGTTATAAAATCAAACATTTATCAATCTTTCACTTTTACGTTTATTTACTTTGCGTAAAATTCATTTGAATTCCGATCAATGAAGACGATTAACTTTAGACAAATTCATGTGCTGCTCTTCTAAGTAAGCTGATAATTTGATTGTTATCAGAAGGAACAGCATTTTTTATCGTGAAAATAGTATTGCACTATGGGCATAAAATTCATATATTCAAATTTCATCTATTAACCACATTTTTGTAATTAAATTAAATTGTTGCTGAAGAAGGGAGTTTTACAAAGTTATATATTATGTATATTTTTCGATTCAGTTTTCATGTGAAATTCATCACAGGATTAATTGAAATATTCGCAATGTAACGGTAAACGGGTGAACGTTTATCGAGCGAATTTCGAATGATTTAAGAACGCGGCCTAACATTTCGCCACGCAATTGGACGTTATTAAACATAGAGTGCGCGCGGCATCTTAACTGTGTCTGATCTGAGTGCTTTTGCTCTTTCATGGCGCATGTCGTGTACGTTCAACGAGGAATAATTATCGCTCGCATTTGACGCAGTGCGTTAGTCTCATATTACAAACGGAAAAGAACGTAATATAGTGCCGCGTATTACGCGAGATACGTTTTCCCAGCAAGTAAACCGTGTTAGTGCTCCGTAAAAAAGAACGCGGCGATTAAGCACTGCAAAGAAAACTTGACATTGGAACGGCCATTTTGGCGTGTTGTTTCCTAATCGAGTGCTCAGCTCAGCATCGATATCCATCCATTTCAAGGTAAGCAGCATTGTAGATACGGACACTTCGTTAAACGAACAATCTCACGTTTTAGAGATTTTCATTTTCCGTTCGGTCGCGTATATTTATCGAGAAAGATTCTCGACTTCTTCTGTAGAGAGACAAATCGACTTTGCCACCGATGGATTTTACTCTATTCTCTGTTTTCCATTTGGTTCACTAGTATGTCCTCGATGGCAGTAACCGGGGTGTCTTGAAATCAACGAGTAAACCGGACATTATTCATATGCTAAGAATGTATCGCATAAATGGTATATAGATTAACGTAAATCGAGAATTGATACATTTTGTTATATTTTACGTGTACGAATACATGATGTACGAAAATTTTGCCGATATATACGTTGGGGGAAATTTTCAAATATGCCAGTTACGCACATTCTTAATGTCGATATATACTGTGTTCAATAAATTATTCATATTTGTATTAACCGTTAACTTGCTGTAACTTTGTTAAAAATTCTTTAAAATACCGAGTAATATAGAGACTATAAAATATTCTGCAATCATTGCAAGACCTAAAAAGCTGTTTTATCAACATGAGTATTTTGTTATAACTTTCGAAATCTCATTTCTCCAATGACAAATACTTGCATTTATTAAATGAATGAACTAATAAATCGCGATTAATAATAAAGTTTACAATGTACTCTAATATGAATGTGTATATATGGACGATGTGAAATAAAGTTAACTGTAATGTAATGTATTCTTCGGTATTCAAATTTTTTATTAACACTGCCTGCCGGCAACCACATCGGTATTGAATTCTGAAACTACCTTGTAAGGTTGAAATGTATAAAAACTAGCGATGCTCCGATGAGGGTACCAATAATGTTTACATTCTATTGTACTCTTTCCAATAGGTCATTTATACTGCTATTGCCTTGTGTCCTGTAGGCACATAGCTGTTTCATTCGTGTCTTATGCTTACAAATTTAATTTTCCAATCGTTCATTATTATTTCTTATTTATCATTGTACAAATACATTGTTTATTTGAATTGTAAACAGAACAACAGTATTTATCTCTTCATTTAAAATAAAAACAAAGAAACTTAGAAATTACAAAATATTGACTGAATGGTTTTTAATGAAGTTTGATCATTTGTTTATGTAGAAAAATTGCATTTCAGGAAATAGATAATAGTTCATCATTTCCAAAATGATGACAGAAACACATATAAATTCCAATCATGTCTTAACTTCCGGTTTGAATACCAAATCGGAAATAGACAAAATGGATGATGTGGGTTGGAAAGCCAAATTAAAAATTCCACCAAAGGACAAACGAATTAAAACTAGTGTAAGTTCTGTATTTCCGTTTCTGTGTAAACGTTTGAGAATATAATTACAAAATTTAGTTACTTTATTTTATTGATTTATCACTCCTGTTAATTATTACAAAACTGTGAATCGCTAGGATGTTACTGATACTCGTGGCAACGAGTTCGAGGAGTTTTGCCTAAAGCGAGAATTATTGATGGGCATTTTTGAAAAAGGCTGGGAAAAGCCATCCCCAATTCAAGAAGCCAGCATTCCAATTGCATTGTCTGGTAAAGATATCTTGGCTCGGGCAAAGAACGGAACTGGCAAAACCGGGGCTTATTCAATTCCAGTGCTAGAACAGGTATGCATCGTAATCGATCATTTTACATAAAATAATAAATATTTTGGATCTTTTGGTGTTTTTTATCATTAATGTTAATAAAAATAATTGATTGTTCTAGGTTGATCCACGAAAAGATGTTATCCAGGCATTGGTAATTGTACCCACTAGAGAGTTAGCTCTTCAAACATCACAAATCTGCATCGAACTCGCCAAACACATGGACATAAAAGTAATGGTAACTACTGGAGGAACAGATTTACGGGACGATATTATGAGGATTTATCAGAAAGGTTTGCAACTGAAATGTCGTCTTTTATATAAGAACTAATTTTAACAATTGCATTTTAAAAATAGTCCTCTTATGATGCAATTGGTTTCTAGTGCAAGTAATAATAGCAACGCCAGGGAGGATTCTTGACCTTATGGACAAGAATGTTGCAAATATGGATCACTGTAAAATTCTAGTTTTGGATGAAGCAGATAAGCTTCTGTCACAAGATTTTAAAGGAATGTTGGATCATGTTATTTCCCGGTATATATATTTTAATGAATAGTTGTAAAAACTAGAACAATCATCTTTTTAATTTTCAATATTTCCTTACGTTATTATAATCTTCCATTTAATTCATATAAATTTAGATTACCACATGAACGTCAGATATTGCTGTATTCAGCTACATTTCCTCTAACAGTGAAACAATTCATGGAGAAACACTTAAGAGATCCATACGAGATTAACTTAATGGAGGAACTAACATTGAAAGGTGTAACACAATATTACGCCTTTGTTCAAGAACGACAAAAAGTTCATTGTCTAAACACACTGTTCTCCAAGGTATGATTCCTTATTTTATACAATTTCAATTGTATAAATACTATATTCGATATTTCAATCAGAATTGTAGCATTTTGTCATCGAACTCGATTTACCATTATTTATTATTTTTCAGTTACAAATAACACAAAGTATAATATTCTGCAATTCAACGCAACGCGTTGAATTACTCGCGAAAAAAATAACGGATCTTGGGTACTGCTGTTATTATATACACGCGAAAATGGCGCAGGCACACCGAAATCGCGTGTTTCACGATTTCCGAGCAGGGCTATGCAGAAACTTGGTGAGAATACAAATAAATTATTGCAATGATAATAATTGAATAATAATAAGTCTGAAGTAAAATATAATTCTTAATAGAAATACCTGCCATTAAATGTTAAATTTTGCAATTTTACGCCCACAGGTGAGCAGTGATCTATTTACTCGTGGTATTGACGTTCAAGCTGTGAACGTCGTAATCAATTTTGACTTTCCAAAAATGGCAGAGACATACCTGCATCGTATCGGCCGATCAGGACGATTCGGTCACTTAGGTATAGCAATTAACCTAATCACATACGAGGACCGTTTTAACTTACATCGTATTGAGCAAGAGCTTGGAACAGAAATTAAACCTATTCCAAAGGTAATTGATCCAAGTTTGTACGTAGCGAGACCAGAAGACAATAATAGTATGGAAGAGGGTAACGTGTCCAAGTAGTTTCGATACATCATCATGATGTTTTACATGCGCTCAAAGAGTTTAAAGTGTAAAATGGTGATCGTGTGACTCGTACATGTAAGGCATACATTGCTATGCTTTGAACTCGCAGAGTGAAACGTTACTTCAGTCTGAAAAAAAAAGTATTGTCTGGTGTGTTTAACAGTGTATAAAGACGAAAACAGTGCTATAAACATTTAGATAAAAAAAAGTGGTCTATATAGAGAAAAAAAATTGAAAATTTCAATTATAACATCATAGTAAAACAGCGAAAACATGAATTACTTGTAAATAAGGCATACTGAGCATGGAAGCAGTGAACTCAGTGAATGAAGTGATGCGAATGCCGGTGCGAGTCATTCTTTGTACATAAATACATATAAATGTACATAATCTAAAATGCGCGCCAGAGTCAAGCCATTATCAAGAGCACAACATGTAAACAAGTAACATGAGTAACATATTAATCATTACATTTTACCACCAACTGTAAATATATTACATGAGGATATCCATCGTTTTAATAGTAAATTTTTATACAATGGCTTCATACTTCCAAGATCTTTTTTTTTCTTCCTTTTTTCTGTTGTTTTCGTTCTATGAGGGAAAACGTGATGGGATTTGCGATTCGAAGAATGAAACAGCATAACGAGAATAAATACACTTATCACTTGAATGCTGTTCGTCAAAGTATCTGAATACTGTAAATTAATCCATTTTGTCCATTACTTTCGCATCACCCGTACCTTGCATATAAATTCTCCTTAAATGTATGATCACAAATTCTAAATATTGTATCAATCTTAATGTTTGATCATGGCTTGATTTTGCTACCTGTCAATGCTGTCATACAACTCTGAAATTCAAATCACCTTTCGAAAAAATCCAAGATTATCTTTTCTTTCTGTAAACACGGTAATAGACGTTTTTTTTAAACTAATCTGATTTTTTTAGGAAATTGTGATTGAACGTCAGAGGTTGTAAAATTGACTAGTTTTATATAATTATTTTTTATAAATAACTGGCTGGTGGCATTTGTCGAAATTAGGGATTCGATGTATGATTTCTGTTCAGTATTTATGTGTCCGTGCTGTAATTCAAGATCAATCTATCAATTAATGTACGATTAATGAAAATTATGTAGCAAAGATCCTTTGTTACTCTTAAGAGACACATTTTTAGGTGAAAATTTACGAAGGTAAACAAAAGTGTACATAATATAGCATAATATATCACTTTTCTTTTCGCGACAGATAAACTGCCAAAATGTAATAGAACATCGTCGTGGAATCCCTTCTTTTAAATTCTTGGTTCTTCTCTTTAAATATCTGTGTACTTGTTAACCGTGCAAAAAGCAAAAAAAAAGTGTGAATTTTTGCTTCAAAGAAATTTCCATTGTTAATATTCTCCTGTCAATGAAACAAAACAGAAAATAAGTGCACCACCAGCCAAGACGACCTAGGTTTATGGAACGAAATGCGTATACATTAATAGGCAATAGTAGAATATTTCATATTTGAAGCAAAGAAAAATTCCAATGAGAGATTTAAATGAGGCGAACGCCCAAGAAAAACGGTTTCGAATGCATTTTTAAGCTAATAATATCGGTTTTGACGGATATGTTGCTTTAACGATAGGCGGGTAACGATAGAGGGGAGACGTGTTATGACTAAGAACTTGACTGCTGGAATAGAAAATGTAATAAACACACAAGATATCGCGTTAACTACGAACACGAAACTAAACAAAATCACCGATATCCATCATGCACTCACGATGGATGTTTTTATACGTGTACATCCATGAAAGACAAAGTGTTAAGCTTTTTTTTTGTTTTGAACCAATACAGTTTCACACGTAATGCCGCGTATAGAGTTTAATTATTATACAATGATGCTTATCACTCTAAAAAGAAAAAAAAGAACTTTGACTTTTTAATTTAGTATTTCGTATAGGTGACACTATTTGAATACAATCATAAGAAGGTACGAATACTTGCTACCAGAAGTCCTATGGTACTGACTTGCACGCATATCAGAAAGGAAAATAACGAGAAACTCTTTCCATTCTTCATTTTCATTACCCATCTGGAAATACGAACATGTTTGTAATATTACCGGGTAATGTGGGTTTTCTTCTCTTTTGGTTTTCTTTTTGCACAAAACAATTTTTATATTATTCTATTCTACATAAGAACGATGATTCTGTGAAATTATTAATTATCTGACGTACGAGAAAAATTCTCTCTTGTGTCCGCCCGTCTGAGCACTAAATGCTGTGATTTAGTATTATGGCGTTGAAAAGCTTTAGAAACCGTTTTTCTGTGTGAACAGAACTTATAATTTGATAGATACGACGTTTCAATATCGGAAAAATGTCTGTAATAACACACTCTACTGCGGTGTGAAACGGCGTTAAAATATCGGTTTACACTGTTTTGCCAGTTTGAGGACGAATGTGATTTGGTAAACACGTTGTTTGTAGGAAATCTCGAAACAGCTGATTGTGAAAGCTCGCGTCGTACTGTTACAAAGAATCAGACATTATGATGCTTGGCATGATCGGAAGGAAGCCAATTAATGATAGTAAATCAGTGTGCAAAACATATTTTGCCACGTTGTGGATATGGATTCCGAAGAGGGAGGAGCAAAAGTAATAATTACAAAAATTGGCAGTGATTTAATCGAAATAATTACTTAAATGTTGTATTTATAACAGGTTAGAGGGGAACACCTTTGGATAGTGTTTCTACGCTGTGGCTCTATCATTTTATCGATAATTACGTTTTTTTTCCTCATATGCGATGTTACCGTGAGAGAAAGAAACATTTTCACCGATTCGATATATACATATATATATATATATATTATATTTGATTGGGTAAAATCGCATATGAATTCCGTTCTAATGTAATATTGTAATCATTTTTTTTCCTCATATTTTATTATTTCCTCGATACGGGAACATGTAATTCAATAAGTCGAACAGTATTTCGGATGTGTCAGTTCCAAAATGGTAGAAAGAAAAAACAAATACTCCCCTGCATATTCACCACAAAATTTGACTTTTTGTGTTACGTATGTAAAAGTTTTGTGACGGTTTTTTCGGCCAAGTTGTACAGACTAGAAAGATTTTCGTGTTTTTTTGGTCTTAACTGAATTATCATTAGAGCACCATTAGATCCGACGTGGAATCTATTTTGTGAGGTATATTTTACATCAATCTTTAAAAGAGTCAAGAATGTGCCAATGAGGGGGAAAAAATGTAAAAAAAAAGTAAGAGAAGCAAAACAAAACGTTCTACACACACTGCATGGAATTGTGCCTAATAATTTTACATGCATCTCTATCATTTCGTAATGCGTGAAACGTTGCGCACGCGCGTACTTGTTTATTTGTAAATTTTGCAACTAATTGAACGTTTACGTTAGGCGGAGCTGTTGCAAGAGGAGAAAAGTAAAAGGAACTGTCTGGCGAGATCTTAGGTTTGCATCATAAATTGAAGCGTCATTATAGTGTTTTATCTTGACTCTTTTGAAAGACTGATATTCGTGTGAGATAAAAATTATAAATCTCTAGTAGAAAACTGGGTGATAAAAATTGCTGAATGCAATGCTATGCGTATAGACTGAAGGAATTATAGAAAAAGAATGATATATTTGTTTCGTTGGAAGGTCGAAACTATGATGAATAATTTAAATTTGAAACTTGCACCATTCTTTCCATGTTGTACATGGAATTCGAATCATTATAAAAATCTTTAGGATACATATATTTGTTCATACATATGTGTATGTTTCTTTGAAGCGTTACATGGATTGCTTGTACAAAAGGTTCATAGTAATTTACTTCTTTACCATCTTGAGAGTGTTCCTTCATGTCTGTCGCATAGATATATATCCAAGTGAAGTTATTATACCTCGTCTTGGAGAAGGAAATACCCTTAATATGGAAATAATGTGTGAGAATGGCACCTTTGTGAATATGAAAGTGCACTGTGTTGGTAGCGAAGTGTTAACATCTGGATTTGTGATTGATGATAGCAACCCTACAGTACCACCGAGAAGGGGTTGCGATTATATTTAAATAAATATACGATTCAATTCGTATACGGTGGAGGGATATAACATCTTGCTGAGACTATAGAATGGTGCGTTGCACAAACAGGTCTCCAACCTTCACTGTAATTTGCATTGGGCTTTAATACCAATGCCATGCGAGCTGCAAACTATAAAATAACACACTTTCACAATAGACGAAAAACATATTTGGTCGGCAAATTAATCTCAGAAACAAATATTTTGTAGTTGTAGCAGCTCGTTGTTCATATTATTGGGACAAGATCTCCAATAAGCCGGAATGAAATAATTAAAAAAAAAAAAAAAAAAACCAAAAAAAACCCTCCCCCCCCCCCCAAAACGGAAGAATTCTTTACAACGCAGAAAGTACCGTCAAACATTCAATCTAGTAAACAATTACCGTGATTCACACTTGCAAAGTCTCATTTTACTTCTCCGATCAACGGACACATGAACGTTTGAATGTTCTGTAACGACGGTACACGATGAAAAACATATATATTTTGCAAATTGCACACCTTATAGTATCCGAACAATGCAAGGAAATACTTTTGTGACACGTCCAAACTGAATTGGTTTATCCTCTGACAAATTTAATTGGAATTATAAATCTTCTTGTAAATGCAAATCGTACAATATTATGCACGTTGCTTTTTAATGTTTCTCGCACGAATAGGTACACTTTATGGATCTCGTGATTCGCGAAGCAACAAGTGATCGTACATTGCAAAGCAATTTCATAGTATTGCACGACTTGCATAAGTGTCAAAAAATGATAAGAAAAAAAATTCAAAAAAAAAATAGAAAATCACAGGAAATCGTATGATCTCTGCAGGATCGTACGTGTTGGTCGAATGTTTTTTGTATCTGAAATTTTTAAGCATTTCTGTAAACTTGAACCCCTTCCCTATGTTCTTATGTACGTTCGAAAAAGTAAAAAAAAAAAAAAAAGAAATTGGTCGTGTGCGAGAGCAAAATTGTCGAGAAGAGAAAAAAAGGAGAGAAAATTATCTGTTATTCCAGGAACGTAAAAAATTGTTTATTTCTCTATTGTGAAGATAGGTTTGTGCCCGGCTTACGAAAAAGAACCATTTTTATTTGTTTTTCATTTCTTCAAAAAGCACAAACCCGATCTGATGGAAAAAATATATATAAAATTGAAACGCATGTCAGTGAATTTGTTTTCGAAAGGAACAAAATAGCAAAGCAAATTTGGTCCTTAATAAAATTTCCGGTTCAGTATAACATGTATATTTCCTTTTAATTTATCCTATTTAAGATAATCACTGAAGGGAACAAAAAATACGTTGGCATATCTGAGTATCGATTAAATATATATGATGGTATTCTTACGTATAAGCAGGTACTGCAATTACATATAGCTCAAGTGGACAATTTGTCCAATGAATTCAGAAATATCGCGGCTTAAGTGGATTACAAAAAGCTCGTTGTTGGCTTGGAATTAATCGACGGCGCATTACGTTTACCGTTGAAATTAATTTTATCAGCTTCCATGCTTTATTTGTTCGCGACTTGCGCAGAAAATGTACTTTTTGAAAGGTTCGTGTCTGTGATAATAGAATGTGTGGTCTGACAAAGTTATCAGGACTTTAACCGTGGATTGGCTGATGTAAACTAAACAATTTATAAAAATCGCATACTGAAATTCTTTACTTTATGCTTATATTTGTAATATATTTGGTATACTAATTTATACATTTGGTGAAACTCTTTGATCACTGATCGATTATCAAAACTAATATAACACAAAATTCAAATAAGAAATACCTGCAGAATAATGATTAAGAATCAAAATTGAATTTATTATGGTACAAATATTTTGTCACGTATAATACTAAATCCGAATTATCGTCGCTTTTATATTTGACTTTGCTGTGGCAATGTTATAATACTGATTTCAATTAAGTTTGAATTACTTCTTTTCTTTACCTTAAAAGCCACAGTTAATTTTATAATAATACCTACTCTTAAAGTCCACGCGACTCCAAGAGACACCATACCGAAACGGTAGAAAAACAAATCCAACGATCCATCGTCACTCGCTGGTTTCTTTTCGCGTCATTGATCGAACAGAAATAGGCAACAGAAATATCATTCCTGGCCAACAGCGACAAATATTGAAACGACCGTGCAAACACAATCCCACCCTTATAATTACATTCATCTATCCGCATAGTATAATCGTGATTCTCAATTACGGATGATGGACACGGTCCCACACGAAAGTACACAACCATTGCAATCTGCCAATTGTTTTCAGAACTGTATACCAATTACACCCGCGCGTTAAAGAATACCCCGATGTCAGCGGTAAAAGGCGTGAAATATTACTATCAACACGATAACACGACACACGTGTCGTAACAGGCGATTAATGACCGTCAGTGATAAGTTTTCGCTCCTCGATCATACTTGTCCCCTGCGCACGAGCTACCCGCACACGTCGTAAATCTGCAAAACAATCGCGTTAACGCTTGTAGTACACGCGTGTCGAGGCGTGTCGCGTAGCCGGAGGGTTGGTTGAAAAATTCGCAGAGCCAGTCAAATGCTGATAGAACTTTCGCTTCTGGTAACGAACGGTACGCGTTCCGTGTTTCGATGTGCAATTAAGCGGCCGGGCATGTGCGCGCAGATTTTCCCGCGATATTCATTTTCATCTGTTTCCATTTTTGCACAGCCATGGGCACACGCAGGGTGTTATCCGATTGTTGACCAAGAATTTGCTAGTTCATAGAGGGAACGAGTGGAAATATCCTGCAGCGCTTCGTTGTTTCGAACTAGGAATTTAGTTATGAGATTAAAACACGTGAGAATCGACGATTTTTAACGTGGAATCAATCCCGACTTTACTCGCTGGATTTGAGGGGGATCGTTTGTTCGGACGATAGAATATGTATTTATATATATATATATTGTACAAATTGAAGAGATTTGTATTTTTCCATTACGGATTTATTTACTTAAACGAAAGCAAAACAAAACTGCTGTTTAAACAACGGTTTAACAGTGTTATTCAAAAGTGTATGACGATTATTATTTGAAGGCTGAAAAGAAAGATTATTGCCTCACGGTTTACACGAATTTTTCACGCGATCAAATAGTTGAATTTATATCACGAGCACGGGTACGTTTCTAAAACATTACATCATTTTGACTGAAACAGCAAATAAAATGACACAATTTATTAATCGAAACGACTCGAAGCAATTAATAGTTAACACAATGAATACTTAACTAACTAACGAGCAATCACACAGTACTGAACTTTCCCACTCCAAAAAGCGAACGCGGTTAATGTTTCACATATTGCAGCTGAAAATCGGTTTTCGCATATTCAATAATTAAACAAAATGATCAAAGTTAAATTTTACGGAACGCGTTCCTTTTCTTATTCTCGGCCATAGATTATTCGTCAAACAGCAGTTCTTGCCCGTGTCATATTCTGAACAGACGTGTCCGGAGCAGACGAGGATCGTGGAAAATTCTCTATGCGTACATCCAGCGTTTTTACGGCCCTTCGGTTCCCGGTTTCGATCCGGAAAAGTGTTCGCGGAGAATCGACGGAGGGTGAGGCGGCACGGCACGGTTTCAGATAAGAATTATACTATCGGCTCGTTGGCGCGGTCCGAACGAGCGCTATTGATTTTAAGTAATCGCTTAAACAGCGTCACTGGCCTGTGCAGTGGGGTGCCATCGAGTGCAGACGACATAGACGCGCGAAACTCGCGCTGAAACTTCGAATCGACGCGTCTCCTCTGCCTCCTATTCCCCATTAGTTCATCACCCTCTCTCGGAACTTCCTCTACTTTCCTATCCCCCCTCCTTGATAGATTTGTCTCTCCGCGATTCCTCGTTATAGCAAATCAATAGATGGTCCAAAGAGAAATCTCGGGGTGAGAATGGGCAACGATAAGGGGGCCACGAGGGTTGCGCTCGCGAAGAAAGGGTGTGCGGTTAAATTCCGGGAACATATCGGTTAACCGTCTTTATACGAGAGTTCTTTGAAGCTTCCTGTCCATTAAGGGTGCATTACGCCCGAGCGTACGACCGGCGGCACGTGCACGCCGCGCCGCGCCGCGCCGCGCCGCGTCGCCTCGGACGATCAATTAACTCTAAAAGGTCCGTTTGGCGAAAATTCGTCGTCCGACACCTCGGTGCAATACAGCACGCAGAGACGTCCTTCGTCATCCTCCGTCATCCTCCGTGGCGATGTTACCTTTACTCTCGTTGCCGGCAGATATACCATCCCCTCTGCTACCGCCTTTAGGTTCTTCGAGCGGAGCTATCTTTCCTTCGCGAAGGAAGGAATACCTTCATTTTCCGTATAATTTCCACCAGAGATGACAGGAAGGGAAGGAGATCCCATCGTCCGAAGGAGGAACGTTAGGGCGGAAGAGCATGAGCAGACTTCTTGGGAATATGAACGCCACAGCGAAGATCGCGTACGGGAGGGAAGAAATACACGAAAGAAAGGGAGAGGGAAGTGAGTTTCCAGGGCTATAGCTATGATCGTAGAAGGAAAACAACCTAAAGGGAGAGTGGGAGCGGGGGTGTGGTGACGATGGGCGATAGACGATAACGCAACCAGCCGTTTCTCTTTCCCTGTTTAGTCCCTTCTGAAGCTCCCCTCTCTACCCATAATCTGGCAGTGCATTTAACCGCTTTCTGAAATAGACCTATGTATATCTTGCCACTGTGACGTAGCATTCGATACGTCCGAAAGGAAGTTAGGAGGGTAGATGGTGAAACACATAGACGCAACAGAGAGAGGGTGGGTGGGGGAACAAGCGAGATAGAAAAGGAATCTAGGGGCGAACGCAGGGAGGGGGCGAGAGGTCAGGAGACTCGGTAGAGAAAACGTATAGGAATAGGTTAGAGAAAGACGAGCCACAGTGCCGAGAGCACCGTGGTTAGTTCTGCGCGCGCCCGCACCACCATGTTACACCATTTAGAGAGGTGGAAAGTGAAGGTGGGGTTGCTGGTCCTATGGTAGGGGACGCGAAACGATCCCTACTACCCTGTACCGAACGGTTGGGAAAGCGTACGAGCTGTGCCTGCAATGGGAGTGGCGGGGTAGTTGGTTGCGCGATGGGGGGTGGTTCGCTAAAGGGGAAGAGGGGGCACCGTCGAGGGGGTGAAGGATGCTGGCGGATGAAGCTCTGGAGGAGAGGAAAGGCGCCGTAAGGGGTGCTGGGAATCACGGTGGTGGCGCGTACAGGCTGTGTATAAAGTCTGGCCAGAGTGGAAGAAGGGTGCGCCCTACTTCGTGTCGGCGCTTTCCCTCCTGGCAGTGTGTAACGACGTACCGAAAGGAGGACAGAGAACGCGAGCAGAGGCTGTCCCTCTGGTTCGGTGCCGGGTTTTTCGTAGTCTCTCATTTCACGTCGAGCGTCCGTGCCATCGGTGCGAGTGTTTTTTTTCGCGTTCAGTGAATATTCAATGGGGGTAGAAAAAGAGAGAAGAGAGAGACGCGAACCGGGCGAGGCAGAGCGAACGAGAAAATAAAGGAAAGAAAACGGGTAACGGGAAACGTAGCGCGAAGATCGAAAGCTTGGCACGGACAACGCCTCGGGTTTGGAATAGTGCGAGAGCGCGGCGAAAGCTTGGGCTGTTTCGCGAGCATACCCGGTGGTTCGTGTGCTACGCGTCGTACAAAGGTGGTGGCACGAAGTACATGCAGAGGCTCGTCCGCGGGTGTTATTATTACTGTCGTCAGTTCGGATTTGTGGGTGGACGTGGTGGCAGTTCTTGTCAGCCTCACGGGAAGTGCACGTTGATCGACGGGTTTACGTAAGAACGACGAACGCTCGTGGTGTACGCTTACTCGTACGTGCCCGTCTGTATGTATCTCAATGTGCGCGGGCGCGCGCGTGTGACAAGTACCGACAAATACGGGACCGCCACCCTGGAAAGGAGACGGCGGAGGTTTTCGTGATTTCGCGAGTTCGTTGAAAATTGAAAAGTCGGCCAGCGATCGGCCAGCGATCGTCCAGGGAAGGGAATTTCGAGGAGAGTTGGGTCGCGGAATAACGCTCGCCGTGTCAACGAATCAGCAGGATTCACGAATGGACGAGCCGTGGCTGTTTAATCTCGACCCTCTTGTTCGCATAATTAGCTGTGCTGTGCCGCAGCAGCAACGCGGAGAGAAGGGTTCGCCCGAACAGTGGAACAATAGCTGAGGTGACGGTCGTCGTTCTCTACAATAGACTGGTCGAGACGGGAACGCGGCGCGAAATCGAAGGAAACGCGTGGAACTGAATTCACCCTGTCATTGCGTCGAATTCGAGCAAATTCGGGAAAAGAGAAGAGAAAAAAGAAGAAAGAAAAATGGGCGCAAGCTCGCCGATGTTGGAGAATTTTCTGGGGAGAGCGAAAACATTTCTCGCGTATTGATGCGTCTGGCGAAGCTGGCGTCCTCGTGCAGGAAAGTCGGGGAGGATAGCATTCATCGATATCCGGACCACCATTCGACAATAATAAACGTGTTCGTCATGGAAATCTCGGTGATCTTTTTCTACGTGACGACGTTGTTCGGCATTGTGACTAGCGACAAGTGCGCCGACGAGTGTTCCTGCAAGTGGAAGAGCGGGAAGCGTACGGTCGAGTGTGTAAATCGTGCCCTGACTAGCATACCGGAGTGGGTCGATCCGGAGACGCAAGTGTTGGACGCTAGTGGCAACGACATTCGGACCTTGCCGAGCAACATCTTCGTACGTGTACGCTTGACGAATCTACAGCGTCTCTACCTACGCGAGTGCCGTATCGACCGAATCGATAGCGAGGCACTGGCGGGCCTTACGAATCTGGTGGAACTCGACCTAAGCCACAATCACTTAAACATAGTCCCCAGTGCCAGTTTCTTGGATACACCGTTCCTCAGAGACCTCGTGCTCGCCAGCAATCCTCTGAAAAGGATTCATTCGCACGCGTTCAAGAGTACCCCGAATCTGGTGAAGCTGGATCTGTCTCACGCGCAGTTGCTTGAAATCGAGGCGAAAGGTTTCCGGGGTTTAGAACTGCTCGAGAGTTTGAAATTAAGTAACAATCAATTGTCGACTCTGCATCCGGGTACCTTCGAGCCGTTAAATAAACTCACCAGCATAGAGCTCCATGATAATCCGTGGATCTGTGACTGCCATCTGCGCGAGATGAAAATGTGGTTGGTGAAGCACAATCTTCCAACTCTCCAGGCGCCGCTCTGCCACGGACCGAAACAGCTATTGAATCGCACGTTCACGGACCTCGGTATAGACGACTTCGCTTGTCGGCCGATCCTTTTGATAGCCAGTCGCTATGCAGAAGCGACTATAGGCGAAAATGCCAGTATCGTGTGTCGCGTTAGCGCGATACCCCCGGCGAAAGTGAAGTGGTACTGGAACGGAAGGCTGCTGACCAATCACTCGGCGTTCAGCAGTTATCAGAAGATCTTGATCTTCGAGGAGGGTCAGTTCCGCAAGAGGAGCACGTTAGTGCTGACGAACGCCCAGGAAGCCGATTCCAGCGAGTTTTATTGCGTGGCTGAGAATCGTGCCGGTAGTGTCGAGGCGAACTTCACCCTTCACGTGTCCCTCAGAACCGCTGGCATGTCCACGCTTGGCTCTGGTCAAATCGCCGGTATATCCGCCGCACTAGTCGTGCTAATTCTCTTCATACTGTTAATCATCCTCGTGTTATTTATTCGTCTAAGAAGAATGCCCTTGAAGGACGTGAAATCGGTAGTACCAGCGGAAGGTGTGTCCGCGGATAGTGCAGGCGGAAACAATGAGAATCCTGCGTCCGCGACGTCGACGAGTCGTAGAAAGCACGAGGAGATCGAAACCACGTCATTCGGGGTGGATTCGAAGCCGCCTGTGTCCTTAAACCTCAGCTACGTGCAAAGACCTCAGGCAGCGGCTTTGCAAACGGAGACTGAGTACGGGACGATCAGCCGATTCGACGACCAGAGCCAGCAGCCTTCGGCGATGCTCGCACCTGGTGCATGTTTCTCCTCCACCGCGTCGTTAATGCCGATCGACAATCCCGATTTGATCAGGGACACGCGTCGAGGATCGACGGAGGACATCTCGCCGTACGGCGGCGCGGATTACACTCGCATGGAAGTGGTGGACGACGCGAAGATCCTTTACTCGAGCTGTATTTGGGAGGGGAGGGACACGAGCAGAACGACGGTCCCGATGAGCACGTATCCCTCGAAGGAAGCGTTGGCCGTGGTGGCGCCTATGGGCGAACAATTTCCGCCCGGCGCGAAACAGATAAGAGTTTGGCAGAAAGGAGTTCCGGTTCTGCCGCCGGTGTCGGCGTTAAAACGTGTTCTTGGCTCGACGCGTAGTTCACCCGACGAGGGATATCAGGAAGGGACTGGGACCGATGTCTAGGTACCGCTGCTTCATTACTGCGACGCCCGGCACCGTTACTTGGAGCTCCGTAGACGCCATCAGGAGGACACCGATTGCTGAGAGATATCCTGTCCAGTGCCGGACGAGCGGTAGTGAAATGGAAACGCTCGATTTATTTAATATTGAACTCAGTCGCTATGACCGATGGACACGGACGTCGACCTGTCACGTGGGTTGCGTATATACACATACACACGTTACACACTCGTACATACCTATACAGACCGAGAGCGAATGCGCGCGCGCGCGCGAGAGAGAGAGAGAGAGAGAGAGAGAGAGAGAGCGCGAGAGAGAGAGAGAGGGCGAGGGAGAGGGTGGGAGAGAAAGTGTGATCGATGAAACGGTTCGAGATGTATTCCGTACGTGGGTATATACACCTAGAGAACCGGGGGAGGCACGAGAATGGGAAGTCGTTCGAATGGTCGACCTGGTGGAAACGAACGTCCACTCCTCGCGAGATTTACGTACAGTGGTCGATGAAATAGTTGGAGGTGTCGTCGTGACTAATGCACGGAACACGTAAAACGAAGAATCTGTCAGCTACCGAGGAGTAACGCCGTTCGCGACGAATTGACATTCCAACGCTTCGAACGTTCCGGACGTTCCGAACGTTTCGCGTTTTCTGTGCCCCGTGTGTAGCCCAAGAAAGGATAACGACGTTTCAACCACCCCGAACGATCATTCGACCTGGGCAAAGGACGTCGTCGTTTACGATGGTTACGCGCTACAATATTGGCGGGTAATACTTTCTATAAGAACGGCTGACAAATAAATACAAAAGAAAAAAAAGGAAAAGTAAAAAAATAAGCGGTATAAGAGGAATACCAGAGATTCGCGTTTAAACGTGCAGTTTCTTTTAAGGTATAACGAATACGAGAAGACTGCAGTGCATGTTCCGAACGACGTGTAGATAGAGACTGATTACGCGAGAGAATAATTTCTATTGCCGTGTGTTGTTTGGCTGCCGTGAATTACAACTACACACGAGGATTTTCTAGTCAATTTTGTGGATGTAATTAGGCGACGTTAGACGATTTCGTGTATGGTGCGAGCACGACGGCAATACGATCGAGAAACGACCGACGTTGGATCGCGTGTCCGCAGCGTGGATCACGGTAACGATCGCTCGGGAAATTGATTGGAATTTTCGTCGGGCGTCCAGAGCGATGCGTCGACCGGATCATTTTTAATTTAATATAAAGCGGTCACACGCGTAAACGAATTATTGGACGCGTTACGTTCCGGCGTTTCTAGGTAAGATCGAGCGTCGAGTCGATCGGTCGCATTCGAAATAACGAACGATAGCGCGTCATATAACGATAGGCGGCCGATGTTGTCACATCATTGGTTGTCACATGGTTATTGACGTTCGTGTTCCAGGACGAAAATTCACGGAAACGATAGAGCGTGAAATATGACGTCGGGTACACCTCTGGATCCGTTGCTGCAATTCTCTTGGTCGGTAAATTGATTTACTTTGCCACGAGTTAGAAAACGTTCAAAATATATTCACGTTCGATATCGATTAATGGGGAAATCCCTTGCAAGCGTTACTATTTTGGTAATAATGTCGTGCGTGACTGGATACAAATATCGATTTTTCACATCGCGGTGTGTAAACCTCTGTTGAACGATATCGAACGAGTAATTCGACGGATTTAAAAAATAAATAAATAAATAAAAGAAAAATAAAAGAAAAAGAAGCAAATGGAATAATCGAAGAATATATTCCGATTCCCGGAATGTATCCGTCGTCGATTGATCTCTGTCCGTTCTTTGTTTTCTTTCGTTTCTACTAATCCGGAGCCAATAGAATCAATTACATAAGACTGTACAGTAAGCACAGGAAGCCTGTAAGCCAATTGCAAATGAATAATATAAACTACTGCTCAAATACTGAAACGAGAAACTTGCGATTGGTTGACCGGCTCATGCCTCGCGTTAGTGTCTTACGTAAGTGAGTCTGTGTGCGTCGATCTAGACACTTGACGGTGAGCGGTGAGCCAAAACGCCAATTGCGAATATCGGCCAGTTATCAGCGTGTGTTTAGTGTCTCGTGTGGTTCATGCGTGTTTGTCCAGGCGGTTCGTACGTGCTCTGAGATCCCTATGCCTGAACGTACGTATGAACGTATATGTGATAATATGATCTGAACAGTGCGAATAGGTGCGTGCATCCGTTGAATGCGTATATGCTAGCGTGTATCAGTGAGGTCGCGCGCGACGGGAAGGTCGAGGGTGAGATGGTATGGTGTAATTCGGTGCAGTGCTTGCAATTGCTACCGATTGGAATTTCGCGACGTATTCGCGATCAGATAAGGAAAGAGAAAGGGAAAGGGAAAATAGAGGAGGCAGAAATGCCATCCATGCGAAATACACTACTGGCCGGTTCCATCGAATCATATATTCTACGGGGATCGATAATACGTGGTACAGGCTGGAGAACACGACAGGACACGTTTCTAGCGGTCATTTTATTAGCCGGCGAACGAGCTCACGGGTTTATTGGCTGTTTCCCGGCTGGTATCTCGGCCAAATTACGGTAATCGTAGCGGAAACACGTGACAATTGGGCCAGGGCAACGCTTACCATGATTCTTTTTGCCCCGATCGAATCCTCGTGTCTCGTTCGTTGCAATTTCTGTTGCAACGATGTGAATCGATGACCCGTACTTTTGTGCAGCGTGTACACCGGTGTGGCGGTCGAGCGAAATTTGGATAGGGAAGGGAATATATTGACTACTTGACTACTTCACTATAAGTACTGCAGATTCGTCCACCTTTCCGTCTTGAAAGTACACAGGCGATGACGAGACCCGAATAATTCCAGCGTTCGATTGTTTCAAGTGAACCAGAAACGACGCTTTCGCCAGTAGCACTGGGTCATTCGCATTGCTCACACAGCCATTATCGTTATTTAACGATTCACCTGGCTCTCTTTAACGATCAACAATATTCCCAGCCGCGACGCGTTTGCTTTCCCGCTGCTTTCTATTTTAAACTCTTTATTAACGGAAGCATAATTTTTGACATTTTATAACTGCACTTTGCAACGATGTAGAAAAATGTTAATTATTTCACTGGTCAAGAAGTTCTTGCGACCGAGTCACGCCACCGCGACATTTAGGGGTTGCTCGCCTATGCATTGAAGGTAACGATATTTACCGCAGATTGTTTTCGTTTGCTCGCTCTTTTTATACACCATTGACACGAAACGACATTATCCTCTTTGTTTCCCAGTTCTGACTCGCTTTACGCTGCAAGTCTTTCTTTGTCGTAGATACCGTTGAATGCAAGCAAATGTCAGTGAATAAAATGTCCGTTAACGTTGGTACGATGTTGGTACAATAATACAATTGAAAAATGAGATATTAAAATTGGCGATGCAGTAATATGCCACGCACGAGGGTAGTTTTAACAAAATTATCGATTGCAACGGGCAATCAAGCTATTCATTATCAGGAACTCTTTGGATTCTATCACACGTCGTAATTTGTTACAGTAACCTCATAAATCATTCGATTATTACGACATATCGATCCACCGTGTTCCGTAATTCATGAAACATATCGTGCTTTTCTACTGTGCACAGTAGAATAGTTTTGTATATTTTTCTTCACTAACGAAATTCGGTACGCGTGAACGGGGTATATTTCGTTTCTGTTAATCGTCGAACAATGAAACGCACAGGTCGATGGCGGTGTCGACAACGAACAATCGAATCGGATTTAACCGGACATACTATGATTTTTAATGGCTGAAATATCACGTACTGCGAAACGTCGATACGAAATGGAAGCGACACGGTTTACTAATTTCTCGGGCACGACAACGTCACGGCTTTTGGAAAGTTGACGGAACGAAAACCGTGGCTGTATCGTGATTTGTATCACGATGTATCCAGTATACGTACGTATGTATGTGCATACACCCCTGTCCATATGACCCGAAAAAGCAGCGCTTCCCCCCGTCGCTTTTTTTCTCCTGACGTATCGTACCGACTATACCCAATAGGAATTTTTCTTCACAATAGGATTATGCTTTGCCCGTGATCTACACTAGTCGAGATTCGAGGGGACGAATAAATAGGAGAAGGAAAAAAGGGAAAAGAAATAGGGTGTGTTCAAACGTACAGGGTTTACGTATGAAACAGACTATCCCGGGGGAATTCGTTCGGGAATTTTTGTTTTCTTTTATTTATTTATTTTTTGTTGCTGCTTCGCTTGTATATTCCCCGGTTGTGCCCGGTACAAATCTCAGGCACAATCGGGCACGGTCACAGCGACGGCTAATGAACATTCACAATACAACTCCCCTGATGCTACTGCCTACAATATTCCGATCCATATCATTTGAACGGGACAAAAGCTGACAAGCTGCCGAGTCTGACAATGAGTAGTAGCGAAAAGATATCGCAGACAATTACTCGAAGCCTTACTTTCTCTGGGGAGGTTAAGGGCGGTATTGCCTCTTCACAGGCGCCATTAAAAACGGGGTATTTTAATTTTTTGTTGTTGTGATCGACTGTAATACACGAGCACCGACCGCGGTATTTGATGGGTTTCTTCAATAGACGTTCTTGTTGTTGAAATTTTAACTGGATACAAATATTTTGTATTATATTGTATTGATAAATGTGATGAATATGTAACGGGGAAGTACTGCCATCGATATATTAATGTTAGAAAGTTTCACAATTAATTATGATATAAAAATACGATAGTATTATAGTATAGGTTCTTCAATTTACCGCTTAATTACATTCTAAGGTTTCTCTTTTATAGCAGTTAATTTTCAATTTGTAGTATGCTCGAAGCGGCTCGAGATATTTGTTTCGTTGAATTAGGTAGCCCGTTCTTATTTTTATGATTATTTCATAGAAATTAGATAAATCGCTGCAATATTGCACTTCTCCGTCAGAGAATTTTATTCCGCTTATTTTTATTTTACTATTGACGCAAAACAAGGAATTATAACAATTCGCGTACAAACGATTCAAGTACGAAATATCCAAAAAAAAACACTCCCATGTTCTCTTACGCGATGTCAAATGATAAACGAAGAAAAAAAAAGATTGCAGAAGAATTTTGATCGTTTGACGAAAAGAAATATTTCTCTTCTCCCGCAACTTTATTCGTACAGCACAAATTTTTCTTTACTAATTTCCATGCAATTCGAGACACTCGCATAAGCGAGAATTACATAAGTATGCCAACCAGAAAGATTCTCGTTCACTTTTTTCACTTGCACAATAATTATATCGTCTTACTGATCTATAAGTTTATATACATATATGTGTGAGTATAATTTATTATTGCAATATCGTTGAACACTTATTTTTCTTTGTTACAAATCTTGGTCGAGCTCGCATCGCTCACATCGGAAAGTAGTTTATAACGTAAAAGAGGGGCCGCGTCTGACTCAATCTCGATATCGACTACTTGATTTTCCGCTGAAGTGTCCTCCACATTTATCGACAAACATTCAACGATTATCCACTCTGTTATTGCAATTTTCGATCGACCATATTAGTTCCTACCACTTTATTATGCAACGGCATTGATTACAGAAATTGTCAATCAAGTTTCCAGTTGGACCTATGTCTTTGCATAAACTGCACTTAGTTTAAGTGCACTGAAAATTCGTTGAGAAGTTTGTTCCGAGTTCGCTGTATCTTTCTAATGTTTCTAAAGCGAAACACACCAAAGTAATCGATAACATTGTTGTCTTGAAACGGTTTCAATAAATTATTCAACACCGTAGAAATGTAATTTGAGTTTGGTTTTTACCTTGTTTCTTTGCAAACACATGGTATAGAGATAATTCATTTGAATAAAGCATTCCAAGTGATTAATGTATATAGTTTTACGAACGTACGGTCAAACATAAATAACATTGGAAATTGACAACCAATGAAAATGTTTTATATACGAATGTTTAATTAATGCGGAACTTGAGTAGATGAAAGAAATACAAATATAGACTATGTATATATTTTTTAACGGTTAATTACGATTGTTGAACGAAATTATTAAAGGAAAAAATTATTCAGACAATATTTAAGCTAGAAAGTAAACACTAAGATAATCTTATAAACTTATATAAAAACGTAACATAATCATATATTAAAAAAGTATTGAAATCAATTGATATTCCCATTTATTTTTCGATAGAAAACTATTCTCCACCTTGGAATAATACGTCGAGAATTATTGCGCCTCGCGTAATAATTACGCAATGAGTTTCAACTCAATATCCTACGACAGCCATATCATAACATATATTTTGTAAATATAATAATTTCGACATCCGGACGATAGCGAGTAAAATGAAGAAAACTGCTCTATATATTCATAACGTTGTCTGTCTACTCGCCAAGACAGATTTCTGCAGTGCACCTACGCAAGTGAACATAGGGTCGGTATTGGAACAGCAATGCAATATGATAATTAGGCATAATAATTAAGCAATTCTTGTGCATATCGAGCATATATGTGACTACTTTATGACTATATGCAATAGTGACTACTTTAATTACTTGATGTTTCCTTACGCGATTTATTCGTGTCTTCCTTCGACCAAGGCTCAGTTCAGGTACAAGTTCAATAAATTTCATTAGCGGCCGTTTCGTGTCTCGGTGAATATTGCGGTAGCGAGTTTACGTCCTTAGATCGCTCGTTATAACGATATATCGCTAATACATTACATCGGTAATTCGCTTCCGCAATTAAACATGGTAACATTAAATACCACGCGAAAACATCGTCCATATTATTCCGCCAGTATCCGACATTAAATGTATATATCAGCTTATTTTCGAGAAAAACGAAGAAACTAAAGTTCCTGTGGGCGTTGAGAAGAAAGTTATAATTGAATGCTCTTGAGGACAAGGTGTGCTCACAAGTGTTAGCGTGCCAACGTTATATTTCTCCAGTCTGTACCGTGCGACATAGGAGCGAGAATCGAAGTTAAAACCAAGGAACATTCACACGATTTAATGCTTTTCAAGCTATCGAGAAGTAAATAGCCCTTCGGAAGTTTAACAGTTCGTAAAAGTACATTTCCACTCTTTCCCTACACCCTCGTCCTTTCTACCATATTCTTTATTTTCCTCCCTCTGTTATCTCTGTTATTAAAGAGCTTCAGCCCAGACTTTGATTGCTCCCGACACGAGATAAGTGAGAGTCCTCTACCGGTGGTTTGATCTTCGTTACCGGCGTCTACTCTGAGAAAAAAACTGCCTACCTTCATATTGTGCGGTCTATTCAGACTCATTCTACTTCGTACAAAGAATGTCTCGCGTAGTATGGTATAATAAGAGGAAAGAACAATTGTTTCCGTTCTGGGCTTGCGTCTCTCCGTAACATGTCTTATACGTATGTGCGCGTACATACATACGTATATGCATTATATAGATATGAAACGTTGCCAAAATGATTACCAAGGAGAAAGGAACTACAAACATCGTTGCACAGAATGTTTCGCTGATTTCCCACGCTCCTTTCGGTTCGTCTTTCTTTCTCATATCCTATTTCTTTCCCCCTTTCCCCCTTTCCCCCTTTCCCCCTTTCCCCCTTTCCCCCTTCCCCCTTCCCCCTTTCCCCCTTTTCCCCTTTTCTCTTTTTTCTTTTTTATTCGTGGGACGAGAAAAAACCATTCGTCGAATAGTCCCGTGGTCTTATCAATCGCGAGGCACGTTCCGACCATCTCGTGCCAAGATGCTCCGAAATTCGTGGGGTGTATTTGGGGGAATTGCGAAACGCCAGGTGTTCCCATTGTTCGATCACGATTAATTACACAGATGAGGTACACACCGCTCGTGTTTCCCGTATTTGACGTTTACTCGTCGTTATCACGCTAACTCGAGAAAAAGAGACAAAAGAAACGCGTCGGCTTTCTTTTCCTATAATAAATAATCTCCAGCAATAATTTTGAATATCGATTCCGGAACATGTGACGTGAACGAGAAATGAAAGAACAATATATCGAATGAGAGTAATATATGTGAATAATATACGTGATTACCGTGTGTGTATATGTGTGCAAGAGTCGCCTGATGACTTGCGTGCGTGTTCTCTTTCAGGTACGAGCGAAACGGGAGAACGAGGGAGAGAGAGAGAGAGAGAGTTATTTTTTTGGCGTTTCATAGCTTTTGCATATACATATTATATATAAATATACGTGGATACATACGTGACTGGATCAAGTAGAGTGAGTCGTGCGGATATATGTAGTTGGGTGCGTAGGAGGGAAATCGGAGGAATGTAACGATAAAGAACACCGGGAATGTTGCTGCCATGAAACTAACGTATGACCGTAACGTACGATAACATTGTCACGCACAGTCGACGATTCCATAGGTGTTCTTCATGCATTTCGAAGCTGTTCGTTGAACACGTCCGATAACCGTGTTAAATTAACCACGTCAGGCATTGTCTTTCTGTTTCGTTTCGTGCAAATCATCGAGTGCTTGTACGCCACCGTCGCCTACTTACACAGCCCTCGTAAAACCATATACAGTACGTCCGTATGAGTGTATGATTTTTTACGCGGCCAATCGTTAGCCGAAACAGGGGATAATTCACTTTCGTGTGCACGATCATTCCTTCAACGATGCGTTCAATTCATCTAATCGACCAATTTCGAGAAATTATTATTTCTAATGAAATCGTTTAGAAAAGACTATTCGAGGCGGGACACGAGTGTGCCGCCTCGTTCGGCACAGCGTCAATTTACGGTGAGATATCAAATATTAATCAGTACTCGTTTTTTTAATGTGATATACAATTTTGCGAACGACGGGCGTGCGCGTGATGCAACGTTTCTCGTTCAATCCCTATTTCACAGAAACAATCCTCTTGATCGGTTTTATCGTTCAATCGAGTATCTCGCGAAACGCGAGGGTAAGATAGCTGTTAATGACAATGAACTGCCTAACGATCATTTTAACGACCACCTTGAACACGCGACTCGGATGAATTATCAGCTGTACCGACGCGGTTTGCTTCCCTTATTAAATCGTCGAAACTTGGCACAAAACAAAACGAAAGGGAAAGATAATTATTTAATTATCGCGCTAATGACAGCGGAAACAGCGTTCAAGCACACGAACTGGCGATTCTCGTGGAACGTTTCTAATGCGCGAAATTTCACGATCGACATTGTTTGTTACTTCGTTTATCAACTCGTCCTCGATCCCTCCCGGAAATTCCGGTAGAGTGTACAATTTTGGGCACGTGCCCATCAAATCGCCACACGCAAATCGAAAATCGTAGCTCGCTGGTTGAGGAAAGACGGTTGCGGAGGATAATATCCTCAGGGATGGGTTGACGGCCAATTAATAAAACCGTTTGGTGGTTGCAAGTGGTGTGCGAGACAGATAAAGTGTGTGCATGGTAATGTGGGCGTGTGCGTGTGTTCGCGCGCGTACCTCGAAAGGTGGCAAGGAATATCCTAGTTTGTAAATGTTTAACGTGAACTCGGAGAACAAAAGTCGTGAAAGAGAAGGAGGATAGGGGGGGCGAGGGCGAGAGAAAAGAAGCGAGCGCAAAGGTGCGAACCGTGGGGGAAATAAAAAAGAGAAGAAGAACGAGGAAAACTGTTTTAAGGGATATTAACGATGTACAAATGTGTAATTTAGTGACGCGAGAGAAAATCCGTCTACAGCGCGGTAACACGATAGCAGAATAATACTAAGCAGGAGAAACAGAAAAAAAAACAGTAAATATTACTTTTATTTTACGAAAGTGAACCGAGGAGATGAACACGCGTACAGGTGAACCATTTAGAGAACCTAGGCGTACCTATATTTCCATGATTACACACTTTTTGAACGTATACATGATAAGTAGAACAGATACAAACAGAGTGAATGAGAAATTGAGACAGAGAGAGAGCGATGGGGGGGGGAGATATATATATATATATATATAGAGAGAGAGAAAAGTTACGTATCACGAGCGAGGGAAAGAGAGCGCGAAGAAGATGAAGGGCCTCTCACACACTCACACGTACGGTAAATCATGTGCTATGACCGACAGTTGTCGAAATAAAATTCTTTTCGATCAAAAATAAACCTCTTTGTATGTTTCTCATTCAACGTACCTCAATTTTATAAAGACTTTCACATTTTTATTCCTTTTTGTTTTCTTTGACCGGGTAAGTGGAGTATTACGAACGAATAACAATTAAGAGCAATTTAATGATCTACCACAGTGATTTTCAACCCGTTTTACATCACGTCACGTGGAAACTAATTGCATAAAAAAATTGTTTATGTCTATTCGCCAATGCAACAGAAGAATATACATTCTTTTTAAGAGAAATCTTGTTAAAACCACAGTTGTCTACTAAAAACTTTTTAATACAAAAAATAACACCCAACGTTACTTAGACCTCATTTGTAATCGTCGCTGTAACGAATAACAATTTGTGTTGAATTTGTCCTGAAGTTTTTGGAACACACCTTTGGGCCTCTCGCAGTATTCGGTTTGTTAAACATTAAAACGTTGCGCCAAATTTGCCTAATTTCCATTATTGTGGAAACTTTGTTCGACTGCACAGACTCCATACGTCATACACGAGCGTATTGATTTTTAATGGGAACGTAGCATACGCCTTAAAACCGACAGCGTTTAACGGGCAGTAAAGCAGAACGTTAATACCAGACCAGACGGATACTCGTGAAGGAAATAAAAATACTTTGGAAATACGGAAGCGTTTTAAGGGGCACGTCAAGAAAAGAGCAAGACGTTCGAGATTATGTTCTAAAAATTCATATTACGCCGTACCAGAGCCTTTTGTAATCTGCTAACCGTAAAAAATTGCATCGTGACATCGCGGGGAGCAGTAAAAAGAAGGATTCAGCCGTTCATTCGAAACGTTTGACAGAGGGATGTTAATATTTCATGAAGCGATAATCGATGAGCAGGTGAGAATGGCGAGGGCTGGTGAACTTTCGCAACGTTGATTCACGTGTACAGGCGGGCGCGAGGTGAAGAAGCGTCGCGTTTTTGAAAGCAAAACGAAAAACGTCGCGCAATCGCCAGGATTGTGACACACCTGGAGGAGAAGAAGCCCCCATCTATCATTATTGCGAGCAACATTTTATAAACGGCAGGTCGGCGAACGTCAGAACGATCAGTCATGTTTGGCGTAAAGTGAGAAATTACGATGAAGCTCGAATGTCGTCTGCGGCAGGCAGCTGAGTAAAATTTCAATTCGGAATATATCTGTCGATATGTCTTTTATTGTTGACGTAACACCTTTAACATGGTACAATTCTGATCTCGATCGTCAAAGTACTTTGGCCTCTACGCGTGAAAGACTGTCATTTTTCAAGTAGGTAGAATAATCGAACTGTTTTCTTATAGTATCCAGATATAGGTAATACTCGATAGGAACACTGTTCGTTAGTAACAACTTGTAATTAATTCAGTTGACCTTTCTGCAAAGTCCCTTGTGCACCAGTACACCCCTGTGCGAAATTACGATTGCTTCGAAGAGGAACATGCTTCAAAGGAATCGCTTATTATAGTTAAACGATGAAACTGATTTTATTATTCAAAGGAATTGATGAATCAGTTGTAAAAGTTTGCCAGTGCTATGCTATTTCATTAAGTATAAGTAAACGAAATACGTTCAATTCTTATCAAGCAAAGCGTAGAACCTTCGGCCTCTTACGAAATTATGAAAGTTTCTAATATCCAACGTTTGAACGAAATTCTTTTCGCCAACAGTGCATCATAATTAATATGAAACTCTGTTTCTATGAAACTCGAGGAAAGCTTCAGGAATTTTTGTTATTTCTTTGCGCGGCCGTTTTTATTTTTCTTCATTTCGAGGCTGGTATCGCTGGGAGAACACGTGGCGAGCTTTTTTCTAACTTCTTCAACTTCTTTCGCCGGAAGTTCACTTAATATTGCGCGATTTCAACCGCGGCGTAGCTGAACTAAAATTCGCTTGGAAGAATAAGGCAAGGGTCGTAACGCTTTTTAAAGATACAGTTACCGGACAAACTGTAGTATCATCTTGAATCCAAGGAGAACGGACAATAAAGGATAACTTTTATTCTGTATCGAATAGTAACATATCACTCCGCTATAATACTGTTACACTTGTCGATATGTAATGCGAACATTACGATTGCGTTCGAATAAACGTCTCGTATGATATGTTATAAAGTGGTGGTCGAGCGACGAAGACGAATAAACGTGGTTCGATATTATCTACCACGTATAATACTTTGCAAGAAAGAGATCTCGTAAAGTATGAAGTAAACTGTCTGTACAAGGGATGAGGAACGTATTATGTATAACTTCCTCCAGGGGAGATAGAAATCATAGGAAACGGACACCGAATATTTTTTTTTCTAGTACCAATTGCTGGAAAGGTTCTTGTTTTTACTGCAGCAAGTTTGGTAGGAAAATATGAGTTTTATTTTTCTTGGAGCATGCGCGAAAATTTTTCAAATATTAATATTAACATTAATGCGAACTTTATTTTGTATCATGAGAACATGATAATTGAATGGCGAATGATAATAATAATTGTACCAGTTATCGATTTTTTTAATAATTTTTTTAATATGTAGTGGCTTAGCAATATTTTAACGCGAACTGTACTTCACAATCTTTGTTTGAAATATCAAAAAGATCGAAATCCAATTTCCACGAGAACAGTTTAACTCAGGGTGTACTGAATTTCAGAGTGCAAATTTCCATTCGTAGTTCCGTAATAAACATAGACACCCATATCGATATTTCAGATTTACCTTTTCCCGGTAGCCGAAATAGCTTTCTACCTTTACGTTTTCTACTTACACACAGACATTTTCGAGTAGACTCTTCCTCAATATTGGCCGCGTCTTCTACAGGAAAAATCAAAATGCAGACAAGGGAAGTAATATTTAATGATCAGTTAGGTTTCAAATGTAAGCACGTATTTTTGAAATTGACCAGCCGAAAGAAATGTGTTACAATTGTATTCACGATGTGTCATCTACCATTAGTTTTATCAGGTTTTATTAGTGTTTGTTTTATTAGATTTACAGCAATAATCAAGAAATACGGCGGAGATAATAAGACTAAAAATGTGTTGAATAGTTAAATAATTTCTAGTTAAAGAGGTATATTAAAATGATTATGGATCATTAACAGATAGATTATGAAATTAATAATAAGTAAATTACAAGATTTCACCGTATGCTTCCGTTTTTTCACAACATATGGTTTGCATCGTTTTTCAACACTGTTTAAACCTTCTGAAGACGGATTTCGATAAAGAGACACTGTGGTTATTTAAACGTTCGCAAATAATTGATTAATTCCAAAGCAATAGAAGTATCTTTAAATACGTAACAGATGATTCAACATACTATTCACAAAACTCTTCAAGAATAGCTATTACAGATTCATACATACATATATTGCGCTATGACAAGTGCACGTTTCACTAAAAAGGAAAGTTTTCGTCAACCCGCCCAACTAACAGAAGCACATCTGTTCGAAATCTGGCTGGAAATGGCAAGACAGCTTATGGGGACGAAGAATGTGAGTTTCCAAACTTCCTAACGAAAAATCGTGTTATCGCAACAATACTGTGATTGGCATCACCCTATTCGCTCGACTGCTCGACGATCATTTCTATTTTTGGCAACGGAACGAAGCAAAAAAAAAAAATTGGGCGAAGGTGGGGGAAAAAAGAAATTGATACCATCCATGCGATATTGCTTTCAATATCAGAAAATGTTCTATTTTGATTCAAAAGGTGGCGTTTACTGTGACAGACGTGGATCGAAATGTGTCTAGTTCTCTTCAAAGCTATGGCCTAGCACCGATTGCTTTCCACGAAGAAATTTGTAACATTCGGTCGTTCGGATTTGACGATGTTTAAATGGAAGTAATGGAAAGCTGTGTTGACTGTACATGCGTTATCGATTGCATATATTAATTCGCGACCGCAGAGAAACGTTTTCTTCAAAGTGTTTTGATTTTAATGCTGTTCCAATGTGCCATCCCTAATTAATAGGGATATATATAATATCAAGATTTTATTGCTAAAGAACTTATAAGTCTTTGAGATCATTTTTATTGCTTCAATGTACCCTTTTTAGTGAACACATTTTCTTCCCATGCCCCATTTACACGTAGGCCTTTTAATCTGCTGACTTCAAAGATGTTATTTATAGGTAATAATCCGGCCATAAAGTTTTTTGCTTCATTATTAATTGCCTAAATTTATGAATTAACTCTAGGCTATTCGAGCTTGGTTCATTGCTCAATCCATCAAAATTATTGGGTTCCTTAGATAGATTCATCATGCTCGTGGTATTAGAAGAGTATCCGACTAATTTTATATATACACTAAATTCAGTAGTTCACATAAATTTCTACGACGATTAATATCATAGAATAAAAAATAAATACTGCATGTATACGAAATAATTGAAGCCGAGAACTTTTCAGACTGCCCTCGTAGTACAGTAATGTCTCGATTAGTGTACCTCGCTCGGGACTGATTGGGAACACTAATCGTGTGCAGGACACGTTTCTCGAGCGAGTTCGGACCCCCTTTGATGTTGGGGCAGCCGTGATACGGGGCAGCGTTCCAGGAAAAAAGCAAGTTTAAATACCCGTGTACGTGAGACAACACTACCGCGATCAAAATCTTATATTAAAACTTGTTCATTTTTGGTCCGTTTTAAATTAAATTTTACCAAAGTGTTCGTTACAATATCCTGATTAAAATGATACCAAACACGATATGATTTGGACAATTTTTACTTATCACGGTATTAATAATTTTTTTCTCCTTTATTATTATTTTCAGTAACAACTAGAATATGTGTATATTAGTTAACAGCAGTAAGGTAATTAGTAGTGAGATTATAAATTTGGAAGTAAATTCAAATCGAGCGTCTCGATTAATAATCCTCGCTCGGACCGTCCAATAGTATGTTACCAATAGTTTACATTGTTTCTTACGCCACATTCTGAAGACAGAATTTAGCTAACGTTCAAACTGTACGCATCTAAGGAGAAATAAAGCCGAATTATAATATACTTTTACAATTATACTTGGACTATTTGTATTCAACGGGTTCACGACATTATTAGTTTTAGTGTAATTACTGTTAGTGACATTGCCTTTGGTTAGTGCACAGTATACATAGTAATAAGTGACATTAGTAGGCATTAATATACGTGTAATTGGTGGTTACAATGGCTTCTAGAAAGTCAAATGTCATATTAACAATAGAACAGAGACAGACAATTATTGGTCAATCGGAAAGTGGTGTAGCTGTGTCAACTATTGCAGCAATGTATAATGTGCACCCAATAACAGTAAGAAGAATAAGGCAAGATGTTGCACGCATAAATCGATTAGTGGACAGCAATGAAAAACATAAGAAGATCAAAAGATTTAAAAAACCAGTGTACGAAGATTTGGAGCATAAATTGTATACGTGGTTTGTGGAAAGACGAGCTGTTGGCGTTATAATAACAGATGCACTGCTAATGGAGAAAGCTGCAGAATTTTCAAAAAGTCTACAACTACCGACATTCAGAGCCAGCAGAGGATGGGCGACGAATTTTAAAAAGCGGCACAATATTCGACTATTCAAGTTACACGGCGAAAAGGAAAGCGCTGATGAAAGTGCAGCTACCATATTTATAGACAACTTTAAAACGCTAATGGAAGAAGAGGACATAGACATTGCAAATGTTTATAATATGGACGAAACGGGTCTTGTGTGGAAGGCACTGCCCAAAAAAACATTAGCGGAGGACAAACAAAAGTGCGGGGGCAGTAAATTAAGAAAAGACAGGGTGACTGTCGGCTTATGTGCCAACGTGTTGGGCACTCACAAGCTTGTGCCGTTATCCATACATAAATACAAATCACCCCGCGCTTTAAATAATATTAATACAAAATTACCCGTTGTTTATAAATCACAGAAAAATGCGTGGATTAATAAAGATATATTTGAAGAGTGGTTTACAAACCATTTTAAACCAAGTGTAAAATCGTTTCAGTTACAAAATCATTTAAGTGGCAAAGTGATTTTGTTAGTAGACAACTGTGCAGGACACCAATTGCAAGAAAACATATCAGAAGATGTTCATTTCAAAATTATGTTTCTACCACTCAATACGACTTCCATTTTACAACCAATGGACCAGGGAATTATTGAGAAGCTGAAGAGAAGTTTCCGCAATTAAATGCTTCAACACGTATTGACGTTTGATGGGGGCGTGTCACAGTTCTACAAAAAATACAATATAAGGCACTGTATCGAACATTTGTCAGAAGCATGGGAAAGCGTTACCCCGTCAAACATTAGACACGCCTGGAATCAATTATTAGGCGATAATGAAGAAGCAGAAGACGTATACGACCGTACCAAACTCCGAGAAACGATAAGCATTATCAGCGGGGGTTGTGTATCGGAGGAAGAATATTTACGGGAATGTGAAGAAGAGGAAAGGAGCGTGACGGATGACGAAGAAAGCGAGGCGGTCAATATACAAAACAGAGATGAGAACAATGATAGTGACGAAGAAAACAATAAAGATCAAGAGGAAGCCAGGCTGAGTGGGCGAACGAAGCAGGAGTTACAAGAATTAAAACATATACATGAACAGTTGAACCACTTATGTGCCACAGATCCACCCCATATTCGGGAAATGTTCGAAGTTTTAAGACGATACCATTTTGGAGAATACGGTAAAATAATATATCCATATTACTTCATTAAATTGCAATATTTAGGTAATGGCAAAAATATTATTGTATCGAGAATGATTCACGTCCCTGCGATATTACATTCGGTGTTCATAAGAGTTTATAATTTGTACTGATAAGAAATTATAACTATTTATATCTACTTTTTAGATAAAGAAACTACGCAGAGTAGAGAGCTGGGTCATTCATCGCATCAATAATAATAAGTAAATACATGTATAGTTGCAAAATCATATATTCTAGTTATATTAAAAACAATAATAAAGGAGAATAAAAGTATTAATGCCACGATAAGTAAAAATTGTGTAAACCATATCGTGTTTGGTATCATTTTAATCAGGAGATTGTAACGAACATTTTGGTAAAATTTCATTTAAAACGGACCAAAAATGAACAAGTTTTAATTTTTAATCTCGCTTGCAACAGTGTTGACTCACCGACATTCGATCTGGGTTCAGATTACATGCTCGGCGCTTCACGCTTCGCTGGTTCCAGGGGGGACCACCCCAAGTAGTGGGGATAGAAATGAACACTAATCGAGACATTACTGTATAAATGCATTATCCATTCTAAACAGTCACGCAGCATTTCCAAGCCCACAAAAGTCACTGACGATTTGTGTATGAACTTTATTATAAATGTACAGTGCAATTACACTATATAGATCCAGGAATGTGTTAATAATATTTGGCGTTGCTATATCTATCTGTTGCATACTAATAATTCTTTAAATATCGAAATATTTGATCGAGTGTGTCCAACACCAAAAATATGAAACTTTTTAGACAGAACATCGTATAATGTCCACGACGAATGAAGAAATCGCAAGCATGCAAACGGGCACCTGATTAACCAATCAGATCAAAGTTGTCGTGTCGTACTCATATTATAAAATGGAGGGATCAGAATGATCTCTGAAAGGACAGAAAAGATACCTCTGAATATGTGGAGGAAAGATGGCACAAAACAAACAGCGAGCACATTGTCCTAAGAAGTACACCATTCACGAAGAACGAGCTATTGTGCGCATGGTAGAAAAAAAGGTTCCTTTGGGGTTAGTGAAAAATTGTCGACGGTACACCGATGTTTACGATCTTGAACAAAATTCGCGGTGCCAAACTGTAAAACCAGTCCTTTGTACGGAGGAGAAGAAAGTATAAATCGGATAAAAAGAAGGAGGAGGAAAGAAAAATAGAACGCTGGAAGTTACTCATTTTCTGTGGAATATAGAGTTTCGCAAACGACGTGTAACATCTGGTCAGAGAAGAAAATTTCACGTGTTTTACTTTGTCTCGTGGGCGACGATGAAATCAGGGCCAAGTTTCGGGGACAAAAACAAAAGGGTAGCAGGAAATTTCAGCACATAATTAAGCAGAGTGAAAGTTTCATTAAGCCGGAAAGATTTATGGCAAAGAACGATGCCGTTAATTCGCCGCATCCCAGAGAGACATAAATTAGCGCGAACACATACACACATGCATACGTACGTACATGCCTGAATAACTTGAAGGATAATCTGAAGCCAGGCGACGTCTGAATTTGACTTTCTCAGGTAATTTCGTGTCCCATCAGGATGCTTTCTTTAAAAAATGGATCTACCGTGCCGAAATGTTCAGAAACGTTGTCCCAATTTCTATGACCTTGAATTAAGGGAACGTTTATGGGGATACATTTTCAAGTACTTTAACATTTGATTACATTTTATGATAGTACAACATATTTTTAAATAATTTGAAGATACCAAATACTTTTTTTTGTTAAAAAATTGTTTATTTAATATAATGTAGAGATTATTTTTTGTAAATATCAGTTCTGCAGTTATATTAACACTTGTCTTTATTGGTCAAAATCCCGCAACTCAACTATCCAGAAACAACTGTTCGCAGTCAGTCGCTGTCAGTCGTCAGTCCATATTAACCCTTAACGAACGAGGGAATTTCTTGGAATATTTATAATGCCGCGAATATGGGTTAATTATTCCTATTATTAATTATGGGTTAATTATGGGTTAATTATTAGGGTTAATTATTCCACAAACATTAATAATTCGGATTACACTAATTATTCTGCATCAGTATCAGTAATACTTCTGATAATCTTCAAGCGCTAACTTCAAACTTGCAACTAAACTGTTTAAAAATATGTGTTTATGGCACCAGTTGGCACCTAATTCTTTACGAATTATATAAAGCAGTGTCTAAGCAATAATATAACAAAAAATCAAAACTTGCAACTAAACTGTTTAAAAATTTGTGTTTATGGCACCAGTTGGCACCTAATTCTTTACGAATTATATAAAGCAGTGTCTAAGCAATAATATAACAAAAAATCAAAGAGGTGTTTTTTGACGAATAATAGTAATTGAATATTATATATTTGGTTTCCCAAGAGAAAAATATTTTCAGGATCACACAAGAAAGTAAATAAAAAATGTTACAGAATTTCTTTACATACCTTACTCTGCATCCTATACACATTTTGATTGCATTTCTTAACACTACACGTGTAAAATTGGTATTTCCGTAAGGTATGTTTCTTCAAATTTTCTACGAACTCGAAAGCCGGTGACTTTTGAACCTCAATTTACTGCTATATAGTGGGGTATTCGAATAAAAAATTGCTGCAGTTTATTTGTATACATATTTAGGAATAAATGAGACAAGTATTATTCATCTTGGACAGAAATAAAATTTTGATTTTTGGCCAGCTTTCCGAGGCTATTGGGCCAAATGCCCAAACAAGGTGGAAAAAATTCAGAAATCGCTTTACGATGTTCGATAATACGATGAAATTTTATTTTTAAACTTGGATGTAAAAAAATAATTTACATTTAATTATTTTAATTTAATATATAACACATAATAAAATATACATAAAATTAACACATAATATGAAAACATAATGTAATTAGTACATAATAATAAGTGTATGCAGGGTGTTTGAAGATATGTGCCGTTTGATGTAGGGTACGGACGTGCCGAAAGCCCCGTTTTTCGTATAAACCCATATAAAATTTAGTAACAGCAATCTAGGGATAAATTTTTTATTCTGTATTAAACTATAACTTTACTTTTACAAAGTTTTTGCGTGATACTTTTATTTCTTGTTAAGTTATATCACAAAATGTGGTGGCATGTCTCGAAATTTACAAGAACTTTAAAACAATACAACTAGAAAAATCGCAGATATTAGCAGCGAAAAAATCAGAGTTTCAAAGAGCGACTCGTTGGAACTTTTTAGTTCTACTCTATTAAAGCGAGCTAAGCGGCATAAAAAAAATGCATTTGAAAAACATCTAATAATTAGTGTAAGAGGCGTTGTTTAAAAAATGTATGTGGATATTTCTATGTGAACATACACTTGTGCTAATATACTCCACGAGGCACAGAAGTTTAAAGAATCTTGCTAATTCCTGCCATCTAATTTTCTTGGCAACGAAAATAAATGTACGATTTCGTCGTGATCAGGTTTGGAGTTTTCAGACGTTGATTTCCACACTTAAATAATCACTAAATTAATTATTATGACCATTATTAGTGTCAGTAAACATTCCTTAACAAGAATAGATAAAGATACGACTGTTTCGCGACATGAATTTTGTCCACCTAGATTGGGAATTTGGCCCACTGTGCTGTGCGCCGCTTAGTTTAATTAAATACTTAAAACAAAATTGAGAGCGACGAAAATGAGTTTGGCTAGTACTAAGAAGCTACGAAATATCATTGAAGTAGCGATGAACGTTGTAGAATTACCAAAAGTCAATTGCATCGTTGCGTCTACATAAATCAAACATGTACAAAAATACCGAACTCCAGTCATAAGACTTGGAATTCCAGTGTTACCGAGGAAAACCAATTTTCGTCATCTTGCTACTCTCTGTTTTATATTATAGGTGGAAAATTATTCTCATTCTCCTGGTGCTTTAGATTGGGATCTTTTCTTAAAAAAGAAAAGATGTAGTACAAATCAGAAATCGATATTGGTCTATGCCCACAATGTACGAAATACTTTTGTACTAATTTGAAGAAAGAGTTCCCCAAATTTTCATTTATTCAAGATTTATTATGATGCACAACTAGTAGTACTATTTAAAAATTGTTCAAACATACATGTTTACATGAAAATTGTTATACACCTATGTACTTTATAGTGATACATATTAGTCGCAGTTTCTAAATTTCATTTGCAAATAATACTCGCGTATATTACTTTGCACACAATTAACACACTTTGCCTGTTTGCTTGCTAAAATAAATTTGAAGAAATCCTAGGTACCAGAAGATGCTACAATTGTCCTTAAGAGATGCTACAATTGAAACGTGCCGGAAGTTTGAATAAGAGACACCCACTTCCGCTGCACCTGTGTGTACCTTACTCACGTCATCATCCACCACCCTGCGAATTGAAACATCAATAAATTCCAACAAACGACACATATGTACGTGTCTCTGTTTCTTTTTCAACATCGTACAGTAATTAAACGTTTAGTTAAACCAATATACAGATGTATGTACAGTGGGTGATTAAACTATTATCAAAGTATAAGCCGGCCTAAATTGACGATTTCACATTAAAACAATCAGTTTTTTACAATTACGCAAACTAAGCTTAATTTTTCGCGGACAATACAATGGACAATAATTGTCGATGTAAAATTACCCAATATAAAAAACATCGACACCCTTAGTTCATTCCCACCGTAAACACAAACAGAATATACATCCTCGAAACCTTCGCTGTAATAATTTAATCGCCCACCGTGTACACATTGAATGTTTCTCACCCTTCGTCATTATTATTCATCCCCTCCCCCGTTATCGGAGGCGATGCAGTAAATCTCCACCATTCATCCGTGCTCCAAAAAAAAAGGAAAAAACGTCGCGAAAAAAATGCCGGGCTGCCAAAGATTTGCCACGTTCTCGCGGTTTATCGCAGCCCCAATCCTCGCCTCGGCCGGCTAAGCTGAAACACGACTTGACCGTCACGACTTGGCCGTCCCTTTTTCACCCCTCGAGGCCTGTCCTTCTTCCATTTTTTTTCCTCTCTCTTCTTTTTTCAGTTGACCTTTCTTCCAATCTCCTTCAACCACGATGCCCTTGCCTCCCGTTAACGAAGCAGGCGCGAATGGACTTCCTGCTTGCTCCCTCTCTCCCATTCCCCCCCTCTCTCTCTCTCTCGCGCGCGCGCAACCCTCTTCGCACGCTCTTTTCTCTTTCGCCCATTATTTCCAGCGCGTCTCCGCTATTCTTCGATCGTCTCGCCCTCCGTCTGTTTCCCAGCACCCCTCCACGCTAGGGAAAGAGTCATATATATAAATATATATATAGAGAGAGACAGAGAGAGTCACAATCGACGCTGGAAATTCCTGTCTCATATGGCGTCGATGGACACTCGAGTGCGTTCATGCCCGTGATGGAAAAGCGAACGCGTTCGCGAGCACGCACTGGCCTCGTGCTTTGAACAAGAATACATACACGGTTGCGGCAAGAATGAAGATGCTTGGCAAATATGGAGCTGCAACGATGCAGCGATGGTAGACGGGCGCGGGCACCACTTTGGGCCAGCGTAAATACCCGATGAGCATACACGTAAGTACTTACGTATGTGTATACACACACGCGGACGGAGAACAAACAGATATGGCTGGAGTTGTCGGGGTTGGGGTTCCACATCCGTGGATGCGACGCATCATTTTTCAGCTGGAAAATGCGAATTCAGCGTCGGCCTGAAAATATCACATCGAGGCCTCATAATGTATCCGACTGCTATCGTCGACGAGCTGACAACTATCTCGATTTCATCCTCCACTTTTTGTTGCTCGCTTTACCCTTGCGTTTGCTGATTCCTCCATTCTATTTTTTTCTGCGAATCTCTGTCTCTTGCGTGGGTCGTATCGTAGGTTCTGCGAATCCCCTCCAGCGTGGACGGGGCAGCATTGCTGATGGTTGTAGCGGGTGTTTAATTGATGCCCGGCGTTGCCTTCGACGACGGCGTACAGGATATAGCGTTTTGCAAAGGCTCTCCCGTGCGGGAAATTTGTGTTCGAAATTGAGGCAGCTGATTCGCGAGGAGACTTTTTAATAAACGCGAAGCTTGAAAGAAAAGTTTGCAAATTGCGAAGAGCCCCTATTTAAGTGAAGTAATTTCTGCAAGTTTCAGTTACAATAACTGAGCCGCTTATTTTGAAAGTGACTTAAGTCGATTTTTCAATAATATCCAGTTAGCATTCATAATAGTTATAATACTGCCTGATTTTTTTCATTTTTAAGCAATCTACAGCCAATAAGTTTAAATTCGATGAAATTTTGTGACATAAAATTAGATAACTAACGAAACGATAACAATTTTTTTTTCAAAATAGCTCAAGTTCCTTTACGACCGCCAAAACCGCCTTACCTTTTAAATAATGTTTATTTAGCTGTTCGGGTTTTGTAAATTACACATTTTCAGAAAGACATAATTGCATAAATTGTGTTTCTGAAGTGTTTCAAAGAAATATAAAACAAATTGAGTATTGTTTTTTCAATTTGGAGCATTTTAAACAATGCCGAATGGATTTGGGCTCTTTCAAATTTTATAACTAATCTAGCTGCTAATTTTGAAAATGGTTTGACTCCATTTGTGGTAAGAAAGCACATATTATTCATTTAATAATTGCTATTATTTTAATAGGAATTGTCAATTTAATTCTGCTAGATACACTTAAGCAGAGTGACATATTGGTTGGTACCCTATACGTATATTTTTAATTTTTTTTAAACGCATATTCCTAAATATCTCAATTTAAATACAAATGGACTTAGGTCACTTTTAAAACAGACGGTTCAATTCTTCCGATTTCCTGGTCTCTATTTAATTTGTTAACCAAATTTCTTTCGATGAAATTCATTTAAAATAGACACTTGTTAGATCCTCGTCCAGTATTTCAATATGAAATTTATAAATCACAGCAGATTACTTTTAGATCTCGAGTAGTTCTGCATACACGTAAGTGTGTACTTATTTAATGTTTCGAGAAATTTGGGTGAATTCTGGGGATCTGCTTGCATTCATGCATCGTTTTATTATATGTCGCACGTTTTCTGGTTTAACCCAGATTATGAAAGTATAGCTGCTTTAAAACGTATGCGTCGTGAACGGTGGCTTTTTGTATCGTTCATTATTCAATAATTATTCGAACAACCTCGCGTGTCTGAAAAACTAAGGATTGTATTTTTAGTACAAACCGTATTTATCGATTTTCCGCGTTAAACGTTGCAAAGTTCGTATTCTGAGCTCGAATTGAAAAACCCTTGGTGACAGTAACTTTATTAATAAAGCGACTGAATAAAATGGTTTTTCAAATATGGCAAGAAAAGCACCACCAAGTTGTTTTTAAGAAAGTCAATCTCGATATTTACAAAACCCACACTCGATATGGGAATTGTGTTAAAAAAAAGGAAAAAAAAGAAACATACCAGATAATGAAATTCCTGTGCTGCAGGTGTGAATTGGTATCCACGGGATTTATTTAATTAAACAAAAGCCGAAATGAAAAAGGTTTCAAATTGGCGAATTATTGTAAGATACGTTGATTGTGAGTCGCGAAAATGAATAATCAATCATTTTTCTACAATAGCTACAGAGAGACTTTGTGAGACAGTTTTGTACGAAATAATATTTAGTAAATATATATATTAAACTTCTTTAGTGGCACAAAGTTCATTGAAAAATGACCAACGTAACACAAATGTACTTTTGCATAATTTTTATTTTAATTGCCAATTTAGAATACTTGGAAATTTTGGTTGAAAACATTAAAACTCAAAGTGAAAAGTTGCCGTAGAACGTTTAAAATAATTAATGATTCTATTACCGTAATGCGAATCAATAATCCTGAAAGCATATGTGTATATACGAATACTATATATATATATAGTATTATATATATACTATATATATAGTATATATATATTATAGTATACATATATATATATATGTATATATATTATAGTATTATAGTATTATAGTATATATATAGTATATATATAATACTATATACGAATACTATATATATATATAGTATTATATATATACTATATATATATACTATATATATAGTATTATAGTATATATATAGTATATATATACTATATATATAGTATTATAGTATATATATATACTATATATATACTATATATATAGTATTATAGTATATATATAGTATATATATAGTATTATAGTATATATATAGTATATATATAATACTAGTATTATATATATATACTATATATGTATACTATATATATAGTATTATAGTATATATATAGTATATATATAATACTATATATATATATAGTATTCGTTCAGAAATGGCAGAATTGTGTATAAATTATGAGAATTTGGAAAGTGTTTTGAGATTGGGATACATAGTCTATCTATGTATGTATACATATCTAGTATATATATATATATATATATATATATATATATATACTAGAACCGAGACCCATTAATATTGCACGAAATGTAGCCCTACATAAAGAGCTTACTTGCTCTCTTGTTAATTCACACCGAACGGTGCAATCGAAATTCATTTCGCTTGGGAAGTTTCACTAACTCATCGACAGACCCACGTATTTGACTAATAACGAAGGACGCTACTCCTGCCTCCATTTCAACGCAGGAAACGCATGGATTAAAAGAATGCTGGCATGTTCCCGTACGAGGCACGGTGGCGATTAAGTTGAAAAACGTGGAACGTGGACAATATTTAAAAAAATTTGGTCTCATTCTTAAAATTTTGAAATGTAGATTTTAGTGGTAAAATCTGATCAATTATCGTCATTTGTTTATCCCCTTCCATTGTGACATTTCTTTCAACAGCTTTGTAACAGTGTTCCACGTGTATTAATTCAGTGGCTTCTTTATGTACATTATTTGTGATAGATAGATTTTAGTTAATGTTTTATGATTGTTTTGTTATTAATTTAATTCTTAGTTTTTTGATAGGACTTCAGTAATTGACGTCTTCGACCAACAGGCTTACGGCTGCCTGTGAATTCTATTCAGAAACCTCGGGCACATTAGCTGGAGTTGTTTAATTATCCTAATAATAAACGTAATTCTATTCCAAAACAGGTTCATTGTCTCTGATTAGCAATTGCCGTATCATAATCCCTTGATGCTTCGCTGAGGAGGCCGTACAGTGGCGCGACTGTATAGTATTCGGTGGGCATTGGGGCAAAATGTAAAGTCTAAACTTGAAAATTTAACTATATTGGTAAAAAGCTATTGGCCTTTTACGATTAGGTTCGATCGCATTTCTTTATTTTGTTGGACTAGATAATCCAGGTAACAAATAATAAATACCTGTGTAAAATATAATTCTTTTTGGAAGGAAAAGGATGTGTGCAGCACAAAATGTTGCAGTTATAATAATTCCAAAATTAAAAAAAAAAACTTCAATTTGAAAACGGAGCTTTGTTTCACATCGTAATAGTTGTCATATAAACATTATTTAATTAATTAACATTAAATTTTACATTGTTCACTTTCTGAAGCGATTTTATTGTAATATGCAGCAATAATATACCCGGCATATGCAAATTTTAATTTTGCCCACGCTTTTGAACGTGTCGGTGGACAAAGGTGGTTCATTCATGTCTCGTAAGAGGCGATCATTGTTTCTACTTGCGCGCTAGCACTCTTTTCCGCGGTGGGTCGCGGTAACTCTACGGGTACCGCGGTGTTGCGTCGAATTTGTTTCGCTCAATTACCCATGGGTGGTACTCCCCTGACAGTGTGCCAGACATTCTTTTTTTAATTTCGTCGTGCTCCTCCAAAAGGATGGTACCCTCTTTATAAAGTTTATAAAGAGTGTATTCAACCAGCGCGAAGAAATGAACCCTTTGGGTCTATTATATTCGATTCTACGGCGAACAACATTGCTGTTCTGGTTTTTGATATGGCTTGACGTGAGAGTACCGTTTGTCGGGGGTGATTTTAATCTCGAAGAGCGACAAATGGCTAATTTTGGACTTCTTCCATACATTTTATACATTTATATATGTATATATAAGACGGCATCAAGGGCCGATTCCGCCCTGTGTTATCGGTTTCTGTCGCCGATTCTCCACTAAACGTGGAAACCAGAAATCGGCCCTTGATACCGTCTTCTGCTTGCGCCGTGATCGGTTTGTCGCGAGAAGTCCTTCGACCCGCTATGCCCGTTTGCACTACAGTAGGGCCTACGTTCGGTAATGTGCGTGTCGTGTGCGTGTCGTGCGCGTGTGGAGGACACAAGTGCGAATCAGATCTGCATCGATCGCCGGGACGCGCGTTTCGTGGCATAAAATTGTTAAGATAGGTCAGGATCGGTACAATCACCGAGTGCCAAGGACCCACTTCCGTCGCAGCAGGTAAATTCGTGGACGAATGGGTAAGTTTATTCAATTACCTTTTTCTAGCACTAATTATCCAAACACTTTTCTCATAAGTAATGAAACACATTATTCGTTTCGGACAAGGAATAAAAGTATGGAACAGTTATTAAACGACTTGTTAGTTAAGTTCTTATTCACGAATAACGAATAATTGCACATTATTCTCAATTTAAGACGATGGAATATTTGTCGTACGTTGCCCCTCGTTGCACCGGATCACGACCGCGCGCAGTTGTGCCTATACGGGCGCTCTTATTGGCCAGTAACTCAAAAAAGCTTCGAAGCTTCAAACAATATTTTGGTCAAGGAAAAAGTTATTCAGAATCACATCCGCTACCCTCCATTTTCGGATACTTCACGAGTTAAGAGACACCCTATATATACATTGTATAAATTAATAATAATAATTGTTTAACAAAGTACACGCGAGCTTTTGTCGACAGAATACTATTATTTATTTTGCCATTCAGGTTTTTCATTGTGAGACAGTTTGGAAGGCAATTTGCCTTTTTACACCTTATGTAAGGTTATGTATAAACGCTTATATTGATATTCGTGATATTAATATTAGACGGAGCATGTTCTCTAATGGGTGAGCAGAAATGTAATATTTAATCGTCATCCTGTAAGTACTACAGAATTAAGTATTTTGTAGCTGTGCCCTGCTAATGTCAGAATTTTATATATTTCATATTTACGCTCGAACTTACGGCTCACAATTTTTCTTTGTCAAAATTTAAATCAATGTGCGCGCTGCATGATGGATATGGTCGTTGGTTCGAGGAAAATTAGATTCAAGTTTGTGTTAATTAATAATGTTTCGATGGTTCCAGGTTTGATTTATTAAAGAATGCTTGTATATTGGGTTTATCACTGTATATCGTTTAGTACATGTACAGAAAATCGTGGAACGATCTCTGTTTCGCGTTTCATGCGTGCAATTTTATTGCTGCGTTTTTCTTTTGACTTTCCATCGATGGATATTCATTCAGCCGTTGACAATGTTCTGGACGGCTTTCCATTTTCTTTGCCGTTCGTAAACACGAACGGTGAAATTTAGCAGAAGTTAGCGGAAAAGTTTGTAACTAATACCTTGTTTCTCTTATTTCAATGCGCCCAGAGGTTCCGTATCTTTCGACAAACGCCATTCCGATTAACAGCTGCGGTATAATAGAATGCACAGTCTTCTCGAAAGGAAATGTGAAAGCGAATTGACCCTGATCCGTGGAAAACAAGGTAAAAGCTACACACCAGTTAAGTATGATAATTGTTGCGTGCGAATAAGCCCACCACGTTTTATGCAATTACCGTCGAACGTTCCTTTTCACTACATTGCCAGGGCCTTGTTTTTACCACCGTTTATTGAATCTACTATCGTGCAAGCAGATCGGGGGGAGGTATTTTTACGAATTAAATACTACGAAATTTTTGCCGACAAGAGAATTAAATATCCTAATTTCTTCTTTTTTTAAATTACGAGTTTACCCCAATTATCCCAATGGTTTTCATTATGACCAAGTATCATGATTACTTGAATTTTTCTTTAATCAATGTAAAGTAGAATAGCTATTTGTTTGTTGCCTATGAATTTTTTGATATTTTGTGTGATTTTGATATTACTTTGATGCAGATATTCGCTAGGACTCTGTGGTAAATATAGGTTACAACGAAGGTTGAATAGCTGGCTCACCATTTCTTCATCATTTCATCCCCTTGATACTTTGTGATATTTTAAGATTAGTACATCATTATATAAGTAAGCGTTGTGTAATGAAGCATAAGCAAGCAGGCATTGCGCAATAATTAATAAAAGCGCCAAGCAATTAAAAAAATATCACACTATGATGTAATTACTAGAAGTACAATAGCAAACGGAATTTACTTAACAGCCAATAGAATTTCAAGAAATTATCATCCCCTTTTATGTAATTTTATCCTAGAAGTAAGAACCCAAGCGAATGCTGGGTAGCTTAAGCTAAATAAGTATAAAATGAACATTGAACAAATTATTCATAATGTTGCGCGTGTATTAATTCACTTAATGCTTTAACTACCTATGTGCATATAATATAACGTATGTGGAGATGTTTAATTTGAAACAGTGTCTAAAAATAGTTTTTCTGTTTTAAGTAATGCAGCTGTGTATAAAAATAGCTCGATGAATAAAATTTGTTTGCTTGAAAATCGACCGGCTATTATTATTCTTATTATTATTTGATGCGAATGGATGCATTTTTATTGTCACACGTTTTGACCGCAAATTTTTACTGCAATATATATGTATATCGTTTGTGCTTGAAATCATATTTCGTAAGTTCACTTCAATATACATCACAATGCCGATTTTAAATCAACGTAAAAGTAGCTCTGTTTGATTAAAAGTAATTAATGTAGACACGTTCACATGGTGTATATTCAAAGATATATCAAGCTCGTTCTGTAAAGCTACGAAATATAACATTGCCCACTGTATATTGTTACAGTGAAATTGTGTTATGCACCGTTTTTTATCTTGATATATTTTCCATCACGTTGAACATTAAAATTTGTAGCAAGTGAAATGTAGTTTTAATAAATAAATTGAATATAGAAAAACAAAATTAGAATCGATAAATTTATTCATTACTTTTGAAAATGAGGTACGGATAACGTATTTTATGCAACATAACATTTTCAACTTACAGTGAATACAACAAATACAACTTACAAATAGGAAGACAATAAATTGAATATATTATTCACTGATGATTATTTTATGATTTCACCAATTAGAATACACAAGAATTCCATCCTGCTGGCTAGTGCACTAAATAATGCGAATCGACAAAACATAATAAAATCACACATACATCTTGGAAATTTAAATCACCCGTGCTTCATGCGTCTAAGAAATAATTGACATCATTAAAAATGATTTTAATGATCGCCCGAGCGAGGATTAATTCTACTTATTATAAAAATTAACGTTATATCAATACTTTACTCCTTTCGCCTCGATAAACAGGGGGATAATTATTATCATTGCATAATGAAACTTAAGAATGATTAGTTAAGATTAGTAATTGAAGAAAAACGAAAACGGAAGGAAATTGAAGGGAAAGTATGAAGCAATTTGCAACTTTAACACGTATGTAATGGTAGTCGCATCTGAACAACAGGCAAGTCTCAAACTCGTCGAAACCGTTCGAAGCCCATTGAACAGGCTAGACGTGGCACTGTTAACAGTCAAGAGTCTTCTTGGGCAGACTGTTCTTTAGTCGATGCGGCTTACGAACTGCCTTTGTTTTTTTCAACGGCGTGTCTACTTCTCGAGGCCCAAGATGCGGAAATGAAATTCATGCCCGCTGTATTGATTAATCTCCACGAAACAGGCTTTAAATCCTGTCGCCAATGTGGTCGCTGTCGCTCTATCGAGTCTACGATCATGCTTGAATCTCCCTTCAAGGGTGGTTCATTTATCCTGTCACGATTCATCTGAATTGATTCAAGTTCTCAGAAAGGGGAACGTCAACATCCCATTCGACGTGTATTATGAATCACAGGTACTGCAAACCATTTCCTCCGATTCGTCGTCAAGCCAACGAAATCGAGTAGCAAGAAGAAAAAGGTACAGAGTGACTCAGAAGTTAGGTATTATCCGGTCTTGAAGATTGATTATAATGTGTTATCACTGGAGTATTTTCTATTTGAAATTATATCGCTGTTTCATTTTTGAATAAAAATGTTTGAAGTGCGCGCAAGCAATTGGGAAATATTCTACACGAACTTTTAATAAACTTTGCTGGACAGAAGCTTTTTATTCGCAATTAGGCTAATACTAAAAGTAATTAAAGAACGTTAATATTATTTTACCATTCAAATACTATTTACCACATGAAACAATTCGAACTCGGGCCTTAATTTTTTAACTGGACCATCCCTCAACCAGGAACTCTATACAATACCGCATTAAAAAATTTAATGAATAAAAGAACAAGTTGATCATCGTCAAAAGCAAGGGCGTCCATAGCATTCAAACCATTCTATTCAAATCTGGACGACAAGATAATACGCTCGCTCAGCGTTGCACCCTTAATTGCATTGTCTTCGTCCAGTTCACCGCTACTTACGAAACGTGTACAAAAAGTCACGGAACCACGCCTCGTCCACATAAACGTTCACATAAAAATAAGCGACATTTCTCTTTCAAGCGGCAGGATAAAAACGAAATTCCTGAAAAGACCATTCGCAGCGACGTTTGTACGCGTAAATAGCACTGGCCATTTTAATGAATCGACGAATTACCCGGCTCCTCTTCAATTTCAAAAGAGTTCAAGCTGTCACGGCTCGTCGTCCTGGGCTTTCGTTCGAATCTCTTGTTTCCCTAGTTACGCGGAGCATCGTATCGTTCAAACTTTCCGCCGTCGCGTTGGCCAACTTAAACGGACGCTGAATTTTCCGACACGCCGAAGAAAAATTCGTTTCGGATCCGGAGAGCCTATCGTTCTCCCCGTGCGTCGTACACGACGGAATGACTCGTCCGCGTTGGAACGAGTTTCTCGAACAAACTCTGCAAGTTACGTATACGCGCGATTTCTCCGCCTTACGCGATCCAGCTTCTTTATACATTCTGCTTACGGACTTGTTCGGGCCGCTTAAAAGTTATCCGCCCGTGGGAACTACGTTCTGTTACGTCGATGCGTTTGCTGGCGAACGCGGGAAGCCGGACGTGATTGGAGGATCACTGCTGGGTTTATCTGGGTGTCTTTTGAGGGTAGTTTTCTTTCCCTCGAAATTGTTTTCCGTGGTTTAGGATGCAAGGAACGACCCTCTTTTTGATTACGTTCGAGGATCTGGAATTCAAGTATTTTCGATGGGGAATGGGATTTCATGGTGTGCTATATGGGTACACGTTCTCTTTTTGTGTACGAATATATTTTGTAATATACATATACACTATATTCGATATGTGTATACATGTAGCCGATTTAGTCGATGTGTCCATATCTGTACGCTAGAAAAAAATATATTTATATTGCAACGAACGAGTCGTGGCTGAATTGTCGTACCTTTTTTTTTGTCGTTGTTAAAAAAAGAATGATGTTTCATTGAAATTTTTGTTCGTCAGGTATAGTATATGTATATCGGGGATGCGCTAGGAAGATAGTAAATGACGCATGAAATTGTTGTTACGTGGAACGACGGGAAATGAGACAGTGAGATTTCTCTGCTTCTGTGTCATTCTTTATACATATGTATATGTTTGAAATGAAATATACTAGAACTAGACCCATGACAATTAATTTTATTTATGCGAGGTTACTTTAAGCTCACCGCAATTGCTTTGAACAGAGTACGTTTATCTATTTTAAGAAGTGCAATGTAATTCAGAAATATGACAATGAAAGTAATCCTTTACTAATGCTTACCTGTTTTAGGATATTCGTTGTTACATAGAAATTGTTAAGTATCTTAGTATTATCTTTGTGCTTGTAAACGTAAAGTTTATAGAAAAAGTTCGTATAATTGAATGTTTAAGGTGTACTTGTTTACTGTAATTAAAACAGCAAGTATAACATTTTCTGTTTGGATACTTCCTCTAAACATTTATTCCCTTGCATTCTTCAAAGACAAAAGCAAACGAATTAATTTGTAACATTAAATTGTAGACAGCGAGGGAATGTAACATTAAATGCGCTACCTTCACGTCTAGTTCGAGGCACGTGTTTTAATATATGCACGCCACAAAAATCTGCGTATTTAATACCACAAAAATTCATCATTATCATTACATACTTTGAATTCAAACGAAAATGATAATTCAGTATGAAAATCATGCCTGTCCAAAAATGTTAATTAAATGAAAATACGTAACTATAAATATCGAACATTAAAATTCAAAGATACAGGAGGAAAAGTAATAAATATAAAAAAAATCGTATCGCCTGCATTGAAGAAAAGGCAGGCGGAAAAGTAGAGTATCCGAAAAAAGGTTGTAACGTAATAAAAGGCAATATGTATAGCAGTAGCCTATATGAAAAATGTGCTTGTTTGATTTATACCGAATTTTTGTATATACACATTTGTCAAAGTTGGATCAACAGCGTGTATAGTATTTAATCTTTTTGGACGTGTCAGTTTACAGATGGTGTGCTCGAAATCGTCACTTTTCCGCACAGCTACACTGTTTACACTGTTTCGTGTAAAACTTTACGACTGTCGAATGTCAGCAACATGCTCTGGCCACGCAGTTTTGCGAAGAAATAAAGTACCGTCAGCGTCACACGTGAAATCGTAGTTTCGTTTCCACGTTCTTCGCATACGACGCGGATCCTGTGAATACAGTAATGTCTCGATTAGTGTACCTCGCTCGGGACCAAATGCGAACACTAATCGTGTGCAGGACACGGTTCTCGAGCGTGTCGGATCCCCTTTGATGTTGTGGCAGCCGAGATACGGGGGAACGTTCCAGGAAAGGAGCAAGTTTAAATACCCGTGTACGCGAGGCAATACTAACGCGATCAAAATCTAATATTAAATCTTGTTCATTTTTGGTCCGTTTCAAATTAAATTTTACCAAAGTGTTCGTTACAATATCCTGATTAAAATGATACCAAACACGATATGGTTTGGACAATTTTTATTCTCCTTTATTATTATTTTCGATAACAACTAGAATATGTGTATATTAGTTAACAGCAATAAGGTAATTAGTAGTGAGATTGTAAATTTGTCAGTAAACTCTCGAATCGAGAGTCTCTTAATTCTCTTAATCTTAAATTGCTATATTTAGATAATGGCAAAATATTGTTGTATCGACAATTATTCTCGTTCCTGTAACATTATATTCGGTGTTCATAAGAGTTTATAATTTTACTGATAAGAAATTGTAAGAATTTATATCTACTTTTCTGATCAAGAAACTACGCAGAGAAGAGAGCTGCCGCTCGAGAATCGTAACCTGCACACGATTAGTGATCGCATTCGGTCCGAGCGAGGTACACTAATCGAGACAGCCGATTCGAATTTATATATATACATATAATATGGCACGCGACTTGACGTCACATTGCTAAATCTGGCCATGGAGCGGGGAAAGCTATGCCTTTTTCTAAGAGAACTGTGATGAACTCCATGGCACTTACCCCAGAACCTCCATCGAATAAGCACTCTTTTAGTAAATCTAACAAACTTATTGAAATAATCATATTATTTCTGACATACCGATACTTACATATGTATGTACATATTTGTTGTAGAAGTGGCCTAGTCTCACGATGTGAATATTAGTCACACAAATAATACATCAGACGTCACAAGGCGGAGAAAAAAGTGTAACATTTGCAATAGCATACAATAAAATACATTGCAAATAACATTATTCTAACAAACATTAGGTATCTTTCACTAAGAAGAACAGACTCCTCTATCTCTATGTATAAGTATTTCATTTATTATCTTGTTCTATTCATTTTTTATACAATTCAATAATAGTGTCACATTTTCTGGTTCCTTCTCACCGTCGGAAAACATTCTATTCTTTCCAGAAATATTTGTACAAAATTTGATTTGCTCTGGGTCAAGAAATTGTAAAGATGGCGAATGCAAAGGAATCCGTGACACTTGCAAACGTTATTCCTTGTTGTCCAGGAGCGTGGATGATAAGCCTGTGGAACAGGGGTTAACGTCCACGGCGGAGGAAAGATGAGAAAATTCATTTTAAAGCGCGGCGGGACTAAGCTATTCCTACAAATTAAACTTTAATCACAAATTCTCTTGAGTGAAAGCTGACACGAAGGAGTCAGGGTCTTGCGGTGGACCATGTTTTCTCTGAATCTGACGGAAAAGGCATCCCTTTCGTATGTATACGGAGTTCTTATCTGTCTAATAATTTCCGCAGTTGAAGACTGCTATTGATTGCATTTCGGCAGTTCAGTATTATAGATAGAAACGTGAAATTTCTGTATGCAGCCCACGGATTGAAGAAAACTTCAAATGATATTCCACTCACAGTAATTTGATTTTGCGTGTAATTTATCTTTGGATTATTTCCTCTCGTTTTATCGTACGCTTCATATTTTATTAATAATACCAATGGAACATTCTGGTGCAATTTTGACGAACTTTTGTACGAAAGATTGCCACCCTGTCAGCAGCGTGTGGCACAGCGATCCGGTAGCAATCAAAATTGAATCAGTGCGCGTCGATCGTAGCAGTCAATCTCTCTCATCAATTTCTAAGTGACTGAATTTCGGTATGCTCGATTAGTCGATTGAAATTCAGTCGGTGAAATCCCGTTAAAACAGTTCCGTTGGGTTATCTCGAATTGATAAAAGAAAAACATAAGCCTGCTCTCGCTGGTAATATACGAATTGATTATATTTGGTATACGTAAAGAAAATGTAACAAATTTGAATTGTCTTTATTCATCAATTTATAATCAATGATTATTGTCGTAATTGATTAATAAAGTTATTTAGTTACAAAGTACTTTGTAATCAAATAAAATTCGTTGCCGTAATACTTATAACCAGCACTTTACTGGACGAGTCAATAAGAATTACGATCTGAAATAACTTGGTTATTGTTGATTTTATACTAAAGTGATTTAAATAAATTAAATTGTGTTCGATAGGGTTCGTGGCACGTATGAATATGTCCATCTTGATGTCTTCTATTTTTTGATACATCAAGGTAATCTTGTATATTTCAAAGGTACGCTATATATTCTCATTACTACTGTGCGGCAGCCAAACTCGTTCCTAAAACTATTAAATCCTGCTTTATCCGCTTCGAGCAACTAATTCTCTAATTAACCCCAGACTTATGCTTCTACCTTCACAATTTGGCCTGTCATTTGTCTAGAAGCTTCTATCTTTCGCACGTTACGAAAGAATCGGAATACATATCGTTTTTGTTAAGGGTCTCGCACCCTCCAGACCCTAGGCCGAAGGGAGCGTTACGTTAGGTTAATGCAGACGTATGAATTACTGTCACGTAGGGGGTAGGTTTTCTGAACGGGATGCGTAATTTGTACCGGTTGCTGCAGCGTCGTGAGATGAATAAATCATCCGGCACTTATCGTGGCTAAACTTTCGAACGTACGAGTTTCCACAGCTTGTGGCTGGTGTGCAGCCACGTTAGTTCCCTCTGAGCTTTCTTTTTGTTTCGCCGCCTGTCGAGAGGGACCTGGTACAGTCGAAGACGATTTATACGTGTCAGAAAGAATCGTCGCGGATTTCTAAGTTGAATTATTGCTAGTTTGGCGTGTCGATCTTCTTACCGCCGATCTTTTCTCCTTTGCCCGTTCGTTTCTGTTTCACTGCGCTGTTTCGACCAACGAAAAATATGCGACGCGAATCAGCTTTGGTCGGGTCTAGACATAATTTGTACATCTATTTAGATTTAGGATCGGATTATAGATATTCGAGGGAAACACTTGGCTTCCCTTTTATGGAAACTTTTCCGTAATTCTCTATGCGAGTAGCGTTCGTATTTTTTTCTTCTTACTTGGAATGCGTTTAGAGAGTTAATTGGCTGTCATTTCTCTGTTCATTCGTATCAATGAGTTTTGTCAGTTTTATTATGCACGGCGGAGATATGTTGAGGCGGTGTTGAATTTGAAGAAAAATCAGCGCTTTTGGACGTTTCGTCCCCAAAGGAAAACTTTCTACTTTTAACATTTCTGAATCTCGGCTTCTTGGATTGCAAACATTCGTTGATCAATTCCGCGGTTAATAATGATAAAAGCCGTACTGTTGCAAACGAAACTGCATAAAAACCAGAGGATATCGCGGCCTGATGACAGAAATAACCGGGGATACACGGTTCATTTTCATTTCGCCGACAGAACGGCGCAAACAGAAGGCAAGTTTTTGCCGGATAACGTGTAAAACAACTTTCCAGTTCTTTCTACGAAGTTGTAAGCTACTGTATTTTAAGAGAGAAGTCCACGGCCGACTTGGCCATTACTTCACTCGTACCTTTCCGCTTTGCAATTAGTACGTTTACATTTTGCAGTATTGTTTATATAATTAAATCGGCCATGGTCCAGCGGTTCCACTAACTCCGGGTAAATGTTTCATTCGGTGCTGCCTAACAAGTGGTTGAGCGTTAATGAAATTGTAACAAACGACTAGGTAGGAAAATAAATTCGTCGACTTCTATTCTCGTTTCAAGTGCTCTTACAATTAGCTTCGGATGTGCTCGTTCCGAATTATGAATTATTGTTGAATTTTAAGCGGCATTCAGCGAACAACCTGTAGAGAATTATAAATGTGCTATAAAATAAATGAATTTGACTCCTGCTTGGACGAATTTAATAATTCATAATAAAATGTTAAAATATACTGGATATTTCGTACCAAATACATTTCAGTGGCCAATAAATAATTGACATACAGTAAAATGTGTCCAGAAATTATAAATGAGAAATCATAATGCATATATGTATATAACCTGAAACGTTTTATATTATATTATATTTTTTATAATTTTCTGCTCTCAATTTTAAAACTTTTCCGGTTCTTATTAGAATAATTTGGGGAATTATTTTATTCTAAGGGTTTTAGCTAAAACTAAAACCCTGTTAACTATAAAAGGAAATGCCTTTTAATGATTTAAAACAACTCTGTACGGTCAGTTTTATAGAAACGAAATATATTAATAATCGAGTAGTTTGCAAGTATAAAAAGACCCGCACATAAGTATCGTTAAACTTATAGTTACTGATAGCAGGTACTCGATGGGATAAGAACTAACGTAGGGATGACTAATAATAATGTCTCATTTTATGTTTTATATATATATATATATATATCGTATACTATGATCTTCGGACGATATATATATATATATATATATACATACAACATATAACATTTAGTGAGCTCCGGTTCGTAATACCTTTCAATCGTGGCACGGTACATAAGTTTCCTTTTTCAACTGCACTGCACTTCGCTTTTCTTTTGTAAGTAAGAGTAGCAAAGTTTTACCATAAAAATTTGCACAGAAACTACGAAGTTGGAAGCACGTTTGTTCATATGAGTCATGCTTCTAAGCTTAAAACAATGATTCCATTCGAATTGATACATAACTCTGCGTAGGGCGACTGTTAACGCAGGAATAATAATGCTAAACGAGTAAAACGACTTTCCGACTACTCTATGTATAATACATAAATTGGCCTTGTCTTCATTCAGAATAATAAAAGACGAATTACTGTTCTAATACTGAATGTCAGAAGAACCAATTACTTTGCGCAACCTTTTTAACTTACAATTAGACGTTTGGAATAGAGGAAGTGTTGAATGTTCATAAAAGTTATGTAGTGTATCATTATGTTGTATACTTATCATTTCCACCCTGCAAAATCTCACGTATATTAATTCAGAGTGTTCTATTACGTACTAGCAGTTAATGAATTATACAGTTGCACGTCATGGTGAAATAAATACACAAGTATTTTTGTTCTCGTTTCCTTTCTTGGAAATTTAGCAACAAAATTTCAAAACTAGAGTCATATTTCATTGCAAGGTATTATATTTAAAATATTCTCCAATAGTCACAGAACCTAATTAACTTTCCAGGTTCCTCCAGCATTTTTGTTTAGATAATAACCGTCTCCAATGTACGACGTTCTATTATCATTTGTCCCAGGAAGAAGGTACAAACTTAACATTCTATGAAGCATCCCTAAATTAATGGACTGGAAAATCTGGACAAAAATTAAATCATCACAAAACAATGCAATATAATATCAATATATGTATAAGCCGTCTATTTTGAAAGTGACCTAAGTCCATTTATGTTTAAATTGGGATAATTAAGAATTTTCGTTCCAAAAAATTTGAAAATATACGTATAGGATACCAATCAATGTGTCACACTGCTTAAGTGTATGTATCTAAGAGAGTAAAACTTGCAATTCCTATTAAAATAATACCAATTATTCAGTGGATAATATGTGTTTTTGTACCACAAATGGAGCTGACCCATTTTCAAAGTTAACTAGATGTGTTGTAAAATTTGAAACAGTCCAAGTCCATGCAACATAATTTGCATAATGGTTCAAATTGAAAAAAAATACTCAATTCATTTTATATTTCTTTGCAACTCTTCAAAAACAGCTTAAAAAAAATGATTATAATAATTTGATTAGCCAATTTGCTACAATCATCTGAAAGTTTTCATTAAATCATATTACTATATCAGGCAAACAATTTTTGCAATCAACTCACTAACATTAGAATGATCTGAGGTGATCACGTTACGCGGTTCACCCTGTACATACGCGATGCCTGTTGTCCAACTAAAAATCCTTCCATACCAATGAACCACCGTCATGGATCATCCTTAACCCTTCCACTACCTCCATCCTTACACCCGCGAAACAATCCATCCCGCCGATCAGAGCGACGATATTTCTCGCCTCGCAACCTCGACAATTCCCCCGCCCCGAGAAATTGTCAAGTAAAATGTCGAAGCTCGCAAAAGCGATTTTCCTAACCGTGGATGATTGTTAGTTTACGATCGTTCTGGGCCATAGTCTGGTCCCTGACGAGCGTTACTCTTCGTGAATGGCCGCGATTCCGAAGTTCTTTTCGGCCGAATGAGAAAGTGAAACGGCGTACGTCCACCGCACGTGGCGTACGATACTCCGTGACACGCGTAAATCACGCCGCCATGGGAGTTTCGCAACTTTGACTGTCTTGCGAGTCCGAAATCACCGATATAGAGGAATGCTAGAGCGGGAGGGGTGGTCTGATGGATCGAGGGGTCGCTGCAGGTTAGCGACGGCGGCAACGGGGACACGAACGCAAGCCACGAGGGTGTTAAACGAGTGAAGGAAGAACGTAAGGATGAAGGGAAGAAGAAGAAGAAGAAGAAGAAGAAGAAGAAGAAGAAGAAGAAGAAGAAGAAGAATTAAGAGAAAAAGAGGGAGAGCTGAGCGCACGTGTGGTCCATTCGTTTCAAATGTTCCCTATCCCCTCTATCTACGGGAGCACCAGCAGTAGCGGGGAGGAAAAAGAGACGGCGGAGGGTGGATGGAGGGTTGGCGAAGGGTAGTCACGCTTTAGGGGAATTTTTCAGGTGCTGCTTGTCGGCCAGCTTCCCGTCGTCTCATCGCCACCCTTCTATTCTCATCTCCTGATGGCTGCGTAGACGCCGCGTGCTGCAGCATCTGTTCGATGTTTTTCAGCCCTTTTCGTCCATTTCTCCCTTCATTCTTCATTCTTACGCTTCTATTACGGTTTCGTCCCCCGTAGATTTTCCCTGTAGGTACGTATATAGCGACTGTTCGCCTCGGCTGGATATTTGTCATTGGCTGGATACAGGACTTCTTGGATAATTGAGGGAGACGATAGAATTGTGTGGGATAGTCGATGTGGTTTTGTGTGGAATTGGAAAGAGATCGGGATCGTATACTCGCTTGATACTTGGAGGCGAAGGTGCGAATGTGTTGGATGAGTGTATACGTAATTACGTATCTATTTTTGATGGATGCCACTTAGCCAGCTTCTGTGATTCTTAGTTTATTGTGGCTGTTTACTGGTACACGGTAGTTTTGATTCATGAAGCTTGCATAAATTATTATAACCAGTGATGAAAGGATTTCGCAATGATTACAAATTTGGACTTATATATCACTGTATATTAAAAATAAGTTTCTTGATTTTCGGCGGTTTGCTTCTTCGATGCACAAGTTTTGTTATAGATTCTAAATAAAGTTTTGTAAATCGAAGGTTTGACTAACCTTCCACTAACCAGGAAGATTAGGCAACCTGAAGATTCAGAAACGTATGAAACTTTGCATACAAGTACAGTATATCATCCGTAATACAACCCTATTTTCCGTTCGCGCTATATTTCGGTTTTAAGGGGTGAAACCAGCCATTGAAATAAACTTCAGATCAACAATCCATGGAAAACAAAATGAAAAAAATGATAGATGTGTCAAAAAAATTGTTTACGCAGCATTGCAAACGCACTAAAGCAATCGAAATTTTGTTTATACTTTTTACAAATGTCTCTCAGCGTTCTTAAGATATTTCACAAAAAAGTACAACCTGAATTTGTTTCAAGGGCTGATTTCACCCCTAAAATCCGAATTATGGCACGAACGGAAAATAGGCTTGTATTACGGATGACATACTTTACTTGCATGCAAAGTTTTATACGTTTCTGAATCTTCGAATTGCCTAACTTTCCTTGCAAGTATGTATTTTTATAAAATACATTGCTATTATAATAAAATAACCATTTTGTCAACCGTGCTGCATTTTCCAGATCATAGTGGTTAAAATCGTCAACCAATATCACTTGCCATACATCGTTCAAATACAGATCTTGAGGCTGGGTGAGATACAGCGGGATCGATCGTTTCTCAATGATTCTGTCTTAAAGCAACAGATAGTGATGGGGATCTGCGATATAGATCAACGGAATACGAGCATACGTTTGAAACCAAATAAAGGCACTCCTAACAATTAGTGTTCTAATAAAATTGATAAGTGATTCTATTCTAGACAATTAACGCGCGTAAATATTGGCGAATCGCTATTATGGCTGAATAATATCGTCAATAAATCAGCATTAATACTCAAGGTCGATCCATTAATATCGATAACACACGATCAGTATCATTTTCAGTATTAATCGTTAGTGACAGTATTATTGATCATGCAAGGTCTGCCTTAACCGGCCAATTGTCCAGAAATGTCGTGGCCCCGCGCTGGCTGTTTATTTCAACCTACCAACGGAACCAATAGCCCATACAATTTATTAGATATCAATGGTAACCGGTGAGCGACGATATTTCGTCGATGATCTCTGGCCACGAGACAACCTTCTTAATCATGCGGCGAGCAAAAAGCTTCTATTTACTGTAGCCACGGGTCGTCATAAGCCGCGAGGGGTTTGGAAAGCGAGGGGGGGGGGCCTAGATGGCAGGCCAATAGCATTCCCTGGGGAAATATTTAGTAGTTCGTAGAGCGGTGTGCTTAAACGTGATTACGTATACACCAAGTATCATTTTCCTTCTTCTTTCCCACTCCTGCTATTGTTTCCTTTTTCCTTGCTCTGCGTCTTTATTCTGCTTTTCTGCTTTATTATTTATTCCTTTCTTGTTTTGTTGATAGCGACTTTACGGTCCCCCTTTATGGGCACGGAATTTTTCTAGAACGGAATTTCCCTGCCCTCTCTGGATATGTAAAAGCGACGGAGCTACTATATAGAAGGGGGGCAGGCTGCTTTGCCTTCCGATCCAGTCAAGATATTTATCGAATCAAACTTCTCCCGCGGATTTTACAGCAGCCGCTCGTGGGGAAATTGATTCTCCCCGTGTGTTTACGACGTCGTCGATACTGGCGAAAGGATTTCTTATTTCCGTCGAATGAGATGGGTTCTTCTCTCTTTCTCGGGGATCATTCCGCGCGTTTAAAGGGACCGACACTGTTCGGGTTTTCGCTCTTTGAACATTGTGATTGATGTACGTGCAGACAGTGAGCGAGGGAATCATTGGTGAAATTTTTATGGGTTAATGGAGTTCGGTGTGCGAAGGAGAACGTTTTTTTTTATAAGGAATCGATAGGGACGTTGAGTAATCCATTATATTGAGTCGTAAGTTTGTGCACTTTTTGAACTTTGTCTAATTATAGTGCACTGCGTGGAGCGTTATGACGAGAAAAGTTGCATTAACTTTGAGTGAATTAATATATTAGTCGGGGAGTCATTAAAATATCATATTAATAAAAGGTCAAATTAATAAGTATCAATCGAACTTCAGTCTATAATTTACTTTTATCCATTCGCTATTAACTCGTTTTCTTTATTAATTGTTAATTGACACAAATGTTCTTGACCCGTTGAAAAGTGATTTCATTTCGAATAGAACGTTATTCGATTAAATAGATTAAATAGCCTCGTTCTGGCATACTTGTGTTATTTTTGGTCTATATTCCAATACAATTTGCCTGCGATTGAACAGAGAGAGAGAGAGAGAGAGAGATTTCAAACGAAATATTCGACCGCTGAAACGTGTCACGCTTTAAAAGGCACGACATTTTATTATATGGTTTGAAAAAATGTATTATATGACTTGAAACTCTTGATTACTAAAAGGTTGTACTTCCGTTGGGTTTCGTCAATATTATTATCCTTTTATCTGACGGAGAACATATCGCAAAAATGCCTAAAAATATTCACTGGCTGAAAGTTTAATATTGCACTGACATTTGAAATTAAATTGTAGCTTTCCTTTCTTCAACATCTTTTTGAACTTTACTTTTTGTGGAATTTTTAATTTTTCGAGGGAGTGAACAATTGTTTTGATAAACGACCGAAATGGATACCTTTGATTTCATTTCATTACTCTGCTTGCACTCGATACTTTGTAGAACGGAGGTTTTTGTAACAATGGTCCAATATGCATACATGGAAATTTGTTACTTTTTCGTGAGGGATATATGACATGGGTAATGAATTCCCCATAGTGGTGTAATGAAAAATATTCCATGGGAAGTGAATTTCTCCGAACAGCTGAAAATATAAGGCCATTTTACGTATGATTAAATTGAATACACAAGTCCTTCGAAAGAGGAAATTATCTGGCATCCATATAATGGGAGATCAATGGGAGATAAATGAGATAAGTGGGAGATTAAATGATCAATCCAATGAAATAATTCGATTCAATCTTCAATATCACCTCATTTCAGACAGTCAAAAATACTGTAGAAGTTGCTTTCTGTAAACCTCACGTAGATTGGAGTAGAGGGTAGGCAGGGTAATAAGACTTCAGTCTCCTTCAATTAAACCGCACCTTTATTAATATAAAAGGTCGACACACGGCAATTCTCAACGAACAACGAGTCTCACACGATACTCACAATACTCCCAATTCAATACTCTCTGCTCACGATACGACTCTCTTAAACTCTTCGAACTATTCTCAATCAGCTCTCCCCTTAGTCTCCCTAAACTCTTTGCCTAGGGCACGCATCATGCACTCTATGCATTCTTTCACTTTTAGTGTTCTCTCTCATTCTATTCCTCATTTGCTCCCACTCATTCAGGATACACACTGCAGACATTCCTTGGCGAGAGTCAGTCGCGTCCACCCGAATCCTTGGGCTACTGTACCTTCCGTTCACACGATCTTCTCAAGTACTCAGCTCCAAATGCATACCTTTCACCTCGGAGTCACTCTAAGTGTTGTCGCGCAGTAGATTGGTTAGTTTCCAATCCCACAATACTTATTTAGTATTTGCTGTAAGCCGTTCCGATGTTCCCTCTTTATCGTCCACTCTCTTTTACACCACTATACATTGTATATCTGCACCAAATTTATGTTACGATTTTCATCAAACACGGCGCGTGAAAACAGGTGCAAATGCCTAATATCCATATTTTGCTTAAAAATTAAGAGTGAATGCGTACGAAGTAGCTATCAGGCTCTTCTTTAGCGCCTTCTTTAAAATTCCATTCCCCGCCGTCGTGCCCCGTGGAACAGGCGATTTATACGGGAACGAGCTGATACTTCTGATGCCACCATCAAAAATTTGAACGAATGAAACAAAACCACGCGCGATATTATGAGAATTTAAACGGACTTCTCGGCTGCGATTGATAGTAAGTGGTTTCAGGATAGGAACAGGCCTTGTAGTATTCCAATTACTAATACCATCGGTCATTTCACTTCTTTATTATACAAATTGCTGGTACATACGCACACAGTTATCGATGAACTGAAAAAGGAAAGCACAAGGGTTTTCTATGATTTGATAAATAATTTCTATCACTGATATCACACGCAACATAAAAATAATATGATTACATTGTCTCACAAACAAAATAAGTGATGGATGGGTGTAAATTTATAAGTTCAATTTCCGTCAACAAGAGAGTCACGTATTAAAAAAATTCTATCAAATATTCGTTCCTTATTTTTACACGAAAAATGATTTCTTGCCTAGGTGTGTCGCCAGTTAAATACTATCTTATATAAAGTGTAATGGAAAAAGGACACAAAAGTATCTGTTGGCACGCTGCTGGGTTTCTGAGCATTTAGAGTAATATCTGTCGTGGCGGCGAGGATGAACAGTGTCACGTCTGTCCCTAATGGACTTGTTGTTTGGAGAATTGCGAAAATCTGTAGCAACTTTGAGAAGTTGAAAGTTTTGAGTAGGTTTTAGCGCAATAGGGGGTGGCCGTTAGTTTGTTGTTCATGTAGATTTTCAATGCGAGTGTTGTTTTCTGAGGTTGGAAGACATCGATTATTTGTGACAAATGATTTGGAATGGTTTGATTGACGATTTAGTGAAACAAAAAAAACAAGAATTCTATAGAAAGTTCATGAATTGCGTTTGTTACTAGGGTGTACCAGTTTAAAGAGGCCTAGAAATAGTTTACTGTAATGGGATATTTTTGTTATTATATTACCCAAATGATATCCTTATAATATATTTAAATGGATATTTTAATCTACTGGTTGAGGGAAATATGCTGCTCTGCGATACGTAATTTTGTTGGAAAACTAACAGTATTAAAAAGAAAACACGGAACAAACTTGCAGCCGTTATTTTCAACTTTACTTTTCACGCTCAATAGTAATGGCGGTTTTATTAAATTTGTATCATTGTTATTATTATTATTGTCATTATAGGTCATTTTAATACTAGTAATTATTAACAGTAATTCGGATTTTCTTAAAAACAAATTGCTCTTCACTAAAATTACCATACAACTCGTTAACATACAAGATAATAATATTATTTACAATTTAACGAAGATTTAGAAACAAGTTATCGATAGCATATAAACCTCCGATTATCACACTTTTGCCGCAACAAATATTCAAGAAACTTTCTCGAATATTGGCAAAAGTTTTCGACCACCCTTTATACTACCAGGTAGAGTATTCTGCTCCCCTATAAAATATTTCACTCATTTGTATCAGTAAAAGGACGCGTTTCGCAAGCCGCACCAACGATTCCAACCGAGCCTACCAAAGGCGTATTTTCTTTTATCGTCCACTTTTTCCGTTTCTTATTCCTCCACACCAAGTTTCAAGATACACAGTGGTGGCCTGGATTTTTTCTTTTTTTTTTTTTAACTGGAGCCACGTCCCTGGTCGCAGGGTTGAATTGTAGCCTAGCCTGAGAGGGAAATAACTTTACTGGGTGGGCAGAAAATCGGTGGTCGAACAAGTAGGCAACGACAGAAGAATAATGGATCGAAAGAGCGGACTGTGTTTTCTATGCGAACTTTTGTTTGAAAGAAAAACGTGTTTGAACTTCAATCGATCACGCGTCCATTTAATTCCGAATTACCTCTTCTCTGGCTGCGTGTTTCAAGGTGCGATCAAGCGATATGGGGAGGGAAAAAAAGTCGCAATAAAAGCTGTCGTCCGTGGGTAATTTCTGAAGATCGAACTTGTGGTTCGCCACGGGTACGAGCATGAAATGTATGCACATAAATTAAACAAATTAACCGATTGTTCCTTCGGTGTCGCAATTAACAGTTAATTAAGCGGTGAAGTTTATAGATTTCCTGTTACGTCACTGTGCTATTTAACGGCATGTGTGATTCGAATCATCCTGCTGGAAAATACGACGATTATTAAATAAAACTGGTTATGCAATAAATAAATAAATAATATGATATATGGATATTTCTTCAATAATGTTCGTGTTATTCAAACAATAGTGTATACAATGTATAAAATGTATTAATTCTGTTAAATTAGAATTTTTCGTGACGCAACATAGCATAATAGCTTTAAGCAACGCATCGTTTCTTCACACACGATAGTGCACAAAAGATGTACGTAAAAGTACAGTGAATGCTTTAATGATGAACTGGGTATCAGATTCGTTGAGTATCGCGATGGTGTACATATACCTATACTTATTTTATTTGAATGGTGATTAAGAATTAAATTGTACGCTTGATGAGCATTATTAAATAATAGTAACATGAAATATTGACAGTATTCTATCCATGAGAGATGTAGAATACGGGGAAAAGAAAAATATGGGAGAAGTTTGCGTTGTCATTGGCAGGAACAGTTGGGGGCTTGTTGTCAATGATGTATAGGAATATTCTATGATTGATGTAATGTCAGTCTTATCGATATTATAGCTCCGGAAATAATGACGCATCAAAGAAATGGGCGATTCCCTCGTTTCATCGGCCGTTGCTGGAATGAACTAAGCAATGTATGTATATCGTATAAGAATATTTTAATTAAAAAAAAATATATATATGTAGGATTTTAAGAAACAATGGTGATTTAATTATATTACTATATTACATAACAAATACATGAACACGTACAAACAGAATATATAACGCTTCTCCTAAGAGGTATCTTGAACTACTAACTAACCGCGACCGTCGACGTCGATCGGCCACGGCCGTCGCTACCCTTTTGTTTCTTTTCCCCACCGTACGGCATCGCATACGTCTTACTTTGCCCTTAAAACTAACATTCCTACATATATACATATAATTTGTGTAAATGTCGTACTGGATACATTAATGGTTTCTAATACTAAATACAGTACAAATTGATAAAAATACCGTCTTCCTTACAGGGGGCGAATTAAATGATTAAATGTAATTATAAAAAGGTAACAGGATATTAGAATATTCATTGACAAGTAATCAAATCATTGTAATATTTGTAGCACATAATATGTAACGAAATATGTATTAAGGAATTTAACAGGCTTCTTGTGAATGATTAAAAAATGATCTGAAACAAACAGTAATAATTAAATTCGCAATATTATAAAATAAATCGCCAAGAAAATACTGTCGTAACCGACATAAACTATTAACCCCTGCAATGAGTCGATGACACAAGGCAACATTGTCGGGTCGATTCCTGCAACAGTAATATTTTCACTCGACGAGAATTCTCTGGTATCGCCAACAAAGAAGATCGCCAAAGACAGCGATTCATTTTAAAACGCCACTCTTCGATGACGGCAAACACTCTCGATGATAAAAGGAGAAGCTTCGCGACTATCTTCGTGTCGAGGACACTGAAGAGAAGATGAAGAAAAAAGGGAAAGACAGAAACTCTTTAGGTCTTTAGGAAACGGAAAGATTTCGTTGGAAACGCTAAGGCCAAGAAAAATTTATGGCGGTTAATATAATAATCCGCTGCGAGCTTCGCACGGTGTCTCAACTTTTGAAAGACTTGGGGATATACAAAATTTCTTCCGCTCCGAGTTATTCCCTGTCCGAACGGAATAATCTTCTTAGACAATGTCGCTTCGTATATTTTCTCGTTGGGGAAAGACTTGGAGTGTAGGAAAAAAAACAGACAAACACATAGACACACCTTGTGAAAGAAAAAAAGAAGAAGAACAGTCAGAAAACTGTGAGTGGAAAATATACAAATTGGAGATGAAGGGAAGTTCATATTTGTAATTCCCTTAACTGTTGCTTCGATTTCGTAAAGTTCACTTTGACACATAAGGATTTCGTTGAAATTTAACGTTTCCGTCGAAAATAAACTCTGCTCTCCCTTTAAGAGTTTAGTGCGGTCAGCAAGACGCTCACACCGATGTGGAACACTTTTATTTACTATTTACCCTGATAGCAATATTGACTTACGTACGGTGTTGTTCAAAGTGTACCATGAAAAAGCTACTTATTAAATAGCAGGTTATTTTTTATAGTAAGTACTGCTACTTTTGAACATAAAAAGTAAGGAACATTATTTAGACAGAGCGCCGGTACGTCTCATACGTTGTTAAAGGATTAAGATTTATCTACTACGATAACAGTATTCCAGTTCCACTTTTATCGAGGAACGGACTTATGATACTAAAAAGCTACAGAAAGGAGTTTACGATGTTCTGTTGTTCGTAAAAGCGTTTCCATTTTAGAAAGGTGTGCAATATCTGAAGAACATGTGGACTGGAAGTTTGGATTACCGTTTGAAAAAATCTGCAAACATGTCGCAAATTAGACTTAACAAAATATAATCGTAACAGTATTTTAATATATTACTTAGAGAATTGAAGTATTTGAAATCTGTTTGGACAGCCACGAAATTCCCTGGTGACAAACATGATATTTTACCGTTCATACCTACCCCACGATCAAAATTTACCACCCCAAACAGCGGCGCAGCCTCGAGGGCGATTTTGTCCCCCTAAATGTTGACGATTGTCGATAAAAAACATATGTGACGATTATATTCGTGAGAACTACATCATATCAAAGTTGGATCAAAATCGATGACGGCTACCTCGCAGCACAGGAATGCGCACAGAATAAAAATTTCTCGAAATCAAATATATAACCTTCGCGCAAGGGCTGATCGATCCCAAAGCAATTCATTAAAGACAGAAATAGTATTTCCTACCCCTTGAACCGAACCGTTGTATCCAAGAAAATTATCCCGAAACAGTGAACACCTGGGCCAAAACTCGACGCACCAGAGTTCCGAAAAGATTCGAGGACGGACCGCGGAGAAAACGGAAAGAAGCACAAAAAATGGAAGTAGAAAGGTGAAAAATAATGAAAAGGAGGATTACATGCGCCGGTGCACGTTATCGTTGGTCCCGATAATCGGTGTGATTGATCGGAACGAAAATATGTATGCACCATGTACAATATATTGCCCAGGCGAAGCATCGAGGAGATTCGTTGTGTAAAACCAATACGCGACGGACGGGCTGACCAACGCGTGCAACGCATTGGACCGATCGATTGTTTTTTTCTCCCTTTGGCATTTCCGTGCATCGATATCCACTGCTTACACGATCACGACTTATTTCGTGGCAGTTAAGTGGATTATCATCTTGGGGGATTTCGAGCGTCGGGGCTTTGACGTAAGGAGAACGTTGACGGCGGCAAGACGAAGGCAAGGCGCGCACGTCGATGCTCAGGGCAGCCAATGGACTAGTTGAAATATTAAACGGGAGCAAAGACCCTGTTCTCGTGCACCACGTAGCCGTGGTTCAATTTCTACGCCAGGGGCGGTCAAACGACAGCGAGCGTGAGGGGGTGGCCGAAGGGGCTGAATGGAAATAGACGACGACACTTGGCTGCACGAGCGGCTTGGGGGGATTGGGGGGATTGGGAGGATAGGGAGGATAGGGATGACGAAGAGCGTAGGGCTGAGAGTTAGGATTTCGATGGTAGCAGCACTAGCAGCGACATCTGAATTTCACGACTAGTTCCAAGGGGTGCAAAAAGAAAGAGGCACCCCGAGTAACGACGCACGCGCACCTGCGAAATCTCGACTCGAGTTCGTCTCGTAATACGAGGAAACTTACCCGCGCGCATACGCATACGTAAATCATTTTACGCCACGGGCGTAGTCCTCGCGGGCTCCTTGTATTTTCCACTGCTCCTCCCAACGATTAGCGCTTCCGTTTTCATTTCTGCGGAGAACGAGGGTCGTGTTCGTGTATGGATGATTAAGGAGATTCGTCCAAGTGTCGGGGGTAAGGGTTGAAGGCTTGACGAGAAGTGTTAATAGTATCGTGAGCGTAAAGGGGTGGCTATTGAAGTGGACAGGATAGACGAAGCAATGGAGGAAGGGGTGAGCGTAGTGGGCGATCGGGATGCCTGTTTTAGGATGATTATGCTGAATTGTGAAAGCTCAGCGGGGGTAAAGGGATCGCTGCTGTTCGGCGGGTGTAATTGGATTGAAGTAGGGATTTGGTTCAACTGGCAGGATATGTTATTGTCGACACTAATGGGAGGGCTGTTCTTGTTGTTGTTGTTGTTGTTGTTCAAGATGCAGGATTATATCTTATTTGTCTTATACGTGTAATAGAATCAGCTGGGCGTGTATTTTGAAAGTGACCCAAGTCCATTTATATTTAAATTCAGATTTTTAAGAGTTCGCGTTTCAATAAAATTAAAAATACACGTATAGGATACTAATGTGTCACACTGCTTAAGCGTATCTAGGAGAGTTAAATTTGCAATACCTATTAAAATAATAGCAATTATTACGCGAATATGTGTTTTCGTACCACAAATAGAGTTGAGTTCTTTTTAAAATTAACAACTAGATCTCTTATAAAATTTGAAAGACCCCAGGTCCATTCGACATAATTTAGAATGCTTCAAATTGAAAAGAAACAATACACAATTTATTTTATATTTCCTTGCAGCACTTCAAAAACACAATTTATGCAGTTCAGGCAGTCGTCTAACTATATAATGTTTTTGTTCTTCTGCAAATGTGCAATTTACCAACCCAAACAGTTTAATAAACATTAACCCATCTTCAAAGGAAAAATTTTCATCATTCTGTTAGGTAACTTTTTGTTAACTAAATTTCAGCGAATTGGAACATATTGTACAATTGTAACTATTGTAAGGGCTAACTGGATTTGAAAAATGGACCCAGGCTATTGGCAAAATCAATGACTCATAAGTTTGATTAACAATTTTTAACAACGTTGTTCGTGGCTGTACAGAATTATGTACAAGCTGGTCTATATTTTAAATGTTTGCTTATAAAAGTTGCTCTAAATGGAATTTCTATAATTTTTCGAAATATTTATTAATTATCTTGAAGCGAGCAATATAATTAGTATTGTAATCATTTTTATTATTTAATTATATTATATTTACTGACTTGATTTACGATTTAATTAATGGTGAATCAAAATCTTGAACGGTATGCGGGGTATACATCAGCAATGCATAGGATACAATTAGAAATTAGCCCGAAGTGGCTTACCGTCTGAGTTATTCAATAATACGATATATCAACACGCGTGATTGGCAATTGCGGTTGCATCAAACACCTGTGTAAGATGGATGGACTACGATATACGTACCTAAATTTATACACTGGAACGATGGATACATGCGTGGAAAATTACTCCGATTGCAGCGTTCCAGTTTCGGTAGTAAGAAAGACCTATAATTAACTCAGACAATTAATTAAGCACAGAATTGAAATAGTATCGAACTTGCGCAAAATATCCTTCGCGCGTAATTATTACTGCAAATATTTTAATTGCCAGAACTATGTCCTTTCGATTGATATTTTCGTTGCAGTTTTAAAATAACTGCCAAAATAAATGACAAACATTGCGAAGCTTTAGTTTCGGATAAGTTGCGATGAATTTTCAAATTCAATACTTTCTTCTTACATTTTTTTATCGTTACTTACAGTTTTCATTTTTGTAGAAAATTGCGCTGGATTTTTACGTCTCAGCTTGCTTTTCGTCCGAAATTTTATTTTTGAGAATACCACAGGATGATTTGGAGCTTCAAGCCATTTGCTTCTCTTTCTGAATTCCGGCGTTCTTTTTCTTCTATTCGAAACATTGATTTTTCCGCATATTGCACAACTGAATTGATGTACATATTTAAACTGAATTTGACAGTGAATGTTAGATCATTTCAGAGGCAATTCCTTAACTGAAACTTGCACTCGAAAAATAGAATTTTTAAGGTAATGAATAAATAATAGAAGTTGCAGTGTGGCGTATATATTTAAAGACGACAGTGGATATTGACGTGATTTAGCGGGAAATATAAAATAGTTCTTATTATGCGCGATAATTTCTATTAAGTAATAATATTAAATAGAAACCTAAACAGCATGGAATACTTCGAGTATTCAATCATTTACATTATTTTAAATCGATAGAAATCATCGAACATGGCAAATTATTTTAAGATCCACCAATACTCACAAAACATATAAAATCTAATGAATGAAATGAACTAAAACAGATTCAACGAACTATTCGATGTGATTAAATACTTTTTTTTTCAAGTTTTTCCATTGACCGCAGCATTTGTCTACCAGTCCATCTCTACTGAATCATTAATCATTAATTTTCAAAGTAGGATGGCTGAATTTGTTGTACACGTAGGAGAAGGAGGGGCAACAGTTACTGGTGTATAATTTGAATTCAGTTCGACCAGGTTTGATTAATCAACAGCGCACGCCGACATTGTGTCTCAAAAGATAGTCGAGCCGAGGAGTTATGCACACAAGGATAACAATGAGATATTGCTGTCGGGTTACCGTCTCTTGTTGTTCTATTGTCCCTATTACTACATACGTCAAATCTGGGAATGAATTATGCAAACGAGTAAACATAGAAGTTCATTCGGCGGGACTTGCGACGACCTGCATATCCAATGCTGATGAAAGATTTGACAATTTCGTCGTCGAATTTTATGATGGACAATGGAGAAACGTTTAGATGAAACAATTCTGACCTAAGTACTATAGGTATATATTTGTTCTACAACAAAGTATATTCATCAAATGTATTAATTTATTATTTACAACTGCGAACGCTGACAATACCTATATAGACCACGATATTAAATAGCTTCTATAAAATTGACGGTGCAATTATTTTATTTCCACATTCCGTTGTACCGTATAAGGGTTTCACAATAGGAGAGAATTCACATTCGTGTTAAATGTACATAAAAGGGGAGTACTTAGATTCCTTCCTCGCGGGGAGACGCTGTGAAAGTTTGGATTCACGAATTCGTAATGCGTCCGCCCGTAATAAGTCGATCCAATTTGTACGTTCTTCATTGGCCAGCATTTGTATTTGGTTACTTGGTTAAACATTGTTAAGCCAACTTAGGCGGTGTTAATGGGACGATAATACACTTTTCGCAACCTGCCTCGCCGCCATTCGGTCTGCGCCTGAAACATGCATACAGGTATACATATCGTTGAACAATCCTGTTTTCACTTCGAAACCACAGGACCAAATATTACGCGTCTACGGACGAAAAAAAGAATGCAAAGCTTGCTAACGTTTTTCTTCCAATTCCACAAAAAATATGGAAAGTAATATGCATAATACTCGTAGTTAAACTATTTCACAGTTGGATCATTTTTCTGCGATATATCGGCAACGATACACAGAACGAAAGTATAATTATTATCGAGCTCAAACTGGCCGCAGAATTTAAACGAAGCTAGCAAGAAAATTCTCTACTGTCCGACAAATACCTCGTGAAATTGTATAACGCGACATCAAAGCGGATGTAATTTCCGCAGCTCCTACAATTTCCATGTCCCGCCGTTCGTTTCACCGTCGAGTCATCTTTGTCACATAAAATGCAATCATGATCGCAACAACGTCGTCCAACACGGAGAGAAAAGTTTCCGTGTACTTTTAACAGCCGCTGGCGAAATATACTTGAAGTTCGCGCGATATATATCCGAGAGTAAGCGAACTCCCGTGAGTTCGTCCTAATTAACAAGACGAAAAACGCTTTCGTCGCGCGTCGACGGGGGGTGGGTTAGCTTTTAATTGTTTTAATACAATTTCAAGCAGCCAGAGCTTCACGTTCGTACGCCACGCGTATTATCGCGTTACGAAATCTCCGCTTCTCCGCACTCTGCTGGTTGGCGTTCGTTTTCTTGCGACGAATTCCGTTTAACCTGCCACCAACGTGCTTGAATAGCGAGTTAAGTTGTCACGCGACGGCTGAATGAACATCATACGCCTTATCTGCATGATATATTCTGTCTATTAGCGTGGTCATCGCTTTGTTAAAGATGTGATGAACGGCACGGCGGAAGCTGGTGTAATTTTCAGAAGAATTCCATTGTTCGGACAGGGAAGTATATAATGCGATGAAAAAGAGTCGCGAAGAATGGCTTAGAGGGATAGGTGTTGAAGCCTTGGAGTCTTCGGAACCAGATACAAGTTGTTTGAGAAAGTTCTTGTGGCGGAAGGTGTGCTTCGACATTGGTGGAAATGAGATTAAAATTTGAAGGGATTCGATCTCGAGGAAAATATTATTTTCTATAAAAATATAAAGAAATGAAATTATTTAGTCGGCAATTATCTTCTCGTTACCTTATTATAATTTAGCAATTTTTAATGCTTGTGTTTGATAATTAACAGGAAGAAAACAAAAACGTATATATATAAAATAAGTGGGTGGAGACTGATTTACCGTAAATAAGTTTACCACGCTATTATCTGCTTACCAAAGTAATATACTGAAATTAATGATTATGGAACATTCTGAAACGCAAAGTACGTAAGCACACACTTGCAACCCTTTACAAGTACCGAGGGATCATCAGTATCAGGTACTTTACTGCTCGCTTGACTTTATCTACGATTTCGTCGAAAACCTGTAACACGCTCAGCTGTTCAAAGGAAAAATAATCGTTAACGATAGGTCACAGCAGTAAAAGTTCCAGATATACGTAGACCGAAAGTGTAGCCTGATTCTGTCTTTGCATGGGTCAATTGGTTTTGCGGTATATGTATTTGTCAGCACCTGACTATATTTAAAAATCATAGTGATACGATGCAATCTGCAAAGTTCAATGTTTATAGACCGCGTGAGATATTTTTAAAAATATGTTGAATACCATCTCATACGCAATAGTCGGATAGTCGTTTAACTATTCAGTCGACACAAGTGGGTCACATTCTTCCTCGATATTATGCGGCTCACACCTTTTTCTTATATTAATGGATGAAATAAAAGGGAAAATTCCCCCCTTCCTATTACACGTCTCTCGTTTGTTATTGGCGAAGAGACTTTAATTAAATGTATTATATTAGGTGGTATACTAATAAATTGAGTAATGAATTTGAAGCTTTCTCCCTGACGAATCATATTAATTATGTGGTAGCTTGAAAGAAATGGGGCAATGCACCCCTCCCATTGTTTTGGATTATACATATATGCAGACACACGCATCCATACGTGTGCAGCAAATAGTACGAACCTTATCTTTTTCCCTTGTATCATTAATACCTACACACGGCATTCTCGAATTTAGTACGAGATCTACTACAAGATCTCAACAGCCGCATTAAAAAAGTAAAATGATCAGCGATCAGATAAAGTACAATTAATCAAAAATGAAAGAAAAAACAGAAAAAGAAGAAGCGATTAGAGATAAATGAACATGCAAGTTGGTCCAATAAATATTACCTCAGATTTTAACAATTTTTTGATGCAGTTGAGTCTGCTACTCAAGATTTCTAATTCCAGACGTTCCTTGCACAGCTGTCGAAACATACAGAATTTAAGTTGCGTTGAATTGACTGTAATAGAGGTTGAAGTTATTCGAAAATCTAACCCACCATTTTCTTCGCCTTCGCCTGAAACACTTCGGTCTGCTGCAGCTGGAAGTCAGAGAACAATTTGCTGTTTATTGACACGGTATTGTTGTCTGGGTGCTGTTCAAATCTACCGAGTTATTCGAGAATGAAACCACAGAAAATCAACATAATCAGTAAGTTGAAATCCACTTACATGGTTATGAATGCAATTGTAGATCGGTCTGACGTCCGCCACGCTTTTCTTCCGTGGGAATTTCTGCAAATTAAGCATAATTGCTGGTATGTCGTCGATATTAACCGACGATATCTACACGGACGTTACCTTGTCTGACTCCTTTTGCAGCTCCGAGAATTCCTTTTTGGTCGACGCAGTCATTGCCGCACCCTGAGTCGACGACGGAGGCATGCAAACGAATAGAAGCGTAATTTTATATAGTCATTTTTGCTATATTAATTTTTCCAAGATTTCGCGATTAACCAAAGTTATATTAATTGTGACAGTCAACGATATAGTTAACGCGAAGTTAATCAAATCCTTTTATTGGCATTCTTTATTGCTTATTACAGCATCGAATTCTGCGACGAAGAAATCTTCGTAGTGTCTGTGATTGCAAGATTACCGTTTCTTCTAAAATAAAACGGACTATTATTAATTTATATGTTCAGTTTAATGTTGTGCCTGGTAAACGTTATGTAACTTTTGCAGGCACGAGAACCGTCGAGTATAATGCTTCGAATCTACGTACGATGGATTAATAAATGAAAATGATGTCTCGAATTGAAACATATTAATATCGCATTTTCATTACCTTTTTACGCGGAGAATCGATTACTCGATTCTCTATTGTACCATTTAAAAGTAAAATTTCATGCAAATAATTCGCAAGTTATACGATATCCCATTGAAAACAATGTTAAAGATTGATAGCTGGAATTGTTAGACGCAGAATACGTTTTTTCCAATAGTTGCTCCTCGTGCATATGTCATTGGAAATATGATTTATGTCAATAATAAAACGTCATGTTAATCAAAATAACGATGTGAAAAATGTCCATGGAAATTTCAATCTTAAATCTAACAATAATGGTAACATAATATTGATATGCGACAAATAAGAGATGAATCGTGAAACTGATTTCAAGCTGAAGTGTACGTTGAATCCGATGAAGAGAAAGGTAAATAAAGTCGTACACGCTCGACATACTGCAACTACTTGCAACTTCGTGCTCGATCAAAGTAACCTTTCTCGCCGTTCAACGTCGGTGAAAATTTCCAATCGTCCCTCTAATCAGACCGTTCTGCGAAGAAGGAACGCGAACGGAGAAGAAAGCTAACGATGCAAACGAGCAATCTTAATTGCGAAACACCTCATCGACGTTACATACACAACTGTACTAGATCACTCTGCTTTTCATTCGCTTCGGTGAACTAGCTGACCACAAATTAACAGAACAATTAACTGCGCAACTGTGCGTTAAATTGTCAACCATTCGACGCGACACGATTCGGTACAACGGAATCTTAACCCTGTTACGATGATTTCTCTGTGCCCCTGCTGTTCAGAGAAGTGTTTGGAGAAATAAAACTTGTAGAAGAAAAAAATAATCAGAGGCTAAAACAATTTGCCCACTTTCGAACGAGTGTTAACTTGTTTTCTTTCTTCTTGTTTCAAATCGACATGGTGCGATGCGTTTCACAGAAATCGCTTATCAGTTAGCTAGTTGGTACTGCGTAAGGCGACTAGAAGAAACAAGGCCAGAAGAAATGAAATAAACGAAGGGACTGTGTGCAGATTAAAATTGTTGCGCATTCACTCTCTCGTAAATTTCAAATTTTCCTTTATTGCAAAAAATCGTATAAATCAGGACTCACCGTAAGTGAACAGACAACGATAATCAACAACATGATCCAGGTAAGAAACGTGACGATTCCGAAGTGCGGACCCAGATTAAACGCGTGCCTCAGTTTCAAGTCCATCAGCAGAAATTGATACACCTAAGTCGACAAGAAAAAGACAACAACAAGCACAATATTAATAATAATAATATTTCAATACGTTCAACATGCTCGTTCATTGTTAAAGGAAAGGAATTTTCTATTAACCAGCCAGCGAGGTCCTGAATTGTGAGTCTTGTAATATCTGTACAATCTTGCGCTTTCCATGACATGGAGTTTTTGCTCTGCGAAGCCGATAATTTGTCGCGATTGTCACGGACATCACGTGAATTTGGACGGGCCACGCGAGTCGAAAGTACTGACAGCTTTGGCAGATCGTTTGACAGAAAATGGTTGGCGCGTCCCGTCCCTCTCACTTGCCGTGAATTCCTTCGATACACGGGGTGTTCGCCCAATAAGATGACGAAGTGTCCTATGAGACGAGGAATTTCAAAATTTCTTATTGCTACGTATTCTAATATATCGTTTGCATTGTACGGTAGTAAATAACGTGCAATACTAAATATAGCATTAGGTAAAAGTGTATTCACCAATTTATTAGCAACAATTCTTGTCACATAATAAAATACACCGTTCGATCGAACCGCCTGTATGTTTTTTATAAATAAGACATCAATGCTTAGGTAGAAAGGGATGGGTTATGGCATGATTTATGAGATGACCGAATATCATAGGTATTTCAACGTAGAAACTTGGCCGGCCATGATAAAAGATGTAAAACCTTTGAGAAGTTTTTTTTAACTCCTTGGAAGTAAAAGGGTAGATCAGTCTGATTTGTGTATTCTTTTTAATGCATCGAAGAATAATGAGATGCAAACATTTAAAATACTGCGGTTATATATTATTATAATTTTTGGGGAAAAAAATGATATTCCTATATTTATTTATTATTGCGCTATTAGAGCCCGATCGCAGAGTCTTCCGGTTTCTTATTTTCGAAACGTTCTGTATAGCGATCGATCGTGGATAATGATAACAGTCCACGCTGACATGGTTCCAATTGATAGGACATATTCAAATAATGTCGCCAGCGGCGATGATAATTCGTCGTGGTCCACGCCAAGAACGACTATAGTAACGATATTATCTTATTCAGTAATCGTGGCTTTCACATGCTCATGGAATCGATAGATCTGCTCGCATTTCAACTATTCGTCCTCATTCACCCTTTCCTTTTCTATAAAAGCGTGAAAAATAGGAACAGGATACTCTACTTTCTATTCCCCACCAACAATAATGGCGTGTATATTTCATTACGCATTTGATTCGTATGCAGACTGATCGTGGGCATTGACGTGGACAATGTTAAACATAGGCGATTTTTGGGAGTCATCGGGGTTGAAAAATGTGTCACTTTCTAAGGAGATATAAATTAATGGAAAATGATGGGAAAGGTATAGAAACCGCGTTATATTCAGTGCAAAAACAGTGTGCGACTTTTATTATCGCACGAATAAATAATTATTGGTTTTCAGTTCCATATTATTTCAAGTTCTTCTCGTTTTTTAATGATTCTCAAGACGTAAGATGATTATTTTGGAGAAATTTCTCGAAAACTATTTATTTAATTAATGATATTTTTACAGAATATGTTATAGATTTCATGCCTTTTAGTTTTGCTTAGATATCGTGGCAGTCCAGCGAAACATGGTTTGACACTATATGTTTTTATTTATAGGAACCCAAGTGTTGTGTTGTACAGGTCTTACCATTAATATTTTATCAATTTATTTGGAGAACGCGTATTTCCTTAATTACATTTGCGGTAAATATTAGTTTGCACACATATATTTCACATTATATGCATTAACATTACAATAGTAATTTTGCAGTATGTCAATCAACTGTGTAAAAATACTCTTTTGTTATATTGAAATAATTTCCAAACCAGCCAAATACACGACGCACCCTAAAATAAATAAAGCTATTAGACAATTGTTTTAATAATATCGTAAGTATTAACCCTCACGCTGCACAACATTCTATCAATACCAAATCATCCCTTAACGTAGATAATGATTCTATTCCGATCCCTGCTCTTTACAATATTACGCAAACAGTGATCCAGCATCTGTTAGCACAATTCTGGTAGTTACATCATTTAATGCTCTGCAACAATACAATTAAAAATATCACCGTTCAAGTGCACGTCATGCACAATCATGACGAGGACTTCAAGCAGACCCGTGCAGAGGGGCGATCAAAAAGTTCGCGCAACTGTAAAATTTCTTCTAATAGAGAGGTTGGATGGAAAGGTATTTTCGTCCCTGACATCTGTGCCAAATTTAATCGACATTTGTTGCCCGGGTTACATGCTACAGTTAATTGAGGCAAATAATTTTTTGCAAAAAAATAAGACGTTACCGATACCACAGCTACCCTATTCAACTGAAACGGCTCTCTGCGATTATTTTTTGTTAACCCGAACGAAGAAAAAAACGAGGCATCAACGTTTTGAAACCATTGACGAGATCAAATGAAAATCGCTACCGCCCACTGTGCGCCACGGAAGAGAGTCCGTGTCAGTAATATTTCAATGGCTGAATGACAAGCCGGCGAATATGTATTGTATCCAAGGGGATTACTTTGAAGAGGGCAACTTCAATTTAGACGAATAAATAAATATTTCTTCGAGTAAATTCTCCTCGTCGGGCATCCTCGGTTATAGAATGCATTATGCCACTGATGCGACCTCGGAAATAGAATTTCATGACTATTCTGTTGGCTTGCGTTCGGATGTCCGAATGGGGAGTCAGGATATCGGGTCGCGGCACGGAGCACAGTGCATCCCTGTAAAAGACATCTCTGTAAATTGTGACGCAAATTGAAAATGTTAACGGATGGAGGGGGAAAAAGTCGAAGCTCTTCAAGCGAAACGTTTCATCGGCAGTTAGCTCTTCGAATTTCTGCACGCTGCGCTTCCAGGGTTACGTACCGACACTGAATTTCGCTTTTGTCTAGCTCCCTTCCGTCTTGCATCTTATCGTCAGATCGATATGTCCCGAATGGCGAGGTGTGTGTATAGACGTGGCTAGGTGGAAAGGTTTATGCGCTGTTGTGATAAACGATGGACGAAGTTCGGTGAACGTAAGGCTGCGGTAGATACGATATTTGCGCCATTGTGAACGAGGATCTGTGAACAATTATTTGTTTTGTTTGAAATATGCCCCGAATTTTTCTTGAAATATACGCGCGCGTTATTGTGAGTCGGTAGATTTAATAACGATAAACGGGACCGTGGTATGAATATAATTCTATTGCTGCGAACAGATTTAAATTTGACCCACCTTCAATCTTTTGAGGGATGCGTCAGTGAAAAAATTGCAATTAAAATGAGAGATTTGTTGTGGAAGTGATTCGACAAGAATATGTCGAATGCATATATAAGAAATAGTTGCTTATAGAAACCAGCGATAAATTTACCACAATTTGTAAATAATTCTATTGTATTGTTATAATAATAATATTAATATAAGCTGGTGAATTGGTTTGTATAAAACAAATAGCGATAACAGAAGGGACGTTCGTCTTTTAAACACAACCATGGAAACACGCTCCATGCCGGCACACGCTTGTTTCTCTCTGTGTTACGTTTAATTCAGCCCGAAAAGAGTCGCGGCCAATGGAGATAGTTAAATATTTTCGCAAACACACCGTCAGCACACCGGAAACGGGATTTCACGGTTGTCCGCGACCAGAATGGCGATGTCGGAAGTACGATTCGTTGAACGAAATTGAAAACAAATTTGAAACGCCATAAATAAAAAGCTGTCGGAGGCAGCGTGGGAATATAAAAATGGCCAAAACTTGGGTGCACGTAACCGGTCATTGTCGTTTTCCCCTTCTGATTTCCAATTTGGACAATACGTTTCGATGCTGCGATGGATAAACTCGCACGTTATTCGGGGAAAAATATTTTCTGCGGGGATACCGTACGAAGAGTTGTACATATTCCTTTGAAAGCAAACAAATAAATTATTTGAAAATAATTCTTTTGTTTTTTGTCAAACTCTAGCTGCACTTTGTAAACCTCTGTTTGAGTATTCAAGGTGCAACTTAAATCAGTGATAGTAGATTTATTGAAGCTTGTCTGACTTTTGAAGTGACATGTAGCTCGTGATCGACACGTTTCTAAACTAATCGTTACGCGTACGAAGGAATGGCACGTTAATTATTTCTACAATTAAAATTGCAAGAGCGTATTGCGCGGAGCTCAAAAACATCACTGATATTGTTCTATTAAAATATAACTGGCACTTAATCAGATTGGAGAGCGGTGAGAAATTATTTTGCCCAATGACCGAAATTTGATTTCAGTTCATCATGAGATTTCATGGGAGTTTCAAAATATAATGCCTTTGAATACAACAAATTTATCCACCTTACTGTATTTCGTGTACTAAAATAAATCATTTTAAACTTTCGCGAGCGTACTCCTTTGTTAAGTTGAACGCATTTACGATTGCATGGCTGAGTGACCGAAATTGGTCTTGAGCGATGCAATTAGAGGAATGCTGTAGTACTGGGCTTTTGCAACACGTGAATATACCTGTCTTTGTATGTTGCTTCATACCCAAAGGATTTACAGTATGGATTACTCTTATGATAACGTCGTGATATATACCATGCTCCAGCTGTGTAGAAAATAAACCACGCACGTGATGTTCCTTTTTTATTTCATTCATGCAGCGACCGCGCTCACGCATGCTCCTTAATTACGGACGTGTACTAACTCTTTTCAAAAAATGTTCAACGCATGGAGATTATTGTTCATCGGGCGTTCTACATAACGAGGACGTTTCTTTTTCGGCTCGCGAGACATAGTTGCCGCGAAACTAATTAGAATAAAATTAGAAACTGTTTGCCATAACATTACATTCCATCGCATTGTAACAACGCACAAAGTTAAAATGAAACTCCCTTGTTTCGTTTGCTCATCAGAAAATCATAAATTCCAAATGGAGGAAACGGATAAGAAAAAAAAAAATTACAACTGTATTTCGTAAGAAAAGTAGAATATCCTCTGACGTCCACCATCAAACAAACGAGCCTCCACAAATCTTTAATCAATAACTTCGCGAATCACAATTCCCATGCAGCAAATGTTCCCTTTTCATCGTCGATACCGCCACAGCCACACTTCCAAACGAATCACGCACAATCGGTATATCAATTCGTACACATCCAATCGATAATGTTACCCCGCCCGAAATGTTCGCGCCTCCTAAAAAAACCATGGGCAAAGTTCCATGGGCAAAGGGGGCAGCGGGAAGGGGTTGCTGCTCGATACTTTTTCGCGACGAGCGGGAAACGAGATTTCGCGGTCGCCCGGCGTCGAGATGGCTATGCCAGAAGCGTCGAGCGTCCGTCAAAATTCAGAATATTCACGTCGCCGTCGTGTAGGGCCCTTCTGGTGCATACCGCGAGCCTCAAGTGCGGCTCGCACAAAAAATACGTGTAATTAAAACTCGTCGCTCCGGGGGATGCTCCGCGAACGTCGTACGCCTGGGAAAAGGGTGAACGCCAGCCCGGCGAGAAAACGATAGAGACGTCCAGACGACGTTCGTCACCAGCGAAAGGTTAGAGAACGGAATAATCAGCGACTCGAGGGCCGGGGATGATAACGATTTTGAGTTAAGAGTGTCGAGTTCAATGATGGTTCGGGAGAAGATTAAACAGAGGAGACAATTTCTTTTCGGCTGCTTTTTGACACGCGGTGTTCATTTCCTGTCGATGTTCTTTTCAACAGAATTTTTCGGGGAGACTGAAAATAATTAATGTTGTACTGTATATGTATATGTTCGCTCGTTCCGGTATCTACAAGAACAAAAACGTCCTTGATGTATAAATCAGAGCAGTTTTCATTAACACTATAACTACCAAGCAAGTCAAACTGACTTGTTTCAGTCTTTGCGCTTTAAGCACTTTGATTATTAATATATAGATATCGTGGTACCAATTCGTCATGTCTTTCAAGAAGACAGAATGACAATTATATATCTCTATGAAATGTTCGTTGAAGGACTTTCGTGTTCTTAATTTCTGTAACGTATGCTATCTAAATGGTAGCAAAATCCGTCGGTCGTTCTACTGTTAATACTTTATTATTAACACAATTAGATACTCCGTTTAATCACCAGAGGTATAATTTATAGACATAGTTGCAATTACGATTTCAATTTCAATTTCTACCGTACAATTTACTGGTACGCGCCATTCGCAGTGAAAGGGTTAAATGGGCTATACGTGTATGCTAGCGTAACGAGTTTAGGTCGTTGCCGGCGACATTATGTATAGGAATTTGCTGTCTATTGTAGACTGGAGTCCTTTTAATGGAATTATTGATGATAATATGCGGGACGGTATATCAAAAATATATTGCGTGATAGCTGAAATATTTCGTGCAAGTTATTTTGAAAAGTGGAGAGAGGAATTTGATTAGTTGAGGAACGTATCTAGGTTTTATTCTATTACGATCTGTTTGATTTATTTATACAAGTGTCCAGAATATCCGCGGTGTAAAATGATTAGCAGTTTTAATTTGAGACAGAGCGAGGGAAAATTAGATCACAAGATAGTTGTCCTTTCGAACTCCATATCCGCGCGACGCGTCAGTGGGGTATTTGACCCGAAAAGCGGACAAGAATATAGTAGCGTTGTTTACAGGCTCAAGGTTATAACATAGTAGGTCGTCGAAATCGTCTTAACATCGGCTACAATGTTTATGAAATTAAAAATAAATAACCTAATTTTTTATGAAAAAAAAATTGTTCTCGAACTTGGATATATTGAAGACTTTCAAACCCCTTGAAAAATAGGGTGAATAGTAGATTTGATCTATTTGATGCGTACTCTCTGACCAGCCCATTTCGACTAAATGCAGCGTAACATTAACGTCTTCAATGCCGATAGAGTAATTCTTACTTTTTGCCAGTTGTTTTATGACAAGTTCAGGAAAACCCGATGATAAGAAGGTTTGCTTGGTAACAAGGGCCATATGCATATAACATAAATTAGCTATAAAACGTGAAACCGGACGAAACCGGAGGCTTAGAATCTAGTAAATACCATAACAAAATCGTTAATCAAATCTTGTAATCGTAAACAAAAGCACTGACATATTGATTATTTTCAAATATTAATAACTATACAAATATATACCTACGTAGCGTAGTATACCTATCCGAAATCTTCCATAACGGCAGAAATTGCAAAAATTCCTTAAAGGATTCATAAATCGCTAATAAGCAACGATGTTTTAGAGAATGGTTAAGAGAGAAACGCGTGCCATCAAATCTGCTAACTTTCGACGAAAAATGCTGCTCTCTGAGTTCATAAATAAGAAAACAAAAATTGATACATTGTTCCTCACATATTCAATTATCTCAGACAACAAAAATGTTTGTCTTTCGTAAAACTTTGAAAATTGACTTTTGTCCGCTCTTTCGGACCAAATACCCCATTGTGCGACGCACAGTAAAGATGAAAACCTCAATCAAACGAAACAATTGTCAACGAAGGTATTGTGCATGAAAAATGTAACGGTGCTAGTCATTGTCCATTACCCTAGCAAACCGAAAAAGGTTCCTCGTATGTCAAATATGTTTTTCCTTAGTTGGAATAAATAAAATTCAATATAGAATCAAATGGTACAGAACATATTATTATTACAGAAACATTTGAAAGTTATTCTACGTATCTCGTAGCCAATTTATCGTTCTGAAACTTTCGTCACTAATATATCCCAAAACTACTAGCATGCCCATAAAGCACGTTACAAAATAGAACAACGCCCTCCCCTTACAATAATTTCTTCAACCTATTTTCAGGATCCAAGGCGGACATCTTGCCATCCGCTTTCTGCGTCAAGACAAACTGACCCAATTAATTAACAAATACGAGGTGTACACGAACGCTATGCAAAATGTGCGACAAACGTCTATGCGCTTGCGAGAAGAAAGCAAAACCGGGTTTCTTGAGTCCGAACGACGAGCAAGTGAAAGCTCTGGAAGCTGCCTACGCGGACTTTGCGAAAATTAGCAGCGAATCGTTGCTGAAGAAATATTTAACGGAGCAGGTGTTTACCACGCTGAAGGCTCGCACAACCAACAACGGTTCCACCCTGATGGACGTGATCCAATCGGGCTTAAAAAACCCAGATTCACACGTCGGCCTGTACGCCCCTGATCAACACGCCTATGACGTGTTCGCTGGTTTATTCGACCCGGTGATAGAGGAGTATCATGGTAATTTCACGTCGAGTGACGTTCATCCGAAACTGGACTGGGGAAATCCCGAGGAGTTGGGTGATCTGGATCCCGGTAGAGAGTTTGTGATCTCGACGAGGATTCGTTGCGCCAGGTCGGTCAACGGATATCCTTTAAATCCCACCATGACTAAGACTCACTATGAAGAGCTGGAGAAAAAGGTATGGGATGGTCGAAAGATCTATTGTAATACGAACAGAGATCTGTGGGTTTTAACGTTCGCGTGGTCGTTGAAAGGGAGGTCTTTGGATTCTTGCTTTGTATGGGGGTGGTGATAGAGTCGATTCTTTGGCTGGCTATTTTTTTTCCTCCTTAGGTATGAGGGTATGAATAAGGGATCTAGGACTTATATATCTGTATTTGGAGGATATTGCGAGATCGAGATGGGCAAAATTTAATGGATTGATTTGTAATGCTGGGAAGAGATTATTGAATTTGGAAATTAAGATTGTAATGTTTGCGTGGTTACTGTAATACTTTTTTACATTGAATGAAAAATGTTGCATGTTTTCTTGTCTTTGCTTTTCCTTTGAGGGGACTGTAGTAGCCGGTTTCTTGTAGGATATGGAATTCGTGGAGACCGGTGCTGAAATTAGAAAGAGGAAACGAATTGTTGATGAAAAGTGGCAGAGACTGGAGAGACAGAGATGTGTAATGATATACGCAGGGAGGAAATATTTACGAATTGTGGGAATAGGGGAGAGTTTTAATGATGGCGTGGGTGTAACCGGGAGTGTCGTTAGGCAAGATTTAGATTCTTGTTTGCAAGTTTAGAAGTCTAAGTTGGATCGTAATCTTCTTTACGAGAGTTTCGTTGATGTAGGTTAGACAGTATCGATTAGTAACAACTAGTAACCAGTCGGTAGATTTTCATTATTTAATTGAATTTATCGGCTGAATCCTTTTTAGATACTGTTCATGTTTGAAACAACTTAAACTTAATCAGTTGGTTCAATTAACCTTTTCATTTTAGTCCTCCATTTTCATCGCATTCGTATTCGACAGACATTAAAAACATTAATATAAGTTTCCACATCTATTAAAACTGCAACTACCGATAGTTTTTAGTACTACTCGAATCGCATACCTTTCACAGATTATGAACACGAAAGTCGTTGAATAGATATTAAATAGAGATATATAGTTGTCAGTCTGTCTGATTAAAAGTCATGATAAATTGCTACAATGATACCTATATAAATATTAATAATTCTGAAGCAAGACTTGGTAGTTTTAACCCTTATGTTAGCAACCGAAATTTCAACGTCTGTCTCGTAACCGGGTACCCGGGTACCCGGGTACCCCATACTGTTTCCATCGGCGCATTAGCCAAATTCACCTATTCAAAAGTGCTTTATTGACACTTAACTTCTTATATTTCTAATAAATTGACTTCTTTTTGTTTTGTGGACTTAACCGATGTAGCCAACGAGTGGCTGAAATATGAAATTATATTCTTTCAAGACCGTTAGCTTTCATTTCTGTAACTCAACAGCTGCAGCTTTAAACATTTTATGCAAATCTATTATATGTATATTCTTATACTGAAATGAAGTATCAGCTTTTTATTAAATATTTTAAGTACATGCTCTTCTATGAAGTCTCCCAGTTTCTCAAGTGTCCAGTTTTCGACTTTTGATTCTTCGAATCGTTCCTAGTTCGATAACTAGAGAATGGATGCTTATCTTGTTTATATAAACAAATATAAGCTAGTATCAGAGACCGTCTCCAATATGCATCAGTTGGTATTCAGTTTTCGATTCGAGACACACGATTCTTTGCATTTAGGTGAAACGGACAGTGCTTTTGTGAAATATAATTTGCAAGTTTCAGAAGTTCATATTGTAAAAATGGAAGCATTATCAATAAGAATATATTGTTTAGAAAACCAAATAATCGTCGTGTGTTTCTACGTGAATTAGGGGAAGATCCTTCTTTTCGAACAATTCGAACCCGATTGGCAAATGCATGGCAAACTATGAGACATCTTTCCACAAAATTGGCAATACAAAGCATGAGAAATAGTCAAGTAGAAATAAATGAAAATCCTTCTACTTCAAAAAAAAGTCGTGGGATTCTGTTATACGTGTCAGACTGATCTCGAAAAGAAACGACCGAAAAGCACGAAAGGCTTGCCACAAGTGCTACCGTCCTATTTGTGATAAACACGTAAATACTATAGCAATATGCCGAAATTGTCCACAGAATTGTTTATTATTGTAATGCAATAAATAAATAATTTTAGTTAAAAATTGGTTCATGTTTATGTGCATAGAACAGCTAACAATCTCGTCTCTTATATGGGTACTCGGGTACCCCGGTTACCAGACAGGCGTAAATATGTTTGAAGCTTTATAACTTAAAAAATTGCGAACCAATTTTATTGAAAATTGGTATATCGACGTAGAAACATCCAAACAATGGGGATCTAGAGGGGCTTTGCGATATTGTTACCAGAACATCAAAAATTCTTATAGGAAACATGAAATGGGTACCCGAGTACCCGGTTGCTAACATAAGGGTTAATGTTAATTACCATTCTGATAAATCACAATCCCAATATCCAAAATTTCCATAATATACATATAAGACAATATCTTTCAATTTCTGCCCACAATAATCTCTGGTAACACAACTGACATTCCCTTATGCTAGCTTAATAAATTGGTAAATTTCATTTGCGTACAATTAAACAACGGAATACTTCGTATTGAATGTATTCTGCTGTAAGCAATGAAATAAAACCAACATTTAATTATATTGTATCCGTATCCAAACACGTAATTTATTCGATGTCGCACACAAAAGAGACCGGTTCAAAATACAATGCCTAGTAGTAACGCAACATAAATTCATCGCACATAATCGATTTTCCCTACCCGAATTACAAATGGACCCTCTTACGAAAATAATACTAAATTTTCAACTGCTATTTACCCAGTTTCATGCAGAAATTGAATTTACCATCAGTACACTAGAAGCATCAATATAAATACTCCTCTTCAAACACACTCCCCACGTAACATCGCTTCCCCAATCAACACCAAAGCAACTGCACTAAAAATCTGTCGATTGGCAATGTATAATTCGTCTGTTTTGCCAACGTATCACCCATCGAACGTCCGAATGTAAGAATGAACAAAAATAATAATATACATACGAAGCAGCAGAAGTCGAAAGAAGCGGAGCACAGTGAAACGAACGCAATGGAAGAAAATCCTCTGCCGATTTCTGTACATCGCGTGGCTCGTTTACGCATCGCAAGAGTTTAATTCGAGTCGAGCAAAGCGATCGTGGCTAATTGATTTCTGCAGGCTGGAAAATCGGTTCGTAGCGTTAAGGCGGGCAGTTCTTTTTCTGTAACAGCAGGTTTTACCCGTTTCATTGTCGCCCGGACGACCTAGGCGGGAACGAGTACCTGTATAAATTCGCAGGCAAAAGCTGCTTCAAGTGACCCTCCTAATTTGTTTACGTCGTCAATCCCTTACGTTTGCCTCTATCCCCTTTTATTTTTTATTCACTCATTCATTCGTTTATTTGTTTTTCCTATTTGCTCGTTTCCCGTTTCCAGGTGCAGGGAGCGTTGGCGTCGTTAACAGGCGAACTACAGGGAACATATCACAGTCTCATCTCGATGGACAAAGTGACCCAACAACAATTGATAGACGATCACTTTCTGTTCAAGGAGGGCGATCGATTTTTAGAGGCGGCGAACGCCAATAGATTCTGGCCATCAGGTGAGTAATGATCGTTCTCACCCGACCACTATGCCGTTCCTAACTTTCTTCAAGCCTGAACAGATCGATCGGGATACCCTTTAAAACTGTTCGAAATTTATCGTACAATGGATTTCTCCGCATCCCCTTCTATCCCCCTCTGTCGTCCAATCGAATCTTGTTGCGGCGACTGCCACCTTCGAGAAACGATTCGACGATGTTCAGACTCCACGCGACGTGGATTAATGAGGCCGATACACTCGTTGCACTTCATTTTATTTCAGCTTCTTGCCAACTGCGCCGTACTCGGTTCTTCATAATTAGATCGTTAGCGCGACAAGTTTTGCACTCCGGATGGATATTGGCAGAGAATTATCGAAGCACTTTGTTGGTTTACGTTAATTACTACAATCGATCATTTTGCATCGATGTTTTGACGTTGCCGATAGCGCGATGATTACTTTGTTTATCGCCAATATCCATTTCACTTGAGAATGTGGCACAGTTTTTCCAAAATTGTTATCTCAATTCTATTTCGGCTACTTATCGGGCACGACGGCTGGATAAGAAATTATGTAATTGGACATTAGTTTTATTCGCGAGATTTGGGCTCGGATAAAGGCTATAGCCGGATAAGGGGATGAAATGTGCCCCTAAACCAAATTCAACTTGCGAGCAGCCGAATTAGACGAAAGTACGCTGTATTAGTTATTTCGACAAGCAAAAAGCGTTGCTAAATTTTTTTAACTGTGGCGCACGAAATTCAAAAATCTGAAAGAAATGAGAGTAGTAGCTATAAATAAGATGTACCTACAAAAAAAATTTAATTATAAGTCCGCGATTCCTTCAATACAACATCGGCATTTCTCAGCATTTTTTAACGTTTTTTATTTTTTGCAGCTCGGGTTTTCAATTTAAAAATCTAAGAAACTTCCACAATATGTGTTCCCATAATTGAAATGTCTCAGATTTTTTCAACACTTTTTATGCGTTAAAATGGAGATATTGAGGAAAAGTTGTATTTTAGTTTTTTCGCTGCAACTATCCTCCCAGTCGAGTTACACGGTTGAAACTTGGTAGAAATTGGTTTTTCCGGCTTTAATAAGCTTTCGAATGGCAGCTCACAAGTCGAATTTGGTTTAGGGGCAAATTTTAATCCCTTATCCGACTATAGCCTTTAATGGACATTCAAATCCGCTCGCTCAATTGTATTACATTACTGTTATTCATAAAGCTTGTTCCTTTATTGCCGAGCACGGTTTATTTTACTGCTTGGAATTTTCGATAAAAACTAGCTTTTATCGCCTTGCTAGCTGGAAATCGGAACCGACGTCACACGTCGGCAAATTCCAATATATCTTCATCGTTTTAAAAGTATATAAAATCGTATGGTACAAGTCAGGTTTCGTCCACAAATTGTTCAGTCAATGTGTACCGCGTTTCACAATCGCGTACACCTATATCATAACTCAGGACTAGTTCGAAATAAGAATACGCGAGCAGTGAATTTACTTGTTGATTTATTGATTTTGTCGCGCAAGTCGAGAGATTGGTGTGTATTAATATATATGGTATACTCAGAGGGGTAGATCGGAGCGACTGATGCGTCTCCGTGAAGAAACGAGCTATGAGACTATTGTGATGTTCTCCTACCTTGAGACAGAAATTTCGAGGCGTGTGTTCGTCAAGTGAGAATCTGCGAAATTCACTACGTTGAAATGTACATTGCTCGGGGACTGCTGGCGAGGGTGTGGCTTTTCGCTTCTCTGTTTCAGCGTTTCATAATTGAGTAGAAAATGTCTCGAATATCCGCGTGATACATAATATTGAAATAACTCCTGTCGAAGCAGTAACATTTTGCAAGGATATTTCGATGAACGATGAAATTGTGTTCCGAGATTCTTCTTCGTGGTGAAATCGGTACCTTCGTTTTTAGATCACTGTTAATAAATTAATCAGTTTTGTAAGTAATGTATGGAAGATGGAAATATAATTTTAATAATTGTATTCATTGTTCTTGAGGAATTAGTTTTGGGAAGTATCTTCATAGGTATGTACGTATCTAGAATGTTAATTCGGTTTTAATAAATTGTTGATAGCATTTGGGAAACAAATTTCAACGTTTAGATAAGGAATAAAAGCTATTTGACAAATAATATTGGCGAATATTATTATTCGAGGCGATGTAAATTGTATACTGTGATGATGCTCTCTACAATTTTATAGGTATCGAATAATGATTCTGAAAACAAAATTAAAATAACTACAAGCGTACGTAAATTATTCACAATATTCTATAGGTCTTTGCCCACTGTTATCCACCTTCATCTTACTTTCGAAGAATGAAAAATAATTGCAATTGCAATGCAAGCGTTCTATCCATTGCTGGTCGCCTCGTATGCTGCACTTCAAACTCAATCGCAAATTTGAAGTAACTCAAAATCGCGCAAGAAGCGACTCGCTTAATCTTTGCTGCAAGTCAGCTTCAAACTCCAAATTACTCTCAAGCATCTTCGTTCTCCTCGGCTTTTCAAACCGTCTATCCATGAACGAATGAAGTTACATTTTTGAAATGTTATCCAAACACTTGGTACAGATTTGTTTGTGCGCAAACAATTTACGCAGACGCTTTGAAAACACGTATAAATGGCGTTACCAATATTTTGGTTATTCGTAAAAGTATAGCAGTATTGTTTATTCTTTCCTCGTTTTGTATAAATCAGAGTATGATTCTTTGATCCCTGAAAATTCGAAATAAATGAATAAAAACCTGTGGTTTGTCCAATGTCAAATGTAATAACAGAAATTTCATTTTTAAACCAGCGCAAAGATTTGAGAATAAAACACCACAATGATAGTTGAAATAAAATGGAATAGAAATTTTAATTGACCTTTCCAGGCAAACTTCACCATCCCCTCTGCTTAAGATTAAGAGTTATCTTTTCCCGCGTAAAACATTCAATTACAATGCCAAAAGTTCCTTCAGCTCGTTTGAAAACATTAATCCGGGGTAAGCCGAACGCTCGAAATTGAGCGGTTCAAGTTTAAACGAAGATTAAGCCAAAAGTTTCAGGGATTAGAGTGAACTCGACGGTGGACGTGTTACCAAAAGGAGGCTTGACGAGTGTCACGACCTGTCCACCTGCTTGTTGATTTTCACCGCAGTTCTCTTATTTTTGTGGAAATTCAATAGCTTCCGGCCCAATTTTCAATGTGGCTATAAAAATAGCTTAGCTGAATAGGTAAAACAGTTGCGACGAAATTAATTGAAAATAGTATGCACTATCAAACTCAACCAGTTTGATATGCCCTTTTCAATTGGGCTTAATCTAAAAATATAATACATAATATATAAATTGTTGCTTCTATATTTCTCATTTATGAATTAATTTCAATAATTGCATAATAATTCTCTCAGCACGCAAAGGTCGCATTGCAATTCAATAATCGAATCCAAGCTTCAAACGATGCACAATTCCCAATTGCAATTCGATACTATTGTAATTTTTCACTATGTCAAAGGTTATTTGTACGTCACGAGCAATTGCCGCCTTGTGGCTCGTAGTTTGCCAGAAAGGCAACTGAGGGCCGTGTGATTAAGTGAATTTGCATTAGCGATTTTCATCACGATGGCCTTGGGAAATCTCTTTGCTGCCGAGATTAAATGTCTCGAAAGGGTTAAGGGATATTAAAGAGATTTGGGCATGTACAAGGGAGGAGCGCGTCACTCGAGGGGAGGTTTTCAGATCTTAGCAAAAGGATTTCTTCATCTTATCGTGAACACTTTGTCAACGCACGCTTATTGCCATTTAATTACGTTTCCCGTTTTCATGATTGCTCATTATACCGCTATAAACTCTTGGCGTCGCAGCGTACAGTACACCGACGGCTAATATTCTGGCGTTTGTCTATCGGTCCTCATTAGCATAATTTTTTTAAAACATTTTAATTTCCTTCTTCCCTGATGGATACTTAATTACAAGTCTCGTGCTAGATAAAGTTTGAGGAAATACTTTCGAGAAATATTATGGCGCGTGCAAGGATAGGAGTAGAATTTAAAAGGTTTTAAAAAAGAATATTGGGGAGCACATGGAACGGTAAATATAATGCAACAAAGATATTGTAGGTATGAGAATTTCGAACGGGGTAAATGATATAACACAGAATAAAATCTCAACTGTTTTTCAACTATTTTATAATAGATTACACTTTTAATCGATCGATTAATTTTAACGTGCATTGCGTGCACAAAACGTGCATAACATGCATAATGTGCATAAAACAGACTAAATATATGTTATATTTTCACACTTATTAAAAAGAGAAGACAGACGAGCCAAAAATATTTCATACTTATGAGAGATCTAGCGCCTCCCTCGAAGAACAGTGGGTCAAACGCCCAATCTAGGGGGACAAAGTTCAAAAATCGTTTTACGACGTTCATAAGACGATGAAATTTTATTTTTGAACTTGGAACCTGTTTCTCTAGTGTTTTTAATGTTAAAAAATAAATACAGGATTTTTAATTTATAATTTATTTTAATTTAACAAATAAGACGTAATAAAATATAAATTAAATTAACACATAATATGAAAACACAATGTAATAAGTACACAATAAGTGTATATACAGGGTGTTTCAAGATATGTGTCGTAGGCACGCCGAATGCCCCGTTTTTCGTATAAAATATATAATACATAAAATATAAAACATATAAAGTTTCGTAAGAACAATCTATAGATATATTTTTTATTCTGTATTAAAGTATAACCATTATACTTCACTTTTACAAAGTTTTTTGCCTCATATTTTTTCGAAATGTACACGTCCCGAAATTTACAAGAACTTTAAAGCAATACGACAGGCAGGATCGCAGATATTCACAGCTAAATTTTACTACAATTCGTTCTACATAGTTCAAACTTAAGTACCATACAAGTTTCAAAGCGGTACTGTGCGGTACCTTTTAGCCCTACGCTATTAAAGTAAGCTAAACGGCATACAAAAAATGCATTCGAAACATCTAAAAATGATTGAAAAAGGCATTATTTAAAAATGTTGTCTATTGCTGTGTGAACATTCACTTATGCTAATATAGTCCATGATGCATAGAAGTTTAGAATGGTACTAATTGCTCTCATATAATTTTCTTTACAACAAAAGTAAATGTACGATATCGTCATGATCAAGTTTGGAGTTTCCAGATGCCGGTATCCATGCATATATATGTATAATTGCTAAATTAATTATTATGACCATTATTAGTGTCAGTAAACATTCGTTAACAAGAATAAATGAAGATACATCTGTAGATCTGTTTCGTTACATGAATTTCTCCACCTAGATCGGGTATTTGGCCAACTGTGGGCCGTGGCGTATTGGCACTGGTCAGTGCCTGCCACCAGAAAATCTCGGGTCGATAAACATTCTCGTATGGCTTCAATTTCTTTCCACCATGCATTATAACTTATGACTGATAGATCTAATTATTCGCATCGAAATTAGAAGAATCTCCTATCCGGTGTCAAATTTCGAGCAAATAAATTAACTTCTCCTCGTCATACAATCTGTACATATCATATCATAATCATATATCGTTTGCGCTTGCTAATTCTATTGATCCTGCTGCCCGTTTTCTTTAAAAGGCACAATTATTAGGTTCGCGAGCACGTGAATGGCAGAATTCAAATTTAATTACACAGAAAAATAGAAATGTAACTTATTGGTAAAATCAACATCCATAATGCTTCACATATTCTACTCGTACTATTAAAGAATATCGAGGGCGGGATTATTGACCCTTTATCGACAGAATTGTTAATGGTTATCGATATTATTGGAACTGCCTATAATTCAACCAATGTCATAAATTTCGAATTCGGTGTAACGCATTCGCAACAATGAAATCCATCCGGAAATTTACCTCGACTTATCGAGTTTGCACTAGTCACAGTGGCACAGTTGCAATAAAGGAAAGATAAGACAAATTTATTGCAGTTTCACGGCAGCCCTTTGAAAAAATCATTGCTCACATGCGAAAAGTAAAGAGCAACGTTTCAATTGCATAGCTGGTGGCGTACGTATCGAATTTCCATTTTCACTATTGGAACACTTGAACGTAAGAGCATGGATAAAAGGTTCGGGGAGGAAGAAAATTTCCCATTCCCCGTACAGTGACTTCGTTTCTTTGCGCCGTTTCTTGTAAACATGCTCGCGTGTGCACAGCACCAGAATGGAGCATTAATAATTCAATCTCGTTTTGACGGAGCCAAATGGAAATGCAATGCGGTACACAGTAACCAAACCATCTTAGATTATCTTTAAATCGACACAGGATTTATTCTGTGTGTTTCATGGGAACAAGGTAGATAGAAAGGGGTAAAGAAAACTATATAATACAGGTAGTTTGCAAATAAAGCGATGATAAACAAATGCGAATTATTTTCAAAGTTGAAAGCTCGCGAAATTGATTAGAAATTTCTATAATGAAAAAATACAGAGAAAAACAATATAGTTAGTCACAGAGTGAATTTATAATTTAATCGTTACTCTCAGCATATTTACAACCACCAACATACAAAATACAGAAAAAAGGGATAATGAAATCATCGACTGGTATTCTGTTGCAATAAAATCTGAATGGAATCGCAAAATAGAATATCGATACGCAGCCTGCATAACATGAAACAAAAAAATGTGCCTTTCTACGTTCTCTCAAACGGTCGCTATCGAATTTCACAGGAAGAGGAATATTTTTTAACGAGGCAAAAACTTTTCTCGTCTGGTGCAACGAGGAGGATCACATGCGTCTGATATCGATGGAAATGGGTGGAAACCTGTCATCCGTGTACAAGAGGCTTGTTACAGCGGTTACCGAAGTCGAGAGGATGCTGAAATTTTCACGTCACCGACGCTTTGGCTTTCTCACTTTCTGTCCGACAAACCTGGGGACCACGATCAGAGCTTCGGTTCATATCCGCTTGCCGAAATTGAGCGCGGATTATGCGAAATTCGAAGAAATCGCGGGCATGTACAATCTTCAGGTGAGACTGCAAATTTACTTTCCTAAAATAAATGCCAGGATTTTTGTTGTAGTTGTGAATATTGACATGTTGTTTTCCATTTTCTTTTTGTGACGGAAAGGAGTATACGGTGGAGAAGATTTTCTTCTATTTATCGTCAGCTAGTTGTGCTACTGGTTGCGGTATAAGTGACAAACCATTATTTGTATTGATATTGCATTCTCTTTCATTTTTAATGACCGCAGGATTTATAGTTTTCAGGCTGCTTAAAACGCTCCCCTAAATTATTAATGATGACTTGGTGCGGCTCTAAAAACTCGGATATTTTAAACTAAATAGTTATATGTCCATATCCTTGGTACGATCGCATTTAATGAAATTTTATGAAAACTCAGAAAGATTTTAAGAAACGATTTGGGTGTCAGAATCATGCAACGCGGTGTTTTTAATAGAATACTATGCTTTGCTTCAACAGCGCATTGAAATGCTAAGCTATTTGAATGATTTGTTGTGATTGAAAGAAAAATTAAGTAACGTTGCAAAACATTCGTGGGATTCAAGCTGTTAGTCGTAAGTAAATAAATGAAGCCACAATTTCTAGCTTCGCGTAATTATCGGTGAAAATTTAATGAAGCGAACCGCAACAAGTATCGCGTTGAAATCAATGTTAATCGTTCGGGGGAAATATTTATATCTTTAGTGGTATTGTACGAATACAACGATGGTGCTTATACAAATTGCAAGTGTATACAATATAAACCATAGTTGCGAACGGAGGTGTGTAAACAACGAGTTATGAATTTCCAGCTTGCGAGGAAAATTTTTGCACTAAACCTTCGTTGTTTACAGGGAAAAAGTGTATGAAATATTAATATACGGAGATTTGTAAAAAGATCTTAAGATATTGCAATAACAGATATTTATTTATGACGCTTGCCTTGATGATTACATTTTTATTCTACTTGTCCTCGATTAGAACGGTGTTATTCAATATCACTGCTATTCTACAGGCAACAATGCATAGTTGGAGTAAATGGGACAGTGTATACATACAAGTGTACAAGTTGACACTTTGCGTCAAATATTGATCGAAATAGTAAGGAAAGTGCGTAACGTCGCTTGTGAAGACGATACAAATTCAATTTGAATGAAAATTAATATAGTTGCCCGTCCATTCACACAGTGCTAGCTATATAAATGTATGCCGACATAATATAGGAAGGCTACTAAGCCATTAAGTCTATCGATATTATGAATATTCTCCTGAGACCGTCACATTTATAATCCGATATGTATACAGGGTGTTCCGTTTAACTGGAAACAATGGAATATCGTTATCAGAGATTAAAGTTATCAAAAGAATGTTCATACAATAAATGTTTGGGACGAAATGATACATTAGGTGGAATAAGTAATTTTCGGTAGGTGTAGAGGTGGAAGAGATATCAAAGTAAAGTTAATTTTTTTCAATGGGATTATACTTTTGTGTTCATATTATAATTTGAAAAGCTGAGACGAATGCAATGATCTACGGCACGATATGATTCCATGTAACCGAATGTGAAAAAGTAAATCGGAAAGAGCCGGATATCGTTAGCTGAACCGCGCGAACAGAGACGTCACCGTTACCAGTTAAGTGGAGCACCCTGTATATTCCAGATTCATTGATTTTCTCATGGAAAACTGTAATCTAACCATTGAGTTTCAAATTTTCATTTCTATCTCGAAATATAAAGGCAATTGCACGGGACAAATGTATTATTAATTATTTTCGTTAACAGTTGGGTAGTTTGCAATTTCGATTATTCTGTTGATACCGCTGAGGGGGGTTGTTGCTGTAGTCGACGGACCGTCGTACGGATGGTGGGAGGAGGTACGACGGGAAAAGAAAGAGGAAGGGGGAGAAGTTGCGTTTCGTCCTAGGCCTGCTAGCGGACTCATCAGTAAGGCGTACTAGCAGGCCCTGCCTTAGACACAGGGATAGAAGGGAATGGTCGGAGGTTGTATATATGGTCCCGCGGACCTATACAACCACTTTCGGGAGCTGGAACGTCGTGCTCATCGTGCTTGTCCCCTAGCGGTGTATGTGGGAAGTGCCCCCACACCGCTTTCGATAATTTGTCTGACTTATTAGTTTCAGTTCAACTGGAGTCACGAGAAATTTTGTTTCGAAAACTTTATTACTACCTTATCACCTTCGAAATACAATCGAGGTGGCATTTTATTATTTATTAATATATAATAAATGGTTCTTACTAATAAATTGACTATCCGAAATGTTTTTATTATTTTGTAGACAATTTCGTGGCGTTTATTAACTATGTATATTGCTCTTATTATCTTCGTTTGTTCAATATGAATTGAACGAGAATTGATGATTCTTTTACGATGACAGGTTTCTGTGCAACTTAATATTGCTATTGCAAAATATACGTACAGAAATTAATACTTATTATCATTATTCGTTCACACTAGGTACATCATTATTCAAAAGTCTGTCAAATAATTTTCATCAAATTATTCCCATAAATTGTATGAGACGCAGCATAATGAAAACTTATCGAAATAACGTGGATAGAATAATTTATTATGAATTTCCAATAATTGCTTTGCGGATAAATTAATCAACCGAAACATCGTTATTTAATTATCTACCTTAAATACACATTTATTTGAAGTGTTTCAAGTGCTGTTCAAAATTTGGAAACAAATTGGGCAGGCCCTCCATAACATAGGTATTCAGGTAGACAGATAGATAAACACACGGATTACTAGATTTATTAGGCAGATGTAATATCCCATGAGGACACGAATAGTAGTGTTGCACATGTTGCTGGTTAATGGGAGCAGTAGGGGTAACGCGAGTTCAATAAATTAACCTAAACAGTTGGTACACAATTACTGCTAATCACAAGTGGAACTTAACACTCAAGATAATGCCACTTTTATTACTTTCACATAATATCGACAGGGCAAATAACACTGTGTACGAGCAAAATCGAATTCTCGTGAAACACTATAGTCCAACAGCCTTTCAAAAAATATCTCGTAAAATCCACGTCAAAAAATAAATATCAAAGAGCGAGTATCGATTGAAATGTAACTTGTTTCATTTAAGTTGTCACATGTAAAGTATTTCATAGAACGAAAAAAAACTAACGCCACAGAGATTAATCGAAATGAAATATTTCCTCCAAGCTTTACAATAGACTATGAATTTCAACATGAATCCATGCATTCAATTTAACCAATAATATAAATAATATAGTAATATAAATTGCGAAGAAATGTAAATGTAAATATATGTATATATAAATACAAAATTAAATATACAGGTAAGAGGCACCAGGGGTGAGCACAGCGAGAGCGAAGGTGGCGTCTATGACATCAGTAACAAACGCCGACTGGGTCTGACCGAACGAGAAGTAGTCATCGAGATGAGGAACGGCGTGCTGGAACTGATCAAGCAAGAGAAACAACTGCAGGGGAAATAGTCGTAATACCGCGTGCTTGGGGGTTGGGGGTGTAAAGGGTAGGGGCCAAGTCGACGAGCAGATCGGCCGCAAAACTGTTTCATCGATTTCAGTTCGATTCAAGGTGGTCGATCTTGTGATTCTTATAAATCGAAATATCTAAACCCTTATCGATTAATGCTCCTCCGGGCACCACCAATATGTTTCTGTTACGGTTACGAAGAGAACGAGAGTTTCGTAGCGTGGCTATCGACAAGCTGGAGTGGAGCTCGCCTATTTCGGTGCTCGAAACGTCCGCAGCACTCTCCAGATTCCGAAGCCAGGAAAAATCGAATCGTTATTAACTTCTGATACCTTTGTTACGCGGTTCACGACACTGTCTCCGTTTATTCAATTGTTTTCAACACGTTTGCAAAATTATTCGTTACGCTACTACGTTTGAAGCTTCGTTGCTCCATGGATGACATTGCGTGCATGTGTTTCGGGGATTGCAATATAATATATATAATATTATTATTCACCATCGAAATATAGTGGGTTTTTAATTTGTTTCAATGTATAGGTTACTGGCAAGTGAGGTGGTAATGCAGTAACATAAAATCACACGTTCTGAATCATTTTTATATCATTAGAGTTCCTGCAGGTTCCTTGATATCTAAATTAGGAAAATTAATTTAATCTATGAAGTCCCTTCACTCCGGCACAAAACAAAAAGAATTATTCAATTATACTTAATGAATTTCATTACCAGCCACCGATTGATTTTTACAGGGGAAGAAAAGTGTAATCTAAAATTTCAGCTTTTCTTTTCACAAGAAATCGCGGGCTTCTCGGTCGAACCAGAATTACTGGAACATTCTATATGTAATGTTTGCCGTGTTACGATAAGGTACGTGGAAACCATTTCAAGCACTCGCTTTCAAAAGCACTGGTATGATATTTTTCTACAGCTGGTAGAAAATATGTACAGTCAGATGTAGGTAAGAATATTCGCGTGGGATTTTATACCGATAGTATTGGCTTTACGGCAATCAATATTCACTTCCGTCACTCATCACACCCGATATGACATCCCTGCGCCGGAAAGACACAAAACCTGCGGCTCTAGCCGAGGAGAAGTTCATGCTGATAACTTGGAAGTTGCAGAACTTGATATAAGCAACCTTGGATCTGTGAAACTGTGAAAAATGAATATCGAATTGCAATGCAATTCGTACTATCACGGTTGCCTTGGGTTTGTCAAATTTTCGAAGAAATTCCAGGGTCGAGTTGGGTCTAATCGAAAGTCCTATAATTCAATATGAATGACGATAATTTATACGAATCCGTAGACTTACCCAGTAACAAAAATATGATAGTGTGATAAATAATGTTTTTCGTCGAATCAAAAATTACGAATTATTTCATTTTGTCTCATTAACAGTAAAATTAGTATTATCGACTATTCAGGACTTTTAATATCGTGTTCCACGTGTAACAACACGTGAAAATCTTGTATGAACAGTCTATTTTGAAAGTGACTCAAGTTCATTTATTTTTAAATTGAGATATTTACGAGTTAGGGGTTCAACAAAATAAAAAATGTACGTATATGATACCATTGTGTCACACTGCTTAAGTGTATCTAGGAGAGTTAATTTTGCAATACCTATTAAAATAAAAGCAATTATTAAGCGAATAACACAAATGGAGTTAAGCCATTTCCAAAATTTACAACTAGTTTTCTTATAAAATTTGAAAGAGCCCGAGTCCATTGGACGTAATTTAGAATGCTTCAAATTCAAAAAAACAATACTCAATTTATTTTATATTTCTTTATAACACTTCAAAAACACAATTTATGTAATTCAGGAAATCTTCTAAGTATACAATAAATTACATAACTATATTATAATGCTTTTGTTTTTCTGAAAATGTGTAATGTAGTGACCCCAATTTACTAAACAGCTTAATAAACATTATTTAAAAAGTAAGACGGCTTTGGCGGCCATAAACGAACCTAAGCCACTTTCAAAGGAAAAATTTGTATCATTTCGTTAGTGAGCTAATTTTCTGTTATCAAAATTTCAGTGAATTTGAATATATTGGCTGTAAGTTGTTTAAAAATAAATGCTAATTGGATTTTATTGAAAAATGGACTTGGGCCACTTTCAAAATAAACGGCTCATATACAAAAGAAAACGTCATATAATACGCTACTTTTAAAAAGCAATAAAAGACATCAATATTTTCGACCATGCAATGCAATTTATTCTAAGTCTTTGGAGCTTCCAAAGGTATCGAACGTATATATGTATGTAAAATAATGGCGACAGGGGATTTCTTGGATGTCGTATGGTTCACGAGTGCCGGAAGAGACCGTGGCTTATAAGACTCTTGAAGGTCCTCAAACTCATTGGAGTACCCAGATTTTTCAGTGTCTTATGGTGCATAAGTTATAGGGGACCTTAGGGTCTCCGGGGAATTGCAGATATTGGGACCTTTTTTGCTTTTCAGCGTCCTAGATTTCCCATTTGCTCTCTCTATATTCCTAGTCTACTGTTTCGTGTCTCTCTTGCTCTCCCTTTATGAATTTTGGAGACCCGAGGACTTAAATAAATCCGGAATCGTTTCTGAGACGCTTTACATATTTGTTTTCATCTGCATTGAATACCTTGACTTTGGGATTTCCTTACGGACGTTCTACGTGCCTGGGATTTTCCTGATCACATTCTACGAGTGCAGGGTCGACTCTATCGGGCCTAGAGATGTTCTTCTTTCTCGTTGCCCGCTACTGGATTGTTTGTATAGGATGTCTGCGAATCGAGGATTCCTTGTACGATTTTGTCATTGTGTCAAATCAAAACTAATTCGAAATCGTTCTTCGAAATGTAATACAATTTTCGTTAGGTTTCGTACGTTTCGCGTACGTCAAATAGTTTTGCAAGGATCTACTATCCCACGTGTCGCGTTACTATGAGTGGAGTGTCGTTCTAATTAGCTCATGTGGCATTAGTCTTTCTTAACGCGATCCACACGTTTAGGTTAATTTGTGTTAATGTTTATAACTACACCGAATCCTCTGGTCTATTCGTCACCGTTCCCTCCCCTAATTAATTGAGGCATATTTTAATCAGGTAAAAACTGAAAGGCGTGGCCACGCAGTGTCGTGCGAGAAACGAACTATGTACATACACTATGATGATACAGTATGGTCTCCATATAAGCGAAAATGTGGTATCCTATATAAGCGAAGAGTTTATCCCCACTACTGGGGAGGGGGGGTATACCCCTTGAGACGTCGCGAAGTTCGATTGTCAATTAGTGTCACGTGATCCTGGATCGGATATATCGGTGAACTAATACTAACTCGAGGATGATATTTAGCTATTTCTCATCCTTTTCTTACCAAACTTTTCCATGGCATAGCTGACATTTTTCTGATTAAAATGACACCAAACATTGTAGAATTTGGACTATATTTACGACTTTAGTTGACGGTAACAAGTACATAGCTGGTCGGTCCTTTTTCTTCACTCCCTATCCTTTTCTACGTTCAAACAATCTAGGAAGTATCCGATATAAGCGAGCGTTCAGTTCCGAGGCTTCCGCTTATATGGAGACTTTACTGTATACAGAAAAGTAGGGATAATTTTACCCTGAAGTATTGAACATCATAGGGAAGGTATTTCACCTGATACATATTTCTGTTGCGATTCTCTATAAACCAGCAACATTGGAATCAAATTAAACTTTTCGGGTTACCGAGGATACCTTGTTAGTGTAAATTTGTTGGTTCAAGTAGTAATACAGCATAGTAAACGTAATTATGGTAGCTATGCATTTACTGGCCTCTAAATATTTAAAACTTGCACTGAAATTATTGTATAACTGGGAAATAAAGTCTTGCCAAAGATTTCGAAGGTAAATAAACAATGGACGATTGAGAATCACATCTGCAATACTTCATACTAGTCTTTTTTGCTGATAATAAGGTAAGGAATAGAATAGCTATGCTTTTATAGAGAAAGAGGACATTCTTCTTTATTATTTTTCTATTCTCAAAATACGTTTCCAGCATTTGAACACTCCGTCAACTATAATGTTATTTAATGCTAGGATCCTGCTATTTCTGGCGCGATAGAAATATTTTATATGTGAATGTGTTTAGATACATATAACAGTAACCTGCAACGCGACGGCACTGGTGTTCAGAACCTGACAAGAGAATGGTTATGAGAGTTCCTCCGGGGTCATTTCTCGCGTATATATAAACTGTTACGTGTTACGTGTTACGTCGTACGTGTTTGATACTATAAACGATATCTTTTTTTCTCCCTGGAGTAGAAAGTCTTATTGCACATTTAAGTAAACGTATCGTGGAAATTGCGTGAATCGTTTCGAATTAATATTGCAGTGACGTATCGGTCTAATTTTATGTTTCACATTTTTCAAAACCTTGTTCTTTTCATTTGATTTCCCTACTGAAAGTAACTGATATACTTTTATTTCGATTATTTTTATATATTGCATCACACTTAAATTTTTTACATAATATACCGACATTCTTTTCGTCATACAATTTATTAAGGGCTCCCGCAAAATTTTCGTTTATTTGTACACTTTCTGTACTACAACATACAAATGTCTTTATTAGTTGGTAAATAGAAAACTGTATCAGCCCTTTCAAGTCTCCCCTGTTACACAAAAAAGAAGAAATACAAATGACAACTGAACAGAACAGTGATAAATAATCCAAGTAGCTGAAACGATGTTAATTATTTTTTTTCAGTGTACCAAATTACGTTTCTATTCAATTTCCTGATGGCCGTTAATTAAATTAGATTTATATCTTGAGTTAAGGCACATTGTTGGCTACACGACATTTTCCCCTCGTCCCTAACGTTTCTATTGTTCTTGCCCTAATGGTCTCTAATCAGGGTTTACGAAACCACCACGTGAAATCTTGCACGATTTTACGTAGAACGGTTGATCGTACGTGCGCTCGAGAGCTCGAGTTTCTCTCAACCTTTCAATATTTTTTCGCCCCCGTCGCTAAGGAGAAACATAGAGTACGGTGTGGGAACTAATTCACTGGGTAAACAATAATTCTGTGGAGATGCGCAAACACTTGACGTTTCCAATTAAGACAGCGTAATTGCACATGGTCGCCAGCTACTTTGTATCCAGGCAACGTTTAACGTACACTGTATCATCAATTCGGTGAAAATAAGTAATATTTAGTTTAACGTTTGTGCTGCGTGCGTTGCTCAAATATTTTCTTCGGATGACAGTAAATCATTTTTCAAATATATTTGATTCCGGAAAAATATATATCTCTTGACGACTGAAGGGTTTCCGTGGTTGTAATTAGTATCTTTATTCAAGTTTGAATATTGCTTCGTATCTTTGAATGATATTTGTATCGGTACTGCGGTATTATTTGTATTTTTTTGCAAGAACAATCAATCATTTTCTACGAATTATGTACTGTTTATTCACAATCAGCAATACAAGGTATTACTACTATGCTAACATCTAAATTAACGTTATCGAGTTTCCTCCGCTAACGAAAATATGTCTTTACATTTTACGCGGGGACTAAAATAAAGAAAAAGACAATGTGGCTAACGGGGGTAGGGGACGTCCCAGGATTTCTAAGGTCACGAAAAATCAAGCTGTGGAATTGTTTAATGTCACGAGAGACGAAGAGCGGGCTAATATTACTTATCGCTTGAAACAACGCGGAATAATTTAATGAGAACTGGCTGTACCCTTCTTTCTCGAAATGATCTCCGTCTCCTAGCTTACGATGTTCATTCTAAATTGGAAGTCGAGTGTGAGAGTGTGGGAGAGAGACCGATTGACTAGCATATTAAATCATTTCGTTGTCTGGTTATTGCTTGCGATATGAACTTTCTTCAGAGGTAGCTACCGTTTCATTCGATGTTTGAAACGCTAAAATCTTCTGCTTAAGTTAAAAACAAACTGGGCATCTATGATACGACGAACAGAAAATTTTACCGGCGAATACAATTTCTAACGAAATATGATTTTGTATGATTTCACGATTAAAGTAATCGATAAAAAGATGCAGATACAGATGGATAGAAATAAGTAAAATTATATAATAATTCTTCGTCCTTTGAGAACCAATTTAATATAGTCTGTCTTGTCTTACACAGTTGCATCAAGTACATAGTATTTAACATAAACATCTGCTTCTATGCGAACAAAAATTGTACATCTATAAATTTCCTAACGGCATTGAACAGTAAATTAAATTAATCGCACAGTGCAAAACATATGCGCCGACGATAGCTGGGACATGTGGCAATTATTGTAAGGCGGGCTATAATTACACGATCGTTACTTTTTCATTAATTAACGCTTAATTAATCTTAATCATTATTATTCGTACAGCATACATCTTTTCTTCCATCGCAACGGCAACGTGATGACAATTAAACATATTACACAAATTATTTCCGCTCCCTAAATACTAAACTACAACCTCCAACATGAACCTTCTTCACGCAACTCAGAATAAAACACGAATTACATTCACATGTATACTCCAGCCCCGTCCTATCCTCCGCCGCACCCCAAAAACTATCCAAACTGATTAAACAACGCTGTTCCGCGACAATTCACTCGATAAATGTTTATAGCAACAAACGTTCCCATGGCGGGGGATTAAGAGGAAAAGAAATAATAACGCCAAACAGTCACTTTCCCGTTCTTCTCAGCGAAACGAAATCCACGACACGTTCCACACCCAGGACACTCCTTCCATACCCGAAATTCTCGCCCCGATCCTCGCTGAAATATTCAACAACCGTCTCGCTCGATTCTTTTCTTTCTGGCCAGTCTCTTTCAATTATCGCCGGGAAAAGTCCGATCCCCTTTTATTTTTCCCGCACCCACGACTGTGCTGCCCCGTCACGATCGTTTAATTGCGCGATCAAATCCTTAGGGCAGGCAAAAAGTAATGAGCCGGCAAATTGAGCGAGTGGAAACCGCTGTTACGTCGACGCACACATGCCCAATCGTCGAGCTGTTCCCTCGTTATTGACGCTAATGAGGCGATCCGGTGACTGGGGATATAAACACAGTGGTTCACTGTAATGAAAAGATGAACGACGATTAATAATGTCGCGGTGCGACACGTTGCGCTGCTTGTAGGTACAGTTGGGTTTCAAAGCGAACCGGGTGGATTTGTTTTGCCGTGAAGGGTTTCTGTCAAGGTAAGATTGCGATCGATGGTGGTTTGGCCAATGTTCATATTATTGTACAAGCGAACACGATCTTTTTAATGTATCAATATATCATCGGTTACTTTCGACGTTTTATTCCGTTGATTAACCCTTTGACTACGACGGGTTCCGACAAAGACTCATCAGCAAAGTGCAAAGTGATACGCATTTAGCATGACTATGGCTGACAATGCCTAAGCGCGTTGGTGTAATCATGATCAGAAACGTATTAAATAATAACGTGCCCAATATAATGTAATAATACATACAGTAATTCTTCTCTTGGCGCTCACCACGATCTCTAGCCGACACCTCGCGGCCGCATTTAACCATTAAAAGATTAAATGCTTCGTATCGATGAGGCAACACTAATGCAACGGCGTAACTTTCTTATTGTTACTTATATCGCGATAATTTTTGTTTTTAATTATTGCGGAGATTGTGGTGATTAAAATGAGACCAAACACGATAGAATTTGGATTATATTTACTTACTTAGTAATATTATACGTAAGGGGCAAGGATCCTTACAAGAAAATCTTGCGAACGATCGTGCTCAGTTTTTACTATAACTTTACGGGCTTAGAGATATATTAGAGATATATTCCAATAGGCCTCTTCAAGGTAAGATGCGCATTTATTAGTATGGTTTTATGTTTTTCTAGAAGCCCATGCAAGCACATAATAATGAAATGCCACATGCAAAACTGAAATCATCAGCCGCAGTTGAATACAATAACGAAACGTGTGTTATGGTTGAAGCGCCGAAAACAGAGCCGTCGGCCGTGCTCGAGAATCAGGCGGATCAAATTCGTCGCAATTCCTTCCCGGCGCGCAAAGTTCGTTTCGATCTCCCTCGAGCAACGTTAAGGCGGCTCGTCTCAAAGATAAAAAGGCTTTCAGTAGCCGCGACCGTCCGTTCCTCGAGGAAGAACGAAACGAACTTCGAGCGCCGAGAGGGCACAGCGACGAATTTGATCCACCTGATTCTCGAGTGTGGGCACCGCCGACGACTGTTTTCGGCGCTTCGTTTCGCTATTGTATTCAATCGCGGCTGATGATTTCAGTTTTGCATGTGGCATTTCATTATTATGTGCTTGCATGGGCTTCTAGAAAAACATAAAACCATACTAATAAATGCGCATCTTACCTTGAAGAGGCCTATTGGAAAAAGTTATAGTAAAAACTGAGCACGACCGTTCCAAGCTTGTCTTGTAAGGATCCTTGCCCATTACGTATAATATTACTAAGTAAGTAAATATAATCCAAATTCTATCCTGTTTGGTCTCATTTTAATCACCACAATCTCAGCAATAATACAAAAAAATTATAGCGATATAAGTAACAATAAAAAAGTTACGCCGTTGCATTAGTGTTGCCTCACCGATACGAAGCATTTAATCTTTTAATGACGCCCGACTTCTCATTCCTCTCTTTCTTTCGCTCGCTGTCCCTTTCTGTGGCCGCCGATATCGGTGTCTCCACAGTAGCCGGGCTCTGACGGCTCCGCCGAAATTTCTACGAACCCAAACTTCGACCAAATTCTCTTGGCGCTTACGGCCGGTCCCGAATCGTAAGCGCCAAGCGAAGAATTACTGTACGTCCAGTGCTATATTGCTTTAGGAGAACATTAAGCATCTTGTACTGACAGTGTGCCAAATTTGAATTTAGCAAATGAATATTTACTATCGATTTTATAAAACACAAAGCTTCGAGTGACAAAATTTTGTTTCACACTTTCCTCTTATCTTTTTCCGGTAGTTTCCTGTTGACTTTTTGGAAAGTAAAACAATTCGCAGTCAAAGGGTTAAAACTCGTTTGAACCGCCACCTAAGGAGGAGACTTCTAGTTAGTTCTATATTCTTTTGGTGAATTAAATCGATACAGAAACGGCAGGTGAACGATTTACCTCGAGGATCAGGCAAGATTTCCGTGACGTAACAGTGAGTGGGCGATCGGGTATCGTCAGCCGTGCTAGCCATAATAACACCAGCCGAACAAGATATACTGTCGGCTTAGTCAGGTATGCGCCGTTGTTCACCGTTCGATTATTTCTTTTATCATACTTCTGTTGAATTTTATGATGCAACTCTCGCGACTGCTCCTTCTGAAACTTTCCTAATAGAAGCAATCATTTTTTTCTTATTCCTTTTCATGCCATCCTTCCTCTCTGCGAGTGCCGCTATCTCGTGGAAAACTTTAACGAGTCGGTATAAATTGGATATATAACTGAAATTCGTGCGCAATTTCGCCGACGAGGAGGGACATTAATAGCGTACTATAGTCTACCACGTTTTCCTCGAAGGTGTCTCAATTAGCCCTCGTTGCCCCTGTTTATTTAACAAACGCGACACGTTTTCCCTTCGACGCGATTAAACAAAATGTTTCTCACTTCCGCCGACTGTAACTTTACCTAACGTTAGACCCTGTAGAAAGGATAATTAATGCGAAATAATTCGATTCGTTCCGTGAGAAACATTTTCTTGTCTTCATGATGTCGACGAACAAATAAACACGACCAGAGAAAAATATTCATGAAAAGAAAATATCATAGATCGGCCGAAGAAAACAACGCTAACTTCTCGTGGCTGTAATTGATCCATTCGCCATACTAATGCTTCTTTTCAACTTACAAACGATAGACGTGTATCGACAGCCAAAGAATTATGTTGGCCGAGCGAATGGTGATTTGATAACGTCTGTCACCGTTCAATATATCTCGATATTAATTAAACTTTGACCAGCGTTTCCGACATTTCACCTGAATGACAAACCGTTCACCCCGATTATTCATTTCCTGCGCTGGATTCGTAGGACAAGTGCAAGAAACGGGTCTCGTGTAAGTTCTGTGATTAACTAGAATTATGGATGTTACGAAAGTTGCAGCTGAATGGAATCGCACGATTACAATAGTAGATGGCATTTGATGTATTTGGCGATGCTTGAACGTATTTTCAACGTTATACTCGTCCGTAGAATTTAGAGGATTTTTTGTCGACGTTATGTGCGTGTAAATTATGAGACAAAGTAATAATACATCGGTGCGACGATAACTCTCGACGACAATTCTTTCGCACCAATTCAAATGATGAAATAGAACTACTGATTTACTTTGATGGATGGCAAACCTGAGGTAAAAAAATTACAACAATCAATAATTGTATTTCAAAGAATGAAATAAATAACAATATTGCTGTCCTTTGATTTGTCAAAAAACATATTACATAGTCTTTGTCAAATATCATTTTGTCCACGATGAAGAGGTGTTTCGTGGAATCGCGGTAAAATTACAATTTTGTTAATATCGCTGAGATTGAATTTTTGTATACATGCAAAAAAGGGTTATACGTGTTAGCAACAGCGTATTTTTTTAAAGAATGGAATAGGAGCGGGTGGCGAAGTACTAGGCCCCCTGTGGATAATTTATGATGGGGACGCAGTCCTACTCGTGGTCGAAGAGTGTCTTAGGAATGTCCAAGGATTGACATTGTCCTTGCACGTATTGGAAGTGAATGAATGGAACCAAACATCCTGTCGGCAGGCGATGGCTGGCGACCACCTTGGGTCTTCTAGCTATCAAGTGCCGAGGGATGGTTTATTATAAACAAGAGATAGAGACTTTGAGTATGGCAAGTGACCTGACGTCACATTGCTAAAGAATAGGGATTCTGTTTCTGGAGAATCTGGTCACGGAGTGGGGAAGGCAATGCCTTTTGGTAAGAGGACTGTGATGAACCCCATGGCACTTACCCCAGAACCTCCAACGAATAAGCATACTTTTAGTAATCCTGACAATTTTATAGAAATAATTATATTATTTCTAACATACGTATATAACTTTATAATGTCTTCTCGAATGTACTACCTATATATGTATATGAGAAAATATATTTTTTTACAATTTGCCTTACACCTACAAAAGCAGAATAAGTTCAGTACCAATTTCCCTCAGCAAAATCATGCCGTCCCATTCAAAACAAAAATAAAATTACAGCTCTACACCTTTTTATGCTTGCTGCTTCTGTTCTCAATTACAAAACAGCGACAGATATATCGAATTACTAAACTCGCGTCCAATCCTCCATTGACCGTGAAGAAATTAATTTTTAACTACGTCTACCGTCAGCCTGTCCGAACCGGTGAAGAAGAAGAAAGAGAAACGTATCATTAAGTTTGGACGTTCTGCAATACGTAGAATACCTTGAAGACAGTCTTCCACGAGACAAACCATTCGACCGCACAGTGGTCGATAGCCGTAAAAAATGGGACGAAAATAAACAAAATAATAATCATTTTCCTCCTCCGCCAAAATGAGGATGTCCCAAATTGTTAAAACCTGAAAAGATGGCTTTAAACTATTACAATAATCAATTAATTATTTAAATAACATCTGCAATTCGATATATAGCCCACAACATAAACATACGTACGTAACGTTTCTGGAATGTGTTGGAATGAATACTTTGTTGATGCATATAATATAATACTCATTACTGCAATTGCAGAATGTAAAAATAGGTGCTGCTTTTTACGCTTTGCTGAGTTATATGGCCACGAAGGCGAAATTGTAGAATCATTTTTAGTTCCGGTTGTTCAACTTTCCGAAGAAGCCCTCGAAGCAAGACATGAAAATATTATAAAAGGATCCGCGAAAATAACACTGGGAAATTCAACTATGGAAGACTTATTGCATATGCTGTGTATAACGTCGGATACCGTAATAAGAGGCCCCACGGGATTTTCATTAAAACTAGTATAGTAAATATAATATAAGGCAAGGGCTCCAGTAATTGACCTCGTATCTGTAGTTGACCATTTTTTCAGGTGAACATAAAAAATAAGGTGTTGAAAAGCACTAATCTTTCGATAAAGGCGCGATAAATATGCTGTTCCATTTGCTAGTACAACTCCGAAACGCTTTTACTTCAATTCAATTGTTTTATCCTTAGGACCGACGATTAATTTAATTAATGTTAGTTGTAGGCCTCCGTATTGTAATTTACATAACGCTGCCGCGGCATGCCGTTAAGAAAAGGTGCATTACTCACGCTAAGAAATTCCCAAACTCTGAACTTTTTCTGACTGAACCTTTCACTACTTAAATAGTCCTTTTTATTTAATATATAAAAAATTATAAATAGTACCTTTTTATTTAATAAATGTCTCATTTTTGTTACCTGAACCCTGAAAAACATAATTGACAGTAGGGTCAAGTATTGAGTCTTGTCATTCTATTTCTAGAAGTTGACCAGCGTGTACTATACAAATTTATTTACTAATTACTGTATATCCATTTCGCGTAAAATTTTCTTTGGAAGTAAAGAACATAGCATATTTTGAAATATACTGCATTTTTGTAGATGACCGCACGGTCAACTATTGACTCCATCTACTAAAAAATTTGCTAATCAACTACGTAATATTATTGAAATTTGCAAACTATTAAAGTGGATGTAGTTAGGCATTTATTCTATAGATTACTAAATTACTAAGCTGGCGATGCCTCCTATCAAGGACTTCTTCAGCAATTATTCTGAAGTGTAACGAAGACCAACGCTCAGTCCCAGCCGTAACACCGCGACCAACGCTTGCATCGGCAAAAGCCACGTAATCATTTTAAGACAGAAGCAAACCCCACTCTCTGTACTACCTAAAGACATAAAAGCAATGTATCAACCACGAATAAAGTTCTGTTCAGTCTCTACCATCAATATCAAATAGTCTTAACCTTGATTTACACCACTTAATTAATGCGATACTATTAGTGATCTACGGACCACTTTTAAGAAATTCAGCGATATTTCGTAAATCAAGTTAAATCAACTAAATTTATCATTAAATACTGAACCGAGAAGTAACATTTTACTTCTCTCTATGCGTTTATTCAAACGTGAATAATTCCCGACACAGAAGAAATAATAATAATAATAATAATTCTCGCGATTGTGGAAATGACCAGGGACTCGTGATGGGCCAGATTATGATTGGGAACATGTAATTTCTCATATTAAGGGGCCTACTAGAGCGAACAATCCTCGAAACGTTTACTTCTGAATTAGGTATCATGTATATAGTATTACCTGCGTTTCATTAGTATTTGCCTTTTAATTTGAAAGCCCCAATCGTTACAAATAAACGATATAAAAGTAATCGCCTTTAGTGTTTCTGGTTCTATCGTGTCAAAGTGGTCAACTACTAACTAACGTGTGGTTATTATTGAATTTCCAAAAATGTTTATAAAATTTGAATAGTATAACTATTTGAAAAAAGTTAGCTTTATTACATAATTTAGGAAGTTGAAACAGGATTTTCACGCATAGAGCCTCACTATTTAATAAAGGAGCCAGCACTTACGATTATCCACGCAGAAAGTTTCGTTTAACTGGCCGACTATTGGCCGACCTTTACCCTGTTTAAATATAGGAAGTTTTCATGCAATTCTGACTTTAGTCCGATTTTTTACAAAAATCGAGCACGGTCTTAACTTGGCTTGGGCTTGTCGAGTTGTCGCGAGAGGAGGTGACGGCAAATCGCGTTTGTTCCGTTGCGTCGAGAATAAAGTTTCAACACTTACGACAGAGCGCTTGATACCGAGTACTACGCATGGTTCCCTGTGGACAAGCAGCAGGGGCGCCGTCTTCGTAGAGTTCCCTCGTCTCGTCCCAATCTAGTGGCCCGTAATTGCACACGAGAACCTCCACGCGATCCCCGGGTTTCACGGACATTGTGCGGCCAATTATGGGCATATTTGTCGTCGTCGTCGTCGTCGTCGTCGATGACGGTTTGTCGAGTCTGACGATGTAAATCGCACGACCGCAACCGACCTGGTTAATCGTCGACGACGCAAACGGAATGTAGGACAAGCTTCTTCGCGCGATGAAGTTCACGAATCTGAAAAAAAGTGGATGGTAACCCCCTCGCATTTCCCTCTCTCTCCCTCGTGGTGTTCCACTCGAGAAAGATCGAAGCGCTTTTCTTCTATTCCTGCTCGTATTTCATTTAATTTCGCGATTGAAGATTACTGCGTGAATTTAACTTGGGATTGTCAATTCGCAATGGGCAGTATAGGGTGCAAGGGTGCAAGTGTACTTTGGTAAATTAGTTGGAAAATTTAGGTAAGATTTACCGAACACAGATGTCGAGTATAAAACCGCAAAAATCATTTCCATGGAACTGTTCGGTTTCGATGCAATTTCTTTTGGAACGAAGTATCGTGGAAAAACTTACAGCTTTTACTTTTACTGAATGAGGATCTGCAATACATTGTAACGAAATCATATTTTCTTGTATATATACATATTTGAATTAATATGAATGGGAGATTTACCATACGTGCACTGTGTGGAACTGGGGTGAATTGAAAGTGCTGTTTAATTTCAAAGAGCAAAGATTACAGCAAGCAAAACATAAGCAGGAATGGAAACAAGGGGATTCGATCTTTATTGACAGTTGAGTGGAACATCACGAGACAGAGTGAAAAGTTTAAAAAAGGTCGCCCGGGTAGGTAGAGAAAGGGGCAGTGTAAACGTTCTGCTAGATTCAAAGCCGAGTTAGCAGTGTCTACATACGACGGATCGACCAGTTTCATTCTCAAAGCGAAAGCCTTGGCACATAAGTGTCGTTTCGATCAATTCAACTTATTGCCAGTCTATTGCATGCTACACAGAGTGACAGTACGTGTGGATTTTCTCCCTACTTTTATGCACACGTTTAGATGAATACATCATGCACTGAAAAACTCTCTGTCCCTTAACATGCTTCGAACTCGCCCTATCTATTGTTTTCTCGTGTGTTCCGGCACATCGTTAATGCAAAAATATAATTTATATTAGGATAAAAACCTTCATCATTACGATAATATATGCCTATAATATAGGCCGTATATATTTATTTGACTGTTTGCATTGAACCTCCCTAAATATGTATGTGCAAATGACTTAATAGTATGAATAGTAGATGCGCTTCAAAAATTATTTCGTAATGATAATAGATTCCACGATTCATTATATTCATCATATTCTATGAAATGCCTCCTACAAAGTTTCCTTCTCAATTGAAACAAATATATTTATATTACTTGATAATTATTAATTTAAGTTTGTTCGATTTAAAGAATTCAGGTTTCCAATCGTTTAATTGAAAAACTGCTGCGGAATGAAATTTCATGATAATTCCAAATTGGTATATGAATTATGGTCAAATGAAATGTATTATTAACCGTATTCCTCGACGCTTCTGTAAGCCCAATCATTCCTCTGGGACCAATAAGATCCTCAATCACACGGTATCAATAATTCCGCACTACATACTATTTCAGCACTTTGACGTCGCACACGTGAAGTGGAAGAGATAGAGAAGGAAAGAAGCAAAGATTCCTTTCCGATGATACAATTTAGTTCCCATTATAATGGGGATAATAACTTCGAACAAATGTAAAATGGTCTTGCAATTTATTTTCAAACTTGGTCCTATTTTGTTGTTTACACATTCTCATTTTATATACGTGAAATATGTCTCTTTTCGGTCCGCCAAATAAATTGATAGACAAAAGAGAAACATTTGAAAAATTATTTGCAAACAAAATTAGACTGCCTTCCTGCTGCATTCAAATAAATGTTCACGAGTCACATTCATTCTTCACTTAAATAATAACAGTAAAGGTATTGAAAATTGCTTAAACAAATCTGGACTAATTAATCCTTTTAGTGCCGGAGGCCGATATATCGGCTCTTGCTGCACTGGCGAGAAGTGCTAGAGCTGATATATCGGCCCGCGCATTATAGCGCTTTAGTATTTGCATTGCGGGAGAACTCTATCTCAAAATAAATTTATAATACGTTATAAATGGTCTAATTTCATTACTAAATTTCATTTATTTCAAATAATAAATTCAAATATCACTATTCGCCTCATCAACATTTGAGTTGACTCAATATCTTCCAAATAAGAAACATCACAAATGGGGAATAAAATTTTGGATGCTGACTGATGCAGTTAACCATTACTGCTTATCATTTCTTTGCTATAGAGGAGCTACAGATCAAACAAATAAAGAAGAAATAAAAAAAACGGTTTTAGCTACGTCGTAATACATAAATTATTGAATATGAGCAATTATTTTATGAAGGGGTATCACGTGGTGGCTGATAATTTTTTTACAAGTATTTCCTTAGCAAGTTCATTGTTCGAAAAACAGACATACCTGACTGGCACAATCCGCAGTAACAGAAAATATATTACCATTTACCTTCGAGTTATTTTTCATGTTTGTTATGTAATATTATTTATCTTGTTACAAAATATATCGGAAATGCAAAGTATATACTTTGTAATAAATGGTCTATACAAAATAATGATGAAAAGATGACTTTTTGTATGTGCAAATACGTTTTGTAAGAGAGAACTGGACTTTTACTTTCTTTATGATGTTTTATACCTTTGTTATTTATATAATTTTCAATGAATATAGAAAAACTAGTGTCATTGTTTTTTTCTCTATTTCGTCCTTAATGTACTGCTTTTTGAATCATGTAAATATTGTTTCTTGTTTGGTTTTTATGAACATTTTCCCAAACTCTAGTAAAACCGTGAAATTCGGCCGGTTATTCTCGCATAGGCACCTCTTTTTCGCCTGGCACTAAAAGGGTTAAATTAACAAAAAAAAAAATCTATTTTCAAACGTCTACAACTCCGCGTCTTTATTATTTCTTCTGCGCGCAACTGTACATTAAGGAAGGAAGAGAAGTAACAAAAAGTATACTCGTACCCTAACAATGAAAAAGGAATACAACGAGTGTAACAAATGATGTAGTATTAAAACCATAAGGAAGAATAGCCAGTGAGCTTACCCAGATTCCGCGGAATCGAAGTCTTCTACCTCATCGTACCATAATTGAATATGAAAAGAAGTTCTCGCGGTGGACGTCGCGTTTCCAATGGTGTTCATATTAAGGACTTGCACGTTCTGCCACACACCAAATCGTCCTGCCACAGAAATCCGCAAGGATTGTTCAACGATTGCTATACAATTGCTTTACACACAATCAGAGTAAATAAGTCAGATTGATTGATTTTATTTTTTTCCCCATCGGGATGCATCGAATACTAAAGCTGGATTGTTTAACGAAACGATTAATTACTTTGTCGTTTAGTTTATTATAAGTAACGTTCGTTTTTGCAAAACTAGAAATACATCGGCTATAGGATTTCGAGGATTCCAATGGGTTATTGATGGTTTGTTTTAAAAGGCGAAATGAAGGAACGGCAATAAATGAAACAGAAAGTTTAATTGGGATCGAGGTTTGGTTACAAGTAGACTGTTTTCTACGAATCAGAAGGTAGGGAAGTACTTTAGAAATGAAAAGTGGAATAAATAGAATGTATTATGTAGAAATATATTTAAACATATGCATGTTATAAAGATCGTGATAACATTCAAAGACTTGAATTAACAGCACGAATTACCGAATTACCGAATAATTCATATTCTCTCGAAATCATTCCACCATCGATAATCCTTCCTTTCCCGTTAAAATGAAACGAAGCACCGAAGAGCAATCGGCGCAGCAAGGAGCAATAAAACAAATGAACTTTGTCGCAAGCTCGGCTATCGTATCTGCGGTTTGAAATTGCTAATCGAAATGAAACCAAACTAAACGGCATAAGAAAAGGATAGATCCGTGCGTAAACAAGAAAAGGGAGAAAAAAAACGGACGAAAAAGCGGAATCACGAGTCGATCGTACTGCAGCCGGAACAATTTCGCCTTCGATCGTGTAGAGGTAGATTTTGAAAAATGATTGGGACGGCTAAGGGGATTGAAATATGGGATATATCGGTAGAAGTTACTTGCCAACGTCTCGGCACTCATCTTTCTCGAAAAGGTTGCACTGCACAGCCCATCGTCTCGCGATATAAGCGAGTTCGTCATCCCAGCTCTGCTGAACCAAATCACATCATCAATTTCAGGTACAAATGATTAAACGCTTTGTCTCTTCCTTTGATACTGCATCCGAATATTATATGCGTTTATATGTATTTATAAATATACTAATTGTAACGTAATAAAAATTGTAACAATGTCAAGTTCGTATAGAGCACCATGAACGATAATTTTGTTTTGGTTTTTCCTGGTGATTCGAGTTTGCTTGATATCGTCGCATCTAGGTTATTCGTTAACTCTTGTACGGAATTTCAATATGCGCCACAAACAAGCAATTTTCAACCAAAATTATTCAGTCGCAGTAAGTTCAGTACCAACACAACGTCGAAACGGAAACTTCACATGACCACAACATAAATTGAGAATATGATTACTAGTTTATGGTGAAAAACGTGTCTCTGTCGGCGAATTCAATCATTTGAAATTTTAATAAGCTTCTGACGCTAACTGCGACGAGTTAGGTGTTGGTAATAAGTATCAATAAGTTCAACTGCGCCTGATTGACTCGTACCAACTCCATCATATATTTCGCAGGTCGTTGAGGGCCTGGATTTCCTCTTTGTTCATCTCCGTTCGCCACAGTATTGCGATAATCGTTGTGCCAATGGAGTATCGTATCGATATCGTTTTTTTCCATGTCAGCATGCTCGAGTTTCATACACCTGGAACCGTCCGTGTCGTACTGTAAAAATGAAAGACGAAATGCTCGGCTGGGGAAGATTTTGATTAACAACCTATTATTAGGAAATTGAAGATTTGTCCGAGTAAAACTGAACCTTTGTTTCTCATGAAAATTCAGATTCTTAACGAACACTTATTCAGAGGAAAGGTGAAACAAGAATGAATAATTAATCGTAGAAGATTGTTATACCGAGGGAATAAATAAATTATTATCATATACTTAATTGTAAGCGATTTCGGCTGCGAGCGCCCTAGCTGGGCATCTGGTGTACGTTGTCATAGAGAGCCAAATATGACTAATAGGAAAACATAGACTTGATAGAGAGCACCAGTTCGACAGCCGAAAAAGTTCCAGAACAAGACCAAAACATAGGTTACTCATGCGAGACAAGGCAGGATAGAAAAGGGCTCCCAAAACGGGACCCGATGTCTTTTGATTTTGTAACATCGTCACGTGCGGTTCGTCGCTCATTTCATTAAAGATTTTCGTTCGTTAGTAAATGCGGTATTCCTTATTTTCCCTTCGTTTCTGTAAAATAGTCAGATTTCGTATACTCCCTCGCGGTGCGGAACTCTCTACATAACAACGTCAGCGCGGGGCCCGATAGCGCACGTACCCACAGAACACCGTGGGCCGAAGGGAAATACGTGGCCCTTGAAGCCCTTGAAGCCATGGCGCCAGGAAAAACCCAGACAACGCGCCCTTTTTGGCGATCACGATGCAGCAGGGCATTCTGGCATCGATCGTCGAACGAAGCAGTCGTGATCACAATTTAACAGAGTGTAAACGGAAAAATACTTGTTTTGACCGCGTAAATAGATCTGTCTTATCTATTTACGCGCAACTACATTCTCCTACGCTTTAGTATTATATTGTATAGTTTGGAATAAAGAAATAGTATTCTCACATAATTTTCTACAATTTTTGAAATATAAAATGTATAATATACACATAATTGTGCAATTCCATTTAAGTTTAACCATACTTTAAAACATAAATCATTAATTACGTTGATCATTTGTCAACAGAAGATAATTTGTCAGCGTGTTATCAACGTTCACATTATGAAATCTCCAGTTTAACAAGTCTAGCCGAAATAAAGTCTTGCCGTCAGTCGCTTTTTTTTATATCGATTCAAGCTTCCATCGAACTGCCGTCATCGACTTGTGAATTTCGTACTCAATAAAAATAGCCCCTTTAAGCTTTTCATACGAAGTGCTATCGAATTTAGTGGTAAGGTACTCGAAGCAGGCAATTTCTTTAGGCAGTGCTTTGACGCGCTGCTTCATCGAATTCGCTTTGATGTGCAACGGAGGAAGTAGCACCTTTTTCGTGTCTATTATAGGTTCATAGGGGTACTATATATAATTTTTTTTTTTAGAAACAGCCAATGAAATCCTCCCTGTGTGCGTTCAATGTCGTTATTCTTCGTCTTCATGCGATTGGTTTGCTCGTACGAATTTTACGACACACTACATGGATCGATGTTCAAGTGCCAATTAAGTAGTTTTCAAACTCGTTCGACTATGTTCGTTATATTATATGTTATACGAGCCACAGAGAAATATAAGTTGCTCCTTTCCCTGTGAAGTTTGTTGAAGTACGCATTCCAACCGTTCGGTCCTGAGTAATGTATGTGTCTTTAATCAGTTATACGTTAGTAGAATTATTAATTACCAAGAAATACATCAAATATGCATGAATTTGTTTATGATCGTTACTCGCAATAGGCAATAGCGAGTATAGGCAGTATAGGCAATAGGCAATCGAGTAGCTATAGGCAATAGACGATAGCAAATAGGAATGTATGTAGAAGCCAGACTCCTGAAAGAGTTGTAAATAATTTATTGCGGAAAGGAGAACCAGGAATATGTGTAAGAATGTTGGATTCAATTGAATTTTTCAAATATTTCCTACTTTGCTTTAATGTTTAAACATTTCTTTTTATTCAGCTTGATGGTGAATATATTTTATAAACGATCAATCTTACCTTGCCTCGTGTAATATGAATTTCAGCAAAGAAGATACTATTTCACTGACAATGAGACCGCGATGTCGCGAAACTATTAATTATGAAACCACAGGCACTTTTACAAGATGCTATATAGTTGAAGCAATATGTATATCAATTTGACTTATTTATGATATCACGATGAATTTTGTATAATTATTCTTTTAAAAGCACACAAGTCTATTGCAATAATAAAATCCGAACTTGAAACGATTCGATGCCGGTCCAATAAAATTGCAATTAATTTTGCAGAAGAATCTTGAGTTCTTGGTTAATTTACGAAATTAGTTAGAACCGCGAAAATCAGTGAAGGAATTAATTCCGAATCCGTGTGCAATAGGAAAGAATTTCATTTAAAGTATCAACACACATACACAAAAATTCCAATCGCATCTCATAAAATATAAATACAGTAATTGTCTGTGAATCTCTAAAATATACGCAAATTACCTATTATGTACTGCGAACGCATTCACCATAGTAGTACCATGAAATTTAGAAAATAACTGGACTGAAAATCAGAGAGAATTTTAAGACCTACACGAATGCTAGGATTAAAGAGAAATTAGCGATAACGACAGACAACGATCGACCTAATGGCATTTAATCGAAAGGTTTCTTCTCACCTGCCACTACCATTAACGTTGATCAAGTGTAAAGGAGAGAAAAAAGCGTTCACAGCAAACTGATCACGCTATCGGGAATCCCGACTTCATACATTCATATTCTACCCGTCCATTACTTTTTTAAATGTTTTTTTAAGCACATCTCCCTTTAATTCGACTATACGCTTTGGAAGGTTTTATTTTCATATCGGATGTTTATAAATTTATTTCACAGACTTTATATGATTTCATATTTCCGATTTTTCTATTGGAATACCCTTTACCTCGACGTTCGATTATTATATTTACGGCGCTATTCGTTTTACATTACCTGTTATAATAATTAATTTTGCGTTCCAATTGTTGTCAGATAAATGTTACAATATTCTGCATGAGTTCTTAATATTTATGAGGGATGAAAGCGATCGAGAAGCGTGTGAAGAAGTGTGTGTGTACATGCGAAACAGAAGAAAGCGATGCGAGGGCAGACCGCGTGGAAGAGCGTGCAGAAGAATTAGTATTTCCGTAGTCGGTACATTATTATTAATATTATTAACATATAGTGTAATGTATAAGTGTATAGTTGATAATAAATTAGCGTAAAGTGATCAAGAGAACCGCTTCAATCCTACATTTATATGCATTTCTCTCCAACGAAACTATGTTTAGCTGCCCCCACAAAGTTATTGCACCCGCCCATTTTGTATTGCTTTCACCGCATTTATAATACTACCTATACAACGAGTTAACTGATTGCATAATTGTGCGCGATATTCAAGGGTTGGTTTTGCGATTGTAATCATTAGTAAAAGTAAGTGGCCACGTACACAACAATCTGTTCGTAATCCATCTTTACCTTCAAACTTTGATTTACAAAGTTTAAATTAATAATGTAATTAGTGCAGATCGTATAAGTCATGCTAATTGAAATTCTAGCTAGCCCAATAAATTTGGATTCTCTAAATATACAGAAATAAAATGAACCTCTGTAAAACTATAATATCATGCATGAGTTTCGGTAATGCTGTCCCATGATATATGAAATATTTTGTCTTTATATTTGCACAAATGCAACATAAACTCGGGAGACGCATCGCATCAAAATAAAATGCATATACTTGAGTCTCACATTGGTTTAGAAAATGTTAAAAAGACCTGCAAATATATGGAATTACAAGAGACGTGTAACAAACAAACTAAAAATAGAAATCAATGCGATTGGTACAAATGTCGCTAACGAGCGGCATCGTCGTTCCAAATTTCATAGCCTGCAGTTTCACGTACACACACACGCCGATGGCCACCGTTAATGTAATGCCCACCCTTTGCCGCGAGTGTATTTTCAATATATCGTGTTCTTGACATCGTTATTTTCGCGGTTCATAAATCTAAGCCTGTGGAAATTCTACTGGGACTGGCCAGCAATGGAATTTGCTGTCGTATTTTATTGAAAACTGCACGTCAAATATATGTACGTACATATACATATACGAGTTAGTGATTTGCTCTAAAGGCGATTAAGTAAAAATAATACAATAATCATGTAGCTCAGTTCCAATATAACTTCATTTCCACGCTGTCTATATTCTATTTAAACATTTAAGAATCATAATTAATATTAATTATTGAAATTTACATATTAAATTATACTGTACAAAGTAAAAAAAAGCAAAATACGATTCCTCAAATATTTTCATAATGCTCGACGTTTTCCGATTTGAATATACCTATTGATCGATTACGTTATTTGTATGAAATTAATTTAACGTTTGGAGAACGCGCGTTGTTTTAGCATAAACAAAGCAGAAATTGTGTTTACACCACAGATCTGCTGTTCCTAATTATAAAGTGTAATCATAAAGGGGAAACGTATCACGCATGATAGAATAGAGGAAAAATAATCGGCATACAGGAGTTTTCATTTTACACTAATGGCTTTCAAAGAGAACAAAAATACAAGTTTTAGAAGCAAGCTACGTTGCGATTATATCGATAAACTTAAAATAAAAAAAAAAGAATTTTTTCATACTCAATTTTTTGACTATTTCACAAAGCGAATAATGTAAAACACTAGCTCGCCATTATTTGTACATATATCCACTACGACATACATACCATTCAATTTTCAGCGTAACAAATTGCGATACAGTACGATATTTTTGAAAATACCTCGTCCGTATGTTATTGCGTCGTTAATATGCGCACGCTGTTAATTACTTTGACAATAAGAAAAAACTGCCATGAATAATAATGTTATCAGTGAAATCAAATAGCTACTCTCTAAATATTCGTCAAGAAAAAAAAGAAAGTACGACATCTCTTCACTCATCAGCCCCAACAAAATTCAACAAGAGAAGCCTTATCATTTTTACAGTTTGTCACTCTCGTCAGTAGAAAGTGGTGTGCACGACCATTTATCCGACGCAGACCCATATCTGACACCGCGAATTAACGTTCGTCTCAAGAATTCGCATTTCCTATGATATCCCGGCTTGAACGAGCTCGCGCTATTCTTCCCGGGACACCACGATCCTTCGGGCTGGAAATGTACGCTGAGAATAGACGCATTGTACGCGTGACACTCTGGGTCGACAATAACGAGCGGTGTCATCGTCCCGAATTTCCTGTTGCACAAATTCGCGCGTCCGATGGATATTTATATTCTGGATTTATTATCGGGAAATCCTTTTCCACGTGTCCCCGTTCCTCGCCCTTCCCCGATCGAATCAAAAATATCGATCATTTTCACTCGGGAAAATCGCGAAGATCGATACCGAAGAGGTACATATGTTCTAACTATGTTCCGCGGACAATGATTGCCAGCAATTGACGAAAACTTGATTCGGTTGCGGGATCAGAATTATGACTGATTCGATGGGCATCAACTTTTCATACGATTTATCGCGGCTCTGCATTACTTCTTATGTAAACGAGTGTATAGGAAATTGTAATGGTTTTGGGTGATTGATAGGGAAGTAAGACAATTGGATGCTTCTTTACACTCAACTGGTATCACCAAATATTGCGTAGATTCGGGTTAATTGAATATTATTGCATATTGAAATGTTTCAAATTAGAATAATATTTGCAAGGAGTTGCAAGTTCTCCTGATTCCGACGAAATTTTATGATTTTACGTGTGTAATATAATTACTCGCGAGGTATCATACCAATAATTCGTATTCGCCTTAAATGAATTAAATGGATTGCAGAATTATTACCCAAAATTAAACTCCCCTAAACTGCGAATGCGAACTCGATTAAAGTTCAGTGAAAAGTGAACGGGGGATGATTAATAAGTTAATAATCTTCGTTAATAATTGCTGACTGGAGATATCGGCTAATTAAATTGGCAAATTCATCCAGGTCATACAGAATGGATTAATACGGCCGGCTTATTGAAACAGTTTACCGATGACCGTCTGCTGTAACCGATAATCCATAAAGAATTATAGCTCCGGTTACATTGTAATATAACAGTATCTTATCGCACCACCCTACAATATGATATACTATAACATAAATTGAAACAATTCAAAAATAAGTGGCTAAAATCACCGCTGCCGTTCGTCATGGTTTTGACAAATAAGCCTATGCAACCATTCAAGTCCGTAACAAATACAAAATAAAGTGACATACGTACCGGGAACCGGCACATCGTGTGATTGGCGCAAATACGACAGTAAGCATTTCCGTTGCGACGTAGTCGAACCGGCGATATTGTTCGCGGTAGCAAGCAATCACAGCAGCCCGTTAAGAACAATAAGAAGCAGAACGAGATACGACCTGTCATTCCACCGGTTTTCGTCGTGCATTTCAGCAGTCGAAAATTCGCCGCGACATTTTATCTTTTGCGTTTCACTGCTGTCCGGATAATCTCGCCGCTACCTTCACCCCGAAGCGATGTTTTCCGAATCGATTTTCCAATGAAACAGTGACAAGCCGGGCCGCGCGACGCGACGGATGATAATATTTTTCCTGCCGGAAACGGTGTTTGTTCGTTAAAGAGCGAGGGAGTAGAGCAAACCGAAGGGAATGACAAAGTTCGAGCAGACTTCTCGATAGGCACTTCCGCTCGTGTGAACTGAGATTGACGAGCGTGATGGTTTATTTTATACGTTCTATGCGTTCGCCGAGTGTGATACGTTTTTGTAAATTACACCTGATTGTTGGGAATTATACCGATACATTTCTCTTCCATTAATATCCTTCTTCGATTCTTTGCCGAATTAGTGAATAGATATTATTTGACCGGGCAAAAGTTCTGACCATTCTTGTCTCTCCTAATAATGGCATTGCATACACTGTTCAACACAGGCCTGATTTCGTAACCTTCAATGGGCGTTTCTTGTAGATTTTAATGAGCTGAATACGAATCTGGAAACCGTGTTTCTCCACAATGTACAGTAATGTCTCGATTAGTGTACCTCTCTCGGGACTGAATGTGAACACTAATCGTGTGCAGGACACGTTTCTCGAGCGAGTTCGGGTCCCCTTTGATGTTGTGGCACCCGAGATACGGGGCAGCGTTCCAGGAAAAAAGCAAGTTTAAATACCCGTGTACGTGAGACAAACACTACCGCGATCAAACTCTAATATTAAAACTTGTTCATTTTTGGTCCGTTTTAAATGAAATTTTACCAAAGTGTTCGTTACAATATCCTCATTAAAATGATACCAAACACGATATGGTTTGGACAATTTTTACTTATCACGGTATTAATAATTTTATTCTCCTTATACTCCCAAACCATATCGTGTTTGGTATTATTTTAATCAGGATATTGTAACGAACATTTTGGTAAAATTTCATTTAAAACGGACCAAAAATGAACAAGTTTTAATTTTTAATCTCGCTTGCAACATTGTTGACTCTCACCGACATTCGATCTGGGTTCAGATTACATGCTCGGCGCTTCACGCTTCGCTGGTTCCAGGGGGGACCACCCCAAGTAGTGGGGATAGAAATGAACACTAATCGTAGACACCGTTTTGAACACTAATCGAGACATTACTGTACTGTTTTTGAAAAAATCAAAAATTTACCACCTTGGAAGTGTTTTGTGCTTTTACGGCAATAGTTATTCAACTGCGCTTGGGGCCAAATGATTCTGTGGATGCTTAAGTAATGATCAAGTGAAAAGAACACCAAAAACGCACACATTTTCGCTGATATTTTTCAATTTATTTCAAAAACTAAGGGTCCAGGAGAAGCGATAGGGCAGACCTTTCTGCAAAGGAAAGCATCAGTGGTAGTTACCGTTGTGTGTTATCTGTGCAAACGAATTATACTGTACACAAATTCCCCTTTATTCTGTATAATAACTACTCACCGATTACCTGCTATAATGATATATGTATAAGTAAATAAATGAGTAACATATAAAATACCGGGAACATATAAGCATATCAAAATGCGATAACACGTTTGACAGTAAATATAAGAAGTGCACTGAGATTTCTCCCAATATAATTATATAGTTTGATATTAGAAAACCCCGATGGTTAAGATACATCTATAAACGATCGCATCCAAATCCTACAAAATCCTTCCACTCGGTCCCATTATTTCCAAATTACAGGTCGCAATGAATTACTTTTCGAATTTCATTATCGTTCGCATCAGCCACTTTCGTTAATCATCGCAAGAAACATCCCCCGAGAAAGTGCCGCCCCGTAGCATCGTTAAAACTTTCAAATACATTTCCCATCCGCCAGCAGCGACATACATAATTTGCGTATTTACGAGGGTTCGCGTGGCCAATTATCCCCCGGCTGATTTTTATTTCGAGCATACGCCGGAAGTTCCGGTACACGCCATCCGTATCGTTCCCCAGACGGAGAGTGTATAACGCGTAAACGGCAGCAACGCAACACCACGGCAAGTTGAACGATTCTCGGATGCTCTAGCACGTGTTTTCATTTGGTTATCCCGTTGATAACGTTGACTTGTACCCGTATCATTACTGTTTCAATACGCGAGGGAGGAGAAAAGTTTTCCAAGTCGGCCGGCGTTCGTATCTCGGCCCTACTCCTCGCTCTTATTCACGGTCTCGTCGGTATGATAACACCGGGATAAGAACAAAAGAATACTTCGACGAGAAACAAGCAACCCGAAATCTTGCTCTCGTTCCGGTGTGCGAGAAAAAGAAAGGACAGGGGCCAGGAAGGGTGAGAAAAAAGGGTTGTATCGTATTCGCGTACATATTACATATATTGCATTATAATTTTAATAGTAAGCGTTGAGCGTGTGGCCGTCTGAACAATCGCGGTAGGTGTACAGCTGTTTCTAAATATTAAGAAAGAACAATACACAAGTGTAGTTGCTTGAGCAGAATTCGTGGCATTTATTTGAAATTTTTCTTCTTGTGTGTGTATATACATATGTCATTTGGTCCCCGTAAGACTTCAGGCACATACATAACGCAAAAGTTCCATTTACTTCGATCATACTATGGTAACTGTAGTTATGAAATCGATATAGTCGCGAACTGTCACAAATCAAACCTCGTGCAAAATTAAAAGTGCCATTATTGATCGTGCATTATACATTACGAATAGCAGACAGTTAACGGCCAGTCGTGATATTTGTACATGATGCAATATATGGATCAATACCTCCAGCAATATTGCATTTTCCCTGATAATGATATATTAATTTATGTTATTGAAGTTGAAATCTTCCACTGAACAATTTCTCGTCGTCGTCGTTAGAAAAGAGCAGAATACACTCGATTATTAAAGGATCAAGTGGATATAATTTTATTTATTTCCCAAACATGCATTTTGATAGAGAAATATTGTTAATGTAACTTTGCACAATAATTTCAACTGCTTTCACAGTACAATACTTTTTCTAGTCGTTTCTTTCTAATAATATGAATGTAGCATTTAAATATGTATGCGCACGAATGCAGCAATTTCTCGTTACATCTAACTTTCCTTCAAAATGCTATTTGCGGATCACAAAAGACCCAGCAAAGTTATAACTGCGCATAAATTAGCGACGTATTTAGCTTCATATTGCTAATTTCTCCGTGTATTAATAACGTTACGATGCAAGTTCCAATTATTGTGCAATTATCTTCATGTATTCAAGGATAACTTAATTTACCGTTAATTCCCTGTTGTCAATTATTATAGCTACCGCTTAAAGTATTTTATTGCGTGCAAAATTCTTTTCTTTTTTCGTTTATACGCACCAGTTTGAACGATCTTATCATTTGGCACACACAATTTTTCCACCCAAGTTTCTACTAATTCCACTCTGCTCAGCCTATAAATAAATATGCAATCATCTTCTAAATAACATCCACTTACAGATCCATATTCGTTACAGTATTTTACACGGCAGAATAACTTTAAGCGGGGTTTCAAGCCTTTTTTCAATTCATAAATTTGGTGCGTAAAAATACCGATTATGAATCGTTATCGATTATTTGATTGCACAATATTTCTGCGCGTATCATTAAATGAGTCGCTTTCGAAACTGTGCCTCCGTACTCCAATTTCTTTTCCTTACGAGTACAGTTCGGCAATTGCCTATATTTATTTTTTCATAATCAAACAATTAATGGGCATCGTCTGATTAAACCTACTATATTCTGCCCATATACCTATATATATTTGTTTTGTCAGTGTCAAGGCTAAAGTATCATTTTTATATTGCGGTAGATAAGAAGTAATAATCGTAGTAGAGAAAACAATTCTTGACTCCCGAATCAGGTCAAAATATTTTACACTAATATTTAAATAATGCTAATATACTTTTTATGTCTTGTATACATAATACTAATTTTTCTTCTCAAAGCTGTTAATTCGATTAATAGCGCAGCACTGTAATAACGCGTCCCCGCTGATATTATTTCAAATTCTCAAGTAACAACGAAACAAAGAACTTCCAATCACAGACAAAACAGTGTCAATATTTGCTATATCATACTTTTCGTAAATGTCTAAACTCTAAATCAAAGGCCGCAGTGAAACTGACTGCAAAATTTGTTGGATAAAAATCACATGGTTTTTACTGTTTCGAATGAAACTACAAACACTAATGCAAAATCGCAAACCGTTTACAAGATAGCACTTTAGGCGTTCAACTTTAATAGAACGGTTTCACCCCCTTAACCCTTATATTAGCAACCGGGTACCCGGATACCCATTCTATATTTCCTGCAAAAAATTTTTATGCTCCGGCAAAAATATCGCAATCCCCTCTAGATCCTCATTTTTTCGATGCTTTTGCGTCGACGTACGCTTTGAAAATAAAATCGTTGCGCAAATTTTGAAGTTTTATGGCTTTAAACATATTTTTACGCTTGCTTTGCAATCGGGGTACCCGGGTAACAGTTGTAATTGTTTATACACACAAACATGGACCAATTCGTAACTAACATGATTTATATATTGATTGAAATACAATAATTGTGAATTTTGTGAACCATTTCTGCATATTGGTATGGTATTTGCGCGTCCATCACAAATAGGACGGTGGCACTCGTGGTAATCCTTTCGCGTTTTTCCTCGCTTCTTTGCGGGATCAGCCTGACACATATAATTTTCCATTGGTGTCGTGTTCTTGTGTAGAAGTGCATAGAAGAAATTTCATTCATTTCTACTTGTTAATTTACCATGCTTTGTATTGCCAATTTTGTGAAAAGATGTCTCATAATTTGATCATTCGCTAATTGGGTCTGAATTGCCGAAACAAATTATTCTTCACAATAGCACTGATTCTAAGAATTAAAAGTCGAAAAACAAAGTATAATAAAAAATATGTAAAGAAAACTGATACCAGATTTTTGCCTAACGTTTTTTAAGCTGTAGTTGTTGAATTACAGAATTGAAAATTAACAGTTTCGAAGAAATATAATTTCACATTTGAGCCACTCATTGGCTCAATCGGTTAACTCCACGAAACAAAAGTAAATCAATTTATATTAAATATAGGAAGAAATTTAAAAAAATTCAATACGTGTAGTTAACCAATTTGGCTAATGTGCCGATGGAAACATTATAGGGTATCCGGGTGTCTCGGTTACCAAACAAGCGTGAAAATTTCGATTGCTAACATAAGAGTTAAACTTGACTTACCGTAATTGAACACAAAAATAGAAATACGTATCTAATATTTTGGATTGTTCAAGGCTTGACAGTTTGCTTTCACGCGTGTCGTCTTTATATCTATGCACGCGAAGGTTGATCCGCTGCACTGGAGCCAATAAGCGCCGTCTGCCATCTTCCGAGGTCCCATTGTAGATGGCGCGTGATATTATTAAGTTCCCCTAAGGACTGTCCGGCGCGTTCTCCTCCCATGCCAATATGGTGTTCATGTCCTTAATCCCGCGTGTGCTCCATGGCTCGAGCGGATCCGTGGCCGACGTAGACGGTGAAACCGTTTTATTCCGCTCAATCGATTCCCTCCTTCTCGGGACAACTTCCACCGGTTCCTTAGGCGATACCCTGCGCATTCATCGAGAAGACCAGCCACCATTAAACGAACAGTCGATCGAACTACGATCGCGGTCACCTGCCCGCCAATATCGCTTTTAGTAGATGTCGTGGGGTGAGATTTAGGATATGGCGATTTACTTATTTCACTATGGAAGACAATCGATAGGACATGGTTTGGCGAATCATTAACTTTTTGTATCGGACAGTTTGGATTTTGGTTGGGATTATTGATGAGAAGTGGAATCGAAGGTTAACTAAAATTTAAATAAAGTTTACAAGAGTTCGAAAGGTGGATTTTTAATCGATTTGGCTGATGCGCGGCTGAATTGTCATTCTGTTTAATCAATATAAATTTATTCAACATAAATTGCGGCAACAATACCTATGCGTTAAAAATTTTGAAACGTGAAACCCGTCATTGTGACGGGCTTGGTAGTTCGGAGTGTTAATTTATCTTGTGCGTGACATTTAGTTACACTGAACTCAAACACGTGTTAGTAACTTGTCGGAGTATTTAAATCGATTTAGAATTCGTTCCGTCCCCAGAAATACGTCTCACGTGTGATATCCAATACTGTTTATCGAACAACTACATACGCTTATGAGCCGATTTCATTGCCCGAGGGTGTTCATTTGAAGAAGTATTATTCATGAAGGGATTAATAGATTATTGTCCCCTCAAGTTCTATGAAATAATTACTGGTACGTTGACATTTCATTGAAACCATCTCTGCCAAATGCAATATGTAGATGCGGTTAATATTGCAAGCAAGTTTGGAAATGGAATAACGTCGGTTTACATTATTTACTTCGAATATGATTAATCATTTCGTTAGGTATCCCTGACAGCCTGTTTTGGATCTGGGATAAAAATCGAGTGACCTATTGATGATTAAGCGACTAATATCTCATTATATTATATTATAATATATTACATTAGAATCACGATTATACGAGACAAAATTCAATTATATTAATATGCGCTAAACAAATTCATAGGTAAAAGCAGCTAACTTCACTTTTAGAACAATTAAAAATTGTACTACATGCACTGCAACTCTTCGCATATTCACAAATAAATTTCCTTGATAATCGACCACACTAAACGTCAAACCTTGGTGTGACAACTGATTTTGAATAAATTTACTTCAGAAGCCAAAAGAATAAAGTTCACGTGCTACATTTAGACTACGTAGAAAATTCAATAAAAAAGAGGCATAGAAACTACTTTTTGTTTGGTGGAGTTCAATCACTTTGGCAAGTGAATAGCTCAAATAAGAATTAATATTCACAATAAAACAATTGCTCTTATATTATACAAAGACAGGTGATTTCTCACAATACCGTAAAGTCCTCGAAACTTTGAAACATGCACGCCAGTGTGCATATCAATTTTCTGGTCAAAGTTGTACGAAACACATTCTTAATTCCGTCCACGAGTGGGGATATAGATGAGAGGCTGCACGTGACTGCGAAACTCGCCCGACTTTATACGGAAAATAGTGGAAGGAAACATTCGACAAATCTAAATAGGAAATCTATGTTCCAATATTGCGTGTTCCCCGAGTCTCGGCATGTCGACACACGAATCGATTGTTGATACTGTTGCCTCGTGCCTCTGGTGTTTTCAACCTCATTGTACGTGCCTTTGTATTCCTGTGTCGCGCTGCGACTCGCCACGAACGCCACGGAACATTGTAACTCGACTATTATGTTGTAATTAGTTTCCTAGGCTGTGCCAGGAAATTGTATGTTTTCTATGACTTTCGCGATAGCTCGGTGAAATTTCATTTAGACACGTAGAAATCCCGGTTACCAATTTCCATTTGTGTATCTCTTCTGTCACTGGTTAAAATTGTTGTCGCTGTATGCACAGGTATGTATATGTGTTTTGTTGCATGTGGCTTGGCGTATGGTGCGACATGGAGAATTTGCGTAGGCGGCGGTCGCAGAATTAATGCATGACGAGGGTACGTATAAGAACGGTTTACTAAGAGTTACAGAAATAATAATGACATTTTGGTGGCTAGAAAAATGGATAGAAAAAAGTAGTGAGTTGTATAGTTCAGAGTTTTTATGAGTTTTTATGAGGAGGGAATAAGGAAAGTATTTGGTGAATTTCTTATCTCAGAGTGTTGCTCTTTTAAGATTGTGTTCATTGATTGTGCAATTACTAGAAGACGATAGTGTATTAATATCGTTCGTTAAAGTGGCGTCGATCAAGCAGGAACGGAAGATAAAGTAATTAAGACAGGCGTGTAACGAATATCTAATATAATAACTATAATAACTCTAATATAATATAATAACGAATATTGAAGAAGATCGTTTCCCGAAACATTATTATGTACGCACTATTTACAATCAAGGACCTACTGTATATACCTGTTTTTGGCAGTCTTGGGCCGACGTTTTTGAATCTTTGTCTTCGACGAATCACATGGTTCGTTCTGTTTGACTGGCGATTTAATTGCCTCGATAGGGTCCCGACTTTCAATTCGACGGTTCAATGAGCTCTCCTCGGGTCCATTGAACGGCTGATATCGAGGATTTCCGTCGACGGATGCGGAAGACGTCGATGACAGGTCGTCGTCGACGTGCCGCGACCGTCTCCGTGTCGTGATAAATCTGTTGTTCGCTGATCGTATTCTACGTAGACGAGCCTCGGTTCCGAACAGGTTGTCGCCTGCGATAAGACGATCAATTTTCTTCAATTCAATGTGAGGCATAATGTTCTCAGGAAAAACTCTCAGCTATCGCTATCAAGTACTTTCTTTCCCCTTTTAATCAACCCACGACAGAAAAAAGTTTTATTGAATTATTATTATTATTTTTATTCTTTATAGCAAAAATAATTCTGTCATGTCTCGGACAGCGTCAAAATGTTCTATATGTTCTCCCCTTCTTATTTTTTTCTAATGAATATTACATTATACAAGTTTGAGAAAACAATTCACTATATAGGTTTGCTACATCTATACGTCCATGTCGTAAAATGAAACATAAAATTAGAACTTTCATTCTCAAAGAACAATACATACACGTAGTCGCATATAAAATATCATTGAGAACCAAAATGCTTGCTGGAAGAGCAAGCATTTTGAAACGAAATGTTTGATATTCTTATTTATAAAATACGGCACAATAATGCGAAGTGCAATTCTGTATAAATTATCATTGTTAAAGTAAGTAGTAAAGATAAATGACAAACATAGCTCATAATTACCAGCAAAATCGTTGTCGCTGGATTCAGCAAAATATTGTTTCTTTTTAACTGTGGTTTGTTCTTCTATAGGAATCTTGGTCATCGTGAATTGCTCGAAAATTTGAAGATTTACCTTCGAACTAATCGGCATATCGAAGTCGGCGGCAGCGCGTTGCGCTATTTTCAGTAACGTTTCACGATCGCTCGTATTTTCAGAAGCAATCACTAACTCCAAAAGCGGATCCTGAAAATCCTCGGGTACGTTCGAATCTGGGACAAACACGTATATTCTGAGATTTTTGGAATATCGCTGTGTCGTAAAACGAAGCTTGTTAAATTTACAAATATATCAAACGAAGTAATTCTGCGTTTCCCGAGATATATTCGAACTCCGTAAAATGTCCAACTCTTTAGTCGAAGTTGCTATAATAATTGAATCTTTCTTCTCCATTTGCAAAGGATAGTCTTCGTTTGTAAAAAACATGCAATCGAAGGAAATGAAAATAGAAATGTTTGTATTCATACTACAACGTGTTAATACATCTTTTAATTACGAAAAGAATTTAGTTTTATGGGGTAAGAAAGATGACTCGGTTAAGTTAAGTAGCCGGCAATTATTCTCAAAATATTTTCAATCAAAAACTCCACTGTTTCTCGATTTTTTCTGTTACGAGTACGGGATTTCTGAATATTAGAGTACAATAGCTTTCTTAATATCTTTTTCTGATGATTCCTCATGTTTTGTTAAACATTTTCGCTTGTACATCCTTATCACTAAAAATTACGCTCACCTTACACCATATATGCGGCTGTTCTTATCTGCGTTTTATGCAAAAATACTGTTTTCTTTACTCCGTATTTACTTTACGGCCCGCTATTTCTGACCCATTCGTTATAAGGTACTATGCAGTGTATAGATATGCTAGTATATTCATTTATTGCAACCAACGTGGAGCTAGGAATGAAAGCAGCTATAATTTAGACAAAATTTTTGAATAAGTAATCAAAAGATTCTCAAATAACTTTTCAATGAACCTAACGCGTGATAAAGCTAGACCATTATATCAGGCTCTCACTTATCCAAAAATATTCATCAGTATATTCATCTTATCTTAGACTGTTGTAATAAAAATATAAAATTATTAGACTCAGCATCCGCTTTAATTTTTGAAACATTACTATTGCCTTTAATTAAGTTTTAAAACGTGAAAATTCGTCACATTAACAATAATATCAACATCATCGGTAAATCTAAAGCTATTTTATATTTTTAGATGAAAGAACCTCAACTAAAGTTCTACTTCCTGATCTTAAATCTTAAATCTATTATATATATTAATAAAATCTTAAATATATTATCTTAAATATATTAATAAAAAAACATTCAAATACAAATAACATCGTTATGAACGATTTTTGTTTGTTGGGCAAAAATTGACCAAGACGACATCCTGTAACTCGTACGTCTAGTGAAATTTCCGTCCGTTTCGCCATTAAAATTTATTCGCTTCAATATTGATGGGTAACAAAGATGGACGTAATCGCTATTTTATGACATTCACATCGTACCCCGATGCTCGGGTTCGAATCTAAATGAAAATGTCTCGTTCGTTTCTAGCTACGACAGAGCTTCTGCCGGTGCAAATAGACTAGCTTTCATTATTTTAATGCGCAGAGTTGTTTCCAAGTTTTATTAACGTCCTGCACACACACAACGGCGTCGTAATAAAAGTTGGCAAAGCTGCGTGAAATCCTGACGAATGTGAATTATTTTCGGGCCAAAAATGGGAAATGCTTGTTGTGCAGCGGTGCAATGCCTGAAACGGTGAAATTTTGTTTTGTCGCTGGTGAACGGGAGCAGGATCAAGTACAACGAAAATAGCATCGAATTCTGCTGAAAAATATTTGGTATACGCCTTTACGAAACGTTCAGCGAGACCAGCGATGACGTTTTACTTCGTTCAAAAGTGTCATTGTAGAACCGTGCAATTGTTAGAACGGGATCTTTCAATTGATGCTCACGGTTTGCTTGCACTTTCTAAAATGTTTGCATTCACTGTATATTTAGTAACATGTTTACAATTAACGTTCCTGCTTGATAGAAAGATTAAATGATGAGTGTTGTCACAGTTTAAACAGATCATATGAAATTAAAGGTAATTGCTACTCTGCTGCTGATCAATCTCACCTTATCAAGTAACGGTGTCACCAGTGAAATATTAAGATAACTTAAGTAAAAAAATCTCTTTTGATTGAATATCAAATAACAGAACTAATCCTACTTCATTTACCAGCTCTCATCGTCAGTAATGTAGATTTAATTTCAAATTTGTATTTGATTATGTTATGTATCATACTTACGACAAATATCTCTCGGATTCATCTCTTGAACGTCTGCAGGCTCGCTCAATTTCTTGTTGAGGTCGCTACGATCGTTTGCTTGCGTACCAATATTTTCTGTACACGGTATCTGTAGCGATTGAACGTTCGTCGACACTTTCTCCTGATTATTTGACGTCGATTTCGTTTGCTTCGCGTCGATATTGATCGGAATTCCACCGGTGGCAGTGGATAAGTCGAGATCGTGCGTGAACGCCATCACGTCTAACGCCGTGGTCAATGCATCCCCAAAACCAGCAGTCACTGCTGAGGCTTGTGGTTCCGCAGCGTTTGGGCTAGACAGTAATGAAACTCTTTCATCATAATTTTATTTACTGTCGAGAAGTTGTAATTCATTTCATTATTTTGATGAGATCAAGATGTACAAAAAAATGTTTCAATTTTCATAAGATTTCTTGTTAGAAACTAAACAGCGTATACATGTATAGTCATGTACAGTTATGTATAGTGTACAGGGTGGGAACATGTATCTTGTAATATTATTTAAAAGTGGTAAACGTAACAGCATGCGGGGATAATTATTGTATCAGTGACTAACGACTATTGTCTGAAGGCACCGTTATTGCAAAATGTTTAATTTATTATAACGCAAAATATTTAATGTATAATATTATATTTTTAAAAATGTTAACAAATACAGTGAATCAGTTTTTATTTTGTCGAGGTTATTTTAAATATCGTTGCTGAAAGTGTGAATTACAAGTCGAGAGCGAAACAATTAACCTGTGGCAAAAAATGTCAACGCGACACGTCATAGCGGTTCTGAATCATTCCTACGAGGTCGAGGATTGCAAGTTTATGTTCACTCTGTTCACGGACGAATGGATCTTTTGTTTCAGAACAGATCAAATATTATGAATAAAAAATGTGTTTCCCATTTCAGTACGTAATACGTGAAAGCTTGCCATTTTCGTAGGAAACACTTATTTGTAAAATACTAGACAACTGACATGCGAAATCAATATAATAGTTGACTAATAGTATAGTATGGAATACTATTCTATCAGTAACAGGTTACTGGTAATTATCAGTTTAATGTCACTTTTACAAACTAACAAATTATCAAAATCGCCCAATATTATATCCCGCATATAATTAATAAACATCTTAATGTCTTTATTTAGCCTTCTACGACCTTCACACTTCCTAGCTTTCCAGACTCGTTCCCTTTCATATGAAAATTACTAACGGGTGCCGGTATGGATTGCAGTGTCTGTAACGTAGTTTGCCGTGTCGTAGTTTGTAGTGGTCGTTAATATCGCATCGCATGTGATCAAAGTTTCGTGTCACACACCCAATATTGTCTGTGTCGAATGGAAAGCATTGATTCGCGATAATATTGAGGGCCGTAATTGTCGAACCGTGTACATTAACTAGCACAAGTCCAAGGCCGACTAGGTCTTATTTTCTTATGCACATATCGACTCACATAGTATACTATATTTTATATGCTTACCCTTTTTGGGAAAAAATTGTTTAATCTGAGAGAAATTTACTTATTTTATTATTCCCCTTTTTTAATGGCAAACGCTTGGGTTTCGTTGAAGTTGCAATTACCTTACTCTAACGGGTGTAGAGAAAGATGCACGACCCCACATAATGCGCCGCAATTCCTCTCCTGTCATGCCACGTTTTCTTAACTCGTTTATCGTCACCTTACCCACGCGCTGTAAACACGAAATGTTACGATGAACAAAGCTTAATTGGTGTACAAAAAAAGAAACGTTTTTTAATATACTTGCAATAATTTAATATAAGTTAATATGTTTTTAATATACAGGGTGACAGAACACTCAGGGAACATCGAAGATTGACGTGTAGCTAGGGTGTATATAAGCAACTTTTTCCTTGATAATAATGTTATATATAGTTTCGTTTTTGAGTTAATAACGAAAAACACTGGCCAATGAGAGCCCCCGCCGGGCATCGGCCGGCCCGCGGTCAGGTGCGAACCGATCACTTGCGGTAGGTCAGATTAAATTATTCAAATAATTCAAATCATTCAAATCATAAATCATTCAAATAACATCATTGGAAAATGTATAATATTTGATCGTCAATTGATCAGCCGCCGGTACTCTATAAATATGTATAATATTTCAACGCGCTGTGGTACGCGATAAAAATTGTTCCGAATTAACCGACACGCAACCGAATTCATTATGAATCGATCGGAATGAAATATTTTCAAGGACAAAGACGAAATAGGAGAGATAAAAATTGACTACCTTCCAATTAGCAACAGCACCTTTCCGTTGCTTCGCCTTCGTTTTCGATTTACTTTTAATAACCAGAACTCCACGCTGTTCTGACGCTGGATTGTTCGGGTCATCTCCAGGTCCCAGTTTAATACTGTACTCTTGTAAATAGTTCTGTGCGTCTTTTTGCGATACTGCTCGCTCCAGGGATACCACGATTTTTGCCCACTGTAACCGGTGAAAATCTTCAACTCTGCATTTCCACATGCTGAACGTATACTGTCACATATTGTATATGTATATGTATATGCATCGAATAAATCTTATCGAAGCGTAAAATATTGCTAAATATTTTAGCCGAAAGTATGTAAAATGTAATGACCAATCATTCTACAATTTTTACAATTGCTCTTTCCATAATTCCATTATTACTGACCAATTTAATCTGACGACGAAGCTACATTGATAATAATTTCTATTTAAATTGAAGGAAAGGACAGTTACAGAAATAGTTCGTCAACCTCGTCGAGTAAACAGTACAGAAAGTATTTTATTCAATCTGAAGTAACTGTATTCCTAAACGCCATAATTATTTATCATTGTCAATTATTAAATCATTATCAATAAATTAAAACAGTACTATTTCCTCCAAATTTACTACTCGACTCACGATACTATATTCCATCCCTGTAACCCATGACTTTATTCCATCTTACCACCACCCATGCCATATAAACGATGGCAAACATTGAAAGACGTTCATCCACAAAATTACTCGGTTAATTATATAACGCTGCAAACATTTACTTGCTTCACCCACTCCTTTTCGCTTTGCTCGATCACGTGCGCATAAGTGTTGCCCATCATGGCAATCAGCATGTTCAGCAGCAGTATGGGGACCAACACCATGAATATGGCGAACACCATCTTCGACAAATTGGGGTAGGTCGTGTAGCTGAGGTCCGCGTACTAAAACGAACAATCAATTTTCCTCTTTATCCGTAATACTTTCTGATATATACTCTTTTGCGACCAGCGAAATCGCGTCGCGATGCAAACGATCGATAAAAATAATCGTGTCATCGGCATAAGCGTGCCCGGGCGTAGATCTTCTAACGGAAATCCGGACGTTTCCCGTTCGGCCCCGCGTGTTTAATTCGACAAACTGTGAAAACGACGAGCGATTTTTACTGGACACTGTGTGCTTTATAAAGCCGGCTAGCGGTGCGTGCAGTGCAATGTCAAATCTTTAATTTAGTCCCGCTAAAAAAAGGATTAAAAAAGAGATTAAATTAAATGAGAAAACGAGAAAACAAACAGGGAAACAGAGTGAAAAGGTGTAATGCCGCCCGGGAGAACAAGGATAGACGAACTGTGATTGAATTTCAAGATTCATGCGTGTCGTGGCTATCTAACGGATGAAAGAAGGAAGGGGAACCGTTTCACCGGAAAATTTACCGGCACGGGAATGTTATTCAACGATGTATCAAGCGACACGGAATTTCAACTGAAACAACTGTGAACGAAATGTGTTTAGTGGCGAAGCGTTCTGTAGGATTCGAATTTTGCCACACTTTGTTTAGAGTGTGCCAAGCGCCATTATATGGGACTGTTGTTGATACTGGATCTGAGGGTTTTGCAACTAAATGTGTAGAATTTTCTAATTTTGTAATGAATCACAAAATTCTTTTACCGAAGGGATATGCCTGTATCGTGGAATTTAAAAATAATTAAACACGGCACTCTTCCATTACCTTAAACTACAAGAAGGTACAAAAATTCAAACGACCCGTTCCTATACAACTTATAAAACTTATTAAAACTATGCAAGAAATAATATTCCTACCAATATTTCTGCTTGTTTAACAGATTCATTAACACTAGAACTACAGACAGGTATTGATACAATTAAGTATACGTTGGGCAGACTGTGAAATTGAAAATGATTGAATGGGAATAAAATAATGCATAATTGTTATTGGATACACAAATTCTTGCAAGGATACCTATGTAGCGTTAATAATTTTAAGGAAAACGCGTTACTCATCGTGGTTCGTAGGCGCCGTTTCGTATTGGATATAATTCAATTAGCCGCGGCTACAGTGCACGCGTTTCAAATTGTCTTGATATTTCATCGGTGAAATTCGATTAATTGAAACGCTCGCAACCGCGCCGCTGGGCTGGCCAATTTTTGTCTTTTTTTTGCCAACGTGCTTCGCGATACATCGATGAAGCCTGTGCTTTTCATTTTCTCGCTTTACACGCACCGGGAATTGCAAGGAGCCGCGGATGTTACGTTAAAAATGAATTTTTACTTTCAATACCAGCCATGGGATAAGAGAGGCTTTTTTCTCGAAACCTTTGTTAATATCGTGGCAATTTGATTGGAAATTATCCGCTTCGAGGATGACTGGATAGTGTTTGGTGGTTTCGAATCGTCATCCTTTTGGAAAGGGGAGATATTCATCTGTGGCGTAAATCACACTGCGCCGCAGAGTGAATGTTGGGGAAGTGAAAAACGTCATCTTGCTGAAATTGGTTCGATCTTGATAAATTGAACATTTTCTTGATTGTCGAGGAAAGCAGCGAACATATGGAGGATTCAGGAGCCAATCAGTGCAAGTCCATTACCATTCAAACCGAGATAATAGTGGCTTAATTGATGTATCGACTGAAAGTTTTAACAATACAGAGGTTTTTGTTCCGGGAAGATTAGACTTACACTGACTGGCTTCTGATTGGCCTCCATATGTAAGTCGCCACGAAAAAATGCATAATTTATGAAATCGGTAAAAATGGAATAAGATAAAGCATATTGGCATACATCGCTTTTAAGCGTACCGCGACTTGCAAAATTTGTCGAAAAAATAAAGAAAGAAAGATGTGCGTGTGCAGCATGCTAAAGGATATCGTTCCGACCCAATACCGAGGCAGGTAAAATCAAGTACGTCAGTTCGAATGCATGCTCAAGTGGAAAAGTTTACACGAGATCATTCCCCTTGATTCGTTCACTCGGGCATGCGTTACACGCTTCCCTTGATCTCCATTTAAACAGACCTCGAATTTTTCCCAAACATTCCCAAATACATATAAATCCACTGACATATTTTTAATAACGAACCGTACCCCTTGTACGCACATTGCCGGCTGTGACGAAATGAAATTATTGCTCGCGCTGTACACAAGCGATAGTTGAAATAACCGCGGCAATAAAACGTTGATTTATAGCGAAAGGGTAGGCTTACGTTATAATCGCCGAGGGTTATCTGAAACAGTGCCATCCAGGTCGAGTGGTATGAGCCGTAGAGGGACGATTTCACCCCCGGAAAGCCTTTGTACAAAAAGTAGAACGACTGGCAGAAACCAAACAACACCACTACGTAGATTAACCCGAAGGTCAACATGTCGCCGGTTATCATACTGTAGACCATGGTGACGAATGGACCGGTCAGTCGGATAGCGCTGTTAGAACAATCAAATGATACAATGCTCGTGCGATAATGACGCATTAAAACGCGTCGACGATCAGACACCGTGCTGTTATCGTACGTGCGCACAGATTTAATCGCGATTTCCCTCTGCATGGATGGAAATAGAGAGAGAGATGGAGGGGGGAGGGGCAGAGAAAGAGGGAAATCGAGTTGCTGGTGCAGTCGTTTTGCGAGATAATACATACTCTGGACTCTCGACTCTGAACTCTGGACTCTGAACTCTGGACGATCGATCGCAACGCGGTGTCGTCGTGAAAAACCAACGTCAAATGTTTAATCTTGCAACCACCAATACTTTGCTACTCTTTATGCACCGTGGTGTGTATGCTTTTTCACTGCATACCGAACACTGAATTGAATACGCTTTTAATTTTGTTAAATATGGTTGTTCAAGCGTGTGTTAAAGTGTTTCAACATTGTGTGAAGCGATTGTAATAAAAGTCTATTGCAGGTGTGCTGCTTCGGAATTGGAAAAATTATGTGTGTGACAAATGTAATTGTTTGCATATCCGCATTCTGTCGTTAATAAATTGTTTGTTAATACATGTTTATCGCTAAATTTTTGTGCGCGATCAATTATATCTATTGCGATTTCACCTGAAATATATTACATGTTCGATTGTCGTTGATTTTGTATAATGTGGGACAAGGTAGTGTTTGAATTCAGGAACGGTAATGGTTTAAGTAGTATTACTCAATCATGTCTGCCCTCGCTTCGTAGAACGTGGAATTATTCTTTCCTAAGGGGCGATTATTTTACAATAGAATTGTTTTCGATAAATTGATAGTATCGCAGTGATATAAGTGAAATATAACAAAATCCAGTACATGCAATTGTGATTTTTATTTTACTATTATTGATGCTAAAATATCTTGGAGCAGCCTATTCCTAGAGCGCTCCATTAAAAGAATCCGTTTTCTTAATTAGCTATACTTTTTTTATACCACAAGTCATCGTCGGACTAAAGTTGAAATGTAGCCCTTACAAGTGGACATTAATATCTTTATTTATTTATTTATTGTCAATACGAACTGAAACGAAAACATTGTTCTACTGCTTCCAGGAACCAGTTTAATTGTAACACGTTTAAAGTCTAAATATCGTACATAACTTTATAATATACATTATTATCTATTTCGCAGGCCAATTTTCCGCATAAAATAACAAATTTGAGTTTAATTAAAGTGATGTATATAAATTTATGATTTTCTTCGATAAAATGTTCGATAAAATGTAACAAGTTCCATTAACTTCTATTCTACTTGCTTTGCATTAAGCAAACTTTCGCTCTTTAGCGATGCGCAACATTAATAGGGATGAAGCGTCACTATTATTATAATATCGACGAAGTATCGTGTTCCTTTCAGTGGTATCCGTGCGTTGCGCATCACTTATCGATCCTTATGTATCTACGGTCAGTGATTTTAACCGTGCAGTGAACGTGGTTAACGTTAGCTTGTAGACAGGGAGGCAATGAATGGCGTTTGATTCCTGAATGCGCGACGTGATTATGAAGTCATTGATCTTCGGACTATTGGTACTCCGTTAAATTTTCGCGAGGGAAAGAAGTGAAATTCGTATTGGAAAAACTAGATTATGAGGAAGTGTGATAATATATAATATACAATTCAGTTTAACTAAAGTACTTTATTTTATATAGTAAAAGAAGGCACGTCCTTATTCAAAGGAGAAACTCTAACGAATGAATATAGAAGAGAAGCATGGAGCATTCGGACCCTATCGGTCCTTCTTAATATAAACACTTTTGTATAAGCATTGGAATTCTATACCCCAATATATTCTCAGAACTATAAGAGATAATTTTTGTTTAACTGGGTTTTATATAGAACATAAAACCATCACGCCTCCTCAAAAATTAATCGTTTATATAAGAACACACCTTCCATTTACTTTCTCTGGGGTCAACTACACATGGTCCAACATTTGTTGCTTTGGATTAGGGAAACCCAGAAAAACCTAATCAGACCAAATAATACAAAACTATATACATATATACTTATGTAAGAAAAATATAGACTAATACTCGAATCGAAGTCTCGATTAGGTATTAGAATAATTGCGTAGGCGTGTATATATTAACAAGGTATTCCGTTTATTAAAACTGTGTCTCTCGACCGTAGTCTATACAAGAATGCCTTCCTTTGGCAAAAGCGTCGGTCGTGAGGACGCCTACGTCACCATGGCCCTTTTTAACCATTTTAGGGTTCGCCCCGAAAGAAAGCTACGCTAGACAAAGACAGCGTGCATCGACGAAATGCACATGGCCCGCCTCGGCCGTTCCTGTACCTCGAATATTCTAACACTTATGTATACATTTACTTATTCACGATAGTTTAAACATGCTATCTTAATATCTATATTTATTTCTTAACTTTATTTCAAACCCATTCCATTTCTCAGTTCCAGAAATTTCACAGTTGGTAATGGTTTTGTTAAGATATCAGCTATTTGGTTACCTGTTGGAATATATTTCAATTTTATTATATTGTTCTCAATTTGTTCTCTCGAGAAATGATATTTTATATCTATGTGTTTAGATCTTTTGTGGTTTGTTGGATTCTCTGCTATGCTAATGCAGCCACTATTGTCTTCGTAAATAATAATCGGATTGGAAACATCCATATCAATACTCTCTGCTAATGATTTTAGCCAGCGTGCCTCTCTAACACCTTCAAAAGGAGCCATGTACTCAGCTTCAGTTGATGAAGCTGCTACGGACATTTGTGTAAGACGAATAAATGAAGAAATCGCACAATTCGTCTACGATAACAAGTATAACTATTTATGTATTAATACAATCGTTAGGTTACAATCGGTCTGCTCTATTCGACCGTTTCCTAAAGAGTCCCTCGACGTTGTATATTGCCCGCCGAGAAGGCGCGTCTGCGGTCCCACGATGCAGTCCCTTCGAGGGTCCGTTTTACGACCCCCAAATGTTTACGGGTCCCGCTCGCCTATCGGCCTCGTAGTGACATTTGCCAGATCAGTAAGCAAGGCGCTCCAAAGCCTCGGGTTTTCTTACATTTGTCTTTTCGTACTCCAGCAAATTGTACAACTTTCAAATAATATAAATAAATAACCGGTAGTACTCTTTCTATTATATACATCATTTCCACCCCAATCAGAATCGACATAACCAGTCAAAAGATTTTTGTAATCACCTTGAATAAAAGTTAACTTAATATCAATTGACCCCTTTAGATATCTAAGTACCCTTTTTAAACATTGCCAAAGTTCCCTGTTGTTTTTATTTAGATATCTGCTTAAAATATTCACAGCTACACTTAAATCAGGTCGGGTACATAACATCACGTACATCAAACATCCGATAAGATTTCGACATGGTGCATCATATTTCTCATCAGAATTCAAGGCACCATAATCTAATTTATTTTCAAAGGTGTACAAACAGGATTGCATTCAGACATATTGAATTTACTTAAAATGGTTTTGATGTATGAGCTTTGATTCATAGTTATCATATTGTTACATCTTTCAACTTTAATTCCCAGAAAAAGTTTGATATCTTTCAAATCTACCATAGAAAATTTACTCTTCAAATAATTTTTAAAACTATTCATTAAATCCATATCAGCTGTAGCAATGACAAGATCGTTCACATAAAGAACCACATATATATTCTTCCGTATGTCTCCTCTATTTAATATATAGATACATCGATCGACAGAAGGATTTCGAAAACCTTTATCTTTAAGTGCCTTTTCGAAAACATTGAACCAGCATCTTGCTGCCTGCTTTAATCCATATAAGGCCTTGTTTAATCTACAAACTTGATTATTACCACTTTCAATTCCCTCTGGAACCTTCATATAGATCTCCTCTTTCAATGTACCATTTAAAAACGCAGTTTTTACATCCATATGATGAACTAACAAGTTGAATTGATTCGAAAACGCCAGTATAAATCTAAAACTTGATATTCTTGCAACCGGTGCGAATGTTTCATCATAATCTACTAAATACTGTTGACTGAACCCTCGAGCAACAAGTCGAGCTTTATATTTTAATGGGTTTCCAAACTCGTCATTTTTAATCGTAAATACCCACTTACAGTCAACGATATTTTTATTGTCTGGCTTTGGTACTAGAATCCAAGTATTATTAATTAACAAAGAATTAATTTCATCTCTAATTGCCCGCTCCCATTGAGCCCTATCATTCCGAGTTTTAATTTCCTCGTACGAGTTTGGGATTTTATAAATTAAAGATTCAGCACACATGAGATAATCATTCGACATATCGTTTTCATTATAAGAAATTTGTGGACGGTGTTTGATTCTATCACTCCTCCTTAGCTCAGGGGACAATTGTCTTTTTGTTTGATTATTATTATCATTAGAAGAAGATTTGCGTACATCTATTTCAATTATAGATTTATTAAGTCCATGACTTAATTCGGTATTTTTATTAATCTCATCAACCACTGATTCTAGCATATCTGATTTATTATTATTATCAGATTTATGAGACTCTACTGATTCTGACAATTTGTCAGATGCATCAGTTTCAGGCATTACTACCGGCCTGGATACTATACTAGTGTCAACATGGGAGTTTTTAATTTTAACCCCTTCAGACTCTACTGTCACAGGTCTGGATACTAAGAAATTTGTCTCATCTGCTATTATATCTCTAACTACCACCATCTTACCAGTTCCAACATCCCATACTTTATATCCGTTTGGTTCATATCCAACCAAAATACCCTTCCACGATTTTTCTTCGAACTTTGACTTGATTGTCTTGTTATGTACGTAGACTGTCGAACCGAAAATCTTTAAGTATTTCAATTTTGGCCTTTTATTATGCCACATTTCATATGGTGTTTTGGATTCTTTTAATGCTTTAGTTGGGGTTAAATTGATTAAGAACGTTGCAGTAAGGACAGCTTCACCCCAAAAACGTTTTTCTAAAGAAGCCCCGGCTACCATTGCTCGGGCCTTCTCTGTTATTGTCCTTACCATACGTTCCGAGACACCATTTAATTGCGGGGTTCGTGGAACTGTTAAATGGTAACTAATACCTTTTTCTACACAATACTTCTTCATCTCATGTGACAAATATTCCCCTCCATTGTCACAATATAAATTGACAATTTTAGAATTAAAACGAGCTTCACTTTTTGCCACATAATCTCTAAAGACTGAAAACACATCTGATTTATGTGTAAGTAAATATGTAACACAGTAATGCGTATTCTCATCCACAAAGAGCACAAAATAATTTCTCTCATCAATAGTTGGAGGAGTGATTGGACCACAAACATCCGTATGAACAATAAATAATGGTCGCTTTATATGACTCTTATCTTTTTCCTTTCTGAATGGTAATCGTGCTTGTTTGCCACTTATACAAGCTTCACATAATTTATCATTAACTTCGACCTTTACGATATGCCCTATATCTTCAAACATTTGCTTACTCTTCAATTCTAGAAATTTAGTTTTTCCCATATGACCTAATCGTTGATGCCACAAGTCATAACTATCCTTCTCGTTACTATTTAATCGAACAATAGAATTTGCTTCATTTGAATTAACTATAAATTCAATTCCAATTAAATTGTTCAATGGCTTACCTGACATTATCGTTTTCGCAGATTTACTTATCTTAACGCCATTTTCATCAAAAATGATGGTCATCCCAGCCTGCTGCATTCTTCGGACTGATAATAAATTGTAGGGTACATCTTTACAATAGTAAACGTTGTCAATCGTCCCTTGAACACCCATGTTGCTGGTGACGTTGATCGTGCCCTTCTTTGTTGCCATTATAAAGGTGCCATTCTTCGCCACAGAAATTTTTATCGACATTGCCAATTTTTCAAAATTGGTAGCCAAATCTTCTCTGTTGGTGAGGTGGTCCGAAGCTCCAGAATCGAGGACGAATGAAATTTGATTTTTAATCCTTACGTTGGATTGGGAAACTCCAACCATAAAAGCGAAGCCTGAGTTTCTTTGTTCCGGCGGTGGTTGAGCTATTTGTACAGTTTGTAATGTTCTTTCATTATTTGCATTTCGATTTTGTAAAACCCTTTTATAATGAAAGCAATCTTTCTTCATGTGACCCTTTCTTCCATAGTGATGGCATTTTATTGCCGTTGATGTTTTATTTGTTTTAGAAACTCGCGACTTATGTTGTACATAACGGTTCTTCTTATACGGTCGCGACACCTCGAAATTTTGTCTCTTAACCGTATTAAATTTGTAAGCTTGAAGGACTTTTCCACTTGTATCACGGCACTCGTCTTTCAATTTCACTTCGTGATCAAGAAGTCTAGTTTTAACAAAAGATAACGTTAAATTATCCTCTGAGAGTGTCTCTATTGCAGTTATTATGCCGTCATAGGATTTAGGCAAAGTTAATAATAAATGACACACTTTGTCCGTTTCTTCTATTTTAGCCCCGGCTGCTAGTAGATCCAAGATCAAATTATCGAAAATCTCAAAATGTCTTATTAAGGACGTATCACACTGTAATTTTAAGTCTAATAAAGTTTTTCTTACAGCTAATTGCGTGGCAATACTTTTGCGTTCATATATGGCATCCAAATTATGCAACACTTGCCTAGCACTATAGTCTGTTTTAACGAAACTAAGAAAAGAGTCTGATAAGTATTCTAGTATTACGCTTTTGGCCTTTTTAGTAGCCAAAATCCACTCAGCTGATGCTGTCTCCGGAATTTCATCATCGATGACATGAATTGCATTCAGTTCATCTAGCAAGGCACGAACCCTGAATTTCCAAGTACTGTATTTTTCACCCTCAAAAGGTTTAATGTTTCTTTTCACACTTGAACTCTCCATTTTCGTTGAAATAAAAAAATTGTCACTTATCAGTTAATGAACAACCAAACTGTACACTTAAATTAACACTTATAGGAACACTAATTATAACAAAAATTAAACACAAATATAAATGTATATAAGCTAAAGTTTTTACTTGTCACTTATTCTTTTCACTTTAACTAAACAATTTTGTACCATATAATATACACTGTAACTGGGCCCATAACCTATTGGAAAAACTAGATTATGAAGAAGTGTGATAATATATAATATACAATTCAGTTTAACTAAAGTACTTTATATCATATAGTAAAAGAAGGCACGTCCTTATTCGAAGGAGAAACTCTAACGAATGAATATAGAAGAGAAGCATGGAGCATTCGGACCCTATCGGTCCTTCTTAATATAAACACTTTTGTATAAGCATTTGAATTCTATACCCCAATATATTCTCAGAACTATAAGAGATCATTTTTGTTTAACTGGGTTTTATATAGAACATAAAACCAACAATTCGAATACAAGATTAATTAGAAATTGCATGCTAATTAAACGATAAGCCTGAATAAAAATACAAGAATAATATAGAGAATTATTCGTCATACGAATGGGATCTGAATTGTAAATAAGAAAACGAAATCGTTGAAGTTGTATTTAGTAAATATATTCGTTAAATATCGATACGCGAATTCGTCACGAGAGTCAAGTTTACGTGAGAATTGATTGTGAGAAGTGTAGCAACGAGGTCACTGAATTATATACCATCCTTCCTAATTGCTAGAAAAAAGTATTTTATCCTCGTCGACATGAATAGCACGGACTAGAACCGTGCAGAACAAGAATAATTCGTAGCACAGCACGTCACACTTCTATTCGTGATGTTTACTTTTCACACTCGGCATATCTTGATCTATCATCGCGACCTATCGAAGGCATAATACAACCCTTATACACCTTTCCAAATCACCCCCTTCAACACAACGAACTTGTTACAGTAACTCCGCCTAACCGCGTATAAAACAACATTTATATAAAATTTCAGCATGTTTACAGAAACGCCAGGCGAACTCGAATTTATAAACGACATCGTCGAAAAAAGAACAAATCCATTTATTCGTTTAATTGTAATCGTAAGCAACGTTTTATGCTTACCTTTAATATCCAAACATGTTTTGGCGTCGCGACAGGTACGGCGGTATGACGCGTAATATAAAACAGGTCACAGTGTAACTTCCGGCTGTGTTATCAGTTTACAGGTCATCGGGGGTTGGCTTGGGACAAGTTCAGAACGAAACGCAGCGAGGAGGGATGAAGTTACTCCTATTACCAGCGCTATCCTGTTGACGATCGACCGTCACTGTTACCTCTTTCGTTGGTCGTTGATTATCCGATTTAACAGCGCGATCCGCGTCCAATGAAATTGAAGCGGCGCGTAATTCAAGCCAAAATCGTGGACGAGAGAGGACAATGGTCGGCGTTTCCTGAATCGAACGCTTCCAGAAATTGATTTTCGTGCCGTAACCAGACGGACGATAGAATAGAACACTTTTAATTTTCAAGCCAGAATATCCTACAATGTTTTTTCTACGGTATCTATTGTTGCGTTCTATTATATCATTACCATCATTGGCCTTTCCAATAGTTAATACACTGGAATAAGATCAGATATTGTCGTTTGGCAGGTTTTCGCAGTTAGGTGTTGCGATCATTGATTTTCCAATCGACTTTTTTCGATGCTGGATTGTTATAATATTTTAAACTGGAAAAGGAAGATGATGGAACGAGGAAAGTGTATAACAACGTAATATAATATAATGTTTGCAAACTATTATATTATGATATTGTAAAATGATATAATGTCTGAAAAAGTATATGGAATATTTGTTAGACAATTCATAAATGTTTACTAATAATTGTAACAGACCGATGCAATGTAATGATTTTAATACCCAGTTGATTGTAAATTTGAAATTAAATATGAAATAGGCCCGAGGATTATTACGAGCAGCCTTAATTTTCTTTGCTTTTCATTTCCCCGATACTTTGATGCATGCATTGGGTGGAGAAGTTAGATTGTAACGGTGAAAGAGGGAATTAAATGAAGTCAATGGTGTAATGACAAAGTGGAAGAGTTATCGATCTAGTCGTCTCTAAGCAAAACGACTGTTCGGTCCCTCCTGGCGTCCTTTAACCGATCGATGAGCCTTATCCTGGTCAAGGGTCACCAGCAATAATAAATCTTCGATTTTTCTCAGGGCTATAAGTTCAAGGAAAGTCGCAGAGTCGTAATGGAAAATAATGAAATGAAGATGCAAAGTGAAAATTGTGAAACTTTTGTTGATTAGAGGTGATAAATAAATTCAGAGGGGTTACATAAAGATTTCGAACCTGTATGATAGATAGTTTGTAACCTTTCTTCGTTTATCAACAAATAAAAATTGTAACGATTTTGTACCGTGGCATAACGAAGAAGCTATCCAAGTATCAAATATGGAAGTAACAAACAACGCAGTAAAAGAAGAATATACTGTCGACACAGATACAAGAGTGCACAGATAGACTAAGTGCACCATATTCTTAAAAATTCGGGAAAAAGTTGTTGATATATTACATATTCCAGCATCGTAACTTCCAAATAAGAACCATCGGAGAGAAGTTATCGAATTTCCATAAAGCAGTCTGCTCTAAGACGATTAAGGGATGGTCTCGAACTTCTCCATCGGCAGTGTATTCACGTAGGAAAAACGGGAGAACGATAGAGGTGATTATAAGCGACAAAGAAAGAACCAAGTGGAAAAGAACACCGTGGCTAGAGAAACGCTCGTTTCAGAAACCAGAGGTTAGCTACATGACTCGACGTCAACTAGGTTTTATTTCATCGTTTTTCTTTCCTTCCTCCCCTCCCCATTTTATTCTATTCCCTTTTGTTTTCCACTGCAGTTCTCGTATCGTAAGCAACGTTTCCCTTTCCAACGACGGTGATATTCACTGTAATCGAGCTTGAACAAACTAGGAATGATTTTCTAAAATTCACGAGTGGGCGTGAGCAATGACAATTATTGGTTGGTCCACGGTGGTAACAACATTTTGAAGATCGATGTTCTGCGAGAATTTACCTCGACAGGCCGACTTGCTGTCTCGGTTCCATGTTCCACGTCCGTTATCCACGATTTATATCCATTTCTGTATTATTTATTATTATACTACGTCCGATTTCTGGTCATTTCTGCACTCCTTTGGATTTGTCGAATGGTTTCATAATTATCATAGAATAGGGAATCTGGCAATCCATTTTTTCTGTTTTTTGTTGTTCCCTTACTAATCACGATTGTTCAACACGTATAAATATTGTAATGCATCTGGTATAAAAGAAATTGATAGCCTCGATAACGTGGTTCGTATCGGTTGCACCATGTGGCAAAGAACATGTTAATTATACTGCTGGGAAAAATGATAAGCTTAATTAATTATTGGAAACTTTTAATGTCTGCGATTAAAGGTATTCACTCTTCTTTCGAGCCATTACAGAAAATACGTGGATAATGTGCCGGTTTGTAAAATGTACAAGTAATTGGGGATATTTAAGAAAATAATGAACAATTTGTTTATTCATTGACTAATAGTGATAAGAAGCATGGTCAATAGATATTTTGAAACATTAAAATGCAAGATTTTAATATTTCAAACCCTTCAGTTCAACCTATATAACTGGATTTATCGCATAAGACAAACTTAAAGAAAAACGCAAAACTAGTGTTTGATGATCAAATTCAATTTCTACTTCGATTTTACCGCTTATGCGAGCGATGGAAGAAACACTGCTTCAACTCTAATTCAGATGATATGTAAATGACAAAACTTTTAATTCCAATGTTCGATCAGTTAGACTAGAAAACCAGCATATCGAAGGTGTATAACTGAAGTTGATACAACATCTATGTGTAATACGAATAGTGTGCGGTAATTCCGGAAGATTGCTAAGCATTTGATACGCTTAGTGCTCTTAGAACGTGACGCAGATTCTGGAGAAAGCGTGCTGCTCTACTCTGCAATTTCGATTATGATTTTACCATTCCAGAATATTCTTTAAGGAATGAATAGTTGAATAATCATTTAAACAATTCTAACCGAGGTATAATAAGCACACCTAATATTCTCGCCATAAAAAATGTTTGAATTTTGGAAAGATCTTTGCTCCATACACCTGTAATCATGATTAAATTTGGAATGCTTATAGCGCTTTTCAAAGTTCAAAATTAACGTTGAAACCGCACCTAGAATTTCACTGTCCTTTTTCATAAATACAATAGAACTCATCGAATGTCAAATCAAATGAACAAACTGAAGCCGATTAATCGGATCTCTGAAGCTTCCATATGTCTCTAGAGTGAACTATTAAGAGTTTTCTATTAAAGGTTGCAGTTTCATTCAATTGACGTTTTAAAACGCCTAAAAATAATCGTTCAACAGTAATGCCGTCGAAATGGGACTACAAGGTATCTAATCTCGCAGATCGATTTCGCGTCAGATCATGCAAGAGAAAGCCCGCATGGAGAATCGGTTTAATTTCACCAATAACTGGGCAGAACTTATGTCGGTGCAACTATAGCCGACAAATCTGCATTAAGGTCTTGGATGGTAGACATTCGATTCATACTTGGCGCAACTCTCTATGTCTCTCTTGCACTTCCCCTCTAAGGATTATACCTCGTTAGGCATGTGAATCTAAACTATGCGGGTTAGCATCTCGAGGGTAGATGAGCCACAATTATGTTCGCTTCATGTGCCTATAATTAGAAGTCTAGGCACGACGCTTGCGTGCCACCGAATCTGAAATACTTGCTCGTTACGTAATAGAAAATTTTATATAATCTTTTATGATTATCCACGTGTCTTCTAATTTCCCTTTTCTCCTCTTTTTCGTACGGGGATTATGCAAGATTCCAAAGTAGGAATAGAGGTGAGTTAGAAATGGAATGTCCCACTTCGTGCAACATTATTATTCAGAAAGTTTCGTGATATTTGAGCAGAACGAATTGCTGGGATATAATTTGAAATGTTGACAATTTAAATAATATCAAAGTACGATGGATGATTGTAAATTATTTACACTTCCAAATTATTATACGCGTTCAAATTAGAGTTGAAAAATAGCTTAAGGAGGTGTAGAATTTGATAAAGCGATCGTCGTGAGAATATATGATTTCTGGCATGAGAGATGTAACCGCATATGTGGGAATACAAGTTACCATAAGATTCGGTGTTTCAGCAAAAAGGAGGTACTGCACTGCGCAAGGAAAAAGGTAGAAGTTTGTTAACTTTTTGTCGATGGCGAACCAGCAATCGTGCAGTTGCAAAGTGCAATTGCGCTTTTTTGACAAGCAGAATTCTAAGCTTTTCAGCGCAAAGATCTACGCGTCTCGCGTTCGAATGAGAAATAAAATTATATTCATTGCTGTACTATCTGTTCGGGAAGAATTGTCGATCGTAATCAGTTTAAATGAGAGGAAACAATTCTTTGCACATCAGCATAGGTGATTAAATTGGTAATAGAAACCGAAATAGAAAATGGAACAGTGCGAAGTAATATCTCGATGAATAATGAGAGCGGGAGAAGAATCGTAAGCGGAAGTGGCGTTGAATAAAGCATTTACAGGTGAAGGAAACTGCATCGATCTGCAGTTAAATTTCGTGCGAAATTAATCTCTGGCGCAACGGTGGCTTAATGCCAAGTCAACGGCAGCAGTTATGGAGGACAAGAAATCTGGTGGCGGGCGTTCGAAAGCCTTTGAGGAATTACGCCCCCTATACGTGTACTTAAACGGCAAGCTGGAGACAAAAGGGCGGCCTGATGGACAGTAATTACACACCGGAATGCAGACGCTTTTACGTAATATTGCTTCAATAAAGAAAATACGCTCCAAATGCGGTATGCAGACAATAATGCTCCGCCACTATCTCAACCTTCATTATGGAAAATTACGAGAACACTTCTGATACAATACTTGTCATTATAAACAGTGGGAGAGTAACTTTAATTTTTCTATCGGCCATAGCGTGTCGTCTTTCAGAAAATTGCAGGCCGTACTGTTTATACTCTTCGGCTTGGCCATATTAGTGCGAATATATATAAGTGCGAAATTATTGAGGGCATTGCGAAACTATTTTCCGGATAGATTGTTTCTAAATATTAGAAACGTTTTGGTAGTTTCTTACGACTGGCTAATTCACCTGTCATTTCTACGGACATATAAGAATATACAGTATTCGTAGATAAATGAGAATTAAATTGAATCAACTATTATTTAACATAAGCTGCAAATATAAAAGAAAACAAGTCGCACAGAAATCGATTCTACTCGAAGAATACTTCGACCAAAACCAAAAGTTAAAAACTACGAAACTACTTCCGCCAAATCCTTGACAACGCACTCCCTCGTGTAAAAAGAAATAAACCCTCGTCTCACAGCGCAGCGACATTTATCCGTAATTATTCGATACCGCGGTTCAAAGTACGATGTCGGGAAACGAGATGCACTTTCTCGTTGCAATGGGGCGGCGCGCTCTTTTTCGACAAGCAGAAACTCGAACGGTGGCGGCAGACGTTCGTCAAAGTGACGACGACGCAGAGCGAGTCAAAGAACGTACTTCGACGGGTTGCCTGGAAGCTGTGTAGAAAAGAGCCGAAAAATAAAGTCATCGCAGTCGTTTTCGTCATCGTGTCGTCTACTGGCCTGAAGAAAAAGGGGGTTAGAGGAAGAGGAACAGGAGTTGAAAGTTCTGCAGTAATACCTGCAGGAAAGTGGCCGCGAAAAGGACGCGGCGTCGACGGGTAAAAACGATTGCCAAGAGAGGCGTTTGTATGGTAATGCGAAATAGCCGGCATTATCTCGTCGTAAATCACGTGAAAGGAGGTTCGAAATCTGGAAGAGCTATCATCCAGAAGATTATAAATGCCTTTCTTCTGCTCCATTCGCAGGAAAATCGTGTGCACCGTAAAAAAGTTTTTATTTTGTCTTAATTATTGCCCTGTGACCGACATATTCTTGGGCGCGGCGCGGCGCACCGCGGTGCTTCCTTTGTAGTAATTGCAAGTACACAGACAACACTTTCTTCGTTTTCATGCGACAAATCAGCCGTTTATTTTGATAGTGGCCTAAGTCCATTTTTCATCAAAATCCCATGTGGAATTTATAATAGTTACAATTCTCCGTGATTGTTTCATTCTTAAACAATTTACAGCCCCAAATATGTCCCAAAATTTCGCTAAAATTTTCTTAACAGAAAATTGACCAGCTGACGAAATGATAACAATTTTTCTTTTGAAAGTGGCTTATGTTAATTTATGACCGCCAAAACCGTCTTACTTTTTAAATCATGTTTATTATGCTGTTTAGTAAATTGGGCTTAGTAAATTACACATTTTCAGGAAAACAAAAACATTATACATATGTATAGTTATTTAATTTATCTAGTTAGAAGATTTCCTGAATTGCATAAATTGTGTATTTTTGAAGTGCTGCAAAGAGAAGGCGGAAATATAAAATAATTTGAGTATTGTTTTTTCAATTTGAAGCATTTCAAATAATGTCGAATGGACTTGGGCTCTTTCAAATCTTATAACAAATCTAGTTGTTAGTTTTGAAAATGGCTTAAACCCATTTGTGGTAAGAAAACACATATTACTCACCCAATAATTTCTATTATTTCAATAGGAATTGTCAATTTAACTTATGCAGTGTGACACATTTTAATTTTTTTTAAACGCAAACTCCTAAGTAACTCAATTTAAATATGAATGGACTTAGGTCACTTTTAAAATAGACGGCTCATTATATTTTATCACCCGTAACCTTTCTTATATATGATGACAGATAAAGTGGTGGAAGTAAGTTTTCTATTTGATTCAGATATGTTTCCTTGTCCAAAAGGGTGAAGGCGCACAGTGTGCCGAAACTGAAAAATACTAGGCATACCTCAAAATTTCACGTATTTCGTCATTTATTGAGTCTAATCCAATCCAATTAATAAAATAATAAACAAATAAATAAACAAAACATAAGTGCATGACTTTATGTTTTCTGTTTCAGTTTACGTATGTATAATCGATTGTTAACCGACTCATAAGGCAGTAAGCATGTGCATTTATACATATACATAGATAGTTTAAATGCACTGCATTGTAGCTATTCGCTAGCGAACGATAGACGATCGTTAAATTCAGGTGTGGATTTGCCAATGTCATTTTGTTGCAAGAAAAACATCAATTTCTCAAAGGGACGGTTGGGGTCGGATGCAAACAATTAAATTTTACATACCTGGATTTATCTAGAATGATGAGATGTGCGTGAATTTACAAACAAATCCATACAATTTTGGTTATTCACAAAAATGTAAAATTAATATAAAGAATGATAATTTGGTAGCAAAACAGTATCCATGTAAATGTTTATAATTTTCATTATAAGAAGAAAAGTAACTAAAACCATTTCAATAAAAATTTAAGCCCTAACTACTTTTTGGTAACGTAAATATACAAAATATTGTATACCACTTTCGGGAGGTTAAGACAATGTTTGGCTGGTTATGAGAGAAATATGGAACAAATTCATAAAATTTGACTACATATATGTAGTATAATAGTAGAAGAATTAAACAATTAACACAAGAATACAGAAAAAACAACATTTTTTTAGGTATGCCTAGTATGTTTCAGTTTCGACCGACTGTGCGACGTACCAATTGCTACGTGTACATACACATATACATGTGTATGCGTTTGAAGAAATTTATTTACGATACTTATGTATCTCTCACTTCATTTTGAAGTTAGCCAGTAAGCTGTTCAGTATTTTACGGAATATTTCCGATCATTAGTAACAAGAAAATTATTTCGCTATCAGTCAAACGTTTAAATGTGCCGTACATATGGTTACATTAAGTACAAGGATGGCGAATACATTATTCTATTGAATGTCCACTGTTACGAGCAAACCAAAATAATTCTGTACTCGTTGACAACGAATACATGCGTACACTATACGTGGCACCCTGCGTTAGTAATATAGTATTTCAGAAAAAACATTAACTCGTTACGTTACATGTTCATCAATTAGTCGATACGTAGGGAAGAATTCGTCGATAAAATTTTGTTGTTTTAGAAAAAGAGGAATTTTTTTGAGACAATTGGGGCGCAGGAAGGTGTCAAAGATAATAAAATATAGTATGTGGATCTTTTGAATAATAAGAATAACCGATGTTGCATGACTAGAGCACATAACACTTATCGAGCATTCCGTTATGATTCCTCATGAATATTTCCGTTGTCAGCTTACAAGCCAACAACGGAATTTCAACGGCATTCCTCCTATTCAACATTGTCGTTAGTTCCTGCATAAGCAACAAAAAATTGATGCCGCCAACAATTCGCATTCCATTAACAACGCACAGCGTGAATCTGAGCTTAATGAAACCGCTTCTGTAAACATCCATCGACAAATCCAACCGGTTAAATTGTTGCAAATATGTTGTGTAGCTGTAATAAGGAGGCAATGAAGTATTAACTCACTGTGCCATACAGGACCGTGTTCAGAATACTTACAAAAACCAACAACCGTGATAATCTAAACATACATGTATTGTAAATTGTACATTAATACGCTTTTATTGTAATTATCTAACTAAGAGACGGGCTTATCTGATAAAAAATGGGAGCCTACACGTAAATATTACAAGAATAAAACGTTTAGAACACCATTCCATAAATCGTTCTGTTTATGACGCAGAATGGATGAAAACAATATGAAAAACGTATAGTCTGCAATGAACAAGAAGATGCAAGGAAAATGTGACGAGATACCAACTATGTGTATGTATATCGTTCATATTCGGGTCCGATTGGTTAAAGTTGAAATCGAGACATATCGAGATCTAACGAGATACATAATGTTCTGCAGCTTGGTTCGTCAAGAGGTCTGCTGGAACTTTAGAAATGGGAATAAGCCGATCAAGCAAAAGACCCTCCTTGCTTCATTCACACGTTGCTAAATAGAATGATCACCGTGATACGTGATCACTGTCTCGATACGTCTCAATTATTGCCTCTGTCATGCGCTCCTAAGTAGATGCGCGACTGGGACAACAAATGGTGAAATAAAATGCTGGTACCGAAAATGAATGGGGGAATAGGTGTATGTACTTAACCGTGTATGAATTGGAAAGGTATGAAAATTTCTACACGGTGCAAGTTGACAAATTTGTCGAAAGCCCGTTGAGATGTTGAGTACAGAGATTGTCCTGTCGATCGTTGGATGAATGGTTGATGAAATTTGTTGGATCGTATACGATGCTTTTCACAATCGAAAAATTGTTTGGTATTGTATATTATAGTGCTGTATATTTACAATTATTCGAAATTTATACAAGCCTTAAATAAATTGCAAGCATTATTGTATAAAACTAAATATCAATTTTATTAGCTTTATTAAACTGTATTGAATTTGCGTTCGTTTGTTATTCTTTTTTCATTTGATTTAATCTCTCGCAGGCCATTGTTCTTTTTTGGTATTATGAAAGTTCAGTTTTCGATGAGTATCAAAAGTTGTATGTATGTATCAGTAATCCTTACACGTAGGTATTTTTAACGCGTCAAACATTAATTCAGCAGTTTACAAGTTTAGTCGGTACGATGTAATCAGTTTTAGGTAACATGCAAATAAGAATGCGACAAATATATGCGTACGACGTAGATATAGGAGGTCGTATTTTTAATGCAATACACCTAGCCATTACTCAGGTCATTAATGAAACGCTGATACAGCCATTGAGCTAGTTTCTACAACAAGTAACAGGGACGTTGTGTTACGTTTTCTTACGTTATTATGAGCAAACATTTATCGTTTACGAAATATTTGAATAAATGTAGGGAACATAAGGTTCTAATATTCACCAATTACTACTCACTAATTAACGCATCTCAACATTATTAGTGTAACATTGTATTGTATTATTCGTGTGAAGAAAATAATAATAATGCTACTGATAATACTAATCATATAATAAATTCATATAAAAATATTACAATGTACTATTAGGAATATTATTATTACTAACAGTTAATACACAATCAGCAGTACTTAATCCGCAATAACAGATGGCAAAGTTTACTCAATTAAAATGTAAAAATGATGAAACACGCATACCACAAATTAAAAGCATAACAATTCAACACGTATTAAAAGTACTGAATATCACTCACCCAGCGAAGAACATGAGGAGAAACCAAGAACCGGGTACTGCAACGACAAGTATCGCATCTTCCGCATGCCTGTTACCAGCAAGACGATACGGAATACAGGCGAGTATGAGTAGGTTGCTGATTACGAATATGAGTTTGGCGGGCTCGTGACTCTGCAAGGTAAATGTGCAGGTGAAACATCAAAGGTTGCATGCATTCTTATACGCTTTACGGTCTCCCGCAGAGGAATCGATATAAGCGACGGAATTTCGGTACGTGGCAACGCGTTGCGTCGTCAACCAAACGGCGGACAATCCCTTCGCTCTATGTACGAGCCTAATTATAAATACATTGAGCAAAAACCTTGGATAATTTCTTTCCTAAATTCTGGATCCAACTATGGGCATATAATACTTTCTTCCATGAAACTCGCGTCCGCGAAATTTTGTGCTTTTTCAAAAATAATTATCGTTCTCACTGAACTGGAGTAAAGTGCAATTCGTCAGTGTTAGTCCTTGATCCACCATTGAATGCCCCACTTTTTTGACGTACTTGGTCAAAATATTCCATAAGATTGACACGAAGCGTAGGATATTTAAAATTGTCATGTGCACTGGATTTAGAATGAAGAGCGTCCAACGAGATGTTTCACAACAATTTCTCAATGACGTTGATTCGTCATCGCGATTAATAATTCGCGATACACGTGCAAACGTGACGTCGTCCTAATTATATCGTACACTCGATGTCTACGCTATCGATCGAGCTTGGCTAATTACGAATTACGTATTCCCTCTTACAGGAATGACCAATGGGCAACACGATTTACGAGTAATTCGATAATTATTGAGAAGTTAATTTGCAGATGATGTTCACCTGGATAAACGATACCAATTTCTTGAGTTTGATTAAACGCGATGTGAACGAAATTCTCCTTCAATTTCATCTCAGAAGTGTTAATTACCGGTACTTCTGTAAAGGACGAAAGGATTAATTTCGAAGATGTTCATTCGTACTTTTCCAAAGACACTATCTTTTATCAAATCTGTTTATTTATAGATTTATTTCTTCTTCAATTGTCCGTATATTTTAATATACGAAAATAATGTTTGGAGTGAGAAAAGTGTTTAAATTAGTCTAACACTCGACTACTGTATTTAAAACATCCTCGAGAGACATTTAAAAGGGGCAAGCAAAATATAGTAACGATCACGATATTCCAAATTGCATATCCCCAATACAAAAGACCCAAAACCATCCAGTACTCGCCGTAACGCCGAACGTCAATCCAAAGAGCAGCCCTCAGCATAATATTACCCGCGACCAACGAATCAGAACCTCGTACACATTCCACGAGCCAAACCAAACAAAGAATGTCGATCGTACCCGCCAGCATGTCGATTTTACGAAGAAATAGCTCGTTCCTTCGCTATACCATGCTCGTGACCCGTTACAGCTCACTGGTGGTTTGCTCAACCTCCGATAGCAGTGGCGCGATTCGAAAGATTCGAAATTGCCCCCGTCCGGCTGTGCAAGCGAGATATCGATACCACGCTTGGACCACGAAACAACGCAACGGGGGCGTTTCACGATCTCGTAACTTTCACGGTTCGACCGTCGGTACACGCGGCGAAGGATGAATGCAACCAGGAAACAAGATCGCTATGCATACCAGCTGCTTCAGGAACGACAGAAGACCGATGTTGACGATCTCGCCGCCTAGTTGGATCAGAATATAACCCAGCACGCCAATCACGGTGATGCACTCTGATACCGTGCGACCGGCTTCCGTGATTTCTTCCGGCCATTTCAGGATTATGGTTTCACCGTTGGACGGGCGCAGGTAGACGGCCAGCGAGAGCGACGTTAGGTGAAACACCAGGATGATCAATCGTTTCAAGAACTGCAACTTTCAGGTGGCAAACGGTAGTATTTATTTACACGTCACTTGGGTGAGAATTAACACGGCCGATATACAAGAACAGTGCGGGAAAAATAACAATTGAAGGGGAATAGGATTTGATGGTTGAGGTTCGGCTTTCATATTGAACGCGTGATAACGGGGAAAGTGTGGCAAAGTTATTTTTAACGGCCCGCAATCGATAGTTTACGGTTTACGTAGTAAGACGACTTGAGTGCATCGAGTATAATTTACGGATAATTTAGGGATAATTTAGGGTAAATGATACTTTGTATTGGGTGCGTGGAGTGCTGTTGCTGTTGATTGCCTTTTGTTATTTAGCGAAAACAGTGCAAACACTGGATTGTTAATTTATGCAGTAGGTATCAGATTTTGAATATTTATGTTGCTTTTAAGAACATAGGGATGTACGTACTTGTATGTACTATTCATTGAAAAACACAAAAATTCTTTAGAATTACATTTATATTAATCTATTATAACATCGTTTTGCTATTTTAGTACTACAAGACTGTACGCACAAAGTATCAATACTAGAAAATGTATTACCGAAACGACATTTGCGTCCCTTGAAATAAATATAGTGAAACACCATTCACGGTATTAAACTTAATATTCATTCAACTACATAGTTGCATTTACAGAAGGATGTAAGTACGTATTACGATAAGGTGCTTCCAAATGTTCCAAGTATCGTAGTGTATACGCTATCGTTCGTAAAGTTATCCTAACGACGTGTTACCGTCCAATATGCTTCGTGATTAATTGCACTAAAACCAAGCTAATGTCTGTGTACAATATCATAGCATAATTGGCCATTTAATGCTCGTATGTGGTTTAAACGTGGTCGCGATTAGCACTATAAGCGGGATATGTCATGGATGCCGCAACCATTATAATGTTCTACCAGACTAATACAGAATGTTCCATTAACTCCTTACAAGTTTCTCGTGTACTCTTGACGCCGAGACGATTAACTTCGTTCCTTGTCTGTTTTAGAAAAGGAAATCCAATTTCCAATCACCTTAGATTAAACTTTCGATGCACTTATTAACTGGAAAAATATTTTTGCCTATTCAGCGAAAGCAATTGTCAAAATAATACACGAGTCGATGGTTACGGTGTAATTCTGTTCATTGTCGGCGCGGAAACTGTGGCCGAGTTTGTTCAAATATCGAATCTTTTGAAAAAAAATCTACGCATTCACGGTCTGATAACGTTTTGTATATACCATTTAAAAGTTCTTTCGCGTAGCGGTGAAATGAGCAGAACGAAATTGACAATGATTGATATATTCGTGGATAAAGAAGTAAACTTTCATTCAACGTTGCTTGCTCGATTTGTTTAAGAGAGTATGTAAGAGAGTATGAAAAGATAGTAGGTAATATCGGTTCCGTGAATAGGCCATGTGGAGAAACTTTATGCAATAGAGTTAGCGAGACTCGTCCTATGTACGTACTTACTTATTCATGTATAGCGTAAGTATAAGGTTAATATATTATTCATTGTTATTTCATCGTATTGCGTAACAAGCACGGTGCTCAAAGTAAATACTGCAAGACCGCGTACACTTCATTAGCATGTTAGAGAAAACAATCTATAATCTATATGATCAGATCGTATTGTATATTAAAATTCCTTTTGTAATATACTTTAATTGCTCCACAAGTAATAGATATTTTTTCAATTTTAACCCCGCTGTAGCTTAAACCAATTTCGTATTATCAAACATCTGAAAACATTTAGCTCCTTGGGCATATTAAATTACAACTGCAATTAAATATAGCAACGTGCATACAGGATGAAGCAATAGAAGTAGTATGAATTAAATGAAAAGAATGGCTTACAGATAAAGTTTCAAATCTCCAGCTTCCTTCCAGAACTTCACTATTTAACAAGACTCGCCCTATCAATTACAGCAAAGGCTACGATCAATAATCAGCAAACAAACAGTATCTTACTTTTAAACAACGTAACAATATGTACGTTTCGCTAAATAATAATGTTCAACTTTTGCATTTCAGTAACTATACATATATCGTGATTAAAATAATTTGCCCAAAAATCGAGATTCCTTTCATAAAACAGACGCTAAACCGGGCAATTATACGATGTTTTACAAGCTTATAACATTAAATATACCAAAGCTTCCAACCGCATTCATAATTGCATTAAAAAGATAAGAACAAAAGTATGAAAAACCATAGAACACGTTAATTGTTGCAATCATAATCATCACTGATCACAGGAACCACGATTGGGACGAATCTCAAACTTGAAATGCATTGTCACCCGAGTACGAAATAAATGTACGAGCGATTTGGAAACGTCCGCCCATTAACCCTTTCGAGACACGAAGGACCATTGGACACGTGATTATGACCGCAATCAGTCCGACGTCGACGAGCCCTCGTCGTTCCCCGAGATCATTCAGGGATTATCGATATCATCGCGAACGCCGCGCGCCTCTGCAGATCGAAATAAATCGGTCGCGTATTCAACGTACCTGGAAAACCCTGTCATTGCCACTCGATCGTCCGGCCGCCGAGCACGCGAATGACAATCGTTTCCAAGTCACTCCAAGTCTACTCCACGTCACTCTATAATCACTGGAATAATTTGAAATGCACACGCATGCGAGACTTGAAAATTTCCGCATGTCTGCATGATATGCATGCCTGATTATCATTAGAGATTGACGTTCGATTGAGAATTTGGTACTGAATGAATGGAATGCGTTGAAAATTATACGCAGATAATACTGATACGAATAACTTTTGTATTGCACATTGCATCGGGTGTAGCGAAGAAAGAAAATTGATTAAAATATTATATTGCGTTACTTAACTAGGAGGTATTTTGAAATGCCAGCGTTCGTTTGGAGAAGCTATCCACTATCTGAAAGATCGGGAACTCGTGAAAAAGTGGCGCGAGACATATCAAGTTTTCAAGAACAATTTCATATCCTTTTCTAGAATATCGAGACACATTCCTATTATTTTTAAGAAATGCAAGTGCTTTACCAAAGGTGCGACTCAGGAACGACCCCATCGGTATCATCGAATTCGCTAATAACTTACAATAATCTTTTACCATAGTATACCCTTTAAATCTATCCAAGGGAAAAGATATTACCCATCTACCAGCCATGTAACATAGCGATATTTCAATTACGTTCCTTAAACGAGCAACTGTCGCGAAGTTTCAAGCGGAACTGTTTAATGGATACCATTGCGTCCCCAAGCTGTGGAGAACTGGTCTAGCTTGAATCAGTGAAAAATGCCCGGAAAGGTGGTGCTAGCGCGAATATCGTCACGTGGACGCACTTACCCGAGCGAAGGTCTTCCATTTTTCCTCGAGTAATCGCTGAATAATACCACCGTCCAGCATGTCCAAGTGCTCCTCCTTCGTACCGTTCAGAATGATAAATAGCGCGGAGTTCCAGTCTGAAATAGAAATTCGGAGAGGACCATTTGCGGTTAATGGAACATCACTTTAGGGTTCCCTCTACGCCGCGATAATTATGGGTTTTACATTACCAGCCATATATATTAGACACACAAATTTCGCCACAGTGGTGGAAGCGGAACCGATGCATGGTGGCTTTTTCTGTAACCGCGCCACGTGCGGTGCCGAACTTTCTTGCATGCAAAGATAAAAGTTCACGCTGCTTTTCCGCTGCCGTGGGCCGTGAAAGGATTCCACCGAATCGTTAATCTGTCATTCGACGTTGTCACGTTCTAACATCGAAAACTAGCTAACGTTTGTTCGACGAACGATTTGCATTTCCGCGCCGGGCCTACGAAACACATTCAGATAGTGAACCTCGCTGTTTTATTAGATGTACGAGGATGGATAATGTTCTTTGCATTGAACTGTGTTAACTGTTCAAGGAGCGAATTTTTTTTTACAATTCTGTTTTGGTTCGACTTGGAATCAAACTCGAATCGAAAAACTTGGACATGTTTACCGGTGATTCGGTGATGCGTCGATGGGACTGACTATGAGTCGCGATTAAAATTACGAAAAGACGTTCAAAGTTTTGGAAAGAAATTTTAAAAAATGAGGTGTAGGTTAACTCGGCAGGTTAATATAGGAACTTCCACGTTGCCCGCATTGCGTTGTATTTGAAGTCGAGAGTGAGTTTAAATCATTCTGATTTGGGGATTGAAGTTCGTTGCAATTGTCAGAATTCGATTCAAAGCTACTAAGAAAGGGGTATCGTAGAAATATTGCAACGGATAACGACAAAAAGATACACGTCTATAATATTCTCAGCTTTCCTAATTGTATACAGTGAGTAAGCGAAATCGACGTGACGTGAAGGAGATAAGATCACGACTACGGCACAGTAGCTGGAAGAATTTGACGTTGCATTTCGGTCGGGCGAAATAAATCCGATCGATGCACTCTCGAAACTTTGCAAAACTTACAGACGACGAGCGCTTAATATTTCAGGACGAAGTCACCTGAACAAAATTCGATAATCAATACGGATGGCACGGTTAAAAGTTCATTGGCCGTTGTTCGATAGTTGTCGACTCGCCAAATCTCCCGCGCTCCATTCCATGCGTTTTGTGTAGCTCGACTTTACGTATCGGTCAATGATATTGATAGAACAAAACGGACTGCTTTGTAAGATCTCTTTGTTGATATCTTGTTGCGAATGGAATAAGGCTTTCGTTGTATAGCAATTTCTATTGCGTTCATTGAGTGGACTGTTCAATAAAAGATATCTTTTCTTTCCAATTATTTGTTGATGATTTGGTTTTTATTAAATGAGCTACTGCAACGTTGATAAATAATTCTCGTCACGATTATGTGACTGACTGTTTTACCAGCATCTCAAGAAGATGAGAACAAAAATGAGCAGTTACAATTAAATGAGATATAATCATGGACATATTATTGTACTTGATCGTATTTTTTACAGCATTCCCATCGCCTTCCGGATAAATGGCCATTCATTTCTGATCCCTCCGAACGCGCAGATTCGCATTGTCAAAGAACTTTTCAATCCTAACGACTTTCAACGTTCGCCCATTTTCAGCATTGGCTTTTAGAAGATAATCGCATCCCCTGCACACAAATTTCCAAGTCGCGAAAAAAGAGTACGCGTCTGAATGAGTAAAATACGTTCGCAATATTTGTCGGTTCTCCAGGTACGTACAAAGTTTCATCAAAATGATTGTGCCTCCGATCGGCCGTACACCTTGTCACACTCTTTAATCAGTCGCGGACCGAGACAAAGCTGCTTTCACGGTGGCTTAAAGCGTCACAGAGTTCGTATCTTCGCCGGATATTTTCAAGGAAACGCTTTAACGCTCGCCGCGCCTCTTGTCAATCTCCATTCTTCTCATATTCGCTCTCAGGTACAGCGAAACCATTGATGGGAACTTCCCCGACAGCTTTTGGCGTGGAAATTGAATTTCAGATGTGGAAGCAAAATTGCAACGGATATCCGCGTTCCTATCGAATCGCCCCGAAACTTTTCATTCTATTCCGTCTTCGATACCGTTCGAATCGATGACCAGAACTTCCCAAAAAATCGGCCAATTAATCCCGGTAATTCGTCGAAATTATATCGTCCTTCGATCATCGAATTCGAACGATCAAATATTTAGCGGCTTTCGGGTAACACGCGCGTATTAATATTGTCAGTCACATTCGTGTGCATCATGAAAACTTCAATTCAGTTATGAGTACACGCGATTCGATCGACGTTGTATTCAGTACAGCGATGTTATGTGCGGGCGAAGGCTTCAAGCTATTCCAATTGTATTTCGAACGCGCAGAAGAAACAGATCGGGGCTGCAGAAACGAACAAATGTATACGTGGACACCAAAATAATGTACGGCAAGTTCAACAAAAATGAATTGCAGACCGGAGGGCGCATAGAATCAGAGAGTTTGATATTCCTGACCCAGCGAATTTGTGGATCGCGGGTGAATGGAACTGATGATTTTGATACTACCGGGTATCTATGTGTTTCTATGAGCACATGGTAGTCTGACTGATTGTGAGGAACCAGGATCTGAATCTCTGTCCAAAGAGACCCGAGTTTACGTGTCAGAGCCAGATCCCAGCACTCTAGACTCATTCAATATACATATTTGAACTTGTCTAACGATTTGCACGCAATAAAGCCATGAAAAAATATGCGTGTACAAAATATAATTATCAAGCCCAAATGAAAAATGAAACGAAAATTTACACCACACGGAGACAACACGCAGCAGTTCTATTCGTCTGCTCTACAATTTTCCACGATAGACCAACAGACTGTCGTACTGGGAAACCCAACTTCGCACATACGACGAACTTGCTCCATGGTACATGGTCGTTACCGCAACTCGTAATTATATCTAACTCCTGCACAGACCTTCGAGAAGTTTTCCCTCGACCGTACACCTTTCTGTCTTCCTCTATTGCCCCTATTCCTCTGTTCTAGCCGATGGTCATCTCTGAGATCGGCTGCTGACCGGATGGCCAGCCCAGCAAAAACGGACGTTGAGCCGAACTTGAATAACGACTCGATTACACCGCTATCGCTGATAATCATTCCTAAGTGCTGCGCTCGGATAATTATCAACGTTTTAGCAGAGGCGGTCGACCGTGTTCCCAGTAATCGATTTAAGCTATCTTTCCGAGCTTAATTCCATCAGAGAACATCAAAAGTCGATCGCTGGTGATGTAATAGAGCAGCAGATTATATCAGGAAACCTCTGCCCTTGTAAACGCACACGCCCGATGGATTTTCATGTCGGGCCATTCGGTGACGGCAAAGGGGAGTCAGAAATTTCATCAATTTATTATATTTCACCATCACCTTTCACCATCACTATTCTACCGTCCGTCTTTTGCGAAGAAAGGCAATAATAAAACTGGTGTCTGATAAAGCTTGCAGTACAGTTTATTCCCAATGCGAAATATGTATAGTATGTACCTACGCACAACTGACTCGATTGTTGCCTCGTGGATATACGAGGTGCAACTCATATGACCCGACGAATCGCAGCATCAAAGCAAACCTGAGTTCGTTCGGAATAATAATAATTCTATACCAGTCAGTTACAGTTTTTTTTTTGTCGCTTTTTGCTTTCGACCATGAAGCAAATCGAGAGACAGTTAATTATTCGCGAAGGCAATGAAATAAGGAATCATTTATCCATAAGAAATATTAATTAGCTGATCAACAATTTCTTCGCGATAATAAAATTCTAACACGAAGTCCGCTGTTTTAATCGTTCGGCCCGACAACATGTATCAGTTATCATTTCTAGGTAGTTACTGAACAAAAATGAACGTACAAATATATCCATAACGCACAAAATATACATCCTCGAGGGAAAGACGGACGGAATCCAGAACACAAAGGTTTACTATGCATAAAGAATAAAATTAGTAAGAGAAACCCTATCTAAACAATGACGAACGTGACAAAAAGTATGTAATGACGGAATATGTTAGTGATTGTTCGGTAGTTTACCGTAGGTCGCATCAGCTCGAACGTTCTCGGCATCGTACTGCTCCATCAAAAATGGAATAACTTTTGCAGCTGCAGTTGGCTGCAGCCAAATTTTATAAAACATAAACTATACATCCCTTTCTTATTGTGTATATAAAGATTAGCGTGTGTACGGACGGATATCAAACGTATTTCATAAGAAACGACTTTTGCACTCCCAAATTGGCGTTTTATCCCCGGTCCACGGTGGCGCAAACCACAGTGGTCCACCAAATGGAAAGTTTCTCCAAAAACGCGGAAGAAACATGGAAGCGAAGGGAGAGAAAACGAAGATAGCCGAGCCTGAACTTCGATTAGCCAGACGTGGCGGTCCTCCGACCAACTGACGGACCCCGTCTGGCTGGCCTTGGCTTAGAGTAATTAAGCGTACCCATAGAAGGGGTTGCAAGCCGAAAGTTGAACCCGCTGATATACCTACACCGCGTTCAGCCTCTTCGTCTCACTTTCACTCAACTTCAACCCCCGTCAACCGGGTTCGACTCTACTCGACTCGACTCGGCTATCGGCAAACCCATCGGATGACATTCACGCCGAGGCGCGGTGGCAAAGACGGGCATGGCCAGAAAACGATGAAGGGGGATGGGGCAAAAGGATAATGGATTCCGAAACTAAATGAAACGCGAGCAGCCAACTCCGCGTCCGCGGCTAATCTCGAAACTTCGTTAAATGGCCGTAATTGCATCCTGCAACGACCCGCTTTCCCTTGTCTTCCTTCTTACCCCTCGACAACCCTTCCGCAAGGGTGGAACGGGCTTTCCGTCGTTGCACAATCTTCTAAGGGCATCCTTGTCCCCCCTCTGTACATCTGAATGCGCGGTTCCCGGTTCCACGCCGTCCATGAATCACGTACACGTCTAGAAAACTCGTCGATCGCGGATGCACCCACTTTACACGAGTTGAGGGTGAGTCGGTGGGGTGTAGGTGCTCGAGAGGCCTGCGGGAAACTTCGATACAATTTGGCAGACGTTCGATTGCCAGGCTCTTTAAATGCAGATCACGGCAAGGCGACGGGACATGTCTGCGAGAGCCGTGCCTCTCTATCGAGGACGAATTTCATGGAAATTAAAGGACGGGGCGATTGTACTCGCGTTCAACACGGTAAGAAGAATATGATTGCTGCTTGCTGGATTGCGTAAGTATGAAAAGTTTGATTGCGGTGACTGTTCTCGGATCGTTCCCACTCGTTCCAGTGATATTTGAAAAATAGTTGGGATATATATATATATTTCCCTGACTTCGATTCGAAGCGTTGCTTCTAGGTGTATGGTATACCTGACGGTAGTGAAGCGGTGCAGCATTAAATTGGACTACCGAAAAAATCGTACTACCGTGACATGTAGGCAGGAAATTATGGTAATATTTCAATAGCTGTTCTTCGAGGTGGCTATGAAATATTAGCAAATGTTTGTATATTATTTGACAGCGTATGTGGTCGAAACTGCGAGTCGACTAAATCTCATTAAAATTATACTAATACATAGGGAAGTTATTGCTACTTTCTAATTCTATTAAGAAAACCCCAGCGTTCGCAAAGGTTCGTCCCGATTAAATCAATCGAGTGTCGCCGATCGGAATTCAGAGAACGCTAGGGACAACAGCACGTTGTGACTATCGTGACTATTTTTCCAGCCGAGAAGGATGACCGTCTACAATCTACAATATATCTAAGGATAATTCGGCCTTGAATCTCGACAATTATTCGAAGGTACGTCACAAGGTGAGTGGGCACTTTGGCGTGGCCTGTGAACGACGAACCCCGGACGACGATTCTCGAAGGCGTGTAATTCGATTAGCATTACGACGTACTTGTTCTGCCGTCGGGTAACAGCGTGTCGAGTGCATTCAGGGGGTACGCCGAGCAGGTGATATTACTGTAGCGCCAGAATTCTCGTGCAGACAGTTCCAGCATCTCCCGAAAGACCTCTGCGCGACCTAGCTGGCAGGCGAGGGTCAATGGGGTCAGTCCGGCGGCATTCGCGATTCCATTGCGAGCAGGAAGCTTCGGATGACGTAGGGCATATCCGAACATGTCCTGCGTTATACAGCCAAGCTTTTGTACTGGATTTAGCGGAAATCTCTCGATAGTAGGAGAAAAATCGACCATTTGGGACATTCGTTTGTTTTGCTTCGAAGGTTATTTTTTGTTTCCTGTTTTTCTTAATTTAAGCCCGGAGGGTGTTCCCGCCTATTGTCTGTGCGAATTTTTAATTTATTTCTTGTATGGGAACAAAAAGAGTTATACATTGAAGTCTGCAGTGAACCTTATTATTAAATAACTCGGTAATAGTTGAATAGGTTCTTAAGTTAGATGGGAGTGTCAGAGATTTGTTTCAAAATAGGACCGTTCTACCTTTAAAGTCAGCTAAATAAAATGCTTGCTTTAAGGACTATGTATACTGCGTACTATTATTTTCTTAGAAAATATCTATCTCTTATTCAGAACCAGTTCAACAAAATAGAGAAACACTGACAGTCTTAAGTCGAATCTTGGTTAAACAAATTATCATTTTGATAATTGACCTTATATTTACACAAGAACAACAATTTCACGTGAACTTCACTCATTACGCAGGCTTTACTCTAATATCTTCATCGGTATGTACAAGAATGTTCTTTTCAAATCGCAAAATAACAATTATTCGACTAGGCAATACCAAGTGCTATTGAAAGTTACGAATCGAAGGGAAAATCTGTGTTCGAATAAAATCGAAACGAAAATTCCTTACAGAATGGTATAACTTTATGCAAGATTTTGTTCCTCGAAAAAAAATCTAATTTAAATATTCCTCATCTGCATAAAACAATTATCCAGAGTTTTTACCAATCGGAGCGTCAGAACTCCGTTTGGTCGTTCTACAATTCCTTCCATTTCTACAGTAATAATTTGCATACGTCAACAAGAACATAACTTTCAACAGTTGCCGAAAATAAATTCACAATTTCAATGATCAAATCAAGAATTAGTTATACCGTGCGTATGCACATCACCAGGGCATTCATTTCTAATGGTTTTTCTGTCTTACTCGCGCCATACTTTCATCGTCCCTTTCTACTCTAATATCCTTACACCTTTCATTTTTCGCCTAGCATGGCGTACAATTAAAAAGAAAATTGCTCTTACTTATATTACTAAAATGAAACGGCGGTGCCATAAAAGTATGAAATTCTCAAATACGTACCAATTTGTCGCAAACAACCACCATATGCAGTATCATGTTCCCAAAAGAGTCCTGCTCGTCGGGATCCGCGCCAGAATCCAGCAATAAGTTGTAAACGCTCTCGTTCGCGCAACACGCGGCCCAGGCTAGAGGATACTCCCCCAGATAGGCTAATCCCTCGTAATCCGTATTCTTGGCTGGATTCATTCGTTGCTGGTCCCTGGGCAGGAAAAAGCTGCCTGTCGCCCTCTGCGAAATGATCGCGCCCGCCTCCACCAGATCTTGGACCAGTTCATTGTTGTTGTACGCGATCGCTAGATGAAGTGCGCTGGCGCCCAGATATTCCTCACCCTCGACAACGTCGATGGCCAATCGTGGAAAACATTTCAGCAGGATACGCGCCACACGTGTATGCATCCTGGTATCGCATATAATCAGCACATGTAGCAGAGTCTCCCCCAAAGATCCTCTATATTGCATCTGCCAGCATGCCTCGTGATCGTTCCATTGGGCCAAAGGATCGAACTGCGACAAAGAAGCCTCTATCGGTAGCACGACCTGCTCCGAATCTCGGAATTTCCAACGCAGGTACTCTGCACGATTGATCACTTGGCCCTTGCCATCCGCGTACATCAAGATACCAAACTGTTCCCTGATCAACTTCTCCACCTCCGCTTGCCCACCCACATTGTACGAGTCGATCAGCTCGCCGCCTTTCTTGTAATTTGCTAGACGATACAATAGACATTGGTCTTCGTCGCTCGCATGACTGATAACACGATCAAGAATGGAGCCAGCGTTCACCTGGCTGTCGCGACTTCGACACGAGCAGGCACCACCCATTCAGACATCCCCTTTGGCGTCTCTCGTGTCCTCGAAACTTCTTTACTTGACGTTTGTCCCGTTTAGATGGAATCGTTGTTCTTTGCCTTTTTCCTCTCTTTCTTTAAGTGGGGTGATGATATAGGCAGACAGTTTCTAGGGAGAGGGGGAATTTGTTATCAGGTTCATCCGCCAGAAGAGTGAGATCTTCGTCGAGTGTTTTCAGGTATGCTCCAGATTGAGAGTCTTTCCATTTTAGGATGGTCCTTCGCGCGAGGACAGGGGAAGTTCACCGTGTGACTGAGGGTGATCGACTCCAAGCGTTTGATACGGACCATAAGAAGTTCCTGCGAGCTGACGGAAGGTGGCACACAGGTGGAAAACGGCATTCTACCTATAGCAGCGGGTTCTGCGTTCGCCAGGTAATCTATAAACTGTGCCTGGCTCCGCTAGTCACGGGCGGGTCACTGGGTGAGGCCTGAATTTCAATCCTTGTACAGAAATTTTTTTTTCTTTTTTCGCTACGCATGTTGGACAATCGTTTCGTGGGAAATAAAATGGAATTTATAAATGAGTTCATTGTAAAACCAGATACTTGTGACTATTATATGTACATCGTATATTATCCTTTTTTTCTTTTAATGGGTCGAAGAGGTGGTAGTTTGCAGATATCTTCGTGCATATAGGGCTTGAAGAATGACGAAGGAATATTCGTTCCACTTTTCGCTCGTCTGACCTTAACACAGATTGTGACGTCTGAATATCTTCGTGTAGGTAATTTTAGAGACCGATTAGTTGTACGTAAACCGTGAAAGATAGCCGACTCGTGAAAAATTATACTAAGCAGGTGTAAGGTTGTACGATTTAATTTTGATCAAAGTTTTTATTTTTATAATTTTCATACGTATTTTATACAACAATAGCAACGTTCAAATGTTACGGCTCAAATATAAAGATCTGTTCTCAACTGTTCCTAAAATAAAACGAATAATAAGTATAACAGAATCTGTAAATCATTATATGCTTATCAAATAGAATATTCAGTAAACGATGTTGCTTCCACAGATCTAAGAATAATCTGATAACAGTTTAACAATTATTTTTCGCCAGCAGTATGCAAGAATTGTTAAGTCATTCAATAGCGTAGAATGTATGCATTATCATGCAACCCATTGTCGTCGACATAGTGAGTACAAGTTGAAAAATACTTCTCCAAAGCATAAACAATAAAATATCAGTGTATACTTAGCACGAGTAAACAGCACGCGTATTTATTATATGTGTTATTGCAAATGAATAAGTGGAACAACTATATGTGGTACCAAGATATCTTAACGCACTGATCATTGTAAATAAAAGAATTTCAATATATACGCAACCGAAAATATAATTGCACCCTTATTGACCGTCCTCAATTTTTATAAAATAAAGCTACCCAAGGTTATAGCAACGTTGTTTATTTCTGGACGCACCTGGTATTATTTAAACGATAATAATAATAATTCTCGAACTGTTAAAAATAATCTTTAGTCTCGATTAATCTATCAAGGAAGTCCTTGATATTCAGTTATCTCCAGCAATTGCATGACTCTAAAGAGAAATAAGAGCTAACCACGAGTCAAAAGAATCTTGTTGAAACTTTTATGTTGCATTGTGTCGTTCTTTTCCGTGTGCAAATCACGTTGTTGAAGTATCGAATCCTCTGGACACGTCACCACTTGCAGGTACATAGACCGTATTTGACCAAGGAGAAAATATATGTGTATATGCGAACAAAATAAGTGCTATATTTCTACCTGTGATGACTCAACATTTGCGTCGTATAATTGTGCCGGTACCTGTCTCTGGAAAGCACACTTATTGTCATTGCACCATGAACCCATTATGAGGAGCAGACTGCCGACACATTATTTGCGGAATATCTGTTCAACGAATTCTTCAAATATACATTTCACCGTCTTTTTAATAAGGAAACAAATGTTGGGGTAAGATTACGTTCTGGAGACACTTATTTCATATACAGGGCGTATAGAAATTATGCGCATAAACCATCGCAGATAAACCACACTATAGTTTTGAATCGATGAACATTCGTAGAAAGAAAAGATGTATACACCGTGAGTTTCATGTTCAAGGACAATCTTGTACCTGCTTTTTCCTTTATAAACGTCCAACAATATAAAGGTAAAAAATCCCATTGCTGTGATCTCTCTACACAATTTTTGTATACCATTATTATGGAAATCCGTCTTTTGAAACATGATTTTATGTTCAGATACTCGTCAAAGTGAATATCTCGCATATATGTGCGTGTATTTGCATAAACGTAAAGCAATTATCTACAGCACAGATTCTACGCCATTTGGAACTACTGACAATGAGTTACACTTTGAAAAACAGGACTTTAGCAGGGGCTTTGCTTGTTGATCAAAGTGTCACGAACATTTTTTTAGTACCTCTTAAAGAGGAAAAACTTTATAAAAGTTCAGTAAGTCTATGGAGAATTAAAGTTACACCGTTGGCTCGTATCTTACATAGGTTTCGCTTACCTCGTATGTGGTTATGCATGCATACATTTACAATCATTCATGTTCCCTCTGTGAGATAATCGCGTTTCCTTTTAGAAGAAGCCTCGAATCGGGTTGTATCGAGTTAACGTTATACATTTCACGAACAATGCAAATGCTAAGGCCACGTATGTATGTACGATATTGCGTGTAACTATTTGGTTGAACCGAGAGAACTCAATGGAAGTCTTGAGTCAAGCGAATAAATTCAACGTCGAGTCGGAGCAAGACTAATCCTGCGAAAATGTACCTTGAACAACGAAACTCGTTCCCCAACCTCCCTTATTCCACCAAGTACCGTGATTGTAAGACCGTTAGACGTTTATCTCGTATTTGTACATATATGTATGTATATATCGTTCCACTCGCAATTATTCGAACGATAAGGAAATCCAACTTTACAAGGACTGTATACGCAGATGTTCTTTCAGTTAACGACTCTGTTCATGAAAGGAAAGTGGATCTTACGTGCATGCACATAAACTGGAAGAGGTCTATTCGACCTTTATTGCAAGTTGTGGTACAGTAGTATCAATTTCACTTAACTGCCGTAAATTGAAACAGCAATTACTTTATTGGCTGTTAATTAAAATTGCTGTTGGTCTGAGAGTTGTATCTGTCACATTGGCGTGCACGCTTCTACGTTGAAAATAATGTAACGCAGTAGGAATGCAGTGGAAAGGTATGACAGAAAAAAATGAGTTGAACGAAAATTTGGATGGTAACCCAGTTTTAAGAAATCCCTTGGAAATTTGTATCTATAGATACTAATTACATGTTTCGTAATGGTACGTAATATAAATTAACATTTCATTACGCTTTTATTGAAATCATTCACAATTCCGACTTCATTTTTGCATAGTGTCCGACTGACAAAACCGTTGTACAAATGTCTGCATAGAGCAGATACATCGAAAAGAAATAGAAAAATGACCGAACCCGCTTTCGTAGAAGCAAGACCATACGGGAAAGTCATTCGCCTGACCAAGATCATGATATCAACGCACACTGTTGTAACATGCGACTTTATGGTGTTCGATAAAGTACCGGAAATCCTCGTACATTTGGAACGCAAGCCACGTTGTTTACGGGACACCGAATTAACGCCGGCGCCTAGTATTCGCAACGAAATAAATCTACGCCAACTGATGATCGTTCGATTTATTCCACACTCGAGTTTCATGCCTTCAACGAACCATTGCAGAGAAACACAACGAAACGGGTGAAGTGAATTGTGCGCGTGTTATTACAGAATATCAAAGGATTGGTGGTGCTACTTTTCCTCGCAATTCTTATTTTCCACCGTATAGTCACATACGTTTTCCTTTCTCAGTTTTAAGTTCACTTTGTATTGGCAATTTATGCCAATTGCTCCAGATTAATATACGCGTCTTCCTAACGATCTGGGATATATACAATATGTTTAAAAATGGTATTTAAGTAATTTAAGTAATTATCACAATACGAAACATGACATGTTTAATATACAGTGTGACTCGTGACTTCTTTCACATACTTTAAACAATTCTCAAAATATCTTAAACTCGGTATAGCACACGAACACATAGAAGCGCTTGAAGAAAGCCTCCATTTGTATTCCATAGCGGTATAATCGCTTAACGCCCGTCCGAAAGATCACTGAACGAACTACGCGGTTCCATCGATAAACTCTACGTCTAGGATTGAACAATCTTCTTTCTATTCAATTGAGAGCAATACGTGCATGCTTTTAAAGGTATGAAATGTTATCACTATATCAAGAGTATCCCTAGAGTAACACACTTGCAGCTGGTTGGATAGAAAGGATGATAAACGCGAACTATTAGTTGCTACGACGATTGCAAGTAATTATTATACGATGCATTTGCATGTACAGTTATCCCTCTGTTGCAGCCATATAAAAGTATCAGTTGCACCTGTTGTACACTAATGTAGTATTCCGTCTCATTTTAATTGATCGGTTTCAAAAAGCTTTCACCATTTTCGGTGTTATATTGAATATTCCAAGCAGTAATTTAAAGTCAGTGACGAGATTGTGGAAAATCGGCACGTCTGTGATTATTGAAGAAATATTGTGACGATTACTATCGAATAATTTATGCAATTTCTTCCTGAAAATTTTCGACTAGTCGTATCAAAATGCTCAGTCTTTGTCGAACTGTAATCTCTTTGTACTTTATAATGGAGCGATAATTAACGAACATGCAGCATTCATTAATCTACGACATATGCCGGTGCATAGAGCGAAAAAAAACACAGATCGCCTTTAAACCGACGGGAAACTGATTGTCGCTTAAAGTCATTGAACGTTGTCAGTTTTCTCGAAAGGAGACGTGGTTAATATATTATTTGACAAAAATAGAATTAATTATCATCAGCGGTGTGCAAGGTTATTTAACAGCTAATATCGGGAACATTCTATAGGATCCGTCCTAAATACGACGTGAAATAATTGCTAAACTGCCGACATAGGAAGCATCGAAGCAGGATGCAAGCACACTTGCTGAATTTTCTAAAATCATTTGAAGTCGGAAGCGGTGAAATGAATTACGTGCGCCGTTCCATTCTAATGGTACCAGCAACATACACTGTGATTACGCACTGGTTAATAATTGCTGCACTGCCGCACAGAACTGACTTCAGAATAAAACGCTAAAAAATTACAGTTAAATTACAACAATGGCAATATAGGAAACTACATTTTATATTCTTTGACAGTACCTTCAAGGAAATTTATTTGGTTCTGGAAGAATGGTGGAAAAATAACTTACAAGTACTCTCGGAATATAACAGTTTTATGAAATATCTAATTGGCATAAATATATTAAAACAAATGCAGGAGCATATAAGCGTACTTATCGAAAGAAATACTTGCTATACAATTCATGAGATAGATAAATGATGCGTTTTATTTCAATCTAGTTTAAAAGAACTAATATTTCACAAGAATTCAATTCAATTAAAATCGGGTATGCCAAATATAATTGATCTGATACAATAAAGCCGAAAATGGATTGCAAAGAAACACTAACAGATCTCGTATGTACATAAAACCTTAATCTAACCCCGGTACACGGAAACAGTAATCCTGTAATTCAAATGGCAGCCTTCCATATAGACTTCCATTGTTACAGTAATCCCCGCTCATTTCCAGTCCAGGTACGCTTGCACCATAAAGGCTAGACGTATGATGCATAAGTACTATTTTCAAGAACAAATAACGCGGCTATGGTCGACTGTTATGTCTTTTCCACACCATTCATCGTTTCCCGTTCTCGTTCCTTTGCATCTCTAACTAGTCATCGACGTAACAACACGGGCGTACAGTTCGAAGAATAGTGAATGAATCTGTCCATCGCATTCACAGTTACGACGATTCAATTACTTTCTCAATGTCTCTATCCAGAAGTAATTCGATACGAAATTCATTGTCGATGAAGTCGTAACTAATAATTCTGCGTGAATTTGTTATACGTCGCAGCGACGCGACGCGGTACGATATTAGTAGTACCGGGAAAAACTGCGCCGTGAGTCAAGCATCGCGCCGTGAAATCATGTGACCGGAAACTCACGTGACCACAACGAGGCTGGCGACGATTGGTCGAGTGGCGGGCGAATGGTCGCATATAGACTGGCGCGAGACAAAAGTCGTAGCGCAAAGCGTCAGCGAGTTTCAGTAAGCTGGTTCAGCGAGTGACCTTGATCCCCTCGCGAGTTCTGTGACAGTCCCGGTCGCAAGAGGCCGAACCCGCCAGTACTAATCGAATCATCGTCGTAGAGACTTTACCGGAGCGTATTTTTTCAACGGACAGCACAAACGAGAGCATGAAAACCCTTGGTGTCGTTCTACTCGTTGCGGCGTGTTTTGTCGCAACCACGCACAGCTTCCCCGGTGAGTACACGGACGGTTCTATGCGTTTAAACCAAACGAACGCAAGTGCTGGGCTCCTTTTTTCCTCGATGAAAAAGGAGGCACAGTTTGGTTTGGCACAGTGTACGGGTGTGTGCAGGGACAATTTTCTTCGAGAGCAATTACACTGACAGATGGATCGGTCACGTTCGACGTTCGACCGTCATCGTTGTTTGCCTTCCGAAATTACCCGCGAAATTAGTTTCTCCCTACCCCGTGCCTCACGAAAATCAGCGACCAATTTTTCGTTCCGCGTACACGATTATTCCCTAGAAAAAACGAGCAAGTGCATAGAAAACCGGAACACCCGACAGAGTTCCTTATTCCTTGGGAACTGCTAAGGTCATATTCGTGAAAAAATGGGAGAGTACGTGCAGGGTCGAAATATCCGGGGGTACACGATGCTTAAAAAGTCGCGTTACTTAATCAGTACGTTTGTTCTACATGTACCGCAATTTCCCTCCTCTTCTGTTTGGTTTTTTTTTTTATCGGTAGCAATGTTCGAAACAGCAAAATTGACAATATTAAAGTCGTTGGTGCGTGCTTTGACTATCTTCGTATGGATTTTCAAGGTAGATATGACGCGTGGAATATGTACTAATAACTTCCGGAACGAAACGGGTTTCGTACAAAGTATGAATCATCATAACAATCGTGCTGTCTCGAGACGCAAAAGCAAACCTTTGGTCGGGACAGATCGCTAACTTCCCGAAATATCAAAACAAGTTCATTGTGATGTTTTCCTTGCTACCAATGACGTCTTCGATACGGTATATTTATCGAATACGAGTACATACATATATAGCGTTTTCAGTAGTTTCTAAAAGCGTTCCGGATAATAACTATAGACGAAGACAATGATGCAATCAAAGTCTATCAGAGGAAGATAGACTTATTTGTATAGAAGAGGACGAATTTTCGGCGTCTTACAACTTTCCACCTTTACTTTCTAGAGTATGTATTTATGCTGATACTGCATAGGCGTGTGTGTACTTATAAATGGGCTTAACTTTTCTCATATCGAGCATTTTCGTGCCGGAATAGTGCCTTTAATTTACTATAAAACTTGGCAAATCAAGAACCGTGCCGGCCTGAGGTTGTTTTATGCAGCTTTATGCGAAAAGTTATTCGCGCCATGGCCGTATACAACAGATACTCGTTTCCCCTTTCTCGTCGTTAGTAAAAGATGGGGCGGGAATATTGCCAATTGGCATATACCTGCTTTATTTCCACTGCGGTATACTTTGCACGTTGCGTCTCAATATGTCGTATAAATTAAAGTACGCTTTAAATTCTATGAAACGTTGCATTTTAAAACGTGGTCTGACTTCTTTTCGAAAGAAGAAAGATTCTTTTAATATAAGATTTGAATTATTCGCCTCGGAACAGTGTACGAAGGATGAAAATATTAATATAGACGTAGTATTATAAATAGAGTAATTGGCTGTCCACATGGAGATGATTTAAATTAGAGACATCTGTTCCAGAAATTGTTTCGCGTTAATAAATTTTAATTGCTTGTTACTTGGAATATTTGAAAGCGATTTTCAGTTCAGTCGATAATATTTTAATTTGATAAATATTACATTATGAAGGTTATAAAAATTGTTACATTTATCGAGGAAATATTTCGTTTACTTTTTTTTCCCCTCTTTTGTTTGCCCCCTTTTTCATAAATCATTGAACGTTAAAATCATCCGGCGGCGTTGAGCAACATAGTTGTGTAGATATATACAACTTGTCTGATTAAATATTTAGTCGTGTTAAATAATTTGCAAAATCAGCACAAGTGTGCCAGGCACAATGAATTCCACAGCAGCGATTACACCAAGGTCGATCGTTTCCAAGTATCGAATTAAATGGGCCCGAAATTCAATAAAAGTTGAATTCTGTCGGATATTTGTCTGAAATTGAAGACCGCTTAATAATATAACTGAAACGAGTGATTAAGACAAGTCGCCTCCATAGTTTCCCCTCCGGTTCCCGTTTTTTAAGCCGATTACTTTGCAACACGTATTCTAATCGGTGGTCGTGACTTCGTGTTTACCATGGCAATTTATCCATTGCGACAGTATATTTTTCCCCCGTTGCAATTTTATGATCGTATTACGACACACGCTGAAATAAGCAGTATCCAAATACAAGCAGCCCTCACTGCTTTCAGAACACACGGAATTTCGATATAACACTATTGTAATGCAAAGTTTCGATACAACAAAATATAAAAATTACGAAACATTGTACTAAAACGTGGTGCAAACAATATGGTAGACACGAATTAACCGTGTTTTAAAAGAGTTGCATATTTCTCGGCGTGTCCGCGAATGGCAGGCATTGAGGCGCAGGAAGAAATTAGTGAGTGGCATGTTCAAAGCACTTGGATCGTTTATGAGGCAGAAGACAGAGGACATAGTTGGTGAAGCATCCAGACTCGTGGATTCTAGTATGAAATTCACTTGGAAAATGGACTTTGCTAATTAGTACCGGCGTCGTTTTTGCAAGCTGGGAGAACGGGGGAACTCGTCTAATTGGTGCCCACCATTTCATTCCGAAGATAATTGTTCGGATGAATTTCTATCGAAGCAAAGTTTATTTCAGTCGTAGTTTTGAACCAAGTTCCGTGTCACCTGAGTCATCTTGTCGCGTCCCGTTACCGGCATTATTCCGTGAATATTTATTCCATTGTGGTCGACGTTTGTGTTGAAAGGCAGGAAAAATAATAAAACTTATTAAATTTTGAAATAATGTAAGATAAGACAAGGTCGTACGTGTATCTTGTTACGGATGCAGCATCAATCTAACATTAAAAAAATACATGAATTCTTTTCTACTTAATTTCTTCACGCAGCGTAACCCACGAGATCGTAAACTGTTGCTGAAGTACAATTCGTAAGCGAGATTGAATCATTCTGATCTGACCGAAACATCTGTGTGCCTCAAATGCATTTGTAACCAAATATATTGTTTACGATTTATACAATGTTCCATATGATTTATGAGTCATATTGGATTGTGTCTACTTGGAACAATGTGAACGCATACGTTTATTACCCTTGATTGTTAGCACATTTTTGATGTGGTTTTTCGATGATTCACCGGACGTGACTGGAAAACGTGATGGCTTCACATTATTGAAACCCGGCATACATTTGCAGACCGATCACATCATTGCACGCTAACTTATCAATCCACACATTCCATTTCTATAGTATAACTGCAACCCTACATGCGTAATTATTGTATTGCAATAAATTTCATAATATATCAATTAACACTTATTTAGTACTATACGAGAAGGTGATTATTTCTCTGATGAATTATAATGGGAACTGGAAGATATTTCGTTCTTACTTTTAATTTCCTTATGCTGATAATAATGTAACCCTTTTTGTATTTAAGTCAGTTTAGCGATCCCTTGCATATATTTGAATTAGTGTAGTACCATTCATTATTACAAAATATGGAATTAAATTGGTCTTATACGAGATTAATCCCTGCAAAGTGGATACACATAATACTTTTAAATAGCCTTGTAACCTGCCTTGCATTTTGCAAAATCAAAGTCTTCTTATTGTACGATAAAATTACGCAAGCCCTGAAACGGAATGACCGTTATCCAGGCTGATAACATTGAACACACACGCGAATATTGGCCCGATAAGTATTGTGGGTCAAACAATATAATGGCATATCGTGTCGCCGTTTGTATACGATGAACTTTCTTGCGAAAAGAAGTTTTCAGATATTTAACCGAGTTCGCCCCTTAGCTTCCATTTTGGATAACTTTCCCTTGCCCATTCGGAAATAATCCTTATATTTAGAGTATGGATTTACATAATTAGATTTGTAACTATTCCTTTAATATTGTTAATTTTGTCCGTAATGGATAATAGCTGACACTAATTCAATGTAAATATATATGGGAATTTTCACAACACTACAAACCATTGATGTTTACAAAAATCCTTTCAACATTGTGCAAAGTACGTAACGATTTATAGTCAATATTTCCTTTAGATTTATTTGATACTTTGTACCTTTGAACGATAGTACACAATTACTGCTGACAAAAATACGGCGACTTTCTGTATCTCGAATGTGCCACTAAAAGCGCACATTATAACAGCAGACCGAGCCTGCTATATCATGGTAATTAAAGATTTATTTTTCGCGAGCTATTCAACGAGGATATTTCTTAACAACTGCAGAAATAACTTCTTCTTTTATCCACATTTCCATCGACAACTACGTACTACCTTGAATAGTTTAAAGTGCGATATCTGTAACGCTAAGTAGTAAAGCAGTCGAATACATTCGCTTCTCTTAAGCTTATAATTTTTACTCCGCCTCGCCAACACGTATTAATCTATTAACCGAATCGTTTTATAACGATAAATTTCTTTGCTCGTGTAGGTTAAAAATGAAAAAACTTGAATAAATTGTTACTTCCCCCTGCACTTAAGTATATGTACTAATATTAAATAATGCATACACAGTCATTACTGACGTTTCTGTCATAAATAAGTTACATAAGTATTAACTTGTTTCTTCCAAGAAATGAAGAAGAAAAATAATTGTAATTGCTGTTATTACGTTCAACGTAGCAAACTTTCCCACTTTGATTTTACCGAAGAATTACAAATAAATTGATCCTCTTTCCTCCCAGGAAACCGAAGTAGCCCCAATAAGTCGTCTGTACTAATTAATTGATGAAATCTGACTCAATATTTCGCTTGCCCGCTATTATAATAAGAAACGACATTCGTATGCCAAAATTCATTCTGGCGATGTTTATTTGCCGATCCCGAGTCGCGCGGAAATACAAATTAATTCGCACAAAAGGGACCAGAGCTCTAGCCTGCGCTTAATTATGTTGCGAATAGGATAAGCGACTAATTACTTCCGATGTCGGTCGATCGTTAATTAGTTTATTCAGCGTATCGAATCTGTGGATCGTTATTGCCCTTCTTTTTACGCCGTCGGGGTTCCACGTCCACTTCTTCCTCTATCTGTGTACACGTAGTCACGTGTTCATTCCAAACGTAAATGAACATTTACGTTTCCTAGGCGGTGTCTCGTATCACGCTCAGCTGCCTCGTTTATTTTGTGTACGTATTACCCTACGCAGGTACATGTGCTGGCCTATCTGTGTACTGGCTTAATAACTTGCCGTCGAAGTGTATAATACAATGACAAGAATATGGTCCGAGGCAGCCGTGGTGTGTTGAATTTTAATTTAACTGTCACATTCGATGAATGCGGCTAGCATGATCTTCGGGCTGGAAATTTGTAAACAATTGGCTGTTAAGAATTATCTCGCTTCATGCGATAGCAAAGGATGTGCGATGCGATGGATGTTTGACTGGGAAGGGAGATGTATGAAGATTTTGCTTTGAATAGGAAATATAGTATATGTATATTGTGTGCCACGCGAACTCTGTACACCTGAGATATCTTCGTTATTTTAAACAGCGGCAAGTTTTAGGGCAAATATAAAAGTGTAGGACAAAGAACTGCTATTATTACTATACTGTTAATTGCTTTAGCTCCTATAACTTTAATTTGAAATATCTTCGCGTGTTGTTTATGACGAAGATATGTCAGGTGGACACTGCATATGAACGTGGATGGTTGGTTCTCAGCGTTCGTCATTTTATGGTTTCAAAAGCTTACGTTAAATTCATTACTGTATTGTATAATATTTATTATATGTGGAATTTTCCTATACGCTTGTATTGACTAGCGCAGGTCTCAAATCGAAGTCTTTCTAGCATTGAGTATTCAGGCAATTAGGAAAGCTCACACTTGAGTTATTAATAGTAATTATTTGAGCGAGTGATTGAATTATTCTGTGAAATGTAGCATAAAATTTTGTCAAAAAGAAACGGGCTTAGCATACATACATTACATGCACCAAGCATTGCCTATTTCTATTTTTACACTTTCGTCACGAATTACAGTATGTATGTTCAAATACTATCCCATGTCGTCTATCAATTAGCCAGATCAAACTCTGCCAGTCTAACTCTCACGATTTAAGCTGCTCAAGCTCTCTACCTGGGCTATTCAATTCTCACTCAAGTTCACCTCTTGCAACGTCCTCGAACAACTCCAGTCAATTGCGTCCCTTTTGCGTTGATCACCGAATAGGTACCAATCCTGTTCCTATTGTTACGACGGACGAAATAGACTTAACGAAATAGTCGCCATTGTGCGTACATTATATACTGAACGACAAGTGAATAATACTATACTGCCTTTAATTTAAAAAAAAAATGCATTCTTAAATACTAAGAAAAAGATGTAGACATATATTATGAAATAAGAATGGTAATAACAGTTTCGAAATAATGTGCTCCGCTATTAGCCATCAAAGTGTTATTTAAATTGCAACAGAGTTTTTTCTTAATTAGGTAAGCCTTTACTCTGTATATAAATATTTTCAGGTAGTCAGCACGCTACAGCGTAAGAATTAGGCAAACCATATCCTTGGAAAAAAGCTCGAAGGTGAACTTGTTCATCACCTATACTTCCACTTGACAGTCAAAACAACAATCTTTCTCAAACTCCAAAATGTTTGTAGTTTAATCGATCCAAATGCCTTATCAATTGAATGTATCATATTTTGTCAAACCTAAAAACCTGTTTCATATTGGGCACACTCTGTCGACACGTTTTGCGGCCTCTTCAGGAAAACGTGGCCACTTATTACGGTGTCATTCGAAAAAGAACAATGTCCCACCATAAATGTTCATACCTCTTTGCATCCTCCTATTGGGTTCGGATCTATGAATTCCGCCCCCGACTTTATAGCGTAACTTTTTTACTTAAAAGTTTCGAATTAAAATTTAAAAACTGACGAAGCAACATTCCCGCGGGCTTCGTCCAAGACTCAAAAGTCTAAAATTTGAAAGACTTAAATAAGACAAGTTGTACTAATGTATAAATACAGATTCGAGTCACGTACACCAGAACGCGATACAAGGGTTAAAACAAAATACATACATGTATTTAGTAATTCTGGTAATGCTTTCAGACCGACGGTATAAACAACCGACCATAATAGCGGAAGCGCACTACTCGCCTACTTTTCAATTCTCCATCCTTCCGAAGGTCTCATTTTGGAGGCAAAACTTCAAGGAATATGATCATATATTTTTCAAAACATATGTTTTTAAGTCACTCGTCACATCGTCGAATAAAACGCAAAAGAAGAATTTGTTTACATTTTTCGACATTACAAAGGTAATTATCGAGGTTGAAGAAGTGATTTTATAATAGTCAAATCCTTTCTGAATAAAACGAAAAAAAAGTAACTCAATCGGACAAACAGTTGCTGAGATAAAAATTCGTAAGTTTTCGCAAAAATTGCAGGCTTTGAAGGTCTGTATCCTCTAAACAAATTCTAAACCGCCAAAATGGTGACTATCGACCATCATTCATTTAGAACAAAATCCGCCCATATATCGGGTATAAAACAGCTCCAAGACAAAACACTCATAAAATATCCTCGCATTGCCACAGATCGCCCCCCTGCTTCTACTCGTATTTATAAACGACTGGGGTGGTCTGCTCTAGCATAGCAGTACCTACCCCGAAGACAGTGCCCCTGTATACGTGGTATATCCATAGACTACAGACGATGCCCAACTGCGGATTATGGGCGGCTCGTATTATTTTCCTGTCGAGAACAGACCAACTAACCGTTCACGTAGTATGTAGTGTGTTCGGCTCGCCTTGAGTGGCACTGGCAGCGTAGAATATGCGGTCATTAGGTATGCTGGCCGCGTCGCGGCACTACTGCCTTCGAGTAATTTAAATGAAAAAAAGGGGTACATCCCTAGCACTTTGCCTGGTTGGCGTGCTTTTTTCCCGCTGATGATCGTCGCATCCGTTTGCCGGCTGCCCCTTGCTACGACTTTAACACCGCTCGCCCTGCACCGATCTCTCCAGGGGGGTCAATTTAGCGCGCGATCGTCAGCCACGTTATCAACGATAGACTTTATGATTATTACGGGAACTCGCGGATCAGGCGTTGGTCGCCGTCCACACTGCTCGATAGAAGCGATAAGACGAAGTCAGGGCCGTTCCTGGGTCACTGGCCGCCCAGGTGCAAAAACGGTACCACCGCCTCTGTTAATTTAATATTGGTACAAGTTTTAGGTATACTAAATGATCCGCAACCGCCCCTGGCTCTGGCCGCCTGGGGTCGAGGGAGGGGGTGGGCGTTGGTCACCTTTTGTACCCCCGTCAGGAACGGATCTGGATGTAGTCGTATTTTTCATATAATTCGTGCTGTCACCCGTGTAGCAGTGTAACGGGGATTGGGGGAGGTTGTTGGGAAGACACTCGGATGGTATTATTAGATTGTTACAATTGGTTGCTGCGCCTGGCAAGAGAAAGTTGAACATGGAGTTTATTTTAAAGGCCATTTTTTTTTATATTCCTTAACCCTTCTTGAAGTAACTTAGTCCGGTTGTAATTACCGTATGTAACCGGTAAAGTCGAATGGCCGCTTTTTATTTTGTAATTATACTTTATTCCGTAGTAAAACTGGATTTCTGAGGCGATTCGGAAAATCATTGAAGTATGTAGGCATATAAATATATTCGGTAGAAAGTTGTCGGTGTGCAATCGATACGCAGTGACATTCTAGCATAATAGTCAAAGTTTTTGTTTTTTGGCTTCGCTACACTTTAAACAAGCTGCAAAATTGTGCTACGTAGATTTCCACAAATTATTTCCGTTAATTCAGTACTTTCAATTAAATTGGATCTGCGTTTACCTGCTTAGCGGGGTTAAATCGCAAACTTATTTTCGCTTTGTGCTACTTTAATGAATCTTCCCTGTTAAGCAAGAAAGATTTATTAAACTTGATCGAGAAAGAAGGCGGCCGATGGTGTATAGAAAGCAAGGCGGCAGTATGAAAACACAGCGAAGGCTTTATAATACCGTAAACTGGGCGACGACAATACTCTGTACTCAACGGGACACGAGATACTTACATCTGCAAAGTGCCTGTGCCTTGTGTCCCATATAACTTGCGATGTATCGCTAGAAAGAACGTGTTAGGATTGAACTTCCATTCGTTCCATTTTGCAGCTATGTACGTGCAAGTTACATTTAAGTCCAAGCAGTGGGGGCAATGCACCTTTTTGAAATTCCATCTATACTTTTACTAGAAAATGATATAGTTGCGAAAGCTCTCGGCTTGAAAGAAATAAAGAAAAAGGCGAATTCTTCTTGTTTTACTTTTGCCCCACGTATACAGTAGTATTATTAGAACAAACAATTTGTTAGTATTTCTGCCATGCATTAAGAAAAGGAAAACCACCGTCCAATAGATTATTTAATATAAAAGTAAACAATGTATTTTCAATTTCGATTGCCTCTTGAAACTATAGAAGCCTAAAAAGAATGTTAAATATTTGATTTTTGAGTTCAGTGACGCGAATAATTTTCGATGACATATTTGTAAAGTAATTGTGAATAATTAACGCGATATATTAAAGCTTATACTGTGCTTCAATTTTGTTCTCTAGATGCATCGTAAACAGCGCTATAATATGGCATTAAACGGTCGCGAAAACGCGAATATTACTTGTTTTATAGAGGAATGAGGAAAGGATGAAGTGATAGGGAAAGAACGAAAGTATCTTTAAAACGTTCTTTTCGTCCTAACAAGGTCTTAATAAAGCGTGAAAACTTTCCAGCTTAATGTAATTTCATGAAACTTTTCACGCGAAACTTCTCGTATTAACGCTTCGATTCTCACCAGGTAAGACAGGATAACACCTTCGTGAAAACGATTGGTTAAACAGTGCTGTCGATAAAAACAACCCAACTTATTTGTACCTCCCGTTATAAATAATTGCCTGCAAAATAACTATATGGAATCCACTTGGGAAGAAAGTGGTAATTACGGTACAAGCATACCGACCTAGTTATTTTAGTCCGAATAACAATCTACATCTTTTTTTGTATGGATGTAGGGATGGAGTTGTGAGTGAATGTAATGGAAGTCCAAGCTAAAGATTAGAAACAAGATCTAGCTATAAGTTAAAAATGGTAATATGATGTATAAGCGGACACCAACCAAAAGCATATAAGCCATGAAAGGCCATTTTGTAGCCGGTAGGCAAAAATTACAACCAACCAAATAATGAATAAAGAATCTACATTTTTACCTCGTAAAACGTTGCTGGCATATCGGAAACGCATTGAAATGCAATAATAATCAGTAACTGATACAACCTGCGACTAATCTACCTTGCAAATGGGATATCTAAATGTGGCAATGCAAAAAGTAAGAAATTAGAAAATGTAAACACTTTCATCTGTTGTGGAGTACAAATTTAACATAGGAAATAGAAAAATAATAAAAAGAAAATACAGTCTCAGGCAGTGATCGTTCAAAAATATTTGTTTCTCACATAGGGGTCAAATTTCGTTTACATTGGTAATAGTAAAAAAAGAAAATGGAAAACGGTAGTCCACCTATCACGTCGACAAAGTTAACGCAACATTTTTCTTCGAGATATGCCGCGATACGCAGAGCGCAATCGCCATTACCATTTTACACCACGCACAAAGAATTATGGAAGTGTTCAGTTAGTCGACAGACAATCCAATTATCGGCGAGTTGTGAAGCCATAAACTTCGACCCCTGTGGTCGCTAACTATGGAGTAATTATGAATAGTCGAGTGCATATCGCACGCTAAAATCGAAATTAAATTGGTTAGTTGCAAATTGATTTGGAACCAAATCCAAGTCCCTTGATTATCTTTCGCTTTCCTCCCTGTTGTTTCTTGTATCAGATTGCTCGATTTAAAGTCCTCTCAATTGTACATATCGATCTGCCGTATTTGGTGTCACCGAATACTCGGACGGAAATTCTTCCTCTTCTTCTTCTTCACAAAAAAAGAGATAGATTCGAGTCAATTTCAAATGATGTATCATTATCTATGTTCTAAGAAATGTTTCTCGATGAACGAGCGTGCTCTTTAAACACGCAATTACGGGAACACGTTCACGTGAACGCAGCGCGGCTTCGAGTGATAACGGTTTGCAATTAACAGTTCCCAGTATATCGTGTACTTAACAGTCCAAGTAAGACGCGGATGAAGTCAAGGAAGACGAACTAATACATCGTCGGACAGCTACTTGGTACACAGTAATTTATTCCATTTCTGGTATTGAGTTGCCCTTTTTCTATTTTTTTTCTTTTTAAATTTTATACCTCATTTGTCTTTGGGAAAATATTGCCCATTTTCAACTTTGTCATTAATTTTTGCAGATACATTTGTGGGTTTCCATGTGTGTTTTTTTTTAGAAACTGTGAGGACTATTCATTAAAAGGATGATTTTTTTTTATAAAGCCACGAGATTATATGGTTAAGGAATAATAAGTACGGTAAAGAACGTTTTGTATTATTGTCTTGCCCTTGATAAAATTTTCCACCGTTTATACATTAGGAAAATTTAATGGTAAATTGTTCCATTGAAGCTTAAGAATCATATAGGTGGTCTGGCGTAATTTGCAATATTACAATACCTTCACGACTTTCGCATTAAACGAGGGCAACGTGGAAAGCCATTTGTCAGTTACTCATAAATGCTAAAACTGGAAATGTTTGATGACCTGATGAATCTCGTAGCCGATAGAGCATTAACACAAGCTTGTAAGATTAGAGTCTCCGTACATATTCACCTGATTTACCCAACAGCTTGTTTAACTCCATAAGCCAGAAACTAAAGCTTCATTGACTTATTAGCACCGAAAGGAAGTGCTAAATAATTTACCAAATAGTAGTAACTTCAGTAGTGCTCAAAATTAAAAGATGACCAAGTGTATAATACGATGCTTCCTAAAACCATCGTACCCGTTGATATTTAACCGCGAACTCGATAACAAAATACCAAATATTAGCAACATTCATATTCAATACAGTGATTTAACCAAAATTATATTACGTTTGAAATAACTATTTATTATCCATTAGAACGACCGTTAGTATCACCGTCTTTTCATTGTTCGTTTGTCATCACATCGTTTCTGCTGATTAACGCAAGTATTCTTCATATTCCACTTCTGGAGGTCGGCATAGCTCAACTGCGAAGCAATGCGGTGCCAGGAATAAAACTATTTAACGCTGATAAAACACGAAGGAATTCATCGTTCAATCACTTTGCGGCTTTCCAGTCACGAAGTTTGCATATATTTATCTACAAATGAGCACAGGCGTCTTTTTTCTCTTATTTTTCCATTTTTTCTTCGTCGCGAATCTTGTTGTCCGAGCAATCCTATTATATAACCTCAAGACGTACGCAAGGCGAGCCAGAAACTAATAAGGAATCGCGTACTACAGCCGATGTTTTCTTAATCAGATGTTCCTGATGTATCGTATATGTTCCAGCGAGTGGAAAATTACGACGGAATGCGTCTATTGGACGTGAATCCAGGGTCGGATTAAATCGATGCATTGGTCGTTTAACAAATTATGCGGATCGGTTTAGCTTACAATGGCGTGTAATCGCGTATCAGGTTCGTGGTGAATTTTTAAAATTCAATTCACGTGCCCGGTGAATGCAATGGCTTAACGGCTTAATACTTTGCGACCTTTGAGTTTAATCAATATTGTTCGCATTCCTTTCATTTCTTTGTTGATCCCTTTATACCACACTTTCTTCTCTTGAAGCAAACTCTCAAAATTTGTTTATAAATCGTGTGGCGTCACCGATGGATTATGACGATTAAACTTAATCAAATGTATATTTCTTTAGTTTAAAAAAAACGGCATTGTAGTATTGTAATTCAGTATCGTAAAAATCCCGTGGCTGATTTTATTTTGAACGGGTAGGGAAGTAAAAGTACTAAGTGTCTTGACAATTGTTAAAAACGAAAAATAATATGAAATGAAAAATCAATTTTATTTTTGTTAGCGTAAGTAGAATGAGCAACAGTAGCACAATGTCGCAGAAAAGAAACTGATTACATATACATATAGCTATACCCAGTCCTGATGGAATTTGCAACGTTGAATTTTCCAGTCCAGTATAGGTTGTTTTTAGTATTTCTATATCCCTTGATTTCGTTCGCTTGATACCTTTGGGTGTAATATCTACATATACGTTATCGAATTGAGATTCTTGAAACAAATTGGCCTCCTTTTCTTATATTTTTCTCTTTCTTTTGCTTTCCCTCTCTTTCAGATTTGATACCCACATTATGTAATCGTTACAATGAATATTTGTTTTCAACTTAGAATTATTCAGTTATTAAAAATATTGAAATTATTTGACATTATTGATTCTATGTGAATGAAAATCTCGGTAAAACTACGTAAGTTGCCACGAGCGTGCACGTATATACAAAATTCAATGTAGTAGTAGCTATAGTTTTTTGCAAATATCTCGAAAACTAAGGCCGAGCGGCGATTGTATCCATAGGGAAAGTTGTTCCGAATGTTGAGTTCTACAACATATTCAAAAATCATCGAAATCGGTACGGTAATACCACTACCGTACTTTTACCCTTTTTTTCATCCCTTTTTCTGAATCCAATCATTGTATCCCCTTTTTATCACTCCCTGTCCTTTCATCATCATTGCCCGATGTCTGACCATAAAATGTTTATAAAGTCAACGAATTCTTCCTCCTAGCGTTCTCTTCTTTCAATTTCACCATTCTCCCTTACTCAATTATTTCGCCATATTCAATTTAACGGATCATAATACGTACCATAAGCAATGAACAAAGTATCATTTACATAATTTTAAGAGGGCATAAGAAGTCCTACGTTCTTTAAATAAATGTATTAAATTACAGAATTATATAAATCGTTATTTCAGTATAGTTGTTAAAATTGAACAGTACACGTTTATTTGAAACATTAACTATCTTCCTGTATTGACGGGGTTTCAATTACAACTTCAACAACGTTCAATTTTTCACAATAGCATATGGCATACATATAAAGCATACGGTCGACAATGTGTTAATCACGAATCGATGACCTTCCCCGCATCGCAGTCTTCCCTCTAAAACAGCATATGCCTGTGCGATTACGCAGAAGTTCATTGTACCGTTTCCCGGTGTATTACACCACGGTCGTCCATGCATACCTCCTGGAACGTGTCGGCTTGCACCGAGTCGGTCGCATTCCAAGATGAGAGTTGGCAGAGGCAAAGAAGTGGAACGACTTCCAATTATCGACAGGCCTCTAGCGGAAGTGTGCACACGTTGAAGGACTTCGTCGCGGATCGTGGCGAATCATCTTAGAAAACTCGTTTCTTCGCGTTGCATACCGTGCACTTTCCACCGATCTAATGCATACACGGGTACACATGTGCACCTATGCAGTGCACATACACGTATATACTTGTGCTTCCGCTGGACTTGGCAAGGCTAACGAGCGTAACGAGGACGGGAGATGTCCTCTCACGGTCAACCGTATATCCTTTGGAGCGAGTCAAGGCGCGTATGCACTTCCTACTGTGCGTAACGTATACATACATGCATAACTGAATACGAATTGCATTATGATGATCCTTCTTTATTACTCGCACTGCGCTGACAAAATGCAATATGCATGAAAGCGTTTGATGCGTTGAATGTGTGTGTGTGTGTGTGTGTGTGTGTAGTAGCAGCAGCAGTAGTAACCGTGCACGCGTTTAATGCCCATCAGGGATGTGACAATACGGAGGTATTGTGTCCTGAGGGAATCCCGTTGCACTCGGATAATTGTTTTCTGCAGTTTACGGAGAAAAGAATTTTCATTTTCCTGGCTCTTATGCGTTCTTCGCTCGTAGGAGACTTAATAGGTTTTCATGATGATCGAAAGGTTGCGGAAGAAAGATGCTGTGGATTAGGGATAGTTTCGAAGTGACGGGGTAAATAATAGATGATTAACATTTTGGTGGTGCAACTGAAATTGTAGGGCTTTCATCGACATCAACGATTGTCTTCTATAATTTGAGTAATTTATTTCCTCGGTAGCGACAGGGTTATTCCTTGATTAGATGGGAATTGTTGAACAAGTAGATGGGTACTTTTATTGAACATAGGTATATACATTCACTTCTAATACTATTTAAATCGAATTGTTCTAAATAAATTTTCTGCGTGGTACCTCAGTTCAATTGAACAACATCTGCTCGAAAGCTATACTATTTATTTTTTAATCTAGACTTATATATCAATTATGAATTTATTTCAAATCTAGAATCAAATTGCCGTAGCGCAAGTAGAAAAGTTGATTTGTCGGCGACTTTAAAAATTCAGTAATCGAAATGACTGATGCAGTTGGACCAGTTTACCTATGGTTTAAATAACGAGGATTACGTACGTTTCAAATAAGTGATAGTAAATCAACTTGAACAAGTTGTTATACAAGACTGAGTGCGTATTTAGCTCTGCGAAGTTTTCTCAATCATTTTTCGTACTGATATTGCTTGTTTGAATAAATGTCGGTCCAAATAAAACTTTTAATTCTAGCGTCGTCTATACAATGATTATATATTTCGTTTACGAATGTTTCTTAATATACGCATACACATGTATATCTATGTACACTCAAGTGGAGAAAAATCCAAGAAGATTATTCAGTGTAGAGTGTTCTTAACGTAACTACATACTGGTTATTCCAACTTACGTCACTTAAGTCGTACCTTCTTCATAATTACCGTTTCACTGTTAACGTACCTGTTCTACAATCCACATATTATACTAATCCCATAGCATACGTTGTGAAATATCGTTACATATGGTCCACACTAAGGCGCGTAAATGTGCTTCTAATTTCTAACAAAACTTTCTATTCTCTTATTTTATCTGGTATTGCAGAATGCAGTTAAAAACGAAGACGTGGTAAAAATTCATATTCCAACATTGATTATACATTGATTTGCCATTGGTTTTTTTTACAACATATGTATTACTTCGGTATTAAAATATATTCACTATCAGATCAAAATGACACATCATTATTCTCGCAGAATTTCCTTTCATCAGATTGTCGAAAAATAAAGAATTCCATTTAAAGTACCGCCGTAAACATTTTATTTATAGTTAGTAAAAACATTGATATAATTAAAAGGACAATTTACTGCTACTGTTCCCGTCAAATTTGAATACTAATCATTTACACAATTTTTCTTTGTTAGTTTTGTGTCTTACTATAAAATGACACGACAGTTAATAATATCAAAAATCTTTTTAATCCATACCGATAAAAAAACAAACAAACAAATGCCACTCTATGTAAACGCTCCATGAACATCGCGAAAATTTAATTCGTCAAATTTCCCAAGCGTTCGCGAGACCATCCTCAACAATTCCTCTACGAAAAAGCACAAACCTAACGCAACGTTGCATTTCTTCTTTTATTTTATTTTAGTCATAATTAACGAGCCCTCGAAAGTCTAAAGCATGACGTTACATGCAAGCACTACCAAGTTATTATACAATATATGTCTTTGTCAGCAAGCACGTACTCCTGGTACCTGTACTTGTACGCGTTATTTCGATTTCAAGTTTCATAATGTCGGGGCGCATTGTCGGCACCGTTTTCACCTCAACCTTTACCCTTCCTCCTCTTTTTCTTCTTTCTATCTCCTGCTTTGTTTCCACCTACTTTTCCTCTTCCCTCCGACTTGTCAACCTGTACCTTGCTCCCACTCCGATAGAAAGTAGAACTTTGCAGCGGATGCAACGCCGGGATGAAAACGGTTCAACCACGTACCTCACAGAGATTTCATATTTTTCTCTGCAGATCCCTTGCGGTGCACGCTCTCCTAGCGAGAATGTAATTTTTTTTTCTTTCGGTTACCTGTTTGCGACCCGCGATTTTCCGCACCTTAGTAGCCGCTGTTATATGATTTTTCTTTTCGGGCAGGGGGGGGGGGCGCTAAGGTATATTATATATAAGATATATTAATTCGCGAGAATAGTTCAAGTCATTTGAATTACGATTTATAAAGGAGAATGTTTGCTGGACCGTTGTTGAAGATTTAACAATTCTTGATTGTCCCTCGAGAAATTGCCTGAACGTTGTAAAAATTCAACAACGGAAAAAAATATGCGAAAGTGAGTATTCTAAGAATTATATTGAGGAATTAGCGGGTACGTGGAAAGTCTTTGCAAAAATATGAAGAAAATATATTCACGCTGAATAATTGTTAATAAGTTTCTAATATTAAAGTTCATTTGATTCGTTTATTATTGGTCATCAATCACGAGGATGATGATATAGTTTTGTTAGAATAATTGAAATGAAACATTTTGGAAGTACACAAACCTAATGCAGCGGGTAAAATCTGTCATAAAATATTGTTTATATTTAAAGTGCGACATACTTCGCTAAAATCGTTTGAAACTTTTTTATGACCTGTATCAGTCATTGAAGTTTCAATTTTCAATGCATAACGGACGTATCCTGCGTAACGTTATTTTTTAAGTTAAGCCGCGTAACCGGCGAAGCCGTAAAGACAATAAGGTCCGCACATTAAAGGGCGAAATTTACTGGTGTCCATGGTACAATGAAGAATTTATGCATTCTAAAAGAAGCTTATGAATATTTAAAAGTGCACTATTGCTATTATGTTTCCGAATTGCAAACCGAATTGCAGTGTCACAATTTGTTGCTTTCAGCCCGACATTGACTAACAATTGGTTTTATTCAAAAATATTGAACGGCGTGAATATACAATTATATTTCGCTTTTCTTAACTCGAAGCAAATCACTCTTCTCCATTCTCTTCTAATCCTCACAATATAAAAAAAAAAAATACCGAAGTTCATCGATCTCGAAAATATCCATAGCTAAGTAAAAACAAAGGACCTTAAGAAAATTTCGTAGTAATACAGTTGAATAAAAATGTCCATTCCCATGATGATGCAGCAATTTTGTATAACAATTTCAGTAGCCGATTAAAATAATCGTATTTTGTCCAGACTAACACCAATGTACATAAGCACGCACAAGTATAAGCCGCTGTACTGAAAACTGGAACGCATAGCTAATGGCTATGGTCATTGCGCGTGTTTAAAAAAATGTTCGTGCTGCAACCGGTATGCAATATGGTCTGGAAGCCGAGCAAAGTTCTAGGTGGATGGTAAACGTCGCCGGACAAGATTTACACGCGTAGGTCATGTGTGCTATGAATCACACACGATTACGGAAAACTTGTTTCCTCGAGTACGTCGAGGAGGCTATTCCGTCGTCTTTGATCATAGATACCTGTTCACTGTGTATTCTCATTCGCCCACCAGGCGCGTGCGTTACTGACTGTTTTCCCTTTATTTTTCTTGAACACAGAACCATCGTTACGCAACTATTTGAACGACATATCTTATTACGCCATACATGCAATCACGCATACGCGCGCCGCCATCGTCAATTTTGTTTTCTTTTATTCCAATTTAATTAGTCGTGATTTTACTGTTTTGTTAATTGTTCGGGTCCGAACAGTAGACTCATAAAGCCATCAAGTTCCTTAAAATATAATTATTTACGTATCGGCTATAATTACTACATTCTCACCACCTTACACCATCTAATATAACTAGCCCTCGCGGCATTAGTTTGTCGTAGAACGCAACGGTCATCGTGCTTTTGATTAACAGTCAATTCGCGAGCTGAGAACAGTACATTAATAATATTTAAGAACCGGAAACAAGGTTTCGTTGTATGATATTTAAATAATACGAAATTAATTGATAATCAGTGCGCTGATTGTGATATGATTGAATGATTAAATGATTAAATGAACTATGTCGAGAACTTTTATTGACCAATTAATTTTAGAAGTGTTTAGCGCGTAATGTAATGGAAAATTGTTCCAACTGAGGGGGGTATTCAACAAATTCATTACTCGCTGTCGCACCACAACATTTATTGCATAAGAAACAAATACACTGACAGTGTTTCGGTTTGGGCGATGTCTAAACCACGAGGTATGCAAATACTCCTTTTGGGGGCACCGCAACAGCACATCGCACTTTAAATGTTGAGTTTCATTCAGATTAAGTCGCTTCCGAGTTAAATCTCGCTTTCTGGGTATAAAAGTCAATGAGATAATTGCAATCTTGTGTTTAAGTGATAGTACTGTTATCTGAAAATTTGTATGAATTAATTTTAACGTTCAAAATATATTCTGAATTCGATTTTTTAAAACGTTCGTTTATTAAATATTAATTATAATATCAATATCTTGCAAAGATTTGTATTTTTCATTGATATGATAATTATAATTTCTTGGACCATTCCATTGCATAACAAATTTTGTTGCTAGTGAAACATTACTGACAAGTTAATACCGATTCTAATAAATTATTTTCAACAAAACCTGATAAAATTATGGAATATAGGCTTTCATAAAATGCGGAAAATGATAAGAAGCCAAACACTACTATCACAAACCTGACTCTAAAGAATATCCAATCATTTCGATGCGTTCAACTAACTTGTATGTGGCAAACGTCTGAAGAAATACGATTCGGTTCGATAAAGCTCTCGATAAATTGATAGAAGAAAAAACGTGGTGAAGAACTTAAAATAATACGAAGTCTGCTTGTTATCATTATCTGTTCTCATCGATTTCCATAAAGTCTGCTCTGTACCGTTCGTTGCACTCTACGATTTCCTGCAGTTGGCAATTGCCACGACTTGATGCACTGCTGTATAAATTCAATGGACATACCTGAGTGCGCTCACACACATAAGAATGGCCCATCCTTATACCCGATGGCATTTCGCGTCTTTACACGCCGAGTCGACTTCGTCCCTTCGTCGAAACGTACGTTCTCTATAAGACCAACTGTAACTCTATGAAAATTCGACAAACATTCGTCAAAAGAAGTCCATACGCGGCGAAGTCCCAAAACTTGCGTTACAATCGTTTATGTGGCATAGAATATCAAACGAACGAGAGTAGATGGTAAAATAATCATTTTTGGGTGCCGAATAATACGAATGGTGTATAGCAATGAATTATGACTGACAAGCGTATATATTAGAATCCTTACTTGGATAATATAATATCATAGTTCACAGCATGGAAGAGGTTGGAATTATTTTGACGAATTGTGTGCACTGAAACAGCAACGTTAAAAAACAAGAGTTTTCTTAGGAAAGTAATATTAATAGTGCAAACCAAATTGTTAAGGTGCGAGAAGGCAAGGTTTATGGCAGGGCAATTAACGACAGTCACGGAGTACGTGACTGTCTAGTTTTTCTGCAGATGTGCAAAGGGCGTATATAATTACGCCTAAAAGAAGACCCTGCCATAAACATCGCTGCACCAAGGCATGACTCGGCCTCGACACTTTCGGGTGTCCACGGCAACGACTCGCCACCTGGCAAGATATGGGAAATACCCCAAGCTCCGCCAGTGCGTAGCCCACCCCCAAGTTCCCCTGTGGAAAATCACCGTGCCCCTTCCTAAAGAACATCACGTCAAGGGCGTAATGGAAGGGGAGAACACGATGTCTTAAAACCAGAGGAACTTGGAGAATTGGGATAGTATAGATTAGCAAACAGACAGATAGAAAATAGAAACATAGAAACAGAGTATCAAACAGACAGTAAGAGTATTAGAAACCACGTAGAATAGAACAGATAGAAATCAGTCCAAGTACTGACAACGAACAACTACACCTACACCATATCTGTAACAGAACGATACAATAAAATAGTTAGTTATTGTATCAACCCGTGTCACAAGTAATTATTATTATCACGGTCCCAAGCCGTACAACTTGGGTGATCCTTCGAGCAAAATCTAGACGGCACCTTTGTGCAAATATCCAGGGAAGTTACGCCCCCTAACACAAATCAAAAACATCAGCTCCATTTTGTTAGAACAAATTCTCAGTCTGGATCTACGAATGAGCGACATAATAAGGTGACTCGTGACTGAATACAAATTTATTTTCAATTCAAAGGCACGAGAAAATGTGTAACCAGTGGCTTGAGTTCACGAATTTGACAAAACAGAAACATTTCACTTCTGAAATCAATGGAAAACTTGCTGAATCTCGTTGCGTGGATATCAGAATCATCTTTTTATGTGCACAGGATGGGAAGTGTGGTCATCCGCTTAATTACCGGCTATTAATTCAAGTGGTTGTGTCAATGGCTATAGCTATGTAGTGCACACTAAGAGGTTCATCCTAATATTGTCCTAGGCTGCTGTCATCGAGCAGCTATATCGTTGCTATGGGAGTGTGTGTCTGTTACATACGGTTTAACTACCGAACTGTGCGCCTATGCTTAGCCCGTAATTACTGTAATCAAACCCCACTGCCCAGATTGTTCAAGTTCAAAGGGCCGAATTGATAAGCATCTTTCCAATTGAACCACTTAACCATTCTGAATAAAATTCATCAAATCGTCGCAAACATCAACGAAATTTCTATCCTTCTTATATATATTATTGTTTACTGTAGATCTGTAACTTGGCGGTGCTGTAGGTATTAAGGGATTGTAGGGGATTTTGGAGGTTGAATCGAAGTACGTATTAGTAAAGGATTGGTTAAAATGGGTTGCATGGTTTTCAGATGTTTTCGATTGTATATGTCATTGATATTTTCCTTTTTTGAACGACTACCGTACGATTTCATAATCGAAAAAAAACACGGGCTGTACAAGAACACTTACAATTAGAATAAAACAAAAACGAATTATTGTTTATAGTTACAAATTATAATTATAGTTACAAATTCACCCAGCAGAGTCTGTGCGTTCAATCACATAAATATGCATATGTAATTGGAAAGTTTACAACTCGTGTAAGCTCCAGAGAAAAGAACGCCATTGAAGATGACGAATCGCATAAAAATCTTTCATCTTGACGCACCAGTTTCAGCGCAACCAGAAATTAAGCGACCTTTTCCACGATTTCCTACAAAGAACTGTAGCAACTAGAAAACCAGAACGAACCTCGTGGCAGCAATTCGAACGATGTTTCAACGGTTTTCATTGATGCGGTCCCTTTGCAAATAACAGGGAGGCAAAAAAAAACAAACAAAAATATGATGGAAATGAACAAGAAGAAAATCAAGCAAACAAGCCCCCCCCCCTCCGCCCACTCGTGGGAAATATCAATTTTCGTTGGAGGCACGAACCTCATGGAAAAGAAACGAAATGTTACCAACGTTGAGCCGCGCTGAAAATACCACCATCTATTTTATTCTGCAGTCAATGGCACTCGACACCTACTCACCGTACCTCTACATCCTGTTTCCCTTTTCGCAGGCATTGCATTAAAGCTGCCTAATGCCACTTGAGAAAGCGAATGGAGAGCAAAGGGAAACAAAATAGAAGAAGGTGAAGAGAAGTCGGGACCCACGTTCGATGAATCGATCCGGTTCAGATTTCTCAAGGGAATCACGGGACATGTGTGTAACCGGGAAAAACGCGAGGGAAAGAGCAGGGGTCACGAGAAATCGTCGAAGAGTTGGGGGTCCATCGCGTATAGTTTGTAATATTCGGGGCAGGCGTGCAGATTTACTGGTTAAGCGTTTCTCCCTGTAAAGGGTTGGCGATAAACTGCTTATTGCGGAAGTTCAGCGAAGCTGGCGAACTTTGGTCGCTTTTAAGCGCCCTGCGAACGCTGGAGTCTTGCAAATTAATTTTAATCACCGGTGATAATTTTGAGGCTGCTGCTGCATCAGCTTTGAAAGAGTATTGAATTAATGCTGGGCAAACAGCATTTTTGTTTCTTAGAATTTCTTTCGCGCCTGCTTGTGTTTCGTGTCAATTTTATGCTTGTGAATCTAAGCGTCCGATAACGATGGCAATTAGTCCCATAGAGAATTAATAATAAATTATCTGGTATCTTATTCTTGTTTCGTTCGAATAGCTGATATACCCTAACGACCGCAAGTTTGAAACCATCAGGCACTGATACAGAAAGATGGTCGATTAATAATTGTAAGTTGATTTAAATAAATATCGAAGTACAGTTAATTACTATCATTTTTTATTAAGTTAATTTCGACTCACTGAATAGCTGAATGGACAGTGCAGATCGTTCGATTAATATTATGGGAATTTCAGTCAACTGAATTTTGTTACTTTCTATTAAGTGTGCAAGATGAGAGCGCTGATAGACTTAAAAATAATTGGACATAAAAAATGATTGATGGCAACAGACGTTGCATAACTAATTCTAAAGTACATTTAACGATTCGAAAAATGAACGCGAGTACAGTTATTATCTCTGCAAGGATGGTAAAAAATTACTTGACCCACATAATATACCACGTCAACGGTTTTTACAATAATAAAAAACTACTCTCTTTATCCCAGGGTAAAAACAACACCCATTAGCCTTAGCAAACATTTAAAAGTTGTCGTAGCGGGGCATTAGAAAGAGCATCGGAAAAACTCCTATTATCTTACGAAAATTCTGTTTTACTTTACTTCAAATTGGTTTTCAATGGTACAGCATCCTGCAGTTTAAATGTTGTTTACATTCGAATATTATTAGTATAATATTTATGCATGTAATGTATAATGTACACTGTAATATTACTACAGTATAACAACGCGTGTGAGGTCGATGCATTTAGCTGTAAAACTACTTTTAAGGAAAGAAGATATGTATACGCAGTAATACTAAATTTGTCTCCCCCCCCCCCCCCCGTGGTATAGAATTCCCCGGGGGTGGAATTCAATAAGGGGTAGTATCTTGCCGTCTTCTGTCAAAACATTTCATCTCACGACGACAATCTCACCGATTTTTCTTCACCAAAAGTCATGGCCGCGGATTTCCTCGAGCTATGACAGACTTCGCGATAACTTCCACACGGAGTAGGGTTCCGAGGTAGAAATTAGATTGACTCAAATTGACGCCTACGTTTCTACGTGCGTCAATATAAATTGATGACGAGCAAATTGGATAATCGCCAGGAGCGTTCGATGAAAACCTTCAACTGGGTAGGAAGAATATTTCCCGCTTATGTAATTCTCACTCTTTCTATCTTTCTTTCCTTTTTCCCCAATTTCCCTACGTTTTATATACGTTACATATTCGTGCTAATGGCGGTGATCTATTTGGACGGGCAAAGACTTGCTTGGCGTAGCGTTTTGAGAGGATTAGGATGGTTGTTTCATCCGTTGGTAAAGATAGTAGCACAAGTAGAAAATTCTTATTTTACTGAAATTGTTGTCGCGGAGAAACACTTCCGTGAGTGCTGGCGAATGTTAATCTGCAAGTAGAGATTACTTTGTTCAATTTCTCCCTTTTTGCACGCTCAATTCGTGTATCTCACGATTAATATAGGAAATTATTCGGATTTTAGAAATTGTATTCTACAAACTGCTATAGGACGTATATACTTAAGTATTCGAAACATTCAGAAATTGTGAGTAGCAGTAAAACTGAATCGCGCGTGAAAGAAAAATGTTTGGAAGAATGAAAAAGAGCAAAAGTCTTATAACGTAAAGCTCATGTATAAATTTGTTTGAAATTGTTAATAATAATTTCCTTATATTAATAAGAAACGACAATTTATACTTTCGTGCGCTCATTATAGAAATTGTGTGTACAACATTTACCGAAAAATTACTTTAAATATCATCATAAAAGAATGGTTCAATCATATTATTCTTTGGATTTATCTTTTATATTTATTACCAAAAGCTTACAACGAGATAAATCGTTAGAATCGTGTTATCATACGAACAAAATCGAGAATAATTTGGTGCAAAAGCTTGGTTCAAAAGCACCCTGGGGCATATAAACAGTATAATATCCTATGTTCAAAAACAAAGACCATCTCAGAAACATCCTTAACGCTTCTCGATTCTCCTCTATAAAATTCTAATGAACATCCTGCCGACGTCTTTCAAATCCCATGCGCTCAATTTGTTCGGCATAGCATACCTTTACCTACCTCTACTTTCAACCCTCTACATATTAAAATTAAATCTCGTTAAAACATTGTATACACGGAACAAGAAAAACATTTTATAGAAAAATACGTAACAAGGTGCCACAGAAAAATTTTCATTGAACTTCGATCAATATTCTCAAGTCCCAAAATGCTGAATGAACAAAGCCGTCAAAGTTGAGATTGTAATCCACACTTTACTTACAGTTTTGTGATTATTGTAAAGAGTATAAAATAACTTATTCTGGTGACTAAATTGTTCATTACAAATAAAAGAAAGGGGGAGTAAGACACCTCTAGTTTACTTTCTTCAAAAATCGCGAGGATCAATATCCATTGGACACAAGTCTCCCTCAACATGCACAGCTTCTGTACCGGAAAAGTTGCCCCGTTTGTTTTGCACTTCGTCTCGTATAACACCTGTGAGGAATTCGAGATTCTTTGAAGGGAAAGATGCAACATTGCTCGGTAGATCGTTTGATATACAAACGACAGCGTGGGCTGTTTAAAGGGAACCTCGATCGATCATTCCAAAATGATAGTCGTGCACCACGAGATACACGAAACGCTTTGACTTGACACTTTGCAAATGAGATGTCACGTGGTCACTGCATTTCTCCTCCCTTTTCCTATCTTTTTTCCCTCCTTTTTTAATCTTTGCCTGGCGTACTCTGCTTATCGATTGCCGATTGAGTTTGTCCATGCGTGACAAACTCTCTACAGAGAAGTACAGAATCCAACATTTCCTGTTTGACAGTGAAGTCGGTCGCGGATTCAGTGGTATAGCACTAAAAGGAGCTCGACGATAAATCACTTCGTCGAATTCCTTGTAGAGCTTGTAAAGCTCTTAAGTGTCGCATGGCGTTTGAAAGCATCACGCGGCAGAATGACAAGAATAAGAATAATTGTAGGGTCCCATTCGCCAGTATTATTTGTTTGTTTGTTTTTTCAAATAGCGCACTTGAAACGTCGCGATTTAGGGTTTTAATCGGTGTTCGGTTATTATTTGATTCTTACAATAATTTAAATTTAAAGCGGTATAATTTGAATTGCAACTTACGATTTTATATTAATTGATTCTATTAATCATAGAGATTCTCCCGTGGAGGAAAATATATATTTCTCTTAGGCAGCAAGATCTTTTACTGTTAAATTAAAAATGAAAAAATCATATTAACCTGAACGTATACAGAACTTTATACCGTTCATGTAACCAATTTTGTATCTATGGTATGTAGTTTGTATCGGAAATAATACGATTAAATGAAACAAATCCAAATTTGTTTACTTGCATGAGGACAACTTCACGAATATAATTTCATACGCTCGTACAACCACTCACATTCACATTCGCTTCCTTAAAACTTTCTACGTTACTCGTTCCTTTAAAAACCAGTTTAAGAAGCAATCAAAAGGACACGACAACTTATGTAACGTAATAACACGTACAGTTATTGAAGTAGTTGAATATTGCACATCTTGCATCGTACATACGTCCGGACGCGTCCGGACAATCTCCGCGAACCTACTGTCCAAAGTTACTAATGCTTAACAAACACATACAATTTTGTTTTCTATGCGAATCTAAGGTCATACGAATAAATTGTCCCTCAATTACGTTATGCAATAGATCAAATTAAAAAAAGAAGTAATGCAATTGGACAGAAAATTGGAGTACACACGAACGTCCGTGTAACAAGGGGGACAATCTTTGAACTTCTGATCAATTGGTTCGTGAACGTAATGGCAAACTATATGATTGTATTATTTTGCATATATGTAGGTGCTCGTGACAGCGACAGCGATGAGAAGAGTGATGTGGACACCCTTCTTGTGCTACCACCAGAAGACAGAGAACGTCTGATCTTGCCGCTTGGACTTCCACGATTGGACTTTGACGAAAGCGATGAGAATCCATCATGGAATTGGCCCACGTTGGTCAGACCGAACTTCATGGACGGGTGGTACAGCAGCATACAAGGTAAGTGAGAGAAAAATAGTCTTCAGACGATAATATTATATCTGCCATGTGTATCTTTCTCGAGAGAATGATATCCTTAACTTAATTGCTTGAAATAGGGAGAGGCTGGAAAGGTTCGATGCAGCTTTGTATCTTCCAACTAAAAACTCCTTTGTTCATTAATTGGAAAATGTAAATCTGTGCCAAGCCCTCCACGTATCGGGCCTCGCCAGTAATATTTAAGTGTCTATCGTAACTGACTGTTACGATACGTCGTGATTATGCACTTTCTCAATACAGAGAAATACTTGAATCTACTATTATTATACTGAAAATATGTAGTGAAAGATGAATTTAATTCCACATTTCTCTCGTAATCAGCCAAACATTATCTTAAACTCTCGAAAGTGTTCTACAATATATTTTGTATACTTGCGTTTCCAAAAAGTAGTTAGCAGTTCAATTTTTATTGGGATGGTTTTAGTTACCCTTCTTCTTATAATGAAAATTATAAACATTTACCTGGTCACTATTTTGCTACCAAATTATAATTCTTGCGATCGATTTCAAATTTCTTCAATTAACAAAAATTGTTTGTGCTTGTTTGTAAGTTCAAGCATATCTCATAATTCTAGGTAGATTCGTGTTCACAAAATTCAATTATTTACATCCGTCCACAACCGTCCCTATAGGAAATTGATGTTTATCTTGCCACAAAAGTAGGTACGAGATAGGTCAAATGACCCGAGGACCTAACAGTTACAATCGTAACGAAACTTTCGTAATCGATAATGTATATCGATGGCCAAAATCAATCGTAAATGATAGTTATTTGTAGCCAAAGTTATTTAAATTAACCTATTTTTTCCTTTTAGTTGGCAGATTTATAACATAGTCAAAAGTAACGCTGTGTTTCTGAGCAATAAGTTTTAACGCTATGTTGTCACACATTTTTAAAATAAATAAACGAAGTAATTTGTTTAAATATCTCAAGTTTAGATGAGTATCGTATAGTAATATTACCTATAACCTTCAATTAGAATCAGTAAATGAATCAACGTGTAAAATATGAAGTAATGCCTACTTAATTTTCAATCTGGCCCACTCACAGTGGTCATTAAAGATATCGAAGTGAAATTTGGTGTGCAAAATATTAACACGTAATCATTTTGAATGTAAAACTTTATTTTATTTAACTTATTGTCACTCTACAATTTGAATGGTGTATAATGGAGTATAGTTTATGTTTATTTAATAGCTGTTTTTAAAAAAGTGTCGCGGGGTCCCGAGGATGAATGCAACTACGCACGCATACGCGCAGCGAGGCAAACGGCTTTAAACAATAGTAATTTGTGAAGTAGGGCGAACTATGGACTAATTCTTGCCGAATTAAATAGGAGAAAGTGTGTTGGAAATATTCCACTTTGTTAGATGGTGGGACTTTTTGGGACTTCAAATATATTCCACTGTAACATTTTTAAGACATTACGAATAGTAGATTTTAATTGACAGCGGTAATTTGTAACTTAAAGATACACTTTTGATTAAAAAAATATTAAAAAGAATCGTAGGAGCATTTTAAAAAAGACAAGCAATTTTTCCCATGAAAAATGCTATCTTTAAAACTTCCAACTCTGACTGTCTGTTGCTGTTAGGTTTGTTAAGGTTGGCGTCGCGAATCAAACCTGTTTCGGGCACCTAATAGACTCGTAGCCGCGCGATCGGAATGACCACACGCGTGCCGCTTAGGCCACCGCAGAAACGCGATCGCGGTTCAACAAGCACAAACATAAAATTACACGGATTCGCGAGCGGCCCTGTCCATGTCCGCTTACATGCGGTTTGTCAAACGTAACTTCCGGTAGCCCCGTTGCTCCCATAATACCGGGGCGCAATCGGCGTGTATACAGTAGACCGATTGTCCTTTCCCGCGGTGATATACGCGTTTCGTTTGTGTGCAATCGTGGAAGTATCGACGTCCGTCGTCGCAAATTTCTCGAATTTCCGACGCTTTATTGCGACTCACGTGCGCAAATGTGCATACGTCCGCGTGAAATCGCGTTTTATCGTCGTTTTACGATAACGTCCAAGGAATACCGTTCGCTGACGACGCGAAAACTAGATAACGGAGGTTAACGATGATTAATTGCGCATTGGAAATGTAATTATTTTATATTTTCAAACTGTTTCTTTTAATGCAACGTGTATTTTAGTGTCCCTTACTATAATACCCATGGAAATGTATACAGCTGTATTGTGATTCCACAATATATGGAGCACTGATGTCGGAGATTCTTTGAACTTTTATACAAAGGTATTAATTCAATGGCCGAGACATTTAATGTTATTTTACAGTGTCCCTAAGTCTACCCATAATTTCGCGTGCTATGGGGAGGAAACGTATCGTCAAACTAATGTTGAAAATTATTTACGAATATGTTACATACATTTTGCTAAAATTTGTAAAGTTACAGTACGCAATTAATTGAATTATTCTTAATATCTGAAATCCCCGATGTTTCAATCACGTCCATTAATTGATACAAATTTCGAAGAACGCAACGAGTTTCCAACGTCACTTTTGCGTTCAATGTTGAAACTGTTCTTGAACGTGAAATATGATAGCAGTCCCAAAGTTACCTTTGGGAGGAAATATTGCAAAAGTTTCAAAGTTATTTTTCAGTATAACGTAACAGTTTAAAAATTGCTTCTACATTAAGCAGCTAAGTTACTTCAGAATGTATGAGCATAAACAAACGTTCCCTTCGTCCAAGGACTTGGAATAATATTGTAGCAACGCCTGTGAAAGCTGTTTATTCTACTCTGCGCAATTAGATGTCCTATAATTCTTAATTGCTAACAGTATAAAATTATTGTGTTCTATATCTGATGGCGCCGACAAAGAGTGAGGGAATTTTGTAAGAATTGCCCAAATAATATTATTCAAGTGTTTAATAAAGGCAAAAAAGTCACTTTGTGACACGAGCAATTAACAAAACCATTATTTTAGGTAGAGGAAGTAATCGGTATATAAAACAGTTTGGTAATGTAAGTAATATTATACATATGTAGGATTATTTTCCAAGGGAAATTATGATTGCCTTTTTCTTTCAAATAAAATTACTTTATTGCTCAATATCTTTTAACTTTTCTCTTTCACGGCACAATATACTTTATCTCAACAATACTCGCACAACAAATCTCACTCGACTCCGCCTCAACTCTGACTCGCCCACAAATCATCCACTCCATATATGTGTATTCTTTGACGCAGTTTCCCTCCCATTCTATTCATCATTCGTTTTCGCTCATTTGAACCCACACCGACACACACACTCTTACCACGTGTCACAGTTCGACCACGGGTCACCATGCATCCTAGGCATCACGTGCATACCCCGAAACCATTCGCTCTATCCTCGAGATAAACATCACTCGGTCCGCATTCGACGTTTCGGCCAAACCTCTTCATTCACACTTCGCACCACATTCGATACTTCCCTTCACACGATTCATACCATTTCCACGAATTCCTGCATCCCACACACAGAATAACAACATACAAAATTTGCACACAATTTTTACAGCTTTTCGAACAAGATATCAAATAACCCAAATCCGAATCGTTGTAGTTAACCCGCGCTTAAACTTCCATCAAAGTTTCTTATTGCTGTCTTATCATTCACGTTAGCCGCTTCGCCATAGTGGCCCACGAAATTGTCGCTTTCCATTCCAAAAATGAAGCAATTTGTGGCTAAAAGTTAACTAATTTCTACTAAAAACGCCAATCCATCTAACACAGGAGAATATCGAAGTTCGGTTTCATAGCAGCTCCAACTGTAAGTCGAAGTTGACCAATTGACACGGGAGGCACAGTTGTAAAACATGATGACGTGAAATCGATGTAATTATAGAATTATATCGGCGATAAAGAAGCCGGTGGTTCGGGCTACACTAATGAAAGCAATTAGCAGAAATTACCGTCCTAATTAGCTGGTCGCAAATACTGCAGTATCGCGGAAACTGCGGAACCTTCCGTTCATTCCTTTCCTTCCTTTCCGCCGTGCAACTTTTGTTTTATTTCGCTTTCTACCCTCCCCCCTTTTTGCATTTCGCCCCATACCCTCTTTCGCTTTGAACAGAAAATTGATTTTATAGTCTTCGAGGCGGGCATCCATAATTCGTTTCTGGCTCCATGCGCTTCTGCTTCATCCGTTCGCATTCCTCGGGCAATTTCATGAATTGCCAGAGAAGAATTCATAGAGAAAAAAGGATATTGTGTACGGTGGGAAACGGATCGGTAGAAACGTGGAATGAAAACGAGGAAGGATGGAAGGGTAGAATGAAAATAAAGATGGCATATGGGGAGAAAAAAGTAACAACGAAGAAGAATCACAGAGAAGATTGATGACATTATCGCGTGGAATTCGCAATAGAGCGGCGTTTAAGCGTAGTCGCCGTTCTAAAAAACATGCATGTCTCTTACATATGCGAACCGCATTCAAATATACAGTAGTTCACGAAAGAAATATTTTCTGCATCATAGTATTTTTCTTTCTAATATTACACTTATTTGATAATTAATTATACGAGTTATAAGATGTAAAATATTACTAGCCCACATAAATCAGAAGATGTTAAATATTCCAAGCTTTTATTAAACGAATACTGCAATACTTTCGGTGCATAGCCGAGATACACTCGGAAAATCAGGGAAAGGAAAAGTGTATCGCACGGCAAGAAACTGCATTAATTATACGCTTTATTACGAAGTAATAAGGTACACGTGTTCAAGAATGAGAAATATAATATTTATGTATCAGGAATGAAGCCGTTCGCCAGTAAAGTAGTTATCTGAAATAGTATTAACTTTACTAGATTCTGCATCAACAAGCAGAAAACACAATTGTAACTGCATAATATCTATGCTTCAATATTTTCGACGCATCATGTGCACGATGAACGGCGTGAAAAAGATAAATCCAAGCTGGTAAATAAAATTCCATCGTTTGATCTACGAGTGCAGTGGGTAAAGGTCGCCGTGGATAAAGGGATATAAGTCCACTTAATATTATAGCCTGACTGATGCTCGATGAAAATGATTCGTGTGAATAATATTGTCTACGGAGAAACGTAGGAAAAATATTTCCCAGGAATTCTTGCACGTCGACCAGTTTCCTCGACAAATGAAATTCTTTTCCTTTCTCGAAATATTTCATTCGGCACTGGCGGCTGCGGAATTAAAGATCCGTCCCAAATTGCATTTTTTACATGTATATATTTTCCTTTTAACTAAGAGGAATTCCAACGCCAGCGTTGGAAGGACAAAGAGGGAAAACGATTTTTGTCATTATTTTCCCGGGATATATTGCTAGGGGGATTCTGTAAAAAAAAAGGAGTAAATAAACGGTAACCGTTATGAGACCAAAGTAAACGCTGGTACGTGAACACAATCCAATTGTAATGCAGAACTGTTTCGAACTGCTGCCTGATTTTCAAGACACTCTAAAAGATATTCATTATTACTTTCAACACGTTAGTCACGGACCTTAATGTCGTTTCGTGAAATTGCAATAACCATATTTCACGATCGTGGAGGATGGAGAATTTATAGAATCTTGCAATATATTGGACACTGAGTAAGAAAGATGTTAGCTAATTTTGTGAAACTAACTAATTGTAAGAGGGAGAGTATTGCAGGCATCTCTGCCTTTTTGAATGATTAATTGCCCGATCGCAGTGAATCATTCATTTTTCACGATAATTTTCCTCCAACAGTTTGATTATTATGCCCTATCTCCGGTTTTTCGAAACTGAATGATGGCAAAATGTTTCACAATATTTTCACGTTACAGAAATAAGTAAATCGCCTTCATTGTTCGCTTTGAAGTGTACAGGTTGAATGAGTTCTCGATTCTATTTGATGTGTACTGTTTGACTATATTCTTCATTCCGCCTGCCGGTGTGATGTTTCGAAAAGTGTAACCTATGCTAAAATACTATTGGTTATTTCTAATTTGTAACGGAGTGGAAATGGGGTTTCTGATTGGTCGTTGATAGGGATAGGAATGGTAGCGGAGGGAGTGCTAGGATTTTTAGAGAAGGAGGTAATATATGATTTGCAAAAATGTCGTGTAGGAAATAAAAAAAGGTACGAGGATTGCTATGGTTATTTTGCCAGATGCGTTTTGGGAAATTCCGTGTTTCTGCGGGTATGCGACCTGCGGGCGTGAACGGTGGAAGGTCAGATATCTAACAATTATAATGATCGAATACCGTATCACAGCGGTAACCAAATGATTGAAAGATATAGATATAGGAATTGAAAGAGAAAGTCTAATTTTTAACTTAAGATTGGGAATGCAAATTTTATCATTCAATAAATATATGTCAGAAATAATATAATAATTTCTATAAGATTGTCAGGTTTACTAAAAGAATGCTTATTCGCTGGAGGTTCTGGGGTAAGTGCCATGGGGTTCGTCACAGTCCTCTTACAAAGTCTCTATCTCTTGTATATAATAAACCATCCCTCGGCACCCGATAGCTAGAAGACCCAAGGTGGTCGCCAACCATCGCCTGCCGGCAGTTTGATTCCATTCATTCACTTCCAAGACGTGCAATGACAATGTCAATCCTCGGACATTCCTAGAACACTCTTCGACCACGTGTAATACTGCGTCCCCATCATAAATGATCCACAGGGGGCGTAGTACCTCGCCACCCGATTCTATTCCATTCTTTAAAAATACGCTGTCGCTAACATATAAACATTAAATCTTTTTTGGATATTACCTGACCTTCGTATTAAATCGTCGTCCTTATTCTTCTATGTATCACGTACGTTACTTACGTTGCCTTTCACACGTGCTATGCACTTCCTTTGTTACTTGAATTTCAACAATTTCAAAAGTGGAGTTAAATTCGCGAAATGAACGTGTTAGAAATCATAGATAGAAATTTCCGTTGCCTCGATTGTATATTTAATGCCTTGTAAATATTTCACCAGTGCTTCTCCAATTTTTCAATTTAAATTTATCTTAGTTTTGTCAAACACGCTCGCTCGATTCGTTAAATATCTTTTATGCATAATGTAAAAATATAAAGCAAAGTGCAGCTGTTACTTTTTTTTGTTTAAATAAAATAGACTGCGCAGGGCACAATGGGCGAAATTTGTTTTACCAACCCCCTGCTAGGTTTATAGTATATGTATATTAATCCTGACAGACATTTGTATACTGTTTTTGGATGACCAGCCCTTAAGTCACCGATAAGGCGTAAGCTCTGCGGATCCTGGCCTAGTCAGAGTCAATATTATTCACTAACGTGGTAGTCAGCAGCAATATGACTGTACTGGCAAGGGCCAGACTCCGCGTTGGCTAAAATCAGCTTTTCCCCCTAAACATCATAATATATATAATAGCTGAATATCAATTGTACACAGAGTATATTTTGGACACGACGCATACCATCACTCTGTCGCGCAAACTCATCACTTATATAAGACTTATATGTAGGATTATTTTTCAGGGGAAATTATGATTGCCTTTACTTTCTCGTAAAATTACTTTATTATTCAATAACTCTTAATTACTCTCTCTCACAACACAATATATACTATCTCACGAATGCTCTCGCTACAATTCTCGCTCGACACCGCTTCAACGCTCACACGACTCCACCTCAACTCTGCCCTCGCACGCATCATCCACTGCATATATTCTTTCATGCATTTTCCCTCTCATTCTATTCACCATTCGATCTCACTCATTAAGGCCCACAACGACACACACACTCTTACCACGTGTCACAGTTCGACCACGGGTCACCATACATACTAGACTCCACGTGCATTCCCCGAAACCATCCACTCTATCCTCGAGATAAACATTCACTCGGTCCGCATTCGACGTTTCGACTAACACTCTTCATTCACACTTCGCGCAACACTCGATACTTCCTTCACACGATTCATACAAAGCTCTCTCATACCATTTCCACGAATTCTTGCATCCCACATATATATATAAAACCTCTTTGCGAAAGTAATTGTTGCACACGATTTCGTTTACCCCGGAATCCAACACTGTTTTCCATTGTTATCCAAAATTAAGGAGGAGCATAAAAGCAGACGCATCAAACAACTGTAAGAGAAATATAGACTAATACTCGAATCGAAGTCTCGATTAGGTATTAGAATAATTGCGTAGGCGTGTATATATTAACAAGGTATTCCGTTTATTAAAACTGTGCTCTCTCGACCGTAGTCTATACAAGAATGCTTTCCTTTGGCAAAAGCGTCGGTCGTGAGGACGCCTACGTCACCATGGCCCTTTTTAACCATTTTAGGGTTCGCCCCGAAAGAAAGCTACGCTAGACAAAGACAGCATGCATCGACGAAATGCACATGACCCGCCTCGGCCGTTCCTGTACCTCGAATATTCTAACACAACTGTAGTCTCCGATAAAACTACGACAGTCCTCATAACCATTTCAATTATATAGAATTGTAATTAATACTAATTAAACCCCGTTTATACTATACTATACATTACATTACAAGTTGAATGCCATTCAAATGAATCATTGTACTTGATCATTCCTAAAAACCGAAACTGCATATAATCCGCGTTCAAACTGCCTCTGCGACAATAAATTATACAAAGCAAACAAAACATAAACTAAAGAAAAAAGAGCTCCGCTTAGTAATCGCGTTCCGGTTATCACGCGTTTCGTGACAGAAAACGTCGTCATTTATCCCGTTTCCAAGAAGAGCCAACAACGAGATCGCCGAGGTAGAAACCGACGATTATCTGTATCCTGCTGGTTGCGTAAACCTTGCAAAATGCAGAACCACTCGCGATTCAGTTTCCAAAGGTCGGCTCCGTCGCTCCAAGGTCGGTCATCGTAAACGAAGTTTATTCGACTGACGATCACTTTCACCGCCGAAAGGCCTCCAGCGATTTCTGCGTCGGTGTCTGCGCAAAGGTGCAGAAACGGTACGGTGAGATAAAAGGGAACGAATAAGCGTGGAATAATTGCTCGGGCCGATTGTTGTAATTCATTAGACGAGAGGCAAGCGGTGAATGTGCAGCAATTTTCGGTAATCGTCGATTGCACGGCACGATGAGTCGTTATTCAGGTCCACGTTACGTATCCGCTGCCAGCCAGAGTGGAAGAAAGAGTCTTCGGGATTAAAAGTTGCACTGCTGGAGTGTGGAAGAGGGGAATAGGGGTGGCTGGAAAGCGGAGCCGTGGTTAAAGAGGAGAGAAGATTTACGCACGAAAAGAGAAACTGTGCAGAGGAAGAAGAAATGAGAGGAGTCGAGATGTACGGGGTGTTTCTGAAGAGCAAGAGAACGCTGCTTTGCTATGGTGGAACAGCGTGGGGAAAATGTTTTTGGTAAATATTGTTTCATATCCAAGTTGGAGGGATGAAAAGTAGGGTGGCAAACGGAAGCGTGTGCTGCCTATGTACTCGGGGTACACTTGTTCGGAGATTACTAATGGGTTCGAGTGAAAAGGTTGACGGTGGTGACGGTGAGAATATTCTTATTATTTGCAATTATTTGAAATTATTGCTTTCGTTCTTCTTCTTCTTTATGCCCGATTGAGGGAAAAGTGGTTGATATATTAATTAGCTGAACTGGGCGTAAATGGAAGAACCAATTCATAACTTACACTGGGAGGGCATGGAAACTGTGTTGTAACAGTGATCAGTTTAAAATGACCAAAGTGGAGAACGCAACGCTAACGAATGTGAAGCAAACTTTTAAGCCGAATTATTTCCACGATAAGTACAAAGGAGGATGTTAACGATGACAGAAATGGGAGATAGAAGGGACGCGATACCATGAGATCTGGTGTTTATGTCAATATCCTGCCCGTTCATGCGTGAGCATTATTCGAAAGGCAGGGAAAAAAGCCTGTAACTCCACATTCATTGCATTCATTGCATCCAGAAATCCCGGTCACGGAGCCTCACTTATGATCGCCTGTGCCACGTGTCATATTTGACAAACGAATTCGATTGTACAATGCCGGAATACCCGGAATGGTAATATGGAAATGTCGGATTTTATACGCGGCAATGAAGCGTTTTGTTGCCGTTGAACAGGGCCGCGAAATTCGAACGATCGAAGAAGAGAATCCGGTCGAATCGGAACTGTCGCCGGCAACCGAATACATAATTCGATGCCTTCGGGACACCAGTTTTTAGCGTGTCCACTAACCGGGCCCATTCGTTTCGATTAGCAGAACTGGTTCCCCGAATCGCGCCTGCTGTACGGAACGCTGAATGCGAAATTTTCCAACATTTATTACCATGTTGACTGTATTTTTAATCGTTTCTCTTTCTAATTTGTTGCTTCCTCCGACGATTCGGTTAAATTGCAGTACGATAGGATTTCGACACTTCGATTTCTCGCGTTTCGAATATATTAAATGTGGGTAGTGCGAGAACGTACGCAAGGCGAATTGAAATTTGCGACAACATTCCCTCTTTTTTTCTCCTTGGGGGGGGGGGGGGGGGGGGATAGAGTCAAAAATAATAACAGCTTCAATCGCATATGTGAATTTCGTGTGCACGGTTGCGCGTAAAACATTAATTAATGCATTTGTTACAAAATCGTATTTATCACGGTTGCAAGATTAAAACGAACTCGACGAGACTTACGCTGGCGGCAAATTTTATGCAGAAAATAGCAACCTTCGACTAAAAATGGTTCAGGGTAGAATCCGTCTTCTTTCAGATGTTGCAACGTGCAAGGTTTAAGGATCCTGAGAGCGGTGTCAGGGTCTCGTTTTACCGGTTTTTTGATACCATTCGCTTGTTCTTGCATAATTGGATGCAGCTCTCCTGTCGACCAAGGTGAAATTATTAAGCTATCCGCAGAATCGTTGCTGGAAACCAAAACGGAGGTATAATTAACTGAACGAATAACGGACTTTGTTTTTACTTTTATTGCGGAGATTTGTAGCAATCCATTAGATAGATTCAAACTTATGGCTTATCAAGTTAATTATAATTTACACCGAAAACGTAGCATATCGTGTACGTAGTATTGGCATCTCGAGGCAAGGTATTCAATTTAATCAATTGTGGTGCGTTGTACTTCATTCGATTGAAAACACAGTTGTGTATTGAGAAGAATCGGGAGAATTGAAATGGTATTGTGTGCAAATTAATCGTAATTTGGAAATACTGAACAAGTTTAGAAATATCATTATTTTGAAATATTATCAAATATTTTGTTTAATGGAACTTTTTAATATTGTGCGCAATGAATGTAATTATCAAATAATTTGTGGAGTTCCATTGCGTTACTAATTTTATTGTGCGTACTATGATAATTTCTCTCTAATTGGAATATAACGATTTTTTTGTGGCAAAAGAAGTCTAGCTAATCAGAAATCAGAAAGCTAAGTGCATCTGATTATATGTATGTATCTTCCAACTTAATTTTTGAATTTCACCAAGCGAACACCACAAACATGACAGAAAATAATTTTGTATCAACTAAAACCGAAAACAAAATACCATACTACAATAAACAACGCTCACTAATGCAACGATTGATATGAACGAACGAGAGAACCATAAACAAATTCATAGCCATTAGACATTGACATTAAATCAGATATGAAACATTGAATGAAAAAGGGAACTGTAATTATACCGTTTATTTTACTACACAGTTAAGTAACAACCAATTAAAGAACAAAAATTAGTTGTGAAAAAAAATTGTAACAGAAGCATACTTAATTAAAAAGTTTTAACTGCAATATACTAAATAAATCGAGCTTAGAACTTGGTCACCTAACACTTTACCTTGTCACTTTTTTTGTTTAATTAAGTTTAACACTGCCCGATTCCTCGTTCATGTTGTTGCCGCGGTACGGTCTTATCGGTGAGTTTCAACATTTTTCGAAGTATGTTAATGGTCGAATCGTCGGCAGTTCTCTACGATTATACGCAACTCCGATAAAGCGTTATTGCACTCGTGACTGGCCGTACGGAAAAGTGAAATCGCGGTCACAGGCAGGGTCGTGGAGCAACGCTAAATCGATTATCGAGGAAATTACCGTAATATCGTTGATGTTGGATCGCCGCTCATTAAGGCGAGAATAAATTCCCATTTAAGGGAAGTTATTGTAATAGCCGAAATAGACAAAAAAGAACGAAAGGGGCTTTACTCCATTTGTTATTTTCCTATTGAAAAATACTTCTTGTCCTTCCAAAAAATGTCAACTATTTCACAAAAGATATTGACTCTCGTGAGACCACTAAACATAGCCCTTACGTGAAACAGAAACAATACGTTTCGCATTATTTGTCCAGTTAAGAAACAAAAGAAGTAGGAAAAAGTATTCTTTCTCATTTCATCTCGGAGAAACTTAATTTACCACGTTAGAAATCTCAAGAATACACGACAAGAAACTGTATCTCTGTCTTTGATACATTTAACGAAATTAACTGGTGTACGGGCCATTAGGAAATGGAACGGCAGATAATTGTATCCAATCTCTGGCTGGGAAAATAATTGCAAGCAATTATGAAATGTCTTTGTATCTTTTGGCAAGGAACTACCGCGTCATGTTTATGATATATATACTTCGGCGACTGATAACATTTCTGTTTCCTTATCGATTTATAGATTTTTCTATGCAAACGGGCACATTGTCGAACAATAGTCTCGAATATAGCGTGTATTCTAATTGAGATTTCGTGTAGTAATAACCAATCGATATGATCGTTTATTTTCTTTTCCAGTTCAAACGTAATAAAATATGCGAAATTTATCGACTTGGCCATCGAGTATGCACATATATCCATGGCCGCAATTTGAGCACAAATTATTGTTACATTGTTAAGATACAAACGATCAGTTGAAATGTCAGTCTTTATATAATACAGATGGCATATCTCTCGTTTAGAATCAGAAAACGACTCATATTCCTTTCATCTTTATTGATAACTAACGATTCTGCATATTTAAATAAATAAAATTAATATGCATCGGTGGGGCACTAATTGTGCAGAAAATAATTGTCTCGTGCAGTCCGACAGACTCATTTGTAAATACGTACATGTTAGATTTATTTTATAACTTCAAACTACCGGGGTTAAAAGGCGACCGTTCCAAGGTTCTGGGGTAAGTGCTATGGGGTTCATCACAGTCCTCTTACCAGAAGGCATTGCCTTCCCCACTCCGTGGCCAGATCCTAGAGGAACAGAGTCCCTATTCAGTAACAATACGGCGTCGGGCCGCTTGTCCATTCTGATCATTCTCTCTCCTTTTTTAAACAGTACACCCTTCGACACTCGATAACTGAAAGACCCAATGTAGTCAGCAGTTATCGCCCGCCAATAGGATGTTTGGACCCATTCATACAATCTCTAGACCTGCCATAAATTAGTCAATCCTAGGACATCCGATAGCTGAGTGGCGACGAGCCACCAGCAATCGTCTGCCGCCCAGATTGCATATCCTCACAACAACCTCACCGAACGCCCGCAACCTAAGACCCTAATATAAATTATACCCTAAATGAATAGTATTCCGTCAAACAGCCATATTCCTTTCTTTAAAAATAATCTGACGCTAACATACATATTCGTGTGAATCAAAGTGTAATTCTCAGAACTCATGTTGTGTTCGGTGGTGGTTTTGCATCAATAATACCTTTTTACTTGAAACTTTCGAAACTTAAATCCGGTAGACTGTAGTTATATTAACAATTTTTTTAACAGAAAAGTTATACCAATCAGGATCTTTAAAAGGGTTACAAAGTACAACAGAAAATATCTTACAAATGATTAAATATACTAGAACCAATAATTATTTTGTAAAATATTATGTGCATGTACTATTTCAGCATTGTTATATGCATACGTGTCTAAGAACTTAATCTTGGAATTTCAACAAATAAATTTCAAAATTTCAAGAAGGTAGCTTAAAATAATTATGTACGAACGAAACATAAAAATAAAAACATCGTACAATACCCAACAATTAGTACAAAGGAATAATAATTCATTTACGAAATATACCTGTTAACTATAGCATTGGTGACCAATGAAAAAAATAATATTCCATTACTGGGACGATTAAAACAATAAGAAGGCCATTCTGTGTTCAAAGTAAGGGGTGTCAAACTACCTTGTAAGCCTGAAATCTCGTAGAAAGTTCTGTGATTTCGATTTCGAATATAATATGAATGCTCTCTAACTCGTAGAACATGCCACACAGAGAATCCATAAAACCTAGCACAGCTTTACTTGAAATGGCAAAATTCGATACATACCATTTTGAACTCGATACTGGCCTGTAATCCGATAGAAACTACATTGGACCCTTAAAATATTTTCGAATAACTCGAATTCTCAGAATGCCACAGTGTCAAGTGGCTGCATATAAAACGAGCCATTTCTCGGTCTTGCAAAATTGAACAAATTTTCGTGGTTAAATGTAATAGGAAGGCTATAATACTTATATGATTTTAGACCTCGAAATTAAACAAATACAACACTGCCGATGGTTTCTCTACTGTTTTATTTTATGACAATAAATAGTGTTGGATGTGAATCACGAATAATAGTTAAAGATAACACTTATTATACCAATTTAATATACCTTTTACCATTCTTTATTGGTTCGATAAATTAAAATCAGAAAGTATAAAAAAAGATGCCTCCGTAGACATTCACGAATCCAAATACAGACCTTTTCAAATGAAGGTGCAAATATCCCTGTTTTAAGATAGCCAAAGTTCTACCAATTTATTGGATCTTACATTAATTCATTTTATTTCAATGAAATGCCTACATTAATCAAATATTATCCACAATACCGTAGACCTTAGTGATTTAATATTAACGCAGATTCTCTTGAATTCGTGTAATACAATTGTGGCAACTTCTGTTTGGTTGAGTGTAATAGTATGGTTTTCATTTATATAGCATTATCACTTTGCATAGAGATAAATTGACGAAACCCTCTTCTCAACTACCAAGGAGAAATTGAAGTCGGATTAGGTGCACACGGCTCACCAGATTCGTGTGCTTTGTCAAACAATGTCTTCAATTTCTGTGATTCACAAGTTCTACGAGTATCTGATCAATTTATCTAGATTCTACAGTTCACAATTTTACATAGTTGACTTGTACGAACCGTCTCACAATCTATTCTACTCGTAAAGGGTCTCCATTGTGGCATTTCGAAGACGTTCTCATTAGATTTGATTGTGTGCCAAATGAATTATCTCGTTTTTCACACGTTTCGACCTGATCACTACTATTGGGAAACTATGTTAGAAACTTAATTTTTATGTAGAAGAAATCACTAATACTCGAATCGAAGTCTCGATTAGGTATTAGAATAATTGCGTAGGCGTGTATACATATATTAACAAGCTATTCCCTTTATTAATACTGTGCTCTAGCAACCGTAGTCTATACAGGAATGCCTTCCTTCGGTAAAAGCGTCGGTCCTGAGGACGCCTACGTCACCATGGCCTTTTTTAACCATTTTAGGGTTCGCCCCGAAAGAAAGCTACGCTAGACAAAGACAGCGTGCATCGGCGAAATGCACATGGCCCGCCTCGGCCGTTCCTGTACCTCGAATATTCTCTCAATTTATAATAGTTGAAAAGAAATGCTGTAACAAACAATGAAATAGTTTCTTATGCCTCATAAAAAGATGCAATGAAATTGATAAAAATTTGTTGTTCACATAAATAAGTGCAATTAGTAATTCATAGTAGTGTTTTATCAGAGTATATATATACTCCTTGCATTACCTGTGCAATGGGGGCTCCAATTTGCGTTTCGTAGGTGCAATACGATACACACAAAGTTCCAGGATTTACTGGTTACCTTTGTCGAATTTCAACGATCCAGAGTTAATCTTTATTGCGTTCTACGAGTCCTTAATAATCTCTATGGGACTGCACCAGTCCAAGATGATTTGTAACGCTTGTCCACTCGTGTCACCTGGTCTACATCATACCTTACAGACTGGAGGTGAACTTTATTGTTCCTCATATGTTCGGTTTGTTCTGCATTGCGTACCACAAGTTCATGGTAGACTGTGATAATCTGGAGTCCCGTTCCACAAAATTCGAAAGAGTGAACATATTTGTAAATATGTTGTAATACTGCAAATTCTCCAGAAAATGCAAGAAATTAAATATATATTTTAGTTCGTTTTCAAAAATCGTTATTGTGCTATGAATACATTCAGACATTTTACAAAACATTTTATATCTCGCAACCAAATTGTATTTCTGTAACGTAATTATTATTGTAACACGAATATTATTAATCAATAAGACCATTATTGGATTTTCTAACTATTTTCTATTCTTGCATTTGCACACATTCATAAACTTTCAGTATCTGTATAGCCACAAAAATCAAAACGCTATTGCTAGTACAGTGTGTCTCAGATACTGGAGCAAATGGTTTCACTTCGAGTTTCATGGTGCATTTATTTGACAAAACAGTTGGAATAATCAATACAAGCGTTTGACCAAGTTGAACACTTATGTAGACGTGAATTCTTTTATTTTATCCAAAACAGTTCAATTAGAATTGTGTCGATTTTTGTGTAATAAACCATTTTTAAATGTTAATAACAATTATTATGAAAACTGACTATTTCTTCTATAAAATGTTATTACAATTAACATATTTTTAACATATTCTTTGTACCTATTTGTATTTAATTTTACCAAAACCTGCTGATCGTATTATAAATAGTATTGCTGTTATCATCACCATGCTCATTGTTACTATTACTATTATTGTTATTATTATTATTATTATTATTATACAAATCGATAATGCTGACGATATTGCAATCATTACACAATAAGCTTTTACAACTTGTTTATTTGCACGGTTTCCATTAAACCAGGTGAATAACTGTCTTTAAGTGCACCTATGTATACATATATTTGCAGTGGCAATAGCGTAGTAGCTAGGACATCCTTGAGTTTGACATAGAAAGATCAGATAGCCTATGATATTATTGAAACGTTATTCCGCGACTGATAAAGCGGTTAAACGAATAATTTCATTTAACGACAGTCTATAGAAATAATTACAGCTTCTATATTTGCGCCAGTCTCACTAGTAGTAACTTGGTCTTCATACACCTGTAAATATTCTTTCTTGAGTTATAGTTGATTTTCTTGGACCAGTGTATTATACACGTGTCGTTTAGAAGTAGCCTGGGCGTACTTATTGTTCAATTCCACTGTCGTTAAAAAATTAAGATAATCTTAATATTTATAATGAGTACTTTTGATTAAATCCATTATTACTGACTTCTATTATTCACTGAATGATTACGATTATTTTGATACCGCGTATCAAAGATTATTAAGTAAACACCGCTATCAGTAGAACATATTTTTAATATTCAAAGTGAAAATATATGAATAGTTAACACTAGAAAATCTGGTTCAAATATAATATTTCGTATTAATATATGGAAAAAATAGATAATATCCGGTTTCCTCCGTTCTTTCTATTTTACCTTTTCGACTTCAATAACTGCTTTTTGAACCGTTTTTATAACATCATTATCCATCATCGTTATTTGTACGTTAAGTATCACGGTTAAAATTAATCCAAGTATGAATCATGTGAATTGAACAATATTAAAAAACAATTTAGTGAAAACGGGGTCAAGTTGGATACGTACTCGATACGTACTCGTGGAATCGAGATAAGAATATTTCACTCCGTGTAATATTGCGAAATCCACGATATGTAAATCTTGAATGACTACGTAGGAAATTCTGAAATGTTAACACTTCAGTTTCGGTAAACTTCGAGAACCATAACGTTTATACTCTGTTACGTAGGAAGTATTATTTCATTTCTTCCTTCTATGAGGTCCTTATTTGGAAATCGAGGGTGCATGCAGTCGAGTCTGCCCCTTCCGCGACGTCGCGATGACGTGACCCTTTGGGGGAATCTTTCCGGACTCCCTTGGAATTTTCCGTGCCCCCACCAGCTTTTTGGTCCGGATTTCGGGTATAAAAAGGGCACGAATTCTGCTCTCGGGGGCTCAGTATTAATCTAGCTTCGAGTACGTTCCGTATCGACTATTTTGATATTTTAGTTCAGCGAGATCGGGTTCCGAGTCCCCTTCGAGCAACATTACTAAATTCTTATACGTTTCATTTCTTAAAGACGTTATACATATTTTACGGTATATCGTCAGGCCTTTTTGTTGGGCAGTGTACATTTCCAATCCGTACAGATTGAGAAATGTGGGTTTTGTAGTTTACAATCAGACTGTAGAATAACCAAAGAGTAGGAAATATACGCTTAATAATATCGTACGCATTTTTCTCATTGAATCTCCTCTACCAATCATTAGCAGTAACGTCCCACCAAACAGATACACTTTAACCGCTCGAGGTGTATCGCTATAAGTTACGAGTCCATTTTTACTAACAATCCTGTGGCTCCCGGTGATGAAAGAGGCATCGGTTTGTCCACGATTACCTTTACCTTCCTGTGACACCCGGTGATGAAACAGGCATCGGCAAGTTCACGCACTTCCTATCTACGCGGCTTCCAGTGACGAAATACGCACTGGCCGTCCGTAACTAACAAACTCTTAAACTACCGATCCTCGGCTCGCGCAGCTGTGCCCCTTAGCCCTCGGCTCGTAACAACTCGCATATTGTACTTACCTACATGTAATTCACAATTAGTACAAACCATTATATTTGCCGTATTATTTGCTTACACCTTACACTGGTTAGGCAATATAAAATATTCACGGAAATTATACATATTTTGATACATTTAAATGCATAGCACTGTGTACATACATGCTGTATTATACTGCATTCGGAATAATTTATGTGTTAGCGACAGCGTATTTTTAACGAAAAGAAAAGGACCGAGTGGCGATGTGCTATTCATTCGGGGAAGAATTTATATGGTTGGAGAGTGTTTTAGAAACGGGCAATCTGTACGACAGACGATGGTTGGTGGCCCGACGCTATTCAACTATCGAATGTTCCAGGATTGACTGTTTATTAGGGGTTTTTAAGAATAAATGAATGAGACTGAACATCCGCTCAGTCTTTACCCCAGAACTGTCCGGGAAAGGTCTATCTTGCATACTCTTAAAGTACTATTTCTAACATATGCATTTCATACTTACACATATTTTTAATTTTACGTGCACAATTCTGTATATTAATAACAATTTGTTGTTTGTCAAGTATTAGCAATATAGAATAGAACATTTTTTATTTCATTTTTTATCTTTTTCTACATTCTATAAAAGACCGTGACCTTCTTTAAAATCGCCGAATCTTATATTCAAAATAAAGGTTATAAGAGAATCTAAAATCAGTCTTCAAAGTAACAAAATATTGCATTTCTCGGATAATCTCGGTTGTTCTAACATGTTCTGAACCAAGCCGAAACAAAAATTGGGATCTCAATCATTCGCACACACGGCATGCAATGCGAAACAGACGTACTTTGAAGGAAAAAAAAAAGTTTCTATGAAACTTCAAAAGAGAAGACGAAAAGTCACATCATAATATTTCTACATAAAAAGTAACTGGCAACGTTATATTCTTACTTGAGCAATAAACGAAACCGTTGGCCGAAAATAAAATTTGTTTCACTCTCGTAAAATATTTCAGGTATCTGTCGTAGACTTTACTCCGCCAATTCTAACAACAAACGCATGCTGATTTCCTGAAACTATAGTTTCAAAGTGAAACCAAAATGTCAGAGAAAAATGTCGCACTTTTTTAAATCTGCTAATCTACTGTTCCATTAATTGTAATTGCGTTCTTACAATTATAACGCATGTCGGTCTTTACAAATTAAAGAAATTGAAATTAGAACTTAAACACTACAATTTTGTTCTTTAATCTAAAAATACCTGTTTACCTTTCTGTAATGCTCGCCCTTGTTAAATCCGTTTATTATCGTTTCCCTTTTTTTTAAACCATTCGTGTACAATTCGACAATAATTTTAGCAACACTTTTTGGTTAATTTCAAAAATCCATCGTCGGTAGGAATTTCTTGTCAATTTTAAAGATTCATCTACGATTCTTGCCCTTTTCTATGATTCGTATTTTCTCGAGAAGCACACGCAGCGACAAACAATGTGCGTTTACGTCGACTCCTCGTTTCTAATCCTTCTACGACCTCTTTTCAGACCAAATGAAACGCTTGAGGGATCAGATGGCTGGCATTTTATCGCATGTCATCGAACAGGGTGGCACAACCTGGGGCAAGCTTCCCGAGGGAGCGAACACTACCTCTGTCACCAAGGTGAGTCACGTGGGAATGCTACGATCATTTCCGGCTACTTTGTTCGGCTAATCACTTCACACACCTGACAAATTTCTCCCTTTAATTAACCCTTCCTTATTTCTTACACAATATTGGCCTTAGCATAGCATATGGCCTTAGCATATGAAATGTATTTACCACTAGTTTCGTTGCTTTATTAAAACTTCTGTTTTCTTGAGTTTCGTTATTTTCGTTATTAAGATTAATGGCTTTGAGGGGGGTTGCTGTAGTCGACGGACCGTCGTACGAATGGTGGGAGGAGGTACGACGGGAAAAGAAAGAGGAAGGGGGAGAAGTTGCGTTTCGTCCTAGGCCTGCTAGCGGACTCATCAGTAAGGCGTACTAGCAGGCCCTGCATTTTTTTTTTTTTAATAATACTTTATTCAAATTGAGATACAATGGTTTTCTGTGGATGATTACATTGTATGCATGTAGTGAATAATCTACGGTGTACATGGTTGGTGTAGCTTAAAAAGTTAAGTTAGGCTGCTTGGCCCTCGGAGAGACGCTCACGGCCTGTGAGGAGGTATCGTGTGTTGAAGTGGGATCTTTCATTCCAGTTTGCTGCTTGTTGTCGTCTTGTAGTCCAGTTTGCTAGGATAGAAAATTGTTTGGAGGTTTGTGAGGGGGGATTCCGAAAAAGAGTTACCGGGGGGGCCCGGGAAAAACGGAATGGGGTGTATCGTAGCTTTAGTTTAGCTGGGGGGGGGGGGCTTTATAACTATCGTTCATACAGGATTCATTCTTTCCTATTTACAGTCATTTACTCGCGCATGTGTTCTTATGGCTATATACATTATGTACACGGTTTAAGCTTAGGCTGAGGAGGCGGATGTAGCATAAGGTGTTGGATGCTGGGGGGGTGGGGGTTAGGAAGTGTGGGGGTCTTGGAGCCACCAGTATTTTTTTGTGTTGAGGTGGTAGGTGTTTAGTTTATCGATTTTTGGGATTTGTGTGTTGAAGTCGGTACGGTGGGTTGTGTTGCGGCTGTTGGTGTGGGGGTCATATAGGATTTTTTTGTTGGTTGCTGTACGGTGTAAGTGATATATTATCGGGATGTTATTTTGGTCGGTGATTCTACCTGTTTTGTCTAGGAGGATGAATGCTTCTGGGGGGATGTGGCCAGATGCGAGGGTCTTTTCGTGGTATAGGTCGTGGGGGTAAAGTGCGCTGTTGATGAGGTTGTTGGTGCGTATTTTGTGGATGTTAGAGAAGTAGTCTCTGTTAAGTTTGGTGATGAAATTGTCTATTCTGGGTATATTGGCTGCGTCGTATAGGGTTCTGTTGCTGGTGTAGTGTTTGAAGTTAGATTCTTTGGTTCTATGAAGACCAGTGCAAGCCCTCAGGCATCTGCGTTCGAAGATCCTGATTTTCCCCATTGTTTGGGGGCTTAGGTTGAACCAAATTTGGCAGCCGTATGTAATGATGGGTCTGATTAGCAGCATGTAGCAGAGAATTTTTATTTTCGGGTTGAGGTAGTGTGAGTAGAATAATCTGGAGTTGCTTAGGAACGCTTTTGTTGCTCTTTCCAACTGTATTTTAATCTGGGCGTTGAAAATTAGGCGATCGTCAAGGTGGATTCCGAGGTACTTCACTATTTTCTTGTGGGGTATTTGGGTGTTAGAGTGGTTTAGCTGGAACGATTTGTAGGAGTTTATGAAGCTTTTGCTCTGGTGTTTTATGACGTTGCGGAAGAGTATGGTTTCGGATTTTTTCGGGTTGATTTTTAATTTCCACGATAGGTAGTAGTTGTTTATTTTGTTGAAAAGGTGTTGAGATTTTTTTTGGAGTTTGGGGATGTTCTTGCCTTTGATGTATACTATTAGGTCGTCCGCGAAGTGGATGGTTTTTATGTCGGGGGATTCAGGGATGTTGAATAGTTTGGGGATGTCGGCATTAAAGAAATTGAAAAGATCTGGGGAGGTGACTGTGCCCTGTTGGAGACCGTCTGTCAGATGGTGGATGGCGTTACGGTCCGATTTGTTGATGGAGGTGTAGAAGCTCTTTCCTAGGGTCATATCCACTACTAGTTTTAGTAGGTGGGGGGGGGGCAACCCTTTTTGGAGAGCTTGTAGTAGAGGCCGTTTAACCAGACTGTATCGAAGGCTTTTTCTAAGTCAATGAGGCAGGCTGCTATGGATTCCTTGTTGTGGAGGGCGTGTTGTATGTCTGAGGTGAGCGTGTGGATTGCGTGGATCGTGCTGAGTCTATGTCGGAATCCGAATTGGGTGTCTGGTATTACATTGTTGTCGTCGAAGAATTTTTCGAGTGATTTTTTTATTATAATTTCGAATATTTTGGAAATGTTTGGGAGGAGGCTGATTGGTCTGTAGCTGGAAGGGTCAGACGGGTTTTTACCCTTTTTTTTAAATGGGAGGACTCTTGCTGTTTTCCAGGCTGTGGGGAAGTATCTGTTGTTTAGGCAGTTGTTAAAAAGGGTGTTATAGCAGAAAATGATTTTATTGGGTAGGTTCTTTAGAATGATGTTTGGGATTTTGTCGGGCCCTGAGGATTTTTTATTATTTAGTTTTTTGAAGAGTTGTGTAGTGCGGAGGTGCGATGTGAAGAAGGTGGGGTCGGTGTCGAAGTTTGGATTGCTGGCGAGGTTTGTGTCGGAGAAGAGGGTGAGGGAGTTATTTGTCCGTTTGTCTGAGTCGATGTCGGTCATGAGTTTTTTGTGGTGTTTATCAATTAACTCGGTTAGTCTCGGGTTTCCTAGCGATGAGTTCTGGGTGTTTGTGGCGGCAAAGTGGGCTCCTAGTACGTTCAGTTTGTCGGAGTTTTTAGCGATTATAAAGTTACCGTCTGGGTCTTTACAGAGTGAGCTCGTAGGGATCCTGGCTTTATGTAAGAGGTCGCGGTTAATTGGCGGGATTTTGAGGTTAGGGATGGAGAGGTTCTCTTTTCTTCTAAAAATTGAGTTTAGCTTTGGGAATAATTGGTGGGAGTTGAGGGGGATGTTTTTTATTTTGTTTTCCCAGTGCGTATTAATGGATTTTTGGAATTCTCTTTTTATTGCTGCTTTGCAATTTTTTAGTAGGGACTTGGTTGTTTTTATAATTTCTTGTGAATGGGGGGAAGTATGTCTGTAGGCGTTGTTGAGAATGGAGAGTAGGGCGGTTTTGTTTTTATACAGTTTTCTGATTGTCGGGTTGATATATGTATCTGAGGAGTTATAGTCTGGGAAGGGGGGGACGTTTCTGTCGATTGCTTGTAGTATTATGTTTGAGAGTTCGGCTAGGTGTGAATCGATTTCGGAGTTTTCTAGGTTTCTATTGAGCGGGATTTCTGTTGTCAGGTTTTTGTTTATGTCGTTTCTAAGTTTTATCCAGTCTGTTTTGTTGAAGTTAAGGGGGTGGTTGGGGGAGGTGAATATTAGTTTGTCGTTTTTTTGTGGGAGTGAGAGGAGCAGGACGATCGCCCTATGGTCGCTGTCTAAGTTTAGGGTGGGGATGGTTCCGTCATTGTTTGTGTTTAGGATAGGCAGTCGGCTGTCTAATAGGCAGATGTCTATAAAGGAGTTGCCTCTGGGGAAGGTGGGGATGTTGGTGTATTTTAGGGAGATTCTGTGACTAATCTGGTTGTTGATGATCCAGTTTGCGAGTGTCAGGCCTCTGCTGTTGTATTGGGCGTTGTTCCACTGTTGGTGTTTGGCGTTTAGATCTCCGGCTAGGATGTAGTAGTTTTTGGGATTTTTTAGGTCGAGTGTGGTAAAGATCTGGTTTAGCTCATTTATGAAGTCGGTAGATTGGGCTCCTGCGGCGTAGGCGGCGATAACGAAAAGGTGGTTATTGTTTTGGAGGCTGATTTTTATGGCGACAGATTCGATGATCGAGGAGGGGGGGTTTAGGGGGGCCCGTTCGAATTTTATATTGTTTTTGATTAGGAGGGCTACTCCTCCACCGTTTGCGCTGTTTCTGTCGTTTCGGATGGTGTGGTAGTTTTTGAATTTGGGGTTGTGGTATGCTTTTAGTTTGGTTTTGTTTAGGAGCGCGATGTCTGGTTTTTCGGATTTTAGAAATTTAGTAAGGTAGAACCTTCTTTCATTGGATGCGATAGAATTTATGTTCGCAGATATTATTTTGAGTTGGGATGGTTTTGAGTTATACATTGGGGATGTCGATGATGTCGTTTACTGTTTGGTCTGGGATTATGCCGAAGTAGAGGTCGTGGAGTTTCTCTATTTTGGAGGAGTTAGAACCGATGAGGTTTTCGAGTCTGTTGATCTGTGGGAGGGATTTTGGGGGGCTGGAAGGTGGTGGGGGAGAGGGGGCGTTGACCACGTGTGGGGGTGGGGGATGGGGGGAGTGTGGGTGAGGGAGGCTGGGGTGTGCTATGGTGGCGTGGTTCTGTTTTTGGCTGAGGGCCTTGGCGTAAGATATATTCGGATTGCTTATTGCGGTGTCGAGGTAGGCTTTGGATTTGTTCAGGAGGTTGGTTTTTGAGATAGCCTTGGATTCTGCGATGACTTTGAGCCTTTGTTTTAGTTCCTTGATTTTTGGGCAACCTTTGTAAGATGCTGGGTGGCCGTAGTCTTTACATCTTACGCAGTAGATGCGTGAGGCTTCTACTTTCTCGTCGGAGGAGAGTTTGCACTGTCCGGGATTATGGTTGTCTGCACATTTGACGCATCTGTATTCTAGGTTGCAGTTCTTTGAGGTGTGCCCTGTTCTTTGGCAGCGAGCGCACATTATAGGGTCTTTCCTGATTAGTCTCTCCCACGAGATGACTTGATGGAGTAGTAATTTATTTTGGGTTAGTGCGTTAATGTCGCTTTCCGGTGAAATTTGAACTATAAAGAAGGGGAGTTTTTTTTTATTTGTGGAGGCGGAAGTCGTGTTGAAGTTTGAGACTTTCGTGAAATGTACGTTTCTTAGCTGGAGGTTTTGTAGAGCGTCGAGTACTTCTTCGGGGTCGAAACTTGCGTCTAGCCCTTTTACGAGGAGGGTTAGGGATTTTATGGATTTGGGCGTGTAAGTGAAGAAGCGTATTTTTTTGTCTCGGAGTGTGTTAATCGTAGCGTTATAGTCTGTCATATTATCTAATTGGATGTAGTGTTTGTTGGTGTTTATATGTTTTATTTTAAAAGAGTTGATACTTAGCGTGTTTTTTAGTATCCTGTAAGTTAGTTGTTGAGTGCTCTCCATGATGTTGATTACTGGAGGTTTGTAGAGCGATGTTCTCGGGCGTGCTGGGATTTGGTCCTGACGGGGTGGTGTTACCAGTTGGGGTAGGTGGTCCGTTGTTTTCCTTTGAGAAGATGTGGCTGCATTTTGGAGAGTTCCATCAGTGTAGGATTCGCGTCCTTCCTGGCTGGTTTCTCCTTTTCCGCGTCTGGGGCGCTTGGATGGTGCCAGTGTCCAGTCCTCCTTTTTTTTCCGATGGCGGTGGAGTAGGGGTTAGCGTCTTTGATATGGCGGCGCTGGGCCCTTCACGATTTGGGGAGTTTCGTCCCTTTCCGTCAGGGTGCGGCCGTTTGGAGAGTAGGGATGGCCCTGGCTCGCCAGGGAGACGGCTTCGGTCGAGGCCGGTAGTGGGGGGCTCGAGCGTTTCGGCCGTTGGGGTGGGGGTGTGCGTGCCCGCGTGGTCAAGTGCCGCTGGAGGGGCTGGGGTTTTTCCCGTTTCTTTCTTGTTTTTTTCCAGGGCTTCTTCTAGTTGTCTGGAGAGTGTTTCAACTGTTTTGTTGAGATTTTCTATTATTTTTAGGAGGTGCATCTGACTATCTTGTGGGTTGATGATGGTGACTGATTGGACCCTGCCCCCGTTTTTTTGTAGTGGTATTATAGTTGGCTTAGGCTTCATGTTGCTAGTTGCTGCTTGGATTTCTTCAGCTGGACGTTTGCTTCTTGCGGCGGATAGGTTCGGCTTAGGAACTGGTGATTTTCCTTTACGCGGTTTTATTAAATTGAAGAGCGTTGTTGAATGTGTCACGCTTTTGTTTGAGTCCTCGCTAACGTTTATTAGTCGTCTTCGGATGCGCTTTGAGTCGCATGTTTTTTTGGGGGCCATGCACTGTGGCCGAGGGGGTCCCCTGTGGGGAATCCGTGTTCTCTTATATTTGGATGCGATGGCCGCTATGATTCGGATTGTATATATAGCTGAACCAAAAAAATTACACTGGTTTCGTATAAAAATAAACTTTCACATTCACAATTTCTACACTGCGGCTAAGAGATGCCGTTAAGGGCCGTGGCACCGGTCGAGGGACACGTCCTTTCGGTTCGGAGGACACAGATAGACTCAGCAGGCCCTGCCTTAGACACAGGGATAGTAGGGAATGGTCGGAGGTTATATATATGGTCCCGCGGACCTATACAACCACTTTCGGGAACCGGATCGTCGTGCTCATCGTGCTTGTCCCCTAGCGGTGTATGTGGGAAGTGCCCCCACAGCTTTCTTTTTATTACTAAATAAAAGAAACTTTACATAATGGAGAATGAACCCTCAAAGGAAACTCTGATTATATAAAGTAAGCTGTATGAAACGATGACTTCAGTCATAATAAGTAAATTTTCATATAATTTTTGGTATAGTATTGGAAAGGACAGTACAACATTTTCTCAGTTAATACATCAAATGTTATAGGAATTGATCTTCAAAGATTATTACGATAAAGTTGGTACAATTTTGTCGAGTACTGTGCATATGAACAAAATTGGATATTACGCAAAACAATTGATTTCCCATTACCATTTTAGATTATCGATGGACACAAGGTGACCATCAACGAGACAACCTATATGGACGGTGACGACCTACACGGCACTCTGATTCGCGTTCGCATAATCGACGTGAATCCTCAGAATGATACGATTGTACAGGCTGTGAGTGAAGAGAGTGAAGAAACGGAAGCGATCACCACTATGCCCACTTCTACGTCCACTAGTACTGTAACCACTGCGAACAAAAACGAAAACACCACGGCTACAAGAAGCGTAGAAACCGTCGAGGAATTCGATAACGAGATATCGAAGAACCAAGAGGACAATCTAACTGCTTGAAGCAGTTGATAAATTAAAAAGAACAGCGTCAGATCGAATGAACCCGAAAGATTGATAAGAAAATTTGATAACTCGTTTTATCGTATTGTATTTTACGTAAAGCGCCACCATTCAAAAGTTTGTAGTCCTTCGATCGTATTTTGCAATCAACGATGAAATGTTTTTATAATATTTCCCCCGTTTTCTGAATAAAGTATTTATTCTAACACGAAGTAATATTAATGAAATTTATGAACGATATGTAATTGTGTACCGATTAACCGAGGTATGATTGAAATATTGGGCAAAACATTTGAATGGTAATATAATATATGTAATTTTAATTACATTGTAACAGAATATGGATGGATATGTTATAAAGTGGTTCAATAAATATATTATAGGATAATGTGAAAGAATTTCCGTCCGCGGCGTTCTTTCGGGTTCATGCTGACGACCCTGTTTGTTCGGGAAACTCTGTAAACTATCGCGAGACAATAAAGCGTCGATTATCGTAGATGAATAGAGATATTGTATACCTATATAAATATCTATATTGTATGTATTACTTTAGCAACACATCCTTTGTATTTAGAAATCGAAGGCAGTTATTGTAACGTTTAGACGTTTGAAGAAGAATTATATTGTACTATCATATGTGGTGATCCTATCAGAACTACCAGTAGTAGTGAGACTATATTACAGGTTGCATACTATTTAAGATTATTCGAGGATGAGAAATTTTTAAAGGGAACAAGAACATCTTTTTGTGATCTACTTCTTTTTTTTTAACAACATAATACTGATTACTCTCCTTTGCTACTTTCGGATTCCTTTTCCCCTTTCTTTAACTATATATAGTATTTAGTTATACTAAGAAATTTTGAGGAATGCATTTGCGAACCATTGCGTATAGGTATAATCGTAGTTACTGGTTCAAGAAGCAATTAATAATGAACAATTTCGAAATACAATATTATTGTACTTCACTCAGCTTTCGACTGAAGAGGGACCAACGTAAATTATAATAGTCTATTTTTTTACGATACCAGAAATAATAATAAACAGCTCGGGATATGGTGAATTGTTTCCTGTAAATGCGATTTTTTAATGGCAACAAATTTTAACATAATAAATAAACATTGTTAGCATTAAATCTTTGTTATTTCCCTGCGCTGTTATATTCCATCGGTTTCATGAAAGTATTGGGGTCGTGTATTAATTCAATGGAAATCTGTATTATTTTAACATGATGTGCGAAAGAAAGAGATTCGAGTAAAAAATCTCGTCTACTGTTTAGATTTAAAACAACATTGAAAAAATATAGAATTAGATTTCATTCCAAGTTCTCTTTTTAAGCCGTGCATAAAATTCTATTATTATTACTATATTAGAGTTTTCCTGTGAAAGTTAGGAAAAGAACATTTTTCATTCTTTCATCAAATATTTATGAATCGTCTCATTGGACAAAATAACATATAATTATAAATTATAAGTAAACTCTTTTCTTAAATGTTTAAAAAACCATTGGGGATAATTTATTAATGCCAGACAAAGAATAATTATCATACAATTTTCATTACCATTAGCCCAAGAAATTTCTAAAATAACATACATCCATAGTGACACAAGTGATATTACTTAATCACCCCCGTTCCGCCCTAAATCCGTATGTTCAAATACATAAATATTTCCCGCAAATACCAGCCAATACGTTTTTTTAATAGCGCGCGATATTAGAATTGAACAGGTAGCACAATCTCCACCACTTACGCGTCACGTTCCCTAGTAACATTTTGTTTCAGCAATTGCGCAGCTTGATATCTGAGCAGTGAAAAATCATCGTACGGAATACAGCTGTCATGTGGACGTGTCCGTTTCAATCTGTTGATACGTTTTAAAAAAAGTGCTCTAGATAAATGGGCGACAATTTATTGTCATTTTGAGGCTATAAAAGCGTAAGCACGTAAGGAAACTTAGAATGCGATGCCAGCACGTAGACGGCACGTTGGTTCCGAGGTAGACCATGATTTCGTGATCACAACCTCAAACAGTCCCTGGCGGGGCAGTGCTATAAACCAGCAATATAACCATGAAAGTGAGGGGTACGATTTAACGGAGAACGAAAGAAAGCAAGCGGACATCGCACCAGCGACAATGACGTCGCGCGATAGGACCAATGAATTCGTCAACGCCATCCGGACGATGCAGAGCAGAACCGTGGCACGAGCTGCGGTTATGCAAAATCCTCGTCGTGCACGCCAGTTACAAAGCTACTCGAACTTTATGATGATTGCTAAAACTATTGGAAAGAATATAGCGAGCACGTATACGAAGCTAGAAAAGCTTGCTTTATGTAAGACTGCGAACGATACTTAATGTTGTTCTATTCTTTATTTAGATTTTAATTGATTATATAGTGTGGTTCGCACACTAGTAGACACAAAGGCAGCAATGCCAAATTGATCCCTATTAATATACTTGCAGTTTTGATGTTCAAATGTTTTTCATATTAAGAGATTATGAATATCCACTTGTTTCCCTTCCAAAAAGCATTGTCAAAACGACTTGTGTAGGAATGAGGCTTAAAATCAATCATAAACAGGTATCCGCAAGCTACGTACACACTCTTGTCTGTACATTTCTTTCAGAGGGAGCGTGTCGGCGAACAGGATGCCTGTAGCAAATCAGTTATATGGGGGTTACATTTTCATTAATGATATTGATTTATTGTTTGATATAAGTAACATAGCATATAAAGGCTATACAATTTATTGTAACAGAACATTTCCTATTTATTCAATTATTGTTTTAGTGGCAAAAAGGAAGTCTATATTTAACGACAGACAGATGGAAATAGAAGAATTAACAAATATCATAAAGACAGATTTGAAAAGCTTGAATCACCAAATAGGAAAGCTACAAGAGCTTAGTAAAATGCAACGAGAAGGATATGGTGCAGCTCAAAGTCATCATATGGCTTCACACTCATCTTCAATTGTTATGGCCTTGCAATCAAAACTGGCAAATATGTCCAATCACTTTAAGAGTGTACTAGAAGTGAGATCGGAGGTATGTACAAAAGAGAAAACAAGGCCAGACATTTCATTAATATCTTTAAATACCTTTAAAATGTGTAGAATATGAGGGAAGAGCAGAGTAGAAGGCAGCAGTTTTCTCAGGGTTCTGTATCTACTATGTTACCTCCAAGCGTTGCTGGAAGACAAGGATCATTGTTACTCCAAGAACAAGACTCACCATCGTCTGTAGCTATTGATCTGGAACCAGCAATGGGACAGTTAACATTGCAACAAGCTATTCACGATGACAGTGTAAGCTGTACAGAATGCACTAAAACCATTAACTGCAGGATCGATCGATCTATCAATTGGAACCTTTGTTATCTGCGTTAAACCGAGTTAGCGTGTTACGAAATTAACATAGTAATATTAAGATTATTTTGATTAGCTCCAAAAAAAATTTGTACCATTTTTGTTCAATAGGATGCATATGTTCAGTCAAGAGCAGAAACGATGCAAAGCATAGAATCTACTATAGTTGAACTTGGTGGAATTTTTCAACAATTAGCGCACATGGTTAAGGAGCAAGAGGAAATGGTGGAGAGGTAAATACAAAATTTGTATCTAATTTTCAAAAAAATTCTCCAATCGGCTTTACTTGGAGATACAGTGGGACGAAATGCTCGTCAATTTATATGTATTTGTAAGTTTTGTGATAAAGGATTTGGTGAACTTTCAGGATAGATAGCAATATAGAAGACACAGAATTAAACGTGGATGCGGCACATACAGAAATTTTAAAATATTTCCAATCTGTAACTAATAACAGGTGGTTGATGATAAAAATATTCGCGGTCCTTATATTTTTCTTTATATTTTTTGTAGTGTTTCTGGCATAAATAATTGTATTGTTACTGTGCATATTTCTTTACGCAACTTTGTAGTTGACCATCCATATCCATTATTTGTGATATAAGATGATCGAAGAACGAGACGAATTTTTATAAAAGGATGACTCACTAGCTATAAAATAACAATATATTCATTGCATTCCTCAACCTCTTTGTTGAATTGTGAATACTGTAAGTATTAATTATTAAAAGGTTCACTAATGTAGACATCGGGCTACATTGTTGTTTATAAAATGTATAAAGAAAGATATGGGTAATAAACGTATAATTTTCAATGCTTGGTAATTTTCAGTGAATACATATACGTACACAAAGGGGAAGTGAGTTTCCGTGTTGAATTATAAAACGCTACGTAATAATAAATTACAATATATTTCAAATTTTTAAAACCTTATATAACAATTCTATTTAATCTACATTCATATTACAATTTATATCCCATTTGAGAATAGCTTACAAAGAGACATACAAGTTTGAAGGTTGAACAGAGAATTATATATAACTATATAAAGGAACATTTTTACAGTTTGCTCTCTATGTTTTCAGTATATCCCCATAGAATATATATATATATACACACAATTCATTAGTGTTTTTTTTCCTTTTTTTTTATTTTTTATTTAACAGCGATGCCATTTGATAGATATATTGTAGCGAGCTAACTGCGCGTTTATCACAGTTGCCAATACTACGCCAAATGTATAATTTCACCATTTTGTATTTCACCAAATAATAAATGGTATTAGTTTCTATTAACATGAATCTATCCTGCATCACTGTTACTTGTTTAATCAAGTTTCTTTTTGCAATTGCATACCCCGTTACTACAGTAACAAATTAACGAAGATATTTGATAACAAAATAGGAAACTTAAACTTTGCTATGATGTGAATTATCCAATGATTCTCCCGAAGAATGCAAGGAACCTGAAATCAACAAGAAATTGTGATTAGCGTGTGTTAAACCGATTCTCGATTTTTTGCTATTACAAATACGAATGAAGTACTGAGAGAACGCAAATGCATCAGAAGAAAAATAAAAAAGTGCTAGTTAAAAATGAACATTGGAGAAAGTATTACTATTACAAATTTCGAAATCAAATCACGAACTTCTGTTCTAAAGTGTAAATGATATTTTAACAATAACACCAGCATATTACATGAGCTCGTTAAACAAAAACCAATATAAGGCATACGATTAAGTAAAAATTCAGAATGTGCTTCGATTTCGACATTATATTAAAAAGATCAAAAATCAATCTCGAAACGTTCAACCTGCTATTACATTGCATTTATTTGCAATTATTTCCTTCCATAGTACTCCAAAATTGTCTCACTTTAGAGAATCGCTTGCGTCCTTGCATGCACAAAGAAAAAGAAGAAAGGGTGAAATAATAACGGCAGAAAAATGTAAAAACCATACGAAAAAGTAGCATTTCGATGAAAGAATGAGGTCGACTATCAATGGGTGTGCCAGTTTCTTGCCGTCATTTGTCATCTTGTACACAAACCTTTGTGATTTCGAACTCGTTGTCGTTGTGATGGATGGAAACCAGAATTGCGTGGAGGCGGCAGTGATTCTTCCCCCCATAAATGCGGCGCTCCAAGGGATGGTGGTAATAGCGAGCCAGGATGTGGTGGAGGATGTGGATGCATATCACTACTAAACAGGGGTGGAGGTGATCTATGATTGAAAGGTGGAAGTAAATGTGAGGACATTGGTGGCGGGGAACTTGCGTTGTCGTACCTACTAGAAGCAGGAGGATGTAACGGAGGCATAGGTGGAGGTGAGGATAATCGCGCACCCAATGGTGGTGGTCGTTGGCTAACTTCGTAGGGTGGCACTCCGGATGTGTTTGGTAATGGGGGTGGTAAGTAATGAGGAAAAAGTGAATGTAAATAGGAAGGTGGTGGTAGTGGTGGAACACTCGTGGAACTAGAAAACATTATGGGGGAACTGGATGGTTCTGCTCCTTTGAATAATGGAGGTGATGTCGTCATCTCCCCATTTGCTTCCAGTCCTGTTTGAAAACCAGGTTGAGAAAATACAGTTTTCTAGATTAGAGCATCCTGATGTGCCGTATATGACTGTTATTTTTTGTTTTTGTGTATCCGCACCGATTGTAAATGGACCTAAGTGGTTTCTATACAATTCTATTCTTCATACCAGTTTTATGAGCAGACTCGTTTGATAATTTATTAGAGAAGCTAATATCTACAGCTATGATGACTTCTACGTACACTACAATCGATCAATTACGTTTAGTTTACTAAAATTAAGTACCTTATATCTTAAAATAATTATATGTGTTAAAAATATAGCGATTGCTACGGCAATATTGATATAAACGTTGAATATATATATATATATATATATATATATAAATTCTTTCACAATATAAAAACTTACGATGTAATTTTGCCTCTGAGTCTGCATCGTTAATATTTTTCTCTATTAGTGTAAGGCGATTACGTAATTGTCCTGCTTCCACTTTGTACTCCTCTAAACGCCGCTCAACTTGACGAGCTATTAGCTTAAGATAAGATTTCATCGTAATATTAAAACGGTGTTCAGAAGATATAGATATTTAAGGTATTCATACCCATTGTTCGTGGGCCTTGGTTTCAAGGAGAGACATTTGATTTTTGTATTCTCTTTCTTGGTCCAATATTTCGCGTTTCAACATTTCTGATTGTTGTCTAAAATGCGATTCAGATTTTAGATATGACGATAAGAACAAAATTACCTTTGAAACTTGTATTATGTTGTAAATTAACACGCACCTGTAATTTTGAATCTCATTTTGCATCGTTTGTATTCGTTCTACAGTAGATACAACTTCACCCTGCTGTTGCAACCAAACAGCTTCTTCCCTATAATCACATGGGATAGCAATTTATCGCATTCATTATATCGATACAAAACTACAATTACAGAAATAATTCAACGACTACTTTTGACGTTGGGCCTCTTTCTCTTCGAAAAAATTGGTCAGTACTTCTAGTCGTGTTTCCGCATCCTTCTTTTCTTTTTCTGCCGTCTTACATTGTTCGCCTAAGGTAACAATTTCTTCTTTGATAACTTTCACGTGTTCTATAATAGAAAATATTATGTCCAATACATTCAATATAACCGTTAATAGAAGTACAATTTTTAAATATACCATCTAGTAAATTGTGGGCTCCTTCGACCTCAGCTAATCGTATTTTTAATTCGTTTCTTTCTTCGCGTAAAGCTGCTGCCTCAGCCTTAATGTGTGATACATCGTATAACTTGTCCAAATCCAAATTATTTGATTTCAATTTACCAATGACTTCTAGGAGATCGTTTACTTCTACTTCTTTTCCTTTCAGTTCTCCCTGTAAGGTTACTCTTTGAGTAGAAATCTGTAAACAAATACATGCATTAAAAATGGATATAATACACGGTGCTTAAGTATGATTAGTAATAATCGAAACTGCACTTACTTCCTTGGTTTGCATTTCTAATTGCTGAACCTTATCGTTCAATATTTGCACGATACTGTTCTTATTACTTACTTCAAGCTTTAAACTTTCCGTAACTCGAGAAAATTCAACCTCGAGCTTCTCGTATTTCTTTTTAAGAGGTGCAAGTTCTGCCAATAATGATTCATTCTAAAAAAAAATATATATATATATAGCATTAAAATTGTTTACACATGAAGCACAAGGTATTTAACTGTAGCCTATTATCAATAGTTAGAAACAGTGTACGAATGCCTAGGATTATGAACAACATGCAATTAAAAATATGCTTCTTTGCAGAAAGGTAGGATAAACGGAAATCACATTTATGCGCGTACCTCTTCAGTTTTATGAGCAAGAGCATTTGTTAAAGATTCGTTTGCAGCTTGTTGAGCATTTAGCCTCGTTTGAAGATCCTCTATTGATTGAGCTAACGGATTAACTTCATTATTTGATGCCAGCACTTCCCGCAACATTTTCTCTAGTTCTAAGCCAGCCTCGGTAGCACTTTCTAGATCTTTTTCTAACAAGGCAACTTGATCTTCTAATTCAGTTTTTACACACTATTAAAAATATTGCATTAGTGTGATATTCAGGAATATGCATAATGTATTTTAAGTATATTAATATAGATTATAATATTTTACCTGTGATGCTTCTAAGTCTGCCCTTAAGGAAAGTACCATTTCATCAGAACCAAACGATTCATCTTCCATACGTTTCAACTAAAATACGTTTTATGATAACAGAAGCAAAAAGAAAATGTATAATGGAATACTAGAAACATTACAATTTTTTCATTATGTTACCTTTTCCTTGGTTGAGTTCAGATTTTCGTTCATCATTGTACATTCTGCTTCTGAAATAAGTAAATCTTTTTCAAGTTTGTTGATTCTAGCTATAAGTTGTCTATCCCTCCTCATATTCTGAAAAAAAACATAAAAAAATAGGGTTAAACTACGGAAGTACCACCTTGCCGATTTCGATGATTTTTGAATGTATGGTAGAACTCAGTATTCTGAACAACTTTTCCTATGCATATAACGGCCGCTTGGCCTTAGTTTTCGAGATACACTAATGTCTCGATTAGTGTACCTCGCTCGGAACCGAATGTGAACACTAATCGTGTGCAGACACGATTCTCGAGCGAGTTCGGGTCCCCTTTGATGTTGTGGCAGCCGAGATACGGGGCAGCGTTCCAGGAAAAAAACAAGTTTAAATACCCGTGTACGCGAGACAACACTACCGCAATCAAAATCTAATATTAAAACTTGTTCATTTTTGGTCCGTTTCAAATGAAATTTTAGTTCTTATCGAAAACAATAATAAAGGAGAATGAAAGTATTAATACCCTGATAAGTAAAAATTGTACAAACCATATCGTGTTTGGTGTCATTTTAATCAGGAGATTGTTACGAACATTTTGGTAAAATTTCATTTAAAACGGACCAAAAATGAACAAGTTTCAATTTTTAATCTCGCTTCCATCAGTGTTGGCTCTCACCGACATTCGATCTGGGTTCAGATTACATGCTCGGCGCTTCATGCTTCGCTGGTTCCAGAGGGGGCCACCCCAAGTAGTGGGGATAGAAATGAACACTAATGGTAGACACAATTTTGAACACTAATCGAGATACAGTAATTCTTCGCTTGGCGCTCGCTCTTCGGGACCGGCCATGAGCGCCAAGCGAATTTGGGCGAACTTTGAGGTCGTAGAAATTTCGACGGAACCGTCAGAGCCCGGCTACTGTGGAGGCACCCATATCGGCGGCCACAGAAAGGGACAACGAGCGAAAGAAAGAGAGGAATGAGAAGTCGGGCGAAATTAAAAGATTAAATGCTTCGTATTGGTGAGGCAACACTAATGCAACGGCGTGTTGGCTCACCGATACGAAGCATTTAGTCTTTTAATGGTTAAACGCGTCTGTCGCCGCCGCGACGTGTCGGCTAATCAAAAGGTGCCGAATTACTCCGTCGACTCAGAAGTAGAGGGGCCCCTCAACTTGTGCTCGCTAGAGATCGTGGTGAGCGCCAAGCGAAGAATTACTGTATTACTGTATTTGCAAAAAAATATACCTACTACTACATTGAATTTGGTATATACGTGCACGCTCGCGACAACGTGTGGGACCGCCCCTTATTCGGCACCCGGCGAAGAATCTGTATACCGGGTGGCTCCACAAAATTGGCTCTAGAACTAGATATATCATATCAGATTTGGTATCAACAACCATTATGATTTACCATTTCTCCCGCCTCCCGCGAACCCCTCCCCAGAAAAATCTAACCAAAATCTAACCCAAACTCATATTTGATTAAATGAAAATTAGATTCGGGTTAGGTTTGTGTTTGCATTTTCTGGGAAGGGGATGCAGGGGGTGCCCGGCCCCTCCCCAACCAATACCAAATCTGATATGATATATCTATGTAGATCTAAAGATACAATTTTTGTGAGTTCACCCGGTATACAGATCCTTCGCAAGCTGCCGGAGAAGCGGCAACCCAACACGTTGCCACGAACGTGCACGTACAGACAAAATTCAGTGCAGTAGTAGCTACAGATTCTTGCAAATATCTCGAAAACTAAGATCGAGTGGCGGTTGTATGCATAGACAAAAGTTGTTCAGAATACTGAATTCTACAACATAGTCAAAAATCATCGAAATCGGTGAGGTAGTACCACTTCCGTAGTTTTACCAAAAATAGTACAGATTATATCGTTTAAATAAATGCAAGAACTCATTTCTTGTTAATTTATACAAGATCGTTCGAATCTCACATATTCAGAATATTTAATGACAAAAACATTGCATACCTCAATACTATAGTAGCCTAAGAAAAATATGATCGTTGCAATAGCAGTAACACTTAAATACGTTAATGTGATCCAATAGTTGTTGTCTAGTTGTATTCCATCCATTATAGCGTTTTGATCCGCTTCGGAAAATTCTTCCTGGAATATCGAACAAAATGATAAGTACAATATAGTAAACGTGCATATAACATATTTGTTTAAATAATTTAAACCTACGTGATGTGGACAATCGTTTTGAATACTATTTCCTAGAGGACATTCAGTATCAACTGTACATATACGAGGAGTGGAGTCTAACAAAATTTTAACACAAATTAATTTAACAGATCAATTAATAAATATTATAAAATTAAATTAAATTTCTTTACTATACCGTGTACTTCGTCGATAGTCTTTTCTAATGAACCTGCTTCCAGAGATACAGTATCATCAATATGTAGGTCTGATACAGTGTCTATTACTGTATCTGTTACTGATACAATATTCTCGATATTCGAGTCAGACTTTACATATTTTGTATCAAGTTCACTAATAGTTTCTGAACTCTGAGTGGATTTTTCTATACTATCAGAGGGTACTGTGGCGGGTGCTTCATTCTTTACATTTAATTGAAAAAACAAAGGTGAAATGAACCCATTACTATTATATTTACTCAAATCTTCTGCACTTTGGCTTTCAACTTCTTTTTCCGATTCGTTTTTCTCTGTTTCTAATGGCGTAAAATTTTCAATTGATGAAAGTTCTTTTGTATCAACCCCAATGGTTTGTGCAAATTGAGAATCCTTTGCATCAATATTATCAGTATGTACTGCATCTGCTGTTTCTGATTTAGTATCGCTGTTTGCATCTTTTGTAATGCCTTCTGTGCTCTGCCCATCAAATTCAGCATTATTAGTTGTAACTGGTTTGCTATCTTGTAAATATGGGACAGCTTCTGTATCAGTGCTGATTTTTTCTAAGCTTCGCTTATCCTTTGAAACAATTTCTCCTGAACTTCTTACATTTTGTGTGTCTAATTTAGTGTTGCCAGATGTTGCAACTGCTTCATTTTGCCAAGATTGAGACCCTTTCAGCAAAATTTTATCAGAACTTTGCCCACTTTGTAAATCTGGGTTAGCATCACTAACTGCGATTTTTCTGCCACTATCTAAAGGTTGGAGACCTTTTTCCTCAACATTCTCTAAAACTTCTGCACTTTGGGCATCTGCTTTAATATTGCTAGTTGTTACAAGTGTTTCATTTTCTGAAGATTGTGTCTCGTTCAGTAAAAGTTGATCAGAATTTGTTGTGCCACTGTCTGAAGGTTGGACACCTTTTTTCACAACATTCTTTGAACTTTCTGGACTTTCAGCATCTACTTTAATATTGTTAGTTGTTGCAAGTGTTTCATTTTCTGAAGATTGAATTTCGTTCAGTAAAAGTTGATCAGATCTTTCTGTGCTTTGTAAATCTAGCTTAGCATCACTACCTGCGATTTTTGTGCCATTGTCTGAAGGTTGGACAGCTTTCTCCTCAATATTTGCTGAACTTTCTGCACTTTTGGCATCTGCTTTGATATAGCTAGTTGTAACAAGTGTTTCATTTTCTGAAGATCGAGTCTCGTTCAGTAAAAGTTGCACAGAACTTTCTGCACTTTGTAAATCTAGCTTGGTGTCACTACCTGCGATTTTTGTGCCACTGTCTGAAGTTTCGATACCTTTGTCCTCAACATTCTCTGAACTTTCTGCACTTTTGGCATCTACTTTACTATTGCTAGTCGTTATAGCTGTTTCATTTTCTGAAGGTTCAAGCCCTTTTGTATCAAGTTTGATTGAACTTCCTGCAATTTGTACATTTGGTTTTGTACTGTCATCAACAACTATGGATTCATTTGCAGCAGATTTGGCATCATTTGCACCTACTTTATCTGTACTTTTCCTTGTTTGTAAATTGGAGACAGTATTACTATGTGGACTTGTGTCACTGATGCTAACAGTATCTTGCTTATGTGTTGGAATTGCTGTCTTATCTTCTATATCTAATGCTTGCTTATTCTCATCAGATGTAACTGTGATTGAAAAATTATTAGCAATATTTTGCTTCAAGTGTTGGCCTCTTTGTTCATCAGGAACAGAATCAGCTCTTCTATTCTCTGTTTTATGTTCTATTTTATCAGAAGTTGAGCTGTTATTCAATGGTGGAATTTGCACACCAGTCACTTCTGGTAAGTCTAATTTTTCTTCAAAATTGCTCACAAAATCATTAATATCAACCTTGTCGGGTACCCTTCCTTTCTCATTTTCTAATTTATTTACAGATGCGTGCTCCGATAGTTTGTCCTTGTCTATAAAAATATTTGATTCAATTTTACCATTAACTGTTGAATCATCAGCTATACCATGTTTATTTGGCACTACCATTGGTTTTACTACTTCTGATACAGAAGGTGTTTGCACAGAAGGCACATCCTGATTAAAATGAAGTTTTGTTCCATCTATAACTTGAAACGTTGGAGTAACATCAATTTCCTTATGCGCCCGTTCTTTAGTAGATTCTGAATTCAAGTTATTCACAGGTTTGACCTCAAGATCTTTTCCATCAACTTTTATATTCTGCTCATTGTCCTCTGGCTTATGTTTATCATTAGAAGCAGTATTATTTGCATCCGACAAATTAGTGGGCACTACATGCTGCAATGTTTTACGTAGAATTTTATATTCTTTCAGAAATGCTTTGGGGACATACCCTAGTTTACCATTTATCTGAAATTAATATACGGATTCTTTTTAAATAAATGCAAAGAAATAATCTTTCTTTTTTTATCTTGGTTTTTACCAATGTCAATTTTGTACAATCTCGCATGTTAATTTCGATCGTATTACGAAATGAAATATGAAGATACGAAGCATATAAAATACAATGCAGAGTGCACGCAAGAATAATAGAATTTAAATTTAATAACTCTCACCTCAACACCCCACAAGTCAAGTCTGCTACCTGCTTCTTTGCTATAAACTTTGACTACCACATTCGTGTCAAACCCCATTAATCCTGGTTCATTTGGTGCATACCTCATCGTCGTTCTGGCTAACGAAACCACCTCTACGAGAAAAAATACGTCGTTAAATAATCTGCGAGAACTTCAAGAGATTTTAAGTTAGATACGTATTGAAGAGAAAGTATGGCTTCAATTACCGGAACAGTCACGATTGTAGCATAATCGTTTGTCTGACAAAATTGAGGAACCTTGTGATATTACACTAAATATTATTGCAAAACTTAGAAGTAATGTATTAATAAACAAATTCCTTTCCGTCATATTTCTTCTTTCGTAGTTCCACATCACTACTAACATATAATGACACAGCCTTGGACGCACATTTTACCCGTGAAGTAGAATACAATAAGATAGCTCGCCGAGAGGGATATTTAATGTTAGCCCAAGCAAACCACGGCATAGCGGACGGTTTGATTGGTAATTCGATTTGGAATACAAATTTTTAAAGATCTATGTGTCATATAAATATAAAATATTAATTTGTGAATGACTTTTGTGATTTTAAATGCATACAACTTGTATTGTAGAAATTATGCATATGAAAAACTAGTATAAAAAAAAGGGGGGGACGATACGTTGTTACGCCAGCGTTAAGATGCCTTAATATCTAGTGATATCGAATCAACGGTCGACGACGTAACTGTAACTATCGATAGCGGAATAACTTAGAACACAGCCTACTCTAGTACCACAGCCTTCTCTAGTACTAGCCGTGTTGAACAACGTGGCAACACCGTGTGTTTACCGATCGGGAGTCCCATTTTCAGTAATGAGAATCTTGTACTTGGGACTACAATTAACGCTTTTTTTCATAGAAAATTATGTTAAAGTACACAATTCTTTATTAATTATGTCTGAGTAATATATAGCTATTATAACTATGGTAAGTAGAAGTGATCTTAAAGTATACTAATAGTTATAAATGTGGTATACATTTTGTGGACTCTCGGAATGGTTTGGTGATGTGATACATAATATTGGAAATATTTGACAGTAGTTTTAAGAAAATATAAATATGAAGCAAAATAGAATCATATTTGAACTAAAAGGCAACATTTGAAAATGAATGGAGTGATATATAAGTTAATATAAACCTGAAATAGACAAAATTATTGATGCGAAGTCAAAGAGGTTAAGTGAACACGGTAAGAGGTTGGCTAATTAATTACTGAAGGGAAGGGTTGTACAGATAATTATAAAATCTTCACCACTAACGCATGTATCATAAAATGCTAATTGATGTGCATTTGATTGAATATTAATATATGTTAATTAACATAAAATATGATATGATGATTCTGAGATTTTAGAAAATCTGATTCCAAATTGGTACCATTTCTTATGGCTTCCATTCTTGCACACATATGAGCAAATAAGGTTATTACTTCTTCTGTAGGAATGGAAAGACCCTTTGTAAGTGATCAAAATATACATTATTTATAGTTATATCTTTATCCCCCACAATCACTTATTTACATATATTACAATTTAATTTTTTAGCAATGGAATGGGAGCCATAAGCGGATATATAAATGTTAGTATAATCATCTACAACACACGTGGATAAATATTTGGTATCAAAAAACTTTGAAATCCACTTACATTGCAGAAAGATATTGAAGATCATTAATATTATTCCATAACAATTGGGAACATAACAACACTGTGGCATTATTAACTAATAAATATAGTATGAAACATGTGAATTTTTCAAAAATTGTGTATGTATATAATAAATATAAACTTGTAAAAAATTAGTTATGATACTATTAAAATGTTATTAATGTTGGTCTTATCTATTGAATAAAGCCCAGTTAAACAAAAATTATCTCTTATAAATTCTGGGAATATATTGTGGAATAGAATGCCACTGATTATACAAGTGTTTATATTAAGAAGGACCATAGGGTGCAACTGCTCGACGCTTCTGTTCTAAACTCATTCGATAGAGTTTCTCCTTTGAATAAGGACGTATCTTCCCTTTACAATATAATAAAGTATTCTTTTATCCAACTGAACTGTATATTACACATTATCAAACTTCCCCATAATCTAGTTTTCCAATTATTAATACTAAATTGAAATATATTGAATGCACAATAGCTTTTATTAAATAAATGTGGTACCCACAAAGATTAAGACCTACATAGTTAATAAATGAAACTTCCATGCATTACTGCACTCACTTTTGTATTTTAAAAAATTGCCTACTGAGAATAAGTACACATTGATGTGTAAACATTCGAAAAATAAGCGGGAAAGTGAGAGGTCGGTATGCAGAAACTGAGAGTCTGGTAGGGTGGGTTGGGTTAGGTATACTGATATATATAGCACAGCCGGACTCTCGCTATGTTGCCATTTTTACCTTCAGCACGGCTAGTACTAGAGAAGGCTGTGATATATACAGCACAGCCGGACTCTCGCTGTTGCCATTTTTACCTTCAGCACGGCTAGTACTTGTTACGCTATCGCGTGAACCGAGTTTCAATTCCCTAGAAATCCCAAATGAGATACCGCCAATATAAACTGTAACGATAAGTAGTTTAAGAGCGAAATTCGAAACCGGAAAAGGAATGTACACAACCCTCGGAATGTCGAGTACTACGATACCCAGAACCGGCCTCCACATAGCTTACCCGAAACAAAGGAGCCTTTGATAACTCCCACCCACTCTCGACGCAATCTTCTGGCTTTCCCGCGCTTTTCCCTTAGCTCGTGCGCACCCTGACTTGTCACGCGTACATGGAAGCGTTGCCACCCCCACGGCCCAGCCACAGCAAGACTCTACCCCATTGGACAAGACGAAGGCAAAAGGAGGAGCAAGGAATGCAGGAAGAGGAAACAGAGCCGAGAAGGGAAGAAGAAAAAGCCTCGCTGAGGGAGAACTTCTTTATAACTCGTTGCAACCAGTACTGTCTACATTGATTTACTGAATAAATCGTCGTTCTTGTTAAAGATTATAACTTGTGTTTAATTCCGCCGCGCTTCACCACAAGCAGAGCGGTTCAGCGCTCCACGGGCAACCGAACCTGCACAAACTCACTATATCCCACCAATAGATACGCAACATACTAGTGTTACGCTATCGCGTGAACCGAGCGTCAATTCCCTAGAAATCTCAAATGAAATACCGCCAATATAAACTGTAACAGTCCACAATGATAAATAGTTTAAGAGCGAAATGCGAAACCGGAAAGAGAATGTACACGACCTGAAAGCGAATATTATTTACGTACCGAGCATGGGTGACCGAGGAAAGAGCGATTCCGAGAATCCAGGTGTAATCAATTCACGTTAGTAAACTCCACCGGTTATCATGTAATTAGGTCCAAAAAGTCACGTACAACCCTTGAGAGGTCGAGTTCTACGATACCCAGAATCGGTCGCCACATAGCTTACCCGAAACAAAGGAGCCTTTGATAGCTCCCACCCACTCTGGACGCGTAACACCACTGTTACGCTATCGCGTGAACCGAGCTTCAATTCCCTAGAAATCTCAAATGAGATGCCGCTGTTACGCTATCGCGTTAGTCAGGCTTAATGTCTAGTAACATCGAACCACGAATCGACAGTAAATTCGCACTTATCGATAGCGATAGAAATTCGGGAGCTGAATTCAAAGTCAGATGAACATATGCGCTAACCCGATCTATCCATCTGTTAATTAATGTACGCATATCCTTAGAAAACGTTGTAAGACTCTTCGACCTTTTCGCGTATTTTACTAGGTTTTTTTCCATGGCTCCTCATTTACCGTTACCATGCGGCTCTCACGCGTTCACCGGGTTTTCCCATTCTCCCCTTTGCGCGTGCACCCCTACGTCCGTACCGGAAAGCGGAAATGTTGCCACCTCCACGCGCTTAAGGGCGATCCAAGGCCCATCAGCCTCATTGGCCGCTACCAAAGGAGAGGGGGAAAACAGGAACTCAAGAAGAAGAGCCAGAGCCGAACTGAAGAGAAGAAGAAGCCGCATTCATCAGAACTTCGTTATTTCTCGAACCATCAGTATCTCTTACGCTGAATAATAGAATAAATAGTCGTTCTTTCTAAACTCTAAGAATTGTGTTTGATTCTTCCGCGCTTCTCCACAAGCAGAGCGGTTCAGCGCTCCACGGGCAACCGAACCTACCTAAACTCTCCATATCCCACCAATAGATACGCAACACCACAGACGAGATATAAAAATAGAGAAATCAGTTTATAGACTTTCGTGGCCCAGCATGACTACCATATCGACTCAGAAATCCGACACTGATTTGAGCGTCCTCTGTTCATGAACAGTGATCAATTGAAGCATTATTATTTACTGAAGTAGGGTTGGGGACAGGACTCATGCAATTGCGTGAATATATGTGAATGGTTTGGAGGGAATGAGGAAAGCTATTTCTCGGTCAACGTTTCGGTAGAAAAATTGAGCTACGGTGCCTGGTCGCGAGATGCACTTCTGTTTGGCTCGAGTTGAGTCGAAATCACATCGGGGCGATGAATTGCGTGTGTAGCGTATAGCGTACTTTTTAAAAATAGGATCATTTATTTTTTAGTCCATAGATCAATTCTTTTAAATATTCCAAATAAGTTAAATTTAAAATAAAGAGTTTGAGATATCCTGTTAAATATTAACAAACCTACATAATGAACACAAAATATTCAAAAGGATGAATTGATGTACAAAATATATATAAGTACATTTAAAGTAATATGCTCATGGTTGAAATATCTGTAGAAAATTAGGAAATCCATAAAGAAATAAATATCCAAAAGCCATTCAATGTTTACCTATCATTTTTGCATACTGCTATGTGTATCAAATTTCTTTTTTTTAAATATGTATAAATGAATCTTTTGCGCATGTCTTATGCATATAGAACTACATATATAAACTACTAATAATGATTAGTAGAAATTATTAGCGCATCGCATCTAGGATATTGCGAAAACTGATTCTTCAAAAGAAAATATACGCAAATAATCACTACATATTGTTTAAATGAAAATGTCTACAGAATCTACCAAATTTGTTTATTACACATTACGTTTTTAAATACAGAAAAAGCAACGAATATTATACAATGATTTATTCTTAACGATTTTAAAAATACGCCGAGATCGGTGTTGATCGAGGCTAAATAAATGGTTGTGATTTTCTCTGACTATTTAAAATGCATAAAACCAAAAAGTATGAATGTTGTAAAGAATGGATGTAAACTAGATTGTTTTACTTATGAAGATACTTTCGAAAAAGTAATTTTTGTCTCCTACTTTCCGTTAAATTTCCTTTCTATTATAACGCATCTGGATACCATGATTCTATTAGTTACCTCGGAGCCCAATCATAGAGCCATCTTGCCACTGTCACCCATTGAATCTCTTTGTCCACTTTAGCAATATTCAACTTTTTAATAAATGCAGGTAGAACAAACCTGTTGGATGTCCAGCCCTTGAGTCACCGATAATATGTAAGGCCCGCGGATCCTGGCCTAGTCATAGTCAATATTATGCACTATAGGTAGTAGTCAGCGATATGACTACTGCCAAGGGCCAGACTCGTTGGCTAAAACGACATAACAAGGGCTAAGGTCATCCTTCCCCCCTAAAACTCATAATATATATATATCGGCAGAACACCAATGCCGGCGAGAATAAGTTTCCTAGAGGTAAAGAGAGGAAGCTCTGTCAAATAACCGATCAACTATTTTTGAATAAAACCTCTTCTTTGAAAGTACTTAGAATATATATAAAACGTGTTGTACTCGATTCCCGTCAACACACGGAATCCAACAAACCTGTAGGATTTATTCTTCTCTTTCTTTACGTTTTTACATCATTCTGATGTTTTTTTGTTTTATGGTGCTCTTTTATCGCAGAAATTTTCATATTTTACTGAATGACTAACTTCGTTATAACTATTAGTTGAATATAAATTATGAATTGCGTCTTTCATTGACAATAAAACTGTCCCAATGAAAAAGATAATTAAAGAATTCTTTTTAGTTCTTTTAAAGAACTTTTTCATTGCGGCAATTTTATTGTTCGTGTGTAAAAAAAATATACATGGGTAAATTCAATTTTGTAAGTAGTTCTACATCATTCATTGCCATGTACAGGAAAATAATGAAAAGAAATAATGTAAAACTATAATTGAAATAAGAAAACTTGTTATAATGTTTTTTTTTTAATATTTTTAATTAACATTAATTGTTTGATATCCTTTGCCACCTTTCATTGCGGCAAAGAACAAAAGAATTCTTTAAAATTCTGTAATTTTCGCATCGTTTTCTATAATCTGTTGGTAACGTGGCGAGTGACTCGGAAATGGTATGGGTGCCTCAGGTACCCAGAAATTTGGGCCGAAAAAATACATTGGATGTCTTACCTATTACTATATCTCGTCTGTGCCTCAGGCAACAAGAAATTCGGGCCAAAAAATACATTGGATGCGCCATCTATTCCTATATCCCGTCTGTGACATTGTTGCCAACAGATTATAGAAAATAAACTTAACGCTCACTACGGTAGGAATTGAAATTAGTAAAATTCAGAGCATTATAATTTGTCATATGTAGGTGGTGCACTCTGTACGAGGTATACGAATTACTACACTTCTCCGTTCTACTATTAACCTACCTAGATCTTAAATTAATCGTAATGCAATCGGAGCATAGTTCGGTAAAATGTTAACTAAGAACAAAATTTATTAGGTCAAGGTCAGGCTAGGCTAGGCTACTACCACTTCACGTATATAGCATCACTGTCGACATTATTAATATCAGTGTGTTAATTCTAATGTGTAAGTGTAAATTGTTATGCAGTTTGTTACTTATATTTGGCAGCTCAACAAAACAGTGTGAATCAAGATTAGTTTCGATTTAATCTTTATACGGATTGATATACAATATCAAGGTCAAGGCAACATAGGCTTGGCTGACAGGTTAATCTTCAAAAGATCGGTGAAAGTATACGCGTGTAAAAAGTAATGACAAAAATAGGTTGGAATGCTTCATTTCAAGTTTATCCTCAAGTTATTGTTTTGGTCTGGTACCCGGTAATTAATTTGAAACTGTTCGGCGCCAAAAGTGTAGTGACACCTATATCTCAACCCTTGTAGTTCGGAAGAATTCGTTTTTGTACTTTTATCAACATTTGAATTTAAAAAATTAAAGATACATATTATGTATTTTAAATACCGAATATATGCTTTCATCTCGATATTTTCAGCATATTTTGTCGCGTAAAGAATGCTGCAAGTATCGTAATATTTTACGAATGTTAATTAGCGTTTGTAATAATAATAATAACAATAATATTAAGTATTTGGAATATAGCAAATATACTTCTTAACCACTTCATATTCTGACACGGAATTGTCGAACAATATTTATATTTATATTAAATGTACCAACATAACTTTTGTATAAAATTATATTATTGAACTATCTGCCTAATCACGATATGACTTATTGACAATAATTTGCATGCATAAAGAGAGAGGTCAGAGTGAGGTTATGGTACCTATTACACTGTTCGACAAATTTCAATTTTTTTAATTTTGTAACCTTCAACAGACGTTTCTTATACACTTTAATGTTCTGAATGCGAATCTGCAATCCGTTTTTCTCCAGAACGTACCATTTTTGAAAAAATCAATATTGAAGAAAATCGCAAATTTTCAACTTTGCAAGTGTTTTATACTTTTGCGGTAATAGTTATTCCGTTGCGCTGGATGCCAAATGATTCTATGAAGTTTCACGAATAAAATGGTGTAAGTAGTTATTAGATTATAAACATTTAAATATGTTTAAATAATGATCAAAGTGTAAAGGACACCGAAATTGCACCCATTTTTGCTGATATCTTTCAATTTATTTCAAAACCTAAGGGTCCAGGAGAAAATGTAACTAGTTTACGCGATAGAGCAGACCTTTCTACAAAGGAAAGCATCAACTGGAATAACAAAATCATTTCCGTGTTCAATATACAAGCGAAATAGTTTGGTAAAACACGCGACGGCAACAGTGACACTCAACAGAACTACTGCGCGTCTAGTGATTCCGGTACGCTGAGTGAGCGATAAGCGGGGAGACGCCGTTATAGAGCGCCACTGCCACCGCCACGTGTTTTGCCAAACTGTTTCACTTTAATTTTATCAATATTATTAATATTAGATGTAATCTAATTACTTAACTATATCATTGTATTCGTGAAACTTCAAAGAATCATTTGGCACTAATCACAACTGACTACCTATTACAGCAAAAGTGCAAAACACTTTCAAAGTTGAAAATTTGCAATTTTTTTAAAAACTGATTTTTTTCAAAAATGATACGTTCTGGAGAGAAATGGATTGCATATTCGTATTTAACACATTAAAGTCTACAAGAAACGCCTATTGAAGGTTACAAGACCAGACACGTGTTGAACAGTGTTATTTTATGCATTTATTTTCTGAAGAATAAGAACAGGAAACATTTTGCAACAAATTTTGCCAATTGAACTCGTATTCATCGAGAACAATTATAATTACGGACAAATATTTGAATACTCAATAATATCGATTTTCAAAATCTACGCCACGTTAACGATCCTTTATAATTTTAGTTCGAAGAAAATAGATTGATAATAGAGTGGGATATTTAATACCATGTTGGAACTACCGAGACTAGATTTGGATATTATAGTTCCCTGGAAGACTCTCGCACGTCGCGGTGGAGGTACTATTTCGGAAGAAATCATCGCATCGTTCCTCCAAGTAAGTGCGTTTGCTCGTTCTTAATTATTTTTCAAACTTCTCGATGTTGAACCAACCGAAATGGAGTTGTACAGTAGTGTACGTATCATTAATGAACTTTACTCATTGTAAACCATAGCAACACGAATTTCATTTTCGATAACTATAATATGTATTTTCAAACCAAAATTATGAAGGAGAGAAATAAATGTAAGTTTTAATGCTAACAAAATCTTAGTAAAATAGAAATATCAAATCTGATTGACCAAATTGCACAATTAATATGTAATATTAATATTTAAAGATTTATATAATTTTGCAATTTATTGGATGACATCCGATAGGAAATAAACGATAATTTAATATTATATATGTAAAATTCTATCTACTTCATTGGTAAGAGACATACGTAATGTCATTCCATAAATGCTCAAGGGCAATGAATGAAACAATCGCTAACATTAGATATAAAATGAATGTCAATAAAACGCAATTGTTTTCCTATAGAATCGATAACTAAATATTTGTGCGGAATGTAACGTCAGGTGTAATTTATGTTAGAAGGAAGACAGTTCGTTTTGCTGCCTTTGTGTTATACACCTTGAATAATGTTCAGGATAGGTTTGGCTCGGGGGGAACGTTTCTATTAACTTTACTCATTTATTTTGCTCGATTGAGAAATAGAATAATCATATTTTTCGAAGAATTTTTCCAAAAGGCAACACGTAAATTAAAGTGTATATTGGCTTCCACTGATTCTTAATCATTGATACATAGTAACTCCTTTCTAGTAACACATAAAACTACAATAAAATTACAGTTAATGACTGCTAATAGTATTAAACACTTTCAACTGCCACCAGTTGAATATGTTATTGTTCTTTATTAAACGAAAATTGTTATGCTGAATAGGTTTCAAGAGAGAGGGAAGTATAACATATACTAGGGAAGAATTGAATTATATTTAATTTCAAGGTTCATAATGATTTTTTGTATACGAAATTCAATCTTATTATTAGTTAAGTTTTACTGTCCTCCTTATGTTCGGAAGTATATTGCTTGCGTATGTAGTTACATGAATATATCTAATATACATACATCTATGTAGCAGTGTAATTGTATCAGGAAGTGTGCGAGTATGAGAGAATGCGTGTATGCGACGGTATGGACCGATGGAGCGCGAGGCTCGGCGAAAGGGCCCGAGAAGAAAGACAGAAGGAGTGTGGCGTAGGCTACGAACGGATGGTGACGATTGATTAACCCTAAATATATTTCTATCTAATGTTTCCTTTTACTTTACGTTTGTTTAATTTATTCACAATCCCACATCTATTAAAAATTATAAAGCCCCACAGTTTCTCCTAATACACAATAACTACAATACCATTACAAGTTTCAACACGAAAATGCCTGATATTGATGATACGGATTGATGCCGATCCATAAGAATAAAAGCCTGTCCACTTCCTTTAATCCAGTCGCCCTTTCCGTATAATACATTTCAAACTTAAGCTCTCACTGAAGAATCCACGAGAATCATTCTGGAAAACCTGTACAACCTCCTGGGACGCCATTGCCGGCGTACGGAATTCCCCAATAGAAATGTCTCAGCGGTAGCTCTCTTAACTGAATGACTATTACAAATGGGGGCTGAAGGCTGTAATGCACAGGCCTAGTGCACAGGCCTAGTGCACAGGCTCCCGTACACTTGCAAGTTTCAAAAAATAATTACGTACAGTACCTGCAAATTCTCTTATTCGACACGTGATATAATGGATATTTCTATTAGAAATGATATTGAAAATAAAGCAGGTGGAATGAATACGATCTAATTATTCTAAATAAATACAGACAATTTAAGCGTTAAAGCAATTTAACTCCTTCCCCACGTTTAATAGGATAGATAGTTAATATTTGTGGCATTTTATGACAGTGTTGAAACCTGCTTTTATGGCGGTACTTGGCGCACTTGGTTCAGATAAGAATTAGTTGTTCGATTTTTTTAAGGGGATATTGTAATACAGAGGGCAAAAAAAACTCCATGTTTACATTTTGTAATAGCTTGGGACCATGAAAGTAAGTCTATATAAATTCGGAAAATCTCTGGATTTATAGGCGTTTATAGAGGATAGTTTATTAGATCTCGCAATTATGCAAAAAACATTATCTCGTTCCTCTTACATTAGAAACTACTTGGGATAGCTGCTTGATATTTGGTTTATTATTATTTAGCACATCTGAGGAGTACACTTGCAAAAGTTTATTCATTTATCCATTTGACAATTTTCTTTTTCTTTTTTAAGTACCAACGAATAATTTAAAAGATTATCCGTCTGGACAAGAATACACTTTTAAGCGGTTACCTGTGTTATACACGCACTGGTCGGTTTAATTTTCAAGTCAGATAAGAATGTGTTAATTTTGTTCGGTAAAATAAGATGAAGAAAAATGATGATCGGACAGGTAGTCGACGGGAGAGGCTTGAATATAACGGAACCGGTGACGAGCCCCCGTTCACATGGGAGAGAAGGTGCGCTTCAGGTGCGTGAAGTTGGGATCGATATTGCAAGCGACTCCCTGGGCCATGACATACCCCTGCGGCAGCCATCGGCTGCACGCGATAGTGCTAAAATTAAATGATGAAATTCACTCCTATTTTCTTTGTCTCTCCATATATTCAAGCATTTCACCCTTCCCCTTTGCTCCTTTCATCTAATTCATCTCTATCTTTTGCTCATCTTCCATGATGGTTTTTTGAATTTATTTATTTATTTGCTTTTCTCGTTCATTCTTACTCCTTGATCCCCCTTTTTATTATTTGTGTTTCATGGAATATCTATTTTCTAATGACATTTTACTTTGTTCGTTTATTTTTTCCTTTTTTCCTTTTATCTTCCTGAAATTTCTTCCTGCATTATTACTGTTATCTTAAATTAATCTCTACATTCTCCTCCTGTTTTCAATCTCGTCTTTGTTTGAATTCTCGTTTCCCGCGAATATTTTCTTTGTTACGTAACTTGCTCTCTATTTGTCAACCTTTTCCTCCATCTACTTTGTCCATTTAATCATGCGTCTTCTTAAATCTTATCAAGTTATATCTATTTCTCATTATCCTCATGCCTTTTTCATCTTCCTTGACGCCTTAACAGACCCTTTGCATCCTTAATGTTTAAAATTGCAAACCCTATTTGAGTCTCGATATTTCTTTCTTGTCCATCTCCTACTATGCTCTTCTAACATTTTTCTATATCGATTCTTTGGGCTTCCGGGTTAACGTTTCGTCATCCACCTTCGTGTCGCAAAGAATGTGTGATTTTTTATCAGTGACGCAATTCAAACGTCACTACGGGAGTTTTGTGCGTAATCCTTCTTGCAGGCGACTTATAGGTACATAATACCGACAGCTTGATCATTATGTTTACAAGTGTCGCACGCAACTTGCAATTTCGCGTTAGGCGTTTACACCTTTAATCGTTTTTTTGGTCGTTGGCATTTCAATGAAAAATGCTTCTTTTGCGACTCAATTTTCATCCATATTATTAATAGGAACAATTTGTATACGAAATCTGTTGATATATAAATATTGGAAAGTGTTTCAACGCAAATATATCAAAGTGAACGGTACAGCTATTATTATTATTCATTAGACTTGTATAGGGAAAATTACTTTCAATTTAAAAATAATATGATTTGTCTATCGGAATAATAAACAATTTTAAATGGGCGCACTCTCCCTTTTTATTGTTACAAATAGTATTACTATTATGTTTCAGTGATAAATATTTTACGCTCCTTTGGTTTCACACGCACAAAGAGCCCGTCGTTCACCCTTTGAATTCTCATCTAATTTTGACGCGAACTATGTGGCCGAATTTTTGGTGTATTTAAAGCCGTAAAGCCGAACGCGTTAGAGGAATCGTGTATCTAAAACGAGTAACGGTGAAAATAATTATTAAGAATAATTGAAGCAATTCATTATTCTATTTATAAAGATTGACAAGATTGTGGTTTAAATGCACACTTAATATTGATCAATGTATGGTGGATATTTTAATAGCAGTGCTGACGATTCCTTAGGTCAAATCAATTATCCCTGCAAAAATGCAACGGTTGCACGCGATACTGCTAAATTTACGCCAGCACCTTGGCACCTGCACATGCATTTCTGCTTGACGTTTACCAAAGTCAGCTTTAGAATTTGCAAGCATTATGAAATATGCACTTTGGTTCAACGATGGATACACTAACAGCAATACATCAAAACGCCTGATTTGCACGTATTTTTCTCATTTTGTATTACCCCTCCGATCTATTTAAAGCTTGCGACTGTGAAGGAACCCGGACGAGTCGAATACTTTCGCGACCATAAGAATAGATTGTTTACTCATTATATGCCGCCCGATTAATCGGTCTCATTAAACGTTCATCGACCACCTAATCAGAGAGCTCAATAATTCAGATGTTATTGACATAGCCGGCAAGAAATGCAATCGTACCAATTGCAACGACATGATGTTATCATCAGCGAATTGCCTATAAATGTTCGATAGCCTCACTGTCAATAAAAGAAACTGTTTGAAATTGAGTGACGAGCCTGAGGTTTCCCGTGCAATTTTTTTACCAGAAATGGGTACATACATTTGTATATAGAGTTTATTCAGACGAAATTCTAACGAAATTGAATAATAAATAACAAAATATATGATTTTTAAGGTAGATTTAAACATTCGATTTCAATCAATTTGTTGTATGATAGATCGTGAGAGTGTGTATAAATACTTATGAAACTTACCATGCATTACATTCAGGGTGATTCATAAATGCATGTCAGTACTTTAGGAGGCACATGTACACGCTTATATAAATAAAAAACATCATATGATGATATGTATGTCTTGTCTGCTACATGTACATAACTTAGTTTCCGAGTTGTGAATGGTTAAAGGTAATGTTCGAAGTGCCCGCCTATTTCCTCAACACACGCTACTGCACGCCTCAGTACGACTTGGGATAATTCAACATTTATTGTACATAAAACGGAAGTGAATAATTTGCACAATTTACAAGAATCGATACAAAATGAATTTGAGACTATTCAAAGAATATGTACTTGGTATTTTCCAGCGAGTGCGGAACTCGGGCAATGCTGCCTGACAATGCTAAGTGCACGTTTTTTTACTTATGTTACTGTGAAAATTTACTTCCTGAAGTACTGACATGTATTATATGTATACATATACACGCTCAGTACCGTCTAGTTTTTAATGTATTAACATATCTCGTCCCATCGTGCCGCGGATGCGTTTATACTTTGATAAGGAATTTTGTATTTGGAGTTTCTTCCAGCCAACCAAACAATTAACTGTTTAATACAATAAACAATTAACTAACCAAAGACACATACTGTACTCAGATGGATAAATTGAAAGAAGCAATGAGAGTGACACGACCAAATTTCGTGAATCGGTACAATGTAGTTTTTCATCACGATAATGCGGCACAGACCACATGTGGCACAAAATGGGCAAAAAAAATTACGTGAATTTGGTGGCAAATTTGATTAGACCCACCATATTCTCCAGATATTGCCCCATCGGATTACCAATTATTCCGGTAAATGCAACATTTTTTAGCCGGAAAAAAATTTGCAAATGTCGAGTCCCTAAAAACAAACATTGAAAAGTATTTTAACGGAAAACAACAGAAATTTTATAGTGACGGTATAATGACTTGATCAAAAAGATGGGAAGAAGTTGTGGAACGAGAGGGTGATTACGTTTCCTCATAAACTTTAAAGGTATATTTCATACATTAATTTAAATAGCAAAACAAAAAGCGGCACGAACTTATGGGACGACCTAATAGAATACATCTTTGTACCTTATCTCGATACAAGTTGTCGCATAGAAAATTGTCTATTGCCAAATCTAAACGTTACCCTGTATCGAATACACATGCATATGTACATACACCACACACCGTTCATAAGCAACGCTCTCTTCGGCCAACCTCGCACACGATCGTAAACGTTCGGGTACGCCTAGGCGAGTGTCTTCTTCGGTACGGGTCTCATTGATCTCCAGGACGCGGTTGCGCGCAATGGTCGATAGACGGCGGTAGTTCCGCTGTCGTCCAATCAACTGCTGCGATTCCTTCGTTATGCTCGAGTCTCGTGGTCCTTGGCTAGCCGGTCGCCTCTTATTGTTTTCCATCGTGGAGTTCTCTAACCCGTTCGGTTGTTCGTTGGTGCGGCGCGTGTATCATTACGAGCGCCGCTAAACGTCAAACCTGCACAACGGAAACGTGTTGAAACCCGTGGACAAAACGGTGACCACGGCACGGAAGACGATTAGTAACGACGTTCCTCGGTGACAAGGTTCGAGCGGATTGTACGCCCCCTTCTTGTCGCCTTTGTCACCATGATACCGTACTCCACGTGCTTGTCTTTTGGGGGCCGACGCGATGCTCGTCGTTGGGTGGTCCTACACGACGAGATCTCTCCCTACCCGGTGAGTCGCAGTACGAATACGCACGAGTACGCACGACGTGTCACGTTTATCAGTCGAAAAACGGGGCTGCCACTGCCACCACCGCCACCAATACCACTACCACTACCACTACCACTACCACTACCACTACCACTACCACTACCACCACCACTACCACTACCACCACCACTACCATCACCACTGCCACTGCCACTGTCACTACCACTATCATTACCATTCGGAATCTCCTTTCTTTATCTGGTAGGACCGAAGCCGAATTAGGGGGATGTGTTCGCACAACAGGCCGCGTGTGACACACACGCTAGTCCCGTGTACGTATGCATGTACACGCGTCGCTTACAGACTTGTACGAGTAGAGTGTATTTGCTTCGATCGCGTGCGCGACACTGCCTCCGGGTTCGACGAACGTCTTCGATTGCCTTGATTATTTAGTCTCGATAAGTTTGGAGAACACATTTGCCGGGTGGGGTCCAGCGATTTGTTACCCTGAGCTGTACGATGTACATATATGTATACAAATATTTGTTGACATATTCGTATTGATTTCGTGGCAGAATACACAGCAGTTGTATCATACTGCTCGAAACAATTAGAGGATCACATGTTGCAAGCGTTGACGGCGACGTCAACGCGGCATATAAGTTCTGGAATTTTCTTTTGGAGGATGGCTTTACGTTTTTATAGGTTTTATAGGTATCATTGAAAAAATTCCAGGAATTATGTGCCGCGTTGACGGGAACAACGGCTGCAATATGTGATCCTCTAATTGTTTTGAACAGTGTATATTTTTCTGTCTGTCTTTTTTTCTTGTAGATAAAACAGGTTGTGGAATTTTTTTACGCTTTGCACATTGTTTCGTGAGGCTCGATTCGTGAACAAGATATACGCTGGCGTACTCCGTGGCCACTACAGACGGTATGTGCCCTGTGGCTTGCGTGGAGTTGAACATGACTTCGTAGCGAGTTAGGAGAGAAGCACGAGCGGTATACTTTGGTCGAACACGGTACTCGATTTCCTTAACTGAGTTGGAAAGTTAGTTCTAATTACGGTAATTACGTAGAAAAAAGAAAACTGAATGTAATGCAAAAGTAGGAAATATTTTTAATTATAATATCTGCTGCAGACATATATTTTTGCCAATACATCTATTACTATATTACTTACACAAAATCAATGTAATAGGAATGTACGTTCAGGACTGGAACCAGAAATAGAGATTGCTATTGATTTCTTGATTCAAACAGAAATATTAGTTAGTAATATGTGACTTCCGCTTGCGGCAAATTGAAATAGAACATAATATATCAACATTATTTGACAGTCAAGTGTGTAACAGTTTTTATTAATCACGTATTGTTTTATTATTACGATAATTAACACGTTGAGTGCCAGGTCAGCCATCTGTGGTTGACACTAGACTTTCCATTTAGGCCGCGTCGACCACCGCTGGCTGACAGCTAATGCTAATTTTCGGCGGGTGGCCTGATCGGGATTGCCTAAGAAATACGCGTGGCGCTCAACGTGTTAAATGCAATATATCGAATATATATTTTGGAATTATACTAATGCTAGCAATGGGAGTAGGGAGGGAGAGAGTGAGTGAGAGAGAGAGAGAGAGCACAGAACACGCGCGCGCGCGCGTCAAACAATGCACACTTGTCAGTAGCCATCGGTGGCACGATCCGCGAGTCCGCCGCGCCGCCGATTCCACAATACTATTGTACTTGCACTATAAAGAATGATCTGTCTGTCTGATCAATAATAGGTATACATTTATAGAATAACTGTTTTCCAATTTTTATGAAACATTTAGGTATACTATGAACTCTGCCTTTGAAGGTAGTTTTGCGGATCAGTAGGCCACGATAACACGAAAAATTCAGCGAAAGCTTTGACGGTATTATAAACATATATACAAGATTATAGCTTCCTAATATCATCATGAATAACTGCAACAAAAAGAAATGTTTTATATTTGTACATACGTGGAATCAGTAGGGTTGAATTGTTACCTTTAAGGAAAGCTTAGGGCACGCGTTACACGTATACAGCAAGGCGCATACAAAGGTGCATCGTAAGCGTAAATGCATTTGTTGGAGTTTGCGAAAAAGTTGCCAATCCTTTGAACGATAATTCAAATAGTTGCTATGAACCAGTTATTTCAAGGTGATTATTGTTCACGGTTGACATTTTATAGCTGTACCTAGTATAATCGATTAAACTTTCGTCAACTTTCTTGCATATTTCTAGTCCATTAATCAGTTATCGTAGAAAAATAATTAATTAGCGTACAAAGTTGGAGGATGTCGTGGATGCTGGTAATTAAACGCGTATTACGTTCACGAAGTAATGTAATAAATTTGTATGCACATGCTTTGGCGAGAAAGTTTGTTTCGTAAACATTTTACAAAGTTATCTGTTTCGTTAGTTTTAACAGGATAAAATTGAGAGATTACATTGTATGACATTAATTCGTAAAATTTGAGCTAGGTGTTGGACTTTTGTAGTATATTAGGAAGAAAGAAGGAAATGAGAAATACGTTAAAGGTACAGTATTCATAGAGCGTAAATCAAATCAGATCATAGGATTATATTGTGTAAAACTAAAAGTAGATTAAAATGAATTCTTTTATTGAAATTGGATTAGATACATAATTTGACTTTTTTGGGTCATTAACGAAATCTAAAGAAGTGGATCTTCTACTTATTTATTTTTACTATTTACTTTTCAACAATTTATAGTGATCGTATTCATGTAAAAGTTTAGTAGGTTTGAAGAGGCTTTGTCGACAAGAGCGTGTGTAATAGTCCTGTCTTTCCCGTCTTTATGGTTCGTTCACACGTTCTTCTGCCCCCTTTGTTTTTCATTATACGGATCAATAAATACTTCCTTGTGCTTAACTATTTATAATATACGCATAGCCGCTGCTGGTTGTCCCATTAGCGACAGATTTGTCAGATAAATGTAATTAACAGTTTTTTCAGGTCAAGTTATTGTTTCGAATAGTATTTCGTATGCCTTTTACAAATTTATGATACTGTTAGTAACAAGTTAACAGCAATAATGGAGCATTAGCAATATCTACCATTGTATATGTTAGCGACAGCGTATTTTTAACAAAAAGAAAAGGACCGAGTGGCGAAGTGCTATTCATTCGGGGAAGAATTTATGATAGGGGCTTAGCCTGCGTATGGTTGGAGAGTGTCTTCGAAACGGGCAATCTGGACGACAGACGATGGCTGGTGGCCCGACGCTATTCAACCATCGAATGTCCCAGTATTGACTGTTTACTAGAGGTTTTTAAGAATGAATGAATGAGACTGGACATCCTGTTGGCCGACGACGGCTGGCGACCGCTTTGGGTCTTCCAACCATCTGGTGTCGAAGGAGTGTTTATTTGAATGTGGATTGAAAGACCAAATATGGCAATCGGCCTGTCGCCGTATTACCAAGGTATAGGGACTCTGCTCCTGGAGGATCTGGCCACGGAGTGGGGAAGGTTATGCCTTTTGGTAAATGAACTGTGATTGACCGCTCAGTCTTTACCCCAGAACTGTCCGGGAAAGATCTACCTTGCATACTCTTAAAGTATAATTTCTAACATATAAATAGATTAAATATATACAGTACTTGAAAATTTCAGTAAGGGTATGAAGTAATGCATTTTAATAATAAAGTTAAATTGCATGGCAATTAAAATTAATTGCGTTTGTTTGGTTCATACAAAACACTGTTTTTTCAAATAAGGCGCGAATAAAACTGTTATGCTTTCTAGCAATGAAAATGAACGAAGAAATATACAATTAGTTTAATAATAGAATGGCCGTATTTTTGCATAATACTACGGTACTGGATCTTTGAAATGTAGCAAACAACTGTTCGCGAATTCAATTCAACCATGACATACCTTGTAAACGTTACAACAATTATTAGAAATTATCGCTAAACGATTATAATGTTATTTCGCCATCAAAATTTTGCATAAAATTTTTGAAACGAACTTTTTGGATATTTAGTGCTGTTATTGTCTTTGGAATTTATCTTTAAATAAATATCCACTAACGTTCATATATGGTTAATTATTAGCTTTAGGACAAACAATGATTAATACTTTTATACTTAGATATTAATGCTTTTTTGAACTGCCGCAAAAAGATAGGTCATCCCATTTAAAAAAACAAAGTTGATCTTCAAATCACCGAAACGACTCCACTTATAACAAAAGTCATGTACATGTATTCCGCAGGATGTCCCCCCAGATACCCTGCAACTTTTGTATTTAACAATTTGTACTATTATGTTTACTATATTAACCCTTTGCACTCGTTTGTCGAGTGTGACTCGACATAGGAGCTCCTGCGATAAATATTGATGCCGAGTCACACTCAACATAGAAGTGCAGAGGGTTAATAATTCTAATATCTACTGATATTTCAATTTCACGGAATCCAGAAGGAACAGTGTGTAATTAGGAATTCTGCGATTCTAAAACGATTTAATCTTCGAAGTGCACGGCATGCAGAAAGGAGATTGAAATATCTAGAATCCGTGTCATTGTTGGAACAGTGTATGTAGCTTTTGTTTCTTGTAGTCTAGCTGCACTGTTTAAGAAATCTCTATTCCGCTGCTGTCCCGTTTTCTTTGTCGTAGATTTTTAAATCCTAGCTTATGCCCGTGCACACGAAACAGTGACGCGTTGTTGTATCCCCTTTTCATCGATTTACTGTTCACAGGAAGTTTCATTCAAAAGGGCGGGTGAGCAATGCCCCGTAAGACTTGTCACCGGTTTTATCTAAATAGAATGTGCGATGCATGCGCCCATAAAGAACGGAAGAGACGAATAATACATTTTCCTAACAATCACTTGCACGTACCATCAATTTACATTGGCAACCACCTTTTCTTATTCCTTACTTCCTTCATTTTTTTAACTTTATACCACGTGCCATTGTTTTCCCGGTTTCTGTAATTTGTGTGAACTTTTTCGGCACTTAATGGACTTTATTGCGAAAGTTTCTCTTCAAATATATTGGTATTATATTCAGTCCTGGGAAGTTCATAATTTCTACAACAATTCGGACACTGTTTTATCAGGTAATTTCAATGACTGTGTTAGTTTTGCCGCAAATTTTCTTTTCATCCGTCAGTCGAAGTTATCTCTCAAAATTGTTTCCACCCGAAAAGTAAAAATTGCATTAGTTAGCTGGTGACGCGAAAGTGCTCCCGTCGCCTTAGCACGATGGGATAATGATTAAAGTCTATTTCTAAAATCGAGATTCCGTTGTAAGGTGTCGGTGGAAAGGAAAGCAGTTTCATCCTGTCGTGAATAAAACTCTCGAATTGTTTTCTCAACATTTCAGTTCCACCGTTTGACGTCCCAAAATGTCTTACCTCTTGTACAATTGTCTAATCGATGTTAAAATGCGGCCGATTTAAAAAGAAACAAGCATTGAAACGTGCTACGCGTGAGTTCCGTGAATAATTTATCCATGTATTAAAAATTAAAGCAAAAATACCAGTAGTCCTGTTTTAATTAAGCTTAACGAAGATTTTTAAATATAATATTCAAATTTCCCAAGAAGACATGATTAGGAATATCACATTTGGCATTCTACGTTTTCATTCTATTAAACATAACAAACGGTTACCATCCTTTGTATATTCTAACTGGTCTGACCAAGGAATGCGTTCATTATCGACAAAAGACGGACACCAGGCAGCGTGTCATAGGAATAGGAAAAATGGTTCGAATATAATCTCGAAGGGTAATATCGAAAGAAACCCTGTCAAGAATGCCGTAGGATTGTTTAATCAAGATGCAACGGGAAAGAGGTGAAGGCGAAATACCTATTTCCACAACGAAGGACTTCCCTTTAATTTGTTTGGCGTCGCCGCCCTTTCGTGTGTCGTTTCTTCGCCCGTCATGGTCCGTCCGAGCGCTCAACCAGTTATTTAAAAACTAAGTTAATAAATTGGTTTAAAGTGCTTTTAAGATGGCGCCCCTGATGGTAAATCATGAGATCAGACGGAAATGGGAAAGCGCCATCTTTCCGTCGTGATCCGTCAAACAAAATGCTTCAACTAATCCTGCAACGTAGCCTGTACTTGGGATACTGTCGTTTCGTTAAAACGCTTATGTATATGGATATGTGTATGTATATGTATATGAAGCTTTGATGTTAGTCTTCGTGGCGATCGAGTAGTACAGTAATTCTTCTCTTGGCGCTCACCACGATCTCTACCGAGCATGCTCACGAGTTATCCCCACCACTGGAGGGGCCCCTATAGTTCTGAGTCGACGGAGTAATTCGGCACCTTTTGATTAGCCTACACGTCGCGGCCACGACGGCCGCGCTTAACCATTAAAAGATTAAATGCTTCGTATCGGTGAGGCAACACTAATGCAACGGCGTAACTTTTTAATTGTTACTTATTTCGCTATAATTTGGGGGGGGGGGGATTATTGCTGAGATTGTGGTGATTAAAATGAGACCAAACACGATAGAATTTGAATTATATTTACTTACTTAGTAATATTATACGTAATGGGCAAGGATCCTTACAAGAAAAGCTTGGGAACGGTCGTGCTCAGTTTTTCCTATAACTTTACGAGCTTAGAGAATAGTCCAAATCTAAACATATACTCCAATAGGCCTCTTCAAGGTAAGATGCGCATTTATTAGTATGGTTTTATGTTTTTCTAGAAGCCCATGCAAGCACATAATAATGAAATGCCACATGCAAAACTGAAATCATCAGCCGCAGTTGAATACAATAACGAAACGTGTGTTATGGTTGAAGCGCCGAAAACAGAGCCGTCGGCCGTGCTCGAGAATCAGGCGGATCAAATTCGTCGCAATTCCTTCCCGGCGCGCAAAGTTCGTTTCGATCTCCCTCGAGCAACGTTAAGGCGGCTCGTCTCAAAGATAAAAAGGCTTTCAGTAGCCGCGACCGTCCGTTCCTCGAGGAAGAACGAAACGAACTTCGAGCGCCGAGAGGGCACAGCGACGAATTTGATCAACCTGATTCTCGAGTGTGGGCACCGCCGACGACTGTTTTCGGCGCTTCGTTTCGCTATTGTATTCAATCGCGGCTGATGATTTCAGTTTTGCATGTGGCATTTCATTATTATGTGCTTGCATGGGCTTCTAGAAAAACATAAAACCATACTAATAAATGCGCATCTTACCTTGAAGAGGCCTATTGGAAAAAGTTATAGTAAAAACTGAGCACGACCGTTCCAAGCTTGTCTTGTAAGGATCCTTGCCTATTACGTATAATATTATTAAGTAAGTAAATATAATCCAAATTCTATCGTGTTTGGTCTCATTTTAATTACCACAATCTCAGCAATAATTAAAAAAAAATTATAGCGATATAAGTAACAATAAAAAAGTTACGCCGTTGCATTAGTGTTGCCTCACCGATACCTACTGTAATTTTTTTTACAGCTGCCAATTGGTCATTTATTTCGTGTCAACGTGCCTGCGATGTTACAAGTTTTGTATTTAATGGAGACTGCGTTGTGAACGTTTTACTGTCTCATTCTAGCTTCTTTACGCTTGCGATGCGCTTTCATTACTCAGAACGTAAACAAACTGTACATTAATTTGGAGGAAATTATTACGTTTAAGTTATGTACATATATAGACAAGCAGAAGGTTTTCAACTATGTATATTTATAAATATATTCACATAAAATTAGACTATTTAGCTCGATTATGAAATACTAGTATCTTCGATAATTTTAGAATAGTCGAGAAGACTTGTTTCAATGGATGCTCATACCCCGTGTCTTGAGTTACAAAGTTTCATCAGGTTATCAGGTACCTATATACAGTTTACGGTTGTCACTTATTTAAGGTACCCCTGTTCATGCCACGGTTCATTGATCATCGACCACACGTTTTAATTGAACAGGTGATCAACTGTACTAAGTGATCCGTAATATAAGATCCGATACCTTAAATAGTTTTACAAGCTTAAGACGTATATGTACAATTATGGTCGGTGAATCCCTGCAAACATTCCTGCAGGCGACATTACCTTCGATTGTGGCGAAATATTTCTTATGATTTAAGAACAAAAAATAATAACGATAAAATATTTAATCATATTTAATCGTATACAAGGGAAACTTAAGAGTACCGCACTTAATAGAATCTCACAACTTAACTAAACCTGTGTCGCTCTGTTGTACAACTGCATTTCTCATGTACCGCTGAGAAATTGGCTACATGGAACTAGTTACGCAGAGTAATACTCCCAAAAAAATGTACATACCTAGACAGAGTGTGCAGATGGTGTACATTAAAATTTCTCTGTATCTTTGTATATGTATTGAACAAAATATGAGGATATCATTTCATACTCGATATTCGATACATACGATACATACAGTTAAAAAAAGGATCTTCGCTGGAGTTTTAATACTCACCTAGAAGAGTAGAATATATCTAATTCAAATAGGACTCAAAATCTCTTTGCTGCGATAGTTCACTCTATTAGAAATATTCAATAATAATATTTTTCATAATCGTATCAACCCATTGACTGCCATGGGCGCATATATGCGTCCGGCAAAGGCTATCAGCGTGGCCTATGGACGCATATATGCACCAGACGAGGGCTATCAGTGGAGACTATGGACGCAAAAGCGCGATCGGCGAACAAACAAATGCATACTGCGCGAAAAGTATTCAGTACCCAGCGATCGCTACTGCGGGCCTCATGCCGTCCACGCGAAGCGTTTCAACTTGAAACAGTTAGCAGTCAAAGGGTTAAAATATTTGTTAAATATGGCTTATGAGTTATATAGACCAACCGTGAATGTATCGTCACAAATTTGTAGACCCGTTGGTTTTAAACTTACTGCACATTCGAACTTAAACAAATTTTGCACGCTGTATTCTACCGTACCATGTACTTTTACCAACACATTTTATGCAATACACCCTCGGTACATGTAGGAACGAAACGGTGACATTGTACTTTCCATTTAGCCAGAAATCGACGGGACATGTTCACGAAAGAAACATTTGTCCAGATTCAGTTTAGGAGCCACGCAGTAGGTGTTCCAAATAAGTTTACGTGACGATACCATTTGCTGCTAATGCATTTTTGGACTTTGCGGCACGCCACCCCGTAAAGAATCCGCAGGAGTGGCGTACAACGAGTATATTGGAATTCATGGTGTTACATAACCGTAAAAGAAATAAACGGTGATTGAGTAAAAAAAAAAAGAAAGGAGGGCGCGAATCAGTAGGATACCATTTGCGCCGACAACCGACATCGTCGCCACGTTAGTTTAACAGCTTGCATATACCTGTTTCTGGTTTAAATATATATCTATGTACATATAACTGAAAGGTTGGAATAATCATTTCGTGCAATATATTCTCATTACTCAAAATGTGCTACGGGAACGCGGTATATCGGACATACAAAATTGCGAACTTTTCATTCAATTGTGAAATATTATAGAAGCTCACATAGTGGTTCCAAAAAGTTTCCGTACACAGTACTTTATTTCCCTCCGCACAAAATATTAAAGACAAACAATATGCGCGAAAGAAAAAAGCTTAAATATCTTGTTTAGCAATGTTTCGTTGCCTGGTCTGAATATGCTTCAAATATTACCTACTTTCGAAGCACAATTTCATTAATTTATTTCGTAAAATATTTGAGTTACTCCATCGTAATACGATTACTGCAATAATATAAAGGTAGACTGTTCGAAGATTCATGTGCAATGTAATTTCTGAGGCTTCTCCGACAAACGGAGACGTAACGGGCTGCGTAGAAATGTGCAGAAGGGAGGAAAATGTCGACTTGTACGGTCGTTTCATCGGGCAATAAACTTTACTGCCGACTTTCAACTTTATATGCAGACGGGCCCTCGTGAAAACGAATCGTAATGCGAATTTGAATTTAACGGTAGAAAGAGTAGAATTATGATATCTTGACGCGTGGTCGACCGTGGAAACGTTTCATTTTCAATGAAACCGAGGTGCATCCATACAAAGCATTATAATCGTGCAAATAATATTTTTCGACGACATGCGACCGCAACCTGTACTTCGTGTAATTTCGATACATACATACATCGAACGTATGCGCCAAGTTCTGGACTATGACGGACATAAGAACAACAGCCTGTCGATATAAATTCGCCGCATTACGACAGATTCAGAAACGATGTAGTAACAATTCTGTATAGACGCCAAAATTCTTGCTGCTCCTTTGTGCGTGGAAAAAAAAGAGTGAGAGAGGAAGAAAGAGACATAAGGCTGTGTTCTCGCGGGTAATTTAGTTGATGGTGGCTGCGCCCTCGATGAGAGTGAAAGAAAAAAACGGAGGGGGAGAGAGAGTGAGAGAGAGCCACCCTTAGAAATGATTCGTGGCCTCCTCAGAGACCCCCAGGTCGGTCCTGCCTGTTAGTAAATATTACTTAATATTATTACCTGTCAGACTGACGTCATACTGGACGTGAACTAATGAACGAGGACATTCGCGCTTGTTTCTTGCGTGTCGCTACTTTTCTCTACATTCGATGCCGAACCTGCTTTGCTGACCGTTTTGGATAGAATTTCCGTGTTACGACATGTTACACTTTGGGCAGGAATTGCACAGAGTGCAATTTGAATTTTTATGAACATAGTTTCCCTTTCCGTCATGCCACTGCGCTTTAATGAGACACTTGATGCTGTTTTAGTTAAATTTTTCGACTTTTCGTCACTGCAGTTTGGATTTTCACTTCTGCCGTAGGATGACCCCTTTTGTGTCTGGGAAACAAATTAATTTTTGAATACACGGACGTTTTATTGCAAGTATGACATTCTCGATTTAAATATAAAACTAATTATTTCACTCGCGTTAGAAAATACAATAAACTGGTCCGTACTGGAGTTGTGTGACCAAGAAGAGGAAATGTTACATAGTAATCGGACTTTTATATGAAATTAGTATTCGTGGAAATGATAGTAACAAATGTTTAGCTTTTTTTTTTAAACAGAATTATAGAGTTTGTCGATCGGTTCAGCGTTTTGATGTCAGGGCGAGAGAGATTTTGTAGTATACTTACCATTATTATTGTTAGCGATTTCATACAAAGATTAGGGATTGTAATATGGACTTTAATAAGCGTAATTTCACTTGGTCCAGCTCTATTTGTAGTCTACTTGTTATTGTCCGAACTGTGGTAGAAGTTCAAGGTACTATAATTGGTATTTCTGATGGATCCAGATGTAACAAATTCTATTTTGAAAGTTCCTGTTATCATTTATATAATGAATTACCTACATTCTAGGTTACATTATTTGTAGGACATGGTTACTTTATAAGGTCACAACTTTTTAATTAAGTTTTCTTTTTAAATTATTAAAACAATTAATTATAGAGAATATTATTTAGAAAGAAGTAACAAGAGGAAAGTTAATTATTTTACTTGTCTGCCCGAGAACGGTATTGAATAAAAAGATTGCGTGGTGGATATAAAATAACATCCTAATACATTTATGGAAGATCGCTATTCGTAATTAAATTGAAAAACAATTATAATAATGTCTTTATTACACTTTTATACATGTACATACATAGATACGATTAGAATTATAAATAACTTTAGCCGCAGTAATTCAGTTATAATTGATTGTCCTGGTTACGACTGACGCCATATACCTCTACAGGTGCATATAATTTCGTTCAAAGCTGTTACAATAAAACAGGAGGCTAAAACTATAATAATCCATCCTAAAAATTATATTAATCAAAAAAGGGCATTCGTTTCACCGCAAATACTTTAAAACTGACACGAATATCTATTCTCGTAAATATAAAACATAGAACGTTTTGAAGTTCGATGAAATCGTACAAAGAAATTACCATAACAGATTTTCACCACTCCGTACTACATAAACAAGCGATAAAAGCTTCTCTTACAAGTGAATCCCGATCAAGAAACATTTAAAAAAGAAACTCGATTCCGAGTGACGAGAAAAAGACCTGATTCATCGGTGTCAACATTTATGGGCGGTTTAAATTCACCGGTTAATCGAATGGGTCTTGAATCGTGGTCTTTCAAGGCGTTTCTGGTGTGTCACGCACTCTTGCTCGGACCCTCTTAACCCGTTTGTTCAGAAAACAATCTAAGTTTAGCGCGACCGCCTAAAAGCGTCCAGCGTGGTGGATCGCGAACAACTATTTTCGGCTTGTGTTCCTCACCTACACCTGCTAACATCAACGTTTCTCACGCGTCACTATATGTATTATTTTTATTAGTAGGGGTCCCAGTTCCCATTTGATTTGTATCGTGGTTCATAGTCATTTTCATTAACAAAAAGGGATGCCGCTTCTACATTATTACTCGTTCGAATCATTTGAGCGAGATCATTGCCGTCTTAGTAATTAAAAGTATTGTTCCACAGTTCAGTTTTATCTTGTGTATGCTTTTCGAGTAATTCTGACGATTCACGATCGTGGAATATCCGGTAAGAATTCAAGTCCATAAATATGTTACTTCCATTATTAATAGTATACAGGGATTAGCCCTTGCTGTTAGTAACCGGCTTGTATTCTGTGATTAATCACGTTGACTCACAACTAGGAAACGGTTTAGAGAAATTTAACATGCTACTTGCACTATTAATAGCACTTTAACTTCCTCGATTGACAGTAATTGATCATAACTTTCAATACACGACCGTTATTAGCGGAAAAACATTTTATTTATTTGCCTTGGTGTTCTTGCAATTAACCTTACTGCAGATCCCGTCTCTATTTCCACATAAGTTAAATTTTGATTACGTCGCATAATGTTCAAGCTTTCGTCGTATCTTCATCAGAATTTTCGTTTAACGAGACACATCAGTTGCCCTGCGGTCAATTAACAACAACTAATTGATAACGAAAGAAGCACTGAAATATTAAAGACCATTGATGTAACGGAAGATAGAGAAACCTGCGCCCTCGCGTGCAAGAAAGTACAATGTGCTCGCAATTGTGAAAGCGTAATTGATATTTTGCTTCATTTGGCAAAATGCTAGACACGCGCTCGGCCGGTGTTAAGCGCAATAAATTGGACGATATAAAGGCTGTGTGTATTATTTTTTATCGCAACAAGCTTGCTTGTGCTCTAGCGTTTGCTGAATTATTTTGTTATTGTTAGTTTAAGTTTGCATGACACACAGAGATTAACTGTGCTTCCTCATAAATATTTGGCTTCTTGAATTCTGACAATTTGCACTTGAAACAATATTTCTTATGTTACGTAGGAAGTATTATTCCATTTCTTCCTTCTATGATGCCCTTGTTTGGAAATCGAGGGTGCATGCAGTCGAGTCTGCCCCTTCCGCGACGTCGCGATGACGTGACCCTTTGGGGGAATCTTTCCGGACTCCCTTGGAATTTTCCGTGCCCCCACCAGCTTTTTGGTCCGGATTTCGAGTATAAAAAGGGCACGAATTCTGCTCTCGGCGGCTCAGTATTAATCTAGCTTCGAGTACGTTCCGTATCGACTACTTTGATATTGTTGCTCAGCGAGATCGGGTTCCGAGTCCCCTTCGAGCAATTCTTACACGTTTCATTTCTTAAAGACGTTATACCTATTTTACGGTATATCGTCAGGCCTTTGTTGGGCAGTATACATTTCCAATCCGTACAGATTGAGAAATGTGGATTTTGTAGTTAATAATCAAACTGTAGAATAACCAAAGAGTATGAAATATACGTTTAATAATATCATACGCATTTTCTCATTGAATCACCTCTGACAATCATTAGCAGTAACGTCCCACCAAACAGATACACCTTAACCGCTCGAGGTGTATCGCTATAAGTTACGAGTCCATTTTTACTAACAATCCTGTGGCTCCCGGTGATGAAATAGGCACTGGTTTGTCCACGATTACCATCCTGTGGCTCTCGGTGATGAAATAGGCACTGGTTTGTCCACGAAAACCTTCCTGTGGCTCCCGGCGATGAAATAGGCGTTGGTTTGTCCACGAAATCTTACCATCCTGTGGCTCCCGGCGATGAAATAGGCGTTGGTTTGTCCACGATTACCTTTACCTTCCTGTGACACCCGGTGATGAAACAGGCACCGGCAAGTTCACGCACTTACTCTCTACGCGGCTTCCAGTAACGAAATACGCACTGGCTGTCCGTAACTAACAAACTCTGAAACAACCGATCCTCGGCTCGCGCAGCTGTGCCCCTTAGCCCTCGGCTCGTAACACTTATTAAGTTTGTTTTTCAGCTTTCTCAGATTTCTTGGATTAATATACATTGTAGTTAGTACTGAAATTTTTGCATTACGTTACAGATAGCCCGTAGACACACTGAAAAATAATACGATACAATCTTTCCTACAATTTCGTTAATAGTCTTATCTATGAATTGCTTTATCTTTTAACCACTTCAGCGAAGAGAATTTAATAAATGAAATAACAAATATATGTATTGTATGTACAGGATGTTCCGTGTAACGCGACGCCCGATTTTTCACCCACTTGCAGCCATCTGACAAAAAAGTTTAAAACAAAAGATGCGGGGTGTAGTGTAAGAGTACTATTTCTCTTTATTCCAAAACAATACAATATAATACGTTCTAGAAGGTAGCTGCGCGTAAATAGATAGGGCTGCTCTATCTAAGACGCTTAAACCAGCTATTCTTTATTAACCGTTCCGCTAAGCTGTTGTCAGGACTGTTCCGAACGGCGGTCGATGCAAGAATGCCCTGCTGCATCGTGATCGCCAAAAAGGACGCGCTCGTTTTTCTCTCTATTTGTTTTACCCAAGGTGACCTTGATTTCGCCATGAAAATAAACTATTTTCAAAATTTTGTTTACTGATGTTTATTGTACACTCTATACCCTGCAATTTTTGTTCTAAATTTTTTCTTGTCAGATGGCTGCAAGTGGGTGAAAAAGTCCGTTACACGGAACACCCTCTATATATGTGTATATGCATATAGTACAATGTAAGTATACATTGTAATACTACAGTAGAATCTCAATAACTCAAACCTCTTGTAAGACTACTATTTCTCTTTATTCAAAACTGTACAGAATAAGTCGTTCTACTGGACTGCTGTCAGGACTGTTTCCTTAGGCGATCGATGCAAGAATGCCCGTTGCATCGTGATCGCCAAAAAGGACACGTTCCTTGGGTTTTTTCCCAGCGCCATGGCTTCAAGGGCCTCGGTCACGTATTCCCCTCGGCCTACGGTGTCCTGTCGGTACGCGCGGCATCGGGCCCTGCGTTGACGTACGCCAGATGCCCAGCTAAGGCGCTCGCAACCGAAATCTCTTACACTCTATAAGTCGAAATAAAACTTACTTTAACTCGAATTAGTTGCCACATGTCCAGATGCATCATTTTACCTCTGTAACTCGAATTTAGAATAGTGAAACTTCTACTACTCGAAGTTTACCTCTATAAGTCAAACTTTTACCGCTGCTTCCTTTGCAACTCGAAGTTTGTAACTTTGTGTCGGAAATCATTCAATTGTCTACGTCTTTTCAACCCTCAGGATTGTCTCAAAACATAAAACGGAAAATATAAAATTACCACGCGCATATCCATGGAAGCTAATCGTTTTTCCCACGTCCCATGCCTCATGTCCCATGGACCCATGGTTCGTATGCTACGTTCGTTAGGAGCTTCGAGCCGTATGGCGATCGCGGGGGCCAAAACGTGCGGCGGGAGAAAATCGGCCCGAAAGTTCACTTAATTCCGAGCCCGGCATTAACTCAGCAAAATCACTGACTTCTTGAATAATAAGAAGTCGGTACGTATATGTATGTATAGTGACTTCACTTTCTTCTTCTGATTACGTTCATATATGTGTACAATAAAAATGTAATTGACGTGAAAAAATTTGTTAAAGTTAACCGTCATTCAAAGCCTCTACCAGTCGAATATTCGTGTATTAAACCTCTCACACCTCTCACAATCGAACACTTGACAACACGAAACCTTTATAACTCGAAGTTTTTTTTCTCCTCCCTTGAGATTCGACTCTATTGTATTACGCCAATATTATGTAATCGAATTAGCTGCACAGTAACGATTTGGATAAAAAAATAAAAAAACTAAAAGAAATAACGAGCATTTTGTAAGACTAATATTAGGGTAAAATAACCCAGTAGAGTACTATTTCCATAGAGTGCCACGACGCTGCATCATGGGCGCCCCAAAGGCGAGGTCGTCGGTCCCACGACGTAGAACGTTCAAGGGCCTGCTTTACGGCACCCCCAAATGTATGAAGTTCCCGCTCGTGTATCGGCCTCTCGGTGACGTTTCCCAGATGGACATACTGGGCGTTCCGAACCCTCGAATTTTCTTACAATTTGTTTCACCAATGCCAGAACGGCTTCAACAAATTCGCTACTTAATGATGCAAATCTCCGACTAGTTGGAGCCAAATATTTTTGTTCTTTCATGCATCAAAACAACATGGGCCGAATTAATTCATCCTTCACACGGATTCTCGCGGCAAAGTGAATGCCGTCCAATTGGCGCAATCAAAATGTCACAATGTCAAAACTCGTCGTACATCTTCTTTGCACGTTCCACACGATGATCTCAATGATCTTTACATCACAAAAGATACTAACATGCCCACAAGCAACGTCAACGTTCCTCTATCTTATTATCAGTTAGGCGCCATTGCCCCCGTTGGGCACCATTTTTAATTTATTGCACAAATTAACGACAGACAGGCCTTTTGACACAGATTACCGCCGATTTGGACCAGTCTCAAGACCTCGTGCGACATGAATAATAAACCAAATAAATAAACCAACAGATAAACGTCGCTGTTTAGATGCAACGGAAGCTGATCAAAGTCATCCCACCCCCGCATCGCCCTATTTCCCTTTATTATACGGGGCTCGTTAAAAGTCTCACGAGCTAAAATAAAGCGATACAGCTCATATTTCTCTGAAATCATTTTTACACTTCAACCGCTTTTTAGAGTCCATTGTGCCATGAATCTGTATTTGTATTGTACAGAAATATCATCGATACCCTACAGAACGACGTATAAATTTCGTTTCGCTATGTTTTGAAGCGACCATAGTTTGGCATCGCATGTATTGGCATTGAAAATCGTCGTTAATGAATTAGTATACATATAATAGGTGTTATGGAAAGCCTTTTTTACGCCCAGTTACTGGATTAATGTATAAAACAAGGCGTCCATTTCAATATGCTTTCAGCCTTGGAAATGCCAGAGGTCTTCAATCGATACTCCTTTAAAATTTTGTTATAATCTTCCTTATCAATCTCCGCCGAAACGCTTGAGCGACAAGACCCTGGCGCACCTAGGTGCGTAAGCACCTGTATGCACATTGGTAACTATACTCATACCTATTACCTGGCAAAACAAATGCCTATGGCGCAGTTGTATGCGCGTCAAATTAGAACAGTCAGCGAGAATCAAAATCTTGAACCAACTGATGAACGTCTCTACGCCACTCTGTTAATGTTTCAAATGGCACTTCGTACCATCAACTTTCGAGACCGTTTACACCTGGATCGATGGAATCTCGAGAATGGCATCAGGAGCTCGATGTCTCTCCTTTCGAAAGGTAACGTTGCACAAATTAAGAGGGGCGTGGAAACTGTTCTCGGAAAGCGACGTATCGCCGGCTGAAGGAAATGCCACAGCCAACAGGAAGGTTGCTCGGCACTCCGACGAGGAACAGAAAAACTGTATGAGAGACATTTTGCGCGGAAAGGAAGGATATACATCAATAAAGACAGCATGGTAGGGTAAAGAGGCCGTTGTCGATCCTCCCCTTTGCCTTGGATTCTTCTTTATCTGCCACCGACTCAACGACTGTGTTCTACTTCTTTCCCGATTCACTGTTTCAACGGGCGAATTTCACGATTGCGTGTACCAATGTATCGGCGACGCTCGAAGAAAGGACACTTGCTCGACTAAATGACCCGTGGGGGTTGATATGTCAACTGGGCAAGTAGTGGAATCGGAAATATTGAAGAGCGTTCCGTGTTTCTTTGTGTTATTCCTTCTGGTCAATTTTCGGACGTTCAGGAAGATGCCGAAGTATGCTCGAAATGTATTTATTCCGTGCTGTCATATACAATCGTAGTTGATGGTATTTTGTTACAAGCAAATATGTTGCTTATGTATTTTAGAACCAGTCCTTCCCTGTAGGTTACTATATTTGATTTTATTCTTATACAAAATTTATTACAGCCTAAATATAAAATACTTTTACGACTATTGCTTCAGCACCGGCCACAATGTGTGATTCTTTAAATTGCAATTCGATATATTTCACTTATGAAGGGAACAATGTTTTCCCATGATTTTATTCGCACACAAATGTATTAATATTTTAATACAAGAGTGACGACGTCAACATTAATTGAAGAAATTCGAACGATACTGTAAATTCGAGTAACACTAACAAGGTTCTGGGGTAAGCGCCATGGAGTTAATCGCAGTCCTCTTTCTGAAACGCATCGCCCTCCCCACTCCGTGGCCAGATTCTCCAGGAGCAGAGTCCTTATTCTTTAGCAATACTCTTCTCTCTAATAAACAACCCCGATACCCGATAGTTGGAACGCCCAGAGTGGTCGCAGCCACCCCCTGCCGATAGGATGTTTGGTCAATTACTTTTCCATACACTTTCAAAATATGCAATAAATTAGTCAATCCTAAGACATTGGAAAACTTAATGTTATGAATGTTATGAATGGGCCATTGTCTGTCATCCAGGTTGACGATTCCCAAAACAGTCTTTGACCACACGTAAAGGTGGGCATAGACGAACGCGCTGCGGCTGCAACGCGGCACGGAACGAACGTGTTTGGCCGTATATTCGTTCGTTTGGACTGTGGGGCGCGGCAGTACTGCAATGCCGCGCAACGAACCGTTTCGAGTCGGTTTTATGCGCGAAAGCAAAGGGATTCGTTGCCGCAGTGTGGGCGGGTTTCTACGGGGTTGTCGCGTTCGAGCAGAGGCACAGTGCGGCATTATATCGGCGTTCGGTACAAAACTCCAAAAATACATATAATTTGTAATTAATGAACATTTTTATAGTGGAAAAGATCAAACTAGTTGTATGGCATAATATTATCATAACAATAACAACAATTGTATTCCTTACCTACCGATAAATGATTATTTTGGATAAAAAGTTCAAAAATCAAGTACCGGCAGCAATAAACCGCTTTATCCGCGCACGTTTCTTTATTTCTGCGAGCGGATCCTTTCCTTGTTTTCCAGGATGGTTTCGGGAAAAAGCGCATCGGGGACACGAATGACTCGTATGCTTTCTCCAGTCAGCGTATATTTTAAAGAAAGGAAAAGTCATAACTCATTGTAAGCTAAAATTATCACTGCCCTACTAGCTATAATCGGAGCTTCATCGTCCTCGGCGAATGCGCGTTGGAATTCATGGTTCGTTCAAGGCGCGGTGCGTGTTTGTGGTAAAAACGGAACACCGCGCACCCCTTGCAATGCCACGTTACTGCCGCGGTGCAGCCGCAGCGCGCTCGTCTATACCCACCTGAACACGTTGAGCGCCACGCGTATTTCTTAGGCAATCCCGATCAGGCCACCCGCCGAAAATTAGCATTAGCTGTCAGCCAGCGGTGGTCGACGCGGCCTAAATGGAAAGTCTAGTGTCAACCACAGATGGCTGACCTGGCACTCAACGTGTTAAGACTGCGTCCCCATCATAAGTTATATGTACACAGGGTGCTTAATACTTCGCCACCCGATCCTATTTCTTCTGTTAAAAATACGCTAACGCTAACCTGTACAAATTTTTCCCTTCATGCTGAACTTGCCCCACTCTTAGCCATTCCTGACTATCGAAAGATTTCATTTAAAAAAACTAGTATGGCGATACTTCGCACGATTACTTAGACCTTCGTAGAAACTGTGCTTATCTTTCTCCGTTCTATAATCGATTTTCATCCTACACCAGTGATTTCTGGCACCGTGCCTTTTCAAACTGGCGCAGCTCTTTTTACCCTTGCTTCGAGTACTTGTGCAAGCTGTGGTACAGTCGACAAAATACTTTCGCAGGGAAATCGACTTCTGGAAGGCAGCCTTGATTTAGCTTGGGGGATAAATCATGGGACGATGCCGTAAGGAGATTTTGGAAATTCGGGAGTGTTAAATTGCATACCAGGGAAATCTGAAGCCTCGTGTATTTCGGTGGGCGCCCAACCTAATTCAAATATGTTGCACGGTACGTGTCGCCTTTAATAATGCAAATAAATAAATAAACACGAAAGTTGCAAGTGCACCACGCTTAAATTAATTCCGGCAAAAATGGCCGAGTTTTCCATGAAGATAGCAGTACTATAAACATCTCCATTGAACTACCCAAGGCTATCTTAACCCTTAATCGCCTGACGATGCAATTGTAGTATCGCCTTTAAAATCGCTACCTGAATCTAGGACCCGATTAAACCTTCTACTTATTGCTTCTTCGAAATCTTCCGACATGCTAAAATTGATAATCAAATATCCGTTAGCAATATTTTACAATTGAAATCCATCTTATCTGATCGCGTTTCAAGTATCTGGAACAAATACCGCGGCAAAGAAAAAGAAATAATCGCAACACAATTCAACCTTTAAAAAGTGAAGTCGACTGCAGGATGATTCGGTACAAATTGATTCTTCCCCATACCACGGAATATCTCGAACATTGCATTAATGAATAAAATACCGAATATTTTCACCTCGATTCTTCCAATCATATTGACCCAGTTTTCCTTGCAACGGTTAAATATCGTTTCATCCGATACATTAGGTGCAACAAATTCAGACCGACCCCCCAGAAAATATGAATTGGCCATCCGTGACACAGAAGACGAGGAGAATACGTACGAAATCAGTCCGGATGTACGTGTGGAGTATATAACGGTATATAATGGATCCGGGCCCCTGGAGCCAGCTAGCGGAAGTAATGCGCGCGCAACTCATCCCCTGGAGCACCTTTTCCTCGTGCATCCGCGTGGCCCGGCCATGACGGACCACCCCTGTCGCTCGACCAGCTCCACGGTTGGCAAATCCAGCCTGCGTCCTCGCGTTTCCGGGGCTACCGGGCTATGTTTATATATTTTTCTCTTTCGTTTTTCGTTCGCCACCTGGGCGAACTTAACCCTCCCCCGAAACTATTAATAACGTTACACCACCAGCGTTCACGCGACACGCCGTTTAATCAAGCGTTATACAGCTTCATGGTAACGGAGTTTAGTTTTGGAGAACAAGCCTGAAGGATATCGGGTTGGGTTTAAATGTATTTTGCGGTGGTTAAATGACGTAGGTTGTAGGGTATGCGAGCATGCGATGGGGTCGGTCGGGAAAATTGTCCGGACGAGTTGTACGATTTATCGATGGAAGGGGGGCTCGTTGTGTAACTAGTTTAGAAATTATTGTATCGTGTTCCGTTAATTATTTTGTTCGTGGCTTAGTTACTGCGGCTTCAGTTGTAGAATTTTATTTGTGGCTTTATTATGAATAACGGGTTTCGATGTTTCAATGTAGGTTTGTTATTATTACGGAGATATTGATTTTCTTTTGGATGGGTTTCAATCGAATTTTCTGACGTATACTATTTTAATATAATATAATATAATATATATACAGGGTGGCCCGTAAATCTCGCAGTATTTTTAAATTTCGCGTAACTGAGGTGATGCTGAACAACTTTTTCCATGACCAAAATATTGTAATAAAAGTATGGAACAGTTATAAAACGGCTTGATAATTAAATTGTTATTCATGAATAACGAATCATTACACATTATTCTTAATTTAAGATGATGTAATATTTGCCGTACGTTGCCACCAATGCACCCGATGACAACCGCGGGCGGTGGTGCCTGGGCGCGCGCTATACAGCCGCGCTCATTGGCCAGTGTTTTTCGTTAATAACTCAAAAACGAAGCTACTTACAATATTTTGGTGATGGAAAAAGTTGTTCAGCATCACCTCAGTTACGCGAAATTTAAAAATACTGCCAGACTTACGGGCCACCCTGTATATCATATTGTAAGTAATATAAGTAAACAATGCTGAAATAGAAGAGATCGATCGAATAGGAACTGAAAAGTCTCAAAGTAAATCAAAAATTTAATTGAAGAACTGGGGTGAAATATATTGACGATTAATAAATATAACGAAACGAACAAACGTGTTCGTTTAAAGTAGCACTTGTGGAATAGGTAAAAGAAAAAATTCCTATTTGATCTGACCTAATATATTTCGTGTATGTTTCATTTTCGATATTGTATTGAAAGCAATTTGAGGAAACTCCTACAGATTCCTAACACAATTTTACCGGATGTGTCAAATATTATAACGTTGAAAAAAATCGATCGCTTTTCTTTAATATTTATTAAAACTCATCTACCCCCCATACTTGTTGTGTATTTTATTAATGAAATATCGAGTGTTTCCGATGTGCATCATACGCTTGGACGTAACTATATACCAATGATTGATTGCAATAATGATCGGTTTTCCCCGTGAAACTTGATCTGCCTCTCTTATTGAAGGGTATGTTATCGAGTTTGAAAAATGTAATGCTGTGTAAGACTAATTTTAGGGTAGAATCACCCAGTGACGATTAAACAAGTATTTATTCGTACTACGCGATTATGGCACAATATTCTGCGGATCGCTAACCGTACGTTCTCGACGCTGGCGTTCCATAGAGTGCCACGACGCTGCATCATGGGCGCCCCAAAGGCGAGGTCGTCGGTCCCACGACGTAGAACGTTCAAATGTATGAAGTTCCCGCTCGACATACTGGGCGCTCCGAACCCTCGGATTTTCTTGCAGCTGGGACTCGCGAATGAAGCTTCCATTGAAGCTATAAGTCAGATTGGAAAAATGTCGCGGCAGTTGTAGCCCGTATATTATATTTGTTTATTCATAATAAGTGTGCCAGAAATACGTGAACTGAAATATCTTTTCCCACTTCCGGCTGTCGAAATGAACGACGGCCTTAAACATCGACCATCTTGTCTTAAAAAAAAGTGCAGGTTAATATAGAGCCTCTTTCTGAAACGGCAAATAATATTTTTGGAGGGGGAAATTTAAGATTATGGACAGTGTTATATATTTTTTATTTACATTCCTTTGTTTATTTTTGAACGCAATATTCCTAAGTTATATATAGGTGTAATAAAATGATAAAATTATATTCTATTTAATCTATTAAAACCAAGTATTTGATTTTTTCGTTTTATCTTTTCAACCGTTTAGATCAATAAGGTCTCTTTTAATATATGTATGTATATTACATATATCTCGCGGCCCTCTGTAAAACTTCTTCATCTGTAACATTCACTCTAACGATAAGACCCTATCCCCAATACTGACTCTTTATGATTTTCCTTCATTCTTCCTTATAAAAAACCCCCGAATCTCACACGCAAATCCACACTCTTGCCACGTGAAACCCTGTATATTCTTAAAAATTGAACTCTACCCCCCACCCGCAATCCAATACTTGAAGTTAGATTATCTAGAAGAAGCTCGCTCACTGCTAATACTTGAATGGATACACATCCCTCTCCAAATGTTGAGAGATATTACTTTCACATTTTTTCACATCTGATACGTGCGAAATACCATGGTAAAAGGGTTCTTTCGCAATCATATAACTGGCGAAGTTACAGCACTTATACACGTCATATCAGATAGAGAGATCTAATTGAACTTTACAAGAAGTATCATCCGTTCCAACCGGTAAAACAAACTTTTTGGCCTTGTCCAATATTTGTAAATCTGGTTATTTACGTTCGTCAACTCTTCCACTACTGAATTCGACAGTCACACAATCTTTCTCGAAACAAATTGCACATCATTCTATCTGAGTTATCGTTGCAGACGCAGAGAAAAGAGAAGGGCAGAAATTGGATAAGACGATCGGTTCGATAATAATGGGAATCGCACACCATTGTAGAACATGGACGATATTTTCTTAGAAGCTATTTCTTAGATTTTCTTTTTATGAAAAAAAGAAAAATGAAACTTTTACATAGCATAGCTGACAATTTTCTGATTAAAATGACACCAAACACGATATAATTTGGACTATATTTACTGGCTTAATTAACGGTAATAAGTTGGCATGTTAAACCGTGAATTGGGCCTTTGATCTTTGCCGATTGCCACGATCGCAGCTTCTCTGTTCTTTTCACTAGCTATCCTTTCCTGCGGTCGAAAATTATTACCGTTAGTTAAGACACTAATTAACGGTAATAAGTTGGTGTCATTTTAATCACATAAATGTCAGCTATGCTATAGCTGTCGGCAAATTTCAAACAATGTAGGAACTACACCATGGAAGCGAACGTTCAGACCCGAGGCTTTCGCTTCGATCAAGACATTACTGTATATGAAAAATTGGATATGTATAATTTGAAAAAAAAAGAAATCGTAAACGGAGGGGGATGATTAAAGATGAGAGGCAGCCTGTGGAGAATATATATTACAATGATTATCAAATTATGTTTTCTTTATACTATATTCTTCTAATTTGCGATGGAACAATGTGAAGCTAGACAATATACGAAACAGTACGTCATGCCATCTTCATTTACTAAGAACACTTAATTTTCACAAAAATGTCCCGCTGAGTTCATTTCGCCAGGATGAAAATTAAAAAACTAATTAAAAAGTTTGCCCTTGTCAAGAAGAATGCAGATTATGACGACATTATATATCCATTTCGGATCGTTCCATTTCCAACATAAATTGAAAAATCAATACATACCGGCAACTGCTAATTAAAAAATTTCCAACAGACAATGAATCGTATAATACAATTGAAAGCACGGTCGTTTAATAACATCATATTTTTTCATCGTAACAAACATTGACAGACACTCCCCCGCGCTGTCCGTGACAACCACTCCGTCGCGCATTCTACCTGGGCGCAAAGAAATTAATCCGCCGCTGTCCGAAGTGTAGCAGTAGAAAAAGGATGAGCAAACGACCAAGGAAGCGGAAAGAGTCGTAATGAGTAACCAGACAGGAAGACCGATAGATACGGCGTGGAGGAGAGACAGATAGAATAATTCTATAGAACGTATACGAGGGAGACTGAGATGTGGTTGCAGTTGTGAGGTCAACGACCGACAAGCAGTTCAAGCCAACCCACCAAACGAACAGAGGTTCTCAGTTATCTGTTCCTCTCGTCTCATTCCGTTTTCCCTTTTATTTCTGATTTTTGTTCGCCGTGGTTCAATTGTGACGTTGACTGCGAAAGAGGCCTAATTACGACGCAAAATTATGGAAACGTTGGATGTATCATTTAGTGGGTATTACGACAATTTGCTCTAAAAAAAAATGAGAATTTCCGTCTTTTTTTTCCTTACAAAATAATTTTGCAATGAATTATTAAGCGGGGTTGAATTGATACCGATGGTAGTTTTAAATCTAGATGCGTGGTATATATTATTCGATAAAATTGGTAATTGCGCAATTTCTAGTTCATAGGATGAATAACATGCGTTTGGAATTTCTGATGCGCAAGTTCTATAGTGAAGTGAATCCCTTCGAAATTATAACTCGTGATTGTATTTGAAGAAGTGGCTGAAGAAGTAATTGGTAGAGCTGTAGCTTTTATATCATTGTCAATGAAAGTAGATAAGAGTATTGGATTTGAACCCAGTGTTTGCGTTCGCAATATAACGATCACATATTGCTGGTTTCTATTTGTGTCTAACTTGACCAGCCCTACATTTCAACAGCTTAATACTATTGTAAGCAGCCTTGATAAGTAGGAAATGTCTACAGAGTATTCAGGGTCAGACAGGACATTTAGAAGTATATAGGTTCAAATGCCAAAGACTGCCGATAATCACGACTGTACCTAATAGATATAGTACTGTGCAAAATATGCAAAATAAGCAATATATTTGAGACAAATTTTGATATTGCAACAAATTATTGTCCGTACACTGTTTCTTGGTTTTCCCTCGATTTGCATACACTTCTGTAATCAGTCAATTATTTCTAACTTACACAGCGACATGAGATGTCGAAGTTTCTTGAGCGAATACTACACATTTTGAGACCTTGTAATATTTTTTGCATCATTCATAATAAACTCATTCTAAATTCATTCACGTATTCTATTTTAACATTCTTCTTTCTATAACACTGATAGACAGAGCTGTTTTATTTTGTTCTCAATCTTTATGGTATGCAGGTTTCTCTGACAATTTTTGTTACCACCATCTACTTATAATAAATATTAATTTATCCTGTAAGGAAAAAATATTCTCTTCATTTCAACTTTGCTCCAAGTATTAACCAAAGTCAATATTTGCCAAGACAATTGGAAGAAGTGATTTTGCACAAGGTTTAATGAAATTCGTGTGACAATCTGTTTAATGTAGGTATTAGAGTGTCGGAAATCAAAATTGTCGATGGTAGCGGTAAGTTCTTCGCGGACGCCAAATTACAAATTTCACTTACACGTTCGAAGAGAATTGAAGAACCTCGTCGATTACGTATACCGTTTCTATCGTAAACTATAAGCCGCGGACACCTTGACAGAGAAAAGAGAAAAATAGTACGTGTGTTTCTATTAAGGTAATAGATACGTACTTGTGCCCGTTCGCGTTGATTCTATATTTGGAATCGCTTGGGTGAATTCCTAAATATGCGAACGTTCTGTTTCAAAGTTCCAAAGCCATTGCGTGAAACGTTTCACGACTATACCTGCCCTATTCTGTTGTTACTAAAGTCACTGTACTGTTGGAATTCGCTGCGAGTTCTATCAAACAAGTACATATATGTAGTTGCTAGCTGCTCAAATTTCACTCGATTCAATGGTTTATGTAATATAATATGTTAAAAGACCCTATTCACGCTACTGGCTACTACATTCGTGAACATGAATTTTCCTATAGGGTTCCTTGTTCAATCGGCAATTCCTTTTTTCATATTTGCGTCGAAATAAAGTCGCAGTATCAAGATTTTTGCATTAGACAATGTTTAATTAAAAATTGTGCATTAAAGATACAGAAGGAAAAATTGCAAAAAGAATTGTTTGTTTGAATGTGCAACCGTCAATTTATACAGACGACTGCAATAATTTGATCACCCACTGTACCTATATAGCCCAGTCATAGTCGGCCCAGTTAAACTAGGCTCACCCCGTATATTTATATAACAGCATTTCGAAAAAGTTGAAGCACGCAGCCCCCGCCCTACATTGTTCAAATAGTATCGATCCATCTCCAAAAACCATCACGGCAACCGCTAGAAGGCGGAATCCCGTCCAGGCGCAGATGCTCCTCGCAAAGAGTGAGTTATTACCTAAATTCCTTCCTTCAATCGATGAGCTCAGGTCTTTTCACGTTCGTTACAAACGTATTCAAGAATCGTGACGACTTCTCGTTGCGAAGAGGTACATAGCTAGGTACATAGGCAGGTAGGTAAGTAGGTAGAGTGTCTCGCGAAAACGAGCCGCGAAAGAAAAGCTTGAACGATGGAAAAAGGAAAACGAGGTTTCTATGGCGCTGGCCAGGTTTCACGTAGAAGAGAATACAGGTCAAGTCTTTTTATAGCAGCAAGGACAATCCCGCGATAATGCAACCCGATGTGCTCCCTTCGGGATTGTCGGGGTGCACAGGAGAAGAGGGTTCACTGAAAACAGCGTTATTTTCTTTTATCCGCAATTGCCCCAGCGGGTATCTCACCTTGGAATCGCGCACATTCTTCTACGTTCTACTTTCAGGGTCACGATTATGGGAACTGACGATGCACACATACGTGTCCTTACCTCGATAAAATGAACACTTTTCAGCGTCTAAAATTGTTTATTCCCTGCCTTGAGGTATATACACGAAAAATGAGCTGGCACTTTTTTCCACCGAGCCCTCTTACGTTCGATGGAGGGGGGATTTGACGGGAATGTAGAAATGCGTTGGAACTGTGTTTAAGGAAAATCTGATATAGTCCGGATATGGAAAGATCAATGCGTGCTGTTTAATTGTCCGTTTTTAAACAGATATAGAATGTGCGAAAGCCTTTTCATTGACACACACGTGTTGATCGCAATTATTGCGTATGTTAGAGCATAAGTGTTGTCCAATGAAAATTGCAAATGGCATTTATTTTGCTGCCCTTAACATATTTGTTTGAATACATTTATTACACAACCAGTGGTGGTTCTTAGAGAATATTGCGGCTAATATTGACCCTAAGCTAGTAGCACCCTACAAACGCTGGTTAATATTGGCATTCTTCGGCAACAGGGGAGGACATTATCTGCGTTGCTGTCTTTTGGCTTGTAATTTGTGGTACGAGGTTTCGTGACTGGAAAATTAATTGTACATTTCCATATCGTATATTTGAGACCTTTTTATTTTAAACAGATTAAGAGTTAATCTAAATATTGTAATAGAAATTAATGTAAGGGGATTTTTATGAAACTAGGCAGATATATGTATTAGGCAGGTGAAAATAAGGGACACGTATTTTTTATAGCGGCCCGATCGGAAGTTTACGGGGTGAAATTACCCCTTCAAAAAGGTTCAGAATACTTTTTGTCTCGAAATATCACAAGAACGCCGAGAAATATTTGAAGAAAGTGTAGACAAAACTTGCATCGCTTTATTGCGTTTAAATGTTTTTTCAAGGAGTGATTTCACCCCCTAAATTTGCGGTTAGGGAGCTATAAAAAAATACGCGTCCCTTATTTTCACCTGCTTAATATATCCACGAAGCTTCATCAAAATCGGGGACGGACAGTTCGGGATATTCCCTTGTAAGTATTCAAAAATATTGTCGTATTCGTTCCATGTCTAACGATTACATGAGTTTTCAGAATTAGTAAATTTTAGGACTCTCTATGTTTTACGTAATATCGTAGGATTTGATTGATATATTTGTTTATTAAGATTCGTTCAATACTTTCCACATTCTTCCTTATCTCTATTTCGACTATGAAATATCCTCATTCATTTCTCAGATCAACGAATCACTCAGCCAAATAATTTTACTTCCATATAGAAACGTAATAAAGGAATCATAATCATAAAGTATAGTGGTGAGAACGAAATGCAACATATAATTCTCCTTTACGAGCAGTAAATTGGTATCAAAGTTTCTCGAAAACATGAGACTCCTCATAAAAGAATCCGTACTTACCTCGTTGACCCGTAATACTTACTTGACTTACTACATGTTAGTACATAATACAAAAAGTCTTGCATGGAAATAACAGTAACATACACTACTCTCGTGAAACAGAGAGATAAAGGGTATTTACCGATATTTTCCATTGTGAGATTATTGTTAAACTCTTATACTGCGCTTACCCGCTGTAATAATATATACGGCTTTAATGGAAACGAAGCCAGTCACGTGTTGACTTGGTGCACCTCGTTTTTAACATATGTAGGTGTATGATTATTTCGTGAAATAAAATATGCGCCTATATCGTATTCGTCGAGCAGTCACGAGTGCATTCATATTTTCGATACTGTGCACACCTTATCTAACGAATCGCATATGTAGAATCGGAAACATTTATCGATTTTTCATTTGATCGTTTCTGGTATCGGTGTAAAATGCAGATATAGGCGATGATAACACTAGAAGTCCAACGGGGCACAGTCGGCATGATATTTCCCAAGTAGAACATAAATCCATCGAGTTTCTTTTGTAATTGGCAAAAAACAAATCTTGCGTATTATAAATAAAAGCACTCGTATTTTGCGTATTAATCCTGCTTAGCACAATAAACAACGCGTTTCCTCTCTTTTCTTTTGCCGTAACTCACCGGTAAACGAATTTTGATCGTGCTCGTTGAATTTTATTTGTGTTACGATTTACCGCAGGGTAATTTGCTTAATGTTTGTCGCAAACACGCTAAAACATCGTATGCAATTTGAATATTAATTGCGCCAGTACGTGCGGTATTTCAGGATGCAGAAAGAATATCGTAATGTATACCAATGTTAAAATTGTATATTGTTATGTTATGCATTGTGCGCATGTATATGAATCTGTTGTAGGTGTAGCATAGAAATGAATAAAGATGCCTTCATTTGGTGGTGTGTACCTATTAATGTAATTAGCAATCAAAATGAAGTTGCTTGCAGTCAAATTATAAATTTCATAATAATGAATTACAAATATGTTTATTTGCTAAACAGACAAAAGTAGTACGTTTGGGGGTGTTTCTAAATCCGCTCTCTCCATTTCAATAACTATACTATCTATAATCTATACTATCAGTAAGTAAGACAGCCGCCTTTCAATCAGCTCTTTTCAAATAATTATTAGGATCAAATGTAAACGAAACCGATAGTACAGTAGTACACTATGCATAAAGAAACAAAAGAACATTAATAAACCTCCAGACATGTTCAGGCTAGTCATATTAAAAGTCATCGTAAATTGCTACAACGATGCCTACATATTAATAATTTTAGGGTAAAACATCTGAAACAAGTCAGTTTGACTTGCTTGGTAGTTCTAGTGTTAAAAGCAGCCTAAGCGAAACGCTTTGGTTACTGACATCCTGAACTTCCAAGGCACAAGCCATTATCGTAGCAGATCCACTTACAAAAAAACACACAGTTTCCAATTTCCATCAAGTTACACCGGCAATATCTACCCACTTAAACTCCGCCAAATTTACAAATCTACAAGCCCAAAAGGACCTAGTTTTCGGCCTCAATCATTTATCCAATTTTCCCCCACAGCCTCCAATCTACCACATTACAATCTTCCATCCAACCGCAACGTTATAAACGCACAGATGTAACTTCCGTTCTTATAACGATCCCAGCAGCACACCTAAAGCAACCCCATTACCCGTCCCGACTGAAATCTGTAAGCGATCAATAAAGGGGGCCATCTTATGCACGCGTCTTACGCGACCACAAAATCCTCCTCCAGCGCAGGGTCCGCGAGGCCCCACGAGGGGGTGGAACAAAAGACGTCGCATGACGTGCGTGTGTAAATACGTGGCGGCTACGTCGTGGCGTACGCGCGACGAAAGGAGGGAGGGATCCGTTATTGATCTCCTCTCGTGGCGTACGACCGGCTGCCCTCTCTCTTTTCCATACAGAGAAACAACGTATACGATCAGTGTACTGAGGAACCGATAGCAGAAACTCTAACCATCATCTATACGGCTCGCGAGCCTGACGCGTAGTGAGAGTAGCTCTCGCTATGCTAGTTGGTGGCGAGCGATACACGTTTCGAACAGTCGGACCGGGAAGCGCGGCAGGGCGACGGAGTTGGCCGAGCTACGTCGGAGTTCGACGAGTACAGCCGAGCTCGTACATCGGATGAGCGTCCGTCGCTCGAAGACAGTTGCTCAGTGCATGCACAGCGGCCGGCCGGCGTGCATAGTCGGTGATAACGACAAGCGCACCCGGGCCTCGAACTCTTCTCGTTTTTGGGGGAGGAGATCTCTTTCTCTCCCCTTTTTTTATTGACACATTTGTCCCGTACGGAAACGTGTACGACGGAGGACCCATTAAGAAAAGCACCTTCGTGCTCGAGCCCTCGTAGGCACCGGGCCTCGGGGCCCGGGGGCCAACCCGTAACACGCGGTTATGGAGCTCCTAGGCTCGTCCCGGTGCGGAACCAGCTACGATATCTGTGCGCGGGCGTTACCCTGTCGTTCTCTCGCGTACTAGTTAGGAACTCCTCCGCGACGACAGCCAGCTCCTATATGCTCCGCTAAAGGTATCGCATCCTGGATATCGTTTCTCCCACGCCGGTACCCTGCGACATCGATAGACACCTACATATATCGCGCATCTTCTTTTAGCATCAGTGATGGAATTTCGCGACGATGCATGCGACAACGGAAATCGGATTGTATCTACCGGGAGGTTTTATTGATGTTGCATTTTCCTTCTTTCTTTTGTGCTTTTGGGGGTTACTTTGGCGTGATTACGAGAATATCTATCCATCGGGTATATATTCGTTCAGTGGAGAATAGTTGTCCCTGTTCAAAGCGTACAGTGTATGGAATGTTACTAGTATATCCGGATGTTCTGAATACCTACATTAATGAATCTTTGCCCATCTCGTTATGAGATTAAACCATACGCTACCGACAAGATGTTCGAGCGATAGGAATCGCGGAAACGAGCACACACGGAACCGTATTCTTCTCTTTTCCAATCTCTTTCCTCGCTTTTTTCTTTCCCCTTTACCTCTTTTTCCCGTCGCGGAACACTCTTTGAGAGCGCACTCTCGCCACACGGTTATAATTGCTGCTCCGTAAGCTGAAAAAGTTTCACTGAAAAATCGAGGTCAAAGGGAACAAAGAGTTCGGCCTTTGTTCTTGTCCATTTTTATTTCTCTTCGAGGGCATTCTTGCTACGGACTCTCGTATCTTATCGGGAAGGGGAGAGGGAGGATTTCCTTGTTTACCTGACGTATCAGACGCCCCGTGCCATTAGCGACGTACGTTGCGAAGAAGATCGACAACGTGGGAGAAAGTCACGATCGTGATTTCGTGCTTCGTCGACATGTGAAGCACGTGCGCGGTCCAAGCGAAATCGTTAATTTCATTGCGATTGTTAAATGTCACTGAAAACTGACCGATTAATTGGAGTAACTTCACTATTTAACAGTGTATCAGCAGTGGCGAAATGCGACTCCAAAAATGTGCATTTTCGTTTATTATGAAAATTAATGATTGTTGTTAGAGGTGCTTTCACACGTTCAGTATTTAATATCGATGTTTCGATATTGTTAATATTATTGATATACAGTGGGTGATGAAAGTATTAAAGTCACTTGCCTAATTATATCCATTAATTTCTTCCAAGTTGATAGACGATTGTAAATCAAAAGTTATCCAATGTAAAAACATTGGGGCGGTGGCTCCACAAATTTGATCACACCTTGTATACTTTATCTTGCATTATTCCATAAATAAAAATTTGAATCTTTATTCCAAAATAAAAAGTTTGAATGTTAACAATTCGCAGATGCATTTTCGTATTTGTTGAATAATATTGACGATACTGTAATTATCGACTTTCAAAGAACATATTACGATATGTTGCACGCATATTTTATTCTTTCCTCGGATAAAATTGGTATTGCTGTTTTCAAAGCAGGCTAAACAATGATTTCTATAATACATTTACTTTGAAATTCATTCAAATTCATACCACATGTGTAATATTCCAATGAAAAAATTGATACTCGCATTTTTAAAATCTAACAACGGCTGCAGATGCTCTTCGTTCTCATTTCAGTATGTATTATCCTTCTATAGTATATACGATACAGTGAAAATGCAATCCTAGATCAAGTAATTTCGAGTGACAAAGAATTTTCAAGCAATAGAGAAGCAATAGAAACTCGCTACTAGTCGGTCTATTCATCGATTCGTCGGTCGATTCGTCGGTCGATACATCGAAAAACAATCGCTCAGAATATTACCCCAGACATGCCAAAATTTGTATCTCCCTGCATTTTCAAAACTGTACCATATTTTCCCCTCTATCCTAGGTCCACGTGGAACCTATCCTTTCTCTATATCACGTCTATCATCAGCCTACTTTACACTTATCCGCGCACACGTTAACGCAAAAACAACAACACGAAACACCAACAGTGCTCCACAAGAAATGGTAAATTAAAATTTCCTTGAAACCCTTCCGAAGGAATGACAAAACTTATTCGAGTTAAATAACACGTTACAAGTACATAGTTGCGTGTCTTCCATTTGACCTGGATGCCCTGTGGGTGTTGCGTTCAACGTTTCTCAACGTCTCGGTCTTCGCGGTCCGTCGACGGTGCTCTATCGTAGGTCCAGGGTGTTGCTCGACCCCATCGGACTAACAACTTTGCGACCAATCGATAAGTTCTACGAGAGACGCGGCAGCCGGAACTCCTCCCTCGACCTCGAGATCCGTGTAGACCCTTTTCCCATATTCTTTCCTCGTCGTGCAGGTGATATGCGGTACCGGTTCATTGTGGCCGGAAGGGACGCTCGTCTGTGTCGTCGTATGCAATACGGAATCGATCGAAAACGTGCGGCCACGCGATCAAACAACGATTCCAACAACAGGATGAAGCATCATGGTGTCTGGGATAAGACGTTCGAACGTGAGAGATAATCGGCGAACTGTTGAACCAAGAAATTGTTGAACTGATCGATTGGAGGTAACTGTGAGAACGATTCGGATGAACTGTTGGGTTGGTTAAATCCACGGAGAAATTGGAACTCGAAGAATGTTGCGAGAAGAACTGGATGGACAAGGGAAGGATTGGACGATAAGAGGAGAAAGGTAGATGGGAAATTGATGTAAAGAACGCCTCGCGTAGTGGTTGGAGGGACAGAGAGTGTGAGAGAGAGGGGGAGAGTGAGGGTTGTTTAAATAAAGGAATTGCAGGAGGAATTGGGAAGATTGAAACGCGAAAAGTAGCGAGGAAAGGAGTGGACCTGGTGGAACATTGGAAAACTGGTTATCCTGAACATCCGATGGTGTTTGGATAGAATTGGACGAATGAAGTTCAGGGAGAGGAAGAATACATGCCACGTTGATTGCAGTCGGTAGAATTGAAATTCGAAAAATTGTAATTTCGAATAGCAGCAGCTATAAAAGAACAGAAAGTGTAGAGGGAACTGAAGTGCAGTGCGAAGGAGCTGGGATTGGAAACGCATGAAATCGACTGGATAGAATTTTCGATCGGGACAATGTACCTTAGAAATATAGAAATCTGTAATTTTGTAGGCTAAAGGAAAGAGGTTCGATAGAATCGAGCTAGCAAAAAAAGGAAAGAAATAGAAAGAAAGTATTAATAAAATCAAAGACCATTAAAAAGCTTGAACCCATTGCTGCATAAGAAGGCAGGATAGAATTGAGTCCGCAAGGGAATTGCAAATAGTACCTCGAAGGGAGCGGAAACTGCTCCTGAAGCGAAAAGAATCCGAGGCAAAAGGAATTAAATCGGTACAGAAATCATACCAAGCCAAACGTCTACAAAGGAGAAAAATATTAAACAAAAAAACATACGATACACCTCGCCAAATTAAGCAACCAAAAATATCATCCCGCACACCTAGATAACGTTCGAAATAATACTAATATACCTCAGAGGGCGCACCCAACCAAACAGAAGACTGGAAAATCGACGCATAATTATACAGTGACCAAAGCGGAGTAAAGAAATTGAAGGTGAAAGTGAAAAGTGCAAAGTAGAGTTCGGCTAGATAAAAGAAGGGCGCCAGAGGAAGAAGAAGAAGGAAGAAAAACTGGCGTCCCAAGCACGTGACGGTAGTTCCCGCGGGACTCGGACCCGTCGACGGACGAATGGCGGCTCATTATCAAGTCGTGGAAGTGCCTCGGGCATGCAATGCGGCCTGTGCACCTTCGTCGCGGGTCTGCTTCGGCGAGCCATGTGTATCGCCGGAAGCAGACGTGGGTCCGGAGAATCCTGCTACCAGGAGCTGACCACCGATGCCCAGACAAGGCGGCACTCGCAGGTGGCCCCAATCGAGGCAGGGTTGAAAGCGGCTGAGATCGCGGATCACGTTAAAGAGGCCGTTGAAACGCAGGAGGTGAGGACAATTTTACCATCCACATATGTAATTGCGTAGCTCTTTCTTCTGCCAGTTGTGATCGCATGGGTTTCAAGAACACTGTATGGAGTTCCTGATATTTTGCGGAAATGAGTTTGGAAAACTAAGTGTGGTTATTTATTTATTTAGTATTGTGGTAGGGCAGAGGGTTGGAAGGTGTTTTTTGTACGGTACTCTTGGTTTTGAGGAAGGAGTAATTAGTCGTGGCTAAGAGTGGTTGATGTAATAAACTGTGGCGGGCAAATGTCTTTGGTTTAGATGGCCAAGTTACCTGGGATACTAAGTAATAATGAACAGCGATCGTTTACTATATTGTATTGTCCGCCTTCATGAGGCAGCATTGTTGAACTTTATAGTACATACTATGGTATTATCTAATTAAAGTCGGACCAGAGACCCTCACGAATAATCTCTGATTTCATTGTGCACGATCTGTCAATTATTCTTGACTAGCTTTCTAAAATGAAATCTTAAATAATAAGTTAATGGATATAAAAATATTATTCTTAAAGCCAATTGGTTTTCTCCGCTCCCTAAAGCTATCATTGACTAACGCAGAACAGAAATATATATTTATTTATTACTGGTATTTCATTTCTTTTCCCATTACGACCATTCAAAGTTCAAGCAATATCAGGCCGCACAGAGATTTCTCGTTTCAAATATGTTGTTAAAAGTACTTTGAACACCTGACAATGGACCGAAGAATCTGGAGACTTGCATTTATATCGCCGTCGATAATTTTAACAATGAATGACTCAATCGTGCGCAAAATCTGTAAAAATGTCAAACAACTGGAAGTACTTCGAAGTCGTGAATATTCTCGTCGGCGGCCAAACGTCCGAATATCTTCACCATTTCAACTTTTCGAATCTTTCAAAACTACGCCATAGCCTCTAAATTCGAATCGCGCCGACATAATAGCCACTTTATTTTGCAAACGCAGCAACCCCTTGCCAATTCGATCCTGGCTCGCGTCTCGACTCCATGTTTCATTTAAGGAACGCCCTAGATGCAAGCATTGCCGCATTTAACCTCGTCCTCTCTCATTTTTTGCCGACAATTATCTGGATTTCCACGATCTACGGTCGAAATTCTGAACTCGGTCCAAACGCTTTAGCCCCGATATTTGAATTGTTGGGTGAGAATTGCAAATTTCATGCCTCTATCTATGTTACTGTGCAGAGTGCATCTTAAATGAACGCTAAAAAGTAGAATAGAATTTTTTCAATATTTATAATAAAATATACATTTTTGTCTGAAAATTTCTTCGAATCCATTGGTTTGTGCAATCGTATCAACTGCGATACCCAAAAAATTAATTCTGCCATTAAGTTCATTTTGAACGCTACTCTATATGTATATTACAAATCGTTAATTTTAAATTCGCAAAGAACCTACATCCGTTTCATTAATTTTCATCAAACATAAAGCATCATCCTCGACTTTGCATGCCACTGTTGGAGAAAAAAAACGATAGAAAGAAGACAAAATAATAGACTAACATAGTCGGTTCGCGTCAGCCTTACTTAAGATCGTCGGTTAAACTGGCCGTAATAGTACTTGCAAAGTGCAGCCCGAAGATACCGTATGCGGTAAAACGCACCCTCGGCCCGTTTATGCATTACGTAAACATAGAAATTGAGAAGCGTGCCTCTAATTTGAATGACCGCGACTCGAATTCGAATTACGAAACGTTCTATGGAATGAAGCCAGTGTTCGTAAAAATACTCGTTGGGCCGATACAACGAAACAAAGGATCGTGAACCGAGGACCAAAAATAAAAGCAGACAGAAAGGGCAGGTTAATCATCATCCAGAGGTTTAGAAATTTCACGGTAGCCATGGTCGATCGTTTCCTATTCTCGTCTTATCGAATAAGAAATGTTGCTTTAAAACACGTCCCTCTCGATATCGGTCCCGTTTGATAAGTAAGGATGATATTTACGTTAACGTTGTTTAACGTAACGAGGTACATCCGTTACTCATGTTGCATCTCTTCTACCGGGCTCTATTTCTTTTGCTGTTTCTCTTTCTCATTCTCATTCCTTGTCTCTCGCCCTCTCTTGCCTGTGAGAATTTTAAAATTAGATCTTAAGGTCAAACGTTGGTAACTGTCGTCATCGTCGTTCCTGACCTAGACTCGCTGAGGTGTAAACTTCGCCACGCAGTGCTACGGATAAGGTGCGAATGGGGAAAGAAAGGAAAGCCTCGATTTACAGGCTCCACGTAAATTCGTCCTTGTATAGAGGCGTACTCGCTCGTTTATGACGTAAGGGTGGTAACGCAGCACGCGAGCCATATATTAACACGTGCGTACCGCGATTGGCGGTATCATAGGTTTGCTATGATATTATAGTTGGTAAAAGTGAAGCTTTGGACAGGTGGGCAAATGTGTAATTGAATGTGATACCTGCGAAAGGTGATTAGAATGTCAGTGATTTAAGACAACTACTGTTTTACTCTTTTCTTCTTTCGTTCTTTTTTTGTATTACATCTATAAGTAATATAGTTATAAAGTGATGATAATTGCATTACGAGGTAATAATTGGACTGCATTGGCCGTTAGGTTTACATACAGTTGGAAAATTTTGGAGAATGTTCAAGTATTAGCGAAGTAAAGGCACGTTTTTTTAATCGTTCAATGCTCTTTAACATTGCGGGCTGGTCTACAATAGAATTTACAAAGATGAAGATATGAGAAAACATATAAAAATATTTACTATTCTGATATATACTATTTACGCAAAAAGAGTAAAAATGGAAAATAAATATTACATATAGTAACGCACCTTTTCTTGTCATCGATTTATATATTCGAATACAATGTTTACACTAAAAAATAGAATTCCACCAAAACACATCTACCATTACTGTATAAGAAAAACTTGTCGTGATCCTAACGTAGATGACCGACATATAAGCGTTCCCGTGAAATTGTGCTTGAAACAGAACAATTGTATTTCGTATTTCTCTGGAAGGTTTGAGGAAGGCTTCCATCTCTACAGTTTCTATAGTAGAAATGTTTTGTTATTCGTTTATTACCTTCGTCTGTTTATACAGAGTGAAGTATTTATTGAAGAATATCCATTTTACTTTGCCTTATTCGATTACTATTATAGTAGATGCTTGAAATTGTATGCAATTATATTACACCATGTAGGAAGAGGAATCTGCTATGAATTTGAATATCCATCCTAAAAGAATTATTCTTTCGTAAGTAATTTTACAATAATAAAATAGGACAATAAATCAATAACGAAGCCAGTTGTCCAGTTACGCATCGTCTATAAAACTCGTTTTGCTCTTTTAAATAACACTAAAGGTATTAAATTATATTGTACTAAATGTTATATTAGAAACTAAATAAAGAAAAGTAGTACGTAGCTGGAAAATGGACGATACCCCTATCTTTAGCTTTTCTTCGCGTATAAATCCAAACCTGGATACGCATGTTTATCAAGAAAATTAGGAGGAGAAAAGAACGCGTTTGAATGTTGCATGCACTTCTTGCGAACATCGCACTTTCATTCTAACCTCGTGAAGGAATAACATTACTCGCTGCAGTGATAGATTCACGAACTACCTATCGACGTTATTGAACTTTGCCTTCGTTTCAATATGCGTAGTACATACTCATATCTCAACATTACAGTTAATATTTCTATAATCCTTTCGTCACGTTCGTCTCCATGGAAAAATAATGCTCGTGCCGGTTTTAAATATGACACATATTCAGAAGTACTTAAACACTTGTAATACTTGCTCATGAGTTTAATCGCAAGTAAATATAAAATATACAATTACAAATCGATTGCACAATTTGTAATTACAAACATACTTCGAGCATCCTTGCTACGGCATTCAAAGGCGCGCTTTCGTTATATCTTTTCTTATTTGTTGTTCATAAATTTGTTTTCGATTTCGAACCGTAACGCGTGCCCGACGCGCATCGATCAGTATCACGTGCAGGCAATATGATTTCTCCTGTAAATCATGATAATCAACGATACAGAAGTTCCGCAAAATATTCTGATCATTATGTATACCTCGGAGCAGTTGGAACACGGTAGTTAAGTCTCGCGTGTTCATAAACTACGTAAAACAAGTTTATGAGACGGGACGATAATACGGTTATCGCAACTACTGTGCCTGACCTACCCTCGAAAATAATGTAATCTTCTATGTGCCTCGAACTTGCAACAATCGAAATAGAAATAGCAGGAGGGACACACAGACAATAAGAGAAAGAGGGAACTTTAAGGAACATCGACAAGACGGTTCACACACTCGATAACAAAGGCCATCGAGATAATTTCGTTCATTTGTTGGATTCCGGGGTAAGCGAAATCGTGTGCATCAATTACTTTTGCAAAGATGGTTTGTATAAGAATACCGTGACGAGTTTGCGCGACAGAGTGATGGTATGCGTCGCACAATGGTGCCATTTCTCGAAAAGCTGGCTAAAATTCAATTTTTGAAGTATATAGCAGCTTGTTTTTAGTATAGCAGATTTGTTGTATATGTACATCAATGCATCTAATGCCGCGTGAATTTTTTAAATATATTGATTGGTATCTTGAAAATTGGAGCTTGTTAATTGCGTCAGGGAAAGTTTAGCTTAACAAAATGGATATGTGAAACATTTTACCATTAAAGTAGGTGTTATAAACTTAAATTTTCCACACAAATAAAGTAACATATTTTTGAATTTATTATTGTAATTCCGTTTTCAATATATCATAAATCATAGCCGTATCTTAAGGAAGGAAAACAAAGATGTTATTCACGGAGTTTCACGCTGGTACATGTCTCTTGGTATAAAGTTGCATGTCAACTATGATATCCAGTTGAGAAACGTTGCCCTTTTTTGCCCCTTTTTAAGATATTTAAACTTAAAGTATCAAGTAGGGGTATTTTCGGTCTGTGCCATTAGAGCGTAGTGGTGATATGGTGATGGCACAGTCGTGCAAAGGTGAATATATTTGTGAAAAATTTAATATGGTATAAAGAAATCTATCGAAGGCACTAATATAATAATAATAAATAATAATTAATAATAATTATGATGGGTCCAAGGTTATAGCTTGATAACATGATTCCTTGACATAAGTCAATTGGACAACATCACGAATTCATGAGTTCAGGCTTGGAAAGTATACAAAGTGTAATGGACAGAGGAATCAGGCCTTCCGGATATTTGTTGCGGGAATTATTGTCTTCTACTTTCTGTTCGATGCCTTCGACTCTCTATTGTCACACATCTGGAAACTATAACCCCGTTAGTTACCTCGGACCGCCAGTCATGAAGTCATCTGGTCGCTATTACCCACTGAGACCCTTTGTACTTTTTTAGCAGTATTCAACTGTTCCAGAAAACGGACTGAACGGACATTCTAATTACATCATTTTAGACAAAAAATCGGAAAATAGTCCATTTTGACAAAAGCAAACTTAAAAGCAACGTTTATACCACTAATATTAGATCGTCCATTACGAAAATTGCATTCTTTATCAAATATTTGAATTCAGCAACCCCAAAAACATAAGAATACCAATTCTTATGAAGATCATGTGAAATTAAGAATTATGGCCAGCTTTTCGAGAAATGGCACCACTGTGCGTCGTGTCCAAAACATATTCTGAATACAATTGATATTCCGCTACTATATATGCATATCATGCTGTTTAGGGGGAAAGGCTGACCTTAGCCCTAGTTGAGTCACCTTAGCCAATGCGGAGTCTGGCCCTTGGCCAGATCGATGACTTCTACCTTAGTGAATAATATTGACTCCGACTAGGGCAGAATCCGCGGCCATTGCATCTTATCGGCGACTCAAGGGTTACTCCTCCAACACATTCGACGCAATTTTGCTGGAAAGAATGGCATACGAAAGAAACTTCCTCGCGAGACAGTTATTCGAGTAAACGCGCAAGCCATTTTATTTGGGTTCACCGAAACACCGGTGAACGTGTCTGGAATTTTTTTTAGGGAAATACAGATATAAGGATATCTTTAAATTGTATTCAGGTATAAAAATAGGTTGATAACTAATACAGAACTGTAGTCCACATAAATAAGCAATAATACAATTACCGCAGAAAACACATTTCTCTATTGAAAATAATAAGCAAATATGAAACCACAGGTTGTCGGTATACTTATAGACCCAACGAGTAAGTTCCTTCCTACGAGGTCGATTAAATAACGTGTATGTGGACCGTGTTTCGAAAATGGGTGCAGAATCTTTTTAAAATATACAGGTAGTATTATCGGCGTAAGTGGCAGGGCTTAGTTCGGGTTTACCTAATACTGAAAGTGTAGCGTACACTGGGATTTAGGTATCTAGGACATTTTAAGGAAGAGTTGGGAATTTGTGGGATCCGAACGAAAATGGAAAGAAAGTACATGTTATCCAATTTATCTTCTCTTTTCGCGGTAGACTTAAACCATGGTCCTTAATGTGAAATGGGTAATAGATGTACTGTACACACATCTGTATTTATTTCAATTTATACATTTTTTTTTCAATGAAAAATGTGCAGAATGTGTAGAATTCCAATTGTAAAAAATGGTATTGTTATTTAAAATTTTAGCAAGTACCTATATGTATTTCATTTTGAATTATGGAAAAAATTGTAGGGACCAACGAAAAAGGGACCGGACCAAAATTAACTGAGTATGGTTAATTTGATGAAAGATTACAAAATTTATTAATCCTACGCACAAGTATTATTCTCCACAATTCTTATCTTCCATTTTTCCGTGGAAAGGTAATGCACTTATGATAGTGTAAACACACCGAATAAATCAGTAATACAATATGTGTTTCTTCAAACTAATAGTTTATGTTAAAATACACTGCAACTTTATTATCAGATTAACAAAGGAAAACGAGATGCATAAGAACCAAATTCTGTCCAAACTGCATGAAAGTTTAACAAACTATCAATTGCATACTCGTCATTCTAACATTGGTGTTACGTAGAAAGTATTGTTTCCTTCGTTTCTTCTATTATGCCCTTATTTGGTAATCGGGAGTACATGGAGTCGTGTCGAGCCCTTCCGCGATGGCGCGATGGCACGTTGACGCAGCCCTTGAGGGGAACCTTTAGGCTCCCCTGGAGGATTCCAAGGGAATGGGTATGAAATCTGATGAAATGAAAATGAAATGAAATATGAAAAGGGCCCGAAATCTACTCTCGGCGGCTCAGTATTGAACAATCTAGCTTCGTGTACGTCAGTATCGACTAAATTCATACTCTAGCTCAGCGAGATCGGGTTTTAGTCCCTTTTAAGCAATTTACATACGTTTTTCCATACAATATTTCAATATATTGTTAGGCATCTTTGAACCTACATTATATTTGTATCCGTAAAAATTGAAGAACGTGGATTTTAGTTCCGCGACATAATCCATAAAAGTACGAATAGAGATGACCAAAGTAATAGAGAGTACAGATTTTTGATCATGAAACGCATTACCACAATTCATTTTCCTCTACCAGTCATTAGCAGTTATATCACACCAAAATAGATACACCCTAACCGCTCAAGACGTATCGATTTTTAATAAGTTACGAGGTTACATAACTAACAATCCTGTGGCACCCGGTGATGAAATAGGCACTGGCTCGTCCGTTAACTAACAACTCTATAAAACAACCGATCCTCGGCTCTGCAGCCGCGCCCCTTTGCCCTCGGCTCGTAACATTGGTACTGGAATCTGCATGCAGCTTATTGTTCATCTGAAATTACAACTGAAATTAGATAAATTATTTTTAGCGAAACCTTTAACTTCCTTCATAGGAAAATGTCACTATTTCAATATATCTTGTCATTAGTGGTTAACTAGGGTCCTTATCAATAATTATCGTAAATCGAAGTTCGATAAGCCATATTAGCTTCCATTTGAATTTTTCCGTGCCCAAGATTTATTACGGCGAGTTGAATCGAACTGTAAAAGGTGATCGCCAACAACACGATAGCTTCCTAACGACGTTAATTATAATATAAACGACCACTTCCCTATTACACCAAACAGATGTTCACGCAGACAACGTCTTTTCTAATTTGCCTTCGTATTTCACTTCCGTTCGTGTGGTGAAAACCCGGCAGGCAATTCTTGCTGCAATCCATTGTACGTTAATTCATTGCATTCGAGGCCCTTTTTAACCATATATAAATTTAACAATGTAAATATTTCAATTGCAAATAATTATGAATATTTCTCTACTTCATGCTAAAGAATATAATATCATGTTTAATAACATTAATAATAATAATAATAATAATGAAACACGTTACATTTCCTATAAAAGAAGTTACATAATTTACACATTAAAATGTGAATGGAGTATATCTTGCAATAAATGCTTACTCTTTGGCTCGGGCTCGGGCTCTGGCTCTGGCTCTGGCTGTATTTGAAGAAGGCAATGTATGGTTGATAACAATAGGATAAGGATAAGAAGGAAAAAGGGGGACAACGGAGGTCGCAAAAAGTTTTACTCCATTTTCCAGGATGACAGAAAATCAGGATAGAACTTTAAGATTTCGCAATGGTCAATAAACAAAATTTTACCTCGCTTAAGCTTAAGATACAATATTCATTCCGTCGTCAATGAAACGTCGCTCTCGTGAAATATATTGTACGTAAAATATATTCAATGTTCCGTATATGACATACAGAATGTATTGTATAATTTCGAAGGTAAGTTACATAAAACTGGATTTCAAATATTTCAAAGCATGCAATATTTATTCATCTTTTAAAACCAACTTTGCTTGGACTTTTTCGATTATGTATATACCTAACTGAAAATCCTTTCATGCTAATAAAGATACGAAGGCTACTCCAATTAAACTTGATCAATGTGAAACGAATACAATCAAAACAATGCCGCTATGGAAAATATGGTAAAACTACGGAAGTGCTCCGACCTCTCCGATTTCGATGATTTTTGAATATGTTGTAGAACTGACTTTTTCTATGCATATAACCGCCGCTCGGCCTTAGTTTTCGAGATATTTGCCAACAAATATAGCTACTACTGCATTGAATTTTGTATATACGTGCACGCTCGTGGCAACGTGTTAGGCTGCCGCTTTTCCGGCGGCCGGCGAAGAATCTGTATACCGGGTGACCTCATACAAATTGTACCTCTGCAAGTTGATATATCATATCAGATATGGTAACGGCGGCCTTGCCCCTCCCCCTGCACCCCCCATAAATTTCTAACCCAAACCTAACCCGAATCTAACTTTTACTTAATTATTTTCGTATTTTCATTTATTATTTACCACCCTCTGCGCAGAACAATCTAACCCAAAACCATATTTGATTAAATAAAAATTAGATTCGGGTTAGGTTTGGGTTAGAAATTTATGGGGGGGGGGCAAGGCCGCCAATACCAAATCTGATATGATATATCAACTTGCAGAGGTACAATTTGTATGAGGTCACCCGGTATAGAGATTCTTCGCCGGCCGCCGGAAAAGCGGCAGCCTAACACGTTGCCACGAGCGTGAACGTATATACAAAATTCAATGCAGTTGTTGCGTCGCGAAATAAACGAGCAACAATTTCTTCGCGTGTCCTACCTGCGAACGAAGGTAATAATTTCGTACCGTACCAAAAAGGGCGACTAGCAATCTGTACATGGAACAACCATCCACGTGCAAATGGCTAGCACATTTATGACGCGCAAATAACAAAATTGTTTTTGAGGAAATAGTCTCTTCCTTAAGCCAAGGAGCAATAAGCGCCAAAACCGTATACGACCTCGACAGTTAATTGCAAGCGTCATAAACGTGGATTCCCAAGGGGGTCTCGACGTCGATCCTCAGCAGATGTCGACCAGGTTAAGTTTCGACACCCTTTCGGAATTTCCCCTGAATCGCCAAAAAACCGACCGCAAGTAGCAAGGACACACCCACCTTCGAAAACCGCACCTCGGCGCAAGGGAAAGGTGTGACTGCACCCTCAAGGCACGCTGATTGGTAAATCGACAATTTTCCGAAACGTCCAATCAGCATGCATAAAAAACACTTCCGAGTCGACGTTTGAAGAAACGCTCGACGAGGAAGTCAGTCTTAATTTGAACACCAAGAAACACACCAACCAGGAGACCATCTCCTCCAGTAAACCAACCGAGTCTTGGTTTACTAAGCTTTTTCAATAGTGACTCGCTATAATTAATATTTGTAACGAGACGGTATACCGACGTATACCGTATTCCAAGTGTCGCATACCACGACGCTCAACAGCAGTAGTAGCTATATTCGTTGGCAAATATCTCGAAAACTAAGGCCGAGCGGCGGTTATATGCATAGAAAAAGTCAGTTCTACAACATATTCAAAAATCATCGAAATCGGAGAGGTCGGAGCACTTCCGTAGTTCTACCGAAAATATTTTTAATCAAATCAAATTTATTAAATATATAAATCTATAATATTTTGAATTCAACAGCTGTATGCATATTTTTATGTCAGACTTCGTATTCGATACAGTCCTCAATAGTTCCCGTTTGTATTCCCCAAATCTTTGCAAAATCTTTTGCCCCGCGATCCGAAGATAGTTTACGTTCAGCGACAGAAAGTGGTCAAGTGGTCACGGTTCGAAAGCGACTGTGACCGAACAGTAAAAATCGGGTCAATCACTTATTGGATCTATGAAACGTGCCTCGACTATAAAATGAACGAGTGTTGTGCGTGCGCCGTACTCGAATTCCATCTCAATCAACGACGTAGCACAGGCAAATACGTTCCCCTCGATCGAGGTCGAAATAACGAAACTCAATTCGTGCATGAATTGTTAAGCAACGCTGCCAATTTGCATCGAATTAGCCGGCCTCGTTATTGGAAATAATTTCGCCAAGTGTCCCCGGTTGCTTTTCGAGCTAGAAAAATGTCGATCGCGATAATCTTCACAGTCGATTGTAACCGATCGCTGACGATCGGGCTAACTCGACGATGCTCAATTTATTAAAATAAGAAAACACAACAAGGATTTGTCGCTGAATTATTAAGGATTACTTATAAATAAAAAAAAGCAATGTGCTACATATAACTGTTTGCATTTAACAAATAATATCTGCGTACTTAAATACTGAGGTTGCGAATAAATATTAACTATTAATAGTAATACTTGATTAATTATAATCTTACTGCACTAATATTGCAATACTACAACGCAGTAATATGTGGTAATGAAAAATATCAAATAAATACATAATCGTTAAAAGTGATGAAAGAAAATTTCCTTTTTATCGAGATTTATCGGCAGAAGTTTAATGCACTCACTTCTAGCTAGTTGACTGCCAAGCATTAATTATTATCCACGCCGAGTAATTAAGCTATTTAATCGTTTAGTAATCGATGAACGTGGAAGCTTTTAGTATAAGCATCGAAAGGCGGATGGTATCAATTCATCCAGCAATATTATATTCCGTGGAAAAACTAAATGAGTTTTCAAGCATTTATATCGGACAGTGTGACACGGTTGGTAAAGCCTTGGTCTTGCTCACGCAACGACAAATTAAGAATATTATGTACGTATTAATCGCTCGTTTACTTTCGAAATGCTTGAGAAACTTCGAATAGGCCGCAATGGAATTTCAATCGATCTACGTTCTTCGTATTCGTGACAACGATTGTGTGATAATCGAAAACGCTCATCGATTCTCGCCCCAAAAGGGCCGCGGCGTGAAAGAAACGTTGGAATTTATGAGTAACGTGTTAGGAGGCTATCTTTCTTTAAAAGGTACACTTTTCCGACTATCTATTATATCCTTCGGGATTCTTTTTCCATAGAGTATTGTATAATTATTAAGTTTTCAGTTTTTTCTGTAACATTTTTCTATAGTAATTATTTATAATTAGAGGATACTTTTGAAATTAAGCGTTGACATATAAGTAGAATAATAATTAACTAAAACGATTGTTTATTGTTCGAGATCTTTATGGTTGAGATAATTTTATGATTTCTTCTTGCTGCACTCTTATTTCTGTTAGGTGGTTTTATAATTGCTGCGTAATATTAAGAAACCTTTTACTAGAAAAAGCTATTTTTTTAATTGGTCAATATTCAGAACATAATAATTGATTTACCTAGATATGCTTAATTGCAGGTGTAGCTATGTTTTTTATGACCGTAATTTTTCATTGTGGCTTTTGCGAAAGATAACACAAGGTAACTTATCGTGATCAATTTCAACCGTATAATTGAGTACAATTGCTGGTTGAAAATATGAACGAGTTAACAAGTTAATATTCTTTGAATATGTCTGCGTCATTTACAGTTTTGCAACCTTACTTAATCATTACGATCTGGTTTTCCTTTTTCTTGGTCCAAGTACACTGTTCAACACGGGTCTGATTTTGTAGGTTTCAATAGGTGTGTCTTGTGGACTTTAATGCGCTGAATACGAATCTGCCATCCGTTTTTCTCCAGACCGGACCATTTTTGAAAAAATCAATTTTGAAAAAAATGGCAAATTCCAAACTTTGGAAGTGTTTTGTACTTTTGCTGTAATAGCTAGTCAGTTGCGCTCGGGGCCAAATGATTCTGTGAAGTTTCACGAATAAAATGATATAATTCGTAATTAGATTATAAACACTTGAACGTGTTTAAATAATGATCAAAGTGAAAAGGACATCGAAAATTCGCCCATTTTGGCGGATATCTTTCAATTTATTTCACAAACTGCGGGTTTGTTTTAAAAAATGGTACGTTCTGGAGAAAAACGGATTGCAGATTCGTATTCAGCACATTGAAGTCTATAAGAAACTCTTATTGAAGGTTAAAAATAAAAAAAAAGTTGAAATTTGTCGAACAGTGTTATCGATACTAATTTTCGCCAGTGCAAAATTTACTGATGCCCAGCGAGATCGGGTTTTAGAGTAAAACTTTTAGCCCCTTTTGGACTATCAATCTACTGTTAGGCGACTTTGAACTTAAATTGTATTCGTATCCGTAGAGATTGAGAAAAGTGGATAGTTATTGTTAGTCCGGCGACAGTCTGTGCGTAGCGAAAAATGAAACCAAAGAATGGAACATACAGACATTTTATTACTTGAACATAAACACGTCACAATAATTCATTTCCGGTACCAATCATTTTGCAGTAATGTCCCACAAAATAGATACACTTTAACCGCTCAAGGTGTATCGACTTATTATAAGTTACGGGGTTATATTTATTAACAATTCCTGTGGCTCCCGGTGATGAAATAGGCACTGGCTCGTCCGTTAACTAACAAACTCTTAAACAACCGAACCTCGGGTCCGTAGCGGCGCTCCTTTGCCCTCGGCTCGTAACGATATTCTATCTTCAATTGAATATAAAGTTCAAATCTTGATTCTAGTTACTGCCACTTATGAAATATTTGTATCTCCATTATTCGTGTCCAGCGAAACATATTTATAGCTTCGTTAGTAGAAGAATCCGTATCGATGCGAGTGACCTTTATCAATATTTCCAAATAACTTGGAATTTCGGATCGCGTACAAAAGGTTCGCGTTTATATAACTGTCGAATCTCCAATAAACGTACTCATTTTTTAAATACAGTTCGCAAGAGGAGACTTCAATCGAGAGTTTTGTTACGAGCTGAGCTGTGTCGCTGCACGAGAGGCCGGCGAGGGGTATATTACGCAGGAATGTGGTTATCAGTTGGTTAGTTAGGTGCCCAGACGAACCTGATGCGAAATCAGGGAACCGTCAGGATTATTGTAAGCGAGTACGAACCCGATGTGTATCCGGCGAGCCACGAGGTTGGAATGGTTTGCTTGTTTAGATAAAGACGTGCGAACGAACCTGATGTGTGATCAGGTAGTCGCAGGAAATGTTTATTTGCCTCGTAATTCTAAATTAGTATGTGTTACAACTCGAGCGGTAAAGTTGTATCGGTGGGTACGTTGTTACTAGTATGCAAGGATTATTACGGGATAAATATAGATTTAACGAATCTACTCGATTTATAAGTGAACGTATTAAGGATTATATTCCGAGTACCAGTATAAATACAAATGTTTCTGTCGCGATGAAATTATATAAAATGTGTAAGTTACCTAAGTATTTGCACGGTGTTGACGCACTAGCGATGCGGGCTCCGTGAGCCGCTATTAGAGAACTTCAACCGGACTAGCCGATTCTAACGGGTTAATCTATGATTCGAAAGGTGCGCTAAGCCCAATCTCACTTGATATAAGTGACTCTGTACGAGTGTGGCACGGCGTGACTCTACGCGTGACTATGTAATTCTGAACCGACGAGGGTAGAAACCAAAGGGTTTATGCACCCCCAAAATGTGCGGGAACGCATTAGAACTTTCCATTTAAGGAAGTTCAGGAGTCTTCGTCGGGCCACGCCCACCTCGGTCATAGTGCAGCTGGTCGCACTTGTGCTCAAAACCTTTCTTTTGTTTAGGATAACCGATAACGATCACCGAATGGAAAATATTCTCCATACGTTAACAAGATATACAAAATGCTAATAGATTAAGCCGTTCGATTCTAAATCGATAAAAGTTACATTCCCTCCTCCTTCGCTACTTTCTGTAATACATTCAAACTAGCTTCTCTTAACCGTGCCAGGCTTTTCCGTTAGGAAGCCCACGCGCTTGTATTTGATTTTTGCATTTTTAAGGTACTCATATTGTCCCTAAATAGAAGCCCATGGGCTTCTTACCGGAACAGGTTTATTTGGAAAGAATATTTATTTGATTAATGAGACGTTATTTTAATTTTAAATATTGCAACAATATAACAGTATGTTTCCAAACATTCCAACAGCATCTATTGCAATGGCATCTCGGGCCGACGATATCTGGCACCACGCTCAGAGCACCGATATATGTACGTTGCGAGAAAGCGCGTTAGTATTTTTCCCCAAATAAAGACCCACGTAGTAATGTCTCGATTAGTGTACCTCGCTTGAGACCAAATGTGAACACTAATCGTGTGCAGACGCGATTCTCGAGCAAGTTTTAAATTTTAATCTCGCTTGCATCAGTGTTGGCTCTCACCGACATTCGATCTGGGTTCAAATTACATGCTCGGCGCTTGACGCTTCACTGGTTCCAGGGGGGACCACCCCAAGTAGTGGGGATAGAAATGAACACTAATCGTAGCCACAATTTTGAACCCAAATCGAGACATTACTGTATTTGGAAAACAAAATCCAATTATAGGCCCAACTGCGCCTATATTTGGGTGGGCCTCTTAACGGAAAATTCGGTACAGAGTGATCAGGAAGGGCGTATAAAACTTGCAGAATTTATTATACACGGGCGTAAAGCAAAAATAAATTTCAGCAAACTAGTGAAAGGAAACAAGAGAATTCTCTGTAATAACTAGAATGTAATCAATTATGTAATTTCCAATAATAATCATATCTTTGAATATACTCATATTCTCTATTTATAACTCACACAACCATATTTTTTTTATTTTTCGTATAAATTATTAAAACGTGTACACTAATGATACTCTGGATAAAATACAAATATATTGGTAAATCGTATAACAGAATGAATTAACTACATTAATTGTAAAATACGTTTAGTCTTAGTTCCATTTTTGTTTACCAATAGCCGATCTGTCTACCGTGTCCGTCGTTCGTCGACATTTCCAAAACGCCCCCCCCCCCTAAATAATAAATAATTTATTAAATTACTGTTAATTTGCATGCCACTGTTCACCACTCATGTGCTTCCCATTCTTTGCCTAACGTGAACCACAATTCGTTCAAGCATTCGACTTCCAGTTGACAAAAAAGATCTGCTGCTGCTCCGTTTCCTTCTGTATACATAATACACTTTCGAACAAGCATCCAAAAGGAGCATACTATTCGTTGAGAGCGCGCAATAGTCGTGGAATTTATATAGAACGCGGATCACGGCAAACTAGTGAAAAGCTGAAGAAACAACTGGAAGTTACTCGTCTCGATGCACGCTGTTCCACTTATTCTTTAAATAGTGCGAGTCAACAAATCTCGGGCTCTATAAAGTTTAGAATTCGTCGCGGGGGACTTCTGGTGAAGTTTCTTCGCTTCCGACCCGATTCATGGGACCACCATTCCCGTTCCCGTTCCCACTCACAATCAGTCATAGTTCAAGCCACTCTGACGAAAATATCCGGGCTACGGATTCCGCAATGCTCGTTGCGTGACGAGCAATGGGTTTCTTCCATTTGTCGCATAAAAGATTTGTGACCGTTGAGATTTTCTACCTTTTCCCTCGTCAGGTTACGTTTTGCTCGTTCCACTGTCCCAGGTGAATGGAGTTCTCATGGCATTAACCGCCCATCGAACATTGGTTCGAGACAAGTACTTGCATAGGTTCGCTTGGATGGGACGTTTGAACAATATACATGGTGTAGCATAAGAAGCATATAACGTCTAATTTCATGAGTGCGCCCAATAGTAAGAAATCATAGAAATATTGAGCCGTGTATGCGAAATAAAAACTTCGTTCGATTATAAAGTGCGGTGACGAGACTATTAGGGCGGAACAAGTACCTAGAACGTTTTTGAACGATTTAACATTGCATGTTTTGTTCTGCCTTAATCTAAGGTTGGAAAAAGTCGTATAAAAATGATTGAATATTGCTTTAAAGAAATGAATAAAAACCACCATCAATAGTAAAGTACTTATGCAGTATATTAAATAATAGTCTCCCTTTGATTGATTCAAACTAAGAACCGTTTCAAGATACATACTCTCATCTAGATCCGCTACAACTAAAATACTATACCGTTTCTGAGTTTGAAAATAAAACAAGTTACTTCTTACTTCCTGCCTCAAAAATACATTTCTATTCATTTTATGGTTCTATCGTATTCATTACGCCTGGACCCTCCATTCTACAGACTCCTTACCACCTTATCGTCCATGGGCGTCAGCCTTCAACAATCGAATGGAACTAGAGCCCCCGCGTGTACAGTCGGAGGAACCGAACCAATGTGGTCATAAATTAAACCCTATAATAGCGACACCTTTTAACGACACAACAGTTATGTGCACCCGCAGTCCGGTGTTATCCGCCGGCTAAATCTTCTCACCACGAATCACCTCGCCCGCATCTAATACACTTTGCCCGTGAAACGTACAACATTTCCAAGTTGACAGTGTACAACTCTGAATAAGACTCGGGCTACTCGTACCCCTCGAACTATCAAATAAATTTTCTGACACCAGAAAACATGCTTCCCTGTTTGACAGATTTTATGATCGTATTACATATATCGGTTCTTCCAACTGTACACAACGGTCCACAACCTCGTTATTTACATGAAAATCATTTAAGTGGCGAGCGATCGACGGTAATATATATAACCGACCGTAAAGGTGGAACATCATCCGGAATGCCGGCGGCGCAGTTAAATCATTCACGACGGGGCACGACGACGACAACGACAGTTGTGTCGCGAGAGAACTTACGTTTCGTCGACCAGTTAGACGCCACGGCCGTTATGCAATTAGGTGCTCGAATAACCGTGAAACGTCTAACACGCTGCAAGTCGCAACTACATCCGCAAACAGCCATGTGTATTTTCGAGGCGCATAAAGGCGGCACTGAACGTTCGCGACGCTCGCTGGTCCGTGTCGGAGACGTTGCATTAGTTTTTCAATGGATCGACGCCAATGCCCGGCGCACTATGCCACCAGCGTGCACTACAGGGTGATCTATGATGAACGGCGAAAAATTATTCCACTCGATTCTAAGGATGAGTTGCGTCGACACAGATAAATGTCCTATGATCGTATTGTACTTGGAATAAAAAGAAAAAAGAAAGAACAACGTGGCTGCAAGATTAATTGTTTGTGAGAAACGATGCACTTAATTTGCGAACGGCCTATAATGAATTTGCAAATCTCATTGGATTCATTTCTTTTAACTATCGATTCAGGATTATAACGCCCCAGCAGCTTGCAACTTAAAATCCTCCCCACAGTAGGCAGGTTTTTTCTTTACTCTTCAGAGAGTACCCTATATATACGAACACCAGCTACGATGCAACCCAGGGAACAAGAGTACGACTGTAAATCGAGGCGACAGAGCGTACAGACCGGCTTACTAGTTACTAGCCAGGCATAACAGCAGTGCTGTTTACGAGATCATTTATGAGATCTTTAGCTCTGGTATTTCTCTTATTTTTTTTTTATACTCATATTACACGCGCTCGCAACGCCTTGCCTACCCCTTCCATAGTCACCTCTCTGTTCTCACTACGAAGTGGGAAATGATTTTCATCGTTCAACACGAAAATTGAAAACTGGTCGTCATAACGCGAGTGCAACGAAAACAATCTCGCAAAACACGTTTCCCTCGCGAATTCGCTCGCTCGAATTCCATGGTCGACTATTCTCGACAGAAACAAGAAAACAAACGCACCTACTCCACTCTCGAGTATTTCGAATACATAGTTTCATTACCGAGTGTTCAGAATGCTTCTTTCTTTTTTTGCAACTCCTAAGAGAAAATTTACGACTGTAATGTTCTTTAGTCGTATAAGAAATAATGAGTTTCTTGTTGTGCACGTTCCTTGCAAAGTGTTTGACACTTGAGCAGAATCATTTCTTTTTGCAAGTAAATACATACTTATTTTATTTGGTAAATATGTTTGAAGTATTTGTTAAGTTTGTTTCTTTTTTTAATTAAAACTTCAACGGTCTCGTATTAAAAATTGGAAACACTGTGCAACCCAGTTTATTATCATATCTCTAAGTTTTTTCCATATCTCAGCGGGGGCACCTCATTGGAAACTTCGAAGGATAGGCAAAGTTTTGACCATCGCAATCGGCATCGTGGCACAACATATTCATAGTTGATTGAGACATTCACATACCTACTTTGTTCATCCTTGCGTCCATTCAAGAAAAGTTTCTTTCCTTGACTTTCTTCAGCAACAATTTCGGAGAAGCAGTTGTCCAATAACTGCGTTAGCTCCGAGTGCTACTTGTATTCTCTGGAGCATTCTTAATTCTTCACTTTTATTTTTTATGTCTTCTTTATCTCATTTTTCTTTAATCAACTGGTCTTCGATTAATATAATACATATTATAATCGAAACAAGTGAACTTAGGACCATTATATGCAATACGTAAAATTTACTGAAAGGTATTTAATATTATTATTTATTTTGTTGGATTGTTTCCCCCTTAATTAAAATCGCAAATAATGGAACTAATGAAAATTTGGACACAAGTGCAACAAAGCATTCTAGAGAATTTCCAGCCTTTTATCTATTTTTCTTTTCTTTTATTTAAAATAGTTATACATATTAAAATAGTATTACAGTAATGTCTCGATTAGTGTTCAAAACTGTGTCTACGATTAGTGTTCATTTCTATCCCCACTACTTGGGGTTGGTCCCCCCTGGAACCAGCGAAGCGTGAAGCGCCGAGCATGTAATTTGAACCCAGATCGAATGTCGATGGGAGCCAACAGTGATGCAAACGAGATTAAAAATTAAAACTTGTTCATTTTTGGTCCGTTTTAAATGAAATTTTACCAAAATGTTCGTTACAATATCCTCATTAAAATGATACCAAACACGATATGGTTTGTACAATTTTTACTTATCAGGGTATTAATAATTTCATTCTCCTTTATTATTGTTTTCGATAACAACTAGAATCATATATTTTGGAACTATACATATATTTACTTATTATTATTGATGCGATAAATGACCCAGTTCCCTTCTCTGCGTAGTTTCTTTATCAAAAAAGTAGATATAAATTCTTACAATTTCTTATCAGTAAAAGTTATAAACTCTTATGAACACCGAATATAATGTCACAGGAACGAGAATAATTGTCGATACAACAATGTATTGCCATTATCTAAATGTAGCAATTTAAGATTAAGAGAATTAAGAGGCTCTCGATTCGAGAGTTTACATCCAAATTTACAATCTCACTATTAATTACCTTATTGCTGTTGTTACGAGCCAGGGCTGTGGGCAATTGCCTAGACCGGCGATGTTGATATTACCCAAGAAACTTGTTAATTTGTCTCAATACTTAAAATTAATATTCAATACAACTCGAGCGGTTAAGTTGTATTCGTGGGAACGTTACTGTCAACATAAGGAATTACGGAGTAAAGATAGGTTTGACGAATCTACTCGGTTTAATGGTGAACAACTTATATATATCGGAACCAGTCGTTTTGGTAGAAATGCGATTGTCGCGGTATTTAAATAGTGTGTAGATTGTTACCTAAGTACAGTTCGTCCAGAGCTAAATGAAAAAAGTGGTGTGGGGATTTCTCACCCCACTAAACGAACTACAAAGCTCGACCGCTCCTCAAACCGAGCAGGACAGTGCCATGCCAATTTGAAATGGGTGCACATATACAGTATATGATATACTGTTGATCAATGTGTAAATGGTTTGAGACAGTGTCAGTAGAACGGACCCCAATTTCTTGAAGTTTGCGGCTCGCTTTTGTCGGTGTCGCTAGGTTGTAAAGGAAAAAACAAGGATAGAACAATGGACGAGGCAGCCGAGAAATTTAAATACCACCGGGTCGGTGTGATTATGCAATTGCAAAACGATGCTATAATAAAAACGACAGTTTAATGTAAGAGTACTATTTCTCTTTATTCCAAAACAATACAATATAAGACGTTCTAGAAGGTAGCTGCGCGTAAATAGATAGGGCTGCTCTATCGTAAGGGGCACCGCTGCGCGAGCCGAGGATCGGTTGTTTAAGAGTTTGTTAGTTACGGACAGCCAGTGCGTATTTCGTTACTGGAAGCCGCGTAGAGAGGAAGTGCGTGAACTTGCCGGTGCCTGTTTCATCACCGGGTGTCACAGGAAGGTAAAGGTAATCGTGGACAAACCAACGCCTATTTCATCGCCGGGAGCCACAGGATGGTAAGATTTCGTGGACAAACCAACGCCTATTTCATCGCCGGGAGCCACAGGAAGGTTTTCGTGGACAAACCAGTGCCTATTTCATCACTGGGAGCCACAGGATGGTAATCGTGGACAAACCAGTGCCTATTTCATCACCGGGAGCCACAGGATTGTTAGTAAAAATGGACTCGTAACTTATAGCGATACACCTCGAGCGGTTAAAGTGTATCTGTTTGGTGGGACGTTACTGCTAATGATTGGTAGAGGAGATTCAATGAGAAAATGCGTACGATATTATTAAGCGTATATTTTCTTCTCTTTGGTTATTCTACAGTCTGATTGTACACTACAAAATCCACATTTCTCAATCTGTACGGATTGGAAATGTACACTGGCCAACAAAAAGGCCTGACGATATAGTATAACGTCTTTAAGAAATGAAACGTATAAGAATTTAGTAATATTGCTCGAAGGGGACTCGGAACCCGATCTCGCTGAGCTAAAATATCAAAATAGTCGATACGGAACGTACTCGAAGCTAGATTAATACTGAGCCCCCGAGAGCAGAATTCGTGCCCTTTTTATACCCGAAATCCGGACCAAAAAGCTGGTGGGGGCACGGAAAATTCCAAGGGAGTCCGGAAAGATTCCCCCAAAGGGTCACGTCATCGCGACGTCGCGGAAGGGGCAGACTCGACTGCATGCACCCTCGATTTCCAAATGAGGGCATAATAGAAGGAAGAAATGAAATAATACTTCCTACGTAACAAGATAAAAAATTCGGAGACAAAAATATGAACCGAAAATAACAGTACTACAATAAAGGAAGCTATGTATTTCTTCCTTCCCACATTCTGAGGAACATAATTTTTGTCTTCTGTTTCCTGTTTTATACAGAAAAGGATATTTTGACAAAGATATTTCTGTCAGACAAGAAACATGGATTTCAATAAAGAGAGAACAATAAAGATGCAATGTGAAATCTTAATTTCATATTGCAATTTATACTATTCGCCACAGAATGACGGTTCAAATTATGTACTACTCTGCTTTTTTTTTTATATTTCACGGTATCTACACTGCCGCACAAAAGTATATGGACACTTACATACCGTGCTCATGAAATTTCTGATATTTAATGTATATTTCTATTACTAAACAATATTTGTTGGTAAATTCTATTATGAATATGTATGTAATGTATTTTGATAGTACTAAATTAACAATTTAGTTATTCAATTTTCTATCCGCTGGGTGAAAAACTGCGTTATAGATATCTTGTTGCATGCGTACATTTTGTAAGGCTTTTCTCTAGTAGTTTACGATGTCCCAAATCTGAAAAATATTTCTGGGAAATCTTAGAACGTGAGTAGAACCTTATTGATACAGAAATAATGACAAAGTTAATAGCCAGGATGACAGGTAAACGCGGTCATAAAAGTACGGTGACGGATATGTAGATGAAAGAAGATATGATTATTTTCTGTCATTATCGGTGAGATATTTAATAAATTATTATTAAAATATGTTGTCTAACACAGTACGAACTAGAATACATACAAGGTAATTAAATTTACCAAAGATATAATAACTTTTTTCAGGGAGTTATAAGAATTAAGGAAGTGCCCACATACTTTTGAGCGGGTGTGTATATGCATAAATTTGCATGCATCACAAATAGGAGTATCATAATAATAATATTTAGCATTGACGATCACTATGAAAAGTCTTCCCATTTTATTGAACATTTAAAATCATAGCTTTGTTAAAATGATAACAAAAAGTGCAGCCGTTATCACAATTGTTATTAAATAATTGGAAACTTCAAAGAATTGTCGCCGTTGTCGCCATAAATCAATGTGATTAAAATTTAATCGAAAATCCTGTTGCTTCGCAAACTCTGAGTTTGACCATCTTTATAATCCAGGCATTGACACTTGGTTTGAAAATAAACGGTACAAGAACGTGATGCAGATATCGTTACTTATCATTAGAAATTTCACTCGTTTCATCAACATTCCGTATGCTTCTGTATTTTATCTGTCGAAGAAATTTCAACGAAACGCGTGATAGTTCACAAAATTCTCTTGCTGACTAAAATACACATATGAAAAGTTTTTGTTCTGTCGGCTGCATGTCTGGTCCGGTGATGTGTCGTTAGCACGTTTCTCATGTAAACAAAGTATAATTAGAAACGGCGAGTAACGTTGTCAATGTACTTCAAATTATTGACAAATTTGGGAAAGAAATTAGTCACGATTTCTCGTTGATTCGACATTTCGTTGCAAACTTCTTTTTACCATTCGAATCAGCTTAGCGAAACGTACCATGGAATTCCTTAAATAGCAAACTTGTCGTCAAACATTTCAATTAGTCAAAAAGAACATTACTTTGAGCTACATGCATGCTTCCAAACTGAAATAAAAATTCATGTTTCAAAGTGGCATTATAGTTTCTCTAGTTTCGATAAAAAAAAAAGAATACGTAAAGGACATCTATTGAGGTGTCACGAAGGAAACCTGCAAGATGAAAATGAAAATAGTTTTTCTAAGACACGTGTAACAATACCCGTTTGTATAAACCGTGTGTCCGATAAATCAAAAGGTTGCGTCGTACTCGCGAGAAAAAGAAAATGAACGAACATACAATCAATTGCGAAAATACAATCTGAAACATGACGCTTTGACGACGTGTACATAATGTACTCGCCGGCCACGATATGATAATTGCACAAAGTGGATTCGTTTACACGACTCTTGCACACAGTGTATCATGTTCTAAAGATGAGAGGCAGCGTAAGATTTCTTGATGGTAATTTAGTACAATAGTGCGCTATTGTAATTATTACAATGGAGAAGAATCCCATTTCTTGAGAAAAACGAAAGAATTGCAGATATATGTATACATGTATAATGTATATGACATATAAAATTTGTTAGTTTAGCATAGCGTTTTCACGTTTCTATCGTGAATTCGTAGAATTGTATGAAAATGAATTTCGTTCAGTAGCACTTTCATTTATTATTAATATGCAATGTCTTAATATTGAAAAATTGTGATACAGAGCTGCTTCTTTTGTTCAATTTTTTCGCTAGTAAGCTTAATAGTTAACTATCGTTAATTCTTATCTTTGTTAATTATTATGTGTCTTCGTATCTTATCCTGCGTAATATTTATTTATTCATTGTTCAAGTGTGATTAAGAAAGACGCGATTCAGAAATCTTTAATATCATTGCAAAGTTTTAAACGTAATTACATCTTCACTTCAATGAAACAAAAGCATAGTTATTAACTTTGATTATCTTCAAAGAAATAATATTATAACAATATATTTCGTAAATTTTAGTGTACAAAGAATGAAAATATACATACATGGAGAAAATAATTTAAAGAAAATTGACGAACCTTTACAGAAACATGATAAAAATAATTAAATTTATTTGGAGCATGATAATTGGCACACTTCCATGGAGATATATTAACAGTACTAAAACTGTTTCTAAAAAAATATACCCTTTGATTATTTGCGGTTCTATCATATATTCTATCCTATCGTCGCATTTTGCTACTATAAACAGCTTGAAGGGAAAAAGCAGAAATTGCAATTTGTATGAGGAATATTGGCATTGCAATTTTATATATGAAATTGTTTTCCGAAACTCGATGATGCGTTTAATATTTGATACACGACTTATACGTATCGAATAGAATGAAATGAAATGAGCCTCGCATTTTCGTACAAATTGGACGCATATAAACGTATTCCAGTGAAAAAAAATTTATAATATATATGATTCAAATTGCATTTCAGTTCCCTTCAGGTTTACATGGTCGTTCGCAACATAGATGCTCGTTTTCGATACTTGTTAAGTCTGATAGTAGAATACGTTTGGAAATTACTCCCGTTGCTATTTACGTTCTTTATTACGTTTCATTGTGAACAAAATCTGATGTGATGCGCCTTTTATGGTATGGATTTGTAAAATGTAATACATCGTTTTATAATGCAGGGAAATTAGGATTTCAATTGCTTTTGTTTTCACTTAATACATTGAGTAACCATGAAAAGCTTTCTCGACTAATGAAATAAGGCCAAACTGATTTGCTTTGTACTGCGCTAATTCAGAATCTTTTCAATAGAATCGTCCACCGTTTTAGTTATGCAAATACGAACGTTTATCCTTCAACAGGCTGACCACGCGTTAGAGCAAAAGTTACAGAGATAAGGAGAGTTTATATAATTCTTCGCTCGAATTCGAGCAGACTTGGCCAACATTTCTGTATAAGGCTTAAATACAATATTTTAAACCTTACATTTTATGAAAAAGAATTTTTCTAACCCCTCTTGTCATTCGAAATTCAGATTAGTGGAATAGTTTCACTCCCCTTTAACTGGGCGCTGCATTTGCCCTGTAATTTCGACCAGGGGTGTGACACTGTATTATCAAGCAAGATTTTAACCCTTTGAGTGTAACACCCGTAGATTTTTGTCATTTTCTATTTGCACACCCAGATATTATCCACCCTCGTCTGTTATACTTATTTCATTGTATTCTACATAAAAAATAAACCACAATAGCAGCTTTCCTGACTAACATCATGTACAATATTTAATGTAGAATGATATTACCTTTATTAATATGATCAAAAACAAGTATGTCAAGTGTCAGCTGCTATCCACATTTAAAATCAAACACTAGAAAATTATGTACCGTACAAAGCCAATTAGCATTGTCAAGTCACGACAAACATGTTATAATATAAATTATATTCTCTTTCCTAGTTTCCCCAAGACACACGTGTCGTTTTCCAATCATTTTCCGTTCTGCGCCGTACGAAATCGGCGTGTAGGGTCGAAGGGGCCGGGAAAGAAGCCCGTCGGGTAAATGAGAACGCGGAAATTGGAATTTATTGAGAAAGTTATGGTGAGAACTTAGTTTCATATGGAGTTGTTGTTAAAGAAGTCTCGGATGAAGTTAGCGAAGGCAAATATGGGATCGCTTTTCAGCTTGTTTCGACCAGCTGGTTTCAGTGCGAAGCCAGTCTCTAACGCATTCTGCGGATGGGAGAAAAATGTTTAGTGAAAAACGAAATTGCCGATGGAATGAAATTACATAGATCGATAAATTTGAAATTCTTGTTCTTTCATTAAAACGAAACGAATGAAACTCTCAGGAAATTGAACTGTCCCTTAAGCCGGCAACGTTGATAACGAAAATAATTATGGAATTGATATAAATGAAGAAATTATTTGATAAAATGGAAGAATTCTACATGTCGGAAGACAGAGATGGAATAGTATTTAAAATTTTATATTTAGTCGAAATTTACCAACAAATAACGCACAGTTAGTCATGTTACTATGGTTGTTGTTGTTGTTGTTGTTGTTATACGTTCAATCAAAATTAGTTTATTAGTTTTCTCAGAAAACACTTGCAAGCTCATTTTCGTATACACTTCATATGTGCTTGATATGTATGCAATTCAAAATCAATTTGTAAATTCTATGATACCAAGTACATAGGTAGATTAGATAGAAATGGCAGACTAACTTTTATTCTACAATTCCCCTAAATACTATTTCCCTGTATATATTTCTATACCATAATTATTAAAAGAACATAAGCAGTCACATATTAAATGAAATTCGCCCAAACACATTGCTCTCGTTCGAAATCAAAAACAATCATCTTGCTACTTCACGCAATTTCATACACCATAAGTCGCCTAATCTTGGCTACGTTTCAAACTTCAATCCACTACCAACACTTGTCTATATCTTTATTGCGGATTGGTTTCGTTTCGCAACTGCGATACGAATCGTTGAACGTATTAAAAAATAGAGTCACCGAAATAGTAGTACGAAATAGGGTTGTCAAAATCTCTTTTTCTATTCCAACGACAATTCAAACGATATACATTTACGATTGCTCCGAAATTATTTGTCTCATCTTCTTAACCCTTTGATAGCTACCAGATTGGCAGAAAGAAAGCAGGATTTTGCATAAGGTTCTTGATAATCAATTTTAGAGTCGCAAAATACAATTATAAATTATATTATTAGCAAAATCGATAATCGACGTTATACCGTAATGTAACTGTTAGTACCGTTCGAATGTTTGTACCTATGTATTTCGTACCTATCTACTATCCTTTGTTATTGACGCACGTATCTACGTTTTGTTTCCCTGCACTTTGTTCATTGACATCTTGCTCTGTGCAACTTGATACTTGCGACATGCTTTGTTAAAATGTGTATTCGGAATTGCGCGACACATACGGGACAATTCAGGTCTGATCCAATAAATTCTGGAATGTCCAAAGATTGATCGAAGTTCACCGTAATTTCCTGAATTCTTTCCGAGAAATTTGTTACATAAACATGTTCGGCTTGAAAACTGTCCTTGGTTCCGTTAGTTAAATAACATTTATCGTCGTCTAATCGTTTCGTCAATTTCACACTAAACTGTCACACTTTCGAAAGCAAGATGTCTACGATTACACCTAGTTTCAAAGATGCCTCAGCTGGTGTTCATAGAATCGCAGATGGGCTTAGAAGCGAGCAATCACTGAAACAGCCACAGATGTTTCGTCCCGACGCGAGTGTCTCTACTTATTGTTTATGCAACTCTAACGTTACATGAATTTATACAGCCGTCACACTTCCCGATGTACAATACAATCTACACCGTGGTTTACTTTTTAAGGAAAAACACGAGCAGAAGAATGTTTTGGCAAATTCTACTAAGAAGACAAATTGCTCTACTAAGCAAATAAATATTATATACCCATAAAATACGTAATAACGTATTTTCTTTAGTTATTTAATTTATTGATGGCTTTAATTGATTAATGGATGTTAAAAAACATTTTAAAGCTAATTTACTGAGCAAGTACAGAGAAGTACATAAATTCCACCTTATAATTACTTAGTTTATATAGAAAAATGTACAATAATTAATTATTACTATATACCTGTAAATAAATTGCAGGACATTGTTTAATAAAATTTCTATTCATCTTGCCTACGAGAACTTTATATATTTTTCTTATTTTTATGTAAAGAATAAATCGCCACGGTTTGCCTGGAGATAATTGAGGGACACTCTGTATGTACAGCGTGTAAACATTTTTACGTACTGCACCGAGTATTAATATCGTCGAATCAGATCAATAACGAAATTAATACCAATGGCGTGAACAGCGGTCGAAATTCAGCACGTCGAAGCGACACGTTTTCGCCGCTCGTAAATGACAGATTTTGCACGGTTGTAAACGGCCTGTTGCTTGGAATTCTGCGACGCTATGAAAAACATTAACACGATCTCGTACCCGCGAAGAAAGATGAGTCGAGAACGAAAAGTGAGGCTGCCAGACCACGTTAATTATCTTGGCATAGGAGTTAAATTCTGCTTATGTATTTCGAAAACATCTCCGCGTTCGAAACTAAAATATCGTCCGGGAACACGAATGCGCCTATTGTAACACGATAACAACATCACGATGCACGCGCGACGCATCTATTTGCATCGTAATTAAGTTTCTCAATCTCAACGCTTGCGAAACGGTTTCTCTATTCGTGGGATTCGATAGTTGTATCGAGTGCTGTAGGTCGCGTACGTACAGTGAATATGTATGCTGTTAATAGTTGAGTAGGCTTGTAGTTTGAAATATGTTAAAAAAGCCTGGACACTTAAAGTTTTGGAGAAGCTAAAGTTTAAAATGTTTAGCGTTGTGAGTTCTTGAGGAATATTGTAACATTTATTCGTTTGATTAACTCATGGTAACAATTAGTTGTGTTGCATAATTTAAGATTTGCGTTACTTTTAATTGCAATCGAATAATTGATAGTCGGTAATAGATTAACAGATACCCAGCAAATTTCCAGTAAAATACGATTGTAACAATTGTTACATTTTACATTCCACTTTGATCGAACGTAACCAGTGAATGTTTAATCACGAATCTGTTGCTACACAAACAAATTTTTCTATCCTGAGAACTCACCCTCGAAATTCACATAAGGACACGGTATCCCCCTCGTATAATTAATCCGCCCATTCTTTCCCAATAACATTATCAACTCTAATTGTAAGATAAAGAAGTATCGAGGACACAGAACACAGGAAAGGGAGGACGAAAAAGGGTTTCTCCTGTCTCTTTTTCTTCTCCCTGGCGCTTATGAGGAACGCTCGAGTACATTCCACGAGTGAAGTGGAAAAGATGCGAATAAAGTGGAGAATATGTAAGGCTTAAAAAGAAGAGGCGAGACGGGACTATGGGAACAAGGACGCTATATCTGGAGGGGTGGTTGATAAAGGGGTGAGCCGACCTGAATTTCAACGCGTGACCCTAGGCTCCGTGACGTCACGGGACTGACTTTCCTCGCCCTCCTCCGTGTCCTGAAGTATTCAGGGCCGGCGGAGGAATGCGATGGACGAAGTCGTTGAAGAAAGGGAAAATTACGAGGCCAACAGAAGGGGTTGCAGGTGAGAAACAGGAGGTTGGAGGAGGAAGTGAGCGAGGCAGACGGAAAAAGTCTTGTGGCTGTCTATAGGTGTATGTGTCTCTGTATGTGCATATGTGGCGCGAAGGAGTTGAAAGGAAGAAACTATCACAAGGTTTACAGCAAAATTGCGTTAGACAGCTTGACTGTCCTCTCGCGATACCAAAATAGAGACGTACATGTAGTTGCAAACGGGAGTAGAGTGGCAGAGTGAGATCGTCTTAAAGTAAACTCTTCCATGGCGTGACAAGTTTTTTTTAGCATTGCCGTATAATACGATTCTGGGGCAGAGATTGCACGTCTGCTTGTGTTTCGGATTTGGAGAAACGTGAGGCTGCGGACAATTAAACAGAACTAAGTAGGAATTAGGAAAGGATTAGTCGTGCGAGCATGACTAATTTCAGTAATGTCTTGGAACCATAACTTTTGGACCTTGCGGTGAACTAAAGTTGACTGCCGTGTGGATGTAATAGATTATTATGACAGTGTTCGTCTTAATTAGAGAGCGGTTTATCTCGTCATTTCTATCAATTAGGTTCAAAGCTTTATCCTCTGTATCCTCGTTTTAGAGTTAATTGGGAATAGTTAATTTATTTTACTCTGAAAAATTTTCTTATTGAGTAACTACACATTACGGTGAAAGAGTGCTATGAATTTTAATACTGTGCGCGATTCTGTTAAGTTCTTGTTCAAAATTTGTTTAGATATGTTTCGATTGCCAGTTAATTAGTTAAATTAAATAATGAATAAATCGTTTTATGAAAACATTTTTCTGCTTATACGTGTATAATATAGAATATCATTCACCACTTCCTTTTTATTGAATAATAAAATAATTATATACATATTGTAATCACGCAAATGTCCCTCAGTCAACAATAACAGTTTAAAATAAAATAAAACTGTTATCTCTTAAAGCAATCTCCAATTAATCCTAGCTGTTGATTTGATTGCTTTTTGGCAGGAGATCACAGTGCACTCACAATTTTCAGTTTCGTAACAGAGCAGCTCAGCATTACGATAAATCACTGTTATTCTTTACAAGGTGTCTCTTAATCGGAATTTAATTGACTCTATTGTATTAGTAATGTAGCATCTATTTCACTTTGTCGCTTTAATTGGCACCAAAGAGGGTTAACGTCAAATATATTAGAACATTATTGTTGTTACATTCATCCCCTGTGCAGTGAAATTTATTTCGAATGACTATAACGGCATCCAGGTTTACACTAATACTTGATTACGTCCATATTAATGAATAAACTATAATTCAAATAATTTCTCCAAAAGCAAATAACCCCAAAAAGAAATAACTTTTCGTATTTTTATTAAACGCTTAAATAATCCCAACCTCCCAACGAAAACGTTTTTCTGGAGTTTATTTGGAACCAATTTTTGTTAACCGGTTACCATTTAATCCACGCTTTTCCAAGACACGGTTTATCGATTATCGAAACGATGACCAGAAAACGTCAAAATCCCCGTGTAGAAATATCATATCTGCAATAGACAGTAATTGATATTCCACGAGCATGGAACAAGTACGTACAATAGTTTTTCGGCTTCAAAACGATAAATCACGCCCGATTAACCATTTTCAACGAAGACGGTGGCCGCTTCTGCGGATCGTTCGACGATCTTAATGGCCATTTTCCGGTTTCGTAATAGCGTGGCGAAGTTAATCTTAGCTGTTTCGCAGTAGTCCGCGATTTACAGCTCGTGATTCGAGGCTGGTGCAGGTGTGGTTTGTCGATTTGTGATTATGATTGACGGTGTCCGTATATTCTTAACACATTTGTGATTAAGCGTATTGTGAATAATTTTCCCCCTTTTACGACAAAAATGATAAGATCACATGAATAGAATGGAACGTCGTCGGGGGACAAAGCAGTTTGGATAATTGGAGTATTTTTTGTAATGTGATTTGCATTGCTTTCGATCGCCACATAGGCGTAACTGCTAAATAGTAGTTAAATAGAATTTGCGTTCGAATAAGAAAATTAAGATGTATTACAATCTACATATAACTAGTTTGCACACTCCTTTGAGTTACATTATCGCTTATATTCGTTCTATTCTATGTGATTATGTAAATGGAGTGACGCCTGAGCGTTAGTCCAAATATTGAGACGTTTTCATTAGTTCAGTAAAAACATGGAATTAAATTCTGTTGGAATAGAAATAAAAAGTGTTTTATTCTTTGTTGAACGTTGAACATTTCCTTTAAGTTGTGGAATAATTTATGCGAGACCTTTACGAGATGAAGCAAAGCAATTCCTCTGAAAAGGAAAAATTTATAATTTTTTAACAATTAATGAAACCCTTGGTAAACTCGATATACCCGCGTTGTATTCTTTTGCGAATAATATACTTAGAGTTTGTTTTTGACGAGATATTATTCGAACTTTTGAATAACGGATAATCCGTTAGAAATATCTGGTGAATTAAAAATAGAGCACCAATTAATATTGGTATATTTGTAGCATTCGTAGCGTTCTTAGTGTTTCATGCCGAGAATACTGGATTTTTCTTTCATTCAACTATTCTAAGTATATTGTAATAAATGTCTATGATTACAAAAATCTTATTTAAACAGCTTCGTCCGTAAGCAAAAAATTATCCAAATTATCGAATGCACGAGTGAGTACGCGCAACAGCATTTTCAAGTGCAGCACACATATTTTTCGTTGCGTCGCATCGGTTGCAGTATGACCAGTATGAAACTCTGAAAAGTGCACAGTATGTCTTGTATAGAGTGCATTACTGGCCATTTTCAACGCCGATGCGGCCTCTTTCAACATCTGATCAACGATAGTTGAATGAAAATACCTTTGCTCTGCCTTCATTATGCTGTGTAGACAGCATTTATGCCGCGGAAGTTCGCAGAAGGAACAAAGTTATTGTTGTATTTGTACTAATTGTAAGTAAGACGAGGAAAGGTACAGTTTACGGAAAATATGTTTATTGTGTAATATTGTTTGAGAAAAAGAATAGGCGTGCCAAATTTGTTAATCCAAAATTCATATGAATTACATTTATGTTATTCTACAAATTTCTTTTCCTCGTTCTTTTCCTTTTTTAACGCAATACGTTGCATTCGGAGGTACATATATCAGAACAGGCAAACGATTCTTATTTCATTTTAATTCATCCTGATATGAACATTTTTTTTTTGTTTTTTGGTGCACGCCTGGAGAAGTTTGGAAAAAAAGTTATTTAAAGCTTGTTACATACAATTCACGAGAACGATGTATGAATGTATTCAAACAGCCAAGTTGAATGGTAAATTTTTTCCAGAAAGGAGATACGTACAATAGATCTGAAAATTCATTTTCCATACTTTTTACATGTCAGGTGAACAGTGATTAAAAGTTGCTGTCAAAATGTATTTCTTAACTTAAATACGAGTATTAATGCCCTACTCACCGCTAGTATTAGTATTCCATGGCAGTTTGTAACTTGCCACGGTACACTGCATTAGTTTAATGACAATTTTGTGCTAAATGAGACTCGACTGCACTGAACCGTGCTATTAATCGAGTAGAGCTAATAATTCCACGAATACAACCCATTCATTGATACGGCGTGCAATTTGCGTTCACAAATTTTGAACAATCGTTGAGTAAAACAAACTATCATTTCCGTTTAGCATTTATGATACTTACAATTCCAGTACAATTATTCTGACATTGAATTTGGAAATTAGTTTGTTCGAATTGATAATGACATTATATTTTTTCTTCAACAAACAAATATTAACAATTACAACAACAACCACAATCGTATATAATATTGTTGTTTACAAATCGGGCAGTATGCATAAAATTAAAGATAAAATCGAATGATAAATTCCCCATCGAGCCTGCAATTTTGTTTGAACAAATGTATTGAGTCGCTTTGCAATTCAAATTACATTCTACGAAGTTGTTTATTCGTAGCTTTACTTCGGGGAAAAGATCTCTATTATGCAATAATTAATAAGTGGGCGTTGCAATTAATTAATTGGGAGATTAATATTTATTAACATGAATTCTGATTGAAAACACATAACGTTACACCGACACGGAATTATGTAATAACGTTACCAAATAGAAATCATTCGCCAACTATCATTGATCAGCGCTGGTGGTTTGTTGCATTAATTATATACGCACGGCAAGTCCTCCGGATTTCTCGATTATACGAATACCATCTTGAACGCAGATCGAGGTTTAGTAATATGCAACTGGAACGATCCTTCGGGGATTGGCCGGGAACCAAATTCTCATGGACGGTCGCGAACAAATATGACCCACGGTGAATTTATTATTCTACTCGCGACAGTTTGATACATAGCATCGGGATCGAATTAAGCTGATGTGCCACGATTTCGCAATCACCGGGATAAAATATCGGAACTTTAGGTCGTACAGCTTAGAATAGCTGTCAGGTTAATGCTGACAATGAAGTTCCGTTTAGTTGTGTTATTCTGCGTAGAATTATTTAACATGTATAATTTGAACTAGTTTCGTTTATCGAGGGGCAGGACGGTCCTTGGACCTTACGACACGAAAAAAGAGGTTCATTTTCATGTTTAAACAGTGCTCAGGTTTAAGATACTCTGGGAAGTATTGTAGTGTTGCATTGGAATTTCGAAAATCGACGGAAAGGAGTCTATTCAACACAGACATGAAAAGTAAGTTTTGGTTTTAAATAAAGGTAGCTTCCTCTGATTTTCTTGTAGCATTATGTCTTCTGTTCTATATGTATCGCAGTATTCTTACATAGTAAAAGAAAACCAATGATAAGAATAGTAATAAAGGAAAGAAAAAGAACAACAGTTTTGAGAACCTTTTTCCTTTTTGTCTCGACAAATTAAAAAAATATCTTGAACAAACTATTCGTTAGTTATCGTTTGGTTTTTGCTTGGCATCGTTCGAAGCTGAGCATTTATGGTTGGAAGAACGCAGCCTATTGTACAACTATACATACTAATAAGCTGCTCTCCATTTATAAGTCCACAGTATTAGCAGCGTATTGCGGCTCTATGAAGGTTGCATAATTCAGTCGTACTGGATAGGAAATTCTATTTGTTAAGTGTGCACATGGGCGCGAGGCTTAAGGAATACGATAGTCACCCGACAGCCACTAGAATTAGAAATAAAGTAGCGATCGGTCGCACAGACATGGCTTGTTCGAGTAACAGTCATTTAGAATATTAGCTTCTGCACTTTACATGCATAATAGTACAATAAATATAGTAAAGATAATATAACGATAAAGTCTGTCAGTGCGAATAGTTTATTTATTTTTCTGTCCTTACGCAACTATGCATACTATTGTATTCAATTTAATTACAAAAATAGAATTAGAATAATCCCTGAAATTATGGTTACCAAATTATTCCTAAAATTCATTCAATACTAGAAACAGTTTTCATTCAAAATTTTTATCAAACTTTGCATACAAACATTTTTTACTATTTTCATGCACACCTTAAACACATAGCTTCCTTTTCTTCAAGTCCCCGCGAAAGAATATTTCAACCAGTTAAACTTCGTACCAGTTTTCCACCCGATTGCGGTTGCAACCAACACGTGGACGTGGTGGAAGGACAACAAGAAACGAGGAGAATGGAAGGACGACATTTGTCAAGGGGGCAGGAAAGAAGTCGAAAAACCGATGATGAATTGTCAAGTCTTGTGCTCTTTATTCATGCTCCCCTGGAGCACTGGACCAGATCCTTGGTAACATTCTACGGCTGCTATTACGGGGATTGCAACGTTTCGTTTCAAAATCACAGCAGTGATCTTTTGATCGTGAACAGAAATTGTTTGTTCGTAACTACAGTTGACCCCGTATACAAGTATACAGTAAATTGATTATTTTAATGCGGATTAAGATCAGTAGATAATATTTCATGTCTTGTCTCTTAGGAGTTTGAAATGCGCTACTAAAGAATTGCCACGCAAAAGTTTATTTAAATAGTACCCTACTTTATACTATATTGAATTCAGTTGTAAACAATTTTATTTATGAGGATATTTAACACATTATGTTGTGACATTGGAAATATCAATAAATGTGACCTTATTAATTGTTTCGAATAACTAATATATTTTATGCCTAACAATTTTATTAATTACAATTTTGATACGTTCAAGCATAGAAATTGAAATTGAAACCACTGTTTATTTAATTCAGCAAACATAAATTCACTACAATGGGAATTATCAAAATCGCAACCACACTCAAATAAATAACAAAATTATTAAAACACAAACAGGAATCTATGAAACACGAAAGGATAATCGTCAAAATGAATATACATACCTTCGCGTACGAATATTTGCCAATATCTTACATTTCAATGCGACGTATATCTATGTATATCTTGTAGAGAACAAAAATGTACGTGGATAAAGCATGAAACGATACTTAAACACGTAACTGTACCTAATGTTACTCCCCTCATAACATTTAAGCAGATATCACAGCCTCGTATCGGTGAATTTATTACCGCACACTAATTAACACGTTCCACACGCCTAACTTCTTGTTCCCCATTTCTTTCGTCGCTGGAAATTTAGGAAATTCCTCGGCTAACGAAATAGGCGGCGAATAGTGTCGTCGAGAAAAACAGTTGGAAGATGAAGATTTATCTCGCGTCTAATTAACGTACTTAACCCATTTTCTGAATACGAAGACGTAATCACCGCTCCTCGTGCTCTTATTTTCATGCACGATTTTACACAGTGAGACAAGAGAGCGACGAGACTAAATGAAAATACAAATTGCTGATCCCTGAAACAACAGACTTTCATTTGCTTTCCTTGATACAATAAATAATTATCAAGCCATCGACTTGATACATTTGTTATGATATTCGTATAATCATTCGCAGGGCTTTGGAACTTTTCGGAATTCACTAAACCTTAATTTAATAATAGATACGGATATAGAAAGTTGGTCTTTCAATTCTTCCTCGCCATTTGGAAGGAGGAAAAAATCGGAATGGGCAGACGCATTGTATAAAATAGGATATAAAAATATTCCACAAATACGTACAACACAAGAAGCAAATATCGGAAAACGATTGATGGTCAATGTTTTGGATTAGAGTTTAATGGAATTCTTATAGTCCAATGTGGAACTGTATTACAGGTGTACATAATTGTCCAATTGATCGAATAAAAGTATGTAATTGAGGGGCCTTCTCTTGGTACCTAACAACCATTGATCGACCGACAGCTATGATGTAGATTCCTCGTTCTTCTTTACTTCGCTAAGAATGTCTGTTACAGTAACGAGAATTTCTATAGGCGTGCAACAAAAAAAGATTGGGATTTTTACGGTTGGCTTGTCATTGAATGGGGGGTGGGGGGCGATATGAAAGGGGATAACAAAGAAGCAAGAGGACGCTTGGAAAACCTTGGAAATAAGAGAAAAAAATGTCTTAAATAATTCTTGACAGACCTTGGACAACCACAGTCTCCACATCCATTTCACACGTTTTCCATTTCCTTGATTTTCTGTTTAAAGAATTGCATTAAGTGAAAAGCTTCTTGTGTCCTTACAAGACCATTTGCAATGCAGATAGAAAGAACATTTTTATTCGTAGTTTAAGAAGATGGTGTTCACTCAGTTAAATTGAACAGTTGTTCAATAGCGGTTAGATTTCGTTGAAAATTCACAGGACGATTACATATTGAAGGTATTTAAAAAACAGAATTCATGCGCATTCTTTTATGCATATAATATTTGAATATCACTCTGGTATGTGTGGTACTTAATAATCATGCGGCGCACGTTAACAGGAACTTAAATTCTTACAGATTTCTTTAACCAACCGTACGGTCCTTCAGAGTATACTTAAACAATTATGAAAATAATTTGAATGCAGCGCAATAACTTAAACAAATATAAAATATTTATTCCGTCTTCTATGAAAAATAAAAGAAGCATACTCATCATATACCGACTACGTAACAAATTCTTTACATCGTCCTCGAAAGAGTACACGATCCCAGTGAACCATTGGTCCAGGAATTCACGAATTCTGCCAAGTTCTCCTACGTGGCCAGCGTAATGAGTACACTTCCTGTCACTTCTTCGGGGATTCTTCTGCTTCGCAGGCCTATCACGAATCTGGTAATTCGTCCCTTACTTTGGAAGTGTACCTGAGAGCCTCGAATCAAAATCCAGGTCGCCCCATTTTGCAATTGGCAATCAGCCTGATCCGCCAGTGAAAAGTCTGCCAGCGAGTTCCAGTTGTCGAACCCTGCCAGCTCGCTTCACCTATCGGTTCTGAAATCGCTCATTACACTTTTCACCATTGTTTTCCATCCTTCTCCTCCTATCATTTCCCTTCGTTTCTTTTAATAGTTAGTTTCTACCAACTTTGCCCTGTTTCACCTTCATCGTTTGTCTTTACCATCGGCAACTATGATTTTCTCCGTTCCCCCACTGTTCCGATTTAATATGTAAGATTATTTTGTTTCCGTTTCCAACTTTCGAACATTCTTTCTTCTTCCCTCTTCCTTGGCCACTGCGAATCATTCGATTTCTGTCTGTGTACCTTTTGTACCATTCTTTGCCTTCTTTTCTTTTCGTTCCTATTTGCAATCTATTATACTTTTTCTTTCGTCCTCTTCGTTCCATTAATATTTGTTTGTCCTTCGTTCCGCCGTGCTTTATATACTGATATCTAACACATTTTTTTTTCTTTATTTCTACCCTTGCCGAGGAATCTTTTTCTTCCCCACTATCTCTTTCCCCCTCTACATCGAGCACGTGTCCGAAAATACAGTTATTGCTTTCTACGTTGTTTTTCAGATGAATTTCATCGTAGACTGTTTTTCATGAGAACGAATAGAAAAGAGAAGGGATGAGTCGAAAAGGGAGAATTGATTCCCTAGCGGGACAAGTTTGCAGAGTTTGGCTTTGTAGGTGGGAAACGAAGGGCGGAGGTTGTCGAAGATGCTCAAGTCGATGTTATCGAACACTCTCTGAAGAGAGGACGAACAAAGTGCATCGAAATAAACTTGAGACAGTAGTCTTTGCAACTCTTCTAGTTTTAGAAAATATACAAAGTTCAAGATTTCATAAGCGAAAAGACGTATTTGTATGCCGAATTATATGAACATATATATCGATATATGTATTCCTTAAAATATATAAAAGAAGTAACGCAGATAAATGATAATGCATTTCTCTATTTAAACGCTGCTACTTTTATAATAAGCGATTCAAAAATTCATTTTTCACGTTGCGCTCACTACATGAAAGATAATAAGAATATTTATGAAATTTACGAAACTAGAATTTACGAATAGTGAATAGACTACGTATTTCATACAATTTACAGATTTTCAACGGCGCATTTAAAAAAATAAGATGCTACACAATAATAGTGTTTAATCGGTGATATTCTCTTATCGTTGCAGAGGAGAAGCGCGGAGATAACTGTGGACAGTGGGGAACAAAATGGTGTGTTCGTCCGTATTTCCGGTGAGTAAAAACATTTGCGGCATTCTAATATTAAGATAGCTATTCAGATCATCAGTTCATCATTCGGATCAAGTGCCAGGCAATCTGAATAATAATTATGTACGTACAAACTACTATTGGTATGTCAGTGTTGGAAATGGGTTTATTCAATAACTCTCCTCAGCTTGTGATTTTGTAATATATTTTATTATCTACGCAACAAGAGTGACTTCCTTACTATACCAATGATCTGAAGGAACTAACCGCATCCAAATTAACGGACTGACTTAAAGCATAGACGACTAATCTCGTGTGCGTGCGGGGCCCTATCAGCTCTCATATAAACAACAGTTCAAACCTTATAAACAGGATGAAAGGAACAGTATAAGGCATCCCCTTTCACACGAGAATGAAACGTTAATTTTTGTATTAATTTTTATTGAAAAATGTAACAGTCAGGACCCTTAATTCCACAACGTTCAGAGTCAAAAAATGTCGGACTATTGATTTTATACTTGAATCCCTGGCTCATAACAATAGGAATTCCGATCTCTTTAGTAATATCTTTTGACGTACCTATGTTACTTTCGAAACCGCTGGGATAATGAGCAGAAATAGTAAAAACGATCTATCCGGTTAATTTGATATAAGTTGATTCTTTGATTTTTGAAAATGGTGACTTGCAGATTTCGGTGTGTTTTATGTTACGTTTACGTTTGATTAGTACTTATGGGCCTGGAATGTAGGCATACTTCCAGTTAACCCAATGCTCTGTGGATTTTGTAGATTGAATGGATTTGTATAGACTTTTCGCTGATAGACCAAGATACAAGAGAGTCTGTCCTACAACGACTCAATCACAACAGTTTCAATCCCTACCTTATTGGAAAATAAATTAAATTAGGTTCTACGATTCAGTCCTTTTCCAGACATTTCCCCTTTTATACATATACATATCTAGAGTGACCGAAAAATTCAACACTATGCGCTCTAGTTAGAACAGTGGTAACTTGATTTGTAGGATATTATTTTAACCAGTAGATACGTAAAAATGTAGGAAATTGACGCAGCTTTCAAACGATGTATATTTTATTAAGAGTTAAACATCTCATTACAACGTACGAAACGATATTCTTAATGGGCACAAATATCGGTGGGAAGAAAGTATTCATGCAGCAGCTACTTTTTTAAATAAACTATCGAAATATAGACGTATGAAGAAATTAATATTTTGTAGGATACCCTTTATTGCTTATAATGGCTTGCAATCGCCTGGGCATCGATGAAACCAAATTATTTGTTATATTTTCATCGGTTTTCCCCCATTCTTGTATTAACGCATTCTTTAAATCATTTTTCTTCGAAATGGGGTATTATTGTACACGTACGCTATTACTTTAATTCTTCCCATATACAATTTTCTATGGGATTAATATCGACCATTTGTGGGGGTGTTTCTGAAACATGCGGCGTGTTATACAATAACCATTCTCTAACTAAATGAGATTTGTGTTTTGGATCGTTATCTTCTTCAAAATAATAACAATCTGATATATGAAATTTTTCAGCACTTTCCTTTAAATTTGATTTCAATATATGTATTCAGATAAACATATTTGCTCATTATTCTATCAATAAATAGTAAATTGCCCAAACCATAGGCACTGAAACCCCCACACCATAACACTAACACCGCGCGCCGCCGCGCCGCCGCACCGTGTTTTACTGTGGGTTTTATATTTCGAATAGTTAAAGCACTTTTTCTCCACAATAATTCCCGTCCATCCAACCCCCAAGCATTCAATTTACTTTCATCTGAAAAAATTACATGTTTCCAGAAATCTAATGGCTTGGGCAATTTACAATTCATTAATGGAAGAATGAACAAATATGTTTATCTGAATATTTTGAAATCAATTATTATAAACAATAAAGGGTATCCTACAAAATATTAATTTCTTCATACGTCTATATTTCGTCTGTTTATTTAAAAAAGAAGCTGCTGCATGAATACTTTCTTCCCACCGATATTTGTGCCCATTAAGAATATCGTTTCGTACGTTGTAATGAGATGTTTAACTCTTAATAAAATATACATCGTTTGAAAGCTGCGTCAATTTCCTACATTTTTACGTATCTACTGGTTAAAATAATATCCTACAAATCAAGTTACCACTGTTCAAACTAGAGCGCATAGTGTTGAACGAATACATTTTTCGGTCACTGTACATAATCTATATCACTGCCAAGGTAAAAATCTCTTTCATGGTAGAAATATCTTCCTCCACTTATTTCAATACTATGTAGTTCATTATAAAGTCAATATTATTAGATTGGCAACAATTATTATTTAGTCTATATCTTCGATAAGTTTCATTTACAACGTATGTACATAAAGATAATTAGAGTAACTTAACATTATATTGGACAAGGTTTAGAATGATACTATTTATTATATTGTTTAAGATCTACCGTTTTCAGTTTGCACAAGGTTTTTAACAATTTTTTACATATCGAATACCGTATTCTTACAAACAGTAAGGGATTTGACTGGGAAGCGCGGAATTATAAAATACTTTTCGTATATACTTAATATCTACGCAAGAAGTGCGTAGCATATTTCAATTATTTAAAAAAAACATTGTTACAATGAATTTAAAAAGCTGTCAAGGAGGGAAAAATTGCGACATGACTTTAAGGAAAACAATTGCAACGCTATTGCATTAAAAACGGCCCTTCGTTTTATTTATTCATGAGAAAAGAGTGGTTACGGTGTAACTGGTGGTCGTTTCAAGCATACAAAGTTTTCACAGATCTCAAGAGTTTCTAAACTTGAGAACATATTTGCCCAGGTCGTTTAATTTCTTTTTACGTTACTTATAAGATGCTATGAAAGAAGTTCTCATGCTCCACTTACCATAACTCAGTTAACATTGAAGGTTTAATTAATCAACTACGTAAGTCCCCTTTATTATTCGCTTCAATCAGTGAACTTTGGGACTAAAATACGCCGACTTTGTTGAAAACGTTGGAACTGATGAAAAATAAAAGCGATCTAAATTAAAATGTTGTAATGCATTTTAACGTAATTAAATGTTCACTTCGTATATTAATAGTTGTTATAAACTCTTGAAAAATGTTAAAAATATCGATATTTTATTCAGTTTTATTAAATATCCTCCACGTTTTACACAAAATATTGACAATATCCACAAGATAAAAATAAAATGCATCAAAGTCATACATTCGACAAGCCTTCATTCAATACCGCGTAAATAACATACGTATTTTCTTGAGACAATTTTTTTATTCTGATAAATCAACAGATTTATAATTTTTCATAAGTATAATTAAGATAAGTAATATAACAAAGTCCATTCGATTGTATAAAAAAAAAGGAAAGAGATGTTTAAAGTACTTCATGTCAACCGATAAATACAGCGAAAAAGAAACGAAGCTGAAAGGGAACAGAAGCGATAACCTCCATGAAATTTACGCGTCATAATGTCTACCGGCTACTTTGACTGATAACAGGCACAGTTGCAATTAGGTTAATTAGACTACGACAGTGCGTAATCGCGTCACGAAAGGCACAGAAAGTTTACGTTCTATGTCTATCTATATTGTGAATCAATTTTTTCATACAAACCGGGAAAGAATACGCGAATAAAATCAGGATCTTACGGTCTCCTAAAATTCATTCATATAAGTTGCCCCAGTATGTTTACTGTTCGCTGGACATGGGATTGCGATTAAAAAGAAATCGACAACAAAACTGATACGTGTCGCAAAATTGATTACTTCACAAAGTATCATAAAGTCATGAAATATACTGAGTTCGAATTCAAAAGAAAACAGTTAGTCCATTTCCATTGCAAATTGATTTATTACAGTTTATTAGAAACTGAGTAATAAAATCAAGTAAATAAACCGGAGAGTCGAATCCAATTAAACCCGTACGAAAAACATTTACACAGACGTACTAAAAATAAAAAGAGGAACGATTTATTTTTATATTCAAATTGCCTTACCGTAGAAATTGCGTGCTAGTTAGTCAACATAAAGAGAAATGTTTTCCGTACACAAGCAACTCGTACGAACGACACATAAGAAATCGCCTACGAGGCGAAGAACGTTTTATGAAACCACTCTACATATTCTTTCTCTACTCATTCTTTTTCCAACGAAGCCACGTTGAGCTGAACACGGGCATATTCATGCTGTTAATAGAAACGAATGGCCGTTTCAAATGTTTTATACACGGTGCTGATGGTGTCACACGTGTGCGCAACTTTGCATGGAAAGAAAAAAAAAATCTGTAATCATACAATCCCACATGGTCGTACGGTCGTCATAATGCCGAGTGGTAGTGATGGTACTCATCCGAACCTTTGTCGTACTTGCCCACCAATTCGATAATTAAATATGTACTTCTTTAAAACATTCGAAACATATCGACATTTCATATCGATACTTGCCAAGCTGAATACTAAATTCTGTTTGTATCGCGAATTTGCCGAAAATGAATTGTATTGCAACGAATAGGTTGCAGAAAATAACATTTTAATAACTTTTTCCATAACGTATAACCGCAACTAGGAGTTAGTATCCGAAAAACTCATGTGGGTACTCGGAGTAGTCCAGTAGGTGTGACGTTAGTGTCGTAGGTCCAGGCAAAAGTGGATTAAAAATTTCAACACCTTTTCTTCGTAAAGTCTCACGCCCATCACTACCGAATGGCAGTGGTGTCCCAATGGAGCGTATTACAGAAATCGTGTAACAGAAATGACTATTTGCGAGGCAAGATGCACGCGTTTGAGCTTTGTGTTGCAAACCAGCCGCTTGACAATGCCTTGTAGACGGCGCATCGTTATGCAAACGCATAATTACCAGGGTGTTGCGTAGCAGTTCGAGTACGAGTGTATCCAGACTCGTTACGACCACGCTTAGTGTTATTAATTATGTGATGTAGGTGCGAATAATTTCACGTATGACAAGTAGTTGTAAGTTACTATATACACGTTGAAATATGTAAGTTTATTGTAATTGTTACACTGTTTGATTCTTAGTTATAGTCGCGTTCTTAACTTGTTCTCGTTTCTTAGTGTTATTTGTTCGTTCTCCTCCCGTTGTTAGTGAATCTCTGTGAGCGTTATTAATGTGTTCTGTTTGAGTTGTTATTGAGAGACTCTTTGTAGAAAAACTGTTTGTAGAAAACTGATTGTAGAGAACTCCTTGTAGCCACTTCGTGGGAAAAACTCTTGTATGTCTTTGGTGGTGCTAAAAATGTAACCTCGGTTTCTTGGTATTCGCAAACTATTGGTGGATGAATTAGTGGACGTGGGAGGAAAGGGTATTGATGGTTGATTATGATTGGATATGGAGATGCCTTGAAAGGTGGTGGGGAGGTTAAGGGAAAGGAGTGGGACTGGGGGTGAATTCTCTTGTTACTGTACCAAGGTCCGGGTTTTTCCTGTTTTGTGCTGACTGTTTTTATGCACCGTTAGAAAATAGCCTGGTCGCGCCACACGTGCGTACCGGCTGCCGCACGGTCTACCTGTATGGGTCGCGATACCTGGCTATGGAAAAATTGGTGCTGAGTATGACCATTTTGAATGGTCGCGAGTCAACACAGGGAAAACTCTTTTTTCCACCGGTGCACCGGTTCCACTGTGCAATACGTATATTGCGACGGCGTGTATTACGACGGTCGGGAGAAGCTCACAATTATTTACGAGTTACTCATTTTTATGCGAAGAGAAATCAAAGCGGATTCATAGACATAGCGATATGATATGATCAGAATTGATGAATATATTGGAAGACTTGAAGATATAATGGTTTCTCTGATCCCACATGGAATTTGCATTTTGTTTAACTAAAACATTTGCATAATGCAAATATTAATAGAATAACACCATGCGCCTTATGTATATGTATGATGTACAGAATGGTACGAGGAAAATAAATAATGATGGGGTGAAAAGCCACATCCATTCATCCGTTGCTTTTGTTAATAACTTAATAAATCAATGTAGCAAAACCTTATTGAAGATTGATGAATTCGTGGCACGCAGAATTCTGATCAAGTTTGCTACTATTATTATTAGTAGTAACCACTTATTAATGATTGCGCGTCCTGACGTTATATTTATACGTGCAAAACGTATTGTTAATCCAAAAATATATATTCTTAACAAACGATCTACCGTTTTGCGCATTTGCAGGATAGCGAAACGTTATCCCTGTCCATTTGGTAGATAGCCAAACAATGGTTTGCACCGTATCCGATTGTCAATAAATACGACCCGTTATTATTACCGTTGTTGTTTATAGTCGTTCGTAATCGACGACGGCTAAATATAGCGGCGCCATGTTCAAATTACACTGCGCCGATGCATTTCCGTGTGCCCAGTACACGCGGCTAATTAATTTAAATGCGCCCGTCCTCCGCGTGCATACATAGATCAGAACGGGTTCACACACGTGGACCAGGCATTTATAGACAACCGGTGTGTGTCCGGCTTGCTGCATTCACCTGATGCACCAATACCGTTCACTCGGTACACCTCCTTCTTTTACTTCTTCCAATTTTGAAAAATTTCTGTCCCTGTAAACGATGAGACAATATTCTGCGTACACTCTTCTGCGTGAAAGTAAATTCCTTTTTTTTTATTCAAATTTCTGAGCTACACATTCTATATTGTAGCCTTGCAGACGATTTTTTGTCCAATGTATTTCTTACCGTGAAATATAAAGTTAGATTATTTGTGGAATTTTTTGTCACATGTATTATTGTACCTTATTAATGTTTTACGGATTATTGGTGCACGTATTTATATGCACAATATACTGAAGTGATTTTCACTTCTCAATGTGAGAATATGTATGTATGTAATTCGTTTTCACCTCCGCAACTCTTTCAAGTCGTGCTAGAGTAATGTCTAGAGGACACCAGATCATATGCGATAGCGATAAAATGTATCCCCAAGCCCAAAATAGGAAATATCATGGTCACGATCTCTTCCGCTACTCCAAGATGCATATCAGCATTTTTCATCCCCCTGGTTATTATTTCTTTTCTCCCGAATCTACGATTAGATAGGGGGCCCCTTGTTACGGCCATTTGCAACATACGTTTGCAATCGGGAGCAATTAAGTAGAGTAGCGCTGAGATATTAGAAATGACTAGAAAAGTAATTCGAATAAAATAATTGGAACAAGTTCTATTATAAACGAAGCAACTCAAGGATAATTAATTTCCAGCAACCGAAAGAGATTAATCATTTCCACTGTTTAATTAACGAATTTAATACACATCTTTTGTCACGTTAGTCGCCGCAGTATTGATACAATCGCTTGTCTACACAATCCCACAGAGAAATTTTATTCTGCTGAAAAATTTAACAAGGGTCGTAATATTTTATTTACGGCCGCACAGCAGTCAATATTAACCCTTAACTGCTATGGTGAAGTAGAAATACGGAACTCTATGATGCGTTTTCCTTAGACCTTTTTATTTTATGTACCGAAACACGTACTATATGCACTAATTTTTTTCAAAGCTAATACGTGTAATTGTGAATCATAACCTAATTAAGCGTTACAGGGACACCCGGAACAATCTGTTGATTGGGAGCGAATTTTTACCACTTTTTTAACGTCAGGGTTAAATACGTGACGGAAGACGAGTAGTTGAAATTTACTATTCACAGAGTTGATTATCGATATTTCTAATGCGTATTAATACATCTGTGGTACAATTTAGGTAAAAAAAGGACCTGGGCAAAATACAATAATAACAAATACTCTAATTCAGCTGCTGAAATGTAACAAGTTTAACATAAAAAGATACAATGATTTCTTTCAAATGCCTCACAGAAAGTGCCGCCTTACCAACACCAGGTGTACCGGCGACTCTCACGGAATTTCACAATGAACCCACGCCGGACGCAACGATTCGACGCTTATCAGAGGTGGACCGAATTCTGCTGGAGAGTTTGGATATCGGTCATTCCAGGCCCAAGCCCACCGGTCGATTCCTGACGATGCACAAGAGACGTCGTAAGAGGCTTAACACGAGATCCTTAGCTCAGGAACCGGGTATTCTAGACGATATTTTCCACGGCCTGGTTCAGGTAAGTCATTGATCGCCGTAGTATAACATTTATGTTTGTACGTAAACGAAACGTTTTTTTGGCAATCGTATCTAGTAAAATCGGCGCTTCGGGATACGTTGCAATGCAAATTGTTCCAGTACTGTTGAGATTACCAGGAAAGTTTGTTTAGGAAAGCAGAAAATGTAAATTTTCTGAGATATCAGATTGTTGGGGTGGTTGGGGCGTAATAAGGGGGCTTGTTAGAATGGAACGCAAGATTAGGTAGCAATACAATTTGTTTCGTATATAACCTTTTTAAAAAAACACCCTTTGTTTGGTTTATTAGGTTTTTTTCTAAATATTGAACTTTATCGGCAATATAATTTTCCTAGTACACATTTTATATTGTTACAATTTATTACGCTCATCGATAGTTTTCTTAATATTCTTTTAGATAAATAATGAAATGGTCGGAGTTTTGAAATAAAAATAAACGCTACTCGAACAAGTATCCCCACGACCAGGAATATTTTCTTCCTTTGCTTTTAAATATGTAAATATAAAATATTTGTCCAATGAATGGGTGTTTCAGTGTCGACATATGAATGTGTCTTTATTAAACGTTTTAATTAACTCTCTACGCAAAAAGAATCTCATATTTCATAGCTTACGATTCTCATTTAGACTTAATTTGTTTCATTATTTTTTATTTCTATATGTTACACGTATGAAATTTCCTTTTATTTAGTACCGAAATATAAAAGATAATTGAATACCAGCGATATTAATAATTCGTACTTCTGTTAGTAAAGTTTGGACTCTCGATATTATTGAGCATGTAAAATGGATGCCCAATTTCTGATATTACTACTTAAACGGGCCAATAGCCGAATGAAACACGTTAGTACATATACAAGCGTATTGAAGGCTGAATTCTTTTTAATCAAAGTATATTCGATAATCGAAACAAACGTAACAAAGTATCCTTTCAGCTTATATCGGAATACTCTGCCGTAAATTTAGGTGAAATTTTTTATTAGTGTCCAGACTTAACTATCTCATATCACCGACTGTCCCGAAGTTTACTGGTTACTATTTAAACTAGAATGCACCGTATTAGTATCTTTGATTAAACTTGCTCAAAGGTGAGCCATAAATTGTTATTAATTCCAAGCAATCAATTTATTTGATATCGCTATGGTTATCAAAATGATTAATGGGATAATAAAATGAATTCAGTGGTAGTTCAGTTTTGTGAAACTAAAAATCATATAGATATTAGAACATATTTTTGAAATTTTCAAATAGGTTCTACGTTTAAACATTCGAATAAATCGGAATTTCTAGACTTTTCGAGAATCTTTGAAAACTTACACTGGCGATGCCAGCAAAATGCGAACGAAACATCGAGTATAATTACATTGAGTATAAGTATAATCACATGTAAGTGTACTGTTTTATGAAATGAATAATTCAATTGCTAATTGTTTTTAATATTGATGATATTTCTATATTCTGGCAATTCTACGTAACTAATTAAATTGATACAAAAATTGATTCGTTAATATTCGAACAGATGATCCGATCGATAAAATCCGTAGCAGTTAAGGGACTTAAACTGTTAGCTAATTGAAGTGGAAAACCAATGATAACGGTCGAAGGATCAGAACCTTTGAGCGATTTAATCGGTAAAATGCTAATACGACATTGCTGGTCAGGAATGGTCGTGATGGTGGATGAAAGTCATTAACTCGGTCTAAAAGTAAATTTACACGTTCATTGGTTCGCGTGTTCGATGAGTAACTAACATGTTTGTGTAACAAGAATTCAAATAGCGTAATTAAAAAAAATAAGTATTTCATGCGTGTTTCTCCTGTATTTCGAGTTAATTATGAAAAAGAAAAATATAAATATTTCAAGAACGCGTTATTAAATTGAAATTTTAAATATGGCCTGCGTTTCGTTGGTAAAATTGAAATGCCGTTATTAATACTGAATATATTGTAGTTTGAACATTCGTCACTTCTCCATAAGTGAAAGAACAACTATTGAATTTCTGTTTAATAATATATAATGTATAAATGTAATATAGAATTAATCATTACGCGTGCAAAGTAGAAATCATTCCAATTTCTTCCTCGTCAGTCGTAATATATATTAGCGGAACCATTCTTGGTCATTTTACAATTAATAGTCATGCAGCCGCGTTTTTATTAATCTTCACTGTTAATCAAAGTAATAATTAAAAGAGAGAGGCATCAGCTGCCGAGTGTAATGACATTAAGCAAACTATAAATTTACTACACTTGTACATTTGGTTGGCAGGTAACTCAAAGTATATACACCTATACGTACATTCAAAAGATCAATATTCTATCTCGTGCTTAATGGCACGAAAGTACATTTACGAACACACCCATCGAAGTTTCAACCTGTTCTACTCTCTTGGCGTAAAAGAAGCTGCAGACCTTGCATCTTACTTCCATTTAGTGTCCCATAGACCCCTCTAAAGTGCAACTCTTTTTAATTTGACCTTGTATAGGCATCAAAAAGGGCTAAAGATTTACGTTGTGATAAGCACTTTATTGGCCATTCACATTTGGCGGTCATAAAACGTAACCTTGTATTTTCTAGTGTGAATTAAACATACATGTATTTAAATTCAATTATGCGTATTTTACACACATACAATGTGGAAATGTAGATTTGCATAATAATTTATTAACCACGAAATTCATTTTTCAAGCACAAACGGATGTAAGCGTATAATTTTTATATTTAAAATGACCGATAGCATTCGGAATTACATGTAGAATTCAGTAACGCTTTATCGATTGTCATGGACAATATTACAGGATAGCAATTATTTTATTGCAAATACTTTATACAAAAACTGCATAATATTTCCACTAAATTAATATTATCGCGGATACGAATTTTAATTTTTGGAACATGTAATGTTTCCACGCGTGAGAACATTATCCGTAAAAATTTCCAACGAAATTACTTTCAATTATCAGCTCAATGATCAGCTCAATAAAATTGAAGTGTTCTTCGATCGCATTTTTTGTTTCTCGCATTTATTCCAACTGGCTGCTATTTGCACGAAAATAATCGCGTGATACCCGCGTGTTATTTATCAGTATAAATAACATCAAGAACTTCGATTAACAATTTATCATACGCTCGAGAAATGGATACGGTTGCTCCATTACAATAGCATTGTGCTCCGGGATACGTTTCAGGCCTTTCTTTCCGACGAAACTGTCCATTTCACTATTATTAATCTATTGTGGCTTCGTGATTTGTTACAGTGCGTGTTGCAGAAGGCCGGAAACTGGCGATTTAATGCGTTCACACTGGAAACAGTCACAGGAGGTAAGCATTTAGAAAAAAACTATGCCTCTTCACTAATTCCTTTGTAATGTATTTGTAACACATACAGGAACCATACTAATTACTCCAGGCAGATTTTTTGGACGATTCACTTCGGCCCGTCACGGTTCTGGTTTTAGAACAATCGAATTATTTACCAATCGTTAAAATCAATTCCATTTTATTCGAATTGTAATCCAAAATGTGTTCTATTCTGTTCTATTCAATGGTATTAAGTATATTGAACATATTTTTGTATCTGGAATATAACAGAATACGTATTTTACTGATATATAACAATATCTGGTGGGAAGAAGAAATACATGTAACATTTTTCTGATTAAAAAAATCACGAAAGTTACTTCGAACTTCTGAATAATTACCTTTTTAATTTAATAAAAGATGTGTGATAATTGCAAATTTCGAAATGTTTTACATGAACAGCGAATCGAAGAATATACTTGGTCGTCAAATGAAAATTGCACGACTCGTGTTAACTAATTATCGTAGTGATTCCCGTTTATAATAGAATTTTCGATTACCAAGTTGAAAGCGGGAGATATTTCTTCAGAGAATATAAAATATTGAACGAGCTTCTGGGGATAAGGATAGAATAAGTAAATTACTGTTTAATACCATCGTGGCGCCTTCAAGAGCATGAATACTGATATCAGAGAAAAGTTACAATCAATAATACAAATTGAATTAGTGGAATTAATTTTCGAACTTCCTAAACTCGGCTCTATTTTATATTTCCATTAATATGAATCAGGGAGCCATAATAGTACCAAATATATATTATGGAGAAAATGTGTTCTTAATAAATGCAGAATTACATAACGAAATATAAATTTTTATATAGTTAGTACAATACAGAGAGTTTGATGTCGAATTCCCATGCGTTTTGTCACAATACTAAACAAATCAGCCACCTAAATATTTGTAGCCCCCTTATTTATTCCGATCATGCCTCAAATCTTCCTATCCTGTTTTCCATCAAAAATATTCCTGAAAATGGTAAACTATCCGAAACGTACATTCTATCAGAATATTTCACGGATTCCGGCAGATTTTTGTGTCTAATGTTTTATTAATATCTCGTCGTTTTAAGAGGGTATGTTTACGTTAGCCGGGTACTGAAAGCTTGAACTTTGTACGTATTTATAAAGCAAACTAACTGGCACAACATTTTATTTCTGCACCGTTAACATTGTAAAATACCTTGGAGAGAAAGACTCTGTGAAACCATATTTATCTTCCATATGAATTCGAATAGAAAAAATATCATGGTGTGTAAATGTTGCCGTTGACATTTAAGAATTGAAACTTCATGGAAAAGGAAACAAGCGATAACGTACGAATACTAAATTCTATTACATGGAAAGATTATTATAGGATTATTAAAATATAGGATACTTTTCTCTTTTTAATGAGTATTTCAATTGTTCGAAACCACAAATGTCATCGTATTTCGAAAAGTTTTCCTTTACAATGCATTTCAAGAAAGTAATTTGGAAAAAATCTGCTGCGTAAATATATTGGATATTATTAATATCTTGTATGAAAATTATTTCTTAATAACCGTCCAAAATTTTCTATGGCGTAAATGGAAAATTTATAGGCAGAGTTATTTAATGTTAATACGAGCTTAAAAATATTAAAGTGTCCTATAAAATCAGCCTGAAAAAAGAAAACACGGCACCCTCGTCTTTCCGGAATATGTATGCCCAAAAAACCTTTGCACACAGAGTACCGTAAAAGTTTCTACAGATAGAAGACAGTTGCAAACCGTGTTATACGATACATAATTCAACGGGAGTACAAGCTTGCCAAAAACTGCATTTTTCAACCGAAGCTACACAACATTCTAACGTTAACTACCACGTACCACGAGGATAAGAAAACAACTCGATGGAAGCTTTTCTTCAGACTAAATACCGTACGATTAATCATTTCGAGGCAGATACGCGTGCAAGAAGAAAGCAACGGGAGGGACGCCCATGCTAATACGACCACTTTTGTAACCACGGGGTGAAAGATTTAAATGCTATCGATACAAAACTAGGAGAAGTTCAACTTACCATTTTTCGAATCTTAAAATTGTTTAAAAAATACCCCTCAAAGATAAGAATATTCATTCATTTCTGCAATTTCCAATTAGTTCAGAAATTTCTAATTTCCAATTAGACACATGCATATCCCTTAAAACGACACGTGGTTCATTTAATTTATTAATTAATTTACTAGGAATATGTAAATATACCTATCATTTATCAGGACTTAAACATATAATTAAAAAATGCAGTCCGTGCTGTCATTTGTTCATTAATTTCAATGATTTTTCATAAATCTTTTACATAAAACAATTGAAGACACACGTATAAAATTTAAATTATAATCCAAATTACTATATAAAGCCATTCATCCAAGTGCAATTTATTTCTTATTAATTGCAAGTTTAGTTTCGTACAGGGTAGAGCATATTTCAATATGATCAAAAATGTTTGGCATCAAAGGAACAAACACCGTTCAGTAACCGCGGTATGACCTAGTCGCGAGATCCACCAGAAAACCCCGCGTGACCATCGTGGTTCAATATTCACACGCGGCGTGATTTATTTCGCGAACGTCTGGGCTGACTGAGAAGAGCGTGAAATTTATGAGAGGCAACGTCTTCTAGCTGGCTTGCTGGCTTGCTGGCTGGCTGGTTAGCTCTGGTGCCACCATTCATTTCATGATGCAGCGTCGCGAAAAATTCATACGGAAAATACAAAAAGGTCCTCCGCCGACGCACCGTTTGAATTGTATCAAACGTCGACGAGTTAGCTGCGAAATTGGATAGAAATGAAAGAAAAAAGACGGGGAAGCGTCTCTTATTCGACTGACATTACAAATATAATACTTGTGATATTCATGCCAACATTGGAACGCGACTGTATATATAATTTCCTCAGTTTTATGGAACTGTTGAAAGATTTGATGTTGAAACTTTATCCTCCAGAGTTGCACGAAGATGAAATCTGACAAGCGTCTTTTATTTTCGAGAGTAACTGCGTATGCAGGTATTTCGATGCACAGCAGTTGCAAGTGACAAGAACTTCTGAAAATTGCTGTTTCATAGGGGCTATTCAAACTCGTCAAATTTCTCCATGGTGCAAGTTTATCAAACAAAAACTGCCCGACATAGTAGCTAAGCAACTTTTATTTTCTGCCCTAATTTTTGTCTGTACCTTGTTTCTTATCTATTTCTCCCCTCTTTGATGGAAATTTTTTGGAAGCTTTCAAAAGTTTCGTCCTACTATTATTCGCAGCCTGCGGAGTTCTAAATTGGCGACATGCTAGCTAAACTTACGACCGAAATCCTCTACTTGAGAATTACGTTACATTTGATTTTCAGGACGTTCGCTTCCGGTACTGTGCGTTCACCTTTTTCACTGGTACGGTCTCCTACAGTACTTCAATTTGGACGTGGTAACCGTGTGGAAATTATTCGGTACGTATATTGCATATTAATACAAATACTTTTGCGAAATATGTTTCGGAGGAATATGCTATTATTCTACCACGAACTGTTTTATTGAGAAGCTATCGTGATTTCTAATCATTTCTACGATACAGATTTGATTTCGACTAAGTTCGAACAGATTGCAGTTACAAATGATTTAAACTATATCATGAATCGTACCATTTACAAAAAATGCAAACTGTTAGCCAGAAAAGACGTGTTCACACGTCGTTCGTGTTACTAATAAAAATAAATTTCTAGCGCCCCGTCGCATCCATCATAAAAATGCATTATCTAATCAAAGTTTTCAAAGATTAAAGCACAATAATTCAGTTCAATTAATCTTCTCGAAAAAAGCGTACCCAATGGGGAACCACCCTGTTAACAAATACCACCACATATTCATAAAAATATTTTTACGCTTCACGGTGAATCCGCTTCGGTCAGTTCGGCTCCGCATCGAAATATTATAGCACGTAGCATATGGCATACGTTTACTTAGCGCGTTTATGAAATCGAACGACGGCTTCCACAATCTCTTTTCTCTCTCTTTATCTCTGTGTGTTACTCTGACATACATAGAACGGGCGTTTTCCTTAACACTGCGTTTCCGCGAAATGCAGAATCCACGCTCCATTTCCTATTAATAATCGTTATTCCCTTTTCACCACGAAATTTTTACATCGTCATTAACGGGTCTGGTCATACAGATCGGAAGCTATTCCTCACCATTAAATATTCAGAAGGGGGAGAACCCCGCGAAAAAAACGAAACGCTCCCGCTTTATGCGCTGTACATATTTGTATTTATAGAGCGCGCGTCACGCTTATTATTTATTTATTCTGTTTGTAAGATTTCCATGCAAACAGGATTTAGGTACTCCGGTGTGTATGAACGGAGAGGTGGACCTGGCATGTGAATATTTAAAATCGTGTTCGATCTTTCAAATAGAATAAACATCGTTCCCCGTGGTTAATTGGTCCAAATTACTTATGACGAGGTGGAGAATATTGCAAGGGAGCATTTCGGTTGGGCTTTATTGACTTTATTCATAATATTTGAAAACGTTTTGTCGATATCGTTTGACGATGATTGCGAATTGGTCAAAAATCGTATGCAAAAGTACTGGTTCATTGGATCTCTTTTTTTTCTATTAAAAACTGGTTTCTAAATAAAACAATGAGTGTCACCTCGATACTACCTTTTACCGTTTTAATAACCTATCAATTTCGGAACATTTCTACGGAGTTCTGTGAAACTCATCGTACCAGTTACGGGTTAAATAAAGTCCTGTTGCGGAAAGTATGTATGCAAAGTTTCTCAACTTACTACGGATTGTATCATTATCGTGGCTGATCAAGGAGAAACTGTAACCATCTTTCCTCTTGACCGTAGCCTTCATCGAGGAGGGTTATCACAGTACAAATCCTTACCACAACAGTATACACGCCACCGATGTGACACAGGCGATGCACTGCTTCCTCCAAGAGGAAAAAGTGAGTACAACTGTTTTGTATGCTCATCTCGATCGCGAGTGAAAAATGTATCCATTTTACAGATTCGAACGCACTTAACCAACTTGGAAATTATGGCATCGCTGATCGCTGCTGTGACGCACGATCTTGATCACCCGGGCGTCAATCAACCGTTTCTGGTTGCCACGAGCAATCACTTGGCTGCTCTCTATCAAGTAAGTCGATATAATTTTCGGCCCGTTTACCAGTGTTCATGTACAAAGTATTTTGCAACGAAATAGATGAACTTTGATATATCCCAATTGCGAACGAAACTCCACGCGAATTTTTATACAAGCAGTATGACCCACTCGATTCATTAATTAGTATATGCCGCGTTAAAAATAGAATTTGGGCACACCTACTACATTTGCATTCCATACTTGATATATTTTATATTTGTTCACTTTTGTGCCTGTTGTTTTACATATTTTTGTTCGATTTTACTGTTATAGAAATATCCAGCTTTCGGTCGACATCGGGCAATAAACTTTTTTACAACGTCGAAAGCTCGGGTTCGCCGTTGTTTATTAATTCGAGATCTTCCGCAAACCGAATTGTTAATTAAGAAAATTATTGTAAAATTTTTCAGCTCGATATCCTAATATTTTACTGAATTTCTCACAACAATTCTAAGTTAAATTGCCTCTTTTTCCTCGATTACAGCAGTTTGCGTGGTACATTAAAAATAAGGAAAAAGTATATTCTTGTCTCGGTTTTAGGTCAGATTGACCCACATTTTCGTAAAAGGGTTAAGGCCTAATTAGTTCTATATCCGTGACAAAACGGCGAACATATTATACATTAAGGAGAAACTGATTGCAGAACACATCGGTTCTTGAGAATCATCATTGGAGGTCAGCGATAGGATGCCTTCTAGAGAGCGGAGTTTCGGACCAATTGCCGGCCAGCGTGAGACCAGAGCTGCAACGACACATCAGCTCGTTGATTTTGGCCACAGACATCACGAGACAACAAGAATTTCTCATGCGATTCAAGGTGAATTCTTCAAGAGTTTATTAATCCCCCTAATACTTGTACTTCGTCCGTGAACCAAGGACCTATTTGTCTGCTCCATGTCGGACTTGTAATTGTTTATTTAATCCAATTATTGGATCATCAGTCATCCGCCATCGCATAAGTAATGCTGGCTCTTCTGAGAGCTGCGTTGAAAACAATAGAACTCGTCACGATCACGTATTTATCTGGTTCGCAGGCCCCTGTAAATAGAAACTGTTCTACGAATGAGCAGCAACAGAAATATAATACGCGTAGGAGTCCGTTTGAAGTGAACGATAATGGTTGTTATGAAGCACTGTACAATACAATATCCTATTATAAAAAATGAATTGAGCATTCCTTCTACATACCATCTTCCTATATTTCTTTCTATGATTCCCCATCATTCTCTTGTTATCATATTTTTTCAGCACTATCTGGATGAGGATCTTCTGGAAATGAAACGGGCAGATGACCGTCACTTCATCCTACAAATTGCACTGAAATGCGCCGATATATCGAACCCGTGTCGACCATGGGACATCTCTCGCAAGTGGTCGTACAAAGTATGCGAGGAATTCTTTCGTCAAGGCGATTACGAACGCCGTTTGAACCTTCCGGTGACGCCGTTATGCGACCGCCATACCACCAGCATACCAAAGATACAAACCGGGTTCTTCAAATACGTCGTGACGCCTCTCTACGATGAATGGCATCGTTTCCTGGGCGACGGCCTCAGTGTGTCGTTAATGGAACACCTGCGGGCCAATCAAAAGAAATGGGAAACTTTGACACTCCAAGAAGCAACAGAAGAAACGGAGACGGAGATCACGGAATTAGAAGAGGCAGTGGAAATAGTCAGTTCAGCGGATGATCCTGCTGCGGACGAGGACACCGCAAGTATCGATTTGCTCATACCAGCCGCGTACGTCCAGTCTTCTCGAATGCAAAGTTTGCCAGCCCGAGTTGGCCTGGAACGCGTTGGAAGACGTCATTCTGTACCATTGAGCGTCTCTAAACCCTTGACCCTCTTGCCTCGAAGCAACGTCAGACGCGAGAGTTTACCAAGCGAACACTGCAAATCTAGAAATCTTCTGTTGAAACGAGATGACCAAAGTCTGTTGGACCCAACCTCGTTATCCTTGCTGTCGTCCAGAACGAGCATATCAGAATTATCGCCCATTGCGAATAACGGAGGCGAGAGGCCAGTCAGTGCTGAAAGCCTTCTACCGGAAACTAGCATAGCCAGCATCACCAACAGCACAGAGGCGTCGAGATTGAGCACTGTCCTACAACCAGATTCTCAGCAACCTGGTACGCAGACGAAACAACTTACAAGACAGCAGACGTTCCCCCCACTGCAGCCTTATGTTAGAATGAGGTATTTGTCTACGACAGTGGAGATGTCGCAGTGTTACTCGGAGATCCTGATAGAAGCAGACACCTCGGGTTCCGGCTCGTGCTCGATGAAAGAAAAAGCTTGCTCCGATGGGCGTTGCGGTACTCCTCCCGCGAACGAGGTTGCATTACCGATAGACTGTAATAAAATTCAAGTATCGAAGGATGATTGTGATCGTTCGGCTGTTTGTGAGGCGTTTAAACAGAAAACGGAACCGATGTCGAGTGTGGAACATCCGCGTCGTCATTCCGTGCAAATGATACGTACAGAGGACACCGGCTTCAAGAACCGATGCAAGCGACCAACTTCTGCTCAAGGAACCGATTCCACTCAAGTTTTTTACGCGTCTCTGATTGGTTCACGTTCTGACAAAGAGGATCGTAGCTTCGAGATGGATTCTAAATTGGAGAGTACTTCCGTCTCGAAGGCGAAATTGGACGGTGAAAAATTGATAGAAGAGGAACAACGGACTGTCATGGTAGCTTCAAGTAAAATGGAACAGCGTGGTTCAATGGCGGTTACTATGAAACCAAAGTGTGGTGACTCTGAATTAAGAAGATACTCAACTCCTGTGCCAGAAACAAAGACGGTAACAGCTGATACGGGTGGTAGACGGTTTACCGCGATACCAGTGTCCTCTGAACTTAGCACGCATAAAGGGTTCTTCATTGGTAGCCCGCCGGATTCACCGCCGCTTATTCAAAGCGTGTCGTCGTCGAGCGACAGTGGTAGTGAGCCTCGAAAGGGGGAAACAAACAGTGAGGTCGTTTCTGCTGGTAGCAAACGGGAGTCGGATACTGTGAAAGAAAGGAGCTCGAAGATTGCCAAATTGAGCTTGGATATGCAGATGAAGGAAAACGTTGATCCAAGAACGATGGAGGACTCTAAAGGGATGGCTTTATCTAGAAAGGGTAGCCAGGTAAAATATTTACTATTAATATATTATTACCGGTATTACAATAGTAAAATGGTACTAGTAATTGAGTCGAACTGTAATTTAACTCTGGTATAATTGAAGATAGAAAGAACGTATAAAAAGATATTCTGTATCGATTGGCGGTATAATTTTCTGCATCTGCAAGATTTAAGTTTATCTCGTTTACTTAATTGTTAGGTTTAAAGAATACATCCTGTTTTAGTGCATTATAAAAACCTCGATGTTTCTTCATTTTCTTAAATATGAAAATGTGAATTGAAATATGTTATACTTTCTTCTTTATTGCAGCAAGGAAATAAGCATAACACACACAAAAATATAAACACTTTCCATTTATTTATTTATGATTTTTCTTTAAAAATATCCAAATCAGCATCGGCAAATTCTGCTTCATATACAGATATGTATATCTATACATACATATACATATACCTATATGTATGTACATATTAAACATCAGTTTTAAAAATGATGATATATAGGGTAGAATTATTTTAATTTACAAGTATTTGTCATATATAAATATTAATTATAACTAACATTCTGCCTTATAGTCCTGGGCTAGGAGACGTGGGTCAGCACCTGTTGGCCTCTTATCGAGATTGGACGACATCACAGTAACACCTATACCAACTAGAGTTGATCACACTTCTAGACGTGGCTCGGTACCAGCTGACATCACAAGGCATCAAGGTAAGAGGATAATTATTAACCGTTAGCAAAAATAATAATATCCGATAATATGATCTCATCCATTATCTTATTTTCAGGTGGAGCTTTCAATAGACTGGCCTTAGGGCCTCGAGAGGGCAACCTAGCAGCACCTCGAAGAGCAAGTCTTCCGCAAGAAACTGCTCTTGGAAATCTCCTTGGCAATATTTTATCTTTAACCAGTACGTATGTAGACTAATCTGTTGGGTGTAGGGTACGATATTTTCTACGTATAATTAGTTACCATGATTTACCCGGCTTTCAGATGAACGCGAGAATCTCCCTATAAATAATAACAATAACAATAACAATACCGGGAGTAGCAACAATAACGGAATAACAAGAATAATCGATAGCACTGGACCAGGCATGCCATCGCCGCGGCGAGGTTCAGTGCCGGCAGACATATCTGAATTACGCCGTGACATGTTCAATAGGAGTAGCATAAATGGTAAGCCTCGTAATCGGAAAAAGGTATTGAGAAGAAGGAGTTCTGGAGGACCAGAAATGTTTTCTGGGGGATCCACAGATGGAAACGATAATGGCACATGGCTTAAATGGAAGAGGGAACTAGGAAAAAAGGACTCGATTCCTGAACCGCTCGTCAAGCGAAGAGGTTCCCTGCCCATAGAGATGGTGGCCATTTCTCATGCTGGTCGGTACAATCATAGATAGAGGAGGATGTCATTAAACACAAGCCGGTACCATTGCGTTCTCCATTAATATATCTAGAAACGATTGAACTTTTCCTAACGTTCAAAACACATAGTAAACGTTCGATTTTCTTAACAAAATCTTAATAGAACAACTTAATATTAAGCGTCTAACACTTGAAAGATTGTAAATAACAGCTACCCGGATCCGTAACATTAAGACAATTTTTATTTTACGTAGGAGTAGGAAACAGGAGTTGTTAAAGATTCAATTTAACGTGTGATCACTGTGTATGTGCGTGACAGGATCAGGATCTGGATCAGGGGCACGAAGATCCAGCTTATGGAGACTGTAGCATGCAGTAGAAGCAAGTGGGCCGTCCGTGTTATCAACGGTTGACATCAAATCATCGAATACTACCACACTGACAGTCTTTCCTTACAACGCCAGCAGCAACAGCGATGATTGACTTCCACGTTTCAGGATTGCCGAAAATGCTGAAACTCTTCTTAACAACTGTGAATTGTGGGCAAGTGAATTTTGTAAAATCTAATCAACATTTCTATAATAATATTTGCAATAAGAATGATTAGAGCGAGAGAGAGGGAGAGAAAGGGAATATGAGCGAGCGAGAGAAAGCGAGATGATCGCAACGATTATTTCATCCTTCGCTAATAATAATTTTTATTGCCGACAACGTAAATACTGTACGTATTAAAGCCTATGATAAAAAGAAAAATAACCAACTTTAAAAGAAATGGTATGTGTATTACTCGCAAACATTGACGCAGAATCATATTAAATATTGGCATATTGCAACCAGAAATTATGCAACAGGGTTAAATAATAATGCACGGAGAATAAAAAGAAAACGAAAGAAATGAAGAAAGAATGTACGAATTCTAATGTCTTCCTCGCAATTTAAGCGTCCGCGTGGAAGAAGTAAAAGTATATACACATATTAGTTATGTGAGCTCTATATCCATTTGTGCCATACACAAATGTCGTTGAAAACGAGACGCAGTCAAACACAGGGTTCAATATGACGATTTTAATAATTAAAATGCCTAGGTACGGAGAAGGAGAAAAGACTGGTAGAGAAACTCACCTCTACAAAATTAGGCAGTTTTAAAGCGGCATATAAACTGATTGAAATGTAAAGACATTTGCTCATAATTTAAAAAATAACCATTTTTTCAAACGATGTGCAGAATAATGTTAATCTTCACTCAGTTAGTCATCTTAAGCGTGTGTCATCCCCATTAAAAATGTTAATTTCGTTTCATTTATATTGTTGACGTTACGAATAAATTGTCAAGAAGTTGAATTTACCGTTAAGCCAAAAATAAGTAAAAGCAAAAGCTACGAGACAAGTAGCTCGGAAAAAAAATGTACTCAATATCAGATTGTAGTTTCTTTCAACTCTAATGAAAATCAAGATAGACATTCCATTATAACAAATAGTGTGCAATGCGTAGTACCATGAATAAAAACTAATCACGATAAAGTTGTAACTATTGCTATTTATCATTAATCATTATAATATCATAATCATAATCATCACTATTGTCATCATCGTTGTTGTTATAGTTATACGAATTAAATCTTAATGACCGTTCAAGCAGATAGGCATTGTAAGCATAGAGAATAACAATATGTGCGTTTAATCTCAAAGTTAATTAGTTAGTGAATTGCGTGGGACTATAACCATGATTATTTACTATCAATAAAACCTAAAGATGGTTACGATGTACAGGTTTACGGTACGTGAGCCGAAATCAATCAAAAACTAAAACATTCTTTCATATTATCTTCTAACGTATTGATTGAGTAACAAGCGTCTAATTACTAAACCTTAGTTAAATGAAGTACAATTATTAAACTGCCTATGCACAAACATGTACAACACGGACTTTAGCGTTATATTTTTTTCATCGTAAACATTTTGTTATTATAAGACTATTGTACAAGAAAAGTCTCTAATAGCGTCTCTTAATTATTATTTTTTTTTAGAAAATAAGTCGAAGTAGTAGTAGTCCACATAAAGAAGAGTACTCTACTGTAACACTTCATAAAGTTTAAAACTAAAGAGGGGCCTAAAGCTGTAAATTATTGTCAAGGCCGAAATTCCCTGGTCGAAATTTTTTTAATTATCTCTACATGCGAAATGTGACCGAAATCTTCAATTTATTATATATCCCAGTTTATATGATATATTATTAATGGAGACTGAAACTGAATTAAAAGGATGATCTTCTGTTACTACTTATATAGTATCATTCTGTACTCTTCTTTGTAATAATCAATGCTCTTCTGTTTCTCTTCGCTATACTGATTTCAATTTTTCAAAACACAGGAGGATGCTACATGCCGATGTAACACCAATCCTAATTTCTATCACGTACTGTTACAACCTATCGTCCCTCTGACTGTCAGAAAGTAAAGAACTATTAATAAGCCATTGCAGTTCAATGATAATATATAATGAATCTAAGTTTATAACTAATCAAAGAAATGATTGATATCTGTATCGATGTAATATATATAGATAGGTCATCCGTTTCCTAAGCAAAATGTTGCAAAAGCTTAACGAACTTTCCCTGGTAAAGTTTTCAGGTCATCTCAATGCAGAAACTATCAGAGCTTTACGTGTATATCACTTAATGACCAGACAGCAAAGGTGATGGGAAATTCGCCTTAAATAGATTTTAAATCTTTAAAACATGAAACATGAAAATGACTCTTACGTTCTCCTATTTGTTATGCAAGGACCACTGCATAAATAACTTGTTGTGTAAGTGTATTAATTGCTAAGTTAGTGTAATACTGCTAGTCTTTCTAACTCCTAATATAATTTGTATATAAATATGAATACAATATACAACTTATTCAACCAGAGAATACAAAAAAACAACACTGAGGAACACATTGATACAGGATATTGAAACAAATTTCATTGAGTAATTTATTTATTTATACCTCTTGAAATATCTTTACAGACAGACCAATAAAAGTGGGACTAACTAACCAGAACCTCTTTGTGAAAACTATCATTGCCTTTTAGCTTCTGACCACTCTGTCCAACTACTTTAGAAGAATTTATGGCACCTAGATATACATGTCCCCCCATTACAATATAAAACATGCCTCGTTCCACGACAGAATGAATTAACATTCTTGAGAAATGTCTTCTGCCATCTTTTAGAATTGTGTATTCGTATTACACTGTTTTCTAACATAACGTTATCATGGGATGCGCAAAATTAATGAAACCATTCGTTCGTTACTACTGTATAGGAATGGATGTAATAATAGGATATTGAATATACAAATGCATCAAGCGGTGTTTATGCTCATACAAATATTAATTTTTTATGTCGAAATGTTACACTGTTAAAACATTCTGTATCTTTATGCCGCTGTTGTTTCATCTTCTTTTAAAGTTTCACTCTACAATTTTGTTTACAATGAAGTATCAGTAAAAAACAATTCCTAATACTGAAAAATTGGAAGTCTATGTTTCCCCTTTATAAAGGGGAATTTATAATAATTTATAAATTATTATATTCATAGATGGTCAATATTATATTAAAATTGCATCCAAGTTATATTTATATTGAACAAATTTTTTGCAATTTCTTTACATTTTCTGTATGATTAATCATTTGAAGTCGTAAATTACAAATATTGTGTATGTATGTCCATTTCGATATTCAAAAGTGGCCAAATTATTTATGCTTTCATTGATTGTATTTTTATATTGAAAAAAGCGAAACACAGGAAACATTGTGAAAGGATCAGAAAAATAGTAACCCATCGTCTAAACAAAAATCTTCAAAATCGATATTTTAAATACTGGATGATACAATAGATAATTAATAAATGTATGAGTGAAATTGAAAAGCCTGTTTTTACATTCAGGTAAAATAGAGCGGACTTTTCTTTAAAAATGAACGAAAGGAAAAAGGGTATGTCGCAAAATTAATCAAAGTTCTATTTTTAGTTAGTTTAGTCCTCTCTCTCTGTTCAAGTATTAAGTTCTACAATTGTACACAAAAAAAAAAATGAAACAAAATTATTCACGTGCAATTCGCAGTATTGGAAATGTCAATTAACAAGTAACAATTCGTATGTAATCGGTCTGATGATAAGAAAGTCGTTATGTATTTTGTAAAATGTTACCGATAGATAGCTACTGCGTTGAATACAATTAAACAATGTGTTCTTATCATTATGCATAGTTAAATTATAATGTTGTATAAACACAAGATGCGAAATAGCATGTAATAAATATGTGCATATGTGACAGCGATAAGAAAGCGAGTGTAGATCGATTGTCCTATTTCCATTGGACAGTGTGAAACAAAATGAATATATACATGTATATGTATGTGGTGGCTCTACATGGCCTATTATATTCATTAGATCGAATTTATTATAGTTGATAGAACTATAGTACTCAAAGGTTTCTATGATTCTTTCATTCTGGTGTATTATTTATTTCATAAATATACATGCAATTTCACTCGTTGTACGTTACAACTCCAATTATAAATTTTAAGCTGAATGATTTGTCATGCGATATGTAAACCCAACTTTTTTATTAAAAACAACACACAAAAAGTACACAAGTATACATAACTAAGTGATTACTAAGAAAGAATAAACAATGAACTTCATTTTCCTTTGTTACAGGCCTAGATTACTAATCTCATACTAATTATGAAACAGTGGTATGAAATGTTTGGGCAATTCTATCAAATTTAAATGTTGGCGCGATGCACACTACCGACAGAGATACCAACTGTAAACACAATACAAACGTTGCGTCATATTGCGCACTGTGACCCGAGTCGTGTGTCGCAATCTCGTTTTCGAAAGACTACGCACACACATGCCGCGTCGCAAAATCAAATCATCGGCCCGGGAAACCAAAGTGTATAAATCGCGAAAGACAATTATCCGTGTTCGTCACATGCAGTCGGTCTTCGCGCGTTCTGTTGCGTACAAATAGCGTGACTGTCGTTTCACGTATATATCTGTGCGCGCTCGGTAGGTCAAAATGGCGTGAACCGACCGTACGATTTTAGGTTATCTTTGCTCGTGGAAAAGCACCGCGGGTCCAGGAACAAAGACGCGTGTTTAATTACAAGTGACACCCATCATTTCCAGTGCTCACTGCGATCCTCCACGTGCGTTTTTGGGCCCGAGTTACATGAGTTATGAAGACGGAATGCCCTCGGGCGGTAACAGTCGTTTCCGCGGTTACCCAGCGCGGATGTCCGAGCGACAACAGCTCGCGCTTCTTCTCCAAATGACCTCTCAAGAAATAGTATCAGGTGAGGACGACAGACACTTCGTTAACGTTAAACACGCTAACAGCTCCGTATTATCTATCCATGTACGCTTTTATTCCGAATGGTTTTCAGGTCTGTGAGCGAATTATTTATTCCGTATTTGCACAACTACTCGACTGGATAATACAATTCACTACCATATATAATAATACCTTTATGCTACATTCGACATAGGTTAGTCAAAGAATTTATTTGACGATTCAATTTTCTCGTTTGATTAAAGATGTACGTGTTCCTTCTTTACTGATACACGAACAAACACTCGCGTAACTACGCAGCATCTGTGCTTTTTGCAATAGGCACATAGTTTCCCACTGTATGAGCTAATTTGATCGAACAAGCTGCAACCGATACGGAGGCTAGTTACTTTACGTGGTTGAATTTTGCCCGCCTGTATTTTCCGTTCGGGCGTAGCAACAGTGTCACTCCGCTGCTGTTGTTGCGTAGCTATTGGTGGAATATGGGGACTTTGTGCAAATTCGGTTGCCCGTGGAGCGGTGAGCCGCTTTGCTTGTGGAGAAGCGCGGAATATTCAAAGGCAACTTATACTTTTATAAAGATTTGCTGTTTATTCACTGCTTTCAGTTAAAAGATTACTGTTATTTCAAGAAATAGCGTTGATGTGTACAAGTAATTTGCCAAAGTTGTTCCGTTCAAGGCTAACATTGATCTCCGGTGAGAGTTTAGATTAATCTGTTCTGTGAGGCTTCTGTGGGGATTCTGTTAATGGCGGTAATTGACATGCGCCCGAGTTTTCGCCAGAACTGAATTTAATCACAGCGGCAGCGATTGCTGGTAACTTGTAACTAAAATTGGCACTAGGAAGCGTTAATATGACCGTGCATTCGTGCAATATAGCTTATCAATTGCAATTATTCTATATTTGATTTCTACGCGTGTAGGTATTCGAACTTTGTTGTATTTATCTCGTCTATTTAGAATACGAGAGTGATATACAAAAAGTATGTTATAGTAACGTGTCTTGTGTTTCGCATTTTCTCGTTATTTTTTATATTTGGAATGGGGGGATTCCAGTGTCGTATTGATGCATACAAACGTGATAGAAATTTTTTACTTGGTAGTTTTCTCTACTGCACAGATATTTAAGATATGCTATCGCAATGGAATTTTAAAAATATACATAATATGTATAATTTTTCTAATATTGTAGAAACAATTCGAACGCCACAGTATATAATTGATAAATAGTAATTTTGTAAAACATAGAAATTTTCTAAATTTTTTTATCGAGTTTCATTAATTGTTTGGCCATTGATTATAAGGTTCAATTCAACTGTTATCAGGCGGAAACCGGACAGAAAATACGAATTCATCAAGCACTACACCAAGGTCGTCGACATTACAGCAACGAGGGTCGAAAGGCCGCTGGACCAACAAAAATGGAGAATTGCCAGTCCAAGCGTCTATAAATCGCAAAGAAGATTTTCGAGTGCGACAGATGCTTGTGAACGGTTATGATCTGAACTCTAAAGAAGCAAATGGTGAGTAAACAGCATTCCACAGAACTTTTGAGCCTCCTTTTTTTTGTAATGTAGATGTAACAAAACTAATATGGATGCGATATAGTGTGGTCTCGTTATAAGGATTTATTAAAGGGATATAGTTTTTATAACAACAATCTTTACTTTAATGGTGACTAACTTTTGTATTTCTTTAGCTGCGCTATTGCTGTTTCTAAAATGTGAATTTTACAGAGAATTACATTTTTTAAATGGTTTCGAATATCCTCATGCATGCATATCAAATTCGACGATTTAATTCACTTCGTATTCCGATTATATAAGATACTCGAATCAGAAACAGTGTATTTAGATAGGAAATTGGTGAATTAATTTTTATCCGTATTTCAGAGTGTCTAGAATGAATTCTTTTTCCACTGTTCAAATTTTCCTATCATGTGAAAGAATAAAAACCATCTTTCCAACTTGTTTAAACTGCTAGTAAGGCAGTTGAACAATGAAAATATATTAGTTGAGTAACTAGTTCATCTACAACAGGGGTGGCCAACTTTTTCAGCAGGCGGACCAAATTTCAGAAATAATATTTCCTGTCAAGCCACGCACCTAATTTTGTTATTGTTAACTCATGATGTAATGTTTTTTTGGTGGTATGTACAATAAAGTTAACGTTTATGTTAATTTGACCTAGCTCCGCGGTCCTCGTGTTGGCCGCTCCTGATCTACAATTTATTCTCTATCTCGAAGATTGTTACCAGAATACTATTTTACACTTATTAATAAAAATAGCATATAGATCAACGGGAAGATTATTGACTAGAACACTCCCCCCCCCCTGTAAGGTACTTATCAAGTAATTATTTACAAAGAAAATCCTTAAAAAGTGATTTGGAACCTAAGAACGTATTGTTCCCCCTAATTGTTGCCACCGAAAACATACACCTTACTACAGACGCTTATCACACGAGAACTGATAGCAATTTTAATCACGTCACGAATATACATGTATATATATTCATTGCTGTACTGTAAATAACTTTTTGATAGCAAACTTTAAATTGCACGTGACATTGAAAGATGAACACACTTGTTACTCAATCTACTAAAATTAAAATACTTCTCGGTGCTTTTACTTTCCCTTTTTATTCTCAATGACTCACAGCCTGTTCATTTATCCTTCGTGCCCTGAACGCGTGAAAACGTAATTAACTCGTCACAGAAAATAAATGTCTTCTTTTAAACGAAAGACAACATTACTGGGGTCAGTCAACCCCATTCGGTCTTACGTGTAGTAGAGGCTCTCGTCGATAAATGAAAGCGACGGTGCACGACCTTCCTAAACGCAGGAAGTCAGCGGGTCCGGGTTCATTCATATACAATCCACCTCCGTTGCTCAACTACCCCTTCTCTGTTCCGTTTCGTCCCATTACCCTTTAAGGTCGAAGAAACAGGTAGAAAGGATGAACAAGAATAGCTTTTCTTCTTTGTAACATTTTTTTTCTTTAATGTCTGGCTCTCACTATAAAAAAAATAATGAGACTACGATTATAGCTTATAATAATAAAATCTTATGCAACTTCTGTAGTATGTTCGACGTTTATAAGTATTCATTTTTAACTCCGTAATCTAATGGCAAGTAAACATTTAGCTGTTTTTGTTTTGGACGGTTAAACTTAAGAACAAACAAAACTTAATGTTAAGAACAAAAGACGTTCTTTGCACATCAAATAGTATTTAATGCACATAGTTGCGAGCATGGAAAACTTTTATGAATGATGACGCGTTGCTTATCTGATGAAATAATACATTTATTTCAATAGACACTGTAACTATTTCAACCTTTGTGTGAACAACTGGATATCCATTTTTGAATCTTCATTAATCATTGTTCACGTCCTTGACAAAATATCGCAAAACTGCCTCGGATCGTTATTCTGTAAAGACTTTTAAATCGATTCACGTTTTGTAGAAAAAATGTATGCAAAATATTTGAAATAACAAATCTTCAAATTTATTGAACATTTTTGTTGCCTACAAAGGGATTAAAAGATACCTTTTAGTACAGTGGACATTTATTGTTAGTGTTTCATGGATTTTCCCGTAAACGTATATCAAAATTTTTTTCAGTTAGCAAGTGAGAAAAATTGTGGATAAAAGAAATTATTAAATACATTTGGTACATCGTTAATAACAAAATGTAGTATAAAAATATTTTCCAAGATATTTAAATATTATCGCAACACTAAATAAAACATGTATTTTCTAAAATGAGACATCATTTAAATAAATGAAACTGCAATTGCATCAGTAAGAACATGAAAATCATATCAAGATAAGTCAGCTATAAAATATTATTGTACCTTCAAATTTATTTTCAAACTAAAATTGCATTAAAAAGTTTTCAACATAATCCTAGATTCACTGGATAGTTTTCCTTTTCGAATCGCGCATCAGACGAGTACCAATCCCCTTGGAGATATACAATACATATTCCGTTGATCGCTTTCCCTTTTACGGTATCTTGCGTGATTACACAAGTGATTCCAAATCTCCGACAAAACTGACTAATGTTGTCATTATTTATAAGTTTTGAAAATCCACTGAACGAATCTTTCTAGAATCATAAGTTTTAATGTATAGCGTACAACGACAATGCCTCCTTAATGTCGGATGGCTAATAGAGTATTCAGCAGCCCTCTAGTCACAGGTGCACGACATCCTTGTTATTCAGGGGTGCGGAGGGATGAAACATCCAGCGCTGAGCTCGGGAGGGGTGGCAGACAACTCTCGTACAGATCAATACTCGAGACAGGGTCGGACCGTTTCATATAATTTTTTATCTTTGATTGCTTGAAATTTACGATTTTCGATCGTAACATTATATGCAGTAATGAAAATATTTATTGTATTGATAGTAAACCTAAATACATATTAGGACACTCTTTTCGTAACACCATGGTGGATAAACTAATTAGTACTTAAGTTAATTGTACTTACAAATGGATACACTGTATTATTAGTAATCATACAGTTGTATTTTCTTAGGTAGATGTGTTAGCATATTAATTATTTGCATGATATAATCAATATTTTTTTACTATCTATTGAAAATTAAGACGTAAACGATCTTACTATTTGTTACTATGACCATAGCCGTTGACTCTGTTGATCAGAAAATAATATATTTTATTTTCATTTTGATACTTTAAATATGATTATTGGTTTTTTTATATATTAATCATAGAAATAGAACATTTTTTGCATTTGCCAAATAACTTTTCCTAAAATATTCAAATGAATGTTGAGTAAATGTTAAATGATCTGTCGATTTTAATTTTGAAAAGAATTTGGAAAAATATAACCCCCGATTGTACTTATCAAAATTGTATCTTAAACATTTCCACGGTTTACGTCATACATTTTCGAATGATTCGAAATACACTTTCTATGAAATATTTGAAGCAGTATTAAATACAAAATTGGGGCGATAATGAAAATTAACGTGAAATAAATTTCACTGTAATATCTGAAATACTATTTTCAAATCTGTCAATTTCAAGTGGACGTATAAAATGGGCAGCAGAGCCGTTCTATGATTTTAACTTGAAGCATACAGGTTCCCCTATAATATTGGCGACTATATGTGAGACAGGGCCGCAGCGGCCGGTATAATACTGGAATACATAGACACTAAAATTGATGGATCCACTGTAAAACTATTCGCCTCCCTCTCTGCCACATTAATTTAACAAAAAGGGGTAAAACCACGGAAGTGGTACTACCTCACCGATTTCGATAATTTTTTAATATGTTGTAGAACTGAGTATTCTGAACAACTTTTTCCTATGCATATAATAGCCGCTCGGCTTTAGTTGTCGGGATATTTGCAAGAAACTGTAACTATTACACTACATTGAATTTTGTCTATACGTGCACGCTCGTGGCAACGTGTTGGGCTGCCGCTTATCCGGCAGCCTGCGAAGAATCTGTATACCGGGTGACCTCCGTAGTTTTACCCAAAAAAGTTCAAATCTTTTCCAAATTAACTAAGATTAATTAACTAAAAAATAACTAAAATATACTGCATACGTATATTTGGTTAAGAATTCAATTTCCTTCCTTCATTGTAACTAATTTAATCTCCAAAATCTTGTTACCTAAATAAACCTAATCATCATTACGCTTTTGTCGCCATACCCATTGTCGTCTATACCGTAACAATAAAAATACACCCGCGAAGAGAAAAGGAATGTCCACGTATTCTACACATTTTATTTAATCTAATTTTCATACGACACGGCCTAAATAAATTTCCATATAATCAGTATTCATAATTTTTCTGAACAAATTGTTTCGGGTCCCAGTACGATTCACTTTCCCCCAATGTTTTCGTGATAACGATCGTTTATAAAGGAAGTTTAGGCGGGGCTTTTCCGAAACACGATACCGACTACAAATCCAATGTTTTCACAGTGAATTTTGAACTCGGGTTTAAAGCCGAATATTTTGTTTGCCGTTGTGCCAGATATTCTTTAAAAAAGTGATCTTTGATTTCCACGAATGTTAGACGTTCGTATAGGCCTACCTTTAAAATTGTATTGGACTCAGTATCAATAGCCATTTGCATGCCTAAAACTCAATTCGTATGTAATACCTCATCGTTACCTCATCCATATTCCACAAGCATTCTCCACGATACAAAAAGAATACCAGAAATATTTTTACTTGGATTATAAATATCATTTGGTCGAAAACATCCGATTTAACACACACACGCCACACATGCATACACGTGTCAACGATACATAGAAGATGATACACGAGCTAAAGGTGAACGCTATATGGTTGTGAGCAGGTATGTACAGTAATGCCTTGATCGATGCGAAAGCCTCGGGTCTGAATGTTCGCTTCCATCGTGTAGTTCCTACATTGTTTGAAATTTGCCGAAGGCGTCGAACGTAGAAAAGGACAGCGAGTAAAGAAAGAGAATCGAGCGGCCAAGCCAAAAAACAATATCCAGCGTATCGGTGAAATAACACTAATGCAAAGATAAAACTTTTTTATTTCTCATCCTTTTCTTATGAAATTTTTACATAGCATAGCTGACAATTTTCTGATTAAAATGACACCAAACACGATATAATTTGGACCATATTTACTGCCTTAATTAACGGTAATAAGTTGGTATGTTAAACCGTGTACTGGGTCTTTAATCTTTGCCGATTGCCACGATCGCAGTTTCTCTGTTCTTTTCACTAGCTATCCTTTTCTGCGGTCGAAACTTATTATTGTCAATTAAGGCAGTAAGTATAGTCCAAATTATATCGTGTTTGGTGTCATTTTAATCAGAAAATTGTCAGCTATGCTATGTAAAAGTTTCATAAGAAAAGGATGAGAAATAGCAAAGTTTCATCGTTCAATTAGTATTAGCTCACCGATGTACCCGAGCCCGGATCGCGTTACACTGATCGCCAAGTGAACTCATGACGCCTCAAGGGGTATACCCCGCAGTGGTGGGGATAAACTTTTCGCTTGCATGGTGTAGAAATCTTTCGCGTCGATCAAGGCATTACTGTATATATAGAACGACAAGAATTTATTTTTTACCTGTACCTTTCGTTTCCGTGAACATCACTCCGCTTGCATTTCCCTCGTTTATATTTACGCTTTTCATTAACACTTCGACAGCGGTGACTCGGGCAGCGAACGTGGAGTCATTTTGACTCACGCCGATATTTCACTACCACATATTTCCGAGCCCCGAAAACCTCACCGATATTGTACTAACCAGGGACGGTTGTTCGTCCCTAGACCCTCATGGATACATTGTATTCTACTCGCTTTGCGTTCAGGTATTTTTTTCTTTACTACGTATAGGAAAACGTATAGGAAAAAATAATTTCGTGAATTGTAATAAACATTACATTGATTACAAATTTGTATTGGTACATGGAATACATTTTGTAATTTATTCGATGATTCTTCAAGTCGAGTCAAATGTTAGCGAAATTCATGTTATTTCAGTATAAATTTCTGCTGATTATATTCCATTGCATATTACGTTCGTATTTTTTCGGATATTATAGCATGTCAATATATTCATATAGATATCTTATAGTTTAAGAAACTATAAACGTTAAAGTAGATTGATTTACAGTACATTGAAGGAAAACAATATGTAGAGAAGCGGTATAATATTAACATACAACAAAATGTTATAATTTGCAAAAACTTTAATTAGAATTAATATTTCGTCCGTGCCATCGTTATTCTGTATTACTCTGGCGCACTTACGAACCATAGAATCAATTGAAATGTTTAGACCGTTCAGTAGAAATTATACGCCATAAATTTATTTCAATTAGCAATTCTATTTTTATTTAACTACTCCCTTTTTATGTCAGGCTATAATCATGTATACCTTGTACATAGATATAAAGAAAACAAGCCCGTGTTGCATTCCTCCTCATTAATATGCTCGACACTGTACGTATAAACGTCTTAAAATATAATTGGTGGAAATTTCGATGTCGAATCTGTAGCGCAATGCAATTAAAGCACTTTTCATCGAATTGGATGGAAGGAGGAGACGGAATCGGGCGCCGCCCGTTTTTAAAGCTGATAGACTACTCAAGGAATGACGGACTTGTTTATGGCGACTCCGCACCGGTTTAAAAGTATATTCGCTAGAAAATAGAAAATTTTGAACGCCGCGATTTTCTTATACAGTTAACATCGGTAATTCCTCGAAATTATTACCCAACATAATTTTAATATATGTAAATGGCGATTATATTTGTAATAATTATATAAAAAATGTATTCTTTCATGTTTGAAATATGAAAGGCATGTATTCTCCCCTCTCTCCTTCCTGGAGCATCCAGGTAAAGAGAACAGGTAAAGTTCTCTGTAAGTACCGAAAGTAAACAAGAAAGAGTTTGATCATCTGGTCAGTGATTTATGTCATGTAATTTATGAGGGAATGTTATACGGAGATAAGCTTGCGAAATTTAGGTGCTAATCTTGCTGAAATTGTATGTAATACTTGTAGTCATCACCTTTAGGGTACAATTTTCTATTGTAGTTTATAGTTTGATTTTCTATTAGAGTTAAAAAGGATTGCCCTCTAAAACTATCTAAAAATGTTTTTTAAAGAAAGCTTAAAATAATCTCCTTTTGGCTAGAACATTTTATTTTTTGCTACTTATTCCGTCAAATTTTTTACGTCGACCAGCTCAGGAATCTTAGGAAGCCTGTTTTTTGTGTTATTCTTTGATCCCATGCTAAAAGTATATGATAATTCAGAAAGCGGTGTAATAGTAGAACGGTACCCTTGCATAATCGAAATTAACAAGTTCGTATTTGTCAGGAAAATGCATCGGCTGGAAAATTCAAGAGCGACGCTTGAACCACGTTTTTCGCTCGATATTTCTACTGTTGCCCCTGCATAATCAGTTTCTCGTTATTCGCGTTTTTCTTTTCGAATGGTAAAGGATGAGCCGATCAGTTAATTATAAAGAAATTATAAAGTTATAAAGTTGGTTAAAAGACGTTCGTGATAAATACAAAATTTATTCCATCGTTGAAATATACACGCGACAGGAATGAAAATAGAAAAATCTTGGAATACGGTGGTACATTCCATCTTTAGCCATAAATGGTCAGTCTTAGTCTAACGACAGAGATATCGATCGGGAAGAAATCCGGCGAATGTCGCAACTTCTCGACAAGGACCGCGCACCACGTGTTTACATGGTACTCCATACTCCTACTATTCGACCATCTTTATGTGTATGGTGCTCAAGCATCATATATAAGTGTATCGTTCTTTTTTTATCGTATCCATGTTGAAAGAGCACACGAATTCCTGGTAACACTTCTGCCTGCAATTACTTTTCAAACGGATGAGTTTCGTTGCTGTATCGTATTTTTGGGATATACATAGGCCTGGAATATACAAAAGAAATTTAAGCTGTTTATATTTTTGCTTTGTAACTATGGAATATGAAAATTTCCTTTGCGAAAGGAGTACTATTTTACCAAACATAAGGTACGAAACTGAAAGAAGGAAAGTATCAACGCCAAAGGATGAAAAGAAGACGACATTGTGAAAATGTTATTTTTAAGAAACGTAAAGTTTTCTATTATGTCCATAGTATGTATGTGATTTATGGGCGAGGTGCACGTGGTGTTGTTACTTGACATAGAAAAAAAGCATTCAAAAAAGCAAGGTAATTACAACTATGACGGTCCTTTAAAGTAAACGCGGCTTTTCATGTGTGCAAATGCCCTAGGAGCATCTGTCAGCCTTTTCTCCCTCGCTAATAAGACACACAATTAAGTACACTTGTCTTCCTTCCCAGGAAGACACTTTTATAACCGTTCTATACTTTCTTTGTTCACGGTTTCCTTTCTCCTATATCTCATTTTAAACTGCCTCGGTATTCGTTACTCTTCGAACTTGACGATTGTAAATGTCGCTGATTTCATCCACCACTCTTGAGAGACTTGTTTTTCACTGCTGACCCTCCTGTTTTTAGGAGATGCACGCGGCCATCTTGATTTATTACATTGGCTACAGTCTAGTACCAATTATTCGCGAGCGAAATGCACTTTGTGTTGCATTGCACCGGAAAGATCGTTTAACAATTTAAACTGTAAAGTAGAAAGAGAGAACAATACTTTTTGCTGCGTTGTAGGCTTGTATTCTTGTCTACGAGTTTTCCAAATATATTTATACTTATATAGCACTGTCAAAAATATGAGAAGGAAAACTTATTCTACTTATATTTAAAGTGGGAATATTGCGCTTTTATTGTGTGTTGTGATAATAATTTTATTTAAAATATACAACTATTGTGATGAACAAAACCAACGCAAACTAAATGTAATTTAATATTTTTATAAATACGAATACAAAGTTCCACCTCCTGTTTCATTCGACGAGCGGTCATTGAATATTTAATAGAATAGGGCAGACAATCTAATGTGAAGTTCTGACCATTTTTTAACAAAGCCCACTTGTAAACAAATGGAATTCGCGAAACTACAAAACACTACAAAGTTTTTGCGCCTGCCTAGTACCATGAGTATGTCTGTACATTCAGAGCTCTATTTGGTATATGAGCGCTCGACATGCTCCGAAAGTAAGCGATAATGCGACTGGTGGGCCGAGGGCAGGAGCGACACGTGAGGAAATGCTAGCACTGACACACGTGTAACGCAGGATATAGCTACAGGACGTGACTACTTCGTGTACAGAGTCGTATACACACAGCTGCACGCTTCCTGCAACAGAACTCGTATATGTAAGTTGGGTTCTGCACACATCACGGTCTTCTTGCATGCGCACGAGCGACAATGTGTAGCGGGATCAGCTTGCGTCCCATTGGCGAAACTGAGCGTCCCGGCTCACGTTGGTGGGGTGTTGCGAGGAAAGGCGGAGCCAATCCACGACATAGCGACGCAACATGGCCACTAGTTCGCGAGGGGCCGTGTTCGTGTGCACGTCGAGCACGTCGTGTACAGACTTTCCCCGGCGGACCGACAGATGTCGTCCTAACCGCTTTGAATCATTAAGATCGGCGTGACAATTGGTCCCACAAGGAAAAAAGGAACCTGCTTATCACAAAAAGGAACGTGTCCAGATATCAATTCGTTCTAAAACACCTGTGGGAATGAGCAGAAGCGAAAAATTTTGAGCTGCCAGTAATAACACGCTTTAGAAGATCTCGCAATGATATAATAGTAACATTTATCATATTTCGAAGTAAAAAAAGCCCTCGTTGGATCTCGAGAAACCATTCTGCTCGCTAAAGGAGTCGTCTCTTGCCAATTAACTTCGCAGTTACATGTGTGCACTTGTAAGACTGTACTGACAATACGGGTGAGGAAAGAAACAAGTGGAATCTTTTTTAGTCGTAAATATACACGTATATAAACCTGTGAAGAATACTAGGCAAATACCTCAAGTTGATATGCGCTGTTGAGAATGTGTATTTCTATTTCTTAAAATCGAAAATTAGTGAGAAGCTACTGTGTTCTAAGTGTGTTTCGTATTGTGTTTGCTAACTAAATAAAAACTGAATGAATGTATTGAACTAATATACCTCAAACGTTAATTGTCATAAAATATTGGCAAACTAAAGTTCAAGCAGTAGAGACCGTTGTGCATATTCTGTTGAACATTTACTTTGAGCCAGAGTTTTCATTGTTTCTGCACTTTGATTCATACAATTGGACATGTGAATTATTTCCTACGGATTTTTAGAGATCACGCCCATTAAACTGTTATTTCTATTTTATTTGTGACTACAGATATTACAGGTGCGACTTCACCTGATGAAAGTACAACTGTTGCCTCTGTTAGTCCGTGCTCTCCGACTGAAACGAGTGCATCAGCGCCGTCAAACGAGGAACAAGAACAACAGCCTTTTTACCAACATCACCATTCCCAATTACAACAGCAGCAACGTACGACCGGAAGTGCACCAGCCGCTGCACCGCACGTTGCTGAGGATAGTGGAGCCCTCTGTGAGATGCGGAGGACACCACCGCAAAATAAAGGTAAGTTCGTGTGCAACTATTTTCATATCATGCAATAATCTTTAACTGTAAATGTTAAAGTGTTTTTTAAATACCGCATGTTATTATTTCATAGAGATTACATGTTTTTATAAATATGTTTATACTAAAATTGTGATTTTATTTAAAACAATTATCTATTAAATAACTGTTATTAAGAATATGTGTAATACAGTTATAAGTATAATTAAATTCTCATATTATTGCTGTATAAATATCAGTCACGTTGATACTGCTGTATTTGCGGTATTCTGCGTCTTGAAAATTAACCTAATAATTAGTATTAATAGTTAGTCTATTGGTATTCAGAAAAGTTATAGTATGTTTTTAAGCAATACATTTACGCTGAAAAAAGGAGAAAAAATAGTTGATCTTATGTGTTTAATTTCATCAATATATTTTTGATATTTCATATTTGCCTGTGAAATTTGTTTCATTTTTGATTTAATTTATGAATTTGGAAAATTTGTTTACATACAACTTTTTGTGTAATTTACAACTTTTTGAGCAAGAAATACATTAGAGACATAAGATAAAAATTTATGAAAACAAATCGAATAAAATTCAAGACTTCTTACGTTTACTTATGCTATTCATTTATTAACAACCATTGGCACTTTCGTCTATACATATGCATATCATTTTTTCAGCACTTTACTTCTTTGCGCAGAATTATGAGATTCGATTTATGTAAAAAATATGCATATCCATTTAATAAAACAATGCGGTTGTTAAATATAGATGTAGCGTTATTTGTAAACAAAAATATATGGTTATACAAATATAATACATACTCTTCAACTGTTCATTTGTTCATCCGAACATTACTTTTTAATTGCACTGATTGGAAGTAATAATATCCTGGATGCGTTGCGCAAAAAATAATTGATTTCTACTAATAATTATTAGTAGAAATAATTAGCGCAACACATCCAGGATATTACGAAAACTGATTCTTTAGAAGAAAACATACGCAAATAAGGACTACATATTTTTTAAATGGAAATGTCAACAGAATCTACCAAATTTGTTTATTACACATTACGTTTTTACATCCAGAAAAAATAACGAATATTATACAGATTTATTCTTAACGATTTTAAAAATATGCCGAGATCGGTGTTCATCGACGCTAAATAAATGGTTGCGATATTTGCTGACTATTTGAAATGCATAAAACCAAGAAGTATAAATGTTGTAAAGAATGGATGTAAACTAGATTGTTATACTTATGAAGTTACTGCCTAAAAAGTAATTTTTGTCTCATGCTTTCCGTTAAATTTCTTTTCTATTTTAACGCATCTGGGTACCATGTTCCTGTTAGTTACATCGGACCTCCAATCATAGAGCCATCTGGCCACTGTTGCAGAAATTTTCTTATATTACTGAATGAGTTACTTTTTTATAAGTGTTAGCTGAATATAAATTAAAAATTACGTCTTTCATTAACAATAAAATTGCCCCAATGAAAAAGATAATTAGAAAATTTGTATAGTACCTATAATTACTTATATATAATAAGTAATCATTGTAGTGTACAATCAGCGTCACAATTTTTTCATTGCGGCAATTTAATTGTTTGCGCGTTAAAAAAATATATATCTGCCAGTTCAATTTTGTAAGCAGTTCTACATCATTCATTGCCATTTACAGGAAAATAATGTAAAACTATAATTGAAATAAGAAAACTTGTTATAATGTGTTTTTTTAATATTTTTAATTAACATTAATTGTTTGATATCCTTTGCCACCTTTCATTGCGGCAAAGAACAAAAGAATTCTTTAAAATTCTGTAATATTCGCATCGTTTTCTACAATCTGTTGGTAACGTTGCGAGTGACTTGGAAATGGTATGGGTACCTCAGGTACCAGGAATTCGGGCCAAAAGATACATTCGATGTCTTGCCTATTACTATATCTCGCCTGTGCCTCAGGTACGCAGGAATTCGGGCCGAAAAAATACAGGGGGTAATTTGTCTATTCCTATATCTCGTCTGTGATAAAACCAAAGTAATAGTACAATAAAATGAAAAAAGACTAGAAACTAACAAAAATTCTCAGTAGAAACAATACGAAACATTATGTTATATTTACCTAAATCTTGGAATTTTTTAACTTTTAAATACAAAAATTATGGTGGCCTAAGATCAAGATTTGGATCACATAAATCCGAACACAATATGAGGGTTAAATGCATGTGATACACGATACACGTGCATCCGGGTATAACGCGTTGCTTCTGTCTAGTACGGATACGCGCGAGCGTGTAATCACTACCGATCGGTAATAATAGCAACTGCTGCAGAAACAGCACTTAATTAAATGTGACATTCCCAAGCACTGACGCGTCGGTATCGTGCGCGCGATGCGGTGCCGCGCCTGCTAGAAGTTGGTTGAGACGGAGACGTGGCGACACAGTCGCACACCGGTTTCTCTCTCTCTCTCTCTCCCTCCCCCCCTTACCTTGCAGTGTCTTCTTTGCTGTGGCGCGTTGTGTGGGAGCCGTGCAAGCGACAGTAGTGTATACACGCTGCTGCTGCGACTACTGAATCGTTCTGTTGCCTGTCGCGTGCTTAATCGTTTAGTCTGTGATAGTCTGTGGTCGGACCCGTGAGCAGGTATGTGCCCATGTACACTTGAAACCCATTGACTACTCTCAGATGACTCAAAAGTACCGTTAGTAGCATGTACTGACGACCACGTGGCCCGACGCGCGTTTTAACTTTCTTAAATTAACGAGTACCTTTCTGTCGCGTCGCTTCGTTCGCCAGTTTGTCATTAACCTAGCTTGAAAGAGCGTCGCCCGCGTATATGAGTGCCGAATCTTGGAACACATCTTCACGCTGGTCGTGCTGTCGAATGTGAGAGGAACAAAGGAAGACTTGTACGAGGTAAGAGAGAAAGGAGTGCGCTTAGGGGGGGAGTAAAGCGGGAAGAAGGTGCGGAGCGAGAGAGAGCGCTGACAAGCAAGTATATTGGACACGTTGCGCTCGCGGGCTGCGTCCATCGACACCACTAGGGTGATCGCACCTCCGAAAGGGATCTATGTTATACCTGCAACAGCGCATCATTTTCTAGCAAGCTTGCCCGGATTATTTACTTCTATTTGTTTTTAGTCTAAAATTGAAAGTTAAGATTATTTGATGCATCAAGAGAAACCGACGCTACAGATAAAGCACAAGTGTCTGAATGATTTATTGTCGTAATTAATATTCATGTTTTGTTCTCAACCAAGATAAAACGTGTTAATGCGAAAATAGAGGTAATATCATCTATAGGAGATTATTGGCTGTAACAAAGTTAAATCGATGGCTAGGAAATATTTAACAGCGGCAATTAAATGGGCATGTATAGCGAAGATCAAAACCGGTTACGTATATACTTTGTTCCGTGCACTTCGCCGAACATGTTGGAAACGCGATACCCCATGTTTTGTGCGTTCGCTTTCAATGTAGCGAAATCTTTTAAACGCCATTTCGAGCGAAATGCTAATCTCTCGCAATATAAACCGACCGACAGGCCGTAGGAGGAAACAGCAGCAATTTATAATGCGGTATCTCAGCTGACCTTGATTCTCGTTCTAACATATTTCATCATTGTTCTAATCGATAAGTTGATTCGAATCGGTACTTCAATTTGCCGAGTTACTATTGCAAAACTCTTGTTTTGCAGCTGAGTTCAGTAACGGAACGATTACTTTCGTTTTACAGCTTACATGCTTTTCTTGTATGTTCAATTTGTAAATTTTTCTATGAATTGAATTGTTCTAATAAAGACAGATTGAACTTACGTGAACTGCTTATAGCAAAGAGACATATGATACCCGTATGAACTGATGATTTTGTAATTATGATTCGCATGACATGGCAGTTGTGTGTCAGTTTATATCATCAGTTGTAGAATTATTCTTATCGTGGAAAGTTAATGAACTTCTCACCCAAATAGTATCCGATAAAACGGGCACGGTTATCGGTCAATAAGTTTGCGGTGTCTTTACTCGCTGGATAGAAACTCTGTCCGAGTTTGTTTTGCAAGGTCAGGAAGGATACAGTGAGAGACCACCGATTTTTAGTCGAATTTCAGGGACAACAAAAATCTTGTGCGTATTTTCTTGAAATTACATTTTTTACTTTCTTATCGACTCTCAATATTTGATCTGCCGACGTTAATCTTCCATTGGATCGTTCGTGTTCAGTGATTCGTTAGAATTTATATTTAATGACTTGATACGTTGTATTTGCGTAATATTTTGTCAAATCATAAAATACAGCTATGTATCTCGATTGGCACGACACGTCCGATAAAACATCCTGCTCGTAATTTTCTTTAACACATCGGTAATTCAATATGTCCAAAGCAGATCTCGTGCAGGAAGTGGGAGGGCGGTATATGTATATGTATGATACGAAATAATTACGTTGCATTCTGAGAAGACTTATATATGTATATGAATATATTATGCACCGTGATATTCATATACCGTCATCTCACAGTAAAAGAGAACTTCACAAATGTGTATCCACTCTCATGATATATTCTATATACATACTATCTTGGGCACGTTACGACACTAATGACATTCTACTTTTTATTTTAAAGGTTAGACAGACACTTGATTATATAGGGAGCGTTGTTTATTGATTACCACCGCAAAATAATTGGGGTGCAAGAATTTCAGTTCTAACCTAACTTAATGTGATATAAGGTGATTAAGGTGATATAGAAACATATATTTGCAGCATGCTTGATACTTACAAAATTCAACAATGCCACTTTCTAAAACAATGCAATCAAGTTAAACACGATTTCCGTTTTTGGGCAACAATACATTTACTCTGTATCAGGATACACTGTTATTCTGTTACATCATTATTATCGTAAAAGGGGCGAAGAGCCTCGAATTCATTAACAAATAGAGTTCATGCATTTTGGGATCCAGTATTCGCAAGCGCCAAGTTTTATTGGCACAATTCCCTCTACCATGCAAGAGGGACAAAAGTGGTCCGCAAGTGGGGGACCTACGATCAATGACCAAGAGATCGTAATAAAAATACAACGTTATTTACCACGAACAGATCCTTATTCAATTGTGTTAGAATATTCGAGGTACAGAAACGGCCGAGGCGGGCCATGTGCATTTCGCCGATGCACGCTGTCTTTGTCTAGCGTAGCTTTCTTTCGGGGCGAACCCTAAATAAAATGGTTAAAAAGGGCCATGGTGACGTAGGCGTCCTCACGACCGACGCTTCTGCCAAAGGAAGGCATTCTTGTATAGACTACGGTCGAGAGAGCACAGTACTAATAAAGGGAATACCTTGTTAATATATGTATACACGCCTACGCAATTATTCTAATACCTAATCGAGACTTCGATTCGAGTATTAGTGATTTCTCTTACAATTGATGTTGCGCGATGTTCTTATGCATTTCGGTATTACTGTATTGATCCATATTCCGAAATTATATGGTGACGTCGTGTTAACTCGTAAATTAAATTATACATATATTGATCGGGAGCAGGGATTGCGTCAGCGTCGCTTTCAAGATTGCACAGTATCCTAGAATCTCTTGAAACAACTGTTCCGTGAAATCATGGAGCAAGCTTGATATTATTTGCTCGCCGAAAGATCCGTTTTCCGGCTTGGTTCGTAAATTTTGCCGGCCAATTTCGCCCGTAAAAATGTACTCACAGTGATTACATGGCGAACATAATTGCATCTCGAGGTGAATCCTTTCATGCGCCTAATGAACGTACGCTTGACATGTTCAATACTGCTCAGAAGTGTCCGGACATGTGATGGATGTGCAGTAAAAGTACAGAAATTTTACTTGAATATATTAATAATCACACAAAGAAATTTGTATGACTTTCTTAACAGACCCTTAACTTAAAAGAAAATTCATTTAATTATGATAAAAGTAACAAGTGGTAATATTCTAGACATAAAAATAATTATTCTATAAATTAAATTATCCCAATTATGAAATGAATTAAGGGAGATAAGAATTAGTAATTCTTCAATATATGCACTCTAATAATCTCTGAAATATTGGTAATAATTATCTACTGTATGGAAATCTCTTAAAAACAATTTTACGCCGACCTGACAAACAAGTACATTCAGGTGACCTTTTTATAACACGGTTTCGCTCTAACACAATCAGAAATTTGCGGAACCTTCGTACAATATGGTTATTTGCAATGCGGTATACACCTGTATGTATACATTAAAATTTGTTATCTTATACTGTCGAATCTCCGCGTTAAGCCACCGGTCTGTTAGCGGTAGCAAAAAATATGCATGTAGCCATTTCACGTTTTCCATGTTTTTGGGAGCGGGTAAAATACCGACAGTTCCTCGATCCGCCGAACTAAGTAACGAGTAACGATATGAGGAAAAAAAAAACACTCCGCATTTGTTCCCAAACCTCTTCCAGACCACTTGACGGTACCTAGTACCTCAACAGTGTGAGGAGCGGTAACAAGTGTGGACCTGCCTTAACCGTGCGAGGTGCACTAACTAGTGTGGACTCGCCTTAATGGCTCTCCTTCCTGTAACGCGATCGTCCGGTAAAAGGCCAATAATGAATCGATCGCAGATCCAGCGTATGTAGTCCTTCCTCCCACTTTGCTCATGGAACTCGCTCTCACTGGGACTCGTGATTAACGGCGATACTCCCTATTATCGCAAGCAGTGCAGCTCATTCCCCCGTGAATCTTTTTTACCGTCCCTGTCCTTGTCTCTTCGAATACTATACCCTCCTGCCCCATCCATTTCCCATCACCGCCTTCCGCCAGTCACCTCTCTTGCCCACTCCATCGACCATCGTCTTGTACCTACTCTCCGTCATTGCCAGAAGAGTACATACTGGTTTCGTGGGAAGTCACACCCTTGGTATATTGTAGTTGCTCTTGTAATTAACGTGCATTTTGTTCTCTACAGTCGATCGATCGGGAACCGGGCAGTCTGGAAGCTCGCCGAGGGTGACGCTTCGACTCAACCAGGTGCGAGGAACGAGGGATGAAAAGAAAGGAGGAGGCGCTACTAACTCCCGTCAGGGCGGTATGAACGCACAGGTATTATATGAGTACATGTATATATACGTATATAACATTGGTACTTTAGTGAATCGACGTCAGGGAAATCCGTGATTCCATGGTTCTCGACTCTTGTTTGGAATCGGTTTGGTTCAACGATAAACGAGGACTACATTCGGATTAGACAGTTAATTAAATTTGGGCGATGTATCTTTGACTGATGCCAAGCTGATGTATACAGTCATTTCTCGATGAGTGCCCGGCGAGAGCTGGTGGTGCGAGAGGGATCGCGCTTCACCCCCACCTCTGGGAGGGGGGGTCTCCCAGGATTCGCTTCGGTCATAAACAAAACCTAGGTTGGCCGCGTAGATTTATTTCAGGTCAAAGTTTTCACGAGTGCTAAACTAGGATGTCCATTTATTGTAGTATGCTTTTATGTTCTCTTCCTCTCTATATGATTCTTTTATATTCGCAACCGTATTTTGCGAAAGGCAATTAAGAACCGTGTTGTATGGTAAAGCAATCAGGTAGGTCCCCCGCCGAGAAACAGCCGTAGACCATAACAGGTGGTGACAAGCGTTTTCATGGCGCTGGAGGGTTTGAAATGCGTTCCGCCTGGCGCGAGAGGGATCGTTCGGAAGCGCCTCTCCTTGCGCCGGAATGGTCGTTCGGAAGTGTCTCTTGCTCGCTGCACAACAAATTGACGAGTCACTTTCCATCGTATAGAAGTTCAGTGAGTGAAAAAGAGAAGGGCTCGGTAGCTTCGTATCCACGACACAACACTGATGCAACCATGATATGCTAAGTAGCTTCGTTTTTGAGTTATTAACGAAAAACACTGGCCAATGAGCGCGCCCAGGCACCACCGCGCGCGTTTGTCATCGGGTGCATCGAGGGGCAACGTACGGCAAATATTACATCATCTTAAATTAATAATAATGTTTAATGATTCGTTATTCACGAATAACAATTTAATTATCAAGCCGTTTTATAACTGTTCCATACTTTTATTCCTTATCCGAAACGTACAAGGTATTTTATTACTTATTAAAACAATGTTTGGATAATTAATGTTAAAAAAAGATAGGTAAATAAACTTATCCTTTCGTTCACGAAGTAACCTGCTTCGACGAAAGTGGGTCCTTGGCCGGTGGTCATTGCATCGATCCTGACCTATCTTAACAATTTTACCTATACGGGCGCGCTCATTGGCCAGTGTTTTTCGTTAATAACTCAAAAACGAAGCTACTTAGCATATTTTGGTCATGGAAAAAGTTGTTCAGCATCACCTCAGCTACAAGAAAATTAAAAATACTGCGACACTTTCGGGCCACCCTGTATATCAATGGATTCAGAAAAAGTGTTCGGTTCTTTTTTATCATTATGTAAATTTTTTTACCTCTTAAAATAATGTAAGAATAAATTTGTTTGTTATAAACAAATTACTTTTTGCATAATCTGTGACCATTTTGTGGTTTACCATAAGAAACCATGAAACTTTTCTGTAATAAAATTTTTGATAACTGTTACAGTTTTTCAGATACCATTTTTCTGCTGAAATTTCAAAGGGTGATTTCACCGCCCAAATTGCGGCCGGGCCGCTATACAAAAATACGAGTCCCTTACTTTTACCTACTTAACATATCCACCAATAACGTGAGAATAAGTCGAAGAAAAATAATTACATTTTACGCGATAATAAACGGGTTAATTCGTGCGTTTATTATTTCTTATACTGTAGGATAATTTCAAACCATAAATGGTTAAAGACTGTTGTGTAAATATTTTGTATTGTCCCTCCTCCCTTAAAAGTAATCTCTGAAAAATACGTAGATTGTCCCAGATCAAATCAGCCCCACTCATTGTTCGTATCGCGAGAAAGTAATTCTTTTAAAGCAATCACTACACGCCTGGAGCGGGAGATAATACATCATTGTTTCAATTGTACCCTTTAAACAAACAATAAAATATTACACTACATTTACCCTCTTTGGTTACTCGTAAAATAAAACAAATAATGCTTGCAGAACCAAGGTCAAATGGAAACACCGTCGAAGACGTCCTCAAACGTCTCGTCAGGGACCGCGAATGCCGCCACGGGCCCCAGTGCCTCCGGAAATACATCGGCTGCTGGGGACAGTGGTGACGTGTACGAGTTCAAGAGTTCAAAAGAGCCAACACCGGTTAGAGGCTCGAGCTCATCACCGAATCCGAATCCAGAGAAAGACAAAGATGGAAGCAAATCTACCGGTAGTCAAGTTGCTCAGAGTAGTGGTAACAACGTGTCTGCCGCTGGTAGTGTTACAACATCTTCTGGTGAAACAGCAACCACATCGATTACTGTCGACGATGCTCCTGCAGTTTCAGCGTCGCCATCTTCTAAACGCTCGTTTGAAAGTGACAATACCGAAGAACAAGACGAAGAGAATAGACGAAAGAAACGAAAAGAATCGGAGCCTGTGAAAGAGAACATAAAAGGCAACAACGCCGGAAGACAAAGCACTAGTAGAAATGCCGGGAATGCAGGTGAAAAAGTACGTTTGCCACGGTTTATTAAAATTTTTACCATATGTTTTATTCATGGTACATAATCACATAAAAAGTTAAAGGGCTTGATAACCATTCAATGTTATATCCTGTTGAAGTTAATTAAGGCGTTATAATATTCTTCATGTAATATGACTCTAGTAGAAGCTGTTCAAGAAATTACTCTGAGTATCTAAGATTAAAGTAACTTAAAAGTTAAAACTTTTGCTTCGCAAGCCTACACACAGTAAAATCTGCTTATATGCACAGAATTTTCCTTGGATATAAGCAAGTTGACTATCCTCTCCACTTGGGGGAATCCCCCTTCGCGATAGCCCCCATCAACTATGAAACTTTTGTATTTTTGACATTTTCGGAATTAAATTTTTTTACTAACGTATTTGCCAGATTTTTCTGATTAAAATGAGACCAAGCACGATATAGTTCGAATTATATTTACTTGTGGATACTGATTGAACACGTGCCCCAAGTACAAAAACGCGTTGCTCTTTTTAAACTTATAATAACATGATAATGTAAAATAATAAAGTACGTTATAATAAATATAATAATACATTGAAATAAACAGCATACTATTTAAAGTATATTTATTTATTAGAATAAGAATAAAAGCTTAATGCAAAATAGTAACGTGTATTACAATAAAACTGTAATACATTGGAATACATATACTAATACATTAAAATAAATAATAATAGAGCGTGACCTTAGATTGTGACCGAGGTCGCATGTAAACATAGATTCGACACCCTGCTTGGTTATATGTAACAGAGATGGTGACAGATCCGACACCCTGCTTGGTTATATGCATATCTTGGGTCCCAATCTTTGTGCATATAAGCAGGTTTTACTATATCTGTTTCTTCCGCGTCGTTTGATTGCGCATAGTAAAATGGTCCTGAAGTGACCACTGCCTTTAATTTTTGTTTTATGGTTGTAATCGTATTTTGGGGAATTCAGGTCATACGAATACCGTCACGTGGTAGAGTTGCACTTGAATTTGATTAATTATGATATGATAAAATTCTAATGAATTCAATAATTAAAGCCTAATGTATTTTCTTCTCTTTTACAGTGCACAAAGTCGGGTAAACAAGGGACTGGAACTACTTCCGGTAAAAGCAATCAAAGTGCAAGCTCGATTAACGCGGACAGAAAAAGTCCAAGCACCGCTTCAATGGCAAGCAGCCCAAAGCCTTCGAATCCTTCCGGTTCAACAGCAAATAATAAAACAACTACACCAGCACCACTCGAGTCTGACGGCGAGGACGACCGTTCGAAAGGTTCCGATTCCAATTCCGCTCCCAAAGTACCACCTTTAAAAATAGTTATTCCTCAGAGTACCACATCCGAACAAGAACAAGGAAACAGAAATGGCAAAAGCACATCCAATAGGAATCATCAGTTACCCTATGTAGTCGCCAGTTCCAATAGTAACGATTCAACCGATAAAGACCAAAATCAATCCAACAGTGGTACAACAAGCCCCACAGAAAACGGAAGTGGTACGAAAAACGAGGACAAGAAAGATTTTACTGGAGCATTTCATGGGGAAGAAAGATCGACGCATCATCAAAGAGTGCTCAGAAGTTCTCATAGGTCTGGAAATGGTAGTAATGGTGCAGCTACCATGAAAGAAAACTCCTCTTCTGGAGGTAACGGAAATTATTCGAACTCGTCTCCGTTACCAGTTTCCGCTTCCACGGATCGTTCTAATAATTCGTCCCCGCAACAGCGGCATCATTCACCACCACCAGAAACGACGGGTTCCGAATCAAACAAAAGTACGTCGGCAGACGGTCCGACTAATAGCATTTCTTCGAAGACCAATATCATAACGGAAAAATCGGAAAAGGGCAACGAAACTGGTGGAAAATGCCAGAAAGATAACAGCACTGAGAATTCAGAAAATTCTTTATCAACAACTTCTTCAACGGCGTCAAACTCGGGCTCTTCAGCACCAGCTGTTGAACTTCATCCGAGGAAAAGAAAAATGAAACCCAATAAAGAATCACAACAAGCTGCTACAGCTGCCTCGAATGAAACATCGGAAACAACAAATACGGGTCCAGAAGTTCATCCACACGATCAACCAATTACTAATTGTTACCAGTTATTTTTAAATATAAGGAAACAGGTTTGTATTACAAACAGTATTGATCCATATAATAAATTATTTATGAAAGTTAAGTAGAACACTATTACGTTATAATTTTCACTTATTTCAGATTGAGCGTAGAAGAAAAGGCCTTTTTCCGGTTCAACCAAAGCCACCTCAAGGTTTCAAGGATTATTTAATGAACCGTTGTACATACGTGTTAGCTGGCAATGCAAACAAAGAACCAAACGTTAATCCCCCGGTCGGCTTGCAAGGCGCCATGAAAGATTTATATGTTGAACAAGAAAAAGAGAGATATCGCCTTAGAATGCAGCACGTTGTTGAAAAGGAGAAGCTAGTTTTGTCGGTGGAACAGGAAATTCTTAGAGTACATGGTAGAGCTGCTAGAGCTCTAGCTAACCAGTCCCTCCCCTTTTCTGTTTGTACGATATTGAAGGACGAGGAAGTGTATAATGTTATTACTCCCGAACAAGAAGAGAAGGACAGAAACGCAAGAAGTAGATATAATGGAAGATTATTTTTGAGCTGGCTACAAGACGTAGATGACAAATGGGAAAAAATTAAGGTAAAAATCAGAGTTTCTATGGCATTGTTTGTACCTGAATTATTCTTCAGACACGTACCAATCGTTACATCGTCTTTCATGATTCAGGTTATATGAAGTCTTATTACGTAAAAACCGACAGATAAGTTTCTGTTTAGACATATCAGTTTAAAAAGACGTAGTACACGGAGAATTGTGTAGTTCAAATTGTAATCGATGTAAGTTCGAAAAAAAGTAATATTTTCAGTGAAAAAACACAAAAAATGTTCACTTCTGGCATTTCCATCATTTAACATTTCAACTCCACAATTACTACTGCTGTTAAATTTTATCATATAAAAATTTGAATAGGAAATTTAAAACAGAAAGTATTATTTTAGGAAACAATGCTGCTTAGGCATCACAATGAGGCGGAATCGCTACACGCTGTACAGAGAATGGATTGGGAATGGAAATTGAAAGAAGTTGGTTTATGTGAATTTAAAGCAACGCCTCAAATTGAACATATGCACGTCCCAATGGTACACGTTTCAGACGATTTTGACTTGCTTCCAGCTTAGTGTACAGTGATTGTACAATCGACTCGAGATTAATGTTCGCTTGTACCTTTGAAATTAATTCAAAGAGTATGATTATAATCTGTGATCTCTTTAATAATGTATCCGTCACTCTTGCACGGTTACCAAATTGCGGTGATAAAATCATATTTGTCCCTTTATATTAAGCACTTTCTTTTATCTGTACTTTTAGTAGGTTCTCGAAATAGACACGCCGAGTATTCCGTTAATTTGATCCATGATATTTTTTTCTTGCGGATTGTATGTATTAAAAAATAATGAATAAGGTAAATTATAAACTTTGACTGAAAATTTGTAATACTGTAGAAATTTCCTAGGTGAAAGAGAAAGATATTGCAGAAGTTCAATCATGGTTACGCTCTAGTAATTTGGTACTGTATTTTTGAGCATACAATCTCTACATAAGGCATTGTATATATTTTGTACCTAGCAATTTATGTAGTACTCCAGAACAATGTATACAAATTTTAGATTCGAATGTTGTGTAATAAATGAAACGAATGTTGTATTATTACACACTGTTACTTTTATTTTCTATCTGTCGACTACTGTCAATAACCTGAGGTTGGTTGATTGACCGTACAGTTAATTTTTCCACTTCAAAATCTACTGGTTTGTTATATCCCATGATAATAAAAAAATGTTTGCGATCTATAAAAGTATTTTCATCAAACAGCAATGGAGATTTATGTACATTACATGTTATAAACATTGCGTCTCGGGCTGGCACATTTACATCATCTGGGGTGAATACAATCTAAAATGTACATGTTACCATTATTATAGGAGTAACAAATAATTGAGTAGAAAATAATTTCAAAAAAGTATAAATACCTCTTTCTTTTTGAAGAAGAAATTATATACTTTGGCAATGTATTTTTTGTCTTTGGGTCTATGGTACAATTCAATGACGTATCTCTTTGTGAATAAATATATTATTAATGGTGTACCCACACCAATCAAATTGATAAATGCACATATAATACCAAAACTTGCTGAACTGTCTTCTTCCAAAAGTTTCATATAAAGTAAAGGTTGAAATAATATTGTTGTGCTTGACGATACTAATGACAACAGTTTCAAATTACGAAGCTTCTTCATTAATATTCCAGAGTATATTAACTCTCTTCCATCATTTTCCTTGTTATCGGAAGAAAAATGCCTCACTGGCAAATTTGTTGCGAATTTCTGAAATAATAAAAAACAAATATTACAACTATTTTATTATAGTATGTCAAAAGTGTATTAGTAATATATGAATATCACAAAAGGTCTATTAGTAATATATGCATATCACAAGAGGTGTATTAGTAATATATGCATATCACGAAAAGTTAGAATAGTTATATACGTTTACCAAATATTTAATATAAATAAAGAAGAATATATTTTCACTTTCTAACCTTATCATCATAGTTATATGCATTATTTGCAACTATACGTTTGAACAAAATGACATTTTGTGTGAATAGTTTTCTTTGACTTAAAATGCAACCTCGCAATAATACAAACATCACTAATAAATATATTTCAATTCTCTTTAATGAAACACTCAAATGTTACTTAATATCAAATTCAAGATGTTACCCACTCTCCATACAGAATGGACATAGAGTGTAGGCTGTGCTATCGTGCATGTGCCTATGTCTAGTACTAGACGTGCTGAACAACGTGGCGACACCGTGTGTTTGCCGATCGGGAGTCCTATTTTCAATAATGGAAGTTTTGTACTAGGGATTACAATTAACGTTTTTTTTCATAGAAAATTACATTAAAGTACACAATTCTTTATTAATTATGTCTAAGTAATATATAAATATTATAACTATGGTAAATAGAAGTGATATTAAAGTATACTAATGGTTATAAATGTGTCATATATTTTGTGGACTCTTGGAATGGTTTGGTGATGCGATACATAATATTCAAAATATTTTACAGTGGCTTTAAGAAGGTATAAGTATGAAGCAGAACAGAATCATCTTTGAACTAAAACGCAACATTAGAAAATAAATGGAGTGCTTTATAAGTTAATAGAAACCGGAAATGGACAAAATTATTGATACCGAGTCAAAGAGGTTAAGTGATCACGGAAAGAGGTTGGATAATTAACTACTGAAGGAAAGAGTTGTGCAGGTAATTATAAAATCTTCACCACAAATGCATGTATCAGAAAATGCTAAACGATGTGCATTTTATTGAATATTAATATATGTTAATGTACATAAAATGTGCTTACGATTTTCAGATTTTAGAAAATCTGATTCCAAATTGGTACCATTAATTATGGCTTGCATTATTGCACACATGTGAGTAAATAAGGTTATTACCTCTTCTGTAGGAATGGAAACACCACCTCTTTGTAACTGATCAAATAATACATTATTTATCCTTCACAATTAATTAATTAACTATTTACATGTATTACAATTTAATTTCTTAGCAACAGAATGGGACCCATAACCAGATATATAGATCTTAATATAATCATCTACAACAGGGTCTGCTAATTGGTGGCCTACTTATATCTGCCATCTCCAGCGAACTGGTTGCGCGTCATATGACAGACATACAGACACATGACGCTGTACACATGAATGCGTATTTTGTTAGATGCCATATCAACGTCACATTATTTTCGCGTTTAATTGGTAGTGAGGACTCAGTGGCCGTTAGAGGAGGCCAGCTTGGCAGTCCCTGATCTACAAACACATGGATAAATGTTTGGTATCCAAAATTTGTGAAAATCCATTTGCATCAGCAGGAAGATCATGAAGATTATTAATATTATTCCCTTACAAATGCGAACATAACAGCATTGTGGCATTATTAACTAATAAATAGAGTATGAAACTTGTGAAAAGAACTATGTAAAACAAATTTCTCAGTAATTGTGTATGTTAAAGTCAAAAAATAATAAAAATCTTAGTTCCTCAACGAAAACAAAAAGCTACAGACATTACAAAATAATTAAATTTTTTGGCAAAACTATGGAAGTGGTACTACCTTACCGATTTCGATGATTTCTGAACATGTTGTAGAACTTAGTATTCTGAACAACTTTTTCCTATGAATATAACCGTCGCTCGGCCTTAGTTTTCGAGATATTTGCAAAAAATTGTAGCTACTACACATTGAATTTTGTTTATACGTGCACGCTCGTGGTAACGTGTAGGATCGCCACTTACCGGCAACCGGCAAAGATTCTGTTATACCGGGTGAACTCATCAAAATTGTATCTCTAGAACTAGATATATCATATTAGATTCATATTATTAAAATCGGTTAATATTGCTCTGAGTTTTAATTGATTAAAAGCTTTGCATTAATTTGCGTTATGCATAATTGAATATACACTTGATATTTGATAGTGAATCTTGAACTTCATGATAAAATCTATTAAAAATCACCGCAACTTAAATTTAGTTTATCGGTAGATTCTCCACATATGACATATATAAATATTCAGTAAATAGCTCGATGGTCCAATGTCCAAACGACTAAATCATTTGTTAAGAGCTCGATGGTTTAGGCGACTGAATTGTCGATAGTTTTAAGTAACTACATTCAGTCGATAGCCCGATGGTCCAAAGTCCAAACGACTAATCAGTCGTTAGTCGATGGTTTTAAAAATCAGTCGTTAGTCGATAGTTTTAAAAATCAGTCGACTGAAAATAGTAGTTGGGTACTATCGACTAATCGATAGATTTTAGTCGATGGTGCTGTTACGCTATCGCGTTAGTCAGGCTTAATGTCTAGTAACATCGAACCACGAATCGACAGTAAATTCGCACTTACCGATAGCGATAGAATTTCGGGAGCTAAATTCAAAGTCAGATGAACATATGCGCTAACCCGATCTACCGATCTGTTAATTAATGTGCGCATATCCTTAGAAAACGCTGTAAGACTCTTCGACCTTTTCGCGTATTTTATTAGGTTTTTTTCCATGACTCCTCATTTACCGTTACCATGCGACTTTCACGCGTTCACCGGGTTTTTCCCATTCTCCCCTTTGCGCGCACACCCCTACGTCCGTACCGGAAAGCGGAAATGTTGCCACCTTCACGCGCCTAAGGGCGATCCAAGGCCCACCAAGACTCAACCTCATTGGCCGCTACCAAAGGAGAGGGGGAAAACAGGAATTCAAGAAGAAGAACCAGAGCCGAAATGGAAGGAAGAAGAAGACACATTCAGCAGAACTTCGTTATTTCTCGAACCATCAGTATCTATTACTCTCAATAATAGAATAAATAGTCGTTCTTTCTAAACTCTATAAATTGTGTTTGATTCTTCCGCGCTTCTCCACGAGCAGAGCGGTTCAGTGCTCCACGGGCAACCGAACCTACCCAAACTCCCATATCCCACCAATAGATATGCAACAGAGCTCATCACTAGTAACAAACATATTGAGTTGTTGCGTATCCATTGGTGGGATATGGGGAGTTTATGTAGGTTCGGATGCCCGTGGATCGCTGAACCGCTCTGCTAATAGAGAAGGGCGGAAAAATCAAACACAAGTTGCAAAGTTAAGAAGAACGATTATTTATTCTGTAAATCAGCGTAGAAAGGACTGGTTGTAACCAGAGATTCTGAGAAATTCTGATCTACGAAGCTTGTTCTTTCCTTTTCGGCTCTAGTTCCTCCTCCCGAGTTCTTTGCTCCTCCTTTTGACTTCATCTTGTCCAATGGGGTTGGGTCTTGTTGTAGCTGGGCACGTGGAGGTCGCAATGCTACGCTTCTCGGCAAGGGCGTCAGGGTACACGCGTATTAAGGAAAACGCGGGGAAAACTAAGGATAACGCGCGAAGGTCAGAGATAGCGCGCTGAAGAGTCAAGTGGGTCTTGAGAGGTTGCTTTGTTCTGCGATAGAATATGTGGCGGCAGAATAGGATATCATGTGGTCCGATACCCTCCGGAGATCGTGCATGTTCCAATAAACTTTAGCCAATTCTTTGTGGTCCGCAATAAATAACCTTTAGAATATTTCAAGTGAAGTGTTCTAAGATCTGTACTGTAAATAATGTACAGCTCTATTTATCGTGTATCCTCATCCGGTTTCGAATTTCGCTCCTAAGTTATTATCTCCATCGATACTTATAATTATATCGTCGACTGTTGATTCGATGTCACTAGATATTAAAGCCTTGCTAACGCGATAGCGTAACACAAATCGAAGACGTTTAGGGAAAAGAAACTATGTAATATATTTTTCCGTTCACTATTCCGATCAGTTACCGCTATCCTCATTTGACAGTGTTCAAATAAAACTTTATGCCAGTGACACGTATACAAATTTCGCTTAGTGTTATATTAGTTATTAAAAGAAATAACGTTCAACCAACATATCGCTAGCATATTCAACGCGTTTGAAAATAACTGTTATCGATCATTCACGTTTGCTTTCGTTGCCATGTTTTCAATTTTGTGAAAGTAGCAAATCATAAAGTACCACGTGATCGTCGTTTACAAATGACTGTTGGGTTGATTTGTTGTGCTCACTATTTTAAAACATGAATGATATGTAATACAAGAACTATTTCGCATTTTCATGGGTAGTTCGAGATTTATCTGCCGATAATCATGAAATATTTTTCAAAACAAATCTGATGAAATATTTCTAAAATACGGTGTTGCAAGTTTGGTTATAAATACGTTGCACCCTAACGTTCTTTTTCACGAATATTAGTGTTACCTACATCTTATAATAATTATATTGGAAAGCCAAATGTAAGTTTGAGTACGTTAGTATATTTTCTATGCAGAATATATATTAATAATATTATTTTGAAATCTTAACCATTTTAAATGCAAAACGATCCGTTTCGTAAAATACGTTGACAATTAAAAGTTGGCGGTTTAGGAATATGTAATCCTTAATGTTCCATATGTCTACATGAATAACTAGAAGAAAAAATTCAATTTCAAAATAAATTTTTAATAATTATTTCTGAAGGCACCTTAATAATTAAACGTTTCTTTTCCTAGTTCAAACAATTCTAAATATTTGCAAGCATGGATGAGCCAATGATTATTATACAATAAGTACTAAAATATGAAAAGCACCTCAAAAAAAGAAGACATTAATGTGAAAAAGAAATATGTCTTCTTTTCTGACCCTGATATTATTGTCCAACGTGCTGAAACATCTGCAGCAGTAAGTTACATTAAATGTCTTTAATTTTCTTTAGGCAATGATCCATCTGGCGGATTAAAATACTATAACAAAAATAAATTTTGATTCTTCTGGATATCTTTCTATTTTTTTATTATTATTTCTTCATCATATAGAACATCGTTATAAATATGAATTCGACAAACTTAATATATTTACTATATACAAAGAGATTCTGTCACCAGTAGACTCAAGGGCAATGTTGTGGCCTAAACCAATTGAGATTTCTATGTAGACAAGCATAGGTGGTATGCAACGAAGTTTAATCAGTGGCACTACCCTTTGAGTCCACTAGTACGAGATTCATCCTATATAACATTATGGGGCTCTCTAATTAAATGAAATTTTAGGCTGCCCAACTTAAACAAGACATTGAATATCACCAACAACAAAGTTGTATTCCCAAACAAGTATCTAAAGACAAACCATCTAATTTACCAGCTGAATGCGACTTGAAAGATGTAAAAAATGTTTTATTGTATCATCCAATTCAACCATATCCATTCAGTTTCATAAGTGCTGTAAAACGAAAACACGCTTTAGATGATGGTGTAGAAGCCTGCAGGAAAACGCATGAACCGACCAACAAAAATGTACCAGAATGTGTAACTTTATCTAAATCGGATGGTATACAGAATTTACATGAGATTGTGCAGACAATGGATTACGTAAGACCACTGAAAGTCCCAGATTTGAAAATCTCTGCAAAGAAAATAGACTTTTCAAACAGAGAGAATTGTACAACAAAAGAAGTAGTATCTTCAAACTTTGAAGCACTTTCGAAGGAGCTTGTTCAAGAAAGGCTGGATAAACCAAGCAAAAGTTTTGAGCGTGTACAAAGAAGATTAGATTTTTCAGTGTCAGATGTTTCGACAACGGTCAACAGCGAAATTGAGCCCTTGAAGGTGCCAAAAATTTCTATATCAAATTTATCAAAGAAGAAGGAATATGTGGGAGAGAATTGGAGGGAAAAGGAAAACAGGTCTAAGAAAATTAGAAAAGATGATTCGTTATTCTCTAAACAGGATGATGCAAAGCAGGATCTTTTTAAAAGATCCAGGAGTCCAAGACACGTTTCCAGAAAAGACTTTTCTAACACTATAAATGAAAATGCATCAACTGCTAAAGTCAAGAAAGATAGATTGCCACTTCATATGCCAAGAGAAAGTGATTTTGGCACATCAAAAACAAAAACAACAAACTTTGCAACATCCACTGTAAAAAAGGTTACTGATAAGAGGCATAGATCTACTAATACTAGGTCCTTGAAATCAAGAGATACTTCCTTAGAATCTAAGAATCGATCATACAGTAATGAATCTCTTTCTGAACGATCTTCTAAAATATCAGACCAGGGTACTATTAGAGAAGCTAGAAATATGTATGATAATTTCGATTATAGATATAAAGATGATTTACATATGTTAAAACAAGTAGATGATCAGAAACACATATTAAGAAATAAAATGACTTGCCAACCTCAAGGAAAACTGGGTGGTATACCTTTTAAGGAACCAAGTAAAAGATCTGACAAAGTAAAAGCTTTAACGAGTAAAGTAGATAACAAAATGTATATAATGAACTTGAAAGAGTCAGATGATGTGGAAAGTGTTACCGACTCGAATATAAGTGTAAGAACTCAAAGTCCGACTGTTTCTACGCAGCAGACAAAAAGTAAAGATTCTGATAAAGCTATGCAAAATATTAATGTAAATAAAATGAATAAAACCACAGAAGATTCGAAGTACACGGACGATTCTTTAACGCAGTGTAGTAGTTCGAATATGAAAAAGGAGGAAGAGTCATTGGCGCACAGTATTACTACTACTGTGAAGCAAACGAGTCTCAGCAATGGACCCAATTTAAACAACAGTGCTTTATCAGATGCGTTATTAGATCCAAGGAGGATTTCATTCCGTGATGAAAACCGTTTGCAGCAAGAAGAATTTTGTGACTTGATAACACCAGACATGAATCTTATGCTTCGATCTAAGCGAAAGAGGCAATTTATTCAAAATATTAATATAGAAGCTGAGCCTAAATGTTCAAAACATAATATGGGTAAAACTGAGATAGAGCAAGAAGGCATTCCATTAGTAAGTATACGCACAGAGCATTGAATACTTTTTAGATAATTTACTATGCTACAAAAATAATTTTATGCTTATAGTTACATCCAACTGCTTTACACATGCAGTTTCAGGCAGAGTTACATCTGCTTGATTCGTTTAATGAATCGTTGAGGCAGGTTATGGATGTTGAAAAATGTTTATACAACGTTAAACAGGATCCAGAAAAAGAGTTACCATTACAACATAGTCAATCAAATGAGCAAATAAAGTCACATTTCTCTAAACTAACAGACGAGAGAAATATAGACGACGAGGAACACTCCGATGAAATTAACAAATTACATAAACACATAACTACAGATAAAAGTAAGGCATTAGTATATTATTTAATATAAATAGGTAGTACAAATAAATAAATGAAATTCATTAAATACTAATAAATTTATTAATATTTTCGTAGTATTTTCAAGTCATGCAATGCATCATACAACAAGTCAAACTATGATAAACGAGTTTGAAAATGTAAATAAAATAAGTAAACCAGCAGTTAAAGCCGTGGAAGTCCAAACTCAAACAGTCAATGATATAGCAACACAGACGGAATTACGTTCGACTAGACGAAATGTACAAAGTAGATGCTCAGAAATATGTGGAACACCATATGAACGAGAATTTGTTGGAAGTGGCGAAGTTCCACACCTTTCGTTAGATTCAGTGGTTCAATTTGAGGATTTAGATCAAATAGAAGAAATATCCTTGCCCAGTAAATTAAGAACAATGTCTGAAATAAGTTTACACGAAACTACATCATCTATACGAACAGAGACTGGAACTGAGATTAGCATCTCTACTCGAGACGTAACTTGTTCTTTCAACAAATATTTAGACCTAGAGGTAGGAATATGAATTTCAAATTTTATTATGTAAAATGAACTTTAATCAAACGATGCATATATTTGTAGATTGCACAATTAATTAAGGATGAGAAACAGAGATACGATAAAATTGAGATGTTATTTAAATCTCGTGAAAAAACATTAAACGACCGAACTAAAAAGTTAGTAAAATTAGAGGAGCAGAAACGAGCATTAAAAGATACGGGTCAGGATAGTCGTGTTAGTTCAGTGAAGAAGAAGCAAAGAGCTTTACTATTAAAATTGCAACAAGAAAAGGACGAAATGAATAGGTATAGCAATCTTCTCTATATTAAAGCTTAATATTTTATATGTTCAAAATTCAATATAAAAAAAGAATACTTTATCTGTACTTGCATTAGTATACATTTTTTTTTTCAGATTGAAAGAACTTCACAAAATTGCAAGTCAGGAACGCAAGCTTATGTTGCAAAAGCAAAGAAATATGTTTAATCCTCAAATGTCTACTAAAAATATTCTGACAAAATTGAAAAGAAGCGCAGACAGCCAATCACCACGAAGACTTTCTGGTCCGATGAAGGGTTACGATATAAGAAGCAACAGTTCAATGAGTTCTTTAGTGGATTCTGACAAATCTCAACATGACCGATCTCAGGCCGACGCGCGCGTGCACATGACGGAAACCGAATTACATTTCTCTAAAATGGATTTACCGAAGGGCAATAAATTTACGAACTTTGCCGAGGAACCTAACGCGTCGTTCTTCGACAAATCAAACGAAGCTATGCAAAGTAATGTATCTTTAGAAAAGTGTCCTTACAAGACACAGAAAGATGGAAATAAATCGAAGTACGAAATAAAGTCAAGGAAATTCGAAGATAAGATGCCTAGAGCAGACGTGATACGATTGAAATCGCATCAACATTCAATTGACCCCAAACTGATGTCGAGTCATTCTATAAGCATTCCCGGGAAGTATATTTTCGAGAAAGATAAATCTCTTGACGTTTCGGAGTTGTTGCAGCAGAACTTAAATAAATCAATCTCTGAGCATGTAAAATCAAAGTCTGATACTTTGGTGGAGGAATTATCGAAGAAGTCAAAACCTTCTCAGATAGCTGATAATAATTTCCAAAATATCGTCTCGCCGAGGGAATCATTAAAATCGGCTGCCATGAACAGTGAAATTGTGCCGGAAGAAATAAGCTCTGTTAATCAAGACACTGTATCAAAGACCTCGAAGTCGTCCCAAGTTTCAGAAGATATATTACAAACGCATTCGAAAAGTTCTAAAAGGAACAGCAAATCGATTCCGACCGATATGTCCAAAAAGACCCAGTATACCTCTGAATCTAAGTCGAATTTTAAACGGAAGAATTCTAAGTGTCAAAAAAGCAGATCGTCGTCCAGTATATTAACGGAGAATATATTACGATCAAAATCGAATTCCCAAATATCCGAAGAGTTTATCAAGCATCACAATAAACGAACAAAAATGGAGAAGGAGTTTCTTCAGTCCGATAGGAAAGACGAAAATGCGCTTCTGGAGAAACGTATCAAGGATAAAAATTTGAAATTACTGTGTGATAGAATAGATGATTATGATAGTAAAGAAAGTGAGCTAGGTCAGAAAATGTTTGAGAAGAATGTGGAGGCCTATGATGAGAATTCCATTCGAAGTCAAGATAAAGATGAGCACAATTTTGACAATGCTTCTACGAAATCACAAATTAGTAATTTCGCTGTATCTCATCATAGTTCAGGAGAGAGCGAAAGAAATTACTCTAAATCTGTGGTTATCAGATTACAAGAGCATAATCTGAAAACTTCTAAGAAACTTCAACAGTAAGTAGAAGCATACATTTCATTAAAGTGATCTGTTCACAAATACCCTTTTGCTGTCACGATCATTTAAGATTTCCGGTATAATATTTGTGCCAAATTGATGAAATTGCGATTCGCTAGAGACACGTGTAAGAGGTCTAATAATAAACTGTGAATTCACACTATGAAATGGAGCATTGTAAAAATAGACTCGGTGCACCGGCGATGTTGCATTCCACTGTAATTACAGTGTTCCACGGTGGCAAAGAATATCCGGTTCTATTTTCAAGATTAAATTATTCTTTCAAATCATTTCTAATCCGTTCGAAATCAACGTTAACACACTATTGATCACTTCGATTGTCATGGAAAGTGTTCTAGTACTATCAGACGTGGTTACATTTTATAGAATTTTGAATGCACGCGAAGCTGCGCTTACTTCGCGGAAAAATTGTGTGGAAGAGTGGATGGCTTGGCATGCGAAAGTAAGAACGGAAGAGGATCGTGTTGCACGAATGGAACAGGCTGCACTTAAACTTGTAACTGCAACATCGAATGTATTTTCCCAGCAAGGTAATTTTAATGTTAAGTACATACTAAATATTATTTAACAGTATTACCTGTTACCATACATTTTTATAGTGTATCATTGATGTAAGCCAATCGCTTACCAATGATTGCTTATACTTTGCTTTCTATATTATTGCAACATTTACTATGTTTGTTAAAATAATTATATTGTTCAATAGGTATAGAACCTATAAATAGATTAAATTTAAATTCAATCAATTATCTTGACAATATAATCATATTAATTGTTATAGTGTTTCGTGTATATTGCGTATTATATAATAATATTTATTCTTAAATGTATATTTGCTTTACATAAACGAATGTTCTTTCACTCTGATGATTATCAGAGAAAAGTATGCATGTCTTTATAGATACCACTGTATCGTCTGATACGAGCGATATTGAAGGAAGAATAGAGTTGCTCACAGAAAAATTGGCCGAAAGACGGATAGAGATGTCACGTTTGAAAAGGGAAGCTAGAAAGGAAACGAAACAGAAACTCCGTGCTTTAGAAGCAAATTTATTGAATCAAATTAAGGTAAATGATTATTTTATCATTTTAGTAATTCATTATAAGTATATTATATGTGCTAAACAATTTTTTTATTCATGAATAGAAATATGATACGACTATTTATGAAATGCGTAAGAAATTGGAATCGAAAAAAGGAGTTTCCAAAGGCAATGATAAACTAGCAATAGAGTTACGATCTTTAGCCGACTTTAAAGTACCTGAGATTCCTCTCAAGAAGATACAAGACATATTTAAAAATAGCGATTTACTGAGATCTAGGTCGGAATCCGATTTACTATCTTCGAGAAGATTACCAGTAAAAGATCACACGAAAAATTTAAATATATTACGGGACGGATTTGACGACGGTGATTATAAAAAAAGTTATTCTGAGTTCCTGGTTAAGTCTTCTAGAAGCGTAAGAACACCAGAACAGTTAAGTTTGGCAAGATTGAGTACTGTTAATCGTAGCGCGCAATCTGTTTTCGATGAATGTATGTTAGAGCAGATTGATATCGACAAAATCGGTTCTGCTTCTATGTCGTCAGTTTCAGACGATATACGTTCTGAGAAGAATATTTGTTACGATACTAGACAATATGTAAACGAAAGACATAGTAAACAAAGTATGTCTGATGGAAATAAAAATGGTATCTCCGAAGATGTTAGAACCGAAATTAGTATTGAAAAATCTGAGACAGATATACAGACAGAAGATAAACTTTCTAAAAATGAAACTAGTATTCAATCTGATTTGAAAGAATACAAATCTGATTTTGAAACATTTTCTGAGCAATCTCGACTTAGAACTGTTTCCACACAGTCTAGTGCTAATAGAGTACAAGATATAGAGCGTTCACATATTTCTTCGGGAGAATCGAACAATGTTCAAACTAATACTGAAGCTGCTAATGGAACTCTTGATTTTTCTAAAAAATTGGATTTCTTGCACTTGAATAATCAGAACTTGAATGAAGATATAAGTTCACTTGAAAATGAACTGAAGATTTTGTCAGAAATGATGTCGCGTTTCAATAAAAAACCGAATGAAAAGAACAAACAAGACTTAGCACACGACGAAAAAAGTACATCAAAAGACATATCTGAAATACTTTCCAAATCAAATAGAAGTGAAGAAATATCCGACGTGGAAAGTGTGGAAGAAAATAGAAATAAAGATGTAGAATTAGATTTGAGGGAGATTAATTCTGACATTTCAAAGCACTTGCCAGACAGTACAAAATTAAAATCATTTACTAATTTCAATGCAATAATACCACAAAATGAGTTATCTTCATCTAAGTCGATTAGTCAAGAAATCGACTATACAGCAAGAAGTAAAGAAATTCTGAACGAAGTCGAGAAGTCTATCTCAGAACGTATTAAAATTAACGAGAACAGTCTTAGCCGTTCGGATATGGTAACTGAAGATACTAATATAAATTTGTGTGAAGCGAATAGAAATGCATCAAATGATACCCCAGCAGCAATTAATGCCATATCTATATCTGATATTTATTCTAAAGCCATACAAGGCGAACAAAGTAGAGGTTTTGTGGGACCTCAAGTGACATATTCAGCTGAAGAAAATGTTGATGTACTTATTGAAGAAGATGTTAATAATGTAGAAAGTAATCGATCGTTAGAATCAAACAGTAATTCTACAATAACTTCTGAGATATCTAACTTACTTCAAAAAGATAAATCTTCGAACCAGTATACAGATATCAATCGCAGCTCGATAAATAATGATGTACTTACAGCACCAACCCGGTCGGAAAATAAAGGTGACGCTACGCCTAAACAATTTTTGCAAAATCTTTCAAAAGATGTATCAGTTGCGGAATATATGAATGAATTATTGAAGAAACAAATTTTGCCGCAGTCATCTACTTCTCTTAAACCAATTGAGAGCTTTAAGGGTCTGATGACAGATTATGCAAAAGAAACGAGCTCAATTGATAAGTATCAAAATATAAGCGATATAAAATCAATTTCAAAAATAGAAGATCTCGAATTACCATCAGCTAAATCCAAAGAAGGCAATGACGGCAGTAAGAACGAATCTTCACTTAGGGAAATTGAAGATGGAGAAACCAAAGGTATTTCTCGAAAATTTGTTGAAGAATCTAAACATGCTACAGTCGATCAGTCTATAAGTATCAGTAAAAAAAAAGTCAGTAAAGATGAAACTCAATCGCAGGAAGTTTTTATGGATGAAACTTCTTTTACTAAAGATGGCTGGACTGCATCTGATTCGTTCGATGTGTCACATGATGTTAATTCTGAATGGGAAAAATCTGAAAATCAAAATTCGAAAGTATTCAATGATAACTCGAGCATAGTTTTAGGTTTAAAAGATACATCCCGGGCAACTGATAACATTAAAAATCAAATTTTCGAAAGAAATGAAATCAGTGAAGTAGGAGAATCTCTATTTGTTCCAAAGTGTGAATCTGCAAATATTAATATGCATGAAACTAAACTTGACGATTCGGAGACGAATTTCTACATACAAGAAGTTGATGATAATGCTGAGTATCTGTTGGATATAATTGCTAAAGACAATGCCAGAAAACAAAGCGAAGAAGAAACCGTACACAGTATAGAAAGTGATGATTTCCAAAAGGCTATTTACGAGTCTGTGACTAAAATATTGGACAAAGTTGAGAAGAGTATCGAGGATAGTACAATAAGAGAAAAAATCGAAAGTCATTCAAGTATTGTAGAAAATAAAGTCTTGATAAAACCTACTGCAGATGAAGGGAGAATATCAATTTCGGGCGTTTTTAATGTGGAAGACAAAACGTTGGAAGAAAGTGAAGCGCAGCTTTGTGAAAGTAATGAAGAAACTACTTCTCCACAGAATGTTAGTGGTGAGGATATCAACGAAGACATAATTAACAAAATGCACATAGAATCTCTTATAGATGTAGATACACAGATGGAAACAAATAACGCCGATGATATGTTTCATGGTAAAACTAAATCACAAGATATTATAATAACAGAATTAGAAGCAGGAAGTGTGGAAGATGAAAATTTATTGGAACTTGAAGTTGCAGCGAAAATAGAATTAGCTGATGATATACCCGGGGAAATAAATAAATTCGATTATGAAATAGAAACAGAAGAAACCCAAATAGGAGTGGAAAAATTATTGGGACCCATAATAGAACAAGATAGTTCTGATGGCGAACAGCTTGATAATTTGGTTGAGGTCACTGAAAGTGGATTAGATATTATAGAAAAACCAGATAAATCAGCTATAGATTCGATTACGGAAGCAGAATCAATATCATGCGATAAAACTGATATCCAAGCAATTGAAGTTCAAAAAAGTGAGGTAGAGAGTCAAGAAAACGCAATTGCCCCTCTAAATGTAGATGAAATTAAAACAGTAAAAAATGTTGAACTCGCTGCAGCCAATGGATCGCTAAATATAGCGAATAAAACATTTGATATATTGAGAGATCCAGAGTATGAAGATATCTCAGAAGAAAGTCTTGAGGTATCGGAAATCTTCGATAAGGGTGAACGCCAAAAGCCTGCTGCTGTACAAAAACCATCTATACTAGAACGCTACGAAGCCATACAGGAATCTAACGATGTATTGAAAATACTTGATGTCATTACACAAAAATCTTTAATGAGCTTTAAAAGTGATGCAGACAAGTTTCAGGATAATAAGTATGTTTCTGAAGATAACAAAAACCGACAGACTGGAATTTTCAATAAAGATAGTGTCGTACCTTCGAATGATGATAACAAAGTTGTAGAAGATGTTCATAAAAAAAATGAACACCCGCTGCCAGACACTCTGGAGGATCAAAAATCTAAAACAGTAACATCGGAAATAGAAGATCAGTCCATAGTTAGTCTAAGTGAAATAGAAGGAAAAGAGAAGCAAGAACAAGATGCCTCATCTGAATCCAGTGAAGACCGACATACACCAAAAGGTGTTTTGGAAATTGAGATGGATTCTCCCAGAGACCTTAATGATTCAAGGTTGAATATTGATGGATTGAATGATGATTTGTTACATGACAGTAATGCTGAAAATCAAAGTACGGATTCGAATAAGACATTCCACGCTGTGCCCATTGTTGCAACATCCGAAAAAGATATAGAGGTCATGATAGACAAATTGAAAGGTACCATTCATATTTTCCAGTTATTATAACATTAAATATTATTATATTAAAGGTTTATTTTTCTAAACAGTTACTGCATAGTTAGATAACATTTTCGTTATATTTTGTGCATACTTTTTTTAGCAAATCTCCATATTTAGTGTGTATATAAGCTCAAAATCATTTGATCGTTGCTATTGCTTCTGAATGAACATATAAACGTGTAGTGAATCATTTTTTAAGTATAAATAATACTATATACCTGTTTATTATATAGATCCAGATACACATTCTGATTTTTATATTGGCTGTGTATTCATGTGCAAAGCATTGCCTCGTATAGTCATATATTGTTTATTTTCAGAATAGCAAAGTCGAGATAGTTGTTACTTAAAGGTAATACAACACGAAACTTTGAATAAAATAAACATTGACTTGTTCTCTTTGTACAAATCAGTGTTGCATGAGTGCTTGACCTTTGATTACTCATTTTTATATGCACAAGGAAGGCCTGTATTATTGTGCAACACAACACAATGTTAAATATAGTATATAAGGAACAGACTATCGTATAAATATGTACGAAGTTTACTCGGAATGTCTACTTTTGTCACAGCTGCATACTGTTTTATTAATGCATCAGTACATTTTTTTATCCATATCTGGATGTTTTTTTTCTTCTTTTTAATCGTCAAAGCACCTACTTGAAGTAAACTGTAAACTCATAATGTAAAGATTCGTGTTGCTTTTCCTGGACAATTTATTTTGAAAGCCTAACATAAATTATACGGTTTCTTTATCATTTTCATTTGCATAGCATCCCTAGAACAACCTGGAGTAGAAGTTGCAGATTGGGAAGCAAAACTACTTCGGATTGAACAACTACAGATTGAATTAGAGGTAAACATTTATTTCGATTATTTTATTCTATCTTTTAATGTTAGAAAACCATCCTCTAATGTGTATATTTTAATGTAATAGATTAAGAAATTGGAAGCGGAGGAAGTATCATACTATGTGCGAGAAATACCTAACAAACCACCACCCCCTTACACACCTCCAGGTGGTGGTGCAAGAATATCGACATGTCTTGGTTCACCTTCTCCGCCATCAGCGGTTATTCCTTCGAATATAGAAGAATTAACGGCGTTCACTGAAAAAGCCACGGCCATAATATTCAAAACTAAACAGTCTGGAGAAGATATTTCATGTTTAGAAGCTCCACCTGAGATTTACGAGTTAACCAAAGAGAACGACGAGATCTTGAAGAAAGATAGAAGAATTTACAATACATTCCTCTTTGATTTGTGCAAAGAAACAATCGCTGAAGTTTATCAAGCCGAATACGAGAAGCCAGGCCCAAGTTGGACGAAACCAAGTGTAAAAACGAAGCCTCTAATGAAAGTCCCCAAGACTATAGATGACCTTAACGCTTATGTGAATAAAGAGATAGCAACGTTGTTTGGTTTCAAGACGAAACTGCAACGGGAAAATATGGTTATGCGTTGGAGTAGAAAACGAAGGGATAGGGTTGATGAATTGTTGGCTAGAGAGGCCCAAGCTGAGGAAGCTGAATGGACAAAGTTCCATCATGATGAACTCACGGTAAAGAATGGTCTCACTGTAACTATATTGGATACTCTGTTGATGGAGACTCTGAATATAGTTAAAGTGGTGTATGCAAAGAAAAGGAAAGTAATGGTTTAGTTTTTTCTTTTCCGCTCGTTTTTTTGTTCAAAATTATGATCAATGACTGACATAAAGATACATATGAATTACACAACAATCGTTCTGCGACGGAAGACAGAATATGTCTTTTCTTTTCCTTTTTTTTTTTATTGAAGCTCCGTAAGTTGGCCTGAACTGCCATATTTTTAATGAATTTTGCCAGGTAATTAATTTGTATCTACTTGTGCCCTGTACATCATCCATAGGCTGGTTCCTATTTATTTATTTGATAAGGTGTTTGCCTTTAAATAATAAGAGATATGAATGAACACATCATTATAATATAACTCAAGGTATCTGTAATTTGTAACCGCCAACATGTAGAAGGTGATAATCAAACCCAGTAGGTTCGTCTCGTTAAAGTTAAGTATTATTATCAGAGTAGGCAGCATACAGGTATATTACAATTTATATTCGCATATATTGGTATATAAAATACTAAATGTAAGAAACCCGTTAATATTTACTTATAAAGAGAATTTGTAGCTATTGGTTTAATAACACGGAGCGTTTTGTTCGAATAGTTTTCCAGTATAGTTTTATATAGCTTATAATAACATGTTCCTCCTTTGATGTTTCTTTTTTTTATATTTTATTACGAGCTCGTAGACTTTAAGATTATTTTCGTATCGGAACATATGTAATAAGTAGAAGTAACAGTTCTATGTTAAGTAACTGTTTAATTAAGATGACACGACGTTTCTCGAATAAGTATTTAAGATATTATTCGAACAAAATGCTCCCTGAGTTATTACATGCACACATAACAGTTGCGTTATAGAAGCCGTTGGCTGTGGAACCCATGTTCCTATTATGCCCTGCCGGACTTCGTAAAATTATGCTCAACTATGTATAATAAAATTAACAAAATTTAAACCAAAAGACTGATACTTTGGGGCCATTTCGATCTAAATTGAAAACATTTTAAAGTTGTACGTAATTACATGTAGACAGCAGTTGAACGTTGATTATGAATTGGCGTTGAAAAGCTCCACAAGTTGGGTATTCTCAACAAGGATTGCTTTGCGATTTTAGCCCCTTTTATTACATAAGAATGAATGTACGAAAATGATCAAAAACAAGATACAGTAGAACTTCGTTTATCCGCACCTCGTTTATATGAACAAGTTACTACTGAGCGTCTGTTATACGAACTCGTAGGAGATTAAGGAGAAGCGGTTGCCTAAAAACGGCATAATCAACTTTCGTATGCTAGCTTATATTATTCGGGCTAATAAGAACAGCTGGTAGGGATAGGTAGTGAATCTCTATTATCGAAACTGCTCGGTTATCCGAACTGCCTTGTCCCCCCAACATGTTCGGATAAATGAGGTTCTACTGTATTACTTTTGCATTATCAATTGTAATACGTTAATGAACTGATCAGTTATACATATTTTAGTCTATCTTGATTGGCAGTGTGCCAACTTCGTTTTGTTGCACTTAATTTTGGTTGTAGTTGTGATGTCGATCTAATACTCAATGAATGGAGAACATGACGTGCTTCAATTGTACGAAAATATTGAAGTGATAAAATGAGTATAACATTTGTTTTAATTTTCATGAATTGTCCGTAGTGAAACTTGACGAGTTTAAGTACTTTCACCAATCTATCGCACGTCTGTTAAAGCTATCGTGAACTTTGGTTTTTTAACGTTTGATCTCCAACAACCTTTTGTTTGTCGAGAGATGTACATACAACAATGATAACCAAATTTTATAACGTTAGATTTACTTTATGCAGAAAGTCGTTGATTTGTAAAAACTGTCGCCCCTAATGACTTTATTTGTCTTATGTTTATTATGAAGGAGATGTAACACTATTCTAATTTCCGTGTTATCCGGGTCCCCGTTTTGTTTAATGTCAGCTTGGAAATCTGAGACTGATTGCACCTGTAGTTGTTATACATAAACATTGTTCACGTATGTAGTGTTGAATATGTACTTAACTAAGGTATAATATATTTTATAATAAACTTTTTGAAAAATTTGTTGCGATTTTCTTAATATTATCATTAAATAATGCAACAATTTAAATTAACTATAGAAACGATTAACATGATTTATTTTTTCAGAAGGAGAGTTTAATAATTTAAGTTACAAATATAATTTAGTCGACATTGATTTCCATACGTGTTTAGATAAATATGTTTCCTTCAGGAATGAACAGGGGGTGAGCTTCCTAAATAATTATCACATTATTTATTAATTTGAATAAATTATAAATAATATATTTCTCTTTGCTTTTTATAATTCTTCTTGTAATATTACTTAAGAAAGTTCGATCAGATTTACGTAACTTAGCAAGGCACCGGACGACTATATATACTTATACAACTTTGAATGACTATCATTTACGTCCTGAGGCTTGATTGAGTCCATCAATTATACATTGTATATTAATTTAGAACATTTAGTAGGTATTAAAGTTGATAATAGACAGAAGAAGTACGTCAATATGCTACAGTGATTTTGCATGACCTGTTATAAAAAAATTCTAATTCCTAAATTCAAAATTTCGTTAAAACGATAAAGTGAAAAAAAGGGATCTACATAGATATTCAAGAGTAAGCAGAAATTCTAACCATTATAGCCATATGAGTTTTATGGAATTTATTTTCTATAAAGACGTATAATAGATTGTTTTGTTTTTGTGTGCAATTAACAATAAAAAAGGGAGAAGTATATATGTATATATATTCTACTGAATTAATAATAATTTATATCAATTTATTCTGTATATGCTAAGCGTAAATTTTCACAATGTTCCTTTGCTATATGTATATAGTTAAACGTAAACTTTATTGTGATAACCGAATACATTTAATAATATATTAAATTGTCAAGAACATTAGACAATTTATTTGTCTAATCTTAAACCTGTAATGGCGACACTGTTAGAAACTATCGGAAACAAAAAGTTCGCTTCCGGCTTTTGTTAATATACATTTTCGCACTTAACGTTTGTCAAAATATAGATTCACAATATTTCTCTATACGTCTCTCGATAATGTTTACTAGTTCGATTGGCAAACTTTTTCAATATTGTTATATTGCATACATTTCAACATAAAAATTAGGATATTTGTTTTTCGTATTAACATTCTATTAACAACTTTTTAATAAAATAAAATTGATCCTTTAGCATGCCTGGAATAGACTTTAAAACGCTCAGTGATGATAATATTAAAGAATTTCTAGATTCTTTTGATACTGTACTTACTGATTGTGATGGTAAGTATCACTTAATTAATGCTTTAAAAAAAAAAATAATAGAGTTTATATCATGACTTTATACAATGCTTTACATATTTTAGGTGTACTTTGGATGTATATGAATCCCTTGCGAAATGCAGCGGAGGTTTTAAATACTTTCCAATCCCTTGGGAAAAGCGTCTTTTATATAACAAACAATAGTACAAAGACTAGGGAAGAATTTGTAAAGAAGTGCAAAGTATTAAATTTCAAAGCAACTAAAGATGATATTTTGTGTACAGCAAATTTGTCCGCATGTTATTTACATGATTTAGGTTTTGATAAAAAAGTATATATTGTAGGATCCGAAGGCAAGAATAGTGTCTTTTCTCATATTTATCAGAAATGTTAAATTCTGTGATACATTGATACAGAGCTGTATTAAATATAATAATTGACATTGTAGCTATAGCAAAAGAGTTAAAGGAAGTTGGAATATCATACATTGGTATAGGAGCGGATACTGTTAGCAAGAATGTTCCATATAAAACATTTACCAAGGATCCTGAAGTAGGGGCAGTTATTGTTGGTTTCGATGAGCATTTTAGCTATCCCAAGATGGTAAAGGCAGCTTCTTACTTAAGCGATCCCAATGTACATTTCATTGCTACTAATACAGATGAGAGGTTTCCTCTTGATAAAGATGTTGTTATACCTGGTATATCTAATTTATTTTTTATTTTTCATATATTATTACTTATCCCTAATTTAATGTACAATAATTATATACTTTTTAAATAGGTACTGGAAGTATGGTACGATGTATAGAAAGTTGCGCAGAAAGAAAAGCTGTGGTAATGGGGAAACCTGAACGTTACATAGCAGAAGTATTAAAAAAGAGATTTAAAGTGAACCCTGAGCGTACGCTAATGATTGGAGATAGGCATAATACAGATATATTACTGGGAACTCGCTGCGGCTTTAAAACATTACTGGTATTAACAGGAATTACTACTTTGGATGATGTAAATAAGTGGAAACAGTCAGAATGTGCAAGATTGAAGGAATTCATTCCTGATTACTATATTGAATCACTTGGTGATCTTTTACCTTATTTAGAAAAGTTTCAAAATAAACACGTAATGGCCTAAAGTAATGATGTTGTTTTCTACATAAATGCGCACTGATTTCCCAGTGTGATTAAAATATTCCATAAATTAGCAATGTTTTTGTATTAATTAGGGACGTATATTAATATTTCAATTCACACTGTAACCGAAATCGTATCGGTCGCAGATCTGTATTCATAGCTACAGTACAGCATACGTATATGCCGGTATATGATTTTCGACAATATGCCGATATATGATAAAGGATATAATAATATTTTTCCAAAGTTTATGAAACGTTTGAATGGAAATCAATCTTTCGAGACAAGTTTCCTACGGTCCTATGATATATCAAATGTTGTTTTCGATCAATAATTCGAAAGTCTATCTATAGTAACTAATTGAAATCGAATAGGGCTATCGTATATATGCATATATCGTAACAAATTACGCGATAAAGTAATTTCCTTCCTATCCATTCTAATACACTATAATCACTATAAATTATATCTATTGGTAGTTGTGAATGAAATAGGTACCATTTATATCCCTATATTATATAACGAGCACGCAAGATCACGTCGCAAGTGCATGGTCGTCATCCAGTGATAGACTGCTCTCAAGACTCTCTTTTCAGTTGACACAACGATTAATTGATAAAGAGCGTATTCTTTGAGCATAGTGGAAGTTAGCTTCATTTCAATTTGAAAAGCCGAATACGTCGGTTGTCGCAACATGACAACAAAACATATACTGTCATTGACGAAAAAGGAGTTTCAACATTTCCTACAATCCATTGACGTAATTCTGTCAGATTGCGATGGTGAGTGATTGTTTATTTAATTTTAAATTATTTGCTGTTTATTAGGCCAGCGAAAATAAAAAGCATTTAGCTTATGTACATATTTAGTACATTCGTGTATTTCTATATTGTTGGTATCATAGTTCTTAAATAACTGCAAAGATCTAACTGTCCATCACTTTAATGCCACGTTATCAATGTATTTTAATCTCAGTAAACCTTAGGCGTGCTGTGGAAGGAAACCGAGGTAATAAGGAATTCACCTGAAACTGTCTGTAAGCTCAAAGAATTAGGCAAAATGTTCTTTTACATAACGAATAACAATACTAAAACTAGACCGGAGTTTGTAGAAAAATGTAAGCGCCTTGAGTACAATGCAACAGTGGTGAGTAAAATTTATGTTTTAACCCATTCGTGTCAGGGTCGTTTGGGGTAGCGGGAAAGAAGAAGTTGAAAGTGTATACATTTGTTTTAATTGGTGAAACATCTGTAACGATATTCAGAAGAGAAATTGGACCACGTATAGAGTGTAATAAATTTATTCTGAGACAGACATGTAAAGATCTGAATGATGCAAAGATATATATGCCTCACCAAACGCTGATGTGTAAATTCTTTTTTGTATTTAGCAAACCAATTCTTTCTGATATCCTTTCTTTAATTTTCTTTTAGGATGAAATAGTTTGTACATCGTTTCTCGCTGCAGTGTATCTTAAGGAAAAGAATTTTGATAAAAAAGTATATGTGATTGGTAGCGATGGTATTACCAAGGAACTTGATGCCGAAGGTATCGAACATTGCGGCGTTGGTGTGAGTTTTTTCAGTCAAGAATTGCGTACATGTCTGAGATCTTTCGATGGGAAATTGGATAGGTCATTTTAACTATATGTTATAGCCCGACCCGATGGAAGGTGACGAAGTTGAAATGGTAACAAATTTTAAGCCAGATCCAGATGTGGGTGCAGTCGTAGTTGGATTTGATAAATATTTTAGTTTGCCAAAACTTGTAAAAGCTGCGACTTACTTACAGAACCCAAATGTTCATTTTGTAGGGACAAACTGTGATACAGAGAGACCTTCACCAAATTCTAATTCCTTTCCAGGTTACAAAAATATTTCCATTAACTTTCTTACTAAGCAACTTATATAAATAGCTGTTTAGAAAGTGCTAATGTAAACTGTTGAACAAATTCTTAAGGTACTGGATGCTTCATAAGAACTATAGAAGCGGCATGCAATAGATCTGCAGTAGTGCTTGGGAAACCAGATTCTTTCGTGAGTGAATACATTATAAAGAAGTATGGTTTAAACCCAGAAAGAACCCTCATGATTGGTGACAAGTAAGTAGAATATATGAGGTCAATATTAATATATATATAAGGTATTATAATATACCTTAGAAGTTGAACGTATATTTAAAATTTATTCCATTTCAGTTGTACCACCGACATTCTTCTCGGAAAACGTTGCGGATTTAAAACTCTTCTTGTGTTAACGGGTATTACAACACAAAAGGACGTGGATGCCATGAATTCATCTAATGCAGATCCCAAGAATATGATAGTACCGGATTATTATGCAAATGAGTTAGGAGATGTACTAAAACTGATCATGCCTTGATGATTTAATAAAAGGAATCCAATTTAGCACAATTCATTAACACGTTGACTAGGGTATCGATATGTATGTCGAAAGTAAACATTGATGGCCTTTGCTATTTCTACGGTCCCGCAGTCAACGAGTTAATGTTTGAATTCGTATACAGCGCAAGCAAATGTGACACGTACAATTACATCCGTTACATTTTTATATTGAGTATTTAGTTTCATTACGGATACTTATATATTTAATATATTTGTTTATTCTAATTATCTTTGCATCAACTTGCATAGGTTTAATCGTTCATGTCTTCCACAAATGCCTTTGTTTAATTTTAACTGATAAATGATTTTCTATATGAGAACCGTTTAATTGTAAGAAATTAAAAGACACAAAGAAAAATTTATAGTGTCACAATACTGCATGTAGTAAGTATTATACTATGTATCCCAATGTTGATTGTGTGTTAGATAACTTAGTGTCTTGAATGTGTTATATTGGACGTTATTGATTAGTTGTCTTATAATACCAAGGTGATAGTACAAATATTATGAACGTATTGTTCCATACGAATTATTTGGGTTTAGTTTTCTATTGTTGTAATCCTTTATTTTTATAAATGCAAAAAACTGAAAATGTACCAAAGAATAAAGCTATATAGTAGATCTATGTGTATGATTAGCAACGCAATTATGAATTAATTCATAATTGTACGGCTATAAGTATTTTTGTAGCGTTACGAGAATTGTGTGACTGGTGCATACAATGAATATTTTTATGAGAATTATAATGCAAAAATGTATCTTCAATTTGTTCTTCCAATATATTATTTGTCAATCCATGTATGTGATAACAGTAAAATAATAAATGTAGAAAATACACAGTGTTTATCCTATTCATCCTTTAGCATTTGTAATTGAATTTGTAACTTAGAGTATGATAAAGTTTGAGAGATAATGAAAGACTGTTTAGCTTAAAGATTTTAAAAAGCAATTACTTTTACAAAATATTATATTCAATTTATAAGCTCTAGTTTATTAAAAACTACATTTTTGGAAACATGTAAATTTAGATCTAGATGCTTCTGAAGTTAAAACGTTATGAAGGTATTGCGGTACGAGGGAGGTAGAGAAATTTCTTAATAAATATTTTATAGAAACCTATTGCGGTGTTAGCGTGAATTGGGATCTGAATGTTATCGGATCCTGATCGATTATAAATATGGAAGCAGAATTTTAACGTCAAATGAATATGCAACGATAATGCTTGAATGCTTCAATTATACAGGGTGTCCCGTCTAACGCGACGCACGATTTTTCACCCACCTGCAGCCGTCTGAAAAAAAAGTTTAGAACAAAAGTTGAAGGGTGTAGAGTGTACAATAAATTTCAGTAAACAAAATTTGGTCACCTTGGGATAGGTTTGGGTTAGGTTTAACCCAACACAAATAGGAACACATATTTATTTTTTTACCATATTGTAGATGATATCGACGTGAATTGAAAACACATATCAAATAATATTTTTACTAACATAATATTACTCGATTTACGGTAGTGGAAATGTGAAATATTTAGCTTTCGGTTGTATTTGACTTCAAGACAGTGTAAACATTATTTGACACAGTAGAGATTACTGTTAGTTAAAGTATCATTTAATATGTGTCTTGAATTCGTCTCAATGTCCTCTATAAGATGGTAAAAAAATAGATATGTGTTTCTATTCGTTTTACCCAAGGTGACGATGATTTCGCCATAAAAATAAACTGCCTTCCAAATTTTGTTTACTGAAATTTATTGTACACTCTACACCCTGCAACTTTTGTTTTGAACAAAACTTTTGTATTGTACGTATGTTACAATAAATAACAACGGTCAGCTTTTGGAATGGATTTTTATTGTCGCACCTAATACGCAGTTATCATTGAATTTTTCTATCATTTCATTCGCTAAACGTTCTTCTAAGGTGTTAAAACTTATTCCGTACATTTCATCAACGATATTTCTACATTCAATTAAACTTGCGCGTATTTTATTTTTTTGATTGAATTTAACACAATTTGTATTCAATTGGAGTTTAAAATAATTTTTCTAAAGCGACCTCAAACGTTCAATATTTATCGATGAGTAGCAAGAAGGTAATGTCATTTTCACAGCAGTTTGCTGATAAAGCAACTATCTCTAGATAGTGATTCCACTTTGGTTTTGCATTTATTATTATTTTCGTCCTTATACAGTGAATCGTCGATATAAGCGAAAGCCTCGGGTCTGAATGTTCGCTTATATCGAGTAGTTCCTACATTATTTAAAATTTTCCGACAGCGTCGCACGAAGAAAAGAACAGCGAGTAAAGATAAAGGACGGAGCAGCCAAGCCAAACAAAACCCAGCGTATCGGTGAAATAACACTAATGCAAAGATGAAACTTTCACATAGCATAGCTGCCATTTTTCTAATTTAAATGACACCAAACACAATATAATTTGGACTATATTTAGTGTCTTAATTAACGGTAATAATTTCGACCGCAGAAAAGGATAGCTAGTGAAAAGAAAAGAGAGTCTGCGATCGTGGCAATCGGTAAAGATCAAAGGTCTAGTACACGGTTTAACATACCAACTTATTACCGTTAATTAAGGCAGTAAATATAGTCCAAATTATATCGTGTTTGGTGTCATTTTAATCAGATAAATGTCAGCTATGCTATGTAAAAGTTTCATAAGAAAAGGATGAGAAATAGCAAAGTTTCATCGTTCAATTAGTATTAGCTCACCGATATACCCGACCCCGGATCGCGTTACACTGTTCGCCTCAGTGGTGGGGATAAATTCTTCGCTTAACATAAATCGTTAACATAAATATTGAACACTTACGGGCCGCTCTGTTTGTTCAATTTTGTCTAAACATTCACGTCTCGTTAATAAGTAAAATCTATTTTTTCAAAACGCATAAATGCTTTCGTTTAATCCTTTGAAAGAGATCGAACGTCCAAGATATCGCAAGATTCATTTTTGTCCAGAGAAACTTTAAGAAATTCACTTATTTTTATCTCCTTTGTCTCCTTTATTTATTTAAGAGTATTGTATATTCTCTCTATTTCTTGATTTCTTTTCTTTTTATTCATACCAATGAAAACGATCGAACGTTGACGTTCGCATTCGAAAACGGTATACAAAATTAAGTACTCGTTTAAAAAAAATAGTAGACTAACTTGCACACCGTGCGTTTTCAAGAAAAGTTAGTCCTACGCATTGTTATGAACACGCTATCGGCCAAATGTATGAAACCACCGCCTCGATTAGCATTCGTGAGTATTAGATAAAGGTCGAACTTGCAATAGTCAGTCGTTATCTGCATTAGAACTGATTAGTGCAATTTAGTACTATATCGACTAGTATGTTCTGTTATGGCTGTATAATCATCAATGCATCCTTAATTATCCGTTTGTTGGTCTAATTGCCTGTTCCTAGAACGAGCGAAGTAATTTCTGTGGCACAGTAATAGAGTGGCATTTCCAAGGATATTTTATTAATACTTACTCGTTAGTATTAATTTGGAATCTAACGTGTGCACAAAGGTTTAACGCATAGAAGATTTTCTATCATGCTTGTATAATTTTGTTCTGCTAACAATATTTAATAATTAATATAACATTTCGTAAAGTTTTAAAACAAAATCCGTAGGTTTCAATTTGAAATTCTTCATTTTTTTGCTCAATTCATCTTCCAAGCGTTAACCTGCAAGAAAGCATAAAACTTGAATTAACAATGCAAACTTTAAATGCCTGCATTGCCTTTCACTTTTGAAGATTATTATAAAACTATATTTCAGTTTCATTAAAATGGCCTCGCCTACTATCATCCATAAGTTTAACCGCGTGCACGAAAATTTCGAATAGAACGCAGTGTGAAAATAACTGTTGTGATTAATTAGAATTATGTGAATACATTTTCTATCTTGCGAATACGAATTTAATATGGAATACCACAAAATAAGGCTAACAAATACATATTTAAAATCTCCCCAATAGATGTATTGCCACAATCGTAGTTAACAAGTATGCACTCCCGTTATATTGATTGATTTTATTGTAACGAAAATGTATTGTATAGACGTTATATGATTTACTGAAGGCATATACATCTTCTACTATGAAAATTATTGTCGAGAATTCCTAATATTTTTTACTAAAATGATTGTTCCTTTATGCAACGCATTTTATGCAATAACAGATAAAAACATTAGCAACTCATCACTTTTATGCTTTATTAATTTCAGCTTTAAATGGCAGTGGGTAAATGACTCTATACGTTTCGAGCTTCTAACGTTAGAACGAAGGTCTACATAAGACGATCCGATAACGTTAACTTCGATATCTTTGTAACTAAAGAAGGGCCTAAAGAAAATGACAGATATCCCGGAAAATGGAATTCGACGATAAGAATAATCGTGTCGCGATCATCCCCACAAATAATAGCACGCAGACAATTGCGCGTTGAAAAATATTACCTCCACTTTGATGAGTGCACGATTCGTGCGCTCCCGCTTCCTGCTTAATGCGATCAAACATACGGACGGTACATCATTCTCGCTCAATCACTCTCTAACAGCTCCGCTGTCCTTGCTAGTCCCGTTTCCAGCACGGAGAAATAATTCTTGTTACGTGTGTGATCACTTAATGTACTATCGCAGATTGGTCGACGGACATCTTCCCGACGAGTTACCTCGTGGAGAACATTCGTGCACGTGTTTTCCTCCTCGTGTCCCTCCTCGTGTCCCTCCTCGTGACATGTCTCACGTGCCGTTCGAGTTTGCGTTGTAGTAATTTATACGCTCGCTCCTCGACAGATAGGCGTACCAGTAGAATACGTTGATCGCCAGGAAGAACACGGGGAATACGATACGGCTTGCACGATCGATCTTCGACACGGAATTGTATCTAGGTGTCCTTCTGCGACGTCTTCGACCGGATCCTTTTCTGCCCGGTGACGTCTGTCGAGGTGGAGGAGGGCTACACGCCACGCAGGACATTTGCCAGTGACCGACTGCGGGATCTCTGCTGGGCTCTGGAATCGCTGACAAGGGGATAACTTCGATCATACCGTCCTCGTTCATGGTGAAATTACGACTGGGGTGTCCCCTCGCTGCTAGGTGTCCCGGAGTCTTCTTATGCGATTGGGATACCTGAAATAATAGGTCACCTTGTTATGAAGCAGAGACCGTAACGATAGCGACGCGGCTGTAAAGTATACATACCGGCGCGCAGTGTTCGAAATGGCATATTTAGGTGGACAAAATTCGGAAAATTCATTTTCGAAGAAAATTAAAACATTAAACCCACAGTGTGGACGGTTTTCCACGGGTTTGCCGCGTTCGAGCCCAGGCACAGTACGGCATTTAAATGGGCGTTCGGGACAAAATTCCAAAAATACATATAATGTATAAATAATGAACATTTTTATAGTGGAAAAGATCAAACTAGTTGTATGACATATCATTATCATAACAATAACAGCAATTGTATTCCTTACCTACCGATAAGTGATTATTTTGGATAAAAAGTTTAAAAATCAATCATGATTTCTTCGACTGTGCCAAGTACCGAACACAATAAGCCGCTTTATCCGCGCACGTTTCTTTATTTTCGCGAGCGGACCTTTCCTGAGTTTTCCAGGATGGTTTTGGAAAAAAGCGCATCGGGGACACGAATGACTCGTGTTTTCTTCAGTCAGCGTATTTTTTAAGAAATTTAAATTACGATAACTTTTCACCAAAAATTTGATCATATTTAAGTTTTCACGCCAGTATATTTTGGGGACAAATTTCCGTTTTGTAGGTGTAAAATGGATTTTTGTGTAGAATTCAGTTTAAAGAGATATATTAAAACGATCCATTCATACAATATACCCATGTCGATCTGCAATAGTGACGAGTTACTACATTTACTTTACAGTACCTACACATCGTTTATTGTTACACAAAAATTGAAAAATACACGTACTCCCTCCTTTTACATGCAAAGTGCAGTGTCAGGGGTCAAATACTACACGTTGTTTCTTTATATGCAACATATTTCCACATTAAAAAATACCATTCGCCATATCGTTTTTTGCTACTATAAGAAGTATGATACATGCACATGTGCCCATTCAAAGAAGAATCAACAATTATTACTTCCTTTGACATTTATTTAAGTGCAAAAGAGTTTGTTGAATATATACTTATCATTTGCAATGCTATATTCCCTTCAACAAAAGATACAATAAATAGAATATATGTACAATGACCCCATTGAAATTCAGAATGCAAATGGAAAGATGAATCTATCTTTGACCTGACGCCACAACGAAAAACGAAGTAACAATATCGTACCGAAAATTTTGCAATATCACGATTACGTAATACGGGGAATGCTTCTAAATTCTAGATCATCTCCTTTTAATGCTTGCTATGAAATTTTCTCTCATGCATGTATGCAATATCGGATTGAACACAAGAAGGTACACGGTGCATATGATAGATTGTTATGCTGGCAGGTCAGCGATTTCAATTTTTACCGGGCACACAAATCGGATTTACCGGGGGATTCGTGTGGAACGTTGCCAAAATATTAACTTTCGTCCGATTTCCTATGATATAAAAAATGTCGAGCATTTTTTTGTTTATATTTGAAAGTTACGAATAAGAATTATTGTTACTGTTGTGGGAGTGTAAAACGAATGAATGGCATTGCTTGCAAACTGAATGCAAACTAGCATTGCTAAATGCTAGTTATTTTTCTTATATGTAGCTAATAATTCGCCATTCTTTTTCAGCTATTCAAGTAATTATCTACTCGCTTCTATTTTCACTGAAGGAGTAAAATACAATATAAAGAGGTACACAACAATTACCGTTTCTTTTTTCGATGATCTCGTATCCACTTCCTCGTCACCGGAACTCTCGCTTTCACTTAAATCAGAGCTGAAATAACACTCGCCGGAACCGTATTTGGTAAAATAGTGGACCACCGCGAATTGTATGATAGTAGCGAAAATGAAAGCAAACGAGAGGAAAACGAAGAAATCCAGGGCAGTAGGGTAAGGAACTTTTGGCAGATCGGTTCGTGCCTCCAATCCCAAAAACGTCATCGTTAGCACTGTAGTTATGCCTGAAACAAAAACAGGAGAACCAGCGTTCTATATAAATAATTATACGCAAAGAGGCACGATTAGCAAATTTCACATATAGCCGAGTGATTAATTAAATATCGAGATTTGTTCTTTTCGTATAATTTTTCACACTTCAGGGTTTCGATGGATTGGTTGCGATTGTGAATTATTATGAGACGTAGTTTTCGTTGGTGTGTTATTATCGCGGTACGTTATTTGTATTTTGTACTAAGTTACGTTTTATAAATAGACTGAGAAATGAATTATCGGAATTTTCAGTATTTTACTGAAAGAAGTAAAATTAAGTATAAATAAATTTTGTTTTTATTCTAAAATTTGATTTTCTCGCTTCTGTTATGTTACATCTTATATGGCACCATCGATTTCTTTGCTTACCCAATGATACACGATCTGCAGTGGCTTCGCGATTCAACCAAAAGGAGACCCAAGACAGGACAACTAGTAAAACACAGGGCCCGTATACTTGTATGAGAAAATTGCCCATATGCCTTTGCAGATGAAAATATACCAGCAGCATTGAGTAATCGGCTAGAACAAAATAAAATTTTCAATGTATCGAACATTTATATTGTTTTCTTACAGTTTAATCTAATTATGTAAAACTTAATCTTTTATAAACAAATCTTCTTACGTTTCGAAACAACCGCGGAATACACATCACTAATAATAATATATATATATATGTAAGAAAACCCGAGGCTTTGGAGCGCCTCGCTTACTGATCTGGCAAATGTCACTACGAGGCCGATAGGCGAGCGGGACCCGTAAACATTTGGGGGTCGTAAAACGGCCCCTCGAAGGGACTGCATCGTGGGACCGCGGACGCGCCTTCTCGGCGGGGAATAGACAACGTCGAGGGACACTCTTTAGGAAACGGTCGAATAGAGCAGATCGATTGTAACCTAACCATTGTATTAATACATAAATAGTTATACTTGTTATCGTAGACGAATTGTGCGATTTCTTCATTTATTCGTCTTACATATATATGTTAGATTTATTTTATAACTTTGAACTACCGGGGTTAAAAAGGCGACCGTAAAGCTCCAAGGTTCTGGGGTAAGTGCTATGGGGTTCATCACAGTCCTCTTACCAGAAGGCATTGCCTTCCCCACTCCGTGGCCAGATCCTAGAGGAACAGAGTCCCTATTCAGTAACAATACGGCGTCGGGCCGCTTGTCCATTCTGATCATTCTCTCTCCTTTTTTAAACAGTACACCCTTCGACACTCGATAACTGAAAGACCCAATGTAGTCAATAGCTATCGCCCGCCAACAGGATGTTTGGACCCATTCATACAATCTCTAGACCTGCCATAAATTAGTCAATCCTAGGACATCCGATAGCTGAGTGGCGACGAGCCACCAGCCATCGTCTGCCGCCCAGATTGCATATCCTCACAACAACCTCACCGAACGCCCGTAACCTAAGACCCTAATATAAATTATACCCTAAATGAATAGTATTCCGTCAACCAGCCATATTCCTTTCTTTAAAAATAATCTGACGCTAACATATATATATATATATTATTATTAGTGATGTGTATTCCGCGGTTGTTTCGAAACGTGAGAAGATTTGTTTATAAAAGATTAAGTTTTACATAATTAGATTATATATATATCAATTTCCAAATATTTCTGTAAATTCTATTGAAAAAAGTAAATGGAAATGAAAAAAATGTTAATATACGAGCACTCAACTGCAGAATTACTTGCTTAATGTTCTTAAAATTCGTTTCTGTTATAGCTGTTATGCTCGGTACGAATTTCAGTATTCTATTCAATTTTCTATTTGATATTTATTTCGCTCCTATCCCGATTTTCATCCGAGAGTTACTCTGGTTCCAGGTCAAACTCCGATCCGAGCATCGAAATCAAATGTTTCCGCGATTATTAGTTGGCCCGCAGTTTTACCGCACAAAACGAATCAGCGTTCATCCGACGCAACACTTCATCGTTTTTGTTTGCACGCATTTCTCGTTCGGCACCGTTTACAGAATATCCAGAGTAACGTTATCGACCATCACCCCGTTCACAATCTCGCGTGTTCGCCGCATACCATTTCCGCTTCCTGCGACGCTGTATTTCGATTTGCCGAATGCAAACAGAAACGATGATATTGCGAATGTTGCGCCGTGTCCGCGGGTCCTTAAAAATTCCAACAGCCATTGGAGTCAGCCTCGAACGCGACACTTGTTTGCCGAGCATTAATCAATGCTAATCCCATTAAAAGTCGAAGTCCTTGGAGCTCGACGTCTCCAACCCCCGCCCACGCTTTCGTCGTTGTCGGCCGATGGAAATGCAAGAGGGACGAGTTTTCTGCAAGAGGATGCTGCAATTAGTCGTCGTTTCTCTGGCTGCCAACTTTCAATGTGGAAGGCTCCGTGGAAGGCTCTCCTTTTTCTCTCTATTTCTTCCCCGTCGTCGATTCTTCTTGTTTAAGCCGTCGTTTTCTCGCATCACTTCCTGCTGCTTTCGATCTGGTTTATTCACACCGTCGATATTCGTAGGAAATTCACGAACGTGGCACGATCAAAGTTTTCAATCGAGTTTCTCCGCAGTCGTTAAGAGGCCATTCGTTTCTCTCGTTTCTCTAATTCGAACGTACCCTGGTCACCGACACTCTACGCGTTCCACTTCAACGGGCGTCTTATCGCCCGTCACTTTTTTCTTGTTCCACTCGGCTCTCCTCGTTCGCGGTTCGATTCTGGTTAGCGTTCTGCATCGCGGATTAAATATTCTGCATGGATCCAATGTTTTTGCTGGTTTTTTAAATTTCATTTCGATATCCCGAATGTCTGTCTGAATATTGATACATGTAGGTCGATGATATACAGGGTATATCAGTTGAAGTGGTTCAGGATTTTTTTTCATTTAATTATTTAATGATTTTCACTGTTTTATTTGATTTTAACAATTCTTTTCTTAATGCCGCATGTTCTTCTGGTGGAAGGGGCCGAGGGCCTTTATACCTTCGGGTAGCATCAACGCAACGCAATGGTTTTAACTTTAATAAGTTCCGTACCATGTGGGTCGTATGCGCCCCACCGTCTCAAGACCAACGTTTTTGTTTATGACATACATGCATTGTAATATTCATTAGATTGCAAAAATCATTATTATCAAGGAAAAGGTATAACGTTTAACATGCAGCACAGAAACGGTGCTATTTTTGTTTTAACAAATTATCGTTAAAGTTGTTGGTTTTATGTTTTATATAAATCCCAGTTAAACAAAAATTATCTCTTATAGTTCTGAGAATATATTGGGGTATAGAATTCCAATGCTTATACAAAAGTGTTTATATTAAGAAGGACCGATAGGGTCCGAATGCTCCATGCTTCTCTTCTATATTTATTCGTTAGAGTTTCTCCTTTGAATAAGGACGTGCCTTCTTTTACTATATAAAATAAAGTACTTTTGTTAAACTGAACTGTATATTATATATTATCACACTTCCTCATAATCTAGTTTTTCCAATAAAAGTTACCGAAAATCGGTCTGGCAGGGAACGTGTTAAGAAACTGGACGGAAGAATGGAATATGCTCTAAATAATGGGACAACAATCAATGAACCAATGCCCAACTTGTATTTCTTATGTTCGGCCCGAAATCTATACCACAAGTCTGACTCGATATTGTAAGAAAACCCGAGGCTTTGGAGCGCCTCGCTTACTGATCTGGCAAATGTCACTACAAGGCCGATAGGCGAGCGGGACCCGTAAACATTTGGGGGTCGTAAAACGGACCCTCGAAGGGACTGCATCGTGGGACCGCGGACGCGCCTTCTCGGCGGGCAATATACAACGTCGAGGCACTCTTTGGGAAACGGTCGAATAGAGCAGATCGATTGTAACCTAACCATTGTATTAATACATAAATAGTTATACTTGTTATCGTAGACGAATTGTGCGATTTCTTCATTTATTCGCCTTACAATATCATAAGGCAAGGGGTTAATTCATTCCAATTTGGCAGATCACAATTCCCTTTGCAATTGTTATTTTACCATCTCCCCTTCCGCGCAATTCGACAACGGATATTAGATTCCTGCTATACTGGGCTGAGAGGGAGGGGGGCTATTGAAAAACTAGATTATGAGGAAGTGTGATAATATATAATATACAGTTCAGTTTAACTAAAGTACTTTATTTTATATAGTAAAAGAAGGCACGTCCTTATTCAAAGGAGAAACTCTAACGAATGAATATAGAAGAGAAGCATGGAGCATTCGGACCCGATCGGTCCTTCTTAGTATAAACACTTTTGTATAAGCATTGGAATTCTATACCCCAATATATTCTCAGAACTATAAGAGATAATTTTTGTTTAACTGGGTTTTATATAGAACATAAAACCAACAGGTGCAGCCAACGAATATTCTATCATATTTACAGGACAAGAAGTGGAATCGGATTGAAGACTTATGAGTATGAAAATGATTGATTAATCTTGTATTTAGTTTCTATGAAAAGTTAGCTTCTTGTGCAAACAATTCCATCGGAGTCGATTATTATTTGATTAACCGGTTTTACTAGATTTATTATGCAGCGAAGCTAAAAAACAAAACCAACGACCCAGTTCGGTACACTCGCATGCACAAAAAGGAAGCGTAGCGTGGAGGAAACGAGTTCAGATGTAACACTCTCCTACAGAAGTAAATACTTTGTTGCTTCGGAAAATTGTTGTTTCGAGATAAATAATAGATTTTAAGTAACGATTTCCGTAATCGTATCGACTCACCATGCGACGGCGTCGGCGATGCAGAATAATTCACAGTAGGATTGGCAACTAAATCGAATTGAGATAATTTCATGTCCTCAGCGATTGCTACTTGTCGCGCGCTGTTCCATTTGTAGATCACGTCTCTCTTCGTGTAACCAACTGCAATCAAGAAAATATTTCTTGCTACGGTATCGCGTAGGTGTAGTAAAAAGGATTTGAATTTGTTCGTCGCCGAAGTGTTGCTTCTCTACTTCGACGAACAGGGATCTCGAGGGATCGGTATGTTATCTGTTACGGGTCTTAAACCTTTCCCTTTCTCCTGTAACACGATCTTGCAAGAGAACAATTACGTGAACGTTGCTGTGCCATGCGATCACTGTATTTTTTTTTATATACAAGCCTCCCGTTATCTATTATCGTACACCCTTCGAATCTTTTGTCATGTAGTCATGTAGGATAAAATGATAATTTCTGATATTTCTGATACGAAGAAGGAAGATTAAAATTCATAATTTTGCCACGCATCGAAAGGGGCATAGAATTGTTTCGTCGAACCTAAAACGAACGAGGGAATATATTTCTCTAGATGTTTAAAAATATTCTCACTAATTAAGAGTCTTTTCAAGTCGCAAACGTACAGCTGCCAAATTGTAGTGGACACCTCTGCGTATCCATTGGGAAATTTTCAAGGTTCATTGGACAGCCCGCCTTTATCGTAAGCCTGAAATGAAATACCTGTATCATTAAGATGATCGTCGAATTATAATTAATACCAAATATATGAAAGTAGTGCGTGCAAGAATAAAATTGTATGAAAGAAATATCTTGTAACTGGTAAGGGATTAATATTTGTTCTTTATAAGTATTCTTTAACTGACCACTTTAATTAACAATTATTGTACGAATATTTGCTCGCTCACACATATCGTTCATTCCGTTTCACTTCGCGTAGAATCATGGTTTGCCGAGCACAGCTCATACATATAATTCATACGCAGACCCAAATTGGAGTCGTGTTATTGGAAAATTTGATTTAGCATCGCCAGAGTGCGTATTTTCGAATGCATCGGACGATGATGAACGAGGCTGGCTTAGCTATTGTTCTTTTACCGCGATGGATAGGTCCGACAACTATGAATTTTAGCGAGATACACAGTAATATCTGGAACAATTTTCCCTTCTGTGTACTGGCATTTGCAAGCATTGAATGGATAGCAACTCATATTGAAATGATATTCATTTATGCAGATTGAAAACCAGTTATGCCTTTTATTTTGCGTCACTGTAAAATATTATCAATTTTAATTTCGACATTACTTTGATAACAATACTAATTGTCAGCCTAATTCCTGGTAAAATAAAATATTCAAAATTGCGTATACTCTAAACTCTAAACAATTATATCAATGTAAATGCCCTTTTCGTTATTTCTACTTTCTGCTATGTATTATAAGAACAAAATTTAATAATATTCACCAATAGTTCCCGGATTTATGTTTTCAGTTTTCCAGATCTTATTCCTCTTGTGCCACGAATAATTAATAATTCCGAAAAATGCATCTCGATAAGATGTAATCAATCCTGAAACGCCATTTCCCCCCATTTAAATATAACAAATGAATACTGAACTAAAATGAACATTTCCAGCGCCTTCGATCTAATGATAAAAGTTCGCATACATGCCTACGGGCCAGATATGGAGAATACATACATAGTTCGGAACTCAGCTCGAGCTTGACCGAGTTATCGTTGCAGGGAATGATGAGTAAGTTAGTCTACAACATACGAGACGATCCGCAACTAATCGGATCCATCATCTCTGGCATTCTTGATCAATCAATTTGGAACATGGCGGACCCATATTTACCAACAGCAATATCACGATTTGCATTAGTTTCGAACATACGCTGAGATTGTTGTTTAAACTCAAGTAAACGCCAAGAGTGGTAAATAGTAATCGAAAGCGGCGAGTACCACAATATTGTATAGAATTGTTCATTTACAAATACTAATTTAATCGTAACGTCGCGTGTCTTCTCGTTAGGAAAATTGAATTGCCCAACAAAATTGCAAAACGAACTTCTCAGTGGATCCTGGATACTGGTTACAAACGTATCTAGCTAGATACAGAAGACGGATTAAACGACGCGTCGTTTATAGCAGCGAACTTTTGCCTTACTTGGCAGACTGGCGGAAACCGGAAACGTTTCCCAAGTTGAAAGGGGCTCGTTTCAACATCAAACGTAACGCGACAGACTTGTTCAGTAAGGCGTGAACAGTAGATGAACATCATTCGTCCCTTTTATCGCAAACTTTTCACTAGAGATGTGTTTCTCGAAACGCCGAAAGCGCGAAACCTCGAAACCCCCCGGAGGTCGAGAAAGTTTCGAGTTTCGAGTATTCGAAACTTTACACCTTTTTCGTGATTCGAAACTTTCGAAACTCAAATAAGAAAATGTATCAACAATATAAAGGTGCACCGAGAATGTTCGTTTTGTGTGTATCCCAAGTTGTTGTTCTTTAAAGTATAAATAGATTGACGATCGTGAAAGATGTACAGTTGAGTTCAAAAATGTTGATTCAGTTTTTAAAACAAAATATTCCTCTTGAAAATTAAGATCAGCGCTTCAAATTTCGAGTGCTCCGAGTTTCGAAAGTTTCGAGAGTTCGGAACCTTACAAAGTTTCGGATTCGAATTTCGAAAATTTAAAAACTAGTTTCGAACCATTTTACATAATTTTTGCTCTATACACTTGAATCGTGCACTGCTGTTCCTATGATACAGATATTTCGAACCGTTTGTACATCTTCGTTGCTCTTTGATTGTATTTGATACGTTGACAAATATGCTATCACGTGAACTGAGGAGAGAATGAAATCAAATAAAAGCGTTACATTTAACATGGACTTATGCCTCAGTAATAATTGTCGTTCCTTTGTATCGGCTGTAAGGCTGTACGTAACGCGGTGAAAATAATTCTTCGTCAGATCGAATGGATTTCACTTCACTGTGGATAGAGTAGCTTTCCAGATTTGAATGGCGTTTGATTCGCACCGCAACACATCCGGGAATATTCGTTTACACGTTGGAAAGTCGAGGGATCAAGGTGAAAAAATAACGGGGACAGTGTTACTCGAATTGGCAATTGTGATATATATACATATGGAGGATAAATGTACACGCCTTTCTCACGTTTCCACTAAATTTTTAGCGTCCACATGACCAACACATATGTACAGAACGTATATATGAATATTTACATTGTAGTATATGCGCCTGTGTGTGTATGCGTGTGTGTGTGAGTCTAGCCGAAACCTCGATGTTATATGGCCCGTTGATGCAGCCATCGTCGTGGCTGCGTAGCGATGCACTTTTGTTTGTGGGGAGAGCACTGTCGCTCTACGGCAGTGCCCCGGCCAGCAGTTCAGCTACAGACTTTGTATTCTAAAGGTCTGATAAAGAAAACTATAGCTTACAACATTTTAAATAATTTGATCTGCTTCATACATTTTTATTCCAACCACGTTTAAACTCTTCTTAGTTCGGTTTGCTTAAGATCTCCCACAAGGCTACATATACATATTTAAACTGTGCTGAACCTTTTCTCGATGATTTACTTTGACTTCGCCCCCTTTCTGCGAAAGTGTCTGCGCGAGTCAGCAGAATTTGATTTTCAAGTGGACGTCTAGGAAACTTTTCGCGTAAATTGCGTGGGTGCTAAATTGAAATTTATTCAGATTGATTTTTAATCAATTTCACTAACTACATTCTTTACTCATTTTTTCTGTTAATTGTCATATTCAGTACTTCAATAGGCAAAGCAAATCTTTTCTAATTGTCTAATTTGCAATTTATCTGAAAAATGTGTTACGTAGGAAGTATTATTCCATTTCTTCCTTCTATGATGCCCTTATTTGGAAATCGAGGGTGCATGCAGTCGAGTCTGCCCCTTCCGCGACGTCGCGATGACGTGACCCTTTGGGGGAATCTTTCCGGACTCCCTTGGAATTTTCCGTGCCCCCACCAGCTTTTTGGTCCGGATTTCGAGTATAAAAAGGGCACGAATTCTGCTCTCAGCGGCTCAGTATTAATCTAGCTTCGAGTACGTTCCGTATCGAGAATTTTGATATTGTTGCTCAGCGAGATCGGGTTCCGAGTCCCCTTCGAGCAAACATTACTAAATTCTTACACGGGGCTCAGTATTAATCTAGCTTCGAGTACGTTCCGTATCGACTACTTTGATATTGTTGCTCAGCGAGATCGGGTTCCGAGTCCCCTTCGAGCAATTCTTACACGTTTCATTTCTTAAAGACGTTATACTTATTTTACGGTATATCGTCAGGCCTTTGTTGGGCAATATACATTTCCAATCCGTACAGATTGAGAAATGTGGATTTTGTAGTTTATAATCAAACTGTAGAATAACCAAAGAGTAGGAAATATACGTTTAATAATATCGTACGCATTTTCTCATTGAATCACCTCTGACAATCATTAGCAGTAACGTCCCACCAAACAGATACACCTTAACCGCTCGAGGCGTATCGCTATAAGTTACGAGTCTATTTTTACTAACAATCCTGTGGCTCCCGGTGATGAAATAGGCACTGGTTTGTCCACGATTACCATCCTGTGGCTCCCAGTGATGAAATAGGCACTGGTTTGTCCACGAAAACCTTCCTGTGGCTCCCGGCGATGAAATAGGCGTTGGTTTGTCCACGAAAAATTACCATCCTGTGGCTCCCGGCGATGAAATAGGCGTTGGTTTGTCCACGATTACCTTTACCTTCCTGTGACACCCGGTGATGAAACAGGCACCGGCAAGTTCACGCACTTCCTATCTACGCGGCTTCCAGTGACGAAATACGCACTGGCTATCCGTAACTAACAAACTCTTAAACAACCGATCCTCGGCTCGCGCAGCTGTGCCCCTTAGCCCTCGGCTCGTAACAAATGAAATGAAATATGCAAAACTACCAAAATTGATTTTTAAATCTCATGTTATGCATATATTTGGCAAGCTACGGTAATTTGTCAGCATTGTAAATATTTCATGTGGAACGAAATAAAAAGTCGTGGAAATTAGAATGCTGGCTGAATTCCAAATGAGTACGCCACAAATTGAAATAAACCGCAGGTTTGAACGTGTATTGGGAATACTTGCAAATTGCTTTCGGATGTAATACTTTCTAATGGCCTTATAGACGATTTGAATATTTGTGTTCATTAGACGAATCATTTCATTCGTAATTATTATATGTATATTAGTTTGCTGTATCCATTACTATTTCATAATGTAAATGACTATTCAAAATAAATAAAAATAATCGAGTAAAATCCATTAACATAGTGTTAGAATATTCGAGGTACAGGAACGGCCGAGGCGGGCCATGTGCATTTCGTCGATGCACGCTGTCTTTGTCTAGCGTAGCTTTCTTTCGGGGCGAACCCTAAAATGGTTAAAAAGGGCCATGGTGACGTAGGCCTCCTCACGACCGACGCTTTTGCCAAAGGAAGGCATTCTTGTATAGACTACGGTCGAGAGAGCACAGTATTAATAAACGCAATACCTTGTTAATATATACACGCCTACGCAATTATTCTAATACCTAATCGAGACTTCGATTCAAGTATCAGTATACATTCTCTTACAAAATCAGAAGTGGGATTACCAATTGTTTAGTGCACATTGTGACGATATACATATATACTCGCGTACTACGTGCATAAACAATTATTGAGTGCCGTGTAGAGACAATTGAGTAATTGTTGTCGAACTACAGACTGTGCAGTTGGTGTTGAGTTTAGTTTATGGAAACTGTGTGAATAATTAGTAATAGCGACTTACTAATTGTGTAAACAATCACTTTTGTGCGATATTTTGAACAATACGAGTCGTGATTCGATCAGCCGTGAGGTTCAGCCGATGGAAGGTACGAGCCGTGATACAACGGAGTCGCGACTTAGAAAATTGGAACCGAAGGTGGATGAACGACTGATCACAGCAACTAGAACCGCAATGGGAAGCGATTTATAATTCACTTGCTTTAATTGTGGGCAGATGGGCCACAAAGCGAGGGAATGCACAGAACCGAGGATTCGACGCAGCTTTTGCAAACAGTCGGGACATAGTTGAGAAAATTGTCCGCGGAAAGAGGTAAATATGAAGATACCATATTTGAAGGATTTGCCGGACGACCGGTACTGAAAAATGAAATGGAGCCGGTTATGGTTGAAATCTAGAATATTACTACAAACGTTAATTCATTTATTATACGCGGCGAATGTATGGCTTGACGAACGCGCCAGGTGGTTTCTACGGGTGTATCCAAAAGATTTTTCGACAATTGAAAGAGACAACAGCCATTCCTTAGACGATATAGTATTACCGCCGAATACTGTAGAAGAGGGCATGGGAAAACTACGGACTGTTTTGGGGGCTCTTCGAACACATGGGCTGACACTTAGACTCGAGAAGTGTGCTTTCGTAAAAAAAAAAAATATTGAACACTTGGGTCGTGAAATAAGTGAACATGGGGTAGAGCCAGGTCAACGGAACATCGACGCGGTTCAAGAAATGCTGCCGCCCGCAAATGTAAAGCAGGCAGATCAATTATTGTGACCGGGACACGCAGGTCAAAAAAAATGCCGAGGGTAATAAAACAGTATGCACAATAGAATTGTTACCGTAACGCCAATGAAACCATTGATCGACTGGAATATGAAAAGCCATACGAGAAGAAATGGATCGACTAGACCCAGCAGCGCCGACAGGAGATATGAGCGAGCACATCTCTGAAGAGCAGCAAAAGCAGAAGGAATGACGGATGAATTGGTGCTGATCCAGGTAACCAGCGGACTCGCGATGGGAAGTGGCCGGAAGCTGCTACCGAAATTTAAAGGACCATCCCGGATTCGGCCGGTGATGCCGAACGACCACTGCGACGTGGAAGATTGGGGAGAAGGCTCGAAACGATTGAGAACAGTCGTTGCAGCCGACAGGATCAAACAATGGATCACGATCCAGGGAGATGGCCAGGATGCATAGCATCGTTTCGATATCCTTTTCTTAATGTATACTTTGTTTAGGGGCCAGCAATTAAATGTTGCGCATTATTTCACCTGTATGTTCTGTCCACAGAAAGCGAAGGGTAGACAGAAGCCGAAGGCATAAGGCCAAGGCAGAGGAATGAGAGAGAGGGGAATGAGCGGTGCAAAGAGGCGTTGCCCGACGACCAGGCAAATTCCACCGAAGGGAGGCAAGGGCTTCTAGACGACAGTGGACGATTGCGACAACAGCTGTCCATCCGCTAGGGTGCCAACGGGTACTGTCGCAGAGGGAAAGGATGCAACGGGCGTCGTGACAGGGGGACTGTCGGTGGTGCTGAGCATAGGTACAATGGTACCTTAGGCATGGGGCCGAGCATAGGTACAATGGTACCTTAGGCATGGTGCCAAGCATAGGTACGACGGTACCTTAGGCACGGTGCTGAACTTAGGTACAACGGTCCTTAGGCACGGGCCAAGCATAGGTACGACGGTACCTTAGGCGATGACCACTGATAAATACGACGGCATGCTATCGATAGTTGGCCCCAAACCAGAAGGACACAACGGTGTCTCAGGCAGGGCGGTGGCAACTGATAGATGTAATTGTTTCATCAGGGGGTTGTCACCAAACCAGAAGGACACAACGGTGTCTCAGGCAGGGCGTGGCAACCCGAGAAATGCAGAGGCATTACCTCAGGTCAACACCAACCCAGACGGACACAGAGGTGTCTCAAGTAGGGAGGTGGGGATACGACGGTATCTGGAGTGGGCCGTGACCGATACGACGGTGTCGTGTTGCGCCACCAATGCTAATTATGAAATTAAAATTTCAGGAAATAAATGTGAAGTCTGAGGACAGACCTGACGTCAGTATGGCCGAATGTTAGAATATTCGAGGTACAGGAACGGCCGAGGCGGGCCATGTGCATTTCGTCGATGCACGCTGTCTTTGTCTAGCGTAGCTTTCTTTCGGGGCGAACCCTAAAATGGTTAAAAAGGGCCATGGTGACGTAGGCCTCCTCACGACCGACGCTTTTGCCAAAGGAAGGCATTCTTGTATAGACTACGGTCGAGAGAGCACAGTATTAATAAACGCAATACCTTGTTAATATATACACGCCTACGCAATTATTCTAATACCTAATCGAGACTTCGATTCAAGTATCAGTATACATTCTCTTACAATAGAGTCACAAAAATATTATAGCCCTTATTATAAGTATTAGTTATAATTATGTATATTTAAATATCGTTCATATAATAAGAGCACTATTTTTTTAATCGATATTATCTAATCAATAATTAAATACATTATGTCTTTTCATTCCAATGTTTTCAAGATCACTCGTTATCTGATTAATCAATAATCAAGAAATGTTGTATTATCTAAACATTTTCGAAATAATTTTTCAAATAATTAATCTATCTGTTCGCAGTCGCATTAATTGTAATCACGACAATTAAATATTGTACAGCTGTAATATTCTACTACTTACAATTTATGTCAGAAAAAACTCTGCTATAATTGGGAGATAATGGTCGACACTGATTCTAATACTGCAACTAGTATAATGCAGACTTGCATTTATTAGGTACTACAAAAACTAACAGGATTAATCCACATCTCTTCAATCACAAATCAACTCATATTAGGGAAGGAGACAAGCACATGCGGGGATAAAGTGGAGGATCGGGCATCTGCCCAACCTAGCTGGTATATCAGCAGCATCGCCTCAAATTGAATCCGACCGCGGATCGTTGTACATACATGAAAGCCTGTAATTAATTGCGACATCTTAACGAGGATATTGCGAATAAATTTCCGTTGCTGTTCGAATAAAAAAGCGGAGAAGCAAATGGTCCAACGTAGCTGGACGTGGACATATGGGGAAAAACGGAAAGAAAATAGCGAATGTGTAATTCCACATATCCGATACAGGGAATATTTGAAATTCATTCTATCCACTTGCCATAAATATATTATTATACTTTTTAAGCATCTACCTATTTGGAATTTTAAACACTCATTACCATTTTATTGTTGAACAAAACGAAATAAAATTCGTATAGTGCGTCCAGAACTAAATGAAAAAAATGGTCCGAAGATTTCTCACCCCACTAAACGGACTACAAAGCTCGACCGCCCGTCAAACTGAGCAGGGCAGTGCCATGCCAATTTGAAATGGGTGTACATATACAGTATATGATATACTGTTGATCACTGTGTAAATGGTTCGAGACACTGTCACTAGAACGGACCCCAATTTCTTGAAGTTCGCGGCTCACTTTTGTCGGTGTCGCTAGGTTGTAAGGGAAAAAACAAAGATAGAACGATGATAAAGCAACTGATAAATTTAAATACCACCGCGTCGGTGTGATTACGCAAATGCAAAACGAAGCTATAATAAAAACGACAGCTTAACTTTTTTATTTTTGGTTTTTTCGACTTCAAACTTTTTTAAACATATTGTTGAAATTCTTCCCACTAAATTGAGACCAAACCTGATATATTTCAGACCACATTGTATCTCTATTTTTATTGCAAGGCATTTATTACATATAATTAAAAAACAAGGTTTATTAATGTTTAATTTATTATGTTTCAAAACCATTAAAAAATATTCAGGAATACAAGTATGTACAAAATATATATAAATTAGCAACATATAATTATATCGGGGAGACCAAAGGTGGTTCTTATACGTTATAATTAAGTATTTTTGTTTTAATCGTCAGATATTTAAATAAATTTCCTCACGATCACCTACAAAATAGATATCTCTAATTTTAAAAAAGATACTGATGTTACAATACAAATACAGATGCCTGTCTTCATCTTTTTACTAATATTTTTTTTTGTATTTTTGTATAAAAAAAATAAAACATAGTGTTACTTGCCATGAAGTAAAAAATGTGATAATTATAGTTTGTTTTAAACTGGCTTGTTGGAACATTAGAGTTTGTTAAAACATGAGCTCTATGAGCGTTATATTTCGAAAGTGGTTCCTATTAAATACTTAAAATATTGAATAAAATGTATAGCTATACTAGTTGTAACTGAACTATTAGTATAATTAAAAATTAGTTCATAAGCTTCGCATCTTATTGCTTAGAACCCAACATCGTGAATAGTCGTGAAGGCAAACAATATTCGGGAGCCCGGCCGTACAGATCACGAACGCAATGGGGAAATTATTTGCTGGAACGAGAACTACATCGACGCCCGATATCGTGGCACCAACCAGGCATTTTCAAATCCACGATTCCGTCCAAGGGGGTTTAAATCATTTCGAGCGTGAATTGTACACACGTTGCTGAATTACAGGAACCGCTTCACATCTGCCAGCTTTCTTCCAGTTACCCTCCAGATTCGTCTTACTCTCTAACGAGGTATTTGCGAGACTGATCCTCGGTTCGAAGGAAAGCCCGACCACCCTGCCGTCCCTTTTTCGGTGGAAATGAGTTAAGAATTATTCCGCTTGCTTTGTTATTTTGCGTAATTTAATTTTCTTTTGGCTGGTAGATGGTTGGACTGTTGAGAGAGGGAATTGGATTTTTTTTTGTGGAAATGAGAAACGAAACTGCGCACGTAATTGGCAGTTTCAGATGACGGGATGATTTTTTTCTTGTGAACCATACAAGATATTGAATTAGGTAATTGTTAGCGAGATGTTCGGTTAAGTGTTTGCGCTTTCTACCTGTTAATTAAACAAGAACGATTTTTCTTTTATTATTACGTCGCAAATATTTAACATCTCGGGAATTAGTTAATTATAATTAATATATTAGGGTAAACCGAGGCTTTCTCTAGCAATACAGTGCATATTCATAAATTATTGAAGAATCGTTTGGAAGAGCTATAGGTGATTCGAAGAAGTATACTAATATTGATCGATAAGTGTTCAGTTACATTAAATTATATAAAGCTTCGATTAATTCTCTATTTAAGATATACATTTAAATACATAGTTATGGAAAAAATGATTAACAATTTCAATCAAATATACTAATAATGATTGCACACCGTTTGTTGCGATTAACCCTTATGTTAGCAACCGAAATTTCAACGTCTGTCTCGTAACCGGGTACCTGGGTACCCCATACTGTTTCCATCGGCACATTAGCCAAATTGGTTGATTCCACCTATTAAATTTTTTACAATTTTATCGCTAAAGCGCTTTATTCACACTTAACTTCTTATATTTATAATAAATTTACTTCTTTTTGTGCTGTGGACTTAACCGATGTAGCCAATGAGTGGCTGAAATATGAAATTATATTCTTTCGAGACTGTTAGCTTTCATTTCTATAACTCAACAGCTGCAGCTTTAAACATTTTATGCAAATCTATTATATGTATATTCTTTTACTGAAATGAACTATCAGTTTTTGTTTATATTTTAAGTACATGCTCTCCTATGAAGGCTCCCAGTTTCTCAAGTGACCAGTTTACGAATTTTGATTCTTCGAATCGTTCTTAGTTCGATAACTAGAGAATGGATGCTTATCTTGTTTATATAAACAAGTATAAGCTAGTATCAGAGACCGTCTCCAATATGCATCAGTTTGTATTCAGTTTTCGATTCGTGACACACGATTCTTTGCAGTTAGGTGAAACGTACAGTGCTTTTGTGAAATATCATTTGTAAGTTTTAGAACTTCATATTGTAAACATGGAAGCATTATCAATAATAATACAGTAATGTCTCGATTAGTGTTCAAAATTGTGTCTACGATTAGTGTTCATTTCTATCCCCACTACTTGGGGTGGCCCCCCCCCGGAACCAGCGAAGCGTGAAGCGCCGAGCATGTAATCAGAACCCAGATCGAATGTCGGTTAGAGTCAACACTGTTGCAAGCGAGATTAAAAATTAAAACTTGTTCATTTTTGGCCCGTTATAAATGAAATTTTACCAAAATGTTCGTTACAATATCCTAATTAAAATGATATCAAACACGATATGGTTTGTACAATTTTTACTTATCAGGGTATTAATAATTTCATTCTCCTTTATTATTGTTTTCGATAAAAACTAGAATCATATATTTTGGAACTGTACATATATTTACTTATTATTTTTGATGCGATAAATGACCCAGCTCTCTTCTCTGCGTAGTTTCTTTATCAAAAAAGTGGATATAAATTCTTACAATTTGTTATCAGTAAAAATTGTAAACTCTTATGAACGCCGAATGTAATGTCACAAGAACGAGAATAATTGTCGGTAGAACAATATTTGCCCATTATCTAAATATAGGAATTTAAGATTAAGAGCATTAAGAGACTCTCGATTCGAGAGTTTACATCTAAATTTACAATCTCACTATTAATTACCTTATTGCTGTTAACCAATATACACATATTCTAGTTGTTATTCAAAATAATAATAAAGGAGAATAAAATTATTAATACCGTGATAAGTCAAAATTGTCAAAACCATATCGTGTTTGGTATCATTTTAATCAGGATATTGTAACGGACACTTTGGTAAAATTTCATTTAAAACGGACCAAAAATGAACAAGTTTTAATATTAGATTTTGATCGCGGTAGTGTTGTCTCACGTACACGGGTATTTAAACTTGCTTTTGTCGTGTAACGCTGCCCCGTATCTTGGCTGCCACAACATCAAAGGGGACCCGAACTCACTCGAGAAACGTGTCCTGCACACGATTAGTGTTCACATTCAGTCCCGAGCGAGGTACACCAATCGAGACATTACTGTATATTGTCTAGAAAATCAAGTAATCGTCGTGTGTTTCTACGCCAATTAGGAGAAGACCTTTCTTTTCCAACAATTCGAACCCGATTGGCATATGCGCAAACTATGAGACATCTTTCCACAAAATTGGCAATAAAAAGCATGAGAAATAGTCAAGCAGAAATAAATGAAATTCCTTCTACTTCAAAAAAAAAGTCGTGGGATTCTGTTATATGTGGCAGGCTGATCCCGAAAAGAAACGACGAAGAACACGAAAGGCTTGCCACAAGTGCGACCGTCCTATTTGTGATAAACACGTAAATACTATAGCAATATGCAGAAATTGTCCACAGAATTGTTTATTATTGTAATTTAATAAATAAATAAATCATTTTAGTTATAAATTGGTTCATGTTTATGTGCATAGAACAGCTAACAATCTCGTCTCTTATATGGGTACCCGGGTACCCCGCTTACCAGACTGGCGTATAAATCTGTTTGAAGCTTTATAACATAAAAAATTGCGAACCAATTTTATTTAAAATTGGTATATCGACGTAGAAACATCCAAACAATGGGGATAGAGAGGGGTTTTGCGATATGTTACCAGAATATCAGAAATTCTTGTAGGAAACATGAAATGGGTACCCGGTTGCTAACATAAGGGTTAAAGCGTATACTATTCCATTCACTTTCGATTTGGGATCTTCCACGGTCAACGCAAATCTGCTGCAAATAAACGAGGAGTTTAAACGAGTTGAACAAAATTAAACGATTAAACCTGGATCGTCTCATCCAAGCACGAAAGTTTGTAGGATACAAAAAGGTTCAAGACGAAGAAGGGGGCAAATAGTGAAAGACGAAGAAGGGGGCAAATAGTGAAAGAGATAGAGAAAGACAAGGAAATAACGAAAGAGAAAGAGCTCTGTTAGTCCGGCATTTATTATGATGTATTCTTTAGCAGCTTTCGTGGGCTGTCTCGTTTGCATGAAAATAACGAACTCGATTAGCATACAGACGCGATGAAATCCTAAAACTACTTCGGCCGTGGGGATCACGTACGCCTCTGTCTTCGCTGTACCACGTAGGCAGAATCTAAAATCACGGATTTCCCTGGATGGAATCCTTCGTGGCCGTGGAAGATCACGAGGAGCACGCGGGAGATTATCTGTGACGGATAGCGGCGCGTTTTAGGTGTATCCCGGTCGGAAATGAGCGGATGTTGCCCGCCGAGGGAACACCCGACTACTAACTCGGTCAGCCATGAAATCGTGTCACGATCTCGCGATCCTGTCATGAAGGAACATGCCCTGAATTTCTGTAGTACACGTTTGTAACGGTAACACTGTCGCAATCGAAATGAATATGTATGGACTTTTCATTGGAAAATTGACGACACGAACACCCTTACGTGTTAAACTTAAAAATGACTGTAAGAGCATGATCAGATTACAAGTATTTTCGGGCGATGTTACGAGATACATTTTTGCGAAAATTTCATACAGAAAATTCAACCAGTGTAATACTTAATAAACCAATTTAGAAAGAAGTGTAATTATTGAATAAATCTATGTAATGAAAAGGAAGATATATTTTTCTTTCATTTCATATTTTTAATATTTATTCGTGATCGATATCGTAAGAGCAGTTTAACTTCGTTAAAGTTCTGTACAGTTTAAAAATGTCCGAATAGCTTATCACCATATACAGGGTGAGGCACTAACTATTGCCACTTACAATAATTCCGAAAGTATGATAGTAGCAGAAAAGTTTTCGAAACAACAGATGCATGGTACAACAGGGGATGTCATATGGCGTTAATCTTTTTTTCCTAAGTTAGGAGGCTTCAGAGATGTGAAGGTCACTTTTGCTTCTTTAACTAGAATGCTAGGTTTTGTTCCCGGTTTTCTGATAGCGGCTATTGACGCGAATTCAACGATGTGCAACATTAATGTTTTTGAAGGTCAGCAAAGGTCATTTATGACAAGAAAGGCGAAATAAACTTGCATGTACAGGTGTTCAAAGTGATTGCCATTGGTATCAATGCAATGCTGTAATCTGAATATCACGGATTGAGTAGTATTACTTATCACTTCGGAACTTATCGAATAATAATAGTGTCCCAAGATGTTAATCGTGAAATTTTGATGCCTATTATACAGGCCTTAATTTAAATAGAAATGCGCAACACAACAACGATGCATATTAAAAAAACCAAGTTAGAGTTTACTCTACTCCCCCATTTCTATTCTTTTTCACGACGAGAATTTCAAACCCCCGCTACTGCTATCAATTAGCCAGTAACGTTAGCATTATAGTGTTAATTGTTAAAGTAAATAGTGATATTGGCCATTTTTTCCTATTAAATATCGGTATATTATCCTCATATAAACTCTTGTACTGGAAAGTATAATAATATCGTAATATAATAATAAAAAGTAGGAAAAGGAAACTCTAAAAGATGCAAATGAAAGGTATTGTATTTACAACAGCAAGTTACAAAGAAGTTTTACTAAAGAAATTGATAACAAGGTATATCGTATTTGTAGTGAAAAATGTTCAAAATAATAAATTTTTGCGGGAACTGATTAATTTTAGAGAATGCAATGTATATCATTACAAGTGCTATGGATCCAACATTAAGGTGTCAATGGATAAAGATTACGATTTTCAATTTGTTCCTCCCCGATGAATTTGCGAATGAAGTTTCATTCATTTGGGTATGTCGAAGTTTAGTACGAAAGAATAGTCGACCCATTTTTGCATTGACATGCACATTTGCATACACACATATTAGTATACATGTGATCTTTCGTTTGCCGAAGTAAGTGTAAAACCCATAACAAAGAATAATAAGGTTTAATAGCCTGAGGAAACTATCGCTGGTAGAGAGTGAAGTATACTGTACCATATGTATGTTAAGTAGAATTGCATGTCTGTCTTATGCTGACTTTTCTACTGAGAGCTTTTAATCTTACGGACTAATGGATCCCCTTTATTGCTTCCCATCGTATTAGGATGCTGATACTTGCCTAATGATAGGCAAATTGAAATAAAGATACGGTTTACTATTGAAAAGTATTGAAAACTATAATAAAATTACCTAGGGAATTCTCAATAGTTTGCACAGTTACGCGCATAATAAAAGTGAAGTACCTGTTCTGCTTTAAGGATTCTGTTGATAAATTGAAATTCATGCTTCGTAATTATTCTATTCCCTCTTACAATATTACTGCTAATAAGTTAATATAATTTTCAAAATAAGAATATCAATCAATCAATGTCTGAATTTTTAATTACTTTATTTTACTCATTTTTTACTCATTAAATTCCGAAAATGTAACACCGATTAACGATCATTATTAATACATATGGCATTGATTATAAATGAACACGATGAACGGCGATCTTAAGAAGAACGATATACATATGTCTAATAAATGAAACAAAATTTGAATTAAATTAATTGCGTTGGTGAAAATGAATGTAGGTTTGAAAATTCTGTAACAGCAATCCAGCTTAGCAACCGTTTGATCAAAATTCACAACGAAAGGGAAAAATATATGTATGTATATTTGAAATCGCTATGCTTAGCTGTGTTCAATCTCTGCAAAGTAACTAGACGCTGTTCGAATAAATATTTACGGAAAGCTGTAGTAGTAGCTAATAAAGTGCTGTGCAAACAGAGCAGACGTGATCGACATTTAATGGTTGCCGATCGGTCACGAAAGTGTACAGAGTTTCCAAAGGAATTCGATTTGCCATCCTGGTCACATCCCAAGAATCGCTGGGGACTCTTTCACAAATGCTTTTAGAGACACTATAAATGTCAGCAAGATTTATTGCACAGTTGACACCTTTCGATTAGATTTTATAGAATCTTCGTTAAAACGATAGCATATTATTTTCGGTACTGTATTATTCACTGTCATTTTGCATGTTCAAGGGATTTATATATTATTAAGTCGTTTCTAATATTACGGTCGTAGTAGTTGCCATGGAAAATTGTTTCTACGTTAATTAAAATAATTGGTGATACATTTTCAAAAATGTTTCCAATTGAATTCTCATTGTGTTTGCAACAGTACAATCAGTACAATCAGTACAAGTTTGTGTACAATCAGATGATAGGTCTTTTAGACAGCACACAAGTTGCGAACAAATATGTTGACCACAATTAATCAGTATATGCATACCTTGTGAACAAAAAGTACCCGGAATTTGTCAATAAAACGAAAACGGTTCAATTATTCATCGATATTTATTTTATTCCCTTCAAAGTAAACTCCATCGCAAGCAATGCACATATTCAAAGGGTTCTTCCAATCTTCAAAATACTTTTCATAGGCCAATTTTTGGATCGTCTTCGGCTCCTTCTGCGAATTCTCCTTTATCGCCTCAATCGTCTGAAAACGCTTTCCGAGAAGTGGTAACTTGAGTCGTGGGAAGAGGAAAATGTCAGGTGAATACGGAGCTTGCGGAACGGTATTAATGTTACTTTTGGTCAAATAGTCGCGTAGGAGATGAGATGTGTGAGCCAGTGCATTGTCGTGGTGAAAGCGAAATCGATAGCGAATTTCGCTATCGCTAGAGTACACCAAACAATGACTTGTTTACAAGGCTATTACGTACAAACTATCTGACAGATTGCGGTTAAAAGTAACATTTAAACAACTGACAGATGTACCAACTTAGGAAAAGAAATGATTTTGACAATATCTCAAGCGCGGTTCGTTTAAATGAGAAATTCCGGATACTTTTTGATCACAAGGTATGTCAGAGAATGAATGAATTGAATACTGTATTTCTTTGCATGTAATATTAAAAAATAAAATTAAATAAAAAAAAAGGAAAACGTATCTCATTAAACGTTCCTGATAATCAGAACAGTGAAATCTTTGCATCCGACATCTTAGAATCATTTCAAGTGTCCCGTTACAGGGATAGAACATTTCTACCGTGCTTCCATCCTAAAACCAACGCGTTTTGCAACGTCTATTCGCAACATTTTATTCAAATGGTTTCGTTCTGGAGTTAACAACATTGAAGCAAATCAAGATGGCAATCCCAAGCTCTTTGTCTTTGGCATCGTATACAAAAGATGATAGTTCCAAGCAGTACATTGTACTTTCGAAAGGACGTGGCATGCCCGACACGTGATTCTTAGGAAGATCACGGATGTGTGCGTCCATGAGCAGTGGCACCTTGAGCTCAAGGGTTAATTCTGGCCGTGCACAATAGAGTCGATCCAGAAGACTGGGTCAAGAGAAAGGGAATGGGTTAACAAAGGGGAAACGTGCATCGCTTGATTCCCTTCCTTTATCCCTTTCTGTGTGTACTCGTACTTCTGTTTTTCTTGCGCGGACAATTCGAAATAGTCGGATCGGCGAACTTCATGGCGAGCCGAGCGGGTAGAATATTAGACATCATATTTCGTCGACGACGAGGCACCAGGCTGTGCTACTGCTTCTGCTCTTGACCGAAATACCGTGAGCGTTCACAGGTAGTCCACGAATAGATCACATAAACTTGAATACCGCTAGGGGGCAATTTGCGTACTAGATGGATGGGGAATTGTTAGTTAATACATACGTGGTTTATTACGAAAAGAATGATGACACGAAATACAGGTAATATGGAGGACGTTGGAATATTTCATTCATCATAGACATGCGTTTAAGAAGGGGAACAATTCTATAGACAAAAATTGTTCGCGCTCTCGTCGGGCAGGCTTCGGGTAGACGAAGACAAATTCTAATAACATTCTGCCGAACAAGAATGGAAGGCAGTTGTTATTTGAAAAAGTTATAATGTTTCCCCGTTTCCACCTTTAATTCTTTTATGAATCACATGTACTGACACCCGAGTCGCACAATAAATAAACGAAGATGATCTTATGTAGGTGACTGAGTTCGAGATATTGCTCTTCTTGAACTCGATTCAGAAGCATTGGATCAGGAACGGATCCATCATTCGCTCTTGAATTGTGGTCAAGCGTTTTTCCAGCTAGAACCCGATGGACTTGTTTAACATAAACGTAAGTCGAGAGAAGTGAGCTTGAATCGTAGCATCGTGCCCGACCAAGCGAAGGAATTGCGAAACGAGCAAACGACAATAAAACAGGAAACTTCAACAATTCTGTAAACTTTCGATACCGATTATAATTGATTGAAAGATATTGCTAGATCTTTTCTGGCACAGCATCATTTCATAGCTTGATATTATGTGCTGCCTTATACTGTGCTCCTTGACCTCATCTCATTAGTTTGTTACATTTTTATATTTCGATTTAATTTAACCATAAGCTATCGATTAAATAATTATTAATTCTGATTCAATTAGGTGAAAAATATCTGAATAATAGAACGGGGAAACTTATATCACAATAGCTGTAATTTATACTTTGAATCTAAAGGATGAGTCATGCAAGAATTTTTAAGACGATACTCATTCGGGCGAAGTTCGAAGTAAAAAAACCGTTCAGGTTCTCTCTGATTGGGAATAAGAAATTTAATTTGATGTTTTCGAATTAACTGTTTCAATTTAGAATACAAACAACTTTCAACAATTAATTTCTATATTTTTAAGCTCTGGTGTCCTTAGGTAACGAAAATGATTATCTTGCGTAGGCGTTGGTGAAAAATCGTGGTGTTTCGCAATAGATTCACATACCTTGAACTGTAAAGTACTCTTCCGTCCTGATAAAGTCTTACAAACTTATTGGGGCTGGTTATCGTGTGCAAGTAGCTGTGTTTTCCATTGTAAAAGTATGTGTCCGGTTTCCAGATTCTCGCCAGCATCGATATACTCAGCGCCAGAGTTTCTTTGCCACCTTGGAATGCCAAACGTCGGTCCACCCACGATTGCCGGAAGTAACAATCCATTGAGTAAGTCTGTACAGAAATGATAGGGTTTTCCTAATACAATATCAGATAATAGAGTATGGATAAGCAATTCATTTCTAAATACAAGAAATTCTAGTACATAACTATGTATTGTACTGTTAACTAAAAGTTCATCAGCAGATAATAATTAAGGTGAAATCAAGTTCTGCCTATTGTTAAAATCATCTATCGAAATTAAGATAAATATGCTCTAAAATGGTGTTCACTGGTAGTTGAATTAGGTTACGAATGAAATCGAATATGCATCGCGTCAGATAACGATAAATGAGCGCTCAAGCAATAGAAGAGATATCGAAGCGGCAAGGCTGGCGTTGCGAGCGAAACAAAAGGAAACGACGATGTACCAACCATATCGACTTCGGAAATCGGACCCATACTGCGCACCATAATGTCGACCTCAACCGTGGCTGGTGGACCACCGAAGTCTGGTCTGACGCTGTTGTCGTAACCGCGAAGCAGATTGTCCAGCAGCTCGCTGATGTTACTGTGATTGTTGCTTTGCGTCCTCTGTCTCGTGGACGCTCTCGTCCCTGTAGCCGCTCTGGAACATATTTGAGAAATGGTCAGTTTAACATGAATAAAGTGTGACGTGAAACGTAGAATAAGCAAAGGTATACAATTAGAGTAAAATGTACGAATCCGTACAAGCATTCAATTTAGTAAGAAAAATTAACCCTAGTGTTAGAATATTCGAGGTACAGGAACGGCCGAGGCTGGTCATATGCATTTCGTAGATGCACTCTGTCTTTGTCTAGCGAACCCTAAAATGGTTAAAGAGGGCCATGGTGACGCAGGCGTCCTCGCGACCGACGCTTTTGCCAAAGGAAGGCATTCTTATATAGACTACGGTCGAGAGCACACAGTATTAATAAACGCAACACCTTTTTAGTATACATATACATGCCTACGCAATTATTCTAATACCTAATCGGGACTTCGATTCGCGTATTAGTGATTTATCTTACACTAGATAGCTATTCGTAAATATCATGATACAAATATTGGAACTACGTAATATCGGCGTATTTTTCTAATCCGTTAAAACCACGCGTTGCGCAGTGTCATCTCGATAAGAAGCGATTCAGCTTTAGACATAACATTCTAGGCGTCATCAGAACAACGAAGGTTCCGTGACGACCCAACTTTTCTTCCAAGGCAGCTGATGTTTTCATCTTTCCACTCTGCAAAAAGTTATTACGATGGTTGAGAAAATGCTCTTCAATCCGTTCCACTTCCGCTTTCCAAGACTGAAAGATTCCAAAACTGAGAGATGACAACAAATCTCTGATCATTCCTCAATTCCTTGTTACTGTTAATAAAATTCGCATAAAAATTAATTTCCCTTCGTTACAGTCACTCTAACAAGATCATTGCATGTCACGTTTTACGCGAAACAAACCCACCGCTTTGTTAATTGACACTTCGCGACATCACTAATTGCCCAAAGAACTTTAATTGCTTGGTTAATTTTCGCGTGCCGACATAGTCTACTCCTGATCGAGTTCGTGTGTTTACAAACTGTGATGCAACTTGCTGGAATATCGCGGTTTAGACACTTGAACCAGCTGTGCTATGCTCCTTCAATCCATTTGCATGCTGCTCCTGGATGATGTGCCCGCCTGTGTAAACGCATCGATATGGGAGATCAGCCGTGCAATCCACGTGCCTTGTCGTTTCGGTTTCTGTATCCCCTGCACGTGAACGTATTGGAAACGTTTGCTACTATGGCTGCAATAGTGCCCTCCGTTATTGTGAAGTCACTTTGTGCCACGGCCATTGCGGAGAGGACTGTCAAATGGGTACAGGAGAATGGAGAAGGAGGAAACGAAGAATATATATGCATGTAGATACATATTGTGACCTTCACATTGGAATAAACAGGAGAAGAGATAATAGAATAAACAGGAAATGAGATAAGATAAGGAAGGAACTCGGAGGCACAACATCAAGGCATCGACGCAGATGAACCATGACGCCTAAAGGCGGGTCCACACTTGTTACCTAGGGCAGTTACTGACACCGGTTACCTCAGTATTTGGTAACGAGGTTTGGTGTGGGACCCATTTCCTATTCTTCTGCACGTAAAAATGCGTCCACATTTGTTACCGTAACTGGTTTTGTTACCCAGTCAAGTGGTCTAGAAAAGGTCTAGGAAGAAATGTGAAGTGGATAGGGGTCCTGTTACCTCATAGTGTTACTTTTTACTTGGTTCGGCCGTTCCATCTGCTGTTGGTATAGTGACTCGCTCCAAAGAAGGTAATTGAGTCGCTTTTGAAAAAGTTGATGATTCTAGTATAACAATAATTTCTAAGTCGTATATAATAAATCATTATTATTTATAAAAATATAAAAATACTTATAAAAATATTTCACCAAGAACTTTTTGTTGATACAGTAATTCTTCGCTTGACGCTCACCACGATCTCTACCGAGCATGCTCACGAGTTATCCCCATTGCTGAGATTGTGGTGATTAAAATGAGACCAAACACGATAGAATTTGGATTATATTTACTTACATAGTAATATTATACGTAATGGGCAAGGATCCTTACAGGAAAAGCTTGCGAACGGTCGTGTTCAGTTTTTACTATAACTTTACGGGCTTACAAAATAGTCCAAATTGAATAGTAAGATGCGCATTTATTAGTATGGTTTTATGTTTTTCTAGAAGCCCATGCAAGCACATAATAATGAAATGCCATATGCAAAACTGAAATCATCAGCCGCAATTGAATACAATAACGAAACGAAGCGCCGCAAACAGAGTCGTCGGAAGTGCCCACACTCGAGAATCAGGTGGATCAAATTCGTCGCTGTGCCCTCTCGGCGCTCGAAGTTCGTTTCGTTCTTCCTCGAGGAACCGACGGTCGCGGCTACTGAAAGCCTTCTTATCTTTGAGACGGGCCGCCTTGACGTTCCTCGAGGGAGAACGAAACGAACTTCGAGCGCCGGGAAGGCATTGCGACGAATTTGATCCACTTGATTCTCGAGCACGGCCGACGGCTCTGTTTTCGGCGTTTCAACCATACCACACGTTTCGTTATTGTATTCAATTGCGCCCGACTTCTCATTCCTCCCTTTCTTTCGCTCGCTGTCCCTTTCTGTGGCCGCCGATATCGGTGTCTCCACAGTAGCCGGGCTCTGACGGTTCCGCCGAAATTTCTACGAGCCCAAAGTTCGACCAAATTCGCTTGGCGCTTACGGCCGGTGCCGAATAGTGAGAGTCAAGCGAAGAATTATTGTATATTGCGGCATTGATTTCTGCCGTGTCTGTCGATCAATACTAATGGCGTTAATTGTATTAAAAAAGGGAATCATGTATTCTTTTATTCTAATCATAACCATCTCAATCCTGCACTCAGATGGTCGAAAGGCTAAAAGTTACTCCGCAAAAACAGCGTTAGTTTCGACTGCGTCATAAACCTGACCGAGGGTTGAACTCGCCACCCACTCACAACAGCCCTATGTCGCACAGTGGGGAAAACGGCAATTTAGGCGTGCAATGACCTCTGCAGTCGACGCGACTTTAAACAGTCAAATAAAAAAAACAAAACACGGAGTAGGCCTATTGTTGTTAAATCTATTGTTGTTAAGCGTGGCAAGGGATACAAACGTTAAAAATTGAAGATAGCTTAAAAAGGAAGAGTACTATTTTCACCTGTATTCTAATGCTCAGGTCCATAATGGTATTTCTGTCTGCAGGAACTATCAACAAAGATTAGGAATGTGTAAAAATGAAAAGAAAAATTTTATAAAAATTTTTTAATATTTTTTTCGCGTCGCGTCGCCAAGGGGTCTGACTATCTCGTAGGCATAGGCCCAATGAGCCTTATCTCCCAAGACTAAACAGTCTACAATACATAGGAACAGGGTCGCACAGACGAGTTCACGCATCTACAGCAGTTCATAGGGGAGCTAACACATTGGCAGTGACGCCAGGACGAGAGCACACATCAACGGGAGCTCACTGGCTCCTTTGGAGCGGGTCGCGATACCGTCAATTTCACGATCAGCCGAACCAAGTAACGATATGAGGAAGCAAGAAACACTCCACATTTGCTCCTAAACCTCTTCCAGACCACTTGACTAGGTACTTATTCTGGTAACGGTGTGAGTCGATGTAACAAGCGTGGACCGCCCTAAGACGCAGTCAGGAAATGCTATAAAAGCCCATAGACCGAACGCATAAGGATTCATTCAAGAACCAGAGATACAAATACAATGAATTCTTGTTTTTAAAAATCAATTTTCTTCATCTTCGCCTGGGACAATATATGTAGAAATTATTAGCAAATCCCTGTGGGAATTTCTGGCTGGGTGCTGAAATCTTTGGAAAAAGTTGAATTATGATGGGAATGGTGTGAAATTAATTGGTAAATATGAGGTACGTTTAAATGAAACGATTGAATTGATCATTGTGTAGATATGATTAATGAACAGTGTTTTATAATTACGATATTATTCGATTGGTAGAGAAGCAACGATTGATTGAAATCTACTCGAGTTTACAGTGGTTTGCGACTGCTCTTATATTAGGGCATGCTTTTTTGTAAAACAAAGAGTGTGCGGACAAAATATGTACACCGATGTTGAATTTAGTTTATCGCATTCCGACACAGAGTGGCGAAGTCACACAGACTGTTGCACCCCCACTATAGAAAAAACTAACAGAGAATCGCAAAAGGCAGGGGGAACACAAATACTATTTATTTCATCCACCAAAAAGGTGTTCCCCTTCGCTTTATACCAATAGACATCAAGAATCCGACTTTTCAAATTGAACTCCCCTCTCCTCGCCTATGTTTCGTCCAAACAAGTTGACAGGAAAAATCAACTTTTCGACACCCTATCCCCTTTTCTTCCTTCCCCTGTAACACCGTTTTGCGCGACAAGCACCACGTATATAAACGATCTACACACACCATGTACACACTCGGGAAATTTGGAACGAGGTAACTTCGACAGGAGAGAACGCGAATTGCGACCGGATCGTTTTAAAACCGAAATAAAACGGCATTTTAATGCCGGTCCGTTCTTTTAGGTCACGATGAAAACAACTGTTCGGTCGGACACGTTTTGCTGTTGCTATTGCTGCCTACTTCTATTTCCAGGATCTCCTATACCGCGGTCGCTTTTGTTTGCTGACAACGTGCTTTCCGATCCCTCGATTCTTCCCCGCGTTTCTTTCGACCAAATGAATGTATCACGACCATATACCCTTGCTCTCTAGATAATGTACATTCATATGTATGCGTATAGGTGCATGCATACGGGACGCTTGGATACGCTTATAGGTATTGGGATGTACATATTGAAATTATTAAAAGATGGTCGACCTGTTTGCAAGAGAAATACGTATTCGAATGGAGCATTCTACGAGATGTTCTTCTTCACTTTTCAAACGGTTGATTAAGTTTCCCTCGACCTCGTTCTAGTTTCCATGTAAATAGGCATGTGTATTCTTTGTGGCATGATGTGAGTACTTTTTTTAATCACAATTACTCAATAGACAAATATAATTATTAACAGAAATTTTTTAACATGCGATTGTCGAGCAGTTTGGTTCTTCAGGATTGAAAGGGATTTTCTCATTGTATAATCTCTTTAAATATAAATAGTTTGTGAAAATAGATATTTTAACAGACAACAGACAACCAAAAAACTCGATATTTCCTAATAAAGATTAAGCCATCGTAATGGACGCTGAGGAAAGTTCCTCCGTTAAAGACTACGTAAAAGGGATCTCTAAACATACAGTCCCAGCTAACATTAGATTTGTATCCAGAATTTCCAATAATAGAATATGCGTATACCTTGCGACTGCGGAAGTTACCCATAACTTGATGGAAAAAACCTGAAAGATCTGTCTAGGAAGCCACAATACTCAAATAATACCACTAATCTCACGAGCTAAATGAATTATCGTCTTCAATGTATGCCCCATTATACCCCACGACTACATACAAAATATATTCAAAGATTTTAACATTAGACTAGAATCCAATGTAACCTTTGTAAAAGCTGGAATTAACGAACCTGGGTGCCCACATATTTTAAGCTTCAGGAAGCAGGTCTACATTCATCCTGAAGACCTGCATACAATCCCTGAGACTTTCCAAATTGAATATGAAGTATTGAACTACTGGCTTTTCCTATCAACAAACTCACCCCTATGCTTTATCCGTAAAAAGGAAGGACACTTGGACAAACAGTGCCCAGCTAACCAAAGTCGACCAACATAGACTCCCAAATGGACGAGTTCTCGGATTTGGATACTAGCATCGACTCTGTATTCACACCGGAAAATAACAAACCCAGAGGCAAGGGTGATGATTCCCCCAAACTCAGAGGGTTCAAAAAACCAAATGCTTGCCCGCAATCTATAGTTAAGGAGAAAATCGATAAGTTGCACCTAGCACCAGTAAAAGAAAAAATGCTTGTCCAATAATTATCCCCTATCCTTTTATACCCTTAGAAGCTTCCTCGATAATTCTATTGCAAGCCCCTTGGCTTCAGAGATTGCAGACAACTACACTAATAACAAAACTGATTTAGCAAAAATGATGAGGAACCTCTACCCCCTCCTATTAGGAAGAAGCATTAAAAATCAATTTACACGGATAATAAAAAAACTATAAGACAAGTCGGGATACCCCAAACTCCCGAATACAGATACAAACTAATTAAAACAAAGATTTGATGCCGCCCAACTCAATAGTTCAATGGAATATAAACGGCTTCAACAGTAGGTTCACAAATATAAAAAGAATCATCCACGAAAAATTCCCGAATGTACTTTGCCTGCAAGCAACACACTCAATTGGTGACCCCGACGTGATGAACACGCAGCAGCATCCCGCACGACTTTGGATGGTGGACGACGCCGAGCGGAAAAGACGTTCGAGGCGACATAACGCGCGATGGCCACCGACTCCAATCACGTTCGTTACCCTAGAGCAGCACGCGCTCGCCCACGGCAAGCGGGTTCCAGGGCGAAGCCGGTAGTGTGCATCGACGTCGCAGAATCGAGGAACGGCCAGCAGACCCTGGGGATAACTTCAAAATATCGTTATCACTGGTGGGGGAGTGACGTGGGGGCACTTCCCACATACACCGCTAGGGGACGAACACGACGATCCGGCTCCCGAAGGTGGTTGTAAAGGTGCGCGCGAGTATATATATAATCTCCGACCATTCCCTACTATCTAAAACAATCTGTGTACAGAATTCAGAGGATATCAGATAGTATGGAAAAACAGAACAAATATACAAATATTGCTAGTGGTGGTGTGGCAATATACATACAAAATGCAATCAACTTCAAAGATATTAGTTTGACCACTAATCTAAAGGCTGTGAACATAATCTGTTTTATCCATAAAAGAATATGTCTATGTAACTTTGACTTACCAAATAAGTTACCCATTCACTCTAGAAGAATTAGAAGATGGTATATCACAATTACCAAGACTATTTACAATCGTAGGCGATTTCAATAGCCACAGTGCTACGGGGCTCCAAAAGAACCGATCCCAGGGGAAAAATAATAGAGGAAATCCTGAACAACCCTAACATTACACTAATCAACACTTTCGATAGCACCCATTTCAACTCCACAACTGCAGAAGAAAGCATAATAGATTTAACACTCGCATCGTCACAGATTGCCGAGAATTTAGAATGGGAAGCCTCAGACGAACTCTACGACAGCGACCGCTACCCCTTCATGATATACAATCGTGACCCAAACAACACCAACATCAATAATTCCCCACCAACTTGGAACTTTAAAACAGCAAATTGGTATAAATTCCAGAGCGAAATCGACAAGAATATTAGCCATATCGAACAACCACTTGCCGAAACAAAGGAAAATGTAGACCTCATAGTCAATCGTTTCGTCCAACTTATCCTCCAAAGCACTGCTACTGCAGTTCATAAAAGTAATATCACTCCTAAACGTCAAGTTCCATGGTGGAACCGTGAATGCGAGGAGTCTTTGAGAGAAAGTAAACACGCATTCAATGCGTACAAGAGACACCAAACTACCGAAAATAAAATTACGTACAACTAGCATCCACGTACAAAAATCTCCGATCCCAGTTCAAGACGCCCAGAAATATTTCTCCAAAATAATCTATGACAAATGGAACCAACAGTGGCTTAACGGAAAACACACCAAATCCCATGAAGCAAGAGAAAACATCAACACCAAAAATCCAGCTCTTTCTCTGCGTAGGAAAAGCCCAAGTCCTACTAACAAGAATAAGGTCGCACCAAACTGACACATGACCACTTATTATTAAAAACGGGCTCACCACTATGCAATGGATACAACGAGCAACTATCAATAAAACACATAATGCAGGAATGACCCTCCACTATGTCGCTACGAGAAACACTAAAACTACCTGCAGATATTAAAATCAGCTTAAATGACAATAAATTCAGCAAAAATATAATTAAATTCTTGGAATAACCTGACCTATTTAAAAAAGTCCGAAGACGAAACGATCATCACCCTGTAATAATTCAGTCTCTGTTAACAAATCATGTATGCACATCTAATTTGTAAAGAACGATGTATTCTACAAGATGCAATGGTACAACAAACGTGGTCGCTAATGACTTCCACAAGCCGATGCGACCTTAAATAAATAAATAATAAAAATATATATTTTAAGTATTTTCATAGTTTACCTTATCGAACACTGTAATGAATTTTTGATTTTATTCAAAATTTCATTTAAGTATTAGAATAAAATAAATCATTGGAAATGTAAATAAAAATGTATTTTCCTATATCGACCACTAAGCTACATAAAAATACTAAATGTGTTACGTATGAAGAATATTCCATACGTCGCTCTCAACGCGTTTTCGAGCTCGCGCCTGTGATGGGAAAACGCCCTAAAACTCTTTCGGTTATCATAAGCAGAAAAAGGGGTCCTGAGCACATGTGCGTCCAGCTGCATTACGACCAAGACGGGCGTGGTCCGACGAAGACTCCTAAATTTCCTTATATGGAAAGTTCTAATGCGTTCCCGCGCATTTCGGGGGTATATAAACCCTTTGGTTTCTACCCTCGTCGGTTCAGAGTTACCCCCATACCCGCGCTCGCATTTGCGACTTGCTCCTCATTCGATACCTTATCTCATCTCTATCTTCATTGCTCCACATGCGCCCTGTGTGCATCGTCTCTCCAGTCTTGCCCACCCACCTGGAGAGTAATTTTTTATGTTACTTCCCCTATTCTCAGCCTTGTCATAATTCACATCCGTGGTGGTTTTTTACAATTTTTCCGCCATTTTTACCTATCTATCGAAACAATCTACCTCACGCAGTTAACTGCACACTTACCTTCATGATTGCCAGTAAGCTGGCGTATAGCTGGCAGGCACGGCACACCCCGCAGGGGGGAGGGGAAATACGGGGAGAAAGCACGCACTAGTGCGCAAGTTCTTGGGTCCCTCCACCTCTTCGTTTTCTCTTTTGTTGCTCCCTGTTTACCCTTCCCCCCCAAATCATTGCCAAAACTTAAAAAAAAAAAAAAAAAAAAAAACAACCCTCGTCGGTTCAGAGTTACATAGTCACGCGTAACGTCACGTCGTGCCAGGCTCGTACAGAGTCAGTTATATCTAGTGAGATTGGGCTTAGCGCACCTTTCGAATCATAGATTAACCCGTTAGAATCCGCTAGTCCGGTTGAAGTTCTTTCGGAACACTCTTAAAGCGGCTCTCAGACCCCGCATCGCCAGTGCGTCAACACCGTGCAAATACTTAGGTAACTTACACACTTTAATATTATTTCATCGCGACAATTACATTTGTACCGACGACTGATCTCAAATATATATTTATAATTTGTTCACCATTAAATCGAGTAGATTCGTTAAACCTATATTTACCCCGTAATCCTTTATATCGGTAGTAACGTTCCCACAGATACAACTTAACCGCTCGAGTTGTATCGAATATTAATTTAAAGTTACGAGACAAACTAACATTTCCTGCGACTCCCTGATTTCGCATCAGGTTCGTCCGTACGTTTTCCAACCTCCGAACAGCTCCCCGGCTCCGCGCCGGGTTCGTCTGTGAATAAGCCAACCTCCTAGCAGCTCCCCGATTTCGCATCGGGTTCGTCCGTGCACCTTACTAACAAATTCTCAACCGTATTCCTTGGGTTATATCAACCTCGCCGGTCTAGGCGTTGCCCACAGCCCCGGCTCGTAACAAATGTATTCAAAAATTGTCTAAATTGTTAATTTAGACATCCCCACATAATATATAAAAAAGTTACTTGAAAATGATTTGATCCATTTGTTAGTATCACCTCATATCGGATATCGAACGTTCGACTTTGACGTCGTCTTAGTTTTCTATATCGTTAATTAAATTATTCGCACGATAGAACGGTGAAATGAACAATTACGAGAAGAACGTGAAGGAAAGGAGGGTTCTTCAGCCACCGGTTCGAATTGGGTTAATTGTCTGACAAGAGGGTTCAAATCAAATAGGGTTCCAACGATCTGCATTACGGCATTCGGGCTCACCCCAATAATGAATCATTATATTTACGATTTCATGTCGAACAGACACTGAAGAATCTACCTCGTGGGCTTCTTTTCTCCACTGTATGTGATCAAACATAAACGTAAACGTAAACGTAAAATCAGCTTGCGTGTCTCGCAATTAATCGTCAGCCGACTAACAGGCAATTATCGTGCCCCGATATTGTTATATTTGATGTCTATAATATTGTAACGAATTTTACGGATTGCACGTACACGATTTCCTTGTGAAAAAATTTGCCTACACCATGAAATTCTCCTTCGTATTATTAAAATCATTTATTCATTTAATTCGGTGGTTTCGTACTTCCTATAAGAGCTTTAATTAAATAATAATCCTCCAATCATCTTCATGCCATAATGGTAGCCTTAACATCAGAGGTACTACTGATAAGATCTGGGATATGGGATTATTATTAATTGCTGGAATTCATATATGTTGGGGCTAAGAAATAATCTCCCGTTAAATTGAAAAACAATTGTATGCTGTTAAAAAGTACAAGCATGACAAAAATGGAAATTCATTTCCAGTAATCGTATGTCAAAAAAGAATTCTAATATTTAATTTGGATATTCAAGGAGTGTTAATCAACGCAGTAAGAAAACTTCATGAGTTACGACGGGACATGCAGAGTATTGTAATCATGTCATTCGTAATACTGTAATAAACTGTAGCAATAAACTACTATCGATTCGTTCGATCTCATTTTCAATAATTTAAATATCAGATATCGCTTGTAAGACGGATAATTAAGGGAATTGCACAATTCGTCTACGGTAATATTTATGCCTATAATTATATGCTACACCAATGGTATGTGTACAATCAGTCCGCTCTAGTCGATCGTTTCCCAAAGAGTGCCTCGACGTTGCATTCTTGCCTGCCGAGAAGGCGCACCCCTGGTCACACGACGCAGTGCCTTCAAGTGTCTGTTTTACGACCCCCAAATGTTTACGGGTCCCGCTCGCCTATCGGCCTCGTGGCGACATTTGCCAGATGGGTATGCGAGGCGCTCCTAAGCCTCGGGTTTTCTTACACGCTTATCCATGTTACGAAGTCGTTATTGTTTTTATATACGTGTGAATTAATTTGATTATCCTTATTATGAAGGAAAATTTATCAAAATCAGAGATGTGTGAGAGTGTGATTGTTCCATTGGGTGTGTGGCTAGAGACCAGAGGACGTTATGGGCATGCTGCGTAACACGAGTCACGCTAGCCATGTGTGAGAATATGTATAATTACTATAAATAATCCAGCCGCACGGAGTGTATAATTATTTGCACCATAATGTGGTCAATACTCAAAGACTTTATTGCAGCAGCTACATAATATTATTTTAGACAATATTATCTACATTTCCTATTTCATACGATATGGCTAATAAAAATTTGTTCAATTTCTAATCGCAACAAGCCGAACAAATCTATCAAGGTAATTCTTTTCCCGCGAGTTGACAAGAACTTTATAAATAGAATTGAAGACATACTTACAGGAAAGATGCGTAGGAAGTGATCAAGTTGGCGAGGGCCAGTACGACTCGCTGCTTCATGGTGTCTTGGGACTGAATATCCCTTACGACGTGCCTTGATCCGTTCATCAATTCGTTTGAAACGCCCAGCGTTCAAATATTTGTTACTTCTGTAACAAGATATTACGAAATAGCATTCTAATCTGATAATGGAGTTACCTCAATATAATACGTATAGCACCACCAATAATAGAGAAGGCATGTCTGGGCACGAAAAATATGCAAATATGCAGGGAAAATATACAACATTAACAATGCATTTTGCGATTATTGTGACATACCACAAGACATATGCAAAAAGTGCAAAATAAAAAAAAAAATATTTTCAGAATTGTCTAATCATAAAACATATTTCTGCCCAGGTCCCATTGGTCCATCTGTTTCTGGTAAAAACACATGGATTTGCATAAGCATCCGGAGTCTAAGAATAATGTACAAAAATCCATAAAACACACGTTTTATTCAGGCGTTATTCTTTCAAGAAGCTTCAACTACTCTTACCAGCGCGGATGCATTCTTGTTAGTGAACATGTAGCTCGAACTCATCGAGTATCCAAGTGATCTGTCCGAGCGGTTATTCGGAACGCAATATGAATTGTAAAATATTGGCCATGGTGATTTGCTTTATCGAACGAGAATAAAAATTCAAATTATTCCCGCGTAATTGCACAGAGTATACACTGCCCGAAATTTCCATAAAGCCACTGTGTTTTTCGCTGAAATCTTATGATATGTCTGTAATAATGATTATTTCGTGAATAATATCGTTTTAGGGTTCATTAATGAAAACATATTCGTTAACTGCAACAATAGAAACAATATTTATTTGACGAAAATGTGAAAAAACGTAATATAACACAAAATGAAATGCGAAATTTCTATAATGCCACTTCTTTTTTATGTAAATAAACTCTAAATTAACAATAGCTTCTTCCTTATTTCTAAATTAGTAGTCAGTACAAGTACCATTTCTCTGAATCACTTGAAAAATTCGATTCGGCAGTGACAAAATTAAAGTTTGAAGTGTTTCTTCATCGATGGACGCCCACGCTTCACAAACTGCCTTTGACAAGTCGTCGATTGTATTGTATTGTTTACAATTGCCATAAACTTTCCTCGCGACTATTCCCCACAGATTTTCGATAGGGTTGAGGTCCGGGGAACAGGCTGGCCATTTCAAAACTTGGATATCCTTTTGATTAAACCATTGCTTGGTATGCTGTGATGTGTGGACTGCAGCATTATCATGTTGAGAAATGAGGTTGTCATCGTCAATTTCTTAAGTAAATGGTACCAAAATTATTTCCAACAATTCCGTGTATTGTTCGGAGTTCATTTTAGTAGAAATACGACAAATGGGTGTTTTTTTATTGAATGTAAATGCAGCCCACACCATTAACGTGCCACCACCAAAATTACGACTCATTGCAATATTTTTTTCTTTCGATAAATCATACCAATAAGTATTTGAAACCATCCGGTCCATCTAAATTAAATTTCTTTTCATCGGAAAATATAACATTTTGCCATTCAGTACTCCATGACATGTGTACTCTTGCAAACTCAAGACGAGCCTCTTTGTGGTGTGGTTTTAGACTTGGTTTCCGCAGCATTTTCGACCATCGAAACCGCTTAGAACTTTTTAATACTTGTTGGACTCGTCTCGTGGATACTGGCAACTCAAGATCATTTCGAAGTTGTGATGCACTTTTCATTTCCTTGGCTGCACATCTCATAAGTAGCGTACGTTGCCTCCTCGTCAGCTTCTGATTTCCACCTTTAGGATGGTTTTTACCATAATTTTCACCTAGATCTACGTAATTATTTATGAGAGTTCGCGAACGATTAAGTTTGTTCGCTATTGCACGATTGGAACAACCCATTTCCTTGTAAGCATCAATCGATGCCTTCTCTTCACTAGACAATAATTTTCCTCGCGGCATTCTGATAAAAATGTACTTAAATATAATAAATATACTATTTCTGTAAAACAAGATTTTAATTTGAACCCTAATACTTACATTTGAATTGATTGGGTTACCATATGTAGTAGCTATCCTTACGGAATTAGTATACAGACTAAGTGGCTTTATAGAAACTTCGCACTTAAATACTGCTTTATGTCGGAAAAGTTCAAAGCGGACGCAAAATGTAAACGTAGCGGTGCAACAAAGTATTCCATGTAGACTTAATAGCAAAAAAACATGAACAGGGACGAGAAAAAGTAACAAATTTGGTAATATTGTTACAATATAAGCGAACATGAAGGTGGCTTTATGGAAATTTCGGGCAGTGTAGTGTACGTGGAAAGGGGGAAAAATGGAGGGAGAATGAAAAAAACGGAAATTTGTGGCGGAAATTTGTTAACGATTTGTGCGGATCGATAAATAATATACTGATGATAGAGAGGTCTCTCTAGGGACGGATGGAGAAAAAAATATTCAAACTAACCCGAATTACTAATTTTTCTTCCACCCTCAGTGTTCTCGAAGTTTCCTCTTTTTTTCCGATCGATGCTTTCCAGTTCGCTGTTGCGCTCTTTCAACCCTTTCTAATTTTCTTATTCAAATATTATTTGAAACTAACTTGTATTACACCGTATGCAAAACAATCGATGCTCTAAATTGCGCCAGGAATTCTATATAAAAGATAAAACAAGTTGACATTACCACGTTCCACAAAGTAATTGAGATAATATCCAACCAAAGATGAAAGAATCCAAAATCTGTCTTAATGAAATTTGTTGAATCTCTGCACTTCGTCCTGTAAGACGTGCATTGAACAATGCTCCCGCATCGCGCTCGAATTCGTGCATTCATGATTGCGGATGAACGCTGCAATTAAGCGGTCGATCGACGATAATTAATTTACTATTCCGTAACCGCGCTTCGTCAGACGTGCGGGTACAGCCAATTGACGGCCACAGAAAGGAACTGAATTAGCGTAGTAATTTGTCTGCTACTCCTTTGTACATCGCTGACCCTCTTCGACGTGTCCACTTTCTGCACATAGAACGATCATTTCTGTTGCGTACGTGTCTGAAAATAAGTTGCCCGCTATTTCAACAAACACGTCTGTCCTGCCAAATATTACGTCCCCAGGATGTACAAAGCATGGAGCAAACGTACTTGCAAGGTAGGCGTTTGACTTTCAATTTAGTTCATGGTGGTGTCCGCCAATAATCGACTTAATCGTGACGATTTTCCAAAATGCTCGAGCACGATTTGGGAACCACCCCTTCGGGGTACGTTTCGATTGATTGGCTTTCTGGAGAACGTTTCTGCGGTGCAGCTTCTGATGGTAACACTAAATTATTATTTTAGTATCGTCGTGAAAGTTGTTAAGCAATATTTGTTGTCTGAAAATGGTGCGAGTAATAATGATGAAAAGGTAGAAATGTGAAAATATATTATTAAACTCGTAGACAGTGATTCTACAAAAAATATACGAATATTAAAATGTTATATAAGAACTGTCGTATGCAGCGGATATTTCAGAGAAATTGCTATGGCTGGAAGTGTGCCATAGGCTCATTTGTATGAACCTTCGTAATGAAGTGGTTCGCCAGTTCTAATCATAGATATTGGCTGCCAAAGTAAACATAAAGCGATCTCTTATAAACGATGATGTATCCACTTTAAATACGTGATATGGTATTTTGCTTGATAAGTGAAAAACAAATCGGCACATCTGAACCTAAAGCGTCTATATGTCCCACATTTTTGTCTAGTTTATGTTATACTTTGCCTCGCTTGAAACAAAGAATTTAACTCCCGTGATACAGCAAGTATTAAGTAGATATTCATTTTTGTATGTTTTATGTTTATAATATTTTCTTTTTGTTTTCAGATTGAAAATAAATTTTCAGGCAATATTTCAGGCAATTTGTCGTAAAAATTAATTCTATGAAACATATCATGCACTTACGACGTTGGTAATTTTAATGAACCCATTGTATGTTCATTTGGATCACTAAAATTGCATTCAAGCAAATTTCAGTTCACAAAATCGGGATTGAAAAAAAAAGAAAACAAAAGCGCCAAGCAACGTGTTATATAATTAAATGACAGTTTGGTGTTGATTTTAATAGAATTCGCGGTATGCCAATTAAATTTTTGGTTCAGAAGAAATATTTAGTCACATAATTGCTTCTATTTAATGTCGAATGTTCCTTCTTTTAAATTGAAATACTATTCTTCGGTGATGTGAGCGCGTTCACGTAACAGATGCATTAGAGTAATGTAATTTGAAGTAAATTTCTTGGAGGTAAATTATATTTTATAATTTACTCTAAGTATTATTGGCTTTTATTTCGGTTTCATGTATATACGAACGTACTGTTTCCCTGTGGAATATAGTTGAACAGGGTTCAAGGTGTATCAACCATGGTGCAGGCATCGAATCCACGATTAATGAATCGCGTAGTCGATGCAGTGGTGCATTTGAGCGCGGGAAAAGGATCCACCGCTCGAGATATCCTCGACTTTCTTCGAGAATCATCCAAGATTCCAACGAGGAACTTTACCATGCAGGTGACTGTGCGGCAACCATAATTTAGCCTGCCAACCGGGGAAGACGAGTTATCTCGCCATCCACGTTGCCACAATTTTTGACGTAATAATTGATTAATTTAGAAGTCCATTATATTTAACAATGACGCATTAACCGAATTTAAATTAGCAAAGATTAAAAAGCAACAATTAAATTTCATTGATCCTTCATTGGATGCTTGAGGCAAGAGCCTATGTCAACTTGCTTTTATTGATGGACGCGTTGCATATGCGAGTAAATAGTATTTCCTTTTTGATAGAAGTTTCAGTCCGAAGAGAATTTGCAAGTTTGAAACGGGTTTTGAAAACTCAAAGTTAAGTAACCTTGCGTACAAATGTTGCGTTTGAAGTACAGAACCATTAGCACTAATAATTTACTATGTAAATTAAATAGCTCAATTTCGCAGACAAACTGATACAAAAATTACTGTCAGTTGTCAAAGGAAGTATTTAAAAAAAAAGTACCAAACGAATGAAGCAAAAATCCATTTAGAAATATTGTTACATAAAGGAAAATGAACAATTGTTCCAAATTACGTATGATATAAGTGCAGTCTATCTATTAAACGTTACTTTCATTAACTTCCAAGATCTCAGCGGTTGTGCTATGAACGATTGTCAAATAGTTCGAAGCACACCAGGAATCTTCGAACGTCTTTAACGATCCATCAGACTCTTTGAAGCTTGCATCCTTCCTGGAAGAAACCACTTGGAACATTTTCTTTAATGCCGGAACTTTCAAAGACTATACGTATAATATATATACTCGATCCGAAAGCTTACATATTGAATGAATTCTACGCAAAACATCAATTTTCATATTATTTAAAATTATATCGCGTACTTCGCAACAAGCACGCTTCTAAAACTGAGTACCAATTTTGTATTGGATTATCCGATAAGTTCGTCCGGTTTGTGAACGCTAAACGCGCGTGAACTAACTTATTTCACTATTTTAACCAGTCTGACTCGTGATATAAATTATGGACCAAACATGTACATCACGAGTTCTCCCCGTGGTATCCAATTCGGCCCATATTGCAGAGATTATCTTATGTAAACCTCACGTGAATGGAATGGAGGACGGGGTTAATTGTGACAACTTAATAAATATCGAACACGCTTAACAATCTATACTCACTGGAAATTTATATATAGTTGCAATTAATATATCGTGTCTCTAAACGTTCCATCCTCAGTTTCTTATGAAACAACTTTTTAGGTTCGCCGAGCCTTGAAGCACGCTGTGAATGCGGGGCTGTTGCGGCACAGAAGTGGTCGTTACAAGGCACTGTTCACGTTAAATCCGGCTCCAAACAAGGAATCCGCGAACGAGAATAGCGATGAGAAATCGAGTGGCGCGAAGAAGGCACTCAACACATCACAGTTAACTACAAGAGTTAGCTCCGAGGACAAAGAGGGCAATAGGTTAATGATTTGTTAAAAATGTTCATGGTATACCTGTCGAATCAGTTGCAACGTTCGTCAGAGCAATTGATATCACGTCACTTTTTCGTAATCACAGTAAATGTAAGTAACAATAAGAAGTTCTCTTCTACGTAGATTAATTATTTGGCGCTGTGGATGGTTACACGTGGTATTTCCCCCAATTCTAACACGCGTTAGATTTATTTACACCGTTTAATAGAACACTGAAATACGAAATGGAAAAATGAGCAATTCGAAACGATTTAGCTTAAATTAATCCTTAATTTAATTAACTACAGAAGTGTAAATATTCTGTATTGAGCAAGATTAGCGCTCTGTAAGTGAAATGGGTATTTAGAATTTGTTCAATGTATACGGAAAATGTTACACGTCTAGTGAGATTACTATTTAATTAATATATATCGGATAATAGAGTTACACGAGTTCCCGTCTCCCTTAAACGAAGTTAAGCGTTGGCGTTGAATGTCAGATCTCGCCTTGCAAAGCCATTAAATTACCACGATCGTTTAGAAATTACATCTTCGCGCTAAATAGTTTAATATGGTTAATTCTAGTTGAGTGCTGTCCAGTATGCATACACTTTGTCGGTAGTACAATATAATATATAAGGGCCATTTATTTATTCTTATTCGTAGCTTACGAAACATATTTATTTCATATTTACATTTGAAATCTCTTTTTCGTTTATTGACAAAACAAATGCGCAAAAGAATGAATTCGTTACTTTTGATTTGACCTTATATATATTGTCAACACTCTATCCCTCAATGAAAGTTACATTCTTCGTCTCATGGTCGACGATATTGCAATACAATTCGAAGGTTATATTTCACGCGGATTTACTTAAGTAATAATAGCATATGCCTCTTCATTAACCATATAGCCACTGAATTACTTGATGCTACCTTATGATCTGAGAAACCAAGAAGTTTCAAGCGTATTTCGTAGTCGAATAACCGAATACATAATTCTGATTAATCGCCCAGGGAGAAACACAAAGGACGACATCGCGACAGGAGACGAAAACGTTCTTCCAGTCGTAAGAGGAAGCAGAGGCGTCGTAGTGGATCCAGAAGGCGAGACCAAATTGCCGAGATACGAAAGCTCAAATACAAAGAACACGAAGAAAGGACACGGTCACCGCGGCACGAGATCTCGAGCAGTAAGCTGAGAACAGATATTGGAAAAGCGTCTGATTCGTCTAGTCGTAAAAGGCGCAGGGCGACATCCAGAGATCGGACGTGTTGTAGCGATTTTTCAGATAACAGTGATCTCGAAGGTACGAAGGGAAAAGGTAAGAAATACCGGGTATTAACTTTTTGCGGTTTACATTGTACATCGTTGACTGTTTGGGGGGCCAGTTGACGTTCAATCCTTATTTTCAATTGTGAATTGAGAATGTTACTTCATATCGCTCATACCCTGTGCAATATTTGAGAGCATTTCAATAGCTCGTAATAAAGTTATAATTTACCTGTGATCTAAAGTTCGAGTTCACTTATTTCATTATAAAACAGTACACAAATAATTTCTCAACTCATTTCTTTCTTTTTTCATTGAATGGAATTGACACAACATGTAATTAATTTGGAAAGAAAGAAAGTTTATTACATTTGTTAACTTGGGCTACTAATAAAGTACAGAATTTGAAAATGCCATTCTGGATGAACAACCAGGTTCCCACAATTCTGTGCCCCATTGCGAGAACAACTTTTTATCGAGTGTCTCAATAGTTTAATTGATTAAAAGAATCGTTGGATAGGCGAAAGATCCGGTTTTATTCCGGCCCAGTAACCAGCCAGTTGCAATGTGAAATCCTACGAAACGTGTTAATTCTTCTTTTGTTGCTTGACAATTCAACGTTGAAACCCTTCACACAACTCTAAATCCTTCAGGAATTCGGCTTTTCATTAGAGCAAGATGGTAGAGTACAAAATGGAGGGTGAAGCAAATCCTCTGGCTACGATGGCCATAAATTCTACAACACATGTCACTATAAAGAGAAGTCCTTGACAATGATTAGAAAAATTAGGTGGTTCTGATATAGCAGACAATTTTCAAACAAAGGAATATTTCAAAATTTGAATAAATATTTAATACCACAAGAGTGCCTGGATATTTATATATTATATATATATATTAATAAACATTTCTAGTTTCTCTCGAAGCAACATTGCGAATCATAATTCTGTTATCATTTTTTTGATCAAATATTTCTCAGCACATGAAAGCTCTCTCCCATATTTACCATAGAATTATATATAATGTTATCCAAATATTCGTAAGAGAAATTTCTATGAAAATTTATTTTCCAGTAAGGAGAAGATCACCCACGCGTCAAGAATGCAAACTAGACGGAACAACGAAATTGAATAGAAGATCGGCCTCGCGGAATCGCAGCCCGCAAAGGCAACAATCTCAACAATTCCAATTAAAACACTCGAGTGAAGACAAGGAAAATAAATTAGAGTCCGACGACCACGAGAATAAAACAGCTGAGGAAGAGATTGATAATCATCATGCACCTAATAACAGCGGAAGCGGTAGCACATTGTAAAAATGATTGTCCGACTACGTTAACCAACAGTAAATAGTAGTAGCTGATTGTTGCTTTATGTCTTTTATATCAGTATCAAACGAAATTCATTGTAATATATGCTCATTTGTGAAAGATACCTATTATTTTTGTTATATAATTCTTATTTGAAAATATATTTGTTGCTCTCCTAAGTAACACCTTACACAATTTATTTCGTTTTGCAGACATCATTTATTAGTAGATTAGTGGAAAATACGAAATTACAGCATACTATATCATTTACACAGATAATATGTAGTATACTTTTCCGCTCATGCGCGAAACGACCGATATCGCGCCGTATCTTCCTAAAAAATAAATAGGTTTAATCGGATAAATTTGTAGATTTAATTATATGCCTTTCTTTCGCCTATTTTATATCACATATTCGATAATTATAGTACCACGTAACAAGAATAGTTTCATGATTGCGATGCCTGAGGAAATTGATGTTCCCCTTTGTATAACATTGTGCCCCGAACAGTACAAGTGGTTCTGAACATCTTCAGAACGAACGTTTCTTATCACGGTATAGTTACGTTATTTACTACCAAGCTGATTATACAGCGCTCAGAAGAATATTCTCGGTAAATAACAACAAAATATTTCACGTATGTATATTGTCGTACCTACGTTGAATGGAGTAAGGAAACTTCCATCGTCTGTCATGCGTATTCTATAAGAGAGAGGAAGTCCTTATACTTAGCGTTGGTATTGCAATCGCGAAAATCATTTGTTACGTAGATCCTTCTAGTTCAAGTCTAACTGAAGCCTCGAGCGAAACATTTTTTAACATAGTTCAGAATGGCTAAAGCTTTCTGCTGTTTATCGGTTTATCCTCTGGCAATTTTTGTCCGTTACGGAAGTTCTTGTCGATGCGGGTACGTGCAATTTCCACCCTGCTTTTTCATTTTATCTTATTCATAATATACATCGTCAATTTCTTGTACAAGCTTCAGTTGGGACCTCTGCGATTCACCATCAGTTCTGGTAATTAATGCTCCGATATGGATATTACCTGGAACAATTCAATAAGGCATACTCAAAATGTAAAAAAGATAAACAAACTTCTTCGTGCACCTTCACGTAGCATGTAGAATCACTGTTTCTGTGAAAGTAAATATTAGAACATTACTTATACGAAAATTACAGTTTACTCGAGGCACATCGTTTCTACATGTACTCTATTGTTCTGCCGAATTTTTCGTTTATTAAATATGTGCTAAAGTATGTAATATCTCTCTCGATTCCTCTTTCGCGTAAACAAATATTAAACATCATTTTCGTAAAATAAGCTTCCAAAACAATTAATTACTAACGGTATAAAGGAAAGAAGTTCCAAGTGTTATTTGGAAAGATCTTGAATTTATCAACCCTCTCTAAACGGCCGTATAAATGTATTCATCTTTAATCTCTCACACGAAAATATGGGTTGAAGTGCGAAGAATGTTCAACCGACTCGTAAGTTCCTGTTTTTCAACTTGTTTCTCCTTCTTGTAGAAACGGGCTAAATAATACAACCAAAACTCTCGTTTTCGTTAAAGCTTCATTATTGTTTAAAAAACCATTCCTCGGAGATCCGTGAACACGGTGGTTACAAGTATCGAGAAGAATCGTTCCATGATAATGTTGAAGCATTGTTAACTTATCCGCCCCGCTGAATTTTGTGAATAGAAAAAGAAAAGGAAAAAAGAGAATCAAGGAGCTGTTGCTACCGACCGTCCATCCATCCATCGCCACTAAAACACCAAGGCTACCTTTTATTTGTCGATCAACTATAGTCCCATCAGTTTTTGCAACATCTCTACTTCACCGTTTCAAGCTTCCTCCGAACGAGCTTCTTATGTTTGCCCTGATTCTTCCTTAACTATTGCTTTTTTCCTTTTCTACTTCTTCCACCTCTTCGCCTACCGTTTCCCTTTTGTTCGGTTTATTCATTGAAAGGGAACTCCATTAAATTTTCCTGGAAAGTAGCACTTACAGGGATTCAACATTACCCAGAGTGGAAAATAATGGAATTGGGCTGCTGTTTGAGATTTAAAAATATTGGCATAAGGATGTTTGATCGACATTGACGACGAGACATTGCATTAGTTAAACAATTTGGACGGATTACATGTGGTTTTTCCTAGGAGTTATTATTAAATTGACTAAAATAGATGAGGCAATTCCATGTATGTAACATCGCATAGAAATTATTTATACAGTAATACTTGAATCGAATTCCAATTTATGTGCATCCAATCAAATTAAGAAGTCTCAAAATAGTTCTCAATATTGGGAGAAAGGATATTGTTTGCAATATGTATAAAAAGCTCCCATGAAATGTGCTACAATTAAACGTGGAGTGTAAGATGGCAGTTACTGGAAGAAGGCTTAAGAGAATGAAACTTATTATTGCTAAATATTAAAACCAAATAAGGAAGAAAGACGAAGAAGAAAAGTCCATATCAAGTCGAAGGCAAACATGCAAAAAGTACAAACTAAAAATGAATGACATACTGTAAGAATCGTGTTAAGTCATGTAATCTTGCAATTAAACGTTAAAAGAATGGAAAGTTCTTTTAGTACCGTTACACTTCAAATACAGTTTATGAACGTGGAACAATATCTGCGTAATTTTCATCGCAATCTATGACGAATAATACAGGACAGACGTGAGTTTAAATTGGAATTGTACAATACGCGTTGTACCTTACCTACATGCGTGTACAGTATGAGGATAATTAACAATTGCTTCTTTAGGGGTCACCTATGTATGCACGCTCATTAAAAGTTCACTGAATAATATCAAATTTGATGTACTGCATAAATATGGGGTTATTTAAAGCGCGAACGATTTCTTCGTTGCGACCATTATGTCATTAGTTCCCAGCGAATGCTATACGTGTTCACCGACCAAAATTGCGAAATTATCATATCACATGGCAATTAAGGCGCCAATGGGTATTTATGCCACAAGTTATTAATCGATACGAGGACAAGTCGTTATGATATTATCGATAACTGCAACATCTAGACTTGTTCGTAAACAAGTAAACAAGTACTTTAGAAGTCAGAAGACGTCGATAACATATTACACTTCGAAATTTCAGAATAGTAGTTACAATTATCCTGATAAATGAAATAGAATCGTTAATTTTTACAAGTTCGTATAATAATAATAGTACGCGGAGACTTATAAGGAACCAATCATGTATTATATAAATATTTAATTCTTATTTTATTTTGTCAATAACCGTCGTAATTAAGAGTTATTATAAATGACGGATGTGGTAAGTATCTAAAGACTTATATATGTATTCAAGATTATATGTCGCATTCAAGATTAGAATTAAGCATGACGTTCTATGAGCAGTCGCTAAGTGGTTAATAAAAATCTCATTTGCACCATTCCGTGTACCTCGAAATTCATGCCAAGTTCTGCGTTGCTATACGAAACAACTAAAATTATGATACTTTTTCTATCGAAATTGTCAAAAGCCTATTACGTTACACGTGACAATTCACGCCATCGCAACTCGCTCGTTACAAAACGAACCCAGAAATTTGTGTCTCTAGGTTTTTATTCTAAATGTCACTCTTTAACGTCGAGAGTTTACTAACGCCGAGCAACAGCGTAGGTGGGTCAACGAGAAATTACATCACACACCTGTGAACACAAGGATCGTAGTATTCGGTATGGACGATTCTTGAGAAAACGAAATTTGCCATGGTCGACTAGGTCTCCTGCTGCGAAAATAGCACGGTGAACCAAGGTTCTTCTGACTTTTCATTTAAAATTTGACTTTATCGTATCACCGACAATAGCCTCTCTATTTTCGTGATAAAGATAAATCGTTAAGTGAAACATACATATTTTACAACATTGCTGTTATAATATTCGTTACTCTAACAGCATGTGGCAAATACATAGAATGTGTTCTAAGTTGTTTGAATATTTCACGGAATAAATTTCTCATCTCGAAAAAAGTAAAAATTACTTCAACCCGCTGGGTGGCATAACTGGTCGAATTTCTCCAATAACATCGAATTCCTCGTGGGACCAACTCTTAATGTGTTGAGCGTAATCGGACGCTATTTAGTTGAACTAAATCGTTCGTGAAAAGCATCGTGTCGGTATTGCACAAGAGCAACGGTATGCCTTAAAAGTAATTGCCAAAGGGGCAAATAGAATACCCTTGGGCCTAATTCTGCAAAATACAGAAAAGAACTTCCCACAACTTTTATGAAGACACTTTCTAATCAGTCAAAGAATAACTCACGCCTTTGATTCATCTGGGTTATATTCGATTCTTTATTTATACCTACTTTCCTATACCTATTGACAATAATAGAATTCATTGGAACGTCTTGTTGAATTATCAATAGAAAGGGCAGGAAAAAACAATGAATAAAAGTACGGGAATAAAAATGGAATGAAATAATTTTTCATAATATATCTGTGTGAAACGTTTAATTCTGATGAGCAAATTTCAAAACTGGAACTTCCATAATCAAAAGCATACGAACTCCTTTCATTCAGTCAACGGTACATCCAACGTGCAAAAACGAGTCCCGATAAACACTCATTAAATGTTTCCATTGAGTATCATTCATCGCTCCACACATTCTCTTTACGATCACGGAAAAAAGTGTCTCTCCTCCTTCATCACGTCAAGTTCTTCCCACAAATGTCTCAGGTACACGTACGTATAATAGAAGCACGGTTCGTTGAATAAGTAACGTTCCATTGCACGTGAAATCAATTACGAGCATCAGGTACCTGCGTCGTATGAAAGGTCGTTAAATGAATTTCTTGAAAGGCTGCTACACTTCAAGAAACTTAGCGCCACATTATGAATGGTTCCTTGCTTTTTCTTATTAACATGCAAACATCGAAAGGATAACTAGAAAATGGTATTCAGTTACATGTCATTCGTATTATTTATGGTACAAGATGGTTACGCGAAGGAATATTTTTTCATTCGGAGTATTTCAATTTGACAAAATTTATTCATTGCTTGTATCAGCCATAGTGTATCCATTTTCCTGTTTACTGGGAATTTCTATCCGCAAACTTTTTATAACGGTGATATTTAGATTTGCATCAATAGAAATTAATTTTAACGACAACAAATATTTTTCAGCTCTATTGTAACTTTACACGAAACTGCGTTGCAATAAATTCCTTACTCTTTATAAGAATTTGGAGGAAGACATTTTATTATAATGACATATTATTATATTATAATGAGTTTATTAAAACTACGCTACGAATTTTAACTTTTAATCCATTATAAAAACCCCGACCGAATATTATGAAACCGAATATTATGAAATATTCGTTCCAATACGTTTGGAGAAAAAGCGCAATTTAATATTTCTGTAAATTATTCCACTTCCACTACACCAATGTTCGGTAGATCATCGCAAACGCATAATCTCTATCAGTCATTAATTTTTTATTTAATTTATCGTCATGTACACGCATATATCCGGAAATGATAAAAATCAAAAATATAATACTCGATCTATTATATATTTCTTGCCCCATAAAATATCCCAATTAAATATTGAATTTGCCCACGTTACGGTTTTTTCTTCCATCCCCCTTTTAACTGGTGACAACGCGTAACGAGGAAGGGGGTGGCGAATTTATTTCACCCCCATGAATTATGGGCTCTGCATCAAAGGACAAGTTTCCCGAAGAAAACTGGCACATCCGAAGTCCGAAGTGTTTTTCGTACAATGAAACATCTTGTTATAAAATAGGAAGCTGCCGCACGTTTTTTCGCTTATCGAAACTCCTTTTTATCTTGGCCAATTAGCAACATTCTAAACCGATTGTTTATACAAATCTTATTTTAAGGAAGCAGTAAAATGTAAAATCGTATATTTATTCTTATGCAGGGTTTAACATACGCTTTTTTTTTGCAACTACAAACAAACTCCCTTCAATGGTTTTATATCTCAAGCACTTGCTGGATTTCTAATGGATTTAGGCAATTCATCTCTCAGAATCGTTCTTTATTTGATTTTGTGTAATTGCAAAATTGAAAGGTATATTTGAACTGTTACAACTTATGGTAACATCGCTCTGTATAAAGTGAAAAATAATTGGAATTATATGCAAATAGAATTTAATACTTCGTTTCTTCGTCGTTCTGGAATCATTTCGAATCGTAATTTTGTAGACACTCGAGGGCACTCGTATTATTCGCTGCGAATAATGTAATGACCTTCATGACCCGAGAAATTGCGAATATTTGATATGTATGTATATATATTGTTCTATAGGGTCTACAATATTCTGCATCCGAAACAAATGCTATTTCACGATAATATTCACACGAATCATTCCACAGAATTGGAATGATAAAATAACCGTTTTTATCAATATGTAATCGCAATGACAAGTTAGTTATTTAATAATAAATATCGTATCGTTGAAAGACGTAAACGTAACGTAAGTACAATCTCTACAAAGGGTAAGAAAAGATTATGCAAATTCACCCTCGAAGTTAGCAATAAAAAGAAATACCAAAATTGATCGCAGACTTACCAATTCACGTTCAATCATGCGTCACTCAAATCTCCATACCGATGATCCTGGACAGGTACTCGATTCGTCACATGGTCACAAGAACAGATTCATCGACGGTCGCAAACAAGTCGTGGCCGTTGGATTCGTTCGTATCGTGGTTAATGTTCAGCAACAGAAAATTCTGGTTATTATTGAATTACCGCAGCAAGAGATACACGGCTGTGGATGGTAATATCGTTGATCATGGTTAACGCGAACTTCGAAAAGACACGAGAAGCACGTGGCGAAGCCACGGCGCGTACTGGCTGCCCCGTACAGGACAGCTGACGAAGGGTGGCAACTCGGCACTTGCCACCCAGCGCTTTTCCCCCTTTCTCTCTTACTCGTAGCCCGTATCACTTGTTCCCTGTTTGTGATCCCCCACCACATTTGGCGAATTGATCAAACAGGCCAGATTGTTGTTAACGTCTTGTCGTATTTCGTGACAATTTCATTTCTCTCCAATGGGGCGACGAGCAACGGACGGCAAAGAATGGGTTGCTGGCATTTTTATTGTTCACATTAGTACGGAGATACGAACAAGGGTATATTTCATGCATGTTTTCAAATTGTGAAAAACATTTGGCATCCTTCTGTTTCCTTTATCGTGGTAATCTTGTTGACCCTTTTCAATTCTTCCTTTTACTGTCCTGTTTTATGAAGGCGGAGATAGCCTTGGAAAATTTGCTTATTTATTATTGACGACAGTGGGAAGCCACGTATGTACACACGGGTGTGCTTTATTTATTTTACAGAGGTATTTCGAAATGGGGATGCTTGTCATCGTGTTCGCTTCTAGTTTGACGGACGTTCTGACTCTCCCGAATTTTCCGTCGTCTCTTATAGAATGCCAGGGTTGAAAATGTATGGTAGTTTTATTATTGATACTGGTGAGAGGATACGTGTATACGTACGTACCTTATGTCTCTTTTGTGAGATTTCTTAATCCTAATGTATTTCTTTCTTCTTTTCCGAATTCAGAGTGTTATGCGGCGTAGGTGAAGTAAAGTTAATAAAAAATGAAGGAGACGACGATTCGTTTTATAGATGAGGGTTATTCCGATCAAAGCCTTTTCTCGTATATTTACAGAATAGTTGTTGATGCGTTTATAATTAAAAAAGAAAATGTTATTATTAAAATTTTTAATAACAATAATATTTAATAATTCGGTATCTGCACGCCCTGCAATATGTACTGTATTAAGTTATTGCAGTTTACATAAAGGCATTGAGAAAAATATTGCATTTAATAATTAAAAATATAATTTTTCAAAGGCTCTCGTGTCCCAAAATTCCACAATTTTTGCGGTTCGCATACACCGTCATTTCTTGTACGGTGTGTTAAGAACGAGTATTAAGTATAGAAGTTAAACCTACATCAGAGGCCAGTGATGATAAATACAGCGAATGCACATTGTCTATTCTGATATTACAAGTTCGCGCATATTGAAAATATTACAGCAAAACTGAAATAATAAATGCTACGCAGTGTCGGACGATTTATATGTACATATGTATAAGGACACAAAGGGTCTGAGTTAGCAGTTGACAGGAATTTACACGACATTACAGTATCGTTCATCAAATTTCTATCACTTCTGCCGAATGTTGGTTTTAATTAGCATTTGGATATGCAGTAAAATGTAACTTTGGATATTAAACTCATATCGGTGATACATAAAGGTACGTGTGTGGAAATTCTGGATACGGAGTACTATTATAACAGATAATTAAATATAAGTATCATATACATATATTATAAGCTAATTATTACGAAGCTATACACACAATCAAACATGTCGCGATATGTGAACAATTTTACACGAAACATATTAAATTATTAATATAAGTAAAATTGAAGGTAAAAATAAAGGCGAATGAGATAACCATGATATTCTGGTTCAGAAAAAATTGCAATTGGGCCTCGTTAAAAAATTACAATCCATTTGGGCGCGAAGTAATCGTAGTCAGCAGAGCTTGAATTCATTGCAGCAGGAAGAGATTTCCTAGTTGGAGATCCATTGTTGACAGTGCATTAGCAGTCTTCTGCGGTTCTACGGCACTCCATTCAACGCCCGAGTTTTCTCGATATCCACTCGACAATGGGATTATCGATATCAGGCATTAAACGGAAGTTATTAAAACCGGACAAATCTTGTCAGGAGGGGGGCCTCCGCGAAATATATAAAAAAACATTTTCGATATCGAGTTATGTCTTCGTGTGTGTCAAAGAAATATTCCTACAGCACGCTCGATCATTTTTTAAGCGGGCAAAGTGTTAAGTGAAATGACATAATTCGAGAGGCGATAGCTATCTACCTTCTTTTTATAAGTCATTGTTGATCCACAATATCCGTAGAGAAATTTGTTTGGTGCTTCAATGTATCATTTGGCTTTGTAAAATATTTTTGCGCATTTGTGAATATCTTTGCGCGCTATCAGACATTTTACACAAAAAATGAATACTGCGATCTACCATTTCTTTGACTTTCATATCTTCTATGTTACTGCTTTGAATAACGCTATACACTTTGTACATATGTATAAGCGGAATTTCAAGCATCCTACACCTTTGCAGAACAAAGTTTCTATTCTAGTCAAACGACATATCACGGCAAAAAGAATGTTATTAATATAAATCATAATTTTTCCGTGAGCACCGTAAATAAATATATGTTAAATAGACTTTAATGCTTCAATGCTTTTTTGTGCGTGTGGAACAAGAAAAATGATATCCCAGAGGATAGCATTTTTGTATTAGCGTAAAAAATGTACCGTTCAGTTGAGATAAATTAAAACAAGCTTGAAATGAACGAAGCATTCCACGTTAATGTAACAACACCTTTAGTACGGGAACATTAAAGATAATTCAGAGACAGGAAAATATGCATCCCTCGATGGTACATTCATGACGCGGTTATCGTCTACTAAAATCGCCGATATCTTCTTTTCCCTCGGTCTCTTGTACCAGTCGTTTCTTGTCCGTGCTTTTGTCACCGCCTCCTTTACACTCTTTTCATTAAATCGTTAAATATCATCATCAAGGCTCCCTCTGTGTAGGTGTTTCCTCGCGCGAAAAACTACAATACGGTTTTAAGTTTAAGTGCAGAGCATCGACGTAAAACCGCAACTGATGAACAAGTCTCATTAAATTCTTAAAATTCTTGATCAATTTTTCGTGTTACATTAAAAGCACTATAAAATGTGACTATCTACTTCTAATTGTTCAAGTATATTATACACGGTATCCACAAACGTTACGAACAATCTACCTGAAACTACTTGTAGCACGGAATAAATAAGCAGCTTTCACACGGCACACAACTTCAATCACAGCAAACCGCCTTATAAAATGATTTCGAACGACACCGCGAGGAAATATAAAGCAGCACAGACACCGTCATCGATTTAAAGCCTCGTTACCGTGTTATTAACGGGGACGCTGGGGAACCATATTTCCCGAATCGAGGTTGCCAGCCATTACTACTATTTACCTAGCTTTTTTCCGTTAGAAGTACCTGCAAGATCCCGGGGAATCGGTAATTTAATCCGGAAATCGGTCTTCCCTTCTATCGATTTTAGTGGTAGTTGTGATCGTCTCCAGAAGAAATGCAGACGATCTACCCTTCCTCTTACCCTTTTTTCCTTTCCTGCGATCGTATTTTTCCTTCTTCTCAACGGCAACTTAATGGTAGATTTCACAGTGAAATCGTCAGACGTAATTCTCGTACTTGGCAGGGTGCACAGAAATCCTATCGATTGACTACAGTAATGTCTCGTTTAGTGTACGTCGCTCGGGGCCGAATGAGAACACTAATCGTGTTCGGGTCCTCTTTGATGTTGTGGCTGCCGAGACTCGGGACAGCGTTCCAGGAAAGAGGCAAGTTTAAACACCCGTGTACGTGAGGCAATACTACCGCGAACAAAATTTAATATTAAAACTTGTTCATTTTTCGTCCGTTTTAAATGAAATTTTACCAGAATGTTCGTTACAATCTCTTGATTAAAATGATACCAAAACGATACGGTTTGGACAATTTTTACTTATCACGGTATCAATTATTTTATTCCCCTTCATTATTGTTTCCGATGACAACTAGAATATGTGTATATTAGTTGTTAGCAATAAGGTAATTAGTAGTGAGATTATAAATTTGGAAGTAAATTCAAATCGAGCGTCTCGATTAGTGTACCTCGCTCGGACCAATAGTATGTTACCAATAGTGTACATTGTTTCTTACGTCACATCGTGACGACAGAATTCAGCTAACGTTCAAACTGTACGCATCTAAGGAGAAATAAAGGCGAATAATACTTTACTCTTACAATTATACTTATACTTATAGTTATAATTATATTTGTATTCAACGGGTTCACGACATTATTAGTTTTAGTGTAATTAGTGTTAGGTACTTTGACTTTAGTTAGTGCATAGTGTACACAGTAATAAGTGACATTAGTAGGCATTAATATACGTGTAATTGGTGGTTACAATGGCTTCTAGAAAGTCAAATGTCATTTTAACAATAGAACAGAGACAGACAATTATTGGTCAACCGGAAAGTGGTGTAGCTGTGTCAACTATTGCAGCAATGTATAATGTGCACCCAATAACAGTAAGAAGAATAAGGCAAGACACTGCACGCATAAATCGATTAATGGACAACAATGAAAAGCATAAGAAGATCAAAAGATTTAGAAAACAAGTGTACGAAGATTTGGAGCATAAATTGTATACGTGGTTTGTGGACAGACGAGCTGTTGGCGTTACAATGACAGATGCACTGCTAATTGAGAAAGCTGTAACATTTGCCGCACACTTTACTCGGATACTCTCGATGCCCCCGTACACTACCGAGCACAGTACAGACGTAGGTCCAAGAGCGCGCGCTGTACAGGCGCTCTAATTGGCTAGTGTTTTTGGTTAATACCTAAATAACAAAGCTTCAAGCAACATTTTCGTTAAGGAAAAAGTTGCTCAGAATCACCCCAGCTACCCCCCGTTTGTATATGTTGCGGTAGTCACGGGACACTCTGCATTTATATTCGCAATCTAAATGGTCACACAATGCTGAAGATATAATTGTTTCTAAATGTTTCACCGTTATTAAGTACTCAGCTATTTGCAATTTAAATTCTACGATCTAACACAGCGAATGAAGGTATAAAAATTGCACATCGAGATCCACTAGCCCCATAAAAAAGTTTCGAGATTAGATTGATCTCGACCGGACGTCAAAAAGGAAGATATCGCCCGCCTATCGGAAGCAACGCCTGTAGGATTCATTTACGATTTCGCGGGGATCGCCAAAGAGTATCACCTGATCCAGGAGAAATACTGTTCCTGTGATAACACGTTTCATGCTTTCGATAATCGAAAACACCCTAATATTATAGATACGGTGGAACGCATGTACTGCCGTTTATTATTAAAGATCTGTTGAAAATCGGTTTGAGCAATATTGCAAACGTGGCATACAATAAGAATACAAATAGAAAAAGGTGCTTCTAATAATGGTACTTTTGCTATCTTAAAATAAATTACGAAAGCAATAGGTAAATGAAATTGAATGAATGCTAATATTCAATATGAATTTGACAAAATGTACGTATAATCAAAGATAAATTGATTCTTTGCGTAATTCGATTTGGAAACGTTACTTTGTTAAACTCGCTGATATTTTGCCTAACATTTGTAGATGTAACCCAGTTATAAACTGATATCAAATGCTGATATATCCATAAAAGTGAAAGATTTCTTTCCAAAGTTGCTGCTCTAAAGATATCATTTTCATTCTTGACCAGAAGAATATATATTCAGACCATGAATGTTACAGGTAAGCTTTCCTTGCGATGCGAAAATATTTGACAATTTTACAAACAATAAAAGAATTTGAAAAACCCGTCCAATTGATTCCATTAATCGGATTGAATAAACATATATGTATAGTCAAATATAGTGCGCGTTATGATACGTTCTGCAACAGAAATAGCGTGTTTCTAGACGAAGAGTTTCGTGACGAATGCAAAGATTGACTAAACGTGACTCGAGCATTACGTATACAATTTTATTAACAATTACTTAATATTTATTCTTAGTTATTTACAAACAATAACTATACAAGAAGTTGAACTGTTTCAATAGCGGTGCACGATAGCCACACTCTTCTCTGCATTCCATATTTTGAAAATACCTTCCAACTCCTACAAACAATATTGTACCAATAAATAATGTCGAAAGTGCTTAATAGCAATCGCATAATCACATCAGCCCAGAAGGACCAGCGTACACCGTATATCTGGAAAAACGATCTGAAACTAAAAATTCACGGTTCACGTGAACAATTTGTAGCAAAAAACCGAACAGAATCGAAGATACCGAATAAAACGGATTATAACAGCACTGGGTTCTTTGAAGAAGCTTGAAGCTCGCCGTTACCTCATCGAGGATGTATTAAGTCGGATATAGTCGTACGAAGGATAGAAAGGTGAAGTGTATGTCATCGTAGGTGCCAGAGGGTTCGTTCGAAAGGTCGTGTCGCCGTGTTTTCGGATCGGCTGCGTACCCGCGAATTTATCCGCTGATCGGAATCGGCTCACGACAGAGCGATAAAGGATGGACGACGAAAAACAAGGATGCGGAGGAACACTCCGAGTGAAACGGAGAAACACCGCATCAAGGGCGCTTCAAGATGGCAGCGTCAGCAATATTCAGGATCTTCTTTGTCCCGTCCTCATCATCCCACCGTCTCTCTTTCGCTCTGCCTACACTTTGGCTACGACCTCCAACGCAGCCACCCCCTTTTCACCTTACTTCCCCGATAACCTATATTCGTCGTTGCAGCCGTGGAACTTCAAGGAAAGAATTCCCCTCTTAACCTGCATACACATTGTGACGGTAGCCGTCGCTTTCCGACAACGGTGGAATGAACCCGGAAATTCCGGAGAAATTCCGTCACTGTGGGTAGCCGTGCCTTCGTTGGCGCGCTTGCCGAAGAGAACAACTCTCTTTAGACAATCTAATCGGCCGACGATGTAATTTATCGAGTCTGCGGGTAAGAAGGGTAGTTTCACGGGGGAGAGATAAAGTTCTTTTGAGGGAAACGATTGGAGAGGAAGGCGAAGGTTGAAAGGTTCGGTTGATGTAACATGGAAAATGAATGCTTGGCAAAGATAGATTATTTACAGAAACTGATATTTCATCGGATGCGGGTATCAATATTTCGTGATTGGTCAAACACCGGGAAATCTACGGATGTTTGATAGTTCTCGCGAGTATGGACAATAATATTGTCCGATTATATAGGTCATCTCATATGATATATGTATAATTATGGAGGATTCATTTAGTCTGGCCTTTCTTCGAGTACCTATTTTTTAACTTTATCAATTTGTATTAAAAATTTTTAAACATTTAATGAATTTTTCAAATTTAAAAAAAATGATATACCGCGGTATGCGTAGATAAACGGTGTTTATCTACGGACTTTATTAAGTAAAGTAATATTGTTAAACACAATTCTTTTACATACCTACATATTTGTGCCCCGTCAACTAGATGTTTATTACATTATTATACAACAGTACGATGATGTATAATCTTTGTATTGTACACAAACTATCTCATATCATTATTGATAACTATTTCCATATTAAATCCTGGAACCAAAGCCCCCATAAATATTGAGTAATGCAAATTATTAAGGAATGAACAAAAAATTCTTCAAGTACGACAGTCAATGTGAAATCGAGTAATGCGATAGCCAACGTGACAATAAAAGATCGTTTTCCACAAAGCGTTTTTCACCTCCCCGCCAAAACAAAATCCTCTTGTAGATCGTCCATGGTATTCGTTTTATCTTGCGATCATGTGAAAGAGCCAAAAATTTCACTTTTTCCAAAAATAAACCGACCTCGCATTATGAACTCCTAAAAGCACCATAGAGCATCGTTTTTTCTTGAAAAGAAAAAAACGCGCGCGAGAGCATCAAACTTATTAAAAAAAAAGAGTGTAAGCTGAGCGCGAGTTTACTCGGCTGAAGCCTCATTACCTAAGAACTTTCGCGGAGTGTTTCCGATGCTTTTCCACGATCTCGAGTATATCTCACTATCCGTCTGTCGCTCCAGTATTACTGAATCAAGCACTGATTAATTTCATTCAATACGCCAGCCCTTTATCTCGTTCTTCGAGATATAAATTGAGCTTGTTGTACAATCGACCGGAAGAACGACTTCGTTTCATTAAAGGGTGGTTTCCTGAACTTTCTGTTTAACTATAAACTGCATAGCACAAGACTAACAGTTTTTAATCTGAATTTACCTGTTAGCGATAGCGTATTTTTAACGAAAAGAAAAGGAACGAGTGGCGAAGTGCTATTCATTCCGGGAAGAATTTATGATAGGGACTTGGCTTGCGTATGGTTGGAGAGTGTCTTAGAAACGGGCAATCTGGACGACAGACGATGGCTGGTGGCCCGACGCTATTCAACTATCGAATGTCCCAGGATTGACTGTTCATTAGAGGTTTTTAAGAATGAATGAATCAGACTGAACATCCAGATCTAACAAAAAAAAAAGCTAAAGTCAAGTAATGAAGAAGACCGCTCAACCAGAAATGTGTTCCGTATTACGTTTTACTATAATTCCATTCCGGCCACGCTACTTAACATTCGTAAACGTCGTAATAATATGTTTGCAAGCCTGTATGCCATACCATATTAATTAGCATCGCACTTAACGAATGAATTGCTTTTTCAAGGCACATTATCCTCGCTCTTATATATTTTAGCTCACATATCCGCGTCAAACCCAGTGTTTAAATTGGCCTCTTTCCTTTATGCCCCACAGGGAGAAGTCAGCGAAGAAATAGCCGCGTGCACTAAAATTCTCTGCTGGAGCGTTTGATTTCAATACGAATCATCCTCTGGAGATTTACTATTGTATATCTCTATCTTGGTAAGTTCTGTATCGGTTATATGTTACCTAGGAAGTATTATTTCATTTCTTCCTTCTATTATGCCCTTATTTGGAAATCGAGTGTGCATGCAGTCGAGTCTGCCCCTTCCGCGACGTCGCGATGACGTGACCCTTTGGGGGAATCTTTCCGGACTCCCCTGGAATTTTCCGTGCCCCCACCAGCTTTTTGGTCCGGATTTCGGGTATAAAAAGGGCACGAATTCTGCTCTCGGCGGCTCAGTATTAATCTAGCTTCAAGTACGTTCCGTGTCGACTATTTTGATATTTTAGCTCAGCGAGATTGGGTTCATGGTCCCCTTCGAGCAATATTACTAAATTCTTACACGTTCATTTCTTAAAAACGTTATACTTATTGTACGGTATATCGTCAGGCCTTTTTGTTGGGCAGTATAAATTTCCAATCCGTACAGATTGAGAAATGTGGATTTTGTAGTTTACAATCAGACTGTAGAATAACCAAAGAGAAGAAAATATACGCTTAATAATATCGTACGCATTTTCTCATTGAATATCCTCTACCAATCATTAGCAGTAACGTCCCACCAAACAGATACACTTTAACCGCTCGAGGTGTATCGCTATAAGTTACGAGTCCATTTTACTAACAATCCTGTGGCTCCCGGTGATGAAAGAGGCACCGGTTTGTCCACGATAACCTTCCTGTGGCTCCCGGTGATGAAAGAGGCATCGGTTTGTCCACGAAAACCTTCCTGTGGCTCCCGGCGATGAAATAGGCGTTGGTTTGTCCACGAAATCTTACCATCCTGTGGCTCCCGGTGATGAAAGAGGCATCGGTTTGTCCACGATTACCTTTACCTTCCTGTGACACCCGGTGATGAAACAGGCACCGGCAAGTTCACGCACTTCCTATCGACACGGCTCCCAGTGATGAAATACGCACTGGCTGTCCGTAACTAACAAACTCTTAAATAACCGATCCTCGGCTCGCGCAGCTGTGCCCCTTAGCCCTCAGCTCGTAACATATACAAGACTAAAGGTACAAAAAATATTCGTCACTCCTTATCATTTTCGTCGTTCTTTTGCAATTTCTTTGATTCAACATTTCTGCCGCAAAATTCCTAACAAAGAGACAAAATTAGCTAAGGAAAGAACGACGGTTTTCTTTTGCAGTGTACAGCCGGGTATTTAATGGTAATCAATACCGAGCTTCGACGGCTTTCTCATAATTGAAGGTATTTGGACGTTACTTTGGCCAATAATTATTAGAATAATTATCTTGTTAGAACGAAGGAGGTATCAATTAATATATTATAATGAAAATCGTCCTTTTGATTTGAATGTGCTGTCTTAATTTTTCAGTAGTGACATTTTTACAAATATGCAAAAACAAAATTATCTGTTATAGTATTCATACAACACTGAACTGCATTAATAGGAAGGTATGGGAATATATTGTGAAAAATGATTAAAAAGAAGAATAAAAATACGTAAACTGAGATATCCATACCTTGCCGGCAGCAACAAGCAAGAAAAGGGTACGACCAAATACGGAGCCGCGTTTAATTTGCAATATTTCATGTTTACGTTGCCAGCGGTACTCACGAAGGTGAGTACTTCTACTTTCCGGAAAACCATTCGCTTCATCATCTGACAAAATGAATCCGTGGCCGTTTGTCAGAGCACTGCGAAAAAAGAAATGACATGTGTGTATTTCACTGTTCAAGTACCCATGTAAAAAGATATCCTTTCTACGGTAAATAGATACTTAATGCGAAGACAACAAATTTTGACATGCACCAGAAAGGAACGAACATTGAAAATAACAAGAATGAACAAAAACATAAAGACATAGTTTAGCGGTTAGATAATGCTTTTCAATTAATATGTTCTGTTGATAACGTAAGAAAATTCTAAAATTCTTCAGAAATAGTATGATATGCCTGCAATTGGTGGAAAAAATTTGATATTGAATTGGTATCTTGCCTTGCAAACAAATTGAACTTACTTTTATGAAAAGGTTTTGCTTCGGGGAATATCCTGTGGTAAATGTATACAGGGTGACAGAACACTCAGGGAACATCGAGGATTGGGGTGTAGCTGGGGTGTTTATAAACAACTTTTTCCTTGACCAAAATGTTATATATAGTTTCGTTTTTGAGTTATTAATGAAAAACACTGGTCAATGATAGCGCCCGTTGGGCTTCGGCACGAAAAGTAGCTTTTCCTAACATTAATTATGCGAATCGTTTTTCTTAAAACATAATTTATTCACCTGAGAACGTACAGATAAAAAGAATATTTTCTTCATAAGTAATAAAACACTTGATTCCTTTCGGATAATGAATAAACGTATCGAACACGGTTATTACACGATTTATTAGTGTATTTCTTATTCACGAATAATGAATAATTCCACATTATTCTTAATTAAAACGATGTAACATTTGCCGCATGCTTTCCTCGGTACCCTCGATGCCCCCATCAGGACCTACCGCAAGTGATCGGTTCGCACCTGAAGAAATACTGAAGAAAATATTCTTACACAAAATATGTTACACAAAGACGGTTTAAACAATTTTTTTACATTCTTTTAGCGCAGCAGTTTTTTGATTCACCTGTTGCTACAGGATTTATAAACACTTCGGCAATAAGTACATTTCATGAAACATAAATGCATTTCAAATATTTATACATGCTATTGTAATGTATTCGCCCCTAAATATCTATATTAGTATTATGATATATTTCTGTATTACTCTTATTATCTACTAGTCACCTAAGGATTCATATATACAAATATTTTTAAATTTCCGTCATCAGAAATACTCGTCATGGAACCTTATCTCGTCACCGTTTCCAAAACACCTAGTCATACTGTCTACAATCCCTACCCATCCAGAGTCCTTTGGAATTCGCCCTCATCATCCCTACTACATCCTTTCCAACGCCCTTTAAAAACCCAAGGTTCCCTGACTCTCCAGCTCACATCATACGAAATATTCAACCATCATAGTCTACGTCTAAGTGATAATAAAACCATCTTGAAAAACCGAAGTTGGGACTTAAATTTTCTCTGTGTCCATTACACTATGCCCCAACTGAATAGTTTTATTAAATAATTGTATATCTTTTTTTCAGAAAAAAGACTTCACAAAAATGTATCTCACTTTTCGAGTCCTGTGGGGATTTCGTTCATATTTTTCTGTTTATCTCGCAATTCTTCGCCGATCTGCTGGCATAGCCTCGATCGTAAGTCAAGAATGCAGTCTAGCGAAATGGAGATAAACCGGTGACGATTGATCGCAAACGCTATCGAGTGTTCTGAATATCGTCTTTGACACCTGAGTCTTTATCTTCTATTCTGCCTATGCTTTCATTTCGTATCGAGCTTTTTTTAATAGATAGTTATCTTGAGTTCCAAATTTGTCACAGCCCACAACTTGTAAATGCAGATTACGATCGCTAATTATCGATATATCATTCAAATATATACCGTTCAACAAAATAATGGACTCACGTGAACAATACAAATTGTACTTGAAATACTCAATTGGAAAAGGGTATTAGCAATGCCAAGAATTGGATAATGTATACAGTTTTTTAATATCACACGGGAAATTTAACGAAGTCTGTTTAATTGAATTTTTAAAAACCTCCACTAGCATTCAAATTTATAATTGCGAGTTATTGAACTACATCACTGAAGAGTGAAAGTGCTAATTGTAATTATAATTACTTCAATGGAAAATAGAACATACATATAAAAACTGTGTAACGTTGACCGAGTCATGATATTGTTACCTAATAACTAATATACATTAAATAAATATACCTTTATATGTCCTTAAGTTCCTACTACTAGGTTAAATCCTTGTCTAAAAGTTAATATTCACTAAGCATGTAAAGTAATTTTCGTATTATTTCCTGTTCAATCGAAGAAGCCAAGCCGGTTCCTACGAGAAAGTGTCCTTTCCGGAAGATCCGGAAATTGTGAAATGCCTCGACGAAGACATGATGGGAAACGTCATTGCAGATGGGACAGGATCAAGGCGAGTTCTCGAAATCGATTCTCGTTCGACAGTCTTGACTTTGGCATGATTCCAGAAAACAGCCTTCCCACGCATAGAAAGATGTCATCCGACGAATACTCATAATGCATCTTCCCTTATGTCGTCTCTGAAATCCTCTTCACGTTATTTGCAGAATTTCTGTACAAATTATATATATGTTTGTATAAAAATCTGAAATAAAATTTATACAAGCTTATGTTTATTCAAGACTTCATGAACTTGGATAAGTTTTATCTTTTGGTGCTTTTCTTGTACAAAATTGCAAGTCCCAAAAGGCAACATTTTTGTACCCTTCCACATAAAGCAAGAAGATCAACACTGAATTTCAATATTACCCAAACGTTTTGTCGATAAATCACACGGATCCGGTCTGACGAATGGAGGCAATTTATTCCGACTATCACTTCCGTTAGTCCCATGACAAAATCTCTATTTACGTGATTTTTCACTGAAAACGTGTCTTTTAAGAAGCACGTACGTATTGTACATTAGGATATATACATATATGTTTTCGATATTAATACTTTCAGCAAAGCAGTTATTGAACTATGGAAAATTTTGAAACTGAACCAATTTCAATTTTATTCTATTTTATCTATAGTACCACATGCTTCAATGAATAATTCATTTATTCGTAATTTCTTTCCAGAAGAATGAATAAGTTAAATTGTGTTTACTATGCTCTTAGTATATAAGACCGTATTGCAAAATTCAATGCAGAAAATATTCTGAACAATGTGGAAGCAAGTAACAACCAGTATAATCGAGAAAAGTTTCGTCGATGTATAATATCAAGTGAAATGTTACTCGAACGAAACCGCTAACGATTTCTTTAAGATTTCGACTGTACCTATTTCTCGAAGCCATCTGCTTCCGCCTGGAGAACGAATTGATACGAAGTACGTAAATGAAAAAGAAGCAACCAGGGTATACGTTTAACAAAGGCTCGATCCAATTCAATTTCATCTGGCTCTTGAAATCTTTGGGACTGCTTTCTCAACACTTTCATTGTGCTCACTTAACTTTGGTACTTATTTCTTTATGCTTTACAGTTCAGACACCAATATTTATCGCTCGAAAATACTTTTACACTTTCGTAATTCATATCTGTTACTTCATACGATACGATCATGCATACATGCATGCGTAACCCTTTAATAGTTTAATACGAAACAAACCAGCATACGGCAAGTGTGTGGAATTATCTATGTATACCTCTAACTGTGTATACTAGAGTGTGTTGCATATAACGATTATAGAAATTGATTGGAACACAGGGAGATACAATTATGATTTTTTGAACATAAATTTTTGTAATTGTCATAATTTTACTACGAGATCAAATTCCATGAATACCAGATAAGATTAGTAGTATATAGAATAATAATGGTACACACTATTAGAATTACAAAAGATCAGCGGCATAACAATTTCACCATCTCCCGTAGAACGTAAATTACTGCATTTCTCCATCGTTTTCCCTTAAGTCTATTTAACTCTATGCATTCGCAACAAAGTGTCAATGTTTGTATGAAGAACTCGTACGCATGAACTCGTGATCGGGACTTTTATCCTTGGAAATTAATTTCGTCCCGTTTCGTTACGAAGTAAGAAGTTTTAGCGGTTCGTGATCATGATCAGGCCTTTCTGATAAGTATATCAATGTAATAATAGAAATGTTGCGAAAAAATGGTAATGATATCTAAGTCCGTCACTGATCGCACAACTTTGCATTATGCTTTTAGAAAAAATTCAAAGTATAAGTAGGTGATAGTTGTTATTTAAGATCAATTCAATTTTATTCTGTATATTTCATTATATCTTGACAATATATAACAAAGTTAGTTGCATTTCTATTATTCTTGCTATGATAGCAAATATTACTATTTGTGCATATGTACCATTCTGCACATGGATGTAGCATCAAAGGTAGAAGCTGATAATTTTTAATAGAGTGTACGCAGAGGCAAACAATTTTTACGTTTAACTTAGATTTAGAGATAACTATGCTTCGACCGTAAAGTCGTGATAACTTGTGCTCTTTCAATTTTTAAATACACTGAAATCATTTATGTCATCAGAACTTTGAAACTTGTCCGTAATTGTGATTGCTTTTAAAACTATTATACGTGTCTATTTATGTATACACGGTAGAAATCTCGGTGACTCTAAAACCTCAATGAGACAAAAATTTTCTTAATTCCCTTCCTCTCCGCGGCTCTCTTCAACACGAAGTTTATAACTTTATCTCACAAATTTTTAATGAATGAAATAGGATCGGGTGGTGAAGTACTAGGCACCCTGTGTATAATTTATGATGGGAACGCAAGTCCTACGGGTGGTCGAGGAGTGTATTGGCAATCGTCAACCTAGGACAGACGATGGCTGGTGGCCCGACGCCATTCAGTTATCGGATGTTTCAGCATTGACTAATTTATTGCATATTTTGAAAGTGTATGGGAAAGTAATGGGACCAAACATCCTATCGGCAGGGGGTGGCTGCGACCACTCTGGGCGTTCCAAATATCGGGTATCGAGGTTGTTTATTAGAGATTGTTCATTAGAGAGAAGCGTATTGCTAAAGAATAGGGATTCTATTACTGGTGGATGTGTGGTTGGTGCTGCTCTCCATCCCACTTCTGACACCAAATGTAGGAACCAAATAAAAGGGAAGGGCAGGCTTCGGGAATCGAACCCGAGATCATCGTATTACTAGGCACTGATCAGTCCATTTACGCCACGGCCACGGCCACTTCCCGATATTCGTTAATCGTTTGTTCCTCTTAACGTTGTTCTTTGATGGAGGCGCCCAATCCCACATTACGTTTATATATGTATGTATACAATAAGTATGTAATTCATGCTAAAAAATTTAATTTGTCTACCTTTCCATCGTCGCAAGTCGAGATGTTAACCATCATATAGAGCCTCTATCAGCCGAATTTTCGTGTGTTAAACCTCTCTTACTAAACACTCGATAACTCGGAATTTTTTTCTCTTCCCTTGAGATTCGAGCTATCGAGGTTCGGCAGTACTTGGTTACTTGAACAGTATCGAGTCTGTTGGAAATCGATATATTAATCCGATATCAAGTCTCGGTCAATTCGAAAGGTGCACTAAGCCCAATCTCAGTTGATGTAACTGACTCTGTACGAGCGTGACACGACGCGACTCTACGCGTGACTATGTAACTCTGAACCAACGAGGGTAGAAACCAGTGTGTTTATACATCCCCAAAATGTGCGGGAACGCATTAGCACTTTCCATATAACGAAGTTTAGGAGTCTTCGCCGGGCCACGCCCGCCTCGGTCATAGTGCAGCGGGTCGCACTTGTTCCCAAACCTCTTTCTTTGTTTACGATAACCGAAAGAATTTTAGGGTTCACAGACGCGAGCTGGAAAAGGCGTTGAGAGCGACATATGGAAAACATTCTCCATACGTAACAAGATATAAACAAATAAAGGTACGTAACTCTGTTTCTACTATGAATATAAAAATGTAATATAGAATCTTTGATTGCGAAGTGAGATACATAGTTCGTTGGCTCGTAAAGCGTTATTCCTGCGTTCGATTCCCGCCAGGTATATTTTTTTTGGTGATTACATTATCACATAATAACAAACATCTATAAAGCATATTTGCCAAATCACATCATTTTATGTTACAATAATGACCATCAGCCAATTGAATCTGTTCGAGACGAGAATTTTAATCCTGCCTTAAATATGTTAACGTAATCGGCCGTCGTATTATTAAGGTAAGGATCTGGCCACGGAGTGGGGAAGGTTATGCCTTTTGATAAATGAATTGTGATTGACCGCTCAGTCTTTACCCCAGAGCTGTCTTGGAAAGACCTAGCTTGCATACTCTTAAAGTTGAATTTCTAACAAATATTAAAATAAATATTGCATACGAATGCAAATAATTAATGCCCTGTAGTTTTTATTACTACAAGTTTTATGGTCGTGTATGTTATGTGTACTGTACCATTATGTATTGATACTCGAATAGAGCCGAATCATTTTGCTGATGATCAGTATTGTAACAGACGTGGCAACCACGCGATAGAAGCCTTAATAAGTTGCGGCAACTATGCCTCACTTATGTCTGCATTCACGTATTTGATGAATCGTCGTTGTTGGTATCAAATTATAAATTACATTTACCAGCTGATTGGTGTTTCCATCCACCCTCACGATAAAGAAGTAAAATTAAATAAAATACACCATAAACGCGTCTGACGGAGGACGCGATCTGAACAATAGTTAGTTGATCAATTTGATGCGTGCTCTCAGGCGACCCAATTTCGACTAAATGCAGTTGTTACGTCGTAAAGGCCTCCGTAAGAAATGGGACGTCGAGCGCGCGGTCCTCAGCTCCCGGTCAAGGGATTATCGAGGACCAAGTAATGACACTACTGCTTCCCGAATGAAGCAGCTAGCATTGTTCGACTGCTTACTCAATAAATTCATAAACACCGTACCTTCCAAAAAAGCGACTAGCAATCGGCACAAGGAAAAACCTTCTACGGGCCGATGGCTAGCACGTTTATGACGCGCAAGTAATAAGACTGTTTTTGAGGAAATCGTTTTATATCTTCCATCCAGAAGCTACACGTCTTCAGGTTACCCACGACCTCAACAGTGAATTGCATGCGTCATAAACGTGGACTTCCAACGGGGCCTCGAAGCTGGTCCCAACATACATCTGGCAGCTCATGTTTGGACACCCTGGCGCAAATCCCGCTGCATTGCCCAATTGATGGCAATGTGAGAAGACACACCCTTACCTCCTAGAAACGCGCTTCGGGCGCTAAGGAAGGGTGCGGCTACACCTACAAAACACGCTGATTGGTATTTAGTAATTTTTCCTAATATCCAATCAGCGTGTAGAAGAAACCTTCCGAGTCGACGTTTTGACAACGTCCGACGAGGAAACCAGTTCCATTCCGACTATCCTCAAGACAAGAACCGCTTGCTCTTGAGTTACTATCGCTTTACCTCAGAAGCCAAGATTGAGCCTTACAGCCTCGATCTTGTCACTTCTCTCAGGATCGAGCCTTACAACCTCGATTCTGAACGTGCGCAAGCCGAGTCTTGCACCTTAAACACAGCGACGGAAGAAGGGCTCCGGAGTTTGATTTACGACCATTCTTCGTTATTCCTGTCGTGATCTAAGTTACGAAAATCGTGACCGATACAATACCACATTTTTGGTCTGGAACTGGCGATAACAGCAGTGCATATCATTACATGCATAACATTAACGTCTTGAATGAGAATACAGTAATCTTTACTTTTGGGAGTTGTTTTATAACAGGTTCAGGAAAATCCGATCATAAAACAGTTTGCCTGGTAACCAAGGCCGTCGATATGCTCGGTTCTTGTAACTGAGGAGCGGTGAGGTATCGACGGTCTGTCGTACGGATGGGAGAAGGGGGTACGACGGGAAAAGAAAGAGGAAAGGGAGAAGGTTGCGTTTCGCCCTAGGCCTGCTAGCGGACTCATCAGTAAGGCGTACTAGTAGGCCCTGCCTTAGACACAGGGATAGTAGGGAATGGTCGAAGGTTATATATACTCGCGCAGACCTATACAACCACCTTCGGGAGCCGGATCGTCGTGCTCGTCCCCTAGCGGTGTATGTGGGAAGTGCCCCCACATAACTAAACAGCTACCATATGCATATAACATAAATTGGTTATAAAAGGTGAAGCCGGACGAAACCGGCACCCATTTTTGTTGCATTGTGATCACAAACATTTACCGAATGCAATGACACCAAAACGAGCTTTTCAACATGCTAAATACCATAACAAAATCGTTAATGAAATCTTGTAACCGTAAAGAAAGGTACTGAAATATTGATTATTTTCAAATATTAATAACTATACAAATATATGTGGTAAAGTGTAAAATCTGTTGGAAAGTGAAGTATATACCTACCTAAAAAGCTTCCATAACGGCAGAATTTACACATACATTGTAATGTATTCCGGTAAAACTACACAAGTGGTACTATCTCATTAACTTCGATGATTTTTGAATATGTTGTAGAACTCAGTATTCTGAACAACTTTTTGCCATGCATATAACCTCCGCTCGGCTCTAGTTTTCGAGATATTTGCAAGAAACTGTAGCTACCACCGTATTGAATTTTGTCTATACGTGCACGCTCGATGCAACGTGTGGAGCTGCGACTTATCCGGCAGCCGATGAAGAATTATATACCGAGTGAACTTATCAAAATTGTACCTCTAGAAGTAGATATATCATATCAGGTTTGGTATCAACAACCATTATGATTTACCATTTCCCCGCCTACCGCCACACCTTCCCCAGACGAATCTAACCCATTTTTTTTTTACGAGTTGGAAATCTTCAGAAGACACCACCTGCCCTGGTGAAGAGCAGGAGGTAGTGTCGGTTTCTTACCGACTAAACCCACTTCGGTTGCCTATCCTCGGCGCTGGTTGGGGAGGCCCCGTGACCTCCGAAGATAACTTCCGGTCCTCCCCACGTCCTGGCTATCGGATTCGGATCCCCACCCGACCCGCCCACGGCTCTCCGGCGGCCTCGCGTGTAGCGGAGGAAACATGTTCCCTCTTGCCGGGTCTCTGGTCTGCTTGTCAACGGTGGCGCCATTCCGAGGGGGAGAAGGGGAACACCTCCACGCCCCCAGCAACGCCGCAGCTTTTACCTCTCCGAGGGGGATGGGGATCTCGTCGGCGGAAACGGCCGGCGAGCCCACCCCCTTTCAGCACACGTCGCTGCTTCCGGCCATCGGGCAGCCTTGCGGTGTAACAGGAGGACAATCATCCTCCCACAGCAGGGCCTCCCATCCGCCGTGCAACGAAGGTGGTCGCCCGAGAGGCGGGAGGGGGAGTACCTCCAGTCGCCTCCCGGACCGACACTGTTTTCACACCACGCGTCCGTGACCGGCGAGTCCTGCCCCTCCGTCTCTCACGTCGGGCTGGATCGAATAGTTCCCGATCAGCAGGATGGCTTTCTGCGAAGGACCTCGCCGTCCTCGCCATCGTCACCCAGGCGTTCCCGCTGCCCAGCATCCTGCTGACGATGCTCGGCAGCGACAGGTCCGCCCGACGTGCGCCTTTAATTCGCGGCGCTCAGCCGCCCATTCCGTGCATTGCTCCAGTGTGTGCTACGCTATGTCCAGCGCTATGTTGCCCGGCTCCCCGCTCCTGAAGTTCCGCCATGGGCCATGGACCGCACGATCCCAAGATACAGGCGCGCACCCTCTCCTCCGGGCCCCCGACATTGGGCAGTAGGCGGCCAAGGCCGGTCGCCGTCCTCTCCAGCCAGGGACCAGACGGTCGAAGTGGGCCCCGAATCGCCAGTGGCTGTCCAGAAGGAGACCGAGGTAGTTCATTCGGTCCCCAACCTGAACGTACTCCCCCCCACCAAGATCCAGGACCAGGGTGCTCCTCCGCTCCGAGGCCCTCCGTGAAACCACATGGCCTCGGTTTTCTGCGAGGAGATAATGCAGCCCCAGCCCCCGGATACCGTCGACGACGGAGGCCAGTCCCGTCTCGGCCAGCCGGATGGTCCTCCTCCATTCCCTCCCGACGGCCACCAACAGCGTATCGTCGGCGTAACACGTCAGGGTGACGCCAGCCGGGAGGGAAGCCCCGGACAGGTGCCCCGAGAGGCGGGAAGCCACCACCCTCTCGAACAGCTTCTCCACCTCGTCGAGGAGACAGATCGGTCAGTATGCCGAGGGCAAATTGGCGGGCTTTCCGATCTTTCTTATGAGGACCATCCTCCCCTTCTTCCAGCCGGACGGGACTCACCCCGTCCTCAGGCAGGCGTTGAACAGGCGCCTGAGGCGGGGCCCAGGAACGCGCAGGGCCAGAGCCATGGCCCGGCCGGGCACGCCGTCAGGACCCGGGGCGGTGTTACGGGCCCCCATCCTCCTGACGGCCGCAGCCAGCTCCTCCTCCGTGAGCCCCATGTCGTCGGACCAGCTGTTCGGGTCCGACTCGCCCGAGCTCCGGTGCCGATTCCCCCCCTCGTCTGGGGAGAACAAGGTGCCCACCACTCTGTCCACGAACTCGGGGTCCAGCGTCTCCAACACGGGGGGCGCCCATAGACGAAGTTTGCCCATCACCATCCTATACGGGCGCCCCCAGGGGCACGATCCAGGTCCTGGAGAAGCTCCTACCAGGCGTCGGCCTTCGCCCTCCTGATGGCCAGCTGGAGGGCAACCACTTGTTCCCGGTAGCCCTCGTACAGCTGGCGCTCCCTCGCCGGGTCGCGGCGTCGTCTTCGGCGAGCCCTCTGTAGCAGTCGCCGGGCGCGAGCGCAGGTGGGGCGCATCCGCGCTATCTCCCGCTATCTCCCGCGACCACCAGTACGTCGCCCGTCGTTTCGGCGGGCGGGGCCGGGAAATGGCAACATCGCATATCGCCACCATACCCCTCTGGAGCCGTGCCGCGTCCTCCTCGACGTCCACGACCGGCCCAGCCGGGATTTCGGGCCAGGCCACAGCGAGGGACGCTGCCATCAGCGCGTCCATGTCCAGGCGCTTCAGCGCCCACCTCTTCCCGCATGAGGGGAGATGATCAGGGGACCCATAACCCCCACCCCTCCTGCCCCTTCACGGCGGCATCCGGCCCCGGGTGGCGCGCACGTCCATTAGGATATAGAGGTGGTCACTCAAGGTTTCCACCTCCTGCGCCATCCTCCAACCCCCTACGCGACTCACCACCGAGGGGGAGGCCCACGTTAGGTCGACAATGGACTTCCCCTGGTAGTGGACGCAGGTGTTGTCGGACCCCCGATTCAGCAATCGGAGGTCGGAGACGGCCGCCCAGTCCAGCACCGCCTCGCCCCTCAGGTCCGTCCCGCGGGAGCCCCAGGCCTGGGATTTGGAGTTGAAATCCCCCAGGACAATAGCTGGGCGGGGCCGATACCGCGAGACGCATCTCGCGACCCCGTCCAGAAACTCCCCGAAGGACCCGAGGTCCCAGCTAGGCGGCGCGTAGACCCCCACCACCAGCCGATCCCCCACTGTGCCGCGATCGCCGCACTCCAGAAGGGAGAACGGCAAAGGCGCCGCGGCCCCCCGGGGATTATCGCTACCGAGCCACACGGGTTGCCCACCCAGTTCGGGTGATCCGGGATCCTGTATGGCTCGGCAGCGATCGCCAACCCCACATCCCACTCGACCATGTGCTGGACAAGCATGTCCTGCGCACCGGCCGAGTGATTAAGGTTGGCCTGAATCAGTAGGGCCATGGCCCCTCACTGGCTCTGGTCCATGGCCCCTTCTTCCACGGGGTGCCTCCTTCTTTCTCCGTCGCGGCTGGGGTCGCCAGTTCCTCTCGAGGCCAGGAGCCCCGGTGCTGCCGCCCCCGCGGTCTTCCGTCCCTTCAGGCTCTGGGCGGCCAGTTTGGGGGCTGTTGGGTTTGTGTTGTCGGACCCCGGGCTCCCTGCTCTCTCCTTCCTTTGGACGGGGGCGCCCACCCCTTGGCCCCCATCCTATGCCCCGAGGGTCTCACCAGGTCGGAGCATAAGGGGCATTTCGGCGGGCTGTTGCATTGCGCCACCCTGTGCTCAGGGCTCCCGCAGTTATTGCAGCGCCCGCTGCGGTCCACAGTGCTGGTGCACCGCTGCCTGACGTGTCCCGCTTCCAGCACTGCAGCGGGCGGTCCGCCAGCGCCTCCACCCGGGCCATGGTCCACCCAACTCTTATCATTTTGGCCGCTGCGACCTTCCTCGCAGCCGCCAGCAAGCACCTGACCCAGGCGGTGCGCAACCCCAGCGGAGACGACCTTATCTCCCCGGTCTTCACCTCCGTCGGGCCACATCCTCCCGCCGCCGCGATGGCCGCGGTCACGTCGCCTGTTGTGTTGGCCGCCACCAGGACCCTGACCCTGAGCTCGGCCATCTTCACGGGGCGCGCCATTGTGACCCCGTCCACCCCCCTCTGGACTCCCCGCATTTTCTGGACCAGGGCGTCCGCCTTTGCGGCCCCCTCCGGCCCCGGGGTTTCTAGGAGGAGCCCTCCAGTAGCCGCCCTTTTGGGCCGCAGCTCCGTGATGTTCAACTCCGCCAGATCTATTTTACGAGCGGAGCTCATTGCCTCCGCGTACGTGGTCTTCGCCCCTTCCCTGATGGTTAGGGCGACTGCAGCTGTGCACGGGGGCTTCTGCTGCTGGACCTTGGGAGGGGCGGCCTTGACTCCCTTCCCTCCATTCTTCTTCGTCTTCGTCGGCGGCTGCTGTTGCTGCTGCGGCTGCCGCTGCCGCTGCCCCTTCGTGTCGCCGCTCCTCTGCGTCTGTGGGACGGGGGAGGGACCCGGCGTCGGCGCGGGAGGCAGTTCCCGTCGCCGTGTTGCCGCAGGTCCGGCAGGCTCTCCCCGTCCGCTCGCCACCGTCGCTTGCGCCCTCACTTCTCTGATACGGGCCTCCCCCGGTGTCTCGTGCCTCCCTGCCGCGGCCCTCCGGGGAGCGTCTCTCGCCCACCCCGCCGACAGCTCCTTCTTGAGGGAGACGAGCCGCCTCGCCACACGCCCCATAAAGGCGTCGAAGAGTGCCCCCAAACGCTCCTAGCTGATGGCCGGGGCACTCACGGTGGTGGAGGGCCGAGCAGCCCTCGCCTTCTCCCCTTTCTCCTTGTTTTTGTGGGCAGCTTTGTCGTCCTCCCCCGTCTCCATCCTGTTGGCTGCAGAGATCGCCCTCGTCGCAGCGAGCGCCAACTCCAGGTCAGCCACCGTCCACGCAGTCGGAGGCTCTCCTCCTCGATATGTTGCGCGTTCGTGGTGGCCAATCTCTTCGCCACCTTGGTGGTGGCCAATCTCTTCGCCACCTTGGTGGCTGCGGCGCTGACGGTGAGCGCAGCCGCCTTCAGGTTTCGTATATAAGTTCCCTTGAGGTGGGAGCTTGTCAGGGCCACCTTCCTGACCACCGCCATCTGGGTCAGTATTTTGGCCCCCAGGTTTGGCGTGGGCTGCTCTCGGAGCTCCTGCGCCATCTCCACCTCCGTCGGCGTCTTCTTAGTCGCCGAGGAGCGCCTGGGCGGGGATAGGTCCTCATCGGAGCTCCTTATCCTCTTCCCCTTGCCGTACAACCGCCTTGCGTCCGCCTCTTTCGAGACTCTCGGTCTCTTCCTCCCTTTGACGGTCGACCCGCTCGACTCTGTGTCGTACTCGTCGCCCGATATGACGCAGGTCGCTTCGATGACCTGCGGCGCCTCCCTCCTTCTTTCACTACCCCTCGATGTTCCTGGGGTAGCCTCCTTATCACCGTCGCACACCAAAGGTGCACTGTGGATGTGGCCCTCCTCGCCGGACTCGCGCTGCATGAGCGCGCTCCCTCCTCTCTTCGTGTTTTGGTTCGTGTTGTTCGTGACATATTGGCAGATAGATATTTGAACACTTCGCCCATCATGGGACCCCCACCGCAGTGGGAGCACTTCCGTGTTTAAGTTGTACCCTAATTATTGCTGCCGAAGCCGGGAAGCGGTTTTTCAGATGGTCAGTCCTATCGGCACCAGATGACTCTACAGAAAAATGTTACGGGATAGGCCCGCGCCATGTTTGATGCTGAAGGTTTAACGTCACCCCTATTGAGTGGGCGACACCGGATCCGAGCCGATGCCAGACACAAGCTTCGGGCTAGACGTGCTGCGAATTAACCTACCCAGCGTCGGTTATGAGGAAATACTGACCGGGTAATCCTCCATACCTGCGCCCGAATACCCCACTTCAACCCCGTCATTGGGTCCTGACAGTGAAACGCGTGAGCGGTTCTCCCACGTTGAACATACGGGTTCACGGGATCTTTGCCATAATTTCAGGACTTACGATTACCCTTATTGCTACCGCAGACGTCAGGTACTAACATCACGCGCCACTCCGGTCGGGGGGCAACTACTCCCCCCTTGGCTAATCTGCCGGGAATATCCATAGGGCATCTACCGCAGCCCATTCACGCACCACGGTGAACCGCTGCTTAGTTCTCACCGTTCAGACCAAGCCCTTCCGGCATGGTTGGACCTGCCGGGAATGAAGCTCCCGCTGGCATGGTCTTGGGCCTCATTAAGGCTGCTTAAGCCTCTACACTACGTCAAGGTGGCGGCTTCTAGTAGGGGGAGAAGAATCTAACCCATTCTTTTTTTTTTTATTTGCGAGGTGGAAATCTTCAAAAGACACCTCCTGCCCTGGGGACGAACAGGAGGTAGTGTCGGATTCTTATCGACTAAAACCACCTCGGTTACCTCTCCTCTGCGCTTGTTGGGGAGGCACCGGGAAATAACCTCCGGTGCCTCCCCACGCCCTGGCTGTCGCAGCCCCTGTCCTCGGGAGGGTCAGACGCCCTCCTTTCCATTGCACCGCCGCGCCGGGGGTAACACCCGACGCGGCCCTCCTCCAGGCCGTTGATCAGGGCGGCTCGGGTCCCCACCCGAAGCCGCTCACGGCTCTCCGACGGCCCCGCGCACAGGGAGGGAAACGTGTTCCCTCCTGGCGGGCCGCCAGTCTGCTTGCCAGCGGTGGCGCCATTCCGAGGGGTGCAGGGGGGAACACCACCGCACCCTCGGCCACGCCTCCGCATTTGCCTCTTCGAAACGAAGGGGGGAGATGTAGGTCCCGCCGACGGAAAAGGGGCCGGCGAGGTCACCCCCTTCACTGTCTACGCCGCCGTTTCCGGGTATCAGGCGGCCCTGCGGGGTAACAGGAGAACAGGACAAACCTAACGCAAACCTAACCCTCCCCCGCCAATACTAAATCTGCTATGATAGATCTATGTAGTTCTGGAGGTATAATTTTCATGAGTTCACCCGGTATAAAGATTCTTCGCCAACTACCAGATAAGCGGTGGTCCCAGCCGTCTCCACGAGCGTGCACGTATAGACCAAATTCAATGTAGTAGTAGCTACAGCTACTTGCAAATATCTCGAAAACTAAGGCCGAGCGGCGGTTATATGCATAGGAAAAAATTGTTCAGAATACTTAATTCTACAACATATTCAAAAATCATCGAAATCGGTGAGGGCCGTAGCGCCCTGCCGATGTTGCGTTCTAAGCAATAAGATGCGAAACTTATGAATTAATTTTTAATTGCCCTAATAGTTCATGTACCACTAGTATAGCTATATGTAGATTTTATTCAATATTTTAACTATTTGATAGAATTTTAATTCTTCGCGCAGTATTATCCTTGGTTTGTAGTATAGGAACCACTTTCGAAATATATCGCTCATAGAGCTCATGTTTGAACAAACATAGAGACAATGTTCTGCTCATTCCGTGTAAAACCACAAGCCAGAATAGCAAAGACTTCTATATACAATTTTATTTCCGTTACCATTTGTTCTATTTAGACTCACAGTTTGAACTTCATGGCAAGTAAGGATGCTTGTCACCTAGTACACTATTCCAATTAATAAAAAAAAGAAAACAGACATTTGTATTTGTATTGTAACATCAGTATCTTCTTTAAAATTAGAGATATCTATTTTGTAGGTGATCATGAGGAAATTTATTTAAATATCTGACGAGTAAAACAAAAATACTTAATTATAACGTATAAGAACCACCTTTGGTCTCCCCGATATAATTATATGTTGCTAATTTATATATATTTTGTACATACTTGTATTCCTGAATATTTTTTAATGGTTTTGAAACATAATAAATTAAACATTAATAAACCTTGTTTTTTAATTATATGTAATAAATGCCTTGCAATAAAAATAGAGATACAATGTGGTCTGAAATATATCAGGTTTGGTCTCAATTTAGTGGGAAGAATTTCAACAATATGTTTAAAAAAGTTTGAAGTCGAAAAAACCAAAAATAAAAAAGTTAAGCTGTCGTTTTTATTATAGCTTCGTTTTGCATTTGCGTAATCACACCGACGCGGTGGTATTTAAATTTATCAGTTGCTTTGGCCATCGTTCTATCTTTGTTTTTTCCTTTACAACCTAGTGACACCGACAAAAGTGAGCCGCGAACTTCAAGAAATTGGGGTCCGTTCTAGTGACAGTGTCTCGAACCATTTACACAGTGATCAACAGTATATCATATACTGTATATGTACACCCATTTCAAATTGGCATGGCATTGCCCTGCTCGTTTTGACGACCGGTCGAGCTTTGTCCAGTAATGTCTCGATTAGTGTGCCTCGCTCGGGACCGAATGTTAACACTAATCGTGTGCAGACACGATTCCCGAGCGAGTTCGGGTCCCCTTTGATGTTGTGGCAGTCGAGACTCGGGGCAGCGTTCCAGGAAAGGGGTAAGTTAAATACCCGTGTACGTGAGACAACACTACCGCGATCAAAATCTAATATTAAAACTTGTTCATTTTTGGTCCGTTTTAAATTAAATTTTACCAAAGTGTTCGTTACAATATCCCGATTAAAATGATACCAAACACGATATGGTCTGGACCATTTTTACTTATCACGGAATTAATAATTTTATTCTCCTTTATTATTATTTTCAATAACAACTAGAATATGTGTATATTAGTTAACAGCAATAAGGTAATTAGTAGTGAGATTGTAAATTTGGAAGTAAACTCTCGAATCGAGAATCTCTTAATTCTCTTAATCTTAAATTGCTACATTTAGATAATTGCAAAATATTGTTGTATCAACAATTATTCTCGTTCCTGCGACATTACATTCGGTGTTCATAAGAGTTTATAATTTTTACTGATGTTACGTATGAAGAATATTTCATACGTCGCTCTCAACGCGTTTTCGACCTCGCGTCTGTGATGGGAAAACGCCCTAAAATTCGTTCGGTTATCATAAACAGAAAAAGGGGTCCTGAGCACATGTGCGACCAGCTGCATTATGACCAAGACGGGCGTGGTCCGACGAAGACTCCTAAATTTCCTTATATGGAAAGTTCCAATGCGTTCCCGCGCATTTCGGGGGTATATAAACCTTTTGGTTTCTACCCTCGTCGGTTCAGAGTTACATAGTCACGCGGAACGTCACGTCGTGCCAGGCTCGTACAGAGTCAGTTATATCTAATGAGATTGGGCTTAGCGCACCTTTCGAATCATAGATTAACCCGTTAGAATCCGCTAGTCCGGTTGAAGTTCTTTCGGCATACTCTTAAAGCGGCTCTCAGACCCCGCATCGCCAGTGCGTCAACACCGTGCAAATACTTAGGTAACTTACACACTTTAATATTATTTCATCGCGACAATTACATTTGTACTGACGACTGATCTCAAATATATATTTATAATATGTTCACCATTAAATCGAGTAGATTCGTTAAACCCATATTTACCCCGTAATCCTTTATATCGGTAGTAACGTTCCCACAGATACAACTTAACCGCTCGAGGTGTATCGAATATTAATTTAAAGTTACGAGACAAACTAACATTTCCTGCGACTCCCTGATTTCGCATCAGGTTCGTTCGCACGCCTTATCCAAACAAAATAGCTATAAATACCCCAACCCAGTGGCTCCCCGATTTCGCATCGGGTTCGTCCACGAAACCTAACCCATCCTACAGCTCCCTGGTTTCGCACCAGGTTCGTCCGTACGTTTTCCAACCTCCTAGCAGCTCCCCGATTTCGCATCGGGTTCGTCTGCCAACTTCTTTCCTAGTGGCTCCCCGATTTCGCTTCGGGTTCGTCCTCGCTACACATATCCCAGCGGCTCCCCGAATTCGCATCGGGTTCGTCTGTGCACCTTACTAATAAATTCTCAACCATATTCCTTGGGTTATATCAATCTCGCCGGTCTAGGCGTTGCCCACAGCCCCGGCTCGTAACACTGATAAGAAATTGTAAGAATTTATATCTACTTTTTTGATAAAGTAACTACGCAAAGAAGGGAGCTGGGTTATTCATCGCATCAATAATAATAAGTACATATATGTCTAGTTCCACAATATATGATCCTAGTTGTTATCGAAAACAATAAGAAAGGCGAATTAAATTATTAATACCCTGATAAGTAAACATTGGGCAAACCATATCGTGTTTGGTATCATTTTAATCTAGAGATTGTAACGAACATTTTCGTAAAATTTTATTTAAAACGGATCAAACTTGAACATATTTTAATCTTAAATTTTGATCGCGTTAGTATTGCCTCACGTACACGGGTATTTAAACTTGCTTCTTTGCTGGTCGCTGCCGCTCGTCTCGGCTGCCACAACATTGAAGGTGACCTGCCGCTCGAGAAACGTGTCCTGCACACGATTAGTAATCGCATTCGGTCCGAGCGAGATACACTAATCGAGACAGCCGATTGGACTTTACTTCCAATTTTATAATCTCAATTCTAATTACCTTATTGCTAACAACTAATATACAAATATTTTAATTGCTATCGGAAACAATAATAAAGGGGAATAAAATTATTAATACCACTGTGGGGGCACTTCCCACATACACCGCTAGGGGACAAGCACGATGAGCACGACGATCCGGCTCCCGAAAGTGGTTGTATAGGTCCGCGGGACTATATATATAACCTCCGACCATTCCCTTCTATCCCTGTATCTAAGGCAGGGCCTGCTAGTACGCCTTACTAATGAGTCCGCTAGCAGGCCTAGGACGAAACGCAACTTCTCCCCCTTCCTTTTTCTTTTCCCGTCGTACCTCCTCCCACCATCTGTACGACGGTCCGACGACTACCGCAACCCCCCTCACCTAGATAAGTAAAAATTATCGAAATCATATTGTGTTGGGTGTCATTTTAATCAGGAGATTGTAACGAACATTTTGGTAAAATTTCATTTAAAACGGACCAAAAATGAACAAGTTTTAATTTTTAATCTCGCATGCATTAATGTTGGCTCTCACCGACTTACGATCTGGGTTCAGATTACATGCTCGGCGCTTCACGCTTCGCCGGTTCTAGGGGGGACCACCCCAAGTAGTGGGGATAGAAATTGAACAGTAATCGTAGACACAATTTTTAACACTATTCGAGACATCACTGTAGTTCTTTTAGTGGGGTGAGAAATCCCCACACTTTTTCATTTAGCTCTGCACGCACTATACTTCTGATATAGCTATAACAGGGACATCAAAACGGTGTTATGCATCAGATACCACTCATTATCTTTGTTTTTGTTATTCGAAGTATGACATAGAAGCATGAGTGAGGGAAGTGATCGACCGTATGTGGGATTGGGTGCCACCATCAAAGAACAACGTTAAGAGGAACAAATGATTAACGAATATCGGGAAGGGGCCGTGGCGTAAATGGACTGATCAGTGCCTAGTAATACGACGATCTCGGGTTCGATTCCCGAAGCCTGCCCTTCCGTTTTATTCGGTTCCTACAGTCATATAGCTTCTCCCTCAGCCAGACCGAAGGATCAAAGGGTCGCGATATTGACTCTTCCGAGGAATAGGAAAACGTCTTATCTGTACAATACCAAAAGCTAGGAGAATGCAGTTATCTAGGAGCCGTCACGCTGTTAGTTTTTAGTTGGGTCGTCTGTAATATTATCCTGTAAAGTGCAGTTCGAGGATTGCACTTGTGGGATCTTCGCCGTAGTGATGGTGGAAGGAGAAAGTTGGGTTTCTTCCTAGGCCTGCTAGCGGACTCGTCAGAAAGGCATGCTAGCAGACCCTGCCTTAGACACAGGGATAGTAGGAAATGGTCGGAGGTTATATATGTAGGATCGGGCGCCTCCATCAAAGAACAACGTTAAAAGGAACAAACGATTAACGAATATAGGGAAGGGGCCGTGGCGTAAATGGACTGATCAGTGCCTAGTAATACGAAGGTCTCGGGTTCGATTCCCGAAGCCTGCCCTTCCTTTTTATTCGGTTCCTACATTTTGGTGTCAGAAGTGGGATGGAGGGCAGCACCGGACTACACGAAGCATACGACGACGATGACGAAGTGCTACGACGAAGTACTTACGACGACGGGTGGCGGCAAGCGAGGTACACGAATTCAAGGTGTGAAGCTGTGTCGTGCGTCTGTAAATTATGATGAAGCTACAGGGTGAAATTCGGGACGAATTTCCTTGTACGATGGCCGAGTGTAGGATCGGGCGCCTCCATCAAAGAACAACGTTAAAAGGAACAAACGATTAACGAATATAGGGAAGGGGCCGTGGCGTAAATGGACTGATCAGTGCCTAGTAATACGAAGATCTCGGGTTCGATTCCCGAAGCCTGCCCTTCCTTTTTATTCGGTTCCTACATATATATAGTCGCCGGGGCTTATACAACCACCTTCGGGAGCTAGATCGTTGTCGTCGGATCGATTGAGAGAACAGTCAAATCTATTGACATTAATAAAAATTCTATTTAGGCAAAGCGATGTATGAAAGATCTTAAAAAGAATTCTCGATAAAATGAAAATGCATGATTTTACCCTAGTTGAGTGGATACCATCATTACCTGGTCCAGAATTCTCATTTAAAGAGATTATGCTGTTAAAACCTTCACCGATATCTATGCTGAGGCCAGAGATAGCAAGGTCTGATTCGAAATTATAAGAACGGTTACAATCATCATTAGTGAAATAAACCGATTCAAAGAACTTTGCAAATCCATCAGCTATAGAGGCGGTACCGCAGAAATGGTTATTATTAAGGTGCATAAATGAGGAACAAGAGTTCGATTTGTTGATTCATCGGGGGAAGTTCCAAAAATACTTTGATGTTATTAGAAATATTAGTTTCAGTACGCTTAATATAATTAGACCAGCAATGGTTAGATAGTGACATACACTCAGATTTGAGCTTTGTTACGTAGGAAGTATTATTCCATTTCTTCCTTCTATGATGCCCTTATTTGGAAATCGAGGGTGCATGCAGTCGAGTCTGCCCCTTCCGCGACGTCGCGATGACGTGACCCTTTGGGGGAATCTTTCCGGACTCCCTTGGAATTTTCCGTGCCCCCACCAGCTTTTTGGTCCGGATTTCGAGTATAAAAAGGGCACGAATTCTGCTCTCGGCGGCTCAGTATTAATCTAGCTTCGAGTACGTTCCGTATCGACTATTTTGATATTGTTGCTCAGCGAGATCGGGTTCCGAGTCCCCTTCGAGCAAACATTACTAAATTCTTACACGGGGCTCAGTATTAATCTAGCTTCGAGTACGTTCCGTATCGACTACTTTGATATTGTTGCTCAGCGAGATCGGGTTCCGAGTCCCCTTCGAGCAATTCTTACACGTTTCATTTCTTAAAAACGGCATACATATTTTACGGTATATCGTCAGGCCTTTTGTTGGGCAGTATACATTTCCAATCCGTACAGATTGAGAAATGTGGATTTTGTAGTTTATAATCAAACTGTAGTATAACCAAAGAGTAGGAAATATACACTTAATAATATCGTACGCATTTTCTCATTGAATCACCTCTGACAATCATTAGCAGTAACGTCCCACCAAACAGATACACCTTAACCGCTCGAGGTGTATCGCTATAAGTTACGAGTCCATTTTTACTAACAATCCTGTGGCTCCCGGTGATGAAAGAGGCATCGGTTTGTCCACAATAACCATCCTGTGGCTCCCGGTGATGAAAGAGGCATCGGTTTGTCCACGAAAACCTTCCTGTGGCTCCCGGTGATGAAAGAGGCATCGGTTTGTCCACGAAAACTTACCATCCTGTGGCTCCCGGTGATGAAAGAGGCATCGGTTTGTCCACGATTACCTTTACCTTCCTGTGATACCCGGTGATGAAACAGGCATCGGCAAGTTCACGCACTTCCTATCTACGCGGCTTCCAGTGACGAAATACGCACTGGCCGTCCGTAACTAACAAACTCTTAAAACTACCGATCCTCGGCTCGCGCAGCTGTGCCCCTTAGCCCTCGGCTCGTAACAAATTGGTGACAGCGGTGGGATACTGCTTGTTTTTGATTGTAGAGAGATTTAATATTAAATGTGTATCGAAAAGAAAACGGGAGTTCCGCACCGGCGTACGACACCCACTTTTATGGTGAGTCCGGGTTATTTAGAAAACCTGTGCTGTAGGGCTTGGACAACCACCCTAGAGAACGGTGCTAAGGTCTGCACACAGTGCGCGTTAACATCACCGTTGGATGTAAAGAGTTCTGCAACTGAGCATTGGTTTCAGCGTGAGCCGCATACAATATTGTGTGGTTCATGTAATGAGCCATTGTACACGACACAGCCTATAGTGGACTGCGACGTGTGCTCTTTGAAGTATTTCCTACGCGGGGAGCGCGAGTGACCGATAGAATTTAATATATTCTAAAGGAAAGTTTTGATCTCGCATTTCAATTTTTTAATAATTAGAACCTAAGAGTTCTAAGAATGAAAACCTTTTATTGAATTGATAATTAGAATTTCTATATAATTCTAAGGAAGAAATCTATTTATTAATTTGATTGATCGCAGAATAATTCTTAACCATGGCTTCCCTATCGGTCGAAGAATTGGCGAATTTAACGCTTTCAATAACTAGTTCCATGACTGTGCTAACAAGACGTAATTGTATACAGCATGCAACAGCAACAATACCCATCTTTGTTGGAGAAAATCCACGTTTGTCGAGCTTTACGCAAAGTTTAGAAAACGGGTTAGCTTTGATACCGGAAAACACGGAGCAAGAGTATCTAGCCATAATTTTAACTAAGTTCACGGGTCCGGCAAGAACAAGTATTCAAGACAAATCGTTCGCAAGTGTCGCAGACCTAATAAAATTCTTGAAGAAAAGGTACGCTCCAGGACGGAGCCTGGCGTATCTCCAAGGGGAAATATCGCGTCTTCGTATCCGTAATGATGAGACATTAAGGAAATACATCGATCGTGTAGGCCATTTAATCCACTGTGCGCGGACGGCAATTAAAGAACGGTACGATGCCAATGTCTCGCAAATCATTCGGGAAATGGAAAAGGACGCGTTAGAAAATTTCCTCGAGGGATTACCGGAACGCGTTGCGTTAAGGATAGCTACTTTAGAGGAAAAAGTCAAGATGTTAGAAGAAGCATTCGAGGCGGTATTAGTAATTGATCGGCGGCTGAGGAATCGTCGCGAGATTATAGAAAATCGACCATCGAGGGAAGCTTCCGAAAGAAGAGATTCTCGCGAACGAGAATACCGATCGCCGGCACGGTATCCGCGATCACCATCTCCGGTTTACTATCGGACGAATCAGGATAGGAGCACCTCTCCATCCGAGACGGAGTACGATGGACGTAGGAAAACGGCGGCGGCAATGACCTTGCATAGTCGACAACAGTCACCGTCTTATTTGTCGGATAATTCGGAACCTGGGGATTATCAGGGATCGGAGCGTGGCCGAGCGCACCAAAGGACTAATAATAATAGGCAACACCTATTTTGTTGGAACTGCGGGGAAAAAGGACACGATGGACAAATCTGCAAGCAACGGCAGAATTTTCACCGAGGAGCAGGACCTTCGAGGGATTTTTCTCCGAAGCCTTTAAACTCCAAAAGCGCTTACCGCACGGACGATACGGTAAGCGTACTGAAGAACAATCGTCAAAGAAGTGTCCGATTCAACATCGAGAAGAGCGGGGACTCGTCAAGGAAGCTCCAACACCACGGATCAGGGTCAACGTTCCGGAATTAATAAATAAACAAGGAGAATTTCTTATTGACGGTGGAGCCTCTGTTAATCTCATTACGTTGGATTCGTTAGACGATAGGACAAAAATTACTTCAAGGGAGGAAATAGAGATAACTGGGTTATCTCTCCCTTCTATTCAAACGATGGCTACAACGGTGTTACATATCAATGGCATTCCTGCACATTTTTATGTCATCGACCACCTCCCGCTGTCAGCAGATGGTCTCATAGGGAGTCATAACTACAAGAAAGAGCTGAGATTTCTTACCATCACGGGACACTTGTAACAACTAGCCAACCCATTAGGCCCATTCGTTTCACGAATTTTCCTCAAGTGGAGGAACGTGTCAGTTCCTCTAAACAAGTGACGGAGCATAGGATCCCGGGTAGGACGACGCGTCAAATTACGGTAAAGATAGCCAACCCCAATATAAAGGAAGGATATTTACCGCGTCTTAAAACACAAAAGAATATCTATGTCGGTGAGGCCGCGGTCAAAAACCACGACGGGTCATGCTATGTTTTGGCCACAAACACCGGGGAAGAGGAAGCGGAAATTTATTTGGGACCTCAATACCTGCACCCATATAAAACCTTGGATAGTTCCGACGAAGGTATATCATATTCGGAAGAAAGGAGTGCTGTTCAAGGAAAGCAGAGGAATCAACAAATCTGGAACACCTTGGAAACCAATCACCTCAACTCGGAAGAAAAATGCCATATTCAGAATATTATCGAAGAATTTTCTGACAGATTTTATCTGCCAGGAGATAATTTGGATAAAGTACCACATTTTCATCATTCAATATTTGTGAAAGATGATATTCCAGTCAATACCAGACAATACCGTTACCCTCCTATACATCAGGAGGAAATTCATCAACAAGTAGGGACGTTATTAAAACAGGGAATCATTAAACCTTCTGTTTCGCCATACAATTCACCTTTATGGATTGTACCGAAGAAAGCGGGCGCCGACGGGAAAAAGAAATGGCGTATGGTGATTGATTTCCGCGCTCTCAATGAAAAAACCATCAGCGACAAATATCCACTACCACAAATTACAGAAATTTTGGATAAAATAGGAAGCGCAAAATATTTTTCAGTATTTGATTTGGCCAATGGATTTCATCAAATTGAAATGAATCCAAAGGACAAAGAGAAGACTGCTTTTACCACGCCATACGGGCATTATGAATTCGTACGTATGCCTTTTGGATTAAAAAATGCACCACCCACATTTCAACGACTTATGGATCAAGTTCTCACGGGGATGCAAGGAACGGAATTATTCGTGTACCTTGATGACATTGTAGTCTATTCATCATCGCTCAGGGAACATGAAATCAAAGTCAGGAAGTTACTACATCGATTGAGGGACAACGGACTTACACTTCAAACCAGCAAGTGCGAATTTCTTCGCAAAGAAGTGACGTATCTGGGACATATAGTTTCATCAGATGGAGTTAAACCAGATCCCAGGAAATTGCAGGCCGTAGAAAAGTTTCCCGTACCGACATCACAAAAAAATATTCAACAATTTTTGGGATTAACTGGGTATTACCGAAGATTTATAAAGGATTATTCAGCCAAAGCAAAACCATTGATTCAATTACTTGGAAAAGGAATTCGTTTCAAATGGACTGAAGAACAGCAACGAAGTTTCGAGTTATTGCGAAATGAATTATGTAAAGAACCCATTTTACAATACCCCGACTTCAATCGACCATTCATTATCACCACTGATGCCTCGGATTTTGCAATTGGCGCAGTTTTGAGTCAGGGGGAAGTGGGTGAGGATTTGCCAATAGCTTACGCTTCTCGCAGTTTAAATCCTGCAGAAAAGAATTATTCCGCCACTGAAAAGGAATGTTTAGCAATGGTATACGCAGTACAATATTTTAGACCATATGTCTTTGGAAGAAAGTTTACTTTAATAACCGATCATAGACCTTTAGTTTGGCTTCATTCCGTAAAAGATCCGACATCAAGATTAGTAAAATGGAAATTGAGACTTTTAGAATACGAGTATGACGTTATTCATAAATCAGGGAAATCTAATAAAAACGCTGACGCTTTATCTCGTAACCCAGTGAGAATTTGCCTGCCCTTAATACCAAGGGAGAGTGATAAAGAATTTAAAATCCAGATACCGAAGAACACAACACCTGTTACCGATAGCATTGGACAACGCATTCGCGAGTTACGACGACATCAAGAGGCTAAACGCAGTCGTGAGGTATTAACTTCTGAGGAATCATCAGATCAGGAAACCACACCAAGAAGACGACAGAATCCTCGTAGAAGAAAGATCGATCAACAGCCGACACGTCAGGAATCAATTAATCAATCGTCTAGTATCATATCAGGAAACCCCATGGCGAGTTCAACACGACTCCTGGAGGATACCGAACATCCAGTAGCAGGAGAGGATACAACTGTCAACGCAGATTTGATTTCCTTCAACGATTCAAATCCTTTGGACGCTACAATTATTAATCAATCCCTTTCACAAACCCTACTGGAACAACCAAATGAACAAAATTTACCTGCATCATTAACTCCAACCGTAATTCAATGTCCACTTACTACTTCTACCCCATCCATTCCACAAAATACATTACCTAATCATATACCTAATATATCCCGTCTTGTTAATTCTGTACCTTCGGATTATGAATCTACATCATACGAGGATAATAATTCAACTGAAGAGGAGTCGAATGGCCCTACGGTCACACCAGTAATGCAACCCGCTAGAACCATTCTCACACCACTTGAAGAAACCAGGAATCAACTCATCGAAGAGGCCCATAGCAGCTTAATAGGAGGACACAAGGGTGTCACGAAAACTTACAGCCGGTTAAAAGCAAATTACCATTGGCAGAAAATGAGGAGCGACATACAAGATTTCATCAGGAAATGCAGGAGCTGTCAGGAACAGAAATTGGTTAGAGCAAAAACCCGTCAACCAATGATTATTACCGATACACCTTTAGAACCTTTCGATAAACTTGCGTTGGACACAGTCGGACCTCTTCCAGAAACACCTTGCGGAAATAGATACATTTTAACGATGCAAGATAATCTGACTAAATATTGCATTGCGGTTGCCATACCGGACATACGAGCTACAACTATCGCAGACGCTTTTGCCCGGCATTTCATAGCAATTTATGGAACTCCACGTACAATATTATCGGATAGAGGAACTAGTTTTATTGGAAAGGTAATGACACATCTGGCAGGAATCTTTAAAATCAAACAAATAACGACATCAGGATACAGACCGCAGACGAACGGTTCGTTGGAAAGAAGTCACGCTGTTCTTGCAGAGTACTTGAGGCACTACATGGAATCACACGAAGACTGGGACCTGTTTATTCCATTTGCTATGCTGTCATACAACACCTCCGTTCACGAGGCAACCAATTTTACGCCCCATGAACTGATCTTCGGTAAACAAGCAAGAATACCGAGTGCCTTTCCGTCTGGACAACACTTAGAAACCTATGGAACCTACCTCACAAATCTTGTTGAACAGATGACAGAAATCCGAAACCAAGCATCTGATAAATTAAATAAAGCAAAGGAAAGGTCCAAACGCTATTACGATCGACATAGAAGACCAAGAGAATTTAAACCTGGAGAATACGTTTATGTACAGAAGGAACCTCGCATAAGCAAATTTGACCCGCATTATATTGGACCGTATAAAATACTAAATACTACGGACCTGAATAATGTGGTTCTGGAAACAGATAGCCATAAAACAATTCGGAAACATCAGGACAAATTAAAACACGCCTACTTACCACATCTCTAATCGCCGCTCACTCACAAGAAGGATCAACAATTGGATATAATCGACATACACGAGGAGGAAAATAAACTACGCAATATCTTCGGGGACGAGGACGAGCCGCGTCCAACATCGAACAGCAGCAGCAGCCGACAGATCTGGATTTCCATCTTAAGGCGTAAGTACTCGACTGCATGTTTACACCTGCGCTTACGATTCCCAAAAAGGGTGAAAGCATCGTAATAAACGATGTTTCATCTGAAGGGGGAGATGTTACGTAGGAAGTATTATTCCATTTCTTCCTTCTATGATGCCCTTATTTGGAAATCGAGGGTGCATGCAGTCGAGTCTGCCCCTTCCGCGACGTCGCGATGACGTGACCCTTTGGGGGAATCTTTCCGGACTCCCTTGGAATTTTCCGTGCCCCCACCAGCTTTTTGGTCCGGATTTCGAGTATAAAAAGGGCACGAATTCTGCTCTCGGCGGCTCAGTATTAATCTAGCTTCGAGTACGTTCCGTATCGACTATTTTGATATTGTTGCTCAGCAAGATCGGGTTCCGAGTCCCCTTCGAGCAAACATTACTAAATTCTTACACGGGGCTCAGTATTAATCTAGCTTCGAGTACGTTCCGTATCGACTACTTTGATATTGTTGCTCAGCGAGATCGGGTTCCGAGTCCCCTTCGAGCAATTCTTACACGTTTCATTTCTTAAAGACGTTATACTTATTTTACGGTATATCGTCAGGCCTTTGTTGGGCAGTATACATTTCCAATCCGTACAGATTGAGAAATGTGGATTTTGTAGTTTATAATCAAACTGTAGAATAACCAAAGAGTACGAAATATACGTTTAATAATATCGTACGCATTTTCTCATTGAATCACCTCTGACAATCATTAGCAGTAACGTCCCACCAAACAGATACACCTTAACCGCTCGAGGCGTATCGCTATAAGTTACGAGTCTATTTTTACTAACAATCCTGTGGCTCCCGGTGATGAAATAGGCACTGGTTTGTCCACGATTACCATCCTGTGGCTCTCGGTGATGAAATAGGCACTGGTTTGTCCACGAAAACCTTCCTGTGGCTCCCGGCGATGAAATAGGCGTTGGTTTGTCCACGAAAAATTACCATCCTGTGGCTCCCGGCGATGAAATAGGCGTTGGTTTGTCCACGATTACCTTTACCTTCCTGTGACACCCGGTGATGAAACAGGCACCGGCAAGTTCACGCACTTCCTATCTACGCGGCTTCCAGTGACGAAATACGCACTGGCCGTCCGTAACTAACAAACTCTTAAACAACCGATCCTCGGCTCGCGCAGCTGTGCCCCTTAGCCCTCGGCTCGTAACAGCTTGGTAAACACAAGATAGTCAGAAAAAGAGTTGCTGTGTTTATATCGCATGTGAGCACATTTCTTTATTTTAGTTAGGTAAACCAATTCAGAAGTAAACCAGGAAGGATTAAATTTCCGAATAATTTTTAATGGAACAAATTGCTCAATTAAATAATGTAAATGTGAGTGAAGAAATTCAACAGATTCATTAACCGGACTGTTGCGAATATGAATATGTAGATGGCTCTCGAAATCTCCGCGCCAGGAGCTGTTTCTAGGCAGCAGGAGAGAGAGCCCTACCCCGCCTGCCTTTTCTCCTACATGCCCGTAAATAGGTATAAATTGTCAAGCACGAGAGTCAGAGCTCTCTTAACACTCCTCTCTTAACACTCCTCTCTTAACACTCCTCTCCTAACACTCCTCTCTTAACACGCCGCTCTTAAACTCCGCTCAAAACTATTTACTTCGACAACTACTACTACAGCAAAATAAGGTCGTATAAAACTAAGTACAAAGGAGTATTAAATCCTTCACCACTATTGAAGATTACTCCTAGACTATTAAATAAATTTATTATAAAGAAATTGATTTACTTAACAACCTAATCCGTTACTTTACATTAAAATAAAATAATTGCTATCGAAAACAGGACGATTAGTTAGAAAATTATCCCGATGAAATAGACCGAGATAATAGTTAATGGAGGCATAATCAGCAGAATTAAAATCTCTAAAAGTAAAAAAGGATGTGGAAGCTAAATGACAAGATAGAGGAAAATGAAATTGAAGAGGAGCATCATACGAATCGGGAGGAATAAGGTAGTGCAAGCAAGAAGGAACGTGAAGACAATTGACAGTAGAAAAAACGAGGTCAAGTGTCCTATCATGCGAGCTAAGTGTTAATTTGAAATAAACGGAAGAGATTGAAAAAGCCACGAATAACGTTACATTGTGCGGACATAGAATAGGAAGATATATTAGAAAAAGTGAGGTTTCCGTAACTATCGTTGGACCATACAGTGTTAGATAGATTATAATCTCCAACAATAAGGAGGTCAGTGCCCGAGGGACAGGAGGAACGTAATTCCACAATCCATGGACAATGTTCGATGTATAAACCTGGGTCACTGGCCGGAGGTAAATAACCCAAGCCGATAATAACAGATTTACGAAAGCAGCGGACTTCGATAAAAACTTGCTCAACAAATAATGAAGACGAAGGTAAAAGACGACTGTACAAGAACTCGTGAACACCAATCCAAACACGACCACCGATACTAAGAGACCTGAAGTTTGGAGTTTGGAGTCTAGGGCGCTCTTGATTTTTTATTTCAAGACGAGTGATATTAAAGGGATTGGAGGCTGCAGAAGGATGAATTTGGTTGACTATGTCCAAGGCTAATTGCTTATCAAGATGATAACTTGTGGATGAATGGTCGACATCATGAGAAGTGGGGGCTTGAGAGTCTTGAATGTTTTCAGGCTCTTTAAGATTAAAAATTAATATATTTAGGGACTTTTTTTCCCTTTCAGCGACCTCGGCAACATCTTCCTCGAGCATAGGTCTAGTAGTAGATGGAGGTAGCTCTTCTAAGGCAGTAACTCTGGCTTTAATGACATTAATTTCGGTGAGAACCTCGTCTTTAACCTTGCCAATGATGTTTAACATCTAGCTTTCAAGAGCCTCGAATTTCGCCGACAGAATATAGAATATATACAGAATATATCTTGTAACTCTTGCCTAATTATGTATCGAATTTTTAAAAAAAGTCAAACATCGGGCTCTGTGGGAGCACTAGCAAGAGGAGGAGATGGTGAAGGAAGACCCTATGAGATACTCCTATTACACGCTGTTAGGGGGCGTAACTCCCTGGATATTTGCACAAAGGTGCCGTCTATATTTTGCTCGAAGGACCACCCAAGTTGTACGGCTTGGGACCGTGATAATAATAATTACTTGTGACACGGATTGATACAATATCTAACTATTTTATTGTATCGTTCTGTTACAGATATGGTGTAGGTGTAGTTGTTCGTTGTCAGTACTTGGACTGACTTCTATCTATTCTATTCTATAGTTTCTGTTACTGTGTTGTTACTGTCTATACTTTCTATACTGTACTGTCTCCTCTTACTGTCTGTTTGTTTCTATACTGCTTGTTTCTATACTGTTCTAATCTATACTGTCCTATAGTGTCTAATAATCTGTACTGATTTCTCCAAGTTCCTCTGGTTTTAAGGCATCGTGTTCTCCCCTTCCATTTCGCCCTTGACGTGATGTTCTTTAGGAAGGGGCACGGTGATTTTCCACAGGGGAACTTGGGGGTGGGCTACGCACTGGCGGTGCTTGGGGTATTTCCCATGTCTTGCCAGGTGGCGAGTCGCTGCCGTGGACACCCGAAAGTATCGAGGCCGAGGCATGCCTTGGTGCAGCGATGTTTATGGCAGGGTCTTCTTTTAGGCTTAATTATATGCGCCCTGTGCACATCTGCAGAAAACCTAGACAGTCACGTACTCCGTGACTGTCGTTAATTGCCCTGCCATAAACCTTGCCTTCTCGCACCTTAACACACGCCTTGAACCGGACGTCAGGAGCTTCATGGCCAGTCCGCCGAATACACGCAATATGAGACGGAACACCACAGGTTGGACAGAAAACAGGCCTTGATACTGATCTGTTACAACCCTTGCAGAAAATATCTTCCATAATTAAAAGATAAGGCACTGGGCGTAAGAAAACGGTGGCGGAGAAGTTCAAAATGGACGGTGAACAGTCGACAGCAGTACAAGGACGAGAGCGTAAACATCCTTACAACCCATCCTTACAAATTGGAAGTGGGATCTAGCCGACGTGGAAATTAAGTGGTGAAACTCGCACAATTTTTAAGTTACGTCCGCGTGAAAGACAGTCACACGAAGTGCACTTGTGCGAAGTACGTTCGCGTTCAGTTTGTTTTATGTGAAGTGCGTCTTGTGGAAGCTATTCAGGAAAAGTGATCACATCAGACGCAGGAGCGATGAACTGATAACTCACGGAAGCCGACCTGAAAGAAAAGCTCAAAGCTAGGAGCTTGCAGTCGACGGGTTCGAAGAATGAGCTGATAAAACGCCTGTTAAGTGCTGGCGCCGCACCCGAAGAACTTTTTATGACCGAGGACGCGCCAATGGAAGGACAGGAAGTTCACAACGAGGAAGCCCAAAATCAACTAGGCGCTGGAGCGCTGGTAGACGAGAATATCTCACGTGAGTTAGACATCTTGAGAAGGGAACGGGATGTGGCCGCGCAGGAAGCCGAGCTACTCAGAAAGGAATTGGCTTTATTACGGATGACGCCAAATTCGGAAGTCAGGGCACCTGGGCGGACGGGTGTGAAGAAGTGGCAAGAGCTGAAAGAAATGGATGGTGAATTCGGGGGTGGCCAGACGGACTTCGACGTACGAGCTGGACGGTCACCAGGCAAAAGCGCTGGTGTGCAGCAGGTTGACCGGTCGAGCATTGAGGTGGTGCCACTCAAGGATAGACTGTGTCGAATTAAGTTATGATGAACTGTTACGTGAGCTGCGGAAAATGTACGGGCAGCGACCAGATCATTTATGTTTAAGACGCGAGCTTGAAGCGAGGAAGTGGGGCGCGGGGGAAACCTTCGCCGATTATGTTCACGAAAAAGTAATACTCGCGAACCGAGTGCCCGTTCCGGAAGTGGAATTGGTTAGCTATATCATTGACGGTATACCGAGTGCGGAACTGCAGACGCAGGCTAAAGTTCAGGGTCATGTGTCCGTTGAGGTGATGCTGACGGCGTTTGCGAACGTGCGATTGCCGATAGAAAGAACAATGCGGTTGCCGGCAGAAAGAGCCGCGCCGTCAGACGCGGCACGCGGCATGCACCATACGCGTCGCCGAATATCGGGCCCGACGACCATTGGAGGGGGGGAGGGCCACCACCTCAGGAAATACAAAGACTGCCGCAGGCCGTATGGAAATGCTACAATTGTAACCAGCCGGGACACGTTGCAGCCGAGTGTCCGAAGCCAAGGAGGGAGAGAGGTTCCTGTTACATCTGCGGGAAGCCGGGTAATCGAGCGAGCCAGTGCACCTCACAATCAGCGGGGAACGTCAACTGCGTGGCACACGACCAGAAGGAAGACGACGACTTTCGGCGAGCGGTAGAGTTACAGATAAGTAGCGAGAGCGGTAGTTCGAGTATTAAAGTAAACGCACTCATCGACACGGAAAGTCCAACTTCTTTCGCGAAGGAGGGTTGCATTCCGAGGGCGTCTCACGATGGATTACGAATCGGGTAAATTTTGCGGAATAAACGGTAGCGACCTAAACGTTTTAGGACAGGCGGAAGCGACAGTTATTTATGACAACCGGGAATATAATATTACGCTACGAATTGTACCCGATAGAACAATGCGAAACCCATTAGTTCTGGGGCGCGATTTTATGAAAGTAGCAAAGCTGTCGTTGAGCAGGGAGGAAAAAGAGATTGCAGACATTATGAATATCGAAGTGGATAAAGATGACGTTCGCGTGACGGCTGATAAAATGTGATTAGGTGACGGCCTTTCGGCTGAGGTGAAGACGAGAGCGCAAAATCTGTTTAATCGGGTATACATAAACGTGCGAAGACCTTTACAGCCCGAAGTAGAAAACGTAATGAGGCTGACGGTCACGAACGACAAACCGTTTTCATTCTCGCCGCGTAGGTTATCGTATGACAAAAAAAAATAAGCTGTGTCATATTCTCGACGGATTATTAGCCAAAGGGATCATTAGGGAGAGCACGGCAGAATATGCGTCACCCATCGTCCTAACGAAGAAAAAGAACGGCGAAACCAGAATGTGCGTGGACTTTCGCACGTTAAACAAGGTAACGGCACGCGACAATTTTCCACTTCCGTTGATCGAAGATCAATTGGATTTGTTAGAGGGGAAAAGGTACTTTACGACGCTCGACCTTAAAGATGGATTTTTCCATATCAAGATGGACGAGGGCTCAATTAAATACACCTCGTTCGCTACGCCGTTCGGACAATACGAATACACGAGAATACCTTTCGGGTTGAAAGGCGCGCCCCTTAAGTTTCAACGTTATGTTACACAGATCTTTAAAAAATAGATTGCTGCCGGCGAAATATCCGTGTATTTGGACGATTTCCTAATCGCAACGGAAACGATAGAACACCATTTCGAGGTACTCGGCAGGGTATTTAAGTTGGTCGCGGCTAATCTCTTAGAATTACGGTTGGATAAGTGCAGATTCTTCCAAACGAAACTCAATTATCTGGGGTATACCGTTACGAGTGAAGGTATCAAGCCGACGGAACAAGGCGTTGAGGCCGTGAAAGAATTTCCGATTTCGCGAAGTACAGGGATTCTTAGGCTTATGTTCGTACATTCGCAAGTTCCTGAAAAACTTTTCGATTATTGCCAAGCCCCTGTATGATTTAACAAAAAAGGATGCAAGTTTCCGGTTAGGCGAGAGCAAGAAGCAAGCTTTCGAAACACTCAAGGACCGTTTGATAGATTCACCGATACTAAGTATTTATTCTCCGCGCAACGAAACGGAGCTGCACTGCAACGCAAGTGCAGCGGGGTTCGGCGCTATCCTATTGCAGAGGAAGGCAGATAAGAAGCTGCACCGGTTTTTTATTTTTCGAAGCGAACAACCGAAATAGAATCACGCTACCACAGTTTCGAATTGGAAACACTAGCGATAATTTATGCTCTCCGTCGTTTTCGAACATACCTACTAGGTTTGAAGTTTAAGATAATCACGGATTGCCAAGCCCTTAGTTTGACCCTGAATAAAAAAGAGACTAACCCTCGGATTGCGCGATGGGTATTGGAGGTGCAAAATTACGACTATGTGCTGGAACATAGGTCAGGGTCGCGTATGCTCCATGTGGACTCATTGAGTCGTCAAATCTTCGTAGTTGAGGATAATTCGTTCGATCGGAACCTTGCCTTATGCCAGACCGACGATAAGGATATCGAGAAAGTTCGTACGGAGTTAGAAAACGCGGAAAGCAAGCTGTACGAGATGAGAGACGGGCTCATATATAGGAAACACCGGGGCCGGATTTTGTTTTACGAACCGAGCGCGTTGGAGGCAGGCATTATGCACAAATACCACAACGAAATGTGATAGTTACTGGTTTCCGGACATGAAACCAAAGGTCGACAAGCATATCCAGAGTTGCCTAAAGTGCATCGCGTATACGCTGAATTCGGGAAAGTTGGAGGGGACCCTGCATAACATACCAAAGGGAAACGTACCTTTCGATACAGTGCACGTGGACCACTTGGCTCCCGTGTCAAGGTCGAACCGGTCAAAATATCGTTATGTATTCGTGGTGATCGATGCGTTTAGTAAATTCGTTAAGCTATACGCCACCAAGACTACAAATGCGGAAGAAGTCATGAGGTGCCTGAAGTCGTATTTCGAGCATTACAGTCGACCGCTGCGCATAGTTTCGGATCAGGGAAGTTGTTTCACATCTCGCGAGTTTGAGGGGTTCATGCGCGAGCAGAATGTGCGACACATTACGGTAGCCACCGCTTCACCTCAGGCGAATGGGCAGGTGGGGAGCAGAAGCCGGTGCGGGACTTCCCGGTGGTGTCTCGCCGGGTCGAAAACCCTGATGGAACTGATGTTTTCCTATACCCTGGCTGCGTTTACCGCTACCAGGGGCGGCGAACTTCGGTGAAGTTGGTGGGCCCAAATTGGCTAAATCCACACACCTCACGTCCACGTGGGGCTCCCTGGGTCCCTGCAACGGCATAGCCGGGGCGGGGGGCGAAAGAGTGAGTGGTAACTGTACGGAATCCTATGACGACAGGGCAAGAGAGGAGAACAAAAATAATATGACACGCACAACAAACGGAATGAACAACTACTGCTCAGGAGGCCTCGGAACCTCCAGGGCCGGCGAAACAGGGGTGGTCAAGCGGGCCCCTGCTGCGTCGTCATCTAACGACTGCGGGGATGTCGGTGGTGGAAAGCCAGGGCACCGCACACCTTTCCACGACTAGTGAAAGGACGGGCGCACCGGTAGGAGGACCGGAGGCGCATTCGGACTCTGGATCGAGTATCCAGGGGAGGAATGGAAGGAGGATACCGAACACAAGAAGAAAAAGGCCCAGGGTCTGGGCTTCCTCGGACTCCCCGCGACAGGGCGGCCGTGGCGGCGGGGACTCCACAACGTCGGGATCCGAGGAGGGAGGAGCCCGAAGGCGCGATATTCCAGGGACACCTCCTGCGATTAAGTTCAGCAGGAGTTCGGAGCGGGCCCTCCCAAAAGTGGAGAATCTGCGCCAGGAGGCACAGAAGGAGTCCAATGGGGGGCTTGGTGGGGCGGTCCTCCACCACATGAGGGAGGTCGAGCGGATATCGTCGACCTCCAAGAACCTCACCGGCTCGTACGTTCATGCCCTGAGAGTGGCTGCCATGGAAACATCGGTGGCAGTCACTGAGCTGGTGCAGCGCTGCTCTGACTCTGCCGAGGCGAAATCGCTGTCGGTGGAGAACTCCCAGCTGCGGGCCGAGCTGGCGGCCATTAAGGGAGAGCTAGATGGGCTCAAGAGCCTGGGGCCTGGTGCGACAGGGGGGCCGGTGGACCTGGAAGGTGGGCTGATCCAGGATAGGAGATCAGCCCAGGAGAGGCTCTTGGCATACATGGGGCAGGAGATGGCGGCCATGGAAAGGCGCCTCATGGCCGCATTAGGCTCCATCTCCCGGACTGAAGACGGGGAAAGGGGAGAGCCGAACGGGGAGAGCCGAACGGGGAGGTCGCTACCCGGTCAGTGGCCACGGACGCGGCGTCTCCGTCGTCTCAGGTCACCCAAATGGTGCCGGCGTCTCCGGGGGAGAGCAATGGAGAATGGAGGGTGGTCCGCGGAGAGGCTGCCCGCAAAAAGGACAGGAAGCGGTTGACCACAACGGACCCTGTTTGCCCGCTTACTCGCCCTCAGGCTCAAGTGCAGCCGCGACACCGTGGGGCTGCAGCGGCCGGGGCCGGACAGGGCCGCGGGCAGCAGAGGACACCGCGACAGCTCGGAGGCAACAACACCTCGGGGCGCCAGAGGGAGAAGGGGCCCGCCCTGCAGCGACCCCCGAGAACGGCCGCCGTCACGCTGACAGCGTCGCCTGAGGCCAGGCTGACATACGCCCAGGCGATGGCGGCGGCCAGGGACAAGATCAGCCTGGAGGAGTTGGGTATTGAAGGCGTAAAGCCCAAAACCTCCAGGACGGGTGGACTGATCCTGGAGGTGCGGGGCCCTGGCTGCCAGGATAAGGCCCAAAAACTGGCTGCCAAAATGGCTGTAGTACTGGAGGGATCGGGAATGAGGGTGGCCAGACCCACCAAGACAGATGAACTTCGGGCGAGGGGCCTGGACGTATCCACCAGGCCCCAAGAGGTGGTGACGGCCATGGCCGCTGCCGGAGGGTGCCCGGAGGGGGATGTAAGGGTGGGCGACGTCACCTTCAGCCCGTCCGGCCGGGGGCAGTGTGGGTGAGATGGCCACTGGCGGCGGCACACCGGGTGGCCAGAACCGGAAGAATCACCGTGTGATGGTGCAGAGCCACGGTGGAGCCCCTTCAGGCGCGCCCGCTCCAGTGCTATAGATGCCTGGAGCTGGGGCATACGAGGAGTGCATGCAGCAACCCGGTGGACAGGAGCACGCTGTGCTACAGGTGCGGGGGCAGCGGCCACCGGGCGAGCAAGTGCTCGGCCGCCCCGCGATGCCCGGTGTGTAGTGACCGGGGTCGACGGGCAGGACATAGGCTAGGGGCTCCCTCCTGCGCCCCGGTCCACCGCGGGATCGGAGAGTACAGCATGCTGCTGCGCCGGGCCCGATCCCGAAGCCTTCGGCGATGACCGCGGCGCCGGTGACGGAAGTGGCGCTGGCTCCAGAGCGGAGGCCAGCGCAGGAGCCACAAGAGAGGAGCCCGGAAAACTCGAACGGGCAATGCCCAATGGAGGAGAGCATGGAGCTGGAGTAGCATTCACCGCACGGCTGCTCCAGACAAACATCAACCACTCCCACGAAGCACAGGATCTGTTCGTGCAGACCATGCGGGAGTGGGAGGTGGGACTGGCGGTTGTCGCGGAGCCATATGCGGTCCCCGTTACCCCCTCCGGCACATGGATGGGGGATGCGCGTGGCTCCGTGGCAATAGTGGGGGGGGGGAGGCCGGGTCTCCCTGACGGCAACCCTACTGGAGCGCGGTGACGGGTTCGTCGCCGTGCAGTGGGGGGACCTGGCAGTGGTCGGACTGTACGCTCCGCCCAGAGTACGTGCCCCTGAGTTCGGGTCTTTCCTGGACCGGGTCGGGGCATGCTTGAGGAGGTGCCTTCCCCGGCCAGTCGTGGTCCTGGGGGACTTCAACGCCTACGCCACTGCGTGGGGTTCCCGCCGGACGAACGCTAGGGGGGGCGTGCTGTTGGGGTGGGCAGCTGGCCTTGACCTCAGGCTGGTGAACCGCGGGTCCGCGGCGACCTGCGTGCGGTGGCGGGGGGCGTCCATAGTGGACCTCACTTTGGCCAGTTCTGCTGCGGTGCGCAGGATCTCGGGCTGGAGGGTGGCGGAGGACGTGAAGACCCTCTCGGACCACCTCCACATCATCATGGAGGTGGCCGCCACTGGTGGCCGCTCACCGCGCAAAGCAGACCTGAGGGGGGAGCGATCCCGGTCCCAAGGAGGTGGGCAACTGGCCGGATAAATCGGGACGTTTTAGCAGCGGCGCTTCACGCCGTTGCGTGGTCCGACGCTCGCCCGTTGGAGCCGGTCACCGCGGAGGGGGAGGCAAAATGGTTCCGGGGGACTATGAGCAGGGTATGCGACGCTGCCATGCCTCGGGCCACACCTTCGCGGGTGGGGGTGCAGGCCGCGTATTGATGGTCGCGGGAGATAGCGGGCCTCAGGGCCGTGTGTGTCTGCGCTAGGCGCCGATATACGTGGTCGCGACGCCGGGGGCCGAAGGCCGCGGGGACGGCGGCCATACTGTACGGGGAATACAGGGAGGCGCGCGTGGCACTGCGACGCGCCATTGCGGTGGCGAAGAGCCATGCCTGGCGCGAGCTCATCGGGACACTCGACAGGAGCCCATGGGGGCGGCCGTACCTCATGGTCATGGGCAAGCTGCGGCCGAGGACGGCCCCACTGACGCGCACGATGGACCCCCAACTGCTGTACAACGTCCTGGACACCTTGTTCCCTGCAGCTCGGGGGGGGGGGGGCGGTCAGCCCGGAGGGGGAGAGAAGAACGGACTCGACCGACTGGTCCGAGGAGCTGGGCGTCACGGAGGGAGAGCTGGCGTCGGTCATGCGGAAGCTGACGGCACGCAGTGTGGCGCCGGGCCCGGATGGGATCCCGGGTAAGATTTGGGCGTGGGCGATGCCGTACCTGGGGAGCAGACTCAGGCGGATGTTCGATGCCTGTCTGCGGGCCGGGGAGTTCCCCTCATTATGGAGGAGGGGAACGGTCGTTTCATTAAAAAAGGAGGGCAGGCCGACGGAGAAGCCGTCTGCCTACAGGCCGATATGCCTGCTGGACGAGATCGGGAAGATGCTCGAAAGGATCATCGCGGGACGAGTTGCGGAGCATCTTTCCGGGGTGGGGCCCGACTTGGATGAAAGCCAATTTGGCTTTCGCAGGGGCCGGTCAACGCTGGTTGCGATTGCATGCGTCCGGTCTCTGGCGGGAGCGGCCACGTCCCGGGGCGGAGTTGCGCTGGCGGTGTCTCTAGACACCGTAAACGCCTTTAACTCCGTACCCTGGGAGGCAATAAAGGGGGCGCTAATTCGTCACCAAGTGCCCCCCTATCTGAGCCGAATCCTGGGGTCCTACCTGTCCGGCAGGTACATAGAGTGCCCGGGGAGGGACGGAGTGGTGAGCAGGGGAGTGGATTGCGGGGTCCCGCAGGAGTCGGTCCTGGGCCCGTTGCTGTGGGACCTCGCGTATGACTCCGTCCTCCGAGCTGCGCTCCCCACCGATGTCAGCGTCACCTGCTATGCGGATGACACTCTGGTGCTGGCGTCGGGGAGGGACTACGGAAGGACCGCGCGCTTCGCTGAGCTGGGCGTGGCCTGCGTGGTCGCGGCGGTGGAGAGGCTCGGCCTGCGGGTTGCCCCCCAAAAGACCGAGGCGATGTGGATGGTGGACAGGCGCCTGCGGGGGGAACCGCCCGCGACCGGGCTGTGTATCGGCCGGTCCTGCGTCGGGGTGGGTCCGCGCCTCAAGTACTTGGGGCTCACCCTGGACGCCCGCTGAGCTTCGAGGCCCACTTCGTGCGCCTGGCTCCTCGACTGGAGGGGGTGGCAGCCGCGCTGGGGCGCATACTCCCGAATCTCGGGGGCCCGGCTGCGGGGGTGCACCGCCTCTACGCGGGGGTCGTGCGTTCCATTGCACTTTATGGAGCGCCCGTGTGGAGTGGCGACCTGATGGCTAGTCGGGGCAGTCGTGAAATGCTGCACCGCGTCGAGAGGAGGGTGGCCATTAGGGTCGCGAGGGCGTACCGCACGGTGTCGTACGGGGCGGCGATGATTCTGGCGGGGCTCCTGCCGCTCGAGATCCAGGCAGGAGTTAGCGAAAACAAGCCAGCGAACAAATGCGTAAGGGTCAGGACGCGCAAAAATGTATTTATGATAGGAAACATAAAATCCCCACCAGGTATAAAGTGGGTGACAAAGTATTGATAAAGAACTACGACTGTACCCCGGGCATTTCACCAAAAATGATTCCGCGCTTTAAGGGTCCATACGAGGTCGACCGCGAATTAAGAAACGATCGGTACGTGATCAAGGATATAGAAGGGTTCCAGTTAACACAAACGCCCTATCACGAGACATGGGAAGCGGCCAACATGTGACCGTGGCGACCGTCGTCTTGACTCTTTGTTTAGCGTTATGGATCTGCTATGTATTTTATGTTATTGTATGTTATATCTATCTCATTTCTTAGTATATTCTATGACCATGTAGCCTTAAGTTTTAAGTGTCCGTTCGTTTTGTATCATATTATCTTATATATTATGCATCGTATCTACTGTAAGCCGTGATTAATCGGGGCGATTAATCGTTAGGATGGCCGAGTTGTAAGTCGCGGGCCATACATTGTATGCGTCACGTCGAACGGCGTAGCGGGCTACCTTGATGGTGCCGAAACTATGCCGTCGACGGAGACGGTGGCCGGGAGAGCGGACGCTCGCGTTTCGAGACGAGGGACTCTAGGCCAGACGCTCGGGCGAAGCGGACGCATTGGAAAGAAAAGACATTACGACAAGAATAAAGTATAGCAGAAGTTAGTCCGACCGCCTTACCATTCAATTACATCCTTACCACCCATCCTTACAGGTTTGTTTGTCTAGTATCGAGGACCAGGAGGCGTCTCAAGTATACGTAAGACAAAATTCAAAATTTTTGAATTTGTCCGACTTTCGACTTGCCCGCCGAAAACGGCTACGCCGATAGACCACACACATGCCTCTCAATACACCTAAATGCTCACACATTTTAGTTGAAGTCACACGTCGGGCGAATCGTCCGACATTGCTGCCACTATGACCACGTAGAAGCACGAAATCGGATGAAAAGACACATACACATGCATCCCAAGGCATCGTGCATGTGAGCCCGATGTCGGTCGTCTGTCGAATCGACCGATGTCGGAGCCACGGTGACCGCAGCCTAAGTCTATTGCACTGAAAGAGCTATTTCTGACGTTGAAGTGTATTGGTTGTTGAGTGTTTAGGAGATTAAGTCGTATCTTTCGAGGGTATTTTCGATTACTCTTCCGTGGGTATCGGTTGAATTTCAGCCGCATAATGTATTATGGTAATTTAAATCACCGATAATTTTGAATGGTTTAGGGAGTTCATATATCAGTTGCAATATTTCATCAAGTTGGATGCTGTAGCTGTGGGATAAGTAGAAATTGCATATGGTGATTTTTTTATGTTAGTATGACAGAACTTTCCACAGCTTCCAAATTGGTTCTCAATGTAATTTCCTCACAATAGATGGTTTTATATATATGTAGGTAGCCACTTCTCCACTTGCTGACAAACTGTTCTATTTTTGTAGTGCATTTCGAAGTTTTGAGTGCTGGAACGAAAGGTTTTTAAAATTCGTTTCGTGCATACATATTATGTCAGGCTTTTCATTTGCAGTTAGCTTTCGAAGATAAGCAAGGTGGGCTTGCAGCCCATTTATATTCCATTGAAGAATTTTGTCTGACATGATTGGTATAATGCATCTTCGTGAGACTGATTACTCTTTTTGTTTCCTTTTGGTTGTTTATTTATTCTTGGTTTGACTAGTCACTTTCAGATTCGAAAGAGCTTAGGTGTTGTTGAATGTTTGGGTTTGGATTATTTATTTTGTTCGCTAGTCTAGTAAAGCGATTTTTTAGCGAACGGTTGCAAGGGAGTAGAGGTCGTTTTTAATGAAACTCACAGGGTCTTCTGTATTGCCTGAGAACTCTTCCGCTATTTCTCTCGAGCTCGATGAGCCTTTAATTTTTCTAAGGGACTATTGAACTGGATGTAATTTAGAAGACTATTTGGTCCTTCTAGTATTGTTTTGATTGGCAGTAGCATTTCGTCTAGTGGTTTTTCATTTTTATTCCAATCGCATTTCTTTTTTGCCTTTTTTTTTGTTTTTGATTGTTCTGGGGTCTGGGATCAGTTGGAAGATTTTCGGGCATAGTGACAATTGAGTCGGTAAAGGTATTGTCTAATCTAGTTCTTTTGACTATCGTGGTTAGTGCCTCGAGGATTGGACTAATTGGAGGTTCCATGGTTATATTTGAGGATTGTGTTTGGGTAGACGTTGCAATTTCAATTTCATTGTTGTTGTTGTTGGTTATTATTTTAGTGCTGTTTTCTGTGCCTCTAGCATTCCGTCGAGGGGTCTTTTCGTTGGCTACCGATACTTGGTCTGTGCAATTTATTGCTAGGTGGCCTTCTTTTTTGCATACAAAGCATTTTATAGACTCAGTAGATTGGTAAATGTAATATTTAGTTTCGTCGTGTACGATTTGTAGAATATTCGGTAGCTTAGATAGGTCGTCTGAATGGATATAAACCTAGCGAAGAAAACTTAATATGTGAGCATATCCTTCCCTAGACAGACTCGCTCTAAGAAAAAAGACTGATGATCCTCTTCTTATGGTTAGTTTCTCGAAAATGTCTTCTATGTATCAGTGGGGAATCGTTGGGTAAACATTAAAGAGAATCACTCGTGTGTGTTTGGTAATAAGTGGTCTAACTTCTACGGTTGTATTGTTAATGATTAACTGTGAGTGTTTATTTGTAAACTCAGCGGCAATCTCTTTCCTAGCGAGAAAGAGGCAAATTCTTGAGTTTGATATCTTCGACGTGTATATACAGGGTGACCGGAGACTCAGGGAACATCGAGGATTGACATATAGCTGGGGTGCATGTAAGCAACTTTTTCCTTGGTAATAATGTTATATATACTTTCGTTTTTGAGTTATTAACGAAAAACACTGGCCAATGAGAGCGCCCGCCGGGCATCGGCCGGCGCGCGCTCAGGTGCGAACCGATCACTTGCGGTAGGTCGTGATGGGGGCATCGAGGGTACCGAGGAAAGCATTCGGCAAATGTTACATCGTTTTAATTAACAAAAATGTGGAATTATTCATTATTCGTGAATATGAAATACACTAATAAATCGTGTAATAACCGTGTTCGATACGTTTATTCATTATCCGAAAAGAATGAAGTGTTTTATTACTTATGAAAAAAATACTTTTTTTTATCAGTACGTTTTCAGGTGGATAAATTATGTTTTAAGAAAAACGATTCGCATAATTAATGTTAGGAAAAGCTATTTAAACTTACCCATTCGTTCACGAATTAACCTGCTTAACATTGTGTGAATCCTGACATAGGCAACGCTCAACAGCTGATGCTGTTACTAGATCCTAGAGTCAATATTCATTAACCATACGGCGTCGGGCCGCTCCATTCTGACCATTCTCTCTCCTCGTTTAAACAGTTCACCCTTCGACACCTGATAACTCAAAGGCCCAATGTAATCAACAGCTACCGCCAGACAACAGGATATTTAGACCCATTCATACACTCTCCAGACCTATCATAAATTAATCAATCCTAGGACATCCGATAGCTGAGTAGCGACGAGCCACCAGCCATCGCCTGCCGCCCAAATTACATACCCTTACAACAATCTCTCCGACCGCCCGTAAACTAACACCCTATCGCAAATTAAACACTGAACGAATAGTACTTCATCGACCAGCCCTATTTCTTTCTTTAAAAATACGTTGACGCTAACAGGTTTATATGATACGGCAATTACTATTCAGAGACAATAAGCACTATATAAATATATACACAATGTGCCCCATGTCTCTCAATAGACTTAGCCGCAAAGGTAGCAGCATTATAAACCCGTGCGCCGAAATCCTAACACTCGGCTTGAGCCGATACATTTTGCTGATAGCCAGGATTGTAACAGATGTGGCAACAGTGCGACAGAATCCCCAAATTATGTGACTTGGCAATTATGGCCTCACACTCTCCGCTTATAATTCTGCTTAATGACGTTACATGTCACACCGTCAGTTTAGATGTGTTGCGACTCGCTTACGCGCAATTGGCTGTGGAGTCGCGGATTTATCTCACTGTGATTCCCGCCAGAAGAATGCATATTTCCGCCAAACTCGACACCTTGGTGCTGCCTTCGCCCAATGAAGTTAGAGAGACGTCCTGCGCTTTCGCAATGATTAGCTGGACGCTCTCGGCCAATCAAGAGCTGGAGGATCGGCGAGGAAGAAGAAACGACACTTCCTGTTTTCAAAAGCCCCGCTTGGGAAGGAATTTCCTGCGAAACCGTCCTTTTGACTAGAGGCAGTTTCTGTTATTTTTTATACATTGTTTTTTCACAGTAGACTACGTTTTGATTGTAAATAAAGGCTATTCCTTACGTAGTTCCGAACATATTTTGGTGACCCCGACGTGATCAGTGAATTGAACGTATATTAAAAAAGTGTTAGTTTTGTGCATAAGAGACATGGCTACACCACGTACAAAGCTGCCCAACATTGCAGCTACTCCACGCACTACGCAGCGTGAAAACGGATCCGATCATGCGATGGCGGAGACGGAGGCGTACGTGAGGACCTTGGAGGTGCCCAGTTGGCCGACAATGACCCTCAGCGACCAAGACGCGGCACAAACCGCATTTGTGGTTCACGAGAGACTTGAGTGCGAGTTTCAAGCTTCTCGCGTCAGGTCGGACGAAAGAAAGTTTAGCACTGTCGTGCGTTATTTGGATAATTCCCCTATGACCGTCGTGGAAGATTTACACCACATTTTTTCATGGACCCTTCCGCGACGGACAAGTACGAGACGCTGAAACAAATGCTTGTTTCACGCCTCCCGATCGCCAAAACCAAGACACACAATGCGTTATTCACGGCATTAGTGTTGGGGACCGATCACCCTCCGCCCTCGTTCGCCGGCTCGGTCGAGGAGTCGGAAACGAGCCTCGCGGTCAAAAGGCCCGCCGGTGCATTGTTTCTCCCACCGGATGTTTGGGCAGCAGGCTAGGCGCTGCACCCCGCCGTGGGATACGTTTCCTGATTGATATAGGAGCGTATATTTCACTCCCGCCGAAGAAGTTTGCAGGAAAGCAGCCTCAAGCTGCGCCGCTGCGGTTATTTGCAGCGAATAACCTCGTTAATAGCACCTATGGGGAGAAGCTGCTCGCGCCGAGTCTTGGATTGGGAAGGACCCTGCGCTGGGAGTTGTCCATCGCTTCCACGGCGGTAATAGGGGCAGATTTTCTCTATTTTATTTATCTTTGTGTAGACCTGCGACGTGGACAACTTCGTGACCAGTAGCCCAGCACGAAGACGCAGGGACACCAGACTTCCCAGCTTCGCGCGCCCGTGGTCACCGTGCTGCCGGATTCGGGATGTCATCGATTGTGGCACGAGTTCCCTGGCTTGACGAACCCGTCGACGCCAGCTCGCAGCACGTCATATCAGGTCCATCATCACATCGAGACGCATAACCCACCAGCAGCACAGCCAGCTCGCCGTCTGCCGCCGGCTCCAGAAGTGACTCCAGAGGGGAGCAAATCCTTGCATGACAAAGTAAGGGCCATTGATGATTACCCTAGGCTTGAGACGATCGTAGATCTACGCAGGTTCCGGGGGATGCTGAATTACTACCGGCGATGCATCGGGCGTGCAGCTCATGTCCAGGCTTTGCTGAATGATTTCATCAAGGACTCGCGGAAGAATGGCAGGAGGCCGGTCATATGGACTCCGGACATATGACCCATGTCACAGCATCCGCTGTACTGTGAAACAGCGGATGGCGCCATTCGACCATTCATTCCGAGATGTTTGAGGAAACGGATCTTCGACTCCGTTGACGGACTCGCTCATTCGAGCGGATGGGCAACACGCGAGCAGATTCAGTCCAAATTCATCTGGTCAGGGAAGAATAAGGACATCACCGGCTGGGCTCGAGCGTGCCTCCAGTGCCAACGAGCGAAAATACATCGGCACGTCAGAGTGTCCCCGGAAAAAATTGCCATTCCGGATGAACGGTTCCGGCAGGTTCACGTGGACATTGTGGGACCTCAGCCCATATGCAACGGGTATAGGTATCTTCTGACCATGCTGGATCTATATACCCGTTGGCCTGAAGCGATTCCGTTGAAGAGGTTTCATCTTTTTCGGCGCCTCAAGCTGTGCACGAGGGGTGGGTGACGCGTCTTGGCGCGCCCACGGTCATTACTAACGACCAATGTTCACAGTTTGAAGCGGAATTGTTTAAGGCGCTGACGAACCTGCTGGGAGCCGCGAAGACCAGAACTTCGCCGCATCATCCTTCATTCAATGGCATCCTGGAGCGATGGCACCGTACCCTGCAGTCGACCTTGACGTGTTACCTTCAGGGAGACCGAAACTGGTTGGCATGTCTTCCAACCGTCATGTTTGGGCTGCGGACGGCTTTCAAGGCCGACATTAAGTGTTCCGCAGCAGAGATTCTCTACGGCACCACACTTAGGAAGCCCCGGGAAATTTTCGAAGACGTGGAGCACCCAGTCAAGCCGGAGATCTATGTGCAAGATCTTCGTGAGAGGATGAGACGTATTCGTCGCAGACCGACTTCACACCACATGAGGGGCACCTCTTTCCTTCTTAGGGAACTTGGGCAGGCTACTCACGCGTTTGTCAGGGACGATACTAGTCGTGGTGAAGAACACTAGTGGTGAAGAACAAGCCGAACAAGATTTCTACAGAGAGGCTCAAGCCGGCGTATTTTTCTTCAACAGACGGTGTTGAGGAGACAGCTGTTCTGCTTTCTGATTCAGCAGCACCACCACCACCGCTTCGTTCCTATCCGAGTGCCAGCAATATACAACCTGACCGGAAGAGGGTAAGTGAGTGAAGTGAGTGATGTGGCGATCCCCTGACGCGTCATTGACGGCGGAGTCACGGATTTATTTCACCGCGATTCCCGCCAGGAGAAAGAACGCTTCCTGTTTTCAAAAGCGTTGTTTAGGAAGCCATTCCTTGCGAAAGCGTCCTTTTGACTAGAACTAATTTATGTTATTTTTTATGCGTGGTTTTTTCCACTGTAGACTACGTGTTGATTGTTAACCCTTCCGACCCGACATCAGTACCGTGTACTGACCCGAATAAATGCATCATCGCTTTCCTCGCGCGTCAAGCAGACCCGAATTCGATATGCACTTACATATATGTAGGAACCGAATAAAAAGGAAGGGCAGGCTTCGGGAATCGAACCCGAGATCTTCGTATTACTAGGCACTGATCAGTCCATTTACGCCACGGCCCCTTCCCTATATTCGTTAATCGTTTGTTCCTTTTAACTTTGTTCTCCGATGGAGGCGCCCGATCCTACATATATATCTCCCAAAGTGTATCTGGAGTATCCCCAGACCTAAGTCCTCAGTTTTAAACTAAACAATCTGCAATGTTTTCTTTATTGCTGCAGACACAGTTCTTGATCCTCGACAACACATAGATACAAGCCATCCATCAGACAATACAGTAGCCAGACTAAACGAAAGACATTTTATAACAAACATATCCCTAAAGGAAAAAACAAAAACGCAACTAAGAAGATGTGCAGTATATAGGAAACGTGGAAGAACGAAAGATAGTAGATTCTGGTGTCGCAAATATTATGTTGGACTCTCCTTACAGAGTCATTGCCGAATTACTAGTTCTTACTGGGGTCAAACTTTAATGAATTTTTTAATTATTCAGTATAATACTGAAAAGTAAGACGCAAAGACGCAAAGACGCAAATACTTTAGGAACAATTCGATATGTTAGGACTCCAATTCTCGTCAGCCAGCTACGGCCGTAGCGAGCGACTTACGCAAAACGCCGTTGGGTCGGAAGGGTTAATAAAGTCTATTCGTTCTTTTCACGTTCTTAATATTTATAGCGCCGACACACACCTCGAGCTTCCATTGATAAGCAGCTCGAATACTGCATCCGACACTCGCTTTACAATTTTAAATGGGACGGTATACGGGCCGTTCTGATGACTTTTTAGTCATGTTTCGCATAAATACGTGAGTGCACGTATTTAAGTCTTTATATACAAACGCTCGCTTTTTATAATTATGTACCACGGGCACTGGGCGAACCTGATGCATATATTCCCGGAAATCCTCGATAAAAATATTCGGGTCCGGAGTCAAGTCGTCGGGTAGGAAGAATTCTCCCGGAAGACGCAGAACTGTGCCGAAGAGAAACTCGGCCGGAGACGCGCCAGTGTCTGCACGGACGTGCGAACGCAATCCCAGTAACACGGTCGGCAGGACTTGTGTCCAGTTTTTGCCCAGGTGGCACATTAGTGCGGCTTTCAAAACGCGATGCCAGCGTTCTATCATCCCGTTGGAAGCGGGGTGATAAGGTGTAGTGCGTATACGCTCACAACCTATCAACGACAGAAGCGCGGCAAACAGACGTGACTCGAATTGAGATCCTTGATCCGTAGTCAAGATTTTGGGAGAACCGTACCACGAAATCCAAACGTTAAAAAATGTTCCTGCGACGGTTCGAGCCGACGTCTCCGCGATGGGGACAGCCTACACCCATCGCGAGAAACGATCTATTATGGTCAAACGGTAAGTGAACCCGTCGCTCGGCGGTAATGGTCCAATGATGTCCATGTGCACCTGGTCAAATCGACCATCGGGTGCCATGAAATGCTCTGGTGTGCGCCGGACATGGCGCGACACCTTTGCCTGCTGGCAATCTACACAAGCTTTGCACCAGCGAGCAATGTCTCGGTGCATGTCCGGCCACACGTATCGCTGTCCGATCGTTCGGTCTGTAATCTTTGCACCCGGGTGCGCAGGTTTATGGAACATCCTAAAAACCGCCGAAGGCAACGACACGGGTATGTACGGTCGAATGGATTCTCGCGACATTTCGCAATAGACCGACGTGTGGGCCGGACCCCACTGAATTTTTACTAATTTTAGCGGAGGGTTCGGATTCTCACGGAGTTGTTTTAATTGGGCATCGGCCCCTTGCTGCTCCGCGAGTTCTTTTAAATTCACCTCCATAGGAAATCTTAACGATTCTATACGCGATAACGAATCTGCAACGATGTTATCGGAACCGGGGATATATTCTAACCGTGCCGTAAACTGCGCGATAAATGCAAGCTGCCGCACCTGTCGCGGCGACGCCTTGTCTGTGGTCGGTTACCACTTTAAAATCCCGGCCTTCGATATAATATCGGAAATACTTTATAGCTTCAAAAACCGCAAGGAGTTCGCGATCATACGCACTATACCTCACCTCCTCTGGCAACAATTTTTTTGACAAGAATGCCAACGGCTTCCAATCGCCATTCGCTATTACGAAATCCGACGCGTCAGTCACCAACCGAGTCCCTGCCCCGGCACGCGGATGCACCAGAAGCGTCGCGTTCGCGAGGCTAGTTTTTGCCTTCCCGAACGCGGATGCGGCTTCGGCCGTCCATCCGATTTTTCGTTTATCATTTTTACGTGCGTCCTTCAGGAACGCGTTAAGCGGAGCATGCTCTGTCGCGGCGCGAGGAATACACAATCTATAGAAATTGATCATTCCAAGGAACCTTCGCAACGACGCGATGCCCTTGGGTTTCGGATAATGCCGTACCGCTTCAATCTTTTGGGCAGTCGGGCGAATTCCCTTTGATGTTATGAGATTCCCGAGGAACTCGATCTCCGGAACGCCGAATACGCATTTCCCGCCGTTTAAGCGTAGGTGGAATGACCTAAGACGCTCAAACACCGTACGCAAATGAGCCACGTGCTCTTCCGGCGACGAAGAAGCAACCAGGATGTCATCTATGCACGCGAACACGAAATCGAGATCGCCCAGCGCCCGATCGACATATCGCTGGAACGTCTGCGACGCGTTACGCCAACGTCATATACACATATTCGAATAGACCGAACGGCGTAATTACAGCCGTTTTCGCAACGTCCTCGGGGAACATCGGAATTTGGTTATATGCCCTATGTAAGTCTAACGACGAGAACACACTTTTGCCTGCTAGATTCGCCGAGCAATCGTGAAGATGCGGAGTCGGATATTTATCCGGAGTGGTCACCGCATTTAAACCGCGATAATCACCGCATACTCTCCACGACCCGTCTTTTTTAGGCGTCAGATGTATCGGGCTGGCCCATGGGCTCGAAGACCTGCGGCAAATACCGGCATCGACTAAGATTTTGATCTCGGCCTTCAATTTCTCGGGATTCAACCGACGCGCTCGACTCGACACCGGCGAACCCGAAGTTTCAATGTGGTGGAATACACCACTCTTTTTCGGAGGGTTTACGCAAGACGACCCCGTGATCCCCGGAAAACTTGAAAGCAACGTACGTCGACGTCGGGTCGATCGTACTAGCTGCCACATGCGGTACTTTCTTAATCGCGGCGCACGCCGCGTTCCCCGAGGTCGGGTCGATTACCCGCCTCTTCTTCAGGTCGATTATTAAACCATAGTGTCTCAAAACGTCCGCTCCAAGAATGGGAACATCCGCGATGGTAAAATTCCATTTAATCGGGCGATTCAAACCGAGATCGAGAGTGCGAAACGATTCACCGTACGTATTGATGCGCGTGTCGTAGCGCGGACACCCTTCTTTACACGACGTAGCATTCGCCGGATATTTCCTGTGCGCGAAGCACAATTCGCCACCCCCGCCGTCTCGCGACCGGTCACACGGCGGGCGCGGTTGCGCACGATGCGCGCGAGCGGGTGCATGCGCCGACGCGGGCGGTGGCCCCGCCGTCGCACGCTCAATTCTTTGCAACCGACCCGACAAGGATCTTATTGTTTCGGGACAGGCGCTTTATTTCGGCTCGCAACCCCGGGGACGATTCAAAATTTCCCCGCGTCTCGGGGAGTGTCGCGAGCCCCGAGCGAGCTCATCCGCGTGCGCGTCCGGCGGCACGGACTCCTCCGCGATTCTATCCGCTAATCCCGCTAGTTTGTCCAAGTCTTCCACTCCCGATGCAGCTAAGATGGCGCGAGTGCTCGGCGGAAGCCTGTCATGAAGATCAAACGCAACGCGGTATCGTCGCAATTTCCCGCATCTAAATTGCGCAGGCGACTGAGAATGACTGAGGGTTTAGCATCCGTCGCTACCTGGCCTTTCAAAAGCTTTCGCAATTTGACTTCCGCGGGCACCGCGAAAGCAGAGATTACGCACTGCTTGACAAGCTCGTACATGTTCGCGGGACGTGGTACAAGCATCATTATATCCCTGAACCGTGATATTACATCATAATCGAGCGCAGCTATAACTATGTCTGCCTTTGCTTGGTCCGCGGTGACCTGCGCGGTCCGCATGGTCGCCTCCACCTGGAGGTACCACAAGGCCGGATCGGCCTTAAAGAAGGGAGGGATTTTAAGAACCCGGTAACTGTCCACCCTCGCGACCCCCGGGGGGCCGCCCGCCTCCGTGATTAGCGATGGCCCGGCAGGCGGAGTACTTCCGATTAGCGACATGGCGCACAATCCTCGCCCTAAGCAGAGAGAAACTTCGATACCCGGTTAAACGCGCGCGTTGGGTGATTTATTGCCTTACAATGCTAAAAGAAACAATCCTAGAACTAGTATGCGTTATTTACAAAGTCACCGTCTCCTTTCGCACAACAGCGGAATAAGGACGGGAAAAAACAGGACTCGAGGTTTCTCGAACTCGTCCGCGGGTGGCATACATCCCGAGGATAATCACTCGTGCCCAATTTCTTGCCGTAACGGTAAAAACCAAGGGCAGAGAGACACGAGACGCTGAACCCGCGTCACAAATACAGAACAGCGGCAAGGGGAGAATCCACCGTTGCCAGCTTTCAAAACGCGCCTCGCTCCTCGAAAATATTGCGGAATACAATGACATGCGGCAACACGGTTTCGGCGAAGCCCGCGGCGAACGTAAACACCCGGCGACCGCGACGAGCACCTAGCAATGTCACACGCAAGAAAAACCGTTAGCCCGCCTCTGAGGTGATCGGCACGCAAATAAGAATAACCGACACGCAATTCAAACTAGTCGTCGCGAAATGCACGACAGTCGGCGCAAAATATGCTACCGGAGACGCAAAATGCCCTATAACAAGCGCAAACGACGTACGACCGGCGCGAAACCACCACGCAACAACGCAAACCTACCAAAAATTGCCAACTCGCTTACCGCTTCCACGCTGACGGTAGAGAAGTGGTCCGCTCCACACGTCGTCTTGTGGTCCCTGAAGCCTTCCTTGACCCGGGGCCTCACCAACGGCGAGGGGACTGCGACGGGGTGGCGAGCAGCATACGTTCGCAACAACACCGGACCAACTTGTTCGCAGAAATTCGGGCATTTCATTTATTTTCATTTATTATACTTTTCTTTTGCGGCTCGAGCTTCAGCTCATTACCGCTTTTTTCTTAATTATTTTAATTTTTCTTACTCTGTTCTTATTCTGGGTATTACTATTTATTGTTTAATTTTGTTCTTCTTAGTTTTTTATTTAAATCACTTTTATTTAATTTTACTTTTATTTAGATCACTTAGCCGCTGGAGTTGGCTCCAGCGTTGCCCGTCCCTGCCAACGGGGAGGCGGATCTTCTACTTTCTAGGTGAGTGATGATTTCTTTTCTTTTACTGAATACATTTATCGCAAATTTTGAGAACTTTTCAAATTTTTCTTTGGTGTTTATTAATTCTTCTTTTATTGTATCTGTTAAAATTTCTGTGTATCTAAATTCTTCGTATTTCTGGCATCTGAAAATAATATGCTCAATATCTTCTTCCTCTTCTATATCACAAATCAAACAGTTTTTATTTTCTGTACAGTTTCTTTTATATAAAGTACTATTGATTGGTCCGTAACTTGTTATTAAATATACACAAAATCTATTCGGGCAGAACCATTTATTATTTAATTTAAATTTTACTTCTTTTATAAAATCATAAGTATTTCTTCCTCTTATTTCATTAATCCAATTTCCCTGCCATTCCATATATACAAATTCATCTATTCTTTTTGTTTCTTCTTTTATTCTTCTTAGTTCGTCAGCTATTCTTAAATTTTCTTTTTCTGTGTATGAATATGTCTTCCAATTTATTGTTTTGTTTTTCTTAATTTTATTTATTAGTGCCTGTCTTATAATAGCAAGGTCTATAGGTAATATTCCAGCAATAACTTGCATTGCTGCAGTAGATGTTGTTTTACAGGCTTTTGTTATTAGGAGGAGTATCAATCTTTGCATGGCCGAAATTTGTTTATATACTTGTACTTTTTGTACCTCGCTATACCAAATACCAGATCCATATGTAGTTATTGGCAAAATTACCGCAGAATAGATAGTTTTAATTATATTAGTTTTAATACCCCAAGTATCTCGGGTGACTCTTTTCAATGCCATGGTTAACTTTAAAATTTTTTCTCTAATATATTTTGCATGTTCAATAAAGTTTAATTTACTATCAATTATAATTCCCAAATATTTTATTTTATTTGTGTATTTTATATTTTTACCATTTATTTTGATTATTGGTAATCTGTTCTCGTTAAGTTTTCCTTTTATTAAAATTGCTATTGTTTTTTCTATTGAAATTTTTAATTTATGATTTCTACACCAAAGATTTATTATATTAATTATTTTACATGAAATGGTCTCTAGACTTTTTCTTGTATTTCCTTTAATTAAGATAGAAAGGTCATCTGCATATGCAATTATTTCCGCATCTTCTTCATCAAGTTCTTTTTGAAATTCTTCTAATAGGGTGTCCATGCACCAGCCCCACGCCATGGGGCCAATGATGGAACCTTGGGGACAGCCTTTTTGCATGTTTTTTTCTATTTTTTCAAATTTAGATTCTATATAAACCAGCCTTTTATTGAAATAATTTTGTATTAGTCTAATTAGTGTATAACTACTTTCTGTTTTAATAACTCTAGAAATGATTGCTGGCCACCATAGGCCATCAAAGGCAGCCTCTATATCCACAAATAAGGCCACAACATATTTTTTGTTAGTGTTTTTAATACCTGTTTTTAATTGTATTAATGCATCCTCTGTAGATTTTTTCTGCCTGAAACCAAATTGTTTTGAATTTTCTAAGTTTTTGTTTTTATAGTTGTCCTGAATCCTTTGTGTTATTATTCTCTCAAATATTTTTCCCATTATAGGCAATAAAGCAATTGGCCTATAAGAATTCAACTTTGTTTTATCTTTTGTAGAATCTTTTAATATTATCTTTAATTTTGAAATTTTCCATCTTTTTGGGAATACCCCTTTATACATGCAATTATTAAGTAAGTTGTATAGTATTTTATTATCAATGTACCATAGTTTTAATATTATTTCTATTTGAAAGCAATCCCACCCTGGTGCTTTCCCTTTTTTGAATCTCTTAATTGAATTTAAAATTTCATTATATGTTATTTCTGGCTCAATATTAAAATTTATGTAATTTTTATTATATGTTTTCAATACTCTTTGTTGTTCTGTCTCCTCATTAACTTCGTCCAATGGGACACACTTATCTAATAATTTTGTGACAGTTTCTCTCCAACTCATGGTGAAATCTCCTGAAGGTAGTCTTAGTGAATTAAGAAATTCATCCTTGTTTATTTTATTTCTAACGATTTTATATATCATTCCCCATGGATCTCTATTGCCTTCCTTTGTTACGAAATTCTTCCAAGATTGCTTTTTGTTTTTTCTTATTAATGCGGTAAACTTGTTTCTTATAATTTTAAATTTTTGCTCATGTTCTAAAATAATTTGGTTACTGAAATTTAGTTTTCTTGCTCTCAACAGTTGTTTCTTATTTTTATTAACTTCTTTCCTAATTTTTTTCAGTTCATCATTCCACCATGGGACTGCGTTTTCTTTGGGCTTTTTCCTAGGTATACTTCTGTTGCAGCACCAGGTTAGTATATTTGTAAATATTTTTTCAGCCTTATTTGGATTGTATTCTCTTAATTTTGATTTAACTTCATCATTAAACTTATCTTTTATGTTCTTTTCAAAGTCATCCCAATTTGCTCTTTTTAAGTTATACATCTTTTCTATTTTAATATTTCTTTTTTCGCTATTTCTTGTTTCCTCTTTTTTAAAATAGATCTTGAATGTTATTAAATTATGATCACTTGCCGCACAATAAAGGGTGACTTTCCAATCTTTTATATACTTACTAAAATTTTTACTAACTAAAGTCAAATCAATGTTTGAACTTCCATGAGCTGTCATATATGTTGGAGGATTATCTTTCTCATTTAATATTATTAGATCATTTGTAATAATGAATTCCTCCATAGTAGCTCCTCTTTCATCTTTTTCATTCGAGAACCATAGTTCTGACTTGGCGTTCGAATCAATTGTTAAAATAAATTTTTTGCCCTTTATTTTTGTTATTATATCTGTTATTTGATCTAAAAATGTATATACTTGTAAAGAGAATTGTAAATAAATATTGATTATATAAAAATTGCATGCTTTTGTGTAAACTTTAAAATAGATGACATGTTCACTCTTGTCCGGAAAAGTAAGAATATTAACATTTTTATGCTTTACAACTGCCGCTACCCAGGGAGTTTTCCCTGTAGGTTGTATTTTCCTTAGTTCAGGGGAATTATATCCCCTTACCATGCTTTTGTATTGATACGGTTCCTGAATACATAATATATCCAGTTTTTCATTTTCTATTATTAGTTCAAGCTCCGTGGCAGCGGCAGAAGCTCTTTGAGCATTAATTTGTCCTATTTTTAATTCCATTTTATTTTTGATTTATAAATTTCTAAATACCGTAGAAACTCCGGGCAAGATTTATTTCTTACGTAGTGATTTGTTTCTTTTCTTTTTGCTTTGACACAGTTTATACAAATTGGTTTATCTTTAGTTTTACACTCCTCTTTATTATGCTCTTTCGATCCACAAGTTTCACACAGTTGGTCAGGCGAACTACAATACTTAGCAATGTGGCCATGACCGTGACACTTAAAACATCTGATAGTGTTTAAGAATTCCCGAATCCTATACACTCTCCATAACATAAAAACTTTGCCCTTATTTATTAGATCTGAATATATATCGCTCGGGACTTGTACTACCCAGTTTACTTTTCCATCCTTAGTTTTAAAACAATGTCTAAATTCTACTTCTTCCTTTAATTCTTTGACATTTTTCGTTGTACTTGCATCTATATTTTTATTAATTAAATTTTCCAGTAAATCTTCCTTCTTGTATTCTTCTTCAACATCGTAAATTATTATAGACGGGTTTATCTTCCTCGGTCTTTCAACTTTCAATCCTATTGATTCCAAATTACTTGTTTTTATTATGTTTACATCTTCCTTGTCACTTACTTGCACTACAATACCTTTTTGTTTCATTTGTCTAATATTCCTGATCTTTAATTTTTTATTTGCAACTTTTAATTTTTCGATTACCTCTCTTTTCAGTTCTTCATTATTTCTTGTATCATTTTCTTTTCCAGGTTTTAGTAACACCACCTCATATTTTTCTTTTAATTTTTCAGGAATCTGTTTGACTCCAGGACCGGGCAGAACCGGAGCTCGAGCAGCAACCTGTGCATAAGATATTCCGTGAGTTTTATTAAGTTTCGCTTCTGTCTTTAATACCTCATTTTCCAATATTTTTTCTTGTAGTCTATTCTCCAAAATTGACCATTTGTCCAATATAAATTTAATACATGACTTGGTTATTTTATTGTTTTCGTTGAAAAGAAATTCTTCTAATTTTATTCTTTCATCAAAAACTTCTTTCAGTGTATTGCTTTTTTCTTTATCTTTGTTTAATTTTTCCTGTATTTCCTGAATATTAACACTTTCTATTTCTAAATCGTTTGTCTTTCTCCTCTTTGTCTTAGTTGGCGTCAGTGAGCCCGACGCCTCCTCCGCAGCCAGAGACGAAGCAGAACTACGTCTGCTATGCCCCCGGGCAAACCTTTCAGGTAACATCTCTATGTCTACCGAGCATTCTCCTATTTCACTATCATCCTTTTGTTTTTTGTTTCAGAAATTCGGGCAGCAGTCATCCACCGGAGAACGTTCAGCAGTCGTCCACAGGAACCAGCAGCATCTCACCCCCAGGAACACGTCCAGCAGCCGTCCGCCTCATGGGAAGAGCCTGGGTGTCGACCAGATCGACGGAGGATCACGTCGGGGTCACCAATTGTAGGGGTCGTCGATATGGCCTCGACTTGTTGGGCCCTACGCAGCGGGTGGAACAGGGATCTTCCCCGGGGCGGTCGGTTAGGAAAAAGGAGCTTACAACACTCTGATTTGTCGGCATCCGTTTATTCAACTTAGCCGAAGAAGCACGTATACCTGGCTCCCTATGTCTCTATATCGATTGCAACAGACTGTGTGCCCAGCACGACGCCTGATCGTTGACTCTCTTCGAACGATATACATGAAGTCTCGTCGCGGTGTGTGGAGACCGGGATGGTTCCGCCCCTCCTGCACAATCCGTAGGGAGGGGGTAACCGATCCCCACATCGAACCTTACAATTTTCTGTTTGCACTAACACCCGTATCTTTGCAATGGCGCTTCGATCAATTCGGAGTTGGTCCCAAAGGAGTCCTGACTCTTAAGGGGGTAGACGCGGGTAATGCAGCGATCTGTATACCGACATAATATGGCCCCGAAACATGGGTTAGAAGAATGCATCGTTTGTTCTTATATGAGAAGATTTTGAGCTCGGCAGGGGCTCATTTGAAAAAGGAAGGATTAATGCGGTGCGCTCCACAGCCCATTGAACGAATTTGTGTTGATATCTAATAATATGGGTGTTCAAAGTGTAACCAAAAATCGAAAAAATATACCCGCAGAATACAAGTATTTTTAGGTCGCTAAAAGAGTTTTGCGACACAAACTGGGCGTGCTGCGCGCCGCATTGAACCTTCCTCTTTCGAATGAGCGCATACCGAGCTGAAAATCTCCCAATTGCATTCTCACAGACGGGTTCCACCGTCCGCTGCAATATTGCCGTTAAAACAGAGCAAGTGACGTCAGAAATTTAGTTCAGGTAGTGGTGATGAAATGGCGTCTACTCTGGAGGACTTGTGGCAACACGACTTCTCTCTGCTGTACCGACTGGGCATGTTAGCGTCGCGTGGAGACGCTAACTAGCGTCGCTCATTCCTACATTGTTCATTGTCAAGATTAGGCGCGCATTCGCCAAAGGGTTTAAGTTTACACCATTATTGTTTAGTAAATAAAGTTATATATAAAAGCATACCGTATGTTATTCAATCGAATTCTTTATTAGTCGTGTTTAGAACGGCTATACACGGTGACAGAACACTCAGGGAACATCGAGGATTGATGTGTAGCTGGGGTGTATATAAGCAACTTTTTCCTTGATAATAATGTTATATATGGTGCGAACCGATCACTTGCGGCAGGTCGTGATGGGGGCATCGAGGGTACCGAGGGCATGCGGCAAATATTACATCGTCTTAATTAAGAATAATTTGGAATTATTCATTATTCGTGAATAAGAAATACACTAATAAACCGTGTAATAACCGTGTTCGATACGTTTATTCATTATCCGAAAGGAATGAAGTGTTTTATTGCTTATGAAAAAAATACTTTTTTTTATCAGTACGTTTTCAAGTGAATAAATTATGTTTTAAGAAAAACGATTCGCATAACTAATGTTAGGAAAACTTACCCATTCGTTCGCCTACTTAACATTGTGAGAATCCTGACCTAAGCAACGCTCAACAGCTGATGCTGTTACGGCCGGCTTAGTTTCCTTGCACGACCACTTCACTTCACGATAACTTCACTTGCCACTGTGAAATGTGGGGGTACTTAAAAACAATTTATTGTTTATTGTTTGTGCGCGAGCGTTGGCACTACAATGTTATCACACTAAGGCGATCCTAGGCGATTTGGATAATTAACTAATGTTTATGACATTTATTATGAAGTGAAACAAAGCTCCATTTTCAATTTAATGTTTTTTTTTTAATTTTGGATTTATTATACCTGCAAGATTATGTACTGCACAAAAGTTTTAAGTAAAATCGTCAAATGAATTTACAAAACTACAAATAAGGAAAAAAATATATTTTACATAGGTATCTATTATTGGTTACCCTGGATTTTCTATTGCGAAAAAATGAAAAAAGTTTGTGTACATAGTAGGAAAAGGTTCATAGTTTCTTAACCTATAAAGTTAAATTTTCAAATTCGAATTTTTTGAATTTTTTCACCTGGGAAATGTCACCAGAGGCCGATACGCGAGCGGAAATGCCATATATTTGGGAACGCCGTAAAGGCCCTTGAACGTTCTACGTCGTGGGTCCGACGAACCCGATTTTTGGACGCTCATGATGCAGCGTCGGGCACTCTATGGAAAGCCAGCGTTGGGAACGTAGGGATAGCGATTCGTAGAATATTTTAGTGTTAGCGTGTAATACGAATGTAAGAGTACTATTTCTCTTTATTCCAAAACAATACAATATAATACCTTCTGGAAGGTAGCTGCGCGTAAATAGATAGGGCTACTCTATCTAAGACGCTTAAACCAGCTATTCTTTATTAACCGTTCCGCTATACTATTGTCAGGACTGTTCCGAACGGCGATCGATGCAAGAATGCCCTGCTGCATCGTGATCGCCAAAAAGGGCGCGTTGTCTGTGTTTTTCCCGGCGCCATGGCTTCAAGGGCCTCGGTCACGTATTTCCCTTCGGCCCACGGTGTTCTGTGGGTACGTGCGCTATCGGGCCCCGCGCTGACGTACACCAGATGCCCAGCTAGGGCGCTCGCAGCCGAAATCTCTTACACGAATAAATACGCATATAAACATTGCTGAGTAATTTTACCCTAAAATTGGTCTTACATTCCCCTTTTTTTTCAATAATATGGCCATATAAGTATAACATAAATTCGACAGCGACTGCAAGTCATGTATGTGTTACAGTAAAACCGTTTATTTATGCAGTTCCCAGTCAATGTGTGGTAGAATGCATGGACCTACCGTGACATCGTACGAAAATGCATACATTTATTGCATCACGCTCTTACTGTAGCACATGGAACAAAGTAACGCTTCAGTTTTGCTATGATTCTGCGTTGGCAGTCTGTGGCGATGATACGTGATGGAAAAAGAAACTTTTGCACTTCTACCGACTTCGGATCTTTATTCCGTATCGACACTCACGAACTGTCGTGGTGGAACTCCTACTATTTTAGTAGCTCTTTCTAAACTGTAAACTATCAACTAAAGTATGCTAGGCGCTAATGACTAGATTCAAAAACTTAAACCTAGTGTTACAAATCTAAAGTACTTAAACAACTAGAACTAAATACTAGTGTCTTAAAACTAACTATAATCACACTAACCTAGTTAAATCTAGTTACGCCCGCCGACGGTAACACAGGTCGCAACTTCGCGACCAACGTTTCTAACCCATGTTTCGGAGCCATATTATGTCGGTATAAAATTGTTAAGATAGGTCAGGATTGGTACAATGACCAACGGCCAAGGACCCACTTTCGTCGAAGCTAGTTACTTCGTGAACGAAAGGATATGTTTATTTACCTATCTTTTTTTAACATTAATTATCCAAACATTGTTTTAATAAGTAATAAAATACTTCATACGTTTCGGATAAGGAATAAAAGTATGGAACAGTTAATAAACGGCTTGATAATTAAATTGCTATTCGTGAATAACGAATCATTACACATTATTATTAATTTAATATGAATAAAACGTTCTATTGTTAAACATATTAATATTGTTTCATAAATCTGTTTTGTTCAACATGACCAAGGAATCTCTTTCATTTACACTGTTCATTAGATTTGTAAAAAAAAATAAATGTGTGTTCTAAAAGAAAGCCAAAATAGTAGTAAAACATACCACTGTTTGAAACGGTAGCACGAAAAGCGCTCGAACGAAGGAAGACTCTCAACTGGTCGACTCAAATTTTAATGTCCTTTTGCAGGTTGATAATACAAAGGCTCCTGATGGTATACGTAAAATATTATGTGTAGTTATTCATAAACTTTAATGATATTAGCAATTAAAGCAATTACATACCTTCTATGTGAGGCCATATCTTATATAAATAGGGAATAATTCTATAGAAGATTGGTAGCCAAGTACCTTTTGGCTTTTGTCGTAGAGGTTCCGGATTCGATTCCCGGTGAATTGAAATTATTTTTTTTAAATGGTTTCATTTTAACAACAGTGTGCACGTTTCTGAATGATAAATAGTTCTTTTAAAATGTTAATAACTTTGAAACACTATTTCTTTAAAATACGTTTTAGTGAACATGCGGTCAACACTGTTTATGATCAGATTGTAGATAACCTAGAGTACGTTTCTAATTTCACGTATAGGCTCACCTACCCACACACTGCGATATTTATTATTTTGGCATAATATATACATAGTCAAGAGTTTTCGAAGTCGGTCCAAGATGCATAGCTAGTCCTGTAGGAATCAGTGTATTTTTTGAAGCCTAGCGAAACGTTTATTGTGTTTGCGTGGTATCGCACTTTCCTGTGTTTCAATTACATGTATGACAACTATCATCCAGAAACGTGCAGTGTCGCAAAAATGAAACCACAAATAAAAAAAAAAAATAATTAACCGGAAATCGAACCCGGAACACCTCTACGGCACAAGCCATAAACCATCTCACTTGGCTACCAATCTTCTATAGAATTATTCCCTATTTATATAAGATATGGCCTCACATAGAAGGTATGTAACTTTAATTGTTAATATCATTAAAGTTTATGAATAACTACACATAATATTTAACGTAGACCATCAGGATCCTGCGTATTATCAACCTGCAAAAGGAAATTAAAATCCGAGTCGACCAGTTGAGAGTCTTCCTAGTATGTTCAGATTTACATATGTATATTAAATTTAAATATTTTAAAAATGTTTTTAAAATATTTATTAGGAAATAGTGATCATTGTCATATAGTTCGAAATTTTAAAAAAATAATGTAAAAAAAAATCCGAGGGGGATCGAACCTACAAAAAAGTTTCAAGCGCTAAAGAAGCAATGTTTACACTGGCGGGAATCAAAATCTCGGCTCGAGCCGATTCATTTTGCTGGTGGCCAGGATTGTAACAGATGTGGCAACAGTGCGACAGAACCCCAAAATTATGTGATTTGGCAACTATGGCCTCCCACTCTCCGTTTATAATTCTGCCTAATGACATTAGATGTCACACCGTCAGTTTATAATTCTGTATAATTACTTTAGATGTCACCCCGTCAAATGTCGAATCTGCAAATTTTTTGTTTGCACTAACGCCCGTTTCTTTGTAATGGCGCTTAGATCGATTCGGTGTTGACCCCAAAGGAGTCGGGGCCCTTAAACAATGCCGTATTGATTGTATTCCATGCATAATTTACAATGATGGCCACTGACTTTCCAATTTTCCGCATAATTGTAACCTGTCAATAGAAGAATATAGATATCTACGTCGTATTCTTGTAAAACTCGAAAAGTTTTAAATACCAAGCAGGACTCGTTCAGATATTTAGCATAACCTACGTGCACTGGTAGATAATGAAGTCAATGTTGGTTAAAATTATACGCTGCACAAAAATGAAGTACGTTTAATGACGCTGGCGAATCATTAGATGATCCTTTGCTTCTTTGCTTTTGTACATGTTCACTCCTGGTGCAGGAAACTTTTTAGAATTTTACAGTGTTGTAGATGATTGAACTACTTGAACGAATCTTTACTTGATCGAATCAAAAAATCTAAATATATAGAATAGAATAAATCGTAACAATGTAAAAGAAATAGATAAGGATTGATGTTAAGTGAACAATTGGATCTTCTAAATTCTGAATTCTAGGTTGAGCCATCGCATCGTGACGCGGTGTAGTTTGTAGTATAGATATACTGGTAAAGGATCTTATCCTTTGTATTGCACTTTATATCTTACATTATTTTTAATAATTCTATTCACGTTATTATGTGTTGGATAAAAATTATATAGTGTATCTAACAATCTATAAACGATAAAAGAATGTGTTGGATATGTTTACTTTGTACTAAAAGTAACTAATAAGTTGATGATAGGGTGATAGGATAAGAAGAGTAAATATATTGTGCGAATTACTTCGATGTATTGAGTTTTATTTTGTGAAGAATATCGGAACAGTGCTTAGAAAATTATGAAGTAGAATCTTGATTAATCGGGTTAAACGGGTTAATCGGATAACAATTATGTAAGAACTGTTGTTATCGAAAGAGAAATAATTGAGAAAAATTGTTTGCAGATAGCCACCGGTTTCTTAAAATGTGTTTTTTAATATCCAGGTATGTACTTTTAAAGTTGCAAAGAAACGATTATAAATATATTAGCAGTATATTCAAGGCTGTGGATATTCAGGGCCTGTTTGATAGTCACTCTAAAGTGTATACATATGTATAATACATGTACATAAATACATATCGCTTCCTTCATGGAATAACAATACACTATATCATTTATAAATTCGTTATGCAGATATAATAATTAGCAAGCAACTCATTTGATTAAGACTAATATTTTATTCGTTTCTTCTACCGAATACTATACATATTCAATACTTACGTTTCTTTACATCTGTCACTTCTTGTATACTACATGTTGACTTGCAAATAATTCATTGTTAACAATATTTCTATTTTTCCAATACTTATATTGTTACACGGAGCTACAAGAATGATTCATAAATGGTTTCTCGGTAGATTCCTAATTGCCATGTCCCTATCAGGTAAAGGGTTCAAGCAGCTCAAACGATAAATCTAGTTTTCGCCAATCATCACCTTGTATCAAATCGAATAATGTCCATAGTGACACGCTGGGACACGCTTCTGATTGGCAGAGCGCAGCAAGTGGCTGAAATTCTCTATATAAAGCGCGGAATGATCCCATGCACAGCTATTCTGTAGTTGAATATCGTGGAAGATGGATCGTTGGCCTGGAAAAGTAGCTGTCGTGTCCGGTGCAAGCTCCGGTATCGGTGAAGCAATATGCATGGATCTGGTGAGCCACGGCGTTATAGTGGTCGGTTTGGCGAGAAGATTGGATAGGTTGAAGGAATTGGCCACAAAACTGGTCAAAGATAAATTTCATCCGATCGAATGCGATGTAACGAAAGAAGAAGATATACTAAAGGCATTCACATGGACTGAGAAGCATCTTGGCGGCATTGATATTCTGGTGAACAACGCTGGTGTTGCAACAAATGGAGCGATCATTGGTAAAATATTGTTTATCTTGAGATTAATCTTTTGTACATGTATTTTTTATTTGTATTTTGTGGCGAAGAAATTAGGTTTTTTGTAGGTTGTACTAATGTATATCGTGTATGTGGTGTATTTGAGGAAAGTTTGATTTGTACGATTTGATTGGTATATTTATAATGGTAGTATTAATTGTAGTAAAATGTATTTAACGTGAAAGATTTATTCGAGCCTGCTTATAGATCATTAGATAGTAAATTCGATTGGGGATAGATTTATGTTATATGTAATTATAAAATAAAAAGAACTAACAATAAGTAACTCGCTGTTCGTTCACAACAATGCGTTACAATAAATCTATATGGGCGAAAGTGTAAGGTTTAACGTGTAAAATAAACTTTCATATCTGTGATTAAACAAATCCTTTACGGAATGCTAACGTGGCGGACATGTCTGCATAATTACTAGAAACGTAACAGAAAATGCTGACACAGTTCTGCAAATGCGAAAGAAATCAAAACAGACATAATTCAACTGAGATTTTCTAAAATATGTTTAAATTTTTGTTGGATAGCTCGACAATTCTGACAATTTAGACATTAATTAATACGAATAAATTACAAAACTAATATACTGATAACCTAAGTCTCTTGTACCTTCCACTTTACTGTCTGTTTCGAATTGTAATAAAATAGATGTAAAGTATGATGTTATTGTTTTTTTAATATAAAATTGTGGCATTCTGATAACTATTTTGGGATTGACATTTAGTTCTGTGAGCGAATGTTCTTTGTACTTTATCATTTCGCTATCATTCTGCTAATCAACTGAGTATACAACGTTCAAGCTTGTCGGAAACATTAAGATAAATTTGTCATCAGAAAGCAAGGAAATTAAATTACCAAGAAAAACGTAAATAACGCTAGCTACGTAAATTTATCTTCGCAGCTGTCTATATAGTTCTACCTATAAAACATTATTTAATTAATATAAAAATTGCATAGCCTTCTGCAGTGTACAGCAGAACTTTGCACGCACAGGTGTTACATTCCCAATGTAATAAAAACCCAGCACGTTTATACTCACATTCCTCTTTCAGGTATATCCGCTGCAATATTTTTGATAAAGAATATCTAGCCTCATCATGTATTCAGCTAATGCCCCTTGGCACGCCTATCGTAAGGTTTCTGTCACATTGTGCATGTTAAATATAATAAACTATATTAGAGCCCTTATCTGAATCGACGGTGTTAGGGGATCACAACCTGTATTTTTATACAGATAATCTTGGTTAGGTCGAACCAAGACCTTCAATCTTGGTTAGGTCGAACGAATAAAAAATATGTATCAAGGTAATAGAAATAAATTTATTTAAACTTTTCAATTATTATTGTATGCATCTCTTTTAGCAGTTGCGTTAATTATTGTTAAAGATACTGCAGATGTAGAAGCACATGCAATACAGGGACAATTTCGTCAAACTTGTTTTGTGACGGTCATCGACCGTGGAAAAGTTGGCCTTGGGCGGAACAGTGGTCTATACATACATGCATATTTATCCTTATACATATAATAAATTAGCCAGTATTCTTAACGTTTGTACGCAATTCTGTCTTTGTTCTTGCATAAAAGGCATTGATGTAGGAATTCACAAAATATATTTTGAATATCAATAGAAACATAAAATCGACGAAGAACCTTTAATATAACAAGGCGTTTTACGAATATTCAGTTACGGAATTAAACTTTCCTACATAATGAAACAAAAAATTCGTTTAAAGAAATTGCTGTAACGAGAAACATTGAAGCAAATCTACAAAAGATTTGATTGCATTACCAAAAAGTGGTTGGCCGTGTAAAAAACGCGATTAGATTGAATCGTATTATCAACAAAAAGTTACTTACAATTAGTTACTACTGTTGTACATCCGAAATGTTTCAAATGATACACTTATGATTTTATTCCATTTTGCTTTTCAATCTTATACAAGATTTCTTTGAAATTCAACAATCTAAATAAAATATGTTATATAAAAACCTTTGATTACAGACACAAGCACCGACGAATATCGTAAAGTCATAGATACCAATTTAATAGCTCCGGCAATTTGTGCGCGAGAAGCTATACAATCCATGAAGAAACGTAACGTACAGGGGCATGTAATCAACATCAACAGGTACCTTGCTTTACAGCCTTAAAAACTTGCTCCGTAATCCCATACGTAGCAAGGTTTTTGCAAGCTCATTGTATGTATTGCAATACTTCCTTATGGAAGTATGTACTTGTGTATGTCGCATCATTAATTGTATATTCAAGTTTCAGTACAATTAATTTTAACTACATCACTTTAACACTTTATTAATGCTGATATTATGGAAACTTTTTGAAATATGGAACTTACAATTCATTCACAATCTCATCGGAAAAATAAGTTATTTGCAATATTAATAAAACATTGGCAATTCAGATTACGACTGCAATAAAAATAATTTTTCAGCAAATGAAATATCATTACCGTTTTAGGTACAATATATTATACATGGATTCGTGATTTTAAAAGTATGTATTCCGTTTGTTGTATTCCTTTATTCCACTTTTCCACTTTTCAAACTGTTCCCACAACAAATTGAACTTTTCTATATAATACCTACATCAAATTCACAGTATAGCGGGACAGTTTTGCGAAGCTTTACATATTCCCCTTGGAATGTATGCACCCAGCAAATACGGCCTGAGAGCTTTGGGCACAGAACTTCGTCACGAAGTCATTAAGGCGGGTTTGAAAGTCAAAATTTCGGTAAGTCACGATTTATCAATTTGTTAATTAGATTAACATTTGTAATTAACTCAATGTTTTAACATTATTAATAAAACAGTCCATCAACAAAAGGATAACGATTAGGTATTACAATGATTGCGTAGACATGTATATGTATATTAAAAAGGTGTTCCGTTTATTAATACTGTGTACTCTCGACCGTAGTCTACATATACAAGAATGCCTTCCTTTGGCAAAAGCGTCAGTCGCGAGGACGCTTACATCACCACAGCCCTTTCTAACCATTTTAGGGTTTTCTCAAGAGTAAACTACGCTAGACAAACACAGCGTGCATCGGCGAAATGCACATGGCCCGTCTCGGCCGTTTCTGTACCGCGAATATTCTAACATACTGTTTTACCTTTAGTCGGGCAAACATGTCGCAATATTTGCAACATATACGTTTATATTTTAACAGAATATCAGCCCTGGCGCAGTTGAAACAGAAATGATTACACGCTTCACAAAACTACCGGTAGATTTTACTATGTTGAAAGCCAAGGATATTTCCGACGCGGTGATTTACGTACTAGGAACACCACCAAGTGTAGAGGTGAGATAAAACGTCGTCTTCGTAATATCTGTTTTTTTTAATAAAATGGGAATAATTTAGATATTAATTGTCCTCAAATTCTGCATAATCTATTTAGTCTACCATCGTTTTCTTTTTTATGATGCACTCCAGGTAAATCTATGGAAGTGATACTACATCACCGATTTCGATGATTTTTGAATATGTTGTAGAACTCAGTATTCTGACCAACTTTTTCCTATGCATATAACCGCCGCTCGGCCTTAGTTGTTGACGTATTTGCAAGAAACTCTAGCTATTACTGCATTGAATATTGTCTATACGTGCACGCTCGTGGCAACGTGTGGTGCCGCCGCTTATCCGTCAGCCGGCGAAGAATCTGTATACCGGGTGAACTCATCAAAATTGTACCTCCAGAACTATAGTGCGTTCGCAGAAAGATGGCGAGTGACAGCATATTGCGTTCTCACTCTGTCCCACCTCTCCTGCACCATACGCGCTATCCTTATTGGCTACGGCCAGTGACAAAGAACGACGACGAGCATATCGAGACAAAGTGAGATAGAATGATGACTTTAGAGCATTGACGTAGCCTCCCAATCGAAGTGTACACTATGTATTAAGAAATTGAATGATTTCCTGAGGCTACGCCAATGCTTTGGAATCATTCTATTTCACTCTGTCTCGATATGGTGATCATCGACCTTTCTCACCGTCCTCAGCCAATAACAGCAACGCACGTGGTGGCAGCAGAGTGAGAGCGTAAACTGTCACTTGCCAAATCTCGGCGAACGCACAATACATAGATCTATCATATCAGATTTTGTATTCTAAATCTAATTTTCATTTAATCAAATATGAGTTTGGGTTAGGTTTGGGTTAGGTTTTTCTGGGGAGGGGGTAGCGAGAGACGGGGGAAATGGTAAATCATAATGGTTGTTGGTACCAAATTGGATATGATATACCTATTTCCAGACAATTTTGATGAGTTCACCCGGTATACAGATTCTGTGCCGCCTGTCGGATAAGTGACGGCTTAACGCGTTGCCACGAGCGTGCACATATAGACAAAATTCAATGTAGTAGTAACTACAATTTTTTGCAAAAGTCTGGAAAACTAAGGCCGAACGGCGGTTATATTCATAGCAAACAGTTGTTCAGAATACTGAGTTCTACAACATATTAAAAAATAATCGAAATCGATGAGGTAGTACCATCTCCGTACATTTACCAAAATAATATTAACAGTGCATAATAATGATGTGGAAACTCGATGTATTGTGATATTTAAATGCATACAGTGATTTTTCAGTCGCACCTTTATTGCAAGCCTTTATTACAAAATGTATCATTTAAAACAAAAATATTAATTGATCTGCAAAAAATTTTACGATCATGTTGTTAATGTTTTAGCAACAATGTTAATCGAACGTAAACCTGTTTTCAGATTCCGGAAGTTACGATAATACCACAGAATGAGGTAATAGGGGTTCCTACAGGATTCAACATGTAAGTGATTCTTTATTGAACGCATTTCGTAAACTTTATTTAAGTAATCATGTAATATAGTTCCACACATACTTCTTTCTCACAGATAATAGCAGAAGCATCGACGAATATATATCTATATATATATATGAAACCTGATGAGATACATAATGGGTATAATAGCATGTAAACTAACTTGTTTCAATCCGTGGAAAGGGAAAAAGGATGTACAGCTGCCAAATTATAATTTGGTTAGTGGCCAAATTATTGTTTATTACATTATGGTTGATAATAAATTTAACTACTTACCAAAATGGTTGCACGATATTTTATTGGAATATTTGTTTCATTCCAGCCGGGTATCTCATTCTATCCTTAAACAACAGGTTGATCAACACTTTCCTTGTTCTATTTTAAATATTTCATCTTAACTACTGTCAGATTCATTTTATTTTCTTTCTAAAATATCCTATATATGAACAAGGCAATACTTACAAATTTCATCAAAATTCATTTAGATTCGATTAGATAGTATGCATCGTTATATCAAATCCCCAACCACTAAATAAATAACACTTATTACGATTTTAGTTACATACAGTACCTAAATTATATACCAATTATGTACCTTGGAATTATATACCAAGTGGTTTCAGAATTTCCTTCCATCGTATCGGAATATGGCAAATGAATGTACATACACTCCCGTTCATAAGTCACCGGACACTTACTCGTTTTCAGAAAAATAATTATTAAAACACAGATACAACCCTCTACCTTGATTTTATTGGTGATATTGTAATATTAAGCTATTTTACGATAAAGAAGTAGTGGAGAAATGTAAAAAATCTTACCGAAATATCTAATATTTTCTTTTCGTCAATATATCCGCCGCGTGCGGCTATCACTGCTTGGACTAGTCGCGGCATCCTGTCGAGTAATTTTTTTAATTTTTCTGAATTTATTGTTGTCCAACTTTTTTGTAATAGTTCCCATAAATGTTTCTTTGATTTTGGACACACTTTGCGTACGTTTCTGTCTATTTCTTCCCATAATTTCTCTATTGGATTAAGATCGGGTGATTGCGGAGGCCATACCATAATTTTCAATTCATGACTATTTTCTAGGTCTTTTAAATAATTAGTACAAATTTTTGCGGTGTGTTTGGGATGCTGCATAAATATAAAGTTTCGTCCTATTAAGCGTTTACCAGACGGCACTGCATGGTCACGTAAAATTTGCAAATACTGTTCTTTTTTTATAAATTCCCTCGATTTGCACTAAATCACCAGTTTGATTTGCCCCAAAACAACCCCATACCATCACAGACTGACCCCCATGCTTAACGGTTGGTACAATACAATCGGGAATGAATTTTTCAGTTGGTTTCCTACGCACATGGATACGTCGTTTTGTACCAAACACCTCAAATTTCGACTCATCGGTCCACAACACCTTTTCCCAATCTTCAGTAGTGTAATCTTTATATAATTCTGCCCACTGCAGTCTTTTTTCTTATTTTGAGTCCTTAATAACGGTTTTTTAACTGCAACACACCCGCGAAGCCCTGCTTGCAAAAGACGTCGCTTAACTGTCGTCGTACCAATTGGATCCTCTCGATCTTTGTTAACTTCTGCCGCAATTTCTGTTGCTGTCATCCTCCTGTTTCGTTTACTTAACGTTTGTATATAGCGGTCTTCATCTTCTGTTGATTTTTTTGGGCCGTCCAGTTCGTTTTTTATATTCAAAAGTATTAGTATCTGTTAATTTTTTTATTGTATCATGCACTGTTGATTTCGAAATTTCAATTTTTATCGCAATTTCCCGCACAGAATAGCCTCCTTTAGCAAGAGTAATAATACTCGAACGCTTTTGAATAGATAATTCTTTTCTAGAACTGCTCATACTGATCACATGCACTGTCAAACTCGAAATAAAGAAGAAACAGCGACATCGCTTTCGCAGCTCCATGCTTTAGTCTAGAACTCCTCTTACAGTGTTTATAAACTCTTCATAATGTTCCAAATATAATCCTATGATGGCCTTGAACGTCTAAAGCGAACAAAATGTCCCAACATGTACCAAATGAAAACCTTACGAAATGAGTGTTTACGCATGTAGTTCCTTTTTTAAACGTTTATTTAAATAACTAATATTTATTTCCATTTTTTCATACCGAAATTATCGTAAAATACCTAAATATTACAATATCAACAATAAAATCAAGGTAGAGGGTTGTATCTGTGTTTTAATAATTATTTTGCTGAAAACGAGTAAGTGTGCGGTGACTTATGGACAGGAGTGTACATAGAACATATGTTATAAAATCATAACTTAATTAAATCACTGCTATCTAGAATTTGAATACCATTTTCAATTTTTCATACATGAATAGAAGTAAATGGCCAAGCTGAATAAAAATGATAGAGTTGAAATGAAAGTATTGTATAACATTTGATATAACGTAAGTATATCACCGCGTTTAACCATTAAAAGATTAAATGCTTCGTATCGGTGAGGCAACACTAATGCAACGGCGTAACTTTTTTATTGTTACTTATATCGCTATAATTTTTGGGGGTGATTATTGCTCAGATTGTGGTGATTAAAGTGAGACCAAAGACGATAGAATTTGAATTATATTTACTTACTTAGTAATATTATACGTAATGGGCAAGGATCCTTACAAGAAAAGCTTGGGAACGGTCGTGCTCAGTTTTTACTATAACTTTACGAGCTTAGAGAATAGTCCAAATCTAAACATATATTCCAATAGGCCTTTTCAAGGTAAGATGCGCATTTATTAGTATGGTTTTATGTTTTTCTAGAAGCCCATGCACGAACATAATAATGAAATGCCAAATGCAAAACTGAAATCATCAGCCGCAATTGAATACAATAACGAAACGTGTGTTATGGTTGAAGCGCCGAAAACAGAGCCGTCGGCCGTGCTTGAGAATCAGGCGGATCAAATTCATCGCAATGCCTTCCCGGCGCGCAAAGTTCGTTTCGATCTCCCTCGAGCAACGTTAAGGCGGCTCGTCTCAAAGATAAAAAGGCTCTCAGTAGCCGCGACCGTCCGTTCCTATATTAGCTATATTACATAATGCACTTTTTTTGAGGTGTATTTCTTCTGACTAATATTCTTGGTATATATTTTTCTTTCCGCCTACTAAAACAACTTATACAGATGAGTTGAAATAATAGTATTTACTTACAATACTTTCTACATTTGTATACAAATATATATTCCCTAAAAATTAAACAGAGGATTAGCGCTAAACGTTAACCAAGAACAGCTTTCATTTAATTTAAAAATTGATGATCCTTCCTTCCACTGGTCTTAACATAGCAAAATTTTAGAATCATTTTGTTTGAGACACTGGATACATTCGTGTTGACTATAATAGTACGGAAGCGATCGAGGTCGACGTAATGGATTCACCAGCTAACATTGTAGATGGAAATAAAGGCAGACAATCTTTACAAAAACGTCCAGCAGCAACGGAGAAGTATAATATACACGCCAAAGCGCGTGATAAAGATGTGCAACATAACACGCACAATTTATCGTTAGATCGAAAATTGGGCTGGAATACGAACATCAATCATGCTATTGCTACTACGATTGTTTATACCTTGAAGGTTGTCGCCTTTTTATCGGCGGTAGAAGGATTGAAAAACAAAGTACTTCAAAAATATTACACTAATTGCCTAATAAAATAATAATAATGTAAGTGTATCTGAAATAAATCATCGACTATCGACTTTCCAGCATAGTAACAATGGCATAAGAAATTAGAAAAGAAGCAAAGAAACAATGTTTCTTCACTGTTGGCCCCGATCAAACGCAAACGGGAGTCTGTTCCATTTAGTGCGAATGAACGGGCCCTATAGGAACGTTGAACCGACACCTTTTTCAATACACCTCGTTGAGTGAGTGTATAACACGGAAATCGGAAAAATGCTCGTTAAGGCTGCAAAGTCTTCCACTATGTGGATTAAACATTGCATGAGCGCACGGTCAAAGTATATACAGGTAATCCTCCTATAACACAGTGTCCAACAACACGGCATTTTCTAGGAACTTATCTACCGTTGTATAGAAGGGTTACCATTGCGACAGTAAGCCTTCTAAGAATCGCTCAATCTAACCGCGTTCTTCGAATCATTATTACTAAGTGCGTGTCTCTCACTTTTTTCCACAAAACGGTGCCAGCATATTCTGCGAGTAAAAATATGAGAACATGGACCCAAAATTGCTTTATTAATATTGTAAGCAGTTCACACCGAGCCTTCAAACTGTTCGGATGTATTATATTCACGTTCGCGAGTGCCATACAAATTTAAATGACATTCTGCAAACACCCAACAGCTCGAAAAATTCAACTCATACATGAGCATGTCTCGTCTGAGAGTGCACAATATGACCTATATGCTATTAAATGCTAAAAACAACGAAGCCTCCTGAACACAGGAGCCCCGAATCAAGCAGTTCAACAACGACCCTGGAAACACTAAAGAGCCTAAATCTACACCACCTTACGCTACAGTAACAATGAGTAATGTATACGCAAGTAAAGAAGCGGCCATCATAGCTGACAGTATTGCAGAGTCATCCAGAACTGATTATGCTAGCACTATAGGAAAAAACCGGGAAACAAGCCATCCGTTTCATATCTAGAATCACAAACGATCGTATATGTGTATACCTAGATAGTAAATACGCCACCAAATAGCTCTTATCGCAACACACCAACAACACGGTTAAAAACACCAGTACCGAAATAAGGCTATTAATCGCCCCATCTCAAAAAATAATACTATCCAATGTACAGTAGCGGACAAAAAAGTTTCCACTTCATACAAAGCGGATAAAAAAATGATCACTGTACAAATGATGAACTTACCATTACAATCCCGGATTTAAGGGCCCTTGAAAATTTATGGGGCACGGTTAAGGGCCCCGACTCCATGCGCCATGAACTGTGTGCGTGCACTCACACAAACAAAGGAAAGCATGCACGTATACGCCATGCGCGAGAGAGAGGCTCGATTTCATAGATTCGATTTTTCTTCTCTATAATTTCATTAATGAAACTTTCACGGGTACACCACACACGGGTAGACTTCACCACAGCCCGAGTCATTCGTTTGAACGCCAATAAATTCAGTATTCGTTCAGGATAACGTTATTTATGAAACTGGCAAGCTTGAGACAGACATCGATGTAGGCAACAAGATGGCTGCAGCATCTTGACACACGTCACATTTCGCCAATATTGAACGATTTAATGGTTTATTCACAGCTTACACACCCCACCTAGTTTCCTTGAACTAGCACAAAATCACATAAATTCGATTTTTCACAATCTATCACTTCTGGAAAGCGGTGAATCGATTCTACGATTTGCACGCATCCGACGTGAGAATAGTTCAATGATTCTCCGTCTGTGGCGTTTATGGCACATTTTAGTTAATTTGGCCAGGTTATCGTCAGAGTCGATAAAATACATATCAGTCGGTAAATGTAAGTTATAATTTCACACCACGAACGGCGATTCATACGTGAATACCTGATGCGCAGCAGACGCAAGTAAAACATAGTTGCCGGCACGTAGCAAGACTTCTCTGACGCTTTTGCCACATATCTTACAATGTATAACCATCAGCAAATGAATCGGTTCGTGCAGAGATTTTGATTCGAGCCGTTGCATAAACTTTTTTTGTAGGTTCGAACCCCCTCAAGTTCATTTTTTCTACATAATGTTTTTCAAGTTACTAACTATATGTGAATTATATATATTTATTAACCCTTAGTTATCAACCGGGTACCCTGGTACCCATGTAAGAGACGGGATTGTTAGGCGTTCTATGCACATAAACATGAACCAGTTTTTAACTAACATGATTTATTTATTTATTAAATTGCAATAATAAACAATTCTGTGGACAATTTCTACATATTGCTATAGTATTTACGTGTTTATCACAAATACGACAGTCGCACTTGTGGCAAGGTTTTCGTGTTTTTCGTCGTTTCTTTTTGGGATCAGCCTGACACATATAACAGAATCCAACCGCTCTTATGAACACCGAATATAATGTCACAGGAACAAGAATAATTGTCGATACAACAATGTATAGCCATTATCTAAATGTAGCAATTTAAGATTAAGAGAATTAAGAGGCTCGATTCGAGAGTTTACATCCAAATTTACAATCTCACTACTAATTACCTTATTGCTGTTAACTAATATACACATAGTATTTATTCTAGTTGTTATTCAAAATAATAATAAAGGAAAATAAAATTATTAATACCGTGATAAGTAAAAATTGTCCAAACCATATCGTGTTTGGTAACATTTTAATCAGGATATTGTAACGAACACTTTGGTAAAATTTCATTTAAAACGGACCAAAAATGAACAAGTTTTAATATTAGATTTTGATCGCGGTAGTGTGTCTCACGTACACGGGTATTTAAACTTGGTTTTTTCCTGGAACGCTGCGCCGTATCTCGGCTGCCACAACATCAAAGGGGACCCGAACTCGCTCGAGAAACGTGTCCTGCACATGATTAGTGTTCACATTCAGTCCCGAGCGAGGTACACTAATCGAGACGTTACTGTATATGTAAAAAAAAATAATTGTGTGTTCTAAAAGAAAGCCGAAATAGTAGTAAAACATACCACTGTTTGAAACGGTAGCACGAAGAGCGCTCTAACAAAGGCTCTCCGGAAATCGAACCCGAGACCTCTACGGCACACAAACCATACACCATCTCACTTGGCTACCAATCTTCTTGAGGATCCTTCTCTATTTATAGAAGATATGGCCTCACATAGAAGGTATGTAACTTTAATTGTTAATATCTTTAATGTTTCTGAATAACTACACCTAATATTTTACGTAGACCATTAGGAGCCTGTGTATTATCAACCTGCAAAAGGACATTAAAATCCGAGTCGACCAGTTGAGAGTCTTCCTCGTAAGTTCAGATTTACATATTTGTGTATTATATTAAAATATTTAACAAAATGTTTTTAAAATATTGGTAAGCAAATATTGATCATTGACATATAGTTCGGAATTAGAAAAAAGTTAATGCAAAAAAAGATATACCCGAGGGGGATCGAAACTACAAAACCGTTGAACAGCTATGGCTATGTCCGGCAGGAATCAAAATCTCGGCTCGAGCCGATTCATTTTTCTGATGGCTAGGATTGTAACAGATGTGGCAACAGTGCGATGGAACCCCCAAAATATGTGATTTGGCAACTATGGCCTCCCACTCTCCGTTTAAAATTCTGCCTAATGACATTAGATGTCACACCGTCAGTTTTTAATTCTGGATAATGACTTTAGATGTCACCCCATCAAATGTCGAATCTGCAAATTTTTTGTTTGCACTAACGCCCGTTTCTTTGCAATGGCGCTTAGATCGATTCGGAGTTGGCCCCAAAGGAGTCGGGTCCCCTAAGCGCACCCGTTATACGCATTCATTGCCGGCCGTCTCGATGTGTTTCAAGAAACCGTGGACAATTGCCGATCAAACGCTTACGCATCTGCTACAACGTACGAGTACGTATAGACAGAATGCAATGTAGTAGTACCGATGCTTTTTGTGAAAAATCTCGGAAACTAAGGCCGAGCGGCGGTTATATGTATAGGAAAATAGGAGTTACTCAAAATGTTGATTTCTACATCATATTCAAAAATCATCAAAATCGGCGAGGCCCCCTTTTCTAAATAATTACCAACCAAAGATTTAGAAAATATACGTATTGATACTATTGTATGCATTATAATCATTCAGTTTCCTTTACCAATCATCAGCAGTAATATTCTACCAAATAGATACACCTTAGCCGCTCGAGATGTATCGATATAATAAGTTACGAGGTTACATAACTAACAATCGTGTGGCACCCGGTGATAATATGGCACTGGTTCGTTCACGCCTTCCCTATCTTAGATTTTTTTTTTTATTGACTCCACTGTGCTTAACAATTTGTCCAGGGGGGGCATTTGGTTAATTATTGTAGCGGTATTTAGAATGAATAACACGTAGTTGTAACCTCAGTAGGATATAACTCTAATGTACACGCTCCTTATGTTGGAGGTAAGAGGTCGTTTGGATGTTTCCTTTGAAGTCTTCTAGGAAGGGTCTCTGCGTATAGTCTATTTGCTAGGTCGCTGGGATGGTTTCCAAGCCTTATCATGTATCTGTTACATAGATGTTTTATTTCTTCGTCCACTGATTTGATCATTAGATCGCTTCGTATCCGCTCGTTCCTTATATACCAGGGCGCGTTGACAACGGTTCTTAGAATGATGGATTGTAGCGATTCCATTTTTGCTATAAGGCTTTTAGCGGCCGTACCCCATAATACTATCCCCTAGGTCCAAATAGGCTTTATTATTGTTTTGCAAATGAGGAGCTTATTGCTCATGCTGAGCTTGGAATTTCTACTAGTTAACCAATACATTTCTTTTATTTTGATGCGAATTTGTTCTATTTTAGCTTTAATGTGATGTTTCCATGTCATTCTTGCGTCCATGTGTAGGGCTAAATACTTAACCTTTTCGGTTTGCGGTATGTTGGCATTGTTAAGAGTAACAGGAGGAAGGGTACCTTTTTTAAGTGTAAATGTGATATGGTTACTCTTTGCAGAATTTACTTTTATTCTCCAGTCACTCAGCCATTGTTCAATTCTCTGGAGGTGATGTTGTAACATGTTGTGTGCGATTTTTGGGTCAGAGTGCGTGGCTATAATTGCAGTATCATCTGCAAATGTAAATATTGATGTTTCCTTAATGGTTGGTATATCTGCGGTGAATATCGTATATAGTATTGGTGCCAGGTCACTGCCTTGCGGAACACCTGCTTCGATGCTACAGATTTCTGAAAACGAATCTTGCATCCTAACAGAAAACGTTCTGTTTTCGAGGTACGATTTCAGAAGGTGGTGATAAGATGGAGGGAAGAGGGAAGGAAGTTAGGAGCCCTTCATGCCACACTTTATCAAAGGCTTTTTCTATGTCTAGAAAGGCAGCGGTGCAGTACTTCTTTTGCTCGAACGCTAAATAAATTTGATTGGTTAACCTATGAACTTGTTCAATCATTGCATATTTATTTCTAAAGCCAAATTGATGAGTCGGGATTAGTTTATCTTTGTTTATTATTTTTTTCATTCTGCTTAAGATTATTTTTTCTAGCAATTTTGACATTATTGGAAGAAGTGAAATTGGCCGATATGACGACGGTGAGTGAGGATCTATTGGAATATTGGTATTGAAATGATCCAATATAATGTTTTAATACTGAAATACACGTCAAGAAACAAAAGCGCGACGCATTTAGGCCGCGGACATTGTACATACAATGTATACACCAGGGCAGGCTAAAATAAACCAATTAATCCATATACGAAAATAGATTAGTTTTGTCCTTTATTCAGAACAATAAATTCCAACAGGATCCTTATTTGATTTTCTTAGCATTATAATTTGTGCTACCTTCCAGTTAGCAGGGAAATGCTTAATACAGTAATGTCTTGAACCAAGCGAAAGATTTCTACACCATGCAAGCGAAAAGTTTATCCCCACCACTACAGGGTATACCCCTTGAGGCGTCGACAAGTTCACTTGGCGACAGTGTAACGCGATCCGGGCTCGGGTATATCGGTGAGCTAATACTAATTGAACGATGAAACTTTGCTATTTCTCATCCTTTTCTTATCAAATTTTTACATAGCATAGCTGACAATTTTCTGGTTAAAATGACACCAAACACGATATAATTTGGTCTATATTTACTGCCTTAATTAACGGTAATAAGTTGGTATGTTAAACCGTGTACTGGGCCTTTGATCTTTGCCGATTGCCACGATCGCAGCTTCTCTTTTCTTTTCACTAGCTATCCTTTTCTGCGGTCGAAACTTATTACCGTTAATTAAGACACTTAATATAGTCCAAATTATATCGTGTTTGGTGTCATTTTAATCAGATAAATGTCAGCTATGCTATGTAAAAGTTTCATAAGAAATGGATGAGAAATAAAAAAGTTTTATCTTTGCATTAGTGTTATTTCAGCGATACGCTGGATATTGTTTTGTGGCTTGGCTGCTCGGTTCTCTTTCTTTACCCGCTGTCCTTTTCTACGTTCGACGCTGTCGGCAAATTTCAAACAATGTAGGAACTACACGATGGCAGCGAACGTTCAGACCCGAGGCTTTCGCTTCGATCAAAACATTACTGTACTTAACACCGCATTGAAAATTATGGCGAGCATTCTTATCGCCATTGGTGGAAGCTCCTTGAGGATCCTTCCACTAATCATATCATATACAGGCGTTTTTTTAACTCGTGTTTCTTGTATAAGTTGGTTGACTTCTTTTAACGTGGTTGGTGCAATATTTTTTGAGAGGTGCTCAGCTGCGGGCGGTACGGTGTGGTGAGGAGCGACCGTTGTAGAACCGCCTGTATTTGGTTTAAATGTGTCTTGGAGATGTTCAGCGAAAGCATTTGCTTTTTCGAGTGGGCTTTTAGCCTAGCTGCAGTCTTTCTTTTTAATAGCAGGTAGAACAATGATTGACCGATTTAGCCTTTTGGTAGCTTTCCAAAGTGAATAGTTCATGTCCTCTTTAGGTGAGAGTTTTGTTATGAAGTTATGAAATTCGGCATTGCAATGATTTTGGATTAACTGTTTCACTTCTTTAGTGATGGCATTTAATCTGCTTTTGTTTAGGTGTGTTTTATGTTTTTGCCAATTACTTTTTAATTTTCGTTTAAGCTTTATTTTCTGCAAAATACAGGCTGGGAGGGATAGGAAATTTCTAGCGTTTCCTTCTTGGTTAGTGGCTATCCAGCAGGCTTCTTGTATTATATCGGTGAAATTCATTACTGACAATTCAATTTGTTCAGGTGTCTTCAGCGGAATGTTGCAATTTATCTTAGTTCCGAGATATTCTTTAAATTGGGTCCAATTGGTACTATTGTTGTGTAGATAGTTAGTTTTGGTCGTGAGAGTTGGTTTTGATGAAACATTTATAAGGATCGGAGAGTGGTCCGAGGTGAGATCTAAGCAGGACTGTGCAGTAAAACGGTGTTTGTTTAAACCTTTTATAATTGCGAAATCCAGTAAATCTGGAGTTTTTTCCTGCGCCGATGGCCAGTACGTTGGTTCACCGGTTGATATTATGTCTAAGGAAAGATTATGTATAGCTTGTTTTAAAGTTTTGCCACGCGGTGTGGTTGTTTTGGAGCCCCATAAAGAATGTTTAGCGTTGTAGTCCCCACCAACAATAAATTTGTTCCCTAATGAGTCAAAAAAACTCTCATACTGCTGAATAGTTATTTTTTGTTTTGGGGGGCTATAGATTGCTGCTAGTGTAATATTGCCATGCTTTGTGTATATAGTAATGGCTGTAGCTTGTATATGTATATCTGCGATTGAGCAATGAGCAAAGTGTTTGATGTCGTCTTTAATAATTATCGCTGTTCCACCATGCCCTCTGCCAGATGGATGTTTTGTATCATATACGCTATAATATGGAATTTTGATAAAGCTTTTTATTGTATAGTGAGTTTCTGATATGAGTATTGCGTCAATTTTATTTATATGTAGAAGGATTTTCAGCTCTTGCTCTCGTCGTAATAACCCGTTGGCATTCCAGATTGCTATTTTTAAATTATCCATTTTTAATTACTATCATTTTTTAGGACGTTAAAAAGGAGCTCTAGCAGTTTGTTAATTTGTTGTGATTGTTGTGTCAGCAGTTGAGTTTGCTGTAAAAGCATATTGGTTATTAGCTCGATATTTTTTGGTGAGGATACCAATAATTGTTTTATTTCTGAGATGTTAGATGTCGAGTTCTGATTTTCGGAAGGAGCGGTTGGTATATCTTTTTGTTGAGATCTAGTTGCTTGAGCGTAAGTCATGTTATTACTTTTTTGTGTTGTGTTGCATTTTTCCGGGTGTGTTATTGGTAATTTCTGGAATTATCTTGAAATTTGTAGTGATTGAATTTTCTATAATTGTCTTAGGTCTTAATCTAGGGAATAGTTTCTGCTGTAGCTGTTTCCGTACTGAGCAACCCTTATAACTAGCTGGGTGGTTACCCTGGCAGTTGTAGCATTTCACATCCGTTATTTTGCCTGAAATAGGGCAGTTGGAAGACCAGTGGCGTCCTGCGCATTTAACACATATTGGTATTCTATTGCAGTAATCTTTTGTATGGCCGTATGTTTGACAACGTAGACATTGCGGAATATCCCTTTTATTTCGAGTAGGTTCAAAGGATACTATAGTGTTTAAAAGCCTTTCGATTTTGTAAATTTCTTTATTATTTTCCCTAGGCTCCAGTTCAATAAAAAATAGCGGCAAAAGTTGTTTTGTGTCGTGTTTAGTTACGTTGTTAATTTGTCTTACCTGATGGTTTATTTTACCCAGTTCATTGGTTATTGAGCTGGTGTTGGTTTTAGGATGCATTCCTCTAAGTACTACCTTGTAGCTCTTGTACCTTTTCAGTTGATAGGTGTAGAAGTTTGCATTTTTTTGTTTCAATGCCAGAGTAAGTTCCCTATAAGCTTCAGAAGTGTTTACTTGAATTTTGGAGGTTTGGGCTGTTTTTTTCTATAGCTGTTGGATTACTTCCTGCAGGATCATTATCCAAATCCGTCAGTACGTTAAATGTATTGCTAACCGGTATATAATTCAACCATTTATTTTGTTCTGGACCTAGGTCATCTAATAAATTGTCAGGTGGACATACTTTCCGTTTCTTTACTGGATCGCTGTTCCTAGTTGCCGGGGTATCAACATTTGATTATTTGGATTATTGCTCGTTTGAGGTTTAATGATAGAAAAACCTTCATTATCCTTGATGATTTTCAACTGCAATTTGCTGCTTTTATTTTGTGTCATTTGCGATATGGGCTTGCCAACGGCAAGTTCCTATCACAGACACACTCTGGCGGAGAATCGAACACACGAGTATACTAAGTATTTGTCACCTTGTATGTAAACACGTCTGATCGCTATGATTACCCAGGCAGGACTGTTGTTCCTATCTTAGATGGCTCCCGGTGATGAAATAGGCACCGGTTCGTCCGTAAATAACAACCTCTATAAAGCAACCGATCTTCGGCGCCGCAGCCATGTCCCTTTGCACTCGGCTCGTAACAAAACCAACAAACACTCTTTTTGAAATCACCAAATAAATTAAACAATGACATTCACCATTCTCCAGTGGCACGTAAATGTTTTTTTCCCCCGACTACCTCATTTACAAATATTGTTAGACCAATATCAACAAGACCCAATATGCCTCCAAGACAAAAACCTTAAACCATAGCAAACAATAAAAATTTGACGCACATGTCGTTAACCGAAACGCCCAACACGCAAGCGGAGAAGTAGCAATATTAATCCGTGTGGCAAGCTAGGGTGCGCGCGAGTTAAGGGAAAAATGCGGGAAAACTAGAAGAGAACGCGTGAAAAGTCGGGGAGAGCGCGCCGGCGAGCTGGTGGGGTTCTCAAGGGTTCCTTTGTTTCGGGGTAGGCCATGTGGTGACCAGCCCCGGATATCGTGGGGTCGACTTTTCAAGGGTTGTACATGACTTTTTAGACTTAGCTACATTTTTACGGTCTGTAGTAAATAAGCTTTAGAAACTTCCAAGTGAAGTGTTTTAAAATCTGTACGATAAATAATGTACAGCTTTATTTATCGTGTATTTTCCATCCTGTTTCGAATTTCGCTCCTAACTTATTATCACTATTTTATCGTCGTATAGTTATTATCGTCGACCGTCGATTCGATGTCACTAGATATTAAGACCTACTAACGCGATAGCGTAACAGGGTATAGTGAGCTGTTTATGAGGTGGTTGTTTTTTATTTTTGTAATGTTGGCGAAGTAGTCTCTAGTTAGTTTAATGATGCAGTTGTCCACTCTTCGGATGTTTGCAGTGTCGTATAGTATCTTGTTGTTGGTATATTGTTTGAAGTTTAATTTTTCGGTCCTGTTTATGCCGGTGCAAGTTCTGAGCCATTTTCTTTCTAAGATTCTTAGTTTTTCCATAATTGAGGGGCTTATATTATACCATGTTGGGGAGCCGTATGCCATTAGTGGTCTAATTAGTAGCATGTAATAGATTGTTTTTATTTTTTGGTTTAGATATTTGGAGTGGAATAATTTGGCGTTGTTTAGGAATGCTTGTGTTGCTTTTTCTAGTTGTATATCTATGCATTTGTTTAGGAGGAGGAGTTCGTCTAGGTGTATGCCCAGGTATCTGACTGTTTTTCTGTGGGGTATTGGCGTGGTTCTGTGTTTTATTTGGAATGTTTTGTAAGTTTTTATGAAGTTTTTGCTCTGGTGTTTTATGACGTTGCGGAAGAGTATGGTTTGCGATTTTGTCGGGTTGATTTTAAGTTTCCATGTGTTGTAATAGTCGTCTATTTTGTCGAAGAGGTGTTGCATTTTTTCTTGGATTTTTGTTACGTTTTTGCCTTTGATGTTTACTATGAGGTCGTCTGCGAATTGTATTGTTTTTATATCTGGTGATTCAGGAATTTGGAATAGTCTTAGGATGTCTGCAGTGTAGAAGTTGAAAAGGTCGGGGGAGGTTACTGTCCCTTGTTGCAGTCCGTCTGCAGTTAGTATTGAGTTGACTTTTGTATTGGAGGTGAAGAATTTTTTATTTTGTGACATACTGGTAATTATTTTTTGCAGATGGACTGGACAGCCTTTTCTTGCTAATTTGCACAGGAGGCCTTTCACCCAGACCGTGTCGAAGGCCTTTTCTAGATCAATCAGGCAGGCGGCTACACTTTCATTATTGTGGAGGGCGTGTTGTATGTCGGATGTGAGGGTGTGTATTGCATGTACTGTCCTGAGCTGAAGTCGGAATCCAAATTGTGTGTCTGGGATTAGTTTGCTTGCTGATAAGAATCTTTCCAATGCTTTTTTTATGAGCCTTTCAAAGATTTTTGATACGTTTGGTAGGAGGCTGGTAGAGTCCAGCCGCCAACCGCCTGAGCCACCGCGGCTCTTGCAGGAAATGTTAGTTTGTCTCATAACTCGAAATTAATATTCAATACAACTCGGGCGGTTTAGTTGTATCTGTGGGAACGTTACTACTAATATAAAGGATTACGGAGTAAAGATAGGGTTGACGGATCTACTCCATTCAATGGTGAACAATTTATATATATATATATTAAAATCACAGGTTTGTACAAATGTAATTGTCGCGGTATTTATGTAGTGTATGAATTTTTACCTAAACCTGCACGGTGTTGATTCACTGGCGATGCGGGGTCTGAGAACTGTTACAATAGTATACCGAAAGAACTTCAATCGGACTTGCGGATTCTAACGGATTAACTTGTGATCTGAATGGTGTCCTAAGCCCAATCTCACTGAATGTAATCGACTCTGTACGAGCGTAACACGACATGAATCTAGGCGTAACTGTGTAGCTATTGTTACGAGCCGAGGACAAAGAGGCACAGCTGCGCGAGCCGAGGATCGGTTATTTAAGAGTTTGTTAGTTACGGACAGCCAGTGCGTATTTCATCACTGGGAGCCGTGTAGATAGGAAGTGCGAGAACTTGCCGGTGCCTGTTTCATCACCGGGTGTCACAGGAAGGTAAAGGTAATCGTGGACAAACCAACGCCTATTTCATCGCCGGGAGCCACAGGATGGTAATTTTTCGTGGACAAACCAACGCCTATTTCATCGCCGGGAGCCACAGGAAGGTTTTCGTGGACAAACCGATGCCTCTTTCATCACCGGGAGCCACAGGAAGGTTTTCGTGGACAAACCGATGCCTCTTTCATCACCGGGAGCCACAGGATGGTTATTGTGGACAAACCGATGCCTCTTTCATCACCGGGAGCCACAGGATTGTTAGTAAAAATGGACTCGTAACTTATAGCGATACACCTCGAGCGGTTAAAGTGTATCTGTTTGGTGGGACGTTACTGCTAATGATTGGTAGAGGAGATTCAATGAGAAAATGCGTACGATATTATTAAGCGTATATTTTCTACTCTTTGGTTATTCTACAGTCTGATTGTAAACTACAAAATCCACATTTCTCAATCTGTACGGACTGGAAATGTACACTGCCCAACAAAAAGGCCTAACGATATACCGTAAAATATGTATAACGTCTTTAAGAAATGAACGTGTAAGAATTTAGTAATGTTTGCTCGAAGGGGACTCAAAATAGTCGACACGGAACGTACTCGAAGCTAGATTAATACTGAGCCGCCGAGAGCAGAATTGGTGCCCTTGTTATACCCGAAATCCGGACCACAAAGCTGGTGGGGGCACGAAAATTCCAAGGGGGTCCGGAAAGATTCCCCCAAAGGGTCACGTAATCGCGATGTCGCGGAAGGGGCAGACTCGACTACATGCACCCTCGATTTCCAAATAAGGGCATAATAGAAGGAAGAAATGAAATAATACTTCCTACGTAACACTATTAACCAAAGGTGCTCGAAATGGAAGGGTTTATACAGGGTGGCACAAAAGTCAGGGAACATCGAAGATTGGGGTATAGCTGGGGTGATTATAAACAAGTTTTGCCTTGACCAAAATGTAATTTATAGTTTCGTTTTTGAGTTATTAACGAAAAACACTGGCCAATGATAGCGCCCGCTGGGCATTGGCTGACGCGCGCTCGGGCACGAACCGATCACCTGCGATCGGTCCTGATAGGTGGATCGAGGGTACCCAGGGCACTGACGAGATATATGAATAGACCACTCATCCAATGTCTTTTTTCGGCCACGATTTCTGGGTCCCGGGGACCCATTACCATTTCCGTGTCACTCGCAACGTTACCCACAGATTATAGAAAACGATGCGAAAATTAAATAATTTTACAGAATTCTTTTGCTCTTTGCCGTAATGAAAGGCAACAGAGGATATGAAACATTTAAGGTTCATTAAAAATCTTTTAATTAAAGAAACACATGATAACAAGTTTTCTTATTTCAATTGTACTATCAATAAATGAAATAATTTTTAAAGTTATACTCTACATTATTTTCTGATAAATGGCCAAAAAAAAATTGGGCTAAGAGATGTATATTTTTTTAACACTCAAACGATAAAGTTGCCACAATGAAAAAGATAGTGACGATAATTGTGTACTACAATTGTTAATTGCATAGTTACTAGACAAATTCTTTAATTATCTCTTTCCTTGGAGCAATTTTATCGTTAATGAAAGACGCAATTTCTTATTTATATTCAACTAATTACAATAACGAAGTGCTAATGACCCTGGTGTCGATGCCACGTTAAACTTTAATTAAAAAAAAAAAAAAAAAAAACGAAGTAACTCATGTAAGACTACTATTTCTCTTTATTCAAAGCTGTACATAATAAGTCGTTCTACTGGACTGCTGTCAGGACTGTTTCCTTAGGCGATCGATGCCAGAATGCCTGTTGCATCGTGATCGCCAAAAAGGACACGTTCCTTGGGTTTTTTCCCAGCGCCATGGCTTCAAGGGCCTCGGTCACGTATTCCCCTCGGCCTACGGTTTCCTGTCGGTACGCGCGCCATCGGGCACTACGCTGACGTACCCCAGATGCCCAGCTAAGGCGCTCACAGCCGAAATCTCTTACACTCATTTACTAATATAAGGCAATTCCTGAGATAAACGTGTCTCCAAACGATTATTGTTTGCATTCGGTTCCGAGCGAAGTTCACTACTCCAGATTTAACTGTATCTTCATAAACATAAGAATGCATTCGACATCCATGATGTCCGAAGGTCTCCGCGATATTGACAACATTGTAGTCATCGAGTTTAGTCGCGCATTGTCGGTTGGGTCGTTGAATTCGGTCGCTCAGTTTTTCATCGCTCGGTGAACTAGTGATAGAAAGTGTGTAGTTAATAATTTAAAAGTGATATAAACTGCAAGATTCAGGCGTACAAGTAACTAGGTTAATTCTAATAAAATAATTATTGCACTAATTTATTAATAAGTTGGCGAAAGTAGTTTCTTTAGAATTAGTTAATTAATTTGTATATAATTAACTAACTAATTCCTTTCCCTCTTTTGTTTTTCTTGTGTAGTAGGTTCTAGATAATTTAATCTAATTTTCGATCAAATGGAACATCAAAAAGATAAAAGAAAAGGTTGTAAAAAATGTTCGTATTATAGTTGTGATTCTACTTGTCGCAAACCCGAGTATTCTTTTTACGCGTTTCCTAACAATACCGATGACAAATTTATAACGTGGATAGTGAATTGCGGACGAGGCGATTGGGTTGCAATGTCCAACATTGAATTAAAAAAAAATATATTTGTAGTAAGCATTTGCCGGAAAATAGTTTTTATCCGACCGGGAGATTAGAAAAAGGTTCTATACCTTCCTTGTATTCAATTAATGGTGAAGATGTATTACAAGATCGTATTGATATTTCACAAAAAAGAGAACACGAGGAAATTAAAAAACTTGAGAGTGAATTGAAGCGGGAGAAGAATACGTCCTTATGTACATATACACATAAAGATGTAGTGGTAATGGAACTAAAGTGAAAGTAAGGCATTTATAATTTCTTTCCATTTATGTTAATAATAATCATAGCTACTTATTCGCAGGTTTGGTGTTCACCTAGCTGGAAGTCAACTATCGTGATTATTTGCAACTGAGGAAAAAAAGAAAATAAGAAACTGAAGAAAGATCCTCAAATTTTTATTTTATGAGCAAAGTGTTACAAATTCGCTTTTATAAAAAAATCTATTTAATTCTGAAAAAGTACATTGCATTGTATTAAAATATGACGATTTAGAATAAAAATAAAATACATTACAAAACATGTACTACAATTAATTACATTTTCTCCAGAAAATTATTATTACTTTATTTTTCTTGTATTACTAAATATTTTGTGGCAATTATATGTAAAGGTGTGTTAATGTTAAGCGGGGTATATGAAACACCTTATTTGAAATGTAGCATATTCAAGATGTTTAAAACAATTGATTTTGGACTAGAAAATAAATATTTGAAAAAAGTGCGCTATACGCGACACACGCAATTCATCGCACCGATGTGATTTCGACTCAACTCGAGCCAAACAGAAGTGCATCTCGCGACCAGGCACCGTAGCTTAATTTTTCTACCGAAACGTTGACCGAGAAATAGCTTTCCTGATTTCCCCTAAACATTTCACATATATTCACACAGTCGCATGAGTCCTGTCCCCACTACTTCAGTAAATAATAGTTCTTCAAGTGACCACTGTTCATGAGCAGAGGACGCTCAAATCAGCGTGGGATTTCTGAGTCGGTATGACAGTCACGTTGGGCCACGAAAGTCCATAAGATGAGTGGTCTATTCATATATCTCGTATGTGCCCAGGGAAGCATGTGGAAAATGTTACATCGTTTTAATTAAAAATAATGTGGAATTGTTCGTTATTCGTAAATAAGAAATACACTGATAAGTCGTGTAAGAACCGTGTTCGATACATTTATTTATTATCCGAAAGGAATAAATATTTTACTACTTATGAAAAAAATACGTTTTTAGGTGGATGAATTATGTTTTATGAAAACGATTTGTATAACTAATGTTAGGAATAGCTAGTTAAACTTACCCATTCGATCACGAATTAACCTGCTGAACATTGTGCGAATCCTGAACTAGGCAACGCTCAACTTTTTTTTTTTTTAATAATACTTTATTCAAATTGAGATACAATGGTTTTCTGTGGATGATTACATTGTATGCATGTAGTGAATAATCTACGGTGTACATGGTTGGTGTAGCTTAAAAAGTTAAGTTAGGCTGCTTGGCCCTCGGAGAGACGCTCACGGCCTGTGAGGAGGTATCGTGTGTTGAAGTGGATCTTTCATTCCAGTTTGCTGCTTGTTGTCGTCTTGTAGTCCAGTTTGCTAGGATAGAAAATTGTTTGGAGGTTTGTGAGGGGGGATTCCGAAAAAGAGTTACCGGGGGGGCCCGGGAAAAACGGAATGGGGTGTATCGTAGCTTTAGTTTAGCTGGGGGGGGGGGGCTTTATAACTATCGTTCATACAGGATTCATTCTTTCCTATTTACAGTAATTTACTCGCGCATGTGTTCTTATGGCTATATACATTATGTACACGGTTTAAGCTTAGGCTGAGGAGGCGGATGTAGCATAAGGTGTTGGATGCTGGGGGGGGGGGTTAGGAAGTGTGGGGGTCTTGGAGCCACCAGTATTTTTTTGTGTTGAGGTGGTAGGTGTTTAGTTTATCGATTTTTGGGATTTGTGTGTTGAAGTCGGTACGGTGGGTTGTGTTGCGGCTGTTGGTGTGGGGGTCATATAGGATTTTTTTGTCGGTTGTGTACGGTGTAAGTGATATATTATCGGGATGTTATTTTGGTCGGTAATTCTACCTGTTTTGTCTAGGAGGATGAATGCTTCTGGGGGGATGTGGCCAGATGCGAGGGTCTTTTCGTGGTATAGGTCGTGGGGGTAAAGTGCGCTGTTGATGAGGTTGTTGGTGCGTATTTTGTGGATGTTAGAGAAGTAGTCTCTGTTAAGTTTGGTGATGAAATTGTCTATTCTGGGTATATTGGCTGCGTCGTATAGGGTTCTGTTGCTGGTGTAGTGTTTGAAGTTAGATTCTTTGGTTCTATGAAGACCAGTGCAAGCCCTCAGGCATCTGCGTTCGAAGATCCTGATTTTCCCCATTGTTTGGGGGCTTAGGTTGAACCAAATTTGGCAGCCGTATGTAATGATGGGTCTGATTAGCAGCATGTAGCAGAGAATTTTTATTTTCGGGTTGAGGTAGTGTGAGTAGAATAATCTGGAGTTGCTTAGGAACGCTTTTGTTGCTTTTTCCAACTGTATTTTAATGTGGGCGTTGAAAATTAGGCGATCGTCAAGGTGGATTCCGAGGTACTTCACTATTTTCTTGTGGGGTATTTGGGTGTTAGAGTGGTTTAGCTGGAACGATTTGTGGGAGTTTATGAAGCTTTTGCTCTGGTGTTTTATGACGTTGCGGAAGAGTATGGTTTCGGATTTTTTCGGGTTGATTTTTAATTTCCACGATAGGTAGTAGTTGTTTATTTTGTTGAAAAGGTGTTGAGATTTTTTTTGGAGTTTGGGGATGTTCTTGCCTTTGATGTATACTATTAGGTCGTCCGCGAAGTGAATGGTTTTTATGTCGGGGGATTCAGGGATGTTGAATAGTTTGGGGATGTCGGCATTAAAGAAATTGAAAAGATCTGGGGAGGTGACTGTGCCCTGTTGGAGACCGTCTGTCAGATGGTGGATGGCGTTATGGTCCGATTTGTTGATGGAGGTGTAGAAGCTCTTTCCTAGGGTCATATCCACTACTAGTTTTAGTAGGTGGGGGGGGGGCAACCCTTTTTGGAGAGCTTGTAGTAGAGGCCTTTTAACCAGACTGTATCGAAGGTTTTTTCTAAGTCGATGAGGCAGGCTGCTATGGATTCCTTGTTGTGAAGGGCGTGTTGTATGTCTGAGGTGAGCGTGTGGATTGCGTGGATCGTGCTGAGTCTATGTCGGAATCCGAATTGGGTGTCTGGTATTACATTGTTGTCGTCGAAGAATTTTTCGAGTGATTTTTTTATTATAATTTCGAATATTTTGGAAATGTTTGGGAGGAGGCTGATTGGTCTGTAGCTGGAAGGGTCAGACGGGTTTTTACCCTTTTTTTTTAATGGGAGGACTCTTGCTGTTTTCCAGGCTGTGGGGAAGTATCTGTTGTTTAGGCAGTTGTTAAAAAGGGTGTTATAGCAGAAAATGATTTTATTGGGTAGGTTCTTTAGAATGATGTTTGGGATTTTGTCGGGCCCTGAGGATTTTTTATTATTTAGTTTTTTGAAGAGTTGTGTAGTGCGGAGGTGCGATGTGAAGAAGGTGGGGTCGGTGTCGAAGTTTGGATTGCTGGCGAGGTTTGTGTCGGAGAAGAGGGTGAGGGGGTTATTTGTCCGTTTGTCTGAGTCGATGTCGGTCATGAGTTTTTTGTGGTGTTTATCAATTAACTCGGTTGGTCTCGGGTTTCCTAGCGATGAGTTCTGGGTGTTTGTGGCGGCAAAGTGGGCTCCTAGCACGTTCAGTTTGTCGGAGTTTTTAGCGATTATAAAGTTACCGTCTGGGTCTTTACAGAGTGAGCTCGTAGGGATCCTGGCTTTATGTAAGAGGTCGCGGTTAATTGGCGGGATTTTGAGGTTAGGGATGGAGAGGTTCTCTTTTTTTCTAAAAATTGAGTTTAGCTTTGGGAATAATTGGTGGGAGTTGAGGGGGATGTTTTTTATTTTGTTTTCCCAGTGCGTATTAATGGATTTTTGGAATTCTCTTTTTATTGCTGCTTTGCAATTTTTTAGTAGGGACTTGGTTGTTTTTATAATTTCTTGTGAATGGGGGGAAGTATGTCTGTAGGCGTTGTTGAGAATGGAGAGTAGGGCGGTTTTGTTTTTATACAGTTTTCTGATTGTCGGGTTGATATATGTATCTGAGGAGTTATAGTCTGGGAAGGGGGGGACGTTTCTGTCGATTGCTTGTAGTATTATGTTTGAGAGTTCGGCTAGGTGTGAATCGATTTCGGAGTTTTCTAGGTTTCTATTGAGCGGGATTTCTGTTGTCAGGTTTTTGTTTATGTCGTTTCTAAGTTTTATCCAGTCTGTTTTGTTGAAATTAAGGGGGTGGTTGGGGGAGGTGAATATTAGTTTGTCGTTTTTTTGTGGGAGTGAGAGGAGCAGGACGATCGCCCTATGGTCGCTGTCTAAGTTTAGGGTGGGGATGGTTCCGTCATTGTTTGTGTTTAGGATAGGCAGTCGGCTGTCTAATAGGCAGATGTCTATAAAGGAGTTGCCTCTGGGGAAGGTGGGGATGTTGGTGTATTTTAGGGAGATTCTGTGACTAATCTGGTTGTTGATGATCCAGTTTGCGAGTGTCAGGCCTCTGCTGTTGTATTGGGGGTTGTTCCACTGTTGGTGTTTGGCGTTTAGATCTCCGGCTAGGATGTAGTAGTTTTTGGGATTTTTTAGGTCGAGTGTGGTAAAGATCTGGTTTAGCTCATTTATGAAGTCGGTAGATTGGGCTCCTGCGGCGTAGGCGGCGATAACGAAAAGGTGGTTATTGTTTTGGAGGCTGATTTTTATGGCGACAGATTCGATGATCGAGGAGGGGGGGTTTAGGGGGGCCCGTTCGAATTTTATATTGTTTTTGATTAGGAGGGCTACTCCTCCACCGTTTGCGCTGTTTCTGTCGTTTCGGATGGTGTGGTAGTTTTTGAATTTGGGGTTGTGGTATGCTTTTAGTTTGGTTTCGTTTAGGAGCGCGATGTCTGGTTTTTCGGATTTTAGAAATTTGGTAAGGTAGAACCTTCTTTCATTGGATGCGATAGAATTTATGTTCGCTGATATTATTTTGAGTTGGGATGGTTTTGAGTTATACATTGGGGATGTCGATGATGTCGTTTACTGTTTGGTCTGGGATTATGCCGAAGTAGAGGTCGTGGAGTTTCTCTATTTTGGAGGAGTTAGAACCGATGAGGTTTTCGAGTCTGTTGATCTGTGGGAGGGATTTTGGGGGGCTGGAAGGTGGTGGGGGAGAGGGGGGCGTTGACCACGTGTGGGGGGTGGGGGATGGGAGGAGTGTGGGTGAGGGAGGCTGGGGTGTGCTATGGTGGCGTGGTTCTGTTTTTGGCTGAGGGCCTTGGCGTAAGATATATTCGGATTTCTTATTGCGGTGTCGAGGTAGGCTTTGGATTTGTTCAGGAGGTTGGTTTTTGAGATAGCCTTGGATTCTGCGATGACTTTGAGCCTTTGTTTTAGTTCCTTGATTTTTGGGCAACCTTTGTAAGATGCTGGGTGGCCGTAGTCTTTACATCTTACGCAGTAGATGCGTGAGGCTTCTACTTTCTCGTCGGAGGAGAGTTTGCACTGTCCGGGATTATGGTTGTCTGCACATTTGACGCATCTGTATTCTAGGTTGCAGTTCTTTGAGGTGTGCCCTGTTCTTTGGCAGCGAGCGCACATTATAGGGTCTTTCCTGATTAGTCTCTCCCACGAGATGACTTGATGGAGTAGTAATTTATTTTGGGTTAGTGCGTTAATCTCGCTTTCCGGTGAAATTTGAACTATAAAGAAGGGGAGTTTTTTTTTATTTGTGGAGGCGGAAGTCGTGTTGAAGTTTGAGACTTTCGTGAAATGTACGTTTCTTAGCTGGAGGTTTTGTAGAGCGTCGAGTACTTCTTCGGGGTCGAAACTTGCGTCTAGCCCTTTTACGAGGAGGGTTAGGGGTTTTATGGATTTGGGCGTGTAAGTGAAGAAGCGTATTTTTTTGTCTCGGAGTGTGTTAATCGTAGCGTTATAGTCTGTCATATTATCTAATTGGATGTAGTGTTTGTTGGTGTTTATATGTTTTATTTTAAAAGAGTTGATACTTAGCGTGTTTTTTAGTATCCTGTAAGTTAGTTGTTGAGTGCTCTCCATGATGTTGATTACTGGAGGTTTGTAGAGCGATGTTCTCGGGCGTGCTGGGATTTGGTCCTGACGGGGTGGTGTTACCAGTTGGGGTAGGTGGTCCGTTGTTTTCCTTTGAGAAGATGTGGCTGCATTTTGGAGAGTTCCATCAGTGTAGGATTCGCGTCCTTCCTGGCTGGTTTCTCCTTTTCCGCGTCTGGGGCGCTTGGATGGTGCCAGTGTCCAGTCCTCCTTTTTTTTCCGATGGCGGTGGAGTAGGGGTTAGCGTCTTTGATATGGCGGCGCTGGGCCCTTCACGATTTGGGGAGTTTCGTCCCTTTCCGTCAGGGTGCGGCCGTTTGGAGAGTAGGGATGGCCCTGGCTCGCCAGGGAGACGGCTTCGGTCGAGGCCGGTAGTGGGGGGCTCGAGCGTTTCGGCCGTTGGGGTGGGGGTGTGCGTGCCCGCGTGGTCAAGAGCCGCTGGAGGGGCTGGGGTTTTTCCCGTTTCTTTCTTGTTTTTTTCCAGGGCTTCTTCTAGTTGTCTGGAGAGTGTTTCAACTGTTTTGTTGAGATTTTCTATTATTTTTAGGAGGTGCATCTGACTATCTTGTGGGTTGATGATGGTGGCTGATTGGACCCTGCCCCCGTTTTTTTGTAGTGGTATTATAGTTGGCTTAGGCTTCATGTTGCTAGTTGCTGCTTGGATTTCTTCAGCTGGACGTTTGCTTCTTGCGGCGGATAGGTTCGGCTTAGGAACTGGTGATTTTCCTTTACGCGGTTTTATTAAATTGAAGAGCGTTGTTGAATGTGTCACGCTTTTGTTTGAGTCCTCGCTAACGTTTATTAGTCGTCTTTGGATGCGCTTTGAGTCGCATGTTTTTTTGGGGGCCATGCACTGTGGCCGAGGGGGTCCCCTGTGGGGAATCCGTGTTCTCTTATATTTGGATGCGATGGCCGGTATGATTCGGATTGTATATATAGCTGAACCAAAAAAATTGCACTGGTTTCGTATAAAAATAAACTTTCACATTCACAATTTCTACACTGCGGCTAAGATGCCGTTAAGGGCCGTGGCACCGGTCGAGGGACACGTCCTTTCGGTTCGGAGGACACAGGTAGACTCGGCAACGCTGAACAGCTGATGTTAAGGCCGGCTTACGATTAGTATCACTTCACTTCACGATAACTTCATTTGCCACTGTGATTTGTGGGGATAATTAAAAACAGTTTATTGTTCTTACGTTGGAACATTTTGTAATATTCTGCGTTTGCACGATTCATGTTGCTCGTTCGGTTAGCAGCATGGCTCTGCCAGCTTAAACGTTTGCACTCGCTTCCACACGCACACGACATATTCTTTAATGTGATTACATTGTAGTGCTGTCGCTCGCCGATACTGCCCTGTGTGACCGGTATCTGCTACCGATTTCCACTATATTTGGAGACGGCGTGTGTGTGTGCATGTGCGTGTGGCAGCGAGTGCAAACGTTTAAACTGCCAGAGGCATGCTGCTAACCGAGCGAGCAACATGAATCGTACAAACGCTGAATATTACAAAATGTTCAAACGTGGCAACAATAAATTGTTTTTAAGTACCCCCACATTTCACAGTGGCAAGTGAAGTTATCGTGAAGTGAAGTGATCGTGCAAGAATACTAAGCCGGCCGTAACATCAGCTGTTGAGCGTTGCCTAGGTCAAGATTCACACAATGTTAAGCAGGTTAATTCGTGAACGAATGGGTAAGTTTAACTAGCTTTTCCTAACATTAGTTATGCAAATCGTTTTTCTTAAAACATAATTTATCCGCCTGAAAATGTACTAATAAAAAAAATATTTTTTTTATAAGCAGTAAAACACTTTATTCTTTACGGATAATGACCAAACGTATCGAACATGTATATTGCACGACCTGTTAGTGTATTTCTTATTCACGAATAACGAATAATTCCACATTATTCTTAATTAAAACGATGTAACATTTGCCGCATGCTTCCCTGAGTACCCTCGATCCACCCATCAGGACCGACCGCAGGTGATCGGTTCGTGCCTGAGCGCGCATCAGCCGATGCCCAGCGGGCGCTATCATTGGCCAGTATTTTTCGTTAATAACTCAAAAACGAAACTATACATAATATTTTGACCAAGGAAAATGTTGTTTAGAATCACCCCAGTTACACCCCAATCCCCGATGTTCCCTGATTTTTGTGCCGCCCTATATAGTCTCAAAATGCATGGAGGGACGCGTTTGTGGTTTCCATATAAGGTAAGATCACGGAGAGCTCGTCGTGTCACGCGTACACTTAATCGATCACGATGCAGCTAGTCAATATCAAAGGCCCTTATTATCTGTATACGATAGCGACAGAAATCTTTGGGCGCCTTCCCTTCTTACGTGTTACGTATGAAGAATATTCCATACGTCGCTCTCAACGCGTATTCGAGCTCGCGTCTGTGATGGGAAAACGCCCTAAAACTCTCTCGGTTATCATAAACAGAAAAAGGGGTCCTGAGCACATGTGCGACCAGCTGCATTATGACCAAGACGGGCGTGGTCCGACGAAGACTCCTCAATTTCCTTATATGGAAAGTTCTAATGCGTTTCCATGCATTTCGGGGGTATATAAACCCTTTGGTTTCTACCCTCGACGGTTCAGAGTTACACAGTCACGCGTAACGTCACGTCGTGCCACGCTCGTACAGAGTCAGTTATATCTAGTGAGATTGGGCTTAGCGCACCTTTCGAATCATAGATTAACCCGTTAGAATCCGCTAGTCCGGTTGAAGTTCTTTCGGAACACTCTTAAAGCGGCTCTCAGACCCCGCATCGCCAGTGCGTCAACACCGTGCAAATACTTAGGTAACTCACATACTTTATATTATTTCTATCGCGACAATTACATTTGTACCAACGACTGATTTGAATATATATTTATAATTTGTTCACCATTAAATCGAGTAGATTCGTTAAACCTATATTTACCCCGTAATCCTTTATATCGGTAGTAACGTTCCCACAGATACAACTTAACCGCTCGAGTTGTATCGAATATTAATTTAAAAGTTACGAGACAAACTAACATTTCCTGCGACTCCCTGATTTCGCATCAGGTTCGTCCGCACGCCTTATCCAAACAAAATAACTACAAATACTCCAACCCAGTGGCTCCCCGATTTCGCATCGGGTTCGTCCACGAAACCTAACCCATCCTACAGCTCCCTGGTTTCGCACCAGGTTCGTCTGTATCCTACGGCTCCCTGATTTCGCATCAGGTTCGTCCGTACGTTTTCCAACCTCCGAACAGCTCCCCGGCTCCGCGCCGGGTTCGTCTGTGAATAAGCCAACCTCCTAGCAGCTCCCCGATTTCGCATCGGGTTCGTCTGCGAACTTCTTTCCTAGTGGCTCCCCGATTTCGCATCGGGTTCGTCCACGACGTTTCACCCTCCTGCGGCTCCCTGATTTCGCATCAGGTTCGTCCGCGCTTGACTCTATTCCTGAGGCTCCCCGATTTCGCATCGGGTTCGTCCTCGCTACACATATCCCAGCGGCTCCCCGATTTCGCATCGGGTTCGTCCGCGCACCTTACTAATAAATTCTCAACCGTATTCCTTGGGTTATATCAACCTCGCCGGTCTAGGCGTTGCCCACAGCCCCGGCTCGTAACAAAACTGGTGACAGCGGTGGGATATTACTGATTTAGAATTACCGTAAATTTTGGTTTTTAAAATACGTTCTATTACTCGTAGGTGAACATTTACAATATACTAGTTTTCTCTAGTTAATTACTTTACTAATATTTTAAAATGGCAAACCCACACGCGAACGTCTCCTCTAATGAGATGCTAAACCTGACTGTTTCGATCGCCAATTCAATGACACTCTTAACGCAACGGACGTGTATACAGAATATTACATCGTCCATTCCGACCTTTGACGGAGAAAAACCATCGTTGACGCACTTTGCTCAAAATGTGGAAGACGGGTTAACTTTGATTCCTGAGGGTACGGAAGCGGAGTATCTCGCAATTGTGTTAACTAAGCTTATCGGTCCAGCACGTAGATGCACGATAGAGCATAAATTCGGCTCGGTTAAGGCTTTAATTAAGCATTTGAAAAAGAGATTCGCGCCGGGTAGAAATTTGTCACATTTTCAAGTCGAAATCGCGAAGTTACATATTCGTGATGGAGAAAGTATTCGACAATATGTCGATAGAACGAGTCATCTTGTTTATTGTACGCGCGGAGCTATCCGGGAAAGATATCTGGATCACGCTGAAGATTTCGTCAAGGAAATGGAACACGACGTTAAAGAAAACTTCATCGATGGTTTACCGGATCGGATTTCTTGGAAAGTGTCGGCTCAGATTCAAGACTTAGGTACACTTGAACAGGCTTACGACGCCGTGATACAAATAGACCGAAAATTAAGAAATCGACGACAGTCGCCTAGCAGTGAATCACCTGCTAGATGGTCACGTCGAGACCGCTACGCTCAAGATTCTCGTAATTACGACCGTGAAGTGTCGTACCCTCACTCGCCGAGTAGATACGACCGGTTCAGGGAACGACATGCGAGAACACCCGAGTTTGAAGAGGAACGAGAGAGGCAAGGACGCGCGACGGCTTGGACCTTGCACCAAAGAAGCCCCTCGAGATCCCCTTCCAACCACCGCGATTCATCTAATATAGATGATCGAGGACCAAAAATATCAATTCTTAAAAATTCTGATAGAAATCGCAAGCCAAGTTTGTATTGCTGGCATTGTGGTATGAACGGACATGACGAAAAGTCATGTCGGAAACATCCGCGCAATTCGCGTCATCACCGGGACTCGCGAGATTCGTCCGTAGAATCGACCAAGTCTTTAAACTTAAATCGCGCTCAACGTACAGGCGACACGATGAGCGGAAACGAGGAAGATCGCCGAAGGAAAATCCGATTCAACGACGAGAAGAAAGAAGACTCATCAAGGAGGCACCTGCACCAAGAATCAAAATCAAAGTTCCGGAATTGGAATCAGGAACGGGAGAATTTTTAATTGATGGTGGAGCAGCCGTGAACCTGGTGGTCATCGACGTTCTCGGAAGAACCGCAGAAATAATTTCTAGGGAAGAAATTGAATTGACCGGACTGACAACGACACCGATTCACACTCTTGGAACGACAATCCTCAATATTCATGGATCTCCAGCATTTTTCTATGTGGTAAAGAATCTTGCGTTAGACGCAGATGGACTTATCGGAAGCCCGTTCTTAAAACAAGAAGAAGCCGAGATTTCCTATTATCATGGAACTTTAACTTTAAAAAATGAGCCGATCCGACCTTTACGTTTTTCAAATTATCAAGATTTACCTCAAACAAAAGAACAGCAGACAGTTACTAAATATTGCATCAAACCTAGAACATCACAGCAGATTGCTGTCAGAGTAGCAAACGTGAAAATGAAGGAAGGATATTTACCGCGTATCAAAACCCATGAGCAACTTTACATAGGGGAAGCAGTCGTAACAAACAACGAAGGCAAATGTTACGTTATGGCAACAAACACCAGCGAAGAAGAAATTGACGTAGAGATAGAGCCTCAAATTTTGGAGCCCTATGACATTTTAAGTACATCTGATGAAGATTCTTATCCAGGAATGGAACACCCGTCGAACTTCAATACTAGGAAAGACAGGATTCAGGGAATTTTACAAACAATCAATTTAGACCATTTAAACAAAGAGGAACGGAATTTCGTTTCTGAGTTAGTAGAGGAATTTCCCGACCGATTTTTCCTGCCAGGAGACAAACTCGGGAAAGCTCGTGATTTTAACCATTCAATTCACACGACTAATGATATTCCGATTAATACGAGACAATACCGTTACCCGCCTGTACATCAGAAAGAAATTCAAAAACAGATCAGCACTATGCTATCTGCAGGCATCATTAATCATTCCAAATCTCCATATAACTCGCCTTTATGGATTGTTCCTAAGAAAGCAGACGCACAGGGTAATAAACGCTGGCGTTTAGTAATAGATTTCCGCGCACTCAATGAAAAAACTATTTCGGACAAATACCCATTACCACAAATCACGGAAATATTAGACCGATTGGGAGGAGCTAAATACTTCTCAGTCTTCGATCTCGCAAGTGGATTCCATCAAATAGAAATGGATCCAAAGGATAAATCAAAAACAGCATTTACTACACCGAATGGACATTACGAATTTTCTCGAATGCCTTTCGGATTAAAGAACGCACCACCCACATTTCAACGCCTCATGGATCAGGCACTCACCGGACTTCAAGGGACAGATCTTTTTGTTTACTTAGACGATATAGTAGTATACGCTTCATCACTTCAAGAACACAACATCAAAGTTAAAAAATTATTAAAACGCCTTAAAGATCATGGATTAACCCTTCAGACCAATAAATGCGAATTTTTACGGAAGGAAGTTGCATATCTCGGTCATATTATTTCAAAAGATGGAGTCAGACCTGATCCTAGGAAATTAAAAGCAGTACAAGATTTTCCAACACCTACCACGCAGAGGAATATTCAACAATTCTTAGGACTTGTAGGATATTACCGAAGATTTGTACCTAATTTCACCTCAAAAGCAAAACCTTTAATTAACTTGTTAGGAAAAGGCATCAAATTCAAGTGGACCGAAGAACAAGATCAAAGTTTCAAACAATTACGCAATGAATTGTGTCAGCAACCTATTCTACAATATCCAGATTTTAGTAAACCATTCATCGTTACAACAGATGCATCCGAATATGCTATTGGAGCCGTGCTTAGTCAGGGAGAGATAGGGAGCGACCTACCAATTGCCTATGCGTCCCGCAGTCTAAATAAACCTGAGAGGAATTATTCAGCTACGGAAAAAGAATGTCTAGCAATGGTTTACGCCGTAAGATACTTCAGGCCCTACATCTATGGAACCAAATTCACCCTAATCACAGACCATAGACCACTTGTTTGGTTACATTCCGTTAAGGACCCGACTTCCAGACTCATGAAGTGGAAACTTAGACTTTTGGAGTATGAATATCAGGTGGTCCATAAAGCTGGGAAGATAAACAAAAACGCAGACGCTCTGTCGCGTAACCCCACTTCAATCTGTTTACCACTTCTTCCACGGGAATGCAGGGATACCGATTTCAAAGTACAAATACCCAAAACAGAAGCTAATACGGATTCAATTGGACATCGTGTTCGGCAATTACGTCGAGACAGAGAAAACCGACCCAAGTATCGGGACAGTAGCAGCTCAGACGAAATAGAACAAGCCGCATATGGAAAGGTGCAACACTCGCCAATTATACACAAAAATCGATCTTTCCCCAGCCTATCTCAAGAAGTAACATTGCCAGATGAACGTCAGGAATCCATAGATATTTTTTCGCCCGCAGCTAATTCCACACAAATTTCTCCTGCGGACAAGGATCAAACCATATTTAACGATTTAATATCTTTTGAGGAACCGCTTGAAGATACCGTAATAGAAAATGCAAAAAATATTCAGGAAAATTTAATTAGTACACCACAAACGTCATCTCGAATTACGGATGAAGTTTTACAATCGACAATTACCCAGCTACCTGCAGGGATCATAACCGAAGCAAGTGCTGGACGACCGCCGGACAGCAGGTCAACTCGACATGGGGCCCTTGAGTACACATTTGACCCTTACCCATTCTTCACTACCGACCCTGAAAATTCAACCAACGAAGACTATTTAGAAGAGGCTTTACCAAAAGAAACACACAAAATTACTACCAGTTCAAACACTCTCACAGCTGAAGAGGGTCACTACGTATATTTTATATCTGCCGACTGCAATATACAAACCGCTGTTGGGAAACTACTGCTGGATACCGAAGTAATAAATAAACAAGATCTTCTAGCAAAACGACCGGAAAAAGGACACGTGGTAACACTAGATAACGGGTCGTACAAATCTTTCGCTATAGTAATCTCCGATAATTTTTATGATCATGCTACAAAAATAGACATTGTTCGTGGTTTAGAAATTCTAAAGGGTATCTTAAAACAATACCAGATTAAATCATTCCGAATTTCTGCAACCGGGGACCTTCACAAGTTGCCAGTGAACGATTTTCTCAAACTATTAGAAGAAATTTTCACTGGAACAGCTCTACAAATTAGTATTTGCAATTGTATCATTACTACACCATCCACAGAAGACAGACAAGAAATAATCCGCGAAGCTCATGATAGCTTAATTGGTGGACACAAAGGAATAACGAAAACATATAAACGCATCCGATCAAAATTCCATTGGCCGCAAATGCGCAGCGAGATTCAAGATTACATCCGGAAATGTCAAAGCTGCCAGGAACAAAAACTAGTCCGAGCGAAAACTCGCCAACCTATGCTAATTACCGACACACCTTTGGGACCTTTCGATAAAATCGCTTTGGATACAGTGGGACCTTTACCCATCACGCCTAGCGGAAACAGATACATTCTCACCATGCAGGATAATTTAACTAAATATTGCATGGCAGTAGCAATACCAAATATTCGAGCTACTACTATTGCAGATGCTTTTGCCAGACATTTCATCGCAATCTATGGTACACCTCGTGCAATACTGACGGACAAGGGAACCAGTTTTATTGGAAACCTTATGACCAATTTATCGGAAATATTCAGAATTAAACAAATGACTACCTCAGGATACAGACCGCAGACCAATGGATCACTGGAACGAAGTCACATCGTACTCACCGAGTACCTCAAGCACTACATGGATAATTACGAAGATTGGGATTTATTAATACCGTTTGCAATGTTCTCCTATAATACATCAGTTCATGAAGCAACAAATTTTACTCCGTATGAACTAATTTTCGGAAAACCAGCTCGAGAACCCAGTTCTTTTCCAACCGGCGAAAAGTTACACTCATACGGAGATTACTTAATAGATTTGATAACACATATGACTAATATCCGCAATTTAGCTTCAGATAACTTAAATAAGGCAAAAACCCGTTCAAAAGGCTATTACGATCTTCATGCAAAACCAGCAGCGTTTAATGTAGGCGATTCCGTTTACGTACTCCTGGAACCACGTATTAATAAATTTGATCCACATTACATCGGACCGTATGAGATAGTAGACGTGACGGACCTGAACAATGTAGTATTACGGAAGAACAATAAGTTAGTTACAAAACACCAAGATAAATTAAAACACGCTTATTCTTCGTTCCCAGCTTGAAAATCAAACATGATTTTTGTGTATTTGCTGCTGTTACCACTCGCTGTCTCCAGCGATAGCTCAACTATAACGTCAATAGGAGAAAACACTGGGCTTTTTTATGAAAAACTACCCGATATAAAAACCTTCCAAACACAATGGCGTCTGGTCACCTCCCTGGACGTAAGCAGATATATCAAACATGCCCCACACGTGGAACATCATATCCTTGCAATGAATCAACTTTGCAAACGACATAATTCTACCAATTGCCTCAGTAAAGAACTGGGACCTCGTTTAATTAAAAAAGAAGAAAACACTGTTCGTTATAGCAATTTAATACGCTCTGCAATAGGCGACACCCCATATTTGGAAACACCATCTCCACGACGCAGTGTGCCCTTTGGTTTTATTGGCACTCTTAGTAAAGTTTTATTCGGAACCTTGTCGCAAGAAGACGCGGATTATTATTATCACGAATTAAATAAGATTTATAAGGATCAACGTGAGATTACAGAACTAATAGCCAACCAGACGCATATAATCAAAGGAGAGTTTTCTGCTACGCACGCAAGATTGGTTAATTTAACTAAAGTTACATCTCAAATGACCCAATTGATGATCAAATATTCCAATGCATTACAAGAAACGCAGTCAACCATAAATAAAGTGCTCTTCGAAACAATAATCAGGGATTCCGTGATTGAAATCGAGAGAGGACTGGATGATTACAGCACGAACCTACTGTTGTTGATAGATGCAATATTGCTAGCGAGACAAGGAATTTTACATCCCGCAATTCTCTCGCCGGAACAATTATTGAGATCAGCTCAAAAAATTAAACAAACGGTGGCGTATGAATTCCCCTTGACACCAGAAGAACTACTCACTGAACAAATTGAGAAAATAACAACATTAAATGTTATGTTTATAAAAGGGAGGATACTTTTTGAACTCATCATACCCCTTCTGGAGCACAAAACTTATAGCTTATATAAAATTTACCCTTGCCCATCGATACACAGGCTCGGTGCGAAAGAGGTAATTTCATACATCCAGCCACAAATTCAATTTATCGCAGTATCTTCCGACGAACAACAATATTTTACACTGACCGAGGAATATCTGAAGAATTGCCGTTTTCACCGCAACAAATTTCTGGGTCCAGCTACCTTACCCTTGTATCAAACGGATCGGCAGGCAATTTGTGAATCTACATTATTACTGAATCCCACCTTAATGAATTGGACTACCTGCGAAATCAAAGTGACCAAATTCCAAAAACCATACTGGCAAACGTTAAGCGCTCCAGCTACCTGGCTTTATTTTATGCCGGAAAATAAAAAGGCACAAATTTTTTGTAATAATGAAAAGTCAGTAACACGAAACATTTCCGCTATTGGAATTTTTAAATTGGAACCTGGATGCCAGGCAACAATAGATTCGGTACAATTGAAATCACTCGGAACCATCGGAACCTCACAAACCTTGGAATATTATCCTTCTGAACCCTATAATTTATCAATATTAATACCGGAAATCGTAGAACGACATTTTGAAACACTGGAAGGGAACGCTCAGAATATTGTACGTTGGGATGACCTCCCGCCAGCTTCATCACTCGCTGAAATAGAGCATCGTGCAAAAATTCTAGAATCTCACCAAACATCATTACAAACCTTAAGGATCACAACTTCCTCTTCTATTGGGGTAATAATGCTAATAGCGCTCGCGTTAACCGTATTACTGGTTAAGAAATTCAAGAAAACCCAACATAGTTCAGTAAAGGACCACAAAAAGGAAAGCAATGAGTTAACAATAAATATTCCGGTTGTATCAAATTCAGCAGGCGAATCAAACGACATAAAACCATGCGCCACTATCTTTTAGTGGAAGGAAAATTCCGCAGCACGACCCCTCTACAGGAATGTCCATAATGGCAGGGTGGGGGCGAAATAAGGGTCTCTGCCATATATAAGCAGGAGCTCGGAATTTTGGAACATAATACAAGTTGCACTCATGCATCGTAGCATAGCTATACAAACGACAGCATACGAAGGCACTAGGACCATCGCAATCCAAACCGGACTTCACGGAACTTGGGAATCTGTTATACCATCGGAAGTTGTGGTCAGCGCATCTCTCTTTAAACCAGCTACAACAGGACGAGTCGCGAAGGGTCGAAGTTCTTCGACACGAGTGACAAGGAGTTACACTAGAGCCACACAAACTATCGAGAAAAGTTCGAGAAAACGCGAGTGGAGTGAATACGCGTTAAAAGAACTAAACGACAATAATATTCAGAATTGGACACCCGGAGAGGATATTTGCAACAAGTATCAAAAATGAGGACAATCAAGGCATGTGAATTAGGCTCTTCTGCACGTTGTGTAGTAATACACGTGGAGGACCTGAGAACTTTCTGGGTCGCCAAGGAAGAGTATAATGAAGCAGCCATGGACCTCAATAAACGACTTCACGCGTTTATGGGAGCCAGGGAGCACCTGTGTCAACCGTTACAAGAAAGCATAAATCCGGGACGACTGGTGGCCGTGCAGAATTCTGATCGAGTCTGGATTCGCGGGAAAATCGAATATCGGACGGGGAATACCTGTATCATTCTCGCCGGCGATCGAGGAACAAAGATAGTGTGCACAGTATCGGAAGTAAGATCTTTGCCACCCCGGTTCCAAGTCCTGCCGTGGCAGGCTAAGCGAATACAGTTGCATGGGGTTCAACTGTGCCAGTGCCCACTACTGTGCTTCAACCAAGTGGCAGAGATGGTGTTGAATAAACGGAAGGGGTACATCGTGGACGAACATCATACATCGGACGGAACCACCGCTGAGCTTTTGTTGGACCGCCTTCCGGGACAACCGCCACTCAATGTGAAAAATCACTGGATAGAATTAGGATTCCTCGTCCCTAAGATTCACACCACATAGGATCTACGACACTAGCAATAAGTACACAAACTCACATTACACCGAACAATTTCATATACCTTTCTTTGTACGGAGAATTTTGGGGCATTTTTTTCCTTCCTTGCGAAAGCATCACGCGAACCGCGATGTTTCATCTGGGGGGGGAGATGTTACGTATGAAGAATATTCCATACGTCGCTCTCAACGCGTATTCGAGCTCGCGTCTGTGATGGGAAAACGCCCTAAAACTCTCTCGGTTATCATAAACAGAAAAAGGGGTCCTGAGCACATGTGCGACCAGCTGCATTATGACCAAGACGGGCGTGGTCCGACGAAGACTCCTCAATTTCCTTATATGGAAAGTTCTAATGCGTTTCCATGCATTTCGGGGGTATATAAACCCTTTGGTTTCTACCCTCGACGGTTCAGAGTTACACAGTCACGCGTAACGTCACGTCGTGCCACGCTCGTACAGAGTCAGTTATATCTAGTGAGATTGGGCTTAGCGCACCTTTCGAATCATAGATTAACCCGTTAGAATCCGCTAGTCCGGTTGAAGTTCTTTCGGAACACTCTTAAAGCGGCTCTCAGACCCCGCATCGCCAGTGCGTCAACACCGTGCAAATACTTAGGTAACTTACACACTTTAATATTATTTCATCGCGACAATTACATTTGTACCGACGACTGATCTCAAATATATATTTATAATTTGTTCACCATTAAATCGAGTAGATTCGTTAAACCTATATTTACCCCGTAATCCTTTATATCGGTAGTAACGTTCCCACAGATACAACTTAACCGCTCGAGTTGTATCGAATATTAATTTAAAAGTTACGAGACAAACTAACATTTCCTGCGACTCCCTGATTTCGCATCAGGTTCGTCCGCACGCCTTATCCAAACAAAATAACTACAAATACTCCAACCCAGTGGCTCCCCGATTTCGCATCGGGTTCGTCCACGAAACCTAACCCATCCTACAGCTCCCTGGTTTCGCACCAGGTTCGTCTGTATCCTACGGCTCCCTGATTTCGCATCAGGTTCGTCCGTACGTTTTCCAACCTCCGAACAGCTCCCCGGCTCCGCGCCGGGTTCGTCTGTGAATAAGCCAACCTCCTAGCAGCTCCCCGATTTCGCATCGGGTTCGTCTGCGAACTTCTTTCCTAGTGGCTCCCCGATTTCGCATCGGGTTCGTCCACGACGTTTCACCCTCCTGCGGCTCCCTGATTTCGCATCAGGTTCGTCCGCGCTTGACTCTATTCCTGAGGCTCCCCGATTTCGCATCGGGTTCGTCCTCGCTACACATATCCCAGCGGCTCCCCGATTTCGCATCGGGTTCGTCCGCGCACCTTACTAATAAATTCTCAACCGTATTCCTTGGGTTATATCAACCTCGCCGGTCTAGGCGTTGCCCACAGCCCCGGCTCGTAACATACGCAAGCTTGAGCGACACGTGCAAGTGCAGCGTATAAAGAGTATTATTCATACGTAACAACATCTTCAACGCAGACATTCCTAAACTCTTCAACATCCCCGAATCCTCAGGCGTAAAAACCATACATTTCGCAGACGATTTAATAGTGTACCTCAAAGTTAAAACGTACCCAAACTTCAAGAAAAAACGCAACTACTCTTCAACAAAATAAACGATAACTACCTGATTTGGAAACTAAAAATCAATCCAGAGAAACACGAAACCATGCTCTTCGGCAACACCATAAAAAACCAGAGCAGAAACTACAGAAGCTACTACAAAAATTTCCACGTAAAACACACGACCACCCAAATCTCCCATAAAATAATATTATTATTGTTGTATAGTTGGAAGTTTTTCAAACGCGTGCGTACGTCGTGATTGACGACATTTGAGATATTAGATATACCGGGTATTTTACCTAACTTGACCACCTTATAGCTTCTTTTATAACCTATAAGACTGTTGTAGTGAAAATATGCAATCCCATTTAAAAAAAATGCGACGACCTTGAAATCTCGAAAAAAATTCGACCCATCACCGTATTGGCACATTCGAACAGAATATTTTCTCCCCCTGACACTTTTTCTCTCATACAAAATAAGCAATATATTTAAGGTGGTTAAGTTACGTGAAATACCCGGTATATGGGCGAAGTACAGTAATGCGTCGATTAGTGTTCAAAAATATGTCTACGATTAGTGTTCATTTCTATCCCCACTACTTGGGGTGGTCCCCCCTGGAACCAGCGAAGCGTGAAGCGCCGAGCATGTAATCTGAACCTAGATCGAATGTCAGTGAGAGTCAACACTGTTGCAAGCGAGATTAAAAATTAAAACTTGTTCATTTTTGGTCCGTTTAAATGAAATTTTACCAATATGTTCGTTACAATATCCTGATTAAAATGATACCAAAGACGATATGGTTTGTACAATTTTTACTTATCAGGGTATAAATAATTCCATTCTCCTCTATTATTGTTTTCGATAACAACTAGAATCATATATTTTGGAACTATACATATATTTACTTATTATTATTGATGCGATAAATGGCCCAGTTCCCTTCACTGCGTAGTTTCTTTATCAAGAAAGTAGATATAAATTCTTACAGTTTCTTATCAGTAAAAGTTATAAACTCTTATGAACACCGAATATAATGTCACAGGAACGAGAATAATTGTCGATACAACAATGTATTGCCATTATCTAAATGTAGCAATTTAAGATTAAGAGAATTAAGAGGCTCTCGATTCGAGAGTTTACATCCAAATTTACAATCTCACTACTAATTACCTTATTGCTGTTAACTAATATACACATATTCTAGTTGTTATTCAAAATAATAATAAAGGAAAATAAAATTATTAATACCGTGATAAGTAAAAATTGTCCAAACCATATCGTGTTTGGTAACATTTTAATCAGGATATTGTAACGAACACTTTGGTAAAATTTCATTTAAAACGGACCAAATATGAACAAGTTTTAATATTAGCTTTTGATCGCGGTAGTGTGTCTCACGTACATGGGTATTTAAACTTGGTTTTTTCCTGGAACGCTGCGCCGTATCTCGGCTGCCACAACATCAAAGGGGACCCGAACTCGCTCGAGAAACGTGTCCTGCACACGATTAGTGTTCACATTCAGTCCCGAGCGAGGTACACTAATCGTGACATTACTGTAGTATTGTTTCACATTTATTTGTGTTAATCTATAGTTTCCAAGTATATGACCTTGTATTTTGGCGAATATTTGGTGTAATTGTATTTTTAATATTGAGGGTTTGGTGTGTTTTCATTGGTGTGATATTGCTGTGTGCATCTGCTATTTGGGTGTCGGGATTTATGTTTACTTCTTGGAGGAGCTGTACGTTACTCGTTGGGAGTTTTAGAGGCTCTATGTTGTTTGTAGTTTTAGGTCTGAAAATGCTGTTTATCGAGGGAAAGAATTTTGAGGAGTTCTGTGGGGATATTTTTGAGATTTTAGTTTCCCAGAATTTGCTGATGGACTCTTGGAACGCTTTCTTGACCTCGTACCTCACTGTCTTGAATGCGTCCATGAATGTTCTTATCAATGTATCGTTCGCAGTGGTGTAATTTGCCATTTTCGTTAGTCTGTTTATTTGTGTAATCAGATGGCCTTTTTGATTCTTGTGGTGTCGTATCGGTCACGAAATTCGTAACTTGGATCACGACGAGAATAACGAAGAATGGTCGTAAATCAAACTCCGGAGCCCTTCTTCCGTCGCTGTGTTTAAGGTGCAAGACTCGGCTTGCGCACGTTCAGAATCGAGGTTGTAAGACTCGATCCTGAGAGAAGTGACAAGATCGAGGTTGTAAGGCTCAATCTTGGACTTCCGAGGTAAAGCGATAGTAACTCAAGAGCAAGCGGTTGTTGTCTTGAGGGTAGTCGGAATGGAACTGGTTTCCTCGTCGGACGTTGTCAAAACGTCGACTCGGAAGGTTTCTTCTACATGCTGATTGGATATTAGGAAAAATTACTAAATACCAATCAGCGTGTTTTGTAGGTGTAGCCACACCCTTCCTTAGCGCCCGAAGCGTGTTTCTAGGAGGTAAGGGTGTGTCTTTAAACATTGCCATAAATTTGGTAATGCAACGGAATTTCCGTCAGGGTGTCCAAAGCTAGGCTGCCAGATGTTGGTTGGACCCAGCTCCGAGGCCCCGTTGGAAGTCCACGTTTATGATGCATGCAATTGACTGTTGAGGTCGTGAATAATTTGAAGGCTGGTAGTTTCTTGACTAAGTATAAAACGATTTCCTCAAAAACAGTCTTGTTACTTGCGCGTCATAAAACGTACTAGCCATCTGTAGGTTTTTCTTGTACCGATTGCTAGCCGCCTTTTTTGGTAGATACGATGTTTATTGCTTTGTCGGGTATGTCGGCGAACAATGCTGGCTGCTTCGTTTCGCGAAGTAGCCGTGTCATTACCTGGTCCTCGGTAATCCCTTGACCGGGCCTGAGCACCACGCGCTCGACGTCCCTTTTTGTACGGAGGCCTTTACGACGTAACAATTCTTAAGTCGTTGGATGCGAGGTGAGATATATATTTGTCAGTCGAATTTTGGTTCTTTGGTGTATGAGGGACTGCGTGAGCTAATGCCTTGTATATGTTTGTATTTAGTGCATTGAATGTGCTTGTCTATTTCTTTTGTCATTAGGTTTCTATCGTTTGGTATTGTTAAGTTCTCTGTATTGGTGATGAATTTTTTGAATTTTGGCCAGTCGGCTTTAGCGAAGATATGTGTTTCGGGTGTCAATAATTCGTCTATCTCCATTGTGTTTACTAATGGGATAGCTATTTGTATCTTGAGTGTTCTGTGGTCGCTGTCGCGTTGGTATGGGTCTAGTGTTTGATGTCTGGGTAAGTTATGGAGTTTGATACGATTGTCTGTAAGGCATAGATCTATGAAGGCTGATCTGGCGGGGAAGGATGGGATTGCTGTCCTGTGAGAGAGATTCTGCAAGTTATTTGATTTTCTTGGGTCCATTTATTTAGAACGGTGCGTCTGCTATTAATTGTTATATTTCCCCAGGACTGATGTTTCGCATTTAGGTCTCCTGCTAAGATGTAGAAGTTATTTGGTTTATGGAGTTGTAATTGATGAAATAATGATTTTAGTTTTAAAATGAATTCTTTCTTATTGTTACCCATTGCGTATCCCGCGATGATGAAGAGTTTGGTGCTGTTTTGTAATTGTAGGTCTATTATAGTTTACTCGAGGCATTCGTTATTATAGGAGTGGTTCAGGTGGATCTGTTTGTATTTTATCATATTTTTGATTACGATAGCTGTGCCGCCTGCTTGTTCAGCGTTAGGTCTGTCTTTTCTGATAAAATGAAGTGGGTATGGTTCAATTGTCGTCTCTGGTAGAAGTACTATGTCCGGACTATGTTTGTTAAGGCAATCTATGCGGGTCATCTGTTTGTTAATCGAGTTGATTATATGTTTGATTTGTTCCAATGGGTTTGTGGGATGTGGGTCTGGTTGCGGGCATTGTTTGCGATGTTTTTGTACAGTAGGAACTGTTGAAGCAGCACAGTTGATCTGTGCTTTGAAGAGTACGCGTACCTTCTCCTGGGTTATGGGGGACGCATTTTACACATCTGTATGCCAAATTGCAGTTAAGCGCGATGTGACCTATTCTCTGGCACCTTTTGCATTGGAATCGGTCTTTTTTCGTTATTTTCTTCCAGTACATTAGGGAGTGTAGTACTACTTTGATTGATTTTAAGTTTCCGATGATGCTGTGTGGTGATAGTTGGATAACGTAAATCGGGAGGTTTCTCCATTCCAACTGCGACTTTCTCGTTCGGAATTTCTTTACTGCCGTTAATTGAAAGTTGGCAATGTTTTTTTTTCCGAAGCTCTTCTAGGACGTTTTCCGGTTCGAAGTTTCCGCCTAAGTTTTTTAACAGGATCGATATGTTTTTTCCGATTTTGGTGTGTAGAAGTTATTTTTTGTAAACCCCACGTAGTTTGGAATAGAGGACAGGTGATGTAATAAGACTTCAGTTACTCTCATTAAAACACTAGCTTTATTATAAATACGTCGAAACACAACGTTACTCAAACACACGATACTTTTCACTACGCTCTGTTTCAACTCTCTCTTCACTCTTACTTAGCACTGCCTTAGCTCTGCCTCATTCATTCTTTATATTCTTTCACTCTTAGTTTCTCTTTCATTCTATTCCTCATTTGCTCTCACTCATTTAGGACACACCCCCGCAGTCATTCCTCGATGGTGGTCGGTCCCGACCACCCGAACCCTTGGGCCGCTGTACCCCCCATACGCACGACCTTCTCAAGTACTCAGCTCCGAACGTACCTTTCATACATCACAATCATTCTAAACATTCACGCAGTATTTCCAATCCTACAGGTGTATATAAAAAAAATCAATATTGTTTTTTTTTAGTGTTTTCCGAGCTGATTGGAAGCTTTCTATGTTTTTCATGTGTAGGAGGTGTTTGCTTGTACTTATTTTTTTTGTGAAGAAGTTTGTCGTGTTTTTTGAGATTAAGTTTATTGTTTCGCTGCAGGGGGTGTCTAGTATGGTTATGGAGAGTAGTCGATCTTTTCGTATTCGCTACGGGGATGGGGTCCTTGCCTTGTATTTCTGTTTTTTTTGGATATGGGGTTGGTTCGGCGTTTGATACTACCTGTCGCTGGGGGGGGGGGTCTTGCTGGTTGGTGGTTGTGGCTGCTTGCTATTTCCGGCTCCTTTTTGTTTTGGGTGCTGGTCTTTTGGCTGCTGCTATCTGAGTCCAGAATGATGGGCCCATCGACGTTGGCGTGTCCTCTTGCGCGGTTGTGGCGGTTACCTACCGGCTGGTTTCCTTCGGTGGTGACTCATGGTGGCTCGATGGTTGGGGGTTTCCCCAGGTCTTTCTTCTCCTAGATTAAATCGAGTAGATTCGTCAAACCTACCTTTACTCCGTACTCCTTTATATTAGTAGTAACGTTCCCACAGATACAACTTAACCGCTCGAGTTGCATTGAATATTAATTTAGAGTTACTGATTTCGCATCAGGTTCGTTCGCATCCCTTATCCAAACAAAGTAACTACTGCTACTCCAACCCAGTGGGTCCCCGATTTCGCATCGGGTTCGTCCACGAAACCTAACCCATCCTACAGCTTCTTGGCTTCGCACTAGGTTCGTCTGTACCCTGCGACTCCCTGATTTCGCATCAGATTCGTCTGTACGTTTAGCAACCTCCGAACAGCTTCCCGGATTCGCCCTAAAACTACTTAAAGTTTCATCAAAATCGGAGACAGACACCCCGGCATGGTGCTTGTTAGTATTAACCAAGCAATAAAAATTGCAGCTACCCCGAACAAACCCTAACATTCAGCCACCTTCTGTAGGAGATTAATTTAGTCAGGATAAAGAAGGTAAGGCACTGGAATACTAGAAAACGTGGGTATTATATTTTATATATGAACAATGGTTTCGATCGCCTCAAAAGCCATATAGAGATTACCTAAAACAAAAACTGATCGCTCCCAACGTCGCGTCTCTCCCACACAGCACATTCCGCCATCCCGGCTTCCGGGATGAAGCCATTTCGCAAACCGAAATATTAACAAACTCCTCTCACAAAATACTAGAATGAGGCCATTCCACGTCAGAGTAAACCAGTATGCAACAGAACTAGACTTAAAAATACACGACATTATTCCAAGAAAACTACAAATGACACGGACGGTTCAAGATCAAAGTCTGAAATTAATGGCTATCAACCAACCCTTCCAAATTGCCCACACAGAATCCTACCAGCAGCCATATTCACCGAGTCCCAGAATGCAATAGCAGCGATAAACAACACCTTATGACACAATGACAGCATACTACAAATCCTAGAAATTCCCCGAAGAATAAATACGGGAAAAAACAAAATTAAGATTATATGGTTTCTCAGCCACGTGGGAATAGCTGGAAACGAATAACCAGACCAAAAGGCGAGAGAAGCAACCGACACTCCACCACCTGAACACACCAAATTATGCTTGACCGACGCATTAAAAACGGCCCAAAACAAACTATGGTTACAGTGGGAAACGGAATGGAAAACAATAGCATCTGCTCGCACCAAAACATCAGCAGCCTAAAAGGGAGCAAGTGGTAAGCGGCCGCATTCGAGTGGAACACTCCAGGATCACTCACTCCCATCTTTTAACCGGGGATCCGGCCCCAATATGTGAAGAGTGCGACACGAGAACTACAATAGATCACCTTATTTTGTACTGCCCCAAATTTATCTACATATGTTACTTATCTATTTCAAGGTGTCTCTAGTTCTCATAAATATAGTATGGGAACTATCCCACTTCTGATAACTATGGGAACAAAGGAAAGAAACGATGGACAACTATTAAACGATGAGCGGTACATAAAACGATACCTTATCAAACAATTTGTCAGGGCGCTAACGAATGAACGAATGGATTCATTCCTCGACGAATACCAATGTACGAATGACTCTAGATGAGGTACGTCTACTTGATCGTACCTCACCCAACAGCGACGCACAACTCTTGAGATGGGTTACGTTAGCTGCCGCCCGATAGGTACCATCGCGCAGTGGTGCCATTTCTCGAAACGCTGGCTAAAATTCAATTTTTGAAGTACATAGCAGCTTGTTTTTAGTATAGCAGATTTGTTGTACACGTATCGATGCATCTAATGCCGCTTGAATTTTTTAAATATATTGCTTGGCTACTGAGATATAGGCCGTCAAAGTTGAAGAAATTTCATGCTCCTTCGTATCTTGAAAATTGGAGCTTGTTAATTGTGTCAGGAAAAGTTTATCTTAACAAAATTGATATGTGCGTGGGGCCACTTTCCACATGCATCGCTAGGGCACGAGCACGACGATCCGGCTCCCGAAGGTGGTTGTATAAGTCCCCGCGACTATATGTACAACCTCCGACCATTGCTGACGATCCCTGTGCCTAAGGCAGGGCCTGCTAGTACGCCTTACTGACGAGTCTGCTAGCAGGCCTAGGACGAAACGCAACCTTCTTCCTTTCATCTTTTTTTTCCCGTCGTTACCTCCTTCCGCCATCCATACGACCGACCGTCGAAACCTCTCCTCCCCACATGTGAAACATTTTACCATTAAAGTAGGTGTTATAAACATAAATTTTCCACACAAATAAAGTAACATATTTTTGAATTTATTATTGTAATTCCGTTTTCTATCGTAATTCGTATAAATCTTAGCCATATCTTAATGAACAAGCAGGAAAACAAAGATGTTATTCACGGGATTTCACGCTGGTACATGTCTCTTGGTATAAAGTTACATGTCAACTATGATATCCAGTTGAGAAAGTTTGCCCCTTTTTAAGATATTGAAATTTAAAATATCCAGTAGGGGTATTTTCGGTCTGTGCCATTAGAGCGTAGTGGTGATATGGTGATGGCACAGTCGTGCAAAGGTGAATATATTTGTGAAAAATTTAATATGGTATAACAAAATCTATTGAAGACACTAATATAATAATAATAAATAATAATTAATAATAATAATGATGGGTCCAAGGTTATAGCTTGATAACATGATTCCTTGACATAAGTCAATTGGACAACATCACGAAGTCCCGCACCTAAACACTTGAACTATAAGACCGCTGGTATCAACAATTAAACTTTGCCATTGCTCATGCTTTTGTTACGAAACTTTTACCGAGACATTAGTGACATTTTTCTGATTACAATGATACCAAACACGATATAATTTGGACTACGTTTACTGCTTTAATTGATGGCAATAAGTTCCGGACGCAAAAAAGGGTGGCGCGTGAAAAAGAAAGAGAAGCCGCGACTGTGACAATCGACATAGACCAGATGCGTTTTTGTACTGATCAAGATACCAATGCATTGCAATCTTTATTATTCTCAGTTATTTTTTTATACAATTTTTATCAACATATTTGTGATATTATTCCGATCAGAATGAGTCCAAAGACGACTTCAAATAATATATTATATATAATATTAACAGTCAGGAAGCTGACATCCTTACGTTGTTTAATAAGAGACACAAGAAAGATAATTTGAACATACAACTTACGTCACGTCAAGAAGTTCGGGACCATAAATTACCTCCTTCCTAAAAATCAAATTTACCTCCACACCATCAGTACCCTTTTTTTCAATTAAGTTTTGAAATTAATATGAAGTAACAAAAAATCTAGAAATCTAAGTTGAAATAAATTAATATTTGCAAAAATCAATAAAAATAATTTTAACATTAAATTTAACAAATTTAACAAAGTGTAACATTAACGTTTTGAATACCAATACAATAATATTTACTTTTTGGGAGTTGTTTTATGACAAGTTCAGGAAAACCCGATCATAAAAAAGTTTGTCTGGTAACGAAGGCCGTCGATATGATCGGTTCTTGCGACCAAACAATTACCATATACATATAACATAAATTAGCTATAAAACGTGAAACCGGACGAAACCGGAACCAAGTTTGGTTGCAGTGTGGTCACAAACCTTTATCGAATGCAATGACACCAGAACGAGCCTTAGAATATAGTGTACGGTTCTCAGCTCCCGAATTGACTGTTAATCAAAAGCACGATGACCGTTGCGCTTTACGGCAAACTAATGCCGCGAGGGCTAGTTATATTAGATGGTGTAAGGTGATGAGAATTGATTTCACTTGATAAATAGTCGTATATTTACATGTTAATGTACAAAATGATAATGAACTACGACTAGTCAACGGTAATGGAAAGATTGCCTTGTAAGGTGGCGTAAAGACCTTGCAGGTGTTGCACAGATTCTGAAGGTGTCGATGATACTTTAAGTTGATGTAGTGAGTCTTGACGATCTGGTCGTACTACCGTATCTTCAGGTTCGCTCTAACGAAGACTCGCAAAACCTGGGGATGGGCGTGTTGCTGTTGGTAATATGCTGATTGGTTAGTTCCGATGGTTTGTCGATGTAAATAGGTGACGGAAGGGATATTCCAAAATCTTGTAGAAGTGGAAATTATCGCCCTTTATTACTTGTCACTCTCAGGTAGTGACTGACCTGAGGGTGCCGTGCGCGGAGTCCACATGTGTGCAAATTGTACTTACTTCCAAGAAAATTGATGAAAAATGACGATTAAAATCTTGCGTTAGTAATTCGGATAAACCCATAGTGTTTTATCCACGAATATAATATTAATATCCACGCAAGAACATTTCAATTTTCAGAGCATCGCAGCTTCTGTTATGCTTCCTTGTTTTTATTGTTCGTTAATTCTTTATTCCCCAATTAAGATTCTTCATCATAATCAATATTTCGTCGAAACGTTAAAGTGCGGATGCTGTCGTCAAAAGATTGGTACCAGGATTGGCCTTGATTATTTATAATTAAGGTCTTCATTTAACAATAAGTGAGAACTGTGCTCCTATATACATAAATATATGTATACATATACAGGGTGTTCCGTCTAACCGCGATTTGTTACCCACTTGCAGCCATCTGACAAAAACAAGTCCAGAACAAGGAATACATCTATTTTTTTACTATATTGCAGAGGACATTGACACGAATTCAAAACACATATTAAATTATATTTTTACTAACAGTAATCTCCTCGATGTCAAATAATGTTTACACTGTCTTAAAGTCAAATACAACGAAAAGGTAAATATTTCACATTTCCACTACTGTAAATCGAGTAATATGCTAGTAAAAATATCATTTAATATGTGTTTTGAATTCGCCTCGATGTTCTCTACAATATGGTAAAAAAGAAATATGTGTTCCTATTTGTTTTATCGAAGGTGACCTTGATTTCGCCATGAAAATAAACTGTTTTCGAAATTTTGTTTACTGATATTTATTGTACGCTTTATACTCTGCAACTTTTGTTATAAACTTTCGTTCCAAAAAATCGTGCGTCGCGTTAGACGAAACACCTTGTGTACATGTTGGGAACTAATTGCATAATTTCATTTCTATTTAAATGCTGAGGAATTTAAAATATCTTTATTACATTCGTGTCCGATAAAGTATATTAGAGTGAAATGTAAGATAAAAAAAGTTATTCCAATTTCATAAAATAACATATTTTTTGTGCAATTAATATTCTTGAAAATATTCAGTTACATCAATTTGCGTATTGGTTTCGATTCAGTCACGTTTCAAACAAATATTCTCTGATTCATTCCTATAGTATCGTTCGTACTTTACCAAGTTGAAACGTTCCGTTGGTCAATGATATTTCTCTTACCACACTCAGCAGTGCGCCTCTAAATTGACCGCAACGAAACGTGTACAACCCAATTGTGTAATTCCGTTTTACCTTCTCGAACCAACAGATTTGACTAATTCATAGGAATACTATAAATAAATGATTAAAATGGAGTAAGATATGTCGTAAAATTAAATTTTCAATTGTGCGTGTTGTTCTGTAATTGTGCCAAATAATGCCTAGTTCAAAATAAAAGTTACTTTAGATATAAAGTATAATTAGATAGGCACTTTCGAAAGTTTTAATATATGATAACTTAGGCAAAATATTTTAGATAACTACAACATGATTACTACCCTCAGATTGTATAACTATAAATTTTATACCAGGCAATTATAACTTTAAATGTCTCTACGACTACTATATTATGTTAGTAAAGAAAAATACTGGACCCCTATATCAAATTGTTAAACTTGTCCAAACATATTAACTTTTAATGCACTCAAGCCTGTGTATAATTTTTCACATATAAACTTATTTCAACGATACAGTACATTTTCCTTTTATGGAAGATATATAACTTGTATAGTTATTAGAAATATTAGCGTATAAACCATTAGCTTTACGACATTTTCTGTCATAAAAAATAACATTTTAGGCGGTGACTGATCATATTCCTGAACAATCATTGCGTAAATAACTACGTGGTCAAGGTAGCACCAACAATAAGATGTCGCTCTAATACTGAAATGCTCCGCTTCGTATGAATTTTTGTCCTTTGTTTAAAACTTGTTCATGTTCGCGTCGCAGATTACCAACAGTTTTCGCTAATAATTCAGCCCGCCACCATTTGAACGTTTTTCGTCGATGGAATTTGGAAAGTGAAAGGCAATTAAGAAACACTCGTGTAAGTTACGTTGCAACGATGTAATGTAGTTCTAAGTCTAAAACGTACGGAATTGCTTAGAAAATATGACAATTGTTATATAGTTTCGAAGACTTTATTAAAAATATTATATAATTATAAGATTAATATATTATATAATATTATATATATTAAAAATAAATAGTTATTTTTATGTACAATTATATTGCCAGCACAATGACCCACTTGCAACTACCCGGAATTAAATTTTTATTCCCACGTGAAAAGGAAATGCAAACTGGTCATTTTATTCTGTTTTTCTTTAGAAGCACCGTGAAATGAATTGACGGAGATTTCCTGGCCGGGATTCAGAAACAACACTTAACGAACTCTTTGTTTGCATATCAAATACTGTACTGTCTGTATCTTTATAGCCATTGTATTTTTATTCCGCTTATATTTAAGGATAGCAGAAATTGGAAATTAATAGATGATACTATTACATTTGTCATAACTACGGACATTATAGCTCTCTTAATCTACATCAAACAAAAAAGTCTCACGTTTTATTCGCCGAATGCAAACGTCGCACCGGTTTAAATGGACAGAAACAGAAATAGACTTATTGAGATAACTAGCCAACACAGTTTGTACATTGCATTCTGTGGAAATGTTTGTTCGGAATATAGTCATTTTTAATCGGCAAAAATGAACTATAATAATAGCGAAATTGAAACGCACAATCGAACTAGCAACTGATCTAATAAATAAATTTGTTTAATGGAGATAATAATAAGATATACAATAATAAGACAACCTTTAACTTGGGCAGAATAATTATACAAAAATTGAATCGTTACGAATTGTTTGGAGTATTTTATGATTGACTAAATACTTTAATGTAACAGCGTGCATTCTATCGAATCTAAATCTGTACGATAAGATACAAATCGAAACTATGAAGAAGATGAATATAGGGTCATGGTACGTTAAATATAACTATGCATATATACATGTACAATATTTGAATTCTAAATTGGATGCTATGTATAGAAATTTTATTCCGAGCTTTAATTTATTTCGCGTATAGCATAAATATTCAGAACGTTTCTCTTTTCATACAAAAAATACAAACACAATTTGTAGAACAAAATTATCCGCGTGAAATACAGTTGATAAGAAATCCAAATCAATATCGAACTGCTAACTATTTACCCAACATGAGGGACTAAAAATGATCTTGTCTCTCCATTAAATATCCATAAACCAGTTTATACTTGATCCAATAAGACTTACTTGTTTCAGTACATTTGTCAAGTGCGGATAATTCTTTTTTATATCTCAATGATACCACCTTGGATTCTATTATTTCCTTTCAAGCCTCGGTCGATCACGGCCGAAATACAAAAAATTTTCCCGAGGCTGCAGGAACGTGCCGCTTAAGCGTGAATTAGAGACGAATCGCAGTCTGTTTCAGACTAGTGAATAAGAAAGTGTGCAGCATAGTGTTTCTGAGGTGAGCCCCCCTTCAATTTTACTTAATTATAATATGTACATTGTGATTCGTTAAACTCGCTCACCAAGTGAAATTTTCTATAATGGCACGTCGAAATAATTATTTTTTTATCCGACATTGATAGAACGTAAGGAAAACAATTTTAGTGCATTTCGTGTATAAGTGACAGAAAATAATTCTTAAATATGTTTTCCAATTTGAATTATGAGCAAATTTGCATTGAAAAAAATTGCATTGAATTTTTATTAAAATAAATGATTGTGAGTTCACTGTGTGCTCGTATAGTAAACATTGAATTGTACAAATGTCTGTTACTTTCAATTATCTGAAAATAATGGGAAAATACGCGAATGCATGTACGATTAAAATGAATTTAATCAAATTATGCAGAGAAAAGAAAAGAAAAATATACATGTAGTACCGCTTTCACTCTTTTTAGCGCTGACGTAACTACGTATCTACTTCCTCAATCATTGTTCCATATTTGATTATTGCCAAAGCAATTTGTTACAGTTTCTATATTTATCATGCTATGCTGGGATATTATACAATGTTATCATGTAACGCGCGAAAATTTAAGTTTCCATAAAGGAAAAGAGGATTATTTGCTTTGGAGCATTAAGTAGTTAACTAAACTATGTCTCTACATAACTACTTATGTTAAAATACTTGCCTGAGATGTAGCTGTTCGTTTCATTAAGAAGCACATTGCTGCCGGGAATTCATTTTACATTACAGTTTAAAAATGATCACCGCAACCTATTTTTATAGACATTTTGGTTTAATTTTGTTACGTACGTTTTGGTTTATAACTACATAATTGAGACGCGCATGGCACATGAAGCTCTCCAATCATTACTGTAACGCGATTAATTACCGCAATGACGATGAAGGAGAGATGAATGAGAACAATTACGTCCAAAACATTTGTAATATTTTCGCGCCATTCGGAAGAATTTAAATCATTATGAGCATTAGGTTAACTTTTATCGACCCATCAAATTCTGATTTTCAATTAATTTCGTTTGTCAGAATACGTTGCGCTTACCTCGACAATCACACATAGATACATCACAATGTAATATCGATTGACCATATAATATGTATATTGTATACGTATTATATATTAGGTATAACAGAGTTTAGAAAAAGGACTATATGTACATATAGAAACCGGTAAGAAATTGCAATGGATGGTACAAAAAATTAAAATGGGTGATCTCAGTCAACGCGAAACAAGTTCATTCGCGTGAACGCGTACTAACTAACATCGTGTAATGTCACGTGTATTTACGCATTTTACTGCGGCAATCAGTGCGCGACCTTCGTGTGTCTCGTTTTTTCATGTAAATGTTACTTTTCACGCGTGACATCAAAGCTTTCTATAAATTCCTAGGGAAAACAAAGTTGTGTAAAAATACTGATGAAGAATGATACTCAGTGGTAACAATCTCATACATACATATTAGATTTTGCCTAACTGAAATATTGAAAATTACTTTGAAGGAGTTGCGCACCATTATGAAATTAAATTTTAAGTTTCTAAACAGTATCCAAAAAGGAATTAAGAAATTGGTTCTAGTATATGACAAAATTCTACTATAACATTTTCACCGAACTGAATAATTCACTCTCGTGATTGAATTTATTACTTATTCAAATAAATGTAATAGTAACAAAATTTAATTACGTTGCAATTAATGTGATTTATGCTATGTTGGTTGAGACATACATTTTTTAATTAATATTACTCTTAGATCGCGAGGATTGTAACATCATTTGCGTGACTGAAATAAGAAAGTATTGTCTGCACGATTCGAAATCTTACTAGGTAGATTTGTGAAGAATTTTTGCAGTTATGTATACATATATGCACTTTTCCTTATTCGTGTCTAGTTATTTAGATGACATTGTTTTTTTTAATTTTCACTTCGTTTCATTTTCTATCTGCCATATACCATGCGTCAGTCCTACGCTTTCACGCTTAATAGCGCCTAGACAGGAAGGCTATTAATAACGGGGAAATGCTTCTCGAGGATTATTTACGATTGTCTGAATATGCAGGACGAATAAAAAGTTTGAGGGCGACCTGGTAACTAATTAACGAATTAAGAAAGTCGTTAGCTGGAATATGAAACGCGCCCATTTACCTGTTAATCAGCGTACAAGTTTTCCGATAGCATACCTGCATAATGCGAAAACGCGTCTATATGCTTACTGGCCAAATAGTTTCATGCACTTCGTGCAACGCGTTTGTGCATTTAATATCCGATGCAAACCAGGTTGCAAATCACCGTGGCTCGTGTAGTGCAACATAGTAGATCAGATCAAAACAAAACGGAGTGAAGAATTTTATGCAATATTTCTAAAAAATAAGTAATTGCTCGTGAACGAATTGAATGGTGGCCTGAACTTCAAAGAATTAAGAATTTTCCTCTAATATATTTGTAAAATCTGAAAAATTCTAACATTTCTTGACGCAAGTATCAGTTGTGCATCCAAGGGATTCAATTTTAAATATGGTCAAGCCTTTAAATGTTCAATAGTGCCGATAAGAAATCGTGAACACCCGAAGGACTCTTTACACAACTTCTGTCGACAATGGAAACCTGTAAAGGAGCAATAATAGCAGCCAAAATGGCATGAACGAATTAGCGGCAATTAGCGAACCAATTTCCTGAGTAACACGTTTATGACAATCTCGACAACACGCCGCACAGTGGTCTGAAACCGTAAAAACACGAACTAAATTCAATTCTTCAACCTTCTTCGAATTGTATGAAATTTTAGGCATAGCTTCTTATATGTATAGATTAAATTTTGGTATGCAAATGAATTGCCACAAAGCACCGGTAATTACCTGACAAACCGGTGTTGGGAGGGGGGGGTTAGATATCCATTTTAAAATGATCCCATTTCTTTCTGAATTTGCTATACTTTGTGGTTCTATATTTTTTTTGTTACAGAGTGGAGCTGACTCAAATCTGTTCATATATTTTTAAAGAGTGTTCTTTCAGCTAAAAGGACATGTAACATAAAGGTATCTACGTATTTAAACCCTGCGAAAAATACCTTTTCGCGAATCCCTATTTTCCCCCCGTTTTTCCACTTTAATGTGGTTTCTAAGGGTGATGGATAGTTGAGGATGCGATAAAATTTACATTAATGTAATTGTAATTTGTTAAAACCTGCTTAAGATGTCTGCATAAAAATTTCTTGCAACTATTTGCAACTCCAAAAGTTATAACAATATATGTGAAGTCAGAACGCCGCACAGTGGGGAAGAACATTTTCTAGGATAGGGTAATGTCAATCTAATCATAAACTTTTTTCTTTTTTTCAAAAATATTTTATTTCACTCAATTTTTTAAAATAAATTTGTGTATATTTTTTATTTTAAATCTTTTGCTAACATGTTCGTTCAATTAAATATCATCATAAACGCGCATTTGGATATGTAGATTCTACATCCCATTGTCGAATTATTTCCATATTAACTACATAATTTCAATTAAGTTTTTTACAGATTATCAATCTCATTGTCAATGATGAAATCAGTATTGTAAGAGTCGTTATATCGGCTGAAACAAATTTTATTTACTGCTTCCCGAGAGATAACTGCACACCACAGAAAATATCAGAACCATTTGCGACCAAAAAACATTTGATGAAATATTATTGTTTAAATCATTATAATCAGAGAATCTTTAATTGCAATTATATTCTATAACACTAAATGTGTAAATAACAGTGCTATGAATTTAGTTCGTGTTTTTACAGTTTTGGACCACTGTGCGCCACACAGTGGCGAAAAAGCCCGAAAACATAGCCAAAAGTAAAAATATTTTGTCTGATTTTTTAAATCTGTAAACTGTTATTCGTTTATGAACTACCATCGTCTTGTATCAAATTCAGTGTTTATAATTTAACCCTCTAAGAGATATTGTTAGAGGTCGTGAATGAAATGAGTAGGAACGACAGAATAACTGATATAGTTTTATTGTAGAATAATACGAGGATAATAATAACTCTAGTTAAGCGTGATATAACGTGCGTTTGTTTCAAGGAAACGAGTAATAAAGGCGGTCCCCGCTGTGGGAAGACAAGTGGCGCCACGCTGTAACTGTTCAACGCGTAACGGCTAAAGCGGGCTATTTTGAATCTAACAGATATGCAATTCGAATGTAACTGTGTTAGACACAGTTATCTTTTCAACGATAACTAGAAATTATGTTACGATTCGCTGTCGATGTATCAAGATAATATATGAATGTTGGCATTATCTAATATGCTCTAGAATCATATTTACGTAGATTTTATTATTTTTTAAAAATTGATGAAGCTGTGTTACCAAAAAATGCAAAAGTGCATTTGTCTTTCTTCCTTTAAGCGAATAGTTGTGAATGCCGCGAGATGCCGCGTTCATTCTTTTTTTTAAATGAAGTTTAAAGGTCACAGAACAAGTTCCGATTGAAATAAGTTGCGCCAATTTGCGCCAATTTGCGCCCCTGCCAATTATCGTCATTTGTTTATCGCCTTCCAGTGTGATATTCCTTGCATCAGCTTCGTAACAGTGTTCCGCGTGTCTGTTTCTGTGCCTTATTTTTGTAAATTATTGGTGATAGCTTAGTTACAGTTTTATTCATGTTTTGTTAATCATTTATCCCTTACTTTGTTGTTAGGACATCGGTTTTTGACGACTTCGACCCACCGATTTATAATACGGTTGCCTATGAATTGTATTGAAAAATCTCGGCCACACCAGCTAGAGTTTTTTTAATTATCCTAGTAATAAACATAATTCTATTCCAAAACGCAAATCATCACCGTCTATCGTCTCTGAATACCAATTGCCGTATCATAATCCCTTGGTGCTTTGCTGGGGAGGCGTTCACAGTGGAACAATTCTCTAGTTCTATTTCATTTTCTATAGAAAGTATTAGCTTTTTACAATTAGGTTCAATTACAACAGTAAATGAAGGTTCTCCATCTGACGAATGCGACGAATAATTTTATTTATCATTTATTTATTTATTATTTATTTATTATTATTAATATTTAACATTAAAATTGTGCATAATTCACCTTTTTAAATCATTTTGTTACGGCCCGAGGCGGGCCATGTGCATTTCGCCGATGAACGCTGTCTTTGTCTAGCGTAGCTTACTGTTGAGAAAACCCTAAAATGGTTAGAAAGGGCTGTGGTGATGTAAGCGTCCTCGCGACTGACGCTTTTGCCAACGGAAGGCATTCTTGTATAGACAGTATTAATCAACGGAATACCTTGTTAATATATACATGCCTACGCAGTTATTCTAATGCCTAATCGAGACTTCGATTCGAGTATTAGTGATTTCTCTTACAAATAATATACCGTATAAATGCAAATTTTTGTTTTGTCCACATTTTCGGTCTTTTTCGCCACTGCGCGCCGCGGCGCACAGCGTGTTATTTTGATAATACAATAATTGTGGAGGGTATAATACAGGTTCGATCCAAACGATGTATGTATTGAGACGAAACTTGTTTCTTGATTTGCGGATTACTAACACATCACAAAATTCAAATTAATATACAACGTTAATTTGCTGTGACGTTTTGTTCGGATATGAAAGAATAAAGCTAGTACGAATGAAGTCAGATTACTAAAAGTAAGCTGGATTATTAAGAGAATAGCGAGAAATAGTAATTAACTAAATATGATATTATACAGCATTTAGATATTAGTAATTATGGTAAACTATTTTGCAACATTTATAAGAAATTTAATTGAACGCCTAAATGTATAAAAAAACCTTCTACTATTATCATTATCTTTCTGGGAATTTTAATGAAATCTTTTAGTGTCATTAAATCATGTCTAGCAAAATACTTTTCTTCACAATTATTCTTTATCAAATATTTAGATTCATCCACCGTGCAATGAACTATAACAGTTTTAATTCACCTAACATTTGCAACTAACAAAAAGAGAAAGTTGCGTAATAAACGAACACCGAGATTTCTCCAATGACAATTAAAATTGTAATTCGCAAGTATTCAGACCGCGTGATACTATATGTATATCCATTGAACCACTTTCCTTTCTTTTTCTAAAACCAGATATCTTCGCAATTAGAATGTCCGTTAAGATTAACGATTTTCCTTCGACACCGTTTCCTTTAAATCAGCGCTCTATTCGCAATCAACTATAAACATACAAAATGAATAAATAATATGCGTTATAAATCACGTATATGCTCATTTTTTCCCACGAACAATGTTACACAATTAAAAATTCATTTACCACAAACGGGTTGATGCACAATTTTTTCAACCACTTTATCCAGCTGTTATATTTTCCACCGGATCATTTGCAAACAGATTTGGTACAACTACGTAAGTGCTACGACCTCTCCGATTTCGATCACACCAATCTTCCAAAACGATGAAAGGAAGTGGGATGCAAGAAAAATGGAATTGTTCCGCGTAACTGGTATCGTTGGAAGTTGTCGCGATGAGCCCCATCATTTTCCTCCCCCAGAACAGCACTTTCGTTATGCCCCAGATCCTTCTTTTGCTCCTCACCGCTCCCCATACGGAAAATGTAAAATGGTAATAAGCCAACACGCCTTGAGTTTCCCAGTCAGTCGGTTCTCGCGTTTCCAAAGATCAGGCGAACGAATCCCGTCCAATTTTCATACGAGTGAAAGATGCTCCGCGGACGGAAACGAAAAAAATGGGCAATTTGCAACAAAGTATAGGATATGTAACAATCGCCCTCCCCCTTCTCTATCAATGTAAGGGAGATTTTCTTTTTTTTTCTTTTATCTTGCGAAAAATTTGTACGATTACGCGCAACGTGCTAGGAATAATTTCATCGATCGAAACAAGTTCGCCACGGTTCCCAAAATATTATGGAAACTCTTTGTCCATTCAGTAAAGGATTGCTGTGAAACAAATCGATTTTTCCTATGGTCAATTGTGTTCTACAGTGTGTGAATATTTTAATGGTTTGAAAATGTGTGCTGGTTATTAGTTATTACAGTTTTGAAGAAACACTTTTTGGGCATCGTGGTGTTGGTGAATTGAGTCTTAAAGACGCATAGGGAAAATTAGAATGTTATATGTATCAATGGTGGTAAATAAAACAGTACAATTTCAATTTAAATATTATACAGTCATAACGGGATATAAAAAATTGTGTTTACTGAACGTAAAATATTAGGTAAATCTACGGAAATGGTACTACCTCACAGATTTCGATGATTTAGTAGATCATCTAAGAGTTACAGGTAGAATTTTGATGAGTTCACCCGGTATACAATTCTTCGCAGGCTGCCGGATAAGCGGCAGCCCACCACGTTGCCACGAGCGTGCACGTATAGACAAAATTCAATGTAGTGTAGTAGCTACAGCTTCTTGCAAATATCTCGAAAACTAAAGCCGAGCGGCGGTTATATGCATAGGAAAAAGTTGTTCAGAATACTCAGTTCTACAACATATTCAAAAATCATCGAGATCGGTGAGGTAGCATCGCTTCCGTAGTTTTACCGATTATACTTTTAATTTGTTATAAAAGTATTAATTATTTGTTTTCTTTGTTTCAGTTGCTTTAGAAATGAACGTCGTATTAATAATACAGCTTTCAATTGCGCTGTTCATCTCACAGTTGATGGTAGCGAGTGTAGGTGCAATTTTCTTCTCATCGCTGTTATCGGCTCCGAAGGTGAAAACAAGCTTTCCACAGCCGGTGAAATTGAAGGATGAAAATGGGATCTTTGAGGAGGATATTACGTATCGTCATCGTGTGCAACCTAAGAAGAAACCACACATCGTTGTCATTCTTGCTGACGATATGGTGAGTAAAATTTTCTACTTTGCATCAATTATTTTACAGATGTAGTCACTAGATGATAATAAATCACACTGTGTAAATTATAATATTAACATAGTGAGGCTCAATAGATATCATAAGAGAAAATATAACCGAAAAAAAATATTGTTTGTATAAATTATTTGAAAATATTTCATTGACACTGCACAGGGGTGGAACGATGTGAGCTTCCACGGATCAGACCAAATTCCCACGCCAAATATTGACGCTCTTGCGTATAATGGTATCATCTTAAATAATCATTATGTGCCAGCGTTATGTACGCCAAGCAGATCTGCCTTAATGACTGGAAAAGATCCAATTCATTTGGGTATGCAACACTCTGTAATTTTCCCAACTGAAGCACGAGGGCTTCCATTAAACGAAAAACTGTTACCCGAGGTAAGTTCCTAAACGGGTTATGACATGTCACTATTTTCTACTTCACACTTAACGCAATGTCTCGGTAGAATATCTCGGTAAATCAAATTTGTTAAACCATAATTTTTAATGACATTCGTTTAAGTCATGCTGGGGTGTCTTTCGACTAATTAATTAATTATTTGCAAAGCATAAAGTAGTTCATGATAGTGTAAATGATTGGCTTGTTCGTGTCAAGTTCCAATTATTTTAATGAAAGTATTTATTTATTCCGCATAGAGGAAATTTTATTTATTAAAGTATTTATAAAGTCGACGAAGTAAATTCTTAAAAAGAAAATACTCTCTTCCAGGGTTTCCGTTTTGTAGGTACTCTAAAGACGAATAAAAATAAAACGGTATTATGGCTATTATGCGGTATTATAGACTTCAAGTAATTTCGCTTGAAAATATTGATCTAATCGAAATTTCGGAAAATTATAAATTTATTTAATTATGTAAATTAAATATCGTTTAAACGTATTAAATACATACAACCGTTATATTAACAAAACGTTAATCATTTTAATTAATTCTGGTTGCAGTATTTAAAAGAAGCAGGATATAAAACACACGCTGTGGGCAAATGGCATCTGGGATTTTTCAGAAAGGAATACACTCCAACGTATCGTGGATTTAATTCGCACTTTGGTTACTGGAATGGACTTCAAGATTATTACACACACGTTACCCAAGAGCCTGTAAATATCTGAGAAATTAATTTCATACAGACATCACGAATGTCACATTGCTTACTGTGCTTCCAATAAGATATAAACTTTAAGCAACAATCGCTATAAATTACATTTATTTCATTCAATCTCAGGATCCGCAATTCAGTAGCTTCAAAGGTTTCGATATGAGGCGAAACCTTACAGTCGCATGGGAAACTGCTGGGAAATATGCCACGGATCTTTTTACAAACGAAGCAGCACGGCTAATTAAGGAGCACGACATTAATCATCCTATGTTTCTATATTTGGCGCATCTAGCACCTCACAAAGGAAACCAAAATCTACTTCTGCGAGCGCCAGACGAAGAAATTGCCAAGTTCTCATATATCCTGGATCCAGAAAGACGAATTCAAGCAGGTATAATACATTAATATAACAGACCGAAACAGTTTCGTACTATTGCACAGTGCGGCCACCAATGGACAAGAATCAAAAAAGTCATGTTTGAACCTTGACTAATTTTGACAAGGTGTTGTACTACATTGCTATATAATTTTTATCTGCTACTACCTGCTACCCTACAAGTTATTCAATTTTTTGGAGAGACCAAAACCCAGTTTCGTATCACCAAACGACGCACAGTGGTCCCAAATCCCGGAATACAACAGTATGTTCACTATGTGTCGTTCATTGCAATATGTATTTTTTTTATTATAATATTCATGTTTTACTTATATTTCGTATGTTTTGCAAAACATCTAATTTTAAAGTGAATAAATTACAATCTATATTATATCGACTATATTTTATAACAATAATCTATTTTCAATCAATATTTTAAAGTATACTTAAATACAATTATGAAACGTTACCTTGAAATATTTATTATACAATAATTCAATGTTAAATGACTAAAGATAATTCAATCGTGTTAGGTGGTCTGATACTTTCGTGAACAACTGTATCTATAATATGGTTTTCTTTAATAAAGTATAAAATACCATCAATTTTTGGAATGCTACGTTTAACCACCTGTAGTTCGAAATTGAAACATTTCTTTAACACTTGCAGCTGTCGTATCGAAGCTGGACCAGAGCGTTGGTGAAGTGATAGACGCATTAAGAAATCGCGGCATGTTAGAGGATAGTATAGTCCTTTTCATGAGTGACAATGGTGCACCAACTGAAGGCATCCTGAGTAATCAGGGCAGCAATTATCCACTGCGAGGCGTAAATTCCTTATATTCTTCGTAAAATGCTTGTACCTATTCTTTGAACAGTTAGAACTTTGGAAATTTTGCAGATAAAAGACAGCCCGTGGGAGGGTGGGACACGAGGGGTAGCTGCTATTTGGAGTCCTTTAATTAAGAAATCGAAAAGGGTGTCGAATCAAATGATGTTCGTTTCCGATTGGCTTCCTACCCTCCTGTCTGCAGCAGGTCAGTCGTATTAGTTAAGAAGTCTACAGTTTCTCATAGCATCTACATTTTTTCTCGGGCTAATCGCATTTTTCTATTCTTCGCGGATTACTTTTTTGACAAAATAATTTATGTAGCACTTTATTTAGAAATGACAGCTATAACTTGGCAAGTAATTATAATTGAATATCTTGCTGCCTGCTCTATCGTCCAAATTATTAAAGGCTACATCAATTCATCTTCTATGTACAAACAAAATCTGTTTTTATATTGAACATAACGAAACAGACGATGTAACGTACATAAATTGAAATCATCATAGTGTTTATGGAATTCACTCAGCATCTAACATAGTAATACGTTATACGTTCAAGACCAAAGTAAACAAACTTTGAAGTTTGGTTGCAATGTTCCATACACATTTCAGGAGTTGATAGAAGGCAATTTGGCAACATAGATGGATTCGATCTTTGGCATGCCTTGGTATCAGACAAGATTAGCTCTAGGTCAGAGATAGTTCTTAACATCGACGATCTCAGTAATTATGCTGCTGTTAGACGAGGCGATTTTAAGTATGTTATCGGACAGACAGATACTGGTAGTGCCTGGCTTGGAGCAAGTGGAGAACCTTCGGAAGGCATGTCCCCTACGTACGATCCTTACAAGGTGTTGTACAGTAAAGTAGGTGCTGCAATTTCCGGTGTAATTACCGCTAGGCAAGCGATAGAATTAAAGGAAAGGAAAAAACGAAATGTTAGGAACGTGAATGATGCTTCTTTGAAAAAGAATTTTCACGAAATGATACTTACCACTGAGACGATATTAGAATCGCGAAGAAAAGCACAGATAAAATGCAATGTCAAAAAGGAGGCCAGGGTTAGTTATCTCAATTCAAATTTTATAGTCTTCCTTCAATTTTGTTCACTTTAATACTCATTCCTTATCTGATTTACAGATTCCCTGCTACCCGATGAAGGCGCCTTGCCTCTTTAACATAGAGAAAGATCCTTGTGAAATGGTGAATCTTGCTGACAAAAGGCCAGTCATTTTGGCTATTTTGGAAAGAACTCTCATGAAGTATAGAGTCACCGTAATACCTCCTAGCAACCTGGACGGAGATCCTAGAGCGGATCCATCGCTTTGGAACAACACCTGGACCTGTTGGGACGAGCCCGACCCATTGGCACTTGCTTATATGGAAAGCAATAAAAACCAACCGTACTCTGGTCTGGCAGTCGCATTAATGTCTATCATTTTCGGCCTTTTCGTTGTTGGACTAATCACGCTGCTGGCACTGAAATGTAGAAGATCTAACTCGAACAACCTAGAGAATCCTGAATCTTGCAACGATCATGAAGAGATCACTTATGCTACAAACGGGGACGAGGAGTTATTCTCTATGTCTAGTATTGTACCAAACACAATACTCAATGGTACGCTTAAGCATAATGGGGTAAACTGACAATATCGAACGAGATACACGAGGGCTAAGTATCTTTCGATTACTGTTAAAATTTATTATAGTAATCGCATTGCGTTGGAATAATTTTAAGACCGGGTATGTGGTTTTTTTTAAATGTCTATTTGGCGTGATTTGTTGGACAGACATACTTGAAATGTTTACAACTTCTACCTCGTGTCATCTCGTTTCATGATCCTACACAAAACGTAATCCGTACGATATACACGTGCTTTATATCGTTTATAGGATGACAGTGATAGGATTAAACTTTAAACTTCGAGGTACCACTTGCTTAGTAAGGTTGTTGTACTTCGAGGAAAACCCATCAATTATATCGTTACATTTGTAAATACTTCACGAACTGTACGAAAATATTCCACACTGACTGGTGCTAATACTTAATAACACCTGTAACAGAACTAAACACGCTCACATGTTCATGCAATTAATGTCTACAGTGAAAACACTTTCATAAATAAATACTTTAGTTTCACAAATTTATTTATTCACCGACGTTTTCCTCTGTTTTTTCATCTGTACAAAATTTCGTGGGAATAGAAAGTTCGAATCATCACAGTTAAAAAAAACAACAAATAATTACGGCACTTTCATTGGTGACAAGAATCTTTTACAATCAATATCAAGCTACAATCTAGGTAATGTGTACATTCCAATGTATTCTTGTATTTTTACATTCCAATGTACAGTAATGCCTTGATCGACGCGAAAGATTTCTACACCATGCAAGCGAAAAGTTTATCCCCACCACTGCGGGGTATACCCCTTGAGGCGTCCAGAAGTTCACTTTGCGATCAATGTAACGCGATCCGGGCTCGGGTATATCGGTGAGCTAATACTAATTGAACGATGAAACTTTGCTATTTCTCATCCTTTTCTTATGAAACTTTTACATATCATAGCTGACAATTTTCTGATTAAAATGACACCAAACAGGATATAATTTGGACTATATTTACTGCCTTAATTAACAGTAATAAGTAGGTATGTTAAACCGTGTACTGGGCCTTTAATCTTTGCCGATTGCCACGATCGCAGCTTCTCTTTTCTTTTCACTAGCTATCCTTTTCTGCGGTAGAAACTTATTACCGTTAATTAAGACACTAAATATAGTCCAAATTATATCGTGTTTGGTGTCATTTTAATCAGGTAAATGTCAGCTATGCTATGTAAAAGTTTCATAAGAAAAGGATGAGAAATAAAAAAGTTTTATCTTTGCATTAGTGTTATTTCACCGATACGCTGGATATTGTTTTTTGGCTTGGCTGCTCGGTTCTCTTTCTTTACTCGCTGTCCTTTTCTACGTTCGACGCAGTCGGCAAATTTCAAACAATGTAGGAACTACACGATGGAAGCGAACGTTCAGACCCGAGGCTTTCGTATCGATCAAGGCATTACTGTATTCTTATTTCGAAGCAAATAGTTCGTGCGAACAGTAATGTGTAATTAAATATCAGAACAAATAAACTTCCGTCGAATATCGAACCTCGATATTCGAGAAACACTTTACACTATTGAAAATTTTGGAGCTAATAAAATAAGTGAAATATACATTTTTTTGTTTGTTCTCCAAGGCAATGTTTCGTTTACAATTTATCTAAGCTCAGAGGCTATGTAACGATTATAATACAATTAAGTCATCTCCTCACACTCTCTTCTGCTCTGAAGAGGAGCGACTCCCTTTCTTTTTTTATTTAAAACCTCCAGAAGCACGACAAGTTGCTCTATCAACGCCTCAGAGTTGTTCCATGAAATGTACAAGTACGTCTACACATCTGGACCAGAAATATACACATGATACACTTTACAACCATGATGCACACAATGTCAACGAGTCAGTCAGAACATTTCTGATTGCTTTTATCTCGCCCGATCTAGCTTAATTACAGGAATAGTCTCAGCAGTTGGCACTTGGCAGGAATGTATCCAGAAAGCAGAGATGGTGACCACTTCGTTAGTGTTCCATCACATATGAACCACTTTTGGCGTGCTATAATTATATGTACATTTCATTAAATATAATATATTATTTTGTGGGAAACACCTGTTGTGTAATGTTAAGATCTTCAACATAGATACGACAATCATCGATACCGAACATTTCCTGGTGAAACTCAAATATTGTAGCACAAGTAGCTGCATACAAATTAAACATTAATAAATGAAAGTAAAACATTAACAATTGAAATTAAAGTCATCGAATGAAGTTCGAACGCATTAATATTCAAATAAAAATGAATCATTCGATGTCAATATTTTAAAAAATTTACCTTTTTCCCCACAGCCAATTCAGCAAAACGCTTGACTGACTCTGGACGTCTCTAGCTGTAAATTTAAAATCACACAATGATGAAATTCTTCCAAAAAACGATCATCTTGCATCCTCTTTTTTTTCAAATGGACAAAAATTAAAGGCAACAAAATATAATGAAAGACAAAGTACTTTTGCAAAAAGCTAAACAAAATAGTTCCATACTTTCACATAAATTTACGGGAAATTACATGGAAATAAAGCACGTTAACTTGGTCTTGGGATACATACAGAGTGTATAATTTGCGTTGACGAGCCTGGCTGCTGCTTCAGGGGGTAAGGTACTTAGGACGTCTTTGTGCGCTAGCAAAGACATTTGCTGTGTGTGCCTCAACTCTCGTTCATCCCTCAATCGGACGTCTTTTGCGTGGCTCACAGTGTGCAACTGCGACAGCCTAAAGGGAAAACTAGCTTGTACAGTGAAAATAAGGAGCTCACTATGCTAGTAATAAACACATCTTAACACGTTCTGAGCTGATGGACATTTACGATAACGTTATGATATTCCAAAGACTTCAATAGGTTTATGTGCAAGTGTATTCAACATTCGTTAATTTATGAACCTGTTAACACGTTGACCGCCACGGTGGTCATATATGACCGCAGATTGTTCCTCCTGCGACGCCACGGTGGTCATTGGTGACCGGAGTGCTTCAACTATTTAAAATTGTAAAAATTGAATGAAAATTGACAGTTAATGCATTTTGAACATCACCGCCAATTAGAGGATACTTTAAAATAAAATGTGCACCATTCAACAATTAAAATTTTTGATTAGAACATCGAAAATAAAAGATTAATTTTTCTCAAATTTTGCATCTGGGGGTGTATTGTGTTAAAACATTTTAGACATTCATAAATGAACAAATACTATTTACTGATATCTTCTACACGTTTTATAAATATATTCCACACGTTTCATTACATTACATTACAACACAAACTCTTACGACTGAATAACGAATGCGATTTTTTTGTTGAAATAAATGAAGGTCTATGTAATCCTTTGCAATGTACCGTTTGAGGTTCGTACCATATCGCGTAGGGAGCGTAAATAGCCATAACGTAAATAAATATTCCAAAATAGTGATCAAGTGTTACCAAGGCGCCACGGTGGTCACCTATGACCACCGGCAAGATAAACGTTCCATGGGCAAGAATGTTGCCTTATATCACTAATTTATTATTATTTTGCCATTATATGCTTGGAATAATGAAAATACTTTCGTGGCGTCCTGGGCAAAACATGTAATTTCGGCGTGGCGGTCAACGTGTTAAGGCAAATTAATTTAAGCACGATTTATTTTTATGTTATTTATTTAACGTATAACTATAGGAACATAAGGAAGGAAATTTCCATCTAGAAGGAAAAGTTTTGTTCGTCAAACCTTTGAATCTTTAATGTTCTGGAGGTCATAGAGAGTTGGAAAAAATGACGGATGCTCGTCTCTTGAAAATAACGTATTATTTAAGCGAGAATATTTATGTCTTGTTCGGATTACTTGATTCAGAGCTTGGAATGACACGAATAGGGCTACAGGGGAAATGGTGGGTCAACATGGAAAGCTTGTTTCCACGTGTCCTACGGGCTAAGCAAATTTAGGGGCTAAACAAATGCGTAATCGTTTAACTAGCACAATAACATTGAAAGGTGTTTCCGACAAAGTTCAAAATCCTAACTTATAGATATTTATCATGTAGAGAAACGATAAAGGGTTTAAACAAAGTTTTAACTGAATTCTAAATAAAAGAACTGAATGCTTCAGTAGATAATATACGAGAAGTGGAACTGTATATTAAAATTGTTTGTACATAAATGGTAATTGTCCTTCGATAACAATTTTTCAGTAATTAGCTCACAGTAGTTTCAGATGCTCGAGAATTTGGTAACTAATGAGAGGCTAACAAAAAGTACTATGCTACCAATCTGATCAAGAATCAAATAAATATCGAGACACTTAGTTTTATATAAATCAACAATTCGGAAAAGATTATTTTCAACACAATATGGTTTTGTCTCGTTGTCGGAACCTTTCAAAATGTTCCTACCATGCTCTTGGCATATTTTTGCGAGCATAAAAATCCGCAGTCTACTGATAAGCAAATGATGAAGGTTATATCAATTATTTAAGTTTACAATAATTATAGAATTAACCTTCCAAATATCAAATATAACTTTGCATCGCATAAAAATACAACTTAAGCTGAAATCATTGAAAGATGCAAAATAATTAAAGTCGCTTAAAAAATAGTTTTAGTACTATCGCTTAATTTGACGCTTAAATACTATTGAAAATAGTATCAGTATCTCGTATAAAGTAAAAACAAAAGCATGCACGTAATACGTACTTCAAGGCAAGAGTTTCCTTGTCTTCTCCAATCGATGTGTCGATAGCTTCTTTGGCTATCTCAACTGGCCCTTCCGATTTCGACGGCGAAGGATGTTCCACGATCGGTTCCATCTCCTTCTTCGGACTGAGGTCGGTGCTTACAGAGCCACCTACTTTTCTCAGTTCCTCATTTACTCTGATCGCGCTGGACAGACGCAATTGCAACGTGTCGCGTTCTTCGAGTAACTGCATCAATTCCTGTGTCAATTCCTCGCATCTAACATCTCGTTGATGAAGCATATATAGAGCAAGATCCAATTCTTGCGATGACAATGCTTGTCTTTCTTCACCGGAAGCGTCCACACCTCGAGCTGCAGAAGCATCGATCACAGGAACATCTTTCTTTAAAACATTTTGAATTAATTCGTATTCCTTCATTTTGTCCTCCAAGAGTGCCCTCAACGCATTGATTTCAATTTCTCGAGTTTCTAAAATTGTCTTCAGCTCCTTCAGTTGTTTCTCTTCTTCATCAGATAATGCAAGAAGCTCTTCTATGCGTACATCTTTCTCGTGGATCTGAACCCTCAAGTTATAAAGCTCTGTGTCCTTGGTGATACTCAACTCTGCCAATCTCCTCTCCTTCTCTGCCAGATCCGAACTTACACGAATGAGCTCATCCTCCTTCTGATGTAATTCGTCTTTCATCTTTTGCTCGGACACAGCTGAGTTTTGCCACTGTTTCTTTGCATTTTCGATGTCTCTGTCACGCAGTTGTAACTCATCTAACACACCTCGGTTCTCCATGTGTAGCTTTTGCTTTATCTCATCGATCTCCATTTCTTTTTCTCTCAATTTCTGTTCTAAGAATTCCTGCGCCTCCAAACGAACCTGCTCCTTCTCTATAATAAGTTTTTCTACCGCATCTCTGGTTTCCTCGGAGGGCCTCTCAAATTCATGTAAACGGGACACTTCTTTCTGCAATTCAGCAATTACAGACTTTAGATACTCAGTATCTTGTTCTTTGCTATATAATTCAGTAGTTAATCGCTGAACCATTTCGCGTAATTGATAATCATCTGACTGAGGCCCCGTACTTGCATGAAGAGATAATTGAGAGTCTTTTTCAGCTATGATATATTTCAATTCGCCGATTTCTTGTTCCTTGGCGTACAACTCATTCTGAAGCCTAACAATTTGTTCTTGATCCTGTATAGACCTTCGACTTCTAGACAAAAGGTTCGCTTCTTCATTGGAAACGTAATCCTGATTTTGTGTTTCCATTTGTTCCTTCAATGCAACAATCTGTTTCTCCTTTTCCTCAGACCGTACACCAAACACGTCCAAAGATGCTTGCAATTCTGCTTTTTCGTTGTATAGACAATTAATCCTTTCCTGCATCTCTTGAATTATACTGGGATACGTGTTTTCGCTCAAGATATATTTCAAATGATCTATTTCCTCCTGTTTGCTTTCCAACTGAGCTTGCATAGTCTCTATCGTCTGTTGCAAATTTTCATTGTCGTTCATTCTGAACACGGGGAAACCATCTATAACATTAGAAGAGCCCTGTTGACGCTGATCGTGTTGCACAGTGAACGATCTATCCATTTCAATTTGCCTTTCATGCAAACTATGCCTGGCTTCCTCCAAAACTTTAGAAGTTCTTTCCAATTCTAGCGTTAAATTGTTTATCCGTTCGGACTTTTCCATCAGCTCCCCCTTCAATGCCTCCACTTTTTGTATCTCTGTACGAAGATCAGTAATTTCAATCTGATTATTTTCTATGATTGTCCTGTATTGCGCCGACTCTTGAGCATATTGTTGCAATGCAGTGTCTTTTTTTATTAAAGAATCCCTCGACCTTTGAATTTCCTGTTCCAAATTCTGAATACGTAATACATATTCATTCGTATTGGTTGATGCTGCGTCCGATTCGTTCACACGTTTATGCAATTCTTCAATCGTTTCCATGTATCGCTGATTTTCCAATGAACACTTTTGTAGTCTTTCCTTACTATCGGACAATTCGAATTTCTTCTTATCCAGCTGCTCGCTTGTTTCACTTAAATTTGCCTGAACTGATGCCACAATCGATTCCTTCTCTATTAAACCCTGTTTCAATAGCTCCAACTCTTGCCACTGACTATCGAATTGAACAACAGTGTTCTCCTTCTCCTTTGTATATGCATTCATAGCCGTCTCTAATGCAGATAACTTTTCGTGAAGGAGTCGTATTTCCTTCTCCTTATCTTCAACCTCTGTAGCGTGTTTTTCGATCAATTCTTGCGTAGCCTGGCTCACGAGAACACTGCCAGTTTCTGCGCCCCGTTGTTCAATAAATTCATTTTCCTTTTCGCTGAAGGACTTCTTCAAACTCTCCAGCTCCCGCTTCTTTTCGTTAAGCTCTTGATTTAAAGCCTGCATTGCATTGTGCAATTGCACTTTCGCTTCTTCATGGTCTACATACTGCCTCTGAAGTTCCTGTTTCAAATCTGCAACTTCCTGTATCCTAATGTTCAAAAGATCAGTGACTTCCGACATGGAAGCATTTGCAGAAGAAACTTGCTTTTCAGAGGAGGCCGTTAAAGCAATCAGTCTTTCTTCTAGGCCTGTTCTTTCTTGCAGAGCGTTCTGCAAGCTCTTCTGCAATTCCATGGCGTTTGATTCTAATGTTTCAACTTGTTGACGGAGATCAGTTACATCCATTTCCAATTTTCTAACCTTTTCAAACGACTCTTCCTTTAGAAAATCAGCGTTTTCTCTCATCACTGTTACTTGGTCATTAGCATCCATTAGGCTCTGCTCGTACTGCTTCCTCAACAAGTCATACTCCTCTCTAGACTTGCTCAGCATGCCCTGTAATTCCGAAATTTTCTTATTTAAATCATCTATGATTTGGATAGATTCAGTATCCTCGGAAATTCGTTTCATTTCTAACTGCGACATTTTCATCTTTTGCTCCTCCAAGAAATGTTGTAGCTGTTCATTCTCTGTCGCAAGCGCCTCCATCTCGTCTTTCAGGTCATCAATCTCATCCTTGTATTTTTTACATAAACTTTCAAACTCCTCTTGCTGGACGGAGCTATTTCGAAGGCGATCTTGGGTATCTGGCTTAGTTTCTTCACTAGAAACACTTTCATTTTGTGGAACATTATTGCCTTCTGAACCGGCTGCACCTTCTTGCAGTCGATTGTCAAGAAGCTCCAATTTGTCAGACAATTCTTTGTTTCGTATATGTAACACTTCGATATCCATGTCTTGTCTCTCTTTCATTTCCATGTACCTTTCATTCGCTGAAACAATAACATCTAAACGTTTCAACAAAGCTTCCTTTTCAGCAACAGTATTTTTCTGTTCTTCTTTAGCCTGGCTCAATAATTTTTCCAACTTGCTAATCTGAGATTTCAGTTCCTCCTCTATAGCAGAATCTAGTTCGTAGAAATCGCTGGCCGATTTCTGTATCTTCAACTGTTGGTGAAGACTATCCAGCTGAACCTTGTATTCCTTCAACTTCTTTATCATTTTTGCATTTCTTAACTGGACAGTTTTACTATCTTCCAACATTGTCTCCTTCTCCTTCTCCAAATCTTCGACCTGGTCTAGAAGATCATCTATCTTGGCCCTCAACTGCATTTCTACAGTAGGAACTAAAGCGGGAGTGAGTTGTTGTTCACCAGCCAACAGAGTATCATCCGCATTCCATTCCCACGCTTCCTCATCAACGTTTAATTTCTCAGCTGATCCTGTATCCCAACTTTCGCCAATATCTAAAGAACTTACCTGCACTACATCCACAGTGACAACATTTTTAGTTTCTTGCGATTGCACCATAGTTTCCTCCAAAGGGGTGGACTCTTTCGCTGACGTATCTGTGATAACATGCGTTTGATCAGACTGTCTGTTTGCGTCTGTTAAGGTTCGCGTAAGATTAGCTATTATTTCTTTAGCTTCGTCTCTTTCACGTATAGTCTCCTCTATTTCTGTTTGTCGGTTGCGTCCAACATTAGCAGAATCTTGAAGCTCATTCATAGACCTGAACAGATCATTCACTTGCAACTGCAGTAAATCTCGTTCTTTGGTCAGAACAGAAACACGACTTTCAAGATCTTGTATCAATTCAGAATCAACCGATGAGTTGTTCAGTTCCGCTTCAAGGTTATTAATTTGCAACTTATAAGTATCTAACAGAGCATTTTGCTGATCTCGCTCCAAAACTAATTTACCAAGCGCTTCTTTCATCGAATCTAAAGTCATCTGTAATTCCTCCAACTGATAATCCTTCTGTAGCAATGACTCCTTTACATTATTGTCCGTATCGTTTCGTTGTTCTATTATTTGAATACTGAGATTGCGCAACTCTGCATTTAATGAATTTATCTGTATGTCCTTTATGGCAAGTACCTGTTCTAGCCTTTCTGAATTTATTTGCACAGTCTGCAGTTGCTTACGTGACATTTCTAATTCTTGGACACATTCAGTATAATTCTGAGAAATCTGTGCCCTCTCTTCGACCATCAGTTGCTGCAGATCATTAATCTCTTGGGTAAAGTTCAAACTTTGTGTTTCCTTCTCATCTAATAAAGATTGCAATCGTTTGACCTCCTTACTAACTGAATCGGCATCCGCACCAGATGGCAGACCAAAGATTTTTGAGGCATCAAATAACTGTGGAGCATTCTCCTGTGGTATAGTATCAAACGAGGGTGCGTCCCTTTTAATTATCGTTGCTTTTGCCAGAGACTCTACACTTTGATTTCTATACATTTCTAATTCCATCTTTAAGTCTTTTATTTCTCTTTCACTTGCCTCTTTGTCAGCTCTCAATGGCTGAATCTCCCGTTCCAAAATGTTTTTAGCGTCCTGTAACAATATTTCTTGTTCTACTTTCTGAGCCTCTATGGATTTAAGGGAAGCTATTTCAGAATTTAATTGTTGCTCCACTTGATTGGAACGCTCCCGAATGTCTTTCATTTCTTGCTGCATGTTTGATAATTCTGCTTCGCGTACCTCGCACTTTTTCATTAAATCAGAATTCAACAAACCCATGCTCTGTAATTTTTCTGTATTCTCTTTGTTAATATCCAACGTTTGTTCAGTTGTATTGATCTTCTCCTCTAAAGTCGTGTTCAAAGACTGCAGTTCCTCGACCTTTTCTACCAATTCCTTGTGCTCCTTCAACGCTTCCTCCAACCTTGTTTTAAGTTCCTCATGATTGGATACCAACGAGTTATACTGGAACAAAAGTTCGTTGTAAGGATCTTCTAAAGACCTATTTCGCATACTAGTTTGATTCATCAAATCGTTGAATCTAAGAGACTCTCGCATCTGAACAAAATTGCCAATTGAGTTAGCTAATTCGTTATCCAAATTCTCAATTTCAGCTTCTCTTTCTTGCAGCTTCGCTTCTAACGCTTGCACCACTGTCTGACACTGCTCGCAATGGCTACAGTGTTGCACTTCAGTCACTTTCGTGTCATCCTCGGCAGTTTCTTCTTCTGATGTCTGCGTAGTTTCCGTGGAAGTGCTAACAACTGCTTTCTCCATTTGCTGAATCAAAAACCTTCGGTCTTCCGATTCTTTCTCCACGTTCTCCAACCTCTCGTTAATCTGTGCCTGTTTCGACAACAGTAGACCATTTTCAGCTTTAAGATTATTAATTAATGTTAATTGTTCAACGTACTCCGACTCCATAACTTGCATTCGCACACTCAGTTCTCTAGCTTTTTCTTTCATCTCATCGAGTTCTACTAGCTTCTCTTCATTCTCTTCACTAATCTGTTGCTTGTAAGAATCATACTCCGATATTATGTTCTGCTTACTTTGTCTCTCAAATTCTAGTTCCGTCGTAGACGATTCGAGATCGGCGCGTAGCTTCGTTATATCCCCCGTCATCGTACTGACTTGCTGAGTTAACAAAGACATTTTCTCTTTTGAGACAGCCAAATCGCTCGCCAGCCTGTCAATATTCTTGGAGGTTTCCACAGATTCGTTTCTTGCTTGCATTAATTTTTCCTCCAAATCGGCGATTCTGTTATCCTTCTCACGCATCGCGATTTCCACATCCTGAATCTGCTTGTTCTTAGCTTCTTTCTCATCTTTTTCGGTCGTCCATTTCTCCTCGAGTTCGGTAACTCTGGACTCGAGTTCCTGGCATATGGCTGTCTTTTTCTTCAAATTCGCCGCTATTTTCTTCATCTTCTCTAATTGCATTTGTATCTTATCGTCGGATTCCTTCAATTTCTGTTCTAATTCGGCAACCTTCGATTCTAAGGCGATTTTAACTTCCCCTGTCATATTTTGCCCAATTAACTTTTCTTTCTGTTCCAACTCGCCCTTCAATATTTCGCACTCTTGCATTTTACTATTTAATTCCTCGATCAAGTTTTCGAGCCTTTGGTTTTGCAGCTGAGTATCTTCAATGTGCTTCACTTTAAGCTGCTCTATTTGTTTGTAGCTACTTTGCAATTCTGAGCGTAAATCTTCAGCGAATTGAGCATTCTTGTCTATTGTTCCTTGTAATTCCCAAATTCTACTCTCAGCTTCACTTTTATCGTTCCTAGCTTCCACCATCTGCGCTTCTAAGTGATCCTTCGTTGTCATTAAATCGGCAAGCTCCTGTTGTTCCCAAGCTAATTGATTTTGAGCGTCACTATTTTGCTGAGATAAATTGTTCACTTTTTCTAACAAGTTATTATTTTCTTTTGTAGTTGCGTTAATCCTACAGTGCAGTTGATCGACAGTCATGTCTTTGTTTTTCAATTGTTCTAGCAGGTCATTATAATCTTTTAAAGGCTTCGATTCCTCCACCTTTTCATTCAATTCATCAATCTTTTTCCTCAAAGAATATATTTCTTCTTCTTTACCTTCTACCATACTATGAAGATTTGCAACTTCATCAGACAACGATGTTAACAAATTCTCTTTATGTTTGATAAATGTTTTACTATTGTTGAGTTCATCCTGCAAGCTATCTATTACAATCATTTCATTTTGCAGGTCCATATATTTGGCGTGCAATTCTTGACTTTTTTCCACAATGACTTCCTTCAAACCGGCAATTTCATTCTCCTTCTCAGACACCACAGCAAGCTGTTCCTGAAGCTTCGATTCAAACTTAGTCGTTACGTCCCGCAATTGTTGCTCCAATGAAGTAGCTTCTGCGTCCATTTCTTTCTTTTCTTCTAACAACATTTCGTTTTCATTTTGCAACATTCTAAATCCTTCTTCGATGGAAGCCTTTGCTGCTTCCAGTTTTTCCATCTTCTCTTGCATTTCATTGCACTTGAATTTCCATTCTTCTATAGTTTGGAACATTTCTTTCATTTCAAATTCTAAACATTCAACCTTCTTCCCAGAGGCTTCATACTCTATAATCTGTCTACCCTTCTCTTCCAGTTCAATTTCCTTATTTGCAAGCTTTATTTTCATTTCCTCAATTAGGCCTGATTGCTCTGCAATCAATTTTTTGCATTCTTCTATTTCGTGTTCCAAGGAATCAACAATGATCGACTCTATTTGCGTAGGAAGAGACTGATCTAGTTGCGAAACTTCAGACACTTTTTGATTAGACTTTTGTAGAAGTATCTCAATCTGTTCTTGAAGTTCTTTATTCTCCTCTGCAGTGCTTTGTTTTTCTCGATTTAATTTTTCCAATTTGTCAACAAGTTCCAATCTCTCGTCATCGGGATCATCGTGCATCATTTGATTAAGTTTCACATGCAATTCTTCCTTTTCTTGCATTATTTCAGTCAACTCATTATTTAATTTCTGGTTCAAGGTTTTAAGCTCTGATACCTTCGTAGCTATGTCTTCGTTTTCTCTCAATAACTCCTCCATTGTTTTACTCAAATCATTAATTTGTTGATCCTGCATCGAACCGTGTACCTGCTCCAAGGAATTACGCAATTGTGTTATCTCTTTTTCTAACAAAACTTTCTCTTCAATTAACATATCAATTTGTTGCTTGAAATCAACTTCCCTCTTGGATATTTTGGAATTATCGGATAATTCCTTTTCATCTAGAACGTCTCGATTTTCCAATGTGATAGTCGCATCTGCTAAATTTGTATTCTCTACAAGCAAAATATCAATCTGCTCCCGCAATTTGTTATTTTGTTCAATAAGTTCCGACACTTGATTTCTAAGTTTTGTTACTTCCACAGATTGATTCTCATTTTCTTGCAACAATGAGTCGATTTTCAGTTTCCTGTCAATGTCGGACTTCGATTCTATATTTTCTAACTGCTCCTCCAGTTTTGTAGATTTAATCATAAGTTCGTTAGTGTCTTGTGCAAGAAGCACAATTTTTGGCATGCTCTCCGTATGTTCTGGTATACGTTCGAAAGATTCTGTTGAACCCGTATCAGAAGATCCTTTCTCCTCCATTCTATTCAACTTCATCGTTAAATCGGTATTTTCTTGTGTCAGTTGATCAATTTTCTTCAATAATTCATTCTTATCCGTTTCACGGATCAATTCTATAGAACCTGTATGTGAATTTCCGTTTCCTTGAAGTGTGCTCAATTGACGCGTTAATTCGTTATTCTTCTGAGTCAGATCTTCGATCTTTTTCAACAAATCAGTTTTATCTAAATCCTGTATAGCTTCAAAGGACTCCGTGGATCCAGCATCCGATGTTCCCTTTTCCTCCAATTTTGCTATTCTATTATATAATTCGGCATTTTCATGCGATAAAGCCTCCATTTGTTCAAGGTGCTCTGCATGAGTCACTTCCGACGAGGACTCCGCTTTACTTTCCTTCTGCAATCTTTGCATAGCTTCCAATTTTTCTTCGAATTCGATCACTTTCATTTCGGCAGTTACTCTGAGGTTTTCGGATTCCGCATTTTCCGCTTCTATTGATGATATTTCCTGCTTCGCTGTGTGAAGCTCTGAAACAAGAATCGAATATTCATTCTCGGAATAAGTGGTACAATTCTATTTTCTTGTTACGTGAATTGCTTCCAATTTTCTACTTGATAATTGATGGTGTGTATAAATTAGTTCCAAGTGAGAAACAAAAAAACAGTACATAGATTACCTTGCATAAGATCCAATTTTTGATTCTCTAGAGTGGCAATGGCTTCAATTTGCATTTCAATTTCTTTTGTTTGAGCAGAAACCTTACTTTCAAGATCAACAACACGTTCTTGCCAATCTCCTGCTGAGGCTATGCAGATTCCACAACATGCCAATGATGTATGTATAATTGATATAATTTCATATTAAATGCAAAGCAAGCAACTTAAATACTATATATGTATAAATCTATGTTCAAGCATTAAGAATGTATAATTACATGTACTGATTGCTCTACACAAATTAGTTTTCTTCGCGTTAAGCATGACTTAGATTATTAATTCAGCAAGCAACTTCCCAATATAATATCCAGTAATTTTTGCTTAGTAACAAATCCAAATGGTATCTATATATTTGTTAAAATACCGAAGCACCGTCTATATTATATAAAAGATTGTACAATAAAATGTAACAAATGATTTTTCAACAAAATAAGATTATTTTCCCCTTTTTTTCTTTCATGCAAATAGTAAACTATGCCGGAAATTGCGTAGTGATGATATAAAATAATGAATATATTCTAACAAATAAATCTGCTTCTATGAATCAGACTGTAGCAAACTTTGACAAGAAAAGTAGGTACCATATTATATTAAAATATTAAAAGTTATTTAATATATTACAACGGATTAGTGTTTAAAATAAATATTTTTGCACTTTCGTAAAAATGTCTAACTAATCTTGTAAGAGGATTCCATCACCAGAAATATGCATAAATCTAATCGTCTCAATAACAGTATTTGTCTTATCGGTAGATACGATAAAACTCAAGCAAAATAGTAAGAATTTATTCTATATAATCGTTTCGTACAAAAACAATTGCCAAAAAAATATAATCAAATCTTTCGTATATATGATCACATACGAATATCTACATGTACATAGATATTACAATTTGTCTGCACCAAGGAAACAGGGCTGTGAATAATTATTTTCAGAATAATATAAATCACCAAGGTATTGCACGTACGCTTGGTAACGAAACTAGAACAATGAAAACAACGATGACAGAATTTCTGTCCTGGTCCCTACCTTTAAGCTCGTCAAAGTCTACCAGACTCAGCTGAAGGTTACCTTTCTCCTCCTCTAACAGTGCTACTTGATTCCCCAATCTGACAAGCTCCGCATTTGTATCGGACACCTAAATAATAAAAGAATGTAATAATGTGTTACGTTATTGTTTCAAAATAATAATTATTTGCATTTTCAAATCAATCTCCTAATAATATCGCTAATATTAAAATGGCTTCACAAAAATCTTATAACACATTTCTCTATACGAATAAAAATATTTAAATCCTTTTACCCTTTTAAAGTTCTCCAATTGTTTTTGTATACTCTTTACTTTACTCTTATGTTGTGCTTTAATTTTTATCATGCTCTTATTTAATTCTTCCAGTTCCTTCGTAAGTTTCACCACCTTTTCATCCTCCTTAACCATACCTTCTTCCGGCAATCTCGCTGCAATATCGTTTTTCTGTTCTTCAAGTTTATGTACCATATTTTCAAGTTCAGTCATTTTATTTGTATATTCTTCATTTTTTAACGTTAATTCTGCTATTTGTTTTTGCAATTCGGCTTTAGATTCTTCTTCAAGAAGCTTATTAGATTGCTTTAATTCTTCCACTAAGTTTTCAAGTTCAACTATCCTGTTGTCCTTTTCGATTATCGCACCATTGCCGTGCATCGAAATATTGACAACTTTATCTTGTAACTCTGCAACACTTTTTTGTAATTCAAACTTTTCATCTTGCAACTGTTTATTACTATGTTCCATTTTTTCTAATTTAAATTGTAAATCGTCTAAAGTTGGATTTTTGACTATTCCAATACCAGATTCCAGTTTGAACACTCGTTCGTTAGCCTCTGCTAATTTTAATTCGTAATCTCCAAGTTGCTGAAGTAAATTTGCATTATTTCCTTTAAGCGACGATTCTATAAGTACAAAATTTTCTTGCATTGATTTCATGGCTTCCTTAGTTTCTACTAAAGTATCCATCGTCGAACGAGAGAAATCGGCACTTGCTGATTCTGATAATTTTTTATCATTAATCTGCTTTTCGAATCTAAATTAAAAAAAGGGAACAGATGAAGATCATAGAACAGAAAGGAAATACTTTAACAAAATATTTAGCACTTATATCAAATTACCGGTCGATCGAGTTTTCTAGATTTGCTATTTTATTATCCCTTTCATGCAATTGTATTAAAAGATTTTCATTCTTGTTTTTTAACGACGTTTCTAAAAGTACAAAATGTTCTTGCATCGTTCGCATTTCATCTTTCGTATCCTCGAGAGTATCTAACGTAGTTTTGCCCTTTTTCGAAAGATCAGCAGACATAAGAGTAACTGCCATCATTTTAGATTCAATGACAGAATCCTTTTCTTTTAAATTCTCTTGAAGATCCACAACTGTGGCTTCAAGTTCAAATATCTTATTATTAAGCTCTGCAATTTTATATTCTTTCTCTTGAATACTCTCGATCTGAATGGGTGACATGACCTACAATTGAAACGTTAATTTCATGTAATTGACTGAAACATTTTAAGTTAAATTATTTCTAATAATGAATCGCCCACCTCAGAAGTAATCATGATTGGTTTAATAGGTGTAATAGGTAACTGATCCCTCTGCAAACTCGTTGCCGCTACATCTTGTTCTTCCAATTGTTGCCTAATAGCCTCCACTTTTTCCTCAACAGCTCGTTTTGTTTCACTTATTTCTTTATTACGTTGTTCGAAAGCCTTCCTATTCTCTGCCAACTTCTTCTGGAGTAAAGTAGACTTTGCTTTTGCTGTTGTTGCCTGGCCAATGTTATTGATATTCTGTTCATATGTGTCCGGCAAAGCTGTCTCGGATGTGTGAGGAACATCCTTGGAAGGAGTATTTCCTTCTTTACTTCGACGTAATAATTTCGCTCTTGATTTAATTTTCGAAAGCCTCTTTGCATATTCCTAAATTTGCAACGAAATTCAATGAAAATATTCTAATCATTGTACCAAATATTTATAAATGAATTTCTATTACCTGAAGTTCTTCCTCTTTCTTTTCTAAACTCTGTTTATTCTTCAACATAATTTCTTTAAGCGATTCCAATTGATTTTTATTTTGCTCGCATTTTTCTTTCGGGTGCACCATCGACTCTGGTGTATCCTCTTCCATTGTCCCTGGCGGTTCTTCTGATGCGCCCCACATTGCGAACTGTAGAATTAATACCAATAGAAACCACTTCATTATAATTTATAACAAAAATAGACTTAAAGTCTTGTAACTATGAAATTATGAAGTCAATGGCAGTGAAAGTTTGTATAAAGTGTTCAGAGAGTGTATTACCCACTGCTCTCATTTTCATAGGCTAATTGGATGAAAGCACGACTAAGGTAAACTAATTGTATTATGCGTGTGTATAGAGACCGAATGTCAGCATACAAACGGGTTACCTTGTAGCATATTTAATGCTTACAACACAACATTTAAGTAGGAACTTCTTAAATGATACCTTATGTAAAACATCGAAACAAGAATATGTAAGTGCTATAATCATTTCATAATACATAACACGATACATTTCTGACATTAAAAAGTATTTAATTGCAACATACATTAATTCTAATATGATACGAAAAAGTTTATCTATAGCATAATTTATGCTCACACTTTTATACGTTTATACGTTTTATATTCTTCCGCTATTTATTCTTGTGCATCTTCCAGCTTTTATGACTTAATGTAAAAGTTAAATGGAGAAGAAAAATGAGTGGCTGAAATTTGCATATCTAACGTGCAATATATAATTGTTAAATAAAAACATGAATTATTAGAAGCTTCGACCACCTCGATGTGCAGTAACACGATATGTACATGGCACTCTAATGATAACAGAATGAAGTTAGCCTTAAAACAATTTCTTTAGTCTAAGTCTAAATAGACATGCATATAAAAACGAAATATTGGACTGATATATTAAATACACCACAAAATTTAATGGAATGTCGGAATGCATGATAATTCACGGAAAACAAATATTCTAAGAACATCTGATAGTTTATGACATTTTTGTGACTATTACTTATGACAATAGATAGAGTTTAATCAACTTTGAGTGGCATTAGAAAAAAAGTATGTCTCTTTCAAGGAGTACGAGGTACTTTCGAATTTTTATTTACCTTTATTTATAATCCTGAAATTGTCAAGATGGAAACACGTCACTGTTCGTGCACATATTTTGTTAAAATACTTCTATCACTCACATCCCTGTACAATGGAAACCGAACACAATCATATTTATATTTAGTTAACTTTACAACATTTACAACAATTTTATTCAATAATTACATATACGAATACTGTGTATAATCGTAATTCTATGCTTGAAAAATGTAGTCTACATCACTCCCTTCACAGCTGGAAGGAGTTGGACATTCTAGCGCGTACGTGCTGCCGCACTACGGAATATTTTATCGTCATTAAAAGGAGTAAAGTCCAAATTTCGAACGCATCCCATCTAACACATGATTATTTCACTGAAAACTGTTACCTAGCCATTACCACATTCTCTCTCCGATAAAAACAAAGTTTCAATTATAAATGTAGTTCTACTTTCCTTTTTCTTTTTTTTAATAAAACTTTATTCATGTCTGACATATGTATTTGCGTGAAAATATTTTTGCTATATAAAATAGTGCAATAGTGCATACACGATTGTTGTAAAATTTCAAAGATAAACGTAAACTAGCTTAATTAGCATCACCTTTATGTTTACGCAGATAGCGATGTGTACGCATACAAGTTATATTTATCAACTTAATGAAACTTAATATTTTTATATGTAAGATTAAGGGGGTAGAAACGGGGTGTTACGCTATCGTGTGAACCGAGCGTCCATTCCCTAGTAAACCCAAATGAGATACCGCTAATATAAACTGTAATCGTCCACTGTGATATATAGTTTAAGAACGAAATTGAGCTTTCGCGCGTTTTCTTCTGGTCCTCCCGCACTTTTCCCTTAGCTCGCGCGCAGCCTGACTCGTCACGCGGAAACGGATGCGTTGCCACCTCCACGGCCCAGCCACAGCAAGACCCAACCCCACTGGACAAGACGAAGTCAAAAGGAGGAGCAAGGAATTCAGGAAGAGGAAGCAGAGCCGAAAAGGCAAGAAGTAAAGTCCCGCTGAAAAGAACTTCTGTATCACTCGTTGTAACCAGCACTGTCTACATTGATGTACTGAATAAATAGTCGTTCTTTTTAAATTTATAACTTGTGCTTGATTTCCCCGCGCTTCGCAACAAGCAGAGCGGTTCAGCGCTCCACGGGCAACCGACCAACATAAACTCCCTATATCCCACCAATAGATACGCAGCAGGGGTAATGCAGCGTCAACCGACACAATATGGCCCCAAAACATGGGTGTGGAAAGCTTCGTCTTTTTCCCTTGTATGTGAATACGTTGAGCTGGGTGAGGGCTCATTCGAAAGAGGTAAGTTCAACGCGGAGCGTTACAGAAATGTTTCAACGAGATTGTGTTGATGTCTAATAATATGAGTGCGCAAAGTGTAAGAAAAAATAGAGAAAATACACCCGCAGAATACAAGCATTTTTAGGTTACTAAAAGAGATTTATGATACAAACGGGGCGTGCTGCTCGCCTCGTTGAACCGTCCTGTATAAGAACAAACGATGCATGCTTCTAATTGCATTCCCACATACGAGTTTCGTCGTCGGCTGTTAATATTGCCGTTAAAACAGAGCAAGTGACGTCACAAATGTAGTTGAGGTCGTGACGAGACGGTGTACAGTGGTGCCATTTCTCGAAAAACTGACCAAAATTCAATTGTTGAAGTATGTAGCTGCTTGTTTTTAGTATAGCAGATTTGTTGTATATACATATATATCAATGCGTCTAATGCCGCTTGAATTTTTTAAAAATATTGATTGGTTACTGAGATGCACGCGCGCTCTCTCTCTCTCTCTCTCTACCAAGTGCCGGTCCATTTGTAATCTCGAAGTTCCTTCTGTCGAGCGGGTGGTACACTTGTTTTGATAATCACGCGCTGTGAAAACGTATTTCATACGATCTACGCTTACAATACCCTGGTAGGCCCGTTGGCTTTGTCGCTCGCCTTCGATATCGCGTACACTATATCGGTCATTGGACAGTACGGCCTCGATCTCGTATGACCCTTTGTATTTCGACGCTAATTTCCTACTTTCCCCAGTGGTGGGAGCTTCGCTTCGAAGGAGTACAATATCGCCGACCGCATATTTCCTCGGTGCCTTACGCCGTTCATCATACCTTTCTTTTACGTCGATCTGATTGTCCCTGAGCAAGGCCATTATGTCTTGTCGCTCATGTTCCACGCCTAGCTCTTCATTTAGAGGGGAGTCTCGCGCCAACCCGTTACAGGAAAATAAAAACCACTTCAAACGGCGTTTGCCGTATCACTTTATGCCTGCTGCTATTGATCGCCCACTGCACGCTATATACTTTTATATCCCAGTCCTCACCTGCGGCATCCTCGTTGGTGACTCCCAAGCAGGTGGTGGTGACTGAATTCAATCGCTCAATTTGTCCGTTTGTTCGCGGGGTACCCGTCGCGACGCGTACATGATAGATGTTGAACCCCTCACAAAATCGTTCGAAAGCCGTTGCCATAAAGGCTGTTCCTCGATCGGTTATGGTGCGGTTGGGCCTCCCGTAGTGAGACATGTATTCTCGCATAAATTGTACAACTAAATCCGCGCTAGTGTCGCCCACAGGCTTGTGAACCGCGTATTTGCTAAACCCGCAGATACTCGCCAGTACATACTTGTTCCCGTTTTCTGTATTTACAAAAGGTCCAAGATGGTCTAAGTGAATCGTCTGGAAGGGTTGCCCTTGTCTAATGGGTTCAGAAAACCAGGGGGCTTTCCTCGTGGCGTCTTATAATACAAGCACGGTATGCAGCGATTTATGTATTGCGTCAGGCATTCGTTAAGCCCAGGAAAATAATATTCCCTTTTCACCTGCTCCATGGTTTCCTCTACCCCTAACTGTGCCAATGCATTGTGCGCTTCCGCTATTATTTGGTGTCGTAAGTCGGCCGGGACATATAACCGCCACCTCCCCTTACTAGTCCTATACACGCGCGAATTATACATCGTGAAACGTTCGTGCGTCTTCTGGTCGCCTGCTTCGAGGAAGTCCCGCACACTTTTTATCTCCGGATCTCCCCGTTGCATGGTGGCAACCCAATCGGTCGTCATTTTAATGCCTAATATCGGTACACCTGTCACCTTCACTACTTCAGCCTCCGCAACTGGGTACCTGCTCAAGGCATCCGCCAGTAGGTTTTGGCGTCCGCTCACATGTTCGATAGTGTAATCGAATTCAGACAATCGAATAAACCACCGTCCAACACGCGGGTTCATATCTTCCTTGTCAGCGAGCATTTTTAAGCTGTTGCAATCGGTTTTGATTTTAAAGGCTATTCCGATCAGATACAAGCGAAACTTCTCTGAGGTACAAACAATGGCTAGTACCTCTAACTCATATGAGTGATATTTAGCTTCCTCTAGAGACATTTTCCTACTATAGTACCCTATCGGATGCCATCTGCCATCTTTTCCTTTTTGCAGTAGTACTCCTCCCAACCCTGCCGAACATGCATCTTTATGCACCTTCGTTTCGGCCTCAGGCTCGTACATCGCCAATACCGGCCTATTCGCTAACAGGTGACGAACTTCATCAAACGCATCTCGCTGCTCTATCTCCCAATGGAATGACACGTCTTTACGCAGCAGGTCAGTTAATGGTTTTACTTTAATCGCGAAATTTCGTACGAATCGACGGAAATAGCTTGCAAGCCCAACAAAGCTACGCACATCTTGTACACATTTCGGTTCCGGAAAAGACAGAATTGTCTCAGCCTTCTTTTGACCTGGCCTGATCTCTCCTCGACAAACTTCGTACCCTAAGTAGTCGATTTTCCGTTTAAAGAAGTGGCATTTACGAAGATTAAGCTTTAGACCAAACTCGCGCAACGAATCAAAGACGCGCTTTAGCCGCCTTATTCCCTCCTCCACAGAATCGCTAGGCACGAGGAAATCATCCAAATATGCAATCGCTATCTTATAGTCTAAGGTTTTTAATACCGTATTCACCAGTCGTTGAAAAACGGCTGGGGCGTTCGCTGGACCGAAGGGCATTCTTTTGAACTGATAGTGCCCGTCCGGGGTAACGAAGGCCGTCTTCCCTTTCGAGTCTTTGTCTAGCCGCTAAAGGCGTCTAGAGACGTAAAGAAGTTATACCCTCGCAAGCTATCGAGTTGGTCATCGATTCTGGGGAGCGGGAACTTGTCCTTAACAGTTATCTTGTTGAGGGCACGGTAATCCACGCACATCCGGATCTCACCGTTGTTCTTCCTCACCAAAATTACAGTGCTGGCATACGGCGACACGCTGTCCTCGATTACGTCCGCTTGCTTTAGTTCGTCGATAAGATCGTTCAACTGTCAACGCTCAAAGTAAGACAACCTGTAAGGTTTATAGGCAATTGGTTTATCAGATGTTAACCTGATATGCATGCTGGCTTTTTCGGTTTTCCCTAACACAAAAATATTACGCGCGATTACGTCGCGACACTCGTCTAGGATACTTAGCAATTGTTCTTTTTCGGCATCCTCGAGGTCGGTGTCGATCTCCGCAGGATCCACTGGACTGGTGCGTGCCTCTTGATTTGGGGCGGGCCTGACCACAGGGTCGTCGCTCGCCTTCACCTCTTCGCACACCTCGCCGCGAGTAACTAGTTCTCTAGGCTGCAGCTTGATCTCCTTGCCCGACAAATTTAGAACCGGAAGTATCGCTTGGCCGTTCGCGTTGGTGTCCACTACACACCGCGGTATGCTCGGCCCTTCAGAGCGTAGGCCTCCCTCTATGCATAGGCTGCTATCTGGAATTTCCCCACAAACAGTTATGTGCCCCAAGTAATGATTACCTGGGCCCCGCCGGCCTACAAGACCGTTTTGCCTGACGACGTTGCTTCTCCGACCAGACCTTCCACTGTGGAGGAAATACGAAGTTCGCCGGGTCTGCTCAAGATGAGCACGTTTGCATGCTCGGTATACGGGTGTCCAACCAGCAGCGGTATCGTCTGGGTTCCACTGGGTACCAGATGAATATCTACACATGCCTGGACACCGTCGATGGATAGGTCAGCTGTGAGCACGCACAGGGGTCGAACTTGCCCCGCTCCATATCCGATGAAAGAAGGGAGTTCCGTCTGCTAATAAGTTAACTTGAGCTCATCGGCCACATCCTGCCGTAGTGCTACGACGCGGCTGCCCAAATCTACATAGCAGCGAATTGGATGACCATTCAGTTCCGCATCCTTGAAGTACTTTTGGTGTGTGTCTGGTCCGACCTGTAGCACTGCGTTCCTTTTGGAGTGTGCTGTAGCGTTTATAGATTGCGGCGCAGAGTTTGTTGACGATGTCGAAGTCGGGCACATTCGCGAAATGTGTCAGGTAACCCCGCACGTAACTGTGTTTATCCGTTTCGGGCATTGCCTTGCGTTATGACCGACCTGTTTACATACAGGACACGGCGCACAGTGGGGCCATTTCTCGAAAAGCTGTCCATAATTCATAATTTTACACGATTTTCACAAGAATTGGTATTCTTATGTTTTTGGGGTTGCTGAATTCAAATATCTTATAGAAAATGCAAAATTCAAAACGGACGATCTAATATCAGTGGTATAAACGTTGGTTTTAAGTTAGCTTTTGTCAAAATTGACTATTTTCCAATTTTTTTACTAAAATTATGTAATTAGAATGTCTAATTTAATATAATGACGCTAATTTCAAAACTTTGTTGAAATTAATTATTTTGAAAATTTTACTTTTGCAACATTTGTGTTCAGTAGGTCGCGTAGTTGAAATGTATTATCGAGAATAAAGAACGGATCTATAGGAGCAATAATCTTTGGAATATGTCCCGATTCGTTTTCTGCCTAGATACTTTTTGACTATAAGCTCTTCTATACAATTTACACAGGTTATGGCAAGATTCTAGGACTTCTTCCGTAAAACATCCAATTGGTAAAACGCAATTTTTCATTACGGATGGCCCATGGATTAAAACTTTATGTACCGTGGGTGGCATCTAATACCAATGATATAGTGATACATACAACTTCGCAGTATCAATACAATAATTTCCAAATTTTGTATAATTAATATCCATTATTATTATTAATTATTATTTATTATTATTATATTAGTCTCTTCGATAGATTTCTTTATACCATATTTAATTTTTCACAAATATATTAACTTCTGCACGAGATATCAGCCCTACGCTCTAGTGGCACAGACCGAAAATTCCCCTATTTGATACTTTAAATTTAAATATCTTAAAAATGGGCAAAAAGGGGCAAACTTTATCAACTGGATATCATAGCTGACATGCAACTTTATATCAAGAGACTTGTCCCAGCGTGAAACTCCGTGAATAACATCTTTGTTTTCCTTCTTGTTCATCGAGATATGGCTATGATTTATGATATATTGAAACCGGAATTACAATAATAAATTAAAAGATATGTTACTTTACTTCTGTGGAAAATTTATGTTTATAACACCTACTTTAATGGTAAAATGTTTCACATATCAATTTTGTTAAGATATACTTTCCCTGTCTCAATTAACAAGCTCCAATTTTCAAGATACGAAGGAGCATGAAATTTCTTCAACTTTGACGGCCTATATCTCAGTAGCCAAGCAATATATTTAAAAAATTCAAGCGGCATTAGATGCATTGATATATATACAACAAATCTGCTATACTGAAAACAAGCTGCAGAATACTTCAGAAATTGAATTTTGGCCAGCTTTTCGAGAAATGGCCCCACTGTGCGGCTGGTCACCACGCCTAACATTCTCGAATCTTAACGGTCTCCCGGTAACGGGTGTCCCCGAAATGTGCGCACCACCAGCCAAAATATCAGGAAGCAATTGACTCGGTCGGTCGTATCTACTTAAGGGTCCTAAATAGTTCCGATACCTAGGGTTATTCAGACCGTCCACAATCCACTCGATGGCCTCCGCATTTGCCATGCGTGCGCGATTACAGCGGCTTAGTTTCTCGTAAAAATATTCAGTTAGATCCTGACCTGATTTCCGCTTGTACTCCTGAGCTTCTAAACGGATCGCGACGCTGCTCCTAACGGAGGGAAAATTTTCTGTGAGGAGCACGTTCCACTGTTCCCACGTGCGATTCAAACGAGGCAGGCTACCCCTCCACGCTCTGGCCACTCCCGCGAGTTTCGAGAGGGCATGGTGTCGAATTGCGACGTGGTCCCACCCGTATAGGTCTCCGTACTCCTCCATTTTCTCAATCCATTCCTCTATGGTCAACCGCCCGTGAACTGGATCAAATTGCGGCAACACATAGCCTCCGCCACGATGGTAGCAAGTGCCCGCTCGTAGCTCCTCCCTGCCTGTGATGCACTCCTGAGTGTTCACCATCCCTTCGGCCCTTACTCGTTACACCCTTCCAAAAGCACTGGAACCTTCAGCTGGACCCTGGTGTTCACCGTGTACACTTTCACCACCCGAAAAATACGACGTAATGCTTCCTTTACGACCACGTGTTCGCACCGGCAATCTTTCTTCGATTTCGGCGCCGTGACCGCAATCCCACTTCTGATTTTGTTAGACAAAAGAAAATGGATAAGAAAAGAAACTATATTTCATATTCTTCTTCTAATGCAATGTCGCGGACCGCAGTTACTAGTACCTAGATCGTTCTCGCGAAACTTCTTCCTATTACAGTAATTCTTCTCTTGGCGCTCACCACGATCTCTACCGAGCATGCTTACGAGTTATCCCCGCCACTGGAGGGGCCCCTCTAGTTCTGAGTCGACGGAGTAATTCGGCACCTTTTGATTAGCCGACACCTCGCGGCCGCATTTAACCATTAAAAGATTAAATGCTTCCTATCGGTGAGGCAACACTAATGCAACAGCGTAACTTTTTTATTGTTACTTATATCGCTATATTTTTGGGGGGAATTATTGCTGAGATTGTGGTGATTAAAATGAGACCAAACACGATAGAATTTGGATTATATTTACTTACTTAGTAATATTATACGTAATGGGCAAGGATCCTTACAAGAAAAGCTTGGGAACGGTCGTGCTCAGTTTTTACTATAACTTTACGGGCTTAGAGAATACGTATACATGTCCCAAGGCGCATTGCTAAACTGTTAAAACCTTTATTCGTATTTGAAATTAATAATGATAAATATCTAACGTTGCATACATTGAATTTATTATAAATTATGGCTGAGAAACATAAAGAAAAAATGAAATGTGACAACGAATAAATGTAATTTAGTGATCAATGTTTCATCTATTCTTTATTACACCTGTCCCAGTTCTAACCTAATGTGATTGCGCGAATACACAGAAGTATACAATATAGACTTTACTGTATACATACAACGTGCTTTATTATATATGTGTACAGATATAGTACATAAAACTATGTATCTATATGTATAGTACAAATGAAAATATACGTATACATATAGCTATGAGCTGTGAGGTACGGTCTTGGTGCTACGGCGCATTTGCCAGTAACAACGGTCCGCGTTTATCATTATCAATATTCATTGATTCCAAGTAGAAGGATTTACCTGATTTTTTCGTAAACACAATCATCGTCAGCCATGATTGATCTGCAGAACCAGTACAAAGGTAGGAAGAGACATTTCGATTCCCTCCTGTTGACACTTCAAGAAAACACGTCCAGGCGAATCAAGCGATCCTCAGGCAGCCCACTATTGACATTGCCACCATGAGCAAATGCCTTGGACCTTGTGTTTTTCGTTTAATACAAGGAATTGATCGGCCGATTAATTGCTCCCCATCGCCATACTTATATTCTGTAGTTATTCCACGATTTTGAATGCAATGCAGAGTACAATATACATATATCGATAGGCCATCGACTAGTGGCGTAGGATTTGGAAGGAAGAAACCTGTAAATAGAAATGTAAATGAACGCGTCTTAATTTCATCGTCTACTACTGTCCAATTTTTAACGCTATTGAAAAAAGCGCGGTTTTGCATACTTATCATATTAATTTCGAAGGGAAAATGATCAGCGGTATTTTACCGACTTTTCTACAGTTATGATCATAGACACAAGATGAACGACATGAATCTAATCAATAACGAAATTTGTGATTTCCTCGAGATGATAGGAGTAGAAATGGTTTTGTGTGGTAGCGGTAGCGATGCGTGTATCACGAACAACGTTTATTCGAACTTATGTGAATTGCTTAAGATGCGTATACATAAATCGCTCGCCGATTAAATTTTTAATATTTTACTTTTCGCTTTAAGGGCCCCGACTCCATGCGCCATGAACTGTGTGCGTGCACTTACACAAACAAAGGAAAGCATGCACGTATACGCCATGCGCGAGAGAGGGGCTCGATTTCATATATTCGATTTTTCTTCTCTATAATTTCATTAATAAAACTTTCACGGGTATACCACACACGGGTAGTCTTCACCACAGCCCGAGTCATTCGTTTGAACGCCAATAAATTCAGCATTCGTTCAGGATAACGTTATTTATGAAACTGTCAAGCTAGAGACAGACATCGATGTAGGCAACAAGATGGCTGCAGCATCTTGACACACTTCACATATCTTAAATATTGAACTATTTAATTGTTTATTCAGTGCTTAAACACCCTTTCGGCCTTCCTTTTACTAGCACAAAATCACATAAATTATATTTGTCACAATCTATCACTTCTTTAAAGCGGAGAAACGGTTCTACGATTTGCACGCATCTGACGTTAGAATAGTTCAATGATTATCCGTCTGTGGCATTTATGGCACATTTTAGTTAGTTTTGCCAGGTTACCGTCAGAGTCGATAAAAATACATATCAGTCGGTAAATGTAAATTATAATTTCACACAACGAACGTCGTTTCATACGTGAATACCTGATGCGCAAACACATACGCAAGTAAAACATAGTTGCCGGCACGTAGCAAGACCTATGTGACGCTGTTGCCACATCTTTTACAATTATAACCATCAGTAAAATGAATCGGTTCGTGCAGAGATTTTGATTCGAGCCGTTGCAAAAACTTTTTTTTAGGTTCGAACCCCCTCAAGTTCATTTTTTCTACATAATTTTTTTCAAGTTACTAACTATATGTGAAGTATATATATTTATTAACCCTTATGTTATCAACCAGGTACCCATGTACCCATATAATAGACGATATTTTTAGGCGTTCTATGCACATAAACATGAACCAGTTGTTAAATAATATGATTTATTTATTTATTAAATTTCAATAATAAACAATTCTTTGGACAATTTCGAAATATTGCTATAGTATTTACGTGTTTATCACAAATAGGACGGTCGAAATTGTTGCAAGGCTTTCGTGTTTTTCGTCGTTTCTTTTTGTGATCAGCCTGACACATATAACAGAATCCGACAACTCTTTTTCTGAAGTATAATGAATTTCATTTATTTCTAATTTACTGTTTCTCATGCTTTGTATTGCTTTGTATTTTTATATGTACCGATCCTGACCTATCTTAACAATTTTATGCTACGCAATTGTTTCCACACGGATACGACCCACAATAATGTCAATTCACCGGGAATCGAATCCGGAACCTCTACAACAAAAGCCATACACCATCTTACTTGGCTACCAATCTTCTATAGAAGTATTCCCTATTTATATAAGATATGGCCTCACATAGAAGGTATGTAACTTTAATTGCTAATATCATTAAAGTTTATGAATAACTACACATAATATTTTACGTATACCATCAGGAGCCTTTGTATTATCAACCTGCAAAAGGACATTAAAATTTGAGTCGACCAGTTGAGAGTCTTCCTTCGTTCGAGCGCTTTTCGTGCTACCGTTTCAAACAGTGGTATGTTTTACTACTATTTTGGCTTTCTTTCAGAACACACATTTATTTTTTTTACAAATCTAATGAACAGTGTAAATGAAAGAGATTCCTTGGTCATGTTGAACAAAACAGATTTATGAAACAATATGAATATGTTTAACAATAGAACGTTTTATTCATATTAAATTAATAATAATGTGTAATGATTCGTTATTCACGAATAACAATTTAATTATCAAGCCGTTTATTAACTGTTCCATACTTTTATTCCTTATCCGAAACGTATGAAGTATTTTATTACTTATTAAAACAATGTTTGGATAATTAATGTTAAAAAAAGATAGGTAAATAAACATATCCTTTCGTTCACGAAGTAACCAGCTTCGACGAAAGTGGGTCCTTGGCCGTTGGTCATTGTACCAATCCTGACCTATCTTAACAATTTTATGCTACGAAACGCACGTCCCGGCGATCGATAAAGATCGGATTCGCACTTATTTCCACACGGATGCGAGACACACATTGACGTACATAGGCCTCATTGTAGTGCAAACGGTCATGGCCCGTCAGAGGTGTGTGTGGGTCGTATCCGTGTGGAAACAATTGCGTAGCATAAAATTGTTAAGATAGGTCAGGATCGGTACAAATAAAAATACAAAGCAATACAAAGCATGAGAAACAGTAAATTAGAAATAAATGAAATTCATTATACTTCAGAAAAAGAGTTGTCGGATTCTGTTATATGTGTCAGGCTGATCACAAAAAGAAACGACAAAAAACACGAAAGCCTTGCAACAATTTCGACCGTCCTATTTGTGATAAACACGTAAATACTATAGCAATATTTCGAAATTGTCCAAAGAATTGTTTATTATTGAAATTTAATAAATAAATAAATCATATTATTTAACAACTGGTTCATGTTTATGTGCATAGAACGCCTAAAAATATCGTCTATTATAAGGGTACATGGGTACCTGGGTGATAACATAAGGGTTAATAAATATATATAATTCACATATAGTTAGTAACTTGAAAAAAATTATGTAGAAAAAATGAACTTGAGGGGGTTCGAACCTAAAAAAAAGTTTTTGCAACGGCTCGAATCAAAATCTCTGCACGAACCGATTCATTTTGCTGATAGTTATAATTGTAACAGATGTGGCAACAGCGTCACAGAGGTCTCGCTACGTGCCGACAACTATGTTTTACGTGCGTCTGTGTTTGCGCATCAGGTATTCACGTATGAATCGCCGTTCGTGGTGTGAAATTATAACTTACATTTACCGACTGATTTGTATTTTTATCGACTCTGACGATAACCTGGCCAAATTAACTAAAATGTGCCATAAATGCCACAGACGGATAATCATTGAACTATTCTAACGTCAGATGCGTGCAAATCGTAGAACCGTTTCTCCGCTTTAAAGAAGTGATAGATTGTGAAAAATATAATTTATGTGATTTTGTGCTAGTAAAAGTAAGGCCGAAAGGGTGTTTAAGCAGTGAATAAACAATTAAATAGTTCAATATTTATGAAATGTGAAGTGTGTCAAGATGCTGCAGCCATCTTGTTGCCTACATCGATGTCTGTCTCAAGCTTGACAGTTTCATAAATAACGTTATCCTGAACGAATGCTGAATTTATTGGCGTTCAAACGAATGACTCGGGCTGTGGTGAAGTCTACCCGTGTGTGGTATACCCGTGAAAGTTTCATTAATGAAATTATAGAGAAGAAAAATCGAATCTATGAAATCGAGCCTCTCTCTCGCGCATGGCGTATACGTGCATGCTTTCCTTTGTTTGGGTGAGTGCACGCACACAGTTCATGGCGCATGGAGTCGGGGCCCTTAATAAGAATACTCACCAATAACAATCCTACAAGGTATATGCGACAAAGGTAAACAAATTAAATGAAATGAAATAAAAAGATGGTAATGTACTGTTGCAAATTGTAAAATTATAACTCGAATATATTAAGCTTATTTCGATTGTTTTCGATTAACTGTTTACAAAATGCAAACATTTTTGTACAACAATAACAATAATCCAATTATTTTAAATGAAAGAAAGTAACAAAACTATTTCCCAAGGCAAGCATAAACTTTCTTTGATAAACTTCTGTAAATTGCATTTAATATTAGAGTTACGCATCTTCGTTCATATAATGCAAATTGTATGGCGCGTCCGTTTATTTGTTACATGTAAGGAACATGTAAAATCGAACTTTCTTTCGCATACAAATTGTATACACAATTGATTAGATGGAATAATTTATATAAAATTATATGAATACGAATTGACTAAATTATAATCGTACCAAATAAACGCAAGATTAATTGCGTAAATTATGCGTGGCCATGTTTGACCTTAGTCGAGTTAACCTATCCCATGCGATTCAAATTTGGAATCTGGGCATCTAACAAGTACAGTTTCATCCTTGGAAACGCTTTTTGGGAAATCCATAGTATTAGATACATTACTTATTTTCTGTTTGTTTTAATGGATGTGTATTAATTACTTTGCACTTGACATTGAATTATACAATTTCTGATGTATTTATTTTACACGACATTTGGTTCATATTATAATTAACACATATGATTTAATTCACTTCCGTTAATGCGCAAAATATATAAAATATCCTGCGGTATGCAGCAATCAATACACAAAATTATACTTATAAATTTTGTATATTTAATAATTATTAGTGTTATTAGATAATTTAACTTGCATTATACTTGAACATTGTACTTCACCTTTAATCTAACTTGCCATTTAAAAAACCTGTTTATATACTCAGCATATCTGCATTTGCGTAACATATCTTATTTAAGATCGTATTTAGTTTACATGAACAGATTTTGAAGTTTACCCAGATAATTTGTACCCATCGTTGAAGGGCAAAGATAATAATTTTTAACACGATGTTTTACTATTTTCAATTATTCATCGCAGTTGATTAGTGTGTTTAGAACTGAGAATTACAGATTGAATTTTGTACAAAATTCGGATAAAACAAAATATTATATTTGTTATTAACTCGTGTGCTGCAAATAATTATACCGATAAGACAAAATTTTAAAACGTAATAAATAGTTATCCTTTATTGTTATCCTCTACTTATTGATCTGTTCTTTAAAAGACTTAATTTCTATAAATATTTATCCATAGCACTAGAAAATCATCTGTGGTTTAAAAGTTATTAACAATTGAATATTCGCCAAAAATGCACTCCGGGTCAATACATCTACCACGACTTTTGGAGGCTCTAGATAAATGATCGCGTGCTTAAAATGCAGGTAAAGGATACCGCTACACTTCAACCAACTATTTACAAATGCTGCGTATGTTGTTTTTCTGTAATAAACAATTTAAAAATTCGTTGGAGAATTGCAACGAAGCTATTTGCGAAGTCCTTTCCAACAGTAAATCAGATTGTTCCTTGAACCGAGAGCGTCAATTTGAGGGATCGTTGATTATAATCGGCCCTGCAGAAGCCGAGATAATTGAATTTGTTTAAATAAAGTATAAACAAATGCGATTACTGGCACTTCCAGGCAAGCTACATCAATGACCAGAGGACATAAATTAAAGCTAGAAGTATAAACTACCATCTCCAATAAGTCTCAACATTATTCCATGTGAATTTCATTTGTTATAAACAATTAAACAATTAGATTTGTAATTACGGCCAGCTGCATATAGTTACAGCAGCGGGATATTTTTAATCGTGGAGCTTATTCGTTTCCCTTCCATTTGACCTTCCATTTGACATACCATTTATTAAAAAACAACCTACATTAGCAGCGATAATTGCAATGATCCGGAGTACATTTTCGCCTATTTTTTATTTGTTTATAACTACTAAACCACAAGGACCATATTGTTGAAACTGATGGAGGGGGTAGCTATGGTTCGTTGCTTTAATTGAAGACAATTCCGGTTAAAAAATACGCATTAGGAGCCGAGAAAAAGGCAATTCTTTAAATTAACGATGTAATCCAGGAATTCGGTTTTGGCAGTGCGGGAAACAGCGAAATATGCCGAAAACGCGAGATGGCGCCACAAGGACTGTTTACGACATATCGTTAGCGGAGAATAGAGACGTGATCGGTTGGATACATGGGAAAGAGTTCAAGAACGAATAATTTTATATTTAATTTAATTTAGTTTAATTTCGGCGAAACTGGCACGGTCAGGATGTACAAGTTATAGTGTCACCACAATTCCCTAACAAATTACAAACGCGGTACAGCAGCCGCTCGGCTGCTCGGCGCGGAAGCGTCAGAATTCTAGGTTAGCGTCCCCACGCCAACCTGTTGCGAAGTACCACGGGCACAAGACACCCGGGCCCCTTGGGGCCGGTGGAGTGACCTCCCACCAACATGGAAGTAGAGGACGCAGCTTGCTGGACCACGATAGGTCCCAGCAAAAAAAAAGGGTTTCCACAACGCATCATGAACCAACCAAGAGGAAGTGTCCCTCACCCAGCATCACCATCGAACCACAACGGAAAAGACAGCAACTCAGTCAAAAAATGGCAAAACCACATGCTTTACCCAGAATCCCACAAAGGACTAGCCGCGGTAGAAGTACGGCTAAACCAAACCGATGCAAAAAAAAGCAAGAGCCACAACATGATGGCAATTGCAAAGGCCCTGCACTCCATGCGGGCGGGCATTCACCAGCTTCGTCCGAGAGGATTCAACAGGGCTGAGGCTGTTTTTAACAACAGCATTGAGGCCAACAAAGTAATTAAAACGAATCTCGATAAGAAAGGCAGCCTGGTCGCTTTCGTGCCCAGGCACTTCATTGAAGAAAAAGGAATTCTAAAGGGTTTCAGCCTAGATTACCCCATTGAAGACCTGATTGACTCAGCAAGCAGCCCTTGCAAAATTTTACATGCCAAACGACTGAACAGAAGGTTCGTGGATCCCACTACGAAGGAGGTCTCCTGGATTCCCTGCGAGACTGTCCTAATAACCTTCGAAGGATCAACCCCACCAGCAAAGATTCAACTATACGGAATGCTAAGCAAACCAATAGAGCCTTACATAGAGAGGGTAAGAACATGTAGAAAATGTGGCAAATACGGTCACACACAAACAAAATGCAGAGGTAAAGCAACCTGCCTCTCCTGTGGGCAGGACCAAAGCCTGGAACACAAGTGTAACTCAGAAAGCAACTGCAGCCACTGCCAAGGCAACCACCCCACTTTCTCGACCAACTGTCCACAAATGACATTCCATAAGGAGGTAAATACCATTCTTGCCTACAACAACGTAAGCATTTATGAGGCCTGCGCTCAAGCAAAGCAGAACGCTGCACATAACACCACCACCAACACACAAAATTTAAGCAGGCGGCTTCAGTGTGTACCTCAACAAGAGTTTCCCCCTCTCCCAGAACGCACTATGGAAAGTGAATACCAACTTCGAGTTATTGGTGGTGTTTCCAACCCCAATAACCAAAAAGATAAGCGCTGGAACACAAGAAGTCTCAAGACATACGCAAGGACAACCCCAATGACAAGATCCAAATCACCAAATGACAAAAATGGTTGACACTCAATAACTTCTAACACAAGCACGCAACAGACAGCACCAAATATTATACAAGCAATACCAAACACGACACGAACAACACCAACCATGTTACAAAGGACACCAACTATGGACAGTACAACTCAACGACACAAATTACAGACGCAAACCTTCTCTTAAGGTAAACAACACGCATCAAGCACTCACAATAAGACAAATGTCCAATTAAAGAGAACTGGCATAAAGCTCCCGATGGGAAGCAAGATGCCAGCAAAGACTAAATCAAACTCAAATCAAACCAATAAAGACAAAATCAGCAATGGATCGCACACACAATAATATTAGGATCCTACTTTGGAACTGTAGACAAATAGCCAACAAGGAAGCGGAGCTCTGGAGACAGGCAGAGTCTTATGACATCTTCATCTGCACTGAAACCTGGCTCGTCCCTAGCGAAAAATTTCAGATCCCCGGCTTCCAAACCATAAGAAAAGATAGAAACAATCGTCGCGGTGGCGGAGTAGCCATCATCGTAAGAAATTCCCTGCAGTGGACCACAACACCAAACATTGTGGTTGACGATTGGATAATTGAATCTCTCACAATTGAAATACATTGTAAGGTATCCAACCTAGTAATATGTGCTTGCTACAAGCCACCAGGACTACCCCTTCAACTAGACAAATGGCACCAACTACTATGCAGACTCAACAGGCACCCACAGTTCCTACTACTTGGTGACTTCAATGCCCACCACACGGTATGGAACTGTTCTTCCACAGACAGTACAGGTGAACGACTACTACAGGCACTAGAAGACAATGACTGCCTCGTTCACAACACGGATTCCTCCTCCCATACAGAACGCAATGGGACCCGCAACAGCAATCTGGACCTGATAATATCTCCCAGGAGGATAGCCCACCTCATACACACAGAGCAACTGGATGACCCTTGGGGTTGAGATCACTTTCCACTCAGGATAGAGTTACTACTAGAGAAACGCAATTACAGGTCCACTAGCAACAGAATCTCCTCCACGAGAACTGACTGGAACCAATACAACTCCATATTGGTCTCAGCGCAAGACTCGTTGATTTCGAGTGACTTCCTGAACATGGACACCCTGGGGCAATATGCTTACCTCACGGAAAGCATGAAAGAGGCAGTAACACGAGCCACTCCCAGGAGGAGCTTCATCCCGCCACACCGTTATAGAAACCCGGTCCCATGGTGGGACACAGAATGTGACAGAGCCATCCGTTGCAGGAAGGCTCTGTTCCTTAAATGGCGCCACACGGTTGCATCTACAGACTGGGCAGGCTACATGAAGCAGACTGCCAAAACCAGGAAATTGTTAAAGCATACAAAAATCTCTTGCTTTAAAAAACTGGCAGCAGAACTGAACCAAAACACAGACACTACCAGTTTCTGGAGAAAAATTAAAATATTCAAAAACAAATGGACAAATGCATCAGATCACGACAGAGCAATTCCACCTTTCAACGCGATACACAACCAAATCGACAAGCTATGCCCACCCTGGGCTGCCAGCAACCCCCCGCACCCCGAGTGGGACATAACAGACTCATTCCTCGATACACAATTCACCTACCAAGAAATGAACCACACCATAAGCAGGCTGAAAACAAAATCCGCACCAGGCTTGGACGGGCTAGAAAACAATATGTTCAAAAACCTCCCGAACATGTGGAGACTTGTCCTTCTAGACGTCCTGAATAACATCTACGCACACAATTCGTATCCTGACACTTGGAGAGACAGCAATCTGTTCTTCATTCCGAAACCAGGACAAACTAATTTAAGACCAATAGCATTAACCTCTTGCGCTTGTAAGCTCCTAGAGAGACTTCTTTCACGGTGGCTAACCTATTGGCTAGAACATCGTAATAAACTCCCCATGAGCCAGTCTGGAACCGCTCCACGGCTGACAACATCCTCAGCTTAACCACACAGGTGGACACTGGGCTCCTCCTGGGTCAACCCACAGCTGCAATCTTTCTGGACGTTAAATCTGCTTTTGACAATATCATTCCGGATATTCTCACTGCCAAACTTCACCAACTGGGGATCTCTAAAATCCCAGCGCAATTTATCCACCACATTACAGCTTTCAGAAGGGCACATTTTCGCACATGGGACGCTGATGGACAACAACAAACCATCACTCGACACGTGCACAAGGGCGTCCCGCAAGGTGGTGTGCTGAGCCCGTTACTGTACACGCTATACACAGCTGACATAGACACAGACACACCAACACACACCAAATTCTTACAATACGCCGACAACGTTGCAATATATGTAACGAGCACTGATCAACGGACAGCATGCCTAAATGTTGAGGCTGCAGCCAACAACTGCCTCCGCAGGCTAAGCACAATTGGTTTGGATATCGCTCCTGCCAAGTCAGAATTTGTGGTATTCAATAGCAAAAATAATCCAATAGACTCTATCGTAATTCAACTAGGAAACACATCCATAGGCAATGTGCCAACAGCAAAATTCTTAGGCGTGTACATAGATCAGAGGCTGAACGTTCAACACCACATGGAGAAAGTCTGCACTCAATCACGCAAATTACTTAACATCATCAGGTTCCTTTGTGGCACATGGTGGGGCACAGAACCAAACACACTGCTCACAATTTACAAAAGCCTCATCCGATCGAGAATAGAATACTGCCTACACATAACACTACCAAGAGACAACTGCACACTACATAAAATAGAAAGAATCCAACTCGCTGCAGCCAGGCTTGCCCTTGGCCTAAGAAAGACCACACCAGTCAATGTCACACTCGCAGAAGCCAAGTTACCACCTCTGGAACAACGAGCACTGTTCGCAGGGAAAAAACACATAGCCAAAGCCATGTCTAACCCTTTACACTTCTTAAAGGAACAACTAGAACTCTACCACACAACACTGGACTAGACGCCTGGGCATGCACCGACAATGGAAACCATTGCTGATGCATTGTGCAGAGTATGGCCACTGCGCCACACGTTAGTTCTAGGCACCTGCTTTCAGCTCCATCCCGCCCAAACTCTAGCTGCAGCTGGAACAGACATATTCAACATAAAAGACGGAGTCAGCTTAACGAACAGCACTGATATCAATAAAGACTTTGCTAACCTGATAGATGCAAGATACCAGGGATTCACTCCCATATTCACGGACGGTTCCAAAACACCCAATGGGAACTCCACAGGATTTGCATGGCTGTGCAGCGAGTTGGCTCAGGCAGAGGCGGTCAGCGTGGACGGGCACTTCTCAGTGTTCACTGCTGAATGTTTGGCCTTAGGCAGGGCATTAGACTTTGCCTCAAGTCTCCCTGATCGGCCCTTCCTGATCTGCACAGACTCGCTCAGCGTCATGCAGGCTTTAACCCAAGGGGACATGAACCACAAAAATAGGTACATCACAGAAACCATCACCAAACTCAACAGCGCCATTCAAAGCAGCCAAAAGCCAAATGGAATTAAGCTCATGTGGATACCTTCTCACAAAGGCCTAGTGGGTAACGAAGAAGTAGATAAGCTGGCCAAGGGGGCCACGCGCAACCACCCATACTCGTTTTGGAAGGTATCGGTGTACAAACTCTTCACAGTATTCAGAGAAGAAATGTGGACCAATTCTCTGAACACATGGCTCGCAAAAGCCCACTCACTTACCAGAGTGGGCACAAAGTACTTTACCAATCACTACACAAATAACACCAGACCCTGGTTCCACAAAAAGACATTACCACGCAAATTCACCTCTTGGATTTGTCGCGCCCGCTCAGACCACTATAATCTCAAGGCATCACTGCACAGGGTCAATCTCAGTAGCAACCCAAGGTGTGAGTGCGGTGCACCGGAACAAGACCTAAACCATATAATCTGACAATGCCCGGGGACGGTTTCTCACCGCCCACAGCTCATTAAAAACCTAGGACGCCGAGGGTGGCAACTCCCCCTTAGCATAGATATATGTTAGCGACAGTGCATTTTTAACAAAAAGAAAAGGATCGAGTGGCGAAGTGCTATTCATTCGGGGAAGAATTTATGATAGGGGCTTAGCCTGCGTACGGTTGGAGAGTGTCTTAGAAATGGGCAATCTGGACGACAGACGATGGCTGGTGGCCCGACGCTATTCAACTATCGAATGTCCAAGGATTGACTGTTTACAAGAGGTTTTTAAGAATGAATGAATGAGACTGAACATCCTGTTGGCCGACGATGGCTGGCGACCGCATTGGGTCTTCCAACCATCTGGTGTCGAAGGAGTGTTTATTTGAATGTGGAGTGAAAGACCAAACATGGCAATCGGCCTGTCGCCGTATTACCAAGGTATAGGGACTCTGCTCCTGGAGGATCTGGCCACGGAGTGGGGAAGGTTATGCCTTTTGGTAAATGAACTGTCATTGACCGCGCAGTCTTTACCCCAGAACTGTCCGGGAAAGATCTACCCTGCATACTCTTAAAGTATAATTTCTAACATCAGAAGTGGGATACTAGCATAGTTGGTTTACTGTGTTAGAGAATTAACGCCTGAAGATGGAAGAACATAACAGTGTATCAAGTGAGTCAAGTGCGCCGACATTCGAATCGCTTTTTATGAAGTTCATGGAAGCTACTATGAATCGCGAGCCGAGAGCTTCTACTTCGATACCGGCGCATGTAGCGGAGGCGATACCGGAATTCGGAGGCACGGATATCGGAGACAACGCGGAGAAATGGTGTGATATCGTGGAAAAGGCTACGGAGTCGTTGCCATATACTCAGCGGTTGAATTTGGCGACTCATGCGTTGGCGGGAGCAGCCAAGACATGGTACGCGTCATGGCAGGGTCGTCCGAGGACATGGCAGAAATTCCGGGAAGATTTGTGCGCGGAATTCGATTCGGGAGATAGGCTCTGCGAGTTATTAGTTCGCGCCGTAACATATACGAGTGACAACGCGAGATCCTCCTCGGAATATGTGCGCAACAAATTGAATTATTACAATCAAACGGGTATTAATTTTAAACCCGAGGAACTAATACGTTTAGTGATAGGTCATGTTACCGATCCAACAGTGCGGCAATCGTTGGTAAATTCCAACTATCAGACGACCGCGTCACTAAAGACGGGAATTGCCCAATTCAAATTAGGGAAACGCGACCGCGAAACCGATAAAAAGTCTTATCATGTTTCGCGTAAACAAGACGAACGCAATCACACGAACAATGATAAACATAAAGACAAGGAAAATAGTAATCGGTGTTTTGCGTGCGGTGATGTTGGTCATGTGAAGTTCGACTGCCCGAAAAGACGAAGGACGGATTCCCCAGGTAATCGGCGTACAACGCCGGGGACGTCAATTAAAAATACCTGCGGCTTTTGTTACAAGAAGGGTCACGAGGAGTCCCAATGCTGGGCAAAGCAGCGCATCCAGAGGGATGATGCACAAGGAGGGAAGTCGTTTGCCGACGGGAAGAAGCTACGAGCGAACATGGGGAATGTCAAGGATGTAGGGTTGACGCCTATCTTGTCCAAAAACACGATGGTGCAAGCCTTATTAGATTCGGGCGCCGATAAGTCAATGGTGCGGGAGAAAATCGCGAATCGTGCGGGTTGTAAAGTTGAACCGTGCGGTACAACAGTGCGTGGACTTGGTGGTGGGCGCATACGAGCCGTAGGCAGCACGAACGTTTTAATTCAGGCGGAGGATACCGCTGCTGAATTGGACTTTTTGGTAGTGCCGGACGACAGTTTACCATACGACGTCATCATTGGCGAAGACGTATTAGATTACGAAAACCTGTGCGTCAAGAAGGTTAACGGCGAGAAAAAACTAATGTATTTTTCAACGGGAACATCGCCTCTACCTGCAAAGTCGGGGTGCAACCTTCCTGCCGAGCCGCAATGTAACCTGGCCGAGGAACTGTCACCCGAGGTTCGTCAACCCTTGAGGGCGTTATTGGGGCGCTACGACCACATGTTCACGGCAGGTAACAAAGTTCGACCCGTGAACACCGGTGAGTTGAACATTGTTTTAAAAGAAAACAAGATGGTCAGGTATCAACCATATAGGTTATCGTTTTCACAAAGGGAAAAAGTTAGGCTAATAATTAGTGATTTACTGGAGAATGGCATTATACGCGATAGTGTTTCGCCATTCTCAAGTCCAATCATTTTAGTTGCTAAAGCAAATGGCGATGATAGACTGTGCGTAGACTACCGGGCAATAAATAAAATAACGATAAAGGACAGTTACCCTTTGCCTTTGATCGATGATCAACTAGACCGGTTAGGCAAAGGAAAATATTTTACTATCCTTGATATGGCGTCGGGGTTTCATCAAATTCCGATAGCCGCAGAATCAATTCAGAAGACTGCTTTCATTACACCGGATGGTCACTATGAGTATCTACGAATGCCATTTGGTCTAGCAAATGCCCCAGCGGTTTTCCAAAGAGCAATAAATACCGCCTTAGGAAATTTGCGTTTTAGCATAGCGGTCGTATACCTGGACGATATTTTGATACCCTCTCGAACTGTGGAGGAGGGATTGGAAGCTCTAGGTCGCGTATTACACGCTTTAGACGTAGCTGGTTTTTCCGTTAATGTTAGGAAATGCAAATTTTTTCAAACTACCGTAGAATATTTGGGCCGGGAGGTGTCGGCAGATGGTATCCGACCGAGCTCGAAAAAGATAAAAGCATTGGAAGAGACACTTATACCGGCTAATGTAAAACAAGTTCGTCAATTCATGGGTCTCGCCAGTTATTTTCGGAAATTTGTTCCCGAGTTCGCTGCGCGCGCGGCGTGTATTACTAAATTAACGAAAGCGAACGAACCATGGTTGTGGGGCGACGAACAGAATAAGGCGCGAGAATATATCATTAGTTGTTTAATATCGAGACCGCTCCTTGTAATTTTTGATCCGACTCGAGAGACAGAATTGCATACAGATGCAAGTGCCATTGGATACGGAGCTATTCTATTCCAAAAGATAGATGGTGGTTTGCGAGTCGTGTCCTACTTCAGTCGGAGGACCACGGCTGAGGAGTCGCGTTATCATTCTTACGAGCTCGAGACTCTCGCGATTGTAAACGCGTTAAAATATTTCCGGGTTTATTTGTTAGGCATTCAATTTAGAATTGTAACGGATTGCAATGCGATAAAATCCACCAAGAATAAGAAGCACCTGTTACCTCGCGTCGCTCGTTGGTGGGTGTATTTACAGGATTTTAATTTCGATATAGAATACCGTAAGGGAAAGTGTATAGAACACGTAGATTTTCTTAGTAGAAACCCGCCGATGGATGCATCCAGTAGTGTAGTTTCTGCAGATGCTTGCAATGCTAACTTGATATCGGTTGAGTCGTGGTTGCAAGTCGCGCAAAGAAACGACAAGGATACGTTAGAATTAATTGATAGGGTGAAAGCTAAAGACGCTATAATTAGTGACTATGAAGTAGTCAATGATTTGTTATGTCGCAAACTGTGTAGCGATAAGCTAAGAATCCTTTACAGGTTTTACGTACCCAAAGGCAGCCGGTTCGGATTGTTAAGACTGTATCACGACGAGAATTCACACGTTGGTAGTAATAAGGTTTACGAATGTATTGCTCGTAAATTTTGGTTCCCACAGATGCGTCCTTTTATAAAGAAATACGTAGGGCATTGCCTTACCTGCACTGTGTCTAAACGTCAGGCCGGGCCGAAACAAGGGTTACTGCATTCTATTAAAAAGACACCGTTTCCTTTCGATACCATCCATTGCGATTGTGTGGGCCCTTTCCCTCGGTCCAAGGATGGTTATCAACATATTCTAATAATAGTAGATGCATTTACGAAATACCTGCAGCTGATCCCGTTAAAATCTTTGTCCGGGGGGGAGACATTGCAAGTTTTTAGGGAAAGGTTGACACTTTTCGGGAGACCACGGGTCGTTGTGTCAGATCGCGGTACAAATTTCACATATAAATCGTTACAGTCATTCTTTGAAAAGCAGAATGTTCAGTTACATTTAATTGCTACCGGTGCCCCAAGAGCTAATGGTCAAGCCGAGAGATATGTAGCTACAGTCACAAATTTGCTAACTGCGGAATTATCAAAAATTGCAGAATGGCCGATCAAAATTAGTAAAGTACAAGAGTCCTTGAATACTACGGTGCAGAGTAGTACGGGTTTCTCACCGCATCGGTTATTGTTCGGTATTGAACGTAGTGCAGGTAACGCAGTACACGTGGAGGCAGATTTGCCAAGTCCAGACGAGGACATTAATTTGAATCAGGACAGGGAAGTCGCGTTTAAACGTCTGCTGGAAAATGCCGCAAAGCAGGATAATAGATTTAATAAAACACGACGAACAAATGTTGTGTTCAAACAAGGTGATACGGTTTTTATCAAACCAGCCAATACGCGTAACGCTAAATTAGAAAAGAAATACGAAGGTCCATTTGTCATTTCCGAAGTTTTAATGAACGACCGTTACGAAATTATAGGAAAATCTGGTAGACCTCAAGTGGCACCCAAGGATCGCTTGCGCCGTTGGGATGGTGAGCCGTCGGGTGAACTGTCAGAAAGCGAGGACGATGGGAGTCCGGAATGAACCGTGTTAGCGGGTTCAAATAATTAAAATATTGTATCGCAAGATTGCGTATATTGTTTATCTGCCTGGTCAAATATATTCGGTTTATGTAACCTAAAAAATGGTTTAACTTGTTGTTTATGTACAGCACTTATTTTGGCAGAACGCTGGAGAGTATTGTTCATTGTGATTGAACAATACTTGAGGACATCGTGCAGTTACAGTAGTATTTTGTAATACTAGCTGTGTGTGGAATATTGTTCATGGTGATTGAACAATATTTGGGCATATTATGCTGTTACAGTAGTATTTTGTAATGCTATCTGGGTTTGGAGTACACCTGTGGGTGGTACGGTCCATTGCTGCGTGTCACTTTGTGGTGTCACGGTTGTTGAAATGTGAGGCGAGCTTTTGTGGGCCGTCTGAGATGATTGCAGCATGATTGAGAGTAACGGCAACATAGTGTTTGTATCACAGGGTTGCGGAGGTTACGTCTCAATGGAAGATGCTGGGTTGTATTTTGTAATACAACGAGTGTGTATGGAGTCGGGAGAACGATCATCTTGTGCGTGATTCGTTGAAATACGACTGTATGATTGGGTTGTGTGAAATTATGAAAGACTGTAAATGGTACTTGGGTGAAAAAGGTAAAATGCAAACAGTTTGGGTGGTCTGAAGTGCATTGGTTGTGGATGCTTCTCGAGAGCGCGAAGCAGGTCAGTCTGGCCGTGTTAGCGACAGTGCATTTTTAACAAAAAGAAAAGGATCGAGTGGCGAAGTGCTATTCATTCGGGGAAGAATTTATGATAGGGGCTTAGCCTGCGTACGGTTGGAGAGTGTCTTAGAAATGGGCAATCTGGACGACAGACGATGGCTGGTGGCCCGACGCTATTCAACTATCGAATGTCCAAGGATTGACTGTTTACAAGAGGTTTTTAAGAATGAATGAATGAGACTGAACATCCTGTTGGCCGACGATGGCTGGCGACCGCATTGGGTCTTCCAACCATCTGGTGTCGAAGGAGTGTTTATTTGAATGTGGAGTGAAAGACCAAACATGGCAATCGGCCTGTCGCCGTATTACCAAGGTATAGGGACTCTGCTCCTGGAGGATCTGGCCACGGAGTGGGGAAGGTTATGCCTTTTGGTAAATGAACTGTGATTGACCGCGCAGTCTTTACCCCAGAACTGTCCGGGAAAGATCTACCCTGCATACTCTTAAAGTATAATTTCTAACATATATTTCTAGTAGTTCCTCGAATCTGCGAACTGCGTTTGATTAGCAGATTCCTAGAACAATGTAATATTTTTATTTAGGATAAATAGGATACACATAACGCATAAGTATAGATATAGAATTTATACATATAAGTAGCCAATAAGGCGATAAAGGAAACAGTATTAGCAAACCAAAGACTGTAACAAAGTGCAATATAAATTAAGACAGGTTAAGAATCACACATGCGCCACTTATCGCTATGATGTAGCGCTGCAATCAAGACATGTCACTACATATGTAACCCCGGCTATGGGCTGTGACAAGCCTAGGTCTTATTAAAATAAAAAAAAAAAATATCGTTAGCGATAAAATTTTTAAAAATTGTTATCTCGGCTCCTGGTGGTTGTTTTTTAATAAATGGAATGTCAAATGAAAGGGAAACAAATAATTACTATTCTAATTGTTTAATTGTTTATAACAAATGAAGTAGTCATGGAATAATGTTCACACCTGTTGGAAATGCTAGCCCATGCCGCTGCCTTGAATTTAGGTCCTTTGGTCATGGATGAAACTCATCGGGATGTGGCAATAATCGCATTTGTTTATAATTTCTGTAAACAAATTCAATTATCTCGGCTTTTGCTGGGCCGATTTTATCAGCGAGGTCTCAAGTTGAAGCCCTCTGTTCAAGGAATAATCTGATTCACCTTTGGTACGGCCCTCATGTATACTTTCGGTGCAATTCTCAAACGAATTATTCATTTGTTTATGCAAAATAAACGGCGCATGCAGCAATCAATTCGCTCGAATTATTTTTCACATAATTATGAAACATCTCATAAACTTTTAATAATTATACAGTAAGTAATTGATTGCCCATGTCAGTCCGTGGAGGATACTGCGCCTGGAGACCCACCGCCTTCTACCCTCCAATTACACGAAAACTAATTCTACTATCATTTGTAAGAAGGAAAAATCTATTATTGTCAATTTGTAAAATGTTGACTAACAAATTAAAAACCAGTGAAATATTATTTTTGTCCAAATTAGAAAATAAATTAGTCTTTGTCCAAATCCAAAACCATCGAAAGGGAAGCAGTACAGTAGTGCCTTGATCGATGCGAAAGCCTCGGGTCTGAACGTTCGCTTCCATCTTGTAGTTCCTACATTGTTTGGAATTTGCCGACAGCGTCGAACGTAGAAAAGGACAGCGAGTAAAGAAAGAGAACCGAGCAGCCAAGCCAAAAAACAATATTCAGCGTATCGGTGAAATAACACTAATGCAAAGATAAAACTTTTTTATTTCTCATCCTTTTCTTATGAAATTTTTACATAGCATAGCTGACAATTTTCTGATTAAAATGACATCAAACACGATATAATTTGGACTATATTTACTGCCTTAATTAACGGTAATAAGTTTATATGTTAAACCGTGTACTGGGCCTTCAATCTTTGCCGATTGCCACGATCGCAGCTTCTCTTTTCTTTTCACTAGCTATCCTTTTCTGCGGTCGAAATTGTCAATTATTATTGTCAATGTATTATTGTCAATTAAGGCAGTAAGTATAGTCCAAATTATATCGTGTTTGGTGTCATTTTAATCAGAAAATTGTCAGCTATGCTATGTAAAAGTTTCATAAGAAAAGGATGAGAAATAGCAAAGTTTCATCGTTCAATTAGTATTAGCTCACCGATATACCCGAGCCCGGATCGCGTTACACTGATCGCCAAGTGAACTTCTGGACGCCTCAAGGGGTATACCCCGCAGTGGTGGGGATAAACTTTTCGCTTGCATGGTGTAGAAATCTTTCGCGTCGATCAAGGCATTACTGTAGCAAGAATGAAACAGTACACATAACGCACGCGATCATAAAACTTATAGGAATGAAAACTACATAGCAATTATTAATAATTTGAGGAAAGGAATACAGCATAAAAACATGTAATAATTTTTATATATATTATATATGTGTGTTGGGTTTTTGTACACAAAAGGGTTTATTTATAATGATATAATAGTACATAAGTAATTATTAGACCACCGCGCGCACGTGTGTGTCTTAAACTTTCTTTTAACGATTATAAAAAGTATAATTTATAATGTTTACGCCTCTTCTTCCGCCGCGGTCGCGACGGCCGCCCCAGCCGCCGCCATACATCATTTTTCGAATGGCCTTTTTCATTTAAAATACAATAAAGGATATTTAATATAAGAAAGAAAAAGCAATCATGGAAATTCAGTGGCTGCGGTTGTAAACGTTATTTCCGTTTCGCTTTTACTTATGTCCGGCGTCAACGCCGGCGGTTCCTTTTTCCTTCATCTCCGCTTCTTCTGTTTCCTTTGTCTTTTCTACTTACTGATGTACTTCCATCTGTGAAGAAAGTAATTTATGAATAGATAAAGTAATATTAATGATATTATATTATACATACTTGCCGATTACACGTGCATTCGATGCTTCTGTATTTGACGTCTTCCTGTTAAATGCTTGTGCCTCGCACAATGGGGCACACATTTGGCCCGAAAAAACGGACAAAAACATTGTAACGTTGTAGCGGGTCCAGCAGGAGGGACTCGAGAAAGACTATAATATACGTTCATGATAGTCAAACGATTCTTAAATAAACGCGTACTAATTAATAGAAGCTAATAATCAGGCGTATGCGGTGGTGAAGTAAATCCCGAGAAAGGTGATGTCTGTCGCTAACCTTCGACATCACAAACGACCCTCACGCGGCGACGCTTGAACTTATACTGATCAACACCATTCTACGAGTCTCCGGCGCGTTGGTAACGCACTTTTAAAATAATTTACTTTCAATGTCTACGATAGGGAGTGCTAAGATCGTTTCCTGTAATCTGTTGGTAACGTTGTGAGTGACATGGAAATGGTAAGGGTATTTAATACCCAGGGAATTCGGCCGTTCGAAACCATTGTATCAGAGGCCAATACATTGTAGGACTATTGTATATATCGTCTGTGGATGAGAATCAAAAAGCCATAAGATGGTAGGACTATTATTCAATCTTTTTATTTATAATCAAATCGTATAAGCGAATACAAACTGGAAACATTTTTAATCCTTTATATTTAATCAAATAACAGTTCTAAATATATTTCGTTTTCAACTGAACTACGTTCTAACGCAATACATATTTGAAATGTTAGAAATATTATTAAGAAAAACTATCTATTGTTGGCATGTTTTAATTACAAAAAACTATTTAATCATTACGAAACTACATGAAACAGAAATGTAAAAACAGTAATGTTATCGCTGCCGTCATATTTCCGCAAATTTCATTTTCTTTTCAAATGTAGTACAAACAGTTTGGAGATTGATAGCGTACAAGCATCTGTAATCTATTATTATTAAAACTCTAGTATTACACATAGTACTTGCGTGCATTTCAATCACAGTTTTTTATCACTCATATACACGATAAAAAACGCAGACAGGGGAGAAATGTAGTAACGGTCATGCAAGATCGTACCAGTGTTACATCGAAGAAAAGTACGATGCAACCGGTATGATAATTCAGCAGGGATAGTCCCGTTATTACAATACTAATTGTCGACATTAATAGAGCGTCATTTTTCATGTTACATATCCAAAGAGTGCGTTCGGCTTGCACTGCCTAGCTGTACTGGATACTAATTCTAAGAGCTAGGGCATAATACATGATTGCGAAAGTTTTTATGCGAAGTCTTACATTTAAATTACGAAACTATAACTCCGCATGAAGTAATCAACGTAAACACAACAAAATAGAAACTTTACCGAAGTAATCAGGAAAATAAAGCAAAAAATGTATTCATTCACCACAACAAAGTGTTTAATATATCATAATTAATGTCTAACTCGTATCGATTTCCTCAATTATCGATACGAAATGACGTGCCTGAAATTTTTTTTATTAATCCGTTTATAATGCATCCAATTTATATTGATGAACAAATATAATAATTATTTTCGAGTCAGTTAAAAATAAGTAAACGGAAATTAAAAAGGGAACATATAATTATTTTTTGTTCCCCAGAAACCACTGGTGTACACATTATTTCGAAAAACCCCGAATCATCGTATTAAAAGCTAATCGTTATACATACAAAATTTTACGTATTCCACTTACACTTAACGAGTTCTATCCTCAAACAAAATCTGCTGTCGTACTGTTCAAACAGTTACCAACTACATAAATTCCATACAATCTTCCAAAAGTTAAACTATCAACCTCAGCTTGAACAAATCCGTAATTCCCAATAAACATCTTCTTATACAACATACATGTATCTCAATTTCTCGGCTTTCAATCAACTATAAATTATTTCTTTTTTCTGCTACAGTTCCAAAACTCCAAACGAGTTATTATTACATTAAGCGATTATACATTTATATGTACATCTAGACGATAATCGCTGGATTTTTTTTTTCTCACAAACAAAAAATATGCAAGAACGTTTCTCGAACAACGATAACATAACAGGAATTACGAAATTTTGTTGCCTGGGACAGAAATAATGTCCGGTAGTGAGGGGGGGGGGGGGTGTGAAAGTAGTATTAGCTCACGAAACTATCCACGTTTAAGCGGCTGTGGTAATTAATTAAGCAAATGAACGTGGCTGCCGGCCTTATCAAATATCAAAGACGAGAAATCGCGAGTAGGATGAATGGTAGTCCGCCGCTAAGCCGGCTACAGTAGTAATCCAGTGCAACGGCGAGCGGTATCGCGCGGAGACATGTCACCGGTCGAGAATCTCGTTCTTCTTGCGGTCGTTCTTCTGTCAGGTAAACGAAAGCGCGTGGGTCTTTTAAACGTTCGACGATTGATAAAACAGTGAACGTTGTTCCCTCGGGCCGGGTCTTCCCGTTTTAGTGGTTGTTTTATAAATTAGCAGAGTGCGTAGAATCTACTGTAATCGTCGTTGAAGTTTTTCTACCAAAGATATCATTTGAAGTTCACGAGACCGTCTTGAACGTCCCGGGAAGGTTCTTTACTTGCTTTATCAACAAATTCTCTTTCCCCCATGGTTCTAGCGAACGCGTATCCGCAGAACACGCTGCTGAATGATGTGGAGACCGTCATCAAGTCTGTGTACAAAGTTGCCCGTGAACCAGCTACGTTTAATTTGTACACTAGGTACGTAGTGTTTGAATTAATTCCCGTTCAGTGATTTGTTGGTAGCGGCTTTGTGAATTATTGTAAATGGAGCTTCGTCAATTGCACGAAATTTCGGGTGAGAATTTAAATTATTGTCGGAATTCAAAAAATTGTAAAACTTGAAACTTATTTCGATTAAAGTGAGATTTGATTTTCATGATTTTTCATTGGATGAACGAGAGGCATAAAGGATGAATCTTAGATGCTGAAGGAAATTCACGTTTTCTCCTTGGTAACACGCGGTTGTGCTGCAAAATTTTTCGTCTGTAGAGAGGCGAGAGCTCTATCGTTCGCTGTTCGTAAACGATGCATCAATTTTTTAATGATACGTGCAATCAGCATGCTGGCGAATTCTATTCTCAGCGCTGACGCTCCACTGACTATCATCGATGCGTGAATATCGCAGACGCGCCTCCTTTTCTTCTTTTTGCACTGCTTTGTCTTCTACTGTCGATCGACCCGATCGAAAATGAGGGGAAAATACAGGCGCCACACGTCGACGCCTTCGGGATTGGTTTTTCTGCTCCTTTTTTTCATACAAGAAATATTGGATCTCTAGCACCAGACAAAACGATGATTGACACGAAGAAGTTATCTTGATACTTAGAATACTAAAAAGATTGGTAACAAGTTCGAGACAAATTTTAAATACTTTTTTATTAAATAAAATTGTATAGCATTGACTCAAATTTTGCTGATAAAATAGTATTTTAAAAATGGTATTTTCTCGTTGGGGTCATTTTGGACTCGCAGTAGATCGTTCATTAATTCGTAGAAGATTGGATCTATAAAATATAAAATATGAAATATGGAGATATAAAATATATATTATACAGACTTTTATGACAAAAATATTATAATCTTTAAATACATTTCGCCGTTATAATTTATTGTCAACATATTCGAATAATCAAATTTTCTATCGTAAATCATGAATTGTTCAATGAAATCATCGTGTGGCAATATTTATTGTTAATTCAATAGTGATGAAATGACAATATTTAACACTTGACGATCCCTTAATAACTTGCAACATAAAATGAATGCTTAATAGCGATTTTACAAACTTATGGACACTAGAATGTTCATGCAGTAATTAACATTTCGTGTATGTATGTTTATTTAGTCAGGCAATTTAATCGGCAGAAGAAATTAAAATGCTAAAACAGCTAAGACATAACAATAATGACGATACGTAACGCTTTTCTCTTATTTTTGCACAGAGAAAATCCATTTGGCGAGGAGCAGCTGTTTTTAAACAACACTGAAGTTCTTTACGCGTCCCACTTCAACGAAAGCCGCCCGACGAAGTTCATCATTCACGGATTTAGCGATACCGGAAACGAAGCGTGGGTACGAGGTTTGATAGATGGTACGCAAACACAAGTCATACATTTTGACGGATGAGAAAACGCAGATGAAACGAAAAGTGGAGAACAATAAGAAGAAAATGTTGCGCAGAAAGAAACGAAACACGGGGAAGAAAAATTGATTTCCAATAAATTTCCAAGAAATGTCGGCGTTGGGAGACGAGTCAGTGAAATTTAATTACAATCAGGGTCAATCCGTTTCGGTAAACACGGAATCGACGTCGCCAGGTTCAAGGGTCAGCATGATAACAAGTTAATTGATCACTTAGCAAGTTTTTGCTCTCTCTCTCTCTCTCTCCCTCCCTCTCCCAATAAGTTCTTGACGTAATTGTTAGAAATTTCGATTTAGAATTTTTCAAAAATCCATAAGATACCTTCTTTGACCCCCTAGCACACTGATGATTCACAAAATCATAGGGTGACTATTTTACCCTTTGTCCTCTTGAAAATTCGCAATACACGAAGTTATCTGTTTGCAAGGACAGTTTATAGCCTATACAATAATTTGCTTTTGACAAATTAAGATAATTAAGTAACCGTGTAATAGGTTTGAATAATCAATGATTTTATGTAATATTCCCCATGGGCAAGTGAGTACCTTACATTCAGGCAGGAATAATTTTGAAAGGTATAATAATTTAAAATCGGGTAACATTATTACTCATCGTTTATGGTTGTAATTGATTTTTTAAGGCGACACTGTATTCTCGACGGATTGAAACATTGCCAGAATATATTATTAAACCGCAGATAATTATACTGATTCCTCGATATGTAATGATTCCAAAATTTTTCATAACAGTATATACATGCACGACCGTCACTTTGTGGTCGATAGGCACTTCGACGAGTACAAGAATTGCTTGTACCTAATAGTTCTGTGTTAAAAATTGATGTATTAAAGCTGGTGTACGAAAAGTACTATTGGTACTCGTAATACTTATTTCTAATTAGTTAATCTCTAACGAGATTTCATTATTTGTGATACGAAGGAGGTGATCTCGAACTTTTGGTTCGGTAATGTATGTACATATGTATATCTTTGAAAATCAATTGAACGTCTTGCGAATTTTTGTGTCATACGCGTTCATCGTTCGACACAAATTATTTAACTAAACCTACGTCTGTTATTGCAGCGTATCTGCTTCACGAAGATGTGAATGTGATAGTAGTCGGATGGGGTGTTTTGGCGGCAGACGTTTATCCAGTGGCGGCGAATCACACGAGACGCGTGGGCGAATATCTTGGGGATTTTTTGGAATTTCTGAATCGTGAGTCGAATCTTGAATACAAGGACGTGCATATCTGTGGACACAGTTTAGGCTCGCACGTGGCAGGATTCTCGGGGGCTTATCTGGATGGACGTATTGGTAGAATAACAGGTGCATTTCAATTCAAACATTGTCTAATTACTGCATGTAGAAATCTATTCTAAGTTGGTGACTTCCTTCTATCATTTTTGTGATAATAAAACCGCGTGATCTAGATATACATAATTGATACAAAGCATTTGCTACTACTGTCTGTCAGAAACGGTAAAAGAATGTCACAAATTATAGGTCTATCCGATCTACCGTAAGATTTGACATTTCTTTTCATGTTTATTAAAATGATAAACGAATTACTCCATACAATTCATAGGCCTAGATCCAGCAAGTCCACTATTCGAGACTATTTCCGGGATCGTCGACCCGGAATTCAGATTAGATCCAACCGATGCGCAATTCGTAGACGTAATTCATACAAGCGGACCTGCGTTCGGATTCCTAGCCCCACTTGGCCATGCTGATTTTTATCCTAACAACGGGAAATTTCCGCAACCTGGATGCTCGTTTCTGCCTACCACAAGTAAGTATCTCATTTCCTGTTACAACAAATACGTAAAGTTGAATGATCGATTTAGGTGGAATAAAGTGTTGCCACTTTGAATTCAAGTAAAATTGCTCATAGCTTATTGCAGCCACTCGAGAGCTCATCAGTTCATGACGGAGAGTATCGGAAGCACGGCTGGTTTCAAGGCAAGGTCCTGCGAAAATTGGGAGAAATATAAAGATGGGCGTTGTGACTACAATCCAGTTGTCCTAATGGGAGAATACGCGTCCGCGTCGTAAGATATCACTTTATTTTTCAGCTTCTTGTCGCGTACGGGGTATCTCATGCGTCTGGGGCACGCTGTATTTTTAAAATGCTTGAGGGTAGGAGAATGCGTAATATTTTTCTACACTCTTGTACAGATAAATGTGTGAATTTTGTATGCATCGAAGCAGCTTTGTTTATCGCTGATACAAGAGCTATTTAAATTGAAAAATTTGTAAACGAAAAGGATGCACAAACGTCTTTTCTTTAAATAATAATTTGGTGTATTTACTCAAATCGGTCATATTGTATAAAGTGAAGATGCGAATTGAAAGTAGTCTGATATATTTTGCAGAGAATGCAAAGTTACGTCGATTAATGTTTCTAAAGCAATGAACCAGAATAGAGCCTCGTTTTGAAGAGACGAATTGGATTGCATTTTCCAGTTCCATTGATGCATAATAGTGTATGTAACTAAGATAATTATATGCAGAGCTCACTAGCATTTATTCCCCAACTGTTTTGAAGGCACAGTGTATCCTGGATACATAGCATACTCCACATGAAATTTGAAATATTTCGTATCGGACTATATAAATATAAATTTATTTCGATCACATTAGATTACGAGGAAAATTTTATTTGGCAACGAACGAAGCGCCTCCATTCGCGACAGAATAAACGACGATGGACACGATATGTACTTGGAACGACTTTCTCTGGATGATGACCGTGTATACGCGACATCAAAATGATCTGTACTAGTCATTTACAAGTTACTTTATTTATGCAGCGTGCGCGGTTTTATTCGAACACTTACCCTCCTTTCTTTTTTTTTTGCTCAAATTGGACGAACGAGATCGAAGCCAGTGGCGAAACGTTATCGTTTCATGTCGTGCATGAAAAGTACAAATTATATTAAATAAAATAGCACGTTCAGGTGACCCGTTTTCTCGTTCGTGTTCTTTTGCAGAATGAAACAGAAATAAACGTTATATTGGTTTCTTCGAATTTGTATACTTTCCTATACCAGGTTGCGAATAATATCCACCCCCTTTACACGCTTTCAGAAATAGAGCAGTTTTTATTTTCTAAACTGAAAGCCGGTTTTTCTTACTCAAGTATTAAGTTATAACTTTTGCGTATAATATTGTATTGTATATTACATTGAAAGGTTCTCAAAATTAAATTCAAGAATTTTAAGAAATACAATTAAACGCAAGAAAATTAATTGCTTATTTGCGCTCCCATTCTCTTGTGATGAAGGTCGCAAAAAATTGTTGCAATTACATTAGATTGTTTAATGCAAACAAAACATAATAAAAAATAGTGCTCAAAATTGACGTTCCGTGGCCATCAACTGAAAGAAATAATTCTTCTATAATAGAGTACTTACGTTCAAAGTGACCTAAAACCAACAATCATTTATTCTAGGAGTCATCAAAATTACAAAAAATTAGTATTTACACATTAAGATCGATATATGATCGTGCGATTAGTTCAATAAATTGAAGAGCTTCTTAAAGCTGCTAAAAAATACAATTTCAATCGTTCACTTTACGTTTGTCTTTCTGCGTCTACTAATGCGTCACTACTCCGCCTATATAAATAGCACATTCGACCACAAACAGGGGACAGCACTATTAACGTCACCAGAAAAGAAAAGCTTCTTTCGGGGTTGATTTTCGTCATCATCGACAAGGCTTCCAAATTCACGATCATAGTATTGGGAAGATTGTAAGTTTTCATAAACTTTGTATTGTTCTGTTATCCGTGTGGACATTAATTCCGGCGGTTGGAAGGCATTGGAAGATTAAGGTCAGGTCAACTGGGACGCTGCATTAGGGCCAAGTCCATTTCCAAGTAGAAATGTGTGCACGCGATTGGCAGAGGGCAGGGTTTCATGTAAACGAAAAGAAATGAATAACCGTCGATGACAGGGTTCACAGAACTTTATTAACATGTAACAATAAAACCAAAGTCATAGAACCTGGTGAACGATATAATAATAATAAAAAAAATAATCTAACGATTTCACGCGCTCAACGACCGTTCTGTGTAGAGTGACTCGAAGTTCCGTTAAACGTTTAAAAGTTCTTTTTTTTTGTTTTCTTTGGACAGATTGTCGTGCCAGAGGACAATGTGGCCAATATCGAATTCGTACAAGTGGCGTCAAAACAATCGGCCTGACGAATGCAAGTCTTTGCTAATTCTATAAGGTGACTAAAAACACATGATTACAAAACTAACAACTTTTCTTTGTCTTTCGACTCATACACCATCATTGTTCGACTGTACACATCTGTATCGGATAATGCTTCCCTATAGCCTCTGTATCGCGCAATCATAGTGTAACTATTCTTCTTGAACGACTGGCGACGCTTAGGAAATCAAACGTTCCTCGATTCCCATCTTTCCTTCCTTCTTATTTCGCCGCCTTCGATCATTACGGTCCGATATATCGTGATCGGCTACTAAAAAATTACCTCAAACCGTACACGGTAAACTTTTCGAAAATAAGTATCGATACTCCTTCCATTCTCATCTACATATGTAGGTTGTACATTGGATCTTACATTATCGAAATGACACTATCGTTTATACGTAGAAAGTTCGCTACGCGAACAGGTCACTCGAGAGAGCACTATTGAGATACAATTCATGGATAGAGTATACGCCTAGGAATAATGTCTGCGTGGAATACGGAATAAGAGAGTTATTGCGTGACTTTTACAGTGGCACGTCGATCTATGCCTGGTACGAATAGGATTACATGTCTTATTGCGCATAGCGTCCTGTTTCTTTTAAAAGTAGACGTCGAACGCGATTCAAGCGAGATCACGATCTAATCTCAAATCCTACACTTTGTAGAAATTTCAGAAACCTTTCGACCAACATTTTTTCGTGTTGATCCCGTTTTATGGCGAGGTCGGCGATCTTATCCGTACGCGTACGGAACGCTTGTACGAGAAAATCGTGGCACAACGTTACCTCGTCATCGTCCGTTGTTCTGGTCAGCATTTTCTCAGCACCTTTCACTTCGATCGACTCGCCAACGGATCGCTCGTCACAATCGCGCTCGGCTACGCGGTAAGATTTCCTCGACGCTATGAAACGAGCGAGAATATACGCGAGGAATCTACGATGACACCATAGAGCTTCGTGATCGTTGTACATGCAAATAGTGCTGTCGTTCGCGCGACATTCTTCCAGCCAATACGACAAAGCACGGAAATATATATTCTGCCGTTTCGTTCTCATGGTGGTACCCGTTCTGGATTCCGTGTTCGTCCCAGCGAACAACCTCTGCAGCTTATTCGTGTCTACCGTATCACTGATGTTCGATTTAATGTATGCGAATAGTTCCTCCTTGCATTGCTCACCGGCGTCGGGACACTTTGTACACGGTTCTCCTAGCAGCTCTTTGAACTCGAACATGTACTTTTCCAATAGGAATTGTCGATAAGAAAGCCCGCTATAATCCGACACATGTCGTTGACACCAGGCGAGCGAATTCTTCCATTCTGTTTCTAGTGTCGGGTAAGTGAATCCTCGAGATTCACGAAGGGTCATTATATGACGCTTATGGCTCCATGCGTGATAGTTGCTTGCGTATCTATCCGCACACGTTGTCGCTACGTTTAATTCCGTACAAAGTAACGATTCCGCCGGCTGAGGATCGTAACGGCCGTCTTTTGTGTTCAAAATGTACGACAATAACCATCGTCTGTAAGCGAACGCCTCAAAACATTTCGGCTTGTGATAAAGCACCAATCGCGAGAAAAAAAATTCCTCGGACGCTTCCAATTTGTGATTTCTTACTAGCTCGCGCCGCATGTTCCAGAATGTCGTGACATCTGGATTCAAAAGTAACGCGCCCAGCAACCATCTCGCTATTGTACTGGGCTCTTCCCGCCTGTGTTTGTTTTGTCGAAGTTCAAAGAGTCGACGATGAGCGTAGCAGTAAAGTGGTTGCACGCACCATGACGCTAACCCCAGACTGTCTCCCTGATGAAATACCGGCGATTTATTTTCATTATCTTCCGCGGGGATTATCTCGAAACTTTTCCTGAAATTACAAATGATGCAATGCTTAGCATACGGGAATTTTCGAATCGACAATTGTATACATGAATATTCATTCATTGCTATTGTAACAAGTCGTTTAAGTAATGAATCCGGGCTGCCTTTACAGATAAACGTATTTAAGTTGGTCGGTAGAAATTATATTTAACAAGAAATATGGGGGGGATTTATTATACGGTGTGCTTCCAATTTCTTTTTTACGAAACGGTGGCAGCATATTCTACTAGACAAAAACTCAGAGGAAAATATCATATAAATTATCACACAAGTAAACCATTACAATATTTTCCTCTTACTTTTGACTCGTAGAATATGCTGGTACCGTTTCGCGGAAAAAACGTGGACATCTTGTAGAATTATGCAAAACATTTAAAATATGGCCAAATGATGTTGCCAAGAGAATCGTGAATTACATAACAACGCGAGAAATGTTTATAAAATATCACGAAAACAACGATATCCTTCTTAAGTACAATGCTAGTCTACAGTAATATTTTTAATTTAATCACATTTCATTTTTTTTCTACACTATCGTTATTGTTTATCAGTGTGGTACACATTAGTGATGCATTCAATTATAATATTACACTCATATGAATGCATGCATACATATGTACGAATTTAAAGAGAGAGATAGTCAACCGTAATCATTAAAATGTAATAATCGTGATGGCGCCAGTTTCCTATTGTAAATATCAGATACCAACATTACTGATGTCGTATTTACTATGCAAACCATTTACAAAGCGTCGTATGTACTTATGCCTGATTAAAACATGCAACGATGTTACAATTCAATTTGATCGAAATGGGAACACACTAACTGAAACGTCGCATCGTATATGATATAAAACACGTTAATGCTAAGAATTTAGATGTATATATCACAGATATTTTTTAAGACTCCGCCCTCGCAATGTATCTAAGAAAACACTCACAGTGACGGATTCTTCTTCAACACATTTTCGATGTCGGAAAGGATTTTCTCTGCAGCTGGGAAAATATCGTCTTGCATTGTAATCTCGTCGCTATTGTTCGTTACATGTCTCGGGGAATCAAGTGTAAACCGACATACAATTAACCCTTCTGTTTCTCTCACTGCACCTTTCAATGCAGACACGATGTAGCGTTTTTTAACGGAAGTGTGGGGGAATATACTGCAATATCGCTTGAAGTTTCCTGCAAATCACGAACGTTTGAAATCAGATGGCGCGAAATTATTAACTCTGAACTATGTTGTTAGAAAAATAAAAGGCAGATGTATAATTAAATCTGGAAAGAAATATAAATAATGCGTGCAACTGTATTGAAACTTATCATTGCTCTTCCGAAATCATGACTATTAATATCTTTTGTTGTAAGCTTCTAAGCATGCAATGATATGCACGTTATTGCTGTTACGCATACATATTAAAAAAGCAAAATCTTATCATTCGATAAAATAACAGTCACGATTACAATTTAAAACAACTTGTAATAGAAATTATTTTGAAAGAAATAATAAATACGCATTTAATTACTTTTTACAGTATTTTGTTGAAGATCATACGTATATTTTTGTTAAAAACAAGTTCTCAATTAGTTTTGGTACAAAATTTGCAATACTGTTAATTGAAAGGATATGAAACAAAAGTAAATAATCGATTGAAGTGTTCGACATTCTCGATACATTCATGTCTAACTAGGAACATAACTTAATGGAGGTACAGTCTCCCGGCTATAAATCGATGTTAACCTATACGCAACAGAGTCCCTCCCAATTTCAATTCTAGCTATTCATCTTACCTTATAAGGAAAAAATTCGCTAAATCAGTGAACACTTCGTTTTCTGCATTCGAGGTAAAATATATCAATTAAAACAATGTCCGATCCTCGCATAAGAACTCTAAAAATTAAGACTGGTGTAGTGAAACGTCTCGCGAAAGAAAAGATCATGTATGAGAAAGAAGCAGCACAGCAACGTGAAAGAATACAAAAATTAAAGGAGCAGGGTGAGAATACTTTGAAAAATGTGATCGCAAGTTTCTTGTACTTTTTTCTTACTCCATTTCTTCCAATAGCTGTGTTTTCTTTTAGATGCTTACATTAATATTTTATTTTCTTTGCATAAAAATAGTTGCTTAATTTAAAAAAACAATAATACAATTCGTTATAACGCTTGTAGTTGTATTCAATGCAGGAAATACTGCGGTAAAATAATTCTAATTGACGTGATACAATATTTTCGAAAATAAAATAAACCTTATGTTATTTCAATTATTATTACAGATAAGGATGGTTACGATATAAAAAAACAAGAAGAGGTACTTCAAGAGTCTCTCATGATGGTTCCAGATTGTCAAAGACGTCTTGCAAAAGCATTCGAGGAACTTAAGAAAATTTTGGACGCGGAACAAGATATGAAAGAAATTGAGGAATTCATAGAAGCAGAGAAAATTTTACAAGAAGCTGAAGCACAACTTCCTTACGAGGGAGAAGTTATGCAGTTGTGTTAAATAAGCCTACCAATCTTATTAAAATATTGTCGGTAGTTGAAAGAATTATATTTTCATCTAGCGTACAATTTATAAACAGACTAATATAATCATTTATGCATACAAAAAAGTGATAGTATTAAGATATTTTATATTTTTTGTAATCTAGTACTAATTTTTAAAGATTATGTTTAACGAGCAAAGATTCGTAGAGGGTCCAATGCGGAGTTGTATGGACCCACATTACAGTATGTTTTATCCGATGAATCAGTCCATGTATAATGCAAATTATAATATGAATGTATATCAAAATTATATGTATCCTTTTGGTACATTTGACAGCACTAATGAGACTGCTGCATCGATTCCTAATGCGATAAAACGCCAAGCGGATGAGAAAGATATTGAACATCTTATAGAAAGTGAACAATCTAGCAGTATAAATGACCAGAGGAACACATATAAAAAGTCTAAAATTGCAATCACCAAAAATGCTATAACAGCTGCATACAAATTGAATGAAAGACTAAAGACAATTTGTGAGGAGCTTAAGGATAATAAAAATCTGCCAGAAGAAGAATGGCAACAGAAGATGAGTATCTGCAATGCTGCAAAAGAAGAAATTGTTGAATTATTAAAACCTATTAGGGATCAAAGTGTTATATATCAACTACAAAAAGATTTAACAAGACGAAAAAAAAAGAGGCTGAGAGAAAAATTGAAGAAAGAGAAATGGAGAAATGAAAAAGCTATGAAAATGGAAAGAAGAGCTAGGCTTCATGCACAGATTGATTCGTGGATCAGGAAGGAACAAGCTGTAATAGAGAAAGAAAAGCAAGATGAAAATTTGCGTAAAGATGCCGATATGATTTTGTTCGATGTTAGAGGGAAACGAAGTGATGTTAGGAAATATCTTGGATTATTGCACGAATTACAAAATTTACGAAATGTTAAGGCCAACATTGCCAGGGCAAGAGGAGAACATTTATCTTCAGCAGCTGATGAAGCATTTAATAATATAATTGGTACTATAATGCTACAAATTGTTTAATATTAATTTTTATAAGCATTTTGATAACAATATCTAAAATTCTTTTTGTATGTAGCGAAGTTAACAGAACAGTGGACAATGCTTGATCGTGAATATTCTATAGAGGAACAAGGTTTAAAATTAATGTTAAAGACTGATAATGAAGAAAGAATTGAGAAACAGAAGAAGAACAATTTTTGTGAATGGGAAAAAGTACTGTTTGGGAGAAAGATAACATCGGATCAATTTAATACAGACTTAACTAATTTTATTGCTATACGGTAAATCTGACACTATTTGTAAGTAGCAGTACAATGGAATCGTTATAATACCGTAATCATTTTCTTTTTAGAACTGCTTGGGATAAGTACATAAGCTCAGATAACGATGCATCATCTATACCAGTGGGATGGGTAATGCCTGATAAACCATCCTCTGCTGCCTGGCAAAAATGTCTCAAAACAGAAATATTGTGAAATAAATTGTTAGTATGAATTTACGATTCTAGTTTACGAAGACAAATACAATTTGATACCTTAATAATGTATATTGTACGAACATAAACCATATGCATTATACGTATTTAAATACCATGTTATATATGAAAAGTGAAAGCTTCTCTGGTCTGCTGTATTTCGAAGATTTATATTCATAATTAAATACGATCAGGATTTAAATATCTTTGGAATTGAAAGTATGTAACATATAACATTCTAGTTTTATTAAAATATGTAATAAAAGTATGTACAGTTTTTTCGATGATACACGAGTAGAACAGAATACTAGATTATATTCATGCTATACTTAAGATTAAGTTTTTTTGTGCTCCACTCGAGGGTTCCAAAAGTTGGGTATCTTTGATTGGTGCAGGAGATACAGTTTCCGCAGCAGAAAGTATCATATACAATTTTCCTTGTAATTCGGATAATGCTAATATTAAACTTTCTTCTTCTTCTAATTTTGCTGCTAACATACCGAACATCTTTCGCGTCTCTGCTGCGAGTTCGTCTAAATGATCCTCATAGATATCTATTAAGGAATGGTATTATCTTATTAAAACACAAATTTAAAAAAATAAATGTCTTCCAGACTTTAATATACAAAAGGAAGAAGTCTATATACATACCCATCAATACGTTTGCTACATATAGTAGAACTCTTCCAAATCTGACACTTCCTACATGTTTATTTAAGAACTTAAGGATAGTTACAAGGGGCTTGCCATTTCTACCGCTAAGCGCTTGTTTCAAACCTTGTCTTCTGATAAGTTCCTGCATAAGTGCAACAGTTACGTGCGGCGTTTTGTTCACTACATAGCTCATCATAACGCAATCCAAAGCTTTAGAGTATTGGAACTTTCTTAAATGAGCATCGTGCTTGGACATAGTTTCCTTCAATTCTTCATGCACAACAACATCTACTTGAGGTGTATGCAAGTTTTTGCCAGAGTGTCTGTACGATACTTTCTTATGCTGTGGCTTTTCTTTTGTCACATCTTCTTCTCTCCTTCGCACAGAAATTAAACCATCCACCATACCAGCTACTATGGTTTCGTCATTTGGCTGCAATCGAAAGTTTGAACTGAAAAGTTTCATGTGTTTACAGTACAACAATAAATGCCAAAGTAAAATAATGTTTCCTTACGCTAATTCCTATACTAAGAACTGAATTAGGATAGTCCAAAGAATGAACAGTCTTATATGTTCCGGAATCATAAATTTTCACGTGTCTATCCAATGAGCCAGATAAAATTCTGTGACCATTCGAAGCTATTTTCAAACAAGTTACTGTTTTATGGTGTTGAGTAATTTTTGCCAGCAATCTTCCACCAGCGAGTGCATCCCATACTCTGATTTCTGTTCCACCTGTTTGACATTGTTAAAGCTATGAAATCTATACATTGTGACAAAAATGTTAACATATTGGTGGTACATACCTGCCGACAAAAATATTGCACCAGTTGGTAAAAACAATAAACTTTCAACTGGAGCTTCATGGTTCACGCTTAAAATCTTTTTGCTTGTTCTTGTATCGTACATATATATGTATTTATCATAGCCTCCGGATAACAATATGTCATTGGAAATGGGGCTAACTGCGCCGGCCCTGATGTAATCTGAATGCTCATTGAAAGATATTATTTGCTTTTCGCTGGGTATATCCCAAACTATTGCAGTCTTATCGTCGGAAAATGAAGCAATGTGAAGATTGTCTGCTGTGAAAAAGGTTCTGTGTACAGCAGCTTTGTGTCCATTAAAAAGACGTAGAAGGCTTTTGGTAGTAACATCAAAGAGCCTAACTACCGATTCTTCGCCTCCGGCACAAAGGAGTCTACCATCATTGCGAAAAGATCCACCACACGCAGCTTCTTTAAATCTACTAAGATTCTTTGTAACCAGCTTTGTAATTGGATTATACACCTGTACCCTTACTGAACAAGTAACAGCAAAGTAATGTGGTTCCACGGGTGAAAAATCAATGTAATCAATTGGTCCAAACTCCTTAACCAATACGGGAGCCTGTTAAAACAATGATATAAAAATATTTTAAATAGTATTAGATTTATAACGGTCTTTACTATTGTATGTTAGGTTAAGTTTTACACACGTGCGTACACTGAAGTAAATAACACAGTATAAACATGGAAAGATACGAATTATTCTACCGATAAAACATACTCACACTATACTTTTTCCAATATATATTATCGGGAGTTAATTCTGGCCCCGATCTAGTAAATACTTTAGTATTTATTTTCTTAAAGGACGCCATTTCTTTCAAAATGTCAGCTGTAATAAAATTTAGTAGAGGGGGGAAACTTCTCCTGTTGACAATTTGAGAGAAGTTACACTGTCGATTATTTGTCATTGTTTAAGAACTTTCTTAACCCACCGCAATTGTTAAATACAGAAACATTTGAATAAAGTTTTACGTGTATCCGAAACGATATGTTTAGAACATTTCTGTGTGCTTTGTTAAATTTTCTGTGGTTTTGCTACTCGTTTCAATATGGCGATGGTTAGTTGCTTAGTACTTCAAAGGTCTCTTTGCTTATCATGAATTTTGTGATTTTTCTTTCTACTCCTTTATATAATTTAAATACAAAGCCTTAATGTACATATTCATACCTATAAGTGCATGCATGTTACATAATTACGAGGCACAGTATCTGATAAAGAAATAAATTTATCAGTAAAGTTACATTTCGACAGCACGATAGATTCGGCAATTTGCCGACCTACTAAGGTTTGCTATATTTTATAAATAATCACAAAGATATAGATATTTCGAAACGTTTTTGAATATTTTCGGTATCGGGAAACCTATTCCTTATTTCAGGGAGACATACTTCGAAAATATATATTGATAGCGTAATTTTGTTCCAGTCAGAACAAGAACTGCTGCCAAGATAGTTTCTTGTTATTTCACTGAATACCAGCCACGTTTATAAATATTTCACCAGAGGATATTGAAATTTCCATTAATGGTGTTGGATATTTATTTGTGAATACTCTGGATTTTCGACACTTTTTGAAAGTGTTAATTGACAATTACAATGATCATATCAGTGCATGAATATAATCAGCCTATTTGAATCAACAATTCGATTTCGGAAGCTGAACAAAGAAAGTTTTGACTGCTTAGAATGACAGGAACAATTATCTACGTCCCATTTAGATAGAATAATTTAATTGAATGGAATAATCTAAGATATTAAATGTAATATTCGAAAGGCTACGATATTCATAATAGCCTTCTATATTACATAGACAAAAAGAAGGAATTTTATATGCAAGAACATTTAAGTATTCTAATATACATTAATTAACTAAATTATAAAATATTCAACACAATGGCTGAAACACAGCGAATGACTATCTATGGCAGACATCCTCCCTGTGCTAGTGGGACTCGGTTAGAAGAACGTCGTGCAAGGAGGTAAGTGAAAGATATTGAAATATATACATATGTATATGTATAGATATATTTATCCTTTTATTAATTTCATTTATATTATAATTTATTTTTTTAAGATATTCTTCTTATAATCAAAGCTTGAAAAATACATTTGTTTTCTTTTAGGCTGGCTTTAAGGTTGGATAGGAATAGAAAAACAGATAAGCCAGATGATTTTATTTGTTATGAATCAAGCGACGATGAAGCTGAAACTGTAAGCGAAGGAAAACAGTTTTTAAGAACATCATTTAATTTTGTGGATTATGTACGTGCAAGGGAGACAAACACAAGAGAAGTGAGAAAAATTAATCAAGAATATGGATTTCGACACATATTAACTCATGACTTATTTAAAGAATATTCTGTTAGCTTAAATAATATGAATAAAGTCTTTTGTTCTCAATGGTTAAGTGATAGGCAAGTAGTATTTGGTACAAAATGCAACAAATTGATGGTTTATGATGTAGCAACACAGAAATTAGACCAAATACCATCTCTACATGGAAGGCAAATTAATTCAGGGGGTGGTGCTGTTTCGGAGCAGCAATGCGGTATACACTCTGTTCAAATTAATCCATCGAGGTGAGTAAATAAAGATATATTAATGAGAACACAAAATCTCTACCATGATATTTATACTTATGATTTGTGCATGTTGTAGAACTCTTCTATCAACTGGAGCACGGAATAGCAATGAATTAGCAATATATAGGCTACCAACTCTAGATCCAGTTTGCGTAGGAGAAGGTGGACATAGAGATTGGATTTTTGATATGTGTTGGCTAGACGATGAATTTTTAGTTTCTGGTTCTAGAGATACCAAAATGGCTTTATGGCGTATAGATAATGATCTTGCAGAAGCTCCTGATAAAGCTGATGTACCGACACACAGGTGCTTAGCAAAAATCAAAATGCGAATAGTAAAAATATTTTGCAATTACGATTACGTTGCTTGTTGTTCTGTTTTAGATTGATTCAACCTGTATGTGTTAAGGAATGTAAATCAGCGCAAAAAGTGCGATCTCTTGTCTTCAATAGAACATACAAAGAAATTGCTGCTATTACTTTGAACAACTTTATACACATCTGGTCCGCAGAGACATTCAAACAAAAGATATCTAGGAAATTACCAGTTTGCCAGGAGAATGTTTGCCTTGCTGTTCAAGATGATGGTGTTTATGCAGTAGGATGCCGCTCGTATACTTTACTTTTAGATGCAAGAACAGTACAACCTATAAAAAGAATACCCTCGCGGTATATAATATATTGTAATCTCTTGAAGCTTCAGAATTTGATTCCGTTGAAAAAGTAATTAATTTTTTTATATTGTATGTACAGATATAGTGGTTGCGGAATCCGATCAGTTAGTTTTCAAGGTTCCGTTTTGACAATTGGAACTGGTTTAGGAATGATGTTCTTTTATGATGTTCGAGCTCAGAAATATCTCGATTCCTCAATTAATTCTAATAGAACTGTTGTATTAAGAGCATCAAAGGGATACGTGGTATGCATTGACACTTTTGTTTTACATAGGATGAGGCGTAAATCGTTGTACAACTGGGCAGTGGATGATTCTACGTGAAAAAATGAGAACAAAATTTGGTATAAGATTTTTTCATCCGATGTTTCGTTTTTGAGAAAATCGATGTTGATGTTTGATCATTTTAATTTTCGTAAAAAAAATAATTTTATCAAACCAATTTTAATACATATTTATAGGTTTCAAAAAATGAAATAACTTTTATTTCAACCATTCTTTTAATATGTTTTGTCGTTGACGATTTATAAGCACTTACATAGAAGGGCCCACTCGGATAAAAGGGTTGATATCTCCCTTATAGTAAAATACGGTCACGAACGAATTACAGCTAAATTCTTAGGTACGTAAAATGAACACATGTGTAAAGTCTCATCAAAATCAGCGTGTATCAGTCACCGAGGTTCCCTTGTAAGTTGATCAAACTTCAACATCGATTTCTCGATAACGTAGCCTCGAACGAAAAAATATTATATCAAACTTGTTTGTTATTTTTTCACGTAGAGTCATCCTCTGCCCGGTTGTAATCCGATTTACGCCCCATCCTGTATCCAAGCCCGTAGAAATATAATATTTATTTTTATAATAATTTCAGTTTCCTGATGAAGAGTACATTGACGGCTTTCAAAATGTGAAGTATACACCTGCTATATATACTCATTGCTATGATGGATCAGGAACTCGGTTATTCACCGCTGGTGGACCACTTCCTGTAAATCTTTATGGTAACTATGCAGGACTGTGGCAATAAAGTTAATTCTAATTGAACTGAAAGTCGCATCGATTTTTACGTAAGTAACTATAAGTTGTACATTTAACTAAATATTATTAGGATTTTATCTGAGGAGGTATACACACCTATTCTAACGTTGAAAAACATTTTCCTATAAAAGTATGCCCACATTTTCATGTTTATACAATTCCATATTCATTCGGCTTTATTAATCGCAGAATTAAGTAAACCGACTTTATTTGGACATCAAACTTTCGCGGTATCTTCATATAGTTTTCAAATATGTTCATACTTCATAAATAAATGAGGAGGTATAAAAAGATAGCGAAACATCTTAGGTGTATATACCGCGACTGCCTGAAATAAGATAAGTGATAAAAATTAAAGTAATATCAGACTTTTATCATTTCAATCATATGTTTAATCCGGAAAACGGTTTTCATTGCGTAGCTTCATTTTAATGAATAATTATATTTGCATGTTTGTACCTTCACGCGATAGGAATCGAAATGTTAATTATATCTTCGAAATAGACATGTGCTAAATGGGAATTTTACGATTGACGTGATCATGAGTTTACTATCGATCCAATGTAAAGTTGTTAATCTAATTTCATTCGCCATTTTAATGTAAAACTTTGCTCTAGTATTAGCTATTATAGATGAAATTGAACAAAATCTTGAATGGGGATAAAATCTCTTATGATATAATGAAAATGACTTTTGTAAAAAGGCACTTCAAAAATTGTGATTACTGATTTGTTTTTTATATTATTTGCTTATAGTCTTTCTTTAAAAATGTTCTTCATAATTTATGTTTAATATCTTCACATCAATTTTATAGAAAGGAAATTTAGAAAAATAACCAACGAATGACACTGCAATGAACATTAAGTTTTCCAGATACACTCTATCAAGTTACAATTTTAATACTGGCCTTAGAAGAACAATATACAATGAATATTTATTACAAAAATATTATTTAAAAAAAAGCCTTTCTGTATTATATGGTAGAATGTCGAACATATAATTCTGATTGATGCATAAACTATGGAGTAATATTTTACAGATGTGCATAGCGATTATTACCGTCCCTTGAAATGAAAAATTTGAAATGCTACATTGCTTATAAATGTTAAAATTTTTTCTGTCACTACTATCATTAACATAAGAAATTAAATAGATTAATTGTAGCAATTGGAATTTGAGACATACGTAAACACAAATGGAAGTAACTTAAATTATAACTGATCAAATTTGGTCAGATACATATGCCGCACAATTTTACGGTATTAAAGTATTCCTGAGTATCCGCTGTGCACATTCACAATTAAAAATAATGATAAATGACCTGTGATTATTCGAATATAATTAATTATTCGATCATGCAATTATTAAGATTTTTTTTAACAAATGCACCTCTGGTGAATGAAGTATTACTGTAATGACGTTAAGCGTGTAAAAATATTTACAGAATTATGTTTCTTTCGTGAAATGAATTATGCTTGAATTTTTGGTGTACTTAAGTGATAAAGTTCACCATTAGGTTTGTAACTGTCTTATATATTAAATTTGTTGAAGCAGTAACGGTGCAAGTGCATTTGTAATATTTAGAATAGAACATTTTAATCGATCAAAAAATTGTTGATAAAACAATAAATAACTGAATTATTAGTATATTATAATGATTATATGATAACAAAGTATATTCTGTGTACCCGTAAATTTACAGATTATAGATTTGTTGGCATATACTCATAATGTCATTACATTACATAATAAATAAAAATGTGTGTTGTATCTGCAAATTCATTATTAGGCTGTACGAAATCGCATGCGATCGTGCATAATGAACGAATACATTGAATACATTTTAACATGATTATCACATGTACTTTTATCATAAACATTACAAACATGATATTGTAAAACAATCCTACAATCTATTCGTATTTTCGTTCTTATGCATTTGTAATATGTATATTTTAATAATAACTATTGATTTTAACTCAAGAGATTCGTTGTTTTCGTATAAAGTCTTTCAAGCGGTATTGACCAACTATTGTCCATATTAAAACGTCCTAATTTTCGTACTAACATTTTCTAAACAAAACAAGTCTAAATATCATGTACTTTAACTTAAATAACGCAATAGGAAAAGTATAAATAAGTAATTTTTATACTTAAACTATACATATAAGTTATAAAAGTTTTGTACAGATATAATCATTGCACCACTATAGCAGACAACATTCATGTATTATGATTTCTATATGAATATTACGAACGAATTTTGTGAAAAATTATAATATATTAGAGACAGTTCAAATCAAATTGTCCTATTCATCAACAACAATTTTTCTTAGTTTTTTCAGGGGGTTTTTTTTTTAGACAGTATAGTTACGTTTGTGATATACTATTCGTTATGGTTGTGTTCTTATTAAATTTGTAACAAAATGTTATTTCAAAAAGTATTTATCTTTTATGTTAAGAATATAGGGGAAATATATGTATAGATATTTTCAAGCTCGATTAGACTTTTCTTTGAAAAATTTATATCGTCCTCTATTGTTAGTAATGTACTCAGTGCAATTTATCCGAGTGTATAAACTCATCGTAATTTACTACTATTTTATACTTGTGCTCCGTTTTTTCCCCTTTAATTACGATGTTATAACGAATTGAGGCAAATGTATACAATATTTTGAAGCTACGTTATTTCCGTATCTCTGTTTGACATATTACTTGCTAAACATTTTTTGCGAACAATATTATTTCGACAGTGAATAAATTATGCTACAACATTGTAATTTTATGTGTGTATGTGTGTGCGCGCCCGCGTGTGTATGTGATTGCGTTAAGTAATCAATGTAAATAAATAAACCAAATTATTAAATGAAATGGTGTTTACATTCTTCATTTAACTTCTTAAATGAGTGGAACACGTATTAAAGAATATGCGTTAGTAATTTTCCAAATATAGTTTTCATTGCCTTTTACATCTGATATTAACACCCATTTTTGCAATTCATTTCTTAAATCGGATATTACTGTATAATCTTTAAGAAAGCATTTGAATATACATATAATATAGTACAACGATTGTATTATACTACATTTTTATCGGTCCTATGCCAAAAAAGCAGGGAAACTTATGCAGCTCTTTAAGGATTAATAATATCATAATAATATAAAATGGAACCCTACAATAATGAAGTATCAAGTAGGTTTTCATGCATTTGATGCTGAAACGAGTATTTAGGAATAAACTAAAAATCATTGCCAGCCAAAGTCTATGGTAATAACTTCAGTAGGACAGTATCTAGCACTTTCTAAAACTTAATTATCCGGAAGGGGTAACCAGTAGGGATATTTCCTTGTAAAAGAAAAAACCAATTCCTCTCTTTACAAATAATTTATTAATGGTATATCGATACAAGAGTTTCATTTCATTTAGAATCATCACAAATCATCTGTAAAGTGTGTATAATGCATATAAAACACGCGAAACTGCAATATACTTGTAGCATATGTGATGTAAATGTTTTTTAATTCAATGGTCCAGGCTTATCCATGATTATATCAGATATGTTGCGTTTATTATATGTGTCGGAAATGTAACGAGGCTCACAACATGGGCACAAACAAGAGATAATCTGTTTTTACAGATACACTCGTCGATATGTTAGAATACAGCTCTTTGACAAGTGGAAGATTAAACCTTCAAAAGGGTGTCCTTAGAGCATGTATACATATATCTTTATTAGCGTGATTCCAACGATGATAAATTGCTTCTTTCACGCGCTATTCTGCCGGGATTAACTACGGTCGTTACTATAAGCCCATTCACAAGGCATAAATAAGCTCATTTCTCTCACTTTTTTTCTTCTTTTTGGTATAGATTGACAATTGGTATCCTAGCACACGGGTGTCGTAAATAAATATACACTGATCGTAACAATATACATTCTGAAAATAAATAGAGTATTTCACAATTATTGCATAAATTGGTGAGCACTACTGTGTTAAATCGATCGATTCCTACGAGGAACGTCCAAATATCTAGAGAGCATCTCCTCGTCTTGAAAACATATTTATCGTTTATTCCTTTTGACACAGGCGATCGTAGGTAACTGGTATGTCTAACCACACGCATACATACACGTGTTTACATCATTTATTTGAAACATAACCAGGAAAGAACGGCATCTTTCATTAATTCTAACAACATTTCAACAAGCACGTGATTTTCGATCATGCTCCACATTATTATAGATCACGAAAATTTGGTTGCGTTTAAAAAAATGAATCAAAGATGTCCAGCATCTAAGGCCTTATTTATATCACTGACTAACATCCCGAGGATAGGTCTGTGCTCCGAGTCTTGTCTAAAAACGGAGTCCAAGAAGTCGGAATGCGTTAAGAAATCAAACACTTGGTCACACCGATCTTGAGACTTGTCCGTGAGATATGGCTTGATTAACGTTTGTATCGCCGCTCTGCATCGCTCCAACGATTTGATTAAATACGCCTTGTCGAAGCTGAATTCCAATTCGTAAAACGAAACCACAGACATTGCCACGGATCTGAGGGCAGTCCTTATTTCAACTAGTTTCACATCGTCCGTGACGTTTAATTGCTGATTACGTTGCAGAAGACCCACCTGTAATGGAAGCATTTCAAACGCATTAAAAAAGAGCCACGTGCCCTCGTTGAAAGGATACCAATAATGGCATTTGCATATCTATGTCAATAGATGACAGTAAAAGAAACGAGTAAGGACAGAACTATAGTATCTAGGTCACCGCCCAGTGGGGCGTATGGAACACTGTTGGGGAACTTACGAGTAAAGATATCCAACAAGGGTAGTCCTGTCTATCATAAACGTCCGATTCAGAAAACGTATAGATTAAAATGTGCAGACCCGATACAAGCGTTAGGCGGCCACACTCTTATCTAGTCTGACTAATCCTAACTCAATCTACTAGCGCAACGTTTAAATTATGTCTAGCTTCTTCTCGCGGGCACCTTTTTTCCACAGAAACCGATGCATATGCATTGCCATGATGTCGCCATCGTGCCCACTACCTTTTATCGATTGCCATTATTAAAGGATTAAGTTAGTAAATTGAGTTAATACTAGCTCAACTATGTAACCGCCCGGCCACCTACGCTAAGTAGATCCGGATCAAGTAGATTGTAGTCTATATTTCCTGAATGAGATGGTTGGGATAATGGAGACAATCCTCGTGGAACACCATTATTTATAAACTTTCCAACCGTTATTATTTATAATGATAGCAAGCACGTACCTTAATAGATAATTTCACGATATTCTTTAGAACTTTCTCAGGCTGCTTTTTGTCTAAGCTGGAGTTGGTCTTCGTAGCTCTTTCCATCAGCTTGTACAGATTATCCAAAAGTGACGTGGTTGCGTCATCGATTAGTAACGATCTTCCGGCCCCCGTAGATACGACTCTGCCGAGAAGTTTTTTTTGCGCTCGAAGACCTAAGTCACGAGCACGGCTTCCGGTGCCTCCAGCGGGATAAGATCCGCTGTTGAGTGTAGTCGCCGACTGCATCACTAGGAAAAATAAATTGCATGTTCTGTACCATATGCTTGACGGGATGTGGGTTGAATATAGTGGCTTCTTTGTTGAGTGAAAAGATTTATCTGTCAAATCGTTATACAGGGTGTGTCGGAAGTTTTGATGGGTACCATTGGTGGTTTTATATGCCAAAGTCGAAGAGCGAAAGGTATTGTACAATTAGAATTAAGGATTAATAAACGATTGGTGCTCGATCCTCTCCATTAGATTTATTGACAATATCACCTTGCTAGTGGTTGTTTAATTAATTCTAATATTCCGGGGCTATCATCAATATTGCTGCAGACTGTCTTGACAGGATAATGAATTTTCTTTTGTGAAAGTTTCAAGAATCAAAAGAGATATATGTCTATATGTATATGTAGAATTGGTAACGAATAGTACGTTATGGGAATTTATAATAAATATTGTAAATGTATCGGGTATCCGAAGTACTCATTTATATTATTTTCTAAACTCGTTCTTATCTGGCATAAAAACCTTTCCGGACATATCTTGTATAAATACATATGGGTATATACATTAGTTGTAGTAACATATAACATATAAGAAGTCCCTGATGTATGAAGTACAGAAAACAAAATGGCAGATATCTTACCAATCTAGCAGGATAAAAACTGGGTAAATGATAATATAATATGTGTCTAATCAGAACTTACCATCAAACATTGGTAGACCGCTGTTTCCTCTAGGCGATAACGGGATTGTGAATGAACTAAAGAAGAGCACGTTCGAAACTCAGGCAAAATTAACTAAAAGAACCAAGGTTACAAAATGAATGAATGTTTGATATAAAAAAGAAACGGTATTATGCCTAATAAATTAATGTTGCGAAACGTGCAAATTGCGATTCGTTCGTATTTGTTCTTGTTCTTATTCATGAGCACGAATCAGAGCGTTATACAGTTAACATTTGTATACCTTGATTGCAGTCGGTTACGGCTACAAGATGATAGAGCAACCAGCTCTGCAATTCCATCACTGCCGAACCCCACGCCACCTGAAAAAACATTACCCTTTGATATTTTTATTCTAACGATATCCGCAACCGTGTGTTCATGACTAAATGATATGCGAAGACAAATATTTGGCAATTGGAATATACATGTAAAAATCAATTTTTCATATTTGATTACTTTTTTGTATCGATGAACGGGAAAATATTATCTAGATTCGTAAGTACATAGGTTACTGTTTCAAAATAGTCCACACCAAAAATATGTATAATGTATAATAATAAAGATAATAGGAAAACAGAACATGTTTCGTACGAGACGTGCCATAATTGATTATAGCATGCTAAACAGTATAATAATTCTGCCAAGTTATTCTGGATCTCTATACAAAAAATTCCACAGCACACATATACATATAATATTGTATAAAAGTTTCGCTTACATTATACACGGCTGCTCGGCTATTGTACCATATAAAAAAAAAATAACAAAACTTATAATTTACTCCACGCTAACGATGAACCTGTTTCAACTCAATTATTTTACATAAAATTTCACCCATTAGCTTCAGTTCTTTGACCCACGACAAATTAAACTTTGCCATTACAAAACGGGCACAAAAAAAATTATTGCACAGAGTTTGTGGCGAGCAACGGATTAAATTAGGTTGAAGCATACATGCTCCCTCATTCGTGTAATTTGTGCCAGTAACTGAGGTCAAACTCGATACACTGAAAATGGGACGTAATGTGCGTGTGGTTTGTGCCGCGAAGCATAAATCGTGTATGCTTATATCGAGGAGGTATAGCCGTATGGATGTTGAATCGATTTGTAAGGAGCGTCAAGGCAAGCCGGAGACTCTCATTCTCGTTTGTCAACGTAATAGGGGCAAATGGATACACGCGACGGGACATTATACCTGGCCGCTATACAGCTAGACCACAGCATGTATGTGCGTAAGTATGTACCTGTTTCGAGAACGTGATCGAACAACGGTATCTATCAAGTGTTCGAGAATCTCCAAATTTTCTACGACTTGCCCCGAATCCGAATATTCAACGAATTTCGAGCATTACGTTTCATGTGGTCCTCAAGAATCTCCTAAACGCTATTTTAACCCCTTCCGGCCCAGTGGTTCCTATTGTATATTTTCGCAAGACCCGCTAGCCTGTCTGTGAAATCAGCATAGCGAACCAATCAGTGAAGCCACGTGATATATGTAGCAATATTAAAAATATTTTATAGTTTATAATTAATATTATTGTTTATTCCATAGGGATTTCAGAATATTTCATACGCTGATACGTTGTGTATACCTAAACTTCTGGTCAGTACTGTATAACACCGATTCCTCTACGTTATTCCTTGCATAAGCACAGGCTACATTTCTAGCGTTTCCGTCCTCTGCTCAAGAAGAAAATCAAATTTCGTCCGATGGGAGTTTTAATTGATGTATCAAAATTGTTTACTAGGAGGCGAGTGATCGATCGCACAGAGAACTTTCGCTCTCTTTGGTCGACCGACCATAATCGATAGAGCTATTACGCGGCACCAATTAGCCAGTCGTTGCAGTATCTATTTTATCTTCTATATTAAGCGATTTATTGTATTTTCTGTTAACGTCGACGAATTTTAAAGCTTTTTATTTTTTAGCACACGTTCCAGAAACAGATTCGTTAATAATAAATTTCGCCGCTTCAACCACGAAATTTCTATAATTGGTAAACGTTTTATAAAGTACTCTACTTTCTCTATGTATACTCGAACGGAACAGGAAATTGCATTCATCGCGTATATACAACTTTGTGGAATTTAAAGTTCTTTTATTTATGTAAGCGTATTGATACAGTGTTTCTATAATCTATTCCTGGCGAATCTATTGTTTAGTGTCTGAATTCCATTCAAATAGATCGCAAAAAAATACCATTGCATAAAAAGAGAAAAGAAGTACGATGCTGACACGCGAGTTAAGTTTACGACATCCGGTAGTACTTTAAAAGCGGGTCAAAGGATTCTATTTTGATCTTTATCTGTATGCAATTAGTAGGGCCATCGAATTTTTTTCGTAATTTCGTCTGATCTTTCTACTGCTTTATTAAATATATAAAAATTCACTTCCGCTAAATACAATGATTCGCCGCTGACTAATGCACTTATGAATTGTTAATTCTGTGATACGATTCATTATTACTTGATATATAAATAATACATTGCATTATCACTAAAGTATGAAGAAAACATACTCAGATAATTATAAGTTACGGAATTAAACAGAGCTGATTTGCTTAAGAAATTTAATTGTTAAACTTTTATTTTTAAAAATAATATGCTTATTTTCGAACTACGTGTCTTAATGAAAGGATAAAAAAGAGACAAACCTGTTTCGACAGAAATAATTAATGAAATCAACGATAAATACTCTCCATCGTTTTCGGTAAACATTATGTATAAGAGAAACTTGCAGAATAATTACATTTCTGAAAAAAAAAAAAAAAACAGTATAATTTCCTACAGCTTGCGAGTTCGTCATTTCTATAATTAGGTATCTGCATCGTATTATCGCGATATATCGAAGGACGTAACTAGCAACCCACGTTTTTGCACGCACTTACGAATTCAATTTCTTTCGCGATTATGAACATGATATGCCACGTGTGCATGCAACCCTTCGGCTACTTGCTTGATTAAAAATCGAATTTCAATTGAAAAATATGACAATCCCATTCGTTCGAATTTACGAAATTGAGGAATTGTAACGTTCCGCAATGATTGGAAGGAAATGATGAATTACAAATAACCCCGTGTTACAATTGTATCCAAACGGAGAAATTTTCTGCTTCTCGTTGAGCAATTTTCATTGGTCAACTTTTATCCACAAGCAGTTTTCTTTCTTTAATTCCATGAACAACATGCAACAGGATAATAGTCTCCCCTACCATTTCACGAGGACCTGTCCGAATGCGCTAAAATATGAAATAATAATTGACCACAATAACTGAACTGAACTGTACTATATCGAAACAGGTGTCACTTCTATTTCCATTACACGGTATAATTAAAACATTTTTCTGGCACTAGGTCGCACACAGAAATAACAAATCTGTTTCAGATTGCTTCTCCAGTAGTCCAGAGTGTGGCACCATCAGTATATGCCAGTATACATAATGTGCGTTAGAATGAATTCGGAGCGGAAGTAATCGTTCACCACTTCTTCATTACAATTTTTACACCCAGCTAAATGTATCATACCATGTAAAAGTTTTTAAAAGGTAACTGCGTTTCCAATTTTGATCTACGTGTTTGGTGTATCAATATATACGATTTGTCACTAACCTTGTTGAATAATCTCAAAGTGAGTTATCCTTTTCCCCTAACAATTGGCGATTAAACATAAATTACGGAACTTCAAACAATTCACTCCATTACGTTATACTTATATCAAAACGTCGAACGACAAATTCACCCGACATTATTTTCCCCACAGTTCGAAGTAACGACTCGTTGTCATTTGAAGCGAATGATTTCGAACCAGGAGGCAGACCCTCGTTCTTTCCCCACCTCTCGATATCCTTAACGTTTTTCTTTTTACTGCGAACGATGCAGCTGTCGTACCGACAGCTGTGCGACTGGCACGGACCTCCTTGTTAAAGTGAGCATCTTGTCTGAGAATATACCCACCACCTGCCCTATGACCGGTGTGCACACATATACGGTGCACCGTATACCCGGTTCGCACGTGCTCACACGGCTAAGTTGCCAAAGGAGATGGATTGTTTTCCATCCACAAAGGTCACACGTGCGTCTGTTAAATATGACTTTCGAGAGCACACGTTCTTTCCGGTTGCTTCAGGCGGCAGTTTTCGTATATGGATCTTGCGCACGCTAGATTGTCACGGAAGGTATATCATTTCAGCTCCTGAACGCGAATGAATATTCTTGCAATTTATAAGCTTTCACAGATTTGACAAAAAGTCTCGATTAAGCGTTGGTGCGACCGATTTCTCTTGTATAAAGTGTTAAAAGTACTGCAGATATTGATTTGAATTTGCTCTTCTTTAAAACAAACGCCGCAAGGGTGTTGACCTTGAAGAAAAATATATTTCGCTGTAATTCTTTCGATTTGTGGAATACGACAAAAATGTTTCGAATAAATTCGATGATAGTTATTCAAATAAAAAAAAATAGTAGCTCGAGTCATAGAAAAAAAAATGGAGAAGGAGGAGGAGTATATATTAAAACAGGTAGTCCATTCAAGGACGGACACATTCCGTTCTAGGTGTGGTGAAATTAAATTTTAAGTTGTCCCAACAACCTGTCGCACGAGCCATCGAAGGCAAGCTCATTTACATTCGATAGTTAGAAGCAACTTAATTAACCCTAGGTACAGTTATTTTCAAATCGTTTGAAGCGATATGTAGTACAGTACTGGATATTGTATATATATATAATCGGACGATTTTTGTTGTTGTTATTTATTAACATCATTTACTGTTTTTTTTTATGTATATCATATTTAAAAAATTTGTGACAAGGTGGTTCTATTTAATGTAGATAATCAATTGTTTTAGCTGGTAGTTGGCGCTTCGATTGTGGTTGCATTTACCTTTAGAATCATTTGAAAATACATGTCTAATCAATTTGCAAGGATTTTACGTATAACCATTTTGTAAATAGTAATTTGAGAGGCTTAAAAGTCTGAAATAATATTCGATTTTTTAAAATTGTATTGCATTGGAATACATGCAAGAAAACGTAACATATAGGTACATGAAAGAAGGAATAAGAACCCTTGCGGATGTCCGAATACTTATTGCCGATACTGTATGCACGTAATATATGTATGATTAAAGTAAACTAACTGGGTAATGTAACGCAAACGAGCTCGTTAAATGCCGCGAATGAGTTATCGCGGTCATTGGCGAAAGCACACACATGTGTGCTTAGTGGAATTCGCGGAGATGAAAATGTGTAAAAAGCGGGCCCCCTGCTTTGCTAGTAATTAGAAACAGCGCGGTGAACATAAGGCGCATAAGAGCCTTATTCATTGTGTGATTACTCGTTAGGGTTACCTATTTACGACCTACAGTAGCCGAACAAAAGTACGATTTACTTTGTGTCAAAAAAGTATTTATCCTACGTTTCTACCTCCCTTTCCAGAAGGCTTTCAAACGTGCGGGACCGCGTGGATGAAATTCATGCACCGTGGAAAATTTCACGGTGTACTGGTAATCGATTAATTCGCGATACCTTGGAAAGGCTTTGACCGTTATTTTCTAAATATACATATCGTCTTGTAGTGATAGGTTTATAGTAGTCTGTTGGTGATTGCCACCTACACGATGTGACAGATGCACCATGTGACAAAATAAGTTAGACCCAACCGCTGCTCGGCCATGAATAAGTGATGCAATTAAACGAACTCTACGGTTTGCGAAAATTAGTTTCCTCCTAGTTCCGCACTTTCCATCTCATGTGGCTCGATGTCGTGTTATGAATGACGTTAGCAAAAAATAACCCGGCGAATTTAATACTGGTTACCCATTTCGCCAAGCTATTATTTATTTTTAACGTGAATATATTATTTTGTTGCAAAAAACTTTGGTAGAAGTTAAGTTTTGGCGCGATATAATTATAATATACTCTAATAGCTTTAATGACTGAGCGGTATAAGCAATTACTTGGAATTAAATGGATATCACAAATAAAGGTATAGTATTAACGCGTAATATTTACCAGAAGTTTGTGAAAATAATATTCTGAATAAAAACTTGATATCGAACCAACTCTGTGTCCCTCTCTCTCTCTAATCGCGCATATCTTCCTGACTGCAAGCGCAATCATCTCGAATCGCGTTCAAACGATTGTTAAGCAACTCCACTAGCAATAAATCAAATTTCGTCCGTACAACATTTATTTAAATTTTTAGCTCGCACTAACCTCTGCTGATATCTGGGCCGCGAATGCGACCCCAACACTCGACAATGAAGTTTCTCTTTTTCCACCGATCGCAGGATAGGTATATTGTTCTATTGTTTTGTATGCGTTCCAACCCGATTTCGCGTGCAGAACAAATTTCACAGTTTCAGTCTATTCTACTCTACTAAACGTAATTGAACAAAGTACATAAGTGCCTGAAAAAAAAGGACGAGTAACTGCACCGGTAACGATAGCACACGCTGCACTTGATTCTTACAGTCTCCTCGAACGAATGAACGAACGTCGTCTGTTGTGGCTGCGAACCCACCCCGGTTACCATGGAATCATCGCTCCGCGAGGTGGGGCGCATGTGGCAGCTACTCTCGGGCAACTTCGCAGTGTCAAGGAGTTTTGTTCACAGTATGCGCTCGGCTGTCGGCGAGATTATTATGGTTTGAGTCATAAAAAAAGCGCGATGCGTCACGCTATTTGGTAGTTTGACGATACATGCAATAGTAGAGTTACAATTTTTTTACTTTTTTATTGGAATATCTACTTCGTGAACTGAATATCACTTGATGTACGTGTTCTATTTTCTACCATAGAAAATGTTATTATTATATATTTTTTTCTTGAGGTGGAAGATACAAATTATAAACAGTTGTATCCGTTTTTTTTGCTTTTATTAGAATTTGTAAAATTTGCAGATAATGAGACTCTAAGACATTTCGAATTATATTATCGTCTTCTATCTTACTTCCAGTACGTGCTTTAGATACATTGTCAACAAGTAGTACAATTGAAACAGAAGACTGATAACGTACAGATCTCAAAAAGCATAATACCTTCGTTAATTGACATTTTTAAAATAACAGTTGTTAGCACAGAGAATCTGTGAGAACTGTTTATGTAGAACTCATGACAAACTGTAAACATGTTACTTTTCCTTCGTGCCTTCTATTCTGTGCGTTTTGATATGATACTTGAATGTTGCAAGTATTTTACACAATTATTAACTGCATTACCATAATTCTTGAACCTTTAATAAATGTTTATATGCTCGATCGGAAATATTAAGAGCAGCATTCATTGCACATAAATCAGGCTCTCCTAAGAGACTTAGGCCGCATAAACCTGCAACAAAAAATAGATACACATAAGCATATATTATTTGTATTGGGAATAAATGTTATTCATATTTGATGAATGTTCAAGCTATTCATAAAAATAATACATACCCAAGTATGTATGAATTGGATCTGGTAAGCAATTAGCAAATTTTGCAAACCCTCCTGCAATATTATCTTGAGTTTCCAGAAGAAAAGCTCTATTCTCATCAGCATCAGAAAATTTGCTGATGTCCAACATCTGCAGTGTTGCACCCACCCAAAAACTATAACAAGTATCCGATGGTTTCCCAGGCCTTCCATGAAAACCACTGTCTTGTCGCATTAGGCACCATCTTTTTAGTCTGTTCAATTGATCGCTCGATAATACATTATGAAGTTCATTCATTAGAACTAGACTAGCTACAGCACAGAATGTCGATCCTCCATGGGATTCAAGACCTGGTCCTTGGCCCATTGCACCATCATATGACTATAATCATTGTTGAGACATTGTGCTATGATAAAATTAAGTAGGCAAAGCTTGTTTTGGTTAATACTCTTTGTGTGCAAGATAAAAGAAGAAAAGGATGGTGAAAACTTACGATGCTTTTTAGAACATAGTCAATAGCTCTCATTTTATCAATGCCGGACCAATCATTTAATATTGTAGATATACAACAAGCGCAATAAAGGAACCTCATGTCACTTTCGCATCCTGTCACAATGGCTGTAAAAGAGCCATCCGAATTCTGACTTGCCTGCATTCCTTCTACAATGGACTTTCTATCGACACGACTTAAATCATCGCCAAGAATTAAAAGTGTAGCTAGTCCGATATATGTCATTGCTAAATGACCGCATTGATATTTTGGAGCATCCTTTGGTATTGTTGTAGAAGGCTGAAAACCTGATCGCGGTCCGGCTCCAGTGACTTGAAGTCCATAGATCCAGTCAATTGCCTGGAGTTTTGTTTCTTCGCTAAGATCGTTTATACTGTTTAATATATCTAATCCTGATATAGCAAAGAACGCTGTAGTCAATCTAGTGGAATCAAATTCTTCTGAGCTGCTAGGCATCGTTTGTAATAACCTCTGGAAATATTTAGCATGCTTTTTCTGCTCTAATTGTGGCGGCATGTCGTATTGTCCCTTTGTATAATAACAAAATACTTCAAGTTATACGCAGACGTTTTAAAGATGAGTGTTGCTTTTGAATTCGTTGTGCGATTGAAAAAAGATTTCATCAGATATATAGCAGCTTTTTACTACATAGAGAGCGCTGCAATTGCGAATAATAAGAATACTTACTACTAGGGGGCGTGAAAAAATAATTGGTTGAACGCAGGCGTACCGGCAAACTAGACCTTCCTTGCGCATGCCGGACGTTCGCCGTAACACGCATCCAACCGCGAAATTCACAAACTACGTATGTATACTACCTCGGAAAGCAGAGATAACGAGAAATACGCAGTAAGTTAAGTTTCAGTTAACTGTACAGATCTGTTCGCTTCGTGAATACATTCTCGCGATAATTTCTTTGGCTATTACGGTAGTACGTTGATTTTGCGCGGAAGTAGTTTGTTGGAGGACGACGAACAGTTCTCGTGGAAGCAGCCACCGAGGGCGCAGCATTCTTGAAATTCTTGCGTCCGGCTCTATCAGAATACCCAATAGGAGCCTCGGCAGCGCCGCCATTCTAACGAGTTCGTGGCACGCCCTACAACTTCCTCCATTGTCCTTCTTTCCGGGATTCTCTGCGAGGAAGGATGGCTCAGAACAATTATTTTGGGTTTACTCACGGCGGAACGCAATATGGGTACGAAATCGATTGCATACCATAATTATTAAGTAGCTAGTGTTAAGTTTACCGAAATATCGTGACGGTTACCTACATTGGCGGGAGTAATAACTGTTCGTTAAAATCGCGTGCACGCGAGGGCCCAGCCGGCTTGGCCGCCATTTCTTGCCGAGAGTAAAGCGTCCATCGAGTGTCTTTCCCGGACACGGATCCGATAGAGGTCTTTTTCGTTTTGCCCCGTTTCTATTTTTCATTCTATTTTTTGTCCCTAATAAAATCTATTATTCATTCGAACAGAGCGACTAGCGCAGCCGCTTATCAAACTGGCCAAGCGGGATACGCAGTAACTCCAGCGGCAACTGCCGCCACGTACACTCAACGGCCTGCTGCTGCTGCGGCTACAGGTTACGAGAGCTACCAAGCGGCCGCTGCTGCAGCTGCTACAGGAACCACATACGCCGGTAAGTTCAAATACTTCAATTTCAAATTACGATCTTCTATGCCCTGTAAGATCATCTTCGTTCTTGCTGTTTGCGAAAGATGTATCACGAAGTCGTTCAATCTTGCCCATTCTTTTACAGCTGCGAACCCTGGTCCTGTAGCTCAGACATACGAGTACGGTTACGGACGGGCTGCACCCGCAGCTACATACGACGCGACTAAGACTTATTATCAACAGCCTGCTGCAGCAGCAGCAACTTATACAACCACTGAAACACATTATCAAGCTGCAAAACCTGCGTATAGCACAACCAGCGCATATACAGGCACTGCGAGGCAAGCTACTACAACAGGACAAGCAAAAACATACCAGGCATCCAGTACAGCTTATCAGCAATCCAATCCTACACAAAGTGCTACCTATTCTTCGGGATACACTGCGCCTGCTACTCCAGCAGCTACACCATCGACAGCTACAAATAGTAAGTTTTTATTGTATTGTATTTACATGTATGTTAATGTTTATCGCCAAAATTAAAAATCCAGCGTACATGTCCTGCTAACCGTGACGTAGGCACTAATAACATGAAATTGATCCTCTGGCTATTCAAATTAATATATACGAACTATACGAAATTCTGCTAATGTTTTAAGCTATAATATGGTATAAAAGTTTAGCAGAATTGAATTTGTCAGAAAATTAGGAAATTAATTTAAATGTAAAATTATTACAAAAAACTTTTAAATACTGTGCAATATACATTATATAAATGTTGCATCAAAAGATTAAAGTATTCGTGACGATGGATAAAAGTTAGTAGAATGGTTCCATGAATATGAAGGATTGACTCCTCCAAAGTTTGAGGTTTCAATTTCATTTCCCTTAGAAACGGCGAGTACAACGTATTCCGGCTACGACGCAGCGCTATATAGCGCTGCGACTATGTATGTAGCTCAACAGAGTGCAAACAGCAATTCGACTAACCAGAAGACTGGAGGTTGGCAGGGCTACGGGCGGAAGGGATTTGGCACTGGAGGGGGAGGGATGAAGGCAATGCGGCCCAAACAGCCACCTAAGCCTCAACAACTACACTATTGCGACGTCTGTAAGATCAGCTGTGCCGGACCCCAAACATACCGTGAACATCTGGAGGGACAGAAACACAAGAAAAAAGAAGCTTCTCTGAAGGTACCGCAACAACCACCCGCACGTGGAGCAGGAAACAGCCTACGTTGCGAACTTTGCGATGTGACATGCACGGGAAATGATGCGTATGCCGCTCATATTAGAGGTGCGAAACATCAGAAGGTCGTAAAGCTGCACACTAAACTTGGGAAACCAATACCAAGTGCAGATCCAACTGTTCTAAACCCAAAACCAGCGGCAGCTGTTAAAACTGCAGGGACTAAGAAACCTACAGTAACAGCTACCCCTAAGATTAATTTCGTCGCCTGTAAGTATAGTTATTTCGTTATTTCTACCTTCTCTTATTCTCTTTCCAATGCCTCTCTCTTACTGATACCAAATTGAAGTTAAATTGCACGTAAATTTTGCAATAAATAATTGTTTTGATCATTGCTTAATTATACCGTGAATAATGTTTTGTAGCTGGAAATTTGGGAACTGTAAATCAGAATCAAACGGTGGAAGTTAAGGCAGAAGAAATTACGATAGAGGAAACAGCAGAGGAAGTAGCTGTTGATGAGAAAGATATTCAACCGGTTGGTCAAGAATACATAGAGGAAAATAAGTCAGAAGATGGGAAAATCATAAGCTTTAATTGTAAGCTTTGTGAATGCAGATTCAATGATCCTAATGCCAAAGATATGCATATGAAAGGAAGACGGCATAGGTTTGCTTATAAGAAGAAAGTCAATCCTGACTTGGTTGTAGATATGAAACCAAGCCTGAAACAGAGAAAAATGTTGGAGGAAAAATTACGTAGGCAACAAATGCGGGACGAGTACCTACGCCGTAGAGAAGAAATTAATCAATTGGGCCCAATGGGTCCAATGATGGACGAAGAAATGATGTATTGGGAAGAGAGACGACGATACGAAGAAGAATGTGAATATTATGAATGGTACCGACGTTATGGACGCGGGCCTGGTGCTCCCCCAATGCCACGACCATTCCCAGGACCACCTCCAATGATGATGTTCCCTGGACCACAAAGAAGGCCAGATTCATCCGATGACAAACATGTATTATCTCATCATACTACTATTTATCCTAAGGAACAAGAACTGCTGGCAGTTCAAAAAATTGTTTCACACACTGAAAAAGCCTTGAAATTCGTGTCCGATACATTAGCGGAGGCTGGTAATTATTTTTGTCTACTTTTATTAATTTTTTTCTGTGCATGTGTATTCTTCGATTATACAGTATTTCTTGAATTCTAGGAAAGAAATCTACGCCAACTACTACTAATGCTACGCCGGCAACACCAACTACAACTCCGCAACAGCCGCCACCGCAACCGCAGCAACAAAATGCTGAGATAGTAAAAACGAAAGAAGATTCTGACAAAAAGAAAACTACTACACCACAGAAAGAAGACGGTAGCGATGGTAACTTGTTCTCATTCCAAAAGGAGAAGGAAGATTCGAGAATATTAAGGGGTGTAATGCGCGTTGGCAATTTGGCAAAGGGACTCCTATTATCCGGCGATAACCATGTATGCCTTGTAGTATTATGCGCAGAAAAACCAACACGGTGAGTTGGAAATAAATATTCATACAAATATTATTTATAACCGCAAAATGAAAATACTTTTTAATATATTTTTCTTTATAGCTCGCTATTGAACAAAGTTGCTGAAATTCTTCCGACACAGTTGAAGACCGTAGCTCCAGAAGATACGTACAACGTTGGAAAACATCACGAGTCAGCCGCATTAACTGTTTCAGGAGGCAGCGTGACTGTTAGCGTAACACTTACCAGTCCTTTAATGCGCGAGACACCTAAACCAGCAGCAGTTGCAGGTGACTTAATTGTCTTTTTATTTTTATGGAGGCCAAGAAAAGGATAACTATGATAATTTTGAAAACTTTTCAGAAAGCACTTTTATTTTCATGCTACGTAATTGAATATGTGGTTTAACAATTTCGTTTGTTCTTTTCATGGCCCAAAAAGCTTGTTTATACCTTTTTCTAAGCACCAGGATGATGCAGGGGCAGCCAAGGAGTTCAACGATTGTCAGTGTATATACGCTCTAACATACGAAATTCCTTTTCTATTCGATACAGCTGCATTTTAGTGTGTCCACGCCTGAGTATGATTTACACTTTTAAAAAAGTAATCATAATGAACAAATGTAAGAGCGTACATAAAGATACATGAAGAGCCATTTTTTAACGGAAAAGAGAGAGCGTAAACTTGATACGATTAGACGTCGCTTTTCTACGTTTTAAGTTAATCTGTTGTAGTATATTTTATAAGTTCTATCGATAATAGTTAAGCTGGAGTCTCCATTAAGAAAGAAAATATGCTAGTACGAACGTGGACACGCTTTTGGTATGAGGAAACAACGCTGAGGCAATCGTAAAACTATGGACTTTTTGATCATGCATTAATAATTAAAACTAAAAACCCTCTATCATCGAATGCTGTACACATAAGGCACAATGTGCAGTTGACTCTTCATTCGAACCGACGATTCTTTTGATAGCGTTACTTAAACGGTTAATTTCGAGTAACGCTATCAGTGCAAGAAAGAAACGTCGGTCGTTCTTTTTAAAACTTGTAATGCGCACAAAACAAAAAGGACGTCCATGAATAGGAATGAACGCATCATTGTCGTGTACTACATTCGAGTAGGTTTATTTTTGTTTCAATGAGAATGTTATAGGCTGTGCCCTCAAATTTCTTGTACTTGAGTTAAAATATTATATAGAGGGAAAACCCAAGTTGGGCATGATCAAACACTCTAAGTGTTGTCTAAGCGTGTTGTGCTTTCTTTGTTGGAATCTCAGATAATGCTGGACAGCAGCAACAGGGAGCTGCTCAACCGCAAGCAACGCCCGTGGTACCCGCTGTGACGAAACCAGATCCACCAGATGTACTTCCCAAGGCTAAGTGTTTGGAGGCTTTAGCTGCACTCAGGCATGCCAAGTGGTTTCAGGTTTGAATCAATCAACTCTCAGTTCAAGATCTCGAATTGTCGTTGCCATTTTGTTGGCATTTAAACGACTGTTTTCTGTTATTTTTTCCTGATACGCGATACGCGTGCAAGTTGTCCTCTCTCTCTGTCCGCAAAAAAGAGCAGTCTTAGAACTCCCAGCCTTGTGACGATTTTATTTTTATTACCATCTACTATCTTCTTGTTGATATAATTTTGTCCGAAATAATTATCTGATCACGTTTGATGTTTTTGAAGTTTATGGGTCTGCCAATCCACTTTATCCACTAACGTGTTTTATGCTTTGTACGAAATGTATTACGTGGTAAAATATATGCTATTTATGATGTGTAATAGTTGCAATAAGTGGATGGTAGTGGTATTATTCGATTATTGGCAGCTTGAATAAAAGAGGATAATTGGGAAAAGGAAGAAGTATACGTTTACAGCATAATTTCAAATAAAGGAAACATCAATTATGTAATCAGATAGTTTCAGGCAAGAAGTTCAAGCACTATGTAAGTGTGAATTGTAGCAGTTAAAATATTCATGCATATCATAAGCATTTACATTTGCTTTCCTTCAAATTATCAACATCCAGAATAATAGGAAACTATTTGCAGACATTGAAAAATGCGTAATAACTTCTCTTCAAACGATGTAGTTTTATTTGTTTTGTTTATAATGCACTAAACTGCTTTGTGATGCTTATGAGATCAAGCTTATTCATTATTCTGGATTAATATTAATGCATTGTAGCCTAGACTGAGTCTGTTCTAGGTCTGTCTTAGAAGTTATTAAAAGCTAGTGTATTGTTCATTATAAATATGTACGTTCCGTGATACTTTCTATGCAATGTGCGTTGTAAGCACTATTGAATGTTAAAAGACAGACAAGCACAAACACACAGTGGTGTCATAAGTATATCGGGTGTTTTTCAATTATAAGTTCAACCCTTATATTTGGGACTTTCACAATCGAACAGTTTTTCTGATATGTTGTACTTTTTTTTAAAGATTATGTTAGGCATTAATTGTTCAGGACATGCTTAATAAACACCCGATAATTTTGATATGGGCTAATACTTAGGAGCTATAGGCACGAGGCTGGGAGGATAGCTAAAGCCCACACAAAGCAAATTAAAAGTAGTTTAGGGTGTCGCATCTCCAGAAGATTCAGAGATTTGAATGATTATATTTAATTGTTCGTACTGAATTGCTGTTCATATTTAACAGGCTAGAGCAACCTCGCTGCAGAGCTGTGTTATGGTTATTCGCATCATGCGTGATCTATGTAACCGTGTACCCACTTGGGGACCATTGAACCCGTGGGTTAGTATTGACATACTTTTTATCATATAAATGTGACTAATTTAGTAGGCAAGCGATATGAAATAATGAAAAAAAGCATTCACGAATGAACAGAAATAAAACAACATTGACTATATTTTAGGCATTGGAATTGTTGACTGAGAAAGTGATCAGCACTGCTGGTGGACCTCTCAGCCCAGGCGAAGCTTTAAGAAGACTTTTGGAATGCGTTGCTGGAGGAATATTGCTTCCCGGTAGTCCAGGTATGAATTCTAACGTGTATATACATTTTTTCCAGCGGCAATGATGGCACACAGAAAGACTATATATATTTGAAATAACATTTAAGATAAAATGATGATCCGATGACGAGACTGAGCATACTGCGAAATCTACTGTAACACTTAAGCCGAGTCTTTCGATTTTTGCGTCTCAGTAGAATACTTCGTAGTATTGCGTAGATGATTGGCATTCTGATTTATATTATATTATGCATACCTTTTCACTGATTTGATTAATGAAATCAAATTAATTATAAACGATATATTTTTGTGCAGGATTATCCGATCCGTGCGAGAAGGAACCGGTTGATGCAATAGGCAATATGACTGCTCAACAGAGAGAAGATATAACTGCTTCAGCACAACATGCTTTGCGATTAGTCGCATTTCGACAAATCCATAAGGTTTTGGGTATGGAACAACTTCCACCATCTAAGTATAAAGGCAGATTTGCTAGGAAACGAAGACGTGATAACAGTAACGGAGAAGGAACAGATAGTGAGGCTTCAAAAAAAGATAAAAAAACAGAGGAGATCAAAATGGAGACCGACTCCAAGTAGATCTACCAAACTATTCGCTTTATCGATTTACTCATAACTTATATAGCGTAAGAAACAAATTTTTCTCGTGTCAATTGCTTGTTCAACGAGATGTTTCTGAACTGGGAAGATGATATCAAAGCTTAGAACAAGAAGACTAATGATCTATTAATATGTTACTATTATTATTTGGAATGTATGTATCCGTCTGGACAACTAGTGGCATCGTTTTAATCCGCAATCATAATTTTAGTGACGAAAGAAATTCTTTATTAGATCAGATTATATAATTACACCTTGCCTTTGTTTTTGAACGTAACGTAAGTTCGATAATGATATCTGCGAGTTGTCGTGTTTCTACTAGTAACTTCGATATTTTAATAATACAACTTGTACTTCTTCGGCTGTTATCGACAGCTTAATTTTTAAGGAACTTTTCAACACCGAACCTAAGAAATGCAATATTTTGAGTTTCTATTTGTAAAATTTACATTGTATGCAAACTCTATATCAGGTTTATTACAAAACATATGAATGCTATTATTTTCAAGGTAAATCATTTTTTGCTAATATTTTACTGCAAGTTTTTGAAAAGACTTCACATCTTTCCCAAACAGGCAATTGGTACGATTAGTTCCAACACTAGGATTTTGTCAAAGGAAATGATGAATGCGTTAATTAGTTTGAATTACTTATTTAGCTATATTTCAGTCACAATGTATGATGAAGAAATTGACTAGAAAGGGTGATTTAAAAAAAAACGCCGGAACATTTATAAGTTTTGAAGTTAAGGGTAGGTTAGTTTGTATTGAGATTCGTGTGTATGTTGTGTGTGTAGTCGTAAAGAAGTGCAGAATGTTGGCCTGCACCAAACAACTGAACGCCGTATGTTCACGTCGCGTGTACTGATTCACGCAGAAGATTCCAAGAAAGCAGAGTTGCAAATCAATTAAAATAGTCGCTTTGCTGTCCAATGAGGGTTAAGTGCACGTGTCAAGAATTCCTATTGTTTTGCTGTAGTTTTGTTTAAAAATCTCATAGGAAGTCGAATATTACTTTAAAATGTTCATATTTAATAAATTCTTTTGACACAGTGTATGGATCTTCTGTTGTACACATGCAAATCCTCTTTGAATAAATCGTACATGCATGAGATAAATAAGTATAAGGTTTTCTTCACTTCCATATTCCTTTGTATATTTAGCTTTTAACAATGGGACAAGCTAATAAGAATCCTCTTTAGTAAGAAGGCCACACACACAATAGCACTCTGATTGTACGATTATGATAATTTTTTTACAAGAACAAACAGTTGACATACAGAGAAAGGTAACTTATTTTTGGATGGCACCGAGCAGAACTGAGACTGAGTTTGTATTACTTTCTTTAATAAACACTATATAGAATATAAATATGCAAAATTACAACAACCAAATTTAATTTACATTTAAATTGAAAATGTAATTTGTGTATGTTAATACGTATAATTTCATGTAACATTCATTCTGTTTGGTGCAACTAGTCTTTTTAAATAAGAGTGTTTAATGATCTACTCCCATGATTTCGATTTCTTTATAAACTTGTAATAGGTAGATATAATTCGATTATTTTAATCGATTCGACTGAACTGGCATATGCGTTAAATTAATGGAAAGGAGGAGTATTTAGCCACTTACATTTCCTGTTTTACAGTATTAATTATATTTGTACATATTTGAACTGCATGATATGGGTATCTTTAATTTATTCATTTTTTTTCTCAACCAAATATTAATATAACATAATGCGCGCTATACATCTGCAGGAATATTTTACAAAGAAAATTCGCAAACTTTTCAACTTAATCTCTAAAACCTGCAAAAGCATGTGTGTAGAGCCTTGAGGAGTTTTGAAGCTAAATAATACATATTAAATTTTTCAGTATTATTATAACTTCTAGTATTACATTTTGAATAAAGTGTGAGTAATGTTATGTTCTTTTTGTATAGAAATCCATATCAAATGTTCGCCGTGCCATTCTAATTATATTTTATTTTTAAGGACAATATTCAATATGTTCCACAATAAAAATTGTTTCATGTTTTTCTATGAACGTGTTAAAAAAAATGGGAAGATAAATAAATTCATATTGTTCTTAGAATTTAGCTATAAAGTCTGCGAGTTTTCATTTTATTTTATTCTCTTTACCAACGCCTTGTAATTATTAAAAAATTACGTAATTGTGTAGTTGACAGAGATTGATTATGTTGATGTTAACGATGGAACATAAAACTGAAAATGTACATAGTTTATCATAAGTAAATGCCTCTTTTTGAAATTGTCATGTATTTCATGTAAAACAATCATATAAACCAAATTTTAATCTACAATCACAGTTATGATTAATCTAATTATTTTCGTTTTCTCTTCTTTTCGCACATTAACTTTAAATAATGGAAGTGAAATATTAGCAATATTTAATACTCTTTCCCTTGTGGTTAGTACAACTATTTGATAAGTAATATCGGCAGGATTATTCTACAAGTAAGTGATTGTAATACTAAATTTTTAAATGTGATTCAATCCTAATACGAATCCACTTGTTCCACATAAATGTTACTGTTTCATTTGGAATAGAGGCATTTCAACAATTCCAAAGTCATTGCATCACTCCAAACGTGACAATGCATTAATTCATGATTTCGAATTGCATTCAATTTGATAAATCCTATTAGCTAGGTATTCTATTTAACGATAATTCAAAGCTAATTGATAAAAATTATTTACACACCAAACTAGGATTATTGTACTTGACCCAACTGGATTATTGCAATAAAATCTATTTTGTATTCGAGACATAACCTATTTAATGTTCATGATGGTTCCATAAATTTTAACACTGATGCAATTTATAAAGTCTATGATCTAGCATAAAAATAAGGAAACATACATCGAACTTACTCGAAAAGTAACGTTATGAAAAACAATGAATCATCATCTTTTGTTTAATAGTTTTCTGTGCGCCCTCTACCTGTAATTGATCACCAAAGTGTGACAGTTCAGAGAAAAATGTGTATATAAATAAAATTTCCAGATGTGGAAAATATATTACTACGAAAATAAAGATGCACCAAAAGTGATTTCATAAACATCGTTTAAGAAAATCAGTTTAACAAAGAATACTATTTGTCATGAGAAACCAATCGAATGTAGCAACGTCAGAGAGCCCATGATGTCGGAAAATATAATCCAATAAGCATCGTCGAAGAAACCTTCTGACATGTTTGCGCATGATCAGTATGACTTTCCGCCTCCATTATAAAAGGACCGATCCCTTTGCTCTCGGCTCAGTTCTACGGGACATTTCAGAGTGAATTTGGAGGAAGACTCAAGAGACTTCGTAAATTCTATTGAAAATTTTTGCTGCATTTTGTGAGCTCTACTTCTGAGGAAGGTAAGCATATTTGTGTAATGGTTTTATTTCAATTGTATATATATATACAAACAAACAATTATTTCTTGAGCTTTCTTATTATTGTGTATCACTTTAGTGTCCTAAATTTATTTTTTTGTCAAAATTTCATCGTCTCCGTCGACCAAGAAGCAAATAAAAAGGTCAAACTAGAAGAAGTTTGCCTTTTTTGAAACCTAAGAAAGGAGAGCCAATATAATTCTTATGATAATTTTACGTTTAAGGGCGTCAACCATAAATTTAGAATTTGAAAACTATTTCGATTAATTTTTATAAGGTTTGCATACGAGTAATTCAAATTTGACTACAATAGTAAAATTTCAGTATAGAACGATGACCTAATTCCTTCCCGAGTAAATAGCTTCAGTTTTTCTTTTCACACGTTACATGTTTGCTGCGTAGTAACTGCAGAACAAAAATGGTGGCCGTTATTGATCGGACCAACGCGACGCCATTGAACGAACGATACTTCGCATTTCTAGAACCCACATTTTTTATGCATTTAACATGTTATGCCCTAACACTTGAGAAGTGTTAAAATATAGGATTTACTGAAACTGTATACATTTATATAAATATTTCCATATATTTAAATTTTATAATTAACAAGACATTTTAATTCTGCACTAGATAATCATGCAGATTTTCGTCAAGACACTGACTGGTAAAACAATAACCCTTGAGGTTGAAGCATCAGATACCATTGAAAATGTAAAAGCAAAAATTCAAGATAAGGAGGGAATACCCCCAGATCAGCAGAGATTGATATTTGCTGGTAAGCAATTAGAAGATGGACGCACACTTTCCGACTACAATATCCAAAAGGAATCGACTCTCCATCTTGTACTTCGTCTGCGTGGTGGAATGCAAATTTTCGTAAAGACTCTCACTGGTAAAACTATTACTCTAGAAGTAGAGGCATCCGACACTATTGAGAATGTGAAAGCAAAAATTCAAGACAAGGAGGGAATTCCTCCAGATCAGCAGAGATTGATCTTTGCTGGTAAGCAATTAGAAGATGGACGCACGCTTTCCGACTACAATATCCAAAAGGAATCGACCCTCCATCTTGTACTTCGTCTTCGTGGTGGAATGCAAATTTTCGTAAAGACACTCACTGGTAAAACTATTACTCTTGAAGTTGAGGCATCCGACACTATTGAGAATGTGAAAGCAAAAATTCAAGACAAGGAGGGAATTCCTCCAGATCAGCAGAGATTGATCTTTGCTGGTAAACAATTAGAAGATGGCCGCACACTTTCCGACTATAATATCCAAAAAGAATCTACCCTCCATCTTGTACTTCGTCTTCGTGGTGGGATGCAAATTTTCGTAAAGACTCTCACTGGTAAAACTATTACTCTAGAAGTAGAGGCATCCGATACTATTGAGAACGTTAAAGCAAAAATTCAGGATAAAGAAGGAATTCCTCCAGATCAGCAGCGATTGATCTTTGCTGGTAAACAATTAGAAGATGGCCGCACACTTTCCGACTATAATATCCAAAAAGAATCTACCCTCCATCTTGTACTTCGTCTTCGTGGTGGAATGCAAATTTTCGTAAAGACTCTCACTGGTAAAACTATTACTCTAGAAGTAGAGGCATCTGATACTATTGAGAATGTTAAAGCAAAAATTCAAGATAAAGAAGGAATTCCTCCAGATCAGCAGAGATTGATCTTTGCCGGTAAGCAATTAGAAGATGGACGCACGCTTTCCGATTACAACATCCAAAAAGAATCTACCCTCCATCTTGTACTTCGCCTTCGTGGTGGAATGCAAATTTTCGTAAAGACACTCACTGGTAAAACTATTACTCTGGAAGTTGAGGCATCCGACAGTATTGAGAATGTTAAAGCAAAAATTCAAGACAAGGAGGGAATACCCCCAGATCAGCAGAGATTAATCTTTGCTGGTAAGCAATTAGAAGATGGACGCACACTTTCCGACTACAATATCCAAAAGGAATCGACTCTCCATCTTGTACTTCGTCTGCGTGGTGGAATGCAAATTTTCGTAAAGACTCTCACTGGTAAAACTATTACTCTAGAAGTAGAGGCATCCGACACTATTGAGAATGTGAAAGCAAAAATTCAAGACAAGGAGGGAATTCCTCCAGATCAGCAGAGATTGATCTTTGCTGGTAAGCAATTAGAAGATGGACGCACGCTTTCCGACTACAATATCCAAAAGGAATCGACCCTCCATCTTGTACTTCGTCTTCGTGGTGGAATGCAAATTTTCGTAAAGACACTCACTGGTAAAACTATTACTCTAGAAGTAGAGGCATCCGATACTATTGAGAACGTTAAAGCAAAAATTCAGGATAAAGAAGGAATTCCTCCAGATCAGCAGCGATTGATCTTTGCTGGTAAGCAATTAGAAGATGGACGCACGCTTTCCGATTACAACATCCAAAAAGAATCTACCCTCCATCTTGTACTTCGACTTCGTGGTGGAATGGAAATTTTCGAATAGACTCTTTTTACTGGTAAACTATAATTATAGAAGTGGAAGCAGCCAATATTATTGCAAATGTACAAGCAAAAATTCAGGACAAAGGATATTCCACTAGATGAGTAGAGATTGATCTTCCTTGGTAAGTTCTTGGAGGATCGACGTACACTTTCTGATTATAACATTCAAAAGGAGTTCAACTTCTAGGTGGTACCCCATAACGGGTGGATTGTACCGCACCTTGATCTCATTTTAATCAAATTAATTATATCAAATAAATAAAACAAATTTCGTTCGATTTGAATATTAGCTGCGGTTTATGTGATAATTATGTTACTGGTATACTCTGATAAATAAATTGCATATTATAAAAATAAATGTCTTTATTTTCCTTCTACATATTTAATCGTATGAAAGTAGTAATGTATTTATTCATGATATATTAATTGTATGTTTGTCTCTTCTTTCGTACAGTATGTTCGGTTGAGTGAGAACTGTTAAATGTCTTGAAAAATATAAAAGATACGAGGAAATGATTAAAATAAAAAGTTATAGCTTATCAGGGGGTACATATGCTGCTATTTACATGACGTTCAAATGATCCTGAAATGTCGTATGAATATCAAGTTCAAGTTATCAAATGGTCGCTATATTTTTTCTACACATACTTATGCATGGACTAGAATCTCGTCTGTGCCCGCGGTTCCAGAAATGGCTTGTCCATTCCTATATCTCGTCTGTCTAGTGCTCCACAGTAGTCGATAATCAGACATGTGGTGCCATCTTTTGTTTGCGGCCTATTTCGCAGTTTACCGCGTATTCAAAACTGGATTTCTGGATTGCAGCGTTAATTTAAACAATTGCGTTTTTCTCGACCCCCACTGCGTACTTCTTGAGCGGACTGGTCTTAAATTAAAAGTACGAACTATAGCTATCTTCTCCAATAGTTTCAACAATATGACACATGTGGTTTAAAAGTACAGTATTAAAAGTATACACAATTAAAAAATCGGCGAGAATGCACTCCGGGTCATTGCCATTATCTCGGCTCTTGGTTGTTTTTCAATCTGTCAGGTGTTAAGTGAAGGGAATTAAATAAGCTACACAGAAACAAATGTCCCATTGCTGTACATATATCTGGTTGGCCGTAATAACAATTTTAATTGTTTAACTGTTTATAGCAAATGAAGCTCAGGTGGAATAATGTTCACATATATTGGAGATGGTAGCTTATAGTTCCAGGTTAAATTTGTGTCCACTAATCATTGATGTGGCTTACTGGCAAGTCCAAGCAATCGCATTTGTTTATAATTTCTTTAATCAAATTCAATTATCTCGCGTTCTGCTGGGTCGATTTTAATCAACGACGTCTCAAATTGAAGGTGTCGATTCGAGGAACGATTTGATATTACTTTAGAATGACCTTCATGTATAGTTATTGTGGACTTCTCAAACGAATTATTAAACTGCTTATAATAAAATAAACAGCGCATGGAGCATTTGTATATCGTTTATTGTCATGTAGCAGCACCCTTTAGCTTCATTTTAAGCACCCGATCATTAATCTAGCGCATGCAGAACTCGAGATAATGGCAGTGACCCGAAGGGCATTGTTGATGATTTTTTAATTGTTAATAACATTTAAACTACAAATACCATATTGTTGCAACTGATGGAGAAGATAGATATAGTTCGTAGCTTTAATTTAAGACCAGTCCGCTCAACAAATACGCACTGGAAACCGAGAAAAACGCAATTGTTTAAATTAACGATGTAATCCAGAAATTCAGTTTTGAAGGCGCGGCAAACTGCGAAAAAGGCCGCAAACACGAGATGGCGCCACATGTCTGATTTTCGACTTTTGTGGGGCACTAGACCCCAGTACCATATCCATGTCACACACAACGTTACCGATAAAATTGATAAAAATTTTTATCTCGGTTCCTGGTTGTTATTGTATAATAAATGGGGTGTCAAATGAAAGGGGAACGAATGAAATATACGACAAAAAATATCTCGTTGCTGTAACTACATGCAGTTGGCTGTAATATCCATTTTAAGTGTTTAATTGTTTATAACAAATGAACTTCACATGGAATAATGTTCACCCCTAGTGGAGATGATAGCTTATACCTCTAGCTGTAAGTAATGTTGTCTGATCATTAATGTAGCTTGCCGGCATGTCGCAGTAATCGCATTTGTTTATAATTTTTTTAAATAAATTTAATTATCGCGCCTTCCACTAGCCCGATCTTATTTGTGCAATAAAGGAAATTAACTGCTTTGTATTATTAACTAATCTAGTTCCAATTACTTGAACGGGCTAGCATGATTGGAACTTTAAATGGAAAGTTCTAAAGCCGGAAACTAGCGAAATTATACGTGCGTCACAAATAATTACAGTCTAATAACGAGTGAAGAGAATTTCCGACGTTCCAAGCCATGTTCAAACGCTTCGTAAAAATGCAACCTAGTTGCACAAAAATATTTAAACATTCAACTGCTGTTCCAGAGCAACAAATTTACGAATTGCGCGTCGCGAAAGCACAACGCACTTGCAAATAACGCTTCCCGAAAACGAAACAAAATTGCAAATAACGCTTCACGATAGTGCAATAAAGTTGTAAATAACTCCTTGCGATGGTGGAACGAAGTTGCAAAAAACGTATGTGGCAATGTTCAGTTGCATTGGCGACATACGGTCAGTCTACAATCATTTATACTTCAGCTACCTGGATGCACACGCGCGGCAATCCAATTAAAATTTTCACGCGCTGACGAAACGTGAACAAAATCCAGAGCATTTCAGTAGTTGGATATCATCGTTAAATCTATGAAATTACCTTTTGATTCTGTTGTACTTAAAATATTTATTCTCATATGTCCGAGTGCATTTTAAATGTACGTTTTAAGTTACTACTTTTACAGATACACGTCATGGATCATTTGCCATTTCTATATATTATACATTTTTCTGTAATTGCTATCGAGTTGTATGTATTAAATGTTTTGTCCACGTCTAATCAGCGATAAGCCCCAACAGTTATGGTCTAAATAATTTATAGTAGTCAGTAAATTGCTGGATTTTTTGTGTTTTTTATTTCAGTAACAAAGTAGTTTATAATATGGTTACATTTTATTTTTCAGTTCCTATTATAATACTAGATTTCAAATTTCTTATATCTTAGGCAAACAATAGTTGTGAGAAAATGACTTATTATTACATTTTCATAAAATATTATTAAACATATTAATAAAAATATTAAACGGATTCATACTTTTTACATCCTAAGCATTCTTACAACAAGCAATTTCCTAAAATTTCAAGAAAAAATTTCATTATTTTGTTGAAACTACATTGACACACAGAGTTAACACGTATTATAAAAATTTCAATTACAATATAACCGTAATGCAATTTCGTGTAAGCGGCGTAGCGAAATGAATTTTTCGTATTCTCACGGTACTAATTATCATTTGAAACGCCGCCTTTCACCGTTTAATCGTGTTAAGTCGTTTCTCAGCTCTCTGTTCTAATTAATTTCCATCGTTTGGAGTCCGACCCGAGTGCAATGCTTTCGGTATGCCCAAGAGTAACTATAATTTTCATTACAAAAGGAATGTTCTGGTTTCTTATTGATAACAATATTTATAAACTGCTTAGAATAATTAGAAAGGCATTTCTTTCAGAACACAAATTACTCCCAAAACTATATCAAGCCTCTGTACACTGGTGCCAAACTTTGTAGTCATATGTTCGATACTTATATTTGATAAATCTTATTACATTGTTTTAAACATAATTTATCCAAGTATTTTGCAATTATACCATTCTATTTTTGAAAGTGTTGTATTCCAAAAGTGTATTCCATCACCCATTGTGACCTTAAAGTCACAAGTTTTTTCTCTTACAGTAAACTATTTCAAAACTTCTACGTGAAAATGAATCAGAACACAGAGGTTTAATTATGTTTTCCATTTTATTATTATGTATATATACACTATTATCAATATGTATATATATATATATATATACTATTGTTCTCTGTGACGATTTCGACAATTTTTCTAATAATATCATGAAGCTTTACGATACGCGATGTACACAGCTGTGGAGTAGAAAATACTGGTTAATTTCGTTGTAATTCACATTTCCATAAAGCGTGCTATTAAATTTCGTGCCGCTCAGATTGAAATTTTGATTAAATCATATTTTCCGCGCGATTGTCGCGAATGTAATTTGCATTTCGTTGGAAAAGGCTGTTAGATAAGTTCTACTGTAAACACGAATTATTGTGTCGGATGAATGAGTTAATGAGGATGGAAATTATTTGCGAATCTTCATTAACTCGTTATTGCACAGAATAATATCGTTAATCTTCTTTCGTATTTATATATATTTTAAATACATATGTCTATAGTTTGCATACATTGTTTGTTATATTCGCATCGAGAAAGAAACTTTCCAGTTTACTTTACGTTTTCATTCGGCCAAAATAGAAGCATCGAAGCTTTTAGCGAATTCATATTAAAAAATTTACACACCATTGCTCATAACTGGTTTATTTCGAGCGAAGTATTTCTAAACGCGTGTGAACCTCAGAAATTCGCCATAGAATTGTTAGATACATAGTGTTCGAGATCTATCCCATCACTCTTTTACACGAATAAATTTACTTCCGTGCTTTGCATCTTTATTCCAAAAAAGTGCAAATTTCGTGATTAATATGTTTCATGTTTCATTCAAGAAAGGAACATTTACGTAAAGTTTGACCAGTGGTATTCAACTTTCCGGTATTTGATTGATAATTGCTTTACTGCATCGAGTAGCTGTTCAGAATTATAAGAACATTGTACAAAAAATGCTCGACGTCATTTCATTGAAAAATCAGCGGTGTCACGGATTGTTTGTAACGCCACAATATTAAGCAACATCAATTACATTTTAAAATTCCAATCAAAATATCGAAAGACTCCAGAAAATGTTTAATATGAAATTCAACGCTATCCCAAACAATCATCAACACTATAGATAATAACAATTCACGCAAACCTGCACTACAATACTCGCACACCTTGAATGCATGTGCAAACAGGAGCATGCCCATATAAAGATACAATTCAAATAATCTCCCATATAGCAGCTAAACTTAAAAAACAATTACCCTCGTTTCCAAGACTGCGAAACGATCGTAACTATCCACCACCCCAATCGTATGAATAACACCAGCACACTAACGACAGAATTCGTACCGAATTCCAAGCAGAAACTTCGAAATCCCAGCTTCGTCCTTCTCCGCCGACTTCCACAGCTGTGCCCCAGCACCCAGCTCGTTCCAGTCCAGAATATCTTATCGTTCAACTCTCAACAGGTCCGCAAGCTCGCGAGATTGAACAGAGGTAGGCACACAGTACCCCGAAAGATCCGCGATAATCCTGCAACGGTTCGCCCGCACGAGGACACGATGAGCACAGCGTGTCCCACGGCGGACCGTGTATCGCGTGTTGCCTAATGGTGGAAGGAAACGTTATCCAGAGGCGGGCAATGGACGGGCATTACTGTACGGCGTACCCTGGTAGGGCCGAGAGAAGTCAGCCTCCGGGATATGGACTCGTACTCAGTCTTCGAACTGGTCTCGTACCGCGCTCTATGCAGCGCGTGTCACACAGACCCGCGAACAGCGGCCGCCTTAGTTAACAACACCGCGTGCCGTTTCGCATCGCCGTTTTCGCGATCGGTTTATTAGACCTCCTTGGTCGTCTTCTGTAGGCGGAAAGGTTGACGGGCACGGGACACGCGAGATTTCGTCTCTCCCCCGTTTTCGATGCAATTTTGAAAAAGCACGGAATTCGTGCCGCGGTTCATCCGGGGATTTCTTCGCCCCGTTATTCTTGGCCATCACGTTCAATCGGCTGTTACGCGTGATTTTCTTCGACCTTTTCCGAACGGCCGCGCGAATCGTTCCGGACATCGGGTATTAGTTATTCTATGTATGCATTCGAGGATAATATCCGGAGTTACCGTGGGGGATTTTACGCTTACCTGCGATTCGTCGGAGTGACATCGGTTACCGTTGGGGCGACGGGAACCGTGAGATAGACAGGTGGATTTATTTGGCACGGATCGTCGATCGAGGCTGAAACAGGAGCGGTGTCTTTGCTGCCGGATGCGGAATAGTGGCGGGGACTCCCGTGGAATCGACGATGGGTATTCCTCTGTTGCTCGCCTTGCTCCCGTTGATATCAGGTAAGATGATTAGTATTTTTCCGCGGGATGTTGTCGTTTCTTGGTGGGATTGATGGAAGCGATTGGGGAGGGTGCGTTTACGTTTGTGGACGACGAATACGGAACGGAGGATGATTTAGATGGGACAACGATACGACGAAATGGAATGGGATATCGGGATTGGTGGAAAGCAGTAAATATTTAAAGAGGACGAAGAAAAACATTGCACGGAACGGGTCGGGCAAGGTTTCTTCTTTCTCGCGGTATACCCGGCGTCTCTGAGGGAATGCGTGTCCACGTGCTTCTGTTGTTCATAGTTGTTCTTTCCTTCGGGCGGATATTCTTGATTTTCGCCGACGATACAGTTGGTAATATTTATTTTATTGTATTACGGTTGGTGCACATATTCTTGGGGAAGTAGGTTGGTGGGTGTGATTTCGGTTATACGCTTTTTCCCTTTCACGATAATAATCGTAAACCTTCTGCAAACTGTAGGATCTTTACGATTTCTACATTTTTAAATTCAATGCTGCAATAAAGAGTGTTTGTTTTCATTTAGTTTCATTTTAATATTACGATTATTATCGTGTAATATAATTATTTGTATTTATACGATGCAAAGAAGTCTTAGTATTGTTGTTGCGTTATGTGACAAGTAATGTAAATTACGAAAAATTCATATTATGGCAGACAAAGCGATTGAAGGTGGAGTAAGTAATATATTGATAAATAGCGAATACACATTTTATATAGTGTCGCGCGATAAGGAGAAATTAATTTCACTTGCATCCTCCTGAAAAAAATCACTCATTAATTACGGGAGGTGCTCATATTATCGATGATTTATTAAGAATCGTGCCCCTGGCGGTATTCAAGCGAATAACGAAGATTTTCAATATTTTTCGTGGGAAAGGCTGGCATTCAATTAAACAGATTCTTCAAACAAATGTCCACTGTCGAACAACAATTTAGGACCACTTTCTCAGTTGTACAAATACGGAATTGTTAACGATACATTGATTCGAGATTAGAATTAAAATTGCTAGTCGGTCATAAAATTCCTGTATAGCTTCAAATACCTGGCGGTCGCAAATTTGTATCTAGCAGCGTACATTTAACGCATCCAATGATTAAATAAAAATATAATGGCACCAGAGGGTCCGAACTAAAAAATATTCGGACAGTATATCATTTTCGTTAAACATTCTATGACGCCGACCTTTGGCATTTGTATCCGAAGCAATATATGTACCTATATTTGCTTGGAAATTCTAGAATTTCGCGTAAGAAACAATTCTGAACCGCGTTGAAATGTATCTGAAGTATGATTGCAATGTTCGGCATCCACGCTGAATAGCGAATGATATTCCGACTGGCAGCAATAAATAGAAGCACATAGAGAATACTAATAATCGCTAGTAGACGAATAATGAATATCGATGTGAAGGAAGGAACGTGTGGGGACTGTGCTAGACGAATAATCGTGAACGAATGCTCGCCCACAAATGTTCATAAAGATTATTGTGCATTAGTCAATGAATGTTCGCAAATGTTCATCGAGTATGCACCTATATCACTGGCACGAGTGTTCATCAGATTTGGCGAAATAAACTTACAGAAATCGGATAATACATGTCAACGAAAACTCGTAACGAAAAATGAGAAATATTAGTGGACAAGTGTAGAGAAAGATGTGTCTCATATTCGTTATCCAGGGCCTTTAAAATTGATTCAATATTCGTGAATGAATATGTGGAATTGGTGTGAAACACGCATACCGGATGTAACGATCGATCGTTAACCGTTTTCGATCTGAAGTGCTTCAATGTTTTTATCGTCGATGAATTTAATTGCTGCCAATCTCGGGTGATTAAGTTCGAAAGTGTTGAAATATTTATTCTTAGCGGTGCTCGAGAAGGGTCGGTAATTGATCAATATCAATTAAAAAAAAAAAAAAAAAGAAAAAAATGGAAAGGGTCGTTTGATGGAGTATATCGTGGTTAATTGAAATAGGACGGTCAACGTTATTAAACAAAATGTCGTTCAATGGAATAATTATTCATTGTCCATTTGTTGCTGTACTTAGCAGCTATTATTATTGATTCGGTGTCCAATGCTTCACTGCCTTTAATAGGAGCCAGTACAAACACTCCAATAGTGACGTTCTGTCGATGATAATAATAAACACTATTTGCAGATATTGATACGTAGTTTTTTATTTTGTCAATGGTCAACAACAAATCTTAATTAACCCGTTTTCGCTTTCTGTCTATCAGGATCTAATTTTATACCTATTCAGGATCTGTATTATCGTACGCACGGACTACTGTTTGGTCAGAGCGGAACAAAATTTTTAAATAAATAATAGAATGCAATGGAATTAATCAATCTTTACACATCTGAAATAATTATGGTACACAGTGGTGGATTATTGTAAAACGTGCGTGGGATCATATGGAAATTATATTTCTTACTGACTATTACTTTGTAAACATTCTATACATGTACTTCAAGTTTCATTAATGGAAGTAGCTATTTAATGGGAAAACTGTCGTGTCGCTAGATTACAGTTATTTTTACTACACGTGCAAAACATCGACGGCACTTTCCGCGTGCTTCAATTTTTATTTAAATAAAAACGCGACCCTTCGCTGACCGAAATTTAACACATTCTTTCGATCTATCTTAACGTCGTAATTAAACAATTAAAAAAATCACACGATAACAAACAAAATTGTGTCCTCATTATCGTAACTGTACTCACTGGAATATTTTGCAGTACAGCGAAAACGCTTCGGGCGTCTAGCAATTTCGAGAATTTTCGTCACGCACAGCCTGAAATATTTATCGACCCGTATTTTCGTGTAAACGCATAATCGGGAAAGGATACGCGATATTTCCCCCATGGCAGGCACAGCTGCCAGAAACACCGGGAGCTTTTATTTTTCTGTCAGCAACGCTCGTGCGAGCTTTATTACGCGACGAGGGAGGGTACGCAACAGCCACCCCCGTTCTCCTTCACCCTCGACAACCAGTGCTCTTTTTCTTCGCTCACAGAAATTCCCATAAGCGGGATACCTTCTTTTATTTATACATTCATTTGCATTTTTCATGGTTCAAATGCATTTTAGTTGCATCAGAATCTGCCTGCACCCGGTGCGCAAAATTGTGACCATTAAATATTAGAGTACCGCTCGTAGATATCCGTTGAACAACGTTCTTCGATATGCGCAACCCTTTCATTTAATCACCGTGCCCACGCGTCTATGTTCAGTATATAGTCTAGCATTAGTGCGGAATGGAAGAACAGGCTAACAACTGTAAGGTGTAGGTTAAAGAAAATGAAATGACGGGAAATATTATAGATATATAGAGGCCACGCCTCTAATAGAGGGCGAGTAATAGATATATAATTATAATAAAAGTATTGTATACTGTTTAATAGAATAAACATCGAACCGGTGAGCAGCTGGTCGTCGACCAAATTATGCAATTTATCGAATTATAATACAGAACAAGATAAATGCACGGGCAGAATTGTAGCAAATATCTATTGGTCATACATTTCCTCGGCAATCCAATTGTTTTATAATAAAAATAAACGAGAGCCGTGATAAAATTTCACGATCACTCGAAACTGTCTGAAGCTGATTCTGTTTCCACTGTGGCCGTGTGCACTCTCTAAAACTGTTATCCTCTACGGCCGAGAAACGATGGAGAGCGGCTTGTAGCGACGGATTCCCTTTCGTCGGCTACGCCACGAAGGATCGCGTCGATATGCAAATTATTCGTACGGAAAATTGTCGGAAATCCAGTTGAAACGGCCGGGGGAATTTTTCTATTGTCTCCGCGGAACGCTGAAAAGGCGGGGTTCTCGAGCTAGAGCATGGCCCTTTTGACGCGGCATTGTGAACGTTGGCTTGGTATCTGAACTGCCATCTTCATTACCAGCTAGGTGCGTCGAGCTTTTGTGCTTTCGCGCGTGAACCCCGCCACCTGATAAGCGAATTGCATTTAACGGGGCGGCCAACTTTCCTCCGCGTCCGTGCTTTCCCCGGATAAAATTGTGGTGAGTCAATTTGTCGAGTGGCCAAGCTCTTGCAGCTGACTATAAACGGCGGGGATCTGCTGCTGCGTTCTGGTATTTTGATTCTTGAACCATGCATAGCTTAGAATGAGAAGTAAACAAAGAATGGTGAAAATAAGCGAGGTATGTAGTACTTTACGTTGAAGGGGATAGCGTAGAGAAGTGGTTGACTAAACGGAGATGGAATTTTATTATTATTTACTATTGCGCTATTAATAATATACTATTTTGTACGTGAAAAATGTTCCGGCGACAAAATTGGCAGCAATATCCTATACAGTGAGCCGTCTTAAATGTCTGAACGTTTACTTAAAAATGTCGACAGTGTAGGTGTTAATTGTGGGGCAAACATTCGAAATGCTGAAAGCGGCATGGTCTTATTATTCTGTCTTTTTCCCCCTTTATTCTACTCTTGGGCATTGCTTTTAAAACTGTAAATTAGTGTTGCGTTTTGTATCCCACCGAGCGATCAGGAAGTATACTTTCGTGAAATTCTTTTCTATTCAATGTTTCTGCCAATGTTTAAGTTAACAACGAGAGGTCCGAAACTTCGACGGAACCAACGTTATTATTTTAGCGGCTTTGGCTTTGATTTTTTAATTTTAGTTAGTTGACAACAATATCATCAAATTGTGAAAGAGCTTACCACCGAAACAATTTCGAAGCTATGTATGATCACTTCACGTAACAATATTCCGCAAGTTACCTATCAAAATCGATTTGAAATTATCGGCATTACCGAATGAATGAAGGAATAATATAGTTGGCAGTAATTATTGCGTAGTTCAATATGCAGCGTGCACTACAAATATGTATACACTTCCGAGTTAATATGACAGTGTCATTTATCTCACACGGACGAGGGCAAATGCAGATCGTCCACATATTTGAAATCAGTGTTAATTGTCGATGAAATTTCTCACACGAGTATAACGAGGTATAGGAAGCTATACTCATTGACGTACATACGTATATTTCTACTATATAACACCGCATCAGTCATCGCTGGTGTATTATGGTAATGGTATATGCCAAGCTGCGGTGCTCGGCTAGGACTGCTCCAAATCGACATCGAATTGCCAGTTATAAACTGCAACATGAACGATATGAGTGCCACTCTTTGAGCTATTCTTGCAATCTGGAAGTTATATTCCAAATACTATTATTCAGGCTTTCGTATCGACAGAGTTAATTTCTCGTCCGCAGAATTAGTTGGTTCCATCGTTTCTCGAAGCTTCGCGTTGAAATAAATGGATGATACAGAGGCAACGGGACTGTACACGAGAAGTTCGACGTTTGGAAAATACGCTTGAATATGTTTGGCTGCGTCCGTGTATTACTTCTGAATGTAGGTGCACAAAACTTGCGAATTTATTTCGCTCTAATTATAAGCTGCTTCTAATTATAAGCTGAAAGTTAGACTTTCCCTCGCAATTTCCTGACCATCGAATCCGCTTGCAAACTGTACTTTCCGAAACTTGGAAATTGTACATTAGCACTCGAATTTTCGAATGCCATGATGCTGCAACCTATCATTTGTGTATCTCTCGGTTATAATAACTGGCTGGTTTACAGGCTGAAAATTAAACGATTTTCGTATGCAGAAGAGAGTAACAGAATTATAATGTACGACCAAACAATTAACGAAACGTGTAAGGCCTGTTGCGATCCGGAAATATTTGTTAGAATATAAAGAATTGATTACAATTAGAAATTTCTAACCGCTAAACGATTTGATCAACTAGTACATGTATAAAAATGGAGTAGTACCGCAGTCATATGTTGCGCACGTTAAAAATATGCAAAACTAATGGTTCGCCTGTATGTATATCTACTAAACGATGAAACAGCAACAAATCGAAATGATTCCTTTATATATAAAACGAAATAAAACTATTACAATCCTGTAAGAATCGTAATACCCATCGCGATATCAATTTAAATTTAATCTTCATCATTTTTATCGTACAGGACTATATTTTCTGGACAGAAGTATTTTTCACTCGTTTGTAATATAACACTCGATTCAGTGCAAAAATGCATGCTACTATTCATATAATTGCTCGTGTCTCTTTTCTCTACGTGGATCTTTATTAATAAGATTTGACTTGCTTATATACAAAAGCAAAACTACAGGGGCACGGTAGGTGGCGCATAAATAATAAAAATCTACACACACCTATTTATAAATATATATATATCTGTATAAAATTTTCATTGGTAATAAGAATCATTCACTACAAAATACTAAATTGCATTGATTTAATATTTAAACACCATTACGTACGTATTTACTGGCTACATGTGTTATTACCTATTTCATTCATGCAATTTCGCTTGCGTACATAAACAGGTAGAATATTATAAACAATCATCCAGCTAAATTTAAGCACGTTAACCCTCTTACCAACAGTTTAAATGTATAATAATAATTATAATGTATATATTATTATTATAATGCATGTTTTTATGTATTCTTTATAGCTTGTAGCGTATTACGTTGTCCCGAAAGTTTCTTTCGCTGTTTGACCGCTCGGTTTTATTGGGCAACGTTTAGTCAAACACACTGACTGATCCATTTTTCGCTGACGTTAGGACACTCGGTTGTTTTCTAGCTTTCCAATAGTATAATGCCGTTTGAATCGATAGTCTCGGTGGCGTTCTGCGTGTATCGAAAAATGGCAAAGCGGGGAAGGCATTTGGATTCGATTTGGAATATTCTAGCCTCTCCCCTATTTCCCCTTCAAGTCTTGCCTTTTCAGTTCTATTTGTTATACAAAATTGAACTCTTTAAATGACATAAAAATCACGTTGATCAATATTTCTGCAGCGACATGACAAAAATGTTAAAGCATGATATCATGATGCTTCCGGACGGATCAAGGAGAACAACGAAAATGAACGCATCATGCGTCATTTAAAAATATTCTGCCCTTCGCCAAATTTTTTGCGGTCAATATCTAGTAAGACGGCGAAGGAAACTTTCGGGACAAGCTAATACGTATAAGTACGTAAAACGACAACTCACAAAAATTCGCATGTATCCTTTACGTTCGCACAAAATGTGCCAATCGTTGGCTTACTCTCCGTGGCGGCTGTACACGCGTTTCTCCACTATCTCGCGTACCGTGGCAATATTTCTGCCGGTCACGGTACTTATGATCGCTAATCACCATCGCGGCAAGCCGTTCCCTGCTCCACCTGCGACGAAACACCGTCCCACCGTCGGGACGGGTTCCCCCGAAACAAGAAACACCGGCAAATTCGTCGCAATTTCGCAGATATCCCGACGCTGGTCACGTCATCCGGGGCGGGGTCGGCCCTTTTGGCTTGTCTGGCGTATCTATGTACATTGTTTTTACTGCGACATGGCAGCAGCTGCGAGCCAGAAGCTGCAGGCCGGCAGAATCTTCACGCCGAGATATCACGATGTCCCCTTTGCACTCGTTTCGCCGGCGCTCCGGCGTTCGCTAGCCTTCTTTTGTGTTTTCTCGCCGTTCTCTAGTGGTTCGACCTGGACTAAATATAGAGGCGTCGCAAGGGTCTGTCCCGCTGACGGGTCAGAAGTAACTTGTTGCTATTAGCGGACGAGGGTCGAAAGCGCAGGAGGAGCTCGCTAGAGGCAACCTTAAGTTATCCAAACGTCACGGAATAAGAGGTTCGACCAGACCCTGAAAGAGGGGGGCAACGGGGGCCCCGTGTTGCTCGCAGGCTGCTGTCACTTCGTTTAGATCATACTTCGAACTGATAGAGCCATTTTTTTAACGAGCACATTCGCGAGAAAAATGCGCAACGAAGGGCCATTCTGTTTGTTCGATATTTCGGGGTCGATTGTGTTTTCTGCGGAACAATCCTCGTTCGGTCGGACGAGAGAAATTGGCCGGGTGTGCGGGAAGATTTCGCGTTGCGTGATTAAGGGTCTGCGAGTGCACACGGGATGAACGTGTGCGAGGAAACGTTTGTCTGAAGACTTCGTTAAGTTATCTAAGTGTTTCAGAAAAGAATAGAAACGAGCGGAACAATTTATTGGAACGGGGATGGACACGTTGCACGATATTTGTAGGGGGTTCGTCCAAGAAAAAAATTGTATTCGTTATCGGTTACTGTGCACAACGTGATTTATTTTCATATTTGCGAGATGGAAGAATTATTATCCGCATTTTTTTGTAGCAACCAGGCTGTTATATTTTCCCCGAGCGCAGATTAGATTTAAAAATCTTTATTGCCAATGGTCGATTTCAATTTTATTGTGTTCCTCGAAGTAAACGATTTCAGCCACTTTAGATATCATCTCCCTGTGGACTGAAATACATTTGCCCGACGATGCTAAAACGTTCTAGCCGTTATAAAATAAGAACCGCCGTAATGTACATCACTTTGAAGGTACTCAACACTGAGTAATATTTTAAAGGCGAGTGGAAACATCGAAACTGATTCAGTCAGCTCGGTTTGGATGTCAATAAATTAATAATTATTTATATTCTTTCCTTTATGTCTCGCCTATGTCTAGAAACTATACACGGCATCCCTTTTGTCTTCTCCTTTCATTATCCTTCGCTGCTCCCGTCATTTTCTTCAACTTCAAAGGGTTCTCTTTATACTTCGAAAAAATTCCAAGTACATCTCGCTGGACTGAAAATCTTTTCTCTCGCCATCCAACGGATAAATCGTCGAATAGAAGTAAAGGGGGTCGTTGCGTGGCTTCCAGAATCAACAATGATTCGTAATATCGTTTCCTTCTATCCTACCCCTTTCCTTTGCATTTTGCAACCAAACGTAACATCTTCGTGGTTGAGATTTCCACCGTGACAGTTCCGTCAATCGGGCTCCATTTCACGGATTCTCTTTTACCATTCGATTGTGACCCGACGTTTTGCCCGTCCCGTCGTCTGTTTTACCGCTTTCCAGACGTTCAAAGATTTCACGGTGATCGAACTTTCTTATTCTACTTTTTTCCCATCCTTCTCGATTCCACCGTCCCGACTCGAGGTGTGAAAGGGAGAAAAAAAGAGAACGGCCAAGAAGAGGAAAAGTGCTGGAAAACGATTTCCTTTGAGTCGACGCGAATCCTTCTGCTACTTCAACATTCTCCTTTCTGTTCCTTTTCGTTTGCTAGCCCCTCTGCTCGACGCTCGCTTTTTATTAGTGATGGGCGTAACGCTTTGTAATTAGTATCGATTCTCAATATTTAGCAAGGCAATTTTTGTTATCAAACGTGTCACGCGATACGTAGAAATACAGATGCACGAAGTTGTATAGTATTTCTAATTGTATCTTCCCATTGCCGGATGAATTGATTTGTTTAATATATGAAGAACCACGATTCGTATTATTTCGGTTGTTCTGAAAGCTCCAAATAAGCAGAAAGCTCTCCATCTGTACCTGTAATCAGTACCTTAAGAAAGCGGATAGGCGTGCGTCGTCTAGAAATGTATAACGGTTTCGGTGTTAATCGCAATATTTCCAAATAAACTGATTTTTATATTTATGTGTTAAGCATGTTCGTATAAGATAGCCATTTAGTGTTACGAAATTTATTTCCAACAATTTTCAAGGAAGCACTACAAAAAAGGGGAATCTACCCTCACTGTCCAAAATTTATTCAGATTATTTAAATAGCTATTAAAAACAAATCCTTCCGCAGTCTATGCTAAACCAATTGTTAAAAGATATACGTTTCCCCTTGAATGTTTTTCAATCTAACGAAGGATATCAAAACTGAACTTTCATCGCGCTGCTAATTAGTATACTATTAACGAAGTATAACGAAGTGTACTATTAACAAAGTACAACAAAGTATAACAAAGTATACTATTAATAAGGTATAACAAGGTATACTATTAATATAAAAAGTTAACTCGAGGTAAAAAAAGTTAAGCGATTTGAACCCTAAAAATTACTGCAATCTGTGCAGCACACATGCGAATGCAAAGCGAAACGCGAAGTCGACGCTTTTGTACGACCCTCGCTCGCAAACCACGTTTAAGAAACGGATCGCTCCCATCGCTATTTTTCACATTTCATCTCACGTTCGGTTTGGACGCCAGGGCCGGCCCTTTTTCTGACTAGCACCTTTATTTACGGCACCAGAGGCGAAGAGAAATGGTAGCAGGACACGACGCGTGGTGAAGTTGCGTTCCGTAGCCGCGGAACAACTTAATGACACCAATAACACGACTAATTTATGCTCCCGGTAAAAGTGTTAAGGCTGAACCGTGCAGCGGTGGCCACGATTATATTTTGATCCGTTTCGTGGCCAGTTTATTAAGGATCAAGTGTATGGAAGGTGCGCGGCAGTTTGTTGGAGCTCGCTTAATTTAATCCTTGCCTCTATAATTAGCGGTAACCGAACACGATGACGCTTAATGGGGCCGTGAAAAGGTGATGCTCGCGCATTATTGAACAGCTTACTGAATCGAGTTCTTTTTTCTTGCCTTTTGTCGCGAGGCTGTTAAGTGATGCGCAGGTGGCTGGGAAAATTGCAGCCCTCCAGAGATTTATCGTCACGTGTTAATAATACGTCGTTCGGCTTGCAGATGTAATATAGATGAGATGACTGTACGCGATGAAAGGGTTACCCTCTTGAACGGTTTGCCGGGTTTGGCAGAATTCGTTTCCTTTAATCAGGGGTTATTAGTATGTGATTAATTTGAGCCTCGATAATAATAAGTTAAACAGATTGGTCAGATAATTATGATACGGGGCATGGTGAGAGGAGTGTGAAACTTGGCGAGCGTGCAGGCAAATAAATAGCACTGTTGGTGTTCATTTTGTATATTACATATAGACATTTACGAGAACATCGGGAAGTAAAGTTAGAGTTCGCGCCAATAATGCACGCTCTTCTTATTGAAGTTAATAAATAATCTTATCGCATGCCATATTTATGCATACATGCGTAGGTATATAAATCGAATGTATAACTAATATATACAGATCAACCTTGCACACAAGCGCCGCAAATTATTTATACATTTCTATTTGTCTCCGAATGAATACCGTTCTCCGGTGTCCAATTTACTATTCTAACGAAAGTTGCTAACTGTAAATTGCACGCATCGATAGCTTGCTCAAACATAATCAATTATTGCCAACGAAAGAATTTCAGTACCGGCATACCAGCGACGCGGTTCAAATGGTTTATCGTGGTTTCATGCCTGGTTGATCCCACCTCTGGCAATACCTTACTCGTGCACAGTATTTACACGATATATCACCGCGAGCCGTGGCATTATGTTGCCCCCATAAAACACTGCATCATTCTAACTAGACCCCTTTACATAATGTTCGATCGCTATTTTCGTATTCGTAAACCCACTGTTTCGGTTTTCGTTTCGACTGACGTACACAATAGTGACACGTGCTTACTTCTCGCATATTGCGTGTACATAGTACACGCGTAGGGCACATAACGATAACAATTATTGTAGCAATAGTAGCAGTAGTATAATCAAGCTGGGACACAATTAATCGATGTAGGTATAAACCTATATCGTTTCATTATTTCGACAATTCAAGCAATACGTTCCTTGAAGCGACCGTTTCGCATAAAATAATAAATAATTTTCGGTTTGGAATATAGGGTACAATATAATAGACTATTTTGATTTCGCAGTCGGAGCGAAGTCAAGCAGCAATAGTTGCTTCGAGGATCATCCCACTTTCTAACGATTTATTTGAAGGATAATATTGCTTTGCAACAGTTGTGAAAAAAACTTAAAATCATGTGGGTTGATGATCGTTTTGCAGGTATCAATGCCAGCATATTAACGTATTAGCTACAGTATTTCACCTTTCGATACGTGTTCAATCGGCCAAACGTGTAATTGTCTATTTAGTGGTTTGAAGATCATACGAAGTTGAAAAATAACATTAGATGGATGTAGTACACCGCCTTCCTTTTGCCAAAACGAGTGGTCGAAACGCCAAATAGAAATACCAAATGCACATGCCGATAAACCGGGCTGTCTACGAATCCACAGATCACAGCCTACAGAAACGACATTCCTGTGTTGAGCGCGACGTTTTATAGCTTTATTACCGAGAGATTATCGAGGCTGCGTGGTTGTGTGATCCTACGGATTCACGCTGATTTCGCTTTCATTTCAATGCTTGAACGTGTTAACTACGTGAACGATAAAACGTCTTCGTATAGGCTAAGGAAAATATTTGAATCGTGATTTTCAGTGGGCGTGTTTGCGTAAGAATACTTTGCGCAAGTTTATTCGCGCTTTATATTTATACCTTTTCAAAATACTATGCTTTTATTGGCCTCTCGGTAATTGATTCTACGCGTTCGATTTCGTTTCTCACGAGAAGATTGAACATTTCAATACGGAGAATGCTGATGCTGTTTGATGTAAATTGCAGCCATTCGCGAAAGCCTGCGCACAGCACCTGAATTTAACGCGTTACATGTTTAAAATAATATAAATAATACAATTTACGTGTGCCAGATGGAGAACAAATCTGTTCGCTGTTCGGACAGTAGCGAAGTCTGTTATATTTGTCCACAAAATGTTAGGGAACCCTCGTGTCCTTTGAAGTAAATGTGAAAGATGTTATCGGCACGTTTGCGACTAACCGTCAACACCGCCGTCAAACATTTCGGCACCACTAGGCGTTTCGCACTAAAGCGAAATTTAGCGATCCGTTAATAATGCGAAATTAAAAATTGAAGAATATGTTCCAGCTAGAACGTATCGGAGCAAAGTTAAGTTCCATCAGTCCCTGCGAATCTTAATTTCGAACCAATGGCAATCGATCGGTTTAACAAGCAATTCCACCGGTATTTCTACCATTAACGAAGCGATCGCAAACTTTTAGCCGTCAGTGTACATAATACGGAACTAGTACCGAATTATGTCCGCGAAGTGTATAATGTTTAATGAGTAGCGCGGAAATCGCCTCGCGTACGCGACGAGATATCAATTCACCGCGTGCTCATTAATCAAACAGGTAAACCTTGCATCGCTGTTCGCGGGCGGACGACTTTCACGCGGTCCGCTGCCGGTCACTTTTCGAATCGGCCAACCGGTCGATTAAACGTGAAACAAAAAGGAACCAGTCGCAAAGTGACTTCTTCCTGTCGTGACGCGGTGTCATATCGCGGACTATCGGTGTCCTGTAAGTTAATGCCGGCATAGGGACTCGCGAATGAAACTCGCAATAAGTCCTGCCCGATAATTCCCGTCCACGATTACCTGTAATCATGTCGACGATCGGTTTCTGTCGTGACCGAGTCCAGTTCCACGCAGACGTAATAATTCGATTTTGAATAATGACGCTGCAATTTCATCTACCGCGGATTTCTTGCGAAAATCAGTTAATCAGCTGGTTATACGCGCGGCAAATTGCGACGCCTGAAAGTCGCTCTCGTTTTAGTTAAACATTTAGGGTGCGCGATGAAAATGGAGGCTCGAGAGGACAATTGTACGTCTCGAGGTAGATAACGGACGTTTCTGCTGCGATATTTATCGTAGTCGATGGTTGTTGCCTTTTTTTTGTTTGCTTGTGGGGCATGGTGAAAGTTTGGGGTGTTCGAAGGTATTGTGAAGGTGCGTATAGGGCAGTGTCGATTGGTTATGCAATGCACAGTGCCTCTTAGTATTGGAACACCTGTAGAAATTCAACTTCAAGCTGTGTAAGCTGTTACATGTTGTATTTATTACATTAGATTGCTTCCAATGATATACTCACCACCTACATTATCACAGAGTGGTACTTATTTGAAAAATTAAGTAACAATTTTTGTCCAAACGAGGTTCATCGATGTTCGTGATATTCGACGATGTTAATTTTACAATGAATTGGTTTATTTTAGATCGACATGGCACGATGAGAGGTGTGCGAGAAGGATTGATAAGATATACCTACATTGTTCGCTGGAACTGGAAAATATTGTCATTGTGCTATATTTAGCGTCAGGTCGTGGATTCATTATGAGCTTCGAAATTTCGTGATGTCTTTGGGGATCAGCTTATCGGCACGAGTTTATCCTTCACCGACAGAATGCAACGAGGATTCAAGGAAAAGCTTGAAATAGTAATTGATTGATACGTTGCAAATTTCTCGCGACACAAGTAAAATATATTTTGTTTCAGATGTAATAATTCTTTAAGAACCAAGAGTTCTTTTAAATAACTCGAGTCTTGCCATACCTGAGAGTTTGTATTCTTTAAAATCTAAAAGATTCTATAAGTTGAAAGATAACAACACAAGTCCCCTTTTATTTCGCACGAACTGCGATCGGCTTTAATAGAACCCAAATCCTCGATATCGAAGCGCGACACGACGAATCTAAGATAACGGTTTCTCAATATTTCATTTAAATAGCAATTTCAGAAATTTATTTAATTATATACAGAAGCTTATTAAAATATATCTAGGCACATACATGTGTTCAATATCTACGAAACTAAATGGAATATTCGGCTGCGCATCTTTTAATTACGCACTTAGAAAGCAGTTGTTGACACCAACTCATCGTTATCAGTAAAAAGTCCAAATCAATCCATCACGAATCGTAATATTTGTCCACTTCATGATCAACAGATATTAAATGCATAACACCCTCTAATCGTTCGAATCGCACGCGTTATGTAAATTCACGTTCGTACAAAACGCGTCGGTTCGTGCGAACGACGGTGAACGACGCGACGTTTCATAAATTTATCGGGACATCCCTCTAATCTCCGATAAGCGGAACACCCGTTTTTTTGTTTTTTTTAACATTTCTGTGCCTTTTTTTTCACGATAGTATATAACTCGTGGATGCGAACTCGTTGTTTCATGCTGTCGGCGGGCTGATATGCAAATAATACAAACGGTAACAGCGAAATCGGATTGGCGGCGATGTACGCGCGATTTTGCGGTTGTTGATAACCTTCTACACGCGAAAGAAAAAGTGATCGTTTGTCGACGGGCACGGGATTACCCAGATTCATTGTTACGCCTGACAAATTGATTATTGAACGTGCCGTGGAATTTGTTCAAAGGTTATTACGCTCTCGTTAACCGCCGATCCTACTGTGCGCGATATATTTCTAAATCACCGACTGCAATGTTGTACGAGTAATTGGAATGTAACAATTAATTTTACTAGATCGTTGTTACTTTATTTCATTTTACTTGTATTCATTGTATGGTGAATATTCTGCACGGTTTGAAATTGTGTACATACGTATATACAAAATGAAAAGGAGACCTATATTGCACGTAACTATTTAAGGATTAGAACGAATATCACGTTACCCTCGTACGAGCGTAGTTACTTTTATAATTAACAATGATCGACTCACTAACAAGCTGTAGATGAATTCTTCAAATTCTTGGCTAACTCCTTTCACGCCGGCGTTCAATTAAACCCACAATAAACTTCAATATAGTACGGGGAAAAAATTCAGCGTAGGACAATTAAAAAAATTGAATGAACCCTATCGACGGTTCATTCTCCCAACTCGTTTCGATTAGAACGAAATTGCGGTTGCATCGAGATCGGCCTACACGATGCAAGGATCACACCCACGGGATCATGATTTAGCCGGTTACCCTTTCCTCATTTATTGCTCTTTCACAAGGTGTATCGGTAATAGGTTGAACGATTAAAGATCCTTATCGTCCTCGTGAAAAACAGGCTGATCGGTGGAAACGCCTTCGTACGAGAAAGTCGAATTCAGGAGGTCTATGTGGGTAGATTGGACGTTTTTCTCGTCTCCAAGGAAGTGTAGAACGGCTCATGCGTCCGGGTGAAAATTTTAAACGACAGATAATTAAACGGGTCAGAACGATTGGAGCCGGGGTGAACTGAGTTACGAGAGAAATTTTCAGCCGCAGCAATAATATTATTACGATCAATATTTTCCGTGCGATTCAGTTGACACTCAACTATTGCAAATACGTCTGAAAGAGTTCTCATTTTATTCCCGATTTTCACCACCAAGTAATCCAACGATCCTCCTTTCATTTTGACTTTCGTTGATAACGTTGGCGTTCGTCGGTCTATAGCGGTTTTTTTTCCGAATTGCGAACATTTCCTCCGAAGCATCGTCTGTTGTTCCGTTTGCGGACAGGCAGTGAGATTTCGAAAAAAATTGGTATTAAGAAGTGCGGCTCGGAAAAGTTTCCGAGAACGTCGGAGTAAGAACTGAAAAGTTTCCTAACGAGTATCGTCTGCTTGTTAAAAACGAAAAGAACGAACGACGTCGTGGCCGAGTGAAATTAAATCTCACGGGGAGGGCAAAGGGAACGAGGGAAAATGGGAGAGAACGATTGTTAGAAGGCAAGGGGGTGGAGTGGAGGTGGCTGCGTTTGGAATCGTAGAAGGTTTTCCTACCTTTCTCGGCTCCAGTACACGTTTGCAGTCTTTGAATGATCGAGTGTCATGCGTTTTAACAGACTTTCCTCGGCTTCTTTGATATATATTTGCCGGTGAAGAAACGACCGAGTGGACGTGAATTTAAAAAATTGTCTTCCAAGATGGAATTGTAGTCACATTTGAATGATTCCGGTGTAGCGTCGTATTTTCAGTCGAGCTATATAAATTTGTATTGAAAGAAACGACTCGTATGAATTTATTGTGGACTACAAATGAATTCTTCCGGGTACAACGGAATCGTGATGGAATAATGTAGAACGCAGAATAATTGTGCTGCATTTGTACGTTGGATAAATATTAATACACGTCAATTTAGAATTGGTCAAACGTTGATAATTGAAAGCACAATGACCACCATGAATTAACTGATTTTTGCACATATGCAAATACATTGCCCTCTATTCTTCACAAGTATTGAATATGAAGCTACTGAAAACAATAACTAAGCTTTTTTGGATGACTGTGGCATAAAGATTTGCTCAACATACAAATAATACAGGGATGTTTTCTTGCTTTTTCAAGCATTTGCTCGTCGGATCTACGCATGATAAATTGGATTTGTGCGCGCGTACATAGAGAATAAGGACTTAAAGACAGGAAAAGAGGGAAAAGAGGGAAAAGAGGAAACTTAGCAAGGAAATTCGTTTTAGATGCAAACGTTACATGGCTCCACGATCGCGACCGTGTAAACGTGATTACGGTTTTAGCCGGGAAAAGAGGGCTCCTTGTCTGTTTGCCGAAAGGAATTTAGTCTGCGTTACGGTTTTAATGTTTCCTCTGCACGGAATTAAACGGTTAATGGAAGTTTCCGAAATTCTCCTTTCGTTGAAGGTAAGTTACGGCAGCGCAGGCCGTGCTACGCGTTTCACAGTCATGCATCGAAACAATGACCGGAATGCCATTAAATAATTTTCAGGATACGTTGAATCATTGGAATATTGGCACGCATATCATATAGTAATATAAATATGTACACGCAACCCCTTTTCTATATCGACAGTGAAGCGAATTGAAGAACAATTTTCGTCTAATTACTTTGTAGCACAACGACGAAAGCAATCTTTTTAAACCTCCATGTATTCATCTTCTTGAATCGTATTTTTAATAAATGTTTGATTAAGCAAATTAGGACATCTTCCGTGAACGGTTAACTTAATTTTCAATTTTTAAGCTTTGAGCATTAAGCATTACCATTTATACATGTTAGCGACAGTGCATTTTTAACAAAAAGAAAAGGATCGAGTGGCGAAGTGCTATTCATTCGGGGAAGAATTTATGATAGGGGCTTAGCCTGCGTACGGTTGGAGAGTGTCTTAGAAATGGGCAATCTGGACGACAGACGATGGCTGGTGGCCCGACGCTATTCAACTATCGAATGTCCAAGGATTGACTGTTTACAAGAGGTTTTTAAGAATGAATGAATGAGACTGAACATCCTGTTGGCCGACGATGGCTGGCGACCGCATTGGGTCTTCCAACCATCTGGTGTCGAAGGAGTGTTTATTTGAATGTGGAGTGAAAGACCAAACATGGCAATCGGCCTGTCGCCGTATTACCAAGGTATAGGGACTCTGCTCCTGGAGGATCTGGCCACGGAGTGGGGAAGGTTATGCCTTTTGGTAAATGAACTGTGATTGACCGCGCAGTCTTTACCCCAGAACTGTCCGGGAAAGATCTACCCTGCATACTCTTAAAGTATAATTTCTAACATCAGAAGTGGGATACTAGCATAGTTGGTTTACTGTGTTAGAGAATTAACGCCTGAAGATGGAAGAACATAACAGTGTATCAAGTGAGTCAAGTGCGCCGACATTCGAATCGCTTTTTATGAAGTTCATGGAAGCTACTATGAATCGCGAGCCGAGAGCTTCTACTTCGATACCGGCGCATGTAGCGGAGGCGATACCGGAATTCGGAGGCACGGATATCGGAGACAACGCGGAGAAATGGTGTGATATCGTGGAAAAGGCTACGGAGTCGTTGCCATATACTCAGCGGTTGAATTTGGCGACTCATGCGTTGGCGGGAGCAGCCAAGACATGGTACGCGTCGTGGCAGGGTCGTCCGAGGACATGGCAGAAATTCCGGGAAGATTTGTGCGCGGAATTCGATTCGGGAGATAGGCTCTGCGAGTTATTAGTTCGCGCCGTAACATATACGAGTGACAACGCGAGATCCTCCTCGGAATATGTGCGCAACAAATTGAATTATTACAATCAAACGGGTATTAATTTTAAACCCGAGGAACTAATACGTTTAGTGATAGGTCATGTTACCGATCCAACAGTGCGGCAATCGTTGGTAAATTCCAACTATCAGACGACCGCGTCACTAAAGACGGGAATTGCCCAATTCAAATTAGGGAAACGCGACCGCGAAACCGATAAAAAGTCTTATCATGTTTCGCGTAAACAAGACGAACGCAATCACACGAACAATGATAAACATAAAGACAAGGAAAATAGTAATCGGTGTTTCGCGTGCGGTGATGTGGGTCATGTGAAGTTCGACTGCCCGAAAAGACGAAGGACGGATTCGCCAGAAGGTTAACGGCGAGAGGAAGCTAATGTATTTTTCAACGGGATCATCGCCTCTACCTGCGAAGTCGGGGTGCAACCTTCCTGCCAAGCCGCAATGTAACCTGGCCGAGGAGCTGTCACCTGAGGTTGGTCAACCCTTGAGGGCGTTATTGGGGGCGCTACGACCACATGTTCACGGCAGGTAACAAAGTATGACCCGTGAACACCGGTGAGTTGAACATCGTTTTAAAAGAAAGCAAGATGGTCAGGTATCAACCATATCGGTTATCGTTTTCACAAAGGGAAAAAGTTAGGCTAATAATTAGCGATTTACTGGAGAATGGCATTATACGCGATAGTGTCACGCCATTCTCAAGTCCAATCATTTTAGTTGCTACAGCAAATGGCGATGATAGACTGTGCGTAGACTACCGCGCAGTAAATAAAATAACGATAAAGGAAAATATTTTACTATCCTTGATATGGCGTCGGGGTTTCATCAAAATTCCGATATCCGCAGAATGTACAGTCACAAATTTGTTAACAGCGGAATTATCAAAAATTTCAGAATGGCCGAGCAAAATTAGTAAAGTACAAGAGTCGTTGAATACTACGGTGCAGAGTAGTACGGGTTTCTCACCGCATCGGTTATTGTTCGGTATTGAACGTAGTGCAGGTAACGCAGTACACGTGGAGGCAGATTTGCCAAGTCCAGACGAGGACATTAATTTGAATCAGGACAGGGAAGTCGCGTTTAAACGTCTGCTGGAAAATGCCGCAAAGCAGGATAATAGATTTTATAAAAAGCGACAAACAAATGTTGTGTTCGAACAAGGTGATACGGTTTTTATCAAACCAGCCACTACGTGTAACGCTAAACTAGAAAAGAAATACGAAGGTCCATTTGTCATTTCCGAAATTTTAATGAACGACCGTTACGAAATTATAGGAAAATCTGGTAGACCTCAAGTGGCACCCAAGGATCGCTTGCGCTGTTGGGATGGTGAGCTGTCGGGTGAACTGTCAGAAAGCGAGGACAATAGGAGTCCGGAATGAACCGTGTTAGCGGGTTCAAATAATTAAAATATTTTATCGCAAGATTGCCTATATTGTTTTTGTTTGCCTGGTCAAATATATTCTGTGTATGTGACCTAAAAACAAAAAAAAAAACAAAAATTGTTTAACTTGTTGTTTATGTACAGCACTTATTTTGGCAGAACGCTGGTGAGTATTGTTCATTGTGATTGAACAATACTTGAGGACATCGTGCAGTTACAGTAGTATTTTGTAATACTAGCTGTGTGTGGAATATTGTTCATTGTGATTGAACAATACTTGAGGACATCGTGCTGTTACAGTAGTATTTTGTAATACTAGATGTATGTGGAATATTGTTCATTGTGATTGAACAATATTTGGGCATATTATGCTGTTACAGTAGTATTTTGTAATGCTATCTGGGTTTGGAGTACACCTGTGGGTGGTACGGTCCATTGCTGCGTGTCACTTTGTGGTGTCACGGTTGCTGAAATGTGAGGCGAGCTTTTGTGGGCCGTCTGAGATGATTGCAGCATGATTGAGAGTAACGGCAACATAGTGTTTGTATCACAGGGTTGCGGAGGTTACGTCTCAATGGAAGATGCTGGGTTGTATTTTGTAATACAACAAGTGTGTATGGAGCCGGGAGAACGATCATCTTGTGCGTGATTCGTTGAAATACGACTGTATGATTGGGTTGTGTGAAATTATGAAAGACTGTAAATGGTACTTGGGTGAAAAAGGTAAAATGCAAACAGTTTGGGTGGTCTAAAGTGCATTGGTTGTGGATGCTTCTCGAGAGCGCGAAGCAGGTCAGTCTGGCCGTGTTAGCGACAGTGCATTTTTAACAAAAAGAAAAGGATCGAGTGGCGAAGTGCTATTCATTCGGGGAAGAATTTATGATAGGGGCTTAGCCTGCGTACGGTTGGAGAGTGTCTTAGAAATGGGCAATCTGGACGACAGACGATGGCTGGTGGCCCGACGCTATTCAACTATCGAATGTCCAAGGATTGACTGTTTACAAGAGGTTTTTAAGAATGAATGAATGAGACCGAACATCCTGTTGGCCGACGATGGCTGGCGACCGCATTGGGTCTTCCAACCATCTGGTGTCGAAGGAGTGTTTATTTGAATGTGGAGTGAAAGACGAAATATAGCAATCGGCCTGTCGCCGTATTACCAAGGTATAGGGACTCTGCTCCTGGAGGATCTGGCCACGGAGTGGGGAAGGTTATGCCTTTTGGTAAATGAACTGTGATTGACCGCTCAGTCTTTACCCCAGAACTGTCCGGGAAAGATCTACCCTGCATACTCTTAAAGTATAATTTCTAACATACAAGTGTTAAAATATCATTGATCTAAATGTGTTGTTAAGAAAGTGCAACATTGTGTGTGCGCCTCTTTCTTTCAAATCTAGTCAGAATCTCTATTCCTTCTATCCATCAATGCCACCTTCAAATTGTTTCTTTAAAACGCAATAATCATAATTGTATTCGAAGATTCAAAGAGTCCATCGAATAAATTAATTTCACGTTATTACTAATTTAAATCTCACCGTGCAAGAGAAAGTCTTTCTCTCCAAATAACGCGTTTAGATAGAAATAAAACTATGTTACATTTTTTCCATAAAAGAGGAACAAGGAGTTAAGGGTGCACTGCATTATTAGACCGCAGCCACATTAATACGGCCAACCATATAAATCGTGTTCCAGGACGTAAAAGGTTATTTCGTTAGGTCGGACGAAAATTTATTAGATAATTAGCGAGCGGTCCTGGTCCATTTTTTACCACGATTTCCGTGTTTTTCGAGAAAGCCCAGTGTTATACAGCAGTTATTTCTATGCGAAATAGTGGGGACAAGGCATGTGGTTACTGGTACTATTTCACAATCAGAGAAAACTAATTTTAAAAGAGGCGAAATCGCAGTTACTCCTGGGAATGATTTAAAGGAAATGGAATGAATTGATGTTCTAAATGCTCGTGCGTATTAAAGCAGGTAATCGAGTGAAGGATATAAACATTTTAATTTTTTAGTTGGAGAGAATACATACCTGCATATGTACAACACGAATGCCTTGGACGATAAATGTATAAAGTGCAGCTATAAAGTACACATATGTAAGAGAAATATAGACTAATACTCGAATCGAAGTCTCGATTAGGTATTAGAATAATTGCGTAGGCGTGTATATATTAACAAGGTATTCCGTTTATTAAAACTGTGCTCTCTCGACCGTAGTCTATACAAGAATGCCTTCCTTTGGCAAAAGCGTCGGTCGTGAGGACTCCTACGTCACCATGGCCCTTTTTAACCATTTTAGGGTTCGCCCCGAAAGAAAGCTACGCTAGACAAAGACAGCGTGCATCGGCGAAATGCACATGGCCCGCCTCGGCCGTTCCTGTACCTCGAATATTCTAACACATACAAATGTATATTTTAATACAATCATCAATCGAAGTCTGATTGAATACCATTTTAACAAACGATTTTAAAACGCGGGCAAAGAAACGAATTCATTACCCCACCCAATATATATTCCATTAAGCGCCCCGCGTTTTAATCAATTTTTCTTCGTATAAAGGATAATATTTCATCGCGTTTAATTTCTTATCGAGCACTCGGGGCACAAAGGAAGACGAAGAGGAATCTAAATTAACGGCACGCTAATCGGGAGGCGTTTAATAAAAGGACAGTTTGAAGCACGCAATACCCTCTCGATTTACGCTGGACAGAAGCCCGAGCTCGATTTAAATGCACCGGCGAATTTTATCGGCGGCCGTCCGGACTCTCCGTGCCGTGCTCAGCGAAAAAGTATTAAAACGTTAGCAATCGAATGCTCGGATAAATCGGGGTCGTTGCAGCCGGCTCGGGAAAGAGAGTCCAAGAGTGCGGTATAGTGGAGAATCGAGAGAGCGAGAGCCATTCGATCAATTAAATTTCGACTGACTAATTCAACGCGATCAAACTCTTAACTCGTCGATTAAACAAATCCTGCACCTTTCGTTTTTGTCTCTTCCTCAATCCACAGAGCTTGCTGGTTGATATCGGGGCACAGGGGGCTTCGTTTTGGTCTGACGGAGCGGATCTTCGCAATTTGACAATGGGTTGTCCCTCGGAATATTTGGAATTCACCTATCATGGCGGTGAAATTGTTTGGTTGGAAGATGCCGTGATTCAAGTTCAATATACTTTTTATATTCTATATACTCTTTATATTGTACTATGTTAGATGAAGTATATGATTGCGTGTGCAGGGTGTTTGAAAAAGAAATTGCGTCCGTAGTGTTGCATTACATAAAAACACTTTAGAAAAGTTATCTAAATGAGAAGTCTTAGCGATTTCGAAGTGTAAAGAAATGTCAACATGTTGGCGAAGGTTTTATTAAAGAGGGATTAAATGAAAGTTCGTTGAAAAGATTTGAGAAAAATATCCCGTTGGTCATAATTATAAACAAATAATTGATCTTACTTGAATCGACAAAATTACCAGCACTGCCCAAGCGAGTATCTCAAAATGATGTATTGATAGGAACAACGAATGTGTTAAGCGAAATTGGATGAAATTCTATGAAACGTCGATACCTTCAAATTTTTATATCATTTTTCGAAGACGATTTACACATCGAGGGATTTGCTTATTTATCTTTAAATATTTATTACAGTTGCTATTCAGACCTATAGAAAATTACTTCTATAAACGGATTATTTATATTTAATAGAGCGACCGATAGGCAACATGAGATGATTTGATTTAATACGAGGGGTTGATTTAAATATTATCCAATAGCTGCCGAATAGATTAGTGCTTAGCGGGGTTCGTGGTTTAATCACGTTTCGGCGCATTGAATAACCTTTGAACGCACGCCGATAGTATTATAATTGAATCGCTGGTGTTCGTCGAGCTTAGAGGCGGAGATCAATAATTCGCGACGAAATTTGTGATATTAATATCTCTTTCGAAAGGGAATACCTTGTCTCTATCAGAAGATAATTGTATCAAAAGAATTATGATTTAATACCACCTACAGTCCATTATTGAATTTAACCTAATGTACTGTGATTTAAATACTTCAATTTCTATAATTACATTAAATTTCACTTAAAATATGTATTGCCGTGATCTTTTTGGTCACAGTTACGCATACATAACATTCAGTACCTTGTCTTCCTCTTCGTAAAATGTCAAATACATAATAGAACTTGAACAGAATTAAGAATAAGAATACGAATATTTCCCAGGTTTGCAACAGACACTGGAAAATCTTAATGCGTGTGTAAGAAAACCCGAGGCTTTGGAGCGCCTTGCTTACTGATCTGGCAAATGTCACTACGAGGCCGATAGGCGAGCGGGACCCGTAAACATTTCGGGGTCGTAAAACGGACCCTCGAAGGGACTGCATCGTGGGACCGCGGACGCGCCTTCTCGGCGGGCAATATACAACGTCGAGAGACTCTTTAGGAAACGGTCGAATAGAGCAGACCGATTGTAACCTAACCATTGTATTAATACATAAATAGTTATACTTGTTATCGTAGACGAATTGTGCGATTTCCTCATTTATTCGTCTTACACGTGATCAAAAATTAAATTTCACTAATTAATTCCACTATGGCGATCGAAGGAGGGTAACTTTATTAATCAGTTTATTTATCGAAAGATCGATAAAGGGAAGGGCACACGATAATCACGATCGCTCGTAACTCTTCCACCGATGTGCATCGTAAAGTACTAGTTGGAAATTAAACGGGAGCCAATTCTGTTATAAAAAGAAAAAAGAAGAAGTTAAAAGGGAAGGGGAAACGCGACGAATTATGGGCGTGAAGGGGTTGCCTCGACAATGACTCGTACATTAATTGAATCGGTAATTTGTACGACGTGCGATCTTGCTCCTTAATTATCCCCGTCTCGGCGTATGATGAAGGTGCTCAGCGCTATGGTTGTTCGTGGATCGTTGATCGGCTATCGGCCAATCATCGAATTTGGTAATTAGTGCCTCTGGCACGGTTAGATTTAATTCTTGTTGTGCGTTGTCTATGATCGTGGACGGATATTAATTACTTTATCTGCGATCGATAGTCGATCAGATTTACGACCCCTGTGGGTGATAGCTTGATTAAGCGGAATTTGCCACTTATAAGGTAAGTGTGTTTTAATGTGTGCGGTATTTGGGAGATTGCGGAGCAAGGTCGCCTTATAAATATTCAGTTAGGTCTCGCGATCTTACAACGTTATAGTTACCGTAATTTGTCCCAATTTACAAGTTGTTTATAATTAATTTATCATTCGACTGGAAATTTGTAGAACTTCTCTGCACAATTATTAGGGATTCGGAAAATGCTATAACCGGCGGAAAAGACAGCCGAGATCAAATTAATCATTTAAAATCTAAGCGATAAATTATTTTATTTGAACAGGTTACTCAGGTTTCTACGTATATTGAAGGAAATCTTCTCAGCTTGCATTTAATGCGATTTGTGTGCTTAATATATTGCTAGAGTTAGTTGTGAATGAAGCAATACAAAATAATTCTTAACTTTCATTATTATTAACAGATTGATTGGCGCAATTGGAGTTAAATTAATTATTTTATTGTAAATTCTTCCGAGAGAGAGAAATTATTGCATTATTCTTTCGCCAGTTCGTTGTCATTCGTAGATATATTGGCTGCAGTTTTTTCTTTTTACCATTTTGATTACTGCCAGTCACGTACTCGTTCATGTGCCAATAATGCTGTTTCGTTGAGCGATTTTCACACTACATTGAACAAAGCGTTAACAAACTTCGAATTTCACATTTGATATAAAATTGATATTATTTTACGAACTTCGTTGGCATTAGTCTCTGGTGATTTGCGAGAGCTGTTGCCATTTGCCAACCATGTCATTAATACTTAAACGATTCCATGTGTCGACGGTGCATCAATATTAATTGAAATTTTGTAAATACATCAGTGCGTAAATGTATAGAACATTTTATACGTCGAAGAGTTAATGTTAATATAAGAGCAAAATGAATTTCTTTTCTCGTCGGTATTGATTGGTAACACATTTAGGCGAGTCCTCTTTATTTTGACGAGCTGGTTTCGCTTACTCCAGTCGGCCAAGCAGTTTGCACAGCCCCTTTGCCTGTTCCCGACTTAACTTGATGCCATTAAAATTACATTAACAATGATTAACGATAATTAACGCGTCACGATGATTAATACGCGCTTTAATTCGTGCAGATTAACAGCGCCGACACTGTAATTATCCATTCAAGACTGCTTATCGCACGAACAAAGACGTCGTAGAGCATTTGTATTGCACAGTAGTTTTTCAACGTCTGAAACAACATTTATATCTAATTTATGGTGGTACCATTACATGGCTTAATAACTTCCAGCGTCGATAAACGGCGTGTTGCTCTCTGATAGTCTTGAGATATATTTCATTCGTGTTTGATATAGACGATGAAAAGCATATCTACGCGAGGTTCATTGTTAACGAAATATATCTAACGATTCCTGAAGAAGGTAAATAGTTAGACAATCATACCATTAAATTCGTGTGTGCAAATAATTGTTTTATAAACATAATTATCTCGATACTTTCGAATTTATTCTCGTTAACCTTATCATTCTGTTACAATGTAGCTTTATCATTGAAAATTGAATATATCGTATTCCTTATTTTCGACTTATATTTTGTTTCTTCTTTTTTTATTTACTCCATTGTTCTCCATTGTACTCCATTCTTATATGTATTACTCATATCGAGTTACAATTATGTTTATCTAACAGCAATTATATGAATATTGTGAAGCGATACAAGTAACGAATTATGTAAATAGAAACGTGGATAGTACGCGACAGGACGAAAATGAGGAATTTCCTTGAACGAAAATGAAAGAAGAACGAAATTCCGAAATATGTGAAGCACACTTTCGATCTATCGGGAATCGATGTAGAAGTTATTACCGTGTTCGGGTTACGAGACTGAATAAATTTGCGTTCAAATTTCTCTCTTTTGCATGTGCTCGAAAACTAGAAATTTTTCCGTATTAAAATAAAACAAGGTTTACAACTGGGAATAACAAAAATGATTCTCCTCTCGGGCGTCAATTTTTCTGCAGACAGTGTAATCGCATTTCATATGCAATACTGAACCAGCTCTTGCTAAAAATGAAAAATGAACAATAACAAAAATATTTTATTTACACCAAAGCCGTTGAAAACTGTTGGATCTATCATGAATTTTTGCACAGTTTATAAAAAAAATGCATTATTGCTTTAAAGAGTTCATACATTAAGCTCTACTCTTTGCCACAAGTAGTGCTGAGTTATAATCTTAATTTATCTTTCTGACAACTGTATACACTATTACATACAGTACTGAACAAAGCTATAATATAATAACTTGATTGTAACAATTTTGCAAAGATCAATTTCGTTGGCATTTCATGCATTAACTAATTAAGTGCACGGATTTCCCGAAACGTAAGTTTTTCCTTTGGAAAGCTGCGTAAAATATTTCGTTAAGTTATTACCCAAAACTTTATTAAAAATTCTAGTCAAGTTTGTGTTTCATGGACGGCAAACAGAAATTGAAGCTCGTGCATACATATTACTGTACTAACTTTTCTATTTCTATATTTCGTTTATTACATTGACACGCAAATAGTGCTGTCATAAGTTCCGCTGAATAAAAGTTATTACCCGTTCTTCTGATAGAATTTTCGGATGGTTTAACCTTTTGCATAGCAACTTTCGTAGTTTTCGTAGTTCCCAAATAATTTTGTATACGCGCCATTGCTAAGAAGAACATTATCACTTAATGCATCGAATGTTCAAGAGATTAACGTTCAACGATTATTACGATCAAATTGCGACATTCCACTTTCACCGGCCGCTATATTTTTTCATTCCGAAACAATCAAGTCTTTACGACTCGTTCCAATTAAAACCAACCCTCCAACCAGAAGTTCCACTAATCTTAACTGTAGACGAGTTCACGATACTTCCAGCTCTCTCTGTACACGTTCCTCTGCTCGAACGAGATCGCAACTCGGATATTATTTCCCATCTCACAGTTTTGTGAAAACACTCCGCGTTTTCGCGTAAATATACAAAGATTGTCAGAGCAACCGGACGGTTACTAATTCGACGACGTTTTCTCGTTCGCTGGAAATTAATGCCGGGCAATTTGTCCAGGTGGACGCGTGGGACGGGTTGAAAAAAAGGGACGAACAACGGATAAACCGGCAAAAATAAAGGCGGTGGCTCTCGCGGATATACGTGTTTCGGTTTTTCTTTTTTCCTCGTCTTCCTACCGTTTTTTTTATCCCGCCCCTGTCCGACGACCTCGCGTGCTCATTTGTTACGCTGACTCCTCGAGTACCGATGTAAAAGGCTTAAAGGTCTTTGCCGCCGGGAATAATAAACTCCGGAGGCTTCAGAGAATTCGCGGCCGGGACACCGGGCGCAATTAAATTGAACAGTTCCCCTTGAACTCTTTCTTCTTCGCCGTTCTGCGATTCTGCATGCGCGTGATGCGATTATTGAAAGATACATGTTTCGTCTTAGCGATTCGATTGTTGAAAACGGTGGTCGATGCGATTGAACCAAACGTGATGGGCTGGCAACGAATGTCAAGTAATGGATATTGGATCGACGGTAGTTTATTTTTTAGTTTGGTTTTTTTACGAGGTAATTTTGAATGATCCGCGAGCTTCGTTACGTATTGTCACATACGGACTATAATGTTTTACCAAGGCGTTGAACGAGGTTCTTTTTAATTTATTTAATTATAATGACTTCGAAGGTTTCATTTGGTTTTTACGAATTTAGTGGATGTTGACGAATTGTCCATGCTTTTTAATAAGTACAACGAAGAACGTGAAATGTTAGTGAACCTGTACGCGTGCAAAGCAAACGTTAGACGATTAGCAATATCGAAGGTATTTTTAATGAAAGTATATATATCATAAGATCTTTAATGTATGAATTATCATTTGTGATAGGCTTTAATAGACGATCAGTATTTCGCAACCGGCGGCGCTGCGTCCACTGCAAGGAATCTGTTTCGCTTAGGCAATTGGCAATTACGCGTCCAATACATTTCATAATCGTTAAATATGCGTGTATTAATTAAATTATCTCCGGAAGAAGTGCAAAGCATAATAAGTATACACATAAAAACATCATTGTTCTAATAAAGGTATGCATAATGTAGTTAAACATATATATTGGAAATGGTGTGTTAAATAAAATAACTGTTATATTTTTCTCAATCAATGTATTTTAAAATAGCTCAGAAGGTATGTCCTTTCACTCTGAAATGTTCTCTAGAACTGAATTGAAGGACCCAGATGAACTGGGTACTTATACCTACGAATGCGCATCGTCTCATTTTACAACCCGGGCTCTTTTTCACTCCCCAAGTAGAGCCCCATCTGGTTCTCTTATTATCTTTATTAGTAAGCCATTTCTAAGAACGTTGAGACAATTTTGCTCTAGCATATTTTATATTCACTATCAATAGCAAATATCCAACAATATACATATATGCATAGTTTAAGTGCGCCGCAATTAGCGAGATAAAAAATGTTGAATAACACTCGTCTCGATTATAGTATCGTACAAATCCTTTTCACTCTAGTATTTCCGCTTCAAATAAGATATTATTCTTCCAATCCGGAACACTCAGAGTTCACGTGTTTTTGACCACGCTATCTCGTTACCTCAGGCCATATAATGCTAAAAATTCCCCGCAAAAAGACACCAGCGCCTCGGACCCGGAAGCCGCTGAAACAAAGGGCACAAAGTATTTTCGTCAAACACGATCCGCCGTCCACGTCGCTGAAAGCTCCCCGAGATGCGCCGCGATAGCTTCTTTCTTCTCTGCTAACAAGCTCCGTGACTTCGTTTTTAGCGGAACCCGTCTGCGGTTGAAGTTCCTGCGATACGTCAAAGTTGCGAAACTATGACAACGATGACGACCACCGAGAGAAACTTCCCTCCATACCTCTATTTCCTTTCGTGCCTCCCGAGGCGTTAGATGTACGTCGTGTGCAACCAGATTCCCCCGAGATATCGATATTTCTGTTTTAAAATCACGTAATGGAACGAGAATTGAAATGGACTTGGCGACACCGCAAGGAGGAAGCGTGAATGCCGCGACGTTCTGCTTTGGACAAGTTTAAAGGGATTTGTTGGAGACGATAGACATTGACGAGCAAATACACCTCCGCGATAACTGGGATTTTAACGGACGGCTTTATGTGTAGACCGTATATTTTCTTTCATCGGATGGCGCAACAGATTTCATAAAATTTCGACCAACATGCTAAAAGTTGTAGGTGGAGCAAAATTGATGATAAGTTGTTGGGAACAATGGGAGTACCAGTTCTTCTTGAATTTTGCGTGGTTGGAACGTGACGGATAAAATACGTTAAGACGAAGTATGAAAATGATTATGAAATATTTAATGAATTTCGATGTAGTTATCAATAAATACGATTTAGAGAGGTAATTAGGTAGGAGAATGGATTATTTTACGAAATAATTTGATCAGTTACAACATCTGTACGAAACACTTGATATTACTAATGAGTGACAGGATTAGTGCAGTATCTTTCCAAGAATGCAATTGTTCATTCAATTTTCCTTCAAGGGAAATTCCTTCGCATTATTGCGAGCATCTACCTTTTACCAGAAATTTTTCTCCAGTGACACTAGCCTTCGATCAATTAGAAACCAACAAACCAAATGATTCCATTTCATTGATCTTACGTAAACCCGATTTGAACTCTCGAGGCATTTCGTCGCGATTTTTCAGCCGTTTCTAACACGCAGCCGCGATTGCTTCGAGCAACATAACTAAACATCAATCACGAGACCCGCGGATTAACAATCGCGCTTCAACATCCAACAATAGAGAGGCCGGGGTGAAAACAAATCGAACCGCAATTTCGGCCGCGTTTAGAGAAGTCCCGTCATAAATCGTGTTAGGGTTACGATCGTTGGATGCAATTGCAACGCTCGAATCGTCCCGTTATTGTTCAAGAAGCGTGACACGTCGGCGAAGTTCGCGCTGGGGTTACAACTTTATCTCGGTTTCATTGTGGGTGTCAAACGGTTTCCACGGAGCAGTCCCGTCGTTTCAGGTTGCCGCAAAGTTTTACAACGCGTCAAGAACTTCGCTGGCGGCTTTGAACCGACCGAGTCTTTTCTGCTTACACACGGGCGTTAGTGTGCACGCGGCTGTGCCCGCGCCGGCGACCATATAAAATTCGGAGTTAAGTATAAAACGAAAATGTCGGCCGTGGTCGGCCCGAAGAACGGGTTGAAGCGCCGCGCCGAGTGCACGAAGATCACCTTCGCTTCTTGCGGTCATTTTTCCTCCACCGTCTGGGAGGAGCGTATTTGTAACAGGGATTTTACTGCTGTAATTCCGTTGTGTTATACATACATGGCTCGCCCTTTTTTATTGGCCGATGCTCGCGAGTTATGTCACCGTTCTGCGCAGGGAGGACGCCTGGAATTTTTATTTATTGCGATCGAGAGGAACGTTGTTCGAGTCGGTTTTCCTTTCTTCGTTTCGGTAGCATTAATGGAAATTCGAAGCAATTGTTACTTTTATATATTTTTCCTTTGTTTTTGTAATGCTGTCCAATTCTTGCAATTGCTTGTCCGTATTTCTTCGACGTTTCGAAGTGTCCGTTCCTTTTGTTGAGCCCTTGTATTCTTGTTCCTCCAATAGTATATTAATTTTTGTTAATATTATAATAAAATATTAATAAGAATATTAATTTTGTGTTAAATTGCTCGATGCTTAATACGAATTTGTAATTGTATGACGACGACAAGATCTTCAATTCATACTAAATATTGGAGTATCAAGGTTTCATTGCTGCACAAGCAAGAGCGGTAAAATTAAGCTCAACTTACTGACCATTCATTACGTTTACGAAATATAATATAACAATTCGGAATGGAATGAACATTCTGTTCGTGCTGCCCTTAGCGTTTGAATTTATTGTGAAATATTTCAATCAACCGTTGATTGGGGCAAACTGTTATGAAAATACTTTTAACCAACTTCTTATTCTTTCTGTCGTTTAAGTAATAATGCGGTTTCGTTAACAATATTAAACGAGATTACATATTTTGTTCATTCGCGACATGCTTTCAATAACTTTGCTTTCAAATGTCAATTTTTTCAGTCCCTCTAGAAAGCGCATTACTGCGTTACTACAATGTTACTAAAACTTCACGTGGAGGCTTTAGTACCCAGAATTTGTCTTCCTTATTGTTCCAATAATAGATTCTCATCAATAATAGATGCATTCTTCACATATTCTTTTCATACCACCCGATTTTCTGCGTCTTCAATATTTTCTTGAATTCGACATTTTATTATTACATTTAATTCATGCCACCGTATTACAAGTGGGTACTCAACACGCTCTCAGTCGTACAATTATTCGTCCTATTATTTCTTCACCTTTTGTTTTCCAATATCTCTCTTTCCCAATTCTTAATTTCATCTCCTACTCCTCTGAAAAAGAGTCTTCCAATTTTCTACATCCTCAGACTTTCATTCATCCCATTACCCAACTATAATTGCTGCCCCTTTCTACCGAGTATTTCTCCGTTTTCATTTCCATATTTTCCAATAGCGTTGACCCCTATATTTCCTTCTCCTATTTCCCCACACCTTCTTCCCACCACTTTTCTCGTTTCTCTCTTAATAAAAAAAATTTCCCTCTGCTGTTATGCATCGCGAAACACACGTACAATTAACCTTTGGTCCCTCGTGTTTGATTATCACGGTGTAATGTGCACACGTGGCGTGTCATAACCCGAACAAATGCCCCTTAGTCGTCAGTAGAATGCTTAATCACTTAATTCCCTTGCACTTTCGGGCTGTGCCGTTAACACTGGAACTACTGGAGGTATACGTTCGTCGAACACACTAGTTGGAAACTTCGACGCAAGAATTCTATTTATGTTATTACACATTTTCAGTAGTTCCTTCACCCTGTATGCGCCTTTCGATTAAACGTTCGGAAAATTCGGTAGTTTCTGCATAAAAAGATAGTGATCTGTTTACACGTTTCTAATGAGTTCTTGGAAGAGCCCAGATTCTAAGATGCTAAGAAGAATGCGGCGTTTGTCCACTAAATGTTGAAACTTCATCTACTATAATGTTAAACCCTTCGCGCTATCTCGACTGTGAGCAATTATCATTAAAATCCGCGACATTCGCAAATCAATAACGGACGCCTCCGATCGCCATGAAACTTACAACTTTCGTGCACACGATCGCGAATCATTTCTTCAATTCCAATACAATCGATCGGCCCGCGTCGCCACCGACGAGATAGGCTACCGATCATTAATGGGCCCGACGATGTTCGCCATTAATTTCACGGCGACGATTCGCCCCAACGAAACGTTTAAGCCCTAACTGGCTCGTGCGACACATCCCGCAGTGTTGGTGGCCAGGATGCATTCGTATCGGCAAACAGAGAAAGAAAGAAAGAGGGCACACACCGTTCGCCGCGTATATCCGTTATAATAAGCGGTGCAACGTAATACTTAGTCGGTTTTCTAAGCCGGTTGATCCTCGTCGCTGCACCGGCGAGCAACGCGGGCAGAGTGCTCTTTCGTGGTCGCCGGGGTAATACGATAGAACTGTGCCAATGGCAGCGCGATGCGGCAAAAGTTTGTGCGGCTTGGAAAGCCTTCGTCACGTCGAATGCCGGAACCGTGTTCGTCCCCGGATTCGTATTACTGAAGAGAGCCGGGGAAAAGAAACGGTCATGGAGATGGTTGCGTAGTTTCGATTTGTCGGACTTTGACAAGCGGCGTTTTCCGGTGGGTACGTGAGCAACGCGCGAGTTCGAATGTAAAATAACGTAGAGTCGGTGGGATACGAATACAGGACTGTTACCGGAGAAGAATATTTTCTTTGGGTGGACTTAACGGTTCCTTGATCTCTTTGGATTCTGAAGTAGTCGACGCGAACTGCGATTTACTTATAAAGAAATCAATTGTTACGACGTTCGTAACAGTTGTAATTAAAAATTTGTTCCCAGAAAGTTTTGCTTTATGGGAAAATTGACTGTCGCGTGCACCGCTTGGCAATTCGTTAAGTAGAAAAGAGCGAGCAATAATTTAGCAGTGTCCGAACTTCAGCATGCGCAATCTCTTTTCCCACGGGCATTCAAGTGCGCTATAGTAAATCTAATCGCTTTCAATCTCAAAGAAGCAGTTACATACAGCAGCTCGACGAGCGTAACACGTCTAGTCGATTCTACCCCTGTCGACATCGTCGAGTGTGTTATATCGAAACGATAACCCGATCGAATCGGTGGAATAAGAAAATCGAATTGCGAACGAAATTCGGGGGGAAAATTTCAGCGAGCCGATCAACGAAGGCGGATTAAAATGGTTTTTCGCGCGCATCGAACGATCAGAACAGAGAGGAATCTACCAATCGGCTTGTCTTGTGTTACGAGCCGTCCATTTCGTTCTATCGTAAAAAGACGACGAGAAAGTAACAGTCTGAGTTGCTTATCCGCTTAGAGGCTCTCGCAGCTATTGGCCGGTGTCCGCAACTTAAGGACATTTCAATTTCGCTGACGCAGTGATCGCACGAATTCGATGGAAAAATATCCGCAACGTTTTCCGGAACAATCGTTTTCACATTAACAGGCAGAAGTGTTCTTCAACGTAAATCTGAATGACCGCTTGCCATGAAATTACATTACATTGCTCTCATTATTTATTTTACATATTGTGTCGCGCGAAAAGGCAAGGAAATACGAACGATTTTCACGTTCTTTCATTCTCACTTTGCACGAGCTTGTGGACGCTATCCGGAAGTTTAATTTCGCGGGAAATTAGAAGCCCCCGGTAGCGCAGAGCTGACTGCACAGATTCATTTCCCGGTGACAGACTTTATACAAGTACGCTTCTTAGGAATATCTCGTAAGCGGTATATTTGTGCAGCGCGCTCTATTCAACGGGCTGGTGTATATAAGTGAAAGAAAATTACGGACGCATGAACGCAAAGATTTTCATCCCCCGGCAGCTATTCCCCGGATCTTAGGCAGCTTGAATGTGACGTAAATATTCTTACCTCCGGCCGCGAATCTTAATCTGTTTCATCGAAAACGATTTCTTCGCGCTTTCAATCGAAATCTCGGGGAATTATCTTCATGCGAATCGTATAAAATTCATCGTGACAAGTTCTTTGCAGAATTATGATAAACCCCATGGAGAACTCTCAAACGGTTATTATTCCCTTCAAAAAGTTTTGCACGCCATCCTATCGTCCCGTTAAAACTGTTCAACATAAGTCTCCACGACGGGACACTTCGCATCGCAAATTTGTCCAAAACAGTGCAAACACTGTTCAAGTATTTCAATTTTTACCGTGCTCATCTCCGTCCAGAACCACGACTATCCTAAAGCTTGCGTTCAGCTGAACGAGGCCCGCAGAAAAGTTCACGTCGCTCCGTCATCGATCGGACGAGCCTTTGCCCGTTTCAACGTCAATGTAATTAAACTTTTAATTTGCTAAAAAGCAAGGTCGACGAGGGATCACGTCCCACCACTTCTTTGCCGTCTTTCCCTCCCGAACGTCATTACTTATTCGTCGTTCTTCCGCGAAACGCCGCGCCGGCGACGGATTTATCGGGTGAAAAATTCAGGAGCGAACAGCGGCCACGGCGGATCGGTTTCACGGTGCCAAATGGGAAACCGTTGTCCGGGCTCCGACGTATTCGCTCGGCCATCAGCTACCTGCTATGGCGAGGCGCGCGAGCCGCCGCGGCATGCGAATAAATGGCGGACAGGAAACGGACTGCACTAGTTGCATGCCTGCCTAGCCCCGACGCGACTAATCTTCCGGAGGCGTCGTTTTACGGTTTCATTAAACGGCGCGTCAGCGTCACGGACAATGAAACGGTTCGGGCGTCCTGACAGCCCTTGCGGATCCCACGGGAGCATGAAACATTCACGGCGGACCGGGGGACCCTCGAAAGATTCTCGAAGTTCGACGCACACGTCGGAGAATACGATTTCTCTAACTCTTTTGGCCACGGCGTTAAAGGAACTGCGCCACCTTCGAATTTACAATCGTTTTACGACGGTACAGGTAATTCATGGCTGGCGCCTATGTCGTGAGAGGAACGGTTCCTCCTTGTTCCCGCGGTGAGGTGGTAAAATTAGGTTTCGCCTTTTGTTGCTGCGAATGTTGAGACGGAGGACACAAAATGGACTAAACGGATTTAATTATTTTGCTCGCAACGAGCGGCGTTAGAATGTCCGTCGACGCTTCTGCGTTTGTTGCGATTAACCCTTATGTTAGCAACCGAAATTTCAACGTCTGTCTCGTAACCGGGTACCCGGGTACTGAAATATGAAATTATTTATATTCTTTCGAGACTGTTAGCTTTCATTTCTATAACTCAATAGCTGCAGCTTTAAACATTTTATGCAAATCTATTATATGTATTACATGTATTCTTATACTGAAATGAAGTATCAGTTTTTTCTTAATATTTTAAGTGCATGCTCTTCTATGAAGTCTCACAGTTTCTCAAGTGTCCAGTTTCCGACTTTTGATTCTTCGAATCGTTCCAAGTTCAATAACTAGAGAATGGATGCTTATCTTGTTTATGTAAACAAGTATAAGCTAGTATCAGAGACCGTCTCCAATATGCATCAGTTTGTATTCAGTTTTCGAGATTCGAGACACACGATTCTTTGCAGTTAGGTGAAACGGGCAGTGCTTTTGTGAAATATCATTTGCAAGCTTCAGAAGTTCATATTGTAAAAATGGAAGCATTATCAATAATAATATATTGTCTAGAAAATCAAACAATCGTCGTGTGTTTCTACGCCAATTAGGGGAAGATCTTTCTTTTCGAACAATTCGAATCCGATTGGCAAATGCTCAAACTACGAGACATCTTTCCACAAAATTGGCAATACAAAGCATGAGAAATAGTCAAGTAGAAATAAATGAAATTCCTTCTATTTCAAAAAAAAAATCGTGAGATTCTGTTATATGTGTCAGGCTGATCCCGAAAAGAAACGGCGAAAAACACGAAAGGCTTGCCACAAGTGCGACCGTCCTATTTGTGATAAACACGTAAATACTATAGCAATATGCAGAAATTGTCCACAGAATTCTTTATTATTGTAGTTTAATAAATAAATAAATCATTTTAGTTAAAAATTGGTTCATGTTTATGCGCATAGAACACCTAACAATCTCGTCTCTTATATGGGTATCCGGGTACCCCGGTTACCAGACAGGCGTATAAATATGTTTGAAGCTTTATAACTTAAAAAATTGCGAACCAATTTGATTTAAAATTGGTATATCGACGTATAAACATCCAAACAATGGGGATCCAGAGGGGTTTTGCGATATTGTTATCAGAACATCAAAAATTCTTGTAGGAAACATGAAATGGGTACCCGGGTACCCGGTTGCTAACATAAGGGTTAAGGGTGAGGGTTTCGCGAGGTTCAGCTGTTTCTGTAGACGCAGCTAGTGTTACGGAGTTGGAGTCATTCGTTCGCATTTTCGCAGGCCTGGAAATGATTTGGGAATTTAATATTTTTGGAGGATCGTACGATCTCACTTTTGTACCGTATTATGTTCCTTATTTCGCTGGCGCGGCAGTTCCTTTTGTTCACTTTTGTATTGCATCGCCTGTCGTAAATAGGGCAAAGCATATTGTTGGGCGTTCGAGCAAAAATCAATCGTCATACCCGCAGTTTCGCATATTCTTTGTTAACGCAACAAATACCTCGGCACATTTTATCCCAACGGCGCTCCAATCAAAATATTTCTAATTACCCGAGCTTCTGTTCTACCGCGGATTCGTCGCCTTCTGATTAATTAAAATGGCGTAGACACGCGACAGTTTATTTGGTGCGATCGTAATTCGAAGGTTTGATCCGTGCATTAACGAACGACCCTTGTATCGACGCACGGCCAGTCTTCGTTCGCTAATTGCCATCAGCTGGAATTTAGGAAGTATTTCGCAATCAGGATTGTTTATTCGTGCGTAACCAACGTGCCTGGTTTTCTTCCACGATCCGATAACTCCGTTGTCGACGTTTATTGGCGGTTTCTTCCTATGGTTCTGGCTCCTCGCTATCGTCGAATTGACGTCTTGGTTCTGTCGCTGTACGCCAATTACGTTAAAGTACGTACTCTGGATTATTGCTTTACTTTCATTGAGTACTTTTAGTTTAAATACTTCGAGCTAAGCTCTATGAGGGGGAATTTTCTTCTGAAATTTTCGAATTAGATCTGCGATGTTTTTCATACTTTTCTCTCCGATTCGATAATTATGTGTTTGTTAATTAGAGTATCGCGAGAGATATATTGCTATCTTCGTAATCGTCGAAACGTCGAAAGCTCACTATTCTTGTTTAAAAAAGTTGAAAGTGTTATTAACAGAGGTTAACAGGAAATGATATTATGCGTATAATATGTACAAGTATAATATGCGTAGTGCGAAAATGAGAACTTTCACATTCTTCGTTTTCACGTATAAATGTCGATTTTCAATAAATTGCGCTCAAGGTATACTAGTTGCTCGTTAACAGAAACTTAATGAATCCTCGCGATTCAGTCACTTTTTGTTAACCTCGCCGTAAAGTTCATCGTCTATGTACCGCGTGGTCGCCTTAGCCTCGTATAAACATTCGATGGCGCCTTGATCGTCCACGGTTATGAACCAATCAAGCTTGACATTCATGCGTGCAAATGATGCGTATAGATTCTGAGGCTTCTTCGTTCGGCGCTGCAGATAATTTCCTTGCGGCAAAGCCATTAAAGATATATCGAAAGAAATTATTGCAGCGTGCATTACGCAATTAATGAGTCGTTAAAGCCGACAGAGTAAAGTAGTTTACTCGTTAATTGGTCTATCATTCATGTTTTACACTTCATATAGATCGGAGAAGAGGATAGAAATTCAGTTCCATTCATATTTATTAAGTAAGGTTCAATGCTTTAGTTACAAGTGCAAATTCATCGATTAATATCTGTCTGTACGTTCGGGGTAATTAGTGCCTCTGAAATTCTGCAAATCTAATAGGAACGTTTGGCTGCGCGTTCACTTGTGAATGGTGATTCATAAAAGTTGCGGGTTGAGTAATGCTTGATTAAATAGATGACAAATTAAAGAAAAACGATTATTAGAAGTAAAGCAATTCGAATTTGTTTTAATTGCATTCAGTGTACAGAGCAATTGAACAAAAAGCATAGCAAACTAAGAAAATACATCTGCAATTGGACTAGTGCGGATAATTAAATAAATGTCTAGTTGCACACCGATTTATCCATTTTTTTGTTGGTGTCAATTATTTAAGACGTATTAGATAATATATATTTTTAGATTTATTGTGCTGCACTTTCAACTTAATCTGCTCAGCGATGAATCAAATACATTTGTCAACTTTCCTATTCATTCCATCCCGTTTTTGCGTTAACGGATAGCCAGGTTTTATCAGCATTTTTTTCCGAGAACAGTTTTCACTTTCCAGTAAATAATTGCCGCATTCAAATATATTTAAAAATGCAACAAATGCGGCACATTTCGGTTTCAAATTATTATTGCTATATTTCGGCCCTTCCCCCCTTCGATATATTAAATCAACTTGAAACGACACCCTTCAATCCGCTTTTCTTCAATTTCACCGACGATTACGCTCGTCCCCAATCTACGAGATACACCCGCGACGAAATTGCTGCAAAATAAAAGGCCGGCGAAATCGATGCCCCGCAAGTTAATAATACCCACGCAGAAATCACCCCGGCGACGTGGCTCGGTTCGCGAGACTAGCCAGCGAAACGAATCCACCGAAACCCAGGAATAGTTAACGCCGCCGAAATTCCGTACTCCCAATTAAACTGCGTATCGTTTGCGCTTACGTGCTTTCACACGGACAGTGGCTCGACGCTGCCGATGGTAGCGCGGCGTTTTGCTTGCTCGTTATCATTTGATTGGCGACTTGCTTATCGATCGGCTGGTCCTCTTTCCATGGGGGCACCGCTGGCCACGTGTATGCAAGCGCCTCCGAAACGCCCGAAGCGAGCTGGTTGTCGGTTCTGCGTGTCGAACCGGTCGACGATCACCGTCGATTGTAATGAACTCATTAGCGCGAGAGGCGCCCCTTTTCTTTCTCTGCTCTTCGTTCTCCGGGGTCGGGAACGGTGACATTTCCATCCCACCTTGATCCGCCTCTTCCCAACAGTCGGCGCGAGACACTACCAAGTGAAACTGGGTTGTACCGCGATACAGACAGCTTCCACCTCGTCTAGCAATCGGTTCATTACGGTCCACGTGTGATGAAAGGTTTCAGGTGCTTCACACGCATTCGATCCGTCAAGTGTGTTACTCGGCACTGGGGGGGGGGGCGCGTTTTTTTGTTTTGTTTTGTTTTTTAAAGAAGGTGCAAAGAGGCTTGAGACGCGATCGCCAGTATTGACTTTGGGTAATTGTCAAGAAGCGGGCGGTTCGAGTCCAACCGTTATTAATAGGAATACAAATTGCACGTTATTGTAAGACGAAGAAATCGCACAATTCGTCTACGATAACAAGTATAACTATTTATGTATTAATACAATGGTTAGGTTACAATCGGTCTGCTCTATTCGACCGTTTCCTAAAGAGTCTCTCGACGTTGTATATTGCCCGCCGAGAAGGCGCGTCCGCGGTCCCACGATGCAGTCCCTTGGAGGGTCCGTTTTACGACCCCGAAATGTTTACGGGTCCCGTTCGCCTATCGGCCTCGTAGTGACATTTGCCAGATCAGTAAGCAAGACGCTCCAAAGCCTCGGGTTTTCTTACATTATAGTAGACGGTTTCCAATTGTTGTACTGCGCGGTATGGTGTGCCGTGTACGTGAAACATTTCACTGCACATGGTTGCGTTTAATTTCTATGTTCTTCTCGCTTGCCCCCGTTACAGTTTTGCGCGAATATTAATTAGAACATTAGATAAATATCGGACTTTTTAAGCGGCACATATTGCATGTAGTAATATTCCATATAAAACACGCTTACTATATGTGATGAAAGCTCGTACTGTTGGTCATTCTTCGTTTAGTCAATTATGTTCATAAGCGTTTCTATCCATGGAATGTTGTCCCTCGACTGTCTTTCCTATTACAACAAATGGAACCACGTGCCCACCCCTACCGATGTTCTCGCATCTCGCACCTCGGGTACAGCGGCTCTACGAGCATTTCCCTCGATACTTCGGCCCAGAAAGGTTGCTGCCTCTTTGCTATCCAAGCATTCGTCGGCGAACGTCGACCCACGAGCAACGCGAGACGAACAACGACGCCGGGCGTACACCCGGTTCAGAAGACAGCATTGCATTTCACTCTGCTTAGCGGGTAATCCCTTGCAAATCGTATATGAATCTTCGGTTTGACGTACCCTTCTGCCCGTCGATTGCTTCGACAATGCGCCGCGTTAGGAAACAGTCACGCGCGTCCATTAAGGCCTGTCTCACGATCGAAGCCGCAGATTCGACGTGCGTCCTCCTTTAACGATACAAGCACAGGACTCCACCCTGCGTCCGGCGCGTCATGCTCCTTGAACATAATCGTTGAGGATGTTGGCGGCTGGCAAAAAAAATCCTTTATCGGTGTTCCGGTGCGAGAGAGGGGCCCCGATCCACGCGAGTATCACGGTTACACGGTATGAATAGAACGTTAACAAGATTTATCGTGCGGGGGGGAATTCGTGCTCGTCGGAGTCGAACTGAATCGGTTTTTCGGGATCAACGTTCACGTCGCGACATGGTTTCACCGTAGAGACGCGTTTAACGTGCAGCTTACCACGCGGCGCGGTTTACGTACGAAACGCGGTGGAATTTCGTCGCGTTGAATTCCGAGAAGGGGGATCTCAGTTTCGACGAGCGACCCCGGCAACGGGTTCGTTCGTTATTCTTGGATATGTATGAATTTATAGATAGACCGAGTTCTACCTGTTCGACGCGGACCGGATTGGCAATTGCAGGTCGAAGACAGTTCGAATGGATTTCTGTAAATTGAACATGGCTCGGATTGGATTACGTGAATTCTAATAATGCCTTCCGCGGTTGGTACGATTCGAATGGGCTTCCATCGGTGCTACGTAATGTATATTAATTCACCTGGTTCCGAGGTGTCGCGAATTCTGTAGTTTCTGCAGTAATCCTGATCGTATTTTGTGTATTTCACGCGTACTGCGCCGGGCTCTTTCTTTTTATTTACCGAGCTCAACGGGATTTCACCGAATTCAGAGTAACATTAGTTGCTTTTCACGAACGTAACGCAGGCTGCAAGAGTTTCTTTCTGAAGCGATACAACTGAAACGAGCCTCGCCGGTTCAATATAATATTTATCGAGTTCAGTGAATTCATAGCGACACCAAGCTACACTACCTCTCGCGCCATCTTTGAAACTTATCGATATGCGTTTGGTTCCGTATGTTCGAAGTTCTACGTGTACCGGATTATCTGCATCGAGTTTCCGTAAACTCGGAATGATTTACATCCACCCCTATGAGTTCGAGGTGTTCCGTATTGAGTTCTATAAACCTTCTATGATCTGCATCGAGTCCCATGAATTCGGAATGGCTGGTATCAGGTACTTTAATTCCGCGACGTGTATCGTGTTCTCTGTACATGTATACATGTCCCGTGTTCTGCTTATGGATCCGGGGTTGTCTGTGTCGTGTCCAGAGTGGCGCGCACGAGTTTGCACGCGTCTCATTTCGAAATACACATTATGTAGCTGCATACATATTGTAGTTTTGAACGCAGATTCGTAGTCACACGTGTATGCAGTTTTATACGGCTGCGAATATGCAAATGCCATTCTTTCTCTATTGAATTATTCTTCGCAAATGTCGCACTGACAGCAATTACTAAAATACCAATGCAATTATCGCGTATTAGGCATTTGAAGGTGCAATATTATTGTTACTTATATATTATTTTATTAACAAATATCTACGATTAAAATTCTAAGACATCTTGTAATCTTGAGGTAAATTTCTCCCCTGTCGTTTTCCGTGACATTCTTCGGTTATTAACGATTGTTCTATTATTAGCGATTTTTGTGCTTCTTTTTTTGACGTAGCTATAGCTGTTGCTATATAGGAGGTTGCTATATATGAATCGTAGAAGTAATTCACCGATTTCCTGCAGCTATTCAGGACCTGTACTATTTGCAACGGTATCAGATTTGGCAGAGAATCGCCTGTTAATACTTCCTGGTATTCTGAATCTCCTAAATGTCTCGTTTTGCTTATAAAGCCTGTACCCGCGTAAAGATATGTACTTTACTTTGCGACGGAGCGGAAGAAATAAATTTGCCGCAGTTAAAGGTCTTATAACGCATTCCTTGGGACTCCCTCACACCAGAGTACGCTTCTCTAAGAAAATTTTATCTCTTGCTCGACGCTGCGAAAAATATATATATCTTTATATGGTTCTTGCAAATAAATGATAAATTTTCGAGGCGACGAGAGCATTTACTTCTGCAAGGTATTTTTTATGTTCGCGTTACACGGGAGGCATAACGAAACCTCTTCTTATTGGCGACATTCGCGTATTTTTATGGCACTATTAATAATTAGTATTTGATGTGTCCTCGTCAATCTGAAGTTCTGTCATGAAAGCTGAGGATTCCTTGTTCCGAAGTAATACGTGATAATTCAAACAAAATGAACATCTATTTTAGTATATTATCTTGAAAAACATCAATGCAATATATTTTAGCCACTTATACCACTCAGTCATCGTGAATAAATATATTTATCTAGATACTCTAAATAACTATGGAATATACATTAAATGCAAAGACAATTAAGTTACATATCGGCGAACATTTGAAAAGCAATTAAATTTTAAGTTACGCAATCGGGAGATCATTGTAATGTAAAATGAAGGCGAGAAATGTTAATTTGAAGTGACCATTGTACTATCTGCTCTCATCAATCTCTATCTTTAAGTGTGAATAACCGGGAAATTATTGTGGACACGTTACAGCCGGCATCGAGGATCTTTAGAAGTGATAAAATGAAACGATCCAATGGCACCATGCCTACCGCACGTTTCTATAAAACGTTACAGCAGCTCATAAAGCAAATCCAAACGACTGTGACTCGTCAATTTGAAGGGCCCTTCGAGAAGGTATAAAAATGAAGCAATTACTTCGATAAAGATGGAGAGTTGAAAGAGAAACGAGCTTTAGGCTCAATATAATTTGGAGAACGAAAATGAATTTCGTTGAGCGATATTTTCAAGGCGTCCGACATATTTCGAAATTAATCATTTTTACATACGATGCATCCTGCATATTTTGTTATCTTAAACATTCTGAAATACGTATTCATTAATTATAATAGTAATACGAACGCGCACATACGGCGTATTCGTTTACGAACTAAATTACAATGCAAACGATACTCGATGAGTTTACGGCAAACAATATCGTATTTGCAGCCAATAATCAAGTACATCGTTGATGCCACTCTATATTGATATCACCTTTGTAACAGTATGAATGTTACGTTCTATTAATACAGTAACAGTAAAATATTATCCGAAACATTTCATTTTACTTTAATAGAGCGACAACCACGTATCGCGCAATCGAGCCACGATTATTTATCGCCCACACAAAAAAGCTATCACAATTCGCCCAACCGTATATTACGTGGAACTTCAGGATTCCCTCTGTTTTATTATTAAAAAAAAGAAAAAAATCGGAGACGCTGAGGAAAGTTGGCAGCCTCGCGGGAACTTTAATTGTGTCGTAAAAGTAGACACAAGAAGGCACGACCAACTTCTCTGTGCTTCTTGCACGCGGTAAATTAAGAACAAACGACGACCGCACAAGTTTTCGTGGTATATTTCGTTGAACGTCCTACGCTTTCGCCCTGATACACGCGGATAAGAAAGCACACTATTTATAAAACACGATATTTTCACGAAACCAGCCCTCCCCTTCATCTAGCCCTCGAACCCCGGCCAACCTCCTTCAACTTGAATGCCGACTTGTTGTGAGCTTTCTATGTCAACGAATATACCTAATGATAAGATCGATTTGTCAGACGTTTTTATGTGTTGCAGTGTTTCGGTCGAAAGGAATTTGCCATAGGCATGCTGTTTTTACGCAATACGCGGCTTCGATGATACTACAGGATGCGTTGAGAGCCCAGTATACGGAGGTTGTAAATCTCCGTTTCGATTTCTATCGACACCGTTACACGCGTATGACCCTACGACCTTTTACAGAGATAGGGGTGATAAATTGATTTGACTAATGAATCTTATATTTTACTGAGTACGAATAGACTGATAATAAAGGAAAACGTAATAATAAAACGGATCTATTGAGTGTACAATATCTAGTGAAACAATGTTAGGGGAAAATAATGTTTCCCTTATATCTTGAGTCAGGAGATTATAATGTTTCTCTTACTTCTGAGTCAAAGTCGTCACCGTGTGTCTTGCAGTGTGAGAGCATGCTGCTTCTCGCACTTCAGAGTCAAAGACTGACAGAAGAAGAAGACAGAAGGAGAGAATACGGTGTCTCCTTTTCTAATGTACTGGGGTCTTGAGGTAGGAGAGTATACGGTTTCTCGTACCGCTGAGTCAAGGACTCAGACAAGAAGAAGGAGGGTTTATGGTGTCCCCTTCTCTTGCGAAAGACCCTGTCAGAGACTCCTTTAGACGAAGGATGTGGACTGTATAGACTCTAAATGTAAAGTATTAAATCTGAATAATGAATTGAGTAATGGACTCCAATTGTAATAAGTCAAAACTCTATATGGAGAGTGCTAGACTTTTAATACAAGTAACAGTTTCTAAACGGAGAGCTTTGGACTCTAAGTATGGACCGTTTGAACGTTAACTCACGACTCTAAGTTCTGAAAGATAACCGACGTAGTTCTGTATAACGACTGACGGAATTCTGTGGCGACTGTATGAGTCCTTGGTAACTGTAGGAGTTCTAATGTACGACTCTTGGAGTCCCGATTCACGACTGACTTCCTCGTTGAGTGCGTCCTATCACGTCGACTCGGGAGTAACCTTTTGGGCACGCTTATTGGATATTAGAAAAAAGGACGAAATGCCAATCAACGTGTTTTTTAAGACGAAGACACACCCATCCTTCTTTGCGCTCGTAGCGCGCCTGCCGAAGGAGGGGGTGCACCCTGACCGTCTTGACTGACCTGGCAACGCACGGTAATTTCCGCCAGGGTCCCAGAGCTTGACCTGGTCTCGCCTGCTGGGACACAGCTGTGGGCCCCTTTGGAAATTCACATTTATGACGCATGCAATTGACTGTTGAGGCCGTGTATGCTTAATTTGTTATATCCTGACGGATTATGGACAAAAATGGTTTCCTCAAAAACAGTTTTATTGCTAGCGCGTCATAAACGCCTTAACCATCTGCATGTCGAAGGTTGTTCTTTCTGCAGATTGTTAGCCAACTTTTTATTAGGTGGGTAATACATTCCGCGTGCTGGTTCCGAGGATTTGCCGCGGAACACATGCAAACAATACACAGAGAAAACTGACATATCGAAATATACTGGATATTCCGCTACTCACTGGCTTCTTTAACATATATGCATTTCTTGGATTGACTGGGTTGAGCATTACACCAGAACTGTAATATTCTTACGCTTATTATTGTTATAGTGATTAGACAATGATAACAATAATATTACAGTGCTGGTATAACACTCAGCCCTACCAAACCAACAAATGCATACGGTAAATGCATATAATAATAACCGGCTTTATTATTATTTATTGTTGGTATCATAAATGGGCATGGTCCATAAACGTAAGCATAATTGCATTCCTCCAGCACAAAGTGGAAATCGACGTTCGTCCTTCTTGTACGTCCAGAGTAGACTGTGCAGAAGGTGCGCGTAAAGGTAGAATTGAAAAAAAAGCGAGCGATTCCCCTCGCCTCTACCTTCAGCCCCGTACGTGAAAAAGAGGATAAAACTCTTTCAACGTCTATCGTGGATGTCCGTAATTAAATCACGTTTATCCGGCTACCACGAGGATCCGGGGTCAAGATCGTAATATCTGCTTCGCTGCGGAAAGGTTATCTGGTCGAACGCTTCCAGTTCGTGGCGTTAGTTTCGCCGGAAGTTGGCGAACGACGTTGGTAGCCTCCGATACGGCCGGCGTGTGCACCGAGAATCGTGTTATCAGAACCCAGCCTGAACGGTACGTCTCGATGTACTGGCTAACGAAACGATTTACGTTTAATTCGTTGCCTTCAATTCGGAACGGTTGGTGTTTGCGCCATGCGTGCCGTTCTCCTTTGAGACAGATTAGCGTGGCCAGGTGGTTGAACACCGTGTAGGCATTTGTTGTTCGTCGTTTCTGGGTGGCAGAAGATTAATTGTGGTAATTATGTTAGTGGTTGAATTAGATTCTAGCGCATTAGATTCTAATTGCAATGCTTGTAGGTTGGGGGGGGGGGGCAATTTTCAAGCCTGTTGTTTATCACTAATATTTGACACCATAATATTATGGAAGTATTTCGGAGATCTTTCTGAATATTTTTCAGTGACCCTCTGTCTCTTCCGATAGTAAAGGATGTTAAATCATAAATCAGGTAGCACTGAAGTTATAACGACTGCGAATAATAGCACCATAAAATGCAGGCGAATCGTTGCACATCTCAATGTGATTAATTTTACGATTCACTTCGCAAGCCGGCTCGAGGGGCAGAGGCGAGACCCAGGATTTCGTCATAATAATTATGAAAAATTTTAAATTATAATTTATTCAACAAAGTTCCGCACGACAGAGAATAACGCTTCGTCTTCTGCCCCTCCCCCCCTCCGCCCCCCAGCAGCTTCGCTTAATTAAAGTTTGAAATTCAAGCAACAAAATATGCATGGATTAATACTTTTAACAAGATCGTTATCCAGTCGTGTATTTGCAAGCACGAATCGTTATTAAAATTCATACGACTGAATATGAATGGTACGAACACTCTTTAACATGTTGTACAATATGCGCCAGTCCAATGGGATCTATATATATTTTCATTAAACACGAAGATTGGTCTCTGGAGGCGATCGTGTTGTGAAATTTTCCAAACTGTTGTTAAACTTTTCTTTATACCATCTGCCGTCTAGTTTATTGGTAAATATCGTGAGCTAATGGTTCAAGGGATTACTTTTTAATTCTCCCTCTGGAATTTTTATTTATCATGCATCATCCAATACCTAAATACAAATTTGCGTAACACTGCGATTGAACACGTCCAGAAATATTTACCGAAAGCTATATAAACAAAATGATTGCAGTTAGACGTGCACCATACGTGTCTATATACAGTAAAACATTTCCAGAGTGCCTGGCAAGAGCATTCTTCTTCGTGCCAAAGTTGAATATCTAGTATCAGGAAAATGATATGTTCTATTTGAACTAAGAATTAGAAAAATAACACAATTGAGGGCTGCATATAGTATTGTACATGTGTGCATATATTACAGAACATATATTAACGTATACGATGGGAAATACTTTTAACCATTTAACCATTTAAACCGTAAAAAGCAATTCTGCGTAGTGAAGAATAAAGCTGAAAAATCTTCGTCACAGTAGATTTACATCTATCACGACATCAATATTAAAGCTGTTTAAAATACAGAAATATCTGTGCATTAGCAGTTACGCAATCTTCGCCAAAATTGGACATTTAATTTGCTTTTCATGAGAGTTTCATAAAAGAACAAAATGTTGGCAGTTCTCAAGCGTCTCGCTAGATCAGCATGACATCGCTATAAATCTCTCAAACAAATTGCCCGGTCAATGACAATTGAAATCCGCACGTTCTTTCCACGCCTCCCTTCGATCTTCCCGAGAATTATCTACGATTCGAGCCGAATGCTGGGTCACCGGTTAATGCAAACCATTAGTCTCGGGAACGGAAAGTCGTCGTGACGAAAAATGCACTCACCGCCAACAGCAAGCCTCTGAGTTTGCAAGCAGTGAAACTGTTGCTTCTAAAAGAGCGTAAGTTGCGTCCCCGTTATTGCCCCTGGTCCTGACAAACATGTATCTTACTCGTTCACTTAACTAACAGAAGCAGCAAAGTACAGAATTCGTGAACAAGGCGTGTTTAGACAAAGAATAAATACGTAATGAATATATCAATAGATGTGATTTTTCAGATGTAATAATAATAATAATAATAACAATATATTTTCATTAATTAACTGGCTAGAGAACCCTTGAATATACAGGGAATCGAACACACACATAGAGTAGTGGCATCATATACAGTAAGAGTAAAAAGGAAAGATAGACAGAAAGGAATAACAAATGAAATAAAATAATGCAGGACATAGTGAGACGACATCATATACAGTAAGAGTAAAAAGGAAAGAAAGACAGAAAGGAATAACAAATGAAATCAAATAATGTAGGACATAGTGAGACGACATAAAAGTAACAGGAATTGCACGAAGCCATAGAGAAAAATTAATCATTATTAATATTTACCACAGACTAGAATGCTTAACCCTTATGTTAGCAACCGGGTACCCGGGTACCCATTTCATGTTTCCTACAAGAATTTTTGATGTTCTAGTAACAATATCGCAAAACACCTCTGGATCCCCATTGGTTGGATGTTTCTACGTCGATATACCAATTTTAAATCAAATTGGTTCGCAATTTTTTAAGTTATAAAGCTTCAAACATATTTATACGCCTGTCTGGTAACCGGGGTACCCGGATACCCATATAAGAGACGAGATTGTTAGGTGTTCTATGCACATAAACATGAACCAATTTTTAACTAAATTGATTTATTTATTTATTAAACTGCAATAATAAACAATTCTGTGGACAATTTCTGCATATTGCTATAGTATTTACGTGTTTATCACACATAGGACGGTCGCACTTGTGGCAAGCCTTTCGTGTTTTTCGTCGTTTCTTTTCGGGATCAGCCTGACACATATAATAGAATCTCACGATTTTTTTTTTGAAATAGAAGGAATTTCATTTATTTCTACTTGACTATTTCTCATGCTTTGTATTGCCAATTTTGTGGAAAGATGTTTCGTAGTTTGAGCATTTGCCAATCGGGTTCGAATTGTTCGAAAAGAAAGATCTTCCCCTAATTGACGTAGAAACACACGACGATTGTTTGATTTTCTAGACAATATATTGTTATTGATAATGCTTCCATTTTTACAATATGAACTTCTGAAACTTGCAAATTATATTTCACATAAGCACTGTCCGTATCACCTAACTGCAAAAAATCGTGTGTCTCGAATCGAAAACTGAATACAAACTGATACTAGCTTATACTTGTTTACATAAACAAGATAAGCATCCATTCTCTAGTTATCGAACTTGGAACGATTCGAAGAATCAAAAGTCGGAAACTGGACACTTGAGAAACTGGGAGACTTCTGTAAGACTACTATTTCTCTTTATTCAAAACTGTACAGAATAAGTCGTTCTACTGGACTGCTGTCAGGACTGTTTCCTTAGACGATCGATGCAAGAATGCCCGTTGCATCGTGATCGCCAAAAAGGACACGTTCCTTGGGTTTTTTCCCAGCGCCATGGCTTCAAGGGCCTCGATCACGTATTCCCCTCGGCCTACGGTGTCCTGTCGGTACGCGCGGCATCGGGCCCTGCGTTGACGTACGCCAGATGCCCAGCTAAGGCGCTCGCAGCCGAAATCTCTTACACTTCATAAAAGAGCATGTACTTAAAATACTTAAAAAAAACTGATACTTCATTTCAGTATATGAATATACATATAATAGATTTGCATAAAATGTTTAAAGCTACAGCTGTTGAGTTATAGAAATGAAAGCTAGCAGTCTCGAAAGAATATAATTTCATATTTCAGCCACTCATTGGCTGCATCGGTTAAGTCCACAAAACAAAAAGAAGTCAATTTATTATAAATATAAGAAGTTAAGTGTCAATAAAGCACTTTAACGATGAAATTGTAAAAAATTTAATACGTGGAATCAACCAATTTGGCTAATGTGCCGATGGAAACAGAATGGGGTACCCGGGTACCCGGTTACGAGACAGACGTTGAAATTTCGGTTGCTAACATAAGGGTTAAACGCTATAATGGAGGTCCCGAAAAAATTCAGCCTATTACGAAACCTGTTCGCGTTGATGCAAAATTGCAAATTTCCCATAACGAGTCCGGTGACTGTTCGTGTAAAATGAGATATATGTATGTATAAGTTTTATATAGGCACACTTCCATTGATCGAAGAGACACGTAGTTTATGTAGCTTTCAAATGTAGTTTACAGTAGTGTATTGTTTTTATCACTACGTATTCGAGCGACACTTCGATCAAGTAAGTGGTGCATTTAGATGGTCATTGAATGTTTCTTTGATTATGGAAATTATTTAAAGTTCGGCTAAATATTTCTATTGATTTTCGATGGGTAGAAATTCTTTATTTTCTGGAATTCTGTCTCGCAGCAAGCACGGAATTTATGTATATTGCTTCTTCACTTTTCTTCTAAGGAAACATGTTGTACACGGAGTGTCAGCGAAGGAGTGAGGTTTCTGACAGATTCAGTTTCAAGTTGGGATAGAATATTTTTCAAGTGTATTACCGTGCGTCTAGATACTATGTACTGTAAATCTTTTCGAAAGATTTGTTTCGACGTGAATGAATTTGTTTGTAGATGGAACCAGTGTATATTAAAAAGTAAACTATAATGCTGGTTAAACTTATTAATCCTAATTGGATGTATTACAACTGCACGTTTTCAAAATGCAAATTTTATTTTGTTATTACCCATTGTCGTTGCTGTGCTACATGAATGAATAAATCGATGAACACTCTTAACGTTGGACAACAGATTTTTAGTGCTTTATAAAATTCTGAACAACTGTATCCACAAAGAATGTTACATCAACGGTTGGGTCAACGATTTGATAGTAGGTATACATTGCTGCTGTTTCTCATGGATAGAAGAAAGGCCAATTGTATGTATTCAACTTTGGAGTACCACTTCTCTGTTCCGTTAAAATTTGTTTCATTTATTTATAACAACGTGTGTCCATTGTGCCACTTGACATGTATACATCCAACTCTTGCTTTGTACTACTAATTAATGTGTTTGACTGTGTCCGTTTAAAGGCAATTTATGTTGAAATCAACAAGTCCTCGTTGCGAATGCATATTTGAAATAACATGCACAAAGTAAATGGGAATATCAGTAGGGTAATTATATGTAATAAAGCTCTTAATTAATCCCTGGGGATTCATAAAAATGAATGTACAATTTATTTAATGGAATCTTATTACATTTCGCACATTCCGGAGAGAAGGATTTGATTTTGCGCACGAAATTATTCGTTTTTAATCGCTGATTTATTGAAGGGTTTCCAATTACCAGCGAAAGACATCAGATATGTGTAAGAGCGATTCCTGTAACGTAACCTAGTTATTCATTTAAAGTAATGCAAATTAATGAATCGAGTACTAATGCAGTCCATATCTCTCTCTTCTAATTACATTATTAAATTAATATAATATTAATAAAATGAAATTCCTTGTATTAAAATCCCTCCATTTATTTCATCTACAAAATAGATATCCAAATACGATTGCAATACTTGTGGCAGTAAGTAATTGAATAATCTCAACAGATCTTCATATCCCACTCGAGTTTTAAATTCCCGAAAAATAAATCAAGCAACGTCACCAGCCAAATTTACATATTAACGCTTTTAATGCGCTTTCATAACTTGTTCCTCTAAAAATTAACAATGTGCCGCAATTACTATCCGAATTTATACTTCCCCGATCTTGTCCTCCTTTGGAAACAGTCAAAAGTCGAGAGTTCCGTAAGCTTCGCAATATTTATATTTGTGCAGCGCATTTCTCATAAAATTCCCCAACGTTGTTCGTTTCATTTCTTCTTTCACTCACAGCTATTCTGACACCCTTCACGCCAACGAGTAAAATGGGCATCCCATATCATGGGCATCGCATATCCTCCCCTCTGTGGAAGCAATCTGGTCGAGCTATTTTTTTCACAGCCCCATCTATCAACCCCCACGTGTCGATGAAACCCCGTCCATTCTCCGTATTAACTCCTCAGAAGGAAGGCCAAACGCTTAAACTCGCTTTTAACGCTCTTTGCAATCCCACGAAGGATCGCCGCGATCAGCTGATTCCTGCTAATCAAGATCGTCGTTGGCGGGGCTCTGGATGGAACACGGGTCGCAGAATCGAGGTATTCGTCGGCCTTCTTACGGGCAATTCGTGAAACACGATTAACGGGCAGAGTTCGTTTCGTTCGGGCTTCCCGGCTGCAGCGTTAATGAACCATAGTTCGCTGATTCGACGATGAGGATTCGGGAGTTAATCGTCCGCGCCACGAAAGCAATTTCGCCAACTCGACTTGTTTCGCTCGATAAGGTCTCTCCAGGCGATTGTACTTTTGCACGTGCACACACGTTGTTTCATTGGGCTTGTTTTCGAGATGAATTGAACGACGGAAAGCGGTTTATAGGTACAAACGTGTGACCTATATACCAGGTCTATGGTGCAACAGTTTCGGCTGGCTTCGGGGATTCAATAACTCGAATGTGCAAATGAATTTCTTCGAGCGATTTTATGGTTTAATCCATTCTACCGTAACGAGGAGGTGTCTGTGAAAGGCGATCAAATTATCTGCGATGGACAATTGTAACGCGTCTGAAGGAAGTTTCGAAAACTCGATGACTCCGGTGTCTCGAGATTGTCTATAAATATTGTACCGTTCCTTCGCGGTATTGTCTCGTTTGGGAAAATGCGATTTTTTTATATGCAATACTTAAGGTAGAAATGAATTTTAAATTGAGGGGTGCGTAGCTAATAGGAACAGAATGTGTCGAATGCAAGAATTACGCGAAGCACCCTCTGCACGCGCACAATCACTCCGCGTCCCTTTTCCGGATTCAGGCTCGCGTTCTTCTCGTTTCTACCAACAATGCAGACTTTTACAGTCAATCTCGTTTCGTCGGAATGGGGGGTTCGAGTTCGCTTCATCCAACGTGGAACGTGTGCACGCGCTTTCAAGCACACATGATAGATTTGCCTTTCCGCCCTTCGAGTTTTCATGGAAATTTTGTTTGTCGCATTAAAGCTTGCCTCCCTGTTTTGATGTATATTTAATCGTAACTTGTGCATTTTATTTTTGGTCACAGGATTATGATAAATTTTTTTAGTCCTTTCGACCATTGTCTGTCTTATGCTTCATCAGTTTCATTACTATAATTTTCGTTCATTTTTCAATGGTTTGGAAGTACACGAACTACTTGCAGATTAAAATTGTTGTTCGTTTATAAGTTTCTTTGTCGTTGAAAAATAGATCAAGAATCGTGGATATTGCTACCATGTAGAAGTTCTAATTCATTCTTGTTAGCTGTTTCATAATTAATTTTCTGAATTTTCTGTTCTATGCCCTTTGAAATTATACACGCATATTTTACGTACCTTTACCCTTCACTGTATCATAAATGGCTACAACTATTTTATTCTTGACTCATTTGTTGGATTATTACGAAACGAATAAATATGTCTCGCAACTCGTGTCTGATATTTGAATTTTATGTCATTTCCTTCAGCAATAAATAATATAGGCTGCAAATTGAATCAATCGGCCGAACGTTTCAACCAGATTAAACGCTGTTACTATCTCGTCCTTTTAAAAGAAACAGTCCGATGAAAGCGTTAGCAGCGCGAGGAGTATTTTTCTTTTAATAAACCCTTCATAAAGAGTCTCATGCAGGAAAGAAGTCAATTTGGATTATCTCGTAAGAACGCACTGCAGCGTATCAGCTCTACTAATTCAAGCTTAGCAACGATCAAGAAGAAGAGGAATCTGTACAGAAGGTGACGCCACATAGCGCATCCAACGTAGTTTCTTAAGTCTCGTCCTGTAAATTCACTGGAATGCATCCCGAACGATAATAAGTAACAGCCTGAAAGAGATTCGTTGTGTCTCGCCATTTATCGCGTCCCTCCGAAAGCCAATAAATACCGTATCGTTTTATTTCGAGGAGGTACGTTTCAACACCCGTTCGTAAAATAGATTTATCAGGTGCGCTAGATACACTCTAGGATTGTCCGCTTTAATTGCTGCAGGAATAAAACGACGCGTTCGTGACTTTAAAACTACTTTCCTCTCTAATTTCCCTTTGCCCATTCGATACTGTTTCATGCATCGTGGATCTTTTTTTTTTTTAGGGAAATTTGATCGTTTTGATGATAACGACAGCCTGTTTCGAAGGATAATGATATTATAGTATTCGATACGAGTATTAATATTAACTATAACTACTGTAGGTGGCATTGATAGTTAATTGACGAGATTTTAATTTAATAGATATTTAGATTTAATCTTGAAATGGAACAAATGCTGTAATTGGAAGTTATTTTTGTGCAGTATTTTTGGAGAAGAATTGAATAAAACAATTTAGCTGGAGCACTTGATACTTTGATTAATAGAAATAAAAGAAATTATCGGGTCGCATAAATTTCACTTAATTAACCATTAATAAACTATTTATGTACGTATAACATGCGTACAGAATTTCTGCTAAATTCTCAGGGAGATAATGAGAGTGAGCTCAAACGAAATCTCAAAAAAGCGTTACTAATAAATGGATTTAAATTATTATACGATTGTCAAACCAACCGTATGTAATATATTTAGAAAGAGAATATAATTGCAATTAATTTTGTTCGGTTAGCTCGAGAACTTTAATATTATATTATCTTGCATTCCAAGTGCACTAGTTTTTTCGCTTCCGGGTTTACATCGTTATGCGTTTCCGTTTATCTTCTCTATTCTTGTGCCGAATTATTCTCGTGTTGAAAGTGGGTCAACAGAATTTCGAAGAAATCACCAAAATTTGCATGGAAATTGTGATGCAGAATATGCTTGAAAATCTGGTGCGTTAGGGGTACATTGGGAACGGGATTTTGGTAGTGTTTCCATCGATATTGAACGCGTCCTGCTCACTGAGATGCAGTAAGTTGATTCTGCTGGAGCAGAAGTGTTTGACTAGTAGGATTTCTGATTGAAACTTGTGGAACATTTAAGACAAAACGTCGAAAATTTACTTTACGTTGAACCGAATTTCTGTCGAGACAATCCCTTGATCCAGATTTTTAAAAGATCGAATTCACATTAAGGTTCGTATTTGATTAACCCTTAGAAGTATATTAAGATGAATGGTATTTTTATTGAAAAATGTTTCTTTAATGTTTATTACGATTTCGTATGTAACGTGTATCCATAATATTGTTCCGTTGATTTTATGAAAGGCGAAAAGGTGACGCAGTCTTTCGTCTCTAAACGCTCTGTTTGGAGTTCCATGTCGAATATCAAAGTAATTATTCACTTGTAGAGCGCAAAGAAAATACACGCATATGAAAATATTTTAAATGACCTACTTGAAATATTAAGATTTACTCGCTGGTAATTTATTATAGTTTCATATATTTACTATCATTTATTTTCGCTTTCTAATTCTGTACGTTATTTCTTGTTTTGCAAATAATTATTATTTAGCCATTATTGTTTCAGCATTTAAAAGAAAGTTCGAATAATTTCAATGAATATTTTACACTCATACAATATACAACCATTCCTCTCTGGGTCAATATTTTCTGAGCCTTCGTTATTTTGACTATTGCATTCATTTGTGATTTCAGTTACCATTTAATCTTCAATTAAAAAATGTTTTCTCAATTGTAGTGTAAAACAATTTGAAGACGTCCGAAATTAAACGATATTTTAAATAAAAAAATAACTGCAATTGTTATTTCTACTATAACGTTCATTTATACGTTTCATGTATACACGTTTACTTCGTTGTAAAACGAAAATGCAGTGAATTTCTCTACAGAATAAAGTGTTCTCTTTTTCAAACGATTTCATTCCTTTCTCCAATTTCCACTGACATTTATCTGAACCGTTGTAACGCTTGCGGTGCACGGAACACGAATTCAACCCGTACAGGTACTGTAGGATATCGTGCGTCGTGTAAATTAGTGCGCTAATTAATCGGAACGACCACTGACCGTGCACCTACGTACAACGTATACCTGTACATGTAGTTTACAAAGGAGCACCAGGTTTGCCGAAGTAGGAAACCCTATGTATTGTCCTGCTAGCTCGTCCCGTTCGCTTGTATCACCAACGGAATTTGAAGATTGCCTCGAACACGGAACAAATTCTAGTATCTCATAATTTTCAATTCATCGCGCTGTTCAAACATTCGACATCGAACAATTTATACAAGATAGTAAAAATATTCGAGGTGAACGAATTCATGGCTGATCAAATTGCAATCTCTTAGAAGTAAAATCTTCAAACGTGTTTCACAGCATTTCGATGGAAAACGGGCACCTTTTTATTCAGCGGACCTAGGTGGATTAACAAGCGGGACATTTCCCTGTGAAACGCGGTAAAGCTTGTACCATTTGGCGAAAGAAATTTGTGAGGTTTGTGGATCGGCGATGAGAGTGCAGAGAATTGTATTACAATGCTGACTGGTTCGAAAGACGTTCCTTGCGAAACATTGTGTAGCTTTGGTTTAATTCCCCTAGTAATGTGATCTTAAGAAACGTGGGGTTCTCAAGGTGCGAGGCGTACGCGAGAAAATGTTAATGAACAGTCTGTCATTTAGTAAGAATTAGCAATTACTTCAATGCCTAACTCTGCCTCCGTATACTAATATTATACATAGCCTACATAACACGTAAGTAACAATGGCCATTGATAAACCACCCATTCGTAGGTATCCAATTGCGCGAGTAAGAAATGTACAATATAATAACGATCATGGTAATACTACTACTAATAATAATACAAAGGGAAATCCTCTGTCCTGGAAGCTCCAAACAACAATATTAACAATTGATAAAATAAAAATAAACAGTTGCCACATCTGGCAACGTTTTCTTATTTCACAAGTTTTATAACAATGCTATTAGTATACCAATATAAATACTGTACATGCATAAAGTTGGCATGTAGCGACGCGTTCGCGTGCAAAGGGGAAAGCTAACGAGCCGTGGCAGCATTGGCGCACGTTCTGTCTATTGTTGTCAGGTAAATCGACGTCCGAATCAATTCGAATATTTCTCGGGAATCGATTGTTATCGGCACGGATGCAACGAGTTACCGGCGGCGTCGCTTCGTAATAATAGATCTCCACGATAATGAAGCGGAAAAGCATTTTGCGTTGCGGACGCAACGGTAATTCCGCCATTCTAGGCAGGCACAACGTATGCCGCGTCTAACGTTGATGCATTAAAAGGGACAAGTAACGCGCGTTCATCCTTGTACGTCTGGCTTCTAGTAATTTACACCTGCGGAGTAATTTACACCTTTAGGTCAGATGCTTGAAATTACTGGGCGAATTACATTTCATTCAAGCATGCATGGTATTTGCCACTGCGAAAAGAACTTGCGTTCATAGAAAAATTTGTAACTGTTGTTCGATAGTTTTATATAACCATTTTCTCCTTCGTGTCTTATTCCATGTACATACAGCGGCTGTCGAAGGCGTTCGGTTGGACGGTAATTTTAATGCGCCACTCAAATAAAAATTAATAGTACTGTTTTTGCGAAAGGCCTGGCAAGTGGTGGTTTGCAACCTAATAGAGAAACCGTACTTGCGCAACGAGTTATTGTTGAAATAATATTCCTGAAAACCCATAACACCGGAGATACGATAAAATTTGGCTTTCTGGTTGAACATTTTATGCGGCCGCTGTAACGCACGAGTTGTCTCATTCTCAATAGGTTCAAATTTTAATAAAAGATAATCCATGCCGCAGCGGCGCTATTCGCTATTGCATTTTCGCCGATAGGGCGAATATAAATCCGCGTGTGTGCACACGAGTGCGCGCATGCCGCGATGCGAGCAGCAACTGGAATCCGTGAGGAATCTCTCGGCGAAAGTAGCGGCGGAACGAAAACGCCTGGAAGTATTTGCATGTACCGGAAAATTCGAAAGAAGCTCGGGGAATTTCAGGCGGCGCCCTGAAACGGTTGAAAGTTTCGAGATTGGAAATTGGAAACGCACACCCTCGGCCGATCCCGGTGCAGATGTAGGTCAGTTTAGGCAACCGCTTCCCGTTCGTCACTTCCTCTGTTCGGCGGGACTTTGGCGCGACGCGGCTCTGCAACCCCCGCGAGTTCACGCGGTAAACTTTGTTTTTACGAACTTTCGTTTCCCCTCGACCTCGTCGTCGAATTGTCTGCCGCGGAGAGACGGTCCGCAGCCGTTCGATCCTTTCGTTCTTCTTGCTTTTCTTTATTCGGAGTTCGGTATCGATGGCCGACAGAATTATTTTGCCGTTGAACGAAGAAGATCAGTGCTCCGCGATCGCACACGAGTGTGGCGTTGTTAATGTCCTCCTCTTTTAAGTTCGCGTTTATTGGGATTGTATGATATAATAGTTGTAGCGAGCGTCGGTATAATTGCGACAGTGACTTTAGTGTGCATATAGTCGCGGGAAATTCCTGGAAGCACTTTTATCTCTTCTACAGTTAGTACACGTACACATATCTTTGGAGTATCCCTCTGTATTAATGTACGCGTGCGTCCCCGTAGATTAATCGTAGGTACAAAGGGGTGAACTTGGCGTCCTGAACGTTATGGTAAATGTGTAATATTATTGGAGAGCAATTTCGTGATTCTGTTCGCCACGGAACTCGAAGACCACGGTTGTACACGCTCGGCAAATGTTCCACTGCAAGATAAACATGCAACAGGAAGGAAATTGCGGGACGGGGTAGGAAAACAGGGGAAGAAAGACAAATTGCAGTTCGTAGTAGGTGCAACGTAAATGGTAAATATATAGAAGATTAAGAGAGAAATGAATGCGAAATAAGTTGGACAATTAAGGAAATAAGTTAAATCTGCGCGAACGGACGAGGTTCGGGATTTGAAGGACTTCATATGCACAATGTAAAGGTGAAGTAAAGTAAAGACTGAGAAGAACGGAGTGAAGTATTACTTCTGAGGTAAGAGCCGAAAGGATTATTGAATAACGCAAAAGACAAGTTACGGGATAGGGACGCGCATATACTTTTCTTTATGTCCATTCACTTTCAAATTGTCGAACAGGACACCGATATTGTAAACCAGCATTCGTGACTAAACGAATTTCCATTTTTACAACAAGGCTTCGAAACGAAACATATGCTTCACATCATATGTTTTACACAGAGGACTGCAGGAATTAAACTGTAAGTAAAAAGTTCAATAGTCTGCTTACAAATGTGGCGTAACTTTCGATCATTTAAATTACGGCCTATTTCCAGCAATTATAATACTAACATTTCTTGTGCACCCGTGTATAGTACAAGTATGCCACAACGAGTGAAAAGGTCTCATAAAACTTAAGGGGCACTCGAAGCCTGTATCCAAGACGGGACGAGCGGAATATAAAATAGACGACGGTGCGTGCGAAATATACGGGAGGCTATTATAACGACGCAAGCGAGGATTAGAGTGCAAACGCAAGCGCGGGTCAAAAGGCGAAAAGGATACAGAGGGCATTAAACAATTGCATGAAGCACGTTGACGAATATGAAAAGTAGTAAATTGGTGGCAGCGTAGGAACGGAATCGAAAGAGGAAACGGGCGGCGACACGGGACCTTCCCGTGCTTTTCGCTTTGTGCAAACGCACGAACAAGCTCTCCAGCTCGCGTGTTTCGGACGACGCGGTACACAGGTTTACCGACGACAGGGTCGATGAGTGCAGACGAACGGACCAAAGGAATTTTTGAACCACTGCGATTGCGTTCGGTTCGGTACGGTGCTGGGATCGACTGGATCGTTCGGTTGACAAGAATAATGAATGCTGGATGAATAGCGTGACTACTTGTCACGTGTGCACGGGACGGTGCAAGAACGCGTCACTGTTTGAGAACCGAAAGCAGGAAAAATGAAGTGTATTTAATGTGTTCGTAGATGGTTCGAAGATTGTTCTTGAAAATGTAATTTTCAGTACATTTTTGTCCATTGAACTGAAACTTTCGTTGGTTTTAAACGTTTTTAGAATCTAGAAGGTGCAATGTATCGATAGAATGTTATGCTTCATAGAGGGAAAATGATAAATACATACCTATACCTATTAGTATAGCCGAGAAAGAAGAAGAATGTGGAATTGAATATTACGGCTGTACAATTTTGCGAAGAATATGGAAACTGTTCATGCCCGAAGAATAGCACGAATTAGATAAAGCTTTCCGATTTGCAAACGATTTTTCGGGACAGCGTTGTTTGATACTTCATGGGAAGGCCATTCCTCCAAGTTTCCACGCAACAATTTTGCCTTTAATTATTGCACAACCGATAATACCTTCTATTGGAATATGGGTATTGAAATGATCCAACTTAATGTTTAATACTGAAATACTTTTATTTCTTTACATTTTCTAAGGCACGAAGAAAGGCACGTCTTAACGCTTTCGAAGAAATGTCTCGAGTGAGTGTTGCTCACGTCAAGAAACAAAAGCGTGACGCATTTACGCCGTGGACATTGTACATACAATGTATACACCAGGGCAGGCTAAAATAAACCAATTAATCCATATACGAAAAATAGATTAGTTTTGTCCTTTATTCAGAACAATAAAATCCAACACCTTGCTACTCATTGATTGATCCTCTTGATCGTAACAAATGAGACAAATAATTCGATACGTATATCTACGTGCTCTATTCACCCTGATGTACGCGATTCTTTATTTTCCATCGGGGTTGTGCGCAGGTGTGCGAGAAATACGCATTACCGTTCGGCACAATGCTCGCGATCCATTCTTCCCCGAGATACAACAATTTGTTAAAGCGAAACCGGAAAAGCATTTTAGGCCACCTATACTTCCTTCCGCGTGCTCCATTTACCCGAGTGCGACTAAATCGTTGAAGATCGTTCGAACATCTTTCAAGAGAACGTACCGACGTCATCTTGGGAAAATGGACTGCACGAATGGCAAAGTGGCAGGGGTTCGGCGGAGAAGGAATGGTTTTAGCATGACGGAATGAGAAACGCGATATACGTCGGTGTCGAACGGGACGATAAAGTTTTAACCACTTAAGTTTCACGGAAGCGAACGTTGTGACGGCTAAACGGTCCGCAGTGTAACATAGTAGCAACACGAAGAAATAAATCAAAGTTTTACGAAAAGAGAGAGAAAAGTATCTGCGTCTTCTAATACTCAACGAATCGACTAGTTGCACGTTTGCAACATTAATCGAAAACTAACTAGTGAAATGGATGATACTATTTATAATTATTATTGCATGAATTGCATCGGAGGTACATTGCCACAAGGATCATCGATGATAGCGTTCGAAAATGTCTACAGTCTGTTTCGTTGTGCATACAGGTCGGATTAGTTTCCCCTTTTATAGACCGTTTGTCGAACGAATAGGAAATCTTCTTGGTATGGCTCGCGTGTTCTTGAAAGTTCCGGTCATCTCTGGTTGCAAGTGATCTGGAGTTATCGGTCTATGCAAATCGCGGCGGTGTCAGTAAACTTGCGAGCGACCGCTTAATCTTTATGTAGCACACCTCCGAATGCGTTCTGGCAGATAATTAACTTCCCCACCAAATCTTTACTTAACAGATATTTCTTACTCGCGGAGCGATGCGATGGGTTAAGTGTTCTCGTGGTGCAGTGGATTGTGAAAGCTTCCAAGTGTTTATTCCGGCGATAAGCATGCAAAAAAGTTGTGTTCCACATTTCCCCGTGTGAATCAACATCGCCGGGAATGAAAGCTGCGAACTATCGGAAAGCTTTCGTTATCTAAAAGTGTCGGTGATATACGGGCGATCGAACGTTTCGTTCGATTAAAGCGATTGCCGATAAACGGAATTAAACTTGTTATTGAAGTGGGGACGTGAGAACTTGGAATGGAATAAATTTTCAAGACGTTTTATACGGGAACTCAGAAGTGGAAGTGGTTTTTTTTTTTAAGGAATTTTACTGTCTTTAAGAGTTATCTTACGTTTTTCAATTGAATTAAATAAAAAACCATGGGTTTTGTTTCTAGACGTTAAGGCATTCCTGCTTTATTTTTTCCCAACTGGTGCTTTATTGTTTATTAAAGTTTGTCTCGCGCTTATTTTCTTTTGGCGTAGTCACGTTTACATTATGGTCACTAGATTAGTCGTCAAAGAATATCTCAATGGAAATATTGTATTTTGTTTCACATCAATTATGTGTTTAATTGTTGATTTATTATGTACTGAAAATTAAATTTAACTCGTTATTAAATTAATTATTGAATGCGTATGTAATCCTCTTGTTCAAAGTTCATGAAAAGAAAAACAAGTCATTTAACAAACAAAAATATTAAACAATTCAAAAAGGAGCAGAAAAATTCGATTGGCACCTTACAATTAAATTCCTGCTACAACGTCCTCAATTTCCAAGCGAGAACAAGTCACGAACATGCGAGTTTTCCCTATCCCTCGCCCCAGAAAATTCCCCCTAACATCAATCCTCGAATTCTATTTTCGCCGATTTCCAAGGGCGCGTTCGTTAGCTGAAAGGGGAAAAGAGTGTTCAACGTGTTAAAATTTTGCGATGACCGTGTCACACTGTTTAAAAGACGATACGTGTCCGAAGTTGTATAGCTGTTTATACAACTTCGGAATTTCAGAAACGATTTAATCGAATTTGCAGAGCCACGCGGATAAAAGATTGCCGTTGCGGCGAACGAAAGCCGTTTCGGTCGAGCAGAACGCTATGCGGATGTGGGTTACGTTTTTGAGAACTGTGGCAACATTAGCAGAGAGCTGCCATTATTTTGGAATCTACGCGAGCTGCTGATGATTATCCGACTTGCATTGGTACACGCAGCTTTCTGGTCGGATTGTGTGGCCCGCTGCGCTGATTTCGTTCTAAACTTCTGGAGAAATCTACTTGCCTGAGTCGCTGACTTTGGTAGTTTCAGTGGTTATCGTCCTGGTAATTTTTGGAGAGAAAATATTGCTGCCCGATGGGAGGAATAATAATTGATCGTCCCGTAGACTACGATTTTCTATTTGAAATACTTCCTTTTGTTCTCGGTGTCGTTCATTTTTTCGGTTTCAATGATCGTCGCCTTGATAAGTTTCTGACACGATACTATTTCATTCAGTGGCCCAAGTTCTTCATTTGCCATGCACGAGCAATAATGCTGCAGAAATACTTTCATCAACATATCAATATTTACATAGATACACACACATTTGGTATTCGGATCAAACGGGACTCTATCCTCCTTTTTTTAATTAAGCTGAACATTATTATCTCGGATATATCTACAATCGAAGCAGAATTGTTCTCTACTTCTTAATGCGCATCATGTTCCAAATTTCGGCGTTAACGCATTACACGCATTAACGTTCACACAATTGTATGTCGTCAAACATTTACAAAAAAAATCCTACTTACCTCGAACTTCGTTAACGCACGTGCACAATCCCATCGCCGGCCCGAAAACCTAACGGCTACCGTGCCATCCTGAATCTTGTTCAATTTACCAAGCAATCGTTTAACGATTTCTCTAAACACCGACGATGTTAGTTGAAGCTTGCGTCCGTAAAATAGAGATTCGTAAAGGGAACCGCATCTAAGATCTGCCGGATTTCGACGATCGTTCCCGATACAATTGCGAGCACAATGCACGCGTACAGTGGAAACAGGGTGGCGATGCTGGCTGTGCGTAACAACGCGTAAATCTTAAAATCGCGACAACGCTCGGCTCACCAGCTCCTCCCTTCGATCGTAAAATATTCCAGCGAGAGAAATATACGAGTCGAGCAGGCTGGCTGTCGTTAAAAGGAGGCGGGGGTGGCGAGGCTCAATAATGCGTTACTTGTGTGCAGTTGAAACGACGGAGAGGTTCACGTATATCGATCGAGGGAACGAGGGAGAGGGAGTGACAGAGGAGGGGGGATACCCTAAGAAGATTAATGCGATGTACAGGTGGGCATTCGGGACAAATGTAACGAAAAATCATGGTGCACGTTGTGCTTGGAAATTATGGGGCTTGAGGGAGGATTTAGAAATGTTCCTAATTCCTACAAACATTCCTAACGCATATCGCTAATAAATTGAATTCCACGCGAGCTACCGCGTTGACTGTGTATGTATGGAATTACGGACATGTATATTATTTTGCAGCACTAATTAGTATTATGTGACAAGTCTGGCAAGCGGTCAATTCAGATTACCCATGGATTGTTACGTTTTTAAGGGAATTTTAACGAAATTAGTCGGACGATGGAAGTTGAATAATTTTAACGGAATATAATAAGTGACGCCTTTAAACTTCACAGAAAATGCAATCAAATACACGTCTGATAAGATCAATAAACTCCGCCTCCATGCAATACTTATCGTTTGTATTCCCAGGGCAGAGAAAGAGAGGGAGAGTTGAGAATTCCATGGGATCTGATATAAAGCTCGGCAGCATGCCTTTTAGGAGAGAGATCGCGGGTGACATTAATTAGAGAGTCACTACAGGCAAGCTGCATTAAGTAAATGGGGCCTTGGTTCGCGCAGATTGCTCCCATAAAAGACTCGTGATCGTTTGTTTTCCCGGTGGAAGTTTGTGCACGATGTTTGCCCGCGAGAATTTGCGGGGCGAACAAATTACACTAAGCGCCAGGCGGCCATGGTGTTCCCCTTTCGTTCCGTGCACCACACCCCGTTAACTTCTCCTTCGATTCCGTTGAATAAGCAATTTTTTTCCCGCGGTTTCCCGTGTTTTCCTTTTCACGGAACTGTTCCAAGTGCCGTAATTCTTTGCTCGTGGCGGCGGCGGCGGCGCCGGCGGCGCCGGCGGCGTTAAGTTCGGGCTATTTTATTCACAGGTCGTCCGTGAATATTTTAATCACGTTTCGCCGAATAAAATGAAGAATGTGGATGGATTAAATTCTGCGTGCCCCAGGAAAATTTCCTCGGCTCGTAAAATACGGAACGCTGATGTTTGCAGAAATAATTATACCCGGGGAGAGAGTTTCGTCCAATGTAATTAGACAACCGAGAACATTATGCGGCTGTATCGCGTTACTGCAAAAAATGTTCACCCTGAAAAGAAGGCTATAAGTTTACCATTTCCAAGCAGCTTCCATCGTTTAACGTTTCACTGAGATTCAACGGATACAACGCTTTACCTCTGTGTGGTTTTTTAGAGTCTGCTTTGACAACTAGCGAAACAGTTCGTATTGTTTTAATCACGGCTCGATCGACGCGGCCGTCTTACCTGTATTTAATATTTATATTTGTAATTAGCGTGTTCAGGTATTTTTAAATATAGTAATTCTGATTGTAGCACAAATCTTGAAGTGCGCGACTAATACATTGTTATAACCGACATGCAATTATTCCTAACTGTATCGTTGTGGTCTTGCAACGTTTTCAAAATCAGTACCACCAAATAGTTGCTCAAAAATCGAAGGACGTTGCAAAACTACGATGGAGTACGGTGGCCTGTCGGATATTCTAACCAGTCGTTATCGACAGGTATAAATTTCGTTATTAACGCAGACCTGGCTGACTTTGGGGCACAGCCAACCACATGTTCGATACAATACCGCCATGCGGTCAGTTAATTACTTCGATTCGATTATCGATGTCAGCAGGCAGCGCCTCGAAGATCGTCTGGGCCCTTCATTCTCGGCGAATTTATTTGTCAGGACGTTTCAGTCGGATGTCCCTGGCGTCAATTAAGGTGTATCAAGGAGGTGTCACGACCCAGAAACGGAGTTCTCGTTAGTCCGTTATTCGGATTCCCGAATATTTCTTTCAATCAATATTTCTGTTTGGATAGAGCTCGCCATTTTAGTAAAGGATGTGCGTTGTTGCATGACCGTGCAAGTCACAGGCGTCGAATGAACCTGCTCAGTCAAGAAATCCTGGCAATAAATGATTTCCTTCGAAATAAATTTGTAAGCTAGGTTACTAGGCTTATTATATATTTGTTGAAAATTTCTGTTCTATAGGCGTAGTCTCTGAATTCCAATTCTATTAGGTATAAGTATCCAGAATAATGGAAGACAATTTTTTCTTGCAAATTAGTTAAATAACGTCACTCGAATAGAGGAGTGACCTACTTTCATATAAATTGTAGTCTGTCCACTATGCAATATTAGAATTAAAATATAAAGATCCATATGGCGTTTCTCCTTTCTGGAACACCTAGGATATCTCAATTTCTTTACGGAGCTAGGAAATTATTCGATTCAAAGGAGCGTATATCCTTTTTTATGAAGGTCACATTTTGCAAGGTTCCAAAATTAACGACTGGGTTTCGCCCAGATAGTATATTCATTATCATTAAAAAAATATTCAACGATGTAGGATATGTTAATATTCTTCCCTTTCTAAATTACACCGGTTTCCACGGACATGAATATAAACAATGATATTGTAGATCTACATGCTTTACATAGACAAAGAATTCCATGAAATATTTCAAATGCTGCTGTTGTCAGATGGATTCATAACTCGTTCAGATTCATTTGAAATCATAATATCACGAGAAAGGAAAAGTACGGCACCAGTGCGTATCCGATTAATGCACAGATCTTGTTGCATGAAATGCATGATCTGTGTGAACGTTATGGTGTCTCGATTCTATCAATTCGGCAGAAATTAATACGTCCACTCTGCCGTTGTTTCAATTGATTTTTCCTAACTAATGGGATGCAAATGGCGATAAAGGTCAAACTGAAATTTGAAATTCCTTAGTTCAATTTCTGGACTCGTGTTTCAAAGATCTGATTCCATAATTTCATAAAAATGTTATGAGAGACGCTTCTTGAAAACTTTCATCAATTAATAGAACGAAAACGAGCATTTGTTTTTGCATTCATTTAATTACGTTCATCCATCGATTCGAAACCAATATCTACGAAATCCTCAATGTGTAAATTGAGAAAATAGTAAAAAATTGAGCAGCACATTTTTTAACGCAATTCATTTACAATTTACAATATTGAGAAGCGTTGTTACGAGCCGAGGGCTAAGGGGCACAGCTGCGCGAGCCGAGGATCGGTTGTTTAAGAGTTTGTTAGTTACGGACGACCAGTGCGTATTTCGTCACTGGAAGCCGCGTAGATAGGAAGTGCGTGAACTTGCCGGTGCCTGTTTCATCACCGGGTGTCACAGGAAGGTAAAGGTAATCGTGGACAAACCAACGCCTATTTCATCGCCGGGAGCCACAGGAAGGTTTTCGTGGACAAACCAGTGCCTATTTCATCACCGGGAGCCACAGGATTGTTAGTAAAAATAGACTCGTAACTTATAGCGATACACCTCGAGCGGTTAAGGTGTATCTGTTTGGTGGGACGTTACTGCTAATGATTGTCAGAGGTGATTCAATGAGAAAAATGCGTATGATATTATTAAACGTATATTTCCTACTCTTTGGTTATTCTACAGTTTGATTATTAACTACAAAATCCACATTTCTCAATCTGTACGGATTGGAAATGTATACTGCCCAATAAAAAGGCCTGACGATATACCGTAAAATAAGTATAACGTCTTTAAGAAATGAAACGTGTAAGAATTGCTCGAAGGGGACTCGGAACCCGATCTCGCTGAGCAACAATATCAAAGTAGTCGATACGGAACGTACTCGAAGCTAGATTAATACTGAGCCGCCGAGAGCAGAATTCGTGCCCTTTTTATACTCGAAATCCGGACCAAAAAGCTGGTGGGGGCACGGAAAATTCCAAGGGAGTCCGGAAAGATTCCCCCAAAGGGTCACGTCATCGCGACGTCGCGGAAGGGGCAGACTCGACTGCATGCACCCTCGATTTCCAAATAAGGGCATCATAGAAGGAAGAAATGGAATAATACTTCCTACGTAACAGCGTAATTATTTTACGTCAACGGGCATCAAATTTGAGAACCGCAGAGTTCAGAAAATTTATTCAGGTATAGAATCTTTTTATTTTATCACGCTTCAGTGTGATTAAAACTTTCTTGTTCTAGTTTCAGGAGTTCTCGGGAATTGTCCCCTGGTACAGGCGCCTCAGTGGGGCTCGGTAAGAGAGCGGGTTCTTAAAGATGGCACTCTACAAACCGTGTATTCGTGTGAAACCGGCCGTAGATTGAAGGGTCATAAAATACTGACTTGCACAGCCAACGGTTGGAATCATCCGGTTCCGAAATGCGTGCCCTACGGTAAGTGAATTGCACTTAATTCTATTCCCTTTGTGCTTCTTGGAGATGAATACAACTTAAATGTGTCACTGGACTCCGTCAGTCTCAGGAAGCATCGCGTTTAATCAATTCCATCGGGCGCGAATGTAAATTTCCATTAAGAGATTATTTATTTCGTTAAGGGGAATAGCATGTTATTGATTTTATTTTGTTGAGGGGAATAGCATTTAAGAGACGCTATATATTATATTTAGTACACAATAGAAGCGTTTCGGACAAAATGTTTGCTCAAGATGTTCCTTATGCTACAGATAATGCGACCTTTGTATTTTATTCTTTATGTTTCTTGTTTAAGCAAAACAATTAATTTGACGAAATGCAAACTTTTTTGAAAGGTAGCGAATTTGGGAAAAGTTTTGCGTGCGGTATTCGTCCCAATTCTTTGTTTTTATATTATTACCATTGGCTATTAAGAGAACGAAAAACTCGGAAATCTGGATGAACATATTATTTAAACTTAAACCATACATTCCACAAAAAACAAAGTTCATGACCGAATTAAATAACAGTAAACACGGTTTAACAAATTAATTAGTACAGAATCAAATATTTATTGTCGTAGATTGTTTTTGTACCTTAGAAAAACAGGATGCATCTTATAGTGTAGGTATAATAACGAACGAACGTTGATACTTTCTAAAGAATGGGCCATACGCAAAAGGAGATCCAGACGCGTGTGGCCAGACGCTCGGATGTATTATACATATGTATGTATTATTTTCAGAATTTTATTATCTATGAAACTCATATCGAAGGACCTGATTAATACATTGTTCCATCAGTGTTTTCCTTTTTAGTTGTGTCAACGTCAGTACTCTTCAAATTGAGACCGTATATTTCTCCCGTGCACTTTTACGGATCGGTGCACCTGAATTGTACAGCTGCCCCTTTTTCTTGAAACACAGTACACTGCATTTTAGGGCACATAAATAGAAAGTGAAAGGGAATTTGTATCAGCAGAAATGTATTACAATTAGTTTAGTTATAACAAAAGACTGCGCAATTGGATAAATTTAATTCTACCATGTTTGAACCTTCCTTTAAACACTTCAGCCAATTTGTACCGCAAAAGATTTTTAAACAGAATATATACGAAAAGTTTGTATTAATTTCACAACAGATATGTTCAAACGTATTCGAATAATTTAACAATAATTTAAACATATATCAAAATTGAATAACCTCTTTTGCAACGGGCCAGCATGAATGTAATTAAATAGACGAACACGCAGAGAGCACCCTTGACTGCACTTCAACATGTCACGTGTATCTGGGTCCAAGTGTTTTTGCCAGATGTCGACGTAATAATACGCCAAGCAGACCAATACGCTGCAGCAATGCAACACCAGTAGAAGATAATTTTTTTATGTCCCAATTTCGATGTACCGTCGCGCATTCAATGCTTTATTTCCCTATTGAAGCTTCCATTCCATTTTTCATTCGATTTATTTCTTCACGTATTAATATTTCATTCCGGGTAGTGAGCAATTGAGCCACTCAAATATTCAAACAACGCTTTTGATTCTTCTACGGCAATCGCGATGAGTATCCTGTGCTCATGAATTCAAGCAAAATTCATTCAATATTTCACGTAAATGGATCTCAGATTTAATATACTCAGAAATAAATAGGTGAGATATCCTGAATTTTTACCTTCTTTTCACAGCCGAGTAACCTCGACAATCCCCTTATAAATTTTTCAACACGAAGTTGCAAAATATATGCAGCTGTTCAATGTTAAAATGTTCCGGTATTTATCATGAGACGTTTGATTTGCTCTTTTTCACGTTCATCCCGTTTATTCCTGTTATCATTCTGTTAACTACTACAATTGAACTAATCTTTATTAATCCGGTAAAATCGTCAAGCAAGAAGAAAAGCATTACACAAGCATGGCCCGTGCTTCGGATGTTACATATCAAAGACAACAAAATCGGCTACACACTAGCTCTTGTATCGAAATAGTTTACAATGCGTACGCGAGGATGTGGCACAAATATTTAAAATAATACACGAAACCTGCATTACGACATCGATCGAGTTTGTTTCACATGCACGCACGCGGATATTCATTTCCACGTTTCCACCGGATGCCAAGCTCGCAAACAAATTTCCTTTCCGTCGAGCACGCGTCCAGATCTCTCACCTTATTCTTCCATTCCCACACCGATTTTCGTCACGCCAGCAGCAGTTCGTTCCATTGATCGCGAGAAATCGCGTATACCTGGACGACGCAGGTTGGGACAGCAAGAGAGCAAGGAAGAATGGAAAGATGGACGGATAGAAGCGGAGGAAAGGATAAAAAAAAGCACAGGGTAGTAGTTTCGTGGACGCAGATGCGTCGGTGGGAAGGAAATAAGAGGCCGAAGGGTTGTCGCCGGGCAACGATGACGAACGACCTTTCGCTTCGCGATATCTCCTGTGGCCGTGGTCCTGAAAAGCACCCCTTTCCTTCGCGATCCGGTCGGGATCGAAAGCAACGAGTTTTTACTTTGATTTATTGCCACGGTCTCGCGCGTTGCATTCGGGAAGCAACGAGACATCTCTCTTTCCGTGTGGACGGACACGTCGTCGTGTACAGGGGGCGCACGTGGATAACTTGCGCTTTGGAAATGCACAGTGTATTCGAGGCATATAGATATTTTCGTACGCAGACGGTGGCCCGTGTACCGTTTGTCATCCTCCATGCGTGGCACTTGTTGACTCTGGCGAATATTGTTAACGGTAATGGCGTAGGTTGAGACGCAAGGATGAACGCGTGGTTTTGTTTGAATGTCTTGGATGGAAGATGGACAAAACGTGGGGTATTAATTAAATTTCCTGTTTGCTCATTAACTGTAGCCTTTGTATTATTTATATAATATTTGTGCTCTATGTACAGGAATTCTAGGATAGAGATTCTATCCTAGTTTATAGGATAGGCTATATGAAAATATAATGGAATGTTGGAAAAAGGAATTGCGGAATGTAGTAATTATGATAGTAGTCTGATGGGAATGGTATTTAGTATGGAACTTACTGATACTTATATGCAGACATACGAATTTATAATATTGTTAGATACTCTATGCTGAGAAGAAATCTAGTGACACTAACAATAAAATTATTCTGGAACTATTCTTAACCTTCCGAGACGTAAGAATGGTCATTATTCATTATGGAAATTGGCGTGCTCGAATAGAAATTTTCTTTTCGATTTATAATATATATTTTACACATTGCTTTATATCAGGAGAATTATAAGTTATGCGAAAAGTAAATAAAATATGAATAATTCGTCGTGGATAAAATGGCATGGTTCAGGTCTTCTTTATAGAATACAGATAAATAAGAAGTTACTAGATTATTATTGGACTGCTTATTTATCTGTATTCATACTATCCACATACTCGTATGACATATTAGACAGGTCTGCCTTAAACACGAATATTAGTGGATGACAAAAAAAAACGTGCGAAATATTTTTTAATACACAGTTGAAACTGTTGAATGATATCTTCTAATAGTTAAGCCTTTATTTATTAATCCTTTAATAGGCTTTAGTCTACTTTGATTGAAAGCTTCATCGGGTATGAATTGATTGCTTGAAGCCTGTCTAGGAACTACACGCTCGGAGTATAAAAGTTTTGCGTGGAAAATTAATTGAAATGTCACTCGTCGCGAAGATGGAGTCGTCGGTGAAATATGTAGGAGCAAAGTAACATGTCGAAAGTATTATGTACATCCTACAGGGCCTGTCACAAACACAACAGCGTCAGTTCCATGTGTCATGGAAATTAAAGAAGCATCGTTTTCTACGGTCGAGAAAATTTCGCCTCGTTTGTAGCCGAAAAAAGCTTAATGGCAGTTTGATATCTTCGTGCTCGATAAAATTCCTTTCTTTCTCCTCGGATGTGAAAGAACAAAAATGGCAGGAGCTAGATAAATGGATTAATCATTATCCTGACACTTCGGTACCGATCTTCTAAATATTACGAATCTTCCGAAAAATATTCTCGGGTCCCTTAGAATATTAAACATGACCATTTCTATTCTTGGAGAATCAAATAGGTATATTAGAAAACCTGGCCGCGCATCAATTATTGATAAAACGGTTTCCATTATTATTCATCAATTTTTATAGTTTTTCCGTATCGATTTATATATTATAGTGAAACTGATGCAAACCTAATTGCATAGCGGTGTTATAGTATTGAAATATATGGCGAATCGTTACTGCGTACGAACGTGAGATACAATATAAACTTAAATAAAAGTTAGTGAGAAATATGCACAATAGATAACAAAAATTTGATGCAATAAAATAGAAAGGTAATTAGTGAAGTTCGAGAAATATTCACTGCCTCACCAATCTAGGATATCGTTTCACGAATACATGATGGTTCTCTTGCAGGCTTTTTAAGAACGTATTCCATATACGTGGGTGAAGAGAGAACGGTTTCAGGTTAATATCGCATTTCCACATGTGCAACGTGTGGCTTGCATCTCTGCCAATGCTTTCGACAACATGTTCCAACGTTCGCGTGCCTTTTCACATGTTTTTAAGTGCATCAGCGTGTTTTGCACTGGGCGTTACACGCGTGAGAACACGATTTTTGTTTGAATTGACCCGACCTTTTCACCCTGACCTTTCGCATACTCTACTCATAGCAACGTGTCAATTATTAACGCGCTAATTAATTTGGAAAAGCGAAAGAAGAAGCAACAATCCTCTGCTCATATTTGTGACTTATCCTTCGTTTTCGTTTAATGTTTACGTTCGTGTATTTATATTTGTGAGAAAACATTGCCCACCGTATTGTGGTATCGAGTAACTGAATTACTCTTGAAAGATTGACAGACATTCCACATATCTACTCTGATATTTTCCGAGACTCGTAGACACCGCAAATGAAATGCAGTAACTCGTGTGCGAATCACACGTGTGAAAATCACATATTCGACGCGCGCAAACAAGCAAGTCGAGAATAAGCGGAAGACTTGATTCACACAAAAATATATTCGCAAATCTAATAAATCAATGGCGACAATTTCTCTTCGACGTAACTCTGGGCAGCAAATTGAATCATAATTCGACTCGTCAGAGCGATGCATGAAAACTAGGATGCAACGAAGCGGGTTTTGTTTCGTGATAATAGCATCTGCTCGTTCGGCAATGCATCGAATTATACTTACTCGCTGGTTGCTGGAAGGTGCAACTGCCACGAACAACTTAATGACTGCGTTGTTGGTGCGGCGCACAGAGATACGCGACGCCTCTCTGTGCTCCTGCATTAAATTGCAACGGAACGAGACGCGTACGAAGACTCCCGCTGGGACGCAGAGCTTGCGCCATGTGAAATGGTATCATTCGATTTACCCATGTAGAAACTCTATTTAACGTGTCTCCGGTTAATTAGCTTTTATTTCTCGGCCATGGTAAGTTCACACAGGAATCGAGTACCCAATTGCACGGACGGCCACTACGGAGTACCTAATATGTTCTCGGAATTTTTATCGAGTTGATTACAACGCCGTGAAAGCGTAAAAATCGTAATTGACGACGACATTATAAATAATTGATGATTGTAAGTTGTTTTAAAAAAGTGCAAGCTTTATAATATGTATTCCAATGATTATTTTCAGCTCGATACAAAAATTTCCAATCAGTTGCTTTTCGAATAATCTTTGTATCAGATTTGATCTTCTATCCTTTTATCCGTTCAAACATTTTCGATTTTATCATATATTTTATGTACACAGTAGACATTGCTTTTATTTTAACAGATTTTTGCGTTTATGTTCTTCACTGCCGACTTTACATATTTGTAACAGTGATACTAAAAATATGTGGTAGGTATTATTACTCAAAACATGTGGTCAATCGATCGTGTTTAAGTATATTGAAAAGTCTAATACGATCGCGGGATTTATTCAATGAGTAATGCGTAAATCTTCAGAATCAGAAATTGTAAAGAAGAAAATAGTTGGCAAAATAATTTCATCTAGCAACGCTCACTGTACATACCTAGACAGTTGTTTCGGAATGTACGTCTAATTTGCCAGATTTCCAGAGGCACGCCTCTACAATATTTCCGAAACACTCACCCATCACTCGAACGCCTGATAAAGAGAATGATTTGAAGAACATCGAGACCGAGTGACGTACGTCGTAAAAAGAGTAAAACTACTCGTCCTCCTGTCCAGTATATACTACAATATGTACCTTCCAAAACATTTTGTCGGACACAGTAATGATCTATATAAACCGCAGTCCCGGATAAATGTTTCGCAAACGTTCACCAAACCAACTGTCAATTTTTCAATGTTTCTTTTACACAGAATTTATACCATTATTTACATCACTTCGCACACACGGGATATTTATCGGCGATTAGCGTTCACGTTCAAAAGTGGAACGCGAATAATTTATCCCCGTTCTCCCGTTGCTTCTCAAGTATCGCTAGTTTTCGAGGCTCTGCCCCGTCGAATTTCTATGCACGCATCGCGGGGACAGGCGGTTTTCGTCGCATTAATTAATTGGCGTAATAAGCTCGAACTATTATGAATACGTGCGAGGGAGACTGGAAATAGTACAAGTGGCCCCTTCCGCTTACTTACTTGATACCGATTCTGTGGCGTTTCCGCTTTCATCAAACGCTCGAGACCGGGCCGGTGGTTCTCTGACTTTTATGCAGTAGCGCGATTTATGAGTTTGAATGGGCTCGCCAACCCTGATAGGACTGAACTTTCATCGTACGCGTTTAGAGCTTTCCATCGGCTCGCTCTCGCTCTTTGAATCTGCGCGTTTGATGGAATATGAGGGGGGGGGGGGGGGTGGCAGGCAAATGTTTTCAATAGAGAAGTTATCGTGCGAATTGGTGAATTAAATATTGGGAAGAACACGTATTGAAATACGACGGATAGTATGCTTGGAATATAGCTGGTAGTTATAGCTTGATTAATATCTGAACAGCTCCGCAGGTGTTAGAATTTTATAAAAATCGTTAATATATGTTAGATTTATTTTATAACTTTAAACCACCGGGGTCAAAAAGGCGACCGTAAATGTAAGAGAAATATATACTAATACTTGAATCGAAGTCTCGATTAGGTATTAGAATAATTGCGTAGGCGTGTATATATTAACAAGGTATTGCGTTTATTAATGCTGTGCTCCCTCGACCGTAGTCTATACAAGAATGCCTTCCTTTGGCAAAAGCGTCGGTCGTGAGGACGCCTACGTTACCATGGCCCTTTTTAACCATTTTAGGGTTCGCCCCAAAAGAAAGCTACGCTAGACAAAGACAGCGTGCTTCGACGAAATGCACATGGCCCACCTCGGCCGTTCCTGTACCTCGAATATTCTAACATAAAGCTCCAAGGTTCTGGGGCAAGTGCTATGGGGTTCATCACAGTCCTCTTACCAGAAGGCATTGCCTTCCCCACTCCGTGACCAGATCCTAGAGGAACAGGGTCCCTATTCATTAACAATACGGCGTCGGGCCGCTTGTCCATTCTGATCATTCTCTCTCCTTTTTTAAACAGTACACCCTTCGACACTCGAGAACTGAAAGACCCAATGTAGCCAACAGCCATCGCCCGCCAACAGGATGTTTGGACCCATTCATACAATCTCTAGACCTGCCATAAATTAGTCAATCCTAGGACATCCGATAGCTGAGTGGCGACGAGCCACCAGCAATCGTCTGCCGCCCAGATTGCATATCCTCACAACAACCTCACCGAACGCCCGTAACCTAAGACCCTAATATAAATTATACCCTGAATGAATAGTATTCCGTCAAACAGCCATATTCCTTTCTTTAAAAATACGCTGATGCTAACATATATTTCATAGGCGACTGTCTTTCTTGTAAGACGAATAAATGAAGAAATCACACAATTCGTCTACGATAACAAGTATAACTATTTATGTATTAATACAATGGTTAGGTTACAATCGGTCTGCTCTATTCGACCGTTTCCCAAAGAGTGTCCGTCGTTGTATTCTTGCCCGCCGAGAAGGCGCGCCCGCGGTCCCACGACGCAGTCCCTTCGAGGGTCCGTTTTACGACCCCCAAATGTTTACGGGTCCCGCTCGCCTATCGGCCTCGTAGTGACATTTGCCAGATCAGTAAGCGAGGCGCTCCAAAGCCTCGGGTTTTCTTACATTCTGTAAGACTACTATTTCTCTTTATTCAAAACTGTACAGAATAAGTCGTTCTACTGGACTGCTGTCAGGACTGTTTCCTTAGGCGATCGATGCAAGAATGCCCGTTGCATCGTGATCGCCAAAAAGGACACGTTCCTTGGGGTTTTTCCCAGCGCCATGGCTTCAAGGGCCTCGGTCACGTATTCCCCTCGGCCTACGGTGTCCTGTCGGTACGCGCGCCATCGGGCCCTGCGTTGACGTACGCCAGATGCCCAGCTAAGGAGCTCGCAGCCGAAATCTCTTACAATTCTCTCCGCAACTATTTTTCAATACTTCAAATATGCTTCTCATTGTTTGAAAATTCCAATTACTAAGACATTTCACTTTTTTCTACGTAACCAACAATATCGAGCATATATCCGTAAATATGCACAGCAATAAAACTATGTATAATTACAGTAATTTCCATGAAAATATTCAAACTGGCGAACGTTCTGCGATGTCCGAGCGATGCCGTAGATCGCATTTACTCGACAAAATACTAAGTACAATCGCAATGCCAACGAAGGATCGTAGTATTACAGAACTCGACGGTTTATTAAATTTTCTTCGCGGTCGAATTTGAAGAAATTCATCATTAACTCCTTTAATTTTCGTTTAATATTACCTTATCCAATTAGAGACCGATGTAATTCAGACGTTCTCTCAACCAGCTCTCGGGATAATTGCGACAGCGACACCTACTGAACGCCATAGTTTGCAACAAGCTCGTCCAGCAACGAAGCTTTTCCATGCGTGAAAACAATTTCTCCGCGCAACCATCTGTTCCGCAACAGTGTTACGAGCAGAGGAGCGAACATTGCCTGCCCTTCGCGGAACCAGGAGATAAGCCAGCCACATTTTCTGCTTTCATCCGGCTTTCGCTGCCGCAAAACGGAGATTTCTTCACAGTCGGCCGTGTTGACAAATGAAAAAGGTGCCCCGGTATACTATATACATCGTGATATCTTGGTACCTTTGACGGCCAACCGCTGCCCAGGGAATTCGCGAATGAGTATGTGCCGTGAACTCTCGACCTTTTTTAAAGAGCGCTTCGATGAGTAGCCACTTCGGAGCACAGTCGATACGGAAGTATACGTATATCGACTCGTGAGACCTGCTAGTCATTCTGGCGAGAACGTCTTTTCATGTTTTAACACTCGCAACGCACGGGTACATAGAAAGCAATAAGTACTTGGGTATATAGGACGTTATTTTAAGTGAAAACATGTACGTGTATACAGTAGCGGGCCAAAAAGTTACCACTTTTCGGATTTCTTGTACTTTTGTTATTTCTTAACTTCAAAGTTAAACTTTTATGTATACACAATATATATTTCGATAGAGGATTAAGGATTATATAAACCAAAATAAAATCGTATATATTTAAGTATACAGCAAAAATTGTATTTCAAATTAAACAAAAATAGTACATTATTAAAAGCGATAAAAAAGTTACCACTTTTGTAAAGTATCAAGAAAGCCGATATTTTGTGGACGCACCTTTAGTATTTAGGACGGCCTTACATCTGTTAGGCATTGGATTAATTAATTTTTCATTAAGACCTACAGGAAGGTCCTTCCAAGCTTTCTCCACAGACGCAAACGGATCGTCTTGTCTTTTGAATTTCTGCCATTTAGAGCACGCTTAACCGTGCCCCATAAATTTTCAAGGGCATTTAAGTCTGGCAATTGTGGTGGCCAGTAGATTACCTGCATATTATTGTCCGAAAACCATTTTTGTACAGACTTTGCTGTATGCTTGCATTATAAATGCTTATTTATGCATTATCCTGTTGGAATATCCATCAAGCAGGCTAGATCCGGTTCGCATATGGTTTCATGACTCGTTTTCAAAATATGACAACCAACCAATACCAAGGTCCATTATACCATTTGTTCTGTGGATAGGTCCTAATCCCGAAACTCTAAATGCTCCCCACATATTATACACCCTCATCCATGCTTCAGAGTTCCAATCCCAATTGTTTGTTAATACAATAAATCCATTCTTGACTAGGCTGTATAGAGTATAGTGCATTAAAATCTCTATCAAATAATATAATCAATAGATATTAAACTTTTAAGTTGACATTAGTGATAACTCTTTTATCCGCTTTGTATGAAGTGGTAACTTTTTTATCCGCTACTGTATATGTATATATATTCATGCGAGGGATTGTATTGGATTGCCATTTAGTTACGGATTCGATATTGTTAGAAATTGCAGTTCCATTCATTTTGTTTATCACGTTTCGATAATGTTAATACCTTGATTCCTTTATTTGGTCCGATACTTATGTTTCTTTTTAGATACTCTCTTTTTACTCTACAATAAAGATTTCAGCCGCTCGTTAATTATTTTCATAGGTTGACGTTTAAAGTTAATGAAAATCTGATATATTTATTAGTTTCTAATCGAAGTTTTTGTATGTTCGGAGACTCGATACAATTGTTTTTTTTTATTCCAGCCGTGGTATTTTGTTATAGAGGGTTGAAACAATATGAATGAGACACCTATTTTTATGTGCAGTTAGTTTGATCGTAATTGTCTCATACCACACGCACACGCTGATTCTAGCGCGCTCGTTCGTGTTTCGCCATCGATTCGCTGAAAGCGAAGATTGCAAATCATTGGTGACGTTAATAACCCGGCAACGCGCTACAAATCCTGATCATTGTGCTTTATTGGCAAACAACGACAACCAGTTTGGTGTATAACAGAGGCTGAAAACTGTCTGCCGGCTGGAGATAAAAAAAAATACCAGCCACTTTGACGGTAAAAGGGAAAACTCAATCGAAAAAGCAATCCGAAAATTTGTTGTCACGTGAATCGCGTGATTTATAAAGCACCGATATACCGAAGAATTTTATTACAACCCTGAACACATATATTTCTACTCTGAAAGAATAACTTTCCAGTTACGCGGAATTATTCTCGTTCACCAGTTTCATTTGCCAGTTCATCAGAGGAACCGTATCGATGATTCTTATTTCTCTGGTATTTTGTTGAACACGGAACAATTTTTAAATCTTCCAGAAAATTAAACGCGCGCCAGTTCCGTTTTTTTTTTCCCATTTAAAAACACCGATAAGCTTGAGGCCATCCGAATTGTATACAACATTCACCGCTGCTTAAAAATACGAAACCGCTTGGTAGTCGAACCAACGAAAAATATCGCTAACAAATATATTAACTACGTGTCGCGCGAATCACGTACCTCGCAGATACACCCCTTGCCATACGATTCCACGACAAACTCGTGTACCCGGTTGGACGACGATTAAAACACAGAGATAGACGGAAGCTTCACGGAGTCGCGGTTGTACACGATGACCCAGAGCTGAAAGTTCGGTTTGGTCAGCACGATCGCATCTAAAGAGGCGACGATGACACGAGGGAAATCTGGACAGCAGGATTCCGGGGCGACGGGACGATAGAGGACGAGTCACGGACGAAACGTGGATTCATGGCGAGACGTTTGCCGTAGGGCTTCCTTTTGAAACACAGAACGCTTTGTACGAGAGAATCCCGGAGGACATCGATCCTCCTCCTAAATATTACCACGCAGCATTATGTAACGCGAGACGAGACGAATTCGTGGAACGAGCGATTGGAAAAGGTGAACCGTGCTATCCAATAGCGACGGTGCAAATGTGGGGTAATGAAAATTCGTTGCTTTTAATCCGATTACGCTTTTCGCGTCCCCTTTATTTCGTTCGAGCTGTGTCCGAAGTACAATCCGCCATGTGGCCATTAGCGGAATTTCATTTTCGTCTGATACAGGCGAGATTTTTGTGCTGTCTATCTGTCTCTGCTTTTTCTATCTGTTGCTTTTTTTACGGCTTCTTTGTGATGTTGTCACGCGTGGACGTTAATCCCAAGTCCATATAATGCAATATACCAGATATTCCAACGAGCATTAAAGGTGCTATTTGTATAATCGGGCAGAACCCTGGAGGGCAATTTTTCGTTCGTTTCTTGCGCCTTGATGTTGCGATCCGCGCGGCGACAAAGATACATCAGGTGTATCGATATTTTCTTTTCTCCGCGGAATATTGCGAAATACTCTGTTCTAATCGTTCTTAAGTAAAACACGGTGTCGAATATTCGCACTTTTTGCACCGTGTGCATATTACATTGAGACTTTATTTTGTACCTTTTGTGGTCAACGTAAGAGGAAATAGATTTACTTTACTTTATTATTTCATACTTTATTCTCACTTGGCGGTCATCAGCTTTATTACTTATACATATTATATTCGGCTAGAGCACAGAATATGGTGCGATGGATTTCTATGTTTATAACTATGACGTACAGTTGTCGAAAGATTAATTGAAGTAACTGAAATTTCTGTCGTCCGGAATAAATATTTGAGGTGCAAGATCATGTACTTACGTACATGATCGAAATCTTCATTTTTGTTTTCCAGATTGTTTACTAGAATATAATTATAACTGTTTCAATATCAAACAGAAAATCTGTTATACGTGGTGAGTCCATTAAATTTATCTCACCAAACAGCCGAGTTGTTATTTCCTTCCGTCGTCATTTTCATTACGATTTCATATTAAATATTTAAATCGCAAACACATTTAATCTTCCAAACACGTTCGATTCATTCGAACGTAAATGAAACAAAGACTCGCCGAATATTTCCCGCACGTCCGCTCATTCCAGCCACAAGATCGATGAAATCAATTTCGCGTCCCTTCTCGCCAATTAACGCTACCTTTATCGTCCCCTTTCGCATTCTTTCATTTCATCTGTTCCCGTTGTCGGTCATGCCCACTTAGAATTCAGAATCCTATAGCAACGGTTGCTTCTTTTCTTTGTGGAACATTTTCACTGCTTCGCAGCCACATTTTTCAGCGGACATTTAGAGTGAACGTCTCGAAGTTTCGGGCGGTCCGAATGCCGCGAACAACGAGCGTCGCGACGTTTGAATAACCACAAGAGAATGTCTTGGGGCGAAGTGGTTTCCCCGCGGCCTTTTCCCTTTTTTCCCCAACTCTTTTTCTCGCGCCGTTCCGCTTCCTTTTTCGAAGGAGGAGACGCAACTGGACACGAGATTCGTAATTTGTTCCCCCGTGAAAAGAAAACTCTGGTCTGACATTCGTGCAATTGGAGAACGCCAGATTCTTCTTGCCACTTCGCCATTTTTTGAGATTCAGATGAATTTATTTCTATGCTCAATGATATATTATAGCCAATCAATATTACTCCTGAAGGAGTGGTTCGTTACTGTCGATTAATGGTTCGCTTAATCTCCGATCGATTGGACAGTTAATGGGATTCTTAACTTTGTTTAAATTCAATAAATTGTTCCCTTCTGTGCGTTATGTTTCTGTGCGTTCAGTATTATGTTTGGTTGAGGTTCGTTCTGTGTTGTTCCCGTTTTATTACAGAGTTTTTTCCGTTTCTCCTGTGAGGCGTAACTCTTGGAGATGGACCGTTGGTCAATCGATCATGTCTTTATCTGTCTTTATTAACGTGGACGTACGTTTACGCCCTCCCCGGTGGAAGAAATATTGCTGGCAAACAGTCACTAAGCATGCGAACGAATTCCTAGCAACGTTTGGCAATGTTCCACAACGTTCGTTCAGAAGAAATTCAGTTTCAGTTTATTTCATTGAAAGCCTCTCTTGTTTTCCAAAGCACAGTACTGCACGCATCACGAATTTCGTAACTTGTCACCAGTGCATACATTTTGAACTTATTTCAATACGAAATGCATACGTGTTTTACAACATTCACCAATTGATCGTACTAAATAAAGCGAAGAAATTATTCCCGTGACGAATGATGTACTTCTATTATGTTTCACATGCCACTATCGCCGCTGCTCGGCATTTCAAATTTGCATTAGAAAAAATGATATACATACATATAATTATATTGTATGTGTATATTGCAGAACAAGTTTTGTTTCTTGCGTTTCGCGACAGAGACGGGAAGTCACTTGTCACTTGTCTTCTTCATTGTTCGTCAATTCGACCGAAGATATATTTTTTTACAAAACGACCAATTGGCATCCCCCTGTCGGAGTAAATCGATAAAAAGAATTCAATTTCTGAACTGACACTGCATCACGCTGAGATCGCCCCGGCAACGATCATCGTCGATTCAATTTTGTTGACAAAGTCGATGGATAAAGCTTTCTGTTTCTGTGCACATATTTACATTGTTGGCGACGTAAGATTCATTTGCTAATGCGGCAAGTCGTGTGCTTGAAACGATATTAAAATATGATATTAATATGCTATGACAGGGGCCAGGATTTTTGTTTTCTAGTTGATTTGTCGTTTTCGCTATAAAATATACGGGGGTGATAGAAAAACACGGATATTTTTTTCATTTTCAGATCGGTTTCAATAGTTGATCGTTTTTCATTGCTTGATACTGCGAGATAGGTAAGGGAAATTGTTTTCATTCAAATTTATTTATTAGTTAATATCGGATGCATGGTTATGAGAAGTTGAGAAATTGGTTTCCCCGGTACATTGCGGATATTATTGGGAATCGCAAAATTCACAATAAGTGATATGTCATAGAAATAGTGGGATGTGCTATTTTTATTTATATCGATTGCCTTTTGACAATTTTAATTTCAAGTGTTCTTTCGTACCTCGTACAAACGAATACGCTTCCATGTTTTAAGTACTAAAAATGACACATTTTACTGCGGCATTAGATATTGAAAGAGGGATGTGGGTTTCAATCATTCCATCTATAGCTGTTTCATTTATATTTTAAACTCTGCAGCTCGTCGACATTTTCCCTATTCTGCTTCGATTTTTGGCCCGTCTCCATTCACAGAATTTACAAAATAATTGTAGATTTTTCGACAACGTCTATTTACTTATTCCTCGCTCTCTCTTCCTCTCTCTCCCTCTCCTTATGAGAAAGAAAGAAGTTCAAACTTGTCACTTCTGTGTCCTTCGAAATAAAAGAGTTGTTTCACGCTGATAAAAAGGTTTCAAAAAGGAAAAAAGTCTCGCAGTTTCGTATTCCCTTTGAAATGATTTTACCCTTGCTCGGTTTGTCGTCCGCGTAAATGACGTAGCATTTTCGTTTCAATCCTATCTCGTTCCTTCTCTGCGATACATTCTATTGACTACTAATTTCGCGTCCCGTGCACGATTCTAATCGAATTCAAAAGGCGCTTTCGTTCTTTGTAATTTTTAAATTACAATTTTATAAACTCATTCATGGATAAAAATTTAATGATATTGCACTACTGCAAACGCGGAAAAAGTTGTTTCTGTTAATCTAAAACAGATAAAACCTATCAAATTGAGACTCTTATGTTTAGTCGAAGGATATCAAATCTGCAACTTTTATATTAAAACGCACGGCTCGCCTAGCATAACGAAAAGTATTTTAACAGTGTCATAAACAAATGCTTCATACGAGAGTTGCTCATTGTGGAATATATATTATGGAAATAACTCGTTTTATTCGTGTCCCATTTGATACTTTGTAGCCAGGGCCCGTTTCATTTGCCAAGTACAACGAACTGTTGTATACTCTGTACATATGTAAAATGCAAATGTAAGACGAATAAATGAAGAAATCGCACAATTCGTCTACGATAACAAGTATAACTATTTATGTATTAATACAATGGTTAGGTTACAATCGGTCTGCTCTATTCGACCGTTTCCTAAAGAGTGTCCCTCGACGTTGTCTATTCCCCGCCGAGAAGGCGCGTCCGCGGTCCCACGATGCAGTCCCTTCGAGGGTCCGTTTTACGACCCCCAAATGTTTACGGGTCCCGCTCGCCTATCGGCCTCGTAGTGACATTTGCCAGATCAGTAAGCAAGGCGCTCCAAAGCCTCGGGTTTTCTTACACAAAATGAAATATCATGCAGGATTACTAAATTTCATCTAGTTTCGAAATCTGTATGGTTTTTACATTTTCAGGTTCTGGTTTCTCGAGAATATATCCATCATGGTGAGTGACATTGCAGACAAAGAAATACGCAAACATTTTATACCGACGCGTCGGCTCCTTCTTTTTAATTCTTTAGATTGTTAAATATAAGTTTGGTGGTAGAGTCGCTTACAAATTTATATTTCACTGACAGAAAGTAATGCATGCGCAACGCGAATGCAATGCAACTCAACGTTGAACTTTTTTTTTTTAACAATTTTCAATCTCTATGGCAGTGGCGGTTGGCCAACAATGAATTAATGTAACCAATTAACATCAACTTTTCCTTACCCTAGCTACAAAATCTTTTCCTTTCCCCCTTAGACTATGTTGCACACGAATTCACTTTCACATTAATTCTTGGACGAGGCCCGGAATTAGGGTAGAAAAAAATCGCTCAAAGAGCCAGTTGTCCGAGTTAAGGCATAAAGAAACGTCCTTTGTTAAAGGACAAAGGACATTAACCACTAGGGTTCCTTCCTGGATTTCTTTACCCGTCAAGCATATCCCGTGCACGATTGTTCCACGATAGTGAAAGACGCCACAGAGTTCATGCGCTTGCGTTAAAACCAAGGTTTGCTTCTCTATTGTTAAATAAATCGATGGGAGGGAAAATTAAATCTATTGATACGCCGCACTGGCGCGGATTGTTTGTTAAAATGCCTCGATAATGTTCTGCTCATACAATTACTGAGTTTATTAAAATAGGCGGCCTGTACAACAATGGATACGTAGATTTATAAGAGGCATTGATTCTCTTGATTTGGAATTTCGAATTTTGGTTGGCATTTAATTAATGCAGTAACATATCAGTACAGTCTTTTAATGAGAATATCAGCGATTGGTTATTGTTGACTCGCGACCATTCATAATGGCCGTACTCAGCACCAATTTTTCCATAGCGGTGCATAAAAAGCATCAGCGCAAAACAGGAAAAACCCGGACCTCGGTACAGTAACAAGAGAACTCACCCCCAGTCCCACTCCTTTCCCTTAACGTCCCCACCAGCTCTCAAGTCACTTCCAAAACCCAATCATAATCGACGATTAATACCCTTTCCTCCCACGTCCACCAATTCATCCGCCAATAGTTTGCGCATACCAAAAAACCGAGGTTACATTTTTAGCAACAGCAAATACATTCGTTGGAGCACACTAATAACGCAAAGAGAACACTAAGAACAGAGAACACACTAATAAGTCAAAGAGAACACTAAGAACACAGAACTCAACAAGAACGCGAACATAACACTCCAAGCTAAACTTACAAGGAAGGTTCGGCAACCCGAAGATTCCGAAAATTATGAAACTTTGCATACAAGTACAGTATGTCATCCGTAATACAACCCTATTTTCCAATTGTGCCATAACTCGGTTTTAAGGGGTGAAATCAGCCCTTGAAAAAAATCGAGAATTTTCTTTTTCGTGAGATATCTCAGGAACGCTGAGAGATATCTGAAAAAAGTTTAATTCAAACTTGCATCGTTTTATTGTGTTTACTTAACTGCGTAAAAAATTTGTTGGAAAAATACGTGGTTTTCGAGTTACCCCTCCCCCCACCCCCTCCGCCCTAAGAAAATATTGTTTACTATTCGTGCTGAAATACCTCTGGGTACCCTCTTTTCATATCTCTAAATGATATATGTGTTGAAATTTTTTGTTAAATAAAAAAAAACATTATTAACGAGTTTGGACTCCTTTTACGCACTTTTCTTTAATAAACTGCTCTCACAACACAATACTTATATAATTTACATTTATTTTAAGTTCACTTACATCAAAGTTATTCATATTAAATTTAATTGTAGCAGTATAATAGTTTTTAATAATAAAATAAGTATTTGAACGTTTCCATTCTCTTTTTGTACATTTTTCCACATTGAAGGATTGTATAAGTAACAAACGACAAAAATATTAAAACTCACGGTTTGTAATTGGTACAATAATGATATTGCTCGTAGAAATGTTCGAAACAAAGGTACTCGCCACACCAAGCACATCGCATAAAGGCTGCCCCGCCACAAATTCTACACTTTGGTATAGTTTTTTCACTCCTATAGTAACAGAAATCTACGGGATTTTGTAACTCGCTGGGATGCGTTTCTAGATATCCGCTTTTAAACCAAGCATATTGGAAAAGATTTTTGAATCTGGGCGAAGAAAGTTGATTATGGGTTAACGACTGTAATTTAATTATTTCATTGCGTGAATGCAGATTGATATTTTCGTCCAGGAGAATTACATTATCCGAAAATGTCCGTATAAAATTTTTCCAAATGCGGAAACTAAATACATCCAAAGGTTGAATCATACCCGTCCTTTTCTTTGGAATGCTTGAAAATGCCACTTCTTGATTTTCTTGAATCAAATTCCTTTGATTTAACTGATGTGGGCAGTGTCCAGCCCTCGAATCGAGTAGTAGCATACTTTTGCGGCCAGTATTGGGCAGATACACTTGGCCAAACCAATGTGCTTATCGTTACATTCTGATACCGAGGTGGAGTGAAATGTTCGTGGAGCGGCTGCTATTCGCCGATATGCGTGGTGTGGCGAGTACCTTTGTCTTGTTACGTAGGAAGTATTATTTCATTTCTTCCTTCTATGATGCCCTTATTTGGAAATCGAGGGTGCATGCAGTCGAGTCTGCCCCTTCCGCGACGTCGCGATGACGTGACCCTTTGGGGGAATCTTTCCTGACTCCCTTGGAATTTTCCGTGCCCCCACCAGCTTTTTGGTCCGGATTTCGGGTATAAAAAGGGCACGAATTCTGCTCTCGGAGGCTCAGTATTAATCTAGCTTCGAGTACGTTCCGTATCGACTATTTTGATATTGTTGCTCAGCGAGATCGGGTTCCGAGTCCCCTTCGAGCAAACATTACTAAATTCTTACACGGGGCTCAGTATTAATCTAGCTTCGAGTACGTTCCGTATCGACTATTTTGATATTGTTGCTCAGCGAGATCGGGTTCCTAGTCCTCTTCGAGCAAATATTACTAAATTCTTACACGTTTCATTTCTTAAAGACGTTATACTTATTTTACGGTATATCGTCAGGCCTTTGTTGGGCAGTATACATTTCCAATCCGTACAGATTGAGAAATGTGGATTTTGTAGTTAATAATCAAACTGTAGAATAACCAAAGAGTAGGAAATATACGTTTAATAATATCATACGCATTTTCTTATTGAATCACCTCTGACAGTCATTAGCAGGAACGTCCCACCAAACAGATACACCTTAACCGCTCGAGGTGTATCGCTATAAGTTACGAGTCCATTTTTACTAACAATCCTGTGGCTCCCGGTGATGAAAGAGGCATCGGTTTGTCCACAATAACCATCCTGTGGCTCCCGGTGATGAAACAGGCATCGGTTTGTCCACGAAAACCTTCCTGTGGCTCCCGGTGATGAAAGAGGCATCGGTTTGTCCACGAAAACTTACCATCCTGTGGCTCCCGGTGATGAAAGAGGCATCGGTTTGTCCACGATTACCTTTACCTTCCTGTGACACCCGGTGATGAAACAGGCATCGGCAAGTTCACGCACTTCCTATCTACGCGGCTTCCAGTGACGAAATACGCACTGGCCGTCCGTAACTAACAAACTCTAAAAACTACCGATCCTCGGCTCGCGCAGCTGTGCCCCTTAGCCCTCGGCTCGTAACAGTCTCAAACATTTCCATGAGGATTATTATTATTCTACTAATTATAAACCGTAATTTTCGTTGTATTCATCAGTGGCTTAAAAAAGAATATTTAAATATTTAAATAACCATTTTATTATTAAAAACTATTATACTGCTACAATTAAATTTAATATGAATAACTGTGATGTAAGTGAACTTAAAATAAATGTAATTTATATAAGTATTGTGCTGTGAGAGCAGTTTATTAAAGAAAAGTGCGTAAATAGAGTCCAAACTCGTTAATAATGTTTTTTTTTATTTAACAAAAAATTTCAACACATATATCATTTAGAGATATGAAAAGAGGGCACCCAGAGGTATTTCAGCACGAATAGTAAACAATATTTTCTTAGGGCGGAGGGGGTGGGGGGAGGGGTAACTCGAAAACCACGTATTTTTCCAACAAATTTTTTACGCAGTTAAGTAAACACAATAAAACGATGCAAGTTTGAATTAAACTTTTTTCAGATATCTCTCAGCGTTCCTGAGATAACTCACAAAAAACAAAATTCTCGATTTTTTTCAAGGGCTGATTTCACCCCTTAAAACCGAGTTATGGCACAATTGGAAAATAGGGTTGTATTACGGATGACATACTGTACTTGTATGCAAAGTTTCATAATTTTCGGAATCTTCGGGTTGCCGAACCTTCCTTGTTAGTACGTTAATACAAGGAAACACACGTAGACTTCGAATAGAATAGTTATAAACAGTGTAATAATCAGAATAAACGTATATATTTCAAGGTGTATCTAGTAACTTACAACTACTTGGCATACTTGAAATTCTTAACACCTATATCACATAAAAAATAACACTAAGCGTGGTCGTAACGAGTCTGGACACACTCGAACTCGAACTGCTACGCAACAGTTATATTAAATGGCAAAATTTACTCTTTTTTCATTGGTAAATTAAATGATGCCTTTTTGTTGATGTAATACTGTTCGGCAAATGAATTACAAAACAATTTAACATGTGCAGTGTAATATAAATACTTAACATGTTAAGTATTCTTTATATTGCACAGATTGTGATATTTAACAATTATTGAATTTCATCATGAGGAGAAACCTTGATTTATTTGTGAAAAAATACTATGGGTATTGAATCGTCACTAACACTACTGCGAATCTTTCATGTATTTGCTTACATGCATTTTATTCGCAATATTTGAAATATGTCATTGCCCGCATTGTTTACAGTATGCTGAGTGAGTATACATTATATTTATATTTGCAAATAAAATTCTACTGCTTGCATGTACCTGCATCAAAAACACATGGTAGAAGGCGCTGATAGTATACACGTTAAAGATAGATTTTGACGCATTGGAAATCGTTTGCAGCATCTTTACTCTGAAAACTGGACGTTTTGACAACATTTATTCATCCCCCGCACGATACATATTTATTTAAGCTGCAAACATGGCGAACGTTTGCGATTTATCAGGTGCCCGGCGTTTAACAATAAACCACCTTTCCCCCTTTATCTTTCTATTGTTCTTGTTCATTGTTTTATTCAATGTAGTCGCGACGCGACGTTGAACTCCCATTTGGCACGGGTTATTATTTGAATATGCTGACCCGCTCCGTCCACATTTCGAATTTTGTAGGTCCATTCAGCAACAATGGTCAAACTGTTAACCGAGTTTTGTGCAGAGGCACCATTCATAGTGCGTCCTGAACGCGATCGAGCTAGAAGTTCGAATTAAAATAAAATTGTGCCGGACGCAAATCGCAGCTGAATGCAGCAATCTCGAACCTCCACTTTAATTTCCGTCCCTGACATCGCTCGATTTAGAACTTCCGTTTTTTGCTTGCCGAGGTGTGCAATCATACTGTACGAACAAAATGCGTCGCCAACTCTTACTTCAATAAAACAAAAAAAAAAAAAATGGTGAAATTTTTAGACGACGAAGGAAATACTGTTGGTCATTGACGATTGTCAACAGTATTTCTGTGAACGTTTTATTTGCGACATTCGAAGGAACTGAGTTTTTTCTGATTCTCTGTGAAATATTTATACTGTTCTTTTTTTTTTAAATATGAAATTAGTTGACTCTCCTCGAAATATTTTCCATTAACCTGAATATTCACCGCTTATCCAGGGCATAAACCGCGAGACATTCACAGCAAGTGCACTTGGAGTGATACCATTTTCGTTTCGATCGTTTCGCGGGGGACGGTAATTTCGCGGCTTCATGGGCACGAAGGTTCCCGCCTCGTATTTCCATGGGGTTATTTGATTTATGAACGTCGATACACGGTCGATCGCGATAATACTCGTCCTGGAACGCGATCAGACACATTACACCAATCGTTATGCAGCGTATCTAAAGTGTTTCGACACTTTAAACTTTCTCCCCCTCTGGGACATTATCGTCTTGCTCAGCTACCCTCGGGAATAAGGGCGTATAATAAATAAGGCGTTCGGATTTTCAACCGAAGTGATAAAAGTTGCACCGATAGAAATAATATTAGCCAATTTGAAAAAGTTATCCGTATGTTATTCTCATTTTTTCTATAATTTCTGATAAAATTATTATTTTTCCTATTTATCCGTCAGTTTCTTTCGATTTCCACGCATCCGTTTTGTTCGAATATGAATATTATGTATTGAAGCTTGAAAGCTATGTATTAACTGCATTGGAAAGTATAGAAAGTACATACATATGTATATGTTTGGTTGAAGGAGTTAAAATAAAGGGCAGGTTTATTCAGACAAAAAGTCAGACAAACTTTTTAATCGCGGAAGAAATACGTTGTTCCAAACGCAGTATTCTCAACTTAAACAAATATAACTTTACAGTCCTTTAGATCGTCCGAAAAATATTTTCCCGAATTAATGAAGATTTATAATACCGTGGGTGAAAGCAAGATCTTATGGCACAACATACGACCATGCACGCCGCGAATCAAAAGTATAAGAACAATTCACATTTTTTCCGAACCTTCGCCGTGCACTGCGAAATATCATTTAAATAAGAATATTATACCTAATACCACAAATACCTAGCATACTTTGATGTGTTGCAAAACAAGATACATAGCGTTCACCTAAATGGTTTAATAGTTTAATAATTTGATAATTTGATAATATTCATCAGCATATTCGCGTGCTGCGAATCAATCGAGCATCTTGACAGTTGTTAGCGTCGGTGTACGCGCGAAAGCACCTGCAAAACCGTACGAAAAACGGAAAATATTTCCCTGGTGTAAGTACGCGTCACGGGCCCATTGTCTTCGACAGTCGCTAAATGGTCGAGGCGGTGGAAATTGTTGAAGACGACGTAAATCGTGGATCGATTCGGTGGTCTAGTCTCCGAATACCCTATGCCCATGGAGAACTCCAGAACGTTCCTGGAGTGGTTTGGAAATTTGTCGAGTAGCGGTTAAGGTACGTGCCCCCTTGGATACGCGGCGCTCCTTGTTCTATTCAGCGCGCTTCAGGGGCACGAAATTCAACGGCATAGCATACCTTGAATTCGCCGCAATCGAGATAAGGGCATGGGTATATTGTATAACGCGCGGACTACACTGTCACAGTGATATCACTGGCACTGGTCATCTTGCTACTTAATCTCGGTCCATAAGCTGGCCAGTGTTGAGAATTGACAGGAGTGTTGAGGAGATCATATCTTTTATGACGTTGTAATGCTGGAACGAAACTTGTTTTCGCGTGATATTAAAATGATTGCAGTATGCTCGTAAGCGTCCGTTATATAAGCTAGCCCTTTCAGTGCACGGATGCCCGAGGAGGAATTTGTCGGGGAATTAAAATGGGCACAGTAATTTTTTACGGATTGTTTATTTAAAAAATCGTGCGCCGCGAATAGAGATTGTTCTACTTGGGGGGAGGATTTATTTAGTTGATTAAGGTACCATATAGTCGGTGAATAATATTATAGCAATTTTCATTAGGAATGCCTTCATTGCAACCTATTGCACATTTGTGCTGAAAATTATTTCACGAAACCAACGCCAAAGCACTGTTACCATTATTTTTATCGGGAAATGACAAACTACTTCCGTACGGTATAAGTTTCTTCGCTGAAGAAATTTTGAAGCGTTAATTTTAAAGTGCGATTCTTACACGATAGGGCGGCGTCACTGTAATTACGTTGGTAGTGTTCAGACTTATTAAATGCCATTTGGCCACCCCGAATGTTAACGTTGAGACGACAGTATGGGGGCATTCGTGGAAGTGGCTTACGGTCAGGATCCTCAGATCGCGTTAATACCGGCTGCAACTTGGCAATCCAAGTTAACCCCTCAACTGCAGAACTTAATCTATACTCTTCGATGTCTCTTAAAGGAGTTTGTGTATCGGTCGGTGCACTTCCGTTAACGAGCTGATACGCGGACCTTCGTACGAATACAGGAGTTTCAGTAGTGCAGAATTGCGTTCGGAACTTGTAATTCGTATGAAATGAATTCCACATGAAATCATAATAGTTGCTCCAACGGTAATATCGAAATGGGTTAACAATGTCATTGAGGGTATTTATTACTCAGTTGGACGGTAGCGGACGTCGGGCCGCCGTTGCAACAGAAATTGAAATTCCAAAATTCATACGTCACCAACATTCATTGTCCTCTCGATTATTAATTGGCGGTCATCAGGGCGCTATGTTCATTACTAAATTAATGTTGTCATGTCGACAGAAGAAATCCTTATTTTAAAATACCTGCGGCCAGGTAATTGCAATCGTGTGCAAGCGCGTGCCAGCGTGCCGACCATTATTCGTTGGTCACTGCTGGCCCAACCCTGGTCAGGAAGCATGGTTGCATTATGTGTGGTCAGGAGCCAGTCTCATAACCGCGTGCTTTATATAGTGCGGATAATTAAACTATGAATTTTTTTAATTTTCGAGAAATGTGCGATCAAGCCTGAGCGCAATGATTTGTGGTCTGACAGACTTATTAGATGTTCAAAGTGATAGATTCGTGGCCTATGGAAATAGAAAGTGTAACAATTGGTGTTCGATGATATTCGAGCTACTAAATAATGCAGCTTTGGTTGCGAATAATATTGCAAGTGGTCCCATTTTATTATTACCAACAACAACGAAAATGTTTACACAAATGCGCGATAGAACAGTACAATGAGTAAAAGCAAAGCAGAGATTGCAAATAAATGAATGATCTGAGATATATTTGGAGAAATATCGTGTCGCGAGAAGGAAAATAACGGGTGTTATTTTTAACAGAATGCTTGGGAAGTTGCATTTGGCAGTTAAAAATTGTTTAAATACTTACCCGAACGAGATTAATAGACCGAGGGCTAGAGTTCGAATGCATCGTGTGGATCTGACAGGAATATCAGTCCTTTGTTTCCAATATTTCTTGCAAGTCCATGACTATGGTTCTCGAAACACGTGTACGTTTGACGCCCAGCCGGATTTACGGCACGCTCGCACACAGCGTGTCTCTTCCAAACGCCAGTACGTCGTTTTATAAATCTTCCTGAGGGTGTGGCCTACTGGAAGGTGACTGTACCCGACACTGATTTAGGGATAACAGAGCGTTCTTGTAGCGGTGAACAATGTGAATATCTATTTTAAAAATATCATTCATTCCCGTTGTTCGTAGAAGAATACCTATAATCGAACCAACGAGAAGATTCCAAGTCAGTCTTTGTTCTGCCTCGTAACATATTTGCGCATAATTTTATACAAATATAATATATATATACATAATATAATAATTAATATATTGTATATATCGACAGTTTGTTTGGCGATCGTAATTTGACTATTAACTATCCTTTGTATCGGCCGTTGTATACGTCGTTTCTGGTTCTACTTAAAGCGCCGATAAATTACAATTGGATGAAATAATACTCGGTCTCATTCCGAGTCCATGAATTTGATACGAGTAATATTTCTGTGTCAATCCGTGACAAGTTGATTGTTTAACCAGTATATATTCGCAATACGTATGTTAACATTTCAATGATTATCCGTATATCGTTCGATACGTCGTTTATAGAACTTGTGCTTCGTTGAAACGATACCGTGCTCCATCTCCACGGCAAGTATATACGCGCAGTCAGCAATTGAATAGATACTTCCGCAAACGGAACTCAGGACGTAGGTAACAGTGATCGAAATTTAATCTATTCAACTTGTCCATCGCGACGATTAATTTCCCCATTTAATTATCTTGAATGGGACACAGTGCCGGACAGCACGCAAAGTTTTGCATATCAATACGATTAGTGCAATTACCCGAGTCGGATTGCTCGACGATACCCGTCGACACAGCGAAGCGTTGTCGTAATCCTAATGAGAAAAGTCGGCTTCAATTTGTGACGCTGGGCACCGTGAGATGTTTCGCCTAGATTAATCGTCGGCGACAAAGTGTTCAAGAAGCCCGAGTTATAATGCCGCGAAGATTATATTTGGACTGAACTTTCGGAAGCATGCGGTCACGAATCGATTGGCAATTTTAATCACGTTAAACGAACCCCGAACGATCGGTACACGTATGTACGTATGTATGTATATTGTTAATAATTCATGTTCAACGTTATCGATATTGATATACATATATTGATCGTCTGTGGGCCTCTTTTATAGATGTTTAGCCATTGCGATTTCATTAGTTTATTCGTGACGTGATATTAAAATGTTGACTAGGATCTAGTAATTGAGTGTACGATTGTTATTTAAGCGGCCGATTTAAGGATATTTATTTCAAACGTGTTTCACAAAAGTTGTTTTCCTTACAAATGTTTGTTCGTTTTGCAGTAATGTGTATTGTACAATATACATAATGTTGGACATAACAATGGACATAAAGTTGCTCGTTAGGGAGAGAGAGAGAGAGTGAGTAATTTTAATATAAACTGGAACACGTTGTTCCAGTGTGCAATAGCTGAACAATTTGTGCACATTGCACAAGTACATTAACTCTGTAAAAACTTTCGGATTATTTAGTGATACAATTTTGTTCTAATTAATGATTCGTTCAATAGTGGAAATATATTTATAAATATAATTATAAGTCAAATAGAAATTTTCTCCCTGTACTTGATATGATATGAATCAATTGTTTTGATTGAATTAAACATGCGAGCGCATGCGGTTTCACTGATTTTAACAACTTTAACGAAGAAACGAACACGAGAACACAAACGATCTCTTTGCACAGAGATCAGCAGGTGCTGTTTACTCACGGCGATGAATTCTGGAAATATAACAATAGACTCGCGACGACTAGTATGAACTATTCTAGATACTAATCTTCAATAGCCGATGCAGCACGTTTACGCTTTTCAAACATTACGAGCTTGATAACGAAATTCTGCTTCATATTTCAACCGCTCACGTACACATTACATTTTAGTGAACTCGAATCTGAAGCTGTTACCATTGTTTCACAGTGGAATAATGATTTTGATCACGTACACGTTCCAAGCGTAATTTTTATTCTTTTATCCCAAAAGAAATTGTCCACTCACTATTATTTTTCCCTTGTAGGTGGATCTTGCAAAATCCCATAGATACTAGTTGAAACGATAATTATTTAGAATATCTTAGGTTAATGAACGCAGTGTCAAGTGTCTGGAACGTTAGTGACTACAATTTTCCTGTCATCGAATGAATTCATTTGTTTGTAGTCGTATTTTATCGAACCGAGTAATATTATGTTAGATGTTATATTTCACAAGACGTGTTTTTCATTCTTTTTTTTTTAAGTAATGGGGATAACTTTTGTGCTACTTTCGCAGGCAATATTAACATCATAGCTTCCAAATTTTTGCGATGTAAAATATTTCGATGTAGTTGGCTTCTTTTTCGTATGCGCATGCACATTATATGTATATAGGGAAAGAGACTTAAAGCAAAAAGTACGGCAAGTAGTAGGAGTCAACAGTGGTAATTGATCCGACCGAATGATCACTGATCGTAAACTGTCGGTGTAAAACAGTGATTTATCGTTCTAGAGAAAGCGACTGTACTCGTTCTTTCCCATTTTAGAGGAGAAGCGGCTGTTTATTCGTTCATTAGATCGTTAGACGATTCCAAGAATAGTGTAGAGCTGGTCATTGATTGTAAGACTCTGGTTAATTTGGTCCGACTTTAACGTAGCACTGCTTTTAGAACTAAATTACTCGATTATTTATCCTCCATGCTATTAGTTTTCGTATAATAGTTAATCAAGTTATATATATCTGATTTTAAAAGCAAACGGCAATATTATAAATAGCTCAATCCTTTAGTCACATAAGTTGCGCACGTAGTACGAAGTTTGTTAATGTTTTAAATACCAAGTTCTAATAACAATTATACTGGAGTATCCCTAACACGGTTAATCAATTTGAATTTAATTAATTATCTCATTAAAATTGAGCCCGAATCATCCCAATCCACGAATGGACATGTAATGTTAATATTTACATACAAGATTTATGCTAACTAAAATAAAATAACAAGAATTGATCACCGACATACACCCCATTGTTCGCATAACCAATCGTCTTTGTTCGTTCATTCTTTTATCACCGAAACACGCGTACACTGTCGTCCAAAGGTTTGCTACCACTTCCTTAATTGTACGAACATTGAACCTTGAGTTCATGACGCATTAACTCGAAATTGGTATTATACGTAGCAATAAAATCGGTGTCGACGTGGTCCAGCTTTGAGACTCCCTTAAATTTTCACTTGACGAATATCAATCAGTCATTCAACGTCTGTCTAGCACGAAATTCTTGGTTGTCCCAAACTTTTCTACAGCAGCGTACAATTCGCCTTTCTATTCTCTCTCGTTTCTTCGCGCACACGCACGTACGTATACCCTACCACTAATTACAATATGACTGTCCCACTCTATCGCATGAGACTAGTACAATTTAATAAAGCAGTCAACCGCGAAAATGGGATAATGTAGTCTCAGCAGAGGCTCCCGACTCATTCCAGTGAGCCCTTTGTAAGCGGTCTCCGGCGTACCCGATTCTCATCCCCCAAAAATCTACCCTCCGAACCACCCCAGACAAGAAACTTCGCCGCGTCTTCCTATTGTAACGGGTTCGCTGATACAGACACGGGCCTTATCGGCGGACTTCGATACACGCACGAACGCCAAGTTATGAACAATGTTCCCGTTACAGTTCGGCTATGCCGAGCGTTAAAGTTCTCCGCGCGTAAAGCACGCAGGAAACGTCGTGCAATCGTGCCGTCGACGCGTTGTCACGATTTACAGCTTCGTCCACGCGGCGCGATAAACAATATTAACGCGTTAATGCGTGCACACTTGCACGCGTCGGTGGAACGTGTAGTATCACTGGCAGACGTGGCCCATGTTGAATTTAAGCGATGACGCTCGTCACCGAGTTAACGATCGCAATGCCATGCATGATAAACAGTGAAACGGCATCGCGGTGTCATGATCCAATTTGTATTCAATTTGTACGGGGGTTTCGCGGTACATCTCTGTCGTACATCTCTGTCTTTTTCCGCCGATGGATACGAAATATGAGGGGTCTCTTGATGGCGCGTTCGATCGAGATGTCGCTTTTGCTATCGCTTGTGTATTTTTTCGGGAATTGCAGTTGCTACGTGCCTATATGTAGGATATGTTTTGAATGCACCGTCGGTTTTCGTGACAGTTTACATAAAGTGGGATTCGATTTGTATTTGGGGAATATTCAGGTTCAGTTCACAATATATTCGTGTGACAGATGATGATTAAAAGAGCTTTGATCTAGGGGAGTTCTAAATATTTTTAGAATGCACGGGGTGTTGCAAATTGTTTCTATTGGGATATGGGTATTAACAATAATCTATTTTAATGTGGAATGAAACACTTTTATTTATTTATATCTCCGAAGACACGTAGGAAGGCACGTCTGAGTACTTTCGAAGAAACGTCTGGAGTGAATGTCGCACAAGTCAAGAAACAAAAGAGTGACACACTTATGCCGCGGATATTGTACATACAATGTATATACTAGGGCAGACTAAAATAAATCGATTAATCCATATATGGAAAAATAGAGTAGTTTTGTCCTTTATTTGGAACAATAAATTCCAACAGTTTTCGTATTTGGAAATACTGGATAATAAATAATGTATATAATAATTATTTAGTGATATCTAATATAATTAATAGACATTTAGTATTCGTTATTAACACCGCAAAGTAAAGAATGTTTACTGTTTCATAATGCGTTAAACCGTTAAATCGATTATGGATGTCTAGTCGCCTACAGTAGAATGTCACGTGGTCGGACGTCGAATCTAAATTGGGGCTTTAGTATCGGTATCGTTATAATTTCCATTTTTTTAAACCCAATTAAATTGGTATCCACACAACTTTTGGCTCAATTTCTGTGATATATTTTCTTCAGAATGAGAAAGTAGCATCATTCAGAAGGAAATATCGAATTAAATAATTTTTCCTAATTGATTTTGTGTAAATATAAAATGTACTATATTCCGTAAGCTTGACTGTACTACAATAGCCTGCTGACTTTGATCATTCAATTTTTCACATACTATTCAAAAATATCATCGATTATAAATGGTAATCGGATTTCTTTTACACGAATGTTGAGCTGATTACCGGAGAGTATTTCCATCACAATTTTTAAATAAAGTTAGCGAATCACTCTGCTCAATTTACTCATTGGGTCGCGATAAAAGATTAAGAGAATATCTTCAAAATTTTCAATTTGAACATATTAAATGTTCCTTCCATCCTTGAATGACACTCCAATCTATATTTTCGGAAATAACTAAAAAAAAAAACTCCCTCCTAGAAAATATTCTATTAATAAGTGCAAATACTTTTTGTCTTATAATTCACGTGTCCTTTACTACACAATATAATTGGGCATATAAATTCTACCTATCTACTTTTATAAAATTACAGTACAATAATATTCCAGGATAATAGAAATAATAAAATTCCCCCAAAACAATCATAACAATCGCTCGCCTCACATACCATCGCACATTTAGCCTCCCACATTTATTCATTACGCTCATTACATTCATTACATTCCCCTTCAACGCACAGTCTTCTAGACTTTTCTGTAATTGTCTCGATCTCTAAATTACCACGGATTGCTCGAAGAATTACACTTTTCGTTGTCCCCATTTCTACCTCAATTCTGTTCTCCATTCAGACAACAGATTCCGACACTTTCGCAACGATCTTTATCTCGGCGATGATCCAATTTCAACGACACCCAGCGCGGAGAGGGTGGCGAGGGAACGTTTGAGGGCACGCAAGAGATTCGGCGAGTTAAAGAAGCGTAGAAAGGCGAAGGAAAGGAAACAGAAGCTGAAGCAAGTCGGCGAGAAGTCGCTGGCCAAATCGCCGCCGGCGACGACGCACGCCGCACTGAATGAAACAATAATGTCGAGGTTGGATTTGAGCTGCTTCATGAAGGCGCGCAAAAGAGGATTTGCCAAAGCTGCCCAAGTTGAAAACGCTTATCCAGCCAAGTATGCCAGGTTAGTACCTTTTGCTAGATATGTTGCAGTTAGGGTGGAAATGCGAATAAACTATAAATCCTTATTATTACAGAACCAAGATAAATGTCAATCGCGAGAGCTTTCAGAGTTTTGTTAGCAGTACTTTTACTACTTTGTTACTGCTAACTTTGTTAGTCGTACGATTGTTACTTTGCGAAATTTGATTGTTAACATTTTGGCCCTCAGAACTTTTCCTTCCGTTTGTCGTTAACATTTACAGGACTACTGCGACGATTATAAATAAGTACAGAGTAGGATGACTTGGATCAGCATCGTGTTTTCGTCGCACTCTGATCTCTAGATATATTTCCCATCATATCTTTCCAGGAGGAAGAACGTACTGCCGCCGTACAATCGATACCTGGTGGCAGTTTACGAGTGCACCGAGGGGTTCGTTTTCGAGGACTCGACGGCTGATCGACTTTTCTGCAGCGATGGTACTTGGTTAGGTGCACGTCCGCGTTGCGTGAAAGTAGGAGGTAAGGCGACGAGGAAATAAGAACGATGCACCTAAAAATATTTGTCCCAAAAGAATCAAGTAACATTACTTTTTCCACGAGTATTCAAAATAAACAAAAAAATATAATGGATATTATAGCGCCTCCTTTATATTACCAATGTTCAGTTTGTCAGTGGTAGATAATTGAATTATATTTTGAGTTTCATCGGTACTGGAATGTTCCTTCTCTTTGAATTAAATAAAAGGGGTGTTAAATAAAAAGAAACAAACTGTTCCTTCAAAAATGTAAATCCTGTCACTGTAGCTTACACGGTAGGTGTTCTATGAAACCCACAGGCATATCACGTTTTATCAATTGAAAGTCGTATGCCTCACCTGAGGGGAAAGTCGACTCAATGGCAGTCAATACGATGAAAAATTCATTGGCCTTTGTTTCAGAAGCTACACTCAATAACCTGAAACGTTGCAGTCAGGATCGTGGTGGGTGTGAGCATGCATGCGAAGACACTCAAAGTGGGGTGAAATGCTCGTGTCTCGATGGATATCGTACGAAAGGATATTCCTGCATAGGTGATTTATATTTCATTTCATATGCTGTAATTATGAATACTGCTGGACGATGATATATACGGTAAAAGAAGATTGTTCAAAGAACGAAATCATCGTTGCGTAATGAGACGTATCCTTAATAATATTTGCACAGATAAAACTGGAAACAGTATACATGGATTGTCAGTAAATTCAATAGGTACATACTTCTTTTCAAGCAGATTTCATTTGGCCAATATTTGAAATATGGTTACATTAATCGTTCACGTGGAAATATTAATTGTTTAATAATAAAGAAAGAACCGAATTATATTTTTAATTAAAATAAACTTATTAAAAGTAGTTTTCATTACTGAAAATTAATAGCAGCAAAGATAATGAAGATATTTTACGAAGGACGTAATTAAAAATTACTATTTATATAAACGCAAATTTATAAAAAAGTTGACTCATTGCACCAAGCGTTGTTTCATTTACTTAACCGAAGAAAATTATACTGTACATCACATAAATTACAAAATTTGTCCCGAACTTATACAAAATAATACAGACACTGCAATATATCCAATATCTTGTCCTTGCAGTATTATAATTTCTTCTGAACATTTCTTTTCGATGCTCTGCGCAAAATGTCGTCATCTATAAAGGGAAGAATAGAAATCGAATTCGAAACTGCTCGTACGGGCGTGATGAATTTTAAGTTTGCAATTGCGATAAGAATTCCTTTCCTATTGTTATTTACATCTTGTAACGTCAGTGGTAGATCCTGGATTTCTTAAATCCGTTCGATCCACGATTGAGATATACTATCTCGTATCGCGGTTTATGGTTGACGCGTGGGCGGATAAGGCCGTACCTCGGAGTCTTACAATTTTCTATCCCTAAATTCTTCGCTCCGCACGGCCATCCCCATACTTCTACCGTGCGATTTTGTCGAAATCCAAACGGGATCAGGATCTAAAGTTAGGGAGGCGTGCAAGTCAACGCGTGAAAGAAGCGAATACGACCTTTGTACGGGGATCTCGTAAAACGTCGGCTCTTGTTTTTCGTAAATAAATGCTTTACAACGCGGGGCTATCACGACCCGCGGTTTCGGGAATTCTCGATATCCTAAACAACGGTATTGCAGTCCGATATTTTTGTAGTAATTGCATGGAAGCACTCTCGAGTTCTTATCAATAACCACATTGCGATATGGCAGCCATTACTTAAATTAACAACCGAGGAATTTCGGAGGAATTAGCCACGGAGCTTTTCACTCATAATACTTTGCACCAAAAACGCGCACGAAGCAATGTCGGAGCAATGTCAAGCAATGTGAAGCATTCGAAGAAATCGAATGCTTGAAAGGTTCGAAGAAAAATCATATTTCTACCGTTCCCGGCACCTGCCTACCTATATTCATACTAATTCGATGTTTCACAAAAAAAAAAAAGGAAAAAGAAGAGAAAAGAAAGTTTCCTATCACCGTGCTTCCCAATCAAACTCAAGCCGTCCATTCAATTGGCGCTAACGTAAGTAACGGCAGCGACATAATCTGGCAAAAATTCACTTCAATCCAATCGGACTAGTATACCCCCGCGCCCGCACACAATCCGCTCGAGCACGTAGAACCATTTCCAAGCAAACCGGACCACAGTCGCCGACCAATCATCCGGGCCATCATCAAAGTGCAATCTGCATCCATCAATCGGCGACTAATCGCGGATCGTTCCGCTCCGTATCGACGGCCACTGGTGCATAAATCGCCGGATACTTTCGCGTCGATTAGTCAACTTAACGGGCGGCGGCGTGCAATTCGCGGCGGAGGCAGACGCGTGGTCAGAACAAGGGGTGTAGGTGCCGGGGGTTCCATTGTATGCTAATCGACGTCGGCATCTCCGTTGCATGAGAAGGAACGCGCGTACGCTGCAACCGGTCGGGGGCCGCAGCCCGTTTCAAGTGCAATCGTACGGCTCGCCCCCGGTTGCCCCCGTTGCCGGAATCCGTGTCGCGACGCTAATCTGCTGTCTGTAATTCACGTTCGCGTGGTCAGACGAGATATCGGGACGGGAAAGTGTCGCGTGTGACGGCGCGAACGTTATCGTCGGCAACCGTGACGCTTACTCGCGACTAAACCGGCGCGATTCGATGTAATGTGACACGATGCCGCGTGGGAGTATCACAGACCTGTTCGAAAAGTGGGGTTGCTCGGATGATTGAGTTCCCCGGTGGAACGGAGAGGACTATTGTAGTTATGCATTACGGCGATGGGCGTGACGTATGGTAATTGTTGATACGATTTTTGAAGTTTCGTGGAAGCTGTTCAATGCGCCATTTGGCGGAATGGTGAACGAATAGAGTGGAAGGTTTGATAGAATACATTTTGCGAGTTTGCTGTGGTTCCTGTATTGTTTCGGTAGATGAAAGATTAAATTTTTGGAAGTTCTAGCGGTACTTTTAGTACGCTAGATAGATAGGCAGAGGAATGTTTGTTGAACTTTGTCACGGTGAAAATTCGAGGATCATCGATGATGTTGCTTTTCGAGTTGTGTCGATTCGAAACGAGTGCGCGATATAACGTTCGGAGCGAATTGGCAAAGTATGACGTTGAAGAGCGAACTTTCTATTGGATATCGTTTTAAACATTACAGATGCTTACGCATTTCGATTATTTTTACAGGGTTTTGTTCGTTAGCATACTGTTCTTTTTTTTATCTTGCCATTCTGAACAGGATCATGTTATAATTTAATACTGTTGTTTAAATCGTTTTGAATTGAGTTTGATGTACCATTCCTTGGGATTCAGTAGTCTATTCATTGTCACTGATAACGCGAATATATCGAAGCATAAAAGGATCTTTGGCACAGAAATAAAGTGGAATAGGTCATTTCGCTCCAATGAACAATTCTTCTCATTTGATTGGTTCTATTGTCGTGTGTATTTCACACGTTTAATTAATTTTACTACATTTTTAGGTTCTCTGATACATGCACTAATATTTAGCTGGCACACTGTTACTGAAAAACTTGTAATTGCTTTCGATAACAATTTTATTATTAACATATTACAGATATCGACGAATGTGCCGAAGGTATAGCTGGTTGCGCTGGAATTTGCCACAATAGTCTTGGTTCTTTTTATTGCGAGTGTCGGTCTGGCTATCAGCTGGGGATGGATGGTAAATCGTGCCAGGGTAAGTTGGAAAATTAATTGAAGTGACACTATTGTAATTCATTTGGAATATAATGGTTCGATATGATACGAACAAAACATAGAATTTCCACGGATGTTATTCAATTCAGTTCAAGTATTTATTTTAACGAAATTGTGCGTTGGAAATAAATTTTTCTGTTGCACTCGACTGACGGAAAGGTAACCGTGGACATAAAGTATGAATAATATTTAACTAAAAATATAACATCATGTCACATTTATAAATTCGCACATCTTTTCTCACGCAAATCACAATTGCATCTCGAGACACTCTTCATATTTTTCGTCGAAAATATCGGACGGGTTCATTAATAAAAGAAAAACTCGTTCTTGATCTTACCTCGTTCAATTGATAATCCTACAACCTTCGTCCGATCGATCATCTAGATGGTTCGTGATTTTTATTCCCGAACGTCGAATCCTCGTGAAAGTTCTTTATGCATGTAGCAAAAGTAAATCACCCAACGTTTACGACTAGATAAAATCAGTTGAATTCCTTTTTCCTCTTTTATTACCAGGGACATTTCGCGTGGGATCGAATGCGATGCAATTTTGTGGAGATGAACGAAGCGTCGGAGTTCAATGACGGGAAAATGATACGGGCCCTCCACTCAAAATTAATCCAGAATGACTTTATTCTAACAATATCGAGAAATAGGAATGCGGAAAATGATTTCTCTACGCTCGGTCCGTCATGTATTATACTCTATCCCGCTTTTACAAAAACAAGTTCAATAATAGAATCTTCTGCCAGAAGGGGATTAATGTTGATCTTGAAAAGGTTCAAAAATAATATCAAACGCGAAATGAACAGAATTGATGGAACTATTACACGCATTATTACCGATTATACATTTTCCACCGATTTCGCACAAGTTAAACAAATTACATCGTATTTAATAATTTGCCGAAAGCGTAACAACGCGAACACTCGGAAGACCCATTTGGTAAAAACGGCAATGATTTATGTACATCCCTTTGAAAACTAGCCGTTTCGCTAATTTCTCAGCACAGTTAAAAATTGTCCAGCATTACGTGCAAATTATTTCGAAACCAGACTCGCAATCAGACCTACGGACGAGTTAAATTCTTCTCTACTTTCCGAACGTGTTCTCGCAGATAAAACACGGTATCTGCTATAATTTATTCGTCTATTAGACCGACGGGGTCGTGTTTAACGAATCAAAACGCCGCGGGTTAGCCCAAAGAATTTATACAACGGTCGCTTGGCGGTCCTGATGGATTCATTTAATCTCGAGACGTCCGTCCGTGTCGCGTAACTCGCGAATTTGTCTTTCCTGGAAAATGCGAACCGAGACGGACGGGCAGGATGCCTTCGGTTTCCATCTGCGGTTCGTCTGTGAACCGAAGCAAGAGCAGCGAACGAACCCTGGTTAACGAATAACGCGATGCAGTTCGTGCATTTGAACGCGCTTCACCGCCTGCCCCGACTTATTTAGGCTAATTAACCCTTATGTTAGCAACCGGGTGCCCGGGTACCCATTTCATGTTTCCTACAATAATTTTTGATGTTCTGGTAACAATATCGCAAAACTCCTCTGGATCCCCATTGTTTGGATGTTTCTACGTCGATATACCAATTTTAAATAAAATTGGTTCGCAATTTTTTAAGTTATAAAGCTTCAAACATATTTATACGCCTGTCTGGTAACCGGGGTACCCGGGTACCCATATAAGAGACGAGATTGTTAGCTGTTCTATGCACATAAACATGAACCAATTTTTAACTAAAATGATTTATTCATTTATTAAATTGCAATAATAAACAATTTTGTGGACAATTTCTGCATATTGCTATAGTATTTACGTGTTTATCACAAATAGGACGGTCGCACTTGTGGCAAGCCTTTCGTGTTTTTCGTCGTTTCTTTTCGGGATCAGCCTGACACATATAATAGAATCTCACGATTTTTTTTTTTAAATAGAAGGAATTTCATTTATTTCTACTTGACTATTTCTCATGCTTTGTATTGCCAATTTTGTGGAAAGATGTCTCGTAGTTTGAGCATTTGCCAATCGGATTCGAATTGTTCGAAAAGAAAGATCTTCCCCTAATTGACGTAGAAACACGCGACGATTTTTTCATTTTCTAGACAATATATTATTATTGATAATGCTTCCATTTTTACAATATGAACTTCTGAAACTTACAAATGATATTTCACAAAAGCACTGTACGTTTCAGCTAACTGCAAAGAATCGTGTGTCTCGAATCGAAAACTGAATACAAACTGATGCATATTGGAGACGGTCTCTGATGCTAGCTTATACTTGTGTATATAAACAAGATAAGCATCCATTCTCTAGTTGTCGAACTAGGAACGATTCGAAGAATCAAAATTCGAAAACTGGTCACTTGAGAAACTGGGAGACTTCATAGGAGAGCATGTACTTAAAATATTAAAAAAAAAAAATTGATACTACATTTCAGTATAAGAATATACATATAATAGATTTGCATAAAATGTTTAAAGCTGCAGCTGTTGAGTTATAGAAATGAAAGCTAACGGTCTCGAAAGAATATAATTTCATATTTCAGCCACTCATTGGCTGCATCGGTTAAGTCCACAAAACAAACAGAAGTCAATTTATTGGAAATATAAGAAGTTAAGTGTCAATAAAGCGCTTTAACGATAAAATTGTAAAAAATTTAATAGATGGAATCCACCAATTTGGCTAATGTGCCGATGGAAACAGTATGGGGTACCCGGGTACCCGGTTACGAGACAGACGTTGAAATTTCGGTTGCTAACATAAGGGTTAATCCGGGAGGATTGTGAACTGAACAAACATCAAGAACACGTGTGTATCGTTGACGTTGAAATGTTCGAACGAGCTGTTTCCATAGATAATGCTTTTGAGCTGGACGTACGATTTTTTACGCGATCTTGTACACATTGAACGAAATCAGATTACACTGATTTATATCGTTAACGTAACACCTTTTTGTAACTTTAAATGTATTATATTCGGTTCGTTACGGTGACTTTCTTTTGGGAAAATAACGCTGGGTGAGCTTTAGAGGTTCAATGTTATGAAGCAGTTTCATTGCTCTGTTTAATGATTTTACGCGCTGACGAACCTAGTCTATATTATATTAATCGTGGTTATTTTAAAAGTATGGGCAAGGAAGAGATTGCTCGGCTTCGTTAAATCTTAATTTCCTGACTCTCTGAAGTAGATACAATAGTTGCTTCTAAGGCGTGTAATTCGAGTTGATTTTGATAATCGTTTGAAATAATGATTGATAACAATTATGATTGTTATGGGGATCAACAATGCGTTTGGAATTAACGATTTATAGAGGATAGGTTTGTTCGCGCTTGGTGCTAATAAATTCTCAGCTGTGACAATGTTTGAAAGATTTGAAACAAATTCATTGCATTTCAAAATTTCTGAATACTTCTTATTGCTTGCAATGATAGGTACTGATTTTCGCTACAGAAAGGCCTGTTAGTTTCGCGCGACAAATGTGTAATCTATTTGGCAGTAATTGCGATTGAACATCATTCATCCTTGTGCTTACGAGAACTTGAGTTGATCATTTTTTGGAGACACAGAGGTCTAGTACATTGTATGATATTGGATCAACATTTATTTATTCCAGGGGATACGTAGTTCGATTGGAACCGGATTGAATCAGTGTTTGGATAATTGAATGCTTTACTAGCAGGTCTTTCAATGTACACAAAATGGTTTCTAGATGTGCATATTAATTGTCACTATCATTCCTCGTTAGTAAAATAAAATTAAAGTGAATAATGTTAAGTGAAATGTTGAAATTTTAACCAGACATTGTTATTGTGATCTTACTTATACAGAAATTAATTTGGAACGTAAATGGTATTAATTATGTCAGCTTAATGAGCAGGATTGAATCATTCTATATAAATATCGAAGAGACGAATTGTGCTGTGCTCGTAATTTTGTCACCTAACTCTACTCATATTTTGTACGCGCTACTCTGAAAGTGTAACATGGCATCTATATTTATGAACTTCCCGCGTTTCTTTATGTATCTCGTCGTTACTTCCGCGCTTTTAATATTTCAATTGTTCGCACGAGCAGCAAGAATTAATAGCAAAACAGTTTCATATGCTGTATTCACATTTGTTTTCTCAATATTAAAGTGAGACCCGACATTAATTTCTTGCTGTTACTGTTCGAGGAATTTGTGCTTCTACAAATTGCCAGCACACTTTATTTAACTAAAACATTATGTCAATAGCAAGGCAACCGACGGATCTTTCTATTGTAATTTAGTTATTGAGACAGTAACTGATACTGAAATTCTCGATACACGCGATTCTGTTAGCAGAATAAATACCAAACATCTTCGGTTCAGTATTTACGGTTTTTCGTGACAATCGTTTTTCTCGATACTATCTGACGATTAAAGCAAACAACGAAAGTATATAGTAGCGAGCTTTCTTCGTTGAATTTCGAAAGAAATTTACAAGGTTACTTGGTTGTTCTCGTTCAGACATTAACGAGTGTCTGGTGAATAACGGGCACGGCCCGTGCCAAGGCACCTGCATCAATCTTGAAGGAAGCTACGAGTGTAGCTGTTCCGATATTCCTGGTCACAAATTGGCTTCAGATAATCACACCTGCGAGGATATCGACGAGTGCTCAACGAATAACGGCGATTGTTCTCATGTTTGTTTGAACACGCCTGGAAGTGCATTTTGCCTCTGCCCAGACGGTTTTCATTTGACAGACGATTGGAAAACTTGCGAAGGTAAAGTTGATTCTTACTTGAGCTGTTCCGTATTTAATGGGAAAATAATTGAAACGCGTTGTACTTAATTAAACGATTATCACAGCAGCGTGTGCACATTTTTTTAGATTGATGAAGAATATAATTCGCCGGGTGTTTGCAGCCATTGTTTACTTCCCGGTTTACGGATGTTAACGAAAGTAGTTTTTATAATAATTTGTGTAGAATATTTCAGATATTGGGATCCATAAGCTCTATGCGGCAATGAAATAATAAATACGCTGACTCAGCATTTTCTGTCTCCTTGTCATTACCGCCATACACAGTGACATTTGGAAACAAATTTCTTGATATTAAATGCATTTAAGTGGCTAATTCAGCTTATTGAGTTCTTATGTTGTTAGACGTGAATGAATGCCAAAACGTGTCGAAGGTTTGCTCGAACAATACGGACTGTGAAAATACTATCGGCTCTTACAAATGCGTGAGCAAGCCGCAGAAGAAAGTTCTTCAGGATGAAGACTACGACGCGGAAGATGACGACGACAACGACGACGACGATTACGACGAGGAGAATGGGGGTGTTACAGAAATTCCAGAATTTGGAAAATGCGAAGAAGGTTACAAGAAGGATGAAAACGGCGAATGTACTGGTCAGTGAATATTTCACTCCCATTTAAAAGAAATTTAAAATATCCTAATCAAATGTCACAAGCATATACGACGTTTTCCTTTTTAAGTCAACGATTAATAAATGAATTTTATGCTGTCAACGACAGAAAATTATATTTTCACTCGACGGAATTGGAATTGCGTAGAACAATTAAAAAAAAATCAAAGCCACGCCATTTAAATTCAATATTCTTGCGTAGAATATTGCGACAGTTAATCTGAAGCAGTTAATACATAATAAAGCAGTTATAACAATGGTAAAGGGGTACAAAAATAGAAATTAGTTCAGGTTACATATTTTTTGTTCCCCAAAAACTTTTAATAAATCAGGATAGATTCAAATTCATTGATCCTTAACTCTAAAATAGGCGAAATATTACAGCTAGTAATTCCAAACGCGTAAATAGAAAATAGAATGAAAAATATATTTCGCGTTACATTATAAATTACGGTATCCACTCAATCATGGCCAACGGTATCTCCACAAATTAAAGTTGAATTTATCAATCAACGAAACAACGAGCTTTCAGTCTTCAAAGTTCGCTTCTCAAGGGCTTTCACCCATTCACATTTACGCATTCGCAAATAATGTATGCATTCCCTCAATTAATCTGCAGTTTTCGTTGCAATCGAGAGTCACTCACAGAAACGTACCAATCACTATTGCGCTCCATCCTCAATGGTAACCCTCGCCATTTCAGACATCGACGAGTGCGTGGAAGGTGACGAAGGTGATCCTCACGGCTGTCAACACGACTGCATGAACGAACCCGGTGGTTTCTACTGCGTCTGCCACCCGGGTTTCGATCTACAAGACGATGGGGTAACCTGTATCGACATTGATGAGTGCAAGAACACACCGGCCCCATGCTCGCATGGATGCAACAACACCCCAGGTTCCTTTTCGTGCGCCTGTCCCATAGGATTCACTCTAAACGAGGACAGCGTTAATTGCGCTCGAACAGAGACATGCGAAACCCTGGCAACTCCGTGCACCCATGAATGCCAAGAATCAGACGAAGGTCCGACTTGTGTTTGTCCCGGAGGATATCAGCTACATGCAGATGGTACAAGCTGCTTGGACATCGACGAATGCGCGTTAGACTTGTGCTCTCACAGCTGCGTCAATTTGGAGGGCAGCTTCACCTGCGTCTGTCCAGACGGCCTGCAAACACCGGAGCACGATAAGTTGAATTGCACCGACATAGACGAGTGCGCCGGACGTGTTCATAACTGCGATCACGAGTGTGAAAATGTACATGGAAGCTACTCTTGCTCCTGTCTGTCCGGGTTCAGGTTGAACGACGACGCGAAGACTTGTTCCGACGTGGACGAGTGTTCGAACGGTGAGCACAAGTGCGACCACATTTGCGCGAATACCGTTGGAAGTTACACCTGCTCCTGTCACGAGGGATACAAACTATTGGGAAATGGTACGAGTTGCGAAGACGTGGACGAGTGTGCCGAGGGCAAACACGGCTGTTCTCACGAGTGTTTGAACGAGAGTGGTGGATTCAAATGTGTTTGTCCCGTAGGGTTCGTATTGGGAAATAATATAACAGCCTGTCAGGATGTGAACGAGTGCCTCGATGGAACTCATCAATGTTCGCACGAGTGCGTGAACGTCCGAGGATCCTACGAATGCTCGTGTCCTATTGGAATGACTTTATCGGAGAACAAAAGGCTGTGCACGGCAATTGATATTTGTGGTCTGGCCAATTGCTCCCATATTTGCGAAAGAGATCGCGATACCTTTAAATGCAGCTGCCAGGTGGGCTACAATTTGCAGCGCGACGAGAAAAGCTGCAAGGACTTGGACGAATGCGAAGAAGACGAACACGATTGTTCCCACGACTGCGTAAACACGGTAGGAAGCTACAAGTGCGTGTGTCCAGGGGGTTTGATGCTTCTGCAGGACGGTTTAACGTGCGAAGATCCTCTGTGTCCCGAGGGATTACGACAGGATGATAAGGGACAGTGTCAGGACATCGACGAGTGTCTGAATGGAGATCCCGTGTGTTCTCATGTTTGTTTGAACGAATACGGTTCCTATCGTTGCTCCTGTCCCCTAGGATGGGTTCTATCCGATGACAGCGTAACTTGTGTCAACAGTGATCCCTGTTCTAACACATCCTGCTCTCACTTTTGTAGAATCGATGGTTCGAGGCACAAATGTGAATGTCTATTAGGATACAAAATTGGCAGTGATGGAATGAGCTGCGAGGACGTTGATGAGTGCGCAGAAAAATTGAACAACTGTAGCCATCATTGCAACAACAACGAAGGTTCGTTTGCCTGCGACTGTCCCTCGGGGTTCAGGCTATCAGAAGATAACGAAACTTGCCACGACATCGATGAGTGCGCAAACGAAAATAATAATTGCTCCAACGGTTGCGCAAACCGCGTGGGAAGTTACGAATGCTTGTGTCCCGAAGGATACAAATTCTCCAAGGAAGAACTCGAGTGTCGAGACATCGACGAGTGCCAGACCGGCCAGCACGGTTGCTCCCACGATTGTTTCAACACCGTAGGCGGTTACAATTGCACGTGTCCATCAGGATGGCAGCTCGACGAAGATTCGAAAACCTGCGAGAATTTCAGCCGTCGCAGCTGCTCTCACACGTACGAGCAAGACGGCGATGAGACGCGTTGCGGTTGTCCGGAGGGTTTCGATCTGGAGAACGACCAGGCAACTTGCAGCGACGTGGACGAATGCACCGAGAATCTCCATTCTTGCAGCCATTCCTGCGTGAACGCAAACGGGTCTTACACCTGCGACTGCCCGACGGGCTTTCTGTTACAAGAAGATCGAGCAACCTGTCGGGACATCGACGAATGCGTCGAGAACAACGCCGGATGCTCCCATGGCTGTCTAAACAGCGATGGTAGCTTCGTCTGTACTTGTCCAGACGGTTACGAATTAACCGAAGCCGAAAGGATCTGCCTGGACGTCGACGAGTGCAAAAGGGACCTCCACGAATGTTCCCACCGGTGTGAGAACGTCCGCGGTAGTTATTCTTGCTCTTGCCCGGAGGGTTACCATTTAGGACAGGACAATAAGACCTGCCTGTACGTGGACCACTGTGCACAGACACACGACTGCAGTCATGCGTGCGCGAACGTCCACGATGGTTACAAATGCGAGTGTCCCGACGGCTGGAAATTAAGCTCGGACGGTCGGACGTGCCAGGAAATTGATTTTTGCACCGGCGAACACGGCTGCTCGCACGAGTGTGTAACTGGCCCGGACGGCTTCCGGTGCCGATGCTCGACCGGCTATGTTTTATCTAGGGACAACAAGACGTGTATAGACAGAGACGAGTGCGAGACGGGGGAGGATGGGGCAAATAAAGGTTGTTCCCATTCCTGCGTCAACACGGAGGGTAGCTTCGAGTGTGGCTGTCCGAATGGCTATCGGCTGGCCGACGACCGAAGGACCTGCGAGGACGTGAACGAGTGCATCGAGGACAACGGTGGTTGCTCTCATCTTTGCGCGAACATAGAGGGTGGCGTCGAGTGCGCTTGTCCGGACAATTACAAATTGCTGGAGGATGACGGGAAGACGTGCGTGGAGATCGACGAATGCCTGATCGATAACGGAGGCTGTTCGCATTTGTGCCATTACGAAAACGGCACCGCGTCTTGCTTCTGCCCGCCGGGAATGATTTTGGACGCAGAGGACAATTCGACCTGCGTCGAGGCGAACGGATGTTACTTCGAGAACGGCGGATGTTCTCATTTTTGTAATCAGGAGGTTGGAAAGGTTGTTTGTTCCTGCCCATTGGGAATGATACTGTTCGAGAACGGAACAGCTTGTCAGGAGACGAACAAATGTTTGGCGGACAACGGCGGTTGTTCACACGACTGCCTTTACGAGGACGGCGAAGCGTTTTGCCGGTGTCCCGATGGGATGGTCCTTTCGGAGGATACACTTCTTTGCGTCTACGAGAACAAATGTTTCGTTAACAATGGAGGGTGCACGGATATCTGCGCGTTTGCCAACGGGACCATCAGCTGCGAGTGTCCCGCGGGATTTAAATTGTCCGAGGAGGATAATTCTACTTGCATCGACGTCGACGAGTGTTTAGACCTAACGGACAACTGTACGCATAAGTGTACGAACACGGAAGGTGGATTCGAGTGTGCGTGCAACGAAGGATTCAACGCGAACCCCGCGGATCCAGCTTTTTGCGACGATATGGACGAGTGCGACCATTCGAACGGTGGATGCTCTCATAATTGCTTGAACCTAGTGGGATCGTATCGTTGCACTTGCTCGCCAGGGTACGCCCTCGAAGACGACAATAAAACATGCGAATTGATTGACGGATGCAAAGTGAACAATGGAAATTGTTCGCACCATTGTCACCGCGATGATGGCAACGACAGGACTCGTTGTTCTTGCCCCCTAGGTTTCAGATTGGGACAGGACGAGAAGACGTGCGAGGACGTGGACGAATGTGAGGAGTTCGAGAACGACATAGAGCTGGGTTGCTCGCACATCTGCGTGAACACCGAGGGAGGATATTATTGCGAATGCCCTTCGGGATACATCCTGCTACCGGGGGACAAGAAGAATTGTATCGACGTGAACGAGTGTCTGAATAGTCAACACAATTGCAGCCACGACTGCTTAAACCTATTGGGTACCTACGTGTGCACCTGTTACGAGGGGCATTACCTGCATTCAGACAAATCTACTTGTTTGGACATCGACGAGTGTCTCGAAAGGAACGGCGATTGCTCCCACCAGTGCACCAACACGATTGGCGGTCATTTCTGTTCTTGCCCGGCGGGATATCAGCTTTCGCAGGACGAAAAGACTTGCGTCGACGTGGACGAATGCGATACCGGCGTGGCTGATTGTTTTCACGATTGTCTTAATACATTGGGATCGTGGATATGCACTTGCCCGGAGGGCCACGTTTTGGCGAACGATTCCAAAACCTGTGCAGACATCGACGAGTGCAAGGTGAACAACGGTGGTTGTTCTCATGCCTGTCTCAATGTGATCGGCGGTGTAGAATGCAGCTGTCCCGTTGGGCTGCAGATAGACGGGACCGGAGGGACGTGTGAGGACGTTGACGAGTGTTTGGAGGGGAATGGCGGGTGTTCGGATATTTGTGTCAATGTGGAGGGCAGCTTTTCTTGTCAGTGCCCGAGTGGTTTCCAATTGCACGCGGATTCGACGAGTTGCCTGGATATTAACGAGTGCGAAGTGGGGAATGGTGGATGTTCTGATGATTGTATAAATTCGCGGGGCAGCTACCGTTGCGAGTGTCCTGTTGGTTTCTATTTGAAGGGGGACGGACGATGTTGCTCGGATGTGAACGAATGCGATCATAATAACGGCGGTTGTTCTCACGAGTGCGTCAATGAACTTGGCACTTATCGATGCGATTGCCCGGCTGATCATGAGCTGAGAAACAAATCGTGCCATCCCACGGATCCTTGCGGCGGTAACAACGGCGACTGCGAGCAGATTTGTAGGTCGAAGAATGGATCGGCCGTGTGCGCGTGCAGGGAAGGCTTCCGTAACGACGAAACCGACACCTCGAGGTGCATAGATATCGATGAATGCAGTGGACAGCACGGATGCGATCAGGTGTGCGTGAATACCGTTGGAACGTTCGAGTGTAGGTGCAAGGAGGGATTCGAGATGCGGAACTCTACCTGTGCCGGTGAGTATTGTTTCAGCTTACGATTACGTTTCCTTCCACGGTTAACTCAACGCTCAACTGGGTCGTTGTAAATATATCATGCAATCCTGATCGTAAAATCTGAAGTCGCGATGCATCGAGGGGGTTAAACTGTCATTATTGCGAATACAATTCTGATTCATTAACTATATTTTATATTTTAAGATAGAAATGTTGCAGATTTCGAACATTATTTGGAACATTGGGGCAAGCAAAAAGATTATACGATAGATATAATTCTTCTAACGCAAATTAATGATAAAAGAAACTTCGGTAATATATCAATATTTTTTTTTATTTTGAAAAATCTACTAATGGAAACTATTAGATCGGTAGATGTAGTATAAATGATTTACTATTAATTTCTCTTGCTTTGAGTTTCGTACCATTCTTCTGAGACACAGCGCCGTACATCTGCGGAAAATATGCGGGAGACGGCAAATCTAGACGCAGTTCACTGAATCGCCATTAGTATCGATTTCGTATTAATCTTCTTCTTGATCTACAAATACCTGTCTATAGAAAGATTGGAGGAAATTACGCAAGCTAACTGCGTCAAAGGACTATTCTAGAAAGGCTTACAACTTTTCCACAAATGATCTTATTGTCCTGAGCACACAAAGCTTTCTAAAATTAATTTAAATAAGCCTACTTTATAAGTATACAAAATTCAGAAATGTCTACATACCCAATTAATTAAAATATATTAACTCTTAAATAACTCCCAAATATGTCACTGTTTAGCAACCAAAGGTTATATAATTGCATCACGAACTCGAATAAAATTTTATCCGAACGGTTTGAGGATAAAATCAATATCAAATACAATAGAATGGATAAAATTTAACATTTTCAATTGCACGTGCCTCTCGCAAACGCAATTCAACTCATACAAATTTTTTTATCCGAACATACGACTAAATATATAAACAATTAACTACTGGATAACACTGCAGACAAATATGAGAGTTTCCACGTTCTCGAAGAATCACGCGATTATTTTACACAATCCAATACCGTACGAATCCTCTTTTTGAACAGAGACGGGGACATAATGTTTCCCGCTGATCGTTTTCAGATATCGATGAATGTACCAGCGGTGCCTGCAACAGAAGCAACTGCATCAATACTTTCGGCGGCTATCATTGCGAATGCGAGACAGGCTATCGATTAGATGGTAACGATTGCGTAGGTAGGTGCAAAATGTTTCCTTGAACGGTGCATTCGCTACGTTTCCATTAAGAGTAAACTTGGCCCGCTCAGATATTGACGAGTGTGCCGAGGACGCACCTTGCAAAGGGAACTGCATCAACACGGCTGGCTCTTATCGATGCACTTGCTCCCTGGGATTTAGCCCGCGCGGAGATGATTGCATAGGCAAGTATGCTCGGCGACGACAGTGTTTAGGGGTGTTATTGGACTGATGCGCCAATGATTCGTGTAATTCTGGGCAAGGGGCTGGTGAGGAGTGATCGTTTGTTGATTTGCTAACAGGAATTACCAGAAATCTCGTAGCAATGAAATGATTGATGTGTGCTCCCGTAGTCGGAGATATATCGGGGGGAAAATTTGACCACGGTTCGAGTTTGATTAGCAATGCAGATCTTATTCTTCGATGTAAAAGGAACCAGGGAGGCAAATGGGGAGGCGTTTTTGGCTACTAGACCTTTCGTCACGATTAAAGTTATGGATTTGAAAAGCCGCGGAGCGATGTCTCGTTTCAAATTAAATGTCGAAGAACGTAATAGAGGGAACAGCTGGAATTATTTGATCGAAAACAAGAGTGACAGAAGAATATGAAACATGAACTGCGCAAGGGAAATATTAAAAAATGTAGAAACATTTGGTAACATAATGTTTCTGGTCAATTTACTATAACTATTGGCTATTTGAATGAAAAATCCTGTTCGCTTGGGCGGAATAATTTGTAAAATGTAAAATATTAGAGATATGCAGTGGCAATTGTAAACTGATGTTTGTAATTAGATATAAACGAATGCGGGAGGAACAACGGTAGATGCGAGCAAGATTGCATTAATACAGTTGGATCCTACGCGTGCACCTGTCGTCCTGGTTATATCTCGAGTCAGAGGTGAGGAAGCTGATTGAATTTAGACGTCCGTAATTTTCCATTAAATAAAGGCATACCGTACTGCCATCACTTTCATTCTTTCAACAGCGACGAACGTCAGAACGTTTCTATCTTACACGCTTTCTGTCCCTTGAATTTGCGCAAGTCTTCACAGTATTCGTAAATAAACAAACAGAAAGTACCGTCTTCGAAACAATTCACTCAATTAAAGCTCACCTTCAATTATTAATTTCCTATTAGAAATACAGACAAAATATATTGTGAATTTCGTCTTTAGCTTGCTACTTTTTATTTTGATCATTATTTGTACAGGTCACTAGAACCGTGTAATACTTTAAACAAAAGCTTAAAACACTTTATCAAGACCTTTCGACGTTCGTTCACGTTACAGAGATTTCCTCCGACTTAGACGAATTCTGGCTTTTGTTTGTAGAAATAGGAGCCAGTGCCAAGATATAAACGAGTGCATGGACCGTAACGGGGGATGCAACGGTGAATGCGTTAACACAGCCGGAAGTTACTACTGTACGTGCAGTGGAGACCTGGTGTTGGCTTCCGACGAGAGAACTTGCGTTTCAGCGGAATTGAGATGTCGGGGCATGGAACCGCCGTTGCATGCCGAAGTACGTAATAATTTATAGCAAGAAACGTATATGTAAATATAAATGAAAAGATCATCCCCTTCGCAGCGGTTTCAAACGTCGCCATCTGAGGTCCTGAACAAAGGAAGTGTAGAAAATTTGCGTTGCTACGATTCGACGAAAATTGAACATACGTAACTGGTTCGTGTTAGAAAACTGTGAAACGCATTTCTTTCGTTGTTCTTGAACAATTGAATACGGCACGTGACGAAAAGGAACTATTTATTTCACGAGGAAACAATTTTATTTCACAGAGGGTAGCAGAATTAAAAAGTAACTGGAAGAAATTCTTTTCCGTTAAGGAACAACGGTTTCTTTTGACTTATGGAAGAAAGCTATCGCGTTCCTTGATATTTCTTTCTTTCCAACGGTGTCGCGCCGTTCATCGACAAATGAATACGTGGGCAATGTGAAAAGCTCCAGTAAGAGAATAAGCGTATAGAAATACGTTCGGTTTCGTTCCATTAACTTCTCAGATATTCCAAAATGGCATTAAATTAATTTCACTTACGATATTCATTACTAAACATAGTACTCATGTGTATTTGAGGACTTGAGGACCAATTGAGGACTTAACGTCTGAATTAAACAAACATAAATACATTCACCCCGTCACACGTACCCATACGTCTTACCAAATGCAAAAATGAGTTTCTCATTTTTTATATATTACCATCGAAACGAATACAGCAAATAATACGCGAAACAAATTAAACAAACCAATAACACTTCCATATAATTGTCATAGATGTTTTAATGTTTTATCCATCCTCGTTACGTCCGCGAAATTTTCCCGTTCATTCGGGTAGATGTTCTTAAAAATTTCTGCTCCCGCGGACCCATTCTATTTTCGACATTCTTCCCGTTGTAGATCAGATGCCCTGGCCATTCTTCCGGGGCAGTGGATTATCCCGTTGGAGCCAGATGTCATATACGATGTGGAAGAGGTTTCAGACTGGAAGGACCGCACACGAGGTACTGCATGGCCGGAGAGCGGTGGAACGGGAAGGAGCCGAGTTGTATTCAAGAATCGATCGTGACCGATTCCCGTTACCATTCAGGTGAGCACCTCCTTTGACCTTTTAGCCAACGATAATCCGCTGGAATTGTATTAAAGCCGGACGTGAAGCTTAGTGATCAGAATTGGCGCGACAACAGACCTTTCATCTGATCAATGTTCTTGTAAATTTGATTGGGCCCGTTCGAATTTCGGACATCCGTCGCAAACGGTTGTGCGCTTCACGAGATATTACCGTATTTTTCGATTTTCGATGCCAACAATGCGTGTACTTCTACCAGATCCGATCATCGTCGACGAAAGAATACAATGTCCGCTGCGAGGGGGGAACCCAAGATGCTCTTGAAACAAATAGAATGCTATTTTTCATGGGTGAAATGGGGTTTCGTTGTTGATATGTGGGATGCAAGAATTCGTGGAAATGGTGTGAGGGCTTTGTATGAATCGTGTGAAGGAAGTATCGAGTGTTGCGCGAAGTGTGAATGAAGAGTGTTAGTAGAAACGTCGAATGCGGACCGAGTGAATGTTTATCTCGAGGATAGAGTGGATGGTTTCGGGGAATGCACGTGGAGTCTAGGATGAATGGTGACCCGTGGTAAGGGTGTGTGTGTCGGTGTGGGTCTTAATGAGTGAGAACGAATGATGAATAGAACGAGAGGGAAAATGCGTGAAAGAATATATGCAGTGGATGATGCGTGCGAGGGCAGATTTGAGGTAGAGTCGTAGCGGAGTTGAGGTAGAGTCGTAGGAGAGTTGAGGTAGAGTCGTAGCAGAGTCGAGGTGGAGTCGTGACAGAGTTGAAGCGGTGTCGAGCGAGAATTGTAGCGAGAGCATTGGTGAGAGAGTATATATTGTGTTGAGAGAGAGAGAGAGCGATTAATAATTATTGAACAATAAAGTAATTTTACGAGAAAGTAAAGCCAATCATAATTTCCCCTGAAAAATAATCCTACAGATATAAAAGATGTTCACGGAAAATCACGTACATTGATTCGATGACTTAACGACGATTTATCAAGGACGCGAATTTACAGCCGCAACAATTGTGATCGGTAGGTCTAGTGTAAGAAAACCCGAGGCTTTGGAGCGCCTTGCTTACCGATCTGGCAAATGTCACTACGAGGCCGATAGGCGAGCGGGACCCGTAAACATTTGGGGGTCGTAAAACGGACCCTCGAAGGGACTGCATCGTGGGACCGCGGACGCGCCTTCTCGGCGGGCAATATACAACGTCGAGACACTCTTTAGGAAACGGTCGAATAGAGCAGACCGATTGTAACCTAACCATTGTATTAATACATAAATAGTTATACTTGTTATCGTAGACGAATTGTGCGATTTCTTCATTTATTCGTCTTACACTAGCTTTCGCAAGATGAAGAGCGAAATGATGCTCTCGCAAGCGATATCGAATAAATATTGCTGTTAGAAGGAAATGTTTATCAACGAAAGCCCTTCCGGCGCGTATAAATGGTCAGAGCACCACCGTAAACAGCTTTTAATGGTAACAAGTTCCGGGTTGAAGGCTGGTTTCTAATGACGCCATTCTTCAACGCCATACCTTAATGAGTTTGCACGAGTGCAATTTAGTATTTATTATTTAATTTATCCACTTCTTTGGCGCCGCGGCTGGACTTGCACATTCATTTGCTTCAACCATCTACGCTCACTTTTAATGGTTCTGATACTCTGGTTCTGTGTCAATTGGATTGGACAAACTGCAACTTACCTTTGCAAGAATTTGTATGCGGTATTCTATTTGGTTCGTTCTTCCTTTCCAGCGTACAGTATCAAAAACGCATTATTTGAATAAGCGTTATAATCCTGTCCTGTACTACCAATTGATTTAAGATTCACCGATCTGTTGCGACAGTCGTTAACCTCCGTAACTTCGCTAATGTTAGAGATACGAAGGACACATCTGGTGCCGGCGAATTTCTTGTCCCGATGGCTTTTATTGATGCAACTTTCCGCTGTATAACAGATCGTGGTGTTATAAATGGAATGACCGTAGTTCTATGTGTCGGAGAATCAGGCTCAATTTTATCCGACTGGTAGACGTCGAGTTGTGGTTGTGCCTTCCAGCGCTATACTAATGATGGGTTATCGTTATCAGCTTTGCAGGGTTACTGTTAATACATAGCCTGTCTGACTATACATAGTCTGTTCCGAAGTCGTCACGTAACTTCACACGCAAATCTGTTACTACCGAACTGCAAGGAGTTTACACTTAATTGAGGATTTCAGCTCGAGTGTTTGCGATTGTTGTATTGATTCTGATTGAAGGAGTTCCTCGTATTTATATTGACAGGAAAATTAATTTTTACGATTGCTAGTTATCACTATTATTAAGGTTGCTTTGATTAATTTACTGGTTTAGCAGATTCTGAATTATGATTTTATAAACGGTAAATAAAAGGGACTGTCCCTAAATTTAGTAACCGAATGTCGTGCGAATGGCCTTGCCTGATGCTCGGGGTGCATTATTTTTGCCATACAATGAAAAGAAAACGGTGCCTAGCACTAGAGATAGAAGCTTCAGTAAACACCGAACCAGAGTTTAATTAACAGAAAGCCAACTAACAAGAATTGGTATATGGTAATTGCCAAACTATACCAGGGCCATCACCGAATGAGATACAACTTGCCGAAGCGTTTGCCTTCCGCGCTATTTGCTTCTCGCGAGACATCGTGCCACGTTTGATATGCTTAGATAGGGTAATTAGGGGCGGCCCCTTTGCGTCGACAAATAATTATAGGACACCGTGGAACGTCGACAAACAATTGCACGCGTAAAGTAACAAGTCTCGAATGGGATGGATTTCCACGAAGGCATTGTAATTAAACGCTTCAGGCAGTTTCGCGAGCACAGTCGATGATTCGATTAACCGAGTTCAAGCTACGGGACGTTTTGACGCGGTACATGATCATTTCGTGGGCGATGAAACGACGAACGTATCCGGTGCCCGTCACGGCTGAAACTGTAACGTCGCCGGACATTTCACGGAAAACCACATGTTTAATAACAGGCTTTGTTGCTTCAGACATGCCACGGCCGTTCGTGAGGTGTCCCCAAGACATGGACGTGGAGCTACCCGCAAGGCAGAACACGATACGCGTCTCGTTTCCGCAACCTAAGTCCAACATGAACTGGTGGAGGTATTTATCGAGACACTGTGTCTATGTTTATTGCGGCGATTAACGTTGCTCTGGTGGTAACGCGGGCTGAACGTTATAATTCGCGCGCGGCGCGCTAAAAGCGTGCATTTAGGCTGCTGCCTACGGTACGGTTATTTCGGACAAAAAGATTTTAAACTGCTGGTATACGTAGTTCGATGATTATGATGAATGAAAAATATCGTACCTCGTTCCATTTGCTATTGAATGAGATTATTTAATTGCTTGTGGTTTTACGTTAAATAATTACCGCGTCAATTATCCTGTTACAGTTTAATGCAAGAGACAGTTTTGATACATTTTATTTCGTGTCCCCAATTGTACAGTGTATTGGCTTCGCCTTCTGTGCGGTTTTTATCATTCCGCGAAAGAGTTGCGGGGTATTTGTAATTTCTGTGTCGAATCAGAATCATGCTTTGTTAGCCTGTCGCACAGACGGTTGCTAATACATTAACCAAATTGTATATTTTGCTCAAGTCAAAATACATGAAATTGTAGCGGGGGCGCGTCATTGAAGATGTAAGGAGTCTTATAAAAGCATGTAATTATTGGTGACATGGTTCCGGTCTTTGCAGTGGACCGAAAGAAAAAAACCTTGCGCCATTTTCTTCAGTACGAAAGAAATCTCGTTGTTCACAAAAATGGCTACGCTTCAATGCGCAAGTTAATTGCTCTAGCTTTTCCTTGCTTTTAGCGTAACGAGGATTGCATTGGTGAAAATTAGGAGTGCTTGAAGCGCTCAAATTTCTGTGCCTCTTATACGAAACTTACACGCGGGATACATTTGATATCCGTAACTCTTGTTTTGACGAATCGCGGCATATCCTTCGACACAGATACTCTCAAAGATATGTACTATAAGGAACTGCAAAACACAAAACTGGATCCTCTTGAAGCTCGAAACACAAATACCCCCTTAAATGAAACATCTACGAGAAGCACCCCTCGACAATTTCAGCCCCGCGTTCCTCATCGAAAATTGACACGCTACCCCAAACACGCCGCCCGCAAGAATCAGCCTCGTTTCGTCGGAGAGCCACGAGAGCGACGTCGCGAGATTAATTTCTTTTCGCGAATCTCTCCGCTGCAATATGTCGCCACAATAGAATAGTTTATCTTGCGTCGCAACCGAGACTGCTCGCAAGCCCTCTGCGGAGTACAATGGGAATTCCAAACGAGCTCGGGGGCTTCCTTCCGGGGCCCTGTACACGTCTTCGCCCGGATATTTGTGCCCTCGCCCCTATTTATTCAGTCGGGCGTCGCGTCTCCGCTCGCTTCTACGCGGCCCGATAGAGAAATCATCCGCGGGCGTGTCGTGTCGGCCACCAGAAGGATCGTAAAGGCGAAACGGATTCGTATGGTAATCGTCGGCCGATCGAAGATCGCCGCCTTGAAAATTGGATAAATCGCGATCACCGCGTAACTACGTCCGCGCGACGAGGTGCACCCGACGCCGGTTGGATCAATGGAGGATGTCTTGGTTGTATTGCAGGTACGTGGACGCTTCGCCGTCGTGGGCCAAGCAATTGCAGGCAGATCTGCCCGCAGGTACGACGGTCGTCACCTTCACGGCGTGGTCGCCTGTGTCGAATTTCACTAGCACGTGCAGGATAGTGATTCGAGTTCGAGGTGAGTGTTCATAGTTGGTCGTAGAATTGCCGATGAGAGATGCGCGAATATTGGACGGTGTGAGTGTGTGTGTGTGATGTCGAGTTTGTGCGTGGATGCGTGCCGAGATGAGTGATCGATTGGGAGTACTTAGTTTTGAGTACACGATTCAGAGTAGTACTTAAGTGGTAATTGGAAAAAAGGTATAGAATAATGAAGGAACGATGCAGGTGATAAATAAAGTGGGCGAAGAATGGAATATGTCTAGGTGGGTTTGAAAAATAGTTCTGAGGGAAGTTGACCCTTTTTTTTCAGGATTATACGGCAGTTTCCTTGCTTTATTTACGCGCTTTGTAATGGTAAATTTGTAGCGATACAGCAGAGGAGCTAGAGGAATATTTTTCTGCAGAAAAGCTTCAACTTTGTTTTTATTCTTAGAGATTGGTTTGCGAAATTCCATTAATGAAAGAAGTATTATTTGCTTTCAGTTCTTTGTTATTCTTATTTACATGTATATAATTCTATCTTCTCCGTGGCGCAGAATGGATATAGCGAAAGGAATCTCTGTGCCAAATTTGGAAATTTAATCGCGCAAACTTCAATCCTAGTTCGAATTACGTTTGCCAATTTCAAATTCTGTACCGGTGACACACTTATTCCCACGAATATGCAACTGTGCCCGTAATTCCTCGTTATTGCGCCAAGGAGAACTTTACACATTCGTAAAGCAACTCCTCGATCTCTCCGTTGTGGTTAAGTCTTGCGCAATATTTAATAGCAGACATGGCGACCATTGCGATAATATATGTGCGTGCAAGAAATCTCGATATCAACGAATTACCTATAACTTACAGTCGATTGATCTAGCAGGAAATTCGAAAATATGCCGTTTGCAGCGATTGTAGATCTCGCGATTCGAAACTCATGTCGCGTACGGGCGACCTATAAATTAACATTGCCGTTTCTATTCCATATTTATGCATCTTTCGTGTCACGCTCATCTCGAGTCAGATGTTAGAAACGTAATTCCATGGAATTAGGGGACGCACTTCTAACCGTTTGCTAGGAATGCATGCATTCCTGTGGCTCATTACACATTATGCTTGAAACTGTTAGGCGTGGCGTGCATTTGGTATTTTTCATGGAAAAATTTCATTGCGTCAGTAATGTTCGTGCCTAAGAGCTCTTTGGAAACGTTCGATTTTTAACGTTGCTGGTTCTGTGGCAAATTCGTTGCATTACTGGACACGAAAATTTGGTACACGTGCTTTTCGAATAATAGGTCGACTTGCGGTCCAACGAACCTCTCTTTTCGAAAACGGCGAGCCGGTCGTTTGAAATTCATCGGAACGTCATTATTTCATTATTGGTTTCCACGAGTGCGGAGCAACACTCGATGGAAAAGTGTTCTCCGGAGTGCTACACGGTTTCTGGTGGATACGTCACACACCGACATAAACATATAAGTGTACCGTGGTTCGCGTGACTCCATTTTTCTCATTGCATTCCCATCGAGGCCATCGAGATATCGATGAAAAAGAGTTTTTCGCGCCACGGAAACATTATTTCACCGGTTTATTCCGCCTCCCGATTTTTTCGCCGGCTATTCATCTTTTTCCTCTTATTTAGTTTTATCCGCCCTGTCGAGCCTGCAGCAACGAACATATATGGATTTATAGTCGTACGGAACTTTACTTTGTTCAATTAACCATTTGGTGAACTGTCGGTTAGGGGAGCATTCGAAACATTCCGAACATTTAGATAGTTCAAATAAAGTTTATAGCAATACAAGCCCTTGTTTTTTAGCTACTATATTTTTAGCGCTCGTGCATTATTTTTTATACAAAAATCTACCCTTTTTAATATCGCGAATTGCAACGAAAGGCCTTATTTACTTGAAGCCTGGTAATAGGTTATTTCAATGTTTTTATTGTTGTTTTGCTTTACATTCAGGCGTTGAATTAAATGTTTTTCACGACTCATTAAAATACATATATGTTACCATGTTTCGAGTTCCCCCGCAAGAGCATGTCACTCTTGAATTATGGCAATATCAATCGTATCATCTACATCGATATGTCCGTTTCATTTTCGCCGTGCATTCGATATTTCGCGCAGAATATTTGAGAGGTTTCCGAGTCCACGCTTTAAACTATTTGGCATGTGAATGATGCACTAGGGCGCGGCCGGCAAGCAAACGAATTGCTCCTACATTATATTCATAATTAATACCACGAATCGGCAATTCCAGTTATTGTCGGACGAATTTTCCGGTCAAACTATACAATCGCTCGAGACAAACCACGTTGATCAACAAAATGTCGCGCTCGAAAGAAAAAAAAAAACGGAGAACGAAATTCATGTGTGCAGGCCCGCGGCGCAAATCTGCAAAGTTTCAGCAACTCCGAAGGCATTCCACGGTCGGTTGGCACAATATCGCGCGGCACACGAGTGAAATGAATGGTCGCGGCCACAGACAGTTCGAATAGATACCTTATTTTGCGGTGTTATTTGATCTCGCCGATGCATGATTTACGTTCGCGCCGTTTAACCCCGCGGATAATGGTATCGGTGCCCAAAGCGTTCGCGTAAAGAAAGAATTGAAACGCTCGGTCAAATATAATCTCGCGGAACGGCGTTCTCACGCGGTCCCTTTGTTTCTTGGTTTTTTTCGTCACTGCGTGCCCCGCCTCGACAAGGTGCAAGAAACGTGTCCAATAATTCTTCGTCGTAGCCGTTCGATATAACGTCTCTATTATTAATGTTAGCTTTCCAGCGGCTCTTTTGTTCGCGCAGCAAATAGTTCCAGTGATAGAATGTTCTGCTTTTTCTGACATCAATTTGAAGTTGATTTCGTTGCCGCAATCGGATATTCTTCTTGGGATATCCCTTGTTATTCATTAAATAGGTTTAATATATTTACCGGGAGCGATGCAAATGTTTCGATGATCCTGAAGGAGGCCAGCGTGAAATATATAAAAAAAGTGCGAATTGATTACCTGCTCCGTGCTCCATTGATCGATATTATTTCAATAATGTGCAACGTTCTTCGTCGCATAAGCGGAGCTGTCAAACTGAGTTGCTTGTCGCGCCGTTGAACACGGACACGAAGAAAATGGAATCGTATTCCCGTATGAATTACGAGAGTTTCGCGAAATCAAAGTAGTTGATCGTGCGATCGCACGGGCCAAAGTTTCCGCTCGTTGCCTCGTTCCTTCGCGGCATTCGAATCGTCGATAACGGCGTAATCTCTGTTCGCCCCTGTCACCAGCAAACTTCCGTCGCGCCGTTCTTGATTGCCGTTTCTGAAGGGAAGTGCCTTTTGCCCCCGGAGAAATTGCTCGGCGGACAATTTGAAGGATAAAACACGACAATGCGCGCGGCTCGAGCTGTCGTGCGACTATAAGCAAGAAAATACGAACCTGCACACGACTGGATAGTGCAGTGCGTACAGAAGTAAAGCGTGAATTAACCGTTAAATTCGCTCCGTTGTTCTTTAAATATCGGCACCGTTGCCGCCGCGGACGCGGCAGCACGAAAACAACGGGATAGAAAGATTCGAGCACTCAGCCCCAACGAGTTTCGTGCGTTATTCTAGCTCGAATCCTCCCTCTGACCGCGCCTTCGAAAAAAACCAATCTGTATATCTCCCACCGCCTTGCAACGTAACTTCTAAATTCGTACAATGAATTCTTCTTCTCGCTCGTGCCCGCTCTCGCCGCGCTATAACCAAACGGCACGATGAATCGTTCCGCGTTCCGTTCCGGACGAACTTCGTCAACAAACTTCGACCCGGGCGGAAACTACAAGGCGTCGGTCGAAGGATCGAAACGAACGGTTCTGCCCTCGCGGAGACGTTTGTTCAAAGGCAAACAAAAACGTTCCAGCAATTCGGCGGAAGTACTCGATCGAAGGGCATTAACGAACGAACCGGACGGGTTACAAAGCCGCGGTTCAATCTCGTGCTAAAAGAAAGGGAGCAAGAACGAGAAAACGAGCAAGCGGACGATGGAGGAAACTCTATAGCGGAGAAACAGGGGGAACGGGAGAGAGACAGAGCGCGGGACGAATTAGAGCCGGCGATCGATCCCCTAATAAAAGGAAACTTTTTCGAAAGCTCGGGGACAGCGAACGGAATCGGCCTCGATCTCGTTTCGTATCGAAGCCCCGATGCGAAGGAACTTCAGTTTTGCTAGGAGCTGGCGCACTTAGCCGCGTCCCGCTTAATTACTCATTCCTGAAGTTCGCGAAACTGCCTTTAAGCGAGTTCCCATTCGGCGGACAGGCGACCACGTTTGAGGACGAGGCGCACGGACAACGCGAACGGAATGGATTTTGTTTTGCTCGATCGGCATTTACGCGAAACAGAAATTGCTGTTGATTCAACAATGGCCGGGGTGAACAGGGCACAGTGATTCTTAATGGTCGACCTGCAATTCGGGCGCATCGTGCAAACATGCCACGGAGTAACTCGGATGGCCAAAGAGACACGAGAGGACGCGGCCGGTTTGGCAAAGTTCGCGAGTTTTGCTCAACTGTTTTACGGTCTTTTGGTCATTTATGACCAATATGAATTTTATTGGGAATGCACACCTATTTAGTTCGTGATAAGCAATTGTAACTTCAAATTGTGAGACGCGTACTTATCCATCTTTCGGAAAGAATGACGTAAAAGAATTTCCCCGAGTCGAGTATCGTCTACGCGACAGACAAAAATTGTTGCATTGGATGCTTTCATGGTCAATACTGGTCATTAAATGTTAATACATCTCACCAACATGGGCAAAAATGATTAGAACGGCGAATAACATCGATCGGAACAATAAGAAAAAACGAAACATTGATACAGACAGTACCCCTGGAAGCAAACAGTTCAAAATATCTTTACAAAGATACAGATTTGCTTCCACAAAAGATACCACCTGAGTACCGAATATAGCGAACCTAATATTATGCTTGTTCGGACTAATTTCTGTTTACTTAATGTAGATAGTCAAAAGTAACCACGAAGGCCTTCAACGTCATTTTAGACGAGGGTCGTATGAGGCATGAAATGAATTTATATTAGCTAAATAAATCATAGTGCTCTATTCTATTGGAATAATCTTAATAAATAAACATTATTAATAAAATTGTCTTTTATTTCATTCAAAGGCAACTCCTATTTCTTAGTGACAACTTATCACATGGGGGGAACAACTGGTCCCACGAAGGGGCAAGAACCTCCGTCTCGAATAGCCACAAATAAATAACTTTCTATGAAAAATCCTAAGATATAATCAATTGAACAACAAATTAGTCTATAGTGATGGGAATATCTCCATTATTTTTTCGCCATTTTTTATGTTTTCTCAAAATCGGAACTTTCAGCCCCGCTCTCCCCTACTTTATAGTATTAAACGAAGAAAATAATCTAAATAGCATTGCACTGCCTAAACTTTCAGACTGTCGCGAATCGGCGACACAACTGCGAAGCAATAGTTTCTTTTTTTATTAATGAAGCTTCATTTATGAATATCTTATGTTATAACTTCCATATACATATATTTTACACAGCGTTCGAAGCTTTGTCGCGAAATTAGTGCGCAAATATTTTAGGAAGGAACATTATCATGTTAAATCCACGATGCTTTCGTACTCGCTTAAGAAGTTTTTCACCCGGTTGCGACCAAGAGCGTCAAGGATCTCGTCAAACTATTAAATCGGATCTACGAAACTTTCAATTACGTTAGGCTGCCTTAGCGAGACGTATAGTAACGCGATTCCCCGCTGTTCTTCTCCAAGCCGAACTTCTACTTTAATTAGCCATCATACAATTATAAGCTGGCCAGTCGTTAACCAACGTAGAGGGGTGACCGATTAGTAATTGCAGCTGAATCGATTGGACATCGATCTGAAGCGCGGCAATTTGTCCCGAGTGCCGTGAAACCGAATGGACGGTTCTTGCGACGAAAGCAATTAATTACATTTGCACTCTACTTTTTCCTTCGGAATTATTCGTTCGCAACTGAAACTTCGATGGCCCTGATCTTATACGGAGTACGGACGCACCATTTCGCTTTGCCTTTGGTACGTTGCCTTTGAAGTTCCTTAAACGCACTTGGCAACGAAATTAAATAAAATTGCTCCAAACTTTTCCCCAAATGTATCGATGTATAAATTGCTGTAACTTTGTGAGAAAAAATTGTACGGTACTCTAGGTGCACTCATTTCAAAGGATGCAGCCTCTACCTTTGCAGGTATCTACTGAATGTATTCCTGGAAACTTCCATGTTAAATAACGGAGCAGAAAGGTGAAGGTGTTTTTCCTTTATATAAAAAATGACAAATTTTCAAAAGATTTTTTTGCAACTCGTCAATTTGCTTTATGTTAATATGGGAATATTTTGGAATATCCCGGGTGTTCTTAGACAGATGAATACAAGTTGCAGAGAAAAATGAAAAATTGTATTCAGTAATTGTGCAGCCGACTCTGAACAGAATTACATTTTCTTATTATTACTGGCTTCTATACGTTAAACGTGAAAATTGCTATTGCCCAAAGGAATTATTTATGCAGCCCAGAGTTTGCCGTGAAACACGAAGAACCTTCATGAATTTATGAACTTAATTGCTTTAGACCGGCTGAGCCAACTTAAAATTTTCTAGTAGTTTTCGAGCGTACCCTGTATGCGAAATTAAATTGCATAATTGCAGAAACTATATTATTTTCGTTCCTTTCGTTGTTAACACACTAGTATGGTGTAGTCTTCGAAGGATATGTTTTTATTATCCGCCAATCGTTGACAGGATAGGAAAGAGTTTGTTCGAGTTTGCCGTGTCTGGCCAATCGCGGTCTTATTCTACTTGCGCGAGTTTTAAACCGTTCACGCATCGGCTACATATTTTTTTTTTTTTAATACTACGCGAACTTACCACGAATTTTCGTATCTTTGCTTGATTTTCCCAAAGAATAACAATGATAAGATATTGTTGAAACAAGTGTAAGGATGGGTGGTTGGGGAAATTGAAGGCTAAGGCGGCCGGGCTAACTTCTGATATACTTTATTCTTCTCGTAAGGTCTTTTCTCCAATACGTCCGTCTCGCACGAGCGTCTGGGCAAGAGTCCCTTGTCTCGAAACGCGAGCGTCCGCTCTCCCGGCAACCGTCTCCGTCGACGTCGCAGTTTCGGCACCATCAAAGGTAGCCCGCTACGTTGTTCGACGTAACGCATACAATGTATGGCCCCGTTTGGCCAACCTCTTGCGGCCGTACGGCCCGCGACTTACACAAGTTACAAAAATACAACAATCATAGCAATGGACCAAATTTTGCACACACTCCTTTCCGACAGAGAGAAATATTTATTTCCGCGAAATTCTTGCACCGACAAATCCTTCGCTTCGGATATGGTTAAATAAAGAATCCCACCAAAATATGTTCAACTTCGGAGCAAGCTTAACTAGCACAATCTTTCATAGAACTTGTAACGAACAGAAAAAAGGTGCGCAAATTTGCGCAACTTGCACGAAACCTGGCAAAGGCCAACTAAAATATAAAAAAAAACCCTAGAATCACGAAAGCGGTAAATCGTCCGTTGAAACTACCCGCAATGGTGGTGTTCACCGCACGCCGGACTCTCTCTCTCTTTCTCTCTCTCTAAAACGGAGCAATTTGTTTACCATACTCATGGCTGATTATATTACCATTCGCAGACACGGAGAATCCGAAAGTTTCGACGTGCCCGACGTCCTTTGAAGTGCGGCTAAGCCCCGGCGAGCGAAATCGTTTAATATTCTGGCAGGAGCCAACATTCACCGACAACGTCGCCGTCGACCGGGTCTACAAAACGAGGGTGAGCAGACGACGTCGAATTCGAGCCAGTAATCCCCGCTGCCCCCCTTTTCCAAACCGATCCCAACACTTCTGGCTGGCCGAAAATTCCATTCGTCGTTTGATCTCGCGAAGATGACGCTCAGAGACGACCCCACCTCCTTTATATCCTTCTTTATTTCCTCCTTTATTTCTGCGCCGAAACACCCCTTCACCCCTATCCACATTCCCTGCCATCAGGGGACAAGAATCTCGCCCGTCCTTCCATTCTATCTTCGCCTTATCCGCTTTTTCTCTCGCGGACGGTTTATTAAAACTTCCTCCCTAACGATCGAACTTAACAATCCCGCGATTATCTCCAGCCGAGATGCCTACCATTAATTCCTATGCCGCGGCTCGAGCGCACGGGCCAGTTTAATGAAGAAGGTCGGCGGGGGTGATAGGAGGTAGCGCGACTTTCATTTTCTTATAACTTCTTCTTTCTCCGATGCATTTCATTTCTGTTCGTGCCCGTTTCGGGACGGTAAGGGAGACACGGCGAGGCGGGATTGCACGGCCAAAAAGTTTGAACCCGACGGTAATTAGGGACCGTCGTTCTCGAATGATCGTACTACGAACGATACTGCCGCCGTCGCGCAGTAACGCGACAATGCGTTCGCGAATTCGCTGCTAGCAGTGACTGGAAAGCTTCCTTCCAAGCGACCGGCAATCGCCATACTTCGGTGTGCCAGAGCAAGTCGCGAAGAATCACATTGCATTGATTAATTATTCCCTAAAAGTTCAATCGTTCGTGAGAAATTCCATATTCATCGAAATATTGGGGTTTCGTCTTGCGAAATTATTCCAGTCGCGAAACAAATTCGCGGTCGTGGAATCATTAATTCACTGACCTCCATATTCTTCTTTCGCATTCTCCCTTAACCCTTTGCGCTCCTTTGCCGAGTGTGACGGTACATCTGTTTCTTCACAGGAGCACCTATGCCGAGTCACGCTCGATTTCAGATCGAACCGTTAAAATACTTGGGTATTATTGGATATAATAATTCGGGGTGCAGAGGGTTGAAATTAAGCTCGCTGATAAAGAAATAGAAATGTCGTTGACCTTTGCACCCCTTTTTTAAATCTCCCACTAATATCACATTCGCTCTTAAGGATGATTAATTCGCTAATTGTTTAAGCTTTCAACCTCTTGGCTGTGCTGTCGCTTTTTAACAGCGTGTATCTATTATTGTCAAATACAGACACAAACACTGCTGTAGAAGTAAATTATATTCTAAGGAAATATCACTTGTCCTTCGTTTCTGAATTCAGTAATTGTATTGCTTAAAGTTATTTGTACCATTTACAAAACTTTAGTATTCGTAACCTTCATAATTGACAGAAAAATTAAATACTTCGAAATAAGAAAAATAAATTAAAAACTGTATCTACTCCTTCAGAATGTTACTGCTTAAAGCAAGGTCAGGCACATAACGACGCTTCCTAAGTCGAGTTATCTTAGCGATCATAGCAGGAAACTATTTAGAAAAATCGTGTGCAAACATCTCGATATATTCTAGAATGTCTAAAATTCACAAATACGTTTTGGTTTTTGCAAAAATTTTAATGTATGTGACAAATGGTCATTCCTTTTCCCGCACGACGAACGTACTCGTCATTCACAGCTGAGATTCTAAAAAGAAGAATTAACGATGTCGCCGTCCAATTATCACCCAAACCGCTTTCACCATTAACCACTTCTGAATAATCGAAACGCGGCGTCGTACCAAAAGCATAACACGACGCAATGTCAACAAAAATTAACCCAACTCCGCGTGCTAATGAATGCAACGGGATTCAATTGCAAAATGAGAATCAACGAGTAATCACATTTAGAATTCCGCCGGGGGCACCCGCCTCGTGTGTCTGGATACGCGAAATTATCGAACGATAAGCGGAACTCGACCCGCAAAGTCTAGTTTAGATAATAATTCTGCCGGTATCGCGGCCTTCAGCCGTATTTCAATCTCAAAGAGGGAGAGCCGCAGCCTGGGCGCCGTTGAAAGTTAACTCGCGTGTGTACCTGCGCAGGAACCCGGACAACTGATGTACCCTGGCGTTCACAACGTGCGCTACATCGCATCCGATGCGGCCGGAAATCGTGCCGAATGCCATTTCTCGATCCACGTACGAGGTAAATTTATTTAATGCTAGGAAATGTCGGCCGTGCAATCGATGATATCGTGATACGGCGATGTCCATCGAACACTTTCGTCCGAGGGGCTGTTAAATCGGATGGCGAGCTATTGGCTGAATGCAAGGATAACGTCTTGACGTCCACGGGGAGAGAATTATTCTGCCTCACGGCCTGCTGGCGAGATCGTAGGCTGTTCTCATTTTGTTCGCATTGAACGATGATTGTGAAAGTGTTGCGTTTAGCTTTGTTAATCGCAATTTCGAGTATTTGTTTGGCATTAGTTGTGTAGCATATATTTTGATGGATCTGTTTACTATACTGGATAAAAGAGTTATTCTTCGCGTGAAATAATTATTCTCGTATTGATGTTGCTATTTATTAGAACTGTAACATCATATAACGTAACATGTTATGATATGTGAGTGTTGAATTTTGATATTATGTAGTAAACGTGTGTGCATGTATGATTGCATCTTTCCTAGAAGGGATTCTCTGAATTCTAATTATGTATTAGTATTTGAAACTATTTGTCCAACGATGCGATTCATTGCGAAAAATGTTTCGATTGATTTTCGTCTGGGATATTCTAACTTACAATTAAGAAACAATTGCTCGAAACAGCAGAACATCAAGGAAATGCCACTAATTGAAATTCTTCAAAGTATTATTTCAAACTATGGGAATTAATATTCAACGGGTAATAAGTTTTACATTAGTCGCTACAATTCGTTCATTGTAAACAGAAATTAATTAAACAGCAGCTACTAAAGGGGCACGAATAATTTATTGTAAGGAAACACTTATTAGATCGGGCATAATCTCCAGGTCGCCCGATATTTCAATTGATTTCACCTAATTACATCGTTCTAATGGGTCCAATGAAGAATTTCGAAGTAGATTCGACCGCTCTAACTGACGAATCGTTTCGATAAGAAAAGAATTATGCTTTCGTCGAACTTCGGTGGAATTACGTCGCCGATAGCATCGATTGGCCACGATAAAAAAAAACGATTAATCGAACTTATCTGGTGTCCCGTACATTTTCAGAATCCGAGCATCGTCGAGATTCCGAGGTGAGCTGAAAAGAAATCGCTGGCTAGGGTCTCCTGGAAACGTCGAATGTCTTTCTGATACGATGAAATCCTGGCCAGGTCCCACTTTCATCATGAATCATACCTTTGTTCTGGTCACTCCATTCCATTTTCAACCCCCTTCTTTTTTACTTGCATGTTGCACGCTAATGGTGATGCTTTGTACATTTATTTTGCTGCTCGTTATTCCACGGAAGTACAGTCATAAAACTCTCCACCTCTGGCATATCTGTATAGATTTTAAAAATGTTTATTCTTAGAATTTAACCGTTCTCTCTTTTCTCCAAACTAAATCATTTGTTTGACTTCCTTCTGTGTTTCTTGAAACTTTATACTAACCGAATGGACAATTGCACGAACTTAACGCAATTCTAAGATAAGTGTCGTCATCTCGAAGTACAAATAAATTGTAATGAACGAAGACTGTGCCTGGGAATAATCGCTACCCGTTTAATTGCATTTCAATTTAATTCAACGTGTATTTGCGATAGGTGCAAACATCCACGAGATTCATTTTCCTTCAAAATCGTAACTTATTCAGCCAGAAAGGTTGAGTTTAATCGCAGATATTCGCGTTTTCATATTTATCTCCGTCGGCTTTGCATGACTCGACGGTGACAAATAAAAGCGTGCCTCTCTGGATATGTATTGTTGGAATGAACTTGCACGTCCGAAAGTGTCCGTCAGGGGAAACTTTCAAAATGCTCCCCGCGTTCACTTAGTTTATCACGTGATTTGCGAGAGAGGATTTTCTGGCATAGCTGACCGACTATTTTATAGACGGCTCTTCGGTTTCTCTCATCGGTAAATCGATAGCTTCTTGTAATGGAAACAGCTACACGTTGTTACAGACACGAGAGAAACTGGGTAAACCACAAATTTCGTGTCGTTCTATTTACTTGCGTATATCGCAATTTATAGTGCTAGCGAAGGTGTTTCGTTCGACAACATTTGCTGTACATTTAATCGGATGCTAATTTTATGAAATTCATTTAAAAAGAGGGATACATATGTATTCTCCAATTTTCTGAACAATATTATTATTATTTAAATAATACGGGTGAATTCTGTTTATACGTCAAACATTGCGTTCATTCAATTTCAGATAATCAAAAGTCCTGCTCGTTTTCTATTATTTTAATCCATTTTCGGGCTAATATTTGTGAAAAGTATTTCTGTTGGATATATGGTAGTATTGTGACGAAGAATAGACAGAAATTTGTCGACGTCTGTGAGATTATTTTACTAATTGTGAGACAGCAGCGGCCCCATTAATTGGAAATCAATTAATCCATCTGTTCGACTGTTGGAATACCTATTAACTAAACTTCCGACCGTCTGCATGCATAATAATTGTGCCGCTATTAGCATAATTCGCGCGTTAACAAATTTATAATTCGTGTTCACCCTTCAAACGATAAATGACACCAATTAAATTTGTTATCTTACTTACTTTCGATCATCTTCTCTATTGAGTAACGAATGTGGTCAGGTAAAAAACTATCGTAATTTTTTAACTTCCATTGTTCATATGTACATATTATGCATATTATGCATCTGTATTATACGTTAAATTTATTATTGCATGGTATATTGCTGTCCAATATCGATGATTGTCTAATAATTCAGATCATAATAATAGCCGACTATTTTATACTGGATTTAGAGCGAACCACGCGTTTCAATTTACTTTGAACGTTAAAGGTTTCATTTGTTACACTGTGCAATTTGATTGGTATTCGATATTTTGCAGCACGAATTTCTGTAATAATAGAGTTATGCAGGAATGAACAGAAAATTAATGTTAGATGTGTGACAAATTCATTTAGCCGTTTCAAAGGTGTGGTATCCTTTAATTATAAATTATTCAATCAAAGCATCAATCAGCCTGGAATTTATTTACTAATTTAATTAACTCAGCAAAGAGCGACCAATCTTTTGCTGTAATTTTATATGAACTTCCTATAGGGGATGGTATCACGTTTAACTTTTATATACGTTGAATTACAATTAAACTAACAGTGTATACACATGCTAGTAAAACAACTCTGGGTCGTTTTGGGTATTTTACATATTTCTATTTATAAGAACGAAGCCCATAAATATACTACCTACTTATATTATACATGTTATATATTATATTATACCTAGTCGGGCTCGAAAAAATTAACGCCGCTCTCAATAATCTATCGATTCAGAATGTCGAGTTAACATTTTTCTCCAACTAAATATAACGCAAGCCGTGTTGTGCCAACTGAATAAATTTTGAACCGTGACACTTAACCAAGGAATACCTAACGAGGAATATTCAACTCTTCCTCAAAGATTTATCAGTATCATCCCTATCCACCGTACTGTACTTATATGAAAAGCACATCCAGCTTCATCCATCTCGTTGACTCTCATCCCCGTCGAAATGGCAAACCTGGTCGAAGCAATTCAATCAGACGGATCCAATCTAAATCTGGCGCTTACACTTATTCTGTCGTTTAGCCACGGTTCTACAGAAGAAGAATGCTGATATGTCCCGGTAGACCGCCCCAGCCGATACCGTCCACCACTTATGGGGTGAGCGAATGCGACTTCTTTGTTTGGTGGGGCTTTCATGGCACGGGCAGACAGCGAGTATAAGCACGGGTCGTGTATCCTAATTCGATTTCCAGTGGCAGATACCAAGCGGATGCTACCTGCGGTACACGAGAATCTTCTCCGGGGCGTATGCTGCTCAGAACTATCGGGGACAGAGGCAGAATGGCTATCAGGAGGCAAGGGCGGCTTATCACGAAGTTCATCCCATTCATGGAAACCAAGGTCAAGCCCAACTACCAGCCTCGTATCCCCTCGGAGACAGTAAGTTTCTGCACGTTTCTATAGGATTCTCTGCACTAATATCGTTCTCCTCTTGTTACACGAATCGAGCGTATTGGTCGAGATGAGATTTTCGTACACTTCCCTGCCCCGATCTGTTGTGGTACAGTTGATTTGTAATTTGTATAGAGCGCGATGTGATTTTTTTGGAATGGGTGGTAGACAGTATATGCATTATTCTGTTGCTTCGTCGCGACTCTGCAAATTATTTAAACGTATTGGCGTATTCGGTTGGACTTGACTGTTCGAAGGTGGGTAACTGCATGCCATTTAAATTTAAATGATTTATTGCAGCGAGGCAGTTTAATTATCGATTAAATTATATTTATTTGTTATGCGTGTTTTGCGTCGTCTATTGGTGACTATTGAACGCTGGCGTTAAGGAATGATTGTTTTATTTGTTATCGAGTATCATTGCTATTATCAATGACGTACTTTCGTGGTTATATTACATATAGGCTGAGCCATTATAATGTAACAGTTGAAACATCCACAATTGAAACAAAATGCATCCGGCGAAATATGTTCTATACTTATGTATGTAGTTCTTATAACATATTATAATTCTGCTTTCCGTATACAATTGTCCCGTTCAATTGTACTCTTAAATCTATTGTTAATGGCAATTATGTCGCTTGAAAAATCAGAATCTGATACTATAGATACCTGTTGGAAAGTTTTCCATTCACTTTCAGTATCGCGGAAAAAGCTATACAAGATTCTGCGTAAACGTCTCTGGCGTTAATAAAATACGATACGCTACTATTCTTACACAGATACGACGATAGGGCACTCTTTCACTTGCAAACGTGTCTCGTTGAATATACAGGTGAGCAAGTAATGGCACCATTGGAATTTTAAATGGAGCATCGTTTGTTATATCATAGGAATTCGATGGAATTCCGGTGGGAGTTCGACAATTTTTACATATTTTCAGCTTGCATATTTGATTCCTTAACGAGCATACCGCACTTTTCGTCCTTTATTTCCCACTTTTCGTTTTTCTTTCCTATTACGCTACGTTTAAAACAATTTTCGCCCGGAAGCTGCTGATGAAGACATTATTTTTTCCCTCTTCTATGGAACTTTGAAGAGACTCGACAATTTCGACCACCCTCGTATATTTCTATTTTTCTTTCGTTGGTTTACCGTCTTGCCTCGATGCGATGCTGAAAAATGCAGCCGACGGAGGCTTACCCCTTGGGGATACAGTCGGTCTATAATTCAGAGCTGCGTTACTTTAAATAAGACTCTCCTTGGTGCCTCGTATTTCGAAAAATTGTTCATCGCCACCGAAATCGTTCCCCTATTCTTACCGATTCGCTTTTTTACGAAGAAAACCCTTTGTATTTTACCAGAATCTCCTCAGAATGTCACCAGCTACTAATCTTCAAACCGTCCTTAGCTTCGCAACTAAGTTACTTAAAGTTTCTTCGTAATAATATGTTTATATTTTAAGCCCCACCGATTAAACGAAGGGCCAATTCTTTACATCTCAAAGAACGCCAAAATACACGCTCTTTGTCTCTGTCCCGTTTATTCTATCCTTGGTACCCGCTTACAATATTTTTCCACTGTGTCTCGAATTCGAAGGCAGCTGAAGTTTCTGTCCGATAATTTCAACCAGAACAAACGAATAAATAATGCGCTTAACGCTTTCGAGGAAACGAAACTAGTTTTTCAACCGAATTATTAAACCAACGTACTAAAAATCGAAATAACAATTCAATATCAATGTCGTGTCTGTTAAACTATCGAACAAACGTCCGTCCAAACGGGCCAACCTGGCCAGCCGGAAGTGAACGAAATGCCTCATGTTTCTCGAAGGGCAATAGAAGAAAAATCGCCGCAATGGCGTCTATTTAGCGGTTGGAGCGAAGTGCTTTTCGCGAACGAGCCACCGCATCACCCTTTCATGGTAACATTCTATTTTCAACGCGAAAATCTGGTGAAATGCGACGCCCAACGAATGCACAAGCGGGCCCGCAGACACGTGCACACGTGTGCACACGTGTGCACAGACGACCGTACGACTACAAAATGAAAAAGTGCAAAGCCATTATGCATCGAGTGGTTCGCCAACAGCTCTTGGCCGTCGCGATACGCGCGAAATCGACAGCGCGACTCGCGCGTATCGTGGCCACTTTCGCGGTCCCATTTTCGCTTTGGCGGTCTGTTCGGTGCTGATTTCTTCGTTGCTTCTTGCGCCGCTCGATCGGGAAACGCATTCGAGACCCATTCAGGGGCAATGGAACTTTCGTTAACAGGAGTCGTGAAATAGACGAGCTTTTTCGTTACTGATCGTTCAGTTGCATTCATTCGAGGTTTTTGAAGAATGAAAGCAGTTGTAGTGAATATGACATTCCTTGGATTATAATTATTGTAATTATTGGACAATGCAATGAACGGGCTATGCCCGTTTTTACAAATTTATACACATAGAACAGATAATATATGGGTCACTTTTGGACGTCAGCATCGGCGATTTTGCTCTAAATGAAGTATGTTGTGGTTCATGTGAAATTAGGGGGGGGGGGTTAAGTTATCATTTTCGCGGTTGACAATTTGTTTAGAAAATACAGAGCTTCAAAGTTTGTATTGTTTGCCATTTTTGCGAAAATTGGCTTTGCGCAGGAATTGTTATCTCACGAACTTTTTATCCGATCGAACTACTTTTTTTTTATTTGTTTACAAAGGATGTGGCTATTGAATGGACTACAACATATTTCACTTAGAGCAAAATCGCCGATGGCGACGTCCAAAAGTGATCGATTTGGCGTGGAATGGAAAAATACGCTATTAAATTACATCTATTTTACATCAGCCATTCTAAGGGCTTCTTGAAGATTCATTTTGATGCATTAAAGAGGTCCACTTCATACGTAAGGGCATTGTATAAAGTAGATGTACAAAGGCGACTTACTGGGTCAGATACACGGTATTTCGATTTGTGCGTTGGAATGTGAAAAGTTGCTCCACTTTTTGAATGTCTAGATGGTGCATAGAAGCTTACATATCCCCATAATCATGTACAATCAATATTATAATTCATTAATTTAAGCAAAATGGTAATGTCGAGAATTATTTTGCAATTTTCCAGTGCATCCACTATAATGAAGTGAATATGGTATAAATTTCGAAGTATGATTGATATATGTGTGTTTGTGTATGTATAGTGTGGTGCGGTGTGTATCAGCTAATTAGTATATTTTCTATTATAATACGTATATGTAACACACACAACATTTATCTATAACTAAATTGTTTTTATCGACATTGATCCTACATATTTGTGCAACAGTTGTTTCAAACAGAAATCGTTGGACATCTTTGAAAGTGTCGCTGATTTATTAAATAACAATATTAAATGAATTAAATCCAGTTGAAGAATGTTAGGTGACGAATTAGTTTACAAATTCGTTTACATAAAAACGTTCAACGATTCCAAACGTTAGCCACGTTACATTTAATACGGAATTTAAAAACTTCGAACGTTTGCTTTTAACAATGTTTTATGACGTTTCGAGTACAGCTTGGTTATAAAGGAACTGAAAGTCCGTTGTTCGACTCGGACGAAACATAAAAGTGATTCATAAAAAGGAAACACTGTGCCAAAATACAATAGTACCGTGAATAGGCCTGATTTAAAACTAAAAGCCTCGTGCAATTTACAAAATAAATTTCTACTTGTCGAAGTGTTCCAACGGTAAAACGAGTATTTCAAAAGGACTCTTAATTTTCTTTATTTCGTATTCCGTGTTGTAAAATGACACGAAATTCTCGGAGCCCCCGCGAATGCATCAAAATCACTTCACCGAACGTTATCAATAAAAGCGTCGTCCCTTTCCTAAAATAAGAGAACGTTTCCGTCCACGATCGAAATGGGAGCCTGCAAGTGCTATTAAAAAAAAGAAGAGGAAAAGACATCACCTGCGATACACCCGACGTTTTTCACTCGCGTCTAGCAGGATATCCGGGTTCCCATAATTTTTCACAGCGGCAGCCGTGACTTCGCCCCGGAGCGACAGATTACGTCGCGTTTCTCGTTATCCGTCACCCCGGAGGCGTGTTTTTCAGAGGGTAGACGTGCGAATATACAATCGTACCCGATCGGCCTCGAGCCTTCACCGTCGGGCGGGGAAATTAAATTTCACGAAAGGCGCAGCCGCGAAAATTTCATCGCGAACGCCTTATATATTCCTCTCGTCCGTTTTGCCGCGCCTCTTAACCGTGCAACTTCCTGCGCGACGGCGGCCTAAATGGCTGTAATTTAAACGGTAATTACGAGTTAACGCGGCCCCGTGTACACCGGCACACATGAAACGTTGTTAAATTGGCCCGCGGAGGTTTTGTCGAAATTGCTGGAGGGAATGCACGCCGCTTCAGCGACAATTTCGGAAGTGGCCCACGGGCGAACAAACTCGAAGCAGATCGGATCGCGTAATTTCGTGGTTGTCGAATTAGCGACGGGCGTTCAACGGATTCTTCGTTTGAAATTGTGCGCCACGGTTTCTGGGGTGCAAGAGGCACTCGATGCGACGCTGGAATGGGTAAATTGGATACATAACTAGAAGATTCGGTTTTTGGTAAAGGGAAAGGAAATTGGGGGGGGGGGGGCAAAAATACGGTTCTGTATTCGATGTAGAATATCGGTCGTTTTCTGATATTCAGATGTCCCTTTGGAATTGAATTTTTGTCGCTGCGATTAATTCATTTCGATTTGTTCGTACGGGAAATTTTTTCTAATTTTTACTTTCGCAAGAGTTTTTTGCCAAATTGAATTTGTATCAACGATAAAAAATATATATACAATCTGTTAATATTTCCGTGGAATTTGAACAGAGCGTAGCAATCAAAATATAAAACGAGGTTGCAACGAAACTTTCATAAAATCAAACGGTTTATCCAGATCCTCGAAGATTCCTCGTGGCACACGGCATTCCAAATTCTTGCGGATGTTTAAATTATTCGAAACGCTGCCGCTTCACTATGAACAGCGAAATACTGGATAAATTCACAGAGATCACAGATCGCTTAATTATTCGCTGAACTCGAATGGACTTTGCATCGCGTATTATAATTAATTGTTGAGTCGAAGTATTGTCGGGCCGCTGTGTCATTGCCTTTGCAATAGCGGCGCGCAGAATTCGAATGCAAGGAAAAATGATCTCTCGACAGGATCCAGGTGGGCGGTGTCGCCGCAAATATGAACAACCAAAGCGGCGTTTAACAACGTAAATAATATGAAAACGAGTGAACGCCAGGACGTGAAAAAGTATTCGCAAGGGTTGGCTGCCTCCGACTCCGACTGGTAATTAAAAGTCGGCGAAAATTTTATTTTTTCTCAACCGGAGGCCGCGGTGGTGTGCGTTCCGCGAAATCACGGCGACTGGGCGACCGAAATGAAGGTCGAATAAACGAGAAACGGGCGACGTCGCTTGGATAATCCTTAACCTCGTTACGGGACTATTTCGTCGCAGTTTATGCAACGTCGACGGTCATTCTGTTGGCACGGTCGGTTTTAATGAAATTGCCAGATTAACGTCAATGCGCGACGTCTTTACCGTTCTTGCGATGGCGGAGATCGTTGCACCACGGCTTATGCTTTATGGGATCCTTCATACAACACACGCGATACAATAGCGCTGTATGGTGATTTAGATGTTGCTCGAACGATTTCGCGACAAAGTTTTCATACGGAAGTAGAAATCTATGGTTGAATAGAACTTTTGTGAACACAGTTCACTGCGCGGTGGGAATAATTAAACAAACTGGGATATATTAAACAAACCAGACGTCGATTGGCTGTGCTATTAAAATATTGATCGAAGTGCGGAACTGAATTGATTATCTCGGTCAAAATTGAAATGCCTATTTTGGTTGAAAGAAACTGTGTCACGTATTATCAATTTGCTACTGTTCAGCGTGTATACATCGGACCAAAGTTTGCACGGATATAGCAGCAATATTAATCCGATGATACATATCCACAGATTTTCAATGATATTGATGTTAGAATATTCGAGGTACAGGAACGGCGAGGCGGGTCATGTGCATCTTTGTCTAGCGTAGCTTTCTTTCGGGGCGAACCCTAAAATGGTTAAAAAGGGCCACGGTGACGTAGGCGTCCTCACGACTGACGCTTTTGCCAAAGGAAGACATTCTTGTATAGAGCACAGTACTAATAAACGGAATACATGCCTTGTTAATATATACACGCCTACGCAGTTATTCTAATACCTAATCGAGACTTCGATTCGAGTATTAGTGATTTCTCTTACATTAGAGATAGTGAAATATAAATGTTGGACCAGTCAGAAATATTGAACAATCGAATGTAAGACTACTATTTCTCTTTATTCAAAACTGTACAGAATAAGTCGTTCTACTGGACTGCTGTCAGGACTGTTTCCTTAGGCGATCGATGCAAGAATGCCCGTTGCATCGTGATCGCCAAAAAGGACACGTTCCTTGGTTCCTTGGTTCCTTTTTTCCCAGCGCCATGGCTTCGAGGGCCTCGGTCACGTATTCCCCTCGGCCTACGGTGCCCTGTAGGTACGCGCGGCATCGGACCCTGCGTTGACGTACGCCAGATGCCCAGCTAAGGCGCTCGCAGCCGAAATCTCTTACACGAAGCCACGTTAATGGACCCTATTGCTAAATCCTACCCAATCGTTCTATACATTACGGTTCACATGATTAACGCAGTCAAGAACTTAATATTATTATTATTCTTCGTAACTAAAAAAATTTGCATCCAACATTATGCAATATTAATAATATGTACAGTATGGGGATAGTTCAACCTTTGGGAATTGTTTAATTTTATAGCTTGACTTACCACCTCAAAGAGTTTAATTACACTGCAAACAAAAGATCCATAAAGAGCGGATGTAGATAGATATTTAGGTGTTTCAATTTAACCTCCAATTCCCGTAGAATTGAAGTATTTATTCACAACGATTCTCATATTTCTCGCGGTTACACCAAAATTGGGGCAGTCCGAAATTAATTAACTTGTAATAACTGAATTTAGATCCAATTAAACTAACAGCAAATTTTCCATACGTTCCGTCAACATGCTTAAAATGTGAAGCCTTTAATAAATTTATATCGCAATTTGTGCAACCGAATTTAATTAAACTGCATCATCCATATTTGCTGAAGGTTGCGCAGAATTTCGCTAGTTCACATTATAACACGAACCGACTCAACCACTACAAATACATTATACAAATATATGGAATAAACATTGTTCAAAGAACAATCTCTGCATCTCTATAGCGAAAAGCTGTGGTCCATATAAATCAGTGAAGCAAGTCTAACCCGTAAACGTTCCTCCCATTGTAGCGTCGTGGTTCACGAAATCGAACTCTGTCGATCAAACATTGATCACAATGCTCTAAACATTTTAAATCGCGTCGCGCTCTCTCGCTTTATATCGTCGCTGCGAACATATCGATTCGTCTTGTCTGCACTCTATAGATCGGCCGGCGCTATTCTTTAGCGCTTGGCCGAAAATAAAGGCAACAGAATACGATAACCGAAAGGGTACATTGTGGGTATGTAAAGGCCCTATCAATTTCCCGGCAGTTTGAACGTTATCAGGGATTTAAACTTCATTACTCCAATAGCTTGGCAACATCGGTGTAATCAGCCGTGAAAAGTTTACAGATCCTGAGCTTAACTATCCGGCCTGGTCGTTTCGTGAACTTCTTCAGAAAGCAATTTCACCGTAGAACGATGCCAATGTCGTGCACAACTGCGAACAAGGCGTGCATACGTTGCTGAGGTGCTTTTTTTTTTTAATGAATTGCTCCGCCATGCTATCGGGGAATCGGTTCGTTTTGTCCGGAATTTGGGTCGGCGAATTGTAAAGTAATATCGATCGTGGAAACGCGATGCGCTCGCGAGTCAATCCTGTCACGGTTGAAAGTGAGAACGTTCTTAGTCTAAAGGCAATTTTGTTTAAACTCTAGGATTTCACGTACGTTATCTGTAAACGATATCTGTTAACGATAAGTCAGTTATCAAATTCGAATAATCGCTATCATGAAGAATAGTACTGACATACATTTAGTTCCAAGTTTAGCAGACTACCGAAATATAGTTAAATGCAATATTTGCCTTTCCATCATTATGAGTAGAGGGAATAATAAAGAATATCGAACGGCTTAGTAGATGTGTGTACTTATGTATGTGCATACAGTTAATCAAGGAATAGAAATATGTGAGAGCGTTGTAGAGTACACTTGCAAATTCAATAAGTTAAAGTGAAATGCACTGAAATTATGAACAGAATCGCCATATAATTTACTAAACTGGTACTACAATATTTACGATCCTTTTGACCATACAAAATGAAACCCTGAAAATTACGACCAAATTGTTTGTATATTAAATTTCGAGCGGTTGTTGAAAGTACTAACTTTAAAATTCTGGGTGTTTTAAATATACCTAAATTGTAATATAATCAAACAATTATCTTTATGTATCAAGTGAAACGCAACTATGATTGTTACGATCCTCGATGCCCGCCCGATAATATCGCGGTTATCAGATTAATTCGATCCTTGATCGTGGCATGTTCATTGTAATTTAGTTAACATCAACAACTCGCTTGTACATAAGCGTACAGTTGCTCGATACATTTCAATTTTGTATATGAAATTTCGTAGAGCACGAATTTTGATGAAGGTGAGATTATTACGAGAAAATAATGTCGCTTGACTTACTGTGATTACGCATTTCCTTCTCCAAGGATAATAGGATAATTGGATAATACATAATATTTTTAATTTCATTAGCTCTGACTTTAGTCCGGTTTAATTAACTTCAGCATTAATTACCGTTCAACTTTAATTGGATTATATATGACTTTCGAAAGGTCAGCTTTTTAATTAGCTCCGTTATTTATTTCTCGTTTTTATTTTTGGAACACGGTAAAACAAGGAAAGGTTAGGATAAATGATGATAACGAACGATATAGTTAAATGCAATATGACATTCAGAAACGGATGTTTCATTAAAAATCTTTATGCATGGATACTGCACAGTGCCAAGTGGCATGTACCATGATTTAATGAACGTTTCGCAATGGTCTTTTTTTGGGCAGGTTTCATCGCCAAACGAAATTTTGCAGGAAAATCATCCTGAAAGTAAAAAAACATTTCTCACCGTCGAGAATGAGGCACTTGCCTTTTACATATTACGAAATTTCATATTGGACACTTATGGAGGAATGCAAAGATATATACATATAGTAGAACTCAATATTCATCTTCTGGTCGTGTTTTTTGTTCTCCCTACTTCTTTAAGGCGAGTCATGTTTAACGCGACGAAAATCATCCAAGGTAAAAATTAAGTTGTATCTCTTTAACTTTGAAGAATGCAACATATGAAGATGGTACCTATATTCTTTATACTTTATTGCCAGAAATTATACACAAGCTATTGTTCCATGACGAAAGTATTATATTGTTCCAAGGATCATCGGTTCGCTCGAGGTCCAGGTACGGCAACAAAAATCGATGCGTTAGTATGAACACAAAATATCCCGAGCCAGAAATGTAGGCGATATTAAAATCGGAATAGAAAGAAATAGCAATCGACACAGTTGGTATTGGATCAAATCGCCGAGACGAGCGAGATTTGCTTCCATATATTAGACTTCTTTTGACGCAGCATACTCTTACCCGGGAGGTTAATATTTTCGTCCTGCGCGATATTTTGGGATTCGAAAAATTGTTCGATTGAATAATAGGAACATAGGTGTGAAAGAAAAGAGGAGTGAAGATTGATAAAAACGGTTGAAGTTGTGAAGTGATATTAATTGCTAATCACATCAAATTGGCCGTACAAACAGACAAAAATTAAACGACCATAGAAAATGTACTGCTATTGAAAAATAAATGTGTATGCACTTGACAGTGTGCTCTACATGTCATTTAATAAACATTCATTAATTTATTTGAAATATAAATTTTCGTGTCTGGCGCGAAATTAATTTTCCAGGGATGTTGAATAATTACGAATGAATAGAATGCGAAATAAATAAAAGGAATTCCTGGACCGGACGTTGGGTCTACTGAATTACAAAGGACCAAAGACCAGTATCTCTGCAGATATTCGCGTATATTACGCAGGGCCAAAATTCAGTTCGAACTTATTTATTATTACTGCAATTATTATTTCCACTTTGCTCCATATGTTAGCAATAAAAACAATAAATACAGCCATAGATAAGAACCCGGTATCTATCGCCAGATTGCAGTCTTACCAAACTCACTGCACACGCGGAAGAAGGAAGCATTGAAATAAAAAAAAAGAGATTTAAAATTTCTGGAAGAGACTTTTCGTTTGGCCAACCAAGTCTCGCGATCGGTTGGTTTCCGTCCGTCCACTCGCCAGAAAGAACTTCCCCAATCGAAAGTCACTTAGACTATAACGGATCGAGAATTTTCCGCTGGTGAACGAAGACAAACGAAGGGAAGAAGCGACGAGCGGAAACCGAGGCGTCGGCGATCGTTCAATTATGGAAGACATTCCCGGGGATAGTGCGTGGGTTGTGAATGATATCGATCGATCCAGCCTCTATCCGGCGATCGAGGTTCTAACATGAGGCGCGAGACTGCGAGTGGCACGGACACCGGAAATCGATCAGACAGAGAAGAAGGATTACGTTATGCTGAACGTCGTGGCGCCCGGAAAGTTTGTTCTAACCTTGCAATCGATCCCGCCGTTCGTTGTCGAGAGCATCTTCGCTCTAACCCTGGTTGTATTGTTGGCGCTGCCTCTTTTCATCCATGTTCAACACTTTCTAGTACGTACATTTTGGTTGATATCGGAATGGGTTCGATGGGGGCGTCGATTTAGACGTTACTCGGTAATTGACATGCTAATCGACGCGTTATACTTTGCGTGCGCAAACGAACTTGGACAGGTCGCGCCCATTAATGTGTCTGAAATAGGTGCAACTTGAAATCTTCGAGAAGGGGATATTAATTTAGGGTTACATTGCGGGCCAGGGTATTCATCGTTTTAGATATTTGATGTAACGATTCGATGTGAAATTCGTTGAAGAAGCTGTAATATGGCAATATTTTTCTGCCGTCGGATCTACGAAAGGTTTCAGGCGAAATCTGAATAAAGAATTATCGGTTATTGCGATTTAGTCTCTTGGTCGCGAAAAAGAATAATATTCCAAGGGAACCAACACAGAAACGAAGGCAGCGTGCTGCACTTTTCTCGGACAACTCGAAAACGTATCTCTGCTCGCACTTTTCCCCTAAACTCTGTTTCCTCTCAACAGACGCGGTTAGGCGCGTCCATATATTTTTCTAGCATCGCCGAAATTGCACGTTACACAATACGATGCCCGGGCCAATCAAAAATTCCCTCCCTTCGCTTCTTGTTCCCTATACTCCATCGAACCCCCGTCACCGTACACCGTCGGAATACTGAATGTCCTCTGCCAACCAGGATAAGTCCGTGAAGCACACCAAGGCGTGGTATCCAGCTCGCGCAAACACTCAACGGAGAACCGAAGCGAATCATGATCGCGTGGTGATGCATTATCCAGTTTCGGCGTTCGACACCTCCTCCAGTTCGAGCGTAGACCTTCACCTGGAAGCGGCCCGGAAAACAATTTCCACCCCAATTTTACAAGCGAGCGGGGACAACGTGGAGACGAAACGCAGGAACATTAAAACACGAGCGGACGATCGAGCGGAGGGGTCGAAAGTGGACTCGACGTCGAAGAAGAACGAAACGATCTTGAAACAATCGTCGTCGTTCGTTGTTACCAATTCCGAGCTGCCCATCGTTGATATATCGGCGTTCGACTACGACGCATATCGATATAAACTGATAGAGGCCGCCCTGAGAAAGCAGTACGATAATTATCAACCGCCCGGCGACGTCGTTTTGAATTCGATTCATTTGAACAACGATGACTCCGCTGTCGCTGTCCGATTGAACGATCGTTATCATCATAGTTTGTTCGATTTCGTGGAGGAGTATTACGACGCCACTACCAGGATGAGCAGAAAGGAAGCGGAGTATATGCATCCGTTGGATCATTTTTTGGTGAAGGGAACGCAGCGGCCGGAAACGGTGGAGAGAGAAACGGAAACGAGGCAAGTGGATGTTGCGGACGGCAGTGGTCAGGACGAGAGGTTGCCACGGATTTCGTTTCACGATGACAGTGCGGTGGGTCGTTCCATACTGAGGAGGCAAGGTAACGACGAGTCGAATGATTTAAAGGGTCACGATTGCGTAGAAGACACGGGCGTTCCAATTTTTTCATTTTTCACTGCCTACCGCTCGTGAAACGCGACAATAGTTGAAACGTGTGCTGCAAATAATCGGATCAAATTCATCAAAATGTAAAAATGGCGGAGGTTTTGGAAGTCACAATGTGGGCTACGGAGCGGGGAATTTGAAATTTTAAACGCATTTGATTTGGGACACGAGAAATATTTTTGGAAAACTGCTTATCGTTAGTCGATTGATTTGTAACTTCGTTTCACGCAAGGAATATAACAGGTATCCATCGATACACACCTGATGTTATAATAATTTCATGAATCTAGGAATGTTTCAGTCGCTCGTTTACTGTTTGCCGATCGAAAAACGTCAGATTCCATCAGATCTGAAAAATAGACACAGACATCTAGAATCTAAATTATTGTATTAAACGCATAGGAGAAGTTATTCGCCTAATAAACAAGCGAGCAAGTTTAATCGAAACAAACCGAGCTATAAAAGAAAATACTTACCCCGTGGCCAACAAATATCGCAGCTCTTTCGAGGAAACAATAATTACTTGACAAATCCTAGGAAAAAAATCATTGGAAAAAATTCGTCCGCGGAACATCTTACCCCATATAAACGACATGTATCTCTACGAATTATAGACTCCGTATCAAAGAGAAGTCTAAGATCAGCGAATCCCAGACCATCGAGCGCCGGTGCCGATTCCACGACCGCGAAAAGATCCGCGTTCCCGCGATCCCCTTGCAACAAGAGCGCCACGAAATCCTCGAGGGCCACTTCCAGCACCGACACGATTAGCTCGAAGCGGGACACGTTTTGCGGCTCGAAGAAACGCGAGGACAGGCGAGAAACTTTATCTTCCATCGACGGCGTAGAGAGGGAATCCATGGACTGCACAACGGTCAGTTCCATCGACTCGGATAGCGTTCGCAGCGAGTCCAGCAAACTTCCTGACGACCATACCTGCAATTCTCGTGACTGTTCCGTTGCGTCCAAACGTTGCACCTCCGACAGGTCACAGGTCCATCCCCGGCTTGGCGGACATTCACGGTTGTCGTTCAATAACAAGTACGGCAACGCGAGGCGAAGCTCTTCAAAAATGTTGGACCCATCCAGACGGAACTCGACGACGAAAAAGTCCAGCTTGTCGAACAGGCAATACATTCAGAACAGTTCGGAGCGAATTGACCAAGCGTCCACGAACATGTCCGCGCTAAACAAAGTATCCGGGAAGGATAGTTCGAAGTATTGTTCGACGTCCAGAATGAGCGATACAAAATTCGGCGGCCACCTCGGCAAGCTCGAAGTGATCAAGAGCGAAACCGAAGACCTCGCGAAACCCGATTCTCGTTCAACCTTGGCAAACCTGCCCGCCAAGGATACGGGTGGCGATTCCTTCCGTCCGCGACGCTTAACAACAAAATACTCGGTGGAAGCAAGCTCGCCCAGGCTTCAAGCACCGGCAATCATTGATCCTACGTCGGGGTTCACGCATCAGCCCCTAGGACAGCCAAGGTTATCGAGAACTCGGTCGAAGGGCACGGCGAACGAGAAGGAGAATATAGAGGATCGCTCGAGTAAGTTGCCGGCGAAACAGGGACAGGCGGAGGGACTGGGTAAAGTTTGCCCGGAGAGGAAACAGAGATCGCAAACCGTCAGCCCCGTGTTGTCGAGGCCGGCTACGAAAATGGAACTTTCCACGGTTGCCCTCCCCGTCAAGAAGGAGTTTCGCGAGAACGTTTCTGCGCATTCGCAGCCCGGCAGGATTAACGAGCAGCGAAGGAAATCGCTCGAAGTAAATACGAAATCGTTGAGGGAGGTCGCCGTTAAAAGGGAGCAAACGGGAACGGAATTAAGTTCGCCAAGGCTAAATACGTGCACCATGAAGAACACACTGGCGTCGAACAGGCGCAAAGAGGAAGAGAGGACGTGTGATTTTAATCGTAGAAAGTCCCCAGGGGCGATAAAGACTCCGGGATCGCTGAGCAACGCTAAAAGCACCCTTTCCGCTGCCGGTAAGCTGCCCTCCGCGTCGAGGAGCTCGCAACAAAGAGCGACGGGCACCAGGCTGAACGCCAGTTTGCATGATAATGTGATTGGCTCGCGATCGATGCAAATCAGGTCGGGCAGGTCTCCGGCGAGCGAACGTAGAGCTTGGAGGAGCGGAAAACCGGAGAAAAGCGGGACGAGTCGGGTTGAATTGAAAGAAAATGGCCCCGACGGTTTGATGCTGCCGCGTCGCGACTCGAAGGCTGGCATTGCTATGCAGGTGGGATTGAAGAGGTATATAAAGAAGTTGAAACGCGTGCTGTCCGCTCGCGACAGCGTCGATATCAACGAGCTGGCAGCTTTGAGCTTGACCGACGCGATCCTGCCGGATCTGGAATCGAGGCTGTCGACGGTTGAGGTGCAGCAGGTGCAGAATTTGTTGAACATGGCGGAGAAAAAGTCGGAGTTGATGCACGAGGATCTGTCGGGTTCGGCGGTGAACGAGTTGTGATACTTTTTTCTGTATATACATATTTGTTTTATTGATACATGTTTTGCAGAGGGGCGATCGTATTATTCTAAACGGTACGTTCGCGCGGATATATTTCCGTTTTATGGGTGTGGTGCAATTTTTGTATTTTGTACGGTACCGTATCCGCAGTCGGGCGTAAAATCTATTTTGTCGGTCTACAAATCGTGATTACGCGCGATGTTTGAAATTTGTTAGAGGCTCCTTTTCGAAGCATATTATGTTGTATATTAAATGTTTTACCGAACAATGGGGTTGATTACTGCTGGGGTGGTTCACGCCATTTTATTTGTAAATCTGCGTGTTCTCGGTTGCCATGGTAAAATTCATGAACGGTGGATGTAAACGTCCGCTTGCGGAATTCAGGTAAGAAGAATGCGTGGAAAAAGGGATATAGTTCAAAGGTTCCCGCACCTGTTACCGTTTTAATTAAGTCATTCGGATATCCAAGCTGTTATTTATGGCGATAATCCCGCCCTGTGGTTCACTTCGTCGTTGTTCATGAAATATTAATGTTTCGTATACTCAAGTGAGCGTTATTTATAATATATCCGTGAAATCGTTGCTTGCTTACATTAAAACCGGAACGGTTGGCACTGGTACCTTGCCAGCGTTCAAACTTCGACAGATATCACTTTTTTAACATCAATTTTCGTTCAGCATTGAAAGAACGTTCGAACATCGATGTGACATCGCGCGTAAATTTAAGATACTTCAAATTACGTTCACCCGAACAGATCGAACATTAACATTTCAATAATGGTCCGACGCCAAAGTGTCGTTTTCATAAACATCTTTCTTAATATACCGAACCAATATATTGTAGCCATTCGAATTGTGTTATGAACATTTTTTCTGTCATCAAAAATGGAGGATATTCAGGATGGTCCCCCTCAGCCGACACATCCCGTGTATTCGCGACGTCCAAAAAATTCACGATTCATGAAGATCGATTTTTCCTCGTGCAGTGTGTAATGTAATACAATCGCGCCCAATTCATTGTCCAATTAAGTGTAGGAGGCTTGTTAAACGAATCTGACGGTTCTTTTAGTGATTTACGCGTATCGTGTCGCCGACGGGCCTATTAATAATACATAGCAAGAAAGGAGGACGACGTTGTCGACGAGAGATAAACTGTTCAGGAGACAACGTCGCGACTGTGCGCCTTACTCGCGCACGCGAGAAGATTTCCTCGCGTTGGCGATACCCACCTGCGGGACGAGAACTCGCGAATCCTCTTACGCATCTCGATACGTATCATCTGCAATTCCTCTTGAACTTTACGACCGCGACCGATAACGTCCTGGCTGGTGCAGCGATTTTTTTGTCACCGCGGTTCCTGTGAATTCGAGATTGGCGAAGAAAAAATGTTTATTTTCAAAGAGGAGATTCTGGAGTAATACGTTCGAGCATTATTCTCCGAGGCAGAAGTTTCTCTATTTTTATAATCTCTGATTATACGGTTTTTTTTATTTGCAGATAACAGGCGAAATATTTTGTATTTTAATTTTACACGTTTAGGGTCTTCCGATTTCTTCTTCTGACACGTACATATGATGCATGCTACTCACTATACGTTTATTCTTGCTTAGAAATTAATTTGCAATCGGTTTTCCATTTTCCGCTCCAAAATATCCTTCGAAATAATCAGTCTATGCCCTATTTAATTTAAAGCAATGAAAATTAAAAGAGGAAAAATTTCCAGCTTCGATGAATTTCGGTTTTTCTCACATTTCTGAAGACTCTGAGTCGGCGCGATTGCTTTACGCATCGAGAATTAAAACGAAAGAACTGAAACACTTTTTCGAACACTGAATCTTAGCGAAAGTAGTAATGTATTTAGCCGACGTTATTTACGATACAGTTTTTAAAGGTCTACGAACTACCCCGACAACTGAGCCAATGGCTATTAAGAAAGAGCACCGCGAGATTCTCATGACGTTGATTAATATTTGCTCGAGCGCGTTTACGGAAGTCATGGAACGGCTGATTTATATTCCCCCGTCCGGATACAGTGTGCAATTTCATTCCAGAGGGAATACCACCGAGCCATTAACGGTACTCGCGTTACGCTACTTCTTGTCATCGATGTCGTAATCCCTGTACAACATGAGAGCTCTTTTGACATTGCAATTTCGGCTTGCGAAGCGGGTCTACCTAGCTTTTATCGATTACAAATTTTCCCGTTGCGATGCCAAGGGTTATGATCGAGCAACATTAAGATCGACTGTATACGAGTGACCAGTTGACTGTGCTCGCGAGTCTCGAACCTTCGAATTGACGTACAATCGATCGTCGTTCCGTCGTTTAATTCAACTCATGGTCTCATGGAAAATGACAGAAAATCAGTTTTAGCGAATTAAGTATGTTTGGGGAAAGTGAGCGTACGAGTTCGTTGGTCGCGATTTAATTAGAATAAAAGAAGCGATAGGGAACGGTGACATTTTATTTCAACCGGATTTTGAAATACGCCAGCCTTGTTTCGGATTAAGGGTTTGTCGGACGGTTTAATAGTTACGAGGACTGGTGAGAAGTTATAATCTCATCTCCGGTAAATCGTATCTGGCGTGTAACATTTTGTAGGAGGAATTAATATTTACTTCAATTGGCTAATTGGATGAGATAAAATTGATGACATTCTAATGCGCGGTATTAAGTAAGGACAGCGAAATGTTTCTCCAATCGTAATTCACATGTTAATTACGCAAACTTAATAGAACGTTGGCAAGAATTTTAAGCCAACAATTAAACGGGTTAAAACTGCCCGACAATATATATCAAATCCGTGTTATTTAAAATTGAAAAATATATTTTCCTATATCAAGCAACGGCGAAACTGTTCGAATCATACTAAAAGAGCAATACCATTGATAATCCAACTAACGAATTAACAAAGCAAACTGACGCAATTGGTTTAAAGGTACAAAGGCGGTGTAATTGCATTTTAATCAAGTATTTAGCTGTCGCTGACAATTTACCTTTCAGAGGTTTACACAATGCAGCAAAATGTGCCGGGCAACCGATTGTTCGGATTCTGTCTGTATAACAGCGTTAACTGTAAACATTCTAGCGAAAGGAATCGCTAACATGTGTTAATACGCAGAGCGCCTACATCGTTTCATCGGTCATCTAAAATTCTGCCCCCTAAATAATTCCAATTACCCTGCTATTGGTGGAATAGAATTTATAGCCTCGGTAAGCCGCTACTTCGTTCAAATTAATTTTTCAGCAATCGCGTGTACTGTTATATGGTGCAATCGTTCTATTACAAATTTACTTATCGATGCACGAATTTGTTTATCAAACAGTTCACTGCGAAACGTTACGCTTTAAACCCAACGCCCCTATTGATTTTATTGGATGTTACACTACGTATCGTTTCCTGCGTTACTTTATCGAACTTTGTAAATGTGTGGTATAATCTGAAAGAGATGAGAGAACGAAGGGAATGCCGGAATGGACGATTGCAAGACTCGCGGTTATATCTAGCGCGGATAAATCAGTCCGAGAAGATTTAGATATGTATTTGAATTACGGGCGGCAACGATTAATCGTATATCGATCGACGTGTAATGATTTACGATCAGAAAAAAGTGCGAGTCATCGAACATTGAAACGTCCATCCATCGTGCGTGTTTTCGGTACATGCTCGTTCTCGACGAGTAGACCCTATGCGAAATCGATTTTTTTTTTACTAACGACGAGGCATTCTATATTCGTGACAGAAATCTCAATAAATTGCCGTTGGCTGCCGTAAAAAAAAAGAGCTAATTTTTCATACGAATATCTTATACCTGGTCGCGCCACACGTGCGTGCCGGCTGTCGCACGGTCTACCTGAATGGGTCGCGATACCTGGCTATGGAAAAATTGGTGCTGAGTAGGACCATTATGAATGGTCGCGACTCAACAGATATCTTGTTTGAATTTATTCTTTGCAGGATCTTTATTTGTATTTAATTCTACTTCCTTGTGTGTGCAATTTCTATCGCGTACACAAATATCTATTCAATTGACCCCAGCTAATTCTCTGTACAGCGACAATGTTCCCGTGTTAAAAATATTTGTTACCCTCGAATTCAGAAATTAAATCATCAATGTAATATATTGGTAAATACATACGATAGTACGACAAAAAAAACAATTAGTAATAGAGTGATCTACTGCTAAATACAACTAATCTTTTAACTAATTCCTTAACTTCGGGCTACATACCAATTAATACCTCTCTCCCAATTAGACCCGGTCCTATTAACAATTATCATCGAACCAAATATCGACTATTTTCTTCCTCGAGCGTCTAAAATTCCTTACAAACTAATTACTCGGTTTGCCAATTCCAAGATTCCTTTCAGCATTGACACTCGTCCGCATTCCAAGATCGATTCCATCACTCTGTCTGGCACAGTGATTCAATCTGCCATGTGACACGCGTTAGATCATCTCAGAAAGTGTACCGGTAGTTTAGTGTGCAATGATGAACGCGACATTCCGTGCTACTTGTTCAAATCGCGTGACACCAACGCGTTTTGCGCATACACACGTATCTACACATACTGTGTACACATGCCGGCGCAAAACGTATACACGTGACATCCAGTTAAGGGAACATTAAAAACTATTGATATTGATATAGAGTTACAAGGCGACCTCTACTTCCTAATGTAGGAATTGATTGATAACGATGACGGTCACAATGACTATCAAAGAGATGTTCATCACGTTGCTAATTTGTCGATCAATAGATTTGCTCACAGCGTCTTCTCGTTGGCGTTCAGCTGTGAACATGTTCGGAAATTTCGTACCGGATTTTCTAATACGCTATACGTACGCAATGTAAAATAATAAAGAAACGACAGTATTTCTTGTGTCGCCGATACTGAGGGAATAATTTTTTGTGCAACTCTGCTACAAAGCGTAATTAAATATAAAGCCATGCCATAGTTTCGACCAGCTACGTATATTATAGTGTTCGCGAAAACAATTGTTTTAACCTTCTGGTATTTTTATTCATTTATTTCATGCTACACTTTGCCGAAGCTTGTAAGTTATATTGACGTTACGTGTTTAGTTAAAGTTTTTTATTCCTGTCGCTTATGCTGTTGCTTCCTTTTTATGTTTTATTCATTTATTTCATGCTACACTTTGCCGAAGATTGTAAGTTATATTGACGTTACGTGTTTAGTTAAAGTTTGTGTTCCCGTCCCTTATGCTGTTGCTTCCTTTTTATGTTTCTTTTGCTAACGCGTCGCACGTTATGCTGCCAAGTGAGTATGGAAACGAACCAGGATTCGTGTGACTCGAAATCGCAATTTAGTTGCCGGGTATTTTAAAATGCCCATTTAATACTCACCATGCGAGAGATGAATGATGTATGTATGGCTTGCGTTGGCAGCACGTGGAAACAATTTTCTGGCACATACCTCCGACCATGCAGCTCTTTCAGAACGCACTATTACGGTAATCATTTAACACTTTACTTCGAAACTAGCTTCACGCTTCGTTATGACTGGTATAGCCTTTATTTTCGTTAATGTAAAAAAATATGGAACACTCGGTGTAATGATAAAAAATTGAAATTCGAATTAAACAAAAATTAACAAATTGAAATATTAATGTGAAACGGAATTAAATTCCTATTTTTCACTTCGCTTGAATTTATTTGTGATAATTTACTATGATACTCTCGACATTAATGATCTGTCCAAGCTCGTTCCTTCATACGCGCACGACGCTAGAAATAATTCACACTTGCAAAACTTGCCGGGCTCATACTGTACCAATTATATCCCGTTTATTTACTTTCCTTCGTTATTTAATTATTTATTTCATTCGTTCGTTTATTCAATTATTGTCTACCCATTCGTGCATTACTTACGCTTCTGCCACCGATTTCGTTCAGCGTTTCGCCGTTCAACGAAACCATTTAAAAGACTAAACAGGAAAGTAAGATAAATGCAGCGAAGTAGTAAAGCAATGCGATAAATCTCACAGTTCAACCTCGGTCAATCATTCCGTTCCACGCACACCAGGCCGAGCATTTCTCACGCATTGTTGTTCGTAGATATATAGCATCCTCATAAACTAATTTCTCAAATGGAATCACTGTTTCATACCTCAACTCTTGCGATCGTAAAGTCACTCTCGTTTTTAGAACGCAGTTTGCGAGACTGAATAAATTGTACATTCCTTGTGATTATGGATTGTTTGAAGGAACAACAAATTGCATATTTATAGAACGTTTCCCGAAACTTATGTGTAACAAAAATGTGTTAAATGTATCTTAAGAAGCGGAGAATAATTAAGTTTGCAATGATTGATCTGTTCCTGAACACAATATAGAATCCATGATTGTCAAATCCTTTATTATGCTAGTAACGATTATACATAGATACGTTGTATATAGAAGTACGCACAAAGTTATAACTAAAACTCTTTATTCTTTATCACTCTGCAGCTGTTGCCTATGGAATAACTCAAATGATCAATTTATATAGAAAAGAATAATATAGTGTTACATAATTCTTTCGAGTACAGTGACCAAGGCACGTTTTGACAAACATACGAATTGAATATGGTTTTTCGCTTTCATACCTTCTCTACCTCGGCTGGTACATAAATTATACCACCGTGCAATATTACATCGAATTTTATTACACGGTACGGTTTTCGCGCGACTGTGACAAGAATTTAAAGCAGAACTGTTACGAAAATTCTACCACTGTGCCGTGCGCGAAAGAGTTAAAAAACAAGTGTGACCGCATTTGCAGAAAAATTAATGCACAGCGACATAGTAAAATAGATTGAACCGTACAAGATCTTCCTCTTGCAGTTCTTCCTTCACTTACCACGAAATGAAAATTTCAGCCTGCCGAAAAATTAAATTTTTCTTTCAGCAATTCCTTCCCTTCTGAAGCAAATTCTTTTTAAATGTCCCATCTGTGACATTAAGAAAATGCGAATTCCTCCAGTACCACGCCACAGTATGAGTATACAATACTGGTATCAACCGAATGATTATTGACGTCAATAATGGGACCCCATATATCGATCTATTTAATTCAACACCCTCTCCTCTTAAACGATCACTGTTCAGCTTACCTCGTTAAGTCATTTAACCACCGTTTCTAATACAATAAATAAATTTCCAAGTAAATTTCCACCGATCCCGATAATTTAGAGTCACATTTATTTTTTTGTATAAAATCCCTACCTCATTATGTCACTATCATTTTTCAATATACTATCGAGCCATTTCCCGTACAAATGAATAAATAAATAAACAAATTCCCATTATTTCTCACCAAACACTATTTCTCCGACAATGTATGTATATTAGGCCTAGAGCTGAAACCTTGACTCGCCCCAACCCCAAACCCAAACTGTATGCTAATCGGGAGCATTCTGTTCGCAGATCGGCACGCGAGACAATATCAGTTGCAGCAATTACGTGAGCAACATCAACGACGCTCCTCAAGAATCGGCCACGTACGTTCTCCAACGACTCATTATGGCAGAGGCCGCGTCGAGACGAGAATATTGCCACGCCGTAAATGCTGCTTATAAAGGATCGACGGTTGTTCCCACACGAGAGTCGTAATAACCGAAAGTAACGGCTCGTACGGCTCGTGCGTAAATTATGTCAAGCGGTCCTTTTGCTTTGGAGGATGTTGCAGAAGGCGCTGCCAGTTCGTTCCTCGCTTTAATTAAACCTAATTAAAGATGATCAATTTCCCGTGACGTGTGATCAGTTGGATACGTGATCGGGCTACTATATACACGTTTTTCATTGAACGATCCTCGCGGTGTCAGCGATTTTTCATATTCAAACCTTCGATTGTGATGAATTTTCTTTTTCGTACTTTATCAACTTTATGAATTTGAAGAACCATGTTCACTTTGGCTAGTAGAAACGTTAGTGCCGAATATCGATTTACATACGAACGGTTAGAATAGAATTAAATACGATTAGCTTGACTATCTGGCGTATGAGATTAATAATGTTAGTGTCACTGGCGCAGTGAGGTTCGATGGAAATAAACGCAGAAGTGTCAATGAAATGTGCGAAGAATTTAAAAAGCATACCTAGACTAAAGTGTTCTCGCAGCGATAATTGACACTAGAAGCTTTGAACTTCACTGGAATTTACTTATTTTGCAGGTGTCGATGAAATTTCAAATAATCATTAGTATGAATCAAGCGTTTTGCCTCTACAACGGATCAATTCGAAAGCTAATTCCGTGCATCAATTCTTGCGCTCGAACGCTTAAACTTGAATAAAAAAATGTCAGCTCGAATATGTACCACGATGAACACTAATATTCAGCGTTTAAAAACAATATTCGCCCAATTTCACTCTCACGATTAATTAGCGAAAAGATCACGCACCACGACATACAACGCGGCAAAGCAAATTGATCTACACTATGTATTCATAAATTTCACTAAAACTGTGCAACTGCCATACAATACTGCCTTTTACGAATTACAACTAAGTTCTCGAAACTAGGAGTAATAGAGCTCAGAAGGGGAGTTCAGGTGGTATTTTTCAACACTACGACTCTTTTCTTATCTTTTTTTCTTTTTCTTTGTAATATACATATATATACATACATGTATTTGATACATACATTTTATACATTTATTGTAATATCGGTACGATGTTAATCGAACGTTATTTCTTAACAATGATATGCGAGTGGCGCAGAGGGGTATCAATAAATAAACGAAACATCGCTTACATTGAAACGGTCTCGATCCTTATTTTTCTGAACTATACTCCTTAAACGTTATTATATCTATTTACCCTTATTGTTAATATCCGCCGTTCCATCGGAGTCATCGATCACGGAGCAATGAAATTCTCGTTTTCGACTGAAATGAAACGTGCCCAGATTGTGCAAGAACCATAGCTTCGATTGCTATAGGGAGACGTATTCGGTGCATACAGTTCTGGATGAATTTATTGATCCGACTGCCAAAGAGATAATACGCTCCGGTTTGAGAAAATGAAATTGTTTTCGTTCGTGTGTTGCATCGTTCTGAAATGTACTTCGACCTGTATGTATGTAGAGAATCGAGAATATTTGTTACGGCTAAATTTTGACAGTTATTTGTGCATGGTAGAAAGCGGCGAGAAAAGAACAGTTTAGATGTTAGACACCTGAATTTCACATTTGGGTAATCAGATCCGAAGATAATCATCGTCCTAATATTTATGATATTTATCCATTCGCATGCGTTATTTCGATGTTTTTATTCGCGATATTGGAAGCAATCACTTAACTAGAGTGATCCTTGACTGTAGGTTAGATACAGAGTGGCCCCTTTTAGATAATAGCAGCTAATAAGAGCAGCGGATGAAATATTGTACCGATAACTGCACCTCCGCCAAACAGATATTTACTGTGATAAAAAATATGAATCCATTTGGGCACGTATCAACATTGCAAAAAAAAAATTTTAATTGTACCCGTCATGATTTTTAAGCGAAAATATTTCTCCGATATAAATTTACATAATTTGCAAATCAATTTGGGACCACTGCGAAATTGAGCAGACGGTACGTTAATCTGCAGGATATAAAAATGATAGAGTACCTATCGAAACGAAAGTGTCGTAGTTCGATTCAACGTTGTCGCTGCAGAATCTTTGAAATTCGAAATATTCCAATTAAAATGTCACTTGTTATCTAAGAAAAAATATCCCGCAATGCGCGAAACGTCTGCATGCGTTTTCGATAAACGATTCTATCATTTCACGCGCTTTTCGTGTACGCACATAGTGTGGCAACGGAGATGTTGACAAAGGAACGAGGTGCAACGATATCTTGTTTCAACGAAGTAACGATCGAGAAATCTTTCCATCCATAGTTTCGTTACGATATTTTCTAGTTACGTGTTGAACCAATTACACGATACCAAATATCATGTGCCTCGACAATAGACGCGGTCGAATGCAGTTAATATTCAGGCGCCACGGATAGTCAATTATTCTATCAACTATTCACGGCAATGTTCTCCGCCTTCTGCAGGAACTAGAATGGAATGGCACGGCAAAAGCAGTGTCATCTGAAGACACCGTAATCACGTCATTGGCGAAGTAACGTGATAATAATAATGTGGGACGCGAAATAGAAATAGATACACGTAGTAATAGAGATCCACTGACAAGTGTATAGGTGTCTATAGAAATCTGTCTATTGCAGGTAGTGCAGTTGCAGCAATCTTTTATTACAATTATTAACTGGTCGGAACACTTGTTCGGGAAGTAGGCCCAATAGAAACGATTTATACTGTTTAATAAGTCTTTTATTATGTATTGAATGCATTTATAAAACAATATGGCAATGAGATATGGTTTCGTAATGTAGCGTAAGATTGTATTTTATTAATACAATATTTTTCTACCAGCGTTTCTATGACGTTCAGTTCCTCTTTTTAATAATGTAAAATTATATATTTTTTCTAGTTTCCTCTTTTGTTTCACTAGCGAAATTTCATCAATACACTTAATTAATCGGTCAAACAGTTTACAAATATATCGTTGTAATAATTGGTTGGGAAACAACTGGTGAAAGATACTTCGCTGTAAAAAAATTATCGTGATATGATGAATACTATTAAAGAACTGAATTCCTTCTTCCCTCAACCCCTTGACTTTTCTTATATAATAATAGAGTATGGTGTTACAGTTAATCGTATGGAAAAAAGTGTTTCAAATATGTATGTATATTTTCCTTAGGCTCCGTGATCATGGACCCTTATTCATGATGGAAACGTAAACGAACGGTATCTGACTCATTTTTTTCACACACTTTCTTTATTTGGTTCCGAAAAGTACGACTTCGAACGCAGAAAACACTTAGCGATATAATTGAAGGTATCACAAACTTTTGATGACCTCTGGTTACGTTTACCATATATTGTCTCTATACTTATTTATTACTACCGTAACCGGTGATTTCAATCATTAGTTTTCGCTATTATGCAATTAATTATCATTTAATCAATTATTAGTCCTCGTTTCCGTGCTTCGATCGAGGTTCGAATAGATGGTGTAATCCTTAAAGCGGAACACTGTGCTCGTCAATAATGTACACATTGAATACGCCAGAGTTGATAAAGATATTCGGGGTTGAATTTTAATTATTCGTAAACTTTGGAACGCCTTCGAAGCAATGCTAGCTATTAATAAGTTACAACTTCGCAAAGTTTCTTCTACTTGTAGGAAGATTTAATACACTTCATAACTTCTATCATACTTCTGGAATTTTAACTTTCGTCAATATTTCAGGAAAACTCGGGGAATTGTAAAGTAACTTTTCGGGGGATTCTCGTATTATTTTTCACTCCGCGTAGTTTCAATTTTTGGATAATGAAAAGATTAAATTTAGATACGAAAGAAAGGGAGAAAATTTAGTGTACATTTTAATTAATCATATGCCTTCGGTTCCATAACGAAATCATACGTTTTCAAAGCAAATCTCACGTGGTCCCATTTTAAGGATTAATCAAGATTACCATAAAATCTGAGAACATTTCATCCCAATTATTCGAAACCATTTACGTTCTCCGTACTAATCCCTAAATTTCTCTATCCGTCCGCCAAAGTGTCTCTATTCTTTCACGTTCTTATACGAGTATAAGAATTCTGACCATTACCATCGACATCATGATCCCGACTGAAATTGATACTACTCGTATGGACATCAATTGTTTGTCACGCATTAATTAAACGATGTGCGCAGAAAACAGGTAAGCCCCCCTTTTTTGTTTCATCGCGCCTTTCACCTGCTTGAAAAAGATTCAATGGGACTATGCATTGTAATTACACGGATTTTACTTTCTAATACGTTTCGTGGAACAGATACGGGTGCCGAAAGGGGATCATGTGAAATAATTCTACCCACTGTTCTTTCACGCACGCTTTTGCATCGTTCTATCATATATTCCGAGGATTTCCTTCGAGAAACGAAAAAAAAACTAATCCAGCTTACTTGAAAATAAATATACAGCATGTTTATATACTATCAGGTTGTTCTACACGTAATATCGTTTTTACGATGGTTTAACGAAATCGAAAGGTGACTAAAATTACCTGTTTTTCTCGTGTTTAAAATATTGCAATAGGAGTTTCATCTTTTCTTCCGACTTTGTTTTCTATCAATCGTAAAATTGATGCCTTGCTTCGCTGAAAGTCACACAGAAGCCTCTCTCAGAGGATAGAATACAACCCCCTTGCAGACGAATATGCTTGTCCGTTAAAAGATCGTCGTAATGAGAGAGTTCAACTAAACCGTGAACGAAATCAAATCCGGTATCGAAATTCAATTTCCATGTAAAACGGTAAAACGAACAAAGCCAAAAAAGTGTTGTCAAACACTGCGTGCCACACGTTGCCAACGAAACGTTCATCGAGACGTGAACGCGACCATCGGCTGATTAAAAGACGTTCATTCCGCTCGCTAATCGCCGTTCCCGCACCGTTCGAACGCATTAATTCGGGCACACCTGAACCGACAGGCCTCGACGCAACGTGGACTTTGCAATTTCCACAAATCCGTTCCGTCGCCGATCACCGACCGCGGGCCGCCCCTTTAACGCGCTCCCCCGGGACAGCATGAAAACTATCATTGTCCACGCTGTCGGCAAGCAGCGCGAAAACGCCGTCGTCGCGGCGTTCAATTTCGAAATTAATCGCGGCCGGTTTCGTTTAACCGGGGCCGCGGGCGGAACGTTCGTTTCGTCGAAATTTTAATCGTCGATCAACGATGAACAAGGGGTTGCGCGAATTGAGGGCGCGGGTATGGCGGACAAGTGGACTTGGCCGGACGCGGAATCGATCCCCCGTTTCGTTCGACAAATTCGCGATCATTGTCCCGTGAAAAGAAACGAATGCAAAATCGCCTCGCTCGGTACAATGCCCGCGAACGATACGTCCTTCTCGTCGCACGTCGGCCATCGAGATTTGCATAGCATTCCCGATAGATTTACACTCTGTGCCCGCCCTGTGGATCTATGAATCGCGGATAAATCGCCCTTCGTTTTCCGTCGATTCTATTTTTTCGTTCCCACCCGCGTCGTTGGCGCGTCGCCAATGCCGGTCACGCAACGAATTCGGCTCTCTTCGATTACGTACTTTGTTTCAATAGAATGGTAAGAGGGAACGATATTGGGGTAGTATGTTTGAGGACGAAATTTTCCGGACCTTCTGGGGAACGCGTGGATCGTGATTGTTGCGGGGCTGCAAGCGAGCCTAGGTGCGCAGGCCTCCGGTTGTCGGTGCTGCAATTGATCTCTGCGATTCGCTGTCGGATACCACAATGTGTACGGGACACGGTGGAGAGAGATGTGAGAGAGATGTGAGAGAGATGTGAGAGAGATGTGAGAGAGATGTGAAAGAAACGCGAAAGAAACGCGAGGCAGAAGAGGCGAGATAGGATGAAGGAAACCGGCAGATCGTTTGGAACGGCGAAAACTGGGACGCGGCGGTAGATCGACGAGACACTTCGCTCGAATGAAATACCTCGTATATACGTTGCATACTTATGCGCAATTCGTTCGCGTGAATATGTTTGTGATGACTATGAAGTGGTCTTTGGAAAATCACATGTTGGGAAACAGTCGTTTTAAAACAAAACGTTGCAGTTAAACGGGAAACGTGTGAAGTGTTAATTCTTATTTTATTGCTATTATTATTATTATTATTATTATTATTATTATTATTATTACTTTACAGTGGTACTTTACTGTTATTCTCATTTCACATTGATATATAATATCTTTGATGGTGTTGCTTGATTTATTTAATTATACAGGTCTATTAACTCTGCGAAGACTTTGAATTCGTGTTAAAATTATGATACACGAGATGTGAAGTTGTTCAACTTTAAATTAAATCTTTTTCATAGTCATCGATCCATAAAAATGTGTGCGCTTACATGCATGCCACGCGTACGTGGATAAATTAGTTATTTTATTGAATGCAATTAATATATCAGTTCGATTTGAAGACTGGAAGGCGTCTTGGAAGTCGTCATCTTTTATTTCCATAGCGTTTCGGTTTTAAACGGTTATGAGATGAACGTAATGGTCGTTGAGTGCTAAAACATTATACCCACTGGGGTAATATTTTTCGCTATAACGAGGGATCCTCTAAGTGTTTCGAAGTTTAAACTTTTTGAGGGTAATGGAGATGGGAGGTATAAAATGTCGAGAATGTTTCAGTGCGCCGTTAACTAAGGAAATATTTGCGGCACTATGGGAGTTAGGTTGTCTAGGTACTGATAATAATTATCGAAGCATCCCTTGTAACAACAATGCAAGCTACGGGCTTTGAAATCGTCTATACTGATGCTGCGCCATAATGTGGCAATAATCGCCTTACGATATTGCTGGTGTGTTTAATTTTATATTTACCGTTAGGCAGCAGAGAGTTAAAAATAATCGCCGTTCAAGTATTTCTCACTAATAAAATATTTGACGAGGGTGAATACTTTTAAATTCTTCAAAAACGACGAAGCAAGGTAAAATATGTTGGATAACACTTTGCATGCCGCAATTAATTTTTGCGTTAAATTAAGCATACGAAACTTGCAGCTAATAATGTATGAGTATGGTAGTAATTTAAACAAAATTTCGAAACATCAGATAACTTAAAGTTTATTTAACTTTCCTTGTAAGAGAAACTGTGTTCACTGGTATTTTATTTAGATGTTTTCTAGCTTTATGGAAGATTGCTTTGTGTAGCAATGCTGCATTGTTTGCAATCTTACGCCAACTAAAACCGCGACAACATTCCACCAACAAGTAAGTACATTAAAATTGTTTTGATTATATGATGTATTATTAATCTAATCTAATCTAATCAAATCAGAAATAGCAATTCCATAGTAGACCATAAATTTGTCAGATATTATATTGTTTGTGTTATTGATATTCAGATTTTCGTCTCAATAGCAACGAAAAATATTCCTCTCATATTAAGACGAATGGCACCTATAACAACATTCCCACACAAATATGTAATTACTTTTTCCAAGGAACAAGCCTTAAGAGGCGATATATTTTTCATTCTCTATTAAACTAAACTAATAATGGTTCTGCAACGACAAGAAAAACAAAACCTCTGTCCAAATACAGAATTAAATTACCCTGTGTACGATCCAAAAGATGACGATTTCCAACCACCTACTTCAACATCGAAATCCAATATCAATACCAGAGCTTTCAGATCCGCGTGAACACGCTCGTTACTGTGTATCAACGTATTACGAGAAGGAATTCGCGTCTCGCCCGCCGTTAACCATCCGGATAAAACGGAATCTATTACGCATATTGGGGAAGGACGTGCACGAATCCAAATCGTTTCAATTTCGTTCACCTCGTCGTTATTCTTCCGCCCCGCTGCGTTTGCTCTTCTTTCACCTGGATTCCATTATCTCTAACGCGCCTGTCCATGCACCCATATGCTCGAGCTCACCTGATCGTCGCGGATTCACTGAATCACTCTGAACGAAGAACCACGGTAAACACGCACTTGCTCGACCATCCGGCATCGTCGGTTGCCTCGTACTCTATTCTATGACCACCGATGTCGAAACGCCTACCGGGACTCTGAAACATTGAAATTGGAAACAGAATCTTACAAGAACGAGATATTTACGTAGCACACCGCCTGGATCGGACGACCCTTCCACGTATCCTCGTGAAATCTGCATATTTTGTCACCAAGCTATTCTACCCAACCGTCAAGGGGGTAGTATTTCGTTTGCGAACGCAGGGACGCTGCATTTCTATGCTCTACGTGAACATTTGATGTTTCGTGTTCGTAATATGAATAACGATTAATGTGTCGTAAACCTGCCCTCGATGTGATTCACCGCGCAATCGGGGGGTGCACAGTATTTTGTTACCCTCGAGACCGATTCGTAACGCCCACCGCCATTACTTTGCAACCCTTAGACTAGAAAGTGGGGGGTGGGGTACTCATGGAACGGGAGAATAGCGCAGAGGTAAAAAAAAATGTCAACGGTGATCGTGTAACAAAGATATAAAGCTAATAAGCTCGCCTTTGGCAAAATGAACTCGAGGGAATAGAATTTATAGAGCAAGAAGAAACAAGTTTCAAGATGAAACTAATAAAGTCGCGGCAGTACTACATTTCGGTACGTGAATATTATTTATGGATCGCCCTGTTGAATGTAACCGTGGTTCATTACGTACATCACAGGTACACCTGTTATTGTCGAAGTAAACACATTCCTTCGTATTTGTATCTAAATTGAAGTTGTTTTGCGCCAGGCAACCGGTTCTACGAAGTTTGTGGCCGCGAAACAGAGTGTTCGCGTTTCATACGTTTTGCAATATGCATAATATACGAAGCAAGAGAAAATAAGAGTTGACAAATTTCCGAAAGAAGCATAAAACATTTGTGGTTGAAGATTAAATACATGTTTTCACACAATTTCTGCACCCTTCTGTAAATATGTATTTCTTCCCTTTCACTTCAGTTTTCGCCCTACGATTTAATGCAGTTAGATCAGCCTTGAAACATGGTAAGAAACTTAAACCTTCCTTCTCGCGGGGGAAAGGTAGAAGCTGGCTAATATTTATGAGGTAGCATCATATTCCCTTTATACTCTATATCCACGAAACGCTGTGCCTGCCGTCGCGAAGGAGTTTGTAAACAAAATTGTTATACAATATTTGCATGGGAACATAGATCGTTCGCTGTGCAAACTTTGCGTAGTTTAAATTCTCGGCAAACTTTACACAATTTGCACGAGTAATTCGAACTGATACGTGAACCAAATCAGCATCGACAATAACGCCATATCCGTCGTGTGTCACCCCATAATTAAAAACTACGTACGTAGTTCAGTGAGTATTAGTTTAATTAGTAGGTGTAATTACATATTTGTGAATTGCTCGTTCTGTCCTTTTTTTTTAATTTAATACGTCCCTTTAGAAAAGTTTCTGTGTTGCTATGTACAATAATTATGTAAATAATTATCTTTAAAATTTTATGCTGTATTATTTATTGTTCTTATTCTTCTACTTATTGCTGCAACTATCTAAACGAAATATTCATGTGTGCGCAATATAATTTGTAACAAAATTAAAATTACATCAAGGAACTATCGAATTATGCAAATGGATAACAGTTGAAAAAGGACGAACATAGGAATCTCCCATTTTAATGAAATTTTGTTAAGGAATTCCCTTTGTTCTGATGGTTCAGAGACTCTGCGTTCTGGAATAAGAAACTCTTCTGCAGTAATTTCACTTGAGACACTGAGTATTTCAGAACCGCGTTCCCTGTTTGCACGCCCGACTCGTTGGCCTTAGTTTTTTTTTTCTTCTAATGTTCTAGTCTAATTTTTTTTTCACGAGTACCGTTCTTTATGTAGATTTCCCTTCCGACCAGTAGTATTATGAAATTGAAATGGTAACTACGTTAATTTCCTAAATTCAAATCGGAATTCCAACAATGAGTTTTCACTGTTGTAAAAGAAACCTGAGGGGCGATTAAGAGACGCTCTAGTTACACCAAACATTGCCTTAAAACAGGCAAAAAATTGGTAGTTTCAAGAAACATACTCGTAAATTTTTTCCATTTTTCTTCCGTATTATTTGTAAAATCCTATTAAATCACGAATCTATCGACGGCATTGACAGTTAAGAAAAATTCTATGCAAAGGATTTCAGTAATTTCTGCTAGTATTTATAATTTAATTATAATACTGAGAATGAAATTAGCCCAGAGGTTGTTATTAATGAAATAGGGACACTATTAAATCAATTCCATTTTTCAAAACACGATAAAAAGAAAGTACTTTTAAATACTTCAAATACTACGTGCCTCTGTTGCAAGAGTTTTATGAACGGCACAGTCCAAAGTCTGTACACTATATATCCGTCATGGCAAAACGTGACACACATCGAGCAATTGCTACACGAACGAACGTTGTTAAGAAATTAAGTTCTTTCTAATTAACACTGACCTCGTTGCTCCTAATTTGTGTCACCTTCACGTTGTCCGTGAAAATCGGCCCGGTCCACGTAATTGACGTCCCATTTCTTCCGGTAACCTCTATATCGTTAGGGCAGTCCTCAACTTTTGGCGCCTCGCCGTCTGAAAAATCATAAATCCAATCTAGATGGAACCTCTCTCTACTTGAAGACAAAGTGGTTGCCCGAGGTACGAAATAAAATGGAACGAAGCACTAGAATGCACATGAAGTTACTGCGAAAAGTGTTAAGGAAACCTCGGACGGTGAATTTGGTGTTGTCCATATTTCAGGATTCGAAACTTTATTCTGCGTGCAAAGGGGACCATAGACGATCAATGATGGTTATAATTTAAAAAAAAACTCCGGGCCCCTAGATTCTAAATATTCCCGCGTCGTGTCTTAGGTCCCCAGAAATGTGCCTATTAATAATTGAGACATAAACAGTTCTTTGTGCTTGGATCCTTTTGTTCATGGTGTGTTTCCAGGTTCCAAGGCACGTAAAGCTCAACCTCCCTGCATCTTTCGATGTTCCGCGGCGGATCTAATTGCCATGGGGTCATGGGGTCATGGAGGGGCCTCTTCATCGCGATGACGCCTTGCACCGTTTATACGGCCCCTCAATCTCAGATATCTCGCTTACCCGATTGAAAGTTTTGATCGAAAGCAATATTAGACGTCCTCGGCGAATCGATTTCAGTTGCATAATCCAGGAGTGTGTCTAATCTACCCCCGCGACCCTCCACGTTTTACAACTCGAAAGCTGTTCATAATCCTCGACATCTAGTCCAATATCCACCGACTTGGCCTTTAAACTCTGAAATCATTATTTCGGATCTCCAACATTCCGTCTATTCTTTGTCAACGCCAAAGAACCGATCCATGCATCGTTCGCTAGCAATGTCAGAAACTCTGCTCTTCGTCGACGGAGAAGTTTGTCATCGTTGTATAGAAACTTCACCCGGCCGCGTTTGATCGGTTCCAGTAAATTAGTTTCGGTCGTGGCCGCCGCGATGGCATTAACGCGTAATCGCGTATTGGCCAATTGAACGAGTTTTTAGTGAACAGAACCGTTTCATACCTTCGCTCAGTTCCTTCGTACCGAAAAATTTACTCAACTCGTCGATGGTACGATGGATGGTCGATGGCTGATTTTCGAATACCGCGCGGCTAGCCCCATGGGTTATTGCCCGCTCGTTGTTAAGCAGGGAAACGTTGTTGAACTGTTTTCCGCCTGACAGCCGCGGTGAATGGGGAACAGCTCAGACAGGCGAACGTTCGCCGAATTATAACTTATATCGAATTTGCGTTAAACCGGAGCGGCCTGTTGCATAGCTAGAAGCAACGACCGCGTTCATAGAAGGCGCACGTTTTAACATTAACTCATAGGTTGGTGTTTAATCGCTTCGCAAAGAGAATCGTCGATGCTCCCGTTGATTATTGAAGGCTGCGCTGCCGCGGGCTCGATTTAATCCGGCGTATGTTGGATTAAATGATTACATGCCATCCGCCGCGACCGACGTTGCACCAGGACATTAAATGTCTATCGCCGTCACAGATTTTACGTACAACACATTGGTTCATCACGCGCGTAATGCGCTTCCCCCGGCACGTATATTAGGTGGAAATAAATAACTCCCGACGTCATTGAAAAGGTAATGGTAATAATAAAATTCGGTCAGACTCAACTTCTGTTCGATGCCACGCTGTGCGCATCTTGAAGATTTAATGCACGTGCACGGAATGATATTGCTGAACGTAAACCAGGAGGAAACGAATCGAACAACCTGTTTGCGTAATTTTCTCGTGCCAGTCTGTCGCGTGAACGCTACGAAACGGACGCGTTATTAGACGCAACTAAAGTTATTTCTGCTATCCATCGGTTCACTCTTCCCCGCACTAATTGTACGCGTCTAACCGCCCTCGAATGTTCAAGCCTCCAAATCGCCTCCAAATCAGCCAGCATTTCTTCAACTCACAAGGAAGGTTAGGCAACCCGAAGATTCCGAAAATTATGAAACTTTGCACACAAGTACAGTATGTCATCCGTAATACAACCCCATTTTCCAATTGTGCCATAACTAGGTTTTAAGGGGTGAAATCAGCCCTTGAAAAAAATCGAGAATTTTCTTTTTCGTGAGTTATCTCAGGAACGCTGAGAGATATCTGAAAAAAGTTTAATTCAAACTTGCATCGTTTTATTGTGTTTACTTAACTGCGTAAAAAATTTGTTGGAAAAATACGTGGATTTCAAGTTACCCCTCCCCCCACCCCCTCCGCCCTAAGAAAATATTGTTTATTATTCGTGCTGAAATACCTCTGGGTACCCTATTTTCATATCACTAAATGATATATGTGTTGAAATTTTTTGTTAAATAAAAAAAAACATTATTAACGAGTTTGGACTCTATTTACGCACTTTTCTTTAATAAACTGCTCTCACAGCACAATACTTATATAATTTACATTTATTTTAAGTTCACTTACATCACAGTTATTCATATTAAATTTAATTGTAGCAGTATAATAGTTTTTAATAATAAAATGGTTATTTAAATATTTAAATATTCTTTTTTAAGCCACTGATGAATACAACGAAAATTACGGTTTATAATTAGTAGAATAATAATAATCCTCATGGAAATGTTTGAGGCAAAGGTACTCGCCACACCACGCATATCGGCGAATAGCAGCCGCTCCACGAACATTTCACTCCACCTCGGTATCAGAATGTAACGATAAGCACATTGGTTTGGCCAAGTGTATCTGCCCAATACTGGCCGCAAAAGTATGCTACTACTCGATTCGAGGGCTGGACACTGCCCACATCAGTTAAATCAAAGGAATTTGATTCAAGAAAATCAAGAAGTGGCATTTTCAAGCATTCCAAAGAAAAGGACGGGTATGATTCAACCTTTGGATGTATTTAGTTTCCGCATTTGGAAAAATTTTATACGGACATTTTCGGATAATGTAATTCTCCTGGACGAAAATATCAATCTGCATTCACGCAATGAAATAATTAAATTACAGTCGTTAACCCATAACCAACTTTCTTCGCCCAGATTCAAAAATCTTTTCCAATATGCTTGGTTTAAAAGCGGATATCTAGAAACGCATCCCAGCGAGTTCCAAAATCCCGTAAATTTCTGTTACTATAGGAGTGAAAAAACTATACCAAAGTGTAGAATTTGTGGCGGGGCAGCCTTTATGCGATGTGCTTGGTGTGGCGAGTACCTTTGTTTCGAACATTTCTACGAGCAATATCATTATTGTACCAATTACAAACCGTGAGTTTTACTATTTTTGTCGTTTGTTACTTATACAATCCTTCAATGTGGAAAAATGTACAAAAGGAGAATGGAAACGTTCAAATACTTATTTTATTATTAAAAACTATTATACTGCTACAATTAAATTTAATATGAATAACTTTGATGTAAGTGAACTTAAAATAAATGTAAATTATATAAGTATTGTGTTGTGAGAGCAGTTTATTAAAGAAAAGTGCGTAAATAGAGTCCAAACTCGTTAATAATGTTTTTTTTTATTTAACACAAAATTTCAACACATATATCATTTAGTGATATGAAAATAGGGTACCCAGAGGTATTTCAGCACGAATAATAAACAATATTTTCTTAAGGCGGAGGGGGTGGGTGGAGGGGTAACTTGAAAACCACGTATTTTTCCAACAAATTTTTTACGCAGTTAAGTAAACACAATAAAACGATGCAAGTTTGAATTAAACTTTTTTCAGATATCTCTCAGCGTTCCTGAGATATCTCACGAAAAAGAAAATTCTCGATATTTTTCAAGGGCTGATTTCACTCCTTAAAACCGAGTTATGGCACAATTGGAAAATAGGGTTGTATTACGGATGACATACTGTACTTGTGTGCAAAGTTTCATAATTTTCGGAATCTTCGGGTTGCCTAACCTTCCTTGTCAGCCGAGCGAAAGATATTGTCCCGATATCGGCCGGATACTTCGTCGAACGCGTTAATTTCCACGATTGCATCCAAGGAGAAAAAGAAACGACAGCCGCGCCAGAGAACAGGGTGTAATTTTGCCGCAAGGGATTCAGCGGTTTCCGGCAAGAATCAGCCGGGCGTTCAGTAGGAATTTGTCGAATAATCTAACTCGCAGAGCGAGGGCCAGCGATCCGTAGATTATACAGCGTTGTGGCGAACCCTATCCCGGAAACGCATTTAATTAAAGCGTCGCAGCCGGGATTCCGGCAGACGGAGAAGAAGCACTTCTTTGAACCGCAATGCGAAACATTCAATGGACGGCTAAACGGTATCCGGTTCCGTGTAGAAATTTCTGTTGCCTCGCGAAACGTTATTGCAACAAATGGTAGGAATATATGAATAATCGATTCATACGTGAAAACAGAATGTTACTTGCATCGATTGAATGGTGTTTGATGCTTCCATGCGCCAGGATGAATAAGAGAAATAAAGAATACAAGTTTTTCACGCGAGAATCTGCTTGGGAAAATAGATTTTAACATAAGTTTAGTAATAATGGGCCTGCCTATTTGCAATACCATTCAGCGGACGTCGAAAGTGTTCATCCCCGAAAGCTGCCACTTTTGACTCTGTTTTTAAAAAACAAAGTATGCGTTCTTTAGAATTATAAACGATCATTGGAAATTTTATTCCAATCAGTATACAGGTAACCCCCCTAAAACACGGTAACAAGGAACACGGTTTCGCTCTAACACGATCAGAAATTTGTGGAAACCCTCGTACAATACGGTGATTCGCAACGTGTTTTATATATCTGTGTACACTTTCAAATATTTCTTTTGAAATTTGTTAACTGTTTGAAGGAAGACAATAGACTGTGGAATAGACTGTATTTAAAAAACCGTTCAACATTTCCCTTCGTGTTGCGTCTACGTTTACCTTCGGATTCACTAGTAAGATATATGTACATCTTCTGCAACGTATGGTGCCCTTATAATACGGTGACGTTTTTTCATTCTTTCGTATATTCACGAAATTAGTACAGCATCATCATTGTTATTCAAATAACCGACACCAAAATGATTAAACAAGTTCTTCTCCGTACTCCCAGCTAAGCATCGATGTACATACATATGCAACGTATTATATTGAATGTCTCTTGTACAAACCCTTTATCAAACGTCACATTACGCCAAGATTAAAGTCTTTAGTCTTTAAAATTGTCACATCTCGGCCATCAAACCAATTACGCGCGTATTTTAAACGTCCCACATTTCGTTCTACGTCTGTGGTACTACGTCACGGGAGCATCGGGCGCTCGAAACGTCTTTCAGCAAGAGCTCTGCGTTTTTGCATCCCATACAGCCATGTTAATAGCCACCGTCTTGCCGGGGAAGATGCTTTTTAAATCTGCAGCGCAACCGACACGACAGTACGTAATTGACGCATTTGGTTGCAGACAAAGTGCGATTTCATGGGTTCACGGTTGTTCCGTGCAATAGGTTCCCCGTTGGAAACCCACCAAACTGTCTCCCCGTTTTCCGTTTCGCACGATATTTCTCTTTTGCTAATCGCATCGGGGAAACAACGGATGTCTGGTGTCGAGCCGCGTCCTGGGTCTAGAATTTCTTCGCGAGCCGACAGTCTTTCGTTTAATTTAGCAGACGCGCCGCTGCAGGAAGGTCTTCGGTGCCCGGCGATCCGGTGAATGTGGAAAAAAGTTTAATTAAACGGAAATAAAAAGCGAGAGTCTTCTGCGAATTTATGCGTGACAGTGACTTGACAATTTAATGGATCTTTCTTTAGAATCGGACGATTTTCAACGTAAACACGAACGAATTTGCTAAAATTGGAACACCGGAGGCAGGGAAAGATTCATGTAGTAGAATATTAGAGATATACGTAATAGCGTGTGTAGCACAGACATTTTTGGTGCTGTACGCGTCAAATAATACGAAAGCTCCGGTACTTTTGGTTTTCTATTTCATTTCGTGCTTATTTTCGAGTTTAACTTCGCCCGAGTTTGGTCTACCGCAATTCACTGCCTGTGATAAAATTTCTGCAGACCAACAAAACACATTTCACAAAGAATAGTCGATTTCGAACTGCTGTAACTTCACGGAATATGGTATAAAAGTCGTCCTGAACTCGTGTGAAATGACGAAGCCTTTACTTACCCACCCGCGAATGGAAATTCGGAAATTCGAATTAAATTTGTCCAAATCAAGATAATTCCGACTAACGCGAAACAGCACGCTGTCCTACAAATTAATTCGTAATCGAATTCTCACGCCAATGAAGCAGTACGTACTTCGAAATATCGAAAATTTCAAAATCCTCGACACGCGACAAAGCTATCCAAAGTCAAAACGTAATCTTATACCGAACACTACTTAGAACCTTAGAACCATCTCGTACGAAGCAAACTCGCTCACACCGTCGATTTAGCGGACTCAACGTTTGCAAGAGAGAAATGATCCACCGTCGAAGACTGTCTACATGTTGCCCGAAACGTTATCCCAACCCCGGCGAATTAATCGCCCTCGATTCTATCCCCAGATAGCATGGACCTAAGTCGGCGCTGTCCCCGTTGATTAATACCGTCATTGGAACATCAATACCGATTATCATTGCGGAGTTTACGTGTCACGCATTGATTTCATGCACGTGCATTAATTAATCACCTTTAACGATAATTCGCAGCACGCAGCTGGCCTGCTTCTTCGATACGGGGTGTCTCGCGAAGAACGTGATCTCGTGCACCCCCGGGGAAAGGTTCGCCTCCAGTCTGGTGCCCCATGATGGTTTCGATCGAACGTACCGGAACCAATCGAGATCCGTCGACGGCTGATCAAATGTCACGAAAGCCTCGTCACGACCTGGCGGCAGCTCCGCGATTACGTCCTTGGGACACTCTAAACGGGGTTTGCTGTATCCTGAATCGAAAGGTAAACGGATATTGGTTGATCGTCCAGTGTTCATGAAATTGGTTCTTCTTCGCTGTTTAGCGTTCGGTTGATAATATTTGATATGCGGATGGTACATTGAATTATGGATCGAAATGTAACGCATTGTATATTGGATTATCAATGTGTCTATACATTTAACATTTAATATTGGCTGGCGATAAAGGTTTGCGTCTCGCTTTATATAAAGGTTAACAGATGTGGCTTTTGATAAATATTATATTTGCCATCGAGCAAATGATAATTATGTAGAATGCAGGTTGTGGCGCTAAGTAAATTTTGTAAATTAAACGAAGAAATTTTGTGCCGTTTACGTTGTATAACAGTACGAATATGTAATTACGACGTTAAGTAAATTATGTGTTTATATTCAGAAGCGGGCTCTAATAATTATAGTAATTTTGTATATTGTGTATTGCGCGGTGAACCACGTCGTATTTACGTTCGTATAACGAATCGTAATTATTTCGCGGAACAAATATGTCTAATTATCGATTACACAATAATCGTACTCACTGACACACTCGCCGTGCTTCGGGCCATCCCAAGAACCATCCGATCGACAAGTCAATTCGTACTCCCCGTGAAGCTGATAACCATGGGGACACTTCAAGAAACACTTGGTACCTGGCCGATTGGGGTTCAATGCCGTCAAACGATAGCACATTAAGTAGCCTCGGCCCTCTGGATTCAATGGTGGACAGGACACGTTATTTATGTCTGAAAGGCGAAGAATCCCAATATTTACAATCAGAGGATGTATGGCAGAGGAAAATTGATGTTCATTCTCTGGGCACATTTATGTCGCTTGGAACTGACTAACGTTAATTAGGATAGATGGTATTAAGCATTGTGAAGAAAATTTTTGGCTGACTGCAACTCATTATTGCCGATTGAAGTAGGTGTACACGATTTTTGGGCGATCCGAGTCAGCTTAAACGGATAGACGTTCGTTCCTTCATTTATCAGCACCGCCCCGCTCCGTTTTCTAACATTTTGTCCACGATTAACAAGCGGATCAAAGGCAAATTGCCGGTAACTTATTTCCTACTAATTATATCGACAAAATAAATGATTTCACTCGTGAAAATGACAGTAATATGTCACTTCGTTCGCTTCAGAAATACGACGAAATTCATGACATCTATTATCGCCAACGTAAAACAGGACAGTCAAGATGGACAGGTTAGCTGATAAAATCAAATCGTCGGCCAAATGATCGTGCCGATCATCCGCATAATTACAAATACATTCCAGCCGTCAAACCACATTACGTATCTAACCGGTCCCAAGACTTTTCCCCTTCTTAGAATCGATATTCTACGCAGCGTATCGATCGTCGATATGGTCCGGCAACCCACTTAATCCGGTTGCAATTAGTCAGAATTTCGGTAACACGAGTTCGTCTCGAAGCAGGGAAACTGCTGTCATCGTTAATCGCCTATCTCCAAGCGACGATACAACCGATACATCGATACCCTCCGACCATAATCCCGAATTTGCGACGTCTGACGGAGAATTATCGCCGTTCACGAACGCTTGTCCCCGTTGTCCCCGACATCTACGTAGCATATAAATCATAGACGTTAACGGCGACCGGGAGGCGCGTATCGGGGCCGTATTCAGGAGAATCAGCTCCGTGACGGTTCTGCACGGCGCCTCGAATATCGAAGCGCTTCAACGCTCGAATTTGTTTCGATGCAACGCTCCGGGACGTCGCCGTACTCGAACACCGTGTAAATCGGGGTCACTAGAGTTTGCTTAGCCTGAAAATCTTACGGATTTGCGGTACGTTGGTGCACCCGCGATTGATCCGCTGTTTTCGATATCGATTTGGTATAAATCAACCCCAGGACATTCACGGTCAGCAGAGAACTGCGTAGAACTTGAAGATCGGACAACAATAAAATAGTTTTTATATTGATTTGCAGATAAGATTCTTCAAAATTGATTTACTGTTGCGTACAGTTTTTGGTTCGATGAATATCGTCACAGGTGTGAGATATAATTATCCGTGAAGAAAGAGTGGTATAATTGGGTAAAATCACGCGAGCAGCAAACGATCGAGAAATATTTGGAAGGTTTCACTGAATAAACTTCGATATCGTACAGTGATTTTCATAATTTCATAAAACGTCAGATTAATATCTGATTTCTCGTTAGTCAAGTCAATTATGTTTCTCCAAGATTGTATTTTCTTGTGTCGAGTATACAATTAAATCCTGGAATTGTTTATACTTCTTCTACAGAAAGTAATCAATTTTAAATCATTCTATTTCTGTACGCACATTTATTTCATATTTATGTGCATTATTTGCAGCTGCATACAGACGTGCATACTTAAATATTTAATATTATACCAAATGTAGCCGTCAATGTCCCCGTATTCTTCCCACACAAATTGCCCTTCGCCGCATATTGACTAATGAAAAATGTTTCACGGAGACTTTAATGAAATATATTCCAGCTTCAAAATGAAATGCAGGACATGGTTGCCCAAAATAAAAAAAAGGGTAGAGTACGCGAGATGTATGGAACCGCTTGCTGTCCTATCAGTAACATAATGAAATTCGGTAATTATCGGTTCGTCGTGAAATGTATACCATCGGGGCGAGTCGATATAACTGCGCAAATAGTAGCAATCTGGGTCACCTACTTTCATATTCTTCATAAAACTTGTAAAACGTTGCCGAAGTTCACGACGAAGCTTTTTGCATCCTGCTTATTGCTCGATAAGCTTATGCAAACGAGGGAGCGAACTTGTGCAACAAAAAATTTGAACGAGCGGAAAACGAATTTGGAATGATACCTAAAAGTTGGACCCCTGGTTCCACAACGATACAACGGCACGAATTTATGCCGAATTAACAAGCAACGTTTCCACGTACAGCTTTCCCGATCGCGTACGCGTATAATAATTTTCGCTCTCTAATTTCATCGCTGGATATTTAAATCTTTCGTGAAGATGAAAAATGTGTGGACTTTTTTTTTATCAAAAGACAAGTAAAATTGTTATGTCTATCTGTGGGATGCAAGAATTCGTGGAAATGGTATGAGAGGGTTTTGTATGAATCGTGTGAAGGAAGCATCGAATGTTGCGCGAAGTGTGAATGAAGAGTGTTAGTCGAAACGTCGAATGCGGACCGAGTGAATGTTTATCTCGAGGATAGAGTGGATGGTTTCGGGGAATGCACGTGGAGTCTAGGATGCATGTGTAGGTCTTAATGAGTGAGAACGAATGGTGAATAGAATGAGAGGGAAAATGCGTGAAAGAGAAAGAGAGCAGTGGATGATGCGCGCGAGGTTAGAGTTGAGGTGGAGCGGAGACAGAGTTGAAGCGGAGTCGAGCGAGAATTGTAGCGAGAGCATTGGTGAGACAGGATATATTGTGTTGTGAGAGAGAGTAATTAAGAGTTATTGAATAATAAAGTAATTTTGAAAAACAATCCCTGAAAACTATCCCTGAAAAATAATCCTACATATCGATAAGTTACAACGTTGGGTCGATTGCATAACGATTTCTAAGAACCCTTGCACATATTAATTTGATCCCGCAAATACTCTGCGTCCATTTAACAAGCGAACTTTTGAAACACTGTTCGATTATTATGAAGCTTCGTATACAAACCGCGCTACAAATGTTGCTGTGCCAAATGAATCTACTTCGACTAACACGGTTAGAACTACGACACCTGATTATAACACGTACACTGTTACATCCAGTCTGTAAATATATATAAATCACCGTAACACAAAAAGTCATATCAAAATCGCCCCGAAAAATAAGTATCTACGAAACATTCTCTGTGAACGATACTTGAGAAAGCAGTCTAATGCAGTGTAGGTGAAAAACGAAATATGTAACAAGACAAGTTTAAGCTCGCCACGAGTAACGCAGAAAAAGCTTGGTGTGCATTAATCCGAGTGCAAGAAACGCGGATGAATTTATCGCCGTTCCACGGACACATCGTAATGTTAGAATATTCGAGGTACAGGAACGGCCGAGACGGGCCATGTGCATTTCGTCGATGCACGCTGTCTTTGTCTAGCGTACCTTTCTTTCGGGGCGAACCCTAAAATGGTTGAAAGGGGCCATGGTGACGTAGGCGTCCTCACGACTGACGCTTTTGCCAAAGGAAGGCATTCTTGTATAGACTACGGTCGAGAGAGCACAGCATTAATAAACGCAATACCTTGTTAATATATACACGCCTACGCAATTATTCTAATACCTAATCGAGACTTCGATTCGAGTATTAGTATATATTTCTCTTACAGTAATAAGGAGCAACCCATTTACCCGGGCGTTCAAGCATTAGTGGCAAAAAAACAGTTCGTCACAGAAATGCTCGTGTATCCGTGACAACATTATTACGTAGCAGCCAAGAAATTTCCCCCGTGTCGCCGGAACATATTGCGTTTCCCAGAAACGCGAATGATCTATGGTCCTGGATGACAGAAGTGGGTGGCAAAGCGAAAGGAGGGTCCCAAGGGGTAGAATGTTTCGAAGGCGACAACCAGGGGTGACTTTCCATCTTGTGTACCATTCGAAACATTTGACCGAAGGGTAGTTCAGAGCTGTTCGCTCGAGCGAACTGATCTTCTAGTATCTTCAGAACGCGGACGTGTTTGCATCGATAACTGGAGTGAAACTCCATTGTCCTGTTGTAAAGTTTGGGACCACCGGGCAATTCAAACCTTGCAGACATCTTAGGGCCGCTGGTTAATAATTCTGAGTAAGAAATTAAATTTCTATTTCCAAGCTGGAACATATCGGAACAAAGTTTCTCCGTATCGTTCTTCGTCAAATTAATTGCGAAGCAACGATAAGTGGTACAACTATATGATGTAGTTTTTGAATTTATTGCATCAACGGAGTTGCGAACAAATTTATCCACACGACAAATTGATAAGAGAAACGCGAATTGAAATGATTAATTGTAGGCAAAAAATTTTCCAAAAATACTTTGATATATAGGTCGTCTTTTTTATTTGACGGAAATATGTCGCCAGCATCTCATATTTAATTATTACACTGTCCTGTGATTATCGCGATGCTTCCATTTTATATTCATGTCCTATTGATGAACTGGAATGAACTGAAGAACTGCAAACTATTGATAACTTTGAACGCAATGAGAGATAAAATTGCTCGATCGTTTGCTCGCCGGGGAAGCGTAAATTATTAATCGGTTAGCCGATGCATTTCTAACATGCATGCGGTTGAACAGTATTGTTGACCTATCGTTTATTTATCGCGTAGAGAAGTTGATTTACGATAGACCCTAGACCACTCGACATATTACGATGCAGCAACTGGTTCGAAATAATTTATATTCATATAAGCTTAAAATATCCGGGTACAGCCAATGCGAGTAATCAATAACGAAGATCAAATCATTCGACGAAGAACCTCAGCGATGCTAAATTCATAAAAGGAATGAAAACAAAAATAAGAACAGGCGTCGAATCAGTAGCATCGCGAATCTACGCTATAAATACAATATTGTCGTCAGCATTGCAATTCGCCACTCATCTGCAAACGTTGAACAGCTTCAACGTAAAAGCTGTCATTCTCTTTGAACTCTCCCATTTTGAAATCTTCTTGGCCGGTCGAAGAAGCAAGCCTAGTGTGCCTAGACCAGCAATGTATTAGGTTTACCGGAAAGTTCTCTCGGATAATGTCGTCCCAAGTTGCAGCATATATGGCCGCCCCATTTTACCATTGTTCTTCTACGTATGCGCTTTCCTAAATCGCATTGGTAACGATGGAAATTGCACTGTTTACTAAATATTAATAAATGTATTATTTTCCTCTATTTCAAAAGCGAACGGAACATTCTGACAGACCTATCATTTAGACGAATCAAACACCCTCAATCGCAGTCGCGAAAGAAAGTCTTTCCTCTGCCGACAAATAGCGGGCAAACAAAATTTCGTGGACGAATATCAGAAACGGAAACACCTCGTTCAACTGCATACAGCAGCAGCAAGCACAAGATTCCATTTTAAGGTGTGAAACTTACCGATGCAGGACTTGCCATCTGACGTCAGTGCTTTCTCATCGCCGTCGCAAGCGCAGAAGAAGCTTCCGTCCGTGTTTTCGCACACCTCCGTGCATCCACCGTTGTCTACCGTGCATTCATTGATATCTGCACACATTCGCATACAATTATTTCGTATTTTACGCACGAGTGACAATCGCGACGGCGACTGCAAACGTTACTGCCGCACGGTGTACACGCGAGCGGAATACGAATCCTCTTTACCTGCACGCGTAGGTGGATCGGTTTGACCCGATGCATCGCATAATACCCGATGCGTCGCGAATCGAGGAAAGGATCGGGAGCCATTTATCGCGGAACCGCGGCGATTAATCGTCGGCACGATGAAACCTCCGTCTACGCGTCCGACAAGTTATTGACGCTTGATAGTTTAAATTAATATCAGCCGCGGGCGTTTAAAGAGTTGCATCAACCGGTGAAAATCAGTTTGTCGAGAAGGATTCATTGCGATTACTGTACGCGCGATTCATGTTGATATTATGATATTCCAGCGTGAGATAATTCATTGTCGACAAGAAAAATAACAGCGCATGATAAATAACGAAGGAAATAAATATGTGGATTATCTGATGCATCGATTTGTAACGCAGCAACCTTCCTTTAACCAAACGACGAGTTTGAACACCGTTCTCCGTCTTCGATAATCAGAAGCGACGATACTCCGATTATAAAATTGTGCACACGAAAATTGTGCTAACGTATGAACGTTAGGTACATACCTGACAGACTTGACAACCATTAAGGTAATTCGCGGGGTTGCCTAAGGTTTCTTGTTAAATTTATACAAAAATTGCAATCTAAATTTCTATCAAATGAAGGAATTTCATCTGCTATGTAAATCATGTACTATGAAACGAACATTACTAAATTAACAAGAAGGAAATGCTAACGCATAAAAATAGCAATTTTCTCCCACACAATGCGGAATCTTACCCCAATATGTTGGGGAAGATGCCAAGCTCGTCAAGTAAGAAAATTTGCAAACAATCATCGTTTGGGAAAAGATCGGAATAAATAAGAAAAATGCCTCCTTTCCAGCTAACAACTCGCCTCTGTTGATAGCACGTTCTTTTTTTATTACAAGACAAGACATCCAGCTGCAGCCAACATTTTTACGAATATTAGCATATCTTTCTTCAAAGCACACTTACGGTGCATGTTGACAAAGTACCAGCAGATCTTTTTGACAAGTAACGTAACAAAAGAACTCGTGGATAAGATTTTTCTAACATCTACTGCATATACTCTGAGTTATGGTTGTTTGGCATCTACCCCTAATTACCTTAGTCAGTAGAACCTCGATAACTCATAAACTTCCATAAGACGAAAAGTTCCTTAATTCCCTTCCGCTCTGCTTGCAAAAACCGCTACAAATCGAAATAAAAGTTACTTTAACACGCATTATTTCCCACATGCCCGGATGCATGATTTTACCTGTGTAACTCTAAAAGTTTACCTCTATAAGTCGAAGTTCTATCGCTGCTGCCTCCGCAACTCGAAATTTATAACTTTGTGTCAGAAATCATTCATTTGTTTCTTTCCTTTCAACCGTTAGGATTGTCTCAAAACGTAAGACGGCAAGCATGAAATGAACATTTTTTGAAGAATTTTCATAGATAAACAATGTGTCGACACATCAACTCATGGTAAAATTACTGACTCTCTGAACACTCGCTGAGTGACTCGCTGATTTTCATCCAACAGTATTCATTGATTATTCGTTATTTAAATGAAATTTTACCCAACTCTTTTCCCAGATAGTTTTCTAACGACGCGAGTAAACGTCTTCATATTTACAGATTGTGTCAAATATTCCTACACCGGGAAGAGGGAATGTGAGAAGAATTCAGGACACAAGGATGAATCGCGCAAAACGTTCACCCTTCGTCGCGGGTGGAAAAACCAAGACGGCAAGCATAAAATGACTTACGTGCATATTTTTTCTCCGATTTTTCGTCAATTCGTCAAATCGGCAACCCATAGTAAAATTACTGACTCTCTGAACAATAAGAAATCGGTACATATATGTATGCATAGTAACCCACCTTTCGTCTTCTGATTACGTTCATATATGTGTACAATAAAAATGTAATTCGCGCGGAAAAAATTAAACTCGCCTTCCCCGCAAGTCGGCAAGTTCACCCTCATACGAAAGCCCCTGTAAGTCGAATTTTCTTCTGCTAAACCTAAACTCTTACTCGACCACTCCTTAACACGAAACCTCCGTAACTCGAAGTTTTGTTCCTCTTCTCACAGGATTCGTGTTATCGAGGTTCGACTGGTACACGTATACCTTTCAAATTGAAAAGGTGATTCCACTCGGGTCGAGCACCGCGGAGACCTCCATTACCCTTCCAGTAACTAGGGTTTCTCTAGCGGTACCATCGATCAGAGTTTCGCGAATTTCATGCTCTTCCCCGCGGACGTATCCGTCTGATAATATTGCTGCGGAAGGGAAACGATGGTCGGCCCCTTTCGATCGCGTACAAGTTGTACGATACAACGACTTCTCGCGGGCGAGTATGCATTCTTTTGCCAGCCGGCCACCGGCACCGAGCTGGTGCGACCGGCCGGTCAATTGTCAACGAGATGGCGTTAAATTGACCGAAATAGACGCACAAGGGCCGGCCGGATTGCGATTGCCCCGGGCATTTTCAATGACCGTCAAGAGTGCTCGACTTCCGTCGCTTTCACGACCCTACGATCGCGACGTGCCGTACAACGCGGACCATCCGCGCGATAATAACTCGCGGACAAAATGAACGAGCAACGAGACCGTCTCCCTTTTCGACGGGGTACGTGGCGGTTCTATGCGACGCGATACAATGCAGCATCATTTCTGTCGCTCGGGGGATTTCTTTTGTTGATTCTGCGCGTTCTTGTCATTGGGCGGGACGCCTTTTAAACGTGAAGGGAATATCCGGCACGGTTTAGTTGATGAACATTCCTGTGAACGAGAGGGAAGAATTAAGCTTCGTATGGAATCCACCATTGCGCCGGATGACCAAGATGCTGATTGCTCGCGTTCCGTTAAACGTTTCACGATTACGACGATTATGGGTTACGTTATTTATTCATCGCGCATGCGAGAATGGGACGGTTCAAATGAGAATGGTCTGCCGATTAGGGAGGAGACTTTAGTCATTAACGAGCCGCTATTGTCAGTGTGAAACTATTGTTGAGGGTACTTAAGTCATTGTGGCGATTATATTCGAAGTAATTCCCTTTCATGGGCTTATAAATCTTTGCACCGATCAAATTAACGGAAAATACCACTGTGCAGCACTTATATGAATGGCTTGAATATAATTGGATACGATACAAACGGGCGGGTTGTTAGTTGTTTCAGGACGAAAGTTGTTTCACAGTTGTTTATTGTTTGAATAGAAGCCGAATTGTAAGATTTTCTTTGTACTGGTGTTGGATGACCAGCCCTTGAGTCACCGATAATATGTAAGGCCCGCGGATCCTGGCCTAGTCAGAGTCAATATTATGCACCAAGGTAGTAGTCAGCGATATGACTACTGCCAAGGGCCAGACTCCGCGTTGGCTAAGACGACATAACAAGGGCTAAGGTCATCCTTCCCCCCTAAAACTCATAATATATATATATCAGCGGAATGCCACTTGTAGTCAGAATAAGTTTCCTAGAGTTTAAGAGCGGAAGCTCTGTCGAATAACCGATCGAACTATTTTGAATAAACCTCTTCTTTGAAAGTACTTAAAATATATAATACGTGTTGTACTCGATTCCCTTCACACGGAATCCAACACTGTGCTAGAACGCTAAAGCTTTAGTTTAAGCTTCAAAGTGTATACATTATATGCCTTACTAATGTCTCGAATTTTATAATTGATGAATAATACATTAAATGGAATAAAATGAAAGGGACAAAATAGTTGTTTTGCAGAAGAGGAATTTATGTAATTCTGACCAACCGTAATAATTAGAAAGCAGGGTGTAATTTTTGAACGGACAGGCGATTATGGCGTTCCCATTTTTAAGGTTCTTTCATAGAACATGACTTTATTCGGGCTACCTTATATCTCTTTTTAAGCCACAGAACTTCCAAGTGCCTCAGCTTTACTTCCAGAAACAAAGATACTCGCGCAAGTACATGCGAGAATTTTAGGTGCCTCGCTGCTTTTAGAAGGCCCGAAACAAGGCAACTTGTTAGCCGAGGCTTGAAGAGAACGATCTATAACGTTACACGGTATGCATGCGTTATTCATTGTGAAACTTCTGAGCAAATCTAAGATTCTCGACCGCGGTAGACAGCTTTTTATGCAGCTTCTCGTGTGCACATATGGCAGACATCGATCCAACATCCATGTGGCAGGTGTCTCAAGAAAATGCATAATTCATCAGAAGACACTATTGCACAACTCCATGACTAGGTATTGTGTGAACATATTTCCAATTTTATTCAGTCACACTATTTTCATATTTTCCTCATTCACTTACGCACGATCAATACGCTCTTAGGTCTTATGTTTTTCTATACGAACGAAAGGAAGGTAATGCAAATTTCAAATATTTCAATCGTTTCAAGTTCAATCATCAAATAATTAGCAGATTGCTACGAAATTCTTGGATTCACTCCCATTTAATCATATTTATGCAAAGCGTTATTTAAAAAGTTATAGGTACATCTGTGTAAAACCCTAGGTTAATGCTGGCAAAAATGTGCTTCACTTTTGCTTGACGATTCTCACCACGGTGGAATTTTTACCTCAACGTATGATTCAATTTATCACATATTCCGCACTATATTTGCAGAAGAGTACAGCGCAATGGGTGCCACTTCATTTAATTACACAGTACTAATAACGTTACCCCCCATTTGCGGTTTGATGCTTGAACAAATATAAAATTTCTCTGTTGTTGAAATATCGATGTATGCATAATTCACCATGTGTATAGATAGCGAATATGTACGACTAGTTACCAAAATTAATAACGTGCGTCATTTGATACGTTCGATCAGTTTGATCCGACGACTGGAAAGTTGATCGGCTGACGATAATTTATCTAAATCGTGCATCACGTGAATCAATGATTTTGGTGCAAACAGAAATGGCATGTCCGAAACCACGGCTAATTTTATAATACTTATTGTGTGAAACATAGTGATTTATATTATTTGAAAATTATATTTGAAAATTTTAGCCCTACGCGGAATGTCAAATATTTCGGAAAATTTTGTTAAAGCCAAAATCTTATTTCAGTGCAAATGAAAAAGAGTTTCCATAGGTTTTTAGTTGTAAGAGTATCGAAAACCCGAACATTCCCCTTCGGTTCAATTCGTCTTATTTGAATTCCACTAATGGTAAGTAAATGTTTCTTGCCACTGAATTATAGCAACAATTAATTAAGAGGTCCATAGCCTTGAGCTAAAATGTAATGTACACACGAAATGTAGTTTACACTTAGAATGGTGCAACAGTTTAGTCCTAAACATACGATAGGCAGTTTTGCAAACTAAATTAATTGAAAGCAATTATAATTTTACATTTTACGTATATGCATAATAATAAATTGATTGACAGCAATTCATAGATATTAATTACTTTCGCGAAAAATTAAATACATGTTACATTAATATGAAGATAATGATTTCACTGTCATAAATATTTACGATCTTGAGTATTAAAAATAAGAAGAATCGTCACTTAACATAGATATCAAGAGCAGACAAATATTAACAATCAGCGGAATTCCAATGAAAACTGTATGTGTGATATAATGGCAGCCCTTTTGTTCCGTTCCATATCAACCACTTGACACGCAGAAATACCATTTAATTGCAATTCTAAAGGCAGGAAGATGAAAATTAGTGTGTCAGGACATAAATACAAATGGCTGTATAAACGAACAAACGAAATGCTTGCGTGCACACGTTCTCTGTATTCATTTCTACGATTCAAATTGAAAGAAACCAGCCCTCGTAAAAAGTGCAGGAAGTTAACCGGTAATGAGGCACTTAGAAAAATGAGCGCTGTGTTTCACACAAGTAAAAAGGGTACTTTGGTTACGGGAGAATTTTCTACGAAACGTTACTCTTCCAACAATTCCCCAAACTTATAACGATGTGATTTAGGTATTTATTATTTAACAATAATACTTGTTAATAAATGTACAATATATTCTTCATTAATTCTTCAAACGACGAATATTTTTTTTTCGCCCAATATTCTTCTTTCCAAAATTCATACTGCCCCGGTATGTCGCAGTATCACATTTTCTGCAATAAAATTTGTCTACGTATAGAAAATTCTCTAACAATTGTCGAAATGATAGAATATAACAAAACTTTATACCGCAACTCAATCCACTTTTGTGCAGTAGTTTTTGGCACATCATGAACAGGAGTCTCGCTCAAAGATGCTACAATTATGAAATTATCTTTTTGCGTTTACGAGCAGTGTAACGAAAACACAGGGACAACGAGGAGAAATTGTAATTTCCCTTGCCTTTCGTAGAAACGAGGCCATCGTAAAAACTTCGCAAGATTGCGAAAAGTTTGGAGAGTTAGTTGGAGCTTCATCTGGCCCGGAAAAATAGAAATAATCGTCAAAATAACTTCCTACAAGCTATTCGGGTTTTTAAAAGTCATTTCGCGAGAATCGGCCAAAGGGAAAATGCGAAGTACTGTGAAACAATAATCCCGTGATTTCCAAATGCTTTATTCAGATAATATCCAACGCTGATTTCCATCCAACAGTATTCATTGGTTAATCGTTATTTAAATGTTATTTCACCCAACTCTTTTCCCAGATAGTTTTCTATCGACGCGGGAAAACGTCTGCATACTTACAGATTGATCAAGAATTAGTCATCGACAAAGAGTGACACAGTGTAAAATATTCCTACACCGAAGAGGGAATGTGAGAAGAATTCAGTACACATGGATAAACCGCGTAAAACTTTCACCCCTCGTCGTGGGTGAAAAAACCGCGACAGTAATTTCCACAGGCGTCACACCTTTTTCTCTAGCCATGTTCCGTTCGAGAACGAATAAACCTTCAACGTCGCTACCAAAAAATTAACTACAGCTTGTGCCCGATAGGAATACTTGGGATAAAAGACTCGGACGAAAGTATGTCATTCAGAATTTCTTGCAACTATCCCACAGAGTTTGCAATGCCTTCAGAGTATTTCACCGGGAATCCCCGAGCCAACGATAAAGAAAAGACGGTTCTTTAACGTCTAGGCGTTCTATTCTTTCCCTTCTTTACTCAATCGCGAAACAGTTTTCCAACTTAATTCTTGACGATGGAAGTTTCTCACAAGAAGTTCATGGAAACCAAAATTGCAACGGAAAACTCGAGTGTTCCACGAAGTTTCGGTTGTTTCGGACTGTGTTCGCTTTGAAACTGTTACCTGTGTAGGTAGTCATTTTACGCGACAACCTTCTACGTATAATAGAGCTCTTGCTTGTTCCTTAAGCCATTGAAACGTTTCAATATCGATATGTCAGTTTCCAGTGAAATGTCAAAGTGAATGCATGCCGCGAGGAGTAACCGTGGTCAATGGCGATGTTCAGATCGATTTATAGTTTAATACTGGTGGGAACTCTCGAGAGGGGTAGTCTGGTGTTTTCAATAGAATGAAACCTGCGAACTTTGGATTCTCGATATGTATATGTACAGTTGCATTTAATGTCGAAGTTCTAATTAATGTAATACATACATATAGAACACAAGTGTGAGAATAAAGATTGATGATAGTTCAGTGATATCTTGGCTTTTTTACCAGTTAAATAATTCATGATAGTTATTGCGTAACGTGTTTTCAATTTTATGTCATAGTTTTTAGAACCTTTTACGCATATGCTATTACACTTGGTAATATTTCAACCGCACGATTTTTTAACAGACCTGTACACATATGAACTACGCTGGATGTTCTATTTAGAATTCAAAATACTTTCTGGAAAGTCATCTTGCTTTGTTCGAAGACAGAAATGAGCACGTATTAAGCTTATAGGATAATAAAATTAGGTCAACCCTGCGCAATATCTCTACAAGCTTTGTCATAATAAAATGTACGAAGGATTGGGTAATAAATATTTGAAAACCTGTTTAAAAAATTGTTAAGTTTTTAAAGGTGACTGCGATTTGATATGGTCGCATCTGATTATCTTCTCATAATTTGATTTTACCCGTTAATCACAAAACTCCAATTAATGTTATATACATTTCGCCACATGTATCTGCTATCAAATGTGATTAATAACAATACTGCTTATTCAAAATTGATCTTTTACCAAATTAGCAGCTGTTGTACCTTTATTTTGCTCGTGCCAAAAGCTGCCCAATAAAAATGCTAACAATTCCACTCGTCACACGTCGAAAGGTTGAAACGTAAAAAAGAGACAATATCCGTATGAAGAGAAATTACTGAAATTTGGGAATCGCCAACGAACAAAACTGTACCCAATGAACCGGAACGAAAATTCAAAAAGGAAAAGAATGGTCTCAAAGCCAGGGGAAACAAACTATAAAATATTTTTTTATCCACCAATTAAATATGCAAATTGAACTACTATGTCACACGAAATTCCGCCACAAATTTTCCAATAATATATACCGAGCTGCAAAGTCTTTCTCAAAATTGTCACCCACAGCTGCCCAACGCAATATCGTATTATCCTGACCGAAAAATAAATCGTCTTTGTATTCACGATTTACGACGGGCTGGCCCCAAAATTTCATTTCGCTCGCGTTAAGCCAGATGGAAACGCGCCGATAAATTTCTGCAGCGAATTTTTTAATTTTCGCAAATTTACTCCCCTCGGCCGGGGAGGAGAACAACCGACCCCATGCATTACATAATGAGCTGAGAATAATTTCATTAATGAATTCATCCTCATTTGCGCGGCTACGTCGTACTCGTCTCCGTATTTTCAGTCAGCTATCGTTTAAACCTCCTGCGGGAAATTCAAGCGAACTGTCAACCTGTAATCAGTCTCACGAAATGGAAAGGGGCTTTTAAACGAACCCCCCTTAAATCATTCTGTTTCACGCGTCGACTGTTTCCTGCTGAACCTCGGCGAGTTCATTTTGAATAAAAATTGTAAAACCGTTGCGAATAGAGAACGCAATGAAAAAGGTGCGAGAAACGAGAATTTCAACATTTAGAAGTTTGTATTGTACATTTTAGTATGCTATACTGTATTGAATATTAATTTTGTATTTCGAAATTTTCTATAATATATTTGTTTCTACGATAAAGGGATAATAAATCTTATGGTAGGTGAAAACTTGTGGATTCTATAACTGCCGTAACTTCGTGAAAGAAACAAATAATGCAAATGTTAAAAGAGCAATCCGTTACTTTCACATCACTCCATTGAATGCTAACGAAAATCCTTTTCTATTAAAGAACAGACTGGAAAACTAATGGAGCTTTTCTTCTCCGAAAATATTTCAGGATTAAATGTTATTCCACAGAGCTTAGAAAATATTTTACGCGACACCAATCACCACTGACTTGAAGATTGAAGTATTCCCCTGACAACGATTACTTAAAAACTGATGCACGACCCTCTGTAGACATTTCATTGGTCCTTGAATGGAAAGAGTGTGGGTCCGTGTTTTTTGACTAAACGGTGTTGGAAGGTACAAGTATGACACATAGTCGGGGTTAAGATCAAACTTTCGCGCAAATGTCTCGATGGAAAATATGATTATACATATGTATGTTTCCCGTAATAAGAAAATGATACACGACGGCAACGGTATCCGGTTAATTCCACTTGAATAGTTGTGGTGATAAGTAGTTTGTAATTTGTACATGGCACAAGGAAACTGCAGTAAATTAGCCAAGTTCTATTTGACTTTGAATATTAAATGTGTGCGGTGTAAAGTTTATGTACGCGTTAATGCCATTTTCTGTTTAAATGAAAATTTACGGAACCCTGAAATTTACAAAGGAACTGATATCGCAATGAAATATCGCCTATAAATTCCTTCATCCCCATATCAATTTCCCCGTATAACTTGATTGCACGGCCTAATCGCTTTGGAAAGTGTTATGAAGGCCAGCAAAAGCGGAAATGGGATCTTGTTAGAACGTTCAACTTGCTGAACACTCTGATCACATGCTAACAATGTCTAACAGGTTCTGCTGATCAATTTTTGAAACGTATGCGCAATACCTGGATAACTATTTACTTAAGCGATCGAGAATAAGTTATTTAATTTCCCTTCATCAAAGTAAACGTGATTTTACAGCGGCAAATAATTCGGAAAGGAAACTCATTGATTCCTTCTCAGAACTAAAACTTTTCAGCAGAATATTTCCCCATAAAGCTTTCAATTAGTTTAATATTTCTGTTTCCCATTAATTAAAGGAAGAAGCACAATAAATCCACGAAGTTGCAATATTACATTTCAACCTACATTTTGCACACAATATTATGCATTCCAACATGAAATAAGGGGTGTCTCAAAATTTACGCAAGAAGTAATCTTGATAGAAAACACAGGTTCATAATTAACAATTGTGCATTTCTGATTGATTCACAAAATATACAGTATAGGGTTACGTATGGAATAGGATATCGGGTAATTCATTGGGTCGATTTAACCAAGCGATCAAGATGAAAATGCTGTAGATGATTTTGTTCGAAAAATCAGCATCCACTTGTTGTTCCATAATCCATTCGCTGTGCGTGGTCTTGGCGCGTGGTTTGGCTTCAGTTTTCGAGTCAATTGAACTTTGTAAGCATGAAGATGCAAATCTTTCGCGAAAATACGCTGTAAAGAACTTCTCGAATTGTCCAATTCTTGACCACGGTGCCGAACTCATGTTCCTACACTCTCGGCAACACTCTCACGAACCGCTTCGTTGTTTTGCGTCGAACGACTTGTCGAAGGATTTCTTAATAACCCCGAACTGTCAGCCGTCACGCTGTCTTTTTTTTCGATGGCAACACTTTAATATTTAGAATTTAAACACGGAAGCACCTTTTAATACAATTCAATACTAGCCGTATAAATACGTTTCCCTTGCTGTTAGTCTGACACTCGAACGCCAAGGACCCTTTCCATAAGCGTTGCAGCGTCATGGCCACGTGGACGAACGTTCCATTCATAATGTCGAGAAAAAAGATATATTTCGGAGCCAAAATTTTATAATACTCTATATTACATCCGGTTGTGAACATTCTACAATAGCGGATGGATTCGCAGTACTATCGAAATCCTTGCGAAACCACTCATTGAGCCATTGAGTCGGACAGTTTTACGGTAGCTGATGATCCGGAATCTCGATCGAATATTGCAGCGCGGCAGTGTCTATCCTGCCTAGCAGATCCATGTGCAAGCTAATTCGATTACGTACTCGGATCGTCTAGAACGGCATTATGGGTCAGGACTGGGAACAGGCGGCGGAATCTCGTTAGGACGCTCATCTCCCTACGGGGAATTGTTATCGCACTGCTCATCGGTCGACAGTTCTGAAATTTCGCCTCGCGATATCAACGACAAATGCGATTGTTCTGTCGAACGAAATATATCGCCATCGCAACCGAGATTGTCGCGCTACCATAAATACACCGCGGAAATACATTGGACGCGACTACTGACGATCGATTGGCGTCTCCCCGTGACAAAGACGGGGAAAGGCTAAGAAAAATTGACCAACTACGAAGTAATTTAAGTTACAAAATTCTACAATAATCCATTACGTACACGTTTATTATTGGACGAAGCTATCGCGCAGAGTACGATATAGAAGGAGCGCGCTAACCGAAGGATAAGGGAAGTTCTTTGTGCTTTAGTTTTCCTTGTTAATGCTGCATAAATATGGAACGCAACGTCCATTATGTAAAATAATATATACCTTTCTTCTAAAGCAAACGGGGAACACTGAATATATCATTCGCCTCACTCTTCTCAAAGGTCCGCGAATCTGAAGTACCAGCCTCCGCGGTAGTAACTTATCTGTGCGTAACCGTGCACAGTGAAAAGCCTTTCCCAGCGTACTGCGAATTCGTTTCGATCAAACGCGAGGGGATCTTTCCGTTTCATAAAGCCGAAATATCCTACACGAGTAACAAGAAGGGCGACTCGATCCATGTGCTTGCAGTGTAGTACAAGTGTATTGCAGCGCAGAGCGATTATTCGCTGCGAAAATTGTACACCGCGGGGTTTGCACGGCAAATCCAACTTTCCCCTCCGTACGGATTAAACCACTTACCGATACAAATTCCATCGGGGGTAGCTTCGTAGCCCGGAAGGCAGGTGATCGACAAACTGTCCAGCATCGGCTGATCCTTCAGCTCCATTGGCTCTGCGCATCGATAAGATCCTGGCGTGTTGATGCAACCGTAGCGGCACATTTCTGTTTGCAAATCTGGTTGAACGCACTCGTCCACGTCTGGAAAAAGCGAATATCCCGTTCTCTGTTTGGCCAAATGTTTCATTCGTTGGCAACGGTTTTGTTGCGAAAAGTTTTATATTGTATGTTTTTATATACGGGGAGAATACCACTTGTTTCGACCGTACGTCACTTTTTTGGAACAGTAACGACGGCGCGCGCCTAACAATTGTAAGTTGCCTAGACTGCGCTTCCCGACGGCAAATTAATGGCGGCGAGAACTTTTAGGCGATTAGAGAGCCTTTGAAGAACTGTAACCACAGTAGCTCCTAATCAATGCGATATACTTTATTGAGAACTACAGTTCGGTTATTCGTAGATAGACAACGGTGTTATGGCTAGGTACAACTGTTTCTTCCGCTGGTTAGTGGTAAACTAAACTAACTAAGCTCATCATGCTCTTCAAGGTGGACTCGGAGTGGGCGGAGTTCTATATGTTTTTTAAAACACAGATACTTTATTGGTGCAATCCGGCATAGCTCCCACCAAGGGTTCCAAATAAGACCTTCCCCTAATAATTAAGGAAAGGGCGGCCAGCGTCGCCGCTGGCATCGGGCTACACCGGCCCTTATCGCCTGCGTACCAAGAGGACCTTGACTTCGACTTGTACGCCAGGAAAACTGGCGCCTCGACTATGAAAAGTCGAAAAGTCTCGCCATACTCCAGAATCATGGCGCCTTGAAATAAATACAAATTCCGTCTAAGGACGGAACACCACTGAAATATGAATTGTTACATTTATTCGTGAATAACTGAGAAATCTTTGGGAAATGTATTTACCTATTTTACTTTGTATATTTGTTGGTGACAACATTTCGTGGACATTTATAAATGAATACAGGAAGACTCGGTTGGATAGATAAGGGAAAAAGGGAAATACAAGAAGCCACTGTTAATTGGCAGAAGAAAGCTTTGTAAATAAGCAACAAAAGAAACGAGTACTGTGATTCGCAAGACTGTCAAACAAGCATATTCCATGTGTACTCGAAAATGGGCTATGTTGAATCTAATTATGCGGTCCTCTGTTTGTCGGGGAACGTTCTTATTTTTATCAAGGTTCCAGATAACGAGGCTGAATGTATATAGGAACGATGGTTGAGAAAACAGAAAAGAGGATACTAAATTCTGAAGAAATTATTCGCGCGTAACACAATAATATATACACATAATAAAATAGTATATAATACATGGTTAGGTACTTTCTGTAACTTGTGTCACTCGCAGATCGTACCTGATTACAGAATAAAAAAAGAACCGTCGTAATACGACACAAAAATAGAAGCAGGTCAGACGGCAAAAGGATCCCTCCTTTTGTTTCAAAGGTGAAAACACAAACATGAAAAGTTTTACTCCTATGAAAATCGTCTGTAATTCAATATTTTCGCAAGGCTTCCACTCCAATTGGATTCCTTCGCTTGCGATTTGTACAGAAGGGACGTGAAAAAAGCGACAAAGGTGGTGAACGCAGTACGAATTCTATTACCTTGACAGGTTTTCCAGTCGTCCTCGAGGATGAAACCGTCAGGACAGAGACAAAATACCCGACCCATCGTAGAGAGACAGGTGTGGGAGCATCCGGCGTTGTTGACGCTACACGGTCCTGCGTCCTGACACGTGTGGTTGTCAGGTGACAGGAGGGTGTCCTGTAGACCCTCACAGGAACATTCATAGCCGCCTATGGTGTTCCGACACGTATCCTGACAAGGTCCGTGCCCGTTGTTCAACAGACACTCGTTAATGTCTGTTTAATGAAAGTGGAGGAATAATTTTATATTTTTCTTCTCCGGTGAATGGGGATTGAATTTTAATTGACGGGCGGATACTCAATGGATTTATGCTTTTATTCTTTGATTGATTATCTTGAGCGTCTGAAGTGACAGAGAGTGATGTAAAGAACAATTTACACGCGTCTACATCGAAAAGTGTATAAAAATTATTGCTGTGACCGTCTAAAGATTAATGTTGAAACGATTATTAATCGCTAGCATAGTAATTGTTTACTTTTGAAAATAAGATTACACAAGAAAACTAGATCGTTCGTTAGCGATAAAAGCTGCAATATTTCTTCTCGCGTCGCAACAATATTTGTTCACCGAATTTTATTATCTCTGACTATAATTTGCGCGGTCGTCCAGATTTTCAGTTTTATGTTGCAGTATAATTTAAATGCCACATATTCGTTCAATTTTCGTTCGCGTGAAACGTTGCACACATCACTTTCATAATTCCGGAACGTAAAATTAAACTAACAAACGAAAGAAATGCTCGAAATTATTATCAAATTAAAACAATGTTCGAATGGAAACGGAACATATCCATGAGGGCCGTTAACATTTCCAGCTACAATGAATTCGACTAGAGCATGTGATGTCCATCAAACATCGATGGAAACAGCGAGAGAGCATGTTCGCCATCGTGCTTGCACTTGTTGCTCTTTCAAAGAGAAAGGGAGAACAAATTGCTTGTACCGCGGGGGCTGTATATTCCAACGCAAATCACTCACCCTTGCACGTGAACCTGTCCTCGTTTAGTCCCATCCCCTTTGGACACTCGCAACGAAAGGATCCTAGGGTATTCACGCACATATGCTCGCAACCTCCCTTGTTATCCTTGCATTCGTTCACATCTAGATTTTAACGAGTACGTGTAATTCGAACAGTTTGGCTAACTCTGAATATTTCTGATTTCTTGCTGTTCAATTTGCAAGCACGAAAGATCATTCACGAAGAGATTCATAAGGAATACGACGTATTATGGGGCACGTTTGTTAACTAGAGTTTAATAATGTTGTAAGATCAAACCTGATCGAAAGAAATTGATGCATTAATACCATTTTTAACGAATATCAAGATTTCGCTGCACGTAGTTCTTCGTGGACTTTTTTTTTTACATTCAATCTCTGATAACAAAATTTGGTTTATTTCGGGAGGCGGAAATGTGCTTTCGAAAGTCCGAGTGTTCTCAATTATCTTTCAAGCTTCTTTCTTTGAGAACGCAATGTAAAATGATATCATTTCAGGCATGTATTTTCGTGAGTAAATCAATTGGAGTTTCGTTCTTTATATACTTTCTTGAATGACATAGAATTATACTTGATCAGATTTGTTTTAACCAAGCTTTTAACTAATTCGGATTACCTGTCTTCTCAATTCATCTAGGTTAACGACATTTCACAGTTCGCTGCCAGCCAATTTTTCCAAGAGCCTTTAATTTGAATCCACGCTTGATTTAAACTACCTTTCCCTCCAACTCGAGTTAACCAAGTTTTATTGGACCTTTGTTTTCCTGAATTTCTAGTGCCATTCTCACTTTTGTCCTACATCGTCCACCTACGGTCTTTGAAATTTCATTCAAACTTTCTATTTGCGAGTTCAAACCCATTAATTGAGTTTCGTTCCAAAAAGTCTAACGTCTCGTAATAACAGATTAGTTGCGTCTTGCTGATATTGCTGTTCTCTTATTACAATTTGAAACGATTATTTCCAAACTCTGTTTCAACATCAACGTGAAATGAACGCGAGGTAAAACTTTTCTATCGTTTCGACAGCAGTCCGTCACTTCCATTTGAAAATGCAAAACCGAATTTACAAATAAAACGCTGTACTTAATCGCCTTTAAGTCTTATGGCTAACGCGAGACACGAACAGTTCGACGCGAATATAAAAAAAAAGGGGTGAAGGATTTCTGAAACGGATTCGTCGATTTTTTTAATACGAACAGGAAGGACTTGTCGCGTGCAGAACGCGTAAGCTGTCAATACTTCGTCGAGTATCCTGTCGATATTTCGTCTCGACGAATTCCTTTTATACTCTTCGATAGGACGCCTTCCGCGGGGAAACGGTGTCGTTTCTGGGTATTCATATTAATAAAAAAAAGCAGTGAGAACGTTTGAATGGACGAACTATCAAAATATTACTAGCTCGCAAAATCTTATGGTAATTTTACGGCAATAATAATAAGAATAATAAGAATTCTATTACATATATGCCCTGGAAACGTCATGGCGGGTGCATTGCTAAATTAAACTTAGGAAACGAAATATAAAGTGAAAATTCTAACGAAGTATGAGGAAGCTTGAAACAATATTACTTGCATTAAATAGTTAAAAATGTATCTTAACACTTAATTGTCCAGATTTATACATTATGTGTTCTTCAATTAAAGATTGCAAAATATGTAGTTTCATTGCTCTCCACTGAATACATATTTATCCTTATTGTTCTCGATTTTTAATTCCGCATAATTTATGTTTAAGCGTAATCGATGCTAAAGGAATTGCTAGCAGTCGCATTAGTTTGCCAGAACTCAGACGTGCAATTAATGAAAAATAAATTCATACGCTCGTGGAGCAGCAAGCATTGGTCTGGTCATTTTTTTAATAACAAATTGTGTAACCTTTCTATGAATTCGGTGCAGTCGTCCTCAATTCAGTTGAAATGCTAAATATTCGCGGATACATCTATTAAACAATCAATGCTTTATATATTGAACAATACGTATCTCGGCGACCAAATGTCATTGAAGCACGATGCAACAGTTTAAATACAGAGACAATTAAGCGTTCCACAGCATTATAAAATGTCGAAAACTTAAGAACACAAAAAATATAACTTACCAACACATTTATCGCCGTCCTTCCTGAATCCTTTGTAACATGAACACACTGGTCGCCCATCAATTTCCTTGCAAAGATGATCGCAGGCAGCCTCGATGCAAACACCCTCGAAATTCTCTTTGACCTTGCACTTTGGTAGCTGACCCACCCATTGACGATATCTGCAAAGCAACCTGCTTGTCGTGCTGGCCATGTAAAATCCTGGAGTGCATTCGTAGTCAGCTTCCAAGTACTCGTGGCCTGGTATCGATGATCTAGGGGAAATAAAAAATTCCGAATTTCTTTGAATTTTTTGTGAACAAAATTAAATGTATTTAATGCTGGTACTGTCGTGGCGATACTTTAACAATCAATAATTCCATGTATTTGTCAATTGAATTTCCTCCCTGACCGTGTTATATTCCTCCGGTACAAATTTCGTTTAAACTATTATGAATAGAGTTTTGCCTCCCAAAAATTATTATAGTGAGAACATTTTACAAATTTATAACAAAGGAAATAAGATATTGAAAGGAATTTTCAATGAATTATTTTTTGAACTGGTCGACTGCGAAAATGAATTTCCTGATCACCTATCACTAGCACTTCAAGTGTTTACGTATGTAGATAGAAGGCAAACAGTAACTGGTCGATACATACCAAAATAGTGGCATTGACTCGAGTGAAATAGTTGACGATTTAGTATAAATTCCTAAGTGTATCAGAGTTGAGAACTGAACAAAAATTCAATTGTTTCTTATAATGCATAATATTTCAAAAATGTCTGAATATCTATATCTTTAACTTTACAAAATTCACTATTTTAGGGAATAAATTATGTTTCAAACAACAGTAGTGAAGAATACAGGTGTTGAATAAATTGTAGAGCAACTAATCCGGCACATAATTACTGCAATCAGCAGTACATTTCTTCGTTTAGATAACTGTATTACAAGCAGGTGTAATAAATTATGTAATTTGAGTTAGAGGGATCTTAATTTTATTTCCTCTAATAACCTTGCAATATGAAAAATAGAGATGTTCAATTCTTCTGATTCAATATTTGTTCGGATAAAAATTTGCTCGCCATTAAAGTCACTTTCCTCACTTTCCTTACCAATGCCGGAGCATTGAAAAGTTCGGGCCTTTCGATTCGAAACTTTCTGCTTCTTCTACAATCCGCGCGACGAACTTTTCCTCGTAATTCACTTTTGCAACGAAAGGGAAGAAATTGTATGTAGTAATGAGGGGACATGTTTCTCGGGACAGGAGGAAGGCATGTGCTCGATTAAAGAACAGTCTAAAAGGAGAGTGCAGTGCGAAGAGGACCATTCGCCAGAATTCGTTTCAAACGATACAAATAAAGAGGATAGCAATTGTGAACTATTCAACCAAGCTTTTCAAATGAGACAACTTTCATTTTCGCCATGGGTTTCGTGAAATTTCTGAACACGGAATGAATGCAGGATACATTTAATAACAATATCATATAAAAGGCTTTACGAATCTGTCAAAGGCACGAATGAATCTTGTAAATTCTGCTTAACATCGTCTTTTGCTTACGAATTCATTTAGATAGAAGAGTGAAACGCTTTAATTCCCATGAATATTTCTAAATCGAGGAACTCCGCAAACTATTATCCCACGTTCTCTCTAACCCCTTTTTCTTCTTTAATGTAGTGACTCAAACGAGGCAAATCATAAACACCAAATCATTACATTACGAATAGTTGCATTCAAAGGGATACTATACTGTATGACGGAACAGATCAGGGATACATTTCCATTCAAAGTTCGACAAAACAAATGCGCGGCGGTTCCATCGCCATAAAGGGAATCCGCGTCGGCTGAGTCCCAGAGGCACAGCGCCACTTCAGAATGAGCTGAATTATTCATGTTAAAAGCCACTTACTTTACATATTTGATCAGTGCGTGCCGTGAGAGGGGTGCAGGCACGAATGTCCCGTTTATGCACGATAAATCTCCCTTCGTATCGTCGTCGTACGGCACGGTGCTGCTTGCCATTTCCGTCATCTTCCTTCCGTCCAGCCTGTCGATCCCAATCCCGTCTATTATGGGTTTTCCATGAAAACGCGGCCCGCCGGCTTTTCTTCGCTCCAATTCGTCCCGGCGTGGCAGCATCGATAATTTCAAGCTCGACGTCATGTAAGCATTGTAATCCTTCATCGTCCTCGCCAGGACCTCGTTCTCCATGTCCAGAATCGGCAGATCCTCCTCCATTCTCGAGTAGCCTAACATTTTATCAGCATCGTACCTAGGCTTGCCGAACTTCGATTCGTTCGCGTTGCCGGGACCAGCCCCCTCGTTGCGTTCTGTATTCTTGTAGGGCGTCCTCGACAACGAACTGCCCAAAATACGATTCTCCAAGCTGGCCGGATCCTCCATCTGTGCCCGCGAGATTTCTCGCTCCAGCTGCTTGGAAAACTCCCTTTCAACGGTGTCCTCGTACATCTTGTAACGAGATGTGGTCTGCGCGGGCCGTCTCGCCGTGTCAGTGGTTAATTGGTCCTGAAGATTGAATGCCGAGGTAACGTCAGACGTGTTCACGGGGTTTCGGTTGCTCCTCCACGTCGCATTCGAGTAATCGTAGCCGGGTACATTGTCCTCGGTCGCTTGACCGTCGATCTTTCCAAGCAACAGCGCGGCCGGCGCGTCGTTCATTCTTCTCTTGAACTTGGAGTTTCTGCGTGTGTCGCTTTTCTCGGCGTTCTGTCTGCCTCGCTTTCGTCCGCGTTTGCGTTCACGATTCTTTCTCCTCCTGCGACGTTCGGCACGGTATCTTCTCGCGGACGAATCTTTCGATTTCTTGGTCTGCCCGCCCCGTTTTCCACGGAGTTCGTTCTCTCGAACGTCATCGGCGGCCCCCTGTTGGCGGTCCACATCCGAACTCTTCGACTCCTTGTTTCTACGACGTTTTCTGCGACCTCGGTCATTGTTATCCCCCTTTCGACGGGCGACCGACGTAGACGCTGCTGAAACGAACGATTTTGTATACAGGGTGCCGAGTAACTGCCGCACCATAGGGATATAGGGGGTAGCTGGGCTGATTCTGAACAACTTGAACAACAATGAGAGCGCCAATAGAGCGCGCGCCCAGGCCCGAGCGTATCCGCGGAAAGCGTACGGCGAACGTTACATCGTCTTAAATTAAGGATAATGTGGAATTATTCGTAATTCATGAATAACGACCACGACCGTGGACGATTGATTAAAAGAATAACTACTTTATTTCTTGTTAATGAATGACGATGTAACAATTTCCGTACGCTTTCCTCGATACCCTCGATACCCTCGTACACGATCGAGCGCAGTAGAGAGGTACGGGCCTGGACGTGCGCTCTACGGCCGCTTTCATTGGACTGTGTTTTTTGGTTAATAACTCAGAAACGAAGCTTCAAAGAACGTTTTGGTCAAGGCACAAGTTGTTCAGAATCACTCCAGCTACCCTGTATAGAAGGGATTATTATTAGGTGCAAAGGTGTGACATAAAAATTGATAATTGTTTCCTACAATGACATTGCCTCCAATGTTTGCAATCTGTTTTTTTTAATAATATCGAAAGTACGGGCATTCGCGAGAAAGGGAAGTCTGTGATCCGTTTCAAATGTTTGAAACGAATATTCGTAAGATTATTTGCACAGCAAGTGGCAATGCATATAAATTTTGCACGCGATGGAAATTGTTTTCTACGAATGGTAACTTGGAAAGCAGCCAACGGTGCCCTTATCGTGGACCGCTTAACATGTCTCTCGTATGTTTAAAATGGCCAATAATTCAGGCCGCAAGGCAGGCACTGCCATTTGATACAACTGTCATTTGCAATAAACTGAGGCAATTTCTGTACACAGCAAAATGATATTTCACATCTCAGTTGACACATATTGATAGTGACCTGTGCAGTTCACATAGAGCAATATGTACATGTAGCCGTAACGAGCAGCAGTGCATAATAATGTGTATCGATTCCCGTCCGTGACAGTTATTAATTATCAATTTAGAAACTCCTATTAATGCAACAATTTAATATTATTATGCGAATCGCAAGAATTAATGCGTGCAATCTATGAACCATTATATACAACACAAATTGGAGTTCCCTATATTATTTCTAACTTTCTTAATTTGCAATAATAAAATTGAAGATATTGGTAACAATTTACCGGGAAACAATTGGTCTTGAAATTCAAATGCTCCGGAGCAAAACGAAATAATTATCGAACAGTTTTAAATACAATTGCATGACCGATGACTGCGCCAATCCTATTTCACTTCAATCCCAAATTTATAAATTCTTACACTGTGTTGCAACTCCGAGCGCAACCCCGTGCGTCATTATTGTCAGCGCGCCCGAAATAGTCTCTCTCTTAAATCAATAAAAGGCAACACTTATCCCGCGAAGGTTACACGATTACACGAAGGAACATTTCTGTACGATTTGAAAAGCAAACATTTTTACTTACTGACATTCAAGCCCGGCCGAAGAAACGAGTCGGATGCACCTTCTGGTGGCACGAGGACCTTGTCCCTATTTCCGTCGGCCCGAGGCACCGTTTCCGCTTCCGTCCCCGGCACTTCTGCAGCGTTTCGAAGCGAGAGAGAACCCCCGTCTTCATTGAGCGACTTTTTACCCTCGCGAGACGCATCCCAGCTAATGGACAACATAGCCAACCGGTTTTTTCTCTATCAGCACAATATAAAGATTGTATACTTCGGGAGGTAAGTCCTTCAGCATACATAACATCGCGATTGTCTTTAAGGCACCCTCTATGATATCACTGTCGTCCCGAGCAGCTTCTGCTAATTTTTCAACCAAGACCAAGCGAAAGCTTTTCTCCCGACGCTCGTTTCAATTAGCGCGATCACCTCGGGATACAGAACCAGTTCGTTGCGAAGAACGTACGTATGCACGCGATATCGAGTAAATTGTCGTGCGACTAGCGGGAAGTATGCATGTGTGTCCTCTTGTAACGAAAAAAAAGAATGAGGGATATAGAATAAATTTTCTTGATTGCCAACTTAGTTTAGTACCATAGTATTGAAGCTTTTTAAGCTGATAAGCTCTATTATTTGGCAAAACAGTGATGCTAAAATGTAGCAAGCTTAAGTAACGATAGATCATGTCTATCTATGTTATATAAAACAAACTCTTCTTTGGTTCTGTGTTACTTCAAGCGTAATATAATTTTCTTATTCGATTGCTCGAAGCTTATTACCCAGTCAGCAAGTAAGCAATTAATTTAAAGTACCTACATGAGTTTTCTCGTGTTTAATTAAATTACCGACGGGGGTCGATAAGTTCTACTTCACTAATGTAATAATTCATTAATAGCAACCCAATAGTTTACTAATAATAATTTACTAAAGGTATCTTGAATTACACTTACACACTTACACAAGCATCCACTTTGCTCGTGATATACGCACGACTGCTTTGTACATTTTAAATTATCGGGCGTTGTTTTCATTATGCTTAGAAAGCTGTACAAGCGATAAAGAAAATTATTCCATGACTTTCTTCCACTTATTTTTCCAATGAATAGTCTCTTCGCTGGTCGCGCTACAATTTACTTCTGTACCAATAAATATTGCATCGATTTGTGCATGGGGACCACTTGGATCGTGACATAATTATAAATTCCACGCCTTTCCTCCAGGAAAATCGCGAATCAAGCACGTATGGAACGAATATGTTAGGCAAATCGTTTTTCTAGTTCCAATATGTAAGCTGGGATACTAGGGCTACAAGTCAATAACTTCTTATTCGAATTGTTTCGTGTACTCTTTATAGTACTGCTATTGACCATTGACAAACGTGAAATGTCTATATATATCTAACAATTATTCATTTATCCCTTTGTGCTATATGTTTTACATGAACATTAATGTAACGTTCGCTGAGAATGAGAACGGAGCACTATGTATATTCCACAAAATAAATTGTCACATTTACCAATGTGAAGGTAAATGATCAGTTACAGCAGCAATAGCAAATAGAGAGTTGAAACATATTTACACTCAAACAATAAAACGAAATTACATTGAAGAAAATATAGAACTACAAAATAATGATTATCGGTGGAATGATTTTTACTTGAAATGTATGCACGCTATCGTGAGCCCGAGTAAGACCTCAATTTCACTTACATATCAGTTCGTATTACTAGCCACCAAAGACACCGCGCAACTACTATCAGCAGAACGAAAAGTGCACTCTACAGGTTTAACACGAAGTTCGCAGTGCGCCTAAAAATATTGTCAACCGTCGCAGCAACGGCGAACAAAACGAAACGTCGTCATTGTCGTTCCTATTGCATTCCTAGCGGTCGCGAATGAAAGTGCCACGAATAATTTGGACTCGTTTATGAACCGAGAGACGTGCAACGATGAAAGACTGCATCTCCAGCGCGATCGCTTCGTCCGTCCCGAGGTCTTTTGGCGCGCTGCTTTTGGTAATTGTAAGTCGTGCTAGCGTGTAATTGCGACGGACGTTCAACCTTGTTCGCCGGAGCACCGCGAGAGTTAAGTTTCCGCTACTGTGGTCCGGCTGTGTTACACGCCAATTAAAAAGTTCGAGTGTGTAATACGACTGCCCTTATTTCGTGCACCGCCGTAATTATCGGTTCTCCGCAGTCTGCTCGTTTGATCCTCGACGGCCTCTCCACGCACTCGAACTTCTCTGCGCTCTAACGACGATTCTCTGTCTGATGCTCGATCGCTAAAGTTTATCGAAGACGCTGGAAAAACTGATTGGCGGGTGAACAGGGAGCATATGACAGAACATTTTCCCCTTTGGAACGATTGATCTGTTACGATGTCCGTGAGAGAATTACTGAAAACGTTTCAGCTTCGTGATAGCGATTACGTAGTTTAATGAGAAAGGTCTCGAAACGGCTGATTCGAAAACGCGAAATAAAATGCCATTGTGTTTGTCATAGTTTTTTGGCGAATATCAGATAAGACATAATAGACAGTACTGATAGTGTGCGCATACGATAATATGGTACTTAGATATGACAAATGTTAATTGAAGTACTTTTAACCTCAGGCGCTAATTGTATTAATAATGTAATTGCGAAATCATTTTAACTGGAACATTTTTCATTTACCTTCATTTGTTTATTTAATTCTTGATTCTCGTCGCTCCATTATAACCTGTGCATTCGTAATTATTATACTTAGATAATTGACAGCAACTCAACGCGAAATAGGGAGTTCCGGAAGCAGGTATGAAATACGCGAACACGATAAGAAAATATCGGGCGTTTCATTTCAAACTATACACCTAATTAAAATTGTAAATAAAATAACGCAATTTTCATGAAGGCTATTTTAAGATCAACGCGAAAGTAGGTTCGGTCGAGGCAATTGACACTGCTCCACAGACACTGCTCGATGGTCAGCCTTGGTAATTAAAGTCGCAACTCGTTCACCAACCGTAACGTCGCAGATGACAGAGAGATAGGCAAAAATCGCAATTCCATTCGACGTGTTTCAATCAAAAGAGACACGTCACATACAGAATCACGATAATAATAAAATATTACCAAAAACGACATTACCAACGAAAACTCGCGCTTCATTAAAGTCGCGCGAGTATCTCATCGATCTACAACATTTCATCGAAGTCCGCATCGGTTTCCTCCAGCACAAGGCCGTTCGACACCCGACATATTCGATCGGGTGCACCACATATGCATAAAATACTTACACATTCGACTGATCCGCATCGTCAGCCTGCAGCTCGTCCCGCAGATCGTCTATTTTCCTCGCGTCATCTCTGCCGCCGGATTGTTCCAGAGATTCGGCCTGCTGGCAGTGCCCTGCAAACACGGGAATCACAGCGCGTTCAATCCTTGCCGAATATTGGGCCTGAAATTCGCGCCGTGAAAGAGAAAAGGGGGAACAAAAAAAAGAAGAAATGAGAGACGAGAAAGGAACGAGGAAGAATGCGAAATGCGAAATGAAAAAAAAAGGCGAACGAGAATCGTCTGTAATGGTGCATTCTTGCTGCGAAACAGAGTCGCCGGAGTTTCCATTTCCGGCCAGGGAGAAGTTCGACCCGAACGACGAGGAAAGTTTTCGCAGTTTCAGATCTTGGGGCGCCTCACTTTGGTTCTGCGCGAACTCCTGCCGGAAGTCAATGGGGCCCTTGCCACTTTGCAACGCCGGCAAAGGTACTTGCATACACCCCTTGCTTCGCCGCTCGGCTTAACCCACCTTTCAGCCCGATATTGAACTTTTTTATCGCATCGAATGGGTAGAATAAAAGGTTAAAGCGAAAGGCGGCGTAGAAACAAAGCGGTGGCCAGAGGTATCCGGCTCGCGTACGGATGCGAATGCAAGTAGTTGGCCGAGCCGAGCGTTTCAGCGGCCGCCGATGGAGTTTGCTTACGAGCCTTCCCCTGCGTTAACTGCAAACTTCATTTCACAATAGCCAGACGTTTCCAACAACGGCTGGCAACAACAATTCAATAAACTAGAAGAAAGCTGTTTGGGTATGATAGTGTCCTTTATATTTTTCATTGTTCTGCGCGCAAGAGCGTGCATATGATTTTGTATGGTTCATCTGTTAATACAAGCGTGGTTAACGTAAACGATTATAATAATTTCTCGCGCTCTCTTCTCCCTTAAAACTGGAACGTTCGCGACCGTACATCTGCAGATAACATGGCCGCGATTGTACCCTATCAATTTCTTGCCGAGTCTACCATCAAGTGTCCACCGCGACTTCATTCGACGAAAAACACGGAGCTCCGTAATAATCCGTGGTAACGATCGGACTGCCGCCGTCGGCCATGCCGTTGGGAGCTCGAAAATTCGTCCCAGTACGGCGAGAGTAACTCTATCATTTTCCTATAGCAATTTCGCGTGTACGCTCAGCCTTTTCCGATGCCCATTTCGAAGAAAAATATCACCGGATACTGTTCTTTGATTCTGCGATCAATAATTGCATCGTTTTGTAACTGTGGAACAGTTCGTAATGTTTGGTACTGTTTCGGTACCGATTAGATAATTGTTTGCATAAAATTGTATCAGTATTTGGAATGCATCCAAATGCTTCCCCTTACTTACACTTATTTTCAACGGTAGAAAATTTCACGAAACACTTAATTCATGCAACAGCCGGTACAATCTCCGTTCTACCAATTCTAATCGCAACTATTTTTGCAAAAACCTTGGCAAGCATAAAATTGACAATGTTTAATCTTCTTTGGAGCATTTTTGTCAAAGAAATGTCTTAATCAACACGTATTCGATACTTTCCCGTAAGCCAACCGTTCTCGCGCAACAATCTGTTTCCCGATGAATGTAAAAGCTCGAGCAGAATATCGGGAAACAATTCGGTATCCAAATATTTGTAACGAATTGGTTTCTAGTTCTCAACCTCGTACGTAACTAAACCCAGAAGCGTCGCGATCTATTTCCCCGTCTAAGCTCGTCGGATACAATGAAATAATGCATGACGAAATAATATTACAGGAAAGAGGAATCAATTTTCTCGTCTGTTTAATATCTCCTTTCGAAGACGAAAACCGAACGCGGTTGCGATTCAATGGGGCCAGTCTTTGCGTGGCCTGTTCAGGTACAACACGGGAACGTCTGATAAAGTTATGAATTACAGTGCATCGGCCTTCGAACCTCGACGAGGTCTCTCCACGTGGGATAGGTCAGCTGGCCGATCCTAACTCATTCTAGTCGAGACCGTCGATTCTACGTGAAGCAGAAATGGCATCGATTCGAACTGTTACATACACTAGTTTGTACGATCTTGAAAGTGTAAATAATGCCAGACTTTGAAAAAAGAATGGAGTGCAATGGAAATGTAAATGATAAACATATTCCGGCCGTGGAAGAACTTATACATAAGCATAATTTAACGAAACTCGTTTTTCTTTTTTAACAGAAACAGGGAACGGGGAGACGTAGATGGTTGAAAAACTACCGACCGCAGGATAGAAATATTTTACAATTTTTCTAACATTATGCGAGTTCCAGATATATTTTAAACCTGATTAAAACTGCAAAAGGTTCGGCAGGATCCGAATATATATTTCATCGGTGAAATGAAGTAACATGCGAGTCTTTTTCACCTTTCAACCCGCATTGATCGACGAAAAGGACAAGCTTCTGAATTATTGAAAAGTATTGAACGTACTGTTAGCCGCAAAACTCGCAGGACGCGGTTCTTTACTAATTTAAAACTTCTTCACTAATTTTCATCGACTAAGACGAAACACTTTACCGACGAGAATGTAGCATGATTCAAATAAACATTAAATTTTCCTTGCGTACACGAAGAAATATTGAGATTAGATAATTATTACGAAACAAAAGGGAATTTTAGATTTATATACATTAGATATTAAAAGGTGTTACGTTTGAACAAACTACAATTTTAAGAAAGAATAATAATATCATATATTATCGCCGGATATGAAGAAATACGGTGGCCCATTAAATTAAACTAAATGATTGCAGAAACAGTAGTCTCAAAATGTTATATGATGAAAGACAAAAAATCGTTCAAACGCATTAGAAACTACGCAGTTTCTAATAATGTATCAAACAGAAACACGTGAACGTGACTAGAAAATTGTGAAAGAAGGAAAACGTGTGGTGCGCTTTAAACCATGGAGAACTTTGCCTGAGATCACCGGTTTATATAAAACGCCATTGGCAAAGAGACATTCATAGCATGTAAATATCAGGTCAACGCGCAGAACGGCCGCGATTTTAAGTTTCACACCCGAGCTCAGGCCTTGCATTAAGTAAATCCACCTCGTGGATGTGACGAAACGTTTGCGCTTTAACATATACATAATTGCTTCTTTTGACCTTAGCTTCTCGAGCAAAAGGGTTAACCCACCACATGCTGCAAAAGGCACATTCATGTTCCGGTACACACTGTTCTCCGTTTCGAAGCTAGATTCCCACAGACGAAACGCAATAATATCTTAAACTGGGTGCCTGATTTAGGAATTCGTTGAAATTGAGTTACTCCGACTGGTATTCGTAATTGGACTTGCGGATTCTAACGAATATTAATGGCAACGAGTAATCAAATTTGATAATACGTCAGAAATATCCTGCGTTCGGTTGAAATATCAACTGAATTTAGAACATAAGTAGGTCACTGCAATTCGAGGTTTGCCATATTTGATAGAATGCAGTTAGGCATAAATATACTAATACGCGTACTAAGTATAATTATACATAGACTCTATTCGTAACAGTAGTGTGGAAGCAAAATAATTGAACATTTATTCTACAACGTTCGCCGTCGAACGTGGAGAAAACTTTAATTTTCGAAAGTGAACTAACAAAATTTCATTACGACCGGAACAATCTGAATACTTCTACAATCTAAACGACTAGCAAATAACTAAATCTTTTTTTGAACTATTCTCCGTTCAAGGCATTGAAATTAATGTGTTGAAACAACCTCGATGGCTGTGTTCAATCGCCGTCGCTCCGAGATATTTTACGCCCGTAAAGGATACCGTTCGAAGGTTGGCCCCCGTTTTTTTTATATTTGCAAACCTTTTAAAAACGAACGAACAAGCGTTTAATAATCAAGGAAAGATTCCCCCGATTCAAGGACATGCTCAAACGCCAGTGAGCTGAGTAATATCTCAGCAGAAGCGGGGAAGAGAACTGGAAGATTTCTCAGCTCGCCCTTTTCTACTTCGCTCATTTACTCTTAAAACTGTGGATTAACTTCCAGGGTCGCGAACTAGGCAAAGAAACGTATAGTTTCGTACTTTACTTGGAAGCGAGTTCTGGGTACTTAAAGCTCCTGAAAATGCCGAGGCAAGACTTTCCGTTCTTCCTTTCATGCGCACCCTTTCTATGCTTTTTCTTCTTTACACCAGCTTACCTGAGCAGGTAATTAAGACGTTGTGCCGGCGCGGACCCGAGAATCCCGTGCATACAGAAATTATTCTTCGCTGTAGCCAAGTGTGCGGACGCACGCAACGAAACTTGTCGGGAAACGTGCAGACACCTCTGCGATTGAAAATTTAAATCACCGAACAAGCGTAACGCTTCGGTTGAACGGATTATCGTGGCTTTGACAGTTCATTTCTTCTTAAATGTAGAAGATCGTGGTAATGATAATTTTGTTCAAGTGTATTCGTGAAACGAAAGTTTTGAAAATGGGAGTGCGTTTTACAATTACTGACATATAAGTCGTGGTGAAATTAAATTGGTTCGTGTGTGATCTGAGTTTCTTTCCGTATAGATTAAAATTATAAATACGCAGCCGAATTCAAAGAAAATACTAAGAACAAATCAGGACTCTATCAATGAGAATTAATTGAAATAAATATCAGGCACTCGAATAATATTCCACAAATTTTTACCCACGCATTCAATCGTTGTCCTAAAAAAATTTAATATCTATTTCGCTTCATAGCATTCCATCATTTTTCACGATGCTGAAACATTTCCGGGCATATAAATCCTTATTTTAACCAACACCCAAGTTCGACTTATTTATATCAATCCGGCCTTTCAGCAGGATCCGTAAAAACTTCATTTCCTTGATACTCCTCAAACACTTTACACAGGGAAGAAAAACGACGAGAAGGACTCGTCTGTCTACAAGGAAACTTATCATCGAGCTCGTTAGAACCGCGTTATCTTTCAATAAGAATTCCCCGGCGGACGGGTCCGCCCGCAAACTGTGCAGAAACTCGGATCGGACACTTTTTTCCTCTTGCCCAACAAGAATCGGAGCGGGCAGAAGGAAAAAGGTAACGTATATCCAAGTTAATTTCGCGGTAGGGTGTGGATTTAGGGAAGGGTGTGCCTCTCACGGCAAAGTTGGAAGCGCTTCGCAAGTATCTGCCGGTCGAAAGTACAGAGGGTACAGACTTTCCGCATCCGCAACACTTGCCACGGTTTACTTGATTTAAGAGCCGGCTTCGTTAGCCAAACATGTAATTAAGGCCGAACCGGAGATACCTTCGCGCTGCGGGAAGCGGCGGAATCGATTCTGCGGACGCATTCGTACGCAGCTGCGATTCTGTTCCAGATTTGATGAAATGCTTCCACCGCCGTCGAGTACCAAGCGATCGAGGGTACGAACTTTCCCGGGCCAGAAGTTCCCGTGGATTCTAAAACAATTATATCGGCGAGGCCGCTTGCCACCGAGTTGCATCTCCAACGTGTCGCGACGCGGCGGTATTTAATCACTTTATGAAGCATGCGGGTCGAAACGATGGAAGAGGGTGAAAAGATTGGGGAAAGATTGGTTGCTTCTGTCATACGTCATAATTATGCCGCGACGAAAACGAAGGAACTGGTTGAATGATGATAGAATAGGATAGGGTGGAATATCTCTCTAACGAATACTGTGTACGCGAGTTTCACTGAAATTGAAAGGTACCGCAATAATCCGGTACACGCCTCTGGCCGGATTGTTAAGACTACGAGGAAGTGGGTTACGTTTTGATATCTAAATATTGATATTCAATTTGTTAACTTTAACAGATAATTAAGTTCGCACCTTCAAACGAAGCTTGTTACACTTCGTTTCGATTTTGTTTGTAACATGTATTTTCTTAATTCCGTCTCTTTATATTCAGGTGTAATGTTCAATGCGAAAATTACTGCAACTCCTTACCCGCTGCAAAACAGTAAGAGCAATATCATCATATTGAACGCTTTTCGAGAATTTACAAATTTCCTCCCCTGTTACTTTTATGCCGGCAAAAGTTTTCTTTCCTCCTGTACATTTGCCTGAATACTACATACGAAACACAGGCACGGACTTCCGAATTCAATTTCATTATCCGCGACAAGGAAACGAAACGACGCCGATGAACTTAAAACAACAAAAACAACCAAATGTTTACCAAACTCTGCCTTAGCCGGGGCAAATGAGTGCACGAATTTTACTATGCTTCCGCGACGGAGAAATTGTTTATAATTTGAACGAACATATATGCCCATCGTCAAACGGAGACTCGCGATTCCGGAGCTATTCTGTATTCCCGAGTCTACATCTCGTAAGTTCGTCCCAATTCGTTATCGTCGGCAAAGCCTGGCCAGAGAGTGAAAAGGCAGTAGCCAATGACGGGAAAAATCGTTCCAAATGAAACCGATTAAAGCATCTAACAAAGCCATGCCGACGGCGATTGAGAGTAATTCACTCATTTCCCCATTGCACGCGGGTACGCCACGCTGCCGAATCCGTTACGAAACTTTAATTAAACGCCGTCAGGTGTGCGGGAGGGGGGGGGTCGTCCTTCGATAAGTCCGTCCGATTTTCCGTAAATGTGCACATTTTTGCCCAGAATTCTACGAATCGAATGGATCGGCACGCTGGATTGTCTCGTTGAAGAGCTCCCGGCGAAGGAGTAAGCCCTTCGAGCGAGCTTTCCGCAATTTTTTTTATTCAGGGAAGGGATTTTTCAGTCCGCGGTGAAGCAGACGATATGACGGGTTTTTAATCATCTATATGATCCTTCAAGTGAATTTCAGGCCATTTCATTTTTCAATTTAAAATTCCTCTTTATATTTGGATGTTTAGAGTTACGTTGGAATTTACACGTTTCACCAAATCAGTTTTATAATTTTCCAAAAGAGCAATACAGTCTCACGGTACTTGTTACGCGCCCGAAACACTGTTTTACTGGATATTGCACTTGAATTAATCTATGCATTGCTATCGCGAAACGTGAGCGAATATGCGAAATACCAGTTGAAGCAAAATTTCGATAGTTATTGTTAAAAACACAAATACAACGGGCTAGAAATAAATTAATCTAAACGCATTTTGAAAGGAAGCTTAAAGCCAAGTATTCGTGCACATGAATTCCCACGGGCATACATAATGCATATGCCCTTATCCTGCTGCACGAAGACAATATCGGAAATATATAGCCCGTCCGCTTAATACATCATAGCGGTCCATAATAGTTGCATTCCATTGAAACTAGAATACACACACGTTTGCCTCTCCGTTCGAACACATTACTAACCGTACAATCGGTCGTTGCTTCGATAAACGTAAACTTGATGTGTTGATTAAATTAAATTGCGAACCGTGGATCGTCCGTTCGATTAACGAACGTGACCGAAGCCGGACAGCGACGTTATTGCGTAAAAATTCTGGTGGAATACGTGCAACACGTACACTCGATGATACATCCAGCAATTAACACCTCCGCCACCCTTCCGTCCAACCTACGATTTCTCTCTTCCGGTCGCCGATCGTGATCTGCCTGAGGCCACTTTTAAGCACACCTGAGACACCCACAAACTCACACACCAAGTACGATCCGCAGGCAAGAAGCTTCAGTTTGGTGTAAACGAACGTGCAAACCAGCCAGAGGCGTAATTAACCTTCCACGAGATAAGCGTCCAGCCCGATGTGAGAAATTACGAAATTAGTTAAACTTTTTTGCTTCCGTGTCAGTGGAGTGCCCGTAATGGCCGTGCGGGAAAATCTAACTGGTTCCTTCGACTCGTTAGCGGTTTTTATAGCGGGTAATTATCCCTATCTCGGAGAGGCCGGACTGGGTGCCGAAATTTCATATTTTCGGCAGGGAAAGTTTTTGTATTTAGTCTGCGTTAATTTTGCGTCGCGGATAACAACGAGAACTGACCGACAATGAAATTACGTTTTGAAATTGGTTCTCACTATCGTCGAAAATGTTCGACGCGCTTTGTAAATCTGGCGTTGATGAAATTGTGTCGGGGAACAAATTTTTTTTAAAACCGCGACTTTACCGAGGGAAAAGTAATATAGTAAAAAGTAACAAATAATAAACAATGCGATAATCCACGTTCAACTATACACAGTTATCAATTCCGAAAGCACCTCGAGTCTTGACCTTTTAAAAATTCTTTTAGTTTCTATTCTGACCGTTACAAACTGTTACGTGCATTCATAGTTTCGCATGAAGCATTAAGCGGAATGAAAAATGTTGTAATCTAAATTCTTGCCCCAACGGAACACCGGAGAACACTATCGACCGAGTGCCTCGCAAATAGCTTGTGTTCGATTTTATCGTCTAGTTCTTGGTATCGATCTCTATATATAAGCGCCGAAAGTCGCGCCAAAAATCTACGGTCCGACAAGAAAGAACATTTGATACTTTTATAAGGATCCCTGCGAGCACGATAATTATTATACTGGCAATATCATTTTCAGCATTCAATATCTGTCTTGTTCAATCAGTGTGCAGTTATCTATCTATGTGTATTATTACATAACACATCTTCCCCGATCCCCATATACGAATATGTATTGTAAATTCATTTTAGAAAGCAATATGGGTGGTCCCACCGTCCTTTATTAAACTCATAATACTAGTAATATTAGGCAATGTGAACCGACCGACCAACGTTTTGCCATAATCACTAGAATAGCATACGCACATTAATTTAACAAATTCGTGTTTCGCGTGACATCACTTTGCTGCATCAAAACGTTTTACAAACCTTTATCGCTACTCCCAGGCACATTTGATCATATCTGGAGCTTTCTCTTTCAAAACGATTGCTCTCAATGACTGCAACTTTTATTCACAACATCATCAGCCTCCCATTCACAGTAGCAAAGTCTCTCGTAACAATAGTTTCCCTTTCTGAACAGTCAAAAAAAAAGGTACACCACCATTCGCATTCTCAACCAAGCGAGAGGAACAATATCTGTTGTTTCGCGAATTGTTTTCGCCGACGGACAGCCCGCAGCCCTGCACAGAAATTTATCTTTCCCCCGTAACAATGACCAGGTCAGATAACGTAATGGAATTTTTTCATCAACGAGCTTTTACACTAACGGGCTGCTCCGAAGCACCGTACATACCCATTACCGGGTCGTACCCTGACATCGTGACGGGCCAGAGCTATGATTTTTTTCGTCGAATATTGCGTCGCCAGCTATGGGGTTGGGAAGGAAGAAGAAATTTCATCTCGAGTCAGGGCCAGGAAAAAAGGATTTCTCGTTCGCGAGGAGACCGGTGTAATCGAATAACCAGCCAGGCTTTCTATCGACGTATCTGTGAAATACTCTTGGGGGGATCAACGATCGAGGGAGAAAGATGGCACGCAGACAAATGGTAGCCCGATCGAATCGATATCGAGTCCGATATCTTCTCGGGGACGCGTGATGAGATGCAGGGACGATAGGACAGTCAATCAATCAAGCTGTCCTGGCTGGGGAAGATTAATGCGGTTACAGAATGGCGTAAAAGGGAAATTAATACGCGGTATCGTCGCCGGTGAATGGAAACACGCTGAAACACGCATTCGGGAACACTCAGCAGATCGTTTATAGAAATAAATTGCTCGTCGAGATTCGTAAATTGACATACTATCGAAATATGAGAAATTCCTGTATCCAATATGAGGCACGGACCAGCGGGTGTACTACACCTGCGCCTAACAAGGTTCTGCGAATTTCGTGCAGGCCCAGAGTCGTCCAGGAATGCGTTCTATAAATGCTGCGTGCCCATAGGAGTGTCAATTTGAAATCCAGATCGTAAGATCTTGCGTCGTAGGAGCTTACGTTCGTAGGGCATCGTTTTGTGGGTCTGTGGACCTGTAGATTCTTGTGTCGTGATGGTCGCACAAGCTTATTTTTCGCCCGCTTTATTCACCACGTGCCATCTTGTATCAATCTTTGGTTACTGAATAACATTCGCTCATAATTTACCATGTATTGTTCTAATCTCACACATGTGCGCATATCTTGTAGGTACGCTTATACAAACTCGCGATAGCTCGCAACAAAATGCTACCGCAATCGTAGATAGTAGTTTCTGATAGTAGTTCTGGAGTACTATTGTGATCTCGTCAAGTATAATAGATATATGGATGAATGAGATCCACGGATCCAGTGTCCTACTAGACAAGGGATCCAGCATAGATGCCAGCAGATGGCTCACGATTCTGCGATTGTCTAACAATGAGACAACATCGACGACACCATCGGGTCTATGTATTGAATTATACGAATGTACAATATCTATGGTATCTGATGATACGGATATGAGGTATGAACGGATGTCAATTCATGATGTGATTTAGTCGTTGTAATAATTACTTTGTATAGGAAGTTTTATTCGAGGTGCGTAGGGATCGTGATAAAAAAAAATAAATAAAAAATGAGGAAATAAAGATGCTGCGTATAAAAGAACATTGGACGAACTCCATAATTATCACGAGCATATTTCGTAGGACAAAACTTTGATTAATTCGTAAGTCCTACCCTTCACGAACGGGGACAAAACTAATTGTTTGTAGCATAGAAAAATATCGTGGTAAACAGGAGAGTTAGTGTTTCATTGTGACCCCTCGGTTCACAATGTGCGGGGAAAATTAACAGAGTTTGCATCAAGTCACTCGTGGTTAGTAGCGGCAAACCTAAACTCGGGAACCATGAAAGGAAATGAAGTTCCATTGAATTATTTTTGCCCCTATTGGCGAGGGTGAACGAACTCGTACCGAGACGTTATTGCGCGTAAATTTAATTAAACGGGTTCAAGGCGACAAGTAATTGGAGGTGATCGTAAAATAATTCTATCGCAAATTTTTACTATATTTTGACACCGCAGTTTTAACGAAATTAAGAACGGCAAACAATTTGCTGCATTTTCGCGAACAAAACACGCTGAATAATACAATCGCACGTGAAGCCAAATTTATAGTCGTTACGTCCATTCGCAGGTGTTCACATTTTTCATCTTTTTGATCACAATTTTGAATCGCAACGTCATTGTCTCCCGAATATCGACTAATTTATGCAATCTCCATAAAATGCAACAGCGGCGAGGTAAAATAATCGTGTGGAATACGTCCATTGTCTAGCAACAAGCTACGGTTTGCCTTTATCGATTGGTTTGTCGAAGGAAAAACGGATCAGCACCCGTCATTAACGCACAGGCAGACTGTAATGCAATCAATATTCATTGACGCGCTAATAAAGGGTCCTACTGAAATTTCTGCCGCATACGTCAATGAAATTAACCGGCGAATTGATGCCAAAGCTTCGCCATTCGTTACATTCGTATCAGCCTTTTCGAAGGATTCATCTCGAAATTTGCTTTAGAAAAGAACGGAAAGAAATCCCGTGTTTTACATCTCGTTTCATTATAATGAGCAAAATTTTCTGTTCCACCCGGACTGCGATATCCTAGAGAACTTTAAACTCACATTTTTATTAGTTCCAGTTTGAAACGTAATTTCAATCGTATGTGGAACAAGTTCGCTGTCAAAGGGCACGCCGGAAGCACGCGCGAACAACGAACAGTTAAGAGATGAATCGGTCCCGTAGGCCAGGTACACTGAATTTACATTTCTAATTTCAGTGCGGTTTGGACTGCTTGTAACTGTTACAGTGAAAGGCAGCGGGCTCGCAACAATGAGGGACCGCCATCATCAATTCAGATTCCCTATTCCCGTGCGGCAAAATGTAACTTACTTTGAAATACGGCGCGAAATGTACGCGGTGAATCTTCGATTTATTGTCGATTTCTTGTCAACTGAGGCGATCCGAGAAAATCGGTTAAGTACTAATGATAGTTTCTGACCTACCATCTTTTTTCAGAATTAACCAAGGCCTCGTTAAGAGAGAGAAATATGAATTTTTTTTTTAATTGAAGTACATAAAATGGATACATTGTATGATAGTTTAAACGAATCAATTAAATAATCCATGTATTTTTTATTCTTACGGGCTTCTCTATTTCTCGTGCGTTATTCGCAGACTAATGTAACGATTTTCTTATCAATGATTTACGCATTTTTTGAAAGAACACAGTAATAAATCTCTCATTACTCTCGTTCGATTCAATCGAAAGAAAACTCCACGCCAGAATACGATCTGCCGTCGATTGAAATAGATATTACGCTTTGAATATATAAGCATAAACGGAAGGTAAGCAATTTTTTGACGATTAATTTCGAGCGAAATTCGTGTTCACGGCGTGCAACGTCGATTTTCAACACAATTTCCTCAAATATTACAACATAATGATTCCTTTAAGACCACCGATGTTCTACTGATACTCAAACGTACGTCATCCGTGTTAAAAAATTCACAACTTCTGGGAATATCATTTGCCTGCTCCACATTTCATCCACACCGCGTCAACAACGCCGCCATTCAGTACGGTTTATTAGCACTAACCTTTAGTAGTTGTAAATAAATTATAACTATTCAACCCGTTAACTGCTACATTTGTCCCAGAGGACGTACTAAAATCTTGATCAAAACTTGTACCGGTAAAGGCGCTTTAAAAGTTTTAAAACCCCCCCAATGAATTTTATCACACAAAGTTTCTCTTACGCGTGGTACTTGCTCTATCCTTAGTGAGATTTTTACGTCGAATTTTAATACCATAGAAATAAGTGTTACGAGCGTAATTTTCATCAGCTTCTCGTGTAAAGTAATGATATTTTACTATCATTGGTACATTTTTAATAAAGCAATGATTACGGTAATGGACCAAACGCTCAAAGCATTTTCAAGTAATGACGTTACCGTTGTCGTTGAAATTTCTAATAAAAGTGCGATATTTGTTAAAATTCCATCCGGCTTCCATCCGGTTTATTGAGTAAAATGATGCATAGGAAAACATGGAATGTAATTTTGATGCAACTTCGAGGTAAAGTTTTTGGACTACTATGCCCGAGAATTTTCACATTCAGTAACAAGTCAAATTGACTTGTTTGTCACTTGTTTGTTAATTCCATTTGTTAAATAGCATTTTCTATGGTATCAGTGAGTTTAGCGTATTATAATTGGCAAATCTATGTTTTAAAATCAATGTAATATCACTGGCACGAAGAAGTGGTCTAACAACATCATAAATCGCGCACGATACAGGTTTCCCAAGTTAAGATGAAGTGCTAACTTATCTTCCAATTTCCTTCGTCCGTAATTAACAGTACCGCGAAAACTCCTCGCGCCTTATCATTAACTTATTTAATGTGACAATCCAATTTGTCGAAAACACATCGCAACAATCTACGCCAGCTGGCAGTGTCTAATAATTGTTTAAAGGCTACATCACGTATGCTATTACAGTAAGATACCGAACATCATCCCCGAAAGCGTAAATTAATCAAAATATTAACATGCGCAGAAAAATATTTGAAACACCGAGAAAGTGTAATGCACACAAAAGTGACACTTCTTTTTGAAGACTGACATTGAATAGAAATTTCAGTCACAAAGATATTCGAAGGGACAAAGAATAATATATAAGAAGAAAGAATATTCAAAGGGAACGTTCTGTCTATATTATAGGCATTTTGTGCAAAGAAATCCGTAAAAATCGAACAATTAGAAATATCCAAAAAGCATAAAATCGGCGTGCCGTCGTATTCAAAGCGGAATGCCTCTTTCAGAAAGTATATTCCACGCTCGAGTACATCGAAAGAAGTATAATACAAATCATCTGCTTCCTTCGTAATGCACGAATTCATGGAAGGCCAGGTTGCCTGAACAGTTCTGTCACCGTGGCGTATATCCACAGAGAAATCGTGACATAATTCAAGCTGTCCGTTCAAACGCGAGGGGGAATCAAACCATTCTCCATTCATCGTATATCTGTGCCGGCAAGTAAGGAGGGAAAACGATTTTTCGAAATAATACAAATTCTGTTAAAAGAGAGAATTCAATTAGATTTATAGAAAATGATTGACCGATCTTAACAAAATTTTCAAGCACTGACGATTCGTTTGCACCTTTATATTGCAATATTCTTCGGGCACTTATTTCGTTAACAAACAAATGTCACTCTAATCTCGAATTAATAAGCTTTCTCGAATGCTTTTGTTAATATTCCGTTGACATAATACGTTCAACGAAGATAGATCGGAATAAGGTACTGGGCGTAATGGAATTAGATGCTCCATGCCAGCAGTTTGCCTTTGTACAATGCATTCTGACACGCGAGCACAAATGTCATTGCTAATATTGTAAAACTCTTATACGAACTTGAGCATCTATTTGAATATTTATAAATACAAGGAAGGAAATAAAAACCGTTCTAAATAACTAACTATTGCCATATTAATCTATAACGACAAACACAAGCATATTGCAATCATCCATTTGTGATAGCAAACGCCCGAATCTGCATAATTTGTGTGCACAAAATGCGTCCAATATTTAAGCCAATAGAAATATCGCAGATCTTATTCCGGTAAATGAAATTCTACAAATGAAACCGAAACAGAAATAACACGGCCTACCATCTACGGTTGCCCATTAATTCATTAATAATTAATGTCACAATCATAATCGGTAATAGCAAAAGTCATCAACGTAAAAATGTGAATTCTCCGTGTCAGCGGGCTGACTTATGCTTCTTATCAGGCGTAACATGTTCTTCAATTTGTTTCTGTACCGTGTATATGTATAGTCGTACAATACACCAAATTCTTCACATACACATACAACAGGAATCCCCGTGATTCAGAATCCAATCTCCGATGTTTATTCCACCAAACGGATCGGGAAACCAGGCTGGCGATGGGTATTGCTATTTCCAATTGTTCAAATGTCTCTTCCTTCCACCCATTTCATTCCACCCTCTTGTTTGCTGCCACGCCTGCAATGCCATTAATAAAATAGGCGATTCGCTAGGATGAATTAATACACTTGCGGCACGCGTTAAATCTCACGAAGACGTGTGTGGATCTACAAGCACGTTTCCCTTGTACCAATGACCCGATTTTTTGTTGTTTTCAGAACTACGAGAATAAATTATTTCCGTGGTCGGAATATTTGGAAAGCATTAAATGCAGATCGTTAAAAATACAGTAACCCCGTTAAAAAGTGACGTTAGGCGAAAAATGGGATTGTAATCGAGGAGAAAAAAAAGGTGATACATCGTTTGAGAAAAGGGGAATAATAATTATTAAAAAAATGAAATTGGAATAGGGAGAAAGCAGTTAAATTGCGTACGAGCATATTAAGGTAAAATTGAATGATAAAATTACTGAACGATTGGTACCTGCAGGATATTACTTCGTATGGAAGAGTTCGGGGAATTTAATAATAATATCGGATGGTTCAAATTAATATCGACGAACGACAAACATATGCGAACCGTTTCAGGGGAACGTTCGTATTGAAATACAAGCGTCATAGTTATTGATACCTTGGAAGCTGCTACTTAATTTTTTATAATCATTCCAATTTTATAACCATAATATGCGCTATATTTCAACGAAAAATGTTTTATCGCTAGATATTCGGAATTTATTGTATGGAATCGCTTTGGACAAATGAAGCGGAAAAGTTTTTAATTATAGGAGCGAAATGAAGCGAGTACGCCTCCTTAAATATGCGGGAAATATGAATTCGGGAGATGCAATTAATGGAATCGAGAAAAATCCTTGGTATGACGTAAATAATAATGTCCGCCTGGAATTGATTTACGATTTGTAATATGTAATTCAGCATGTGGCATTAAAATGAAGCTTCACATTGGAAACTTTTTTTTTCTAAAATCATTTACTTCCATCGTTGCAACAATCTAAAACTTTCTTGATTAGCACTGAGGAATAGCTGAACACTCCATAATTAAAGTTCTAAAATATTCTCGAATACAATAAATCTAACAAACTAATTACAAATCTGAAAAATTATCGGCAGTATTGTCTAAAATTAATATAGAATTAATCAATATACTGACTTTGTTCACATAGCGAATAGAACAAAATAGATAATTGCAATTATCAAATTATAGAAAAGTTTCTAATATTGGACATCTCATTAAACATAAAAACAACAAAATCTAACATCTCGAAATGATCTCCAAATCTCCAAAAATTTCAATCCCCGTTGTTGAAGAAAACACTAAGTAAGTGCTGGCAAAGCCACTCACTCTTCCGATCGTCCCCTTTTATCGTCTTATTTGCGATCAGCTACCCACTTCGGTCCGACAATCTCGGATGGGTTGCTTAACTGCTCGGTCCGATCTTGACTCCCTTGCTTCACTTAAGAGTAACTTCTACGACTCGCAAAGTATTAATGAGACGACGAATAACGAACGCAAACGTTCGAGGGGTATCTGGGTGAATTCGTTAGATTGAAGACCACGACGAGATACTATGTCGTCCTCTCTCCGTACTTAGTAATCGAACAAGTGATCCGGTGTAATATATGATGCCGAAATTCATTATTACATTACTTATGGAAAAAATACATAACCCATCATTTGTCTAAGTAACATGATGCTGCATGATCTTACGTTAGGCAGATGGAACTTGCATTAGTATTACAAATACTGGAATATTTATAGGCAAGTAAACTGAAGTGTTAATACCATTTACCTGTGTGGTTTAGATACATGCAAAATGCGATCAGAAATAGTTTAATTTTGTGCTAGTTACTTGCACAAAACGATTGGCGTCTAAGGATTACTGTTTCAGTGGACATGCGATACGTCAGTTGCAATTGAGAAGCAAGAAGTCGGTTCTCTTAATTAGCATTCACAAGTGTTCTGTTCTTATGTAATGGAATTCAAATGTTAGAAATTAAGCGACGCGATTTTCCTATACTTCTGGTAAAAATAATGAAGAATGTAATATTAAAAATGTTTAATATTTATTACAAAACCAGGACGGAATATTTGCCAACCAGACTAACAAATCGTATTCCTTATTCAAAATTTACAAACTAAAATGGTCGTACATACACTATAACGAACGAGAAAGTAAGAATTATCATGGAGCAAAACCTATCGAAATTGTCGTTGTTTGAATACATTGATTCAATAGAAGGGAAATTATCCCTTTTTGCTGCCTGAAACCTCATACAATCAATGGAATTAAATCACCGAGCCAACTATCGTTTCAAACGAGCTGGAAACCACACAGCACCTGTACACGAGTCGCGCAATCATTAAAATTGTAAAAGTTGTAAGTAAACGACATACATTTGCGAGTGACGCGTACGTTATTAAACGCATCTAATTGAACGACCAGCGTCACCGAAACCTTTCATTCATCGAGATCAAAGTAATTAGAGGAAGTTAAGGGGAAGTTTCACTGTGCAGGAAACATTCTCGTGTACCTGATTCTAACAATTTATTATTAACGAAAGTATATAGATTTTACTATCGCCCTCCCAATATCCTGTAGTGAGATTTATGCGATTTCATGAAAATAAGTTGGAGCCGAACTTGAGAGGCATGTTGGAGTAGATACTCACCGAAACAAACAAAAATTGTTCATGAATGTAACTCTAAAAATGTCATTGGTTTTAAGATTCCAAGATATTTTTAACTCTAAATCTATAACAGAAATAGACAATATCACGCCTACACAACATTTCCACTGAGAATAAGTTCTGAAATATTCAATCAGATTAATAACTACTGCCGTCAGCTTCGTTCGCTTCAAACAATCCACAATGAAGATGCAACTTGAATTATATTTCGCATAGACATTCGCGCAGCAACAATCGAGACAATATTTCTCCCCGACCGAGCACCGTATAACGTCAATCTCCCGTCCAATCTCGAATCTAATCGATGCGAATTCAGGATATACCATAATGAACGGATAATGAGATCCCTTTAAACTAATAATTTTCAATTTTCCATGAAAGACTCAAGAGAAATGTTCCCTAAAACACTGACAGTGAGCGATCGATTCCATCATAATGCCGGATAATGATCCGACAGGGTATCGTAGATGAACAGAGGAACGTGGAGATTTTCAACACGAGGCAGAGTTGCTTTGATTAGGTCCGGATAAAGTTCCTGTTCAAATGCCCGCCACCTATATCCCGACGATATTCTCCGCTGGTTCGAGCCGACGCGATGTGAGCATCGGTGCGTGCAAAAGCTGCATAAAATCGCCGTTCCTTCTACTTTGCAGCGTTCAGGGGCCGATAAAATATTCTCGGGGATACACTATCCGCGGAATTTCATTCGTCCAGGGAACTGCTACGTATTACGTACGTAATATACCAAAAGGGCCAAGTTTCGAGATGGTCATCCGCACCTGGGCGGAATTCGTATCAGACGACGGCGCGAGAGAAGAGTTGAATGGTTTGACAAGATGATTGCCGTACAATTTGCGACATTTCAACGGAAGGCTGCGTGAGACCATTCAGCCAATTCGATCGCTCTGTACCGCATATGTGAGATTCACGGTTTTACGCCTCGTTCATCGCCGGGGGAGGCGTTTCTGAGGAATCCGTGGTTATACGTGGAAGATTGAGTAACGCACGGAAGCTTTTTACGGGACGTAAATAAGTGTAATTGTCTCGAAGTTTGGGAATGGCTTGTTTGTTTTTCTTTCTTTTTGATAATGGTATGATATTTTCGACTGTTTTATATGCATTATCCTGTCTTTCACTATAAAAAGTACTATATTTGGTATGATTAAATATCTCCAGATAAATTTATAAGATTACCAGGCTCAATTGAAATTTGTTGTTAGTATTTGCTTACTTTTTATTGCCTATATTTTGTACTTCTGTACCTTTCGAAACGTTTTCTGCTTGAAGTATATTTTAGTTCAGTTGGTTTTTTACTAAATGATGCCGAAATGTTTCAGAAATATTAATAGTTACAGACATTTCAATATTCTCCTATTTGAACCCAAGCATTTTGCTCGTAACATAATAAACAAATTTGCATTATTTAATTGCCAATCATTTAGGAACGCCATTGAATATCGCTCAGGGCCCACTCAACCTAACCAGTCCATTGAGTAACTAATGTTCCTTCATTTTCATAGTTATCGGTTCAAATTTACAAATGAGAAAAGAACAGAGGATATTCTACTATCCTTGACCTTTTTCTGGTACAGACTAATTGCGCTTAAATTGTAACAAATTGGAACTGATTTACACACGAAGTATTATCGTTCTCATCTATTACAACATTTCTAGTCTAATGGGCTAGACAAAAATTGGAGCCGCGATACGTAAAAAAGAACCCAACATATTTAACTTTCTGCATCCGCATGAAAGTGTTCGTGACAGGTAAGAAAATAAAATATTCAAGAAACATATAGTAACAGTTCGTATGAATTAAACAATTATATTAATTCAATGCTCTCATAACATTCTACAAAGTACAATAAAAAAAGAAAATAAAAAACGCCAAATATTTCGCTTAAGGATTTAAAATTCATTCTAATTCAATATTCGTCAATAACTATCAATCTGCCAAACCAATTTATGTACATAATCTATAACTGCATATGCTATAACTGCAGCAGAAAATCTAAAACGTCTGACACTAATATCGATAGAAAACATCTTATCCGTTATCCAATTTCGAATTGTCGAGCAAAAGACCCGATAATCCCGACATAAACGTTTGCCAAAAATAATTTGAAGCACTGCAATCTTACATTATTAATTTCACGCGCGACAATGTGAATGGAAAATCCACACGGAAGTCAGTCACCTGGGAGAAGCATCACGTTATTCGGGTTACTTTTAATAAAACGAAGGAAATTCGAGTGGTGCGACAGTTCAAAGGCAAAAGCTCCCGATTCTTCAAAAGGGGTCGTTTGACATAATGGCTCGCCCCAACAACAAAATCGAGGGGAACATTGGAAAAGTTATACACGGAAGTATGAAATGTATGACTAACGTTGTAATTGAAAGATTGTGTTGTTTCATTATCACTATCGATCAATTTTATTTTGTTTCCGTTAATGAAATATTTTCACTTGAAATAGAAATAGCAATTCTAGAATTATTGATTACTCCATGTTGTCATTTTATCATTAAGGGCAAGTTAAAAACGAATATTCGGAAAAATCTATTTTCTACTAATTGTAACTCCAACTGATATGACGATTCGTCAAATTAAAGCACCATTATAAAACCGTTTAAACGTCGTCGCCTGTGTAAAAAGGAATAACAGCAGCTATTCAATATAAAATATAATACTTTGCAAAATGGTACTTCGAGGAAAAAGTTTCTAAAGCAACAGGCACGAGTGTTACTGTCGCCAGAATACATCAACTGCAACGCGTACAAGAATTCCAAAGTGACGATAAGATTACGCAAGCATAGACGTCGTATAAAACAATCATTTTCCTGAACTAATAATATAAACCAATATGTTCCTCACAATTTATATTGTCGATCTCCGCGTTACAGAATCTTTTTATTTATAATATTTTACTTCGGGCGCATTCGTCACACGCAATGTCATTTACAAAAGTGAACGCGCAAAACGTATTCGGCACAAATTGTACAAACAGAAAGCATTCTGTATCAAATGATTGTTCTTCGTATGATCTAGATCTTCACTAGATCGGGAAATTTTTCAATGACATCACTTTGAACTGACGACATTCCAATGACCCCGATCCATCTACTCACCGTATGGCAGGACAAATCCATAGACAATCGATATGGCACAAAACAACCACAGTAGATTCGCACTTTTCCCGATACACATGGCGCGGTACAAACTGTTATCGGCGGTTTTCAAACACCCGTGCCGTATCGTGCGGCCACTCGCGTGGCTCTGAGAGTTCTCGTTAGATTTCGAGTTTGAATCTCGGTCCTTCTCTGTCTTTCACTCTTCATCCCGCACGCAGCCTCAGAAAGCGGTCCAGCGCCTGCCCGCTGGCAATACCCCGTACATACGGGTATGAAAGGGGGCGCAAGCTTCCAACAAGTTCAAATCCTCTCCTTTATGCGTACGTAACGATACTGATGGTGGGTAACTAAATATTTGTTATCATCAAACATATTCTCAGATCGGAACAATAAATTGCTATCGTAGAAAGAAAAATGTTACATTGTCAATTGCTATTTGCAATGTTGAAGTTTGTTCTGCTTCGACTACTTGATGTTGATAAGACAGATTAGATTACTCTCAAATGGTAGGGAAGTTGCAGAGTAAATCTTTCATTAAATTATAGACATACAGAACATATAGGTACAAAAGAATAGATTCATTCATTCAATACATATTTTGATTGCAGAATTCGAAACCACGTGAGCCCCTTTATCATTCTCGTAACAGGAACAACGTCATTAATTAAGATTTGACGGGCATTATTAGTTAATTCCATTGTGCACGCTTTTAAAATTTGTTCACATTATGTTCATAAGTAGAAATTAAAAAATCCTGGGACAATTTCATTCAAATTATTTAAATAATAATAGCACAGAGATAATTATCATCGCTATTTGTGAGCTGTCGGTAACAATGTCGGTGACAAGGAAATTCTGCTGGGGTTGTAGAGCCTAAAAACATTATGATGCACGTGGCGCCATCTCGCGTGTACGGCCTTTTTCGCAGTTTACCGCGCCTTCAAAACTAAATTTCTGGATTACATCGTTAATTTAAACAATTGCGTTCTTCTAGGTTTCTAGTACGTATTTAATGACCGAACTGGTCTTAAATTAAAGTTACGAACCATAGCTGCCCCTCCATCAGTTGCAACAATATCGCATTTGTGGTTTAAGGATTATTACAGCTTAAAGAATAGGCAAAAATACCTTTCGAGTGATTGCCATTATCTCGACTTGTGCATGCGCTAGATTAATGATCGGGTGCTTAAAATGACGCTAAAGGGTGCTGCTACACGATAATAAACGATATAAAAATGATCCATGCGCTGTTTATTTTATTATAAGCAGTTTAAAAGTAGAATGCGAGATAATTGAATTTGATTAAAGAAATTATAAACAAATGCGATTACTTGGACTCGCCAGTAAGCCACATCAATGATCAGTGGACATAAATTAAAGCTGGAATTATAAGCTCCATTAGGTATGAACATTATTCCACCTGAGGTTCATTTGTTATAAACAATTAAACAATTAAATTTGTAATTACGGCCAGCTGCATATAGTTACAGCAACGGGGTATTTTTAATCGTGTAGCTTATTCGTTTCCCTTTTATTTGGCATGCCATTTATTAAGAAACAACCACCAGGAGCAGAGATAACATTTTTTTTAAATTTTATTCCTTACGATATATCGAAAACAGTCCTTGTGGCGGCATCTCGCGTTTGCGGCCTTTATCCCAGTTTGCCGCGGCTTCAAAACCGAAATCTTGAATTACATCGTAAATTTAAACAATTGCTTTTTTCTTCGCTTCTACTGCGTATTTCTTAGCCGGACTTGTCTTGAATGATAGCTACCGATCCTATCTATCTCCTTCAACAGTTGCAACAATATGGCATTCGTGGTTTAAAAGTTATTAATAATTGAATTATCGGCAAAAACGCACTCCAATTATCTCGGCTCCTGGTGGTGCTTGATAAATGATCTACTGCTTAAAATAAAGGTAAAGGATGCTGCTACGCGACAATAAACGATTTACGAATGTTGCACGCGCCGCTTATTTTTTATAAACAATTAAATAATTAATTTGAGGATTGCACCGAAACTATACGTGAAGTCCTTTTCAAAAGTGAATACGATTGTTCCCCAAACCGAGAGCTTCAATTTGAGAGGTCGTTGATAAAAAGCGGCCCGGCAGAAGCCGAGATAATTGAATTTGTTTAAACAAATTATAATCAAATGCGATTACTAGCACTTCCCAGCAAGCTCCATCAATGACCAGAGGACGTAAATTAAAGCCAGAGGCATAGGATACCATCTCCAATAGGTGTGAAAAATATTCCATGAGCAGTTCATTTGTTACAAACATTTAAACCATTAAAATTGTTATTACGGCTAGCTGCATATAGTTAGATCACCGGGGTATTTTTTTATCGTGGATCTTATTCGACTCATCTTCTTTAGAGTCGTCGTTGATTCCAATCGGCCCAGCAGAAGCCGAGATAGTTGAATTTGTTTAAATAAATTATAAATAAATGCGATTACTGGCTCTTCCTGGCAAGCTACATCAATGGCCATACAACATAAATTTCGACTAGAAGTATAAACTACCAGCACCAATAGGTGTGATCATTATTCCTTGTGAAGTTCATTTGTTATAAACAATTAAACACTTAAAGTTGTTATTACAACCAACTGCATGTAGTTACAGTAACGGGATATTTTTTGTCGTATAGTTAATTCGTTTCCCTTTCATTTGACTCCCCATTTATTAAAAAATACCTACCAAGGGCCGAGATAATTGTAATGACCCGAAGGGCATTTTAGCCGATTTTTTTATTTGTAATAATTTTTAAACCACAAATGCTTAATTGTTGAAACTGGTGGAGGTGATAGCTATCGTTCGTAACTTTAACTTATGAGCAGTCCGGTTAAGAAATACCTACTAGAAGCCGAGAAAGACGGAATTGTTTAAATTAACGATGTAATCCAGAAATTTGGTTTTGAAGGCGCGGCAAACTGCGAAAAAAGCCGCAAACGCTAGATGGCGCCACGTGCCTGATTATCGACTGTCTGTGGGGTAGTTTACAAAAGTTCACCGACAGCTTACAAAACGCGATGTTGTGCGGTCAACTGGATATAGTTACAGCAACGTTATAGGTTTGTCGGTGTAGCTTAATCTCTTGTATTTCATTTGCGACCTCATAAGCTAAAAATAATGATCAGTAGCTAAGATATGAGTTATTTAATTTATCTTAATTATTTACCGTAAAATACATATGGCGCCATCTCGCGTTTAGTGCACCAGGAGCACCGTCGAAACTCTTTCTCGATTATATTGTAGATGTTGATAAGTCTATTGAATATCTTGTCTGTAACAATATCTATTCCTATTCGATTTGTGGCTGCAAGGTATGCATTGCCTATGCCAGGGTCTGTATGTAACTCATTTTTTGTATGGTCGGAATTTCAATTATGAATACTCCACACCTCGTTTTTATTTCCTTATGTAATTTATTTCTAGATATTAGTTCGCCACTGGAAGTATATAATACCTTCTTGTACTTTCTATAAGCAGATACCAACGTGTGCCATAATATGTTTGCTTTATTTATAAATATTTTCTTAGGTAAACCCTGTAATCGCTTTTCTACTGCATGGTTAATACAGTGATTATACACGAAATGTTTCTCAAAACGAGCAACAGATAGCTCTAAAAGCAGGCTCCTCTTCAATGGAAGTTGTGTCCTAGGGATCGGTCACGTGGTCATTTGGAGTGAACCAATGAAAACCGACGTTGGGTACCACGTGATCGGAAAAATCGAAATGGTGGACGTATCGGGACGCAGGATCCCGAGGGGAGACGAAGGACGATAAACTGGGCAAGGGTCCATTATCCGTGTCATCGATGTTATCAAATCATGAACATGATTAACCGCGAATATCCGTGCAATTTCAAACGCGATTAACGACGATAGGATTAACGCAAAAGTATCGGTGACAGTAAATCTTGTTTAGTGAAGTGTCAATCCGCCCGTATTGTACGTGTGTTCTCTAGGTGCGAGAAAACGGACAGTGTGTGTCGAGTGCGCGGATAGCCACAGCTGCACGTATTATTCTCTGTGTAGTACGTTTCTATAACGGCGCGCGAAAAAAAAAGGAGAATATATTTTATTCAAACGTACAAGAAAGAAGGAGATTAGAAATTGTAAACAGACGGCAGTGCATTTACAGTGAAATTTTAAGTCCTTGGAAATCTGTCCATGTATGCGAGGATTTTTGTGATTTATAAGAATGTGTCACATCGGGCCCCTTATTATCACCAAAGGAGGTAATATAAAAAGTTTCTTCTTAGAATAGACTTGCATGTTTCTCGATTACATTCTTGGACGATGATATGTAACGACTAGTAAGTGTCATGCCTGGGACGAGAAATTCTTGATAACTTTAAGCCCGGTTTACTCTGTTGACGTTCACACTGATAGATCGTTGCTGATTGGTGGTATGGTCCATGACCCGCCAATCGGCGTCAGAAGACGGTTTTCTTGCGAATGTCAGCCGTCAGGTCCGAAGCAATCGGTATCTCCGGAACGTATGTCGTTTTTCGCAATCCTTTGTGTATCCAGCGAATGATCGATGTGTTACGATTACCGCTCATCCGATATTATTCATAATATTATTTTACATTGTTCCCCCCTCTTGTGTTAAGATAAATCCGATATTGTTTAATTGACAAAATTGCCGGTAATGACGAGAAAATGTACGGAGATATTATTAAATTGGGCTAACACAAATTCATATACTGGGAAAGAGTGAAAACAGAAGGAGGTTTTTAAAGTAACAAAGAAGTGTGCAGCTTTTTTTCGGTTTTTATTTGAAGGTTAGAATTATTAGGCGAAACGTGCATTTTGTTGTCAAGCTGTACTAATTTAAGTTTCTTCGACATATCATTTATACATATATAACGAGATATCTATATTATTACTTGGATAGAAGTAAGATGTAAAACTTGCCTTCTGTAATGAAAATAATAAGAATTTAATGCTTAAATGGATGAAATAAATTTATACAATAGGATACTATAACAATGGCAGTATGTATACAAATACAACATAGTTCATTCAACATATTCATGTGTCGTACATCTTTTTCTTTCAGATAAGATACATCCTTAACGCACAAAGTTTTATAATACGTATAGAAGCAGACACACGTGTAATTATTTTGCAATAAATGTATTAAAATACTCAAATGGCATGAGAATGTTTACCAAGAATTTAGAACCTTGGATTATTGTCTCGGTGGAGAAACTGAGTTACTGCCTGCCAACAATAGCACACCTACACCCTTTTCACCTATATTGTGGATGTCATGATAAAGTATAATGGCTGTCAGAAAGATTTTACTGGGCATTCAGTGTTAAATACACGATAACTGAATTGTAAACACATCATCCTATAAATTCAAAATACTCTTTATCTGTTGAAGGACAGAGTTCAGAAAAATCCAGAAAATTGACAGAACATAAATTAAAGAAAAAAGAAAGAAAAGAATAAAATATTTTTAGTGATTCTATTTTATTATGCAAAAAGGAGGATACACTAACTTATGATTACGATACTCCGTGGTATTCTGTCCTGTTCAACAAAGTAAATAATAAATATAAAATTAAACATGAAGACAAATGTGGAAATATTGTATTTATTCTGTGTATTATGTACTGCAACGAGAACAGAGTAACAATTCACAAATTTTTTATTTTGTTGAAGCAATTTGTGAGTAAGGTTCGATGTGTACATATTAAAATAAGGTCTTTTAGTTTATGAGTATTGAATAATTTTCAGTGCATTTGACATACTTGTATTAATGCGAACAATATCTATAAATAATTCACAAAAATCAGCGAGACTGTAATAGTGAACATTTTTAAACAAGATGTATAAAAGTTATTTTAAACGTTTGCATCAGTGGTTGTACATAATTGAAAAACAGAAAGAAGGAGAAACGATACATTTGAAATTTTGCTTGGATGATAGAGGACAAATTTGTTAACCCTATACGGATCAAGGTAATTAACTTATAATATTATGTTACAGTACGATGTTGCCTGTATAAGGGATAAATTACTAAGAAATAAATAAATAAATATATAGCCATTATTATTAAGAGAATAAATGCTTGTCATTTAATTTTATAGGGTTAAAAAATGGACAGCTGTGGCTCCGGGGTAGTGCAAGTATTTGTGGGTGAATGGAGCCCAGAATATGAAGCACTTTCAATTAAAGCTACAAAGCATACTTCATCAGCTGAGATAGTAGAATGTATTACAATGAGACTCGGGTTGGCTGACGCGTCTGTATCTAATGGTTACGAATTAGCAGAAGTGGTAGGGAACTCTTTTGGTCAAGAATGTAAAGAGAGAAGACTAGGACCGTCTGAGTGTCCTGTAGCGCTTATGTTATTATGGCCCAAAAATGCAGCACAACAAGAATACTACAGGTACATTAAATATTATTTAAACTATTGTAAATAGGAAGAAAGGATTTATTCAGAGAATATTGTCAGTGAAGGGGAAACCAATACTATGATGCGTTTTTCTTAGGTTTTACCTGCGTAAAAAACAACCAGATTATTTGTGGTCAGATAGTAGATTTCCCATGGATCCACAACTCCTCAAGGACTATTTTAATCGATTCTTATATCAGCCACGGGACAAAGAATATCCAGATCTATGTCAACTTCCAGATCTTAATGAACAAACTCTCTTGGACAACCTTCGGGCAAGGTTTTTAGCTGGAAACATATATACATATGTTGGCAGCATACTAATTGCATTGAACCCATTCAAATTTTATCCTATTTACAATCCAAAATATGTGAAACTGTATCAAAATAGAAGGTTGGGGCCGGATATACCTCCGCATATATTTGCCATAGCCGATGCTGCATATCATTGTATGCTTAAAGAAAAAAGGAATCAGTGCATTGTAATTAGTGGCGAGAGTGGCTCGGGTAAAACAGAATCAACAAATTTTCTACTACATCATTTAACAGCTCTTAGTCAGAAAGGTTCTCATGGCAGTGGGGTTGAACAGACCATACTCAGTGCTGGTCCTGTATTAGAAGCATTCGGAAATGCTAAAACTGCACACAATAACAATAGCAGTCGATTCGGCAAGTTTATTCAAGTTAACTACAAAGAAAATGGAATGGTACATGGGTAAGTTCTTCATATACGTGTAATGTATATATTATTACACAACTTTAGCATAATACTGAAGATAATAAGAAAATTACTTTCAGTGCTGTTGTACAAAAGTATCTTTTGGAAAAATCCAGGATAGTTTCTCAAGGAAGAAATGAAAGAAATTATCATGTATTTTATTACCTTTTGGCTGGGGCAAGTGAACAGGAAAAACAACTTCTACATTTAGAAAGTTGCGATCGTTATAATTATTTAAATAAAAGTGGCTGCTATGGATTGGAAAATGTTGATGAAAGACATGAATTCTCTAGACTGAAACAATCTATGGAAATGGTTGGGTTTACACCAGAAAAGCAGAGGAGATTGTTTGCAGTTTTGTCAGCTGTTCTTTTACTTGGTAAGTTACTTGCATCGGTGTCATTTTATAAGATAAATTAATCGTGTATCGTTATTTTAGGTAATGTGGAGTTTCAACCTAGAAAATCGTATCACCACCACGACGAAGCCGTAGGAGTTAAAAACCCTGAAGTAGTTGCATTGATATCTGAACTCCTTAGAGTAAAACAGGAAACTCTTTTGGCTGCACTCACGGCCAAACGGGCGAGAGCCTCTGGAGAAACTTTAGTTATTAACTATAGGCTTCCAGAAGCAATTGCGGCAAGAGATGCAATGGCCAAATGCTTGTATGGAGCTTTATTCGATTGGATTGTACTTCAGGTAATATAATAATGATCTTTTTAACTTGATATCAGCACGATAGAGCTACATTGGACATAAAATTATATCTCCTATGTTTATAGGTGAATCATGCTTTACTTTCGAAAAAGGATACCCTCAGAGATCATCAGGGCAATAGCATAGGAGTCCTAGATATTTTTGGTTTCGAAGACTTTAAAACGTGTAATAGTTTCGAACAGTTATGCATAAATTATGCGAACGAACAATTGCAACATTATTTCAATCAGCACGTTTTTCAATACGAGCAACGAGAGTATAGGAAACAGGGGATTAGATGGACAGATATAGGATACAGTGATAATTCAGGCTGTTTAAATTTAATAGAAGGGAAGCCGAATGGCCTTCTTTGCCTTTTAGATGATCAGTGCAAGTTAGTATTTCGTGCTATATTTAGTACCCGAGAAGGGAATTAATATATTATGTTTCATTAAATTAACGGGAACAAAATATTTGCGACAGCTTCCCGGGCGCAACGAATGAGACACTGCTACAAAAGTTTAACTCAGTACATAAAGATAATCCATTTTATGAGGCACCACAACGACGCGAAGCAGCTTTTGTTGTACGTCATTATGCAGGGGCTGTCAAATATCAAGCTTCAAATATGAGGGAAAAGAACCTGGATTTAATGCGACCCGATGGTGTTGTTGGGGTTTTGAAAAATTCTTCCCTTGCTTTTGTCCGGGAATTAGTGGGAGCAGATCCGGTTGCTGTATTTAGGTGGGCGATACTTCGAGCATTTTTTCGTGCTCATTTTGCTTTCCAAGAAGCTGGTCGAGCTCACAGACATGGCCGGGGTAAATCATCGTGTTTTGTACATTGTTATTTGGTGTACTTTTATTTATTTTCTTTTTCATTTATCCTCATAATGATACATGCAATCCTTTCTTATTTTAGCCGATGGTACGAAAACTTCCATACAAAATAGATACAGGACACCGAACGAGAATTTGATAAGGTATACAACATTTTTCTGTTTATTCTTGTATTATTTTTACTTTCATGAAGGGTGACTCAACAAAATTTAAGTGCTTGTATATTCATAATATAGAGCGATATTGATTAGTTGAATAATGTAAATGATTATGATAAACAAATGGCAATGTTATTGCGCCTGTTTCTGAATATGTCTTATCTGCATATTATCTCACCTTATGAAGTATATATAAATCTACGTTGTGCGTTAATAATATTTGCATCAAGCAGAAGAAGTTCCTATGTGTTTGTAATTCAAGCAAGCATTAATTATATTTACATTGGCCACATGTCTTTTGTCCCTGTAGCCATCTTGTGACGTTGTCGACCGTCAATCTAACTATTAACCGAATCGCGTAAGTGGTCTTTTGATCCACTGTATGTGTCATTTTGGCAAACGTTACATTACTTTCTGTTTTATGGATTTACAATGTTTATCCCTTTCTCCTTTTTTTAATACCCGTTGTATCAAGGGTAGGCCAACAATACTCAAACGCTAAATTTGAGTAAGACTTATAACAGTACGAAAGACGTTATAAGCAGCTTGTAAATCCATATCAAATTTTACCAGTCTTGTGTGTTGAAAATATTGTTTAGAACTATATGTATGCACTTTTTTGTATTAAGTGTGATTAGAGTGCAATCTTCATAACTTTCCATAAAGTTACATCCTGCCATTTAAGAATATATTACTTTACTTGCTAGTGTTCTTAAGCATGATTTAACAATACAACAATAATTTTTCTTTATACAATTCATACCATTAAAGTTTGCATTGTTCCATTGGAGTCACTCATGAAACAGATTCTTAATGATATCATTCTTTTCCCCAAGATCGTTGCCAATTTTGTAAGGAGTAACTAAATATTCATTATGGAAAACTACAGTTACTATTTAGTTAGGTAAAACAGTCAAAGAAAAAAAAGAGGACTAAGCATGAGAGACTTTTTCAGTTCGCACACACATAATCGTCCACCAAGCTATCAGAAGCAGCGCAGTGTCTGTATACCATCAACTATACCCACTACCACATTATCTTCTATACAACTCGAAAATAACGACAATGTAAACAACAACCGATTGTCGTGGCCACAATTTCGAAACATTAATCAAACGCAACACCCGTCAAATGTAACCACGATGAAGGGTTACTTAATAAGGGGCAGGGAAGACCAGCCGCATAGTAATAATAAACTCAGGCGAGATACTCATACTCCGCTAGAGAGGGTGCTTCCAAAAGACGAAGCAAACGTCATGGAACGCGCTAATCAAATTGTCATGTATGTAAACAGCACCTATTTAATTTTCAATATCATTGTAATTTAAGCAACAAAAACTCACTGCTCTACGATAAAGGTAGTGTGTGCTCTATAGTAATTCTGGGTGAAGGATTCCTTGCATAGGTAATAGCATTTCAGTAGGATATTAAATGGTCTTCCCATGCAGTCATACACAGCTTTCAACAAGTATTTCTTACTTTACGAAGTCTTTCACAGGTTTCTTAGAGATCATCAAAATCATTTCCCTTTGATGTACTATAATATTCACGATCATTATCTCCGATTGTCTTTTGGTCATCACGTTTTTAATGAGTTGTTTGATCATAATTTTAGGTACAATCGATGCATGTTGGTTTTATGATAGTAGTTTTCTCACTTTCTGAATTAAGAATATGTAAATTAATCCATCGAGTCACGATACAAAATAGAACCAGTAAGAATGTCCCAATCGGCATTTTACTTATCATTACAACGCATTCATGAACTGAAAGATGGATTAATTTATATTACATGCTGCTTAACGCAGTAGATAATTTCGATTTGAAAAATCCTGTAGAATTATTAAAACACATTACGTCATTGTAACAACTAATTGCATTTAATTGCGTGGTAACTTCTTTTATCAAACTAAGAAAGTGCAAACCTTGCACCAAATTATGCATTCGTATACTAATGAGGATATTAACTTGAAATTAGTAGCTTGCAAAGAAAGTAGAATGCTTATCATTAATATTTATAGTTCGTACTAATCATGCATTTATCTCGCGCAATAATCAAACTCTATTTCTTCCATGAGAACTTCTGAATCTGCAAATAACTATCTTTTCACACAGTTAATATTAATATCACATGCTTCTTTATATTTGCTATCATGATACAGTCACATAAATTCTAATAACATTCTGCTAAATGTTTGCTACTTATACTTCATAGAACGTTCGTAATAATGAATTGTTACTATTTGCAATGCCATACATGTCATTAAGTAACATGATCTCCTTTTCCTGTTTTTCTATTCTAACGTGGCGATAACGCCATACTAATCTTCCACATAGATTGCTAAAACTAAAAACATACATAATTACATCGAACTTTTTACCTTTGGGAAATTGAAACTTACACTTTCTATACATATTTTTACTCCAACAAAAAAAAAAAAATAGGAAAAGGAATGTTTCGACTGTTTATCTATACTGATACATTGAACATCTGCGATTTTACAGGAAAAATAAATCATTTCGACCAAGAGAACGTGGTAAGAAAGGTTTAAAGAATCTGCAAACCGTAAAAACACTAGCTGGAAGGACACAGAGTTATGGAACAGGACCTGGTAAAGCAAGGAAACAACCCATGACAGTGTCGGCACAATTTCAGCACAGCCTGCACAGCCTTATGGACACTTTAAACCAAGCCAACCCCTTCTTTATTAGATGTATCAAAAGCAATGCCAATAAGGTACCAAACGAATTTGACGAAGAAACAGTACAAAGGCAATTGAGATATACAGGAATGCTGGAAACGGTCAGAATAAGACAAGCTGGATTTAACGTTCGATTGACATACGAGGAATTCATCCAACTTTATAGAATGTTGTTACCTAAAGGTTTATTGAGTTCACAATCGGATGTTAGAGATTTTCTGCTAACTCTAAATCTAAACAGAGACAATTATCAGCTTGGGACAACTAAAGTATTCCTTAGAGAATCGGAGAAAATTAAGTTAGACATTGAATTACACCAACAAATCATTACAAGCATTACTACTATACAAAAATGGTTCCGTGCATGCTTGGAGAGGAGGAAGTTCCTCAGATTAAAGAACGCGGTTGTGCAAATACAGGCATTTTGGAGGATGGTGATTGCACAAAGATTTGCGCACTCCTTACGTGCTAGGATCGAAGCTGCCATCCATATTCAATCTGCTTGGAGAGCATACAAACATCACAGTTGGTTCAAAAAACTAAAGTTATGTGCGATTACATTTCAAGCCCATGTACGCGGTAATAAGGCGAGAAAAGTTTTTGCAGAACTCAAGAAACGTAAGAAAGTATCAGCTGATAAACTCGCGGATTATAAAGAAACTCAAGATCACAAAGAGCCTGTATGTGATAACAGCAAAGTGTTTTCTAGGCTCAGGAATAGTGACGAGTGAGTATCAGAAACGCTTAATAGTGTCCGATATACAATTTTATGTGCTTTGTTATTACTAATTACTATTCGATGCTTAGGTCATTGACAGACGATCATGGGTTGTTGGAATTTAATACAGTTCGGAAAACAGAATCTCAAAATCGTTTCACATCAGCAAGGTAAATAAGCTTTAATTAAGCGTTAATTAGATAATCGCAATAATGTATTGTAATTGCAGAGCGGACAACGTGCTTCGAGACAGTACAATCGACATAAGCACCGCATATTCCAAGCGGAAAGTAACTCCGAATACGAAAATATTACACGAAACCAACACAACCTTAAGAAACCCGGAGTCCTTCCCATCTTACGAAATCAATGAACGTAAAAGTAGTTTGGAAAGTTTGACTAGTTTAAGGAGCTACGAATCTCAAATAAGCGTAAACAGTTCCGAGTCTCAAGAAAACTCCTGCAGCAAACCGGTACCAAGTACCAGAATGAAGCGCGGCGATCAGTCTCCCTTAGTTACAATAAATGCCAACTTAGTCAATACTTCGAGTCGGTTGTCCTCGGTTAGTAAACGGGCAGATAGTTCGTCCACAGGATACAGCGACGGGGAGACTGACACAGAAGTTCCAAATACCGTGCAAAGTGCTCCGCCTGCCTTTAATACGGCTCCACCATTCCCATGTCCACGGGAAATTAAGTATCATCAATCCAATATAAACTTATCGCATAGTCCAAATGCAGATATCTGGCGCCGCCGGGCAGACTTTTCGTCTATCACTTACAGCGATTATTTGATGTCTGGTCCTCAAAAGTCAACATTAACTCGTTCACCAAATGTTTCCCAATATAAACACGTGGCGGACAATATGTTTGAGCACCCGAATCCAGAAAAACCAAACGAAGCGTCAAACTACAATGTAAAGTTGGATAGCGACCGTTTTGTTCAAATGGAGAGTACATCGGGCAGAGATCAGCGTCGATTAAGCGACAATAGCGTCCCGAGCGAACGAATGGACAGCATTCCAGCTTCACCCATTAGACGCGAACTGGCATACGGTCACAATAAAGAGATCAAAGATTTCAGTTTCTTGAGGAGGCAGAACTCTGAGGGCGACACGTCTACGAAACTGGACGCTGTGAACGATGAGATCGCTTTGAAGAGTCCACTGCTGAAAGGTAGTACACCGAAGGAGAAAAATTCGAAACCAAAAGAACGATGTGAGCCGGATGTACCTGTTAGAAGCGCGAGAAGAAATCGGCCCACGCGAGAGGTCCAGTGTCGATCTATGGGCGAGAGTGTGTCGGAAACCAACAGCGGAGAAACGAAGAGCCTATTTTTGGGTACGATTAAAGAGAGCGACCTACACAAGTCAACCAATGTAAGGAGTCGAAAGGACAGTGCTCACGATACACCATCGCGATCGGTAACAGACTGGCCAGTAAACAAAACTGAATCCGCATCGAAAACTCAACAACCTGGAAAACGTATGAGATCCAATGCTATAACCGCGCTTGAACTGAGGAGAAGGAATTCGGACCCGGCGACGAAAATATCGGGGCTCAGTGAAGACAAGCCTGTTACCGACACGAGTCCAAATGATTTGAAACTCGCGCCCGGAATGAACCTATTGGAATGGAAGGGCAATCTTTTCACGTTAGCTGGTCACTGTTTTAGAAAAGTAGCAAGATTTGCCAAAGACGATGTTTGCGTTTGTTGCCACGAAAAGATGGATGCGTTCGTTACACAGGGATACAAATGTATCGACTGTAAACAATTGTACCACGTGAAATGTATTCAGAACGGCGGAGTACTTAAAATGCCATGCATACTGGCGAACACGCCGGGCAGGCGAAAAAATAGGAAACCGCCAAGAACGCCCTATGACGCTTCTAAACAGGCAGTTGTATCGAAATTCAGTTTGACTGGTACATCCGCTTTCTCCGACAGTACCGACAAAATTATATCCGACGCGAAGGAATTGGCGCTCATGCAGGATTTCATAACGAAAAAGATATACATAATGGAGGGACAAGCGGAAGGCAGAAAGCCTAGCGAAGTTGATCGTGTGTTTAAACAGGCCTTGCGAAAATTTAAGGACGATCTTGTAATCACCTACAGCGTTGCTATTCAGCAAGGTATCGAGGGTAACATTAAGTATACTGACTTAATAGCGAACTTTTTGCACGTAATGGAAACCGTCTGCAAGCAAGAAAATACCAGTGAAGATTTTCCCGTGACGATGGGAGTGAATGCGTTCAGAGGGTTCATGAACGAATTTATGACGCTAGTCAAAACCGAAGCACCGGAAAAACAGAGTAAAAGTAAACGTAAAAAGGAGAAGAAGCGGAAACAGGAGGAGCCAACGCGACACGGTAATCATATGTTCCAGTTAACTATTATAAATATACCTACAGCCTGCGAAGTGTGTACATCTTTCTTTATGTGGCCTATCGAGCGGGGACTTGTCTGTCAGAGTAAGTATTACGTTTCCCATAAGTCGCCTAACGTCATTGCAATCTTCTTTTATCCTCGTTTACATTATCCTCGTGTTTAGATTGCAAGTTGACGTGCCACAAGAAATGCTACATGAAGGCATCGGCGGAGTGCGGAAAGGAAGCTTCGTTACACGAAACGAATTCGCAGAAAGTGTTTGGTGTGCCGTTATACAAATTAGACTGCGGTGACGGCAAAGTACCAATAGTGGTGGACCGATTGATCACGACCATAGAGATGCACGGCCTCTACACGGAAGGCATATATCGAAAGAGCGGCGTCAGTTCCAAAGTGAAGGAACTAAAGATGAAAATGGACGAAGGCGACTTGGAGAAAGTGGACTTCGAGAATTACCAAGTACACGTGCTCGCGGCAGTATTGAAAAGCTTCTTTCGTGACATGCCCGAGCCCCTGCTCACCTTCGAGTACTACGACGATTTTCTGCACGCCGCTAATTTGACGGATCTTCGGGATCGAATAAGCACGCTCTTCGCCATTTTGAAGAAGCTGCCAAAGCCGAACTTCGATCTGATGGAACGGCTGATCGTTCATTTAGCCAGAGTGGCGCTACACGAGGTCGACAATAGAATGTCCTCGTCAGCCCTAGCGATAGTATTCGCGCCGTGTATTCTACGAACGAACAGGACACTTCCCGCACAGGATTCGTTGCAAGACGTTGGCAGGCAAACCTGTTGCGTCGAAACGATCGTTCAAGAAAAATTGAGGGTCGTGCGGGCAACTCTGGCCGATATAAATACGCTGGAATCCGCTTGCCACACGGCCACTCATCGTTTATCCAGTTTACGATCATCGAAGATCTTCAGTCCAGAGGAGCTGAACGCAGCAACGCCGAGTGCAACCACAAGTGTGGGCACTTCGGATCGAGACAGAGATCGAGGAGATGAGGAAGAAGCGCTCCTCGTTGATCACATACAGGAAATCCAAAAGGAAAAGGCCCTACTGACCTCAACTCTTCCCAGCCTAACCCGAGCTTCTTCAGACGATGACCTACTTTTATCTGCCACGGACTTGGACGATGGGTCTCTCGATGACCTTCTTCCATCTTCTGCCGGTAAATCATTATATATCCATCAATTCTAACGCGACATGATTACTGACGATAGTGACCCGCAATTAGTTGGACTTTCTAGGTCAGTGCTGCTGATCATGTTTCAACTTCTCACGTAATACTTCTGCCGCTTATCTCCTTAGGATTACACACATGAGCAAAAGGTCGTTGATTTTTTTTTAGTTTTTTCTACTATCTATTTCGAAAATAATAATATCTGTGGCGAAGGTGAATTACTGGAAGACCGTATAAAATTCTGAAACATTGTTGAAGCAGCACCGACTTCCGTCGTTTCCATCTTGCTGCTCTGGTCTTGCGGAGTTCATCATTTTTTCATTATATTTCTCGCAGACGGGCTCGTGAGGAAGAAACCCATCCAGAGGCAAAGCTCCGCGGACAATGCATTTCCTACGATCATCAGTGTCGATGAGGACATGGTAATGGTATGACCTACGACGGTGAACGTTACCACGAGGAATGATGATCGTTAAGTATAGCAACATGACACGCGCTGTGAAGCGTCGACTGACGGCAGCGAATCGACGAGTCTTACTTCTGGTCTCATCGGCAAGCCGCTAGTAATTTAAATAAGTAGTAAACACGATATTAGGTAGGTCGAAGTTAAGATGATAATCTGATCAAACATATATATAAATATATATACATACATACATACACACACACACGCATATATATATATATTTTTTTGTTCACTCTGTTGCAAAGCTATCAGAGGTTTCTAAAGAATGATTAACAAGCAAAGATGAACAAATACGCAAACATAGAGCTTCACGTGAAATGTACTAAATATTCATTGTACAATCTATTTTTCTTCTGGAATGCATTCCTCTTTACGAAGACTGTTAATCAGACTAGATGTTTAGAGAACACCATCGAAGCAACGTGTTTTATATTTTGCAGGTATTCTACGGAAGAATATCCTTTGGTTTCGATATGTCATATTTCATTTTTCCCTGTACGGCCGGACGTGGTAGTTAAAAGTATACGTACGTACAGATCATGGTTATCTTGCAACGAACAAGAATTTGAAAAAAAAAAGGTGAAAAGAAAGGCTAAGATTGTCCGTTATTGTTACGAATGTTTAGTCGGATTTAAATTCTCGTTTTGTCCCCGTGTTTTTTATCGGTTCGTTCGAAAACGTACCTTCCTTGTTCTTCGCTCTTTTTACAGATTTTATAGACTGTTGCGTGAACCAACACGATAGTTATTCCCCTCTTTTTCTTCTCGGCGAAGGCGGAAATTTATACTGCTCTCATTGACAGTCGCATATTCATGAGCGATAAAGAGAGCGATAAAAAAAAAAGGTGTCGTCGATGAAAGGTTTCGAGAAGAAGGATTAGCGATGCACCCTCGTCGGGTTTCGTTTTATTACCAGGCATACGTTGTTGACTCTTTTTATTACAAAATACTCGCGCGCGCGCGATGAAATAGATAGTTATCGGATCGCTGGATCAAGCAGGAGATTCCGGTCACGCGAAAAGAGGGAAAGAGGAAACCAAATTGTAGCTTATAGATATTATTGTGTCATCCGAGAAATTCGGGCCAATTTTTATATTTAAAGCTGGATCGGTATATCGACGTTTCCTTTGAATATTATATGAAAATGTAATTACATCTATTTTTACCAACTACTTCTTATTTTCCTCACAACCATGTCTCAGTGTACAATATTTTTAGTTCGTTCGTTATGCGCCGCTAACGTATTCCACAATTCCGTTGTTCCGGTTTCAAAGGTCACTAAATGGCCGGTGGAGACAGATATAAAAAGGTGTAATATTCTTGGATGACCCGGTATATAACGATAATGAGTATCTCGTAATGATCTGTTATTATTGTTAACTTTACGAGAGTCGTTACCAACGTTGTATATCTACTATCGATATTCGTTGTGTAGGGCTGATACGCGTCTATGTTTGTCGATGATACACAAGCACACAACTACATACAGGGCCTGCCAATTTTTTTGTTTTTCTTCCTTCGCATAGTTTTTACTTAGGGTACTTCCTTTCACGAAGAGAGACTCTTTTATATACATAACGCGTCCGAGCGAATACGTACTATAAATATATATATATATATATATATGTATACATACACACAGGAAAGCATTTATATACACGAGTACTTATGTATATACAAAGATTTTTGTGTGCACAGGACTGAACAGACGGGTTTTTCTTTTTTACTTAAGATTTATTACGATTTCGTTTTAGTTTCCCCTATCGTCCAGTGCTTTCTTCTTGTAGTTTCCACTTTTTTTTATGCCCATCTCCCCCGCATTTTATTACACTTCTTTAGTGTTTACTTGGTCTGTTTTCATTTTCGTGCACCCTCGTGCCAGACTCCGCCGCCCAAGGATCGGAAGCGTCGGAAAGTTGTTCGCGCCTGTACCGTTGCGACACGGAAAATACAAATCCCTTTCACACGAAGATCTCCATTTTAACATCGCTTTTTATTTTCCCGTTCATCCGAGGTCCACTGTCGTTCCACTTCAATTTTAACTCGACATCGAGACGTCACAACTTTCCAGCAATTTCATATTTCGTTTCCGTTTCCGTTTCCGTTCGTCGAATAACCAAAGTAGCCTGGCGAAGGTGTCATTAAAAATTCGTTCCACGACTGTATTATCTTTTTAAACGGAAATTCTGTTCACTTGTTTCCTTGTTCAACCGCTCAACATCGTCAACGCTCCAATTGGCATGCCATTAAATTGTCACTAACATTCAATTTCGAGGCGGGGATCTGCCCGTAAAAAAAAAAACAAGAAAATGAAGGAAATATTTAGACGATACACGACTCGCATACATGTCGCAAATTGCGAAAAATCTCTTTTAGCAGCGCGATTCCGTCCGTTCGAATCGCTCTGTTTCGTGTTTAACCGCATGATCGAGCCGGGCGTGCCTTTTACCCAGGTAACTGTTAGGATTAAGACGGGAAAATTCGGAAGAAAAGCACGCGGCTCGCTCCCACTTTCGAAACGTCGCGTTCACTCCTTCGCCTATAATTCCTCCTTTGCTTCTTCCTCTTATCTGGACTCGCGGAATCTACTTATTCGTGTCACGTTCGTTTTAGAATGATCGTTCAAGAGATCACGGCTGTTTTAAATGTTCCGTGCTCCTGTTTCACGCGTCATTCCGCTCTCGCGCTCGTCCCAGGCGATCCGAGAATCGATTGTGTATTGAATGTGTGCACATCGAAGCGCCCGGGTACGAGCGCGAGATTCATTCTTCGTTTTATGGTTGATCGATTTTTTACACTGGTTAGGATATGACTGTTGTGCGACTATCTATGTTCTGTTCGACTACGCGAACCGGATCGTAGCTTGTTTTTTAACATTGAAATGTTTGGGTATTGAATTTTCCCGAGTCCGACACATTTTAAGACATCGGACATTGATCGTTCAAGCGAATTGCAGTCGAATGGCGTTTGCCCAATGTCGAAATGATTCTTCGTTCATTAGGTCTCATGTTGTTAAATTGTCGCAGGTATTGTGAGAAGGTACACGAATCTACGTGTGCGCGTAGTCATAGATCGGAAAGCACGTGCATTATCGCGCAGATTGCCGTTTTATCCTTGATTCATATCGTTCACTCTTGTGTTCACGTCACGTTTCGAACGCAATATGTTCCTCTTATACAAAGTAGTATGTCGTCTTCCTTCTTTTTTTTGGGGGGGGGGGTTGTTCCGCGCAGATTCTATCGAATGCGCGATTCGTCAACGACCCCGTAGTTGATTGCAGATCGATGATGAACAATTCCTTCTCAAATAATATTTACCCGTGAAGCCCTCGAGAAGCTAGCCATTCAATTTTTCGTTATCAGCCTCATTATGAAACACCGGTCTAACGGCACGGTATATTTAGGAACGCTTAAAAAGACTTCTTACAATTCGTTCGTGTAACCGATAATGCACGTGCTAGTGACGGTACATTGGTTAACGTTAAACGTTCTTTATTGCTGAAAGCGTTACTGTTGCTTTCAGTGTGTTTAGAAGTGGTCCTGTAAAGATTTTGGCCGAGTTTGTTGTTGTTTGATCGTGCGTATGCGAGGCAAAAGCTTGATTCCTTTTCTTTTCCCGTTTCGGCCAGTCTGTTATCGCTCTTATCGAGATCGGTCGTCGAGTCGTCGATTCCGTCGCCCGTAAGAAGCGCGCGTCTCGATTAATTTTTTTTTTCTTTTCGTTCTCCGCCCCCGAGAAATTTATTACTAGGATGGCCGTCGCGGTTGTTTTAGAGCTTGTAAATCGTGTTAGACTTCGACCGTGACGCGACCAGGTAGTTCCCTTACCGCGTAACGTGTAAGGGCTAATCGTTAGTGTCTGTAAATGATCGTTTTACGCAAACGCATTACGCTTCGTGCTGTGCAAAACAAAACGAAAAAAAAAAGATAAATATACGTATAAGGTGCTTCGCGCGATTGTAAAGCGCACAAACGTTCATCGTCAATCTCGATCGTGACGGGAGGAATGCGAACGAGGACCGAAATGAACGAACGATGTACTGGTCGCGGCGCCAGCATTTTCTCGACGACCCGTTGTCTCGAGATAGAGCGAAGATTTCACATATCAGATATACGTCGTCGAGTAAATTGATCACGGTCCCTCTATCGCGGATCCGCTGTTACCGATCTTACTGTAACATTCGCGGTTCGAGTCCTGTCCATGATTTATTTCCGTGCGCGGCACGCAGGATAAAGAAAACGGCGCTCGATGGACCGGCATTTCCACTCGGCGGGCACGGGGGAGACGAATGAAATCGTGCCGCTCGGAATTTTCGCTCTATCGAATGTTTGGGTCGCACGATCAATGTACATAAAGCGATAGGATAGCGCGGGCAATACCGCCCCGAAATGTCCTAATTAGCTGCATCGTGCGCGACAACGCCGGCGATGATTCTTGTCATGCTCCGTTCTATATTTTTGTCTTCGAGATTCTGAAAGCGTTCCGCAGATCGATACCCCGGGGCGCAATTAGAACGCGATCAGACATACCGGAACCTAATTAGCCTCGCGTCGATCTTGCTCGTCGGAAGGAACGGAAGCCCGGAATGATCCGACGCGTACGCAACTGCGAGACGTCGCTTCGACGATCGCCGCGGTAACTTGAACGCGAACGGCGAGAGAAATTGTTGTTCTAACTTTGACCGAAGTCCACGGATGTATACTCTTGCGCGTAACTCGGTGTCAGGAACGCCTTCGACCCGTTCTCTTTATTCGCGCCGTTCGCGAAATCGTTCGCCGACAACCGAAAGCACCTGCCCTTGCACGGAGAGTACCTGCAATTTACCACGCGGCTCCTCCCGTTTTACGAGCACACCGCGCGTGTGGATCGTCCCGCGATCTCCTGTGTGATACAACATGAACGACGTAACGGCAGGTCGTCGAGGAGGAGGGTGGACGCAGGTGCTCGAAACTCCGAAGCTCGTGTGGGTTTCGGTATCGATCGGGGGAAGGGAAACGAAGGAACAGAATCGTCCGATGTTCAACGATTGTACACCGGAACGTGGCATTAAACGGTCTTCCCGTTTGTGGGAATCACGATCGCGAGATCGGAGTATCCAGGTCCGTCGCGCGGTTCTCCCTTGCCGCATTAGGAAGAGTTGGACATCCGATGTTGCGTAGCACTATCCCACGTCCGATCGCCGGAACATTTCTTCCACGCAATGCAGACGAAACGAACGCGAGCATCGGGCACTCGAAGTTCGTAGTTCTCTCCTATGAAAGAAAACTGTTACTGATGCGAGACGAACGTGGATGCCCCGTTCAATGTATTCATACGTGCATATATATATCTATTATTTTTCTTCGAACAAAAAGTGAACCGCATACGTGTGATAACGTAGAACGATTTAGAGAGAACAGGCATGATGGTGTGTCGCTCAATGAGCGATATAAATATACATATATAAATATATGATTATATATATAAATAGATACATATAAATACGTAGATGTACGCGCGCAGAAATCGCGTAGGTGTGCGTAAAAGAATCTCGACGGGCTGCACACGTCCCTTCGTCCGTGCGATCGTGCATGTGCACGATGCACTCGAGGTGCACGCATCTCGAAACAGAACGCTAGACGGCTCGATGATCTAACGAAATGGAGCACCCGGAGGGCACACGCATATATACATATATGTATATCTATATGAACATAATAAACATAGGAGGGATCGGAAGGAACGGGAGACATTTTTAGCTGAATTAACGTAACTTCGATTCAATTTCTTCGTTCCGAAAGTCGTATATAGATGCATGTGTGTACATAGCCCACTATCGTTCACCGTTCTTTTCGATTTCGTTCCTCGACGATTCCAAGATCCTGCCACACTTGCTCCACTCTTCTTACCTATCCGTCGCACATTCTGTCTATAGCATTTCCGTCTGTCCCCTTCCGTTTCGAATCCTTCCTCTTTCTGTGCAACCGCGGTGGTCGACTCGGCCGCCGGCGTGCTTTCAACGCTGCGTTGAAATCTTTCTTTTGGCGCGTACATCCTTTCGGCATTTGCCTGTTTGTCGTTGTTCGTTGCGTATGGTGCACGAATGCGTGCGCGATGTGTCAGCGGCAAGAAGAAGAGCGTAGATCAGGTTCGCGGAAACGTCCGACGCCGCGGCGCTTTCCGCAAAGTCGAGGATTCGGTCGCGTTACGCCGGGGGCAATCGAATCGCGGGAGGTCGCTCTGGAATCGAGGATAACGTCGATCGTGCCGCCCTTGAACCTTGAAACGTGCGGACACGTTTCCTCGGTCCCCGGGTTTCCGTGAACCCAACCGCGATGACCGTCCCGCGACTCGCGACTTCCCCCCGGCGTAAAACGAAATTGGAACCCTCTATGGAATAAGTTTCCTCCTGGGGCTGAAAAACTTCCGCCCGTTAAGCTCGTTCCGGGCACATGGAGCCCCTGAATAGACGTTAATAGGATCGTTCCGATGAATTCAATGGGAATGTTTGGGCGAATGTTAAGAACAGACGCTTCCATGGCCGAACGCGTGCAGATAATTGCGCGTCAATCCACGAAACTGTGCCAGTGTTCTTCTGTAAGGAACACACGCGTCCCTCCGATCATCCCTCTGACTCGCTTAACGTCGCGACGCTTTTACCATTGGATTCATCTGGAGGCTTGTATCGATGGCATGTGCGATTTTTTTTTCGTTCATGCTCGATCGAGCTCTTCCGCACCCCTGGGAGATCTATGTGGAGAGGGGTGTGACGGGCGAAGCACCGGGAAATGAACCTTCACCGCGGTTCACGGTGACACGCGTAACGCGGCGACACCTTGTTCCTGTTCTATTTTTGTTTATTTTTGTTTATTTTTTTCTTCGACTGAATCTGCGCGCGGAAGATAGCAGCATGCGCGTACGGGATTACGGGGTGCGCCTTATATTCGTTGAAATAAGTGTGCTCGTGTGTCCTTCGACCTTGCGTCGGGACAACGGTAGGTCTAATTGAAAGGGGCAACGAGCGTGCCGTTCTTTTTTGCCATCATTCGTATCATGGCGCTCTCTCTCTCCCGCTTTGTTCAGATTGAACCCACGCAGAATTGCGGAGAATAGTGCAAAACGGGGCCGCAAATATGTCCGGCGAATGTATAACATTTGGCCATTGCAATACGCTGTTGAGATGTACTCGGAGATAGGAGTCTCGCTGTTTGTTGCTCAGATTCGCCGTAGCGAGAATAGAAATACTTGGGATTTTTATCGTACTTTAATACCAAAAAGAAAATTGAACAGTAATATTATTTTTTTAAGTAGAAATTAAGGAACATTCCTAAGGCAGTCTTTCGTTCGGCCATTCCTATCGCGTGTTACGTATGATTTGGTGAAGGGCGATATAAAGCCAAGCAAATTGAGTGTCTTCTTAGGGGAGCAATGTTACGAAGAAATCGGAAGTACCATTCGCTTCGAACGATCGTTATTCCTCGAAAAGAACTGAGACATATTTTTATTCGACATACATTTTTGTGGTCCCCGTTACATCGGTGAATCGAAATTGCGCTCGAAAGGTGATAAAAACGCGAATGGACGATAAGGAAGATGAATTGGCGGAAAGCATGCAGCGCGCGTGTGTCACGTGGCCTGCTAAAATTGTTGGGCAGACACTTGTCATGGAGCTCGGCAGGGAGTTGTAGCGATTTCGTCCGCGAACCTGTATTAACGTTTACCTGGCCCGTGTGCGAGAGAGTTGCGCGTGAAATGTGTGCGTGTGGATATATCAGTGCGCCCGCGAGACTGTGTGCGAGGTTACTCTCCGTGATCGACTGTAATTTTATATAATATTTGTAAGGCAAAAGAAATATTATGTACAGCATACCTGACAGTAAATAATAAGTATCTACCTTATACCTAACGTCGTGTGTTGTACTGATTCCTGCGAAAATTTCCGCTCTTCTCATTTTCCAAGGGGCGAAATAATGGAACATTCGTTGATTCAGAGTTCAGTATTCCTTTTCTTCAGGCCAATTCGAACTCTTCGTTCGTAAAAAATTGCGCAATTCTAAAGGGAACATAAGGGAACGGTTATCAGTATGTTAGTTATTTTTTTTTTTTATTTACGTTCAATGCTTCCCTCTTTTTTCTACAATTGAACAAAATTTTTAAAGCAATTGAATCGATGGAGGGAGATAAGCCTGCTATCGTGGCAGGATTAAGTAACTCTCGACGAACTCGAAATTTAACGTTTCCGGTGCTTGGACACCCCCGCTTATAAGTTCCAGCCTTAAGTACCTAAGTGGAACAACAGTTTTGGTCGTTTTACGCGGCTTCGTGATAGTAGCAAAATATGGCTACGACGTGATTCGAATGTACACGAACTATAAGTACGATATACGGAAGATACGAAAGGTGCAGGAAAATTTTATCGTGTATTCCAGTTTATCACCAGCTATATTTTTATTGAACGTTTAGTTTAGTATATGAATACGCTAAATGTGGCTTAATTGGATCAATGAAACGTTCTTCAACTTCTCTGTTCATACAACGTGTATGAAATTATTCCAAAAGTTGTACACGACGCCATATAGCACTATGATAAATTTCACATTATTTTACTTCGTTAATGCGATTTCAAAGTTACTTCAACTTTTACGGAAAAGCTGAACATTTTTCTACGTATCTGGAAAGGAGAAAAGCGAGTCGAGAAGCTAAGGTTCAAAATATGTACGCTCAAATTGAATCTTCCTTTCCAGGGGTGCTTTACGCGTAGGTATGTATGCATATTGCATAAACGTCTTTAACATCGTTCGCGTAGTTAAAGTCGTATTAAACGACATTTAAATCGAAGCATTGAGAAAGCGACTATATTTGAGGAAAAGGGGCAATCCTGGTCCAGCTACGAAAATTCAGGTGGACCGAACGTTACACGAGTTTACAATTAATTGAGCTACATATTAACTCCGTGTATAGTTTTCATTAATTGACGTGCCCAACTATAAACTCCCCTTAGCCGTTGTCGAGCCAAACTGCAGGTTCTCCAGTAACTACCGAAACTTCCCGATCGCGATTAATTCGTCGCAAAGAAAAGGAGCCAAATAAAATCGCCACTGAATATTCTTCCTTGTAAAAAGACACGATAATCACATGCCACTGGAGTCTTGCAGAGTTCATCAAAGATTCAAACTCCTCCCATGTAGATTCTTGCGGGAAGCAATTTTATCGTTGCGGAATATGCAACCGAGCTTTCCATATTCATGAGTATCACCGTGAGCCAGCCGTAAACGCAAAAACAAACTGAGAATTAAACATCCCCGCGTGAAGGCGAAGTTGCAATAGATTCGCCGAGAACAATTGTTGTACCGATTTTGTAGGACGTTGGTAGAAAACGGTAAATAATAAAAAATGGTTTCGAGAAGAAATTGAAACGAGACGTTCGCAGCTCCTCTCGTCGTCCACGATTTCAGTTAAAGGAACACATACTTCGTTAATGACAGTTCCGCGGCCAAGTTCGTCTCTGAGCTAACTCTGCTCTCGCTGTATTAGCACTGTAATGTGAATTGTCATTGGCTGCAATGTTACTACTGTTACGTGCCGTCAACGTTGGCTTCTCTCGTGGAAATGGAGATGTTGCTGAAGAGCGCTTCTTCGATCGTACGCGCGATAATCGCAGGCCCGGTGCTTGTTAAAGAAAAGATGTTAGAGTAATATTTGTCGGAGATGTTTGGCAAATACGCGTTTCGAAAGAATGAATATGAGCGCAACCGTTACATGATCCGTGAGGAAATCATCTATTAAGGAATTATACATATGCGCTGGATTAATTATATATTCCATAGGATAGGCGAGCTGGACTACGTTGATTCGTTGATATCGAGGATTATAAGATGCGGAAGTAATGTACCGTTGGAGAGTTGGATACGGGTGTAGGAATTTTTAATGGCATTTGCTGACGATCTTTTTTTATTTATTTGGCCAAGTTTGTTTGGAAATTATATATTCTAATTTAATGTGTTAATAATTTAATATGCATATAGGCGATTAATTAGTTTAATAGTTTGTTTAAACGTAGAATGAGATAGGTATGTGATACAAAATTATGAAAGAAAGTATATGTGCAAATATCATATGATATGTTCGCAGCCAAAAATGACGGTTTTATCATTACACCAGTCCACCGAAACTCTCTATTGATTTACACGGTTTCCTGTATTCAACACGCACGCTGCAGAATTGTAATGTACGAAGCCAACTATTCTGAAACAAGTTTATTGTTGCTACAGTTCTCATATTTGCTTGTACGATGAAACTATTGCTACCGTGAAAGGAGAATCCGCTGTGGCCGGTTAGCGATTTTGATGTAAAAAGAAGTTTCCATTTCGCCCGATCGGGATTGAAATATTTTGAAAATTTATTAGTGATATTTATTCGCCCGCTCTACTTACCGAATAATGCGAATCTTTGTTTCGGCCACGGTGATTGAAAGGAACCAAACAAAAAAAAAAATCGACAACCTCAAATGCAACAGCTGCAAAGTAATCCCTCAATCACATTAACTGTGCTTGCCGGAGCAGCCCATCTGCTCTGAAGTTTTAACAAAGCTACTCCTCTCCGCAGTGCTAATAAAATTAAGGAACTGGCGTCGATCCGTGATAAGACCAACAAGGAATAAAACTTCTCCGCTTAAACCGAAACTTGAACTGTCAAACAAAAGGGAAAAGAAAAAAAAGAAGAAGAAAAAGAGGAGGCGGAGTAGAAATATTATACTGTACATCCTTAATTCCTGCTCGCCATAGAAAATTACACAGCTTCGCATAAAAGTTGGCTTCAGACATCGCCGCGAATGCCTGCCTTTTGATAGAGACTAAGGCCGAACGGTAACGACGTGTCTCTCCTGTACCCGCAGGAGTGGAAATATTCGACAAATATACGAGCGGTCTTTCGCCGGCTATTAAGTACGTCGTTTCAAGGTATTCGCGACGGTCTATGAAGGGTTCAGGGGGGCAGAGGGGAAATTATGGGGGTGGCGACCGGGAAAATCTCTCACAACTCGTGTGACAGAACGAACGGACGGTAATGTCTCGTGGTCGGACAGAAATGAAATTCCAGTGATATAACCGTTCGAATTCACGGACAATCGGCGGAGAGGAGGGACGCGGAACAGTAAATCCCCTCGATAAATGGGCGAAGCCACTTCTTCTCTCGAGTACGTGAGCCGTTTCTTCCCGTTTACCGTCCGAAGTCACTGGTGCCACGTTTGCTTCTTCCCTCGGTGCCACGTACCAGGACGATGATCCTTTTTGCCCGGGTACCGATGACAACCGTTTTCAGTTTCTTTCGGTCCCATCGCTCGTGGCGCTGCTTCTTTTTTGTTTTCTTGTTTGTTTGTCCTTTTCCTTTTTCGTTGGCGTAGAACGCGCGACTGATTATTGGATATGGGTCTGCGGGAAGTTAAACGGCGGTAGTGTCGAAATGATACGATTCAGGGGGTGAACGTGGAAAGTAATAATACGGGAAATGGAATCCGGTAATTTCGTTGGGAAGGGAAAATTGGAAATTTGTGGATGCGAGGGTAATGTTAAAAGATTATTTTGAGCATTGAATTGGTTTGTAATTTTGAATCAGCTGGTCGCGTTCGGAGAATTTATGGAAGATGCTCCGGACGGGCATGGTGTGTGCAGTTTTTTTTCTTTTTTTAACACCTTTTTTATGGAGGCTATATTTATTAGACTATGTAATTATGTTCGATTTCAAATATTGTTTATATCGGCTAGAAAATGAATGTACGCGTTTGCATGCATATTTTTACATTACCGGTGTCTCAGGAATTTCGTTGAAGTTAATCTTTTTTTAGCTCGCTACAATGTAAGCGAGAATTAAATTAAATGCAAATTTCATTATTTGAGACTGACCTTTGAGAAGAATTGATTTATCATGTAGACTTGATACACTCTTGCCAATTATTATGAATTTTCGTCAATCATTGTCACCGTGGAGTTTATTACTCTGATTAGTCAGGAAAAGCGTGGACAGACGTCAAAAAATGATATAATAGGATACATAAAGCAGGTCAGCCGTAATACCACTTTAAATAAGATATGAACTCTACATTCAGGAAAAACGAGAACACGTAAACAAATATAAATATTACTCTGCAGATTGTATTTAATGCAGCAGCATGTATTCAGATATAATGTTAATACTTATATCTTTATATAGAAAAAATGGTGTTCAGTGTGAATTCAATGGCACAGTACAAAGTAAGAGGAATGAGTAAGGTAATATTTATGATTGGAAATGGGCACGACGAAAGGAAGAAAGTAATTTTGAAATATTGGAATGGTCACTAACACTTCGAAAGCTTGTAGGCACACTATCGATGGAATTCAAGTATACACGAGCTTTCAAGTATCTGCACAAACAAATATCGAGATCGAAACAGGTAAATATGAATGGCAGAGGAGGAATCCACTTTTATTTATTCATCGACACTGAGACGTTTACTATTTCGGGACAGTAGTTTGCACCAATGACTGTTCGTAAATTTACCTTTCTCTGTAAACAAAAAGAAACACGTCACTCAATAATACAGACAAATCGCGTAATCAATCGTTGCTGCGCAAGTCAATTAATCAGACAATTTATTACTTCGAAATTAAGTTACTTAAATTGCTTTGAAGCATGTAAGAGAAAGCCTGTGTTTCCGTGTACTTTTCCACCCCTTTCGATATTATATAATAGATGCGGTGGCCACAATTCTAATAAAATTACTGCCCGTTACAATTTTGAGATCCCAGCAATGAAATTTCGAAGCCCTTCAGTTACAATATCACTTCCCGTTACTTCCAAATATTTTGCTCAATTTATCCCACGAAAGTATTGCTTCACTAACGACTTCACGAAACGACTTAAAAAAATAGTTTACATTGCTCCAGAGAAAATAACCATGCTCTAACTGTAACATTAGCTTGAAATCGCGATTACATCGTATTAAATAATCGTGCTAATACATTTTGTATTACGAACAAGCGCGTTAACACGGCTTATTGTAGTTATTTGAAATTGTATTGAAACAGCTATACACGATTCACCCCGAAAAATCCCCCCTCTCGGTAAAGTTTTCGACGACTGTACAATGATCGAACACCAAAACCCATATCTCGCATGAACGCAAATAAATCTTCCCAAAGAACGTGTAAATCAATTTCACCTGTAATACATAACACGCGGAAGCTATCTTATCCTTTATGACGTGCTCGAAGTGATTCTTCCCCCGCAATCTTTCGGTTCTTGTCGTTCGCTCGGACACGCGCCGCCCCCATTCATTCCATTCCTCCCTTTGTCCCGTACTTCCGGCGCGGTCACAAGAGGCCTGTGTGTGCGTGAACAATCGATGGCCAAGGGGCCGCAGGGAAACGAGACAACCAAAATTCAGATTTAACCTAATTTGCCGAACGAATTGCCCTGTCCCTTGTGATTGGCCGTCCGTCAATGGTGAGCGTGGCGAGAACGGAGAACGACGGGGTCGACAAGAGGGAAATTCGACACCGCGCGAAACGCACGCGAATAAAAGCGAAATTAGCGTTTCGAGGGTTGCGTGAACAAGCCGAATCGAGTGCAACGTTGAAATACGACCGGCACTGGAACAATGGAAACCTTATTATTCAGAAGTGCTATCGTCTGCCGCGAGTCTTTCTTTGGAGCGACAGAACGCGTGCGTATTCTTTTCGCTTCGGTCCAACGGGTTGTCTCTGCCGCGTGGCACGGGCCGCGCAGAATATCCCATTGAAGTAACTGTGGCGTCACAGGAAGAAATTCCAGCGATATTTTGTACAAATTTTTGATTTTAGAGACCTGGCGCCGTCTGGGACACTTGCGAAAGGAACGTGACGGGTCGCCTGAATGCATATTAGTAGCTACGTATTATGCTTAGGTTCATCGTGGCCGAGGAAATAAAGGAAAGTAGGCTTCGGTTCATGTGGAATTATTTAAATGCAACGATACCCAGCCTTTACGATCCCAGATACGACGTCCTGCGATTTGATGTCAATGCTTCGGCATTACGGACGAGATATCTCCGATCTGAGGTCTACCTCGACGTAAAATGAATGCTCGGAAATGAATTCTGAAGAATCCCATAAAATGAGCAGATTAGTACCAGTAGTAAAGGTTCGCCATCAAACAAAGGTTTACTGCAAGCAAGAAATTCCCTTGCCGTTTTAGCGACAAGTGATGATAGCGCAGAATAAATGAAATCTGAATATACATCTTTCGTTCTTCCCGGTTTATCGCATTTCGATGTAGTTTGGGCGAATGAATCTATCGTGTACGAGCCATGTGTTGGGTGCTTTATCCTTAAAACCATCGTTTACCCCGTTGTTATCTTTACGAGGATATTCCATGCCTCGATTGCCAAAACTAAATGCTGTGCGTGTACACTGTCGGGCGAAAGCCCGAAACCGAAAAGCGATTCACACTGTACAGAAATTGGCGTTAAAAGCACGAATATCCCATTCGTACCTACAATATTCATTTCCAGTTAATAGACTTCCGTCAACAGCATCAAGCGTGTCATGCTTCTACGACTAAGGAAACGCAGTGTATGCATCTTTCCATAGGAATATTAAATGCACGTCAGAATAATAGTCGACGTTATCTCGACCACAGCCACACCGTGGAGCGTTAAAAATGAATGTTCACGCTTCTCGTGGCGCACTCATCTAACTATCAACTTATCAGTTGTCTAGCAGGACAATTCTTTATCGCCGTTAAGAATGACACTCCGTGAGGGATAGCGATAATCAAGCTTAGCCCGACGGAACTCGATCGTCTTGAGAAAAGAGAAACGACTGGCTGGAGGTAGCGTGACTTTTTCAATTTAATTTTCGTACACGTACACGTGTTTATTATAGCGCGGTTGTTGAATCAAATACGTGTTGCAGGATGGGAAAAATGTGTGAGGGTGTATGCCAGATATATACATTTCTTTGTGATATTAAGCTCTTGACTTGATTCGGTGGGACGAATCTATTGTTATTAGTACGCTCCACGTCGTTGTCCCGTCATAGAAATAAAACACGGCGAACGATAGACAAGTAAACCGTAATAAACGTGGAAAACGTGAATAAAATAATCGTAACAATTGTAATAAGGAAAATGTCAATAGCAGAATGAAGATAAGGAGAGCGTCAGTGTGCGACTCAGTAATTGCGCTATTATTCAATTTTAAGCAAATGAAATGACACAGTGAGAAGAAATGGAAAATGTCAAACAAACCAATGGAATGTAATAGGAGACACGGCATATATAATACAACAGCGGAAAAGTAAAGAAAATTTGCAAAGTATAAAATAGAAAGACAGTAATAAGTGACAAAGTAATGCTCTGAAATATTTATTTCCGTGTTGCTCTTCCAATGTGAAAGGGGATGTAACGTGAGTGATTTATCATTCTTGTTATTATTGCACCACTGATTAATTCTTTCAAACGAAGTACGAACATTTTTCATTTCCAGTGAAAAGAATTGTTGATTACCAAGTAAATGTTTGGGGAATAAATCGGTCGATCCAAATAAATTATAATCTCACATATTCATCCCTTATAACATATGTCTTTAATTCATCTCATCTTTATCTTTATGCAGCAGAGTTTCTAATCCTGTTTCTCGGGCGTATTTTTGGTTCAGTGTCGATGTGAGTTTCGATTGCCAGCATCAAAGCTTGCTTGGCCTTGCTCATTTTGTATCCGAATTCGTACATGCCTTTCACCGGCTATCAATGATCAATTAATCTATCAATTACGTGAACCAAACACCAACTAATAATAAGGAGGGTGACAGTCGAAACGAGAAAGAACTTCGGAGGTTTATTCGTAACACGCTGATTAACCGTTCCCTAAAAAATTCGTCCTTTCCTTAAATCCTGCGTGGGCGATGCAATAGAAGCTCGTCGCCTAAGCTTATTTTGAAAGGTAGCCCTTTGTGCCATCTTTTTCAGAGGTGTTAACGTACTCTGCCGGAAGTGGAGCGCACGAGTAGAATTCCGCTGATGCCTGAATTTTATTTACTTCACCAAACCCGGAGTGTAAAAGGCATTAGTGCCTGACAAATAAATACCCCGCCAACTTTCTTCCCGCGAACCTTCTTCATTTATTCCAACCGAAACGGATGACGCGATTCAGCTTCCTCGAGTTACAATACAATTATAGAAAATACACGACGTCGGTTAATGGTTCTTAAACTGCACAGGATTCAATGTGTCCGAAATTTGTCAGCCAATTTTCTTGTGGGCCCTTTTTTCAAATATATTTCTCAATGGCAATTGACGTATCGTGAAATCGCTGCATAGGCAAAAACGAAGGATCAAGAAAGCGAAATTTATAGGTCGGCTTTCCCGAACAGCGTGGAGATTTAGCGTAACGTCTCACAAGGAGGACGATCTCCTAAATGTAGTCGTTGAATATTGAGGAAGCATCCCCGATTCTCTTCGACGGTCAGTGAATACAAGCCACTGTGCATCCTTAAATAAATTTCATTAAATAAACCTGACATCAGTTCCCTCGAATCTGATCATATTGTGTATATTTCCAAACAGAAACGCACCCTACTCACTAGAACTTACGACACCGATGGCGATCGGCAACGAATGCCGCAAATGCTCACGATATTCTAAAAGTGGTATGAAACAGTGCCAAAGGAAATAACACGTAAAGGAGATGGTCTCAGGATTGAAGTGGATGAAGAATATGCGTCGAAAGATTATATCTACTCGATCGTGCACGAACAAGAATAATATCTCGGGGCAATTAGCAAGCATTTCGAAATAGGAAGCATTCGTTTTAAGCGAATAAGCGTACGGGAAATATTCAACGACTTTGTTCCCCGTTCTGACAAGCATGATGTTTGCCGTTAGCATCAACAGTGGTACTATACACGCTGGATTATTAAAAGGATGCGCCGCGGCCACAGTAATGACCGAAGGTTAGACGAACTCTCGGAGGTGTTTAAATAGAAGTCAAACAGAAACTCGCGATGCGCGTCTTCGCCCACAGAGCAGCCTCTGACACGATAAAATTAAACGATGCCACAGGTTCGCCGCGAGAAAACGTTGAAACAAGCCGACCGACGATTTTCTTTTTCGAAAGAAACAACTTTAGTTGCTTTTTCCTTAAAACTGCGCGAGTGGAAGTTTTTCGTTTATCTCGTTCCGTATTCATCGATATCATTCATTTATCACCAACGTACTTGTCCGAGCGAATCTGTCTGGCAGTAAATAACCTGTGCTATCCGTAACATCTGCGAAAGTGTGCAGATGGTTTTATTAAAAATATTCTGTTGCACGGAGCAGCCACATTTTTTTGCTGCAGTTCCTCACATCCACCTCTGTTGCGCGGTATTTCTTCCTTTCATACTTGAGACGCTTCTGAGGTTCAAAGGTTATCTTCGTTCTTTTTTAAACCCTGCCGGGTCGTGCAGGTGTCGCGTGGAGATTGTTCGAGCCATATTTTCGCGAGAAAATTTAGTTACATAGACGTAACTGTTTGCAGCGGAATTGTAATGGTAGTGGCAGTATATTGTCAACTGTTATTGAGAGGTATTTTTACGTAAAACATATTCAGCAAATGATATTAACGAAGGAGGAGACAAGTAAGTACTGGAACAGGCAGTAGCGTTGACGAGATTTCATGTAAATGTAGTAAGATCAAATTGTTCAAGTGCGGTGAGAACGAATTGGATTGAAAGTGTCTGTTGTCCGTTAACGTGTATACGAAGATGAAATGAATTTAATATGGGCTAATGCAAAAATAATGGCGCAACAATGTCATGCCTACATCTAAGTAAAAAAAACAACTACTTAGAGAATTAGACGATTCGGCAAACAATTGTTACAGTCATTGCTGTATCGTGGATATTAAAAGTCTCGGAACATTCACGATGAACGTGCATTGGATACGTCCATTGGAAACGCTTCTCATAATGGGGAGCATTTCAAACGGAAAGACCGGCGTGCCCCCGTGTCCGTGTCTATTACAGAAAAACGAAGTGCATCGAGTTCCGTTTAAATGGCCGGTATCGAATCACTATCGAAATCTCGGTTCGCGATCATCCGGAAGATCGGGCCACTCGAGAATTCGAGGGACGGTCACAATTGTACCAACCTCTCCCCCAACCCCCTATTCGATCCCATTAATCGAATCAAATTGAATTTCCATCCTTCGTTCGCCACGACTTCGACATTCGTACGTGATGCACTGCCGACCCCCCGGGGGAGTCAATAAAAATTAACGGTTGATTTGGAAAAATAGAATTTCCGCCCACCCAATCCACTTGCCCAGATGCAAAAATGGAATATTCAGAGTGGCGCCCCAGGTCCCGATGAAAATTCATCCGAGCCACTTCTGATTCCTAAACAAGGAGGTGAGCTCGATGTTCGTGTAACGAACCAGCACGATGCGTTCGCCTCGCCCTGGCAATAGGGCGAAGCAGACGAGTGCTTTCTGCCGGAAAACAATGATAGAAGTACAAAGGAGGTCAGAGACGCATTTGGCGGACGTCAGCTTTATTGTACCTCCAGGCGGCAGAAAATTTCAAACAGAGAAGCTGATTGATCGCAATCAGAATTTCCGTGGCACAGCCTTGGGAGGGTGCCTCCCCGTGGATTCGTACGGGGCATGCAGGTAAGCGATGCGGTGGTCACGAGATTTCACCCGTGGATCGCCCGGTCGGCTCGGATGCAAATAAACATGCATAAACATGCGCCGAAAGTGGAGACGCGACGTCGAAGCGAACGAACGGCGTATCTGAAATTACGCGGCGATATCGAGAATGAAAATTCAATGGCGGGGCTTGTTACCGGTTGACCCGAGAAATTTGTAACGTTCGCGTGAAGCTGTCGGGTGTGTCGTTGGTACGGGCGACACGGCGAAACATCGGCGAACGCTTACGTTTGTTGTGGAGAAAATTTGTTCTCCCAGAGGACTCTTAGGCGAAGGAAAATCTGACGAAATTCTTGCCTTCGATATGCGATCGTATTCCGGTTTGACGGGTCGAGGGGGATTATCCGACTATCGATTGTCTCGCATTACAAATTCAACCGAGTTCCGTAGCTTCCGGGAAAATCCCGTGGCTCTTCTCAGATGTATCTCCCCCCCGTTCTACCGTTGAAACTGGCTGGGATCAAATGTGCCGGAATCATGATACAGATAAAAACGTAACCATAGCGATCACATTGCCGCTGAAAGATGCCGGAATATATGCTGAGCACGTCTGACTACAATCGGAACATTTCTACTGTCTTTCCGAAACACGAAACGGGACACGTGGTACAACGCGAGGGGACAACCGGGGCGATTCTTCTGACGGTCGAGACCCACTGGCCATCTCCACCATTTTGACTTCCACTCTATCCTATACGCGAACACCCTCAGCTGCCGGATCCGATTCCCCGATCGCCCGGCATCCTTTATCTTTTACGCCGTAAAGATGCCCAACAAGAAGCTACAATGTACGGCGCGTCGCTCAGATATCCATTCCGTTGACGCACATGAATATCAAAGCTAATTATCCGAAGTTGTAGAAGGTGGGGGCTATTTAAAATCCGATTGGTCGGCTCGTTTCACCCATACAGAATAACGCCCGGAGGTAAAGGCGCGGCGACGTTTTCGCGGCGATCAATCGGGGAAAGAGCATCCCGATGAATCAGACCCTGGTCACAGAATCGAGCTCGGATTATGTGCGAACAATCCGCGAGCGCGACAACGAGGGGCGAGGTGGAATAGAAGGAGGCGGGGAACGAAGAAAAAGAGAAAAGGTGAATCCGTGGGTAACGGGGGAAACCGAAACTTTCAATAGCGGTGGACGCTGGATCCACAATTATCCGTATCGAAAATCGATCGGGCGGGGGCCACGTGAGCGGCCCCGCGGAGGACCTTGGCGCCGTGGCACGGGGGGGACGGGACAGGGCAGGAAAGGAGCGAGGGGAAACAGGGTGAAAAGCGTTGACAGCCCCGGCGCAGAAGGCGAGACAGAGAGGGGACGTGCGCGTAGAGAAATTTTTGGGCAGCAGCCGGCCTCGTTATGCTGGAAAATCTGAAATCGATTGGAGAACCCGGCCCGTGTCGGAGCGTCTGCGCGACGCAGACATCGACGCAGACGCCGAGGTTGCTCGCCGGGTCGATAGCGAGCCCTGGTTAAACTCTGCGAACGAACTTCACCGATGGTCCGTGAGGAAAAGAGGCGTAGGTTGCGCGAGCGAGAGGATAAAGGAAGATCGACGCTCGAGCGACAGGGACGAGAGCTGAGAGCTAAGACTGTCGGTTCGTTTGGACCTCCTAGGATGGACCGCACCAGCATTGGATCGACGAATTAATTACGGGCAATGCTGCTGGCAAATTAGGTCGTCGAGAATTTATCAGGGGCTCGGCTGTCATACATGGTACCTGTGGTCGTCGATTTTTTATTGCGGCCAGATTCGGCTTTTCGTATTTGCTTCTTTTGCACTCCTGTATCATTACTTTTTCGCGTGCCTTTGCTATTGGGCATGCTGCGGTATCCGCGGTGATTTTCCAAGCTTCGGTTCTCGCTTGTTACGAAATTCGATTAGTTCGATCGTAGCTGTAGTTTTGTCGGAGGAGTTCGTTAATTGGTACTTGGCGAACGGAGAATATGTAAGGAACTTTTGTCTCACATTTTTGCGTAGCGTGGGGATGGGGGGCCTCCCTGGGAAGGGGGAGTATATACCTGGTTAATGGCGTAAGAGCGGTTAAAAATCGTTCAATTCTCCTGGGTGGCAGCGCGTTTTGGGCAAATTTAAACTGATCATTGGATACGCTATGCCACGTTTAACTAACGCTTGTGCGGTAACGATGAGCTCTGTGGAAATTTGTGGCTACGATATATGGTATACGCGATGCATGTTTCTTTTGGTTTTTTTTAGTTATCAGAAAGTCGAATGAAAATATTTCACATATGCCCGCGCATTTAATTACCTCTCGATTTAACGAGTTCAGATACGAACCTCTGCATTAATAACGGAACGGATTGAATCTCGCTGTTACTTGTATCGCGTCATTGTAACATTTTCACCTCCAACCACCAATACTGATTGTTAATACATTCGCCATGGCAATTTTCTCGAAAGTGAAATTTCACACGTATTATCTACCCTGGACTAGTTTTTACGCGAGTTATCATATCCCCCTGGTTCCACCAATCTGTATGACCGGATCACGATATTACTAAGCGGGCGCATCGTTATATCATTACACCGTTCTACCGGTAGCACTTCCTCATCCCTAAAATTGAATTCATTCCCGTAAATTGTCCAGAAACGCGGCCCCGTAATTGTTTCGAGCATTCGCGCTTGGTAAAGTACCAAACAAATGTCGCGCGAATTGTTCCAAGGTGCTTTACGAGAGTGCCTTATGCTGTAATAAACTTAAGAGACACGACCGACGAGATAAAGGAGACCGGTACTTGAGGGTATTCCTCCGGGGAGTATTGTAATTGATAACGCTGAGGGAAGCGATCAGTATTTGAAATGTTACCCGTCCCTGAAGCCAGCGAAAGGTAATTGAAAATAGGGGAGAGCAAGGTTGACGGCGGAATTGAAGGGAAATGTTATCCACATCGGTATTCGACCGAGATACTATTTGTCCAATTAAACGAGAGGTCGTAAGGAAATATAAGTTGAACATAAAAGGAGGTCAATCCGGGAATTCATGCCGAATGCTGGAGAACGATTGATTACAAAACGAGTACGTACACGTCTGTATCGACAAGCGACATTTTCGTCGAACCGAGATTATGTAATTGACTTTGGACGACTTTGTTTATTCATATTAATGGGAAATTGCTTGCAGTTGCAACAGTGCAACGTTGTGCAGGGATGCGCATGATGCGTGTATACACGTGTAAATATAACATAGAATGAGAATGATAAAAGAAATTTATGAAAATGGGATAATGAAAGGGTAATAATATAATACCATTGAAAGTTGCAAGTCAATGCAGATAAATATATTTATCTTTTTCATTATTCTCGTTTCAAACACTAATTAGACATGAATATCTCCGCGTACTCGTAATTATTCGATAAGAGAATTAGTTAGTGGTTAACGTTCGAATATTCCAAATTTCTTGAATAATGAAATTTGCGTCACCAGCCGTAATTATTTTGTAATATACGTACGTATATTGAGTATACGTAGCTTTGGTATAAGGAAAGATGGGACCAATATTTTCGCTCTGTAAATGAAATACGGCCAGCGAATTTAATCATTCCTCGTATGCTGTTTGTATGGTGCAAACGAGAAAAAGCTTTTTCGGAGGAAATATCATAGTACCTACGACCGAACAAAAAGTCGTCAGACACAGTAGAATTTTAAGATCATAATATGTCACAGAGGCCATTAGAAGATAACTGCATGCATAATGAATGATACAGACGGACGTCAATTATTGGTATTATAAATAAAGAGTATAAATGAATCAGCCGCTCCAGAATCGAACGTACCCAGAACGTGCGATTGCAGTATGAAAATTCTATTCACGTATCTATTAGCTGAAGTTTCAAAAATATCCGTTCGATGGAAAAGTTCTATTTTACAAAATACGTGGTTGATTATACATAGAACGGGGAGGAATTGTTATCCGTAACTAATTGATCGTGGTTCACTTGCACGGAAATCACCGTTTCGTTTAAAAATAAAATTATCTTTCACATTAGACTATTAGACTATCAGACTATTAGATTATTAGATTATTATACAGTTGCCGCCGATGCGACAACGTGAGAGATTTGCCAGGAACGAATAGATGGCCAAGAAACAGGGGAGAAAATATCTTCTTATATCGGCAGAAATGCAAAATCAAGCAGCCCGAAGTTTCGTGTAACAAAGTCCCGGCCGTGATTTATCTCGAACCCACAAAATAGTTTGTTCTGCACGTCTTGGGAATGATGAACCCGACGTTCCTGCACAGAATTTCCAGCGTCGTTTGCTGACAGGCTTAGTCCGATTCTCAGACATGGATTTATTTATGCTTGCTGTTCGGTTACTCGTAGTCCCTTGCAGAAATTTACGGCAACTCTGGCGCAATATTCGTTTCGGAATAATATAATTTCGTCCGTTCAGTCTGTTTATTGAGATTACGATATCCAACATTTTTACTTTTGAAGGGAATATTAAACAAATTTTGTGTTACTTGTTGCGTTCGTAGAATACCGAGCTTCGACGAGGTCTTGCTTAATTGCAATGGAAGGAGTTTTAACATTTTTCGCACCAGTCTCCGTTAGAATCCTTCGTTGTTTGCGCCGTGTACACGTTTGTGAAAAGAAAAAAAACAACTGGAAAACCGTTAAAATTTGTCCAGAAAGTTTATTATCCTCGTTTCTGAAACGTTCGGATGTGATTAAGGATATAACTTTTAACTGCATTATTTCAGTACCGGGAAAGAAAGGGGGAAAGATTGTACTTCTGAAACAACATTAACGAACCGAACTCAATAAACTTTTCTTATCGAATGTCAGCCGTAAATCTTTAGGTAATTATTAGTTACTCCAAATATCGATTACATCGCGTCATACAAATTTCAACTTTTATCTGATGCTCAATTAAATGGAAATTTACATGTGACTCGATATCTCCAATTACATTATCCTCTATAAATGTTAAAAATCTCTGTTATCAAATGGTCCCTTTATGTTTTATGTCAAAAACAGAAAAGAAAAAGGAATATCGTCGCAAGTAGGTACAACTATAATATGCACATAACAATAACTATACTGCAGTTTTTAGACTGTAAAAAATGTACAAAATTTATTACCCGTTCTCCCTTATTTCAAGCAAACTCATTACTCCAATTTATTGGACGAGAATAACCAAATGAAGTAGAATCTCGAAAAGGTTGTACCTGAATAGTAGTCGCAACAGTAGAGATTCGTAACTACCCCGCGATCGTTCCATTCCAAGGACAAGTGGAGGCAGATCGGTCAGGCAGAAAGTACTCTTTTAGAGATTCAAGGGCTCGGGTACACTCCGGGGCGTTCGAGTGTCAGTTGCACCGAACTCTTATGAGAAAATCGATGTCGACATCGAATCGGCCCGATGCGCCCCGATGACGAGAGCGCGGCGCAGTCAGGCAAAGTGGGATATAAGAAGAATCAGGATAAGGTCCCGGTCGAGAGTGCGGCGGCCGGATCGATGTCTTTGGAGAGTTCGAAACCCGTGGAAACCTCTGCCCGATAACGCTATAAATCTGATGGGACACAAGCGATGCTCTTTCCCCGGCGCTATAAGGTTTTACCTTTAAGCCACGATCGATCCGAGCCAAATGACAAACGTCGTTGAATAAATTCGTCCGTGGTCACCGATCTGCCTCCGCCTACACCTTTCCCTTTCTACCTTCTGTCTGATTCTGCGTTTTCACCCTCGGGTGGATCGTTCCCGCGGAACTCGGTCGCGTCCGTCGATACAACCGCGTGTGTTTAACGTGACCAGTGCCGGAACGCGGGGAACATGCATCGGGAAGTATGTCCTACTTTTACGGATGGCATGCCATATTGATTCGCGTTTGAAAATTCGGTCTGCGTACGTGCTCGCCGATTTCTACCGGAGAAGAGCGTCGCCTATCGAGTGCGGGAAAGCGTTTTCTGTTTGGCGCAGTCCGAGGAGCGACCCGACGGAGTATTTCGTTCGATATCCGAATTGCGTTAATCCCGTCCGTTATTTACATGAAAGACGCACTCGTTTCTGAGAGGAAGCGGCGAATGTTAGTGGATTATAACGAACGGCGAAATCGTGGCGCACATATATTCTTTTTTTTTCTCTTCTTTTCGTCACTTCGCTCTGTACCGGAGCGAGGAAGGAATACCAACGGAAGGAGGATGTTGATTTTCATGAAACGTGAACGGAATTTAGAGGCAACGCCGGAGCGGCAACGGGGAAAATGCGAATGCAAATGTCAGCGGAAAGCTCGTGATAGTCGACGGGGAAAGTCGCGAGCGAGCTATGATAGACGTTTTAATGTATTCTTTTATGCGGGACGATCTTATTCGCTTCCTTCAATCATCGCAAGATTTTAGTTTACGGGGAAAAGCTTTCACCGATCCGTAGAAACCGTGGAGGAAGGGAGGAAAGGGAGATTTTAAGGTGAATGTACGTGGCGCAGTGACTGCAGCGTGGATGATTTCGCTGTTTATGTACTCTTAAGAGCCTGGCATAAAAGCGGCGAATGCTCTCAAAGGGTCGCCTGCCTTCGCGCAAACATGAAATAGCCGATTTGTCAAGATTCTCTCTTTCATGGATACCGAGGTTATCGAATCAAACGGAGGAATTACGTGCATAGTGTACACGATTGATATAGCAGTTTTTCTTACGGTACTGTTCTTGATTTCGAATAATAAAATACTCCGGGATCACTTTGTTTACTAGGTGTTCAGTCACCGGTATATCGTAATAGGCAAACAAATTTATATATTAACGAAGTACTGAATTCCGCGAACTTCCTTTTTTCAAACCACGACGATATAAAAATATACAGCTCCAGCAACTAAGGTATAAAACTTATATTTATGCATATGTATATTGCAACTTATCGCCGGGGTCAAATATTCTAAATTAGATAACGTTTTCAAGGACTGAAAAATAAATGTAAATACTGTAAGAAAACCCGAGGCTTTGGAGCGCCTTGCCTACCGATCTGGCAAATGTCACTACGAGGCCGATAGGCGAACGGGACCCGTAAACATTTCGGGGTCGTAAAACGGACCCTCCAAGGGACTGCATCGTGGGACCGCAGACGCGCCTTCTCGGCGGGCAATATACAACGTCGAGGCACTCTTTAGGAAACGGTCGAATAGAGCAGACCGATTGTAACCTAACCATTGTATTAATACATAAATAGTTATACTTGTTATCGTAGACGAATTGTGCGATTTCTTCATTTATTCGTCTTACAATACTTAGCATGCTATCAAATTCGACGTTTCTGCCCATTGTATTGTAATAATCGACATCCACCACGTTTACTCCAACAAGCAGTTCATGTTCTATCAAACGAAAATACAAAATGCAAATACATTATTTATGAATGTAAACTATGTAGGGGCCATTAACGTTGGGCCACTTCGCAAGATACGTACTTGCCAATGGATAACGCGAGAGGTTTCGTAACAGAAAATGGAAGAACCATATCGTGGCTACGCGAAAATGAAATTTATTTGCCTTATCGTGGCAGATAACGTATGTGACTTTCAAGATAAGTCGGCCCCCGGGACGATGTGTAATGTAGGTGTCGTTGCTACCGAGGCTGTACTACTCTTTTAAAAATTCCGTAACACCCTTGAAATATTAAGGCCTAGCTAATAGACGGCCTATTTCGAAATGGGGTCACCGCCGTTAAAGTCGAAATTCAAGAATTTTGCCCTCTCACGAAAGTCTTCCCGTTGACTAAGGTCGCTACTATTTCAAAGTCGACGTTTACGCGACATCCATCGAATGCAGAGAACGGTTGTACTGCGAAGAAAGGGCGAGTTCTCTATGCTTTTTCTGGGTCTACGTAAATTTTTGAACAGTCGTGTTTCAATAGACACCGAGTGCGTCCCGCTTGGAAAAAACGTTCCTTTCCTTTCTTCCTTTAGATTCTGTCTTCCGTTCTTCCCTTTCATCCAAAGTTTTTCTTTCTTTCCGGCTGTCTGGATTTTTTTTCACATCCGTCTAACCGCCCGTCTGTCTACCGTTTCGTTCTTTTGCTTCGCTCTTCTCATATATACAGTTGTCTTTTTGGTAATTGTTTTTCCTCGACGGCGCGGAGACAAATGAATTCGTACGGGTCCCATTCAGGTTTCATCCTAGGGCCATACGATTCTGTGATAATGTCATTTCGTAGTTGGCAGACGACAACGTCGCTGGTGTAATTCGAAAGAATGTCCTTCCATCCGCTGCCAAACGTCTTCGTACCTCTGTTCGGATAATGTTCGCAAATTGCTCGTGCTTGCAATTTCTCCCACCTGACGGCAGGCTTTCTTTTACCCTCCGGCTGTCGGTACTTTGAGAAACGTACAAATACTTGTTACAATGGCAGTTGGGAGAATTGAACTTTTCGCCAAGTGCTATCACTTGCGCTTAAATAGAACGAGATACGTAAAGGGCGCGGAATGAATGTTCCACCTGCTTGATTCATTGCACTTTTCTCGTTACACCAAAAGAGATTAAGCTGTATCGCTTGTTTGTATATATTCATAACGTTTGATTACCTTTTATTGTGGGTCATTCACTTATTGTACACTTTGAGAAGTATAAATCAAATTTTCATAAACACGTGAGAATTGTATAAAAAATACGTGGACTTGTGTTGCACACAATTCTTGTCAATAGGGTAACATGTGCTTGCAGTAATTGTGGCGGCTCCTATTAGACTTAAGTAGATACTTAAGATTACTAATTATGATTAATAATAAATTAATTCAGGAAGCTAATTTATATGGCAACGATATCAATCCATTGCAATGTATGTTATAAATTAACGTTTTATTATATGTATTTAACGTATTTATTTTCGTACACGACAGCGCGTACCAATGTGTTTATATCGTGTGCACATTGTTTGTTATAGTACACGTTCGCCATTAATGCTGTGCAACTATATGCAGAAATAGTGAATACCGAAATCCCAAATATTATACCATATAATAATTTCGCTTCAATTACCAATCATACATATTAATCAACGTTCGAGTACACGGGCATACGCGGCTAATTACACGTACCTACTCGAATCCGTGTACGCATATTCGCATACTAATGCGACGCGCAGGTAAACAGTTTGTGAATTTTCAGATAAAAACATTATGCAAACACGAAATTAGTATAGTATCCTTCCTAGCTACATTGACATTTGCAATTTGGTAAACATTGTTATATATTAATGCACATTTCAATATATGTAAGCAACAGTAGCTCTCCCCCTCACTATATGCAGAAACGTGATGTCAATATTAATGCACATTAAAGTTCTTATAAAACGTTCACAACGAAGTATGTATTAACAAACTACATATCCAGAGATTTTTAGACACATCGGAGACTGAGTCATCCTACGCATCTGTAGGACCCAGTTCCACCTTTCACGAATAGCTCGCCTCGTTGATAGCGATACTGGGAATAAACCGATATCGCCCAGGGCAACGTGATAAATATTATTCGCCATAACCGACTGCAAAATACGTCAACGTGTGCGTATTTTTCTGAACACGGTTGTATCGCGTTCTAACAAATTTCCCGTATCGAATTCGACAAGTGACGGCGGGGCCGCATGGAAAGTGGCCGCCCGTGAAGGCAGCCAAAATGTAAGCCTGCGAGCAAACATGTTGTTCCAAGCCGGGTATGAAATAACATATAACAAACACATCCGCCTCCATGGAAGCTGGCCAGCGTGTGTAATTAAAATTCGTTGAAAGCTCTGTTTGTACGTCAAAGGTAAACTGAATCCTATTTCCCCTTTGTGAAAATAGTGGACATATTAACAATTACGAGCCGTGGCTGCGAAGTAATTCCGTGCGAAGGTAGAGGGGCCAGAATTATTAGCAAAATGTCAACCTTTATGTCACTTTGCTCCACGATCGCCTTCTCCTATTGCTATCATTAATTTGATAGGAAACTGTGGTTCCTGATTTCTCGACATCTTTCGTTTCCCGAGAAATGAGAAATTAGATTGTATTTCCCAAGAAATCGTGAGAATGCTCGAGAAATTTGAAACAAATATTGCAACATTTATATTTTTCTATTATTAATTATTCATTAATTAATGGTTGGTCAGAAGTTGTAAACGTCCAGTAGGCACGACCCCGAGAATCGTAGATTCAGCTAAAAGATGGTCCGAACCTGTTAGACGTCCAGGAGGCACGACCTTAGAGTTGTAGGTACAGATAGAACTTAGCCAGAACCGGCAAAAGTCCAGTAGGAATAACCCAAGGATCCTAGCTTCGGCTAAAAGTTGTCCAGGAAACGTGGAAGACCAATAGGCCTGACCCAAGGATCGTGGTTTCGGCTGAAAGTTGGTCAGAGCCCGCAGAAATTCAAAAGGTGCAACCTTAGAATAGTAGGTTCAGCTGGAAGTTGGTCAGAACCCGTAGAAATCGAGTAGTCACGTCTCTAGAGTTTCATATATTTATTTCGCAATTTTTATTTATCTGATCTTATTCACTTAGGCGTCTGTATAAGACATTGAAAATCGTCGTAAATGTTCCCGCATTAATATTTTGTCAGAACGATTTCGCGAAAGGTCAAGCAGCGACCAGTGGTTACGGTTCATTCAGTTCATTGCTGTACGTATTGCACTCGTTTCCACAGGCTCTGTCTGGAAAATTAAGGATGCACGAGATTCGGTTAATGACTCTGAACTCACGATTCAAATATTCTCAATCCTTTCTGTATACGAGATAATTTTGGGACAACTCAGAACTATAATGATTCTTCGTGCTCTATTTTTGTCATTGATGTTAAGTTATAGCCTTGATTATATTGAAAACCCTTAAAATTATACACTGGCAATTGGTTACATTGTTTGGCGCGATGTGCCCCAAATAATATTCTCTTACAGATCGAGGAACGCCATGCCTGATTTATCATTGATATCATTCGCTTAATATGCTCCTTACTTTCACTACTGGCGCAAACATGCACCTTAAAACTAAGAAACCAGTAATTCCACTGAACATTTTATTCATAGAATCTTTGAATAATCTAATTTTAGTCTATATTATCGCACTGTATAAATTTCAGTTCACAGAGTAGTTCTCATTTTACTCGACCATCAATACTACCAAACTCGCTCACCTAGGATAACACTTTTTACCCCACACAAGCTACATCTGTCAGGAACGTTTTAGCATTACTTCAGTGCACTGATATACTTGAAATCTCATTCACATATAATTCTCGCAATACAAACCAGTGCTACGACAATATCAAACGCACCTATTTCTGAATGACACCCCGCTAGCCGTTCGTTCCCGACGGTTTTCGTTCTACACCGAAGCAGAAGATGGACAATCTCCTCCAGTCGGCGTACTGGAATTCAGCCAGCAATAATTCGCTAAAGAAATGTCCATGGTTTATTTACCACAATGCACAGGGTTGTGGTTCGAGGGCTCAAGAAAAGAATGCGTAGCTCCTGTCGCCCGTTGAGAGGCAGCCAGAGCAAACGCGTCCGAATGCAGAGAAAGGGAAACGAGGAAGGGAAAGTAGACGGTCGCAAAACGTTCCTCATACTTTCCCCCTAATCTTTTTCCGCCTCTTCCCCTACTCCTACCTCTTCCTATCTCCTCGTCGTCTTCGCTGTCGTTGCTTCTCGTGTGCTCGTGCGGTCCGTCCGGCTTGTTTACGACGCGGGCATCGAAGCGAAGTTCACTGGTGGAGTGGTGGAAACCCGATATAACTCCGGCCCTAGCCGCCCCTCTCGACACGTTTCCCGAACAGGGCGAGTCGCACCAGTACCAGCGTACACCACTTGCTCACCACCGAGCAGCGCACTCGAGCTTCTGTGGTTCATGAAAGCCAACTTTCTTTTTGTTCATCACCTTTTTCTTCCTCTTTATTCGTCTTTCTCCGTGGCTTCTTATTCTAGCCATCCCATAGACCAGTCGACGGGAATATACCCGACGGCGTTGTAATCAAATGTTGCGTCAACGTTTATCTCAACAGGTATTTCTATCAATGTCCGCTGTTATCTATTAATTTTTTTTTCAGGCTAGAGGGAGAACATTTTTGGTTCGCGGAAATATGTGAAGAGAAATTGGGGACGGATTAAATCTACAATGGACATGCGTTGAAAGTTTATCATGGGAAATCGTTCCGTTTAGGTTACAAGCGTTCTTATCGTACGCGGCCGTATGTACGTCGTATTCCATTCATACCAACTATTCGTTGAACCAGGGGCTACGATCGGTTTGCTTCGTCAGAAACTTCCAAGTGGAACACAGTTTTGCTTGGAAATTGATAAACTCAATACCCGAAGCAACAAACCGCGTAACTAATAAAATCTACCACGCCCGTAGGAAGTTTAACCTATTTTATGTTTCGCAACTTGTGCCGCCGGAGTTTATTCGAAGATATTACGGAACGCGGGCGAATAATTCGCGAGACAATACCAAATAATTGGGGAAATAATTTTCCTCCGTGTTCCCCGACAGTTTTCGCCGAGCAATGAACGCGAGGCTCTCAGTTTTTCAGCTTCATTAAATTTCCGGCTACGTTTTCTGTTCCCGTGGTATCTTACGTCCCCGTTGCTCCGTAAGATACTTAGGAAACGTATTACAGCAAGTTTGGATGTTTACAGAATAATACTGCCAGGCTTGTTATATTTTACGATGTAGCCCATATCTGTGCATGCAAATATAAAGCAGGAAGTTTATATGGAACATCTGTTGCACCAATTGCTTAGTAAATTTGTACACGGGCAGAATAAGTATTTCGTTCCGCGCTCAATTTACCAAGGTTACATTTTGGTTCCTGAGACAATAAGGGCAAGCAACGCAACACTTTTATGGAAAAGCTAGCCTCGCTGGCAATCTAGAATTGTCAATTTCGCTGCGGAAACAGAGTTAACCGTCATTCTTTTATCCCCCCATAAACGTGAATAACAGGGCGTCACGCAAGGTTATAAAATTTAATCATTTTTTTCGCCTGTCGTAAAAAAAACCCCCCCTCCCAAAAAGAAACAACAAAATTCAACCACGAAGCCCCAGTACCTATTACGTTTTTCATTGACGCATCGAGACGCGTTATTCAACCAGCCCCCTACTGCAATACGATATTGATAATAATTACGGGGAACATAACGCGCGCTCCGAGCTCGCTTCCAATTACTTTAGCCAATTATCAAACTTCCTTTTTTCTTTCATTACCTTTCCCATGCTTCTTATACTTGCCCCTCTTTCTCTCTCTCTACTTCTTTAACAATTCGATATGTTAACCGAGGATTTTCTTCACTCGTAATAACGCGACGGCAGCCATCCACAAGCCGTGCAATGCAAAAAAATGCGAGGCGTCGAATCGCTGAGGAAACGCAAGACAAGTAGAAGTAAAGAAGCGTAGGCGTAGAGGATATCAAATGTGAAGTTATAAAAAGGGATCAACATGAGTAGTGAAGTATGCTTATGTTGAACGTCGATATATAAATGGTAAATCTACGGCAAATATACGCGGTTCTTTCTTTTTTATCCAGTTCGTAGTAACCGATGGAAGAGATTTCCTTCAGAAATGAGTGGAGTACAGAGTAGAGATTATCCGTGTAATTTAGATGTAGCTTTTTGTAGAGCAATAAGTACACTGAGTTTTCGAAAAGACAAATATGTAAGAGAAATATAGACTAATACTCGAATCGAAGTCTCGATTAGGTATTAGAATAATTGCGTAGGCGTGTATATATTAACAAGGTATTCCGTTTATTAAAACTGTGCTCTCTCGACCGTAGTCTATACAAGAATGCCTTCCTTTGGCAAAAGCGTCGGTCGTGAGGACGCCTACGTCACCATGGCCCTTTTTAACCATTTTAGGGTTCGCCCCGAAAGAAAGCTACGCTAGACAAAGACAGCGTGCATCGACGAAATGCACATGGCCCGCCTCGGCCATTCCTGTACCTCGAATATTCTAACAAATATATTATTGTTACTGTCTTATCGGAAGAGTAACAATATGTTTTGAAAAAAATTTTTTCTGTTTTAGGGTACTGTTTATTAGGCAGAACAAGGAAATATAGATTGTAAATCGTCTCATTAATTTCTGCCTCGATTTCTTCTACTATTTCAGTAGAAGCAAGAGTTTTCTTCCTACTTGCCTCAAGCGTAATGGGCTGTCAATTTATATTTATGGTACCCTTGTTTGTTCGCTGTTTAGGTTGCTCAGAAGAATCTATCAAGGAGTGTTTCACGGATCTTGTACCACTGGTAACACCTAAGGCATTGTGTCCGCCTCAAATATCAAATCGTGTAGAAGTAACGTGACTGAAATTGTTACCCTTGGCCAGCTTCTCTGTATTGCAACACTGGCTCATCCTATTGCACGTGGTCCACAAGTTTCTTATGCCGGAGTATTACAGTCAGTGAACTTTAGAGAAACTGGACTCAATGTTTCTAAATTTATCAGAACCAGCGGGTGTACTACCGTGCCGTGGCTTTACGATACATTGATCTTTATTAGGTTCCGAGTAAAATACTGGGTCGCATGGACCGCATAAAAGTTCAGCAATCTGTAACAACGTTGATTCTTTACTTAAATTAAATTGCTTCTGGCAATGATTTTCAGCGAGAGCACGGGAAACCCGACATGAACCTGGAAATCATTAGGCAACGCTTACAATAACCCTGACCAAGTCTCTTTATTAAAAAGAAAAGTTGACAAATCATGAATTCTTGTCCCGCTCGTGAACTTTAACTATACGCGAGGCACCGCGACGACACTATAGTTATGAAACTTTCCGAAGAAATTTGTCGGACAATTTCCAGCCAGCCTAAACTTGCAAAGAAAAATATACGATCCGTAACTTACGAAATTACTACCACAAATTTTATTCTATTTCATTTTATTATATTTCATCCGGAACATTGTGCCCACACACACTTTAGACGGTCGACGCGTCAACAGTTCGATGACCGATCGACTGTACATTAATAACGACCTTGACTCCTACCATTTCGTACATGACTTCCCCGAAGTGTTGTTCAGAAACAATTTTTATCACGGCCTGGAGGTCGAATACGTTGCCGAAGTGTTCCACGATTGATGTTGCAAGATAAACCGGAGATTAAACAGTTCCAGGAGATCAGCACCTAAAGTTAAGCGTTCCGGGGTCCCGGGGAGCGCTCAGCACTTTCGCCCCGCTGAAAGTTATCGCCGCGCGGCCAAACCGCGAAGACGAGAAGTTTGTGCATTGTTACGAAAAATTTCTTCGCCGCCCTGTCCGTAATTTATCACGCCGCAATAACACAATTTAAACGACTCCGCCGGGCACGGAAGACTTGTTCTCGGAACCCAACGAGCGATTCATCGTCCGCGTGTACTTATGATATCAGGAACGCGATGCAGACTACGCCGTGGAGCACTTAGTTTTAATATATGCAAAGCAATGCGTGTTTCCTGAATTTTCTCCGCGGCAGAAACTAGGCGTTGAATAGGCGAGAACTGAATTTTCTACGGTTGGGGGGAGGAGTCATCGTACCGGGTATTCTCGTAGTTGCCCGAAACTTCGGGACGCGCAAAGCGATGCATTTCCATATTCGCGCCATTTATGCCAATTATTGCGTGAAATTGAAATCGTTCCACGGGAAACCGTGTGCACGGCACCGTCGGAAACGATAACGCGGCGAGACACATGGGATTCGTTGCTTATTCAACGGCGATGCGATAATTTTTTGCAAATCGTTTCGATTTTGTGCAACGAATATTAAATGCCCGGCGGCGAAATAATGGATGCTCGGTTGTGTTATGTACGGGTGCGGATATTTCTTTAATGGTGCGTCCGATTATCTCGCTGCACGAAATGTATTGGTCGCTTCTATTCGCCGGACGTATTCGAGCAAAATCGATCGACTTGCGCTTATTTTTTGGCTGTATCATTTCAAACTATGACTATTGATCTACCTTCTCTAAAGTCCGTCGTCAGACGTCCATGGAAATTCGGGCCTTCGATACTGCGAACTGATTTTATCGTCATAGTGAAACGTAAAGAACAACAAAGAAGAAGAATATCAGGAACCGGACCAGCGCGTTTATTTCCAGTTTCATTTGGTCACAGATGCTTAAAGTTTCAGGGCTCCGATTTTTACCTATCCGATTTAGCCTATCGCAGGTACTTAAATATTATATAAGCGCTAAGGGTATTCTATTTTCGCGACACGTTGTACCCTGGACAATCTTGCACACAACCTGTCAAAAATTTGATTCCCTCAATTGATCGTAAGATACCTTGTACAAGAATAATGCAGAAACGTTTTAAGCATAGCATCGACTATCTGAAAATTCCCATATAACAACGAAAATTGACGCAACCAGCGTTGGCCCTATCTCTGTGCAACATTTGCGAAATAGAGATAAGCAGGATACGTGCTCTGTTAGAGCAGAACATCTCATATATAACTCGACAGGATTGATTTATACAGCTCGACCTTTGTCAACTGAACATGCCCCACGCTTTCTACGTGCTTCCGAAACTCCAGAACTTTTTTTTCCCCCGCCATATAGGGTACAAATCCTCCCGTATCGATGATGTACAATTTTTCACCAAGAAGGAATCATCCCTTCGCGGGATTATATCGTGTATCGCAAGACCGCGTATCCCGTATATTTTTCCCGGCATCGAGATTCTTATGTAAAAGGAACAAATAATTTCGCCTCTGCTATAGACGTCTACGACGATAATTTGAACAGTTTGTTACATTAAGTGGCAGAAATTGCGCGACGAGCCCGAAGGCAGAATTCCACGATGGAGGAGATTGGGCGAGAACGGGGCTGCGTATATTAATTAATTTTTTCTCGCCCCCTCTCTCTTTCTCTAGAGTATTTATCAGACTCGCGATTATGCATGCATGATTCAAAGCAGAACTCGCTTGGGAAAGTGTAAAGTGTGTTAGGCGTAGATTACCGAGGTACCTGTGCATTCAGCTCCGCGTTTGAAACTTCTTGAGAACCAAGCAGTCCGATATGAATGCCGATTCAACTTTCAACGTTTCTGGCGAGATTTCATCGAATTTCTATTCGTCAGGCTATTGATCCGTTCGGTTAACTGTCGTGCGTTGTGCTTCATGAAACGTGGTTTAAAATGTTTTTAAAATGTTCAAAAGACAATACCTTGCGAGGATTTCGGAAACCAATATAGGAAAACCTACTTTTTGTATATTAAAATTACTCGGCTATTTTCGTTGTCGTGAATTTGTCATAGGAACTGAAATTCGTAGAAATCGAAATGGGACACTCCCGATCATTGGGGGTTGAACAAATGAACAGAATGTATTTAAGCGTTGCTTACCAAAGTTCGTACTTATTTATTTATTTACTATGTTATTGCTTATGGAAATATTTTTGCTCCAGATAAAATATTTAAAAAAAATGGACGCAGCAATATAATCGACTTTGTCTTCATTTAATTGCGCCAATATTTCTGAAATTCTAATATTTTGAATTCGTTGTGATTTGAAAAACGTTCCGACAGTCTTAAAAGTATTCCGTGACTTAGTAAGCCGCCGTTAAAGATCACAGACAATTAAATTTATAATTTAATGTATAATTCCGATACGATCGAGCTAGAACCTAAAAAATTTCTAAATTTATGAAATAAAGTTACAAACATCTCGTTACAAACGATGCGAGGCGACTCGTCGTGGCACAAGGAACTTTACATTGCCCAAATTTCTGCACGATATAAAAATCCTAGTAATCGTAAACGAAAACACTATATTACTTTTCATGAGTGTGACGTCTTCAGAATAATTGTATGAGTCTCTTTGGAAGACCGAGCCAGTGCACGTCAGAAAGTGTCGCGTTTGAAGTTTTTCTAGAGCCGCAATAAGGAGTTCACGACACCCTCATAAATCGAAATGAGTCGTAAACTACTGACCGCGCACAGTTGTCTCGGCGTTAACTTCTATCCATGGGAAAGGAGCGCGAGAAGCGTAACAAATTCCTCGCAATTGTAGCGAAAACTTCCCGACGAGTTTCTTGCAGGTATCAAAGTTCAAGAAGTGTCGGTGGGGAAAGCCTTGCGTGTCATTCGTCTCTTTAACCGTCTGACAAAAGTGCAGCAAGTCGAACAGAGCGAAACAGTGAAAACTCGTTGCACGTTTCCCGATAAATTTCGTACCTGCAATAACAAGACATAGGTGTAATACTTTTCCACGAAGGTTTACAATCATGAATCATGAAAATGGAGAAAAGCGTCCGGCGCTATGAAACTAATGAACGCTCGGAATTATCCGAGGCAAGAAAAAATTACACAAGCGTTGTAAAACACGGACCGGCCAATCTCCGTGTCACCGATCGCGCGAAAATAAAAGCAAGCGAAAAAAGATCGAAGAACAGAATTACGGTAAGCCGAATTTCGATAACACTCGCGGCCACACTAAACGCGTATCCCAATAGATTGAACTGCATAACGACCGGTTCGTTTAGAGAATTATTATTGCGTTCGCTGCAATTTCTATCCCTGGCGGAGGCGAGGCTGAAAACGAAATTGAATCTACATACTGACAGAAATAAATCTGTCCCGGAGTAATGCTGGCCGAGCGCACACAGCCAATTACATTCAGGTGCAATTGGATAATACAAACGATAGCGCAGGCAATACAGTAAGCAAGTCCTTTCATGACAAATATTGGTGTGCGATAACCGTAAACTATACAGCTGATGATAAAACGCGAGCAAAGATATGTTTCGCAACAGTATTGTAATGTAGTTAGTATTTCCCCTTAAAGTTTTTAAAATACAATACGGATAATTCCTTCTTTTTTTTTTAGATTTTATTAGATTTAGATTTTTATAGACAGTAATACTGCAACGAAGTATCTAGAATTACAATAATTGTCATATACAGTATGTACCGTGCCAAAGTCTAAGACCACCGCGTAACATTTGTTTTGTCAATCGATCAATGTTTATGACGCTTAATTCTTACCATGCTGTAGATCTGATATTTCGCCGTATCACAATAAATTGATCTGCACGTGTTTGACCGGAAACTTTACCGAAAGAAGGACTTATTGCTTTTTATGGCATGCAGCCTGAGTCGCTTCTGCGAGCATTCCAGGTAAAAATGTTGACTACAGACATTTCTATTGCCGATGTTTCATTTCTGTTTCGACTTTCGACTTGCAACCATCATTCTAAGCATTAAAATATACCAAATTTGTAACGTTCATTGGTTTACGCATAGTGAATTCGTGTGGCATAAAATTGTTGATCCATTTCAAGCATATTGAAATGAAACAAGTGTATGGCATTAATACCAGTTGCAGATTAGACCCCAAATCATTATTTATTATCAGGAAGAGCTTACAATTAGTCAGAGAGAAATTGCCAAAAATTGCCAAATGGAAATTGCCAAAATTTCCAAGGACGTCTATTGAGGACGGTATAAAAAAGTTTTATGAAATTTTATCTAATGTAAGTGGCCCAAGACTTTTGCACAGTACTGTGTGTGCAGTACAAACAGGGGTAGCACACGAAGAGTGTATAATTAGTTTGTAAAAGATATATAATATATCTACAATATAATTCATACATATTGTTCCGTCCGTAGGCGGAATTTGTATTTATTTCAAGGTGCCAGGATTCTGGAGTATGGCGAGACTTGTCACAGTCGAGACGCCAGTTTTCCTGGCGTACAAGTCAAAGTCAAGGGCCTCTTGGTACTCAGGCGATAAGGGCCTGTGAGGCCCGATGACAGAATTAGCGGTCCAGCGGCGACGTTGGCCGCCCGCGTCGTAGGGTTTCCCACGGCGAGTTTTCCCTTTCCCTAATTATTAGGGGAAGGTCTTATTTGGCACCCTTGGTGGGAGCTATGCCGGATTGCACCAATAAAGTACCTGTGTTTTAAAAAACATATAGAACTCCACCCACTCGGAGTCCACCTTGTAGAGCATGATGAGCCTTTAGTTTAGTTTACCACTAACCAGCGTAAGAAACAGTTGTACCTAGCCATAACACCGTTGTCTATCTACTAATAACCGAGCTGTAGTTCTCAATAAAGTATATCGCATTGATTAGGAGCTACTGTGGTTACAGTTCTTCAAAGGCTCTCTAATCGCTTAAAAGTTCTCGCCGCCATTAATTTGCCGCCGGGAAGCGCAGTCTAGGCAACTTACAATTGTTAGACGCGCGCCGTCGTTACTGTTCCAAAAAAGTGACGTACGTTCGAAACACATATTATTATACAATGATAATATATGTAATAAGCAATACTATTCAATGTAATGGGAAATTGATCGAAAGCAAACAGCTATGACGATCAATAACACCAAATTAATTTTACCCATTTGCAGTCTTGCATAATATAAAGAGACTTCTAGTGAGACCTTATAGTTACGGCTGATGTCCCTGTCTGTCTCTTACAAACCTTTACCCCTTTATTCGTCAAAGTAGCATCGTTATAAGATAAGCTACTGCGTTCCACCATTGTACGCACATATTCCCAGCGGATTGTGTACAAGGTAATAATTGGAGCTGGAGGTAACAATTGTGAAGAACCATGAATAGTAAATCCACTAAGACTACAGGGGAGATCGACTTTCTTGGAAGACGGCACATTTCACATGTCTTCTTGTCCATAAAATATACCATCCACGAACATCTTAAAGAGCTAAGAATCGATTGCAACTTTCTGCTCACCCCAACATTCATGAGATAGAATGATTTTCCATCACCTATAAATAGCCACAAAATATTTTTCTCTGGAATGGAATAACCATAAACTCTAAATGACGGCGTGAAGGTATGTCAGGTTACTTCGTTCGATTTTTCAGGACATTAATATCCGTTGCCCTTAAAAATTTATGAACATGACCCTTCGAGTGAATAAAAGTAACGACTGAGTTAAGTAGGTAAATTATAAAAAAATTTAATAAAAGCAGATATATTGATGTGAACTTAAATTTATTTCTGTTCAATATTACACAGTTATTATTTGATTCCTGTACTCCTGGCGTATCAACAAATCAACGAAATATATTGAAAGTGTTGACATAAAAGATCCGTTACACAATTATCACAGTTGACACTGCCAGTCTTCATATATTCATCATCTTTATTGACATGTAGAAGTACAAAAATACCGGATGGGTTACATTTTTCTACCAGGATCGACCCACAAGAATAAGTACAAAAATAGCTCTGAATTGGTCACATTGACTGGTTGACCCACCTTCCAATATGTGACACGTGAAGTTCATGCAACCGGAGTTATCTGTATCCTCTGTAGCTACTCCAGTTTAAACTTCATACTGTGGTGGATGCTATATATGATTTATCCTTTCTCTAAATTATCAATCTACTCTCGACAAAAAATACCGAACCTTTGTTGTTACTTAAGGGATTTGTGCAGTACACAATCTTGCAGTTGTAATAATTACAAAATTACCAAAGAAAACTTTAAATTGAAAACGGAGCTTGAAAACAAAGTAATAGCTTAAACGGCACAAAGCTCCGTTTTCGATTTAACGATTTTTTGGGGAATTTTGGAATTATTATAACTGCAAGATTATGTACTGCACAAATCCTTTAAGTAAAATCGTCAAATAGACGTACTAAACAACAAATCAAGGAACGAATATATTTTACATAGGTATTTATTACTGGTTACCCTGGATTATCTAGTGCGACAAAATGAAAAGAAATTGTTGAACATAATTGTAACCGGCTCACAGTTTCTTGGCTATGAAGTTAAACTTTCGAATTCGAATTTTTCTTTTCGTCCCAATGTCCAACGTTAGAATAGAGTCGCCCCACTGTGCGCCGCGTCCTTTTCCAGCCCATTGTGAGGCCAATTTTCAATTCCCCATTATTCGGAAGGTTTCATTTTGAAGGAGAAACTTCAAGGAATATGGACATATTTTTTGCAAAATTTAATACGTCGGCCCGAAAGAACGATCATCGAAAAGAACGCAAAAAAAGAATCTGTTTATATTTTTCGACATTGTAAAGTTATTTATCGAGGTTGAAAAAATTATTTTCCAATAACCCAATCCTTGATGAATAAAACAAAGAAAAAGTAGCTCAATCGTACGAACCGTTCTTGGGTCAAAAACTCCTAAATAAAGCCCGTTTTCGCAGAAATGGCATAAATTACAAACTTTGAAGGCCTGTATTTTCTAAACAAATTGTCAACCGCGAAAATGATGACTTAATCGCCCCTTAATTTCACATCGACAACAACATACATTTCATTTAGAACAAAATCGCCGATGGTGACGTGCAAAAGTGTTCGATTTGGCGTGGAATGGCCCCGATTAGGCCGATTAAGAACACGAAATCCGTTGAGTGAACATTTAATAGTCATTCTGTGTCATTAAATTCATCATAAATCGCTACAGCGGCGCCTGTGTATAAATCATTTCGGAGGACAAAATCTGAAACAAGTCAGTGTGACCCGCTTGGCAGTTCGAGTGTCAAACAGTCATTCAATCGGGTCAACCGTGAAACCCGCGCGTCTGATCGAACGGACATCGAAGAATTCGAGCGGCGGGGAAAGCTACATACCAGCACGTACGTACGGCAAGGAGCGAGTCAACGTGTCCGAGGCACAATAAATATCCTGCTGGAAGCGGCGGGACGTTCAGGGTCCAGGCGGCGTTACTGCACATCTGGCGGTGTCGCCATGAATATAACCCCGTACCAACTCCGACTCTGCCTGTGCCACCTACTAAACTCACCCTTCCGCTCGTCTCCTCGCTGCAGCCACCTTGCCGCGCGACAAACTTTCGTCCTGTTTTGCACGACGAACAGTCCGGTGTGCTTGGTTTGGTATCGCGCGAGCGTCGCGCTCACTTCCCCGGGGAGACGTCCTCGGGGGCTGTGTCAGATCTATGCGATCCCGGTCCAGGATCCGTTGGCTAAATGGTAATCGAGCAGACGTTAAACGGATTTAACACGGTCAATAATAGTCACACGGTTGGTCGACCCAATGCCGATAGGTCTTCTGTCCACGACTTTTCGCTATTCTCGTCAACAAGATTTCTCTGTGTGCAATTCCAAATGCACCGTCGGTTATAATTACAGGAACGTAGGAAACATGTTTCGTGTTTATTCTCCATTTGGTGGGGGGGGGGGAGTTGTCCTTTCGCTTTTACCTCGCGAAACACGTTTGTGATCAGACGCATCCGCGGTCGTGCACTCCTACAATCAGTTGATTTTATTCCCGCACAATTCTGCCGATCTTCTATCGCGAACGTGTCGAGCGACAAAATCGATTAACGTTTCCGATCACAAACGTATTAAGAGGAGGACAATGTTTCTCGGCGATATTCGACGCTGACAATTTTGTGCAGAGTGCGGCGTAGCTGCTCTCTCCTTCTCTCTCTCTCTCTCTCTCTCTCTCTCTCTGAGAGATTTACGTGTAAATTCATACGGGACTATCTTAGAATAGATGCGCAAGGAACATCATTGAGATACTCTGGCGCTGAACACGAGGAATAGAAACGAAGGGGAACAAAGTGGTCGGGTAACAGACGTTGCGTTTCGGGAACAATTTAGCCGGGTACCCTCCAGGGAGGTATCGGCAGACGATGATACCTTTGTTCGATCTCACGCCTCCCCCACACCAGAACTTCCCCAGGCTGGCGAACAGTTTTCTTCCCTTCCCTCACTCTTCGTTACGAAAATTGCGCGCCACGGTTTATTGTTATATTTTACGAGCTCACGGAGACGCGGCGTTGCATTGATTGCAGGTGATATCGGGCCGTGCCGTATATAATCGTGCACGCACGTCGACCATGGAAATTATACTACGGTTACGAGGACGTAGCCGAAGGGGGTGACGTTAACCCTCAGGATTGAGAGAAATCGATGATAGATCGCGTGAGATATTTAATTAGAACGGTTGTAATCGAGACCTGATTTTCTTCTTTTTTCATTTTAATGTGATTCGTTTGTAGCATGGGTAATTGAATATTTATGCGCATAATTTTGTTCGTTAAGTCGTGGAAAAGTGGCGGGTTAGAAATGGGGCCGATTTTACCAGTGTCGACGAATATCAATCGACCGTTCGGGGAGTAGTGAAAGATACACCGCATCGTTCGGTTTGATTCGTTCATTTTTGCAATATTCCTTGTATATTTTCACTGCAACTACTTCGCTACCCGGTTTTACTGCACTCTGAAGGCTGCTTTTAATTAATACTGATAACACAATGCCGAACAAACACGTAAACGTATTGCGGATAAATGTGTTCAAGTGCTATTATACCATACATATAGTTCTCCTCAATTGTATCATTAACAAACGATGAAAACGCGCCGCTATATTTGCAATCAATATCCACGGCAGGATGGAACGAATAAATAACGGAAAACATATTATATTCAATTGATTGAAAGTGTCTGTTAATGATAAAAACTGCAAACCTTTAAAAGAATAAATATTGACACCGAAATGCCCGATGTATTAGATTGGCGCGGATCAAATGGCTGCTCTATCAAGGCGTATTGAAAATAACCGATAATTTTTAAATGATATGCGACTACCCTGCACTATCCTGGACACTTTGCCGTGTATCAGATTTAACTCCGACTTAATTGAACTTTTCAATTGATCATTATCATTCGTTACCTTCGGGTCAACGATTGATTTTCCGTGTTCGCGTCTCACCTTACAAAGTCGAACTAATGATCGCTTATTCATCGGTGGTTAATTTTGTCATGCACGCTCATTAGGATCTTCTTCGTTTACACCGATCTATACAACTGTGACGTAACTGCATACCCGAAACATCGAGCGAATAACAAACTCGCGCGTGCACAGCCCTATCAGAAGTATACAATAAATCTCGGCACAAATCTCGGCACAAATCTCGGCTTGATCCGTTATCAAACCAGGCTAATGCTTACAAACCCGTCGATCCGCAGGTCGGTGCTCTTGACGGCGCCACCCTTCTCTGTCTCTCCATTTATTAATTTTCCAGAGGCAGAACCCCCGCGGGTCGGTCTCGAGCCTCCTCTCGTTTCGACGCGCGCCGTTCCTTCGGGACGCCGAACGTGCATAGCCTCATCGTTATCGTCGTCGTCGTCGTCGTCGTCGTCGTCGTGGTCGTCATGGTCGTCGTGGTCGTCGTCGTTCCGCTCATCCGTTTCTTTCCGAGCTACCACTGTCGTAGATTGGCCAGGCAGGCAAGCAGCCTGCATCGTTCCTCTTTCATCGTTACCAAAGTGGGGGGAGGTGACGGACTCCGAAGAAGCCACAAACTAATTACGACCTGGGGCGCCGTCGAGAGTAAAGGCGCCGTTGGCTCACTAGGGATTGTCCGGGCCTTGAAGACGAAAACGCGGAGGGTGAATAGGCTGAAGGGAGAAAGAACGAGGAAAAGGGGACATGGCGACGGTGAGAAAGGGACGAGAGAGGTGCGGATAGACGAGGGCGTAGATAGTTGGCGGAACTGAAAGGGGACGCTGAAGAGAGAAGGTTAAGGATTCCCTGGGATATTGTCTGCGCTGTTGCGGATCTTCGTAACAGCATCTAGCCGGCCGTGTGTACGCGGCACGCCTACCCGTGCTAACTACACTTAAGTGGCCGAGTTCCGACGCCTTTCTCGCGGAAGCATCTTCTTCGGGGCGCGGGCTGCGTGGCGCGGGTAGCTGACGGATAAGCGGCCCGGGTCGCGCAAAGAAATTTAAAGTGGTAGAAATTTACAAGGGATTTCGAGGGAAACACGACGTCGAGCACTGGCGGGTTCAACTTGCGCGCTGCTTGGATAACCAGTAGGCCAGTTAGATAACCACGGAATGCGTGGTTGCATACACGATGTAAGGGGGTTACGAGTTATATACGGCTCGAAGCGACGGCGTCTATTAACGTAGAGAATCTTGAATATTAAAGATTCGCATGGTGAGAGGTAGCAACTATTCCTCGAAATGTCATTGATTTCGGAATCCGACGGGATAGAAGGATCGCAATAATATTCCGTGCCTCGACTAAATTCAGATTTAACAAGCTAACTGTACCGTTCGATTAAACGCCTCGTGTCACTGAAGGCGACCTAGAACAGGGGTTCAATAAAAGTCGAGTTCCATATTAATTAAGGAATACGGAAATTGAATAGGAATAATTCATACTTCCTCCGCTTTATTAGTTCCGGGAATGTAACGAACACCGCTTCATTTCAACCGCGCTTGCTCCGGGGTCTGGTGTTTAGCAATATTGCGTAACCAGAGAATGATTGTAGCAATAAGTCTAACTACTATCCTCTTGCAAACGGTGCTGCACTAATTGTATTTTAACCTGCTCTCCGCTTCCAGTTCTTTCTCCCTATATCTGTCTGCTTCTCGTGGCCCCTTTGCGCCGCGCCCTGTCTCAGATTCGTACACGGCTTTACGTCCCAATGAACGCGCACGGCGTACGTTCGCGAGGGCATTAATGTTGCTTTAATTTTGTTCGGCGCACGCGGCCAAAGGTTTCCTGTGTGTGCAGATTTAATTAAAGCGGTCTATTTATGCGCCGCCGTATTTAGAATGTTGCGCGGGGAACAATTTGTCGGGGAGGGGGGGGGGTGCGAGCAGAGAGGCACACCTGCCGAACCTAAGAGGGAAAGGTAGGCGTTCGCGACAAACGGGAACGCGCGCGGCGATGTACAACGTTTCCCCGTTCGCTTTAAAACGGCCCTATTTGCAATTCATAAAAACACCGACGTCGAAATCGTTACGATTGCCGTTTACCGCACGCAAACGCGGCATATCGCGACGGCGATATCGTTGAAGCGGAAACGGATGGCAGGGTACGTCGAATGCGTCGCTCACACGGCCGACCGAGCCGTTTTATTTGCCCGTGCTTTCCCGTTTTTCCTTTAGCCGGTCAACGCTTCATTCCGCCACGTACGCGGGCATAATTGGCGCACTAAAACGTTTTATCGGCGCTTCGTGTCACGGGTGCCGGCAATAATTCCAAGTTCCTCGCGCAATTTGTATCAACACCGAGGCCGCAGCGTCGCGTCGCGCCCCGCGATACACACATCAATTACACGTGCCAGTGAATTCTGCCGCGAGATAATTAGCGGGTTGACCCGTCCGTATGCCGGTGTTCGATGATAGCTTCCGGCATAAGCAACGGTCGCGATCGCGGCGGTGCGCCACTTGAAGGGAACGCTGTCGCGACGAGCTGGGCTCTGCGAGAGACTGAGAGGGATGGGGGGGGGGGGGGTAAGAAGACAAAAAAAGGGGAGACAAATTGTCAGTCTACAAGTGAACGAGTGGGGAAGCAAATGAGGAAATAGGTGAACGCGTAATCAACTAAATAATGAGGCTCAGTTGCCAAATTCTGACCGGTGTGAATGGAAACGGGAAAACGGGTAAATAAGCGGGTGAACGATTCGACGAGTGTTCGAGTTGGCGGTCGAGAAAGGGAGGAATTAGAGCAAGAAGTAGACACGGGACGCGAAGGCTGAACGAGACGGATGTGCGCGAGCGACGAATTGAACGGGCCGGATGGGACAGAAATGAAATGTCTCCGGGAAGCGGGTGGAAAAATAAAGATAGATAGTTGAGGGAGACCGACGAAGGGTAAGAGGACGCAGCGGATGGCATACAGGGGGTGCCTCGCTTTTTCAGCGATCATCCAAAGAGGTTGGATAGTCGCAAGGCGGAGTGAAACGACCAGCGTTGCTCCGTTGGAACGTACTTGATCGATTATGTAAATTTCACACGGAGGTACATCCCCTCAGACTTCGAGTGCTCGCCCGGTCACGCACCGGGCATAGCCGACTTTGAGTCGGAATTATCGGATCGGGCGTCGAGGCTAGGGCACCTAGTGTCAGAAGCTTTGCGCTTCTGAAGCTGCAGTTCCTATAATGCATGTACATATTCGGAAATCCTCCACAACTACCGTGGCCGTTACGGACGGTGCGCTTTCTAAACACGTGTTACAGGGAACAATGGTCCACGGTTCGTTCCGTGATTGCAGCCGATCGCATGATTACCGATATCGGCCAATATTGTAATAAACGACGCGTTCTGGCTGATGTACCGGATAACACGATTATTCGATATCGCGGATAATCGCGATGACGAGTGTCCCATGACGAGTCGATCTTTATTAAAAAAAAAGGCAGCCGACGAATCGCGTTACACCAAACGATTCGTGCACCGTCGACGTTCGCCTTGCCGAATCGACAGGATGTCCTGTTTTTCTCCTTACGCGAGCCGCGTACAAATTGAACGCCGCGAATTGGACGTCGACGATCGCGACGCGACGAAAAATTCAATCGCGCGCGAGACCGCGCTGGGCGATGGATATTAGTTATGCAAAGTCGGTTCAATTGACGCATCAGGTTGGCGTTAAACGCGTATTTGTTGTCGTCGTTTAGCAGTGTCGGCTATGGAAGAGGAGGGGAGAAAGAGAATGAGAGACGAATGGAGAACGGTTTTGTGTTTCTGCCCGACTACAGATATTTATCGAAGGTTTGACTGGCGGTTACTGAAATGGCTGATAGTTACATGGCCGACGGGATGGGAGAAGAAAACTGGAACAGGTGGTGAGGGAGAATGATGGAGGTACACGGCGGCGAAAAGAAGGTGGACGTGAAAAGTTTGGGAGAAAAATGGGATTCAAAGGATGAAGAGGTCATGTGCTACGCTGTCAGTGGTAAATGTAGCCTCGGTTGAACCACGTCGAGGGATTATCGATACACCTTTGGAATAAGTGTGCTAGCCGTTTAAGCCGATGGTCAGCTCGCTGTCCACTTTCATCCGCGCGATCATTGTGCGCATTTGTTGAAACGCGTGAATCGTTGCGTTCATATCTGCGACCAGTGTTTCAGTTGATGTCGAGAGATGGTAAGCATTTGTTCGCAAATTGGTTAAATGAACGCAACGTTTATAGAGATGACGTTGAAACCAGGGACGACGATAACGATAACAAATTGTTAGACTCTTAATTTGATGAAGACTGTTACAAGAAAGTTCAATTTAATGCAAGCCGTCATTGCGTTTAATGTGAAAGCGCGTGCTTAATCATTTTTATGCAGGGTAAGTCACTTTGAATATTGGCAAGAATTCCTCCATTCTTAACAGCTGCAAAGTTTTTACCAAGTACTTATACTTTCGGTATGCATATTGAGGTATAAGTATTCAAGTTTAGAACGTTCAACTTCTATTTTCATCGGGGTAAAACTATATGCATGTACGAAACAAAATATTATCCTTCAATAAAGAAAATTCAAGATTACGAGCATATATAAAACGAAAGATAATTATTTTTAATAATAAGAATAGAGAATTTTCGTGCACTAACGTTTTTTTAATTTGCAGATTTGAAGCGTGTGTTCGAAGTTAGGGCGATTCACCGTGTGTATTGTTTATTGATATTTAAATAAAATTAATATAGAGAACGCGTTACGCGCGTGCCGATAAACACGTAATGCGAAAACAAAAACGACACAAGAACATATGTGTACGCAAAACACTGTTACGTTACAATTGCTTCACTATTTTTCAGATTGAGTCGTACCAATTTCGTTCCAATCGCTGGAATATAAATTAAAGGTCGCACATGCACGCAATTCCGGACACGTATTTAATGTTAAACAATCCAGACCCTTCGATCGTTTGAATTGAAATGCCATTTAATTTTTCATCGTCGTGTATTTGTTCCACTTCTATTCCTCCCTTCACTATTCTTTATCGCGTTAGCTTTCGAGCCTCATTATTTCGCAGCCAGCTATCTTGTAACGTTATAATAAAATATATAACACATGATCAATTGTTTGGGTCAATGGCACAATTCGATCCTCCATGATTCACAAATATTTATATAACTTGAGCGACGTAACGCGAAAATGAATCGAAACGAGTTTCGTCCAATATTCTACGTTGAAGAAGAAGATAAATGTTCAAAATGATCCACGTTAAATACGCAGCAACGTTGATCCCAAACGGTCGTTCAATAAATCAGCAGCATCGGAACACGGACGAGAATTTATCAGATTACAGGTGTTGATGCGCGAGATTGTACAAGTAACCCCTGTGGCCAGCGCTGTGGCACCAGCACCCTAGGGAATATGGATGTCGGGCGAGCCAAACCTATCAAAACATCGTCGCTTTGATCAAATTTTCGACCGAAAAATCCATCCAGTCACAAAACTGTTCGAATCTGTCACTTACGACGAGGAAGTAACTCCAGTTACGAACAAGCAGAAGAAAAATACTACATTTTTATAAGGAACGGTGAATTCGGAGGAGGAGGTGGTGGAGGAGGGGGGGGTTGGGGAGTCGTATTTCATAACGTGAAAAATTGTGTCCGAAAGATAAGGTTCTACATGAAACTGTCGTAAAAGATGGCAGCAGTAAAGAGGGATCCGAGACTTCGATGGCATTTTTACTATTTCTGGATGACTAGCCGGCCTTTGTTTCCTTGAGAAAGAAGCTACGTCGACCTTCTTGCGGGACCTAATATTTCACAAGATCGATGTTGAGCCGTCGATCCCTCCCTTTTTACGAACCCGAAGCGATATGTATTCTTTGAACACCGGGCAGATGTGCCTCCGAGACCGTGCCACTTTCAGCCCTCGCAATACGTGACGAACACCCTCGAACGCATCGCCGCTAATTTAGTCCTTCTGCAGTACGCTGCGCAAGAAGGGCTCTGGCGAGTTCTCAAGTGGCGAACGGTTCTTCGTATGTCCGATCGGTACCGTACGCGGCGTAACGACGACACTTTGCCGCGCGTAATTTCCTGCCCATCTGTGCACGAGGCCGCGAGCATAAATGCGCAATACGTAACAACTTCAACGACGGCGAAGGGACGGGCGACGCGAATTTCGCGCAAGAATGCAATGGGGCTGGAAGAAAATGGTAAGCAAGGTTAAATAACGGAAACATTTCTTCGTGTCGCACCGCCAACGAATTCCTTATTTTATTGCCCGGCGAAAGGGGTTGGAAACGTGCGAACCACCGCGCGGCTACAAAAATCGACCCATTTCCCGTCTAGCTTTAACTAATGCCTTTCCTTTCGTCTCTGTCCAAACCCTTTATCAATCTTGCTTCCCAATACGACCGCACGCTTCTCGTATACACATACGTATGGCAGTAGTCGGCGTCGCTATGCCCGCCCCGTCTCAAGCTAATCCGAAACGAGCAGAATTATCCATTTACCGATCTGTATAATCGAGTGAATCGTGTCGCGATACATAATTCCCGGCGCAACGGAGCACGTCTGCATTATGCATTAATGATCGCGATGTCAAAGAACGAAACCGGCCGGTATCGGGGTCGGTGTCGCGCCCGCTGAATGTACAAGCGAGACGGCAGAAGGAAGGGACGCCTTATACCGTGTGTCGCATGTAGGTACACGGAATCACGTGTGATATCACGTCGATGTCGTTTTCCGCAAAGACATCGTTACCTTTCGCTTCCGTGTCGGGAATACTCGCGACCCCGCTTCCGTGACCAGAATAGAAGTCCTGCGACAGGGTGGCGGAGGCCTGGAAGGCGGTGAAAGACCAAAAGGTACGGGGCGGAGGAGAGTCGACGCGACAGTGGCAGGGCTACGGTCCTACGGTCCCGTTTCGATTCCGTCTTCGCCGCAACGAGGACATCGACAATTGGCCAAGCCGCGGATCGTCCGTAACTTCTCCGTCGTTCCGTGTTGCATCGTCTCCTTGGACCCGCGCCTCTGTCACGATAGACGCGTGTGTCGCGTGCCGCGAGGAGTAACGAGCACGCGGTCACGTCGCCGGCGTTGAAACGGGGCGACGAATATTCGTTGGCCGGCCATCAGCCGTGGATAACGAGGCGAGAGTGGATGAAAAAAACAGAAAACGTCGGGAGAACCTGTGATATGGAGGAATGGGAGATGAGCGGCGACGAAAGGGGACAGTCGGAGCGAGTCGAGGCACAGATAATTGCTCGGGGGATGATCGAGAGGGTGCGAGGCTACGTCAGCGTGGGATGGCCCGATTCCCTTTCGTCTAGAATCGATGGCCAGCCGGCCAGTAAGGAAAAGGACGATTTCAGAGCGCAGCTACTTAACGGGAGGTCAGTCCCGTTTTATGGAATCGTCGTCGTCTTCACCCCTGTCCTCGGCCCTTGTCTTTCGCAGTGTACCACGGACAAGGATATCGCCATGAAGTTCGATGAGGCGAGCCGACATAAGGCTGCAACGCACTGCGTTTCTCGCTTGATATCTTTTATCGGCGAAACGAATATCGATGGACGGGGATGGACGGGCACAGGGAGGGTTGTTTTATTTCTTACTCGAAATCCGTGTGCGTACAGGAGTGGGTTGTTTCGAGCAAGCCATTTTGTCACTCGATGCTTGACCGTTTTTTTGTTTTTCTTTTATTATCGACGATTCGAGAGGGTTTGACGGCGAGAGGCCGCTGGTCTCGGCGCGGCGTCGATTTCCTTCCGGTGGAAATGTCGTTGACGAAAGGCAATACGGAACTGCCGTTAATAATTAAGGCGAAGTTTCGCCAATTGAACAATGGCCACGAATATATTCCCCCTCGTACGCGAGAACCGCTTTAAACGCTGCGTTAATGAAACAGGAAGAGGAAGTTCTTCCATTACAACATTCTTTCATTCGCTCTTATCACGTGGAGCGCCTTTCATCCGACGTAGTCGCGGCACCCGCCCTTGCTTTAGAGAATTTCATTACCCTTTTTCTTACCCTTTTCCCCGCCTTTCGCCGTTTGCCTTCTCTTTTTTTTTTTAATTCTTTTGCAATTCGCGTTCAACATACGTTCGGCGAGCATGTAATTATCCCTCGCGAGGTCCGCGTGTATTTACTGCCGTCGGGTTTTAATGGTTCATAAAGTATTCAAAAGCTGGCGCGTAGTTTACGTGCGCGTGTGCGTTTACCTGTAGAGGAAAAGCATGCGTTCCCCTTCGTACGGAAAATTAAACGGGCGATAAATCAAGTCACTGATAAAACGTAACCAAAAGGAAAGGGAAGGCGGTGAGGATAGAAGGCAGAGGAAAGAATGGAACTTTAAACAAAGGGTGGAAGAGCGACAGAGGATTGTTTAAATACGTAAATGTACAATCGCAACGTTTCGCGTTCAGTTGACTCTCCACTCTGTTCCCGGTCCCTTCATTTTCTGTCGCTTTTGTTCAATATTGCTCCCGGAACTTTGTTCCTCGGTGCGGTCCTCTTTTCCCTTAGCAGCATGGTCGAGGGCGTTTAACGCCGCGCTCAAACAAGGACAAAAATTGGGGGCGCAATTGGCGCGGTAAGTCGACCGAGATTGTGAGGGATTTTGAATTAAAAACGCGGGCCAAGAAACACTTCCGAAGGCAACTTTAAGAAAAATAATAAAGCTTTGATGTCGTGGCTCCAGTGGCCTCTTGAAACGAACACCGGTTCGGATGTTCGGCAATTTGTACATAATGACTTCTACTTTCTGTTCTATGGTAGTTTACGAGAATTAGTTTTCCGCATCGGAATTCCCCGGCTAATGATCGAGATTACGTAATTAATTGGCGCACGTTCACCTTTCCGCGCGCCTCAAAGAACTTGCCGAACTTGATATAATATACATGTTTATCTTCTAACATAGAATCGTGAGAGATTAATACTCGATGCAATAATGCCCTTGTTACACATGATATATTTGACGATAACAGCGAGGGACATTGTCTGTTAATGGAATTTGTTTAGTTAACGGATTTGATTAATTTGTACAATTGTTTGTAATTAAGGCAACTGGGCCCGCGTGTCGTTATAACTTACTTTTTCTCCTGCAAGGTTTCTGAAATTGCCAGGTAATAATTGCTTTCATTGGAAGTCCGGCAAATTCGTAGAATAGTGTCACGTTCGAAGCCTGTGCTCCAATATATTTGGCGATGAATACCATCATCGAAGGTGCGATCAAATTTCATATAGTATCGAAGAACATGTAACATCAAATATCAGTTACATTTACAATTTAATAGCTGCAGTTTAAATTATCGTGGACCGGAAACAATTTTCCCTGCAGAATATCCACCGGCAAGCAAGCAAAAAATGTAATGAAAAGATTGATTTCAATCATATGAGAGCTTTGAAAACGAACGTTTCAGTCATATTCCGAATGAAATGCGAAGTTTTATTTTGCGTTCTGAACATTTACAAATATAATACGTATGCGTTTTGTTTTTTTTTCAATTCTATTTCTTTACGCTTTCTTAAAGTGCATATCTTGGAAAGTATCTGTGTCAAATGATATGCCGGAGTTCGTAAAAATAACGGTGTCACAGCTGTTAAATGTATCCCGCACGTAAGTTTCATATAAGCGACACAAATAGTTTGCAGCGTTTCTCTCGAAACCCTGTTTTCTGGCACGGCCGACGTGATATCAGAAAATGTAGTTGTCCGATTGATTTGAAATTTCGAGAGGTTCTTCAGTGGGACTGCCGGTACAAGGTAGTATAAAGTAGGCACTAATATCTTTAAGCAATCTTAATTTTTTTCTACTTTGATTATCATGCTAAAAAGAAAAGAAAGATTGAAACATCAAATTTATCCTTACAATATCGCCATTTCTTGAAACGGTTATACTTTTTATCCTTTTGCCGGAGACTATAACCCCTTTCGTACTGAAGAAAATGACACCTCGATTTCGTTGTTTCGATCCTCTACAAAGGCCGGTGCCATGTCAGCCATCGTGACATGTTTTTACAGGACTACCTTCTTCAATGACGCGTACCTGCTGCACGTTTATGTGTTTTGAGTAGAAAAAAATAAAAGGCTAACGCAAAGCACTGTCCTGTTTTAAAATAGAAGTTCCCAAACATGGTTTACACCCCCTTAACGCTTCATATAAATTGCACCCTCAATAAAGAATACAGTTCATCAATACTAATGAAAATTTGTATCCGATTTTCATATCGAAATCGCCTTAACTCTGCCATTCCGAAAGGGCCAAGTAATAATAATAATAAGCATATCGCACGTACATTACGTTTGTAACGTTTCATAAAATCTTGCGCCCGTAATAGGACAAGAATTTACCCGTTATTTCATACTCGTTTACCTTCCCGATCTTATAGCAGTCTTCGATATAACGACCGATAAGGGAAGATTTACATCCGACACCGTGGAACAAATGATTTTTTCCTACAATAATAAGCAAACATTGAGCAGGGTGGAAGTACGATACCCGTCGCCCTTTGACCCCCCTCGATCAGCAGAGGGGGAGTAAATCGCGGAACCACTTTATCTAATGATCGCATCGGCCTGATAAAAACAGTTAGCTTCATTTGCATAGCATGAACAGGGAGAGTAAAAGGGGCCGATAAAAATCGCAGCTGACTGTGGAAATGAAATAAAGCATGTCATAATGCTCTAATAAACGTCAGGTGATAGCGGGTCGATCTTATGGCCCGCCGACATTAAAACGGTAGCAGTAATATGCTCGCGTGCGGATAAGAATCGTCGTTTCTCGGAAAGACAAACTTCTAACGATCCCGGTATCGAAATTTATGTCGATACAAATGACCGCGCCGGTAGCGTAGAGGCGATCGTATGAAATGGCGAAACAAATTCGCGTCTCGCGCCCCGCTTCGTATTTAATATTGCCGAGCAGCATCTTACGTGGGAGAAATCATAGACAGCCGAGAGCAAATACAACGGTGACTCCTTATGTTACACGGAAAACAGGACAATGCGTCGTTTTATATTGGACGGCAGGATTGATAAATCTTCGTGGGACAAGTTTAGCATCTTATTGATTAAGGGCAGGTTTAACCAGAGGCGGCACGAAGCTTGCAATCCTGCTCGTAAAGCTTTAAAGCATGTTGGGATATTCGTTTAGGGTGCACTCATGCGGCAAAGACAAGAGTGGACATGCCGTAAAGAGGTAGTCGAGAGTGAGCCAGAAGGGAAAATTGACCGGTGGAACATAATTCTGACATTTTTCAAAAGGCCGTGATACAGCTCAGGAACATTCCCCCCGTATTTCGTATGCTTCGCGCGAATGATTTGATTATGAACAACAGCAACAAACATGTTACGTATAGAAGCTTACGACACTTAACGCGGTTGCGTATTCTTTGCGATATGTATGAACCGCGCTGAACTTCCGGTACAGATGTTATCGCGTTTCGCTATTTGCCTTCTCCTTCACCAACCAGGACGATCAATAATATGGTCAAGCTTATCTGGACTAGATGGGCCCGAATAGAAAATAAATTCAAGGTACGCGTGCCATCTCAATCTTTTATCTTCAAACGAATGAATCCGTATTTCCTGCTTCTTAATATATTTCTCCGTTCCTCCTCATTTCTATACGCCTCTCTCAGGAAGATATATTTTCGTCTCACATCGAAACTTCCCTAAGTAAAATAAGGAGAAGTCATGCCCGCACGATTAATATTAGGGTGATGAGAAATAAATGGCCGACTGAAGCATACCTGGATTTAGTTAGCCATTACTAATAGTCGTGACGTTGGAGGGAAAATATTCTAGTTGGCAATAAGTGCCTTTTATACAATATTGCTAAATAAATTGTATTTCATGTCGATATACAAACTGCCCAATGTGTTATCATTGTATCTTTTCGACCAAACATAATCGGCCACGGTTTGTTGCATTATTCTTGCAGCAATAATTATTATTACAACGAAGACAAAAGTCGCCAAATCAGCATAACAATCGATGGTTTTGAAAAGATTTCTTTAAACAAAATAAGTGCTGAATAATGAAAAACGAGATACGTTCGGATTTTAACATAATATTACCTAAGAAGAAAAATTTACTGTAGTTCTATTAAACAGTACCATCTTAATTTTTCAGAGTTCGCTGTTCAATTCCTATTCGCTCATGGAGAAAAAAAAACCGCCCCACGCGTTCCCTATACTCTTCGCTTCCCTCTGTTATTTCTTCCGTACCTTCTATCAACCATACACATTTTATTTTATTTCTTTATTTTTCTACGTTCGTTATTCATCTCATCTCGCGCTTCTCCCCCCCCCCCTCTTTTTGCCTGCTCTGTTATTCTTCCTTTTCATTGTCCTCCTATCGTCGCCCGCCTCTTCACTTTCCCCGCTTCTCTCCCCCTTCCGTCCGACTGCGAGGCCTCTTCCCATTTCGATTCGATTGAAGGATACTTAGGCATCACTGCTGTAACATGCATTCGTAACGCTATCTTAGCATCGGTTTCCTTTCCCAACAGAACGATTCGGCTCTCGTGATTCCTCTCACGCACGCCCTTATCAAAACTTTTCTGTCCATTTGCCCTTTTGAATTTCAAGCGGTATCGAGGAATCCGGCGACTCGCGTCATAAATAACTGAAATTCGTATCGACGTCGCATTCGATGGCATTGCAAAAAACGGCACGGCCGGAACGAATGCGAAGTTGACGTTGTCGTTGCGCCACCGAAATTCATTAACCAGTGTTTCTGCCGGATATGGGTCAAACGACCGCTCCTCGAGTCATTTCTGTCTCATTCACCGCGAACCACGGGATTAGGGCGGAAGGAGAAGAAAAATCGAATGAATGAAAATCGTCTATGGCCGTTAGCGGGGCCCCACGGGATCGGTAAGATCGTTTTTATGACCTCGAAAGTAGCTGGTCGAACAATTTGCATTGTACCGCGGTCGAACGGAACGATTTATGCGTGAATAAGCACCTATCTTGCGACGAAGTATTGATTTTCGGGGGAAAAGCGAACTGTGATTGTCCCTAACGGAGGTGAGACGTCTCGAAGGTGATAGAACGTTTATCACGGAAAATTGGAGGTGTGCTTTTCAATTCGGCTGCTTTGCAGTGTCATTAACGCTTTCCATGTCCTTAGTATTTTGAGTACCTTCCTTCGTGCTGACTTTACGATAATGTTTTTAAACAATAATATATATTTGTACGTAGGGTTGACGTTTCTGACCCTTTGTATCAATTCTCACCTCCTTTCCTTATCAAAATGTTAAATCAATGTCGACGAAACTAACATTTTATTTTTAAATTACGTTTTCCTAACTGCTCAGACTCTAACGAAATTCTTTGCCTACGCTATAGCTCAGTAAAATCTTTGTAAATTTCTGTCAAAATAATTATACGCTGAAGAAATTCGTACACAAGGAACTGTGAAGCTGTTTAATGAATATCTTAAAACCGATGCACAATTTTCGTTGCATTTTCAACAATATAATAGCATCAATATACATTCTTTTCACACGCGCCGCAAATAAAAAACCATTGAAATTCCAAATCACATATAATAATAATTGGACGAACAACGAGCTCAAAGATAGAAACGTTTGGGGACGCAGAAACGATAATTAAGGTTGAACACGGTGGATGGCCGTTAATACTTCACAGTGTAAACAAGAATTCGGCGATATTCCTGCACATGATACAGCGCATAAAGTTAGAACGTTCAATGGCCAGTGATCAATGCAGCGATTAGCAGGTCAATTAAGTAAACGAGAACGCGTTACGCTCGATAATAAACAAGCAACGGGAACATCGGAGTGGAGAATTAACGTCGTGCCAAGTAACTTACAATTAGTCGTACCATAAAGTGGACTACGGAACAGTAATTAACACCGCTAAACGAAGAAGTCGCAACAAAGATAACGTTTCGGAGTGCTGCCGTTTCAACTTGGACTTCGTTCGCGCCGCATCCTTGCCGTGCAATTATAACGTTTAATGTAACGTTATCGGCGAATTCATGAATCTTGTGGAAACGCAATTAATTATAAATTTACAAGCGAAGAAAGTGTTCGAGGGAGAGAGGGTGGGCGAGACGAAGCGATAGAAAGACGACAGAAACGAGCGTTTTCCCGTCCATTCCAGATCTAGCGGTCGAACTCATCGGTAAAGCTTATCTGCGAAATCCTACTTTAGATAGAAAGACATTTGGATTTCGGAAGAATTTCCAATTCGCGGGATTTTGATACTTACCAGAATCGGTCACAGATCTATAGAAATATATGTCGATACATATGTGTTACACCAGCAGACGGATATTTAATATTCAAACGCTGCGAATATTCTACTTAATGGCAAGTGTTATTAACATTATCAATCAATTCGAACGTGTAACAATTTCATTTTGTCGCTTGAAAATTGACGTTTATTAATATTCCCGTTACTTACCACCATTGGATGTCCTTCCATTAATTCCCATTCCAGCCAGAAGTTCTCGTTCGCTGATTAATTCCTCCGTCTACCAGCGGCCATTTATATAAGCTCGCAGTACAGAACATTAACGTCTAATGTATTGCAGCATATCAAATAGATTTAACCTATAATTGGCAATAATGAAATGAAAAGTAAAATTCTAATAGTAGTGACCGAAGTACCTGTGGTATTGAATTATATTACTTATTGATCCCTCTAAAGGCTCTTAACGCCTCCCTTTTTAGCCTCCTTTTTCCGTATGTTTTCATGCAATCATGATGTATGAAATATTCTGAAAATCTCCTATAGGAAATAGCGAAATTGTTCAATGGACAGTGTGCTTCAGCAACGAAACGATGATGCCTGTACATTTCTGGTCGCGTACCCCTGTCTATTCCCCAACGTTAACGTTAAGATGCTTATCGATCAAAAACTTATTCGTACTCTAATAATACATACGTGTACATATCATTCTCCCTATCTCTTTTTGTGCTCCGCGTTCATCAGCTGCATTATTTTCAATTGCTCTCGAGGCACAGGGAATCGCCCGACTCGCCTAGACCCGCAAATGGTAATCGACTGGTTATTTACACTTCTCAGTGCGATGAATTCCCCATGGACGCAAAGCTGCTGCCCATTTTCAGCTGCGACTAACAGATATAAGTACCCTGGTTGCTGATTTCTTGCGTCGCCCTTCATTCGTATACACGGCGTTCCGCCAAATTGAGTACTTTATACCAAACAACTGTTGTGACTTTAATCTCTCGTGACTTCATTCCGCCGTTTCTGGTTAAATAGAACACTCTCTATGTATCCTGGAAGATTTTGACCACTGAGTTGGGCTTCGATTTCTTTCCACTTCAAATCGCAAAGTTAAAGAATACTGTTTATCACGAGGCAAACTCTATCTAAGTTTTGACTTTTTTTTTACAAAACGTGTTGCAGAATTTATAGCGTTACGGTGGTGCAACAAATTTTGCTCTTCTTCCATTTTAATATTATGGAAAGTTACAGTTTTGTGCATTATACTTTCCTTCGTTTCTTTTTTGGTCTGATACCTTAATATTTGATTTCACAATCGAAGAATGGTTAACGTAGTGAACTTCTGTCGACCATCAGTAAACAGCATATTTACTAACAGAACACAAAGTAATCGCTGTCATCACACTCAGAATGAAATTTAGTAAATCATTCCGTCAAGAAAACATCGATCATCGAATACATCAATACCACTTCATACACCAGAAACCACTGTTTCATACCATACAAACATCATACACTTGATACCAGAGGGTTTCCATCATCATCACTGAGTCCGTCTATTTCCCACAAGTTCCGTTCCCTAACCATCAAGATCTATTCAAATAGATCCAGTTTCCCAGCATTGAACGTTCCTGCATCCCACGCATACACGTTTACCAGACAGTCTTATTGACTAAGCCATCTATTCCGCTTCCGTTTGTGGTTTCGTTTTAATCTTTTATAAGACGCCGGCGCAGTTAAATATTAAATGTAAGGTTAATTTAATAATAATCCCTACATTTCTACGTTAGACATCTATTAGATATATGAATAAATACTGCCTTTTACAGCGTTATTAATACGATAAAGGTACGTGCGTTATTTAAATAGTTGACTAACAAGGAAGGTTAAGCAACCCGAAGATTCCGAAAATGATGAAACTTTGCATACAAGTACAGTATGTCATCCGCAATACAACCCTATTTTCCAATTGTGCCATAACTCGGTTTTAAGGGGTGAAATCAGCCTTTGAAAAAAATCGAGAATTTTCTTTTTCGTGAGTTATCTCAGGAACGCTGAGAGATATCTGAAAAAAGTTTAATGCAAACTTGCATCGTTTTATTGTGTTTACTTAACTGCGTAAAAAGTTTGTTGGAAAAATACACGGTTTTCGAGTTACCCCAACCCCAACCCCCTCCGCCCTAAGAAAATATTGGTTACTATTCCTGTTGAAATACCTCTGGGTACCACCTTTTCATATCTCTAAATGATATATGTGTTGAAATTTTTTGTTAAATAAGAAAAACATTATTAACGGGTTTGGACTCCAAACAACACAATACTTATATAATTTACATTTATTTTAAGTTCACTTACATCAAAGTTATTCATATTAAATTTAATTATAGCAGTATAATAGTTTTTAACACTTGGCTAAACCAGGTTTTGAAATGTTCTGCCGCGAGTTTTCCTGATTTCAAAGCTTCGATGTAAATATTGCTTGGTTTCTTGCACCTTCGGGCCAAATGTTCCTATATGATCTTTCAAAACTATGTATAAGGGTGAAAGCAGACGTCCGCTTGCTGAAATAATACGTATAATAGTGTAACTGTGTGTCGTAGCGGACACCGATTGATGATGTTGCCAATGTTCGTCCAGAATGTAGTTCAAGGTTGAAACCACTCTCGTCTGCATCATAAATTTCTTCAATTCCGATTGTTGGAATGCTAGATCTGACGTTCGAAACAAAAGTTGCTGCAACATTTTGCAAGTTACCAATATCTTGAAACGTAGGTCGCGTTCTGAATCTATTTATATTACCACGAATTTCATTATGTAAGTCAACTTCTACCGGCTTTATTGGTGTCTGCGTTATACTCGCGATTTGAAACGTAGTGGCTAACATGTTTATTACGTTAGCGATATTAATCGGCTTCATTTAAAAGAAATGGCTTTGAATGCAATGAACAATGACTTTTTGTAATTAAATGGCACCATGTGACTTGACTACTGTGTTTAGTATAAGTGTAACGATTGTTACGTAGGAAGTATTATTTCATTTCTTCCTTCTATGATGCCCTTATTTGGAAATCGAGGGTGCATGCAGTCGAGTCTGCCCCTTCCGCGACGTCGCGATGACGTGACCCTTTGGGGGAATCTTTCCTGACTCCCTTGGAATTTTCCGTGCCCCCACCAGCTTTTTGGTCCGGATTTCGGGTATAAAAAGGGCACGAATTCTGCTCTCGGCGGCTCAGTATTAATCTAGCTTCGAGTACGTTCCGTATCGACTACTTTGATATTGTTGCTCAGCGAGATCGGGTTCCGAGTCCCCTTCGAGCAATTCTTACACGTTTTCATTTTCTTAAAGACGTTATACTTATTTTACGGTATATCGTCAGGCCTTTGTTGGGCAATATACATTTCCAATCCGTACAGATTGAGAAATGTGGATTTTGTAGTTAATAATCAAACTGTAGAATAACCAAAGAGTAGGAAATATACGTTTAATAATATCATACGTATTTTCTCATTGAATCACCTCTGACAATCATTAGCAGTAACGTCCCACCAAACAGATACACCTTAACCGCTCGAGGTGTATCGCTATAAGTTACGAGTCCATTTTTACTAACAATCCTGTGGCTCCCGGTGATGAAATAGGCACTGGTTTGTCCACGATTACCATCCTGTGGCTCCCGGTGATGAAATAGGCACTGGTTTGTCCACGAAAACCTTCCTGTGGCTCCCGGCGATGAAATAGGCGTTGGTTTGTCCACGAAATCTTACCATCCTGTGGCTCCCGGCGATGAAATAGGCGTTGGTTTGTCCACGATTACCTTTACCTTCCTGTGACACCCGGTGATGAAACAGGCACCGGCAAGTTCACGGACTTCCTATCTACGCGGCTTCCAGTGACGAAATACGCACTGGTCGTCCGTAATTAACAAACTCTTAAACAACCGATCCTCGGCTCGCGCAGCTGTGCCCCTTAGCCCTCGGCTCGTAACACGATAATGGAAACCTCAGCCGGTCAATGTTATTATTAATATTTCAAGGTTTTCAATATTATTCACAATACGTATTGACCGCCTGAGGTCTGAGGTCTGAGGTTAAGACATTGTTTGAACATGTATGTTTGTACAGTGCTTATAGTTACATTCTGATACCGAGTTGAAGTGAAATGTTCGTGGAGCGGCTGCTATTCGCCGATATGCGTGGTGTGGCGAGTACTTTTGTTTCAAACATTTCCATGAGGATTATTATTATTCTACTAATTATAAACCGTAATTTTCATTATATTCGTCAGTGGCTTAAAAAAGAATATTTAAATATTTAAATAACCATTTCATTAATAAAAACTGTTTTACTGCTACAATTAAATTTAATATGAAGTGAACTTAAAATAAATGTAAATTATATAAGTATTGTGCTGTGAGAGCAGTTTATTAAAGAAAAGTGCGTAAAAGGAGTCCAAACCCGTTAAGAATGTTTTTCTTATTTAACAAAAAATTTCAACACATATATCATTTAGAGATATGAAAAGAGGGTTCCCAGGGGTATTTCAGCACGAATAGTAACCAATATTTTCTTAGGGCGGAGGCGGTTGGGGGAGCGGTAACTCGAAAACCACGTATTTTTCCAACAAATTTTTTACGCAGTTAAGTAAACACAATAAAACGATGCAAGTTTGAATTAAACTTTTTTCAGATATCTCTCAGCGTTCCTGAGATAACTCACGAAAAAGAAAATTCTCGATTTTTTTCAAGGTCTGATTTCACCCCTTAAAACCGAGTTATGGCACAATTGGAAAATAGGGTTGTATTACGGATGACATACTGTACTTGTATGCAGTTTCATAATTTTCGGAATCTTCGGGTTGCCTATCCTTCCTTGTAAGTACGCGTAGGTATATCGAGTTGATTACAATGGAATCCATAAAAAGGATAGTCGAAATTGTATTACGTTTTAACAGCTAATACACGCTGCTTACTACGACTTCCATGATAGTCTGAAACTTCTTTAAATACTAATAATATTACTAAAATGCTAAACAATTATTTATTAACTGCATAAAAGCAAGTTTCTGTACATGTATTTATCAAACATTAAACCGATGAACTTTTGCCACCGCAGCGTGCACAAATTTCTAAAAATGAAACTCTAAGCTACACATACTGTTAGGGTGCCGTATTTGTATACCCATATCCCTGTGCCTTAACATAAAATTGTACCTAAGTGCACCGTACATTTCCCATCAGTTCCCGCACCACCAAATAAAACGTTTCCTTGCTCCTTCGAACCGGATGTAGGGTGTAATAGAAAACACTACCTTATGGACGGTTTCCTTTCGTTACAACCTATACGTTCACCCTTTATTTCGCGGCACAGCTTTACACGTATGTACCGTATGGATGGACAACCCCTCGGTGTTCTATATTTCTTTCGTGTCGCCACAGTAACGGAACGGCAAAGGGCCACCGGTTTTCGTTATAGCCAGTTCACATTCTTTCTTCCACACAATTCTCCTCCGTCTAATGGCCAGGATTTGTAACTATCGTCCATTCGACAGCATAGGCGATTAGCGAAGTGCACACGACGCGGTGGAAAATGAAAGTTCAGCCACCTGAGAGAAATAGATGACGAACGAGGTATTCAGGAACGTACAGAGGCAAAGAATGAGGTCCTAGAATCGTATAAAAAGAAAAGGTGTCCGCTTTTCTATTGGCAGGCCCGTCATTGTTCTAACAGGCCTTTGTCCCTTATTAGAGGGCTTTGATCATGGAATAAAATTAACAATGAAAGGGGGCAATTTTACGATGATCGCGAATAATTTGCCTGTAAATCAAATTTAATTGCACTATTAATATAAAATGCGGTTTGCGAGTCGTTCAAATCCACTATGCGTTGGACGTTGGGAAAAATATGTTTCTTTGCTTCCAAATCAACGCTTTAATTTCAGATACATTAAGAAGCGCATTTCACAGTAGATCCGTCGTTTTATTGTATTTCCAATTCGTCCCTCGTTGACATTAAAACGAAAATTTCTCAACAGTGATAGCAGTTCGCCGTGGCTCGGTCGAGGGTTGATACTGCAAACTGTGTTTCGAATCGGGCCGACGAATGTCAAACAACATTGTGCACAGATATCCATTATGCAATTTTCAAGTGCGCGGAAAGCTACTTCATAAACTATTGACGCTACCGCCAATGAGAAGTGGCACGCTTTTTACTTCGCCAAAGTTGGACGCTGTTGACCCCGGTAATATTAATCGTTACGCTGTTACGTTTCATAAGTTGGGACTAGGGACGTTTAGAAGTTACCACGTGCTTAAAAACTTTCCAACCTCTGCGTCATCCCAACTTTTCAGCCCTAAATCATGCGCTCAAGTGGGGCCTTTCGAATCTTGTCGTCCCCTGTGTCGTTCTCTGTGTTACAGAAATCTACCGAAAAACTTTCGGGTCGCAATCGATGCTTTCGCATCTCAATATTAAACGGGATAGCCTAACTAGGGGATGATTGTTTGCGTGACGAAAGATAAGCTGGATAAAGAAAAGCTGGAACAAAATGTATGGGAATCAGACGTAATGTTCCAATACGAGGCCCGTTTCAATCGACTTTTCTCAACGCACCCGACAATCTTTCCCAACAAATCAGATTCGTATCGCCGTGCTAAACGCAGGTTCAACAACGTTGCGAACCTTTGGCCTGGAATGCGGACGCGTTGAAAAATTGTAATGGAACAACGGAGGGCCACTTGAGCAGTCAACAACCGCAATAACTAACCTACTCGTCTACGTAGACTCTACTTTTCCACGTTTAGCCGGTAATGTTGCACAGGTTGCGGTATAACTGTCTTTGATTGCACTATGCGCTTACACAGTGCACGCCTGGATATAACAGCGTTCGTCTTTCTCTTACGTTACGCGGTCAGCGAGGCGTTAATGTCAGGCTCCTATTCTTCGCGAACGCCGGCCAAGATAAGAGGATTGCGCCGATATTCTTGGTACACGGCAGCGAGGCGTCTGCCTTGCTCACAGGTGAGGGTTGTTGCTCGAGTAAACAGAAGAACTAAAAGTTATTAGGTCAAAAATTTCGTCTGCTTTACGATATTGCTTGGTGAATCTCGATGCGTGAAAAAGAGAACTATAAATTCAATGTCTGTAAAATTTCAGCGCACCGTAATGCACAAATGAATGAATAAGCTGTCTCGTGTTACTCGAAGTTTTCAGGTTGTATTCTATGTCAATGCAAGCTATTAATCCTGCGTGCAGCGTTGTGCGGGTGGACAGTTGCTCGGGAAAGTGCAATCGTCGTAGTACCTCATATAATGTTTGATCTTTTCCATAATATTCTGCAAAAATTATTCCTCGGCCCATTTAAAAACCGAAATAAGACTAAAGGTCATTTACATTTACATTTCAAGTAAAGCATCATTCTTCATCCAATTTTTATAATTTCGCGCGGAAACAAACTAAACGGAACTTAAGCAGCAAACATAACGAAAGCTACATTGTCGAAGTACCGGAACGAACCCCTTTCACCAATTTCACTTAATTCTCTACGATCGCGTTTAAGAAGGCGGATACTTTGGACTACAGCCAACGGAACCCGTATTCCTTCCATGCGAATATCTCCCGAACAGCGGGCAGTATTTTCGCTAAGGATAAAAATCAAATGGCAGGACTCATTAATAAACGCACTTCTATGTGTGTACGCACTCAGAATGAATCAACAATTTCGAAGACACTGCAAACGGCAAACAAAGCGGTTCCTGTAATGGCGTAACGAAAGGAAGCCCGAAGGAAATGACCAAATTTCTTCCACCGTAGATCTGGTTTATATCCACCGGAAGAATCTGTAAGTTGGGCATTAAAGTAGCCTCGATTTTCTTAGAAAATATCGTGAAACGCGGCATGATGTACCGCGGGTCCGCTGCCAGATTGGCCGATTTATCGGCGTTCCTGCGACTTCAGTGACCAGGTCTGCAGAGCAGCTCGAGCATCCCTTGATATCGGCTGCTATCGCCATTCACCGTGTCGAATCGTATTTCACGAGTTTCTGAACGGATCGCAGCAGCTGGTTATGGGAAGACATCCGTTATCGCGTCTCCATCCACGTCTCTTTATTTAATTTGATTCATAAGCGCGGCCATCGCCGGAATAATCGTAAAACTTCAATTTCAACCACGCCACCGCCGCCTATTTCTTTAATTTGATTCATACGTTAGAACCGAGACGAAAGGCGAACATCTTGACGAACGATAATCTCGCCGTTGTTCATCCCTTTAGTTCATTTAATTCGTGCCGCGAGGAAAATGCTTCGAACGTTTACGTGTTACACGCATATCGTGCAGGGGGAAAAGATACGTCGATGATTTTATTTGCTGCTGGAAATAATTATCTTAACGTTTAATGGCGTGGTGGTTTTTCGTGGTGCATTTAGCTTCATATGTCGGCACAAACGCGTGTATAAAACAATTTTAGTTTTATCTGGTTTCACAGCTTTCGTTGCAAAAGGAAAACAGTTAAATCAATAAAATAGCGGGCAGCGTGTTTGTAGTTATCTAACTGTGCAACTAGTTTCTGACCAATTTCAAAGCGAGATGGAATGCAACAAATATAACAATCGTAGCCCCTGATACTTAAAAATTAATAAGAATAATCATTCTTCGAAACTCCGTTCAACACAGCAATCTGTAAGACATTGTAACGTAATTCGGACATCATGAAACAAAAATTCACCGAGCTTTTATGATGTAACGGAGTCTCCGAGAAATAGATCAGATCGCTATCAACGTCCAGGAACGTAGTATCAGGGCATCGTGCAGTAGAAATTTTACATAATCATCATCCTCGCACTTTATCGCCGCCATTTTAAAGGATGCCTTCCCTTTAAAACGAAAAAATCGTTCGCGATATCCGTGCTAAGTTATTTATATGATGCTTCCATCGTGGATTTCGGAAGGCGATATCAGCGTTCGATATGATCTGTATTTTAATTTACGCGATCGTTGGGTCGATCCTTCTGCCATCAACGGGCGCGATTCCAACGTGGATTGCTCGATATGCGCGTCATACATACGCAAATCGTTCCAAGTTTTCCGATTCGACCCATTGCAGCGGTCAATTTTCAATGATCTTAATCTGGAGTCCCGATTTAAATTCATGAAGCATTATCACCGGCGAAATTTCCGCGAACGGATTTGCCCCTGCCCTGAATTCGTCTGCTCGCGCATATTCCAGTGGCTACCTGTTTAAAAAATTGATCAGCGAGCTCTGGATAATTACAATAATATCGCTACGTTGGTATCATTCGTCGAGAAATGTTGCTACTGAATGTAGAATTTCTGCACGTTCGAAGATTCGTCACCCTCTTAACATCTTCAACAATTCCTGCTGAAAGTACCTGTGATAATATTACGAACATTGATGTGTACGTAATGCCTTATGGATAACTCGATATTTTTGGTAATAGAAAAATGTTATCAGGACCTTGAAAATATGATTTCAAAACACAATTCTCCATATTTAGTAGTTAGTATCAATCAATTACGTGCACAGAGAAAACAGTGCCGCAGAAATCGCTTGTGCTCATTAAATTTTTTGTCCGCTCTGTACAATAGAAGACAGAAGAGAAGTACACCCTAAAGACTCTCTTCCAAGTTCGTCTATAATTATATCGTTGGTCCATAGTTCAAGAGGAAAGTGAAATTATCTTGCAGCCGTTATTCCATTTGTGAGAAACTATCAAACGGCGAACTCGGAGAAATTCGTTTAGAATAGAACTGATTCTACTTAGGCAGCAACAGGCACGTAAATTGTACTCTGTACCATAAGTGATAATCCGCGATTACATTCGGCGTTCTAAAATATGGTACGCTGTGTACCGCACGGTATTACGTGTAAGGCCGAACGCAAATACTTAGTGGCAAACTCCAGGTGTATAGGGCAGCAAGGAAAAATATAACCAGCCCGTACTTTCTTGTACCTACAAGTGTATGCGATAACGCGACGCAAGCTTTGATAAGCCCCACGTTGGCGCATTAGACACGCGTCTCGACGTTTATCGTTCTGCGTAAGAATGTTCCTTCGACTGTGTTAACGTAACACCTCTTTCCTATTCGTCCTTTATTTACTCCTCGCCCTGTTCATGCCACCGCTCGATCCACGCCATTTTTTCGCAAGCACGCAACTGCCATATCCGCCATAGAGCTCGGTTAGGGGTGTCGCCGTGCTATCGTTCAACGTTGCTCGACTTCGTGTTTGCCGAACAACATTCGGCACGTCCGAACGCACGTGGTGCAACGTGAAACGCGTGCACCGGATCCGGCTGTTTTATATAATTGGTAGATTCGGAGCTGATAGACCCAACTGACCTACATTCATCTTTCCGAGCTTGGCGAAAAAAAGGAACTCGGCGAGAGATCCCTTGCCCGACACAGGCAAAGAAAGGAGGCCAGACGGGGCTGTTCCGAGATACCGCCTCTTATTCGGATACCATTGATCTGTCGATGGAAGCGTTATTGGGGCCAAAGCGCCCGGAGATAGAGGCAAGAGAAATCCGCATCTACCTGTTCCTCACCGAAACACGTTCCACGGTTCGATCGTTCGCTATTCGTGGCGGTTGCATCTCGCGGACAGTACGCGATCGACTTTTATTTAACAGGTGATCTTTTTAATCGCATGACAATTTGTTACGCGCGTTAAGTTTACAGAGTTGGCAACGCGTTAACCCCTTTCACTCGGCACCGTCGAAAAGAGAACTGCCCCCGACGCAACGAAACTGTACTAGTTCTTATTAACATCGAAGAAATATACGCGTAAACACTTTGATAGTCTATTATTATAATTATAATTATATTATGATATATTATAATTATAATTTATATAAATAATTGCAATAATAATGCATTGCCGTATAGCTGTATAGGTTTATATGTACGTACAACATACACGCGATTCGTAACGAAAGTGCAAATGAATAGAATTGATGGAATGTTTAACAGAAAGTATTAGCAGCTCGTGAAAGCTCGAGTGAATGCTTGTCTTGGTGGTCACGTTTGACGGGCTTGGCAGTTGTCTGAATTTTCAGACTGCGAAACTCTGAATCTGGCGATGAACAGTAGCGGAATTTCATAGATTCTTACTGTAGAGACCTGCCAGCAGGATTCACATTATCCTACATTTGGTTATAGGTCACGCTGTCCAAGGTTTTTCAACCTCGAATTGGTTCCAGGTGGTATCCTAAAGTCATTTGGCGGTCCGGAATGAGATCTTAAGATCCTACGGCTGTTCAAGGGAGGTTCTAAGATCCTTTGGCGGCTCTAGACGAGGTCCCACGGAGTTTCTGCAGTTCAAGGCGACAACTAAGAACCCTGTGGCGATCCGCGATGGGGAACTACGATCTTCGGGTGTCCCGACACTGGATCTTACCACCCTTTCGATTAGGCGACCGTCCTGACGTCCATGCGAGATCCCATGAATCTGTGTTGGCGTGCAGACTGGATCTGTAGGGATGTAGCGGTATCGGTGATATCGATACCTACCCTCGGAACACGTTTTTATGTTACGTTATTTATTGCCTTTATGAGGGATCAAGATTATTACTTTCTCTTACGATAAATTCACTGCCGTTTCAATTTTCGGCAGGACCGTTAGGTATTCCTCTAAACCATAAAATAAAGGATCAAAAACTATTTGAGCATCATATATTTTTTATCAATCTCCTGCAACTTTCCTCAGGGACATGGTCCTGTTCTTAAACAGTTTCGCGGGTCCGTGTGCAATCTTCAATATTTTTACTGCGTGTCACTTATTCTACGAACGATTTGACATTTGAAATGCGAAAATATTTCCCCCCTCAAGAGTTCAAGAGGTCTGTCTGTTAAGTACAGATATACGTACACACATTCGCAAAATAGATTGATGCCCATGGATTACCAGTCGTTCATAGATTTTCATGTGCAACCTAGTTTCATACGTAGCGATACTTTTCACCATGACTGCCGCAAGTCCGATGAGCAGAAACTGTTATACGAGAGCGTAAATGTGACGTATGAAGTCATAAATTGCTTGGCTACGGTTCGGGAGGGACCCCGACGTCGATTGAAATTCCTCGTTCATGATCCGCGTACCTATGTTCCAAAGTTCTAAAGTTCTAAAGTGTTCCATCGTAAAACAAGTGTCATGTTGTTCCATCGACATCAATCGAAGATAAACAATTAAATTACAGTGCGACTGAGAAACATCTTCGGCGAACATTCATACGTTACGTCGAGAACGATTCACTCAAGACAGTTTTAACGTAACAAGATCTGTCAGTCACACTTGCCGCTAGTCACTTACAGATGCAGCCGTGAAGTTTTGGCAGAAAGTCCGCGGTTTTAAATATCATTGGACTCACTTTCCCAAGAATTATAAGTGTCGCATAATCGATACAATTTCCGCTCGAGTCATGCAATACTAACCAGTCGATGCAATTATTATACACAAAGACCAAGATACGACGCCACATCGATTTCGAGAACACGCGAAACTTCCCCGTCTCATCGAAGGAAGTGAAAGGCTAAGATAATCCGACGAAGCTTCCCCGAGGCATCAAATTTGGATATATCCCATCTTCATTTGCCCCCCCCCCCCGCACCGGGTGAACGTGATATCGTGCGGAGCTCTGTAAAATAAATTCCATCCGCAACGGTCGAATTAAGAAATCAGGACCATAATTATCCCATAGTCGATCGTGGTGAAATTTATGACGGTCGTTGCCGTCGGAATTCTTGATAATACGGCTCGTAGGGCGGGGGGGGGGGTGTGATGGGAGCCCTAAATGTGATTAAATAACCCTCCGTCACTGCGTCAGGAGGCTTCTTTGGTTAGTCTACACTGCAGCCGACTGGAATCCTTACGATCAACGGGCATCACCCTCGACCGGGGAAGGCAACTTCGTCGTTCTAACGAGTTTTCAAAATCGCCGCCATCGCGTTACGAACCAACGGATCTGGAAGCCGTTCGGGGAAAAAGTTTCCAGGAAAGTCGTTCAACGCGCACACCGCGTTCCTGCCGACGACGTTGGAATCCCTGCCTGCGATATACCGTTTCTCTTCGCCCGGTTCTTTCGTTTCTTGCTTCCCCAGCCCCCCCCCCCCTGTTCCCTTGGCGAAAGGCTCTCACGAGGAAACTGACGGGAAAATGGCCGAGTCAGTGCGAATAAACGTCGATTTTACAAGCGGCCGCACACGACCATCCCCTGCGTAGGCGTTCAAGAGGGCGGAAACGCCACTTTATGGCGAATAATTTCAAATATTTGCGTAACCCCGTATCGCGGCTGCCGATAACGTGTTTTCGTTCGACGTGGGCTCAATTGTGCGCCTGATCGACGCAGACTCTTGCCGCGATAATGGACACCGTGCCTGTAAGTATTGTTTCACAACGCGCGGATCGTGTCTCGCGTACACGCGAACGATTGTCGCAAACGAACCAGACGACCGGGGGTATCCGCACTTTTCCATTGGGATATTGCAGCAGCCCGTGAGTGGATTCGTGTGCACAGCCGATGACAGAATTACAGTTTGTATGCAGCGCGTCCGTTAAAACGCGAGTCCTCGCCCCGTTGAAAAATCCGCCCCTCGAGATTTCATGCCGGTATATTGTCTGGTGTTCGTCGTGTGCCGTATTGATGACTTTTTAAATCTGAACGCAGCGCACGCGTCGCTCCTCCAATGTGCGAGGGAGAAAATAATTGCCAAGAATTTTGCTGCGCAACGTTTGAATTCGTGCATACCGTAACGTAGCCAGGTGTGTCGCGCGAGTTATAATACCTAAGTCGGTGCGATTTCTCGCGAATAAAATATTCTTCTGTCCCATTATTTTTTCGTTGCACTGTTCATTAAATTCGTCGGAACGATATAATTTGGAAAATTCGTTTTACCAGGCTTTCGGAAAGTTTAACGCGTATTCATTATTCATTTCCATTCCCCTTTCCGTTCCATCATTTTTTTTTCACTAAAACAATCCGTATAAACCGTCTGTTGTGTAGCATATTTGCGTTTCAAGCTTTTGATCCGTATAAAATAAACGGCGCACACCGGCGCTTCAGATTAATCGGCCTAAATTTATATCATACGTAAAACTCGCCCATTCCTTTGTTCGCTTTTTCCAAATCATACTTTGCGAAGCTCCTTGCAGAACTTCCGGGTTCATTTAATATTTCATTCGCTGAACGGACGTCACAGCAGTTGAAATAGACCGAGGGGCGCAAATTTCCTCCTATCATGTATCCGACTATCGTAGCTATTTCCCCGTGTAAGAGATATCGGGGAAAATTCGAAATACATTTAGAACTGAATTCCGGATTTCCAGCGACTTATTCCTATGCAATTCTTTCCGTCTTTGCCTCGACATACTCACAGCTCCGTCCCCGTCCCCAGAATTTCACCGTTGAAAGAGTTTCTGCTTTTTCTCCCCCTCCCCCCTCCCTCCCCCCACCACCTGAAGGATACTTCACCTTGATCCAGACAGTTCCAGCGAAAAGTGGCTGATCGATGAATTCGAGTTCTCGGCTACGTCGTACCGGAGAACCTCGCCTTCACCCAGCTCTGGGGAAAACTTAAGGCAAGACGACATCGGCCAAAATTTACGATCCTGTGAATCGTGCAACCGAGGAGACTTATCCGGCCCCCCACCCCGCCGATGCCAGTCCAACCGAATGGATGGCTGGAGCTGGAGCGAAACTTTTATGATTTTCTATGGATTCTGATTAAATTTCATCGGGGACGCGGGCTTAATTTTATGCACAGGACGAAATGAAATAGAGCCACTTTTTTCAGCCGCGTCTGATCCATTTATTGTTCGTCTGATACACTTTGTCCAACTGGAAGCGTATGTTGCTCACGGCGGAGTTCGTTTCAGGTGTATTTTACGATTTAAATATTTTGTTTGCTCTATCAGGTTGTCCGAAAAGTTTCCCTACGCCTTCATACTGGATATTAACTGCAAACAATTTCGCGAAGGGTACAATATTTCTAAATGATGTACCGTACGTTCTTTTTCGTAATTCTCTTTGACCCGTCCGGGAGCATCGCAATATCATGCTTTAACTTTTTTCTTCGTGCTGCTGCAAAATATTGATCAACATGATTTTTATCGCGTTTGAAGCGATCAATTTTGGACAACGAATAGAGCTTTTTAAAGACATCAATAAGTAATAATCAGAAAGGCAAGATTTGAAGAGTAAGGGCGAGGGGGCGTTTAGAATATTCCAAATCAGATCGGAATACCTTCCCTGCTTTTACGCATCTTTCGATGCGCGCAGAACGGCACTGGGACAATCGATTCAAACGACATTATGCTATTGCAAAGCTAGAAAACAACTCAGAATCGACGAAAAATGGATCAGTCAGTGTGTTCGACTAAACGTTGCCCAATAAAACCGACCAGTCAAACAGCAAACGAAACTTTTGGGACAACCTAATAGTCAGCTAATAGTGTACAGTGATCGTGATGATTATTATTGAAATTATTGACGAGATGGTTGAACCAATGATTCTGAAAGTTTTAGAGACATGAAATGTGTACTTTATTGAAGAAGACAGCGTGAACGTGCGAGATAAATTGTGTGTCTAGTTTTATTGTCAATTTCACAATTGGATATTTGTCTTTTTCGCGCGGTCATTAATATTAATAATATAAAAATACTGGCGATAAATGTATTTAAATTTCACTAGAACCGAATTTATCGCCCAGAGATGTCAGTTTTAATCAAAGCTATTTCGAACTAACTGCCACAAAGTGACCTTTATTTCAAAGTAACTGTTAACTGTATTTACAGTAACAATTTGTTTTTAAACTATTGCACATTTCCCTAAAATCTCTTATATCCTTACTTCTTGTTATGGAAAAAACTGATCGTTTTGGAGCCACATGCTCACAAGATGGATATAAAGACATCGCATTAGTAAATGATACCATTGACTATAAAGTTTCAATAGAATTTGTCGAACTATTTTTTATGCCACGATCGGTGGATGTTCAAGAAAATGTGTTATCTTGCAAGTTAGAGCGGAAGAAACTTTCGCCAGTTTTTCATTTATGCAAATACGTGGCAGCTGTTCAAAGATTCTTTTACTGGCCGTATGCTACGGATTTGCCACGTTTCACGAAATTTCGTGTAAATTCATGCTCGCGTCATTTGTACAAAGCTTTTTACAAGTGCTGCTGAAGGATGCTACTGTAGGAGTCGGAGCCGTTTATCGGCGTATAATAAGTGCAAACATGTTTGTTTCGGCAGAGGACGTGGGTACTGTTCGTGCACCGGTGTCACTGACCTGTGCCACAACAAATCATAGGCACAGGTAATAGGTGAACGACCGCCGAAATAAACATGTTTAAGAGAGAAAGAGAGAGAGAGTGTGTATGAGCGAGTGCGTGTGTTACCTTTTTGGTATATAAGGCCGCGAGCGAAAGGGAAGAGAGATCTTTTTCGACCAAACAGCGAGTATCAGCGAGTATCAGCGAGTATCAGCGAGTGAAATAGCGAGTAACTGTGTAAAACTGTATTTGTCTTAAATAAACCTTTTACCACACCGTAACACACGTGGGATTATCTCAGCCAAACAGGCTGAAACAACCAAATCCCTACACTACGAGTCCGTATCTTTTGCTTGACTTCGTTACCTTCCTAAGATAAACTCTCTCTTCCTTCTCAGTGACCTGCAATTAGTATTAATAGCGCAAGGAGTATTTAAACCTGCGATGTTTCGTTAAATCTGTATACCGCATTTAACCGTTTCAGAAGCTACATTTAAATCTCCATAGTGTTAGAAAATAAACTACTCTGTATTGTACAAACGAAAATCATAGTGACAAAGTGGCATACTTTTTTAATGCTTTATGCATCACGTGCGTGGTATTTAATTTTCCTTATCAAACGAAAGGGGGGCAGAGAGTTATTTATTTCGGTTGTATTATGTATTAAGACTTGAACATTCATCAACTAGGAACGTGTGAAAAAATGGCTGGCAACGTTTGCTGTTTTCAGCGCAAAATCCTTCTTTCCAAATATTACATAGCCCTTCAACGATCGATCTGCGAAAACTGATCACTTACCACCCATGTTTACCCTGAAAGGGATTATCTTTGTAAACCCTCCAAATATTTGCGACATACGAAAGTGGCCATTATTTTTGTCGGACGCAAGGGAAAAAGGACAATTCAGCAACGAATAAATTGTGAAAACAGGCTGAAAAATATCCATAGTATAAAGGAGAAGGAAATACGTGTTGGCTGAAATTAGTTATGTGCATACTCAAGTATTATACAATTTGAATTTCAGTCGCAGGAGGATAATCCTTGCGAATTTGAAAAAAAAAAATTTCAAATTCATTTCAAATTGCAATTTTCAATTGAACCCACATTTTGTGTTACATTCTCGGGAACAATTTGCATTCTGCGCTTGTTCCTTGTTAAGCGACGAAGTCTCAATTAATTCCAAATGACGAACTTCATTTTGATTTCCATCGCGATCAGATCTGTGCTCCTTCGGTTGGTTTGCCTCGCTAATTTACGTTTAACCACAGTACATATGTTTAAGTTAATTCCAAGTTAGCCTTCAATTAGATATCTAGGTTGATCCTCATCTGGTATTAGTACCCGAACTAGTTTTGAAGTGTCTGCCTAAACCTAATTCAGATAAACTTAATAGCTTAGATTGGTCCTACAACAACTCCCCCCTACCCTCGCCAAACGCTGCTCCTTTGTGCCTATCATTCGATTATAAATATTACTACAGTGGAAGAATTAATAATGCATTTGAATGCTTTCGTTTCGCGCACCGTACATTACAGCGGACTTAATCAGGGAACGCATGATTCTCTAAATTATTAATGTCCTGATATAATTAATAACAATGTCAATAACGAGCCGGTTTTTCCATATCAATTTCATTGCATTAAAGCTCAATGTAATGTAATCGAATATACAGGTGATAATCATTTCCCTGCACAAAATCGGCTTCCTTTCGTCGGACGCAGGTGATGAAGGCAATTCAGTTACAATATCAAATGCACAAAGTAATGTTTATTCGTCTCTACAACCGTTTATCATGTCCGAAACAATGTTAACGTATTTCGTAAATAAATTGCAAACAGCAATTTCCCCCGGGACGCATCTCTCCAATTATCGCACGCAACGTATCGTTCGTATCCCCCTGCAACACGTGCCCGCGAGAAAAGGAAATAATCTCGAACCCGTTAAACCCCCGATCAGTTCGGTATAATTAACAATGACAGCGCGATTATCGACGATTTCACGACCGCTTCACCGTAATCGACGCGGTCATTAAACGCCTATTCGGGCGCAATCATTTCCTCGCTTATCGAGAACTATCAGAAGCGGGTTTTAGATGGCTTCGGAAAAATGTCAACTTCAGAACGATCCCGTTTCTTTCCGAATTTGCTACACTTTGCGGGGCTATATTCTTTTACAGAGTGCAGCTGACTCATATCTGTTTACATATTTTTAGAGAGTGTTCGTTCAGCTAAAAGTACGTGTAACATGAAATGTATCTACGTCCTTAAACCCTGCGAAAAATACGTTTTTGTGAATCCCTATTTTTGCCCCGTTTCTCCACTTTAATGTGGTTTATAAGGGGGATGGATAGTCGAAGATGAGATAAAATTTACATGAAAGAATTTGTTAAAACCTACTTAAGATGTCTGCATAAAAATGTCTTGCAACTATTTGCAACTCTGAAAGTTATAACAATATATGCCAAGTCAGAACGCCGCACAGTGGGTAAGAACATTTTCTACAAATTTTAATTAGTTCTGACAGTTTCATGAAACTGTACGGTAATGTAAATCTAGTTATAAACTTTTCTTCAACAATTTTCAAACATTTTTCATTTATTTCAATTCTTGTAAATAATTTTGTATATATTTTTTATTTTAAACCTTTTGCTAACATGTTCGTTCAATTAAATAACATCATAAACGCGCATTTGGATGTGTAGATTCTACATCCCATTGTCGAATTATTTCCGTATTAACTATACAAAATCAATTAAGTTTTTTACAGATTATGAATCTCAACGCTGAAATCAGTAATGTAATACCGGGTAAGTCGTTATACCGGCTGTAACAAACTTTATTTACTGCTACCCGAGAGACAAGTGCACATCGCAGAAAATATCTGAACCATTTGCGACCAAACAACATTGTATCAAATATTATTGTTAACATAATTATAATAAGAGAATCTTTAATTGCAATTATATTCTATGACTCAAAAACTACCTAAAATCTTTCTATTCATAATGAATAATGTCTAAATAACAGTGCTATGAATTTAGTTCGTGTTTTCACGGTTTCGAACCACTGTGCGTCGTTATTCGAGCAACGTGACGAAGCGTCGTTTTCTTCGTTTGAGCTAAACACTGGAATTGCCCTAGTAACGTGCCCAAAATGGGACACCGGCAACGAAGCTTTTTATCCAAGCACTTCCATCGTATTTGCATCGCGGACGAAGACGTTACTGAATCTTACTCGAATATCGTTGGAGGGGACACGATTTTCATCAAGATAAAGCACGAGCCCGCTGCTGTCGATCTGGCAGAAATCGTTACAATCGAACATTGCGACCAGAAGCACTGCTGCTTCTGTATCGTAAAGATTCATCGATGTTTCGCTATTGTTCCGCCATCGCTTCGAACCAAGTTTTCCAGTGTTTGTATTCTTGTGCTCGTTGCGCGTCCGTGGGTGTAATGGGAATGGCCGAAGCTGTAGGACAGGTACAAATAATAGCTGCATTACGCGCGATTCGCGCAAATGTTATTTCCTTTTCTTTCGTTTCGTGGAAGGGCTGCAAATGCAGCAACACCAAAATTTCTTCGACTATAGATCCTTCGTGATATTTCATTCGAAATTGTTTCTAAACAGTTCTTACTACGCAATTGAAAATATTTAAACAGCTTACGACGTCAAAGTATTTCTTCACAGGCCGACGCAGGTTTAAAGTGCAGGTGCGTTCGCACGCCAGCCGCATCCGCGATACGAAATTCCTCGTAAAGTGGTATTTAAAGAATTAATAGAGTGCAATATAATGCTTCTAAATTGGCTGTACTCCGTTTCAAAGACCCGCTCGAATGACAGGTAATAAGTTCTTACCGGTTCGTTGTTAAGCTTTACTATCTTGCCTACGACGCTTGCCCCGCGAATCGCGTGGCTTTATGACAACCACAATAAGGCCACGTATAAAAGTGCAATATTCACGTCTAGACAGTAATAGATTCGCTGCGAACGTAATGCAGTGTAAACGCCTATGGTGACGTATAAAATATTGAATTCTGCCAATACATTCTCGTTCTCCGTTTTTTTTTATTTTTTTCTTCGCCGCAGCTACAATAAAACACCGAAGGCGTTGAATGAATTACCTTGCCGCGAAATTGCTTCGACACAGAAAACCGGTGGGAAATTTTCGGAATGTGTGAAATGTTGGGGGACGATATGGCGTGGCTCTCCCGGCGAGAAATAGAACGAAACGACGTTCGCGTTGACAATCTCTCTGTTCATACGGTTTGCCACTCTATGAAGAAACCAATTTTTGCCCAGCTATTTCTGGCCTTCTTAAAAACAGTCGAACTCGCCCCGGAATCTTCATCCATTTAAGGCGGATCCTCGCGGCACCTCGTAGCGGCGTAAACTGGAAGGACAATGGAAACGTCTCTGACCTATATACACTTTGCTTGAGTAATGAGAAAGATACGGTCGAGCACTTTCATCGAAGCGAAACGGCTGCCGTTAGTGCCGCGACGGAAACAAATCGATAAATGGCATTCCTAATTTTACTGCCGCCGCTAAGTGAAATACCGTATAAATTCTTTACGTTTACTTCGCTCGTTTTCGACCGAGACCGCGGCTCGATTGCGACCACCGTTGTTTCACGAACGAACCATTAACAAAACTACGCGGACGGCTAGTTTTTCTTTTTCTCGCCACCACCCCTTTCGATTTCAACGTTGAACTACGCTAATACTGTTTTTTCGACACATTTATCGCGACGAGATGCAAGGGGATATTTTTCAATATTTACGAAGCACTGATGCCCGAGCGCGCAGTTGAGCTCTCCCAGTTTGGAAACGCGATTCACCGCTACAATATGCGCACAAAGGATTATAATATGATTTTCGAAACGCTCCACTATCGGGGTACGCGTGTCCCGATAAAGATTCCCGTTTCGATGGCAAGCCCCGAATGGTATCAACCGTTGCGTCCATTAGTTAAATGGTTATACTATGTAACATGCACAGGAGTGGCCAACATGTACGTTTCCGTGGGCGTGCATTATTCATACGAGCTACATACAAAGGAGTTCCGAAATGCTTAATCAATCTTCGTGTAGTGAAGCTTGTGCATAAGCCTGTGGTACCCGCGGACCCATCAATATAATATTAAACGTTTGGCAATTGTCATTAGAGTCGAAAGTCCATCGAGACCCATTCCTTCTACGGAATTATCTTTTTCAATCAAATGTTTAATAGACCGCTTCTCGCAGAGGGACACTTTCAACCGTTACCGCAGTGTAATAACTCTGAACGCTATTACTTGTCTACAAGGGGTAATACTGCAGGTTGTATCACTTAAAAATATCTTGAGCAGTATCCCCCATGAAATTTTAACGGGTGTGTCCGTCGCGCCGCTAGTAAAACTGTTCATTTATCCATGAAACGTTATCCTTCACGAGTACAACATCCCCCGTTATCTGTACTCGGTTGGCTTATAATAATTGAACCGGGAACGATTCGTTTGAGCACACTTCTATCGCATTCGAACCGTAAATCTATATTCGGCCAAGTGCATAACGCATACGTACCGCATTAAACGAGGCGAAATACGCCGCTTTGAGTTTCCGAAGAAATTTTTTTTCTTATAACTTGTCGACGCTTCTGTCGTCGTTATGACGTTAACAGTATCAGAACGAAATTCTCAGAAACTTCTCCGCGAAACGAATCACCATTCTAACTCTAACGCGGGATTCGCTTTTAAAAGTTCGAACAAACACTTCGCGAACACCCCGTGCGAGTGCGTTCGCTCTCGAATCGAAGCTCGAAAAGAGAAAAATATTCCACATGAAGTCCCACGCGAAATCCAATCCCGTATATGGGGCGGTGAGAATCGGTAGGGAGCCGAAGCGAGTTCGTAGCCAGATTTAACTCGAATGCACGCACTCTTCGGCCACGAAGTGTTTTCTCACCAAAACGTGCCAATTTCCTAATGCGTTGCATACGTTGCATACGCTCAATCTATAGCTTAGGCACTGTTGTTTGAATCGAATTCCATTTCTTACAAGTATTGGCAGTTCCCCGACGATACGACGAGTGTTTCAAGCTCGTCTACGCCAGTAAATAGATTTAGAATAGGAGGTACAACGTTGTCCGATAATTTCATAAATTCTTTTCGTTTCTAACGAATTCACCCCAATCGCGTCTGTACACTATTAATAGTGGCAAGCAAATTTGAACTAAGAACTATGAACTTTTCAGATAATAAAAATGACAGGAAGATCTCTGCCAATTTAATCGTTTAATCGGCATAAATGCGTTTAACGATGATTGAACGTTCCACCGTCGAAAGACTGCGACATTATTACAGAATACGTTCGTCGAGGTAAGCAAGCGGATTGCGATTAATTTGATTACCGTTATTGATTATATATTATTGTTAGAATTACAACTCTTGCCTATGGACGGATCCGGGAACCGTGGTAAAAGGTTCCAGTGGAAATCTTGAATATTATAAAATAAACGTTACGTACAACCGGCAGTTAATTCCACTATGTTAACGAAATATGGATTGGAAAGTTAATCCGCTTTGAATATCCTCTTAGGAACTAAAATACCTATTTTGATTATAATAATCTGCTGATCGGTGTACTGTTTATGTTTTATAAGCCGATTTCATTTTTTATAAAGCGTAATTGAAGTTGCTGTTAATATCGGGGGTGCCTGTGTTCAGTGGATACAGACAATGGCTGTAGCCCTAGTGCGGTGGATAGGGGAACGAAACGATTACTTTCAATAACGCTTGTAGAAGCGATGTCAGTATAATCAAAAATATGTTAATAAAGTTTTTAAACTTATTAATATTATAAATTGGTTAATAAAGTCATTAAGTTACTAATATTATAAATTTGTTAATAAAGTTATTAAGTTACTAATATTATAAATTTATTAATAAAGTTATTATTATATATTAATACAATACCTTGTCAATTTAGTCATTCATGGCTCATTTCAATAAATTTTCAAGATATTCTTCTCATCCTGTTCGCTTTGTCGTTTACGTGATACAACCTATCTATTGCGGCACAACAGTAGACCCATAAAGCCATCGAGTTCCTTAAAATATAATTATTTACGTGTCGGGTACCGCTATTACATCCCCTTTTCTAGGATTAGTAGGTTTTCCGAAACTCGGAGCGCTTTATGACTTTACGATCTGCGAACCTTTGGCTGCACATGTGGACTTCGCGCGAGACACCCTCAGGTCGGTCATTACCTGAGAGTGACCGATCGCCAGGGACGGTTAATTTCCAATTCTACCAGATTTTGGAATATCCCTTCCGTCACCTCCCTGGGCCGACCAAAGTGTACGGCACTCAGCTCGCGAATTGACTGTTGATCAAAAGCACGATGGCCGTTGCGCTCTACGGCAAACTAATGCCGTAAGGGCTAGTTATATTAGATGATGTAAGGTGACGACAACTGATTTCACTTGTTAAATAGTCGTATATTTACATGTTAATGTACAAGATGATAATTAAACGTGACTACTCGAAGGTGAGGTGTGTCTGTTGATGATGGTGAGACGACTAGCCAAAGGTGATAGAAAGACTGCCTCGCAAGTGACGACAACTGACGACAACATAGTCAGAGCCACGACACCATCTTATAAGTCACAACATCATCGCCAGGGCCACGACATCATCCTAAAAGTATGAACAACGGTGTTACGTCGTAAAGGCCTCCGTAAGAAATGCGACGTCGAGCGCGCGGTCCTCAGCCCCCGGTCAAGGGATTATCGAGGACCAGGCAATTACACTACTGCTTCGCGAACGAAGCAGCTAGCATTGTTCGTCTGCTTACTCGATAGATTCATAAACACCGTACTTTCCAAAAAGGCGGCTAGCAATCGGCACAAGGAAAACCTTCCACGTGCAGATGGCTAGCACGTTTATGACGCGCAAGTAATAAGACTGTTTTTGAGGAAATCGTTTTATATCTTCAATCCAGAAGCTACACGTCTTCAGGTTACCCACGACCTCAACAGTCAATTGCATGCGTCATAAACGTGGACTTCCAAAGGGGCCTCGGAGCTGGTCCCAACATACATCTGGCAGCTCATGTTTGGACACCCTGGCGGAAGTTCCGCTGCATTGCCAAATTGATGGCACCCTTACCTCCTAGAAACGCGCTTCGGGCGCTAAGGAAGGGTGCGGCTACACATACAAAACACGCTGATTGGTATTTAGTAATTTTTCCTAATATCCAATCAGCGTGTAGAAGAAACCTTCCGAGTCGACGTTTTGACAACGTCCGACGAGGAAACCAGTTCCATTCCGACTACCCTCAAGACAAGAACCGCTTGCTCTTGAGTTACTATCGCTTTACCTGAGAAGCCAAGATTGAGCCTTACAACCTCGATCTTGTCACTTCTCTCAGGATCGAGCCTTACAACCTCGATTCTGAACGTGCGCAAGCCGAGTCTTGCACCTTAAACACAGCGACGGAAGAAGGGCTCCGGAGTTTGATTTACGACCATTCTTCGTTATTCCCGTCGTGATCTAAGTTACGAATTTCGTGACCGATACGACACCACAAACGGCTTCAGAGTCTGTGCATCACCTTCAAGGTCTTTACACCACCTTGCAAGGGAGTCTTTGCACCGCCTTCAAGGTCTTTAGAGCACCTTGCGAGGCAGTCTTTCTATCACCTTTGGCTAGTCGTCTCACCATCATCAACAGACACACCTCACCTTTGAGTAGTCACGTTTAATTATCATCTTGTACATTAACATATAAATATACGACTATATATCAAGTGAAATCAGTTCTCATCATCTTATATCATCTAATCGGCATTAGTTTGCCGTAGAGCGCACCGGCCATCGTGCTTTTCATCAACAGTCAATTCGCGAGCTGAGTGCCGTACACTATCCTTTACATAAAATGTCGTCGTAAAAACACTGACGAAGTTTATCTGTCTCATTACGGAATAATATTCTGCGTACATACAACAACGAGATACGAGTAAGATGAGTAATGAAAACATGTAAGATAAAAACAAATCGTACAAGATATTACAATACTTTTGCGCTTTTACATTATTTCGTGGACCTTATTAAACGAATAGACTGTTTCTGGGGAGCAGTTAATATCATAGACATTTTAATTTCTTGCTGGAACGTAAAGATTAGTATTGACACACGTCTTGTTGCCATCCTGTACATCCCATATCTTGTGCATAATAATTTCCCTTGAATTAGTATCTCTTTCGGGAACACGGACACCACAAAATGACCAGGCTTAGAAAAGTGAAACCAAGCGAGCATGCACATGAAAGGTGTCTAGGCTCTGCGTGAACGTTGCAGCGTAAAATCGTTTCTCTCTCTATCCGTTTTCTGCTTTTTTTCTCCTCGCTGGTTTCTTCATTTCACGCCAGTCAGTTGGTTCTCGCTGCTTTTCAATGAAAGTGTTGTTAAGTGAGCGTTCCTTTGAGCACGGCGAACGTGAATTCGAGCAAACGGCGCAGCGTGAACTTTGCGTGATTGCGGGCAATAATGATTCCTCCCTGTCCCTCCCTTATACCATGAGCCTTTTTTTCGCTCTCTCTCTTAGACCAGACCGTGTTGCACATCCGATACTGATAGGATGATTACTTCCGTCTAATACCAAATCAACGATGTAATTGGTAGCATGGTTGTTTCTACTGTATCTTTTCGCACTATTATCCGTTTAGATCGAGATTTTATTCAAGGGGTCTCGCGAGCTCACTTCTCCGCGTTTCTCTAGTAGTCCTCGACTGTGCGAAAAAAAATGTTAACAAATGGACAGGATCTTGCTCGGAGAACGCATAATTCAAAAATGGACCTCTTCGAAGTTGCAATTTTCCAGAGGAAATATACAAAGTTCAAACTTTTGTTCAAGAAGAAATGCATTGCGAGCAAGCGATACCCAAGCAAAGTTTCGTCCAGACACAGAATAAATTATCGCCGTTGCTCTGTACGTTTAACGAAGAATAGATCAAATTTCTCGACATCTGAGCGGGAAATAAACACGAAACAATGACCCAACGTTAACGCATTCTGAGTTTTCATCCCATTAATTAACTTCTGCTGCACTTATAAATTGGGTAATATAAACCTGCCTTTTGTTCCGAAGGAAGCCGTATTATTTCTGCAAAGTTAACCCGATAGTATGTTGTTCGCCAAGTAAATGTTTGAAAATACGATTTCCAGTGTTACTTAAGCCAGCTATATCGACGTTCCTCTCCTCGTCGGCCTCCGAAATGCACGTACGTACCTACATACAACAACCGTGTACGAAAATGAGACGAGAGAAATTCCATTTTCCGAGACCGTGCGCAGGCACGCCAAAATCATATCATGTACCAGGTACCGTCGAAGTTGCTGCACGTCGCGTGGATTTGGCACACCACTCTGGTTTTGCTCGAGAACCTGTGGAACGCGGATAAATTGATTTTATACCAAAAATATCCTCCGCCGAATTTCGATATCCTACCACCACTTTTGAATGCCGTGCAAACTGCACGCGGAATAGACTCGAAAGTTTACCGTCAATTTCCTACGGTTTTTCGTGATCCCAGACTGTTGAGACAATGAGTTTGTCAAGCGTCGATTATATCGTGATGGTGCAAAGGTGTGAGGACTTCATGAACAAGAAGGCGATCAACGTCTTTGCTTATCTTGTTCGAATTCTTATAGACACATTTCTTGTGTCCATTTGGGCATTTAGTTTCAGGACTTTTCAATTATTTGACATTACAAAAGAACGTCAGTCAGAGCTTGTATGTATCCTGTTTTATCGTGTTTGATGGGGCCAAATTTTGTATAGCACAGGCACCGTAAATATTGATGTGGCGTTATTTTTCCGGTTCCGAGAAAGTTGCACTTTTCCATTTCACGCATTTGTAGCGAAGCGACAACTGCTGTTTGGGATTAACAATTTCCAATTTTTCGCCGTATGCGGTTTTTGTTTCATCTACGTTTCAAACTCCACCATCACTTTCCCGATAAACATTGGTGGTTTAACGCTTTCTTCAAACCTAAACAATAACAGCACACCAATATTTTAGGTGCCAGAGCTACCCCAAATATGGCCACCTAATAAATGATAACACTTACAAACTTCGAATCATCGCTACATTCCACCGCCGTTTTGAAAAGACATTCTGAATACTTTTCGAGAGGCTTTGCAAGAGCTTTCACGGACTCTAATTAACGACCCGAACGACTGTGTTTCACCCGAAACACAGCGATGACTGTTAATTGTTGTAGGTCTCTAAGACAACTTCGAAGTGGAATATTTTAGTATGTCAAAGGAACTGCGCAGCGCCCAGGATATATTCCAATTTCGCCGGGACTGTTTCCTGTAATACAAGTAGTTAGTCCGAAAGGTAATCCGTGGTGCACTCTCGAGAATTTACTTCGGGTTCTGGTTTCTCCATGCTAACCATTTATCCTGCTTTAAGGGCGGCTGCGGTTTAAGGGAAAGTGGATTACCGGAAGTCCCGTACGAACGTGCACGGCCGTCTTCAATCCCGGCTAAATTCGATCACGTGGCCATTTACGAAACGATAAGGGTCGATTCGCCGGGATACCCGCACCATCAAGCGGCGCCCTTATCCTTCTCATTGTTTTTCTTCTTTCCGTTGAAAAATGCCGCACGGACGGATCGTCTGACTTGACGAAATTGTCGTGCTATCTAGAAGAGGGAAAACCGGGTTCCATCGTGGCCACTTTTCTTTTACAAAAAAAAAAAAAACAAATATGAACGAAAGCGGCGAGAAGGGAAATTTTCAACAATTTCACCCTGTGCACCGTGGTTTACGTGTCACATGTCGCGAGTACATAAATTTACATACCTTTAACCTGCTTCTACAAGCGACCAAGCCCTTGCAAGGGCTACGCATCTTTCCTAACAACGTTCGGTGAAGTGGTTCGAATGTTCCGCGATATGATTTAATTCGGGGTTTCTGTCGCGCGGAGCGTTACGTAGCTGGAACAAATGTACATACATCAAGAGGCGCCAGGAATGTCGGAACGGAAACGTCGGCGCCGTGACGTAGCAGAGAAAATCCCAATTACATGGCCCGCAACTTCATCATGGCTTTGCGGAGAAAAAGACGAGCCCCCACAATTGCCACGTCCAAAGGTACTCAATTTCTGTCGAGTTAATGAGAATTCTTAGGAACTTTCAATACCGCGTTTCCAGCCCGTTCAATTGACGTTTCTTATTAAATCGGAGCATTCGATTTATTTTGAAGCGGTTGTTGAAATCTGGTACACACGTTACTTTAATAATAACTGCCGTTTATTATAGTTTTGACAGACTTCGCAGAAGTGCCTGGCTAGACGGTGCAACGTGGTCCAATTTTTAATGATGGAATTATTCATGGTCTAGTATGTAAATAAAAGTAATAACCTCATTAGCTTGGTCGTAGACCGGCGGCATTTATCCATGTTTGCCATGATATCCGACACGCTATTCATTCGGGAAGACAAACTTCTTAAACTTTGCGCTGAACCCCCTGCCGTCTGATTTGTATTCCAGCCTGGTTTGCGTACATTCCGATGCACGTATATTGTACGCCTGACGGTGTATTGTTATTAAAGTTGTTACTGGTTTTAACAAGATATCTGCGAAAGGGGTGCGCGTCGCGAACACTACCACTTAAACTTCTGAAAGTTCCAACTGGACCCGTTCGCAATTTGTACGTAACGCGATGCGAACGGAACGGATGGATAAAAGAGAATTTCGCTCGACAGTCAATTCGACGTTTTAATGACAAATAAAAATGAGACTACGGAAACGTCCGATTTATCCATAAAAATTCATATTTATCTGTCATTTTCTCTGTTTTATGGGAAGAACGACATTCGCCGAGCGCGCTGCACTATTTGCAAAAGTAAATAAAGAAAAATGCGAGGAAAATTGTAGGCAAAAAGCAGCCGAATGTGCTTTACGTGGAAAATACCCGACAACACGGATACGTAAAATGGACGCTAAAAGGTTCTTTTTAGATTCATTTTAACAGCAAGGGTTAAAATGTGCGGGGGAATGGGGGGGGTGAGGGGATTTGAAGTGCTTGCCGCTATTAGTACGAGAGCGATTAGCGATCGGGACGTGAGAACGGAACATCTGATTGCTGGACGTCGAGCTTACCGTCGAAATGGTCTAATCCTCCGTGTATCTTGCCAACTACTACACCCTGCTGTACGTACCAACGTTATCCTAACAGTATATTCGAGGGATGCGCGGAAAAGGCGCGTTTCAAAGGTCGCGAGTCCTTGATAAAGTTTTAACGAAAAGAACGTTGACGAAGTCCAGAACCATGTGTAAAAACGTAATACAAATTTGCCCTTTGTTAGGTAATTATTACTTTATGAACTGAATGCAACATATATTGCAACTACATTGCAATTGTATAATTTCGTTGCCTTTAAAATGAAAAGTATATACTGTCGATCAGCATTCTGTGATACACAGCCCAACTCTTCAGAAACATTATTTTTGCTTATTTATCATTTCTGCTTATTCTTGTTTGATAATAATAATACTGTGCGCAGTGTTTGCACTGACGCTTGCACAATTCGCGAAAATCTCGTACAGCTTTATGATGTCAATTAGTGTTTAATTCACTGACAAGCACCGCATGCAGATTTGACTTGAAAATTTGATTGTAAACTACACTGCTATTAAATTAAATTTAACCTCGTCAAATATTACTTCTTTCATTATGGAATTGTGGAGGCATTAATTTGACGAACACACTGCCTGCCGGAATCACGAATAGTTTTCAGCGCTTCAAGCTCTCAAGTGATCTATTTTCTTGGTCAATTGAGTGTATGGCGAGGAATTGGATCAAAGCATCGTACGTAGCTAATTCCAAAACTACTGGCCAAACCAAAAATTCTCCCCAACCGTTGCCACGTGTATTCTCTCACTAACTTCGAAACGCGTTCATCATTACAAATAAATAAATTACCCAATACATCGTATCCTGGTTATAATTCAGAACGATCTATATAATCTTAAATAAATTATGCCAATTAATATAATATTAATATAATACCTAGGGGAATTACATTTCCACGCGTATTAATAAAAGAAAAAAAGGTCGCACCGTCAGAATCAGCACGTAACCAATAATTCACACTTACGATTGGACGTGCAATAAAATGAAACGCCCGCGATAATTTATTACCGAATCTAACTCCACCTCAATACACATAATTCCCCTACAAATCACAGGATATCATTGCGAAGAGATACGGAGTCAGCCTAAATTGCAAGACACACCGCGCTCAAGGACACCGGAGTTCTATTCAGTTCTGCGCAAGTTATACACAGAACTATTGCCGCGAAGTTACATTATGCCACGCGCAAGCCCGGTTGTTCGCTATGTGTATATCATAGCAAACAGTTTAACAACAACAACTTCCTCGTCCGTGCAACAGTAGAACAGCAATAATTCTCTTGTTCGAAGTTGAGCGCGCGACGCTGCGAGCTTACGGCCGACGCGTTTCCGTCAAACGAGAATTATACGACATCGGGCAAGACCAACGGAGTGGAACGTAATGACAGATCGATACGCGTCTCAACTAAATCCAATCTGTTTCAGCATCAACCTCCTCCGGCGCTTCAATTTCGATTCCGTCTAAACGCTGGCCCTGCTTGCACTGGCACGTGTAACGACCTGATACTCGCAGCGATGCGAAACCTATGCACACACCCTACTATCTGTGCACAGATTTGTTTGCATCCGAACATAAACAGCCGCGACACACGTACTCGCGTGTATGCATATATGCATTCGCGTCCGCGGGCGTGCACGTCGAATTGAGAAGAAACGTTGCAGCCTTTTGTTGCGGCAATCCTTGGAACATTTCGTTCGCATCGCGCCGATATGTTCTGCAATCTTTGGTGTCTTCCGTTTTGTCGGTTTCTGTTCATACAGGGTATGCGCGTGTATGGACGTGCATCTGTGTACACGTAGCTACGCGAAAGTGTGCAAGAGCTTTCGATCGAATCGGCGGTTAAAGTTCTGGTTTTCTGAACACCGGTGCTTTTAAATGGACTTTCGAAAAGGAAAGTTCTGGCCGGATGTGAAACTTCGCATTTGTTTATCATTTGAACGATCCAAACATCTCTCTTAAACTCTCAAACTCCGATTTAGCATTCCTTTAACTATCCTATTTGTATTGTAATTTGTATCAACTTAGATATTAAAGCCGACCCGTTCAATATCTGGCAATTTTGATGCGACACTAAATTTCCATCAATCTGAAGTTCTACGTGCCCAGACTTTCTCAATCGGTACCACTTTTGAACTTAAAAATCCTTGCAGGCTCCACCAAATTTAAGTGCCAAGTTTTTACGATCGTCCGATCTGTATCGATTGCGATACCTTTCGTTTCAGAATTTTTCTTTTAGACCATAGTTGCGCATTTATATATTTATATATTATAAGATCACGGAATCTCATGCATCTAACATCCTCCGCTCGTCTCATATCGCGTTTTCCCCATTTCCGGTGTTCCTCGGCTCACAGCGATAGACCATCCTGCGTTCGCCGCTTTGATGTTTGTCTTACCCGTGTCTCGGTGGTTAAGCGACTGATATCCGGTCGTGATGGTCTGACATACAGACGGGGCATTGACGATTAATTACAATTAATCGCTGGAATGGGTTGTGTTTCGTGCATCGAAGGTCACTCGAAGCCAGAATTACTGCCAACTATCCCAGGGGATAGTTGGCTGAACCCGGAAAAGCGCGTAACCCTTGGAAACGTGTGTCATCAAACGCGACCCCGCGCCTGACACAATCGCACGTGCTACTTGTCTGCACGCTGTCATCGCTCCGGAAGCGATAGAGAATGCGAAATAATCATTCATTCATCATAGTCGACGATTGACGGATTTTAATCCTAATCGTTTAATTTCAATCTTCTGTCAGGGGGAAAAAGGCATCTCTGTTCGATGAATTGCTCGATTACAGTATGCTGAAATATAAGACAATTAAATTCGATGCACGAAATTTCAACTGATGACAGTTTTCAGTATGGTAGATTCCAGATGCGTGCGGTAAGTATTTATACAATTCTAAATGGGCAAACTTTGTAACAATGCATTTGCTCCTCGTGAAAACTAGTTTATCGTAGCGAAAGATTCCATTATGGCACGACGAACTCGGTTCAAACATACTCTTTTCTATATTTATTCGTCCGTAGCTACCGCTGTAAATTTATTGCACGCAGTAACACAACTCAAGGCAGGAACAACGTATTGCAGCGTTGGAATGTGCCTAGTTAATTATCCAATAAAACTAATTCTCACACTGTTGTAATATCACGTGCATTTACATCGAACACCTACAAGCTACACATTATCATGCTGCAGGCGGTAACACGGTTTTTGGTGTTTGTTCTTTGTAATGGAAATTCCCAGGGAATATCATGTCACGTGTGTGGGTCTGTGCAAAGTCGGTGGCCCGATAAAATCACACGCTCTGACACCATGCAATCGTAAGTAACTTTATCAAACTCGTATATCGTTTCGATCGTGTTAGCATTTATGATGTTCGGTGTTTGTAATAGAAACTTTTCGAGGGCATTATTTTTTTTTGACAGTATCTGCTTTATATTTGTGGAACGTTTCTCTTGTTTCGCAACACAGATAAAGTTCTTTTTTTGCGAAAAAAAAAAATGGAAAACAGGAAAGCATAAATATACTAAATTTTATATGCAATTCGCAGTAGATTGGATTTCAAAACGTTGCTACGGCGACTAGGCAATCACGAGAACTGGCTTGCCAGTCAACGTGCTAATCAGATTTGACAAAATTGTTATTCAGTCTCTATACGAATTTCGCGTGAAATTAAAAAAAAACCACAGCACGTTCAATGAGATTGTCGGGCATTTCGATATAAATTTTAATAAAACTTTGTTTCGTTGAGCGAGCGAAGGAAAACAGCGGCCGCGTTCGTATATTGAATTACCCAGTCCGCAATGGAATAAAATATCACCTATTAACCCCTGTTAATACGAAATGTCGGAGAAATAAAAGAGCAGGGAGGCGACACACAAATATTCTTCAAATGTTTATTCATCAATCGGTGCTGCAGCGCAATGGAAAATTATGTTCAAAATTTCCAATAAAAGTAGCAAGATTATTCCCCACGTTCGTATTTATACGCCAATAATGTCACATTTCAACGGCATACACAGCGAAATCTCTGTGGCAGATGATTGATCAAGATTTCACATGGGGGGACGGCGTAGGAAAGAAAATTACGCCGGAAAGGAATGCATGAATATCATACGTACACTTTTCTGGTTCGCTGCACAATTGAAACGAATAAAACTCCGGGGAAAATCTGGAAAAACTGGGGAATGCAGCTTCATAACAAAGATCTTTTGTGCAATGAGCGTTATGCCTCCATTGAACGCTATTACGGAGTGAATACGACTTTACTACTCATCTGCTCGCGCTCGTTCGCGAATTTCCAGCAGTTTTCAATGCAATTACTTTCTCCGCGTACAATCTTTTTTCGTCTACCCCGTCCTTCATACCTATCACGGTCATTAAATATATAATTCTATTAAAATATCATCGATATTCGTCGGAATTTCGATCGCAATAAACCCCCCTCGGTCGCGACGAATAATATTCCGCAACGAAAAATATAGTTTCGGTCCTTTCCGGGCCACGAAACATTATCCAATGATCGCTCTCTATTTTCTGGAATCGTAAAACCTCGACTTCCGGAATCGTGAAACCGCGACTCCGTTTTTCAGAAACGTATAAACGGAGCCGAGCGACAGAACGCGTGGGGATCACGCGATATGAAAATAATACCGACGGGATCGTTCTGTAAACCGTGCAATTAATAAAGATTTTAATTAAATCACACTATCGTCGAATAGATCCGACATTTACAACGGCATTTATCTTGCTCCGGATCGCGGAATAAATGATACCGCGTTACATGCGATGTTAGTTACGGAATTTGGGTCGTCCCCGAGTGAGACCGGCTAACATTTACGAATGCTTCCGTGTAATCCGATTTACTTTTACTTATCACGCCGTTCAAACACTTGGAAATATTTGCATCGCGGCTGCGCTCGCTCACTACCACCCTCGTGTACGCGGCACTGCCGGGAATTCGACATTTCGCGTTACACAATTGTTCCGAAGTAATTTACCGTTCCTCCGACTCGCCATCGCCAAGAACAGTGGCAACTGTGCCGTTGATTTTCAGCTAAGTAATCGTAACGAGCATACGCCAGCTAGTCATACAGGTGTTGCGGAGTTACCTACAATTGGACTATTCGTACACGGAGGAACTGTAACGTGAAATAACGATACCAGATGCGGCAGGCTTGCTGTGCATTCAAGAGACAAAACGTGGATATCGGCTATGCCACGGTCCAATTTTTCTGACGGTGTCCTCCTCGCATGGACCGGAGAGAATTTATACGGATCGTGTGTGTGCACGTGTGCGAAAGTGTGCATTTAGTTGAAAAATTGATTGTTCTATGGATTCTGAATGTAGAACAGTGAGTTAATATCGACGTTAGTCCTGTCGTAAATCGTCTATTCGATTTTATTTGCGCCGTACAGGGTCTAGAATTTTGAAATTGGCATTTTGTCGTGTTTCAAAAACGTTGAATCATACGAGGGGAGCCGACGTGGAGTCTAGAACATCTGACAGGTTCCTGAAGGCCGTGGGCATGGTATAACGCACGTCGTATATGCAGTGTAATATATAGGAGCTTTCACTAGTCCAGTACTATATGTATCATGACTCCAGGAGTCACCTGTATCGTGTCGTATGAATAAGGGACCATATACATGTATATTTGGCACCATGAATCGAGATCATGTTTGAATCGGGACGCACTATGTACAGCGATGTATAGCGATGCGCGTCCATAGTCGCGTCCGTAAAGTTCAGAATATTCAGGATCGAGTCCGACGTGCACGCCTCATAAGATTCATATTTAATTAGTAATTACGATCAAATTCATGCTCGTCTGGAGCAATTGTTCGTTTTTGCTTCAAGATCTTCTTGTTACGATTCAACATTTCCACGCATGTACAACCACGAACAAAAATAATATACAGCAAAGTGCGTATCGTCGCCAATGATGAAAGTTTCCTAACGAAATTGCAGCTTGCGTTGTCAAATATTCATCGGAAGATCGTTAATCTTCGATCACAAGGATAAGTTTTCACTTTCACAGTGCGAGCCTGCTTCTGTTGTAACGTATGGCGTTACGTATTATGCACACATTCGAGTATTGTATACACGTGAAATGTGTATGTACTTAGGAGTGCCCACACGATTACTTACATACGTATGTATTTATGAACATGATCTTGGAATATATGTTCGCTCGGTTGAATCGTGGATACAGGAATACTAGCGAAGCGACTTTAACCCCTTACCGTCGACCTCGATGCACAGTGTAGACCGCATGCTACTCCATATGTCGTCTATTATTGAAGCTACGTAATATAGATCCCTGGGGATGTAACTGTTCCACTCCATTACGTGCCACAGTTTATACAACGCTCGAAATCTTATTAATACACGTCGTATATACATACCGCCATGATTTCATTGTAATCGAACGAAATATTATAATATCCCCGTCTTTTTCGCCACTCTAATAACGGTACGTAATACGCTGTCTGCGTAACACAAACAATAATCATCAATTATCGTGCAACAGAAATTGAAGCGAAATTTACGTAATTTGCTTACCGCCTATCAGTAGCATCAACCAACGATGAAATCCTATTATTAAATGAATATTCGCCGCGTATAGCAACGAGATTGAAAAAAAATATCAATTACTCGTTGCGATTGCATTTTCACGGAATAATGGCTCACAAATATATAAGTGCGCGGGTTCGATCGTTTAATTGTTTAATCCCTGACGGGAATCTGTAATGTTATCAGATATACTGAAAGTAACGCTATCGTTTCGCGTAACGCACAGCACGCGTATGAAAACTTTTCCATTAGTAAGCTTTCGAGGCCAGCCAGTGATGCGTATACTACGGATAATATTTAATTGTGCACGCCACTTTTGCATTAGTGCCAAATAATATTTTGCCCATTCGATATTTCGAAAAGATGATACTGACATATCATGAATGATGAATCTCGAACAAAGTAGGTTCTCGTGTCAAGAATGACAGTGTTGGTTAGAAAGTGGGGTTTCACGGGCGGGTGCACGTGTCAAAATGATTGACAACGAGTAGCAATTGCGAGAGCACGTGCCTAGAGAGGTGAAAATGTTCTTGAGGGTGATCCGTACACGGGGACTGGGAATTCAAAAATAATGGCAGACATACAACATAAATCACGGCAGAGTACTAGTGCTATAAAGAGACTGACAAACGGGCCAAACAGCTGAAGGGGTAAAGAAAATTCGTTTTATCCGTGTACAATGAAAAGGTTCATAATACGGTTCAACCCAAATTACCAATCATTTTGTTAACAGACGAACCATTTCTATCAATACATTACATTTCATACAGGACTATTGGAAAAACTAGATTATGAGGAAGTGTGATAATATATAATATACAATTCAGTTTAACTAAAGTACTTTATTTTATATAGTAAAAGAAGGCACGTCCTTATTCGAAGGAGAAACTCTAACGAATGAATATAGAAGAGAAGCATGGAGCATTCGGACCCTATCGGTCCTTCTTAATATAAACACTTTTGTATAAGCATTTGAATTCTATACCCCAATATATTCTCAGAACTATAAGAGATAATTTTTGTTTAACTGGGTTTTATATAGAACATAAAACCAACAAGGACAATATCCTGTGGCCTTGGCTACTGTTTCGAACACAATGCGGATACGCGAATTAAATCAAACCATTATACACCCATTTAATGATCAGTAATTCCTTCTTGCTCCGGCCATTCCGAACGGTATATTCAACTAACAGCACGCTGACTTGGAACCCCCGATTCTCTACTAGTGCAACTGGACAGCCCCGGAAAATATCTTGCTTCGAAAACGAGAAACGTCAGCGTTGTACAGCACGGCGCGCAGTGGGGCCATTTCTCGAAAAGCTGGCTAAAATTCAATTTTTGAAGTACATAGCAGCTTGTTTTTAGTATAGCAGATTTGTTGTACACGTATCGATGCATCTAATGCCGCTTGAATTTTTTAAATATATTGATTGGTTAGCGAGATATAGGCCGTCAAAGTTGAAGAAATTTCATGCTCCTTCGTATCTTGAAAATTCGAGCTTGTTAATTGTGTCAGGAAAAGTTTATCTTAACAAAATTGATATGTGCGTGGGGCCACTTCCCACATGCATCGCTAGGGGACGAGCACGACGATCCGGCTCCCGAAGGTGGTTGTATAAGTCCCCGCGAATATATGTACAACCTCCGACCATTGCCGACGATCCCTGTGCCTAAGGCAGGGCCTGCTAGTACGCCTTACTGACGAGTCTGCTAGCAGGCCTAGGACGAAACGCAACCTTCTTCCTTTCATCTTTTTTTTCCCGTCGTTACCTCCTTCCGCCATCCATACGACCGACCGTCGAAACCTCTCCTCCCCACATGTGAAACATTTTACCATTAAAGTAGGTGTTATAAACATAAATTTTCCACACAAATAAAGTAACATATTTTGAATTTATTATTGTAATTCCATTTTCTATCGTAATTCATATAAATCTTAGCCATATCTTAATGAACAAGAACAAAAACAAAGATGTTATTCACGGAGTTTCACGCTGGTACATGTCTCTTGGTATAAAGTTACATGTCAACTATGATATCCAGTTGAGAAACGTTGACCCTTTTTGCCTCTTTTTAAGATATTGAAATTTAAAATATCAAGTAGGAGTATTTTCGGTCTGTGCCATTAGAGCGTAGTGATATGGTGATGGCACAGTCGTGCAAAGGTGAATATATTTGTGAAAAATTTAATATGGTATAAAGAAATCTATCGAAGGCACTAATATAATAATAATAAATAATAATTAATAATAATTATGATGGGTCCAAGGTTATAGCTTGATAACATGATTCCTTGACATAAGGCAATTGGACAACATCACGAATTCATGAGTTCAGACTTGGAAAGTATACAAAGTGTAATGAACAGAGGAACCAGGCCTTCCGGGTATTTGTTGCGGGAATTATTGTCTTCTACTTTCTGTTCGATGCCTTCGACTCTCTATTGTCACACATCTGGAAACCATAACCCATCTGGTCGCTATTACCCACTGAGACCCTTTGTACCTTTTTAACACTATTCAACTGTTCCAGAAAACGGACTGTACGGACATTCTAATTACATAATTTTAGTCAAAAATCGGAAAATAGTCAATTTTGACAAAAGCTAACTTACAAGCAATGTTTATACCACTAATATTAGATCGTCCATTACGAAAAATGCATTATTTATCAAACATTTGAATTCAGCAACCCCAGAAACATAAGAATACCAATTCTTATGAAAATCGAGTGAAATTACGAATTATGGCCAGCTTTTCGAGAAATAGCACCACTGCGCGGCGGCCCCAACACCGAAGCAAGAACGTACGTCGGAAAGAAAAACACGCCTTCCAAATGTCGAACTCGATTCAATCGCCGCGCGGCACCCCCGCGAGTCAAACAATTTTACCCGTAATTATCAATCCACGGCAGTGTGTTCCGCGCTGTTCCGCGCATCGGTCAACGATTCGACGAAATCGACGTAATGGTTACGCGCCGTTGCGATAAAATTAGAACGCAGCCGGTCGATGTGACACGTTAGGACATCGCATCGCCCAAGTATCCGTCGCGTCCACCTTCTCGCCCCCATAGAATAACACCGAACTCCGAGCGCGACGCAATTTGGAGATATCAAACACGCCCGGGGGTATCAATCTCTCGCGTCGCTGAACCCGCATCGATTGATCCCTAAAAACTTACCCCCATTCTACCCTTTATGTACGCGTTTCATTTTTTCCCTCGCGATACCGCCACCTCCCCACCAAATCTTCCCTTCCGTTCTGTCCGTCGGGACGCAAAAGCAATAAACGTCGTGGAAGGAATCAGCCCGATCCCCGACGCCCTTATCGAGTGTAGCCGAATCGCGTCGCCTCTCGCCTTTCACTGAACCGCGAACATCGATACTCCGAGCGACAAAAGGGTGGAAAGGAAAACACGGGGCACGCAGCGATGCCAGAACCCGGTAGCCGATAACACCGGCCGACCGTCGCAAACACAGTTGTCTCCCCGCGGGCAAACCGGCACAATCTTTCACGATGTTCAAGCGTGTCCCCTCGGCCATCGTTTTCGTCGAGTTCTAACGACGAGTGGCCGAGCCACGGCTGTCTCCGGGACACGCCATCGTTGTTCCGTCCACATGCCGGAGGGCGCGTGGCTGTAACGAGAGGCTCGCGTGTCCCCGGATAATTAAGCACCTTCGTCGAATCCGTGCACGGTCCCGAGTACCGGCCGGAACGACAAACGAATTCGAAAAGTCGGAAAGCGTCGTGATCGTCCCTCTCCCGACGGACACCCGGTACGTCGCGATACGCCGGGATTAATCGCACGGTCGATCTGACGGGCGAAAAATTAATCGCCGACCCGCGAGAACGTTCGCCTCTTCGAATTCAACCCGTCCACCGCCTCCTGGCTCTGTGCGAACAAACCGTATTGCCGCTCGTAGATTCTGCGAAACGCGTGAATGCTTCTGAGACGCCATCGAGGGCTGGACAACGGATTGAAACGCGGCCAAGGAGGATGAAAATGAGCGTGTTCGCGGATAAGCAGGGGGAACGGTCATCCTCTGCGCCCCGAATTCCACCGACCGTATCCAAATGGGCCTCCTTTGTGACGCAATAGGACAGCGAAGGAGCGATGGTTTGATCGTGGGTGGAAATTTACAAATGAACGTGCGCGCAGGATCGCGTTCGGGCGATCTTGCCGAGATGAGGATTTTCACGGGAGAGAAGTTTTTGATGCCTGCGCCGGATAAAAGAATCCGTCTTGCAACGGGTTTGCATGATCCACTACGCTCCGAGCTATTGTTCTTGCAACATTTTTTAGTACTTGCGGAAAACTCGTGTTCGTCCCAGGGGGATTGTAGCTGAAGCTCGGTTAGCTCGCTGCGAAAAATGTTTCTGGGAAAGATTCTTTTTGGCAATGCTCGGTGTCTCCGTATCGCGATTATATCGCGTTGCTCTATTTGCATTGCGAATCATTCATCGCCAGCATTGTTCCGTGCATTCCGCGAACCGTGATGGTATTATTGTGACAGAAATAAATGAATGAATGAATAACGGTGCATTTCTAACTCTGCCGGGTTCGTACGCGAAGTACTGAAAGCTCGAAAGTTCGGCCCTGTCGACTTCGTAGGGTTGCCTCGTTTTCTCGTATAAAGAAAAAAAGCCCCCCAGGTAAGTCCGTCGTGTGTACGATTGTCTTTGAAGTTCTCGATACACGCCACAAAGGGGGTTACGCGAGAAAGTGTGCGACAACGTGTCAATCGTTCGACCCGCGTTATGCATCGGCCAAGGATGACACGCATTTCGACGCGAACACGTAGAGAACAAAGAGGAACTGGCACAAGGATAAATTTTGTAACGCAGCTCGGGCCAGCAATCCTACATCGGGGAAAATGTATCGCGATCGCGTTCAATTATCGCCCGCTTGACACTCCCGAAACAGAAAATCCACCGCGGCTTCCCGAGGGACCGCGTCGAGTGTCTGCGGTAGGACAGACGTAGGGGTGGCTAAACCCTAAAAGGGGGAAAAATGGCGTAGAACGAGGAAACCAGCGAAAAGACGGAAAACTGGAAGGAGGGCAAGTGTCGGGTCTACACTTAATTACACCGCGTGTAATGTCGCGACTGTCTCCAAACGTGTTTATACGCACACGCCCCTGCGAGCGTTAATGATGATGGCGTCGCGTCTCGTGAAAAAGAAACGCAAGCTCACCGGGTGTCTCGTTAAATCGCCAGGTATCACGACAGCGGTGCGCGTACACTGAAATTGTATTTTCTACGGAGGTCGAGAAGTTTCATCCATCAAAAGGGGTAGTGGACTCGACCGGGGCGGGAAGGGATTGGGGAAGGTTGTCGCGGTGTCGCCTTTCATTAATCATCCCTCCGAGCCCACCCCAAGCGGCCCACGACGCGTAGCTACGAGGCTCGCGACGGCGTTAGCGATTATACTTAGAAGTATAATCGAATCGTATTATTCCGATGACGGACGGGAGCAACGACGGGACGTCGTCGTCGACGACGTTTGTTTCGCTCGTCCAAGCTGATTCGCCGATCGGACGACACTTGTTGAAGTGCACGTTTGTACGTCACCCAATTACCGGTGACTTTATCGGTCTGTCGCATGCAATGGCTATCGCGGATATTAACCAAGCCGAAGGGCAGTTGTAAATTAATTTACGGTAATGCGGCACGGCCGCGGGGACAAATGCCGCTGCACGGTACACGATCCTGGATTCCGGTAATGCAGGTGCACAGTGGCCCCGAAGGGAATGCACGGTAATTTCGTTTCCGTTCGCGGAGGATGACGTACGGCGGTTCCTGATATACGGAACGCTTCGTGAATAGGACGCGGGCAACAAAAGAGTTGTCCTCTCGCGCGCCACTCTCCCGATGATCCGCGCCCTTTCCCGATGGGAACGACCAGGGAGGACTTGAATCGAAACCAAATTACCCGGGCCCCCTTAATTTCGCCGGGGAATTAATAAAAAAAAATTAGGATGGCGCATGTCGTGGGTGAATGGCGGTTCCTTTCGGAACGATCCATTCGTTCACCGTCGCGGAATACTATTCCCGTAAGGAAGAGGGGGGCCGAAGATAAAAGAAAACGAAGAAGGAAGAGGAATTCCCATCGAAGGGAACAATAAAGACGATAACGCGAACGATGAAGGGGACAATGGTTAAGGGAGGACGGACGGCAGCGGCGGATAATGGGAAGATCATTATTTTCACGAACAAAGTCCCGTCCACACCGTCGTCGTCCCGTCGTCGTCCCGTCGTCTTCGCCTAAGCGCGTCTTAATTAACACCTGCCCCAATTAGAAATGGTTCTACCGAAAGGCTGTGCTGCGCTGAATCTATGCTCGTCGCGCACTCGGTGTTCCATTCTGCTGTCACGATTTCCCTTGCTCTCTCACTTCCCTTTCGCTATTTCTCTACGATCTACGCTATACTGCCTCGGTGTGCATCCCTCGCTATTCTTTCTCTGTCCCGTTTACTTTCGCTGTGTCTTTTTCCTTCTACTTCTTTTTTCTCTTTGTTTCTGCCACTTGTCCCTCACCAACAAACGCGTCGTAACAGTGACCCGATTGTTCGCTTTACCAGCATACCAGCGACATTTTCAGCGGTGGAAAAATAAGTGCAATAGGGGCGGGCATGTCTGCCGGCAGAACGCGGAGGAACAGCATGGAAAGTCGGATATCGAGGCCACGAACTGCTTTCTAACGACTGTGTTAATTGTCGTGCGGCGGTCACGAGTAGTTAGAGGCATAGGGAATTCTGATCGAGTGCTTTTTGATTGAGCGCCGAATGGGAAAATAAAGGAGAGCCTGCTGTCCAATCGAATCGAATTTGGATATTCACGCGTGACCTCCTGTTCCAAGGAAAATACGAAAGTGCGCAACAGCCGGGAAAATTCATTTGTTCGGGCTTAACGCCTCCGGACACTATCCGCGAAAACTGGTAAAAGGTTCGCTTAAAAAATTGATCGAACGATAACTACTTTATATTTTATAAACAGCTCTCCGGAGCAAACATTTTCATTCGGTGGTACGAAATTTGTTTTGTACTGTCGCCGGTAAATTCGTCGCGGCACTCTTTTTGATAGCACTTAAAGCAGTATTGCGAATATACGGTTGAGCGTATCGATTTTCACGCGTGTCATCGAATCAGCAGGATTCTCTAACGGCTGACATAATTCGCGTGGATTTCATTTTTCATTCGACTCTCGTGAACGGATTCGTTCGTATTTTTTCATAGTACTATATTTGTCAATTAGTGCATTTGGAGGAACGACAGGGCGTAATAGGTATTTTTTCCAGTTCATATTTTACTTAATACAATCAAACTTGGTTGAACTGGATGAGTTTATAACAAAAGCATACGGAAACAAAGAAATACTACACTATTCGACGACGAACAGTCTTCTTCGCGATACGAAAATCGTAATGAAATCGCCGACAATTCGCCGACATCGTGGTAACCGCATCGTTGCAAGCGCAATGCAAAGCCGCATGACAGCAACATTAAAATCGCTATGCATTTCACGATTACTCTATCGCGTAAAAAAGCTTTCAATCCACACTTCGCGCCATATTTGAAACTTTAAACCACACATTACCGTCGTCGTTATATAAGCATTAACACGCGCGCACCAATGTAAAGCAGCTACTATTATCGAGGTATTAAATCTGAACGAAATCACGTGCTAAGCTGTTCCAACAAAAGTCCAACAAACTAGCCCGGCAATATGCAAACGATTGATAAAACCATGTCACAATCACGGCCGACACGAACGAAATGGGGAACCCTCGATAATTACAAAATCGATGACCAAAGAGAGGCCGTTCCGAATCCGTCGATCAGTCTCCAATGGGAGAACCGTATACACCGGTACAGCGATATTTTCGCCGACGAACAGCCGAACGACGGAAACGGAACAACAATTCGCGCCCTCGAATCCTCCTTCCACCTATCGCTCTCCTTTTTGCCGCTCGCCTCAATTTGTCGCGGGATATTAATCGGGTGCGTGATAACGTCGTTGCTGTTGCTTCGTGCATGACAAACGAGACTGATACGGCGTGCCCGCACGAACCGCACGTTAAGGGGAAGGGCGTATTTATTCTACGCGTTTCACCAGCTACTTTCACCATCTACAAATTAACTTTCCGCGGAAATGAATAGGCAACGAGGCGGGGCATTGCCGGTGATTGCGTACAGACAAAAAGCCGTGCGACAGAGGGTGCGCGAGGGGTTTGCGAACCGACGAGGTCGTGCTTCGGTGAAAGGGGTGAAAGCGGCCGCAGCAAAACATTCAGACGGTCACGCGTCGTTCAATTGACGTCGAATCACGTGCGTCCCGTAACGTTCTTAATTATCTGTCCCAGGATAGAAACGTTTCTGGTGCGAACCGTCGAAAGGTAAAGGCCGACCGTCGTCCTGGGAATGAAAATTGCTCATCGCGTCGAATTATCGAGTTTAAACCCGCCGGTTACCGGAGCTTCCCAACGGTTCACTTTTGCCGTAATGGTTTCACGTTTTTGTCTGAGCACGGTTCGCGCGTTGCCTCGTCTCCGCTCGTTTCTTCGACGATTCGGTCGTTGCAGTCCCGGCGATTCAATTTCGATGGTGTAAGGGTGAACGTGATCTCGGTGTTTTGGTGTTGCTAGAGTATGTGGTAAAAATGGATTATTCTTTTTCCTTTTTCCCTTCCTTTTTATCGATTTGTGTAACATGATTTTTATAGTTGCCATTTACACGCTGGCACAGCGTTTTATATAGTTTTCTGGTACTTACGACACGATGGTTCCAATTATATGTATATTTATTTTCGTGCATTCATTTAAATATATATATATATTTTTTATAACAGAATCTATGCGATTAAGGCTCCCGCGTACATTCCGTGTAATCGTTTATTTGTATAGATAAATTTGCGTCCGAGTACATTTATTAAATATTGATTAACGAAGCCACATGTTTGGCGGTAATCAAAGTACATAATATGTAGTACATATACCCCGCCAGTGCTTATTACATTCTACAACCGTTCAGGTAATTACTGGATTCCTACTGGATTCCTCGTCGGAAGAATACTTCATCTTTTGAAATAATGAAGTCGTTAACCCATTTCCTCATATTGATCGCACGTTCGAATGCCGTCAAAATCACCACTTTTCAATCTATCGAATTAATTCTTACATGCCCATTCAGATGAAACGTCTTCGCCACGGGTCTCAGAAACAATTCCTTTGTAGTATACAATAAATACTAATTAAAAGTAATATTAATAGTGGTGTTACTATGGTTATCATTATTATTTAAGTATGCTGAAATATCTATAATATCGATACTGTTCTTCACATATTTAAGACGAAAAATAATGCTATAGTATGAAACAATAGTAATAGCGAAAGTAATAAAGTGCTCGTACTTCTATACTGTGACTTCTGTAATACTTCTTGTGTGGCAATACAAACTTGGATAAATGTCGGTGTTATTAAGTTATGTACTTGCTTCTGTTGCGCCCCAATTTATTTATGTAAAACTGACAGGTCTATACCGATGACTTTTGCACCAATACGATACGGGATAAAATGATTACCCAGGAATAATCTTTGAATTTCTCGTTCTCTGCAACAGCTCTCTGCGAGGTAAAATATTCCGCCGAAAACCCTTTCACGAGCACCTTATCGACTTCTCGTTGAACCAGCAGATTTTCTATGAAAATTTTGATAAACGCTTAGTCATACTGCTGATGGCGGCAATCTATCATCGTGTCTTTTATTTGATATCTCCTTCCATATTTGAATAATCCTTTTATTTATTAAATTGAATTTGTTTCTCCGCCACATTAGGGAGTCACACCCTAGTGTCGGACCGAAAAGTCGGTTAAACTGTCAAAACTTTCTCGACAAACGTGGATGGAATATTATGAAGCGTGTGTACAATATGCAAAAAATTCATACAATAAACCACGAATCAATTAAACTCTATTGCTATACATGGTGCACATTTTTCTACATTTTTATTTCTCAAACCTGGGTACGGATTGAACGCTGAATATTGGAATTTCGCTCTATATAGTGCTATATTTATTCGATCGTAATGCGATCCAGTGTTCCACAAAATATGATCTGAACGTAGAAAGATTGGCACTTACAATCAGTAGGAGTATAAGGATCGCATCCACATTTGAACTCTACCATTGAATTTAGTAATCCACCTATGAATTTTGTTTAGTACCAAAAAATCGTTTCGAAAAAGTTATTATTAAAGTGCGTTCGCCAAACTGCCATTCAGTTTCCCATATGCATTTATCAACACATACGGATTGAAAAAAAATGTAACGAAACTTTATTTCCCAACCGGTTACTCGTTACGTCTCGTTTAAGCCTATAGAAAGATCGGATTTTAAGAAACTGCTGAAGCATTTTTATGGAAATGAATTACAGAGTAATATATGTTAACAAATATGCAATTAATATAACAAATAATTATTCTTCACGAACCGACCTATTTTCATTAAGAACCACAAGCGTAAAAATTACCATTCTATCTCATCCGGTCTTTAGAACATCATGTAATCTATTGATATTCGAATTCGCGACGGTGTCTTCACAACATGAAACTGACGGAGCTTGCGCTCAGCGAATTCATACGATGCGAAGCGGTATAACGAAATAGCGCCGCGTTACCTTCGAACGTCCGTCTTGGTTGCATCGTAACGAGAAACATCGCGTGACAATGGAGAACTATATTCCTGTTCACGTTTTCACGACACAATGAATCGCGAACCAATCGCCCTACGGTATACACGTCGCGGCAATTTATTTGTTTCTGTCCGCGAAATAGTCACACGATGTAGTCAATCCTGGAATCCGTCCAACCAGTATTCGCTCGACGACAGAAGAAATCACAATCACCGTTTAGAGCGGTACCGAAATGATACGAGTCGGGATCTGCTGGTCGCGAAGGTGATCTACGTGAACTGCAACGGGGACGAGGAGTCGCGTCGACGTCCATTAACGAGTAATTAACGCGGCGAATAAAAGGCGTAGTATCGCGCGCGAAGCAGGAAGGAAAAAAGGAACAATAAAGCGGACGATACGGTCTCGCTTGTTCAGCAGTGAATTATCATGAATGACACGGGTCACAGGGGTACGCCCGGTGCAGGATCAAAATGGATGGCTGGTTGGTCGCTCGGTCTAGCCGGCTGTCATCCAAACGATTTTACGATCGCGCGGGAAGACGTAAAAATTTTTACCATTGAGAATGCCTTATTTATGATGTAAATTCCGTAAGCGACCGGCAACTCTTCCGGCAAGAATATAACACTAAAAACAGACGGACGGTTTTTACGGCGCGCGTATTCCGGCTGGCGGCGGGTTAAGGGATGAGCACGGCGTAGGGACGGAATTGCGGAATGAAGAAGGGCAGCGGGGGTCGGTGTAGCGACATTGAAATTTTACATATGCATGAGCCATAAACGTACAAGAATATTTCCGTCGCGGGCGACGGTGCTATCAATCGACGAGACGTAGCAGAGAGCGGAAGAAATTCAGCGAGACGGAGTGGTGGAGCCAGACACGTAGAAAGCACCAGAGACACTCTCCTTCCTTCTCTCTCTCTACCTCCGTTTCGAAGGGTGCAAGATGAGAAAGAAGTCTGATGCAGCCGTAGCTGCGTGCGACGTTTATACTCGTATCGCGGGCACCCATTTCTCCCTTTCCCAACCCCCCTTCTATCACCGGATTCTCCGTCTGCATCTCGTTCGCCGCCTACTGCACCCCCTTCGTTCGACTCGCCCGCTAGGGGTAGTTTTCATCCACCCTTACGAACTCTCGGTCCGAACGGGCGCGTTGCGTCCATTCGCGGCAGAAGTTTCGCCTACCGTCGAAATAACGCAGTATATCCACGTCATTGAGCGGCGACGGTGGTTGTTTTTTTTTTTTTACCAACCGCAATGGAGGGGATGACGGGTAAACGGGTGGCCAAGAATCATTTAAGCACGGCCACCGCTCGTTGTACAGCGGGGAATGCGCGAAACCGCACCGCCGCGCGCCGGATATTGGCTACCATCCACCGGGTCGGCGTTTTCGAATTGAGTGGCGCGGTACGTTGTATCGTCGGATAGGATTTCAAGGTGGTCGTTTCGCACCGGTTCGCCGCCAGGAACGTACAAAGTGGCAGAAATTTGTACACGAGACCAGAAAGGGGACACGGACCGTGTCAAGCTCTGATCCTTCTTTTGACACCGAATCGCTTTGTTCCACTTTGCAGGTCCACCGAATCTGTTTCCGTGTCTCTGTCTCCTATTTTTGTCCCCTCCCCGCCCGACGTTACTAGCGTGGACGCGAAGTATAAGCCAGCTAAAGTTTCAGTTGGTTGCGTCGCCGAGCGGCAATAAATCCCAGGAGAAAGGGGTAAAGCGCGAGTTTGTTTCTAGTTCGCGTTGGGGCAATTATAAACTCTTGAGAAGCAATGTAGATTTTTCGTTTGCAAACTTCCTGGGTAATACTATTTTGAGTGTGCCGCCAACCGATATACCTGGAATTTGGATATTCCAGGGATCGTCATTATTTGTTTAGCCGCGTTCAATTTAGTTTCTGTGAATGCAAAAGTCGCGTGAACGATGTTCCATGAGAAATTTCCAAGCCGCGGCAGTGGCGCCTGGAATATTTAATATTGAAATATATTTTGTACCAATCCCTGCAACGCGTCTATTCTCTTAAAACACTGTTTCGACAGGTTTATGCAAATATTGGAATGCCTGCTGGAAACACCGTTTCCTTTGGAACACATTTTTCGTCGGGTGGCTGAAGTGGTGTCGTGTCGCTCCCCTTCATGATAATTTTTCATTCGTGAAATAAGAAGCGGCTTGTTGATGCTAATACGAATAATGAAAACGAACGAAGCCTGCACACATTTCGCGAAAAATCGTGTAAGAAAACCCGAGGCTTTGGAGCGCCTCGCTTACTGATCTGGCAAATGTCACTACGAGGCCGATAGGCGAGCGGGACCCGTAAACATTTGGGGGTCGTAAAACGGACCCTCGAAGGGACTGCATCGTGGGACCGCGGACGCGCCTTCTCGGCGGGGAATAGACAACGTCGAGGGACACTCTTTAGGAAACGGTCGAATAGAGCAGACCGATTGTAACCTAATCATTGTATTAATACATAAATAGTTATACTTGTTATCGTAGACGAATTGTGCGATTTCCTCATTTATTCGTCTTACAATCGTCTTACAACCGCCAAAGAATGAAGCTAAGGCATTACGATGCAACAGGATTCAATTACCTGACTGTTACAGTTCCAGTCTGTTAACGTCAGCGTATTTTTAAAGAAAGGAATATGGCTGTTTGACGGAATACTATTCATTCAGGGTATAATTTATATTAGGGTCTTAGGTTACGGGCGTTCGGTGAGGTTGTTGTGAGGATATGCAATCTGGGCGGCAGACGATTGCTGGTGGCTCGTCGCCACTCAGCTATCGGATGTCCTAGGATTGACTAATTTATGGCAGGTCTAGAGATTGTATGAATGGGTCCAAACATCCTGTTGGCGGGCGATGGCTGTTGACTACATTGGGTCTTTCAGTCATCGGGTGTCGAAGGGTGAACTGTTTAAAAAAGGAGAGAGAATGATCAGAATGGACAAGCGGCCCGACGCCGTATTGTTAATGAATAGGGACTCTGTTCCTCTAGGATCTGGCCACGGAGTGGGGAAGGCAATGCCTTCTGGTAAGAGGACTGTGATGAACCCCATAGCACTTACCCCAGAACCTTGGAGCTTTACGGTCGCCTTTTTAACCCCAGTAGTTCAAAGTTATAAAATAAATCTAACAAGTCTAACGCATGGAAATCATTTTATGTCGAACAAGTAGAAAAGATGGCACGGAAATGTTCAATTTCAATCATTTTTTGTCGGATTTGCTGATTATTGGCCCAGCAATTTTTCTCCCTCGCTTTCCAGTAAGTGGTTGTATTTGAACCGACAAAATGACATTTAAACAATTGTCGAAAAATTTATAGCAATCAGTAGTTCGGGTTATTAAGTATGTATTACTATTAACAAGGTACGTATAAAATATATTAATCTCTCTTTGAGCCCATCACATACTTAACATACTTCATACTTAACTGACAAGTATTCCTATGAAGCTATTAATCGATAATATACAAATTAATCAATCAATTTCATTATCAGAAACTCATTATCCGACATTAATCAATGTTCGTAAAATTTGTTTCACTTATATGAATTTATTATTTCAAAACTGCACGCAATACGTTAAGTATATTGGATACCATTCGTTGCAGACTGTATTTAATAATGAAATAATTGCAAAGTCCATTCGTTGAAAGCATACTAACGTCATTAACTATATTGAATCCTCTGTCTAGTTGCGGATCATCAATCTCGCTGTAATAACGAATGCATCGTAATTCAAGTTTTAATTATGTTCACGCGGTATCCCGTCTCCCGCTGACTGAATCGCACGGATCCAAAGTGCGGCACAGTCGAAATTCGTAATTACTGCGCCAGAGTGACCAACTAAACGAACTTTATTTACAACGTTGCTCGATAATTCCACGTACGCTCTGCGTGCATGTATTCGGATATGCAATCGCGTGCAAATTGAATTTCTTCCAATGTCCGTCACATCTTCCATTTCACTTTACATATCCTTCGAATCGCCACGGCCGTGGACAAATGTTCCCCCATTAAACGTCGACGATTTTCCAAAATTGGTCATGAATCGAAGCGTGGTCCTTCCATCATCAATACAACCCTTCAAACCTAAACTTCTCTCAGTCGCTTTATCTCTCCCGGCGAGGAGAAAGATCCTCCTGTGACCAAAAATTGCTTCCGCACCCCGATACATCCGCGTAAATCAGCCCGCCTTTGAATCCCCGAAAAGAAACGCCGGGGCAGCGTCCCCTTAAACCGCTCTCCCGTCTGAATTTGCTCACACTTCACTAATTTCCACGGCACTTCAACCCCCTTTTCCATCGGTACGCCGAGGAACACTGGAATCAACGCGTCGATAAATCCGGCTGCCACGCGGCGCGGAGTGCGACGATATTAATATTTTCCACGGTGAACGGGGGATGAAAGGGGTGGCAAGGGCGACGGTCCCAGCGCATTAAAAAGCGCGCGCGGCAACCCTCTGGTGAAATGAATAGCCGGGACCGCGCGAACAGGGCGTTTTTTGTCGCGGCGAAACTTTATCGTCTGGCAAACTTTATCTTTATCGGCGCGTCTCGCGAAGCTCGTGCGCGTCGACGAAATCCCCGCGCCGCGTTACTTCGGCTCAGTCGTTCCTTGGTGAAAACCGACAGATTTTCCGGCGAACTGGCGACGCGTTCTTAGATCGTCTAGCGGCGTGGTGATGGGTCGACGAGCGCTGGAGTCTAGGTTTCGTGTTTTTCTTTTTTTTTCGTTTTCTTTTGATGCTTCACCGTCGTGCCTCGGGGGAAGGCCCGACCGAAAGGCGAATACGTCGGCGGTGCTCGATCTTCCCGCAATGTCGCCAGGGCCGTGGCGCGCGGGGCCACGCTTCGGGAATAAATCCCCGGCCGAGGGGGTAACGAAAATTGTCCGAGCCTCGAAGCGGGTGGTGGTGCAAGGGCATAGTGAAGCGTGGAATAAAAAGGAGATACGGAGGCGGCGGCGTGACGGATGGAGAGAAGAGAATGGATGCAATCGAGACGGAAAGAAGAACGGGGGGACAGCGCCGTAGTGGAACAAAAAAGGTATATACGCTGGATGCGAGCGGATTATAATTTGAAGGGGTAAACGGCAGTCGGCACGGTGGGGCAAAAGTGTTGGGAAGACAGATCCGCTCGGGTTAACTTCGAATTGTTGTTCTCAGCTTGGGCAATGCGAATGATGGCCGTTGCGATTGTGCGACACACGTGGACTAGCTTGAATGAATTTATCCGGCGAACGAAAAGAACGTGCGGACAAGGGGCCTATAAAAACATTGCGTGTCAATGAAAAAGTATCAGCGACTTCTGTAAATAGAGCCCGCGTGTTTACAAGAACCGTTCAGTACACCCGGAACGGAGGAAAACGCTTACATTGATATCCCTAAAACGAGACGGCATTTCTGGCGCACCTTAATCAAACACTTCTTTCTGCTCTTAGCCGGTATTGAAGCATCTACCGAGTCGCTTCCACGCTACTCCCTTAACACTTGGCGCGAGGTAGTGGAGGGGAAGTGAGAAGATACAACAGAAATGGATGAAAGAAGGGCGCGGGGTAGAAGAAAGTGAAAGAAACGGCTGGAAAATTAAAAGAATGGCGTCGGATAAGTCTCGTGGATAGGGGGGCGCTAGGGATGAAGGATAGAACGGGAGAAGATCGATAAAGAAGAAAGAACAAGGGCAGGGTGGCTGGTAGGCAGAGATAGCGTTAGATCGTACACGGAGAAAAGTTCCGTAATTTACGAAATGCCGGTCCACCGCGCCATGCAAATTCCTCGACGTCGGAAACTTAACCGAGATTCGGAAAGTTACTTCCGACGATGAAGGTTAATCTAGACGGGCCGCGTCGAGGGAAACGGGGCGAAAGAGTTTACATATTCGGGACGGCCGCCTAAATTTGCCGGCGAACAGAGGACCTCCTCTCTGTCGTCGATTATTCAAAATTACGAATTCCGATCGAACAGTCCGTGGCGTATCTGGAAAGTTAATGTTGCCCGGCTACATTCGCCGACGGTTTTGCGGGGCAAAGATCCGATGGCCTGCCGTGATGCGGGACTATCATGTTTGTAGATTTTGATTCCGATACATTTTTGTTCTGCTTATGGCGGTACGTGCAATTCTCGCGTGTTGTCGCGTGATGCAAGAAATCATGGATTATCGTAAACGTAGACGCGATGAAAAATGACGCCGATAGTATACCGAGACGTATGCAAACGTGCGGTTTCCCTAATAACTGCTAATTTAAGGCAAACTAGCGGGCTTTGCGGCAGTTGCGTGTAACTTTTTCGTTAGTTCAGCCTGGTTAATCTACAACCCCCTGTTTTCGAGGGTCGTAACAATACGTAAGAACCATACGCCGAGCTGCACAAAATATTCAGTAGGTACAGAGTTTGGCGTATTCGAAGCTAAGGTTCAAAGCTATTTTCTTTTTCACTTGTCGTAACACCCTTTTGTGCATACGCGTTCCATATCTGAAAATATATTTCTGGTCCCCCTGTTATTCTTTAATTTCAGAGATCATCCGGAGACGCGAACTGACGCATGATTGGTAAGCCGATTGGTATGGAATTTATTTGCATCGAAACGGCGGACAAAATATTTTAATAAAATAAAATAACATTTTGCCAACGCATTGGGCGAGGTAAGAGAAATAACATTCAAGTATTTAAATAATGCAGTGAACATCTATCTAGCAGTGCAGGTAGAAAAGCGTACGAAGTGTATTTTTACATATAAAGAGGATTTCCACAGTAGAAGATTTAAATGCTGGTGGAATATTTCATAATGTTAATTAGGGCTGGGATTTCATTATTCATTTATCAACTCTGTGCATCTACAAATAACACACCGACGCGTGCTTATATAATAACAAAGAAATAAGTACTCTCCGTCTAGCTCTAGCTCATACTTACACGCGCGTGAACCACCGTACGCCTGAGAGTGCAGAGTTAATCTAAACTATCCGGTAGATAAGAAGAAACCGTAGTGAAAGCTGAGTGCCTTTTTTCCGCGAATAATTATGACACATAGGCAAAGGGGATGAAAGAAGTGGAGAAATTTCAACGGGCTACGGAAGATTGTGGATTGCTTGACAGAGCAAGACGAACACGACGGAAAAGGGAGGGAGATAAAAGGATGAAGGGGTGTCCGGGCGACGACAATGAAAGCGAGGAAGAATGTTTAAAGGAATGGGGTTCGCCGGCTCTTTTTTCACAGTCGCAGGCCCTAATGGGACCCAGGTTCCTGTCAGTCGGATTAACATCAGCCCCGGCACCTGTAACGTTTGCACACGGACGGCTGAAATAGATGTTTATCTTCCGGGGGATGAAATTTTTCGAAGGGCAGACGATACGAATGGGTTAAACAACCTGGGGAATATGCAATTATCCCGGGGTTGAAGATAAATTCACGGCGCGCGAATTTCACGGCGAAACATCGGGACGAGGGGACGAAGGGAAAATCGCGCGATTAAATTTTCCTTCAGCTCGTTCGAAACGCACGAAGACGTCTGAAATGTACTCGACGGCGAGCAATTAACGCGCTTAACCGTTCCACGATGTAACTTAACAGAACGCGGCGAATCGTTACATATTTCGTTCACGCGGTAATATTCGCTTCGCCGTTACCATACGGAGGAGGACGCGTTAAAATATATTCCCTCGAGCGAAGGGCAAAAGTGTGGAAGGGCGAACGAGGGAAAAGAGGTGAAGAGAAAAGAAAGCACTTCTTTCGGGCGAAAATATGAGCCTGTAGCCGGCTCAGCCGTCCCGAGAATAAGGTTAACGCTGTAAAGGACACACAATTTGTCCGGGACAAAAACGAAAGGCGGGGCTTACCGGTCGGAGGAAACCGGTTAGAGGGGAACCGCTCAAAATGCTGAACTCGAAATAATGTTTGCCATAATTAAGCTACGAACCGAATAAACCACCAACAACTGCGTACAGCGGGGATGATCAGGCTGCGCGTACAACGTCTCTCTGTTTCCTTTGAGAAAAAGCTTTCAGTGCAATCCAACTTGGGCGGCTAATGCACAATGAAGAGGGCCGACACGAAAGGAGAAAAGGGGCAGCGACGACGACAGCGGTAGCAAGAGAAGAATTGAACAAGAGCCTCGTCTTAATTGAAGATAAACGGGAGGGGGAGGGGGGGGAGTCTGACTTTTATTACAAGGAAATTAATTCGGGATCCTCGACCGGGCCGAAAAACTCACCATTAGTCACAATCGACTTAAACGTATGTACCCTTGAATTCTAACCGATGAAGATCAATTACCTCTGTTAGCGAGGTATCTAATTCCGTTCGTCGTGCCGTCGTCCCGGTTGAACAAGATTAACGCGGCGAAGAGGCTCGAAATCCTACGGCCGGGGAGCGAGAACACGAAACAACGTAGCCAGACGGGCAGAGAGAAAAATGCAATAATCGTAAGTGACCGGAATACGACCGGGAAAGATAACAGGGGCGATGCTAATGGTAATCACGGAAGAGGATGAAGAATGGAATAAGAAGGAACCGGCAGCGCGGTTCCGGCCGAAAAATAGGTCGAAAGAATCCTAAGAAGGATTCATTACGGTTTCCGTGAAGGTTGTCTACCAGATAATCTGCGGCGATGACAAAAAAAAAAACGAGACGAAACAACTATGACAGAGGGTGCAGGATATTTTCGAAGAAATAAAGTTTCAGCGAATAGAAACGGTCTTGCTATTCAACCGCGATTCCCGGCCAAGCCTCTCTCTGTACTGCAAACGAAAGATAATACGAGGCGTGGGGGGACCCGTCCAGGAATAAAGTGGAGGAAACTATGAAGTACCGCGGTGGAAGGCCGGAGGCGACTAGAAAGGAACGGGCGAAATCCGCGAGACCGTTGGCGATATTAAAAGCGCCGGGAACAGTAATCAGCTGGCTGAATTAAGAATCGTAAACACCGAAGGAGTCCAAAAGAGTCAAAGCGAAAGCTGATTAAAAGGCTCCGGCGGATTGGAGCGGGCTGGCGCGTCGCGCCTGGTCGTTTCCAATCGGCCAGGATTCGTTTAAACTGCCCGCTGCCGGCTAACGAAACCACTACTGGTCAATCGACGTACAGCCAATTTACAAATCCTCCCTGAGTCTTGGATAGAAGTGCAACAAAAAGCTCGAGGAGCTTGCCATTTTCAAGGAAGACCGAACCGAGACAGAAATACCAGGATGGGTAACATCGTCAGTAGCGTAAAATTTGTTCAGAGAATGGAGGGAAAACGTCGTGGTGGCTCGACGGAGCAAAAAACGCGGAAGACGTCGAAGCAGCCAGCAACAGTAGCAGCAACAGTAGCAGCAGCAGCAGTCGCAGTAGCAGTAGCAACGACGTCGGCAGTTGCGACGACGACACGACGGGGACGTCGAGGAGGAGGACAACGAACACAACGACAGCCGTGGTCGTAGTAGTAGTAGTAGTAGTAGTGGTAGCAGCAGCAGCAGCAGCAGCAGCAGCAGTAGTAATCAGGGAAGAAGACCGAGAAGGAAAAGGGGGTAAGAATGGAGGAGGATAGAAGGAGAGCAGGAGGCCTGTAGGAAGGAGTAGGCCGACTGATAGTCAGAGGCAGAGTAGAGGAGAAAGAGCACGCCTGCGCGGAATCCCCGGGCGGGCGCGGGCAGTGCCACTGGAGGCCCGGCGGTTTCAGAGCTTCGCCCGGGACGACGAACCGCAGACGACCCGTACGCAAAACTCGGTCGTAGTTAACCGTGTTGAAGGATCGGACGGAAAAGGGGCCAAATCACGGGACGGCATAAGGCCCCCGCGGTTTAAACGAATCGCGTGTATCGTCGTGTCACGATTGCCCGGTTGAGGGAAACGTGCGTTCCCGACGACACGTTGGGAAGAACGTACACGACAACGCGAGCCAACGGTACAAATATAGTATACTTATTAATCGACGGTGCGTATAGTCGATAGTTCATTGGAAGAATAATATGTGACAAGTGCGACACCGATCTGCGGTGGTGTAATCTGTAAAAAAGGAAAAGGTGTGGGCGATAAAGAAGAAAAGGCCAAAGGAAAGAGGAACAGGGGAAACGGACGCCAGTGCGAGAGATACTATGCACGAGGTCTGGTAGCGCCGTGACAAGGAGGATGAACAGTGCGACGACAGAGGGCTTAGTGTGAGAGGGTGCACCGGATTGGTGTGCTGGTTGTTTTGAGATGTCAGTGGACCGCTCGAAGGCACCTGCGTCGTCGTTTTCGTCGTCGTTTTCGTCGTCGTCGTCACTGTCTTCGTCATCATGAGGAGATCCTCTTACGTGAACTACTACGTCCTGTGCCTCGTGTGCTGGATTCTCCTAGGCATCACCGGTAAGAACAAAATCACCGCGTGACATATGTTCGTTGGTCCGCTCGAGTGGCGGACGCCCTCTCATAGATCGTCCATCGATCTTTGGGGATTCCCGCGGAAAGTGTGCACACAGGCTGGTAATAGCGACCAAGGGACGGAGAGAACGTGGTTTTTGGTAGTCGCGAATCTCGCGTGGCCTAGGTCCAGGTCCCCGGTGGACTACCGGTGCTTCTGTGCACCCCGAAAGGGGGGCCGGGTGACGTGAAAACCACGGGGAGGGGCAGGCGGGGCTGTACTGAAGACTTGTACTGCGGATGGATCGATCAGATTTTGGGGTGTAACTGTTCGTACGTGAATTAGCACGCGTGCAAGGCCGTGCCGGGAATGTGCTATTCTGTGTGGGGAGTTTAGCAGCTGATCGTGTGCATTCGGGATCGATCAACGTGAGAAGATCGAGATACGCGAGTGGAGGCAAAAAGGAGGACTCGGAGGCTGGGGCTGGGGGCCGGGAGGGGGCTGCCTCCGGACCCGGTCCAGGGCTGTATCTAGCGCCACCCTTGTTTGTTGCGGCGACAATATTGTATTTTCTCTTCTTTGTCCCTCGGATCTCCTCTGTTCTTTCGTCTTTTCCATCCTTCTCGGGTCGCCGCGTCGACTCGATGATTCTGTCATCGGGGACCAAGAGGCGAGACGAGGCCAGAAGGCTAGCGCATACCCTCATCTTCACTCTGACGTCGTTCAGGGACGTGTTTATCGATTTCATCTTTCGCAGCTGTATCGCGATGATACAGTTTTCCACACGCTTCCGACGGGAAATACTTCAAAATTCCGAGGCGAGAGGCAAGCACCATGAACAATGGTTATAATTGCCAAGTGCAAGATTCCTTCCGCGATCTCCACCTCTGATCTCGAGCTTACGTTTGATGGCTCCCTCGACGACAGAGTAACGACTTCAAACTCAATTATACCAGTTTAAAACGACGCCCGTTCTATTCACTTTTACTGCTTCCCGTTTATGGTGCTCCGCGGCAATCAAAAGAATATAGTTAATAGTTCGCCTCTTAAACAGGTAACAACGCGATATCCGCGCAATTAGCAACGTCCCCCCTACTACTTAATACAACAGAGTTTCAATCTCGAGACTTACATACGCGCAACCCTTTGAAAGACGCTTGTTAGCGACACCATGAGCATGCTAATTAATGCTTCCCGGCCTTCGGGGAAACTTTTTTGCTGATCCAATGGAAAGTACATTAATTCGCGGATCACTACCCCCGACATGTTTTATCGTGATGATCGCTCAGAATACTGCTTCCCCTCTGTATGCAGCAGCTACTGGTGCCCTTGTCCTATCCGACCAATAATTTTCCCTCTGCATTGAAGCGCTCTTCTCGGGTATCTCGTATCGCGGGAAACGAAACGAAACTTGAAAAAGGATTTATCAAGTATGCTCGCTTCGCCCTTATCTAACGATCGCGTGCAGGTAGCAAGGAAGCGTTTCACTATGCAAATTGGTCATCAGGTTGTTGTCGATCGAGTCGTTCATTATCCGTGTCGGACGCTTTATAAATACGTGCCAATCGTCGCTTTCGACGCGGCTGTTATCGAACGAACCGAAGAGCGGGAAGCGTTGAAATAGAGGCGAAAGGCTGCCAAACCGCGAACTAAACGACACTCGTAGAACTTCCGTAACGGAACACAAATCGATGCCATTAACGCAACTAACGTGCACTTGCTAATTTTGTTAAACAATTTACCGAATTCTGCCGCTCAGATCCCGCTCCATCCCCTTCCATTCCGACACATACTCTTAATTGGTTCGAACTACGCGCCCGGCCGTATTCGAATCCGCAACACGAAAACAATTTCTCTATCGGCGCGATGCATTATGCACTTTCGGCCTCTAACATAATCGCGGCGCAGCCACTGATTACACCTCGCGGTGATTAACCGTCCGACATAGTTGCCTCAGAATGGGGATTTTGGCGTTTCGACGACAGCCGCTTACGAAAATCGCTTTCTGGAGTACGCTTAAGCGCTTGACATGTAGCACGAACAGATCTTGCATGGTATGCGTCTCTGCGTCATTATGGCTCGCGGTAATTTCGCACGGTGATCAGCGTTGCAGCGATTTGATTCAGATTGACTTCGTATCTAGTGGAAGCAAAATAATGAAAATGCATAGACGGTTTTGATATTTCTATTTATTTTCGGGGCAAATGGTCGCGTAATTGTGTGCGTGCCCTTTGCGTTCTATATAGTTCGCAAATAGCCGTTGCGAAAAATTGTGACTTGGTCAACGGGTTCGTTATGAGAAATCGTTTTGGCAATTAGCCACGTTTTCCAAGACACTTGAATATATTGCACTCCGTCGGAATGGCATCGTATAATTTATATTAGGCGTTGCTGTAACAGCTATCGATATATTTATACCGATATATTTATAGCGTATATCGTAGTGCGAAGCAATTTAACATTTAAATTGTACTTTTTATATAATTAGGTAATCCGACGTATATTCCAAAGCAGACATTAATACCCTGACGAGTCGTAATTTTTCCCCTAAACCGCATCTGAAATCGAAACTGATTGAACATCAATGTCACAAATATTGTGTATTGACCTAGCTTACAGAAATAATTATTCTCCCATGGGGGGTTAGATCGTGCGAGAGTCGAACGATAAGCATTAAATCGACGAGCAACGTGGAAAAGTTGCACGATGGGAGTAGTCGAACGTAAATGTTCGATGAACTAGTAAGGCAGAAAATCGAGTTAGCCTCGCAGGAAGGGCTACGAAGACCGATCTTCGGAGGTGGGGGGGGGGGGGCACGACTGAAAATCCAGATTTATGTCTGAGTTTAGTGTCCAATGACGTCGTATAAAATTACGCCCAACACACTTACGTGTCGTTCTAATAAACCGACCGGGAAAACGCACCCCAGTCGACGCTCGATTTTCCACATCGGCCGCATCGCATCGTCCCCGGGGAAATATGTGTCAGAGATCCTTCTGTTTCCAAGAAATCTATTTCCACTTTCATTCGTCGCTTCGCGCTAGATCGCGTACATTTGTTTTCACAGACAATTCCGCCCGATCGCGTCTCGTCCTTTGGAAATGTATTCGGGCTCGTTCGTAATTATTCACAATCAATCATCTGTTCCTGGTACAATGCGTCGCCCCCGTTGCTTTCGTAACGGCGATAAGCCCATTAACGACAACGAGCTGGCCCACACGTAGATAAATGGCGAGGACGCTTCAATTACGTATCGGTTGGACCGTAACCTCGTCAAATCGTAATTTGCTTCGAATAGAAATATAATCGTTCGATTCTTTGTGCGAACAGGCGTTTAAACTGTGGAATTAGTTTTCGTTTCTGCGAAGGTGGCGTGCAATCCACATTATTTCTACATTATCCGGCATTATACTCGTTATCCGTGATGTTTCGGATGAAAGGGGCTGTTGATCCTGCAAGTAGGTTTACTGTGAAACCAAGCCCTGTGTATTGACATAGTAGTAGTGCACTCGGAGACCTCCGAGGCCATTCGAAACACTAAGGATATGGTTCATGGACCGGAAACTACTACCAGTTTCAACGTCGAGGATTTACCTCGTCATACTTAGAACTTTCGGGGACGTACATTTGAGGTATACCTTTCACGTCGGCGAACGAAATCGGCCTCCAGTTTAACGTCAACGTTTTACATTAAATAATTCTCCCCGGGAGGACGATCGATAATCTCGTAATCTGGTGTCCAATTATTTGTATGAACTTAGAGAATCGTTCTAATAATACACTTCGTGACAATATGTATACGCGGATGCATAAACCCGTGTAAAACCTCCAAATAAACCACACCTCGCGGTGTACAGTTCGCCTTACAATTCGTCTGGCGTACACCTCCATCGGCAGCGTACACCGACCCCCTTTCTGTTTGCCCCCGTGAATGATTTATCCCCTCTGAAGTTTACAAACGTTCATAAGCGACGCGGTGTTACACCGACCACACAATCGCTTGCTTCGTTCCTCCCTCTCTTCTCCACCCTTCGCCCCCGTTGTTCCCCGCGGGTAATCTCGGCGTGAAGCATGATTTTCAGGAATGTCCGGAACGATAATCACGGACACGCCAGAATAATTCCAGCCGGGTTCGGAACAGCCACGAGAAACCGAAGAGCACGCACAGCGCCGCAGCGGCTTCTATTTATGTCGGCCTCGCGTCGATTTTAATCAAGTACATATACGCGTGTCTCGTGGCGCTTTCATGCGATATTTTACATCCCTGAAGGATCCTTTTGCACGGAGGATCGAATGTCCTGGGAGGATAGGGCTTTGATTGGTTGTCCGTGTCGCCGGTGCACGCGATACCGGGTCGGCGCGCACTAATTGCCAATCCAATTCCCGCCGTCTGAACGGAAACGCGTTGGCAAATCGATTCATCGAGCGTGGAACGATCGTGGAACGATCGTTCGAGATACAGTTAAAAGGATATCGGTCCCAGGACCGTGAATTAGCCGGATACGATTGAGTGGAAGCGTTCGTTGAACGATCCACGGGCACATGCGACTTCTGAGACGAGCTTTGTCCGGCCTTCTCCGACTCGGTTGGAAAGGGCGGCGGAGCCATGGTTGACGATGGTATTTACGTTCTCAAGGTCCACGCGTTCGTCCTATAAGCTTCTCGTTCTCTCGAGTGTTCAATGAAACTTTATCCCCGGCGCAGTTCGTCGCAGGCGACACGCGTTTGATATTTGTACGAATGGCCTCCAGAGAGTGAGCAAAATGTATGAGGTTTATCTAATCCTAGACGTCCTAGAGGGTAAACGGGATAGAACATTTTTTTTTAAAGCGTGCGTTTTCGTTATTTCCACCGTGCAATTTAATATTTATTGATCGTTGTTCCTGCGCGCAACAGAAATAATTATCTTGCTCTGCTTGTTCGCCATTATACTTTTATACTATGCACGGTTTCGCGGTTTCGTACGATATTCTTGAACAGTGGTATAGGTATTTCTTTATTTGTGTCAGACGAATTACATTCAAATTCAACGCGTTTCGCTTAAATAGATATTAGTAAAATAAAATTCAATTGACAAACTATTTCACTTTTTACACAAGATGATGTGATTTAAATGTATGTCTTTTCTATTCCTTACTAATTGCAAGATGCTCAAATGTAAAACGCGTTCGAATACTATAATTCCAAGCGGTAAGTGCAGGGCACAGGTTGCGTTGAGTTCTGATTGAATTGATGTAACAAAATATAAAATTATTGCCGTTTCATCAAATACGGTCTATATTGTATCCATGTGCTGTATTATTGATAAACAGAATCATTAAAAAAAAAAATAGGATATTCTTCTACATTCACGTTATGTCTTTTGGAGTATACAAATCTCGAATTCCTCTTAAAATATTTACTTAACAAAAAGTTTACAGCAGAGAAATGTAACTGACCATCATGAACTGAGCAAACCACACTTACGACTTGCCACAATTTTCACTCGCAAAACACATTAGATTATTACGTTTAGTCATCTATACGCATTATTACATTCTATTATTATCATAAATATATCATATTATCGCGTATAATAAATATGTTATGTTCAATATTACTTACTCCCAAACTATGATTATCAGGCGATGAAAGAATATCACTGGTCGAAATCGAAAATAGTAAAATCGACAGGCGATGGTCACCTTTCGATCTTCGACGCATGCAAATTCTCTATTCCCGTATATCCCGTATATCCACGGCGCAGAACTCCACCTCCTCGACGCTAAAACCATCCATCTACGTACGCATACCAAATAGCCTCCTCGAAACACTGATTCACGTTAAATCGTCGACGATGTAGCGCAACGTGTCGCTGCATTTCGCGACGCTGTTGAAAGCCGGAAGTGCTCGAGTGGGCGAAACGCTTACGTAATACGAGGCGCAGAACAAGCAGCTAAGTATTTGCGCCGTCGAAACGGGGCAGTACTAGGCGAGTGAGGGGAATTGCACTGGACAATTGCAGATACCGCGAGCCCTCCACGAAACTGGCATGGATTGGGGCGCGAACCCGGCTGTCTTCGGCACATTTGTCTGGCACCCCCCCGAACGTTTATCCCGACCACCCGATGCCAATAATGCAATAATGATCCGTGCACTCGAAACGTTACGAATGCCGGTATTATCGAATGGGCGTGGATTTATCTGACCGGATGTTATTTGCCAATGCGGACATTCGATTTTTGCCGACGCGGCTGTGCACGCCGCCGCGCTCTTGATCGATCGAACGTCGCAGGATTTTCTGTAATTCATGAGGCTTTGTTGATCACTCTCTGCTCTCGAATCGACCGAATTCCCTGCCGTAGTAATTAATCACCTTTGTTTTTCCGCGGGCAAGCAAATCCGAACGAAATTTTTGGTTTACAGGATGAATCTGACAGAATCAGGAGCGAATTATTGTGATATTCATGAATCTTACATTGGACCGGAAATTCAGGGAAGACAAGTAAATAGAATTCAATTGTCGGATAGCTTTAGATATTGACGTGGGGGGATAATCGACTATGCAGGTACATACCGTGCAATACGTACGTACTTACTCTGCGTCACGCGTTGAGGCAAAAACACGACTACAGGGCCACTTTCTTTTAGCGCTCTTTCATTTGGCCGCTGGAAATATGTTGAATAATACAGCAATGCCGTTAACGCGTTCTCCTTACATACCGTTAACGCATTCGCCGCAATGACGTCATTTGCGACCGAGACGGAACTTTTTCTTGGTATTCGCGGTAATGACTGGCATTACTTCCTGAGGGTGAACCGAGCGTTCGAAAAAACTATTTTTGTGCCATTTAACAAGTAAATCGTACCTATTGTATTACCAGTTAATCAATGGTCGTGCGACACCTTTACTGTTTGATGGTACGACAAGATAAATATAACAGTGGAAAAAATATTAATCGCGAAAAAGGCATCCCTCCAATAAATATAAAATTATAAACTTGATATAAAGTAACAAGCACATTTATTTACGAGAAGAGAAATGAATTAAAATTTGTTGCAAAAGGAGGATTAATTAAGCGTCGAATCGCTTGGTTGCTTGAGAATACATGCATACACAAACTTGTTACTACCACCACTGAATGAACCCTGATCTGTCAATTTCGTGCTGACATACATTTCATTACTTATTACGTATTTTTCGTGCAAACCCACGACAAACGGTACAGCTGATTATTGTTTAACAAGCAAGACCAATTAAATTGCGCGGCGGCGCGGCGGCGCGGCCGGTGCACAGTTCTTGCATTACAAAATTTCCAGAGGACCGTGACAAGTAATAGGAATTTGGCTGCTGCATTCAGCCGTCGGAGCGGGAAGAAACGGTTGTTGATGACCCGAATAACTCAATCAATAGGGCAGCCGACCAACAAATGAAAGAACCGTATCCGAGTCCCGCTTCGATCAATTGTTTTTTCCCCCGTCGCCAATGCTACATAAATAGCTATAAAACCGCTAGTAACCGCAAAGATGATTCTCCCGTTTCACGCCGTTGATCGTTACCATAACTCTTCGTCCCGTGCCCTGGAATCCACCAAAAACCACCCGATTCTACGTAATATCCCGCTATGGTTGAGAGTCGTTTGGCATCGATGAGGTGTTGGAAGCGAGCGAACTCCGAGAATGCGTGCGAGTTGCCAGCGTTAGCTGCGAACAGGCGTAAAAAGTTTCGCGAAGTAGCTGCTTTATCGAGTTCTTCCTCTTCGCTGGTTCTCCCGTGTTCTCGTATAAACTTGCGAAAGTCGAGACATCGTCGATAAATCGAGGGACTCGTATTCAATGCCCGCAGACATCGGGAGCACGGGTTTCTGTTTTCCCTGATACCACTCGATACTTCTTCCTTTTCTTTTTTTTTACGAACGATATCAAAACATCCGCTCCTCGAGACTATAAATTTCCGGGCGAGGCGTTGATTTTCCGCTACCACACCCGGATAATCGAATCAGAAATGTTGAATACTTGCATGCATATTTAGGGGTTGTGAGCAAGGGGAGGCAGAACTGGGTCTTCAAGGTCGCCGGAAGACTTCCGCTGCTTTCCGGGTCGAATGCTGATTCGACTTCGGATCTCTCGGTTCGGAATCCTTAGGTTTAGTATCCATTTCCCTAAGGTACGATGCCTTGGCAGAAGCTCTCTGATAGGATTTATTCTGGAAGGGTAAAAGGGAGAAAGAGAGAGAGAGAGAAAGGTATCGCATACGAATATCACGAATAAGAAATACTCTATATTCCCCGCGATCCTTTTTATTATTCTCCCATGGAGATACGAGCGAAAACCGTGCAATGTAAATTCGTTCGTATAACAGTCTCGCGCGGTCGTAACGCCATATTAATGAATCTCTCTCCCCCATCCCTCTCTCTGACGTTAACCCGCGTTTTGACATGGTTAAGGCTGAACCACCGTGTTTGGTATTCGAGTAGGCGCTTCGTTACTTGAACGGAGGGTTACGCGGAAGAAACGGCACGGTGCTGCGAAGGTTTTTAAAGAATATGCGAGATGGCAACGTTACCATTATATAATCATGTCGCGCGGTGAACCAGGAATACTTTTGCGGCTTGGCGAATTTTAAATTCAGTCGAAAAGCTTTTCGTGCACGCCACGACGAAATTGACTATGAATGAACATACTGACAGGCTGGGTATACATATTGAACAGGATATTAACATTTAGACATCTGAATCCAATGTTGTCGCGCTTTTAACATTTTGTGCCGAGTACAGACGGCGGCAACGAAGCGCAATATTTTCGGCTGTCTTATTTATCGAACGAACTTTGCGAAACGTTGCGGGGTGTTCGCCGCTTCGAAGGCAATTAATTGAATGGTTTCTATCAGTTCGTCAAGTTCGCGGTTTATAAAACTGTATTTCACTGCCCTGTCTAAAGATCGTTCGCATATTTCAGGGGTGAGCACAAGATCCCATTCGTTGGTGAAGAGGTTCGACGGTATTTACACGGGGCCGTACTTCGACTCCAACACCCCAACAAATATCACGGCTCAATTGGGAAGTTATGCTTACTTGCCGTGCAAAGTGCGACAGCTTGGTAACAAATCGGTAAGTCTGTCACATTCACACCGAAACTATTCCACTTCACAATTGTACCTTCAATGAAACACTACCAATTAGAACTTTAAGCACTCCCGTAATATTAATTGCGCCAATGTTATGTACAGTTGCAGTAGAATCCCTACTGCCTGAATGTTCTTGTATTCGAATATTTCGTTACACTAATAATACCTCTTTGTCATGAATTGTGCATGTTCCAAATGCCTAGTTCTTTTATACGTTCTGCTTATGAAGATCAAAATGTATAATCTTTATACCAGCCAAGCATAGAACAGACTTCATACTCGTTAATATTATGTACTTAATAGCCTGAAAAAAAGCGCGCAGTATTCGCTGTCGAGAGCTAAATTTTATAACATGTTTAAACCGACGTAAAAATGACAAGGAAATCGCAGGCTTCAATTAACTATAATTACAGATATTGAAACAAAATATGCCTCACCCATTAATACCGCTGAATTTTTCGCACTTCGGTAAAATTAATTATCTGGAATTTCACCAAACAACTCCAAGGAAAAGGCAACACTCACGCACGACGGACCGACCCAGCCAAATTTCCCCCGTTCGGTTTCGAAGCAATCACTTGCTTCGTGAACCATCATCTAATTTCCATTTCTTGTAAAAATCCTAGCCAAAGACTGGCACCAGATCGATACAAACAAATGTGAATTTATATGCACGCGAATGATCGCTTTTCTTGCGAGGCGACGGTGTTGACGATAGCGTCGTGATAACAATTGGTCGGTTTCCACGAAGCCGCTGATATCCCGTCAAAGAGTTGCACTATCGGTTTCCGTTTCCGTTTCCGTCGATATTCCGCACCGTCCAGGACGTCCGGTTCGCGCTATTACAATAATCGAAATGGCGGCGATATAGCGTCGATCTCGATACACAACCGACCCGATCTACGCCAGAATTTACGCGAGCCATAAATGTCTAATCTGTCCGCGTTCGCGGCCGCTCAGAACGGACTATAACAGCCGCGTGAATTTTACGATTCACGAGGAGGGCGTGCAACGACGCCCCGCATCGATGTAACCCAGAAACTTGCTTCAACCTCGGCGGACCTTCGTTGCGTTTGACGATCCTCCCCATTTGACGAAGGGCGCGGTACGCGCAGTGGCTAACGAAAATTTCCGGTCGAAACGTTACTTTATTCCATCGGAGACGTTAAGGGTAGAATTCCGAAATGATAACTCGTTGCGTAAGTACAGCTCGCATGTTAGATTATGGAGCACCACTTGTCAAGTCTTTCCCAAGAATAATGTTACTAATTTAAATGTAAGAGATGCATCAAAATTACCGTTCGTCCGAGAACTGTTGGCAGCTACTGTATTATACACGCGGCGGTAAAACTCTTCGTAGGCGACCCGTATCACTCGTTTTAAAGAACTTTCACCCCCCCCCCCCCCCCCCTGGTGTGTACAGCAACGAGACCTGTACGTCGAAGGAGTCACGACTAAGTGTCCGGTGACACGCGACCCTTGCTGTAATCGTCCTGCCGGGTACTTAAAATCCACGAACCCTCAGAATCGACTCACCACCATTTCGGACCCCTTCCATTTCACGCTCATACCTTTGCTGACGATCTTCCGTCAACGATCTTCTGTGCCTATATAGCACGGTGCGCGAATCATTTTTTACGGGAAACCTGCAGGAAAAAAAAAGTTCACCCCATATATTCATTTATATCTGCGTCTTTCATTCTGCGCGATGGAATACAAAGCGCGGCGGATTAATATGTCGCGTTAAAGGGTAGAGTAATTGCGTCGCGCTCGCGGAATCGACTGAGCTCGGCCCACTGGATGGACCGAATTCACGGGGAAACGATTCCTCGATATCTGCAATTAAATCATTTCGTTTCTAGAAATCGGCGAAATTAAAAGTCCCGTGAAAGTTCTGAAAGAAATCCAGGAAAATCGGAAAACGATCGATGGAACGTTATCCCGGGCGTGAAGCGGAATCTAGAGATTTATTACGTTTTCTATGGGAACCAATAGTACTGCGATCGTAATTGAGAGAGAGAGAGAGAGAGAGGGAGAGAGAGCTCCGTACTCTATGGTTTTACCTAACGGTATACGGCAAGGAAAACGAACACTACCAGGTTTAGAGTTTCCCCAGATAATAATTTCACTTCAGAAGTCGGCCAAGAGAATACGTACGCCAATCGCTATCGACGAAATGCTGCTATACGTGCAAATTTTACCTCCGACTTAAGATATTACTCTCGGCGTTGAATAATGCAACTCAAGCAAAGCGTATCAATTACTCTAGCCTGTCGATTGCAAATCCCTGCACGATTCTAAGTCGACGTTACATTGAGAGAAATAAAGCTTAAATGCCATTGGGGCAGGTTCAATCGGACCAAAGCTTACGATAATTGTTGGATACGTTTCGGATGACAAAAATAATTAACTTTGCAAATAACTATTAGAGTCTGGTTCATTAGGATCTGCAGAATTGCGTAATCTGTTAAGGTGGATTTCATTTTAAAAACCATCAGTATTTTTAACAGTTTGCGAAACGGGTCACGAGACACTTATCTCGTTTTAATGTCTTTTCGATTTAATCGACAACTCAAGGAATTAAAAATGGATTTTCTTGTTACGTCACTAGGGCCACGAAACCCTGTGTATTTTATAACAATTGGTTAGCGAAATAAATGAATGTTATAATCCGGAGAAAGTAGAGAACAATCGGTCAGTGTAGATCGTGCATCGTGCCTTATAAGGTGTTTTATCGTTGTGCAACCTTTTGTTACTTGAAAGTTCGCGTTTTAATTTGTTAGGAAACAGCTTTTTAATTTATTTTACGAAAAAGGCCCTAATTCCAACAAAAGTAGCAAAATGTCTCAAACAAATAAGGATAATGAAGGTCAAGATGAACTATTATCTGATGATTTATCGGGTGCACCAAATAACACTTCGTACAAAAAGGAACATAAAGAAAAGCCTACATAATAAATTGATATATAAAATACATATATATAGTAATATTTCAGAATACAAATGTGAATTAAAAAGGTGCGTATATGCATTGTATAAATTTTTATGGAGCGCTCAAAATGCAAGCATTAACATTGCCCTTTCATTTAAACAAATGCATACAGAACGTGGTACGACAATCGAAACGATTGAGATGAATAAATTAATTGCATCGAAAGCTCCAACAACGTATGAAACATATGTAGCAAGTGTACAGAGGACCAGATCAAATATCTAGAACAATCATATAAATGGTCAACGCGGCTCCAGCCGCTTTGACGAACGAATTCTGTTAAACTACAATTACTATTATACAATAGAACATGCGAACAAGTAATGAATTCCGGACTGGTGCATTCAATTTAACTGAATGTAACGCCGAATACATTTTCTTTTGCGAGCCGCCTGGAGCACGTCCCGCGACGAAGAAGAATGATCGCGGGGTCGATCGACGCACTATAAATTAACCTTACACAAGGGAGAGAAAGATTGATCTACCAAGATCGAGAAGTCGAGCCAGGATTTCTTTCTTCATCTTGGCCGGCGTGCTTTTCTACGCTTTTTCCTGCAGCTAGAACTTGTCCGTATTCAGCCATCAGGAGCTCACGGATTTCCAGGCAAACCCGACTGAATTTCACTTCGTCCCCGAAAATGTCTCTGTTGCTTTGTTTCACTTTTTGTTCGTCCCGCCGTGGAAGGAACCTCCAACGTTTCGGACGAAAAATGTAACAATAGAGAGCGGTTTCTATCGGAGAAGAGATTAATAATTCTCACAATATGCCCGCGCCGAGGACAACGCGACGCATTGGAACGATGCTTCGCTTTTTCGTTCGGGCCGATGGAAAAAGAAAAGTGTTGTCTTTTCCACCGTTGAAAATTACTTCGATTAGCAATCGTTATTACTTGCTTCATTTTGTTGAAATAGTTTGAATTTTATTTTTAATCTTATAAATCATATCTATATATGGGGATGACGTAGTTTAATTTACGACCTCATTTTATGCACAGATTCAGGGCACTAAAAAGCATTCGCGGAAACGATATATTTTTTAAGTTGGTTTTTGAATTACAGTGGCCTTTCCGTTCTACGAAATGCTCGGCGTTTTAAACCGAAGGAATCGTAAAAGTGTAATAATAAAAAGTTGCCAAGTATAATGCTGATACGGAGAATTGTGCGGAATATTAAATAGATGCGCGCTTGAAGCACATAAATTGTAAGAAGCTAAGGCATAAAATCGTTAAAAGTTTCGCATCTATACGGACCATTAGAGTCCGTATAGATTCGATATTAGAGACGCCGATATTGAATAGCATTGTAACAAATATCGAAGCCGTTCAATTTTTAACTACTTCAAATTAGCTCTGTATAAATAAGGTAGAATTGGAAAAAAAGTATTATTAATATTATTATTGGTATTGTTAGTACTAAGGTAGTGTTTCATAGAACTGTAATTTTCTATTATTGCCTTGTATCTATGAATTTGCTCATAAAAAGGTGTACAAGTCTTACAGTTCACGTTTAACATTTAATAGAGTAGAACACGCCATTTCATTTCCAATATAAGTATATGTAGGAGACAAGGTGATACTAAAATAATTGACCAAATTTTCCAACTCAGGTTGTAGTCGCTTTAATGATGAAGAAAAGAACTTCGTAAAAACACGCCACTGTAAACACTTTATGTTTAAGTTATAAACAAGTTTTAAACACCCTCGGTCCGTGACAAAAGTTTCGTAAGAACTCTTTAGAAGTTTAGGGACACACGTGTGGTACTATAGTACGGGGTTGATACAACAAGCAAATGGTCAGTGTGTTCGTAAGTGAAGTAATTCAAGTAATATAATAGCACTCTCAGGGACTATGAAGATCCTCCTGTAAACTGAATTCCATCTGAAACCTGCTAAAACATTTATATACGAGTATCTACATATATAACATCCCAGGTTATCCTTAAATTAAATTGAATACGCCTTTAAAAGTCAGCCAAATATTGCAGGAATAAAATTTAATCGTTGCAGCATTTCGTTATGCTGAAATATAAGTATCTTGAAATTTAAATACACGAAATGCTAAAATATTAATATTTTCGAACACAAAATTTATATTAAAATTAGTGCTCGTATTTCTGGTTTTAATTTGTGCCACACGCTAACACCAAAGCGTCAATACTGCAAAGTATAAAATCCTCATATCTCAATATGCTACAGTAGAACCTCGATAACTCGATCCTCTATAAGACGAAAATTTCCTCAATTCCCTTCCGCGCCGCTGCAGAAACCTCTATGAGTCAAAGTAGAACTTACTTTAACTCGAATTATTTGCCACATGTCCAGATGCATCATTTTACCTCTGCAACACGAATTTAGAATAGTCAAACCTCTACCACTCGAAGTTTACCTCTGTAAGTCGAACTTCCATCGCTGCTGCCTCTGCAACTCGAAGTTTATAACTTTATGTCAGAAATCATTCAATTGTTTCCTATCTTTCAACCGTTAGGATTGCCTCAAAACGTAAGACGGAAAACATAAATGATCACGTGCATATCCATGCAAACTAATCGTTTTTCGTCAATTTTCATAGATAAACAATGTGTTAATACATTAACTCACAGCAAAATTACTGACTTTTTGAACAATAAGTAGTCGATACATGTATGTATGTGTTTATAGCGACCTAACTTTCCTCTTCTGATTACATTTATATGTCTGTACAACAAAAATGTGATTCACCCGGAAAAATTTAATTTTCCTTCCTTTCCGTCCTTGCAAGACGAAAAGTTAACCGTCGTACAATGCCTCTATAAGTTGAATTTTCGTGAGTTAAACTCCTCTTACTCGAACACCCGATAACACGACACCTCTATAACTCGAAGTTTTCCTCTCCTCCCTTGAGATTCGAGTCCGACTATATTATATCCTCAAACCTTATACTTATACCTACGACTCTCCAAAACTTAATTCCCATCTTTACTTTATTATAGCTGTAAAAAAAATACTATAAAATCCTGAACTAAGAATACAGGTAAGCCTTGGACGATTTTTAACAATGGTATTGAAATTTCTCTGTCTGTTCTCGAATCGCTGAAGGTGTCGTGGATCAGGAGAAGGGACTCGCATATCCTCTCAGTAGATAGAACCATGTTTATCCCAGACGAAAGGTTCCAGGCGCTTTTCGTGGATGCGTCAGACACTTGGACCCTGCAGGTTAAGTACGTGCAAGCACGCGACGAAGGCGAGTACGAGTGCCAAATCTCGACCGATCCAAAGAAGAGTCACATCATCAAGCTCAACATCGTCGGTGAGATCACCGTGAAAATTTCATTGTAACAATAACGAAAATGCGGGATCTCGCTTGAATGCGGCACCAAAATACAGTCGACCATTTGAGAGAACATTAAAAAAATGTCTTTGTTGCCTTTAAACGTTAAACATCGTCGTTTATTTCCACGCGTGTGTTAGTTTTATGTCGTCACAGAAAAGCTCGGTCATCGATTGTCGGGGCACTTCGTGAGCCGTGTACCAACGACGCGGTAAAAAATTATACGAGCGTAAAATACAGTCATCTCCTCTTTCACGTAACTCGTACGCGTACGCGGTGAAATGATCGCTCGAATAATCGCTCGGCATATTTGCTAATTAATCTTCTTTGTTCTCCGGTCACCTTCTTGCGGTACGTTAAACACGTTCTGTGCCATGTGGGCCATCAATAATCCACGAGAATCAACAGACACAAATTTTCATCAGGACAACAGAAACATATTTTCATTACGCTATTTGAAGCAGATTTGAAACGGATGTACGGGAATATTAAATTGTGAAGAAGCCCAGTATACTTGTTACCTTCTTCTTGTAATTCAATATTGTAGTGCATGTTCATAACTCCGATTTAAAGCTCTGATAAAAGCCAACTATTTTCTTCGAGACATATCTATACAAATCTTTCAACGACTATTGCAACAAATATCTCCAGAATTTTTGTATACAGTCCACATTGATTAATAACTTGTGCAAAAAAAAAACTCTTGTTACTTGAAAACCGAAAACCGTACTAATCTATATAAATGAATATTCATCTAAAGCAAAATTGCAATGGTGGTATAGAAAAATCACAAATTTATATCCACTGTAATCAACGTTCTAGAAAACAACAGAAACACCGAAATAGAAAGAATATTAATGATAATGGTTACGACAGGGGTTCTTAAAAGGTTTTTACTTGCAACTTGAATTTCTTGTTTATTATCGATAGTGCTTAAAACAAAACGATCAATGCTGTGCGTCAATTTTCCAGTGCCAAAGATCGAGATCATAGGTGACCGCGATATGTACGTGAAAACCGGAAGCACGGTCGCCATACGATGCGTAATCAAGCAATCCCTCGAGGGTCCGTTCTACGTTTTCTGGTATCACGAGGGCGACCGCATCCTGGATTACCAGCTAAACAAGATCGACATCCAAACGAAGAGGATCGATCAGGACACCGTGAGCAGTCTCGTGATCCATAAAGCGAAACGGGAAGACTCGGGCAATTACACCTGCAGCCCGAGCAGTTTGGACAGCGCGAGCGTGCAGCTTCACGTGTTAAATGGTAAGCGTTCTCATGCTCCCCCAAAGTTGAATCACTTTCGTGAATATCGCATATTAGGCAGCGCAGAACGAAAAAGTATAATATTCATATTCTGTTCAACGACATGATTATTCGCGGCAAGTACTACATTTTGAATGGGGGAAACTTTGAATACATGTATATTATTTAATGATGTTAATTTTCTAGAATTAGTTCAACAGAAGTTTCCTTTGACGTTTGATACACATTTCTTGGTTGGAAAGAATTGTCGGAGTAAATGCAGTCGTATATATACGTAGTTGTAAATTACCCTTCAGAAGACTGTGGCTCGCTGTGTTAGTTCACCAAAGTTAATTTAACTCGATTTCTGTCCTGCCCGGGTCTGAGGACAATTGGCGCCTATTCAATCACGGACACAAACGCATAGGGTATACGCAGGCTTTTATCAAATTATTTTAACAGCTTCAAAGACACTGTTTCAAAACATCATCTTATTTAATCTGCACATGTAAACCAATTACACTGGCGCGCAAACTGAAAGGATCGCTGCATATTCCAAGCAAAAATTGTCGATACTTAGGTTACCGTAACTTCGTGAAAAAAAAATTAGGACAGCAGTCAACCTGGGCTCGCTTTGAAGCGTGATGTCTCTACTTTGATAGCCCCGAGTTCGTTATTTTTTAAAGATTTTTTTACATCATACAGGCCCTACGTTATAGGGGATTGAATGGTGACGGTACTATTCCATCTGAAAATTGTACCAATTGAAACGCTAGTGCGAACCTTGAGAAATTTTTTTTCATGATTGAAATTGCTGTGGAACTGAAGATTGAAGTGTCGCCTCTGCAACGACCAGATAAAAATTGATGTACGATTTTTCTGGCCACTTTGTCGTACTACGAAAATAGACCACGATTGTGTCTTTCGCGAAGTCACCGCCAAATATCGACAATTCTTCGTCGAAAATTTAGTGATCCTTTAATTTTTGACTACAGTATCCAAATTGCAATGCCCGAGTACAGAGATGAGAGTCGAAGTAAACAACAGATACTATCCTGCATTATTTTAACGTCGCAGCACTCTATTTGATACATTTCAAAGATCGCTACATGATTACAAATCTTTGTAAGACTGCCAGCTATTTGTCGTTAATAAGCGCCGCTTACACTTGGTTCACTTGCAAATCCAGCAATTTCAGCCGATACAATAAACTTTCATCCCGCCCATCAAAATTGCACACGCTTATCAGTCCCCGTGTTTAAAAGGATCCTTTCGGGTATCTTTCCAATCGCGGATAAAGATGCGAAACGGATAGAAATGATCGCGATAAAAGAAAGAAAGGGAGAGGCCATTACGGTCGCGATAAAGGCGGTTGTATTGCAAAAATCGATTTTCTGCTACAGGCGAGCATCCTGCCGCGATTCAGAGAGGGATCAGCTCGGCACCGGGCGGTTGTCCCACGTTGTGGTGGCTGGCGGGTGTCGTGACACTTTATTCCAGTCACGGAAGCCGTCTGTTCGTCCTCGCCCTACTGATTCTTATGGTCCTTTATTCGAAGAATCCTTCTTACTTCGTGTCGGAACGATAATCAGAAACGGATGGAGAACGGTACCGGAAAATGATCGATTATCTCCTGCTGCGAGACCCGGAGATCACCTCGAGGAACGTTCCAGCGAGACGAGCAGAGGGATAGGTGCACGTGGAACGTCCCTTCGGAAAGGCTTCGTGGCGCGGCGCACGATGGAAGGACGGAACATGTCCGAAGAGCACGAGGAACCGCGGGACGAGAACGCGAGGGGAACGCGAACGGGGATCGAGACCGGTCGATTGGGTCGAACGTGTCCTTTTGGCGAGCTGTTGTACAGTTTTACTTTTGCGCAAATGTCGAAGGCGAAAGTAACCGTGAAATTCTCGAACGACCGATAGAACGCGCGAATTTTATTGCCACTTTGTACGGCCAACGTTCTTTTATTATAAAAAAGATAGGTAGCTGTGATCGTTTGTTGAGAGTCATTTGGTTCTTGGGGGGGGGGGGGGCAATCTTCACAACGAAACATCGAGGTCGTTCTCATCGGGACGGCTCGATCGTGATCACGATGGAACGTGAACCGGCGATCGCGAACGTACCGACGACTATTTTTCTCCATCTGCGAAGGAACCCCGAGGGGAATTGAAAGGGAAACGCGGTTCGTGTGTCGGGACAATGCGATCCGTCCGTTAGTCGTTAGGGGTTAATTAATCTGGGGAGCAGCCAGAAGATCGATGAAAGCTCTTCATGCGGCTGAAATGACAAGCTTGCTTATAAATGGAAACGAACGACACGAAGCTTACCGACACCTATCAACCCCCCTTCCAAAAACGGAGCAAAACGCTTCGAGATCTTTTTCTTTTATAGGCATAACGCGTAGAAGCACGATCATTGTCACGCCATAGGAAATCGATGTACATATTTGCTTAACGATACGCGGTCATCTTGAATGGAGAATAATAATTAAAAAATAAAACAGAAAGATCGTGCACAAATTCCAAGTAACACAGCCCAAATATTAGGCGGAGCTAAGCAACACTTCTTATTCGTTATTCATCACTGTTGAAGGTGTCCCGCGATCTTCGTGTCTTTCTCGCGTGAAGCCAAACAGTAACGAAGTCTTCGTAAATCGATTGGGAGATTCTATCGAGGACGTCGGGATTTCGTAGGGTTTCGTAGTTTCTTTCGCATCGAAATTAACTTGACGACGCGCGAGTGTTTCTCTGCCAGAAGGAAAGGGGGAATGAGGTCAGGTCTGATGGAAAATATACCGCAGGCCTATGGGTGCGGGGATGGTAGGAAAAAGGGAACGTTAACGAGAGGAAAAATGTTCATGATCGCAATATGCCGACAGAACTTCGTCCGTGCCACTCGACAGAATTGAAACTTGTTCGATCAAGTTTTTGAACGCGACGCGATTAATTGTATTCGAATAGGGAGGCCGATTAGCGAAACGTGTCTGTACTCGACGATGTACCATGCACATTATGGATCGCCTCGAGATATCGATGTATCTCGACGATCGTCTTTCCTAGACGATCCGTCGAAATCGACCGACAGCATAAGGCGTACGTAAAAAAAGAAAGAAAAAAAAAAGAGAAATGATCGTTTCGCTTTTTCTATTTTCTATTTTGTAATTCCCTTTTTATGGTACCGAAACATTTTACGACGGTCTTGTACAATGAGCAAAGAAAATTCACGCGAATGTCGAAAGCTAATAAACTTCACCGTATAATCCGCGACGGGGCAATAGAATCGAAGTCAGGATAACCGACTGACTATCGAGATTGAATAAGAGTTATGGAAGCCGTAACAGTAAAAGGAGAATCGAAGTGTTCGTATTTCCGAGTGTAATTAGATTTGTCCGTTTGTTTGCCTTTTATGTCGATCCGCTTGTGCGATTCATCGAAATCATATCGCGCCCGACGAGAGGTTCGTCTTAAACGCTAACCGAAAAGGAATAGGTTCATTTCAAAATCAACCACCCCAATTGGGTACCGTACTGTATCTTTATACGTATTTATCCACTGTAGACGGTAATAATGTTACGATCATTTTCCATGCGAAATCATTTATATCGTACGAGGTGGTTCCTGAAGTTCCTGAATATTTTCGTGCTTCCCCCTCCCCGAATCCGCATTCACGATGATACGACTGACACAGCAATCCTCGTTCTTTCTTATCGATTCTGCGAAGCAAACCGTCACTGCCTGTATTATTGAAAAGTGTTCTATATCTGAACGCGTTTAACGTGATTACTTTTACAATTAGTATCACGGTCGTTTTCAACGAAAGGAACAGGCCGAGAGAAAAGGGGAGAATAATTCGAAGGGAGGTTCAGATGAAACGTAACCCATTGCCTCGAGACGATCCACGATGGCGAACTTCGGTACATGAAGCGCATTGAGTATAAACACAAATCCACAAATGTTACATGTCCCGTGCATGCGTGTCAAATTTTTCGACGGAATGGGGCGAAAGAGAACGAAGCTAAAAATGAAATTATCAATCTCTGTCGAATAAAGGTTTCGATATAAAATTCGTTAAATGATAGAAACGGTGTTTTTAGTGACACAGAGTCACGGGCGACGAGAATTCCGGCATCGGAAGCAGTAGCAACGTATTGATGTCACGTTCTTCGCCGCTTCTTCAAATCCTTTAGAAACGTCCGCAGTCAACGGGGTCCCCGTCGTCGATCGATAAATTAGCTAACGAACATACGAAGAATATCGTAATCTGCAAGGTTCTCACCTACTCCGCGCGTCGTCTTTCATATTTTATCGATCGATCGGTGACGACGGCGACAAGAAACCGTCAATCAATTCGGAACGATCGCGAGATGGATCGTTGTTGACGAGTTTTATAGACCCAAACCGCTCTTCTAGGTCTGCACGTTTCCCCCTGTACAGCGTGTACGCGGGAACAGCTTTCCGGATCGTCTGCGCGACCCACGAATTTCTTTTCTTCTCGCAAGCGTTAAAGGATACTGTTTTTTATATTATATATAAAACAAAAATATATATATGCGTGGTGTGTACGCGCGCGGATACGTTGCACAACGGTGTTAAAATATTGAACAAGTTTCAGCTCGAGCAGAAAAGGAGCGGCGCAACAAATAACACGTGGGGTATGCGTATGTAACACGAGGGTCGCACGGTTTCGAGGTAATTGAGAACGTTCCACGGGGCGTGCACGAGAAGAAGATAGAATCGCGACAGGTAAATGTGAATGACTCGTGTGCAGGAAAGTGATAGGTTGAATGGGGATTCTTAATGGAACGAGGGAGGGAACGGAACGAAAACGGGAAAAAGAGGGGGGGGGGCGATTAGTCGAACGGGATGAACGATACGCTAGAATATCTACGATTCATGTGATTGTAAATATATAGTATATAAATAATGTAACGTTAATTAACGATATGCCGTACGTGTTACACTAAAGAAACAAACAAGGATAATATAAATAACGTTACTGTGTAATTTTTCGGATCGTAAACGCATTCGAAATGGGTCTGGCCGCCCGTGCTAACCGGCTCGAGATTCGTGTTTCGCGGTAACAACCGGACGTGTTGGACGAATTGAGGATCCTTCGCTTGCTCTCGTAATCGATCATCCGCTATACAACGCCCCCCCCTGATTCCCTGTCGATCCTAACGAAACGAAGACACGCGAATGCGTTCGCGGGACTAAGTTAATTAAACGTAAGAAACGGCAAAACAAGCAGCACAGCTGGGGGGGGGGGGCAGAAACGGGTTCGCGAAGGAACGAAGGCTAACGGGCGAAAAGTGAGCAGAGACAGAACGAAGAAAAGAGAATGGCGGCGAAGGAACAGCGGGTAGCACTGACGCGCATGCTTTTTCTGGCACGTCGGTGCATCGAGACAACAAAAAGGGGCGCAGCTGCGTACGGCGGCGTTCCTGGATAGCACGGGCCGGCCACACGCGACTAGATGTAACACTAATTAACGCCTAGATTAAGAACTAACGGATATAAATGATGGATATATTGTCTGACACAATAACCAGGTGTGAACGTGTTACACGCGTATACGCGAATTTTCTCGCGGCGATCAGTGATTCGTGCGCGCGCGTGAATCTTCACGCGCGCGACAAATGCGTGCGAAGAAGAAGGACAAATTCGAATGAAATTAGTTGAACAGAGGGAGAGTGTGTGCGTGTGTATTCGTGTGCAAGGGAGAACAGAGAGAGAGAGAGAGAGAGATAGCGAGCGATAGGTGAGAGTGAGAGAGAAGGATGTGGATGCACGAAGTAAAGAGGAGGTGAAAAAATGGATTGTTCGTTGGACTGACGTGCGCTAAGGCGTTGGTCGAATGACGCACTTTAAGTTACAAAAGGGACGACCGGGGACAATTCTTCTTGTACCGTTTCTTCCCTTTCTTCTTCCCGCGCCCCGCGAGGCCACTCGATGCGGAAGATAAAGAGAAAGCGCTGAAGATAGGGCTCACCTCGAGGCCACAATTAAAGCACACTCGCTTCCTACAGCCTTTCTTCTTATAACAAGCGGTCACCCCTCGCCAGGTGGAAGAAGGAAGTTGTAATTTCCCGCGCACATCCTCGTCGCCCCTTTATTATAACGGAGATAACAAAGAGTGGGGGCGAGAGAAATGATGATGGAAGGAGACGACGACGACGACGACAAGGATGATGGTGGTGGTTGTTCGTGGTGATGATGAATATAGTAATGATACGAATGATGAACTAAATAAAAACGTCGTCTAAGGTATACTAACGTCGTAGACAGCATTGAATTTTTGTACCATTGTCTATAGTAGCTCTTAAGTGTCGCGAATTCTTCTGTTCTTAAGATTAAGTATTCTCGGTTTAGTCGATGACACCACGCGGGGGCGGATTATGATATTGGGATTTCAATAATAATCGTCCAAGCGCGAACCAATTCGTGCCAGTCGTTCTCGCCTAGAACTACTGCCAAGGCTTCGTTTTAAACTCAATCGAACTTGTTCTTTGTCCGATAGGGTTTCGAAACTCTATCCCGTGAATCGGGAAACTGAAGATAAGGGACAAATTTATTACCGAGAACCACTGATACGTCTGTGCAGTATAAGTAGTAGCATTTACTGCCATTTTGTATGTTAACTTCTTTCCTGTCTCAATTAATCGTACCGATGAATCCGTAAATTGGTAGCACGGTGTGTTGTTCGCGATTTATCTCTTCAATTAAGTAACATACGTTGCATATCAAATCCGCCCTAGCGGCAAACACGTGCCCGTTCCCAAGAGTCGCGGTACACGAGCATCGAAAGATCATTTTTCGTGTGATGATTGACCGTCCTGACAGTTCGTCGATGTGCTCTTACGCGTAGATACTCGAAGTTAGTTGTTCCAATAGTAGGTAATACGTGCGTCAGCTGGCGATGCGATTCTACGAAGATATATGGAAATCAACCAGCCGGTGACCAGTTCGTTAAATTCAATTACCGATCCGATCATAATGGAGGAAATTGAGAATAATAATGTACGTATATTGCACGCTGGAAGTCGCGATCGGTATTGGTGGGCTGGTTTTCCGGCTGAACAATTTCGAAAGGAGGTAAATTTTGTCAAAAGGAGAACATTGTATACTGGTGCGATGTGAAATTATTCACCGCCCAATGATGGATGGGTATTGATTCCATGAAGAGTGTGTATGTATGATTATTGTGATTTTAACCCTCTACTGCTTGTTATTACTGTCAGTCGTAAGGGATGCCGTTTTCGTTTGCGACAAATCGTGGCACCTTGTAGGTGTAGTTGACTTTTACGAAGAGCAAAGCTTGTAGTTTAGGGAAACACTCGCACAATACTTATTTCTATTGGACCGCCTTTGACATTATTTTTGCCTTGCAATGATATTTATTTTGTCCGAATCACTTAATGTAATGTCCAATACCTATTAGCGTCTGTCTATTAGTTTGTATTATATTTCGCTGTATATTTCTGTTATACTACATATGCTCAGTGTTGTATCTAATTATTAGATAGATCCATTGTTACATTGTTCCTTAACATTCCATCGCATTTTTGTATTTGACGTTTGGTAACGATTTCTGTATATAGATAGATTGCAAATGGGATAGCGAACAGCCAAAGCTGTGGAGGGTTAGAAATGGACAAGAGGTAATACAGTCGTCGACCGAAACCCTCGGGACGGAGAATACTTCATCAATCCCACGTTATCGGCGATTTTAATGTACGGCTCGCCGCGCTTTCCTTTTTGTACGATGACAAGAAAGATAAGCATCCGTCGAGGCTCCTGTGTTGTCAGTAATGTTCGCCGATTCTTTGTTCGTCGTGATACGCGATGTAATAGTAAAGAGATAGTTTCAACGATTTGCAAAATAATTCAACCGCTTCCGCTCGACGAGAGAAGCGGAGGAATTAAAATCGCGGGTCTCGGGCGAGGCAGGAGAGTAATCAGTCTGTTACGAACATATTCAGTTTGCAAGAAACCACCCGTAATGAACAATTACGTTTCCGATACGCGACAGATCACACGTAGCAATGGGTCTAATTAATCGGTAACGCGTACCGTTTGCCGGTTCGAACGTTCGACGAAGCGGATGACGACTAAATCACACGCAGCGTACAATCGTTAAAAGAAAGGATAAACGAAGGAAAAACATGAACGATCGTGAAAGGTGGAGGGAAATGAAATCGATGAATATGAGACTTGAAGGGGGAAAGCATTTGTCGAGCGCCCGAATAAGCGAACATCGATTTACAATTAACATAAATAAAATGACAGCAGATATTGGAAAAAATGATGCGCCTCGAAGCAAGCCTCGTCTCGCAGATTCCCAAATGTGCATCATTGTGCGTTTTAGGATAAATTGGAATAGACTAACGAATCCGCGAGATGATGCCGAAGAAAAGTGATTGAATGGATGACCGCACGATGTAAAACCATCGGAAGTACGAACGCGTGAATGTGTGGCGTGTGCGTGAAACAGCTAGGAGAAATAAAAGGAGAAGAGGGAACGCAATCGTGTTGTGAGAGGGAGAGAGAGATAGATAGATAGATAGATAGAGAGAGAGCGAGAGAGAGAGAGAGAGAGAGAGAGAGAGATAATAAATCAATGTTAAACCGATCATTACCAATTTACAATTTCGAGAGACACATCTTCATTATCCGCCATTTCTCTGCATAAGTTCAGACTCGGTTTGAAATGCTGGACGTTGCACCTCACGTAAACATAATTCGCAACTGAACCGACCGATGCTTCGTATGCGTTTCTTTCTTTTAATAAAGGATCAATGGTAACGAATTGTAAAAGCTCCTCGAAATCAATGCGATGGACGTTTTTAATGCATTGAACAGTTACAGATGCGCACGTTATCAACACACGGAGCATCGTCCGCATCGAAATACACATTTCCACACAAGGTCTCAGCGTTTCCGTTTTTTCAAAGTATCGTGGCAACTGGGACAAGGAGAACTGTCCCGTTCTATGTGTGTAAGAACCATAAAGCTTAATGAAGAACATTATACTATGAATTTACGGGATACTAAATAAAAGTAAGCCAAACCGTTATTGAATGTAATGTACCCTTCTCCCTTGGTGACGTCGACAATCATTTCTTTTTTCCTTTTTTATTCTGTTCTATTTCAATCCTTATGACTGCTATATCATTCACTAAGTTATCTTTTCAACTGCACGAAATAAGTAGACTAATTGGTTAAATCGATAAATAATACACTAAACATTTTGTTCTCACAGATTTATTACGCTTTTGTCAAGAAAATTACAAATGTTGTGTACTTTTTACATTGCAGAAATTTGTAACTGGCATTGCGTCGTCTATGAATTTATTCGGACTTCTTATTTCTATCACGTGTTTTCATACAATTCTGAATGATCTTTCGGAAATGTACAAGATACGAGGCACTTATCAGGCGAAAAACACCCATCAGCATCGATTGCAGGAACAGTTCCTTAATCGAAGAGAACGGTGACATTCCGGAACATAGAACGGTCAACATGAATCCTTCCATTCCGACAGTAGAGAAAAATCGTCCGGCCTAAAAATGTTTCATTCTGCCAATTATCCATTTTCTTTCGTTCAATGTACATCTAGCGCCGATTTACTAACCAATGCATCTTTAAAAAGTTTGTCTGCTACTACTTCTGGACTAACCAGAGCACTAGTTGCAGATATAAGTTTTGTTTCAAGTGGTTTAGATAACTCTTCCACAGCAAACCCCGGAGTATCTGTGTCTGGTGGTAGGCAAAGAGTCACGGAAATATTGTACGGTGTAAGTTCCATTGATAAACTTTCTGCCAAGCCGCGAAGAGCAAACTTTGTACTGCAGTAAGCTGAGTAACCAAATATACCTGGAATATAGAGATGTCAGTGGTAAATCTTACATTAAAAACAGTTTTAACTAGTGTATCTGTATACATACCTAATAGTGCCGCCTGAGAGGAAGTGAATACAATGATTCCTTCTTGCGAAGCTTTCATTCTTTGGACAATAGCTTTTGTACAATAATAAGATCCTAAGAAATTAATATTAATCATTTTTTTCAAATCCGCCACTGAGGTATCTTCAACTTTGCCACATATCGCAGTCCCTGCACAGTTTACTAACATATATATTGGACCCATAGTTCTTTCTAAGTCACTCAATGCTTTTGCAACTGTATCGTAATCTTCACCGATATCTAAAGATAGATATTCAACCTTTTGAACATCTTTATTTACGCATGCACGAATAATTTCATTTCTTGCATCTTCCAATTTTTGAAAATCCCTTGCTATTATTGTAACATGTGCTCCATGTTTGGCTGCAATAATCGCAGCCCATTTACCTATACCACTGGATCCACCGGTTACCTAATAAAACAAAATATGTTAGAAAATCAATTTTAAACATACACAGCGTTCAGTACTTTCAATATAAATAAGCGGGTACGACAAACTTAGAAGTGAATGCGGAATTTATTTCAAAAATAAATTCAAAATAGTTCAACATAAACAGAACTGTTGTATGTAAGACCCAATGTTTTGCTTAACAAGTAGGTATTACCGGAAAAACAAAACGTCAAATAATAAAGCCACGAAATAATCGTGTTTATACATTTCGTTTAAAAGATACAATTTAAAGCACATAACCTTACTAGAGGTTAATTCACTATTAATCCATTATTACTTACAACAACATGCTTATTATTAATGTTTCTTAGTCGTCCTGGCCAAAAGAAATGTTTCATGTACAAAATAGCTATTAACAAAGCAAAAATTATTAATATTACATTAAATATCACAATCATTATTTTTGCGTAAAGCGGGGTGACAGTTCTACGTTTCAAGCAAAAACTGATTTAATTCATACATTGAGATGTTTATGAATTTCAATCACTAGTACAAAAATACAGCTTATACAAATATTTCTAATATTTATCGGTATTAGAGATAAATGGAATTAATCAGTCGTAAACTGTTGACTAATTATTCATCGTGCTACAATCGCCGGCACATATGTTACCCGATATAAGATATAATATAGTTATAGATATAGATATAGATATAGATATAATAAGCTACCCGATAAAAAAGTACCCCGTTCACCTAACTATATGCAGCTGGCCATAATAACAATTTTAATTGTTTAATTGTTTATAACGAATGAACTTCACTTGGAATAATGATCATACCTATTGGAGATGGTACTTTATACTTCTAGCTTCAATTTATGTCGTCAGGCCATTGATGTAGCTTGCCGGGAAGTGCCAGTAATCGCATTTCTGTATAATTTATTTCAACAAATTCAATTATCTCGGCTTGTGCTGGGCCGAATTTAATCAACGACGACTTAAACGTAGGGAAATCAACTATGCTACCCGAGAAAAAATACCCAGTTCACCTAACTATATGCAGCTGTCTTAGTCTTTAAAGTCTTTTTCTATATCTCGTCGGCAGTAAGATGTGGTGTATATTAATTTTTAGAAACTATTTGCAAGTTAGTTAGCAATTAACTTATAAATTGGCAACTTCAATATTTTTAATTTAAATAAATTTTCAGTGACATAAATTCCACTGCTCTTTCTATTTCTGTAACTTAGCGATCTTTGAAAGAACCGTGGGGCCCTAGTTTACATGGCACGTTCCGTTTATTCTATATTTCGTCTGCGTTGTTCTGCTAGACGAACATTAGGTTGCAACTCGTTTACAAATGCGTGTAAAATAATGTAAATAAAATATACAAAATACGACATACTTATTCCTATTGAAACATACCATCAATGTTTTTGATTAAACCATCAATTAAGCATAATGTAATCTTTTATGCGACGTTCATATACGATTTCATTCTACATGCATTTATTTTTAATTTTCGTAAATCTACATATCCCTCTTCTGCACTCTGTAAGGGTGGTAAATCCTTCTGCCCTTGCAAGTGGCTCCAAGTGTGGGTTTCAGAAAGTTTCCTCGTGGTTTCCAATACTTATAGGATAATACTATGCTAAATAACAATATTACTTTATCAAATTGCTCAACGATATCACTGATGAAACCCCATAAAATCTTTTGTAATAGATTTTATATTAAATAGATTTTCGTGTTATGCGAATTAACTGTTTTCGAATACCCTTACCATTTTCCAGTAATTCCCAACATTACCCATTCAGACCAGAACAAGATAGGGTCAATAACAATTATTCAAATTAATCGACACGAAAATATCATTCAAAATAGTATAACTATACCTAAGGAGTATGATCACAATTTTGCAAATTCTTACCAAACTTTATTTAAGCAGAAATTTACCCCCGCACATCAAGTACATTACATGCTTTACAAGCGAAATCGCACATATAATATCTCATATAATATAAATAATATCTCGCAGATTGATTCGCCCTAGAAATTCAATTATTTTATATGTAAAAGTATCATGTAACTGTGTTACCACAATGTAATAGCCAGGCTAATATCCTAGTCAGCTATGTTCATCATACCGTGTGTACAAAGTCCTTTAAAGAAATCAACGCATAAATTAAAACTAAGTCAAACTACACATGCCACCATCGAATTTATGACAACGTTAACGCATGTAATGAAATTAGTACGTTATTACGATCTACTATCCAAATTTGCTATTTCTCAATAAAAAGAAAACTCTTTGGATGGAAAATAATCTAAATTTCATTTTATAATCAAGCATATTTCGAAATGTATCGTTGTTCAAACAGCAGCTAGAATTCGTTGCGTGAGCAGAGTAGCCGAGATGAAAAAGCTTCCGAATGCCGGATCGATCCTGCGCTGGGTGCACCGCGCCAGGGCGGGTTGCATACAAATAGGCTCCAACGAAACGCGACAAACCTAAGAAGTTGTGGAAATTATCCCGCCGTCTGTGCATGATCCTTTTCCCCTTGCCTTCTCGAATAAAAGGAAACCGAGTTGACCGGAACGATTGTTAATTAGCCAACACAGGGAACCTTAATAGTCTGGTGCTCGTGAATCGGAGTGGGGGCAGATGGGTCGTACGTACATTCACCCCCGTTACCGAGGGGCAAAGTCCCCGCTTCACCCCTGCCGTTATCCTTCGAGCAAAAGGTCACGTACCACCACCCTGTCGATCGTTCACCTCGTCCTGGGAGTCACTCCTGGTAGCCAGGTTAAAGCGGAAGGTACGGAGGACCTCCGCGCATTTCGGATACGAGTGTAGCTAACATGAGAATGGATGAAGAATATCAAAATTTATGCAGCAGTCCCTAAATGATAAATATTAACATTATTTTTTAATTAAAAGTATCGTGGATGTGTAAAATTGTGTGAATGTATAAAGTCATTAATGCAACGTTCCCTAATGATAATATTATGTGAGTGGGTACTATGGGGTAGAGGGGTACGGATTAAAAATGTACATCTACGTTCGTTCAAAACAGTTGAATTACGTGTTCCCCACAGAAATTACATTTAGGGCATGGTAATTGAAATTCGAAACAGTTGAGGAAGCTTGTATTGCATAAACGAACTTCTACCCAATTGAATACGTATTATATATGTATAAATATACAAATTATTATAAATGTAGAATAGAACGTTATTACTCATGCCATATATTTTACACGAACTGAATGCATCTTTTGTGATATAAATTATTTATTAGAATTGACTCTGTGCCATGGTAGCGTCGTACTCCAGTTGTTCTATATATTATATTATACGTGATCTATATTGTTGCGGTAACGAACACAAATGTCTCCCGAATTTCTCCTATGTACCCATTTAATCCACATACAATCCATTGGGAATATTTTTTGTAATAAAATCGACAAGAGTCATCCCCGATTATCAATTTTATTTGACAGATCAATATCTACGCAGCTAACACAATAGAATCCCTCTCCGTAGCATGGACGGAATCATACTACCAGTTTTCACGCCTCACCCTACAATTAGCAACACGTTTTCCACAATATTATCATCGCGATAACTTTCTATGTGACAAGCAACGAACAAAGGTTCGATGAACTTCGATATCGTGTTTCGTGCCTTGTGAACGGACGATCGAGCACGGAACTCTCGGCGCGAGGACAAAGACAAGGAATAATACGACGTGGCAAACAATGAGCCCCTTTCGGTATTATGTTCCCCGTTCTGACGAAAGGAATATCCAGTGTCGTTTGCCGGCTACCAGGGCTCAGCAACTCGTTATTTCGTACCGCGGCCAATTGTCTTTCGCTTGATGCCGTAAAATTTTATATTTCGATACACCTACCACTCATAGGCGAGCTTCAGAACGAAAACAGGTTACGCCTATAGTCTTAACGTTGTCGCGGCGTTGCTTATCGCCTAAGGAGTTTAAACCTGCGAGGAAGCACGCATACAGGAGACAAGGAACCACGTCCACGGGGGATCCTAGTTCCCCGCGAGGACAAACTTAATTTCCAACTCTCGGCGTCCTCGTAAAATCCGAAATGGATCTTAAGCGGCCACGGCTCGGCTAAGAGTCTCAGCGGCGCGCCTCTGTCGAAACCCTTTAATCGGCCGGAAAAGCCGCCGGGTGAAATTCTGCGGCGAATTCGCGACACGGAATCCCTTCGCGACGACCCGGTGCACTCTTCCAGCATGCGAAACGGCCAAGTCGACAGGGATCGGTCCACGAGGTGGATCGAAGCCACGATTTTGGACAGAGAATCGTACGTTGCACTCACCAGAAGGGAGTGTCCCGTGCGGCCCACGTCACCCCTCCACCCCCTACCTGCCACCGCGTCAGTACCCCCCCCTGTGATACCCTAGCTACGACCCTGGGTTCCGTGTCTCCCGGGCTGCAACCGGGGGGTGAACGCCCTCGCCTGACCCAGACTCAGAATCGATCTCCATTCGTTGCACTGTTGGCAACCCTCACCCTCCTCCCGCCCCTTCGAGGCACGCTCTCTTCCAGGGGGGCTCGTCACACTCGTGGATTTTCCAGGGAACCAGCGCGACGGAACCTCAGAAGGAAATAGAAGCAACCGCGGTGGATTGGGCAATGCTCGAGGTATCGACGACTATCATCCCTTCGTGAATTTTCTTTCGTTTCTCTTTAGCTGGTTATTATTGCCTCGATTAACTTGATTTGCGAGAAACGAAAGGTGACTGACGATTAGGGTTCGCGAAATGATTTTCACCGAGGAAGGGTAGGTGTTAATTCGAACTTTTTCAATTTGTTGTCGCGATAGATCATCTGTATGCACATCGATTATACCTCGCGGTTTGTTTGCCGTTCAGTAATTCGTTACCAAGGAGCACGCTTACTTATTTCATATCTGCTATGTTACCCTGTGATGATGCGTATTGGGATTAGATATTCGAAGGTTTGCCATTCCTTGGTATACTTTTCTACCGCGGCCACTGTGTCTAATAAAATCGTATTACAGTTGGAATTACATATCGGTGGTCAATTCTTATTTTACTGATGAACTTTGCCAGGCAGCGCTGCAGCAAGCCCGGCGATCGTTCACCCCCCGCCCACAGTCGCAGAAACTATCCCGGGAATTTCAGTAAAATTACGATGATTGGGGGAGAAAGCGGGGAGTGATACTCGTCGTTGCTTACGAAGCGACGGACGTTGAAATATTGAAAGCACGATCGATCGTTCAATGAGAATGAATTTTCATGGCAGACTGCGTACTATTTGGGTACCCGGCAGCTCGTGAATTATTGATAACGTGCTATTTCAGTGAAGATTATCTTCTATATGCTAGAACGTAGGTTAACAAATTTTGACGAGCTCTATAGAAAATGTCTAGGGGAAGGACGGCCATCCTATTTTTTCATGGCACCCAGCTGCATGTACTAGTATCGAGTACTAGTAATTTCAGACCAGCTGGAAGGTATTTCGTTTCAACAAAATACGACGATCGTGCGTTAGCTTTGTTGCAAATATTGTTGCGTAGTACTCGGACAGCCATAAAATTCTAAAGTTGCAGTGAATTTTTCTCACGGTAGGATGGTTTCAACAACGAAAGGGTATTATTTGTGTAAAATATTCGTTGCAAAATCGGAGAAAAATGGTGGTATTTTAAACGGGATGGTGAATAGAGAAAAAAAATTATACCTCTGAGCACAGACATTTCTTTTCTATCGAACAAAGAAGAATATTATAAGCTAGAAACAGTTTTGCGTCAAATAAAGTTGAATACAAATCGATGCCAATAATCTTCCAAAATATATTAATCGCTATTCCTTAATACAAAGCTCCCCATTGTGCAACATAAGCTCGCCAATTAAACGTGGAATACAATCGAATACACGTCGATACTTTCTCCAAACCGTATCCGCATTCACTCCGCAAGCACCAACCCTCCCCGGCCAGCCTCGTAACTGCTGCAGCTCCCAACCCTGTCGTCCATCGCGCCCAAATCCAAACGCATCCCCATCAAAGGAACGAGAACGAAGCGACACAGGAGGGAATAAGCAAAATCCGTGGCCGGGCTTCGCCCCCATTAATATTCGTGAAATAATGTGTCACGTTAAACGCTTTCCAATGGTGACCGAAGAGAAAGTCATTCACCGGCCCCGCCGCGACTAAATTATAGAAGTGGCGCGAGTCAAAGGGACGCATCGGGCCGTCCGCCTTGTCGTCCTATGCGTGTATTACCCGGCTAACGATTTCTTCCCATCGCGTGTGCCAGGAGAAAAAGTCAGACGAGAGAAGGAGAACGAGCACGAGGGGTGAAACTCCGCATGAGTAAGTGCAGCTCGGCTCGGTGCATTCTTTTCTCGGGTTTCTCTTCCAGCGGCCGTTACGAGTGGTCCAACGGACTTTTTAACGAGCCGAGCCATTCCTACGCCTTCTGGCTGCTGGTGCTCGCCACCTCGAAGGGGGTGGATCGCTATCGTGGTCGGAGACATTATGCCAACACCGTCTGCGGGACATTGTGCACGTCAGATTCCAGGGAATATCACGTGCACGGAGGAAAAGATACGGGGAAGGGGATGACGACCAATGTTGGTTCGACGGCTGTCTTCCCTTTTTTTTTTTGCGCAGTTCGATGCTTCCCTCTACGACCCTTCGGTGCTGCTCGTGCGAGTGTTTGGAGGGGAACGCGACGGGACGGTGATTGTTTATTTACTTATAGCCGGGCGTGGAGCATTTTGATGGATGCGGCATAACGAATGGCGTGTCAAAAAGCTCGGTGGCCTAATGACACTGACAGATCCGGCGAATGCCGTGCAGAAATTGAAGGCGGAAACGACGAAAAAACTGGAGGACATTTTAGTGTGAATTATTTGTGCATGCGCAGTTCGCTGTTGAGGGCCGCTGGCCACGAAATTTCGTAGAAACTTGGAATTAGAATGTAACGGAATTAAGTAATTCGTAATTTCAGTGAGATTGCTTTGAATACCTGAGGGAATTTTGTTTGTAAAAAATTATGCATATGCGTTGGCTGTAATGCCTTCCTGGCTAAGAATGATATAGCCAACGCAGGCATATGTACCCTATACATGAGATCACGTTGAGAAAATTTGTGAATGAATATACGAATGATGCTAAAATTAAATGAATGTAATAAGTAAAGAGTGAACGATGGTTTACGTCAGGCCTTTAACACTACAACTACCAAGCAAGTCAAACTGACTTGTTTCAGATATTTTGCTTTAAAACGATTAATATATAGGTATCGAAGTAGCAATTTATGATGACATTTAACAAGGCAGAATGACAACTGTATATCTAAAATCTATCGGTAGTTCTACTGTTAAAATTATAATGGTGCCCGTTGCTTCGTCTGGGAAACCAGCATGAACATACGCCGCACGATCCACAGCGTTTCTTTTTACAATTACGTATTATTTATACCTGAATTATTAATACTCCACGCATCTCCGACACACCATTATCGTGTATTGATTTCCTTTGCGCCATATTACTTGTTATTTTTAAACCGTACGCTCGGACCGTAATTAATTCGATTTAATCGATGCACTTTCACGACGGTGTCGCGTTGAAACACGTTAGACCTCGCCAGTTTCGTTGAATAATTTGGGGGAGAGCGAGTCGGAATTTCTTGAAGCGTGTAGAGAATTGTTCAGCTTGAAAAAGTTAATGGACGTGGAAAACAGCCAGTTTGGTTCACGTTAAATCTAATTTAACAGTGTACAGCGTTCACGCTACTTATCTTAATTGGACGTCGAAATAATTAGAATCGTGATATTTTCACTACGACGCACATATTTTTCCCAACTGGATGTATTTATGAATATTCCTACCCCGTTTGTTAAGGGGCCTGTTTAATTTTATGTTAAGGTGAGCATTCATTTAATCATTGCACACTGATTGAATAGTTCCGTGCAAACTTACAGTTCAAACAACATCATATCTGCAGATCTTTCTACGAACAGAAATGTAACGTCATACTTACCTCTAACTTACTACTGTACAACTAACAATGCAAGAAACGCAGCCAAAGACTATATCAGACAATATCCTAACAATCTACATCTCAGTTTCGTTACCAACGAACTAAGTTCTTAACCCCGTTTCCAAGTTCCCTTCCTCTGAATACCCAATACTGAATCTCCCTTATAAAATTGCCCAAAGAAAATGGAACACGCGACATCGAACCCGAAGCCCGCAACCAACTAAATACTTGAGCAATGCACCGCGTTCAAAGTCCTCGTCATTATTCCCCAGTCGATAAAAAGTCCTCTCCTTTCGATGCTTTTCGAGGGACAGAGATGTAAAAATCATAGCTAAACTGCCATGAACGCTGCGATGTTCAGTCTCGTTGTAACTGGGGTGCATCCGACGCAAAAAGAAGATTGTGCAATGCGCGGATCGGAGTTCCACGGGGAAGAAACGACGCACGTCGTTCTAGCTGCAAAATGAGGCCACATCTCTCTCCCGTGTCGCCACAGCCCAACGCGGTGCCACTGATGCGGCCCCTTTTTCCACTTCGAGATACGTCAACGCTTTGCAGAGAACAATCGGAGGGAGAGAGTTCAGTGCACCAGGCCGGAGTTCCACGAACTCCTTTCCACAACGGATGCGTATTCATTGCGAGAACATCAATTGACTGTAACGAAGTTTCACGCTTTTCGAAACAAACTTGCCGGTGGAATGACTGAAACACCATACGCAGGCCCAGGATCTTTGTAAAAGGATCGTGATATCGATGGGGTGGATATATGTAGAAACAAGGCGAACCATCAATAGACGAAAGAGTATTAAAATATCCTTTATATATAGACTGCGGGTGACCACGAAGACACTATAGATATCGGTCAGGATGTAATTAACGTACTTAGAAAAGTCTAAGGTTTTCCTTATCCTGAAAATAATGATAACTTTGAAGAATGACACGTTATTGACGTCTCGAGTATTTCTGCGCGAGATTCATTCGAGATCGCCGGGGCACTCTGCGGATCTCATAGGGATCGAGGGATAATGCGATGACAATGGAGAAAGCATGGAAACAGCACGGGAATAGTTGGAGCAGTTCGGTCCAGAACGATGGAAGTCAGATATACACGACTTTCCACAGCCCACCATTTTCCTCTTTAAACTGAAGCTCGTGTATCGTCACCTATTCAAATTCATTTTTGCTCGGGTCTTAGCGACTCACAATGAGATATACCGATGTAATAACGGTGTCGCGATTGCCTCCGCCTTAACTATGTTGTTAAAAACGTACCTCGACGCAAGTGACGCCTCTGCTTAAGGGCGCGTCTGCGCTTCGATCCTGAGGTTCATTGCACTGGAAAAGTTTCACTGGTTCTCGCTCGATGGACGAGTGAACTGAACCGGAGTTTCCGGACGTTTCGTTGGGGACAAAATGCAATCGGAACATTAAGGTTGGTGCAAAGTTATTGGGTTGGACTTAACACCGAATGAACTAATAAGGGACTGTCGCGACTTGGACGAGACACTTCGGAAGCGTGGTTAAGATATGGCGTTCATTGCAAGGGATAATTATCGGAATGCCAGCAAAATTTGAATTTTTTTATACGCTAATTTCCTATAATCGAAAATAGCACCGCAGCATGTCACAATGTTTTAGATTTTAGATACCATTTTTGTAATTATAAGTTTCGAATTCTGCCAAAGTTGGGCAACACTTAGGTAAAATATTATTCGACAGAAATTGTTTATACCATATTTATTATTGCGTTAAGGCGTTTTAGTAAACATCGAGCATATCGAGACCTCAGTTTATTCGGTCGTAAGGTTTACGAAAGTAGCGTTAAAGCGTTAAAATACATTTCGCCGTGAAGCAATCTTACTAATTTAATAATGTTTCTGTTTTCTTCTTTTCGTTTTATATTTACATTGTATTGCATTCGTTAATTAAATAATTGGCCCCTGAATCACTATTACAGTAGATCATGCAATCAGTTCGAAACGGATTTGAAATATTGCAGATTTTACGTTCGGTAGGACAGGTCGCGGTGGTTTAAAGGATTTATGTTCTGAATTGAATTGAACGGTCGTAGTACGCTTGGGCGTCACCCTCTACCGATACCCGCTTCCCTCACTTTTATAGACGTTACTTAACAAATTGCTTATATGATTTAGAAATTCGTTGACAAGATATTAATACAAATTAAAATCTTGAAAGTTAAGAATCGACCGAGTACATTAACCAACAACGCATAATTTTTTACTAAAAAATAAAAACTACGTACTGATAAATAAAAAGTTATTATTAAAACAAAAGAGACATGGAATTCAAGACCCAGACACCGTACTTAATTAATTAATTGACAAGCTATACAAACTACTTCCACACATTAAAAAAAAAATTGTTTAATCTATAGTAGAAGAACGCTGAGCAAACATAATTCATTCTACAAATATTTCCGCGACAATATGTAATTCGTCCCGGGGGACGCGCATCTTACATTTTCACGATCTATAAGACACGCTCCGCAGTATGCAAAAGATTGAAATTATCGCCACGCAACCACCGAGTCAAGGTGGCAGATTTTCTTCGTCCAAGGAAGAGGAGAAAACAGGATTGATAATTAATTCTTAAGACTGTACGCGGGCAAGGCATTACGTTAAGTCACCATCCGACCACCGCCGGCCACATAGATCCCGTGCGGAATCACGCGCCGGTGTAATATTACCGAAACTTATGCCCCCTTAGCGAACAGGAAAAAATTACGGGTTACATTAATGCCCGCGAAGTATTTACATGTTCTTCCCTGTCACGAAACGGGCCACGCGAAAACCGGCCACGCGATGATTTACACGAATCGTAATTCAACCCTGCTAGTTTCAGGGAGCGTAACTCGCGGTCGGCCTCGCGGTCCAGTCTATAATTCGCATGCGCTCATTTCCCAGACATCACGGCTTCGGCGACCACGTTGAATCAATAATTAAGGTAGCATCCGATCGCGACGGGGATCGACGTAACCGAGCTGTTTCGGGTTAAACCGCAGCCGTGATTCTTTCACGGCTGCATAACTGGGAAATGCGGCCCGGCCGAAGTGTATCACGTTTTGTTAAGATAGCTGAGACTGTTACATCGGCAAGGTCTCGGTGACTTTTTGATTTATGCTGAAGAGTTCAGCGAAATATCTGCTCGACCAGTTTTATCGTTTCCTGTTCAGAAAATGGTGATTAAGGAGGCCCCAGGTGGTAAATATATATTGTCAATATTTCAGGGTTCTCGACATTATTGTACGTGCGAAGAAGGATACCTGGGACGATCAATGTGTATTTCCAATAATCTCGAGAGGGTTAAATTATTGTCAACATATATTGGCAGTCTGGCGTCTCCTTTAGAGAAGTGATTTTCAACCGAACATGTGCATGGTAGAGGGAATTTCAATCTGGCCTACACCGACGTTCATCGATTATTAATTACCATCGTGTGTAAACAAAATATTTTATTATCAAAAGAAATGATATATAAAACCAGCGATATTACATATTCGACGTAGTATTTAATTGTATTCAGAATACACGTATAGGACTTCGAGATCAAATGGTCCGCAATTTCCCTTTTCGCACTAATCGCAAAGTTATGTCTTGGTCACCGTATTATCAAATAAAATATCGCTGTTTGTAAAGACCCTCGTGTCGCCGTCCGTCTAACCGTCCGCTGATAGTATCGATTGGTCCGGGCCGACACAGCGGAGAGAACGAATTATTAATACTTTCGTCGTGTCGTAACTTGGCCCGATCGGCCACGCGTTCCTTCCCCCGGAGGAGAAACGGCGTTGTTTATCAGCCGCGAGGATTTACATCGGTTCTGCGCGTACCCTCCGGTCGGTTCACCTGTCCGTACAACAACGGGCACAGGTGTCCCCGAGCTGTAACAGTCATCCGGCAAGGTGCAACGTCCGAGCGTGACTTCTGCTCGAATCTGCGCGACACGATCTCTGGCCATGGGACATGCTCGTTGAAAATGAAATTCGATTGCCGCGACGGAACGGCATCGTTACGACACAGGTGTACAATAGATAACGCGAGTATCGAAAATCATCGATGGTTGTTGTGTCGCGGCGCATAGAAATGGGGATGAGAGTTATAGATATACGAAAAGATACGAAAGGATATATGGAAACTGTAATGGCTTGTAAGACTTTATCGAAAGGAACAGGGATTTTGTCGTAAAAATTGGGATCAAATGTTGCGATTCAGTCGAACAAATTCATACAAGGCGATGCATGTATGTAGTTTACTGAAGGGGCAAGTAGATGAGCTCGAGCCTTGATTACGTTACTGAAATAAATTAGAATTTTTAAATACTCTTGAATAATTACAAGGAGAAAAGGAGAAATATGCTCACAAGACAGCTAGAGGATACGCTTCAGTACCACTTCGAACCTGATTAATTGTAATTGCAAATTCAACCTATCATTAGCTATTACCATTCGCATAACCGTCAAGTAAGGAATAATAATTTATACTTGATCTTGTCGAATAGATTATACGTTCGCGCGTATTCCGCCGTTTCTATCAACGAGTCTCGTCGACCAGCGCAGCTTCCGGCCACGCTTTTGAAGCGTCCCGTACACAGAACGAGAAGATCGGGCAAAGATTGACAGGAGGGGAGTGGCGGTATAAACGGAAACAGAAGCAAAACGTACTACCGAAAGACCGCAGGGCAAACGAAAAGGTTCAGGCGGAGACGTGAAATAGACGAAGCAGAAGTCGAAAGCGAGACAAGGAGGACTAGGGTGCCCGGGACGGTGAAAGAAATTAAAACACCGGGACGTGCCGACCCGTACGCCGGCATCGCGAACGTATACGTAGTACGCGTACATATCCATGCATATACGTATATACATATATACATACATATATGTGTGCACATATACTCTCGCGATAGATCGCGACCTACGCGAGGGAAGGAGAAGAACGAAGGGTAGGAAGTTGGCTGGGTGGTGCACGTTGCGATGTCAGAGGGGCGTTCTGGTGACGCATGCGTACCTGCCTCGGCCCTGACTGCACCGCAGGGTGGTTCAATGTTACGGGAGGGCACTGACCCGAGCCAGAGAATCCACCCCACGGTGCACCGAGGTGGCTACACCCCTGGTGTACGTAGGAGCCCGCCGCGCCGCTCCCTGCAACCAGCCCTCCGACGATTCACTCTCCTCCAGCTTCACCCTTCACCCCTCCACCCATAACTCCTACACTCCCTGGCCCGTGTTGCTCCACAACCGCCGCCGCTACCCCCACCGCCACCGCTACCCGGTGCCCCTGCCGATATCGGCGTAGCTACGGTCGACGAGGGGTACAGAGAGAGGACAGCATCGCGGCCCGGGATAACCATTATCCACCTCTCACAAATCACCTGGACCACCGTTTACGCGGCGTGGCTCGTCTTTGGCGCGCTACGATTTGATGCATGGCCCTCGTTCGCTGATAAAGGCTGACCTGGCTGAATGGCAGCGGCTAGGCCGGTCGGATCGGTGCTCGGTTCGGCGGTCGCCTCGATATTTGCCGGCCGTTTGCTATTCATTAGCAATTAACGAGAGCGGGGGGCTGGCGTGGCTGCTTTAATAACGTGCCCACGAGACCGAGCGCGTGAGAATGATTTCGGTGTCGTTAATCGCGCGTGTTAGGCCCGTTTATACGGGGCGGTTTTGTGTGTAGACGGGGCGGGCGACTGCGAAGAGTGGCAATTGTACGCACGGACGATGAGCAACGAAATTTCGGCCGCGGCCAAATGGAACATGCGGCGAGAATGCGAATGCACAGATCGTTTGAGCCTTTCATTCAATTTCGCGCGACTGCAAATGGGGTGGTTCTCGCACCGTTTTGAGAATGGAATGTGCTTCGCGGAGTCTTTAAATAGCTGCTTCTTGTAATTGGTTAGATAGCGTGACGTACGCGTTATCGATATTTCAGGGAGGGTTATTTAATCACTCTCGAAGAGAGATATTACATTTGTATGATAAAGTTGTGTGATGCATTAATGATGTTGCTAGAATTAAATTTCGTCCAACGATGTGTGCAATTGTAAAATGGAACGAAGAGAAATTGTGCGCCGTTTTTTTTCTCCATTCCTAAAGCATTGGTCTGCGCTTTGGTCCAATGAAAATAAAATGAACGTAAACTGATTGAAATTAAAGTAATTAATGGTGAAATAACATGTACGAAGAGAAATGTATTTAATTCTCCACAAAATTCAATCACTCAACACTGGCTCCATATGCGGAACGGCAGATGACGATTTTACAAACGTTATATTTAATTTTAAACGCCAAAGTTAACTTTAAAATTAACTTTAAATTTCAACGATCCTGTTGAAAAATTTCTCTGAAATAGTGAAAAGAAGATTGCCTACGCCGAATGTAGTTCCCTCGGTAGCCGCATTCATTCAATTTTCAACCCTGCTCGGACAATGTAGCCACCTAATCGAGAGATTAAGATCTTATAGCGGCGCAGCATCAGTCGCAAAGCCATGGTCTAAGCGGGTTCTTCAACCCCTCGGGTCGCCACCCTTGCGGAGCCGTTGGCGGCCGACCCTGAAAACGGCTGCTGCTTTTTGTCGCCCTGACCCGCAGCAAACTGTGCGCGTATGTAAACTGCGTGACATGCAATGGTTCTTCAAAAGTGTAGGCCTCGTTTTGAGGTACTATTTTGGGGAGGGGGCAGTTTATTTTGGAAGGAGAATAATAGATCTGGAAGGAGTAGTCCGCGCTTTCATTTTGGGGCACAGAAAGAGCACATAGAACTGTGACTTAAGTGTTCAGAGAATTTGAAATACGAAATAAATTTATTTATGATTGCAAACATAGGTGGTGAACTGGTTCCATTTAATTTTCTAACCCCCTGGTAAGAATAATTTAAAATTTGAAGATTTACTAACGGGAAAAAGAGTTGATGTTAATTACTTGCACTAAGTAGGTAATGCGTTTAGTATTTCACAATTAACATGCTACTGGCACAGTGTTCTACAACTTGTTAGGAGCCCATTAAGAAATTTCCGTGGCAACAAGGTTAACATCTTACTGTAATTAATATACAATCTGTTTTAATATGCAATAATTAGAAACAGGCCTTTCGACTCGAGGAAAATTGCGAGAGACATCGATTACTTGCGATGCTTCCGATAGGAAACGGACAATCTGTCCAGCGCCTTCGTTATACTGCTGATTAACCTCGCGCTTTCATCTGTTCGCCTAATCGAACATCTTTTCAGCCCGGAGTTGCCGAACTATCGATCCCTTTAGCTTCCGCGAACGTTCCTTAAATCCAACATCCAAAGGCGTGCTCAGCCCAACCGCTCGGTATTCCCTGCCAAACTACGAAAATCAAAATCCCTTCTCACGACAAGTACAAAATAATTCAATTTTCCAAGCGAACCAGCAAAAATGAAGTAACATGAAACAACAGACGTGTACGGAATCTTTGCCGCGATCTCGAACGTTAAATGTCGGATGTTGGCTTCCACCGATGCCTATATAACTAGCACTTGAGACGACCTGGCAGGGGTTTCCAGTGGGGGTTGACTCCGTCGGTTGGGTCGATTCCCTGTTATGCTAATTTGTCAACGGTCGGGCTCGGGGTAGTCGACCGAGGCTCAAAAATTATTCCACGCCAGGCCGATTCCCTTTCTCTTTTCCCTGCGCCTCCTTTCTCGCCACTTTCATCCATTTCCCCGTTTATTTTTCCATCATTCCGCTGCGCTTAACGGCGCGAACGTATCGGCTGATCAACGAAATCAGAACCACAATTCGCTCCCGGATAGAATCGTACAATTTAACTGTTTACCGTATATTTCGTGTTATAACGGCGCGAGACGCGCGATGGAATTGCGCGCGGCGAATGAAATACATTGCAGGCGTTAATGGTTATCCAACCGGGACCAGCGGGAAATATTGTCGAGAATTCAGCGTCGACTGGCGATCGGCTGAGGATAATAAGCCTGTGGATGCGGATGTTGGAGGTAAGACACGGGATTCTTTGCCCGCCGATCGCGTTTCCCCGTCCCGGACTATTTACAAAGTAAACGTTTCGAGCGTTGAAAGGATTCGCGGCCGGCTGATTTATATCTTGTTGGCAGTCGTCGGCGATGAGATGCGCGGTCGATTGTCGGGTTTCGAGGGCGTGATTCGAAATACGCGGAAGACGCGTGCGGGAAAATCGTTTCGTCAATCCGGTATCCGCGGAATAGGGAATGGAACTCGCAATTGATTGTCAATCGCAAATTGTTGGCTCGTGATTTGTGTATGAATGCATATAACGTATGGAGCAGAGACGATAATTTACGGTAATTAATCGTTTGTCATGGCAAGTTTGTGAAGTAGTAGTGTCGAGAATGACAAAAATATTACGTTTATACAATAAATAGTTTCCTATCGCCTCAGAATCTCTGTGAGGTTCAATAATGTTAGTTCGAGAGTAGCGCCAACGACAGCTATGAAGCATTCGAGTGTTTAGATTCCAGAATCCGCACGGTTTCAAAATTTCAGAAGTGTTAGCCTCTTTTCGAGGATTATTCGTTGTACTCGGTAGGTAATCGTACTCGCCCGCAACTGATCTACGCGTTCTGCAACCGGCGATGACCGAAAAATGTCGTCCAGTGACACCAATTTGCAAGTCACTGCTTCATTCCCAAAGACCAGCGTCATTCTAAAGTTAAGCCGCAACGATTTCATTGCGTATACACGTTGTGCAATTTTTGTATCATGTATTTTATGTTATAAACTCGTAACTCGTGCCCTACAGTTTTTCTTACAATTCTGTCAAGGAGGCTCATATTTTAACTAGACACATTCATTTGTTCGACAAGTAATGCGAATCGGTCACGACCTATGGCATTACTAAAAGTACAATTTCTATTACCGGGAATCGACTCGAGTTACAGCTTCCTGTGTCAATAGTGTCTAAACGTCCCGCGGAGAATAAAGATTTGCCCGCGTTCTCCAATTATAAATATATTAGACGAATAAGTCACGCGCCTCGGATAGTCGGCAGCAATAATAATTAATCCGCCTCTCGAAAATAGCAAATCGATCCCGCAATAAAACAACGAACGGTTCGTTCTCCGTCCAGTTCATTTCTATTCCCATTTCGCCAGATTTCACGGGCGGTCCGACCGTCCGCTCTAGAAAATTGCAGGCCGGAATCAGTAGCGAACGGCACCCAGGGAAGCGCGGTTATGAAGCGCCGATCCCCAGGGACTCCGTTGGTCGTGTCGACGACCGGGAATACCCAGGCAGCGTACGTTCCGAACTTTCCTCGTTTTCGCAGACAACTCGAAACCGTGTCGAGTTCAACGTGTTCCGCCCAGCCAACTACCCCCCCCCCCCCCCGTAACCCATAGAACGGCTGGGGTCCGTGCGAAACTTCGTCCCACGCGAAAATTCGCGAAAGAGTGAAATTGCAAAAGAGAGGGAAGACGGCGCGGCGTCGACCGCGCGACGGATGCTCGTTTCTCGTCCCCGATGAAATCGGCCGGTGAACGGCCACCAGGATGAACGAGGAGGAACGGGGACAGAGCGAAAGAGAGGCATACAGGGGCGCCCGTCGTTATTTCGCGGTGGATGCTGCGGGATCAATAGCGTGGAGAGCCGAAGAGCTGGGTAGAGAGAGAGAAAGAGAGAGAGAGAGAGAGAGAGAGAGAGAGAGAGAGAGAGAGAATGGGAGAGAGGGGGGAGGGGGAGGCTACCAGAGAGTAACAGAGAGATGAGCGCAGATCGACGGGAGTCTGTGTGCACGCGTGTACGAGCGTGACAGAGAGAAACGGGGGTGACAAGAATAAAAGGGAGCGAGAGAGACGGCGGGGGAACCTGGACAAAGAGGGGTTGGTTGAGAGGCAAGAGAAAGACAGGAGACAAAGGGTGACTCCCCTAGTCTCTCCGCTACTATGTCGCCCCCTCTTTCTCTCTCTTATCGTTCCTCCCTCAGTGCTTCTCAGTTCGTGCCGACGAGTTCCTCTCGCTCTACCCGCCACCCTCGGCGCCCAACAACCCCAGGAGTCGATGCATCCAGGGTCGTTGCTACCGACAGCGAACGATCCAACCTTCCATGCGTTCTCCACCACCACCGCCGCCCTCCTCCCACCACCCCCAGCGGTTGATCGTGCCCTCTCGGTTGCTCTCGCGTATCCATCCGCTCTCTTTCATCGTTCTCCGCCTTTCTTTCTTCCTCCCTTCCGAGTTAGCCGTCATGTCTGCCTCCCGCGTTCGATCTGCACATGCACATGCATCGATACGGGATAATAAACGCGTACGTCGTGCAGGTGGAGACCCTCGTGGTTGGTCTGCGCGCGTTTTCATTGACATACGTACGTCGGCCTGTACGCGTACGCACACGTATACTGGGTGTGCAGGGTGGTCCGTTCGTGCGTTTCGCGCAAATACACCGATATGCACGCGCGCGAGAAGGACCGGCAAGGACGTCGTCGGTACGACGCCGACGACGACGGGAACCGACGAATGCCAGGGGTCACCTCGCGATACCATGCGGCATGTTTTCAAGGACGTACGATCGGGATTCAAAGGGAAGGAACCACGCGCATGCACTTGCCGATCATCGCTTGGCTTATGATTTCGAAGTTTTCTCGAGAAACGATTTTGTGTCTCGCGCACGTGGTTAACCTTGGAAATACGTATCGAAACGTCGAATAATTTCTCATCCCTTTAGAACTACGGAAACCCGATGATTCGTGGTTCATTGCTTCTCGTCGCAAAAACGTTCGACACTCGCACGTTATCGGTATAGTCGTCGGACTAATTAATTGCGACAGTAGCGTGGCATAAAAATTATAGAAATTCTCTGTTAACTTTCCCGGTCAGCGCAGGGAGCGATAAACAAAGTGATCGAACGGGGAATAAATTATTGTGCGAATATTTTAAGGCTTCCTAACATTTTTCGGTGTTCGTTGACCTGGCTGGCGAATGACAGACCACAACCCACCCGCCAAACAGAATCCATCAAACGGCCGCGCTACCGAATCTCCGAGAATCCTCTGCAGATACCGCTCTGAAATGGACAAAATGTCCTAATAAAACGGAAAACAGCCTAGAGGACTGCTATAACCAGCGACAAACGTGCTAACGGAGGTCCTCTGTGGTTGACGCGCCGCGTTTAATGCCGCATGTTTTTCGCGTTTGCCCGGAATTTGAAGGGAGGACTCGGTGCAACGGGGACGACCGTGGCCAGTTTCGGGTTTGTTTTATTGTCAGCCGCAGAACTTCGTTGCCGGGGGCTCCGGTCGGCAACGCCATACTGGCGAGCTCTTCCTTCCGCTGAGCAACAAGAAGGAACCCGCAATTCCTGGGGGCATCCTTTTCGTTCATTCCCTTTATTCACCTGCCCGTGCCTCGTTCGAACTTCTGAATGTCTGAACTTTCGCAGACGATTTGCACCGTCGTTCGCATGCCGGCCCGTACTTCTGGCCGGTCGATAAAATTTAGCAACACCCGCGGATTGTGCGGGAACACGCAAACTGCGCTGCAAATTTGTCGTTAGCCGCGCTCGCAGCCGCTGTTTATCGTGATTTTGCAGGGCGATGCTTTAATATTTTTAACGGTCGAGCTCGATTGTTTTTGCTTCGTAGCGCGGGGAAGGTGATATATTACGTTTTATAGAATGAGGGTATGAAATGTCTTAACGCGGTTTGCGTGAAAACTTAGGATTTCGATTTAAAGAGATATGTAACATTGTGACATACATGAATATAGTACCGAAGCAATAATGCAATATAAATGGGGGTGTATTTTATGCAAATGATAGTAGCTTTTTTAATTTTAAGTATTGGCTTGGTGAAAGGTTCTTCTAATATTTATCAAAGATGCGTACAATAACCCCATATACGTATATCAGCTATGGCAGTATCGTTTACTGGACAGTGTTCAATATGTCATCGAGCTATTCATTGATCTATCATTTATTCCAATGGAAATCAATGAAATCCCTTAACGGTACGAATGAATGGATCTATTTTAGCGTGCTCGAGCTCGCCGTGCTTATCGCGCGATCGCGTTCACGGTTAAGGGAAGCACTCGTACGTGTCGTTAATTATTAAAATCGACACGCGTCGCAAGCCTTGAAACACAAGACGCGTGCAGCCCGTTAAAACTATGAGCCGAAGGGAAATAAAAGAAAGAGAAATCTGGCAGGGCGGTCTTAAATCCAGTTTCGAATTTCGCGGAGTATGAAACCCATTTCCTTAACGGTCTCCTCTTTCTCCGCCGTCTTCTCGTTCCTTTTATCATCCCGACAAACGAAGTTCGACCGCCTGTCGAAATGATCTGCCGGTGAAACATTCAGAAGCATCGTCACATCCTCGGCCGTCCCGAATCCGCTGGGAGAAAGTATTTTATTACGTTAAAAAGAAATGTTGCAACCAAGCCTTGAAAACCTTCGTGCATCAATATTTCACAGTCTTTTGCATATTGAAGCAAGGGGGTCTAAAGGGGGGAGGAATAAGATAAATATTACAGCTCATGGTACAGATTTCATTCTTGTCCCGCAAAATTCGTACGAACGAAGGAAACAATTCTGAATACGCAAAATGAAAGTAATATTGATTGGAACTCTGAGCGAAACGTAAACGTTCAGATAAACCATATGCTTAGATGAAGTAGATAATTTAAAGCAGACGGAATCAGATAGGTGAAGAAACTAGAAAACGAAGTCCTGACGTAAACGCAAATGGAATACATATACACTCGAGTCGAGTTAACACTCCGCGTCTCTCGCCACCGAGCCCCATTAATTAGATTCTAAACATAGGAAGACTCTTACTCCGTTTCCTATAAATTGAAGCTGTACGTATCCTGTGCTCGAGCGTACACCGCAAAATAATGAATGCAATTCTACCGATTCACGTGCTACACATTTACGCGGCGACTCTCTCGAAAGGCGCGCACCGCTTCGAAAGCCGCAGGAACTAGCTACATTTCGTCAGTTCGAACTCATTCGTAACAGTACTTATAACATTATCCTCAGCCAGTTGGTTCGCGAAGGGCTTTCATAAAACGGGGCTTCAACGTGCGACATAAAGCGAATTGGTTTGCGAACGTACAGCTGCTTATTCTTTAAAATTCATTCTTCGAAAACAATTATATTTAAAAGAATAAAGTAAGGAAGGGCCGATTTGCTCAAATATTTGCATCGTCTTTCGGGGAGGAATTAAATAATAGAAATTAAGTAGTTCCGCAGTTCCGATTGTTAGCTTTAACTAATATTCTTCTTGAAGGCACATAGGCCAATCTGTCGAACCCACGTGAATTAACATATCCAGCGAAGAATCTTTTCGTGCGATATTTCGATCCGAAGGGATTGTTGCTCGCCCAAAATCTAATAAATGCAAATCCGTCGTTGAATCGCGCGCACACACGTACACCGTCAGAGTCGTGTATCTCACACGACACGTTGCCAATAAATAACGATAGGAATCGCAGGAATTATTCATACGGCCTTAAGGACACATCGTTGGTACAGGTCGCATCTGTGTGTCTGCGAAAACGTATCGATACGCAAATGAACATTCGAACAAGCCGATCCACGCGCAAATAAACTGTGTGCGCGCGTGCGCGCCCGCTGATCAACGTCGTTACAACTTTACACGTACACGCGGGTCGGACCGTCGACGCGCGCGCACACGTACACATATATAGGGTATATATACAAACCTGCGGATACGCAATGCGAATCGTACGTCATTCGTCGTCATAATTGCGCGGCAGACGTATCCCCCAACATTGTCAAACGGATACGTTCGTGCCTGCATACATAGATGCACACGAGCCACGCGCAAACATGAATATTTATTTCGACGGGCGTCGACTAAATATTATGCATTACGTAGCTGCATTTCCATGAAAATCGTACAAGGCATCGACGGCGCCGAAGGTGGAAATTAAATACGACGAACGTTCTTCGACTCGGTGCCCTCGGTCGCAGCTGGATCGCGGTGTCCTCGGCGTACACCACGAGGAAGCCCCTCCTGGGACGCTCTTTTCTCATCCGCGCTGTTGCGAGCATTGAAAATACATTAAGGACCACTATATCCGCGTCCACGTGTATGCATATCAGTCCCGTTCGCCTCTCGCACGGGCATTCTTCTGGCCGGGCGGTACAGTTCTTCCTTGGAAATTCAAGATCGTGACGATCAAAAATCGTGGTGGAAGTAGGGTGAAATCTAATCAGGCGCAATGGTTACTTATCGGAAGCGTGCGATTCTGTATGAGCTTTAAGGGGACGACGTCAGGAATACACGTAGTTCCCAGGCGGTCGCCGGTTAAGGTGTGTTTCCACCCGTGTAACGCACGGTGTGAATGTCCGTGGAAGGCACGCGAACCGTTTCAGGTTAAAGTTGCGCTGCTACGTACGGTTGTTAGTGCACCTACGCTTCCGTTTGACGCTGGTATTTTTGGTCTTTTTTCGTGGGTCATTGGGACGGGTCATTGGCTTCACGAAGGATCGATTAATTGATATTACGATCGCAGAAACGTAGTCGACAGAAATTTCCAACCGCGGGTTTGAGTATGGGGCATTTCTTTGTTTCTCGCCACGTTTGCGAATCAAACGCATTTCAAACGTTGTTCCGCTGCCACTACGTCGAGATTTCTTAAGCGAAGCTGTACTTCGAAGAATTGTACTTCCATTGTTTTATTCAGACGGAACTCGAGACACGGCAGAATACGAGGAAGAAAATACGGAAATACAGATATCGAATTGCAAACGATATTAACGTACGATGTAGCCCGATTTCCCCGAGCCAGACGAGAATCTGCAAAATATTCTACACAAAGCCGTCACCGAGTCCGTTGGCGCGGGCGCGGGCGCGGGGATTAATCGTCATCTTTCAATGCACGCGCGTATCTGCTTCACCGACGCGATATGGAAGAATGTCCTGTCACGAGATTTCATCAGTTTTATGGACGACGGATAATGGGAGAACGGTGAACCGTGCGGGCACCGGTGAATTTCTCGGGCTGGCTGCGTTTCCGCTCCGAGCGAGACGACGCGACGCATCAACAATGGGACGGAATTTTCGTGGCGATAACACCGATGAAAAATGTATCGCGCGAAGATGAAAATGCATTGTAACGATCCAACGGTTGTAGCATTTTCCCTCATTGTCTAGCGAAACAGGCGACGCCGTTTCATCGCGGCGGCGGGTAGACGAGGGGGCGGATTGCGGCGGACAGCTCGACTCTGTCGTAAACGCATCCGAGATGGAAGGGGCCGCGACCGGAATGGTAAAATATTGGCAAATATTTAAATGCATTGATAGATATACGAGATAGCTCGAGACGTTGCGCGAAATAGTTACACATCGTTGTGCCCGGGGTCGAACGTTGGACAAAGGAAAATATTTTATTCCTTCGGTATATTTTATAGGGCATAGGTCTTGCCCCCCTTTTCCGGCGTTATTTTATAGAAATGCTGCGGTTCGGTTTCGGATCGGCGGTGATGGTGGAGAGGTAAGTCGGACAAGAGAGTAAAAGTAATTTAAATGAAGCAGGATGCGTGATATTTTGTACTTCGTTTGCAAGTACATACGAAATTTCTATGCGACTGCAAGCACAGTTGCCTATATGTTCGGATGTCCTGGATTGTTTTACTGTTTTAATTTGTGAGACGTGTAATCTTAGAATACGAAACGACTTTATTAATGCTCGTGCCTCTTCATTGTTCACCGGGATGTAACAGTTGCTTTGGAAAAGAAGTCACGACTTACGAGTTATATTTTGCCAAATATAAACACACGGTTGAAACATATTCCACAGTTTACTGTCGAAAAATACCATTCCAATTGGTTCTAATTTCGTTCCATTTTATACAGCAATTCTTACCTATGACAATGAACGAATTCTGGCCAGTCAATAACAAATAATCACGCCCGTTGGCTCGCCGATAACAACGAAAAGATCGTCAATTTGGTGTTCGCGACCAAAAACGAGTTCACGTGCGACCGCCGGCGAAACGAAATTCGTTTCAGTGCTTCCGGGCGAAAAGAATCGTCGGATTGGAATTGTGGTGGCGAGCGGCCATTAAAACGTGTTCCGGAAACCAATCGAAGTTCCGGCAGCGATACCGCGACGCACCTTCTCCGCAAATTAGAAAACCGGCACTTTTGTTGTTAAAAAAGGCAGTGCGAAAGAGGAGTGGGAAACGAGCAGATTGGGCGACAACGCGTATACGAGTGCGGCTTCTTCACGCTCGACAAATCGAACGTCGAAAATTGACGAAATTGACTGGACCACGCAGCCGAATATGTACTGAAAAGCGAGCAGACAGACCTCCTTGTTTACCGGTCTGGTGGTATCGATTCCTGGATTCATTCGAGTCTGTTCTCGACCGCGACTGGGCGTCGTCGCGTTGCAAAAACCCGCACGAACCTTGAAACCATTTGAAACTGGCGTCTCTTATTTCCTAACATCTCTTGAGGTACCTCCAGTTTTGCACGGAATTCGCACACTAAAATGGCAGCAATGTGTTCCAAAATTTTTCGGGCTGCATAAAGTTGCGGCGGTCTTTCGTTTTAACGTGATAACTTGTGGAGATTGAAAAATTAACATTGGGAAAACGAAGCACTTGTCACTTGACACTGTTATTCTTGAAATGTATCGTGAACGAATTGGTAGAGAAATTGTCGCGATTTTATTCAATTACTGAAGATAGAAAAATTCATCGTGTTTATACACCACCGCAATCAATTTTCAGGTTGCGTTTATCCTACAAAATATTTGTTCGCAACAACATTGTACTCGGATTTTACATCAGAATCGGTGTTTGCAAAACGACGATTTTCTGTTACCAATATAAACACGGCGATTGCACGGCTGCATTGGTATTCAAGAATCGATCATTCGAGGACTAGACATAATGCCACTTGCACGATCATCTCGCCGCCCCGCTCGGCTCAAAATTCAAGATTCCAACGCCATATTTCAATCTGCATACCTCTAAACCGTGTTCACCCCATTAGTAACGTAAGTCCCACTCCACCCACTCCTCCCAAGTGAACCGTTTAAATGTCGTTCGCTCCAAAAGCCATCATAAACACGTGCCGCCTTCGGTTACACACAAGTAAATACATAAATTAATGTAACCTGGAAGAATTTTAATACCAGATTACACATTTACTAAATACACACTTGATACTAGAAAATAGCAAACTGTATAAAAATGCTTCGACAGAGAAGCCACAAAGCTAAAATCACTTTCGAACGGCTATCACCTCAAAATGAACAATTTTCTTCGAATACCTGTGACCGGATTACGCATACGATACATATGTATACATATTCACCACACTTCAAATCGAACATCGTGATCGCGTGGAACGTGCTTCCGTCGCGAGGCAGATCTTTGGTTCGCGAGGGGGGTTAAGGACGAGCCGGGTTCACCATCAGCCAGGTGGCAGCGCAATTACACGGTTTGCGCAAACGTGATCCGAGCACGCCGTTCTCCAAGTGCATAACGCATGTAACACGTGAACCGGCCACACCGCGGTAACAGCGGCAGTAACAACAGCAACAGCAACGAGGTGAACGGGAACATCGGGGCCGGGCCGAGACAAGTCCCAGGTGGGAGGCAGCTGCCAGGCGACGCAACACCTGCTCTTCTTCCTTCCTTCTTGGACGGGCAGGACCCGTTTCGAGGGTCCAAAAAGGATTCGCCTATCTACTCGACTGTCCACCCTCCTCTTCCTCCTCTTCCTCCACGTCTTCTTCTTCGTGTCTTCTTTTATCTGGCTGATCTTCCCCTCTCTTTCTATCTGACCAGAAGGGCCTCCTTTGCCTCCTCCATGCGGGTGAACGGCAGGTGCTGCATTTTTCTTGCACCACCTTCCTTCTCATTACTATTATTAGTGTGCTTTTCTTCGACAGCACGAGTCACGTCTGGCGCACAGACTTGCTTCATTTCTTAATATCAGATAAAAGTTCCGACCCGATGGCCGCGAGCTAAGCCGTTATTTTTAAATGAATCGTCGAGAAAGAAGCGTTCATTTCTCTTTAATGATATTTATGAATATCGGCGACGATCTGCTTAGTGACTGTAGACAATTATGGGGCGACGATTCAGTATTGATTGGCCAGATCCAGGCTTTGGTCTGCAAGTAGAGCGTACTTCGGCTTCTTTTCTTTGTCTTGAATTACGTAACTTCTGCTCCTATATTCGACTTCTTTCTCCCCCTTTATATTACTTAAAAGAAGCAGCTTCCGCTTCTAGATTCTAGTTCTTTCTCCCCCTCAACCTTTGAACAGGCCACATTTGTTTTAGCAACACGACAGGAAAGGCGAGGCGTACTCTTCATGCGGGCAAGAAGCAGGTGTCGCCGTAATTTCCTTGGCAATATCCTTCTCGTCTTGCCATCGGTATTATATTCTTGGCCCTTCATTATTCGACGACAGTTTGTGTACGCTTATTGATATACGCACTTCGTTTTCGTTGTGAATTCTTTAACAGCCGCCGACCAACTGTCTGTCTTATATGCAGAGCGGCAGAAAATCTTAGGCTTTTACGAGATTCTCTGTTGACATTTATACTATCCGTAATCCGTCAGCATTTCAGACATATCTATCAGGTTCACGATAGATATTCAATATTCATGAACCGTAGGTTCACTTTCGATGTAGCCGAAATAGTTTCCGGTGCGAATGAATGAATCATTTCATAAGCTTCCTAATCCTAACTAGAAGTCATAATAAAATGATCGTCAGGATATGTATATACTCCGCGTAGCGACCCCAGACCGTCGAATTCTTTTATCTTCGCCTGCGTCCCCCCAAAAAAATCCAACACCGACCAGCAAGCCTCTCGAATATATTCTAGCCCCCAATCATTGGTCCTCCGCCGGACCCAGAACAGTCCGAAACGTCATCAATCATCGCCCACGCAAAGGCCGTCCTGCGAGCACAAATCAGGGCTCATAAGTGACGCCGAGGAAAGGGAAACGGGGCAAGAAAATGTTGAACCGGCTCGTGGCTCAATTTTGTCGACGAACGCGAGAAAAAGTGCATTATATGTCGGCACAGCCGTCGAGCAATGTCGTTTCTTCTTCCATTGGGTTTCGTGCTCGCCTTGGTGGCCGCTCTCGGCTCCGATTCCTTCTTTCTCCTTCTGTTGTACGCTTCCCTTCTCGCGTTCAGTCTCGTGGCACCCTCTTCCTTCCAGCCCCACCGCAGCTCCCACGTGGCATGAACGCCGTCTGTATAAACGAGCACGCGCCACCACCTGCTTCTTATTATCCCCACCCCCGTCGACTGTAACCGGCACCCCCGGTCTTCTGCAACCTACGGTGCAGCCGGCCGGCGTTATTTCACACGCCGTTTTCCCTCCCTGTTTTCTTACGCGGCCCTGTCTTCTGCCTTCGACGCACGCCAGCGCGTTACACGCCGCCTTTCGCTGCTCGTTGCCGCTCGCCGCGTCGCACAGCGGGGAAAAACCCCGGTTTAGGAGTGGAAAAGTCGAAAAACAAAACACGGAGCGGGCCTGTAATTTTACATGCAATATCAAGTCCGCAGCAGTTAAAAGCGACATTTTCATTTTTTAAATCCATTATTGGGAAGCGTGGCAAGGGATGCGAGGAAAGATAAAAAATTAAAGATAACTTAAAAATGACGAGTACTTCATTTTTCTGCCCTGATATGTTATCCAAATTATAATTAAATACATCTCGGCCATCTCTGAGACGCCATCTGATATTAAGTACTGAAGCTCGTAGGACGGTTTACGGCCAGTTCAATTGTCTAAATAGAATTTTCATTACTGTCAATAGATTTTACTGTTCTATCGATTTTTCTTCTTTCCTTACTACTTTTCGAAGTAATACTATGCGATTTCTGGCATCTTGCGACTTTTCTGTACAATATATTTGTCTCTTTGTAGTTTATTGTTTACCAAAGGGTTAAAACCCGTATTCTAATAATAATAATAATACTATTTTCATCTGTTACCTAATGGGCAGGACCTTAATGATAATTCTATTTGCAGGAACCGCATCAACAAGGATTAGGAATTTGTAAAAATCAAGTGGAAAAATTATTTGGAAATTTTTCTCAAGAATGTTTCAACAAATCAATTTTCTTTCGCGTTCTTTCATGAAATGCTTTTGATCTCCGCCCGTCTCCGCGCTAATTTTTATATACACATTAAGAATGGAATGCATACTTTATGCTCTATAAAATTTGGCTACAGCCAACTGTAGCTGCAAAAGTTATTGCATTTTTTACAGAATAGTTCAACGCCGAGAACGTTCGCGCTGATGCGGCCCACGGTGGACTGTAGATCGGGTCCCTCTTTTTCATTTATGAACATGTATAATTTACAGAAATTAACTTTACAATAAAAACAAAATAATATTTACGTCATGAACATTAATAAAAATATTAATAACATACAAAATAAATCTAATCTGCTACGAAAAAATATTAAATTACAAAACAATTATGAATAATTAGAAAGAAAAACAATTTAGTCACCGCAAGCATAGTTATTCATTAATGGATTTACTTCTATTTAGGGCACTTCGTAAACTAACGAACCTATATTTTTTCGATAAGACAGTATGAGGGTTATTATCGGCATTTTTCTTGCGAATTGTGGAAAAAGACAACTGTAATCATTTCTACGTGGTTACTAAACAAAAATTAATATATAAATGTATCGATAACGCACAAGATATACATACATCCTAGAGAGAAAGACGTAAGGATTCCACTATAGAAAAATGTAGTATCCATAAAAAATAAAATTAGTAGGATAAAGACTATTTGAACAGTGATGCAATTTTCTTCCGGTCAATTGTTTTCATGTCAACAGAAAAAACGGGGCCCGTTCATTGGGAGTCTACTGTAGGCCGCACCAGCGCGAATGTTCTCGGCATCCAACGATTCCATAAAAAATGTAATATCTTTTGCAGCTGCAATTGGCTGCAACGAAATTTTATAGAGCATAAAGTATACATCCCAAAATTAAGTCTAGATCGGTAGCTATGCATCTTTTTAACTTTCGGAGCAAAAATTTTCGTGCCGTACTTATATTACATTACTTGATAACTTAATATTAGACGCTTGTAAACAAATGTTCATACGTTTCAACTATAATATTGAGATCTATTATTTTTTGTCTAATTAATTCTTTGCCCATCCAATTTATCAAAACTTACTTTCCAAATATGTTTATATGGTTACAGTCTTGCAACCGTAAAGTTTAATTCTGTGTTTCGACGAAGAAAAAAGCGTAGCAAACTGTTTCACATTTATTCCTACCTTCGCGTACCGGGTTCAGCAATGGGTTAATACTTTAACACTCTGCTATCTAATTATCTTTGCGCCGTAGAGCAGATTGCTGCAGCAGCGAAATGTATCCGTAATGTCGCGATGCGGGCGCAGAAACAAGTTAATATTCGAGAAATCCAAACGCCATTTGAACGTTCCGAGTCCCGCAAACTTTGTGTGGCCTTTGCTGGGTCCCACTAACGTCATTCATCTTGGCGTATCGCGTTTTTAATCGTTCACCGTCGAATGGAAAATCATGAACCCTTTTCTTTGCACCACCGTTTTTACGCCGCACTTTGCGCAAGTCATTTTACAGTTACTTTTTTTCATGCGATTCCTTCCTATGCAATTAATTCGACTCGCAAGTGCGTTTCTTAATTTGTTTCTTTTCCTATTTGCCCGGCATTTTAATCTGGCTCGGACGAGGGTGAGGTTAATTAGAAGGGAAAGTAGCGCAGCGTTCAGAAACTTGCAGGTAGTCAGTCCCATGGATGTTTCCTCGCGAAATCCTCCCTTCTGCGATACGGACCACATATATATAAGCTATCTAATACAATCCTGGACATATACAAATTCTCAACAAGGCAATTTACACACTCTTCATGGCAACCCAAATAATCTTCATGATGCTACACTGATTACGGCAACCTCGTAATCGACTAAACACTGAACGATAAATTTTGTAATTAGTCGACCGCTCCCGTGTTGCTCGCACAGTGGTGAATCACAAAGCAATCACAAAGCAGCACTCCAAACGTTTTCCTGAAATTACCTGCGAGCTACCAATTTCGAACGGAGAAATCGGAACGTTGTGTGCAGACAATACGACATCCGCTCGCAATATGCCCTCGGTCTATTTGCCCGCTTACTAATTGCCACTTCGGCCCGAAACACCCTGATCGAATCTCAACCCCACCCCGACAACAGCCGCAAAACGCACGGTGGCTCTTCCAACCTTGTCGTTCGGTCTCGTCGATAGAAGAAACGCGAGCATCGAGTGCTCGCTTGGAAGCTGCGCCCCGGCCTTTGTGCCGTCTGTAGATAAAGCACTCGTTCAGAATCAACGACGATGAAATTAAGCGTCAGGGTGTATCGTGCATGGTGTCGAACGCGCGGCCAGTCGGGTCCTCGTCGATGCATCAATTTACTAAAAGCACGGCCGAGGAATGGTTCGTTGAATCGAAGGAAGAAACGATCGCGCCGCGGGAGGCAGGCCTTGCCTATTAATTTCATTGTCTTTGTCGCGAAGAGACGTCGCCTCGGCGAGCGAGGGTTGAAATTTCCCCTTGAAATATTCAGCAGTCTGCCCATGGAACGGTCTGTAACAGGGGTGGGTTGAAACGCAAGGGTTAATGCGACGATCCGCGTTCCACGAAAAGCAGACCTGGGAGAACGATCGCCGACCGATGGGGGTGGTCCGGGGTGAAAATATTGCGACCCGTGCGAGACTCCTGTGCCCTCCTAAGTGCAGCTTCGAATCGGGTCCGCGCGAGAGACGCTTGATTACCCGGCTATAAATAAGAGCGACGCGAAAGAAGGGCTAATTAATTCCCTAACGCGAGGACCCGCCTCGCGAAAGAATACGAGAGATACCCTTTTATAATTCATTGCCGGGGGTGTTCCGCAATGGAAACGGACAACCTCGGTCAGCTTGTTCGTAAAGGGATTTTATGGAGAATAAATTGCGACCGCGGTGACGGTACTTCTATGTACGGAGCAGTTGTTTGCGCAAACACAAATCGAGATTATAAAATAGGTTTCTCGTGGAAGCGATTGGATTACGAGATGACGGACTCTCATGGTAAAGTTATAATTCGATAAAGAAAAATATAGGAGGTATTTATTGAGTGAAAAATATTATAGTACTTCAAATATTCCCCGATGTGTACGTAAAAAAAAAGAAGAGAAAAAGAATAGACATCTATCACGTACGGTTACGGTTAAAAGTAGTTTTCGGACACGGTAGATAGCGCGTTCAGCCGCGTAAATTATTTCACCAGAGTTCCGGGGTCGACCTCGCGATATCCCCAGAAGGACCGGCTTGTTGAAACTAAGAAAGTCATAGATTAAGGCCGATGAGCATATATCCGATACTGTCAAACTATGTGGCAAGTGCATTAGCGTAAATCATCATGGAATATCGGCGAACCGGTCGACGAATCAGGCAGGTTATACGAAACAAAGTGCGAAAAACCGCCGGACCTTGTTGACGATCACGATTTAGGGAACGATCATCGTCGACGCACCTGAAGCACAGGAAACGTGTTTATAACACCTGTCGGCTGTCATACGGACCGGCAGAAAGTATATTTCACGCTGACAGATGCGCCGTTGAATTCATCGTAAGTACTTTGCGCACCGTCGAGCTGGTATCATGCCGGAATACGTTTCACGGTTGCCAATGTTCCGTCCAATTCACGAGTAGGAAGCTCCTCCATTATTTTGTCCATACGATTTGATATCTTTGTTGTAATGATCGTCGTAAATTTGGAATCAGAATGGAACGACGCGTCGTGAAATATCTGGAATTTGATTACACAAATTTAAAACGAGCGTAGTTACAGCTTTATTTAAAATCGCCGGGCAGTTGCTAGGCGAGGAATAAAATTAAATTTATGTTTTACTTCAACAGTGTAATGCACACGGTCGGTGATAAATCGTTGCCAGCTTATTCGAAAAGTTTACACATTTCATATCGTGTCAGTACGAAAGTGTATTAAGATAACGTTCGTTCGAGTTACGTTCAAGAGCAGTACTCCCGGCTCCGAAATATAAATTAAAATTCTACGCGAGCTATATAAATATGTCTCTGAAGAAATACGAGTCTTCACTTGTCTCACTGAAAAGTATCTCGTTATAATAAGTTGCTGCAAATTCTTTATTTTCAAATCATTAATAAATCCACGTTGCAATTAATAAATAGTGCTGTCGAAAAAAAGGTTAGGCTCAGGGAAACGTTAAAGAGGGAAACATTTAATGACGAAGAGAAACCTTCCAGAAGTGTAGGCTGGAAACTTTCGAAATGCAGAAACGGTTCATTTTCCACTCAAAGTTCGAAAGTCAATTTGAAGTTCACAACAGTGAACCTATGACTTCGCTATCGGCACGAAGGCGAAGGTGGCTTAAGAACTGAACAAAGTATTGAATACGCCAATCTGTTGAACCCAATAAGCTACAAATTTTCGAGCAGCGCGTGCACTTCCTTTTGTACCTGCTTCAACTGCGTTATTAGATTTTGTTTCATTCGTTCTGTTAAGTATTGGTATGGTGGAAATAAAGAAGCTATCGGAATTAATATTTTTGAATTGCTGTAATTCACACGTGCCTTTCACGTTTGATTTATTTTTTAGATCAATAAGTATTCATTTCAGATCAAGAATTTTATTCAGCGACACATGGATCCATCTGTTGCATTCCACAAAAAGCTTCCGTTTTTTACAAATTATTGAATTCCTCGAATGCTTTACAATACGTGACATTTTGGTAGAAGCATTGCAACTCCCAAAAATTGCTCCAACGTAAAAAATATGAAAAACGAGACAAATCGCAGCAAATCCCACTGAAATCGGTCGAAACTAATTGAATTCGTAAAGGCATACATCGCGTCTGTAAATTCACGTGAAACGTTTCGGAGCTAAAATATTTAGGCAACCGAATTGAAATGCCCGCTCGTGACGTTGCTGCCAACACTGCCAATCCAACAAACCTCTCCCACACCAAATCTTTCCAAACTGCGGTTTTCAACATTTACCCCGACGCATCCCAGAAGTAAAATCTTTCGCGTGATTAGATCCAGTTCCACGTCCAGCGGGCGAATCAACAGATTCTGCCCCCGAGGAATCGCATTCCACCGCAAACCGTCCACACATTTATAACCCATCAGCCAGCCATTCCGCGCTCCACCTATCCACCTACCAAGTCGAAGATTTATTCGATCCCAATCGCTGATTTACGCGATCGCCCGCAGGTGATTCAAGCCGTGCCGCTGCCTCGTTCAGCTTCCCCCTGCGGCAACCATGATCTCATGTCAGCGGGGCGCGAGGCATCACGGTGCTGGTGTCTTTGGCGACGCGACTGTACGGCGTGTCGCAATCGAAGGTGGAACGAACGCCGATCGATATTACACCTGGAGCAGCGCGGAGTGCATCCAAGGGTTCGTCGTACCCGTTGGCCGCGTTGCGACGATGCAGCCCATAGGCGGATGTGCCGTAAACCCAGGGGCCGCTCTGTAACGCGAAAGCACCCTCTAGTTCCATGGTTGAAAGACGAGGTTGCCGCGCATGGAACGGAGCCGGCGGCTGATGTTGCCGTTGCTGATGATGGCCGCGCGAGAGAAGGAGGTGCAGCGAGTTGGGGGTGCCGCTGAGGAAGGAGGCAGAAAGATACGCGGGGGATGCTGGCGAATGCTTGGATACCGGCACGGTGGCCACTCTGCTCCGTCCAGTGGCTCTCCTCTCTCAATCATCCTTTTTCCTTTTCGTCAACGGGGAAAAGAAGCGGCCACGTCTGTCTCTCTTATCGGATGTTTCGTATCACTGTTCCGCCGACTGTCCATCCCCGTTGGTCGATTTCTTGCTGCAACTCTGTCTGGCTCGATGTACATGCCTCTGTCGTTCCCTCCCGCAGACATAATATCGACAACTGCTCCCGCGAGCGTTCGTCTCGCATTCGCTCGCATCGCCTATTGTATCACGTGCTATTTGCGAAGCGTGATGCGTCCTGAACGGGGGACGCGTGTAATAAACGGTGTACCGGAGGCCCGGTGGACCGAGTAATTTGATAGCAAGGACGGTACCGATCAGTTATTAAGAAGTAGCCGGGCTAGAGTTGCGGGCCAGATTGTGAGATCTCTTTACGAAACTATTGGAAGCATTCCTGCGTCAATCGTCTCGCTTGTGAATGCCCGTTGCTCCCGTTTTACGAACATTTCGAGTGCTGGGATTGAGATCTATTCAAATTCTTCGAGTAGGGGGTTTCAAGATTCCTAAAACAGCATAAAGATACTCGACGGATGGAAATATTTAGATACAGTCAAGATACAAATGCTTCGTTTCGATTACTTCGCAAACAACTGCCACGAGTGTCAACGTTTCTCAAAGTACGCCCAATGTTAACGAATTAGTGCTGCAGTGCCCGCAACGTAGCCTAAACTCTATTCTCCTTTAAATGTTTGAATGCCTGAAGTACCGTGTGTGTGTGTACGGAGTTTGCTGACCGGCTGCGTGTGCCACCAACTTCGGTAACCAGCCGGTATTCGTTTGCACGCGAGGAAGACAGGTGGCGACCGGAAACGCAATTGCCACCGATATGTTCGATGAAATCGATCGATTAAACGCTTATAGTGACGATTATTAATTATATCTGCCCACGGGTTACGCGTCGCGAATATAATGTCACCCGTTCTCGCCACTTAATAACACTGGACAACATAATTAGATCGTCGACCAGCCTGTGGCTGGCGTTCATTTACATTTCGAAACGACTCGACGATCAACAGTGGCCGAAAATATTGAAACGTACAAGATCAACCCTTCTCCCTTTTACCTTTTACCGGTCAAACGCGACCACCCATTTTACACGTTTCGCCGGCTAATTAACCGCGGAAACATCGGCTGTATCGTCGACGTGTGTCGCGAAAAGGGAGGTATCAGGGATTCGCATTAAATCACTGTTACGATTAGCGTCCCTTTTAGCGACGGATCTCGATTTCGCAGCACGCATACGCGGGCTAATTAATCCCAGGCACACCTGAACCACCCCTGTCCTCGCGTGGTTTCAACTAATATACTGGCTGCCATACAGGGCGTACATGAAACGGCGCGTTATATTTTTAGAACCTTGGTATGTCCTTTTTTGTAACTTGTTCTGTATGAGATTCAAAACCGCCTTCGTGATTATATTGTACCCTGCCTGGCCTGCTTCTTCCGATGAAATGTACGGAATATGTACCCATGGATTTTCACGGAAACTTGTGCGAGAGTTCCTTTTCTTCGTTATTTTATTTCAATACGTTTTACTCTCGTGTTGCGTTCTTTGGCGTTCATTTTATCGAGTGCTGCCTACGACGAAAAGATGAAAGTCACCCTCGAATATAGGGGGGAGAAGTTTATTTCGCCCCACGTTTCAAATACTTAATTATTCTCCTTTCGTAATCAATGCTTCCGCATAATATACTGGACGGGCGTGTTAATCGCGGCCCCATTGGAAGAAGTTGATCTTCGATATCGCTCCAGATTTCCTATAAATATAACTTCCTATCATTATTATATCATAAACTAAAACGTAGCTTCGTATCGGCAGCCGATATTTTCATCTCGCGCGACGTATCTGCTAATTTCTGCACCGATCAATATTAATGCCGCGATATAAATCGGCACAAACGCCGCGTTTATTAAAATCCGGCACGGCATGTATATGAATATCTGTTATACGTGTTCATTAAACAGAGCGTACCCGTACCGTGATAAATCGCACCAACACGTGAACCGCCGGTAATTCGTTAATCGATAGCAGGGTATCGTATGCAAACGAACATCGAGAACAGGAAAAACTCGGGGGAGACGTAATTGGCCGCTTACGCATTACACCGATCCAGGTATACCTTCCCCGAGCAAGAAAAGCGGCGGATGGAGAAGAAATCACTGAAAGGGGCAGAAATGAGAGGAAACGAAAGAAGGACAGCAGCATGCATCCACGTCCTCCCCCCTCCCCGCCTTACCCTCGAACGACTGCGGTTTTTGGATGCGGATCCGCAAAATAGGACGGGGCCACCCTCTTTTCAAGAGGGCACTCGTCGACAGAGACGAAGCGCCATGAAAGCGTCGGGCGCGACAATGATAACTGAATAGAGAAGGTGGACGAACCGGACGGAGGTCGGTGAATGGCGAACCAGAGGAAGGGGTAAAAACATCGATGGACAGAAAGAGACGCGGCGAAGTGAGAGAGGGTGAGAGACAGGGAAAGAGAGAGAGAGAGAGGGGGGGGGAGGGAGAGAACATGGAAGGGTAGCGGAAAGCGAAAAGGAACGCGAGGTCCTGGGACGACGGTGTCGCGAACGGACAATGCGAAAGTTTCTCGCGATTATTTCAATGAGCAGCGCGACGAAACGACAGAACATAAATAAAAAAGAAACCGGAATCTCGAACAATGCCGTTTCTGCGCCGCCAGTCTCAACGGCATCGGAGACTGACGACTGTGTGTAAACAGGTTGGAGGGGCTGCGCCGGGTAGACAAGAGAGATTCCGGCGGACGGCAGCGCGCACCACCCCGTGGTAGATATATCGCCGTCGCGGTGTCTGATTAGGGGCGGCCGGACTGGCTGATCAGGGATATTGTAAAACCCTCTGGGACGCGGTTGTACCGCGTTCTACGTGTCTGTGCACGCGCAATTATCATACTGCAGTCTGATTACGAATTAAGGAAAGTCTGAGCAGAGTCGGCGCGCGGATGTAATGATTGTTGCATGCAGGGTGGGTAGTGCGATTTTATCGTTTCACTGTTTCGACGCCACTTTCGCATTGGTAGTGTGATAAGTTCAAAGGGGCGGATATTTGTGGAATTTGGTGAACGGCAAGAAAGATCGTCGACGTCAAAACAGTTTGCTACTATTCGGGAGATTGTGTCGGAGTTTCTGGTCACGGGGTGATCATTGAAATAAATAAAAGGCGTTTAGCGAGCGTGTATTAGAAGAATCCGATTTACTACCGAAGCGCAGACAATTTCATTTAATGGAACGCTGTTAATTACGCGGTGTTCCCTTTGCGTTAATAATTCGTGAGCCCGCTGCCGTAACCCACAAGTTTGCCACTCGTCCGACTTCTCAGGTATCCCGAACACTTCGCGGGTCAAAGCAAAGCGGCGAATTCACCTTTCGAAAAGAACCGGGACAGGTGTCAGGGACCTCTCCCGGTTCACGACCTTCGCGAACTATCCTATCCTCTGCCGCAACGCCATATCAACCTCCCCAGCCTCCGCTCAGCAACCACTATTCTCAGTTTCAACAGAGATCTCGATCGATCTTTATTGAAGATTTCGTTTCTCGCACCGATCGGTTCGGCAATTCGTTCGATACTTTTTGCAACGATGGGAGCGTAGACACCGGTCTGCGTTCCTCCAGCACGCACGTTCGATCCGGCGTGGCGCGGGGTTGCGTGCACGAGCCACCCTTTGCCAGACTTTGATGGCGGGGGTGCAGCAGCCTGGGAGCAGGATGCGGAGGAGGTGGATGAACCGGGTGGCAGTCTGCAGAGTTGCACGTACACCACCAAATATCTATATTACGTTGGCCAACGCCAGCATCAGCGCGGGGACGTCTGCGCGGCGCGGTGTCCGCGTAGATCTTGCATTCGCGTAGCGAGGCGTGCTCGCGCGCACGCTCCCGTACCTAAGAGATAGACACGCGGAAACAGGGATTCGCGGGCGAGCACGGACGATGAGCACGGACGGAAAGCGGGCGGTGATTGTGGTGGTGATACCGCGGTGGGGAGGGACGAGGGGCGGTGGGGGGGGGGGTGAGCACAGGGAATCGGGGTAGTCGCTGGGTGAGAGGAAGAAGGGGGAATAGGATGCGGAGGTCGTGGGCACGAGGTAGAGCGGCGGTGAGAGAGAAGCGGAAGATACGAGAGAGGGTGTGAGAGAGTGGCTGGGTTTCCTGGGTTCGTTGTCATGACGACGAAACCTCCGCTCTACCAGCCAGACAGAGATTCGCGTTCACCGACAGCAATGGGCACACGAATGCATAATCGAAACGGATGGGGGAGACAGAGAGGCGGACGGGAGAGGGTGGATGGTGGTAGAAGGAGAACGGGGAGATGCACAGAATGGAAAAGAAAGAGTAGCTGGGGGGCAGGGGGTGGGGGTGTAGTGGAGTATGAGAAGGGGTGAGAGAGATGTTGATATTGGAAAAGAGAAAGAAAAGCCGGAGGAGAAGTGGAACGAAGGAGAGAGACGGAGTGAGTCACTCTTCATCCCTCCGAAACTACCCCTGTACTTCCAACCGACCCTCCTAGGTCGTCCTGCAACCCCCGCTGTCTGGCAGGTCGTTTGTTGCACCGAATCCGCCGGGCCAGTGGTTCTCCGTGGTTGCAATGTAGCAACCACCGTGGCGGGTGCTTCAACCCCGTTGACCGGTAAGTTTGTTGCACCCCCACCAGTGCCCCTCGATCTTAGTCTTAGCTGGAACGATTGAGGACGGCCAGTGATGCAGAGTGGGTCAAAAAAAAAAAATTTCCCATGTAGTTGCTTCGTTTTCACTTTACATGATGGAATGACGCGTGTGCACAGTATCGTTCTGCTCGTACAACGTTATGTACAATGGTTCATGACTAAAAAATGAAACAAGAGGAGTGTAATAAAGTAGATATTTCGCCGACCACGAATTTAGACTCGTTCGACGTTAGAGAATCGGGGTTGAAAATATTTATAGATATAATACTGTACGTTACTCGCGGTAGAGAAATCAATCCAGAAATGGAATAGATCGAGGTATGACGCGGGAGCACTTAATTCTACCAAAATTGTTAATAAAAGCTCTTTTTCCGATGAAATGCGGGTTTATCGTATGTTTTAGAAGTGTTCGACTGAAGTCACTTCTTCCCGAGAGTACGGCGCGATGAAAATATCGAATCTTTGATAATGCATTTGCAAGAACTTACAACAATTTACAACACGTATGACTGAACCAGGAATAAAGATGGGGGGAAATACAGACTAGGCGTTTATCAGATATGATATTATTTATTAATATAATATATTTCATAATATATATATATATATATATATATATATCTTTAAACTTATTGAATTATTTATATATCTATATATTTATTCATTTATTTACCCCCTTTCGTATCGTTAGACATACGTGAAACCCTGATAGATTGGGATTAACTGCGTTATACGTTAGCTCTCTTTTCCCACGCATACAAACATATAGACGCATTCTTTTTATCGCCACATTGTCATTCATTCTCCCTGGCGCACCAGACACCCCTCCTCTCATTTTATATCCCAGTACCTTTTGATGCTTAATTGTAAGGAATGCACACGCCGCATATGCAGAACGTTTTGCATACGCGCATCGCCACGTTGCGCATCCTCGAGCACGCCCACGCTCTGCAACGCGCGCACACACACACACACATACGCGCGGGCGCGTACAATTTAAATAACAACTTTTTCAACGCCGGCGACCAGCCGTCTCGTGGAACACGTTTTCCTCGGCGAGCCACTCCGGGGCGATCGGAAGCGCACGCGACATAATCGGACATCGATACGCTCGGTTCTTTGGGAACAAAAACGAAACGTTCAATTGCGATCCATTGAAAGAATGTGTTGCGCGACACGAGCAGCAATAGTTTTCGGGATGCGACGCGTCGCGCGCTTCCTAGACGGCCGCGAGTACCTTTGTTAGATGTTCGTGCCCTCGGTGGGAGGGATACGTTCGCCGATTTCGTTACACGACGGACACCGTCGAAGGTGGCCGTGGCTGATTACAGATTCAGGCCTGCCGCGTAACGAGCCCCGAGTGCAATCCCTTTTGCCCGGAAGTGATCGATAGAGGCGCGCTGCTCGTCGGCACTGACCTGCCTCCACTGCTCGCACGAATCGCCCGACGTGCTTCGTTCGAACAGGCCTGCCAACTGAATTAGTTTGCCTGAACGCTTTGAGAAGTTTGGCTTTATATTTTAACGTGGTATTTTTTCGGAGAGTCTTGCGACGTTGCCATTTTTTTGTCCTTTAATGAATCGCTCGTGACAACAGGGAAGGCATGAAAGAACGATCACGAGGGGTCTTAAATGGTATTTTACCACTGCGTCAGAGAAAATAGTGAAGGATACTCGGTCAAATACGTTATCGAGTATCTGTTGCAGCCCTGTTGTCATTTCCGTGATTTTGCAAATTATGTTTCCCATCCCTTTTCATTCGATGTCTAATTAATTTTAATTCGCGAAAACGAAACTTCGTTTATGACACGTATAGTATTATTGTTCGCAAAGAAGAAGAGGTTCGACGAAGCATATTACATTTCTGTTAATATACGATTCAAGTTTAAACAGGGTTGTAGGAATAACTTGGTAAAACGTGCAGGCCCGTCTTCGACGCAGACTTTTGCTGCTCGAAGATTCAGCAGGGGTGAACACCCCAACCAGTATTTTCTCCCACACAGACACTCCAAGGGGATCGTCGCCCCTGGTGTATTCCTTCCTCCCTCGAGATGTCTAGTACAATGGTGATAATACTGCAAAAATAGATTTCTCCTGTGTAAAATCGCGTTAATGTCAACCTTTAACATGTAGCATGTTCTACACCCCTGTTCACCCTCGAGCAGCTTTCAAGTCCAATAATTCCTTCTTCGAGATTTCAATAAATGATTAGAACAAAAGACATCAGAATAAATAACATTGGGACGATTTAGACGCGCACGCGACCAGTCCGACCAATTACTGGATACTTTAAAATCCGTAAGTACAGCAATATACCGATGGAAAGTACTGAGAAAAGTATGGACGTACGTGGAGCGTCGACGAATAAAAATTGGTCGGTTCCACCTGTACGATTTGAAACGGACGATCGTGAAAAGCAGTCCTTCTATGCGGCGTGGAGCGCCATTGCGAACGAACCCTTGGAATGGTAGGACGTTCATATGAGCACTTCTATTCACGTGTATACGATGCCCGTTTGTGTACGTGGCTCGTAACAAGACCGCATCGTAGGGGTGCATTCAATCGACAATCATGCTGCCGCGTACAACTCGACGCTATTCAAGGGAAAATGTGTTGCAGCTGCTGTACGATATTGAATATTAAATATTTAATAACAAAATTTGTCTCCCCCTTTCGCTGCTTATTTTATGATTCAGGTGTATAAGAGGAAATATCAATAAATGACTGATCTATTCGATTTTCCATTTAACAAAATGATGTCATGAACTTTACTTCATCGAAGTAGCATCAAGTGTCTCAATTTTTCCAAATCAAATGGTCCGTTACATCACGGATCACACTCACGCTCGCAATAATGAAAAATGGAATTTCGTTCATCGGATATAATAATATAGCAGCTCAGAAACGATTGCAATAATCAATATTTCAACGTGCCACCTCAATCGTTTCGTCCACTTCAAGCAGAATATCAGCCACCGTGCAAACAAAATTCCCGAATTTCCTCCATCCACTCCTGCTACATCAAATACCCTTTTTAAATCGCTCCTACGCGTCCAATTGAACACCTCGGAACGATCTTTGCGGGACATGGATACGGTTCCCCCCCGTCCGAAGCAGACGTGACCAAAACGAGGAGACCAATTTTCCGCCGGCGCGTGTGCATGGCGCGCGTCCTTAATCGGTCGACGCGACGCGATGCGACGCTGACGTTTCGGCGCCGAACACTCCTGACCTGCTCAACGTACGTGCGTACAGCCGATACACCACGGCGTGCCGGTCGGCAGGTGCATTGGCTTAATGTCGCGGGCGAGTGCGGCCGCACCTTTAGGCCGGTGCCACGTGCCGTTGGTTCAAAGGTCACGGCACACGACACTGGCCCGGATGTCGATGTTATTATTACTTCGGGCCCGATCGCACGATACATACACTTGTAGACGTCGAATGCATTAGCCGTTTGGAGCAACGCGTACAGTTGCCTCCGTGATACGCCGTAGTTGTGTGTGTATGTTTCGTTAGAGTTTAAACGTTGCTGCATTAGCAGACGGCGATGGCGATCCGCGAGTAAAGGATATTTCATTTTTCGGTGGAATTCCCACGTCATTGGCATATAGCAAGTTGTAAAATAAATTGAATGTATCTTTGAGCGAACTTAGGGCATAAAATGGTGTGTGGAATTATCGCGATCGGGATGATCCTTCCATTGATAGATTTCGGGCTCTGCCATTTTAATACTTAGTTATATTTCGGAGGCAACTACACGCTATCGTCGTCGTCGTTGGCATTATGCAATAGGCAGGCCAATTAATTCGTGTTAAAGAATGAAGAAATTCTCTCTTTGAAAACATCTTTTTTTATATACTTCTTTATTTATTTGTTCCTTTTTTTAGATTTTTTCGACTGTTATAAGCTTTCATCCTGGCATTCATTTTTTGTTGTTGTTGCCTTTATGCATATACACCCACATGTATATATAAGAATATATATAATATGATCTATACATGTATAATATATATTAATTACGTATTAGATAATAACAGTTATCGTGTATATTGTATAGAATTTATGCCGGTGTTTTAGAAACACAGACGTACACGCGAACGTGTCCGCATGCGAATAGATACGAACGTGTACGCGTGTTGCATTTTTACGGGTACTATAAAACGTGGACACACAGGTATCGAAAGTATGTGTACGTATTATATTATACTCATACATGTATGTACGTATGTACGTATGTAATCGTATAGACGTATTTTCTGTTCTGTTCAGGAATTAGGATGAATCATACTCAGGACATCTATTAAACCCAAACCCAACCCATTAAAGCCTCCGTTTATTGCACACCGACTATTGACGTATGATCGGCTCGCTTAACTTACGTATCTAAACGCGTCAAGGAGGAACACGCGAAACACTTCACACAAGTGTCATTCAAAAATACAGAAAATACAATTTTTCTCGTTCGTCGGACTTATCGTATCGACGTCCCCAACTCCGGGCTCTAAATGCACGGGCTACAATATTTGGCGAGAAATAATCGCGTGAACACCCCCGAATGTTGAAAGGCGAAATCATTACAGCCGTACCGCTGTAATTGCCGCCTGCTTTTCGTCGAACGTTCCTCTTCCGACGATTTCCCATGAAAAATCCTCGACTATTTTCGCCCGGGGTTCTCGTTCATTTGATTCTCATAGGATTCGTTTGAACGCACGTGCGCGCAAAAACTATAAACGATCGCGTAAACCTTCATGCATACTTATATGTACGTGACACGGACTGGTTTGCTCGTGCGGCCCGCGTTTCTACAATAATCATTACTTACTTTGCAGAGAATTTCTCGTTTACAAGGTATAAGAATTGGAAATGTGTTTGGCACGGACTTCGTGACTACGATTTCTGCGAGTAATATTCGCTTCCCTTCTTTCGTCTCTCTCTCTCGCTCTCTCCCTCGATTTTCATTATCGCCAATCCGTTATTTAATTACCTTTGTTTCGTTACGTACGTTATTAGTTTCCTCGTCTTCCGCCATTACTTCCCCCCTTTAACACGCATCGTGTGCGCGCGAGCACATACGCACACCTGTAGACCGCAGGTGTACACCACTTCCTTCTGATCAAGCGAGAAGAAGCAGGAAGAGGGTGAGTTCGACGTAATCGAGAGAGAGAACTCGAGACCGTACTCGCTAATTAGTGGCGATAAGCGAAGCTCCGATACGGGAAAGTACTCTACGAGCCATTACATTGCTTTCGTCTATCCCCCCCCCCCCCAATAGTTTCTCTTATTTTACTTCTTTATTATTTTTAGTCTCCTTTTTTTTCATTTTACTTTTTCCTCCATTTTTGTAGTCCTCGTTTTACGACCGACCCTAACGATGCTGAGCAAAAATTGATTAATTTAATACGGATTAAAGACTCCTCGGTTTCACGTTTGCGAACACAGACGTGGAATAGGAGAACCGCTACCGTTCTTGTTGACTCTAAAACTCGTCGTTTTTACGGTGATTGCGGAATCGAACGAAGATCGATTCACCCCGAAGAAGTTCATGAGAGGGCCTCAGTTTTACTGAAACACACGGTGCGACCAATGATTCAAGGGGAAATGGGATTTATTGCTACATAGTCTCTTTATTGTGATTGTTAAGATTCCAGAAACATTTGTGAGATTGTTCTGCTGGAGATTACTTTATACTTAAATATAGCACACGAGAATGAATATTCATTAACCGCTTCTACATTTCTTCCACACGCTGTATTATTCATTCCCGTTAGATCTAATCCGGTCTCTACTTATGTTCTACTTCTTAAATATTTTCCCAATTTTATGTCTGTTTGCCTTGTCCGTTGCACCGTAGTTTGCCCAACAATCGAGCGCAAGGAAATTAAATTCTACTCCAAAAGGATGAATCTTTCGTTTATATTCTCGAGTATCCGGGAAAAAACAAAATATTACGATGCGCCAGAAGCTCATCGATTTCGTTCAGACCAAATTGTATCGGCGATCCGTTCGAACCGAATACGCGCTGTTCATAAACGTTCAAGAGCAGAAGAAAGGACGGGAACAAAGCGAATGATAAAACCACTAAAGAATGAATGAAAAAAAGGATAACATTAAGATTGTACAGGGTCCCTTTACAATTATCAAACTACCAATCGAATCCGAAATCGAAACGCAAGTTCAGTGTGGTGTGCAATTAAGAAATAATTAAGAAACTAATAACATTGCATAAGAATCACCGTGAGGTTATGATTTCTCGTTTCGCTGCGCACTAAATCCTCGAATGCGCTTCGATCAGTGGCATAAAGGGGTTGTGGCGTGCGCTGAAGAGCGATAACCTCTCGTTAACGATAATGAACAACGTCTTGGCGAACGTGAGGCGAATGAACTGGTAAATGAGGGGTTGGAAGAAGAAAGAACCGGCCAGGTAAACCACCTTTTAGAAACCAGTCCTTCCACCATCGCTTGCCCATTCCAATTTTCCGTTCATTCTTTCCCCCTTTTTCTTTTCTTCTTGTTTTCTTACTTTTCGGGAACTGACGATTCAAAAATATACGTATGTATTTATGTATATATTATATGTATATAGTGGTCACGTGCACACGTATGCATGTATTATAACAGGGACGAACAAATCGAGGTGAGAGCGTATGCAGGCCCTCGGAAAGGTTTTCAACCGCAGGAATTTTGTTCACGGACACATTACTTTCCCTTCTGTGATTTCGAACGGTTCCAAACCTCTGCAGATCGTTCACGATAATATGTTATTGCAATTCGGAACTCGGTTAATGCAATGGTGGCGATATTTACTGTTGAATTTCTAATTACTATTGAAACAAAACGACTCGACGTTTCTACGCCCTACTAGAGATATATTATAAAATCGAATTTCATTCTTTACAATTAATTATTCCTGAAATGACTACTCCGAGGCCAATAGCTCTTTAGAACCTTAGCCCTCATTTCGTTTCCATTCTTCGCTGTAACGCTATTCTCTTTACCTAATTTTTTCCCTCTCGCTTGCGGACATTAGTTCGTCTCCCCTTAGAGTGTTGCGAAAAAATCTCGTTGAACATTTCCATAGTTTTTTTTTCCTCTTCGTGCTTTAAGGTAGGCACAGTTGCAACGGTGGGTCAAGCTTTGTTGGGGAACGAATTCCTACTGCTCGTTCCCTCGTGATAAACCAATAGAGGGGAGATTCATGCGTCTGGCCGGTTGCGATGGTGGTTGTTCGTAGGGTTGGTTACGAGAATACATAGTAGTCTGGCAGGATTCTCAGGCAATTTATGCCGATACACGGAAGACGAGCGAGGCGATGCAGGATAGATAGAAAATCAACGATGATCGGCTGAAATCGATACGGACGAGACCACGGGGGGAACGTTTTAGCTTTCACGCACACGAGATATTGGACGTTCAAAACGGAATTTGCCAGGAAAAGCGAGAAATGATCATTTCTGTATGACGTTAAATAATAAAATTCTCGCAACGAGCGTAAGGGGGCGACGAAGAACAACATTCGATCGTGAAAGCATTAACGTGTGTTACGTATCTAGTGTGGCAAATAATTCAGAAATCCAAAACGGCAATGAATATTTTTTTATTATCCACAATTTTCTTATCGTCGAAAGTAGTGAAATTTGTTTAAATTTGTATGGGCACTTTATCCCTTGGAATGAAAAAACTTCGTGAATAAAAGCCTACAGTGTATGGAACACTAGTTCAATCTATACAGTTCGAGTCATTGTGAATACCAAAAAAGAATCGACTACCACCACTTTGTATATGATTATTAGTATTCGTATTTTATAGCCCACATTCAAATTACAATTGTATATATGCTTCTTATTGTAACGTATATCTACTTACTATAAACTTTTGAAACTTGTGTCACTCAAAAATCAGATTTGACGGTGAAAAATATTTGAAAACCCTTCGAATTCAATGCAAAAGAATACTACAAGATTCATTTTTTTAAGTGACAAGAAATTTGCTTTTGTCGACCAATATAAACTGTTTTGATAACATTGGCGATTACGATCAAAGGAAATTAGGCGCGGACAGGATAAAACGCCGTGCAACTTGGATTCTTACGTGTAACTCGTAAAATTCTCTTAATTTGTAGTGAACGCTAATGAGAACTCTAAATTGAAACGTAGCTGCATTTACCGTTCTCTCTTCCCTTTTTTTTTTTTTTTTTTTTTTTTTCTTTGACATGTCGCACCTAATTCCCTTGGACGCAACGTTATTGCTGTTTTCGCAAAGGCGAAACATGGCTAGAAACTAAGGAAAGAACGATTCATTCACGATCTCATGTCTACAGTAGAACATCATTCGATGGTGAAGCAAATCTAACGCTTTATGAAACTAGTAGAATCTACGTTTGATCCACGCATGATCGATAAATACAATAAGGGATCCTTCGTAATAAAGTCGTAGAGTTAGGAATAGGCTATGATCTATGGAATACACTTAGGATACACTTTACGTTTCATATGAATTATACGTATTACGTTAAGAATATATAATATTGATACAGAGATTTATACATAAATTATATTCTTTTTATACACATACGCTATTATGCATAAATCGCTGTCACATAAACGAATACTTCTCGTGTTACGATATAATACCATCTTTTCATAAATACATATATATACGTACATATATATATATATATACCCTTTTTATAATTATATATATTTATAAACTCGTATAGTTTCGTTTAATATATTATAATTATTTAAATCTTGGCTCTTTCGTTAGACAAGTGTACGTATTTATTAATATCTTTCTACGCGAAAGTAGAATACTTGCTTCGAACCACTCATGCACGTGTTACGCACGTTTATAGTATGCGGCGATTTTTCATTTTTCTCTTCCCTTCGTCCCTTATCTACCATCTGTCTTTCACCCTCCGGTTTCCACGTTACAACTTCCGAGAAAAGCAGAAACGTCTACTAATACTCTTACAAGCGACAGTAAAATAAAAGAATATAAATAGAGGGAAAATGAAGAAGTTCGACAAAAGAGAGAATCGTGTGCTTTTCTTTTCAACGAGTACTAATGCCGGGTCCACACTGCTGTTCGCGAATTACTAGCGAACAGTTCGCCACCTGTCACCGCACGAGTGGCGGCACATTGAAGGATTTATTCGCGAACTGAAGTCGTAATCACGTGGACGCGTTTGTTACACATTATAACACGTTCCTGGTGAATTTGACGATCAGTTCGCTTGCAAGCATTCCTCTGTACCGCCAGGCTTTCTTTAGCAGATATTGCTGTTCGCAGCATAAATTTCTATCCTTCCTCGATATTTGTGTTCCAATTATGCTAGTAAAGTAATTTCCCACAGTTCCCGTACGACATTCCGTGAAAGATTTGAAATCCAATATAATCTGTTAATAAATTGTTCATCGAACTCGTTCCGCCGCAACTGCTTCTTGCTGTATAAAGTTATCTCCGCCAACACCGACGCCCCCTTTCTCTTCCAACACTATTTCTATTTATTACGAAACGTGCAGCCGACGCGAACAGACATTTTTACTAATCGTAAGATGTGTATACGAGCTAGATCAACAGCAAACTGACCGCGAACAGTGCGAACAGCCCTGTAGCTGCTCGCGATTTGTCAGCGAGCTGTTCGCGAGCTTCAGCGTGGACGCGAACAGTTTCGTCCAGGGTGGACCCAGCGTAAGATTAGTTCCCGATTTCGTATTTACGCCTTATGCATTACGCCTCCTTATTGACGCTGGGCGTTAATTGAGCTCGGGGCTAGCGTTGATCTCGTTACGGAAATTGTGCGTCGCCGCGACATCTCAAAATCGGCCCCCACCTTTTTTTCCTTCTTTTCTTATTTATTTTCTTTTTTTCATTTTTTTTTTTTTTAGAGGAAACGGACGATCAGTCTTCGTTGATCACAGAGAGTTTTGATATGGTCGTCCACGAAATTCTCTTTGAAAAAATTGTCTGAACATGTTACCACGTCTGCGTCGCGTATTGTCGTATCGATGCCTTATCACCATCTGTTTACCTTCCATATCTTCAAACTGAGCCACGTTTCGACTCGAGGCGTAATCTCCATGCGCTTGCGGTTTGACGAGCTGATTGCATCGCGATGAACACGTTGACCAGTCACAATATTAATTCCTACGTGCGTTCCCGACTTTTTAACCAAACAGTTCGTACTTGCTACAAATATTCCTTACGTATGTACTCGTGAAACTTTTACTAGGAATTATATGACGGAATGGTTTTGACGCACAAGGAGGGCGTAACAGAAATAAGTGGACAAACTTGACGTGCTTATAGGCATGTGTAATTAATGGAGCGATGCGAATTTGCCCAAAAGTAGAAGCTACAGTTGAGATCGCAGTAAAGGGGACTTCCCTAACATCTGCACTAAATATTTAAACAAACGCTTCAATTCTATCGAAAATAGGTAGGATACACCGCGAAAGTTTGTCTACCTATGTTGCTGTTTCGCCTTGTACGTCTAATGAAACGCTAGAAACTCGGTAAAGCTTGAAATCGGTTAAAAAGAAGACGGAGGGGCTTAATTTTTAATTGATCAATTTAAACAAGGACACAAATCGATGAAACTGCAAGCTCTGTTTTCTTTTTTTAGGTAAACATTGGACACCACATTTTCCCCCTTAGAATAGGTAGACATTGCATACAAGGGGGAATTCGATATACAACAGCACACATTTTCAGACACAGGACCTCGATTTGTTATGCATTCGTATCTCGAGATAAAAAGATTATCATACATCACATAGAAACGACGCGTGGCAGTCAACGTGCTTTTCGAAACATGGAACCATAATCTATCGTCGAAATCACCCCCCAGAGTATAGTAACTTTAATAAAATCGCTTGCAACTCGTATCGAATCCTTGACCGGCGAGCAAACTTCGAAGAGATGCGAAACATTGCGTCGAAAACGTATTGAGAGAAACAGATTGCGTCGGTCAGACATGGCGAAAACGAAATGAAAGATTACACGGTCTTGTAGAAGATAATATATATTTTCTTTCAATATATTATTTTTTATATATATATATATATCCTACATACATAAAGCAATATATAAATATATAATCGATATACGACACAATCATTCAAATTAACACATATACGTTATTACAGGCAGGATATGCAATTTTATGCAACTTTTACGAAGTACCTATGACGACTCGTTTCAATGCTCTCATGTTCTTCATTTTTTTTTTTGCTTTTTCATTACGTGGATGTGTGTACGTGTATACCTGTGTGTATTCATTTTCAACTCTCCCTTCTTCGCTTTTTTTGTTTTAAACTCTCCTCACGAGAAAATCGATCACTAAGAAATTTTACAAAATATTCCGATGCCATGTTCTCGGCTTACTCATTAAATATACATCATATAATATACGCAAATTACGTTCACACCTCCAATATTCAATTCTCCCTCGCATACACGCGCGCATTCTCCCTCCCTCTCTCTTCCTCTCTGTCTTTTACTCTCTTTCGTATCTCCTTCCATTTAACTCGACCCTTTCTCTCTCTCTCTCCCTCTCTCTCCCTTTCTCGCCGTGTTCTAAATTCATTTCTATCCACATTTCCTTCCCATTTCTCTTTGTTTCAATCATTTTTCACCGCCTCATGGTTATTATTTCCCGACAAATTGTAAAAATATTACGGCAATAGTATAATAATAATCTGTTCCAGTCTATAATCGCGGTTACGCGTGTGCAATCAGATCCTCCCGACGAGAACAGGAAACTTCGGACAAACGCAATCATCATCGAGAATATCCACATACGTGTATGTATAGACGTACATCCTTATCCTCGAAGAGACGACTAATGTAGTTCGCCGCTGTCCACGATTCTCGCTCCGTCATCATTGCCAATAACGGCTCACGGTGCCATTTTTCCCTAATCTCTCCCGCGGCTGGTCTCACCATTATCGTGCCGCAATCCACTTCTCTCTACTATATCCGAGTTGCGTGGCGTTGTCTAGAACGTCCGTTGTTCGAAACGAATGCGTTATCCTTAAACGCAAGAACAGTCGCACGAACCGATATAGTACGATCATAATGTATACAAGTCCATCAAGTGACGGCACGCGTTCATGCCAACGTCGTCGTCATCTCCAACATTCATACTCCTGCTTTCGAAAAAAAGATCTTTCCTGGGGAATCGTTCACGAGTTATCATTCTGCTCCAACCTCGTTCAACGCGAACGGTTCTGAACGAGGATTCTACTACACTTACTTTCGGAAAACTCGTCTGAACTCGTGTTCGTCCGACTGTGTTATTACTCAAATGTATATACGTGAATGTTCATAGAGCCGAGGGTATCCTTCGAACTTGGATGCTCTTCTGTGTCTTCATATCTCGAATATGCCTTTAATTGTATCTTTTTAACAAGATATCCCGAACGAAAGCGTTTGACAAGTGTAGAATGTTCTTCGATTAAGGGTAATTCGTAGAGCATGGGTGTACGTATTGTCCTCGAACTTGATTGCACCATCGAGGGTAAACACCTTTCGAGTCGGAATGCATTATGACGTTCTTGCCCGCGGCGTATCCATTGTTGACCCGTGAACACTAATATCCACTGGCCGTGAACACCTTTTGAACAGAGGTATCCCATAAGGACAGATCCTACTTTCACCGAACATTGAACGTCGTCCTACCCTTGAACCGTGAATATTACTCGGAACAGGTAGTATGACTATTCACGAATATACGCAGATATCTGTTGAACGTTGTCACCTATCGAGGGGCGTGGGTGTTATCCGACGTGATCATCAAGCGCGAGTGTACTTTGAATAATAGAAGAAACCGTGGACATTCTTCGTCCACGAGTGTATCGCTTGTTCGAGAATACCCTTCGAATACGCACGCTCCTGGTACGTGAACATTCCTCGGGCAATAAATATGTTACACATTGTCCTTCGTAGACGTTCTAGCGCAACCGCCTGTGCTATGCTCGATCCGACGAGTCGTCGAAATCCTCCCCCTCTGTTTCGATCACCACCAAAAACCGACGATACTGTGGGAAGTAGAAATGTTGATCGAGGAGAGCATCGGAAGCTCCAAGGGACCAAGCGCGGTAGGTGGTGATTGCGCGGCCGCGTCCACAATTTCACAGGGGATGCACAGTAACATATCCTGCATGCGTGGGAGAAAACGGCCAGATAAGGGAGATTACGGCTGGTACGGAGCTGATCGCCACAGAACCACGTCGTTCGGAATACCTATTAATACCTCGAAACTGATTTACGACTCTTCTTCAACTTACGTGCGCGCACGAGGGTGGCGGCGGTGTACCATCCCCCCCCCCTCACCGACTCATCTGTATAATCTTTTATTCCTTCTAAATCCACGAGGGCGTAGAGGTTCGTCTCCTACGGTCCTACTTCTTCGTCGCTATCGTTTGCCTGGCGATCGACAAACCGGGAGGGTGAATCTGATCTGCGAAGGAAATCGCCGTCGCGTTCCGGTTCACGTGAACGTCAGCGGTATTCCGTGCGCGGACAGGGGATCGTTAGTTGACTCGAACGGAAGAGTTCGCGACGTTCGTCAATCTACGACCAGTGATCGACGTCGGTTCCGCGTGGCCGTAATCCACAGAAGAGAGGCAGAAGCGGGGAATTAGGGTCGCTGCGGAAGATCGGGCGATTTCGATTGCTTCGACGGAAACGAGAGGAGAACGACAAACGGGCGGGGATGCTGGCTTAAGGGGGGTGGGGGTGTGCGGGGGGTTAGGAGGGAAAAACGAGGAGTTCCTTTCCGCGTTTAGGCCCGCGATCTACGTCGATCGTACGTGGGCAACACGCAAATCAGAGCTGGACAAGTACTTGAATTTGTACATACGGTTGGAATTGAATAACCATTCTATTGCGTTCCAACCGAGCCGAACTGTTTATCCGGGTGATGCTAGAAGTTCGAGTGAACCTCGGAAAAATTGTAAGTGTCAGCTACCATAGAGAGTGTTCATTCTCGTCCTTTGAGGAGAATGCGCAGACCGAAGAGTGGTCTGACACCGGAGGTTATATTCTACTGAAATTCGGATGAATAGCTTTTTCCGATGTATTTAATGGATTTCGTATTTTGTTCGAACGTTTGAGTGAATATATAACACTTGTCGGAATACAAAAATGTGTATTCAGTTTTGGCAATCGCGAGTCTTGTTCGCGAGGCTTAAGATCGCTATCGTTTTACACTTTTTCCGTTACCTCAGTTTTACTATACGACCCGAAATGTGATCCAGTTCTTTTTAACGTATTAAAAATAACTTGTCGGATTTATCTTGGTGAATTTTTTCAAACTCCCTCGAACAGCCACATTACCTCGATATTCGTGTTACTCGAACCGGTTTTAATATTTGAGCTGACACCCGATTGGCTCGTTCCTACAAAATACTTGGTCAGCTCCATGAACAATGCACGCATCATTCAAACGCTGTCGAACTATCAAATCGAAGTAATTGTTTCCCCCATACATTTTGCCCCTTCTTCTTTTCTCCACTTTCTTTTTCGCCTTCTTTTGTTCTGCCGTTTAACGTTTCTCTTCGCTATTATTTTTGTCCACCTTTCGTTCTCGTCTGCTCGCGAGCACCAAACAAACATCATTCACACACACATTGCGTACTCCTAAGTAGTCTCATTTTTACTTTTATTGCTTTGAAATTCCGTATTGAAGACGCAACCGGTTCGCCTTATAGCTGACAATAAAGTGTCACATGAAGAATGATGCGTGGGGAAAAGACGGGCAACAGGGGTTAGGTGAAAAGCCTCGCTTTTCCACGTGGGGCTGACAGAGGATACGGAATAGTGAAGGGAGAAAATGGGGAACATTTATGTGGGGAACTTTGTTAGAATAGGTAGTAATCGGCGACACCATGTAACGTACGTAAAAACGGTAGATTATTAGCGTATTAAATGTCATTAATGTTTATATTCTTTATCGTGTATACTTCTTATACGTTTGCCCCTTGGTGTGTACGTATACGTATACGTATTCACGTGCGCGCCTATTCGAATGTGTTTCCGTATCGTTATAATTGGTAGCCTTATATCAACGTCCCCTCTTGTTGCATTGGTGTACCGGTCCATACGAGCACATACATACGTTGGTTTTCTTTTCTTAGGCCTTAATCGGTGTCTGCGGACGAAGAGCGTGTCGCTGGATTCGTCGATCCTTGAATGAGTCAATGTTTCTTTGATAGAGCAGCAATTAAAATTTCTTTTCAATGCGGAAACAGTATCCTGATATTCATGTATTTACGACTCTTGCCCTGCAACCCAATATACGATCACTTGACTTTTTTGCTTTTATTGAGCGTGATTCTACGCGTCTGACCGTTAGTATGTATGAGAAACCGAGACTGCGATTTAGTCTCTCAATTAAGCCAACCTTAATACCGGGGCGACGAAACCATTTTTATATTAATGTGGTATATAATTGCAATCGGGCGCCTTGAGCTGCGTTATTAATTTACTCCATATTATACTCTGAACAAGGTTTATGTACGTCGTCAGCAAGAGATCGAAAAGTAGAGTCTTTTGTGGTCAATCTGTGAAAACTGAATGATAGAAATAATGAGAAACTTTCGCTTCAGAAATTATCTTTCTAACAAAATATTACCTTGGAACGCGTTGATCTCGAAAAAAAAAGAAAAATATTTCACCGGAGCGATCTTAATATCGTCACTGCACTGATGGAAATGATAACTGCTGATACATGCAATAGTACTAAATTCTTTGAGAGACGATATTACAGGGGTCAAACTAGAATCCACTTAGCTCTTTGGCTGCGGAGATTTAAAGAAGCTTTGAAGCACAAGCTCTGCGATCGGCTCTGTCGGTCAATTAATCACAAAATCTCGACGACATTTGCTGGATCGCGGATATTTCGATATTTCAATGCATTGATGAAGTGAATTCTGCGACGAATGAACAAAAATAATGAATTGCCGAGTATCATTGACGACGGCATTCGATAATGTAACAAAGTATGGGCAATTTCGTTTGAATGCTTATGCGCGAGTTAAAAACTGAAAAGAATGAAAGATCAATGAAAATATTCGAAGATATTCAGTCTCCAAAGAAGAACGTACATTTGTATTTCGTGTGCTGTATCGTTAAAAACAATCTCTCGCCATTCAAAAAAATTTAACGGAACAGACCCAATTTTAAAAGCCCTCACGAAACCCAATCAGCAAACGAGCAAATAAAACAATAGATATAAGAAATTTTCTCCCTCCAGAGGATGGTCCCAGTTTTCATCCCAGATTCATCCCCGTCTACGTTCAAAATTAATTCACTAAGCTCCCAGAATTGTTAATCGAGATCCTCTTTTGAAACCCATCGCGCGCGACAATATCTTCGAAAATATTTTAATCGGGGTGGCTCGTCGATCAATCGTCGCAGGCGACAGCTTTAAACCATCAACCCGCTACTTGCAGCGTAGCAAGTTTACTCGTGTAAAAATATAATCCGATAGCAACCCTGTTCTATATATAGCCAGAAATCGCGGCGACCACGCCGGCAATTAATAACGGAGTCCCCGGTGTCGATCATTAAACGGCTAATTGGTGCCGCTCGAACGCCAGCCGATCCTGGTGCACCGTGGATGTTCGGTCCTGATGAAAATCGCTCGAAACGCGTGCCACCGAACGATACAATTTTTGGAGGAACGAGATCCCGCCGAGGCTGCGCCGTTCACGCGAAACAAATGTTCGCGGTTTGCTTCGCGCGAAATAGTACTTTGATTTTTCGAAATCGTTATGTACACGATAATGCGTACAGTGATTTGACATTATAAGGCAATGGATTCGTTTGAATGATATAATACAATATAAGTCTCTCGATGTTGCATCGCGTTCTCATGGTGTACGTTTTTGTCGGCAAATATCGAGGGAAACGCAACCTATTGGGCGCATACTTTTTTTCTTCTTCTTTTCGTTAGAAAAATATACATATATTGTCGTCATTTGAACGTTTCGGCTACTGGAGCATATTATTTGGATAATACTTCTGAATATTGGTCCGGACGCGTGGGAATTGTTCGAGCGACTCACAATCAGACGACCGTCACCGTTTTTCCTCGACCCAGGAGCAGCGTTGGGGCGAATATTAATCGAAAAATCGCCCCCATGCGAGACGTTGGTGAACATCTGTTGTGATTGATTTCTCGGTAAGCAGCCTGAGCGGTGTGGTTGCGAATTCACTGGCGGAATATCGTTTAAAAGAACTTTTCTTACAGGCAAATACGAGCCCGTCTATAAAGCACAGCAAACTTCACGGTAAAATGATCTCTCTTCAAATGTTTACTGTCGTATTCGTTTTTGTAGCGGAATACATGTAGACTGTAATACGCGATTGAACGTTGCTTTCAAGCCAAAAGTTTGATTTCATACGCCCCACGATTCGAATCTACATATTGTTACTATAAACAGACGGTCCTACATACAAACGAAGAATCTACGAAATGAAAACTGCGTGTTCGTTCGTCGTTATCTCAGCTATGGAGTTTCACATCGAAGGCAGGGACCATCTTCTGGAAAATCAATATCCCAGGACAATTGCCAGCGGTGCCAGCCCCCCACGAACTTCGTTTTCGCAAACATCTTTCCCAGTTCGTTTCCCGGCCGATTATTCGCACGTCGGCGTAGCCAAGGATCTCGATCCAGCGAAACGCGTCCACGCGACGGCGAGCAGAATATAGCTCGGGACGCGGCCGACACAACAGGGACCACCTTAAGGGGATGAAACGTGTACTTATTTGCATTACACTCGAAACACGTATGAAAGTGATGTGTGTACGCTCTTCGCCCCTCTCCTTTTGTCTCTTCCGTTCCACCTCGTCGATCCACGTGTACGTGTATATGCATGAGGGTCCGTCTATCTCCTCGTCCATTCGGAATGTGTCCTATCGTTACGATAATCAGTCGAAAAGCTATGCACGTATTAATCATGATAATGTACCATATATCATATACGTATGTAAATAAATATATATATACAAGATAACGTTAAATATATATATATATATATATAATATATATATACTATGTATTCACGTGTATATCACTTTATATCTGCGCGAAATCGATCGTTACGTTTAGCCATTACGTTCATTAGGTAGTCGAGTGCGAAAAATGAGTGAGCGAGCGAGAAAATCCGGGATTGAAACTCTCGAAGTTCTACTAGCGAGTACGACGTTAGACTGAAGAGAGCAGTGGTGCCGATCAAAAGATGTACACGCGTCGCGATTCATCTCGGTTGATACGTTCCCATTGTTGCTTCTCCATCGCCGTCCATCATTTCTTCCATTCACCGTCACCGCGAACCTCCAACCATTGGTTGAATTGTCCTTACTTTTCCCTCATTCCCTTCTTTCGTTTCAACGTTCGGTCCTTCACCTCCCCCCCTCCCCTCCCGACGGCAGCGAGGGTCGATCGTCTCACGCTGCCGTTCACCACGAGACCATTGCCGCGTACCCAACTTGCTTTTCTCTCACCGCTGCATCACCCTCTGTCCCTTGTACAGTCGATTAACGCATACGAATTATAACGGGTCTGTCAGCGTATCTCGTTCGCCGTGCACACGGCCTTACTTAAGTAACTAGGCTATAGGAGCGTTGGGCAGTTACGTGGCATTTTTATCCGCCCTATATATCTTTCTATCTCTCCCCTTCATCCCATACCCCATCACCCTCGTCGTCTTTCGTTCTCCCCTTTCCCTCTACTTTTTTTTAATTTTTTTTTTTTGCATTTTCGTGTTCGTTTTTTTTCTCTTTAATCGTTTATCGAATTACGGTAAGACGCTGTTCTATGTCACTGTCCAGTAGCATCTTGTCGCCTGAGGATCCGTCCGTTCGTTTCCCCGTTTCTCGTCCGATTTATCTTGACACTTGGGTCCACTTGCGAGTTCTTCGTTGTCGCGGATCGATCCGCGAAGGGACGCGCGAGTCATAGAACGGAAATCGAGTTGAGTGGAGGAAAAGTGTGCGCCGAGTGCCGAGGATGCTCCGGTTTGTTGGCCACTCGGCCGTCATCCAGCTTCTAGCAAACGACGAACGGATTTATCGATAAACGAATACCTGCCGTTCCGGCCTCGTTCCGCGCGCCGTTCACCGTTCCCATCGGGGTTCCCTTGGTGCTCGTTTCACGGCTGACTTCGCCCGATGTGCAACCCGTAATCGATGGATCGACCGTAGGTTGACTAATGACGACCAGATTTTCGCGATTCTAAAATAGCCTGGCCGTGAATCGATTCGGGGTGCGCCGAAACTCGGAACGTATAACGACCATGGGAACGCGCTAAGCTGGAAAAATTTCGATACACCGGGTGAGATTCGACGGTTCAACTCGGTATGCTCGGGCATACGGTGCGAATTTATTCGGGGCATTGCGAAACGCTTGGGATCCCGAACAATGGAGCCGAATGATCTCGCATTGAATCGAATTGTTACGGCGAAGAATCGAACGCAGAGCAGTCGCGAAACGTTAACGAATTAAAGAAAGCGAGGGGAATCGTCTGCGCTACGCTATGTGGCGATCGATCTGATTAAGTTAATTGGAGTGGACTCGAGTAAGCGAAGGATTCTGTGACCGAGAATAAAGGAAGTCCGGTCGATCGATGTTCCGTATCTCGGAAAACCTTTAATCTTCCCTGATGGATCGAACGGACCGCGTTCGATACGATTCTTCTCCCGAAACGTTTATTAGCTTCCTTTTATTGCTATGATGCTACTGTCGACCACTGGAAAGGCGTCCCTCTAATACTCCTTACGTTAATTAAAAACCTATGATGTCCCATCATACGCGTCTCTCTTTTAAAGATTAACCACGCTACATTGATATAAATATATATGTATATGTTTATATGTATATATATATATATATATATATATATATATATTTGTATTACAGCAACTAGGATTCTTCAAACTACGGTATAGCTTTCTTTTTCATTTCTCGTTCCTTTAAATCGGGGATGTTATATGAGCGGGTCGATGTCTCTATATAATTCGCACTTACGGGGGTTATCGTTACGAATCAATATGGGGATGGTAGACTTGTCGTTACGGGGGTAGTATAGCGGGACATGTGTTATCCATTTATGGTTAATCTTACGCGTTTCTTTTTTTGTTTTCTTTTGTTAATATTAATCTGTTCACGGCATCATATCGGCTAATAATAATAATACGGTGCAGTCCTGGATAATACTCGGTTATCCGTTGTTGTTGTTCGCCTTCTTATTATTATCATTACAATAATTAATAATCATAATCATAATAATAATAATAGTAATAATAATCATATTTATATATTTATATATCATACACAGAGCGTAAGTATATAATATTTATCGTCATATATATTTAGATTTAAATATTACTTTTAAACTTTTATAACGTTTCATAGATCGAAAAATAAATATAAAAATAAACCGGGCATTTAGGTATTAATATTTTTTATATTAATAATTTTTTTTTTCTCGTCTTCCATTTTTCTCCTCTCTCAAATGCAATACCATGCCATATTCATGTCCTTTCCCATTTCGGCTTCTCTCTTACGTCTGCCTTCGTTCTAACTATCTTCCCTCTCCGCACTCGCCTTTATTCATTTACACCTTGACCCACCGGTGTACGTAAGAACGATTCGACCAACGTGTTACCGTCTCTCTCTGCTGAAATTATCCCACGTTATTTCATCCGTCCTGAACACGTTTATAGTTTTCGACGGAGTTCGACGTTCGCCGCTGAACAATATGCAACGTAACGCGTTCGTTCCAGAGCCACGCGATTAGTTCGTCTTTTATTCGCTGTTTCGTCACGGAGTTCTCACTTCGCCAATCACAAGTTATTAAATGCTCGATTTTTATACTCGCGGAAACAAGAACTCGTGATCCGTTGAACATTAGATTATTATTAAATTTGGTCTATCGTTATGGTCGTCGCTCGTGTAACCAGATCTTTCTGCTGTCCCCTCTCTCGAAGCCATTTTATTTACGAATCGTTCGTCGATTCGCTCCACCAACACACCGGTAATCGCGATCGATCGATTTGAGCCCAACACGATTCACGCATTCAAGATTAAATGAGTCACACGTATTAGTTCATTAATTACGATAGACAAGATCTATCCCCCTCCCCCTCCCCCTCTCTTTTTCGTTCTTATTATTTCTTTTTTTTTGTCATTTTGTTTGTTTATTTTGTGTTGTTTTGTTTGAGCATTTCGCAACGTTTACGAGAAAGTATAAAATTAATTAATTACTCTTTTAATCACGTGCTCTGTATCACACATTCTCTCCCCCTCTCGCTCTCTTCTTTCTCTCCCTCTCGCTCTCTTCTTTCTCTCCCTCTCTTTCTCTCGTCAACTATGTTTTAATTGCTCTCTTTAAATGATTCTCCGTCTCCCGCGTATCCCTATATTCTTACTTTCGCTTTCTTACATATCTCTGTCACGTTTCCCACGTCCGTTTCTCGATTTCGACAAGTCGTGAAGCTTTCGATTAATTCGCGATTAATATCGCCTGTGTCTTTCTTCTCTCCTTGAACGCCACCATCTTTCATTCATTCCTTTAAAGTCGTCGTTCCCCATTATCATGGTGACACCCCTTTCCCTGTTCTCACACGACTGCGAATACCTACATCGTATGCTTATATATGGTATATGTAATATGTATATATAGATACATTCGGATTGATACATTTTACATATAAACGTGAATGCGTGTGGCTTCCCCTTCGTGCTTTGTGTACGCATGTAAATGTATGCTTGCGTGCGTGGTACATATATATTCGTGTGATTGTATGATGTACGAGCTTTTCGTCTAAATGCTCGTGTCCGTGTGTCTCATCTCGTTTAACTACTCGACAAATACAATCAAATATACATATATTTGAGTTTATACGCGGACGTATCCTCCCCTTTTCATCTCGTCCTATCTCTCTTTGTCGAAAACGCGTCGCATAGACAAATGTGTTCTCTATCGTTCTAGGATCGTTATCATAATAAAATAGAAAAAAACCTCGTTTTCATCAGAGGTCACGGCTCTATACTATAATAATAATAATAATCATGATGTAATAATAATATATATAATATATAATATATATATATAAATATCTATGTAATACGCGCCTTATAATTTACATACATAATATGTAATTTTTGTAATATATATATATATATATTTGTTTTATATTTATATATCCATATATTCATTTTTAATATATTTATGTATTTGCTTAATATTAAATTTATTCCTCTTTCTCTTCGCACCTTTCAGATATCTCTGGCAGCGTCACGGCCAGCTAAGTTTTACGAATTTTCTATTCCCTCCGTTTTATTTACTGCTTTCTTTTGGCTCCGAACCATGTGCGATAAGTCTACGCGATCGAGAACAAGTTCGCGTATATTCGGTTTCTAACTAATATACCTAGTAATGCTCATGAAGGTTCGAACGGCAAGATCAGTGAAGATGAATCGTCGTGGGATCATCGTCCCCAATGATCTTCCGTTCTGCTCGAATTTATATGCATACTTTTATATGCATATGTATACTGTTTTACATGTGTACGTCCCATTCTTCACGCAACTTTTTTTAATTCTTCCGTTTATAGGATTTGGATAATTACGCGGGTCACGTGTGCAAACAGGTTTTGACGAATGAGTCGACTCGTTGCAGCGAACGATTGTAGCACGTCAGCAATTCGAACCAATTCAGGCATAATTAATCAGCGCGAATCAATTAAAGGGTCAACCAACAAAAAAATAAGGTCTCGATGTGGGGAAAGAACTGGAAGTAGCGATTTTTTGCCGAATCGTTGCACCGATATTGTCAATCGCGTGAAACGTGTAACGCGAAGATTAATTATGGCAAGCTATAAAAAACGAGCGTCGATTTATCTTCGCTAGAGTGGTCGTGGACGGGGGTGGTCATCCCACTTTCAGTTAGCTCGACGTTCGCTAACACCTGCGTCGAAAAAAATGTCCGGCCGTTTGCTTAGTAAATATTGCACGTCATTAAACACTTAGCGGGCCATAAATACGCGTTGCCAAACAGCGAGGCCGCGATTCGAGCATCGTTAAAGAAACGACGAACACCGCGAACGTGAACGATCACGAATTCTTTGAATTTTTGTTCCCGGTCGAAGCCAAGGTGTAAACTAAATTCCATAATATAAAGCATTATCAGTGTACGCATCATTCAATCACCACATGAACGTGAACCAATTGTATCAATGACAAATTTCAGATGAGAACCGCTGCAGGCGACAAACATTTCGGTGGCAATTCAAAAAAAAATGCACCCCAGACCGCTGCTGGCATTCCAACAAAACGTCTTCCGTTGAACTCTGCCTTAAAAAAATTTTGCAGTACCTCCGACCAACCGCAGTTAAATCCCCCCTCCCCCCGGCGCAGAAGTTGCCCAAAGAAACAGGCTGAACAAGTGAACGTCTAATTGTGAAAAAAAAAGTCGTTGAATGTAATAGGTTTGAGCGTGCGGATACTCCAGGAACCTAACGAGATTCCTGTACGAAAAAAAAAACCAACCCTTTCTGAGAAGGAACGAATTAACAACCTCTCCTCGCTGCGCGAAGAAACCCTTCCAACGAAATTGCTTAGAATAATTATTTGCACGTTTGACGAGCTTAGAGCTCGAAACGTCAATTCGATCGAGACTGAGAGCCACTGGGAAGTTGTAAGAGGGTGGTCGGGCAGGGCGTCGCCGCGTCTCCACGACCCTCACGAGCTATCGACCGAAAGAGAAGCGAGAAAGAGAACCGGCGAACGGAGCAAGAGTAAACGAGAAGGGCAGGCGGGGGCCAACGGGGAGAAGGAACGAGGGATGAAGGGTGTAAAGAAAGAGGGATATAACGCGGACCGTGTAGGGGCGAGTAAGGAAGAGAATACGCGGCATATACTACAGTCTGGCAAAACAGTTGCACCCTATATGTATACGCGTATGTATATATCGTTCCTCTGGCCGTCGAAGAGCGGTCTGTGCTTTTAAAGGAGGACGCGAGGGGGACGAAAAGACGATACGGTACGATTTCCAGTGATTCCGTGTAAAAGAAGGAAGATCAATCGGGGAATGATGAATTTATAGGAATGGCGGGGGCTGTGGCCGTTTGCGGAGGGTGAAATTTATGGGCCTGAGCGAATCAGGGGACACGTTGTAGCGACTATTACGTAAGTGAGCGACATACGGATTGCGAGTGATGGCTGAAATAACGTGCTAAAAGAGCGGCGGCTAACTGCTGGCTGTTTGAAGAACATTCGTGAAAGGCAGAAAAACGGAAGGAAACCGGAAAGCTGTTGGTCCGTATAGAATTGATCGGCGTTTCGGAAATAGTAATACAGCTGGATGCTCGGAGAAGGGTTGCGCTATGTTTAAAGTTATTAGAGGGGTGTTAGCGATGAATGTAAGGAAAATATTTAATGAAGATGAAATCGAGTGATACTTGTGTTTAAATTGTAATTTAATAATAATAAATAGTAATTAGGAGGTTGTGTAAAGAGTCTGAATGAAAACGAGAAATGTAAATGCAGAAATACGACTTTGCGACCAAGAAATATATAATTCTCTAGTAACAGTATTTATTTCAATGGGTATTATTCGGTCAAAAATGTAATTGAAAAATGTATTTTATTTCGGATTATACGAATACGTACGAAGTATTTAACAACTTATATGACAAATTTTATTTCCTATAAAGCAATGTGAATTCGATGGATGAATCGCCTCGAAGTCAAGAAACAGTGGAACTGCTAATGAAAGGTTTGTTTCCCAATGAGATATATTTTGAAACATCGGATAAGGGTAATTGTAAACAGTGGTATTCAATAAAATGTTTTCAATCTCCCTCCTTCGAAACAAAAAAACAAATGCGATATCAGAGTCAATCTTGCGAATTCTCGATTCACCGCTTTTTATCATCCCGCGTTGTATCTTTCCTTTTCAGCCGCAGAGCCCTCCAATTATTTTCAAACGAAGTATATAAATCTGACAAACCGGAATAAAGTGAGAGTTATAGGGGCCGTGTAGTCGTATTTAAGACAGAAAAATGTGCGCAACGAAAGAAAATGGACAGCCGAATTATGCGACATGCGATGAGAGACATAAACGCAAAACTTATGAATGATCTGGGGATGAACGTGACGCCGCGTGTGCTAGATTCGCTCCTCCGACACCCTGGAATAGTCAGCGTGAATCGTAATAAAAATAAGTTCTTCCCATAAAACGTGGCAGTTAAGAAACGTATCCGGCTATAAGGTGTCCCAGTGATCGCGGCGCGATTACTAGTTTCGCTGGGGAGAACCGTGGCGTTTTAAGGCTTCCCCCGGATCGTCGCACGATCCAGATCAGCGTCGAGGAACCGCGTCGTGACGCTGACCCGTCTAACCGACCTTGAAAACGAAGCTTAAACTCCCGTAACGCGTCTGCATTCTAACGAGGCACCGTGCCCCGGTGATGGAGATGGGAAAGGTTTGCTCACGGGGAAGAAAGAGGAAGAGGAGAACGAGCGGGTGACACGGATACAAAGGTCGAAGGACCTTTACCCTGCCCTCTGACCTGACGGTAACGACCGACTTGAAGAAACGAGATTCATCTCTCGATGGAAAGTCCCAGATTCATGTCTGCGTAAATAGAGCCAGGGATCATTGTGTGTCAGTGGAATATGCCTTTCTCTCTCCTGTTCACTTTCTTTTCTCGTGTGACTTAAATCTATACCCCCCGTGCGAGCCTGCGATTCAAACCGGTCGAAAAGAAGTGCCCCGGCACCGAAAAGTATAGCCGTCGCACGTTGCGAATCGGCCTTTATAAAATATTTATGAAGTAACGACTTCGGGCCAAAAATATTGCATCGGGCACGCCCGTAAACGAAACGAAGTGCGCACGTCGATGCAGACGCGTTGTGATTATCGCAATCCTGCCTGTACAAGCGGCGCGATCGTGCTGCGTTCTCGATTATCTTGTAACAAAATGGTGTTCCGCGAATTGATCAAAGGTTGATATAATTATAACCGTAACGCATGACGTGTAATACTGGACACGCATGATTCTTCGCGCGCACAGCGAACATTTCTGACATCGGGGCATTGTCAGTCTCATCTCTCTCTCTTTACGTAACCCCGTTCCCCCGGCATTCAAAGAAATTCCCCGACGACTCAGTTTCACAATAGGCTCAACCTCGCTAACGTAAGGGTGATGGGAGGAGAGAAAAAGAAGCACCCGAGTATCGCGGGCAAAACGAATAGCCATCTACAGCCCTGAGAGTGTGGCCTCGAGATGTTGGAACTGTACCATCCCCCTTTTCTTTCTCTCGCAGCCCTCCCTCTATCTGCATCTCCTTTCCTTTCAACCCCTGACAGCATTTCTCCGCAATTTTCCAGCAACGTGTGCCGGCTTCCACGTATATCGGAGCGCGAGTTGTGCGAGAACACGGCTGCCGTTATCGATCTACTGCGGAGCAAACGGAGGCTGCTGTGCGAGAGAGTGGAAAGTCGAAGCTCGGGGGTGGCAAAGCGAGAGGCAGAGGGAAAAGAGACGAAGGGGCGGGCCGTTCGAGTTCACCGGAAAAGTGCAGCTACCGGCGGCTGAGTTTCGGCTCGTCCTGCAACGTATCTTTACCCTGCTGCGCTGTGTTTCATCGTCCCGTTTACAATCGGCGTTTCCCGAGCTAGGACAATGGCCGCGGACATCGGTGGGCCTGCGAGCAGTCGCTCGGTCCCGTTCCCGACTCAGCGCCGCGAAATGAACCAGAGATTGGCGTATGCGTTTCGGAAAGGGTTGTTGCCCGGACAAAGGGGAAAATCGTCGAGGGGCTGCCGCGGAAAGCCAACGGCAACAGATTGAAACCGATCGATACCCCGTAGAGTTTCGTTCTCTGCTGTTCGCTGGTGAACGTCTTTCCCTCGAATACGCGACGTCGGTGTAACGCGAACGGTTCACGGGGAAAAAATGAATGTAATGCACGAGTAACGAATACAGTAGCGGGGGTCTCCTTGGCATCGTTTCAGAGTGTAAGCTACCTACTTTCGAACACGACGAGGTCAAACACACCGCTCCGGGACATCGTTTTTAACGACCCTTGATTTCGTCGGTTCTCGCAAGGATTGTAGACTCGTTTAGGGGTGGATGTCGTTCAGGTGTGCTCTGTACCCTAAAAAAGGAACGAGACAATCGAGACTAATTAATGCCTTTGCGGGAAAGCAGAGAAAATGCGAGAGATAGGGGAAGGGGAGGGAGACGAGGATAGTAAAAGCCAGTGAATGTGTCGAGGAACGGCAACCTCGCACCCTGACGTGCCGCCACCGTCACGGCGACGGCATCGACCGCAGCCCCAACGCTGCAATGCGACGTTGCCATCCCAACGGCCAACAGCCCTTTGCGGACATGCCGCTTCAGGGGTTGTGCCGGCATGAGCAGATTTTCACGGCACGCTCCTGTGCCGTACGTCCGGTCATTGGTCGGTGCGGACACGCGACCCTCCAGGACTGTCAGAATTAACGCGAAAACCACGTGGTTTCCGTACCCTTTTAGTCCGCGACACGAATGTAACGTGGACGTGATTGATGGAATTTCAGACGGTGGGGGTTGAATTTTTGAATGCCGAAGCAATTGTTGTTATTCTAGTATAGTTATTCGCTGATTGTTAGCGATGGGGTTAGTTCCAAATGAAAGAAACGATGGTGGTTGCGATAGGTTCGGGTCAGGCTGTAAATGGGTGACACGAACGAAATTAATGGAAATCGGAACGACGGGGTTGAACGATCGAGTTGGGTATTTGCGATGAATAGACTGTAAATTTGATGGGACACTTCTAATGATAAGTTTCAAACATAGTACTTTGGTTTTGCAGAGTGTCAATGAAACGGGAGGATGTAAGCGTTAGAAATTCAACTCGATGTGGCGCGCAACCCCCAGGATCGCAACGACGAACTCGAAAACCACGTGGGTCGATATATTTCTTTCGTAGGATGTCGTAATTACATTGCCGTGGGGAAATATAATCTCATGAAATAACGCAATGCACTTGACTATCGAATGTGCCCGCGTATTCTCCACCCTCCATCGACGTCAGCTATATCGTCTTAATAATTTTTGATTGTCTGTAATATTTGCTTTTTCTTTTTGCTAATCTACCCAAGATAAATGATTGACCTTAAAGAATACAGACGGAAGCAGTATGTAATCAACTTGATTTTCTAATTAAGTAAATGCGGACACGCGACCTCACCGCGTCATCGAATGCGCAACCCACGCGACCACAATTCCCTTATACCCGACTGGATGATTAATGATGTTCGAGCAGCAATGCAGACGGATAATTAATAAACTTCGAAACGATGTGACTGAATGTGGTCGAAAATTGAAAAATGCGAAAGCATATGGAAGTAACGTATACGTCATCGACAGTAAAACATGTTCGACGTCCGATTAAAGAAACAACGAAAATCAGCAGAGTAATAGGGGGGAATCAAGGGCAGACATGGAGCAAAGCATATTGACGCGATTTGTACCAAAGAATTAGGGACTAGAAAATGAGAATGAATGAGGAGAAATGAGAGAGAGTCCGTGGTCGGTTTGGGAAAACGTAATATGCACGAAAACAAACAAAAATTACAAATTAAGAGTCAATGTATAAAAATCACGTAACATTTTATTAAACCCGTTTCCAGTAAGTGTAATGCATCTGCACGTGTTGTTTCTTGGCTTCGTACTTTTCATATTACCTTCCTATCTTTCCTCCCCTTCTGTTTTCGTTTTTTAATAAAATATTTGGTACTGCTTCGTAGGATTTCTTCTTACATTTAGACCACTGAAATATCGATTTTCAATCTTTCAGCATTTTGTTTGCCTTCGCCCTTTCGTTAAAGAGATCGTGGATAACCGTGAAAAATTCGCAGATCGAATCTGATACAAAGGAATAGCGATACACGAAAAGAACAGGAGAGTTCAACACAAGTTCTATTCGCATCGTATAAAAATAAACGATTTTGGAAGTAGAATTGGCCGCCGACGGTGATGTTCGCGATGCAAACAATAAAATTCGACATCCGACGTCTCCGGACACGTACGACATCGTTACAAGATTATCTCGAAAATGCTTTTTCACAATATAATATATATATAATGTATATGTATATATATTATATAAATATAAAAAATCATTTGACAAAAATATATTACGGGATAAAATATGCGTTTTCGATAAGTAGGTTTAATCGTGTTTTATCGTGAACGATTGTAATCTTTATCGATAGTTTAATAGTCGCAGGCATTAATGCGAATTGTATACGTAGTAATAACTGTATAATATCGGTGATGATAGTAATATATATTGTAATGATATCGAGAAACTTAATAATAATGATAATAATAATTATAATTGTAATAATATATTAATAATCATAAAATATCGTGTAGTAATTGAAACAGAATAGTCAGGTTGTTGCGTCTGACATGTGTTTGATTTCTCTTCTCCATTCCTCTCATATCATTGTATAATGAAAAATAATCATCCCCAACGAATCAACACGAGAAATCGACGGACAATTGTCCGCTAATGACTACTTGCACGTAATAAATACGTAATTATATATAGAATTGTATATATGTATATATTTATATATGTATAAGTCTCATATACGTTCTGTCGTTTCTTATTTTAGATACCCAGTATTACAGTTCACTGTCATTCCCCTTTTATTCAACGACAACCGATCAAACACAAAGCAATTTAAACAACCGGACAAGAACACAGGAAGGAAAACATAAGTACACAATATATGAAAATCATATTATATATTAAAATATTCATAATATTAATAATAATAATAATAATAATAATAATAATAATAATAAAATTAATAATAATAATATAATAATAGCAATATATTATCGCATGTCCGTAAAATTACATAAAAAAATATAGAAAATAATAAACTCGCAGCTTCTCTTATGTATATATGTAAATATACATATATATATATATATATATATATATATATATATATATATATATATGATGTATGCATATGCCTTTTTGTTTCATTTATCTTTACTCATTCTAGTTTTCACAACTACACACACTCTTGCCGTGAGATTAATTTTCTTGTTCCCTTTCATCCAGAAAATCCTTCCTCCCCACCTCTGTCTCGTGATACGTCTCATTCACGCTATCAAAAAAATAGCTTTCGTTATTAATCTCTTTCTCACCCTCCGTCTTATTTTCGGCCCTGTTGATTATTACAAACACGATTACATCTATACTTTACGTTACTCAGTAGATAATAGCGATAATGATAGGTGTTAAATGGTTATAATCGGTATGCACACAAAAATTCATTACACTTTCCTCTGTCCCTATAGATACTGCTGTATGGGGAGATCTATGTGTACCTATTGTGCGAAGCTGTTTACGGATGTCATGATACAGTGTGTCGCGTGCCCTGCAGTTTTCATTTCGTTCGCGATGCGACAGCGGATGATCGGTCGTGTCTTAATATCAATCGTCGATGTTACATCCTAGCCGAAACAAGAACGACCGTCGTGTAGCGCATACGTCGACTTATCGTGCAATCGAAACGGGGGGGAACTTTGTCCGTCGGCTGCAAGGCTCGTTTAATCGTCGACGAAAGTATTTATCCGTCTGTGTTACGCGTCGACCACGGCGGATCGAGTCGCAAATGGATTATTGCTGGTTCGATTTAACGTCGTTACGAGATTAATTACAGCTGTCGTCGGAGCAGGGCGGCCGATTCCCGTGAACCGTGAATACACGCCGTGCTTCGTCGTCATTCCACTAAGCGATTTTCTTCGCTAACATCAGCGCCCCGCCCCCACACCCCGCCGTCTGTGTTTTCTGTCTGCGTACGCGAGCCCACCCGTAAAGCGTACACTCGCGAAACCACACCACCGAAGGGTGCAAAGCAATGTGATTTCCTCGCAGTTTACCCTGCCGTACGCTCCCTTTCCCTTCAACGTTCACGTGGCTGTGAATCGGAATCCTCCAGATAGTCAGGAAAAATAGGGAGAAGAGGTGGGAGAACGCGTGAGACGCGTGGCGGATTATAACGGGTTCCTTGATGTACAGCACGTGGAAAAAGGATTTTTCGAATAATGGGGCTACAACTTGCGATTCGTGCTGTTTCCTTCGGGCAGACAATTCGTCCGACGAAGAAACGAAACGGGACAGGGGGGTCAAAGAAGAGCGGAAAAAGAAGGGCGAAGTAATCAAGGAATTGCAAAGGGAAAGGAACGAACGCGACGGCGGAAGAGCGGAAGTCGGATGTAAAAAGTGTGAGAGACAATTTTCTTCCGTTCGTTTCACGAGAACTTGTGCACTGGTATCCAGGCAAGCTGAACGATGTTTGATAAAGCCGAAAGCATGACGGGGATTATGTACAGGATTGTTGTTTCGTTAAGGGGGCGCGAGAGGAGAGTGTATTCGTACCGGAGATTGTTCGATGACAGATCTCTCGATTCGGGCCATTTAAGCAGAGGTGAACATGAACACCGGCGAAAAAGATGAAAATATAAACAGTCCATTTAACTCAGCACTTTTTTCTTCCGTTCCTCAGTGCTCGATGAAAATACGTATTTCCCTAGTCAATATTAGATACTATCAATAGTGTATATGATATTAATAATAATAATGATCGTAATAATAATAATGCTGATAAATATGACGTTAATAAAATATTGAATATAAAATACTCTTCGCTACATATATTAAGTTTCTCGTTTAGTAATCGCTTTTTTTTTACTTCTTTATCTCTCTCCCCTTTATCCCCTTGCTTGTCGCCTCGCAGGGGATCTCGAAAGAATACTAAGCACAACATTCAATATATATATATATATATAATATAGTAATCGTAATAATGCGACAACTATGATAATGCATTATATGTCCATATGCAATTCGGCAATACGATCGCTTCGAAAATATACGTTAGAAGGATCTCAGCGTTGCATTAGTAATATTGTTTTCATTCGTTTCGGAACGTTCAATACCCTTCCCCGTCCATGAAACAAAACCATGATCCTTCCTTCTTTCGTTAAATTTTCTCCGTCTTTTGTCCCGTGTCTTTTTGAGCTGTCAATTGAAACTGTTCGTCACGCTATTTCCCTTCTATTTTGCTACAAGCCTCAAATCAACCCCTAATTTTCCGCGTTTCCGCAACTCCCCGAGGAAATGGAACATTTCCACGTTCAGCGCTATACGACAATGATATCAATAATACAATACTAATCTAATAATAATATACATTCACATTTATATATATATATATATATATATATATATATATAAAGAGAGAGAGAGAAAGAGAGAGAGATTTCTTTAAAATACTGATTCTCTAGTTTCGGAGCAGTTGCCTCGTTCGAATCGCGTCGCGTCTTCCAGAAAAGTGGAATCTTCCCTCGAACGATCGCACGCATACATGACACACGCACACCCCTATTGCCTAAACACGCTTCTCCCTCTGATGAACCAAGGAAAGCGATAATAGTATATATCTCGTTGAATTCTCGTGGGAACAGCGCATCCTTGTATTCTTCGAGAACATAACAACATTCACTTTAATTATACTCATTCGAAGGAATTCTGATTAACTTGTATAAAATAATTATTTAAAAAAAAAACACATGGTGATTTAAAACGAAAGGGTCCACAATGGTGCATGACTACGTAAGATATAGAAAATGAAGCTCTCATTTGGAGTCTCTAAATCGTACAGGAACACCAAAAGTAATTAATACAATTAAAAGGAACGAAAATCGATATGAGAGCTCGACGATACATTTGTACGTTCTCTTTTTTCTTTTTCTGTCCTTTTTAATGAACTCTTTTATGAATTCCAATCACTTTACGGGATGGAAATTATAGACCGAAAATTGAAACTGACACTGGCCATATATTGGCATCGTAAACACCACCGTGCACAACTGGAAACCGTTTGTGCACGTTCGTGGATCATTCACTGCTAATGTTTCGTTCGTTCAATCTTCTCAAATTGAGAAACAACTACGTGTAGGCCTTTATCAGTCATGGTATTGTACACGTTGTTCGCAACTTTAACCATTTCCAATCCCCTTGGATCACAGTTCTCACATTTCTGACTGCACAATCTACCTGCACTTTTCTGCGCAATTATAGCAACAAACTTTCACTTCAATAGTATCCATCTTTATCTGAGAAAACTGCTAAAATTTCGTCAAATGAACACACTACAATCACTACTGGTTACTGCACAAAAATTACATTTCACGATTCCGTCACAAACTCCATCGGTATAGCTCGTTATCGATACCGTTAAAAAACGCACACAGAGCCGAAGATTCGTGAGCTGGACCTCGGAAGGAAACGATAACGTTGACGATGCTAATAAACGTGAATAAGTTAAACTAAACAGCCAAACGTCTTGGTGTATCGACGCGTTTGACGCGCGCGCAACGCAACGCGTATGCCAAAAACTGACAGCGGTCATCGCTGAAACCGTACGCTTCTGTTCGTCCCTCCGGACAATTAAGTAGACGTGTAAGTAGTGTTGAATAAGTAATTATGCGGTGACACGCTCGAGAGGCTCGAGTTCGATCTATTCGACGGTCTGGTGCGCGTACTTATATCGATCATCACCAGAATAATACAATGAGCTGCGCCCCCTCCCACCGTGCCACCCTCGCGATATACAAACGCGCGCATATAATATATATAATATGTATGTAATATATTAGATATAATCGTACGATCTCACTCATGTCCAATCACTATGCATCGTCGATCGACGGCCTGCACAGGGGCACGAATCTAGGGGTGTATAATATCGATGGGAAAAATGATGTTGGATGAAAATATACAAAAATAAAAAACAGACGAAGAAGAAGAGACAATTATCGCGGCGAAAGGATTGCAAGCGGAAAAGAACGAGCCGCACGGATTTCGTTTGTTCATCCCGAGGAAAGCGAATGAAGCAAATGTTCAACCACGATCGACTGCGAGTGATCGACAATTTGGTCTAGAAGCGTAAAACAATTTAGAGAACATTTCAACTAAGTGATAAACAATAAAAACTAACGACCTAGCCGAAGCTTCGAACTAATTCAGTGAATCACTATGCGCAAGCACAGAAATATACGTGAAATATATGTATATATATATATATTATATATAGAGCAATGGTCATAATAATAATAATAATAATAATAATAATAATAATGATAATGGTAATTATAATTAATAATAATAATCATTGAATATAGTCATTTAATAGAATATAATCATATAGCAAATAGAGGCAAATTAAGCAACAACGATTATCTATTTTTCTCTCTCTCCTTCTCTATAATATATATTTTTATATATATAATATATATTCATCTATATATATATGTAAGTTTCGATATACCTATAATTAATTTATCATCTGCTTTAATCTGTAATTCTTCTTTTTTTTCTTTTCTCTTAATCTCCATTCGCTAGATTCCCTTATTACTCTGTCGCCTACTAACTTCTATTAATCTCCCTTACGTTTAGTTATTATTCTTTGAGATATGTATCGTCGTGTGGGTGTACGTGTCCTCTCGCAATTGCTCCATACTAGCGCGTCGTTTCACCCTTGCGTCTTTTCGACAAAAAAGGTCCCCATAGGAAAGCAGCGTTTCATCCGTTTCCTGATTTCCTTGACCCCCAAGCACGAAAAATAAAAGCCCCTGGATGACTCAGGATCGTCGCCAACCCTGTCCCCTTTCGTCGTCGTCCACATCGTCCTCCGTTCCCTCGCCGTTACATTCCTCAAAACGAAATTCTCGCGGTTTCCTCGTCGTTCCGACCAAATCGCGCGTATCCGTGTAACGTGTACATGTGTGTCTGTATGATGCAAATGTGTCGTCCGCGTGAAATATTCAGCAGCACAATGAACGCGGTGTGAGAAAACGTCGCGGAACGCGACGCGTGCCCGTCGACCACTTTAGGGCAAACTACGCGCCTTGTTTCACGTCTTTGTTTTTACGAAAATGGCAGTTATCGGTCACAGCCAATGGCTACATCAATAATCATTATACGTTACGCTTTATTACGATATTAGTTAACCTTAGACGATTTATTACTGGTTACGTTAAAACATGGTAAACGCCTTCTACAAAGAATCCGCTGCCGAGGAATATACGCAGCGTGTTGTTGTATAAGCGGCGCGTTGTTCGTTCGCGCTCGAAGGGGTGCATCGCGTCGATTTCCGATTGTCGATTACGCGAGACGGCAAAGCTTTTAGCCGCAATGTAATCGCGTGACTCGACGATCGGGAGTTCACCTGGAGAAACGATTCACCGACCGGGTCTCGTTCCTTGGACGTTCCTTGCGGTATCGATGCCGACGAAGTGTGTCAGACCGCTCGCATTATTACTGATCCGATTAGGCCTCTTCCGTAGATGAGGATCGCCCCGGGACGGTTGTAAAATATCGGTCCCGGACGGTCGCGAATTAAGAGGAGAAGGAACAAGGGAAATGTCGCAACGGTCGGCAAAGAGAAGCCGGCGAAAGTGTCGCGAGTCGCGACGCGTTTTATATACCTCGACGTGGCATGCGACGATCGAGGGTATCCGCGGCGCTTGAAGTAAAGAAAAACGAAGGTAGAAAAAAAATACATTGAGCTTAAAAAGAGAAGCGAGTTAAAAACTAGATCGTGTCAATCAAGTGGGCTTCGTTGCGAGAAACGATTAATAAAACAATAATTAATTTTCCAATACGCTTTTAATACACTTCACCACTTTTTTGTTTGTTTGTTCGCTAAAAAAATAAGACTTCGATACGTCCATATAAAACAACGAAAAAATAGTTTAAATAACAATACAATAATACGCTACCTGCGATATTTATAAAAATATATATATATATATGGTGCATGTATATATAGATATATATAGATATATATCATTTACATAATTTACTTAGAATAACGTTTTCGAAAGCGCATAAAACAACTTAAAAACGGAAAAACAGAATATATTAGAATCGAAAGACCATTGGGGGAAAAAAGATCACGCCGCAAGCTTACAGTGCTCTGACTGACACATCGTTGACCGTTACTACTGAGAACGATCCAAGCGTTAAGTGAAAAAGGAACTAACGGGCCAGACAACGTCTCTCGGTGGATTCACGTCTCCCCGATAAAAGTGCACTCCCTCCCCTCGATTCAGCTTCCGCCATCACACATGTCGGATACCGGAAATCGAGCAGTCTCCCCGTTAACGCGTCATTGAAACGATTGACGCGCGTTTTTACGGTGGGTGGGTCGTCGAATGAAATGTAAAAGAGAAAAATAGGAAAAATGCCCGGATGAAAATGAACGCCTCGATTAAACTAATGCATCGACCGTAACAACTAGGGAAAATGGAGATTCATCGGTACGGGAACGTAGCAAATAACTTTTGATTCACGTATGGCACTGCAGTCTTACCTTCCTTCATGTTACTCTGATAGATGACACATATGGTCGGGGAGGAAGATCAACGATAGATTATCCCTGGCACGCGGCTCGACGCAACGGAAGAACGAACGAAATTGTCGGAAACGCTTCCATCCTGACGCGGGCCACAGTCGACGAAGCATTATCGAGTTTCGAATGCCGGGACAGCGGCGATTCCGACAACGTTATCGATAGGAATATATGGGAGATCGGGCGTAGCGCAAACGTGCACACGTGCAATCGATCGCTGTACACGTGACAGTTGCACGGTGCACGCCAATGCTGATATCCCATGGCGAAGATGACAATCGTGATGAACGATCACGCCGACTCTGCCGCGATATGTCGGAACCTCGGCCAAAGTGAAGGCTGCCTGACACGTCGGTTAAGTCGTTTAAGTGTTCATCTAGCAGAGTCGTCCCAAAGTCTAGCGGAGGTTCTCGACAAGCTGTGCTTCTTTCATCGCGATGACAGTTTCGCCACGGAACCCGCCGCACCGGTATCGTCTTCCGGAAGCGTGCGTCGATGGGGGAAGGGGAAGACTGCGTAACGACGAGCAGGACGAGCGATCTATACGCGATCGAGAAGGCTACACCTTCGCCGAGTATTATTGATTCGTGATTATCCCGGCACGTGGACCGTCCGTGATGTCCGGAAGACGTTCCCGGTGTCACGATTTCCGCCACGAATCGGCGAGTTATTCCAATCGGAGCCACGGCTACGGGTACAATCGTCGACGAAACTCGCGAACGCTCTTCACACTTTCACTCGTATCTCCGTGTTCCCCGCACACGGGTCGCTCTGACCCGTGTCAGAGATTTCTTTTTCTCGCGCCGCCAACGCGACGGATTTTCGAGTTTTGTCAACTGCCCCGTTCTTTTCCGAAAACCTTCGATTTCCGTTCCTTTTTTATTCATGTCTGTTTCTCTCTTGTTCTCTCTCTCTATACCCGCCTCCCTATCTCTTTCTCTTGCACACGCGTGATCGTAAATTCGAGTATGTCTCTTCGTTCGTCGCGAACCTGTTTGTCACGCGAGCACGCGACACGAATTGCAACGGGATGTTCGAATATCTTGGCAGAAAGACGATACGAGAAAAAAGAAATACAACGAGGGGCGAAATGTCGCGGCTGTTTATCTTAATGTATTATAAAACGTTTTCTTGTTCTTTCACGTTCCTTCCCCCCCCCCAACCCCCAAATACCCTGACATCTCGAATTACGAGAATCAGATTCAGACTTTATGCAGCAAAGTTAATGACAGATTATCTGGCATGATCTACATATGCACGTACAAGTACGCCAACCGATTTTCTTTTGAATTTTTTTGTTTGTTTGTTATATTATACTCTGCGCGGCGGCGTCCCTGTATATCGGAACGTAGATGCTAAAGAGAATACCTATAAATATAGTTTATATGTATATATATATAGAATATAATATAATATAATAATATAATATAATAATATATAATATAATATATGTTTATGTCATCACTGTACCTTTTACGCATCTTTTTTCTCTTTCTCTCTCAATCTCTCTAATTTATACTTAACATAGAAAAAATATAGAATTTACTTTGCCTCGAACTTAAATATAATAATTACCTCTCCCTCTCTCTCACTCTCTCTCTCTCCCACACACACACACATACACTCTCTCTAGAATTCTTTCTCCCTTTTTCTCTCGAGCGTCCATTATAATTTATATATATATATTTATATATACACATATGTATATATACATATCTGTTCGTATGTATATATAAATATACGATTGTTTTTTTTTTAATTTTTTTTTCGCGTAAATCTGTTCGTGCATGTACGCGCGTGAGTGTGTGTGGCTTGTGGGTGCTTGCTGTATTGCGATCACACGTGTCTGTCTTTCATTTGAGCGTGTAAATACTGGTATATGAATATAAGTGTTGTGTGTCTGTGTGTACCTTCAGAAGAAATCTTCCTTTTTTGTACGCGTGTGGCATGGTAGAATGAGTGATGTTAGGTGTGGCAACAAATAATACATTACACGTACATATTAATGTACACTGACAAAAACTGAGCGTGGATGAAAATGTATAGGTATACGTGTACCACTGCATACGCCTGTATTGTTCCGTATTAACTGGTAGCACGCCAAGGGTATGCGTTTCGACAAGAAGGAAGTATGCTTCTTCTTTCCTTGTTTTCAAACGAAGAGAACGACACGGGAAAAAGGACTTTGCGTGGGGTCGCGCCTGCGGGTACATTTCAAACGAAACACACAACGAACGAAGATATCAGCTGAACGATGTAAATAAAAAAAACATCACAAATACAAAATGCAATAATATTATCAAAGAGTTAAAAAAAACAAAAAAACAAAAGAACTAAGGTGGTGAGTTTGGCTGAGAAATTGCCGAGACACCCACTGTACAGTGCTGCGGCTCGAACGATCGAAAAAATATCCACCCACTATACGATCATCCGTCAACAATGGTTGACGCGCATTATATATAATATATATATTTTATATGTAATATGTATTAATAATATACTTCGACTTGTTCGGAGCTGCGACTTGAGCATATCTTCGTTTAAGAATGGCAACGATTGACAAGAAGTTTCGACGATTCGGAAAGTAAACGAAAAGGAAACGAAAAAGAAAGACAAAGGAAAGAGCAGCCCGCACGGACGTTCGATAGAACACGAAGGAGGACCACGCGGCAACCGAAAGGAATCGCAGTCAAGTCAGCATAAATATTGAAAATACAGAAGAAGTAAAAGTTGGGGCCACGTGGAACGTCGTACGTGGACAATCATTTATGCCCTGCTCTAACGGCAAAAGTGCTATTAGCAGTTTCGTCCCTCGGCGTTTCCTCTTTTCGGGCAAACTGAAACAACGAATGAAACAAGCGGGCCGACGCGTTCGTTGAACTCGAAAGCGATAAGGATCGTTTGTCCAGCGCTTCCCACTTGCGAAACATGGTTACGCGATCGAACAACGAGACCTTTCTCGTCGAAAGAAGAAAAAAGAAAAAGAGGAAAGCTAATTGGAACGTAGAAAAAACAGAGACACGTGCCAGCCACCCTCTCGTTCGTGCCGATCGACGAATATCGTAGATTCTCGCCCCATCAAATACGTTATAGTGCCACGGGACTACAGCGTTTGTCATCCCGTACATTACGAGGCTCGTTCAAGACAAATGCCTGCGAAGAAGGACGAGAAAGGGGACATCGCTGGGTAGTAGAGAACGAAAGATAAGTATAGTCGTCCTTCCTCTCTCGATATGTCTTTCTATCGAGGGGGCGCGGCAGAGTGACGCGTATGAATATCGTTCCATGTACACCTATGCAATATAGTAATACTATTGCGAGATAATAATAATAATCGCGACTTTTCAAAGAAAAGCTAATATACGCGGGTCGTCGGTCCCTACACTGAAAGATACGTCGGTTTAGTCATTTTTAGAACAGCGTGTTATTACTCTCGGATTATTACTTGTAGCTCGAACAATACACTTACGTGGCGTGAAGTCGGCCGTGTCCCATAGGGTACGACCGACTGCATCATCCTTTTCCCATTTTTCCTTTCTATTCTTTCCTTCCCTTGTTCTCGTTCTTTCGGTTAATTGGTAGAAGCCGGTTCACGCGTTCCCGCGATGCGCCGTTTTCTTAAAACATTTTGTTTCCCCTTTTTATGCGCCGTTTCCTTCCTGTCTTTTTTCCTCTTTTTTTGTTTTTTTCATTTTTCTTCTCGCCGTTTTCCTTTTCTTACAGAACTCTTAATAATAATAATTTCCCTTTGTCCACGACGCGTGCAACTATCCCCGACCACCCGTCGTCCCGTCGACGAAACGCGCGAAAAATACAAAATCTAAATCTCCTCGATAAAATATTATCCTTCTTACTGCCGTCAGACTTTTTTTCCTGACACCATATATATATATATATATATATATATATATATATATATATATATATATATATATATACATACATATATATATATATATAATATATCTATTTATGTTTATATTTATATATAATATATATATTATTAATATTATTATTATTTCAATTGCTATGTCGCTTATATAAAGGTAAGATAATACTCTAGTAGCGAGGGAGGCTGGGTGGAACGGGCACGCCGTTTTTAATAATACTATCATCTAAGTAGCTTCGCGGCAGATCGAGGGACACGTGACCACTCGGCCTGATTTTTTTGCTTTTTTTTTAATTCCCTCCTCTCTCGTGCGACTTGTGCCTGTATATTATGAAACCGGCTGTCTACCTTACAGCGTATATGTTTGTATGTGCCGCGTATATTTTTGTGTACGTGTGTCTGGGGTGTATGTATGAGTGAATGCGTTATACGGTATAAATTACGTCAATTGTGGGCAATTATTTTTTAGCAATCGTTCACTGCGATTAGTTCGCGGCAAGCTCGCAGGTTTCGCAGGTCCGTTATACTCGTACAACAGCCGATAGAATTGCTTCCGTGAAAAGTTTTCACTTGTCATTAGATAAAAAGAGTGTCCAGAGAAGAATAAATGTTCCGACGACGTTTCGGTCATCATTATACGAGTCGATTGGCTATAACTGGTACAATTAATTGCTGTTCGACTTTAAAAATTAATCGCGGAGAAACTTCGGGAGCTTAACTATCGGACGATGCACACCCATACTCGGTCGGAACTTTTCCACTTTACATATGTTCTCAGTTGAACTTATTCGATTGATTATATGGCTAAACGCACCAAGCGTTCACGTGACCTGAACTGATCGCGAACCGACGTCGAGTTTATAAAAGATACGAAAACATTTTACGTATTCTCACTGAGATTCACTTCTTTCCTTTTTTTTTTTGCTTCATTTTGTAACGAGGGAATAGAGCAGTGGCGGCTTTTCACCCGCGACTAGCTGCTTTGCAAACGTTTAACATTTTATACGACGCGGATCAGCTGTTCAACCGCCGCCATCTTTGAGGTGTGGGCCACGTGAAGGCGGGGAACAGGAAAGAGCGTAACGATCGAGAAAGCGAATGAACTCTACTGCAACTGCGCCTTTGGCCATGCAAAAGGATATCCTTATCGCGAAATCGAAGCTCGCAATTTCCATGCACGTATAGAACGATAAACGGGACGATTCACGACATTTCGTATACTTTCTAAATAAAAATATAGACATCATAGAAATTTTATTTATCGGGGATTGCAAGCACCTTTTACGTAGTGTTTCATAATGTTTCGTGGAGCTGTGATAGACGTAATAAAAATCGGAGCTTCGACGTTCCAAGGAGCGATACGTTGCGCGGTGAAAGAAGGATAAAATATGGAAATATTTAAAAAGCTACTAAACGTTCCGTTCATCGCGATACATATTACCGATGAACGCTGAATCTTACAGTGGATTGTCAATTATATAAAAACAGCGTCTACCGCCAATCAATATTTATCGGTTAAAATTCTATAACGAGTAATTCGCCCATTCCATTATCTGGACTGCCTTCGATCCAAAAGAATTTGTAGAAAAATACGAAAATACCGTGATGAATACAATCAGCGAATGGAATGTTATTGCAATCAAACGTTATTGCAATCGATACGAAACACTACCTTCAACCTAATTCGCCACTCCGTGGAAAGTAGCGTCTCGGTGGTCAACAGTCTCGCTACTATGAAGGTATCGATCCGTGCGGGTCAAACTTTTCCCGATAGTTCGAAGGCAACCCTATAAACGGAAAGCCAAACGAATCCTTCTCCCACGTCACACAGTCACACATCGTGTATCATCATTGCTCTCCGGGACACGTCACCTCTAACATCGTTCACCATAGTTTGCATACGATCGTGTGTATAAACCTGCGAGCTTGATCCATTACGTATGAACATCGAGGGTTAAAGTATGAAAACGATGACACAATGAATGAGCGAGTACGTTTCTCTCTTTCTCTATTCCCTTTCACTCCATCTCTCTCTCTCTCGCGCGCGCGCACGCACGCACACACACACACACGCGCGCACACACATATATTCTCTCGCGCTCTATATATTCTCGTAGAACTTAAAAGCTGACTTCGTTGTATCCGGTCGGCGGGAACGACGCGACAAGTAGAATTCGTATCGGGGCATTCCCGGCGCGTAGAAGAGATTATTGGCAGCAGTGGAATTGAGACATTGTGCGCGTCCTCTCCCCCGACTCCGCCGCGGAATACGTGTGCCGCAACCGGGACGAACGGGGGACACGAGCTTATATGGAAAATTCGGGATGGGTGTTCTCCAGCACCGTCGTTCCTGGATGAGCCGCGAAAAATCGAAGGGCAGACGTGTAATCAACGGTGACGATCGGTGTACAGCCGCTGTACCAGGTGCGGCGGCGCAATTGGAGCTTGCTGGATCTCTGATGGGCTCCGTGCGATGCTTAAGAGAAGATACGAAGCGCTTGTAAAACGGGCCTGGAGCAAACGGGGCAGCTTGGATCGGAACTTTCGCAGACCCGGTTGCCGCAGTCCAGACAGAAGTGATTGTGTCCACATGGTACCAGGGCGGCGGTGACCTCCTTGTCGCCGCACACCACGCATTCCCGTCGTCCACCGCCTAGCAGCGAGTCCGTGGGTGACGTTGGACTCGCTGATGCCGGGGGTGATGGCCTGGAAGGTAGCGCGACTCCTGGGAACGACCAGATCGAAGAGGCGGACGCGGCCTGCGACTCGAATGACGGTGACTCGCCTAGGCCCTCGTCTCTTTCCATTCCAGCTCCCCAGATCGCCACTAAATCGTTCAGTCCGGGTGCGCCGGAACTGCTGGACGAGCTGCTGCAACTACCGCTGCTGGAGAACGCTCCGCTTGATCCGTTGGAACCGTTCGAGCCTGGTGGATCGAGGCAACCCAAGATCGATCCTAGACCACCGCGGCAGAGCACGCTGAGCAGTTCAGAATCATCGAGGCTGGTTCCTGTGCCTGTTCTGAGCGCTATATGTGCCTCGATCTCGCGTCTCGCCGCCTCGACGCTCTCCGGCAGGCCGGTCACCTCGAACACCGGCTCTTTGTCGCGACTGGGCGTCACTATGTAGGTGTGCGTCTGGTGCTGAATTCTCTTGATCGTCGCCCCTTTCGGTCCTACTACCAGGCCAACTACTCTGTACGGGACTCGTACCTGAATCGTCACGTGGCCTGGCACAGACGCAGGTGGTCCAGGAGGCGCGCCAAGTAGCGCACCCAACGAGCTCTTGCGCGACGCGCGAATCTGAGAGAAGTGCTCCGCTGCGGAGAGGATCTCGCGTTTTGCACGGGCGACGTCTTCCTTGCGACCGGTTACCACGAACACCGGCTCCTCGCCGCGTACAGGCGTCTTGATGTAAGTGTTGGTCTTCGCTCGTAGTGCTTTGATTTTGCAACCTGCAATCAAACGGAAACGACAATTTAGATACAATTTCCTTGGATGCGACCAGAGTGAATTGGTTCTTTTTTGTATGCACGATTATATAGGAATCCGATTACACGTTAAGCGGAATTGGTTCCCATCTTGGTCCGATATCAGGATGCGAATGTAATTACGTATGCGCGAGAAATGCAGAAGCCGCGGTCTCTTTTTTCATAGAACGGGGGGGCAGAATATTGATAAACCAGATACTTTCATGTTCGCCTGGTGTAACATTTCTCACTTCCGTGTTAGGTATCGTTTTAAGTTGCTAAACGCTCGCAAATGTCCAATTGCTGACGTTAATGTTGACTTACGATATACTCACGCGCATACATAATTGAATGTCACGAAGTACGTAGAACTGAAATCGATGAACTTGCTGTGTCGAACATTTTACCTACTATACTTAGTGCATCTTCGTCTAGCATTCGCTGCAATAATTTCCCGCCCGAACTTTATATCTCATCCCTTATCGATGCTTCGCAAGAGTGGCAATATTGCCCTTTCATGACGCAATTGTCTATACCCGAGCAACAGCAGACATCGCGCGTAGAGATATGCGCACGGTAAGAAAAAGGGGAAGATGGAGGAGCGGTTGGACGATGCACAGAAGGAAGAACGACGGATGGAGAGGCAGATGAGGGAGAGGGAGAGTGTGTGTGTGTGGGGTGCAGGAATCTGGAAGGAAGGAGGTCCCGACCCGGTCTGGTCCTCGGTCTCGCAGACTCCCTGGCCTTGAGCCGGCGCAATGCTAGCAATGCAGGTGAACCACTCCTATCTCTTTCCTTCTTTCGCGCCCGACCACCTTCCACGGCCGTCTTCGTTCAGATTTCTCCTTCCCGCGGCTATCCTTCGCGGCTTCATCCTTCTCTTCTCCCTTTCTCTCTTTCCTCAAGCTCCCTTTCATTCAGTTCACTCTCTCCTTCGGCGCACCGACGAACGCGCGACACACGCGGATCCCACCGTGAATCGCAATACCAATGCCTTTCCGTTTCATCCCGCCGCATTCGCGGTTCCACGTTCATTGGCTACCTTTTTAGGCGCATCTATCGAACCACCGGCGACGATAAGACTGTCGATCGCGCGGAGATTTCGCGTTCGAAACGGGGTTGAAGTAATGGAGAATTGATTAGCCCCGGCGAATGAATTGTTCGCGTTACAGTTGGTACTGGCAGGTGTAGTATCGTTGTTCATATAATGCCGCGAAATGCAGTCCAGAACCTCCTACTCACAAATAGAAAGACTGGCGGGAGCAGCCACGTGAAAACATCACGAAGCAAGCCTATCGACCGTCTCCTCTTACAAAGTAAGAGGGTCAGATAGCAGCACGCAAGTCCATTTATTCGATCAAATCCGGACCGATATTTTCGTCCATCCAGTGGCCCATCGAATCAGCCATTGGAAACGTTCACATGGACTCTTGGGCTACGCAGTCCTTGCGCGTCGCGACAATGTCACGGGCGACCATGGTTCTTCAGGGACGACCGCTGCGGCACAATCTTGACATCGATACGGCCTTTACTGCACGCCGCGACGCGACGCGACGCGACGCGGTTCGAGGCGTTTAAACGAGAGAGGAAAGGAACACGAGCTACACGAGGTCGTCTCGGGGGCGCGAGCGTAATTGCAGTTCTAACGTCAGTGGAAACTCTTAACCCGGCGGAATTCCAATGAGTTCAGGCAATTTTCCTGCGGAAAGTCGCCACCGTTCGGGAACCGTCGTCCATGTGAACGTGACATCATTGACATCATTGTTCTAATCGCCGGCGGGAAAGCGAGAAGTCGCAGCCAAGGAGTTGATCGCGTTCGCCGACTCTCGGGGCAACTCGTTCCTTTCCGTTTCGCCCCCCAAGGAATCACGGACTGACGTGGGTAACGAGCAATGCCGAGGCGCTGCGAAGAATGTATATTTCTGTACGGCAGGGCATGTCCTGTTTCAGTTTCATCGATCACGCTTTATTTTCGTAGCCCATTGTACCCAACCTTCAGCCGTCTCGTTTCTTCCTTCCAGCCGGTTTACCTTCGACGATTATATTCATTCAACGGTTACCCGCTTGCCGCCACCACTTCCCCTGAGCCCGCTTGCAATGTTTTCTTGCTATACCCTGGGTACGAGACTTGCGTCTTTGCGAAGTCCCCGTGCACTTTTTCGAACACATCTCGAATGTAGGAAGAAGGATCGACTTTGATGAACTAGCGGACCATGAAGGATGATCATACATTGTGCGGATGCATTTTCAAGAATCCTTCGGGGAGCGAGTAAAAGTAGCTTTCAATGAAAGGAAATTACAGGCTACCGGTGTCTCATTACCAGACCAATTTAGTCCCCGCCGTAGAAACAAGAAGTTAACATCGAGGCTGGGTTCTTTGCCCCCGAATTTCAGCCAACTTGAAGCCGGTTCAACAATTCTAGTTTGCGCTCGCCCCCATCTTCTTCGCCGGCGCCTTAAATCCCCTCGACGGGGAAGCTAATATCGCGTCCCGCGTCGCCGCGAATTTCATCCGAAGAATCGCGCGGTTGTCAAAGGCACGCGATTCTTCTGCTCCGAGCCAAAGGAGGGTACCAATTCCAGACGAAATCGGAGCTATCTACGATGGAACACGGTATTCAGAGGTGGGTTTGCCGTGTTCCGGTCGGTGGCATTATCGGTGCGCTAGAAAATGACGGAAAGGGGCGCAATTTTCACGAAAACTTTTCCCGTCGAACTCGAAACTGTGCGATATCGCATGCCAATAACTAGGTGCACCGGCCAGACGTATCGTAGCGATAAAACGCTGCGGGGGAAAGTCGGTCGTAATTCTAGCTGGCAAATTGTTAAGACGAGCTCACCGCAGCACAAGGGTAACCATTATTATCCGTAATCTGAAGAAGCATAAATTTGCCCAAGGATATACTGGCGAGATGCCCCCGCGACGTGTAGACGAAAAGGGAGGCGTAGAAGTCGGGCGGAATAAAAGATGAAGGGGCTGTGCTAGGTAGCAAGATTGGTGACGGTGCAACTGTGGCGAACGCGGAGGGCAGTATATAGCCGATCGGGTTTTAGTAAATTGATTCGGAGCGTAAATTAAGTTTGACGGGGGTCGTTAATTGATTGGCCCTTGGGAAATATCGTTTGTTTGGTTAAAGAAGGGGGCACGCGTGTAAATTTTGGAGATATTGAAAGCAAAATGAGTAAAAATTATTTAATTGTTACTGCTAATTGATAATACTTTTCGTTGTATACCCGGGCGCGCGAAGCACCTGGATAACACACGAAACACGCGAATGAATCGCGTAATAAATCCGTCGGGTGCCGTTAATTGACCACAACCTAAAAAACACAATTTGTTCCTCTACTGAATAATGTATGCGGATTTAGAAATGTCACAACGAGACGAACGTTTCGGCGCGTTAATCAAGTGCTTCGGAGCAACGTATTATAAAGTTCAACTAGATTCGTAATGCGAGAGGGTCGAGCCACTGATGCATACATGCGCTTTCGTTATTAGCTTCTTCGAAAGTACCTACATACTGGAGGAGCGCTTCAACGTTCTCCAATCGTCGATGAAAATAAAAGGTAGGTACTAATAAACTCTTCGAAAAATAGGAAAGCAAATAATGGCAAGGCTGACAGTAGTATAGACGTAGAAAAGGACAAATTGAAAAGTTATTGCAGACGCGTAAGCGTAAAAAGAGTAGAACAAAAATATTGATCGATATTAAAACAAAATGCTACAAAGTCTTCTGTAACTCTCATTGCTCGTATAATCTTACAGATTCGAGTTTACAAGTATACTCGAGGCTCATCGGTATCGAGTTTTTCCGATTCCGTGACGCGTACTAACGAATATACTCGAGTTTCGCGGAAAAGTTCGAAAGGCAATCCCGATGAATATAAATATAAATGTATCGCAAGTGGAAGACAGTTTCTCAAACACGAAGTATATACAGGGGAAACATGGGGATCCGCTTACTGACGTGTTTCAAATTGGCATGACCACGATTCATCTTTCTTTTTCGTCACGTGAACGGATGGGCCGTCGAGTTTCCGTTTATTCAAGGTTCTCCCCCGTTCCGGAAATTCGCCTAGGGCTAACAGGAGAGGTTGGATTGGCTAAATAACTCTGAGAAGGCAGGTGGACGAGGATCGGTATACGCACACTCGCAGGACTGGCATTCACTAGTACAAGCAGCAGGAGAACACAGCCTCGGGGGATATGGAGAAAGAAGGGAAGAAGAGACAGAGGACATGGTGGTGAAGGAGAAAAAGAAGAAGAAGAAGAAGAAGAAGACGAAGGAGAAGAAGAAGCTGCAGCAGAAGAAGAAGAAAAAGAAGAAGAAGAAGAAGAAGAAGAAGAAGAAGAAGAAGAAGACGAAGGTTGCTCCTCGTGGTCGACGAAGGTGGCTGCTAACTCGCTGCTGATGGTGGAGGTAGTTCGGATGGAGGAAGAGAAGGTGGGGCGTGGGTCGCAGACAGTTGAAGGGCCGCGGCCAAGGTGAGGTGGGACGGAGAGAGAAAAGAGAGTGAAAGAGAAAGAAAAGAGAAAGAGGCTGCATCGAAGAGAACGCGAGGCGCCTTTTGCCTTTGTCTGCTCCTATCGAAGGAACCAGAGGAGACGTAGGAGAGGAGCCCGACCCGATCTTTAGATCCTTTCTTCGTCGTCGAATTCTTCCCCCTGTTCTTGTTCTTCTTCTTGCACGCGCCGCGAATTGGCAAAGGACGAAAAGGGAGTAATAGGTTCTGCAGAATGTTCGACCTGGCTCCAGATGAATTGCGCTCGTGATTCGAATCGACGGCGGTACAGGTAACATGATCGTACGAAAGATTTAGCTGATCTCATTGCGGAATATCAAATGGTAATGGAGTCAAATGAAACGCTGACTTCAAACGCTGCCTTCGCGACACAGTGGTCCGGAGTACATCTACTGTATTTGCAGTTTTCCAACGAAGAATAGTAAGAAAGCCGGGAGCCATAAGAAAATTCAACCTCTCTCGCATATATATTCTTTGCAACATATTAATAACATAGGGAGAATTATTCCAAATATTATTGAACTGAATATTATTGAACACGAATCGCCGATCGTTGTTCTTTCAATGCCCGAAACTTAAAAATCTGCAGAACATTACATTGCACTGCAACCTCTCTATAGACAGAAGACATCTCCATGATAAACATTATTCTGGAAAACGCGATAAAGATAAGCAGGAGCGTGATTTCCGCGTCTACACTCCGCGACGCGTTTTCCAACGACGCATTACGAAACCGGGTTCATTATTCTGGTGATTTCTTTCTTATTCATTCGAGGTGCCATTCACGTATCCGATGCACGTGAAGCACGTGGTCTGTTCTCCGGTCGAGTACAATGGCGAGCAAAGCCCTCTCGAAAGAGGAGTTTGTACCTCCTATTCCCACGATACGTCACACTCTCACAAATGACGTTGCTGAAATCTGCAGCACCCGCCAGTAGCAGCAGCAGCGGCAGTAGCAGTTCTCTCTCCCTTTCTCCAAAGGCAGCAAGGATCAATAGTTCCACGCCTCTATAGCCAGCAGCTGCATTAGACACGCGCCTTAGAAACTACCGGTCATAGTGCACCGCTCACACACATGGGCCGCGTTATCGACAGATTTGCAATATCTGCGCCCAAGTTGCCAAGCTTGGTACAATGACACGAGCACGATCCCACGAAACCGTTATCGAGCCACGATTATGTGCCCAGATTGATCGGTATCAAGAACCCGAACATCCGTCACTCCGTTTGCGATTTCCTTTTCGTCGGGGACTGCTTCGCGGCGGACGTCCAGAAAACGATATTTCAAGAGGGGAAACACTAAAATCCGGTGGCAACTGTGCTTCTTAGAAACACGAGAGGTATGTAGCATTTTCGAGACGGCGGCGAAGAAGGAAAAAGGGAAGAGAATCGTCCAAGAGGGACAGGAACTTGTGGGCCATCTGCTCGTCTTTTGCTTTAATTACGGCCGCCAAATGGTTCGCCAGAGAGGCAACTCGCCTCTTCCTGGGCGACTCGCCGACAACCGTGGGTGTTATCGACGCAGTCGACCCGAAAAGGGCCGCAGAAAATCGGAGTCGTTCATTTACCTCTCGTTTTACCGATATAGGTATACAGCCTGTATACAGCCTGTATACGGCCTGTATACGGCCTTTATACGGCCTGTATACGGCCTTTCGTGGCCGCCTATGAGCAAAAACGATGATTACCTTCGAAATCCAATATATCTAGCTTGGCCCGTTCCTAATGAGGCGGAACTCTTGTCGCCGTTAAATTCTTCGCGCCAAAAACTTGTCCAATACCTGCAGACCGAACTACCGTACATACCGTACACGCATATTTCATGCGTGAAACATCGGCGAGAATTCGTCACGAATTCACAGAATTCCCGTCACTCTTCATGGATTATCTGGGGTACGCGTAAACCCAACCAAATTTGTACTTCACAGTACCTTCACGCTACTGATCGTACGAAGTGAAATGTGAAACACTGTCGAATCAGGTACACGAGAGGTTCGGATTTGGCTACACCACGGTACGTTTGTTTAGGGCTCTCCGGCCCTTAAGTAGCGGTACCCTTTTGCGTCTCGGGACACTCAGGCGTCTGTACGTCCGCCCGTGGGGCACGAGCCGCGCGGATATCACGAGTTTCTCAGGCAGGTCAGTGAAACTGCGCCGTCAAGTTGAAGGCCAACACCCCCACAATGCAACGGCCAAGTACCATCGCCAGCCCCACCACCGTCCTCCGATCCACAACCACTTTATTCTCTCCTCCCCTTCCGCGCCACTCCGTCACTGCCACGACACATCACCCTCCCGCCCTTCATCCCTTTACGACCGCGACGGCGAAAGTCGCCGGGACAACCGAGAAAACTTCAATAACGTTGATAAAGTCGCAAGCCCTGATGGCCTTTGCGAACCGCTGGCCAAAAAAACAGACCAAAGTGCCCCCGATCGACTCGTTTATTTCCTTGCGGCTCTGCGGGCTTCTTTCGCGTGTCGACGGTACAATTTCGATAAGAAAAACTTGGGGGTAATACATGTAATATTTTGTACGCCGCTCTTCTACCAGATCGGCGAGGAAATTTGAAAACTTAAGCTTCGCTGCGACTAGTGCGCGCTGCATTCGAAGCACGGTTATAGTGCTATTTGCTAGCTTCCAGGAAAGCCAGTCGATAATTGGCCGGACGCAGCGCCAATCGTGTACACCTTTCGAGAAATGCGTATAACACTGCTCGCGGTTCAGGTACGAGAGAGTGGTGGTCACTCTTGCACCGACCACCGCGGCGTGCAGAGCTATCGCGCAGGTGTGCCGTCGATTCTTCCGACTTTTATTTCTCCTCTTTCTCTTCCACCTTTCTCAGCCGATCTCTCTCTCTCTCTCTCTCTCTTCGCGTTTCGTTTTATCTTCCCCCCTGACCCCTCTCGAAGGCCAGAAATTCCAGCCTCTTCTTCAAATAGATCGATGACACTCGTCCGAGCAATCCGTGCGTGTGCACGCATTGCACTGTCGCATCTATGCGGTTCACGAACGTGGCCACTCTCTGCACGCGTATACATGTACACGCGTGCATACATGCCTGACTCGCGGCTCCCTCGGGGCCGATGTCTCTGAAATAACCGAGCGAGGCACACTCGCCGGACAGGGGAATAAGGTGCAATGCACGCACCCGTTCACTGCACCCTCTCTTTCTCGCGTTCTCTCCCTCCCGCCGTTCCTCGTGTCCCTCTTTCGCTTGCCCTGTTCCTCTTTCTCCATCCACCGATCAAGCGTCTTTTTTCCTTTCTCCTGCCCGCGCGCTGCAACTGCAGTTGCATCCGACGGTGTCTCGAATGGCAGTGGGGGTCACACTATATTAAGATTGAACTCCACTGACACGGCCGCCCAACTGCGTTCATTCTCCTCCTACTCTTTCTTCCTCTCTCTCTCTGTCCGTCTCGTAACCAGCCTTTCTTTCTTCTCCTTTCCTCTACGTCCGCGCCCGCTCACCTATCTCGCTCCTGTCCATTCTCTGCCAGACTATCTCACTCCCCCTCTTTCTCCCCCGCCCTTTCACTGTCTTTCTACGCTGCTGCTCGATACGTCCGCTATCCGGCGCACGATACGACACACACGCGGCCGTATGTGTGTTCGCTGCATAGAAAATGTTCTGGACACAACGCGACGCGACGGGATATTGTATTTACGGCACTGTCCCGCGATAGAAAAATCAGATTACGAAAGACCGTCAATTTTCTATCGCGGGAACGTGTTACGTGTCGTCGGAAAGGGCGCGGAGGAAATGGCCAGCTCGGTCGCGCTGCAACGAAGGACGTAGCGTATATACTACTTGCCCACTTGCTCGCCGGACAAGGGACTCGCGGATGCGCTCGGGTACCCGTGCAAAGGCGATATGGTAACCACGTTCCAGTAAAGAGCACTCGTTGGGGGGGGGGGGGGGGGGGCGTCTTTCTATTTCTTTCGCACATTCTGACAGCCATATTCCTAGAACCCGAGCAAACGGGCATTCTGACCCCGTCGCTTTCTCAACCCCGAATTCATTGCGCGGGCGTCGAAGTCGGAAACGATCCCACTCGTGCACGTGCATGCACGTCCACGACTTATCGTTTAAAATCGTCAGACAACAGCGCACGGTAGAAACCGATCCTCGACAGCGCTGGGGGCAATAATAATCTCGAAGGCGATAACGGAAGCGAATGAAAACTCGCCTCGAGTGTCCCTGTATGAACTGTACAAGGCGACGCATCGTCCCCATTCACGGTCAGACCGTTTCGATCACGAGACACCGTCGCTGGCGGCCAATTATCGTACACTCGGGCCGCAGTTCAAGCCGGAGCCAATATGGAAGAATGTTGCAAAATAACGAGACACGCTTTAACCCGTGGCCGATGATTCACCGTCGGTTCACGGCGGCGCCCGTTCACCGCGAGGACTTATGCGGACAACGGTTCAGTTATAATTACACGATATTGGATGTCACGATATTAATGAGCCGCGGCGGATACATAATGGGACGTGCTGCCCACCGTGGAAGCCACTCCACCCAGCGAGTGCCTCTCCCGATCGTTCTCGAGAGAAACCGAAGGGTGAGTCATTCGTCGATCGACCTACCTCAAACCACTCTCGACCAGACAAGCGGAGACGCGTGCACCTTTCTTCTGCCACGAGAAAACAGGTAGCATCATTGTATCATCGAAAGTATTAGATTTTCTCCTCGAAGCTTTTACTTGCCCGGACGCGTGTACGCGGTATAAGTACTAGGCATCTGTCGATGCGTTTCATTATACGAAAGTGGTATATGCAGAGTTTCATTCGAATACCTTTGTTCCGGAGCTGAGCTCTTCTATGTTTAAGAAGAAAGGTTTATTGAATCGCAAATACTACGAATAACAGAAACATTCATTATGCAAAGGTACCAGTGTACAAATTGTACAATATTAAAATATCTGTCAAACTTCGCCTCGAAAAGTATTCGCTTATGCATACGTGAAGTGTTTTCGTTAGAATTATTTAACTAAACGCATTTGTCAAATAGGTAGAGACACTCTAGTCTCGTCGATCACCCACAGCTAACTCCGCCATTATTTCTCTTCAGCCTCAGGCAACGTTAGGCTAGACCTTAGCAATAGGCTGCGCAATAGCAGGACAAATCGATTACAACCGAACGTCAACGAAACTGTCCCCTGACCTGGAAGAAGGGTGGCAACAGTGCGCGACCCCTAGAATCATTGGTATGTCCCATCAGCTGTGCCCCCAGCTGTAGGCTGGCTCGTATGTGAAAACGAACTTCACGATTAAAGGGTGGGCAGAGGCAAGGTTCGACCGTGCATCGATCAAAGTCCGTTCTTCCTCCATTTGCTTTCCGCAGATGAGACCCGTTCCCGAGAGGACGAATAAAATAACCCAGACAGGACCAACCACCCACTCTCCCGACGTAAACGCTCGCCGAACCCTCGTCCATCGTTCCTTTCACGAACTTCCACGTACCCTAACGCGAACTTTCCTCGCCCTTCCTCTTCGTTTCGTACTTGTCGCGATATCTCGTTCCCTTCGGGCTCACAGTGTTCCCCTATTTCGCCAAGGCCTGTCTCAAGGTTCGGAAACCTCGAGAAGCCGATGAAATTCGACGCTGGAACGCGAGGTTCCCACCAGTGAGGTCGAAAAGCGGAGGTTCTTTTCCACGTGACGTGTCGTACTGCTCCGTTTTTTTTTTTTCGTCTTTTGCTTTGGCTCGCTTCGCTACTGAAACCTATTCCGCGTGACTAATTTTTACACACGCATAGGGGAGGTGTTCGAAACGACGCAGTGCGTTCAACCCTTTGGGAAGCGTAAATCCTCCGGAGCTGACGCCGCGCTGAATGAAAGGATATTCGGGGCAGATCGACGTGAGAATATAAGTTCCACCGTGAACAATATATTCTAATGGACCGTCGAATGTGTGGCGGTATTACACACCTATGTGTATGTGACAGAATGGTTGGATTTTTTTGTTGCCGGAGATACTGTCTGCGGAATGCCTCCAAAAATATACGCTAAGGAGCAATAATGGTTTGTTTTTATGTTTGAATAGATATAGCCGATGGGGCATGCTTTCAGTAGAAAGCAATAGATCACAACGTATTTAACGCAGCGTAGGTAGTATGTTTTACTGGGTATCTAACTTACATAACGTGTTAGAGCTTTCAAGATATTGGATACCTGATTGACACCGAGTCATAAAGCTATTCGAATCGGTGACTTTCTAATTATTTGAGCAGCAGTTTGATGGCTTTCATAACGCATGCGGCAATACATTAATCCTCAGGCAGTTTGAGTAATCAAATTTCGCATTCGCTGAACGATGGATAATACAAGAAAATGACCGATACATTGAATATTTGCTTTCGCGTGATATTTTAATCTGTACCTGCGGCGGAACGGAGAAACATGAAATAGAAAGAAAATGTAATTACTCGGAACAAAGAAACGTGGCTAACCAAAAGCCAAGTCTCGGCGATATATGTAAATTGATTCCTCAATTCCAATATTTTAAACAATTTATTACAAATCTGCTATGCTCTGTATTCCAGGTTCCCCATTTATACACGATTAGGACGTCTCCATGAGTCGTTCTTTGTTACACAGTCATGCAATCTCGCAAATCATAATTCTACGATAACTAATTCTTCGCTTGCCCATAAATTTCTCCATTAGACCGTTGCGACCAACATTTACTCTACTCATTTCCTCGTTCGCCATAGTAGAACGGCTTTTCCATCGCGCAAGAAGCACGCGCGCGCGCGCGTAACGCGCCAAGCGCAGGCGCGTTAATATGCGCGCCGCGTGTTTACGTCACCGGCAAAAAGCTCGCGCGACTTATACCCGATCGACAAACATAGAAATTACGGATATAAATCGACGATTCCACGGAGCGAGCGCAATCCAAGTCGCGATCGAACAAGAAAACCCCTTCCAAACGTGCACACGGTGCTCGTCGTCGCGCCGCGCAGAAATCACGCGCGAGAAGGAACGACGACTCATCGGGAAGATTTTAGATGCGTTCGCCGATCCCATGCTTGCGCTAGAGGGACGGCCAGCAACCTAAACGAATGGAAGTAGCCAGCCAGTATTATACCGCGCACGTAAAACGTACGCACGCGATTTCCTGCGAGATGAGCGGAGCGCAAAAACCGCGAGGCAGCGCGCAATTTGTATACGACAAGTTTAAGTTGAATCGCGACAAAGAAAAACCGGGCGTAATTTACGCGGTGGGATTATTCCGCCAACTTTGGATTAATCGCCGTTACCGCCGTTACCGCCGTGCCCCCGCCGCAGCCGACCAGCAAAGCCAACGCTCGACCCGCTGAATTCTCGCCACGATTACTGGCCTACGATCTCTGGTCGTGAACAGCCTGGCGAAAACGCTTTTGCGCCTTGCAACGGATCGACCCTAGTAACAGGCACGCCTATGCAACGGTATACAGAAAGTTATACGACGTGGACAAAAGTTATGCGTATGTGTACGTGCAACTTTCCCCACCGGGCGACAAAAATACCCGAGTGCCGGGAAAATTAATTTCCGCAAGGTCTCCGAGACGCAGGAGGTCGCCACGGAGAGGAGGCGAAATGCCTGCAAACGAAACTCCAGCAATCAGGCCCTGGCGAACGGTCGTCCGTGTCAGGCTCGGGTCGCAACTTACAATAATGCTGGGCCGTGTCGCGAAGCCCACCTATGCGTCGTTTGCGCGCCGCTGAAAGTCAGGTGTCGTCCTGGCGAATCGTTGGTACTCCGGCGCTCGGGTACGTCAAATTTCTCGCGGAAACTACCGCGGACGGTCCGCGTGGCACATAGTTCGAGGGCACCTCGTGCTAGTCACGTGGAACAAAATTTGTCTTGCCCTTACGAGCCGCCCGCAGAAACTGTCTGTCCGGACTCGCATGATTCTTCCTATTAACTACGACCGTGGGTCTCGTGGCAAGGGTACCCGCGTAAAAACGAAGAACAGACGTTCCTCCTCGTCACGACGTAGGTCGACACGACTCGACTCCGCTCGGGCAGTCGACTCTGTGAGTCAAGTCGAGTCGGCGCATAAATAATCGTGCGAAAAAATCCAAGCCGGGGGGCGCCTCCGACGCGAAGTCGCGATGCTCGCTCGCGCGCACGACTAGCATTTCCTGTTTCGACCCCTTAACCACCAATGGGTATAACTAATTACTTTCGCGTCTCTGGCCGCTGCTATGCTCGTTATTTATGCCCTCGAAACATTGCGCTAATAAATCTGGGGGGGGGGGGTGCTAGGCGGTGGGAGGGGGCATGAGCCAAAGATAATTTGTATCGAAGAAGGGTGGACAGTATAAAATACGAGGGTCGTTCGGTAACTAACGGCGGATCCGTTGCTGAAGTTTTATCCTCTCGTTAAGTGAACTGTGTGCTGAACTCTCCTCTTTATATTAATTTCTAGTGCATGTCCCTTTGTTTGCTTTTTTTGTGCGTATACGTATATATGATAAGGGATTAAACGACCCATTATGGGATGACGTTGACTTTGATTGATCGTATAATTGTAAATGATGCGAGAAGTTGGTATCAAGTTTACTACGGTGGGTGGACAAGTTTTTAACTGCTGCGCGGACGCATTAGTGATCGATTCGATACCGCCGTTCCGCAATTTCTTTCGATTTTTTCGCGAACTTAACCACGGAATCTTTGCGAATAAAAGATCGCCATCGAAATCGGTCGATTCTTAGAATTCAGCGATCGGTGCTCATTATCCAAACATCTAGTACGAGATACGCGCATTATTTTACTTTGAAAGTAATTCCCCCCCTCCTTGAAAAGCATGAATGATCGGTGTCAGATTATCGAGTATCGATGAGAAATTATATTTCTCAAGACTTCGATTCCGTAATAGCTGCCAAACTTTACAGCCAACAAAAATCTTGTCGCGATGTTTCTAGTCTGCGTGAAATTTCGGGGCAGTCCGCAAGGATAGGGGTGAGTAGGAAAAAGCGACAATCACTGTTGCGAACGAAGTGTCGGAATGAAAGTGAACGAACAGATAATAGCACACCACGAATTAGATTACATTTTCGTCAAATATCCCAATTAACTTGTTTCAATGACGACGCCTTTCTATTACGAAAGCGGCGGACCTTAAGATATAACGAAGAAAAAAGGTAACAAAAATTACTGTAACCCACGTAAATGTAAATGAGATTTCGATCTTCGCCAAGTAGCAGCGGGTTCTTTATTCGCGGAATAAGGTCGCGAAGAAAATGACGCAACACGAAGCTCGGTATCTGTACATTTTTAAACCGCCAAAGGATCGACGAAAGAAGGAAAGGTGATCGATGTCGGGTCCTTTCGACAAGGCCGCGGTCCGTTCCCGGGCACCATACATATTTTGCCGACCGCCCGGTACACGAGTGCGTATGGTAAAGCGTGCAACGCGACACGATAGCGATTATCAGTCTACGGTGCATTGTGCGGGGGGGGGGGGGGGGTTGTTTGCTAAGGAAGAAAGACGACGGGACGAACGGCGAAACGAACGACACGAGGCGAAACGGAGAACAGGAACGAACGGAGCTCGAGGGGCATGGGCGAATTTAAAATCGTAAAATTTAAGCCGCGGCGGTGCGAGCCGCTACGTTGTCTGCGAGCATTACCAGCGGAGATTATGTTCGTTGTTCATTCATTTTTATGTGAACTGGTCGTCGAATGTTGCCTGCCTCCATTTTCAAACTTCGCGTCCGACCCGGCCTCTCTTCCGACCGTTCGCCCCAAGATGTACATATGTGCACGCGATACGTATACACGTCGGTAGTTTTTCGGTGTTCCTCGACAACGAAAGCTGAGCATCGAACGAAATTGTCAGGTGTTGCACCTGCCGTCGAGGTTTACGGCCCCGATAATGGAGATTTTCACTGAAGCCACCGGTGTGCTTTACATGCAGGGCCTCGTTATGAAAACCGGAACGTCGTTACCGTGCAGAACGCGTCAATTCCTCGCGCTCCAAATAACTTTTTGTCTTAAGCGTGTTCCACCTCTTTCTGTCTTCTTTCCTCTCCTCTTCCTGAGCGGTGATCCCGATTTCTGCAGCGCGTCACGGCCTGTGCCCAAGATGATGAGCGATCGATTCGATTCTGGCCGGCTGGATGGAGTGACGAGTTAGTGGTATTTCATGGGATTGGTTCGTGTGACTCGGCAGTGGAGTGGATAATTATTTGTGAAAGACGTAAAGGGTTTGCGGATGATAAAAAAAAAGGTCGACGAGTGAACCTCGATATATTTGAGCATACAGCGTGTATCGATAATGTTTTCGAAAAATGAATGCCACTTGCGGAACCACTGCGATTTTAAACGCGTAAACTGAACAGTGCTCGATTATCTCTACTCCTTGGATAAAATACCGTGAAAGATCGTGAAGGGTATAAAGCGACGTATCCAGGGATACTATTTAACTAGCATACAGCTGTCCGTGCCGGGCACAATTTTAGATTTGAAAACGCGACAAGTACGCCTCACTTTATGATAGATGTACAAACAATTCGTGGTATCCAATCTCCCTTTGAAGTTCCCGACAAAGTCCTTTCTATTCTTCTTCAAACTTGCGTTTTACTCTCAATCGTTGATCATATACCTATTCCCCGTGTCGCATTTTCCTCGCTCCGTACCCTTTTCCCTCGTGCAGGGCTCCATTGTATTATTTGCGCCATCTATTGTCTTACTGTCATCAAGGAGTTTCGTATCACAACCAGCACGTACATGTCGGCGATTCGTATTACATTAAAGTCGAATGTCTCACACTTCATCAGATTGGAACAGTAGCGCCGATCTCCATCCTAATTAATGTCAACGCCGGTGCCACCCACGTGACACCGTTAATCACCTCTCCGTTAAGACCGACGCCATCGTTGACGACAACCGATCTGCCCAGCGCGCATTCAATTTTCGCGCCGACAACGAAAGTATCATTGACCCGCGCGATTATCAAATACGTCCGGCGCGCGATAGCGTTCTAGAAGCAATTGAGGAAAATGCAGCGGCGTAGAAAGTTGTCGCGTGGGTGAGGTGAATTCCACGTCGGAACACGTGCAAACCGCGACCCACGCCGTTAGCTTCGCTCGAAACTTTTGCCGCGTGCGGCCGTTTAAGCTCGTCGAGGACGCGTCTTAAGTGTATGTATATCTGGCGTGGTTCCATTCATCGGGCGCACCGCGGAGCCGGAGGAAGAAAGGGAAGGAAAACAAAAAAATGGGGGAAGATAAGGAGGGATGGAAGGAAAAAACCGGAGCGAAGCTTAAAATGCCGGAGCACCGAGAGGTGAAGGGTTCATTTAAATAAACCGTACCTTTTACTTTCCTCCACAAAAACCATCTGGAATGTGGGTCACCCGTAAAACTCGATTCCGCGTTTTAAAAAAAAAACTGTAAAAAAACCCAGCCGCTCTTTTTTAATGCACCGAATGACGGGCCGCGTAAAAGGAAATTGTTTCGCCGAGAATACGTGGCAGGAAAGTAAGGAAGGCGTGTGTTCGCGGGTAAAGAGCCGGTACGCTTGTTTCCAGCGAATGCATAGTAAATGTATCTAGAACTAAAGGGGGAACATGCGCGTCACGGGTTCGGTGGGAACTCTGTTGCGATCTTCAATTTTTTTAAATATATTCAATAGATCAAGATTAAATAGATTCGTAAATGGATCAATGCGAATGATTACAATAAATTTGACAAATACGGAGCAACCTCTAGTGATAGAAATTAATTTCTATCACACTAGAATAAGGTAAGGAACCATTATATACATATTGGCGTACCATCTAAGTACAATGTTCGCAAGAATGTTATCAAAGGATTTTTCATTTCAGCGAGATTACAATTGAATCGAAATCTTTCTTAATCATTGTACAACTTGACACTATCTGTACAACTGAACCTATCCATTCCATGTGGAACATTCGTTCGAATTCCATCGCTAGGTCTAAACAGGAACGAAAACTAACCATCCTGAACCAAACGTCCCCTATGCCTGAACACACAAGAGCAGCAAAGAGCAAAGGAACACGGTAACCAAAATTCCAGCGAAACGTCACAATCCCAAAGACCGTTGTTTCGGTTCACGAGTCATTTGCTCAGGTCAAACAGAATACCTTAAATTCCTGGGCTTATCTCTTATCCACGTGACGGCTCAGGTGTGCTCGACGTCGTCATTAGTCCAGGTGAATAGTTTGTATAGTTTCTATACAAACTGCATATACACGTTGCTCTAGCCTGCGATCAATGTGCAACTAAATTTAACCCTTTGACGGACGAGCTTCGTATCTCCCAGGAACTTTTTACACGTCGTACCAATGGAAATTGCGACCCCGTACAGCTATCTGCTCGTACTGCTCCACTACACAAACTAGTAGCCATGTTTCGTTTAGCGTTTTATCCACGGAAACTCGGACCGACGCTTTTCGGTGATTCTTGGACGAATAGTCTCGAGTCGTGCCGCAATTGGCATCGGTATACGCATTTCGTTACATTGCTAGCCGTTGTCGAGGGGTTGAGGCGCCTCGCGAGCCACGTCGAGGTCGTTACCAGAAGGCCGGTGCACTGTAATATGTACATATACATATAGTTGGGAAAGTATAGCACTTGGCGAACGTGTACTCATGGGCAACTACGGCGACGACTAAGTGGACGATGTATGTAAAACGTTCGAGGAACGCTGCTACTTTCCTTGCCGCGTCGTCCCTCCCTTTTCCGAGCACTATCATCGTGACTCATCCAGAAAGCTATAGGGAGAGGTTCCAGGCGGCAAGCACGGCTTGAGAAACGACAGTCTGGTAGAAACTCGTTTTCCCGTGGCGGATCGATGCACGAACAAACGCGCCATGGGGAAATCTTAAGGAGCGGACACACGCTTCGCCCGGAGCACGGTCGTTCTATGGCGTTATTGGCTCCCTTGCGTTCGCTATCGTACGAGATTCGCCGATGGAGATCCTTTTTCGCGGAGGAAACCTCTCCTTTGGTTTTCCGACCAACTGCAGAAGCACGCAGGGTCGGCCATCTCATTGAATTTTATTGTGACGGTGCAACTGATTCCTCGTGTTTCCGCGGAGATTTTTATCGCGAATTTCGGATTGGAGAAGCGTCTGCGTTTTCGCGTTCGAAATGGACGAGAAGATTTGGACGCGACGAATTTATGGAGACAGATTTTGCGAGTAAAGGTGTTTCAGTTGAATTTGATAAGTAGCTAAGCACTGCGATTATGCTTCTGCATTCTCGGGAAATTTTCGTCCCCATTTGTATAAACTACTACGAAGTATAAACATTTGTTTATTCGAATATATTTAATGGTAGACAACATAGAGCTACTTCTATTTCCGGATGCTTGCGGAATTATTATTATTATTATTATTATTTTTTCCCATTGGTTCTGACATGATCTACGAAAAGGAGGATCCGACCATTGTCGGAACGAAACGACATATTTCTTACTGCGACCTGCACGTTTATCGTATCCAGAGTGGGAACGCGATAATCCCAGTAACGATAACTTTGCACGTCCACCTATGCATATTTAACGGGAACGGTTTTCAAATTAACAAGACCGTTGCCAATCACCGCGCAGCAAATAAAAATTAGCTTAACTTGTCGGCACACTCCCATACTTTTAATACGCCGTGTTTTTAAGGACGATTCATTTTCGACGATACGACGGAGTGAAAATAGCACAGAAAGTGGACGAATATTATACTCCGAATATTAATTCGGTCGCTCAGAAATCGTCTACTTTCAGCACCGCGACGAAAATCTCCAAACCACGGATTATTTATCGGGCACAAAACTGGGAGCGGGCAGCTTAGATGCAATTAGAGTGTAGTGACTCGTTTCGAACACCAACGGATGAAAAGAATCGAATTAATTATTCGTGTACACGGGACGGGGTTGAAACGTTCCAACGGCCCAACCCTCGTTGTCGTCAACCCCAATCGACGATCCCTCGTGGAACACGCACACTCAAGATACGCGTGGCTTATCGATCACTCGCAGAAACAGCCCTCGTGTAATACAGCCGACCGGTGCTTCGAGACCGAGGTATTGACCTAACAGTGAATCATCTGGTAACTATACATCACGATTATTATACAATATGTCCAATGGCCACGGTTTTTCGCAATTCGTTGCATCGAACAGCTGAGAGAATCTAGCTCGCCGGCCTAACCCAGATAGAGGAGAGGGCTGCTGTCGGCCTGCAGCGGAATCGTGGATCAATATGAATGAGAAAAGGCGACGAGAGCCGACTCATGAGAACCGGAGGAGATTTTGTGCTCAGAAAACTGGTTTTAAATGAAAGGTAGAAGTTAAACGACAGCCCCGGTTATTTTATCGGATAGGTCAGTAAACTCTCGCGAATATAGGTGCGGAAATGATGCACCGGGTGCATCATACCTGCCCGGGCCCTTCGAGTATCGCACGAAATATTCATACGAGTAAAACTAAACGGAACTCGTGTACAATTGTAAGAAAAGTGAACTGAAACACTTTGCGGCTCCACTGTGACACGGCTGTACCTAACAAAAATCGTCAGCACATTCTCTCGGCTGCGCGTCACTCGCGATTGCGATTAAAAGCTCGCCAACAAACAGTCGCGGAGCCCCAGATTAACTCTCCCGGTCGTCCAATAAACGTAACCATCGGAAGAACGGTACGGAGACCGGGTAATGTTCAGAGGCGGAGCACCGTCGGAACGATAAGCAGGTGAATATTCAAGTAGCGTCGGTCCAGTTACGCGACAGCGGTGAGAATAACGGGCGGACGATAATCGAACTGCAACCGGGAGAGATACGGGCGCGTGTCGTAATTGCGTCCCGATGATTAACGTTACCGGGGCGTCGGCTCACGGTCAATAATTAATTGACGATTGTTTGTGCAGCACGCGGCGACCGTCGCAGTGATATCGCGCGCGGTTGTCCGTACGGTCGCGAGTATCTCGCTCGCGTACGATAAGCCGCGTGACGTAGTGTTTTCATTGTTCTTTCCATTCACTCGATCCATTAGGCGAGGCGGGGATGAGACGTGGCGACCGCGTGTGCAACCGGCCATCCAGGGCGAACGTCGAATCCGAAGCTCGATCAGCCATCGATGCTCTTGCGGCAACGAATTTCATTTGCCTAACTATTTTTTACTGCCGCGTGGGAAATTCGGGAATTCGGTTGGGAAATACTGTGTTCCCCTGGGTCTTTCTCAGCGTCGCTTGAGCAACGAATTTCCCTTATAAAGTACACATATTGAATCGGAACATTTGAATTTTACGCCACGAATATGTCATATCGTTTTTTAAGCATCTTCGTAGTCACGCGTAACAACATCTCAATCGTGGAAGTGAAACGATCACTTGTGGGTCGATTTATTGGCACTTTCGCCATGAGCCTTTCGGCGCACTCGATTTCGAGCTTCGACGTTTTCTACACCGGGGGTCGACTTTCCCCGCAGTCATCGGCCCCCATCCGCCCTCTCTTCTTCCTTACCCTTCGAGCAACGCACCCGTGTCGATCGATATTCACCCGGTGCATGTTCGTGCCGGAGACTCCACGAGTGATCGGCGAATGCCGTGCAACCGCGCCACTGTTACTCGTTTCCATGGGAACTTCTTGAAGAAATGGCCAGCTCTCTGTCCTTTGCCCGTGTCGAATCAAGTAGCGGAAAGCGAGAGTGAGCGGAGGAAAATTCGTGTGGGCGTGAGGGAGGCCGACACGAAACTTGAGGCAGGGTTTAATCACTGTCAGGGGAACGGTTAATTTGAAGGCCGTTCACGGCGTGGCTAATAGACGTTCTATTAGTCAAGGTGGAAATCAGTGCGATCGATTGCCTGACCCGCCCGCGAAGAACAACTTTCCACAATGGGCATCGGAGTAATTAGGGACAATATATTCGTGTTCGTACCGGTAGACGAGCCAAGAAACACGGTCCCCGAATTCCTATTCACGCGCCCCGAGGAGGCCAGCAAAATTCCAGCCAATTCCCAAATTGATTTCGTGTTACTATACGCGGCGTATCAGGGGACGTAACGATAAATAGTCGTGATCCGTATAATCTCGGCAGCAATTGAATTTGTGGTAAACAATTGCAGGCCGAAACCCGGCCGATTCGGCGGCAGTGCAATCGCAATGGTTTCCGGGTGGGGGGGGGGGGGAGATCCGGATTTTCTCGACCATTGTGCCTCGATAAAATGATTTAAAGCTGCCAGCAGCTTTCAAGCCGATTGCCCGGCGACGAAGCCGAACCGCGTATCCCCGAGCTTCCTCCCTCCTTCGTCTCTTTCTTTTTCATCGTCATACGTTCCGCGGCGAAACGAAATGTATCTTAAGTGCATCGAACGTGTCTCCCGATGATGGAAGCTCTTTGGTAATTTTATTTTGGCGAGCTACACGCCTGAAAGCATCGCAGCCAATTGTAGGACCGTTTCTCGAGCCTACAAAAGCGTTATACCGTTGCACGACGATGAGGAGGTCCCTTTGTTCCAATATTTTTCTAAAGGCAGTGCCCACCGTGCCGTGAGCTGGGATAAATACCTGAAAAGGAACCTCCGGGTCCCGGGGATCTTAGGTTGGCCAATTTTGTCTGTTAAATCGGGTACAATTGAAGCTGTATACCTGGCAAAGGATAAAGGATTCGTCACGAATTATGGTGCACATAGTCTTCGGACAGGGAAACCGGACGAGTAAATTTTCTTTTTTCAACGACGACTTCATTCCTGTCGTTGAACAGCGAGCTTCGTCTTTTTTTTCTCTCCCGCAGTGAATGCTCAGGTATATAGAGAGTTTAAAAGGCGGGAGGACATTCGATCTGAAGCGTTTCCAAAGCGTTCCAACGATACTCGATGCAAAAACGATCGACCGTACGCCCGGGTAATTGTCTACTTCCACTTTTATTGCGTACGTCGTGGGCTTGACTATTTAACCGCTAAGTAATCACGAAGTTTCTCCTTATACCCCCCCACCCCACCCCTTTCCTGGCGGCTTTATGTGAGAAAGATTTATTGAAAAATCGAACGAGATAAGAGAAAGAGTTTCAGTGATAATAAAATAAAATAAATTCTCAGGACACCGGTGCAATTAGGCGCAGGTGCATCTTTTATTCGACCCATGAACAGGCGTTAGCAACGTTTTACAAGAAAGATAATTGTAATTGAACGGTATAATGAATCCGTATGTACGATTGCCAGATCTTATACAAAATATGTACTGTTCCCACGAGACCCATAACTGTGCGTTACAAACGTTCATTGTACAAGTTGCATAAGTCTTCGGATCGTTCTTCTAGCGCATTCCTTCGATTCTGCGCCCCGCGATTGTAACAATGTAGTATATATTTGAAGTTCCCGCGCACGAGAGGCGAATCTTTCTCGCGAAAAGGCCGACTAGCATCCTCTGTCTAAAATTAGAGAACACCTCCCCCCGTGAACCAACCAAGCTCGTTGCAACAGGATTTTTTGTAAACAGAACTCGCTTTTCCATCACGCCGCGGTCTAAATTAAAAATTCAGGCAAGGCGCATCCCGCGTTCGACGAACACGGAATATGCGCATACTTGGGTCGCGTTCGCGCATAATTTTCGTCGCGATCCTTCTACTCAGACACTCTGAATTGCAGCTGCAGCAGACTGCACCGAATGTTTTGGCCATGACGGTTTGCTTCGACGATTTTCTCGGACATGCCGAGACGCTCGCGTTCACGCCACGCGACACTTGCGCGACAAAAACTTCAGTCGAACGCTCGGAACCAACGAGCAGTTGGATTAAAATGTATGAACGAGATTATTCGACTGGATGTATTTCCCCGTATCTGGTAACAGGCGACAAGGGGGAGTGCAACTGTCATTCTTTGCACTGTTCGTGCTGTGATTGTGCTTGGAAACGTTCTGTCGATTGTTGAACATTCGAGGTACACGCGCGGAAGGTGAGTCGCGACTGAAATAATTGTATCGCGATTTTATTGCGCATGCCGAAGCGCAATTCTTCAACCCTATCAAGAGCGAAATCTCTTATAATCACTTACGTATCAGTTACGTCGTGTCCGAGGTAATACTTGAAATGAGATTGTTAACCTCAACCGAGGATCCGTGTACACAGCTTCCCGAAACATGTGTAACCTTATTTCCATACGACCGATATCTCTTCCTAAGATAAATAACCGCTCGAAATTATGTACTCCGGAATCGCCTCGGCTCATTTATTTATTTACTTGAATCACGAGTATAGCAGCACACGTGTACGCGCAATCCCCGCGACGAAATGCCACGAACAAACCCTTCCGTTCCGCTGCGAAAGCTCAAGTTTGCCCGATTCACCGCGTCACCCGTAATCGGGGGCTTCTCCTCGTTGACCGTCTCGGCCCGTCGTCGTCGAGGCAAGCATTCCGCTGAAACGGAGCGGTGCGACATTTCGGTTTCGGGTAGACGAGTGTCGCACGATCGGATAGATTCGCGAAAGGCGAAACGGTAACGGTCCTTGAGCGCGGTTATCCTTGAACAGGTTGCGAAACCGAGGCGCGGACCTCGTTTTCGACCGGGGCGAACACTCGTGTTCGGTATGCATTCGCCGGCGAAACGACGATCGCTAGGCGATCGGAACAAATTACCTGTGGCCTCCGTGCACGAACCACGCCTGCCGCGAGTCGAGCACGGCCACGGCCTGTGTGCATCGCGTCACGCGTGAAAATACCTTCTTCGGCCGCGCCGTATCAGCGGCCGTATTTATGTCGCGACTATCGATACAATGGCCGCGCCGAGAGCAATCGCGACGGTGCATTCGCGTAAAAGCCAACGATCGATGGGTCGTCCGCGAGGTCGACCGGACGATGGCGCAATCATTGTACCACTTGTCGTACCTTTGGACCTTTCTTTCCCATTAGGGGGTGGGGTCCGATATGTATATTCAGAAAATGCAAACAATTTGCTGGCGAGGAATTGTCACTTGATTAGAAGCTTCTTTTTGTCCCTGTTCTAGAGTTCGGAGGTTCGGAAGTTCGGAGGATATAATATCCTTCGGAATGAGAGTGATCGCAGAACAGAAATAGCTGAAATCGCACGTGCCCAGATCGATAGTGTGCAGAAATGCGCAGCTTAGCCGTCCGTTTTTAGACCATTCCGAGCACGAATCTCGGCGAATATCGCGAGTCGATAGCCGATTCGAGATATCCCGAGCAAACACGTAACTTCTTCAAATTCCTATCAGCTCAATCTGTTCGAATCGCGTTGAACGAGGTTCCGCCATTCAGTGCTTCATCTCGGCAATCTAGAGTGCAAGATGAACGGAAGTGATAGAACGCCTGCTCCTCCGGGTGAATAGAAGGATCCTCGATCTCCGTGAATTCTATGAAACAGACCTCCGCAGGGAATACTTTGACAAAGTAGTAGACGCCTCCCGGAGAGCAGATCACGAAGAGACCAACAACGAGATGAATGCCAGGCGGATCGTCCAAGAATACCGAAACTGGGCGTCTCTCGATTCTCCTTTAAGTCTCACTGCCACGAAGCCTCGCGCGAAATTCTTTGCGAAACGCACGCCAGCGTTGCCAGACATTCGGGAGGAAAAAAAGAAGAGGAGGATCGTCGACGTCGTTCGCACGAACCCGCGATAATCCGGTGCTCACGTGTCGTAACGTTTCGCAATGACCGTGTTAATGGCGCAGAACGATCTTTGAAACTTCGCGTCGATTTCATTGAACGAAACAATGACACCGATACACCCACCGCGATACCAGCTCGACTGTCAGCACCTCAAAGGGCGATTGTCTGCGTGCTGAAACTTCATTCATTCGCGTGTTCGTGATGTAATAAATCGCGTATTCGTTCTGACGTGGTCCCGCGATATCGATTGGTGGTCTTGAATGGGGACGGGGTCGCGTCACTGGCCGATTCTATTATTCAAACTTTGTTCCTGTTTGTTTAACCGTCGGTGTTCGTGGGCACGACTCGACGCGCTATGCGGCACCTGGTGAACAATTATGAACTATGTGCGTAATCGCTGGACGCTCGTTGGGATTTCCTTGGAAAATTTTGCAAATTTCGAGACGTATGCAAAGAAACGGCCTCGTTCGAGCAGTGCAGCCACGAGGGGAAAAGGGTTAATACGTTGCCCCCGTCAGACAAGTCGAGTACAACCGGTGCAACCGTTCGGCGATACTCGTATCTCGAAACTAATAATGCAAGCAAGCAAATCCTGCAAAACGAACGACTAATACATCCTCCGCTTTCAATGTATGTACAATGCAAAGCAGTTTCAATCAATGATATTTCGTCACAATATTTAAATACCTGTATCAAAGTGAAGGAAATCGCTGAAACAAATCGCAGAGAGCGAGCCGACCGATGTAGAACTTGATGTAGGAAATTTTTCCTACGAGCACGTTTCGAAATGACCTTAATCGTAACAGCTACTATCGCAGAAATGCATCGTTCGCACGCAAGATCGGCCGCGGGTCAAGATCGAGCCAGTGATCGATGATACAAATTTTGGAATGGAAGTACCGCGAGCAAACCGCGTGCAACGTTCGCCTATGGGATTCCGTAAATTCCTCGCGGCGGATCTGGTGCAGCCGGGGAGGGTGGGCTGGTGATAATCTCGCGAATTTCATTCCTAAAATGGGCGCACGGCCGTACAAAGTCGAGCGTGTACGCGAACGGGGAGGAAAAAGAGCGATCTCGTGGAGAGGAACGAGCATACTGGAATTCAAAGACGTTCCCGTGCAGGCATACAAAGTCACGGCAGTTCGTGCACGCAACGAACACGCACACGAATAGTTTTATCGCCGCGATGGGGGCGACAACGCCATGGGGAAACCAGAACGACCCATACTGAGAATCGCGCGACACACGCTGGGCCGAATCCACGAGAAGCGGAGACACTTTATGCAATTGCCCAATCGTCGAAACGCTTTGGAGAGCGTGCGATTCCGCGGATCAAATAATTTCGCAATGAACTGTCGATCAGCCGAAGGTTAAATGGATAAGCAAGTTGCAATGCGCGAAGGTTCTGGTGCAGGTATTGCGACGCAGGATATGCGATTTTCAGTACGGCAAAGTAAATGAAATGAAAGAGAACGAGCGAGGTATCGCGATGCTCCAAATATATTGTAGGTTGAGTACAGTGAAAAAGTATTCAATTTGAGGAACTGCATTATCAGCTTTAATTTGTCGAACTTTGCTCCCCCTTTTTTCGCTTGAGCGGGGTATCAGAGGAAACATCCCGTTGCAATTATATTAATCTTACGGTTGATTTACGGAAGATTTGGTTGTGAAATTTAGTGACTCGCTCTGTCAGTGTTAGAAATCCTGTCGACCGATCAATTTATGTTCTCACACGACCAACAATACTGACGGTGAATAATAAACGTCCCGGATGGCCGCAAAATGCTGTCTACAAATAATCCCGCTGCACCTATGATTGTCTCGCAACTGCGAAGCAAACGTCGAGGCCCCCAGGCAAATCCACTATCGTCGGATTAAACATGAATGTCCATTGATCCAACGGAAATGTGACTGCATTCAATCCGCGGCGTACAAAAATAAACTCAGAAAAGCCGAGCGCCCCTGGAACTGGGATATCCGAATATCCAGATACGGTACGAACATATGGTACTTGGCGCTAAACCGAACAAAAATGAGCCAGCATCTTCGATCGGGGAATAGCGTGTCGAACCAAACAGAATATTCGAAACGCGACACCTCGCGACCCGCGAAATATCGCGCAACAGCGTCGAAAAAGTTCCAACGAACTATGAACCCATAATGCCACGCGTCCCGCCGTGCATGCCGCGATTCCAATGCAGGCCGTGGCTCGTTCAAGAGAGACACGGCGACCGCAAGACGAAGAAGAAGCAGGAGAAGAAGAAAGAGGACAGGCCTCGTTGCGCTTTTTACGAGCACGGCTGCTCCGACTACGCCGTGTCAGGTCAAAGACGCGCGGCGATCCACGAATTGGAGAAACCAAGTATGCCAGACAACGACGACATCATCGACCGTATCAAAGCACACGACGAAATCGTGCACAGTGAATCATCACGGTCATCAGATTCGCGCTCGTAAGCAGCTGATCCAGGCTCCTCTAACGTATCGTCGTCGTCGTCGTCGTCGTCGTCGTCTTATTCTTCCGTGGAACGAGGACTGCGAAGAAGAGGACGACGGAAGGCGTGTGTTGCACAGGAGAGCGGATTCCAGTCGAAGAAGGGCCGTTCTGCCCCGCACATCCCACCCGTGGTTTCCGCCGGCCTTGGAGCCACTGAACCACTCCGTGGTTCAACGATTCAACGGCCCAGCGGTTCTCAACCGACCCATCCTCCCTCGGCAATTCTCTCTCCACTGCCTTTTATCTCACACTTTATACTTTACACTGTACGTGGCACACGGCAGCGTGGCAGAGAGGAGGGAAAAGGACTAGCGAAATTGAGAGGAGAAGGGAGGACAAGGAGGCCCCAGCGCGTGGCTAGGTGATACCACAAAGACGGAAAGAGGTCTGATAGCAGGATTGTTTGCGAGGAGATAAAAGGCTGGATAAAGCTCCGGCTAGGTCTGGATTTTTGCCTTTGCTTTCTTTGGTGTTCCGACCATTTCGTACCACCTACGCACCCCGACAGAGAGAAAGAGGTACCAGGAGATAGAGATCATAATTTCAGCTTGGGAAGGCGCGCGCTGCCTACGTTTGTTGAACTTTGTTTTTCGCACGGTTCGACGGTCGACTTGTATATTACGGCGCGGACCGAGCACGAGTGTAACGCGCGTCGATGCGCGGCGGCTTGCATATGGGGACCGGACGCGAAATAAGAAAGGGATAAGAACTAAGAAGCCCTTAACGACATCGATCGGGACGGATGCGAATTTCTTAATTGCCCCCGAACGCGGAATTAATTATCGGCACGGGCGAATGGGGAACTCGCTGTTGACGTTTACCCGAACCGCCGCGTATTTATTCCAAAGTCTATATTAGTAAATCGATCACGTACAGCGTCGACTCCGTTTGCCTCTTACTTGAGAAAACACGGGGGAAGATCGGCTGTTCGTTGCCAGAACGAGTTTAGATTAACGCGTTGTTAAGTGGCCGGATAACGAGCTACGCTGAGCGTACTGCTCCCTGTAAATCGGTCCGAGCTTCTCAGAAAACGGAGCCGAGGCGACGATACGACCAAGAAAGAGTTACAGACGAGACCCGGCGGCTTTTCGAATTCAACGCACGATCCGGACACCTTCCGCTCCTTCGTCCTGCCATCGTCGCGTCTCCTCACGTAGCCAATGACCGGACAGTCATGGCAAATACGCCACCTAATTTTTTCCCTCGCTTTTCTAAGCCTTTCAGTCATCGGCAGGAAGTGACATACGCATCGGAGGCTATTTTTTTGTATCCTGCGCGATGCACGCGCGCGTATATACCTGTCCTTGCCGCAGGTATTCTCCGTATCGTTATTGCATCGTGGCGGTAATATCCGATACGCAAACACCGCCGCAGAAATGCTGGGGGATTCGCGTCTTACTCGCCGTTTTTGAACAATCTCAGTTGAAGAAAGCTGCACCTGAGATGCAAGGACATATACTTGCAACTCCGTATGCACATCTGTCATGATTACTGCGAATAACATTTCGATGCTCCAAAAATGAATATAAAATTAACAATTGCGGTCCTGCCCCTTCGATATTTGCATAGGTCGGATTTGTCGTTGCCGTACAATCGGCGCGTTTACTCCACTTTTGCAAAGGCAATTCGTCCCGCGTAGGCCACTATTGGAGCGCTGTTACGTACCGTTTGACTCCAATTTTTCACCGTCCATTGTGCACGCCGACCAAACGAGATCTAACCACTTCGCATAAACGTTCCAAACGGGTCTAAAAGCTTCGCGAACTGCAGCTACAGCTCGTGCAATCCTGGACAGACCGTGGGGTAGAGGTCAGGTACACGGGACACTGGCCACCTTCGGCTACCCTCGCCATGGAATAATCCCATAAACTCGCCTTCTGCTGTAGCAGCTCGAAAGCTGTGCATGGGGAAAGAAACAGCACGGCCCCTCTCGTTCTATCACTCTGCACGCATACTATCTGACGCTTTCTCTTTCGAACGTTTTGTAACGTCAAGCGATACAACTCTCTCGGGATCGTCTTCATCAGTGCTCCCATCAATCCTATTCAACGATCACGCCCGCATAATACTTGGCTGTACCGTGTCCGAGAAACGTCCGGCAAACCGCGACCGAGAACCGCAGGAAAAATCGCCGGGCCGATACGATCTTCGATTCGGCTTAATTACCTCAGACACCTCTCAATTATCCGCCGTAAGAAAGCACGCTCCTCTTGCGCCCCTGCGCCCACCGTTTCGCCTCCAATTAAGCTCACTTTTGTCGCGTCGCAATGAATCGTTCTCTGTTCCAACGGTTCACGGATCATCCGCGGTGACGTTGACAAAAGATGACGGGGACCGTGCGTCGCAGGTGCGCGCGTTCATTCGAGGTTCGAGCACCTCCGGGGAGAGAAATTGCACCTGCGGGCCGGTATGTGTGCGAGGGAGGTTCGGGTAGGAGGCCGACGACTCTCGCGAACGACCGACGAAGGAGATGGAGGAGGAAATAAAAAGCCGGAGGATGCAGACACAAATAGATTGCAAAAACATAATAATAGAGAAAGAGAAAGGGTGTGACGGGGAAGGATGGGGGGGGGGCGGTACGGCAAGGCAGAGGGAGGGAGAGGAAGGGAGGGAGGGAGGGGAAGAAGATGAAGAGAGGCACAAGAGACGCTTCCACGGGAGGAGGCACGCTTTGTCTCAAGGCGAGCTGCTCTCCTTCGTGGCGGCTCTTCAAAAGGCCGGACAAAGGAACGAAACATGCGAGAACCAGGCCCAGGCCGGCCGTTTCGCGACCACTTTGAGAACCCCTTTCGCTCGTCCAAGTCCTCTTTGTCTACGGGGATCGCGCCACGTAGAAATGCAAGGGCAACACGGGCCCCCGTGGGGATCCCTCCCCGCAGCCTATTAGGAGCCGTTATCATTTCACCTCTCCCGACCAAGGAGGAACCACCGTCAGCGTATTCTCGGGAAAAAGAAGAACACCCGCGTGAAATTTCGACACGGCCCCGTTCGCCGTCTCGTGTCTTTCTCGGCGTTTCGGCTCCAAACGCCGGCCGAGGGACTCGCCGCTGTCTCATGATTTATACGTGCCCGGTGAAAGATTCTTGAACCTCTTCGGAGTTTCATAAATCGACCAACGTTCCGGGAAACAGAAACGGGTATACACCCGAACGGCGGGCCATTTTTGTGCGTTAATTTGTGGAATGTTTAGCGAAACCCGAGGTTCGCCTTCGGAGCATCGAGAGAATTCTCGCAACACCGAGACCCTCGAGGAATTCCGTGAACCTCCCCGTTCGGTAAAGTACGATCAACGATCAACGGTATGCAGTTTCCCTTTGAAACTTCTATCGAGCATAGAAGGCTTGCGCACGAAATAGATGATCGTTACGGCGCTAAGGCCCCGCTTTTCGAAACAAATTCTACTTGACGTTACCGAAAATCGTAGCACTTTCCGATTCGACGTTTCCCGTTAACAATAGCCGACATCCGAATCTCGGAGCGCAACAACGGCGCGGTCGTTTCCCCGTCAACAATTAACGATCGAGGCTACTTCCCCGTCAACAATAATCGAGGCTACGCCGCTTCCCTTTATCCTCTCCGTAGTTCTCATTAGCGAGCCCCGCGGTATAGACTGCGTCGTTAGAAGGGACATTTAGCGTAATCTGATTTCCATCCGAATATAAAATCAGAATTTATGCCGTCGAGGAACCATCGTTTTGCTCGCGAAACGAGTCGACCATCTCTCCCCGACTGTTTCCTGCTCGCTTTTTAAACGCTCCGGCGACCAAGAGGAGAGAGAAAGGAAGAGAAAGAGCATGGATACTGGGCACGAATAAATTGCGAGCGTACCGCGTTCGTCAAAGGGGAGAGAAGCCCTCGAACTTTATTTTATTCAGGAGCACGGGCCGTAAAGAAGAGGCGCTGCGTTATGTTCCCGTCCGGCGAGCTTAATACCGGTCGCGTTACATGTCCCAATAACGAGCTCCGAAATGGGCTTCCTCGGGTGAATAATTGAAACGGATCTCGGACGGGCGATTCCGTCGATCGCGCTTACGGCTCGACGCGCAATAATCGAAGCATACGTAAGAAAAGAAAATGGGGGAAAACGCCACTTTTCCTTTTGTCCCGGTCGCGCAGCGGGGGAGACAGGAGCCTGGACACAACGCGTTTGGTTGTGCAACGCGAAGAAAGTTATCTGGAGCAGCAGCGCGTAGACAGGAAGAGCTCGAATCGAAATTTTTGGCGCTGCACTAGGGGCTCATGGATCCCGCAACGAGGTGTTTTATTCGCACTCGTTTTCAATCCTTTTCCCCCGTTTTTTCTCCACCGAGCGGAAAGATCGGTGTCGGAAGTAGGCCAGTGCCGTGAGATCTGTCTGCCCTCCCCATCGCGTATCCTTCGAATTAGCTCATGAGTCTCGTTAGAACGAACGGAGTCTGCTGTCACCGCTTTCCCTTTCCGCGACTTTTGTGATTACGCAATGGCACCGGAGGCCCCCCATAGTTTGCACGGTGCCTTACAACACGTGCTGTTACACGGGCTCGACTTCTTTTCTTGTTGCAGAGGTGACAGAGATGCCTGCGCCCATTCATAGATTCTGCAAATTTTGGAAGCTCGACGTGCCCACGAGGAAGGACGAGTTGGCGATTAGAAAGGCGGATTTCGTAAGACGGAATGCCTGCCCGGCGACGCCGTTCTTCGTATAGCCCATTACGGAATTAGTTTAAATAAACTGGCTTGTTGTAAGTTTCTAATGGCACTATTCATGATTCTAGTTAGCCGTGAAAAAGTTGGGCGACTGACGGTAAGAAACTTTCCCTTGTTGAAATTAAAATTGTATAATCTTGTAATTAGCGAAAATGTGAAATTTTGCATGCAATGTATACTTAATCCTAACGCGGCTGAAGTCTGGGCATCTATATAGATATGTAGTTCTTTGAGTGTTAAGAAACGTGTCATGCCCGCGGGTTCAATGACACGGCACTGTACTCTAAATGAGTAAGGTTACCGAATATTTCATTTCCACAGCAACTAGGACTAATTTGGTCGCTCGGACAGAAAGTCTGCGAATTGTATTAGATCGACGTGTGTTTAAATAATCAACCTTATCTCCAACTTAGGAGCTCGATCTAACCAGAAAATCGGCACGCCGTCGTGTATAGCCAGATAATTATTTCGATTGAGTAATACCGTGCACCTTAATAAATACGTTCGAATAAACATCACTTCGGTTGTGGAAATTTCTTAAACACCGTTCAATCATCCAATGGATACTCAGCGAGGATGAAAAGAGACAGAAAAAATCACCACGCAGATCAGAGGTCCACGAGGAAGGTGGGTCGAATTTTGCAAGACCGAAAGTGGAAACCGCGTAAGGGGGCAAAGAACGCGAAAGCGTCAGACCGCAAGGCGAATCACGATTAAACCTCAAACGCCCCGGGACGATCGTGGGGCAATCAAAAACACCGAGAGAGACAGGTCCGTGTCCCGATGACACAGTACCAAAAAGAACGGAGCGGTGTAACGCGCGCGAGACACCCCGACGTACATAAAACTCCTTACGGCGATGTTTTAAAGGCCGGCGGACACGGAACGGCGCGCTTTCGACCGGACAACCTTCCACGTGTGAGACAAAGAGACGAAGAACTTCGATCCCGTGGTCCGTATAATTTCATTAAACTTGAACGGGGCAAAAAATGTTCGGACACGATTTGCCTCTTTGAGATCGAGAGTGGACTGACGGGGTGTACGCGACCAACGAAAACGGCTACGTACATACACGTATATGGGCTACTATTGTATACAAGCATATGTGTATATATACATATAAAACAGAGAGAAACATAAACGAAGAACAAGTATGAAAAGCGAGCAGAGGAAAAGGCGAATAGAAACTGGAAAATGCGAGCAAGAGCGAGGTACTCGTACTCGCACGAGTCACGGTACGCTGACACTTTGCGCGCGCGTGCACGATCGTGCATGCGATCATCGTGTGCGCGCCTACGCCTGCCTGTGAGAACGCGCGCGAGACAGAGACCGTGGACGCTGCACACGCATGCACGCGTCAACGAAGGCGAAAGGATGAAGCCCAGCCTCGGCTAGAGAGAAACGGTAGAGCAGAGTAGACACTGTCTTGATTCTTGACCTAGGACACGCATCGGCGACTACGTCACAGTCCGACGTACTACGTAGGCTCTCCGCGCTCGTTCTTACACCGTCGTTCCCTGCCGAGAGGAGTGTACACGCCGTTGCCGCCGTTGCCGCCGTTGCCGCCGTTGCCGCCGTACACTAGACATTCACACGGTTCGCCCAGGATGGAAAGGTCGGGCGAGGAGCGAGGTCGAGGTTTTTCCTTGAGCAGCGAGAAAATTCATTCGCGCAGCTTCGCCGGAAATCGCCGCGTGAGGTCTACGCCTTTCTGCTTGGCTGTTATTTTTTTCTGCACGACCGCCGAGCGCGCCGCCTCGAAAGTTTGATGCGTACTGGTACACGCGGATCGTGCCATCGTTCCTCGTTTTCAAGGTGGATTGGTTAATTACGGATCGATTTGTTTTTTGTCGAGGCTTTTCAACCGATGACGTAGAGGTTCGTAAAGTTGATTGCTCATAGATTTCTGTGATATAGAAATATTTTGAAATGCCTCGATCAGACGATATTATGGAAACTAATTTTCAATGTCGTATTTTATTGCGCGGCAGTTTCGAATAATCTGGCCTGAGAGAAGTTGGTGTGCAATTGATTGAAAATGATTAATTGGATAAGAATGTTGAAATGTAAGGGGACGCATCGAGTCACGCTACGGCGTCAACGAAGAATTTGAATTAATTATGGAACGCTATTTACTTTATATTCACAGACACTGTGCTAAAGGCAATAATTAAGCTGGTAGATACGAAGGAGTCAACAACTTTCAAGATAAGCAATCTGTCTTTCTAGAAATCTTTGAATGCCGATAATAATAGCGAGTACAATTAACTCGCCGTTAACTAGTGCCACCGTGGCGCAAGGTGGAACAAGCTTTTCCATGAATTTGAAGAGAAATCGATCACGTGTGAAGCACTTGCATCGATCAAGCAGCTCATCGATAACACTTGTACGATACTTGATATTACAGCTGATAACGCCACTATTCCCACACTACCATTTTCGTCTTTGCATGTAACTCACTGCCCCATTTTCATTATTATTATTATGATTATTATTATACCCTATACTCACTCTTATCGTCCATATTACTTCAATCACTTAATCCATTCCTATCACGATCAGATAAGTACTTTCGGCCAGTAACAGAAAAACTTCCTGCACCTTCCAAATCCCGAACATGCTTGAAAACCGACCAAATCGATCAACCTACAACCCCGTCCACGCCATTCCGCGTAATTTATAATTAATTAAAAACGGAAGCTGCACGGGGAACACTGTCCACCGAGCCGTGTCGCGATTGTCCCAAATGAAATCCAGAATAGACCAGCGGGCAAAACCCCGAAGGTGGCACAGTGATCCAAGGTTATCAAAGTTACCAAAGTCAAGTTGCCAAAGACGAGTTCATCGAGTCTCAAGGTTTCCACGGTTGAATTCCACGGCGTCGATCACCAGGAACGATACGACTGACAGCGAAACGACGACGCTTTCCTCGCCCGGGCGGAAGTGCCACGTCGGGTGCATTGTTGCTTGCCGTGTGCACGGGACGCGGTTTGGCCAAATGGAGCGAGAAAGAAAGACTCGCGAGCCGTCTGTGCTCGTGTACACGTACACAGACGGGCAGAGAAAGGGAGAAAGGGAGAAAGAGAGGGACTGAGAGGGTGTAGGTGGGCCGGTTGCGAACCACTTCCTCTCGGGATGTGTGCGGTCTTCGAATAATCGGATACTCGTGCGTGCTGCATCGGGGAAAGGATGTGCACCGTTGTACGTACGGGCAGAGAAAACAACGAAAAAAGAGAGAGAGAGAGAGAGAGAGGGGATGGGGTGGAGAAGGGGTAGAAAAGAGAGAAGGAAAGAAGAAAAAAAAGAAGGAAGAGTCAGTCGATGCTCGAATAACACTTCTTTGTAGTCTTTTCATAAAACACTGCTGGTCCGGTGGCCGCTTTTACGCATGGCGTAATGCGTGTGTCAAGGAAACTCGATAACACGCGTGTACCGAGGAGTCGCGATCTCCTGCCGGCGTTTCGACGGTCAACGGTGCAAAAAAGAAGAAGCGTTCAACGTCGAAGATGGAAATCGAGGCGTGTCACGCACATGGAGATAAGTGCACGACGGAACAAGCAACTGGAGGAAAACAACGGTGATACGTCCTCCCTGCTACTCTATTATGGTACAATTGAAAAGCCATCGCGGACGGTGGCGCTTTGCAAGCGAATCGCTCGTTCACAAATGAACGATCGTTACGTACGACGCGTGACGATCCACCGTGGTGGAATTTCGCCAGGCCTGGCTCTACGTAGACCAGGAACTCGGTACATAATGGCTGCGCTACGACGCGCTCGTCCGGCCGCTACTATACGTCCCGGGATAAAGCGAGTGAAAGAGAGGAAAGAGAGGAAAGAGAGGAAAGAAAGGAGTCGGGACAGGGGTCTGACAAAGGAGGAGGTGAAGGCGGAGGCGGCGGCTGTGTGGTAGTAGCGGAGAAGGTGAAGGAAGGCCACCGGTGGTGGAAAGGAGAAAAGCAACGAGCACGAGGTTAGGTGAACCCTCGTTGTTCGCTCGTGTGCACGTCGTTCGGTGGATATTCGATATCCCCTTGCGTATCCTCGAGTATTGGCCCCGGCCTGCTGATGTGCAACAAACAAAGACATTTTCCACTTCCGATGAGACTCGCGACGGCCACTCGAACCGCTCTACCGGGGCGAAATTCTATCTTATCCTGTCTCCCGGGACCGGTGGTATTCGGTGCCTCGCGGACACCATACATGTATACGTAACACTTAGGTAGCCGTGATAAATCGGAGTACGGATCGGTTGGCGGCTAATTTCAAGAGATCAGCTTCTCGAACAGGGGGAAGGAAATTGTTAAATTGTTAAAAGTACACGGATTGCGCACAATTGATTTTAATAATAAGTTACAATGCTTTTGTCGTTGCGGATAACTGCTTATCACTCTTTATACGTGACTTTGTTTGAGTAAGCAAATGATTCGCAAATGTGATTCGCCGGCTAATAGCGATCTCTGGGATCGATAGTTGAAATACGAGTGGACGGCGAGGTAGTCCGTGGCGCCCACACGAACCTTAAGATTCGCAATGAAAAATGAAGGGTTTAAACGGTATACGAGTTCGTCCGGATATATCTGTAATCCAGATCCCAGCATAGAGCTAGACACGTCGAGACGCATGGTTGGCTGACCTACGGTGGAGTTTAACGTCCCTATTAGCGCATGTCATTTGAATGGGAATGTAATAAAAGTCGCGTGCAACATAATTTAATTCAAGGTCGCGCACACTCGCTTTCGAGCAGATGCAGAAGAACGCAATTACCGAGGACCGCGCGCAAGCAGAGACGCGCTCGTTTCTGCGTATGCGCCGTAACTCTGCATACGTGTATGCGCGTGATTGTGCACGCACATCGGCATGCTTTTTATCAGTTAATAATATTTTGTGACCGCGCTGTAACTCGTGTCGTGCCTCGATACCAAAAATATGCACCGGCTGCCGTTGCTTCACGAGCATCCAGAATTATGAGGCATGCATAATTGCGCTCAATGAAATTCGCGTCCCTCGCCGCCGATCGCTCCTCTTCGACCCTTAATTCAGGATCTCCTTTTCCCTTGCCCACCCCTTTTCCCGTCCTATCGCAGGGTCATCGCCGTATTGTAATGAACGGCGTGTCCTCGCCATGCGTTACGCGCAATTGAATCCATGCGCCACGTCGAGATCGCTGGGAATCGACGAATTCGCGACAATAAATTACGGTCCGAGACGAGTGGAATCATATACATATCTACATGTTGCAAGATTTTTTTTCAAGGTGCACCGTACGACCGGGCCTGGGCCGCTCCAAACAGAAGAAACAAAGTTTCGTCGAGATAACGAAGGGCGGTTCGAAAGGCGAGAGACCTCTGGTCCGGGGGTGGTCGGTGCACATGGCAGACAGAATAAATAAAAATCGAGAAAAACCGCTCGTTTCAGCCAACGCGCTGTAAACATCTGCTAGGCGAGGGCATGTTGGCCCGCTAGTGGTTCTCAATTGCCCAAAGGGCCCATTCCTTCGTCGAAATTCATGGTCCACGGCCCGTAGCCTCGCAGTCTGTCTGAAATCTCTCTTTGGACCTCCTTCTTTTTCGCCCAAGCACTATATTCATCGTCTACCTCGTTGCATTCTACCCGGTGCCCCGCTCCCTTCCCTCTTTACCCCGGGCTTAAGTGTCGATCGAGTTTCGAGTATGAGAACGGAAAGGCCCAGTGTGGGACGGCAGCTGCTTCGGAGGCCAACAAAGGCAACAACCACCGTCCTCGACAAGGGTCGCTGCTATATACTATTACTAAAACCATTCACATACTTGCTACCGATTTCCTCCCGTTTTCCTTCCTTTTACTGCGGAGACGTCTTTGAAAGCGCATAAAATCCGGAGTTGGTTCGAACACGCTTCTCGCCCCTTTTTTCCCCTCTCCGAATCGAACGGCCATTGAGCGCGTCGTTCGAAGATCTCGCGCATCCTTCTTCGATCGTGGTGACGAAGCTCAAGGCTTCGCCGAACGGAGAAAGCGCGGGAAGAGTTTCGACATCGTCGACCGCAAATTGAACCGAGGAGGAACGGCTGAACGGTTCATGGACTCGAAAGACCATGCGACGAGATGAATGTCGGGGCACAATCGGCATGCGTGACAAATGCGTGTCGTTAGCGGCGAGAGGAGGAAATTCAATGGCAACAACGGCGCGGCGCATTCGGACGGGAGTTTCACCCACCGACTGAAATTTTTCTGAACGGCGGAAGCTTTTAATTTTGCGGTCATCCGTTTCTGCGGCCGAAAGGGACTTTCGAAAACGATCAAACGGCTACGACTTGCGAATCGTTTCTGAACGGTTTCCCAGATAATTGCCCCCTTCCACTTCCTGGGCGTATCGTTATTATCGCGTTGCGAAGAATCGTCGCGGACAATGCGAACCGCAGAAACGAGCGTTACGAGGTACCGAAAAGCGGCGAACGTGTCTCCGCGTTTGCCCAGGGAATCACTAAAGCAAACTGAACGCGATATACAGCGAGAGACACATTTTTACGACGATCGAGGGTCGCCGGTTTGGCGAAAATCCTTTTAGAGTTGTTAACGTACTTGGCGGGGTTTACCTATTGTAAATTCGACCGGAGCAAATAAAAAACCTTGTACAATAACACTCTCTGTAACCCGGCATCCTTCTCGAGTACCTTGGGCATTTGACCACACCGGGCGGGCACGTCGTAAAATACTCGGAAAAGATTCTACCGCCTCATGGGTAGGATTTTACGAAGGCGCGTGAACAGCCCTGGGGACTAGGCGGATCTATTAACACGATTTCGTCGCCGACACAAATCTTCCATTTCGTTGGAAGAAATAACGCCGCTCTGACGTAGCAGGACCGACGAGCACGCGCTAGTTGCAAGATAAGACAAGTGTCCCGGCAACCATTTCCCCGTGTTCCGTCCGCGTAGAAACGCTACACGTCAAGCGTTCCACGGAAGCCAAGAAACGTGGTACCGCATATGCCGCACGCATTCCAGCAATAATTCCCGCGTTTCAGTTAAACAAAATGTTGCCGAACGACTATATATTCGCACCTGAAATTGTTGCAAATTTCCCCCAACTTTTCGCTCGACGGAAAAATCATCTTAGTTGCCATTAGGAGTTTGCATACGTCGACGAATGCAATTGTCGTATTCGATTGAACCCGTTCGCTTAATATCCGAACAATATTTGCTTCCCAATGCGATTCACATTCATTTACCGACGAATATATTAGTACACGTACGCACATTCTCGATAAACAACAAATACATGCCCGAACGTGTATCTATCTCGCGCGGCGACTCCAAATAAACCAGCCTCGATAACCGCGTTCGCCTATTTCGCCAAAACCAACAAAACCGTCCTGTGGCAGCTGGCACAGCGGAGAAAGTTTCGCGCTCCGAGCGGTCCTATTTGCAGGCTGGATCACGTGTAACCGGTGCTGTTGCCGTGAAGCGCGTGTTTCACGGTTAACAGCGAATCGAGGGACGTTTAATAGCGAAACGCTTCTTTCTTTCTTCCCGCCGGTTCGTGTTGCCGCGCCGGTTGCCCGGCGTTGCAGCTAACGACCTGGATAACCAGCGGTGATGTTTCCAAAGTAACGTCATCATTCGTCGCGATGCAACACGAGGCGACGAGTCTGGCGACGGAGTCGCTCATTACAGCTTCCGGTCCAGGAGAACGAGGCAGAAGGAGAGGGACAGAGAAAAACTGTAACCCAGCGCAACCCAGAGATCGCGGTGTGGCGATGACTGTGGGTAAAAGAGGACCAACGGGACGGCCCGCAAGAGGAAACGTGACGGAGATAGACGGCGCGAGTAAGACGAACGATTAGGAAGGAGAGAGAAAGGGCGAGAATCGAGCGAAAATGCTCAACAAATAGCCACATCCTCATAATGGAACGGCGTATCAAACTCATTAGACGTCGTTATTGAATCGACACGATTACGTTCCGTAGGAAGATCGGAAGTAGAAAGATCCGATCTTCCCGTTGGTACCGAACGATCGAAACCGATCGTCACCGCGTGGAAAGTATACGTACCTATCGTATACCTATCGTACGTATGTACCTATATATGTGTAATGTGCATGCGCGTGCGATAGAAATCAGCGTGCCACTGTGAGTTTTAGGCGTGCGAGATTGCGGGAACCAAGTCGCGTTATAGCAATGATTCATGCGAGGTATGTTAAACTGGTTCCGAGGCGGACTGCAACCGTTGGAGAGGGAAAAAAAAAAGGTTCGTAGTTCGTAGACCGATCTACGAGACACAATGCAACGTTAGAGAGAAAACGGGCTATGGGTGTATATATGCAGATTTGTAACAACCCCGGACCCGCTCGCGGCGAAGGGCGGCGTATCAGGGAAAGCAGGAAGCGAATGGCTTTTATGTAACAAAAGAAAAACATAATGCACGATTGCTGTAGCCGTCCAAGAAAATTTATCGAAAATTGTATCGAAGAAACGCGACATTCGGATTACGTTTGCGTTATCAGAAGTCTCGCGTTTCGTACAGAGACGATCTGCGATGCGTTTTATGATAGACTGCCGGGAACAGAATCGAGTGGATCATTAGCGAGAATGATTACTTCTGTTCAATCTTATACAATCGGTATTTCTACAAATGATATATATTATAATACGATACTATTTCGAGAGAGCTTAAATGACAAGTGCGACCTCTAAAATTTGCTGCTACAGATTAATCGACTGCAGTTGACTTAGAAATACAGGCGACTAATTTAACGTCGCAAATATGTTCCACTCGTAATATACAATAAATGAGAATCGATCCACGACGGGGCACGATAACCGGCTGGTCAGTTTACGAACCGTACGCCACGCAGAAGCAACGAGTACTCGCTCGCTATCCACGCGTGTTTCGGTCGCACGACGCGTCAGTGGTTCCCAAACGACCGACCGCGCACCGGCAAGAGGATGCGAGAAAGCAAGGCGAAACGGAAGGGACGATTAGCACGTACGGAAATCCGTCGCGAGTTCTGAATTTAAAACACGAATAGTCTTGACACCGTTCCCGAAGTGTCCGAGTCTAACGTTATTGAACGGTCAATATTAGCGCGTCTCACGTGACGACTCGCGAGCACCATACGGCTTCCTTTTACACGCCATAGTTTTCTATACCATCGAGAAAATACTTTGTGTATCGCTGGAGAGGCTCCGTGTTGCCAGGTACATTATATTCAGACATAATAAAGCGTTATCGACCAGCGAGAGAAGCCAAGTGGGGTTCCTTTTTTTTTGCAAGCCATAGTAAAATAATGCTGCACGTAATAAAGCACGCGAAGACATTGAACTTGGTTGGAAAACAAGAACAGGACACCACGTCCGACTTATCGGACCCTATAACCCACAATCAATGGTCGATATCATAATTCGCCGATACAGCTGTGACAAGTAAAACCATTACGATTAATATCAGTGAGAATTTTCACTCCGATAAAATATCCGACACTAGCGCGTACAGCAATAAAATCAAGCTATAATATTTCCTGTCCAATGAAAAATTAAATTGCCCTGAGCTCGATAAAAAAAAACCCTGCGAGTAAACGCAAAATCGAACGAAAAGTGCCTTGTTCAATCATCGAGATTAATTGGTGAAACATAACGTGAATCGCGCGAGCATAAATAAAAGATAGGTCCAAGGCCCGGTATTGATGACGGTGATCGGAGTTCCGTGATTATATATCAGGCGCGCGATCTCTGACAGAAGATTTAAATGGCAACCACGTGGCGCCGCGACGCGGCCAGCCAGGTCTTCTGAATTTCGAAACGCGTCATGGGGCCATCGTGTCTCGTGTGTTCGTACAGCAAAGCTTGGATTGCTGAACAAAGGCAACTGCTTTCTTATTCAATGGGAAGCTTATCTTTTCGCAGTGCGCATTTGGTAAAGAAGTACTAAACGTTCGTTAAGCCTGATAGTTTGTCTCGCCGAATATAGATTGAATTGAAATTTTCATTTTCATATCGTACGGGAACGACTAAACGAAAGGCGGTAAGTTATTGAGCGCAAGCTTCCAGTGAATATTGCGGTACAAAAAGGTCGGAAGTAGGTTTATAGAGTCTGTATCACGCATATACAATGTACGTGTCTGTTAGTTTTATTTGTATTCGACACTGCTTTGACATTTGGATGGAAGGAAGGTGCTCGTAAAACTTCTACCCTAATGTTTTGTTTGAAATTCCTGAAGTTTAACGGTCGTCGACATTTCGTGCCCTCCCGCGAGCCTTTTAGCCACCGTAAACATTGCTGGATTGCTGTGTTACGAGATAACAATTACCATTTAACATTTGGTAAACTAAAATCAGTCGAAAATAAACAGCGTCAATGTCAAGCAGGTTTAACCGATTAATCTCGTTTAATGGTGCAATTGATGTCAATGATTATATGTTTCGCTTCCGATGTCTTCGTAACTGTGGAACAGTTTTGTCCGCAACAACGAATACATTAATCTGCCCCATGCGAATTTTTTGATGCTGTGGCATCGTGCTACTCCACTCCGGCAAAATGGAACTGCTATTTCTGACACATTTCCTGGAAACGTTGGCGTGTAAAAAAAAATTGTGCTCAGACAGTCGCGACACGAATAAAACTCCAATTTGCTGTTTCGAGGAACGGTTGTTCGCTAGCGAAGGTTAGCGAAAATGTCATTGATCTCGAACACCAAACGCGACTCTTTATGTACGAGACAGGATAGATGCGCCTCGGATAAACGGCACACGCATGCACAGTTTTTTCTGTTGCACTTGTGAGCACTTGTGCACTTGCAATCGTATATACATATATATAAACGATGGACGCAGAGCAGGTTCAACGTAAAGGTAGTCGTCGAACGACCCCGACCTACGACAGGGTTCACTGCACGACGATCCGCCCAGCTTTCAGACAAATGCGTTTTTCGGAGTTAGATTGGTTTAATTGCACCATTACTTGACACCGCGTTTCTCGCGCCACGCTCGCGCCACGCTCACGCTCGTGCCACTGAACTGTCAGTGGTTCTACACGCGACTGATTCCGGTAACGAGGAATGCGAAATAACGTACTACGCGAATTCAACTTACGTAAATGGAACACGATTGCGCTTAGAATGTATGTAAACGACAATATTGAACAACGTTTCGATATGTACACACATATTACTCTACAAGAACTTTCCAAAATATTATGCATAGACCAACTACAATATAAATTAGCGAAAAAGATTTTCAATAGTCGTGATATTCATGTATATCGGTTAAACAGTACAAACAACGAATGATTCGAACGATTCCAAGGCTCGTGCTGCAAAGCGCTAATACAATCATTGATTTATTGACACACGAGTCTTTCAATTTACTTTTCGACTATAAAATTTATCGCCCTGCGACAAATCGTTATCAACATTTTGAGAACATGTTACGTTCGACGTCTCTATAAGGGGCGAAACGTAATTAGACAACCGTGAGGGAAAACCTTGCGAGTTTGAAGCAGCAGTGGAGGTTATGTTCGCGCTTACCTTGTCGACCGACGATCTCCGCCACGTGCTCGCTGCTAGGCACCGGCACGCACTCGGTCATGTTCTGACTCTTCTTGGAGCGTGCTTCCTCGAAAACGCCTGCCGGTGTCGTTTGCAGAGGATCCGGATCGTTGGTCGTTCCAGTGCCGGTTCCTGTACCGGTGCCCGGGCATCCGGGTGTACCCTCCAGACCGAGCATAGATAACTCTAATGCCAATTGTAGGGCTCGTTGATCCTCAAGGGAGGCGGTACCACCGCCATTCGCTCCGCGATCCATTTCGCTGAACAAACTCGTTGGCATGTTGCTCGACTAAGGTGTATTACGTGGTGTCGCAACACGGTAAAGTCAATCGTATGTGTATACGTTTACACAGAGTAAGTAAATCACAGTTTATTCACCGATCTTCACTATTTCCCTTTATCGATGATAGTCTCGCGCCTTCACAGCCCGTGTCTTCCTTCTTATACAGACGTTCTTCGATTGTATTGTCGACTACAAACGGTGGTAGCCGAACAGAAAGTTGTTCCTCGCGACAGAGTCTAATTCGAAACGATTGAAAAACAATGAAACACAAGCGCGCGCGCGCGTGCTACACTACACACACTGGGTTATTTAGGACGAGGGCTACAATAGTACTGCTACACCCAGAAACGAAGCAGTGGTCTATTCTTCTCGCGCCCGGTCACGAGGAAATGTATTCAAGAAAAAACAACGATGCACCGTACAAAAATAAAATCGTCGTTTCGCCGGTGCTCGCCTCTGTCCTCTTCCTTTTTTCGTCCGGTCCTCTGGGCCGCGACGTGTACACGAGAAGCGCACGGCGTGAGTGCTGTTCGTACACTGGAACCGTGTGGGCTACTACTCGACGTAACCTCGTGTCCACGATCGCACGTTCCTTTTCTCGTCGATCGATCTCACTCGCGCGCTTTCTTTCACCGCGTGTAGAGCCAGCCGTAAGCCAAAAACGGCCTTCTCGATATTCGCACTGGTCGGAACAGTTCGTAGAGCTTCGTAATTGTAAGAGCGCGACCTGCAACCGTCAATGTCGCCGCTCGTGATGTTCGTATTTTTTTCTTTTTTTTATGTTCGCGTATCTTTTTCAACCGATACAATTCGTTCGTTCGTCCTCTCTCCTGTTTCGTTCGCTCTCGATTTTCCCTTCGACGAGACAACGTAACGCAATGTAACGTAACGGCGCGTGTATCACGTTTGGGATCCTCGTCACCAACCGACTGACTAAAGCATCCGCGAGCGTCGTCGCGCGACTGAAGCACTGAAAACGGAGGCAAGGGGCGCCGCGCTCTCTCTTTCGTTCCTTCCTTCTCTCTTTATCTCGCACACTTGCCCTCTCTCTCTTTCTCTCTCTTCCCCTCACCGCGATCTTTCTTTTCGAAGGCAGGCGCGTGCAACTACCCTCTCGCTCGTGTTACCGCTGCGACTGACTGCGACGTACTGCGACTGCGGGTGCTAAAGCCGGCGCGCCGCCATGTGCCGGACGCCGGCTATGCGTTTCGTTGATTGGTCAAGCTGATCACGTGGCCACGTACCACCCCTCCCCTCCAAACGACACCAACCGGCGCACAAAGTACAAGCGCACCTACCGGCCGAGAGCGCCGTACTTCGTTCGCCTCCGGATACGGGCGCGTGCACTCGTCCCTACCGGCTTGCAACCCCCTCCGTGTTACCGCTCGCGCTCTTGCTTTTTCGCGAAGTTTCCCTATAGATCCGCGCTGGAACACCGGCTGCACCACCAATTTTCCGCGGCGGTGATTGCGAACCCGGGGCTGCTTGGGATCGTAGCTCCATCTCTTCGCGATAACACGAGATATGTACTTCGGTCGGGGGATGCACTTTCATTCCGTCGATGTTGTTTCACTTAATATAATTACTCACTGTCAATACTCCTCCTCTTATCCTTGTTTGACTGCAATTTTAATTAACCATCATAGCGTACTTCCCTATAGGATTGAGGGAACGACACTTTTTTACTTTGATCACTCCCAATTTAAACCTTCCATTTCTGAATATAATTCTTCATTATTTATCACTATTACTTCTTGTGTGAATACAGTATGAATTGAGAGACTTTGTTAAACACGTACAAAATACGTGCATTCAAATGTGCTTCCGTGTACAACATACTCTCAATTCCTCTTTTTAGAAAATCGCGACAGCGATGTTGCATTTTTCAAAAATGTTAGTTGCATCATGCATCGTATCGTTCACGGTATACTTCGCGATGCAACACCCTTTTCTTCTAGCAGTCCCGTCAACGACCTCTGGCTGCATATAGGGTGCCTAGCAAACGCATTCGTCGGTACTTTTTCGTGGTGCATATAGTCACTGCGGCACATCGGCGAAGGGAAATGCAACAGGAAGGAAATTTACGACTCTCGAGAAATAATAGCAAGGCATCGTTCGAGTCGTAAACCGTAGTTGGATCGTTTGAGACTGCTATCACGCCGTAAATTAGATACGACGTCAAGAGTATTTCAAAGGAAATCTCGGCAGCTCACCGGTATTGATACAAAAATCAAATCCCCCCTCCCCACCCCCGTCGAACTCTGCGATTTGCACGCTTTAATTATCCCTTGCTGTTCTCGAGACTTTTATGTATCCCCTTACTTCTCTCAACAAATATTTTACATTCTATCGATAGGAATATTTTGTTCCAAAAAGCGTGCATTGAAAGTGAACACGTAGACTTGTCAGTTTTAATGAAAAGAATTACCCACAAGTCTTCATGAGGTACATATGTAGCTCGTCTCTGAGTGGAAGTAAACACCACCAATGTTTCTTTCCTGTGTACTTGTGCACGATAGCACGCGTAACACGCCAAATTTATACAATACCGTCGATGAAGCGAGAAGCATAGCATTTTTATTGCGGTCGATATTCGACGAGTACCGTGAAACAAGTTTCTGTTGGAATATCGGCACTATGTTCGTATATACGCGATGCACCGTCCTGTAGTCGAGCATTGCGTCGTAGAATGGTTAACTTTCCGTAATCGAGGTATCAAGAATATCTTCACTCCGAATCGGTTAAGCTAGGTTAAGTCCCTCCGATCTATCGTCCTTGAACTCGGTTGCCGATGATTCCACGGGCATTGGAGGAATTTGTACGGGACTCGTTGATCTCGGATCAACGTGTCGCTGCCGCTGTTGCAATTTTCCCAATTACCGCTTATAATTAACATTGGTCTGAAATTTTCGAAAAGAATACAAAAGTGGGAAGAGAAGGATCGATCGTCAATCCCTGCTGAAAAACCTACTAAAATTCCATTCTCAAGCACAATGCAAAAAACGTGGTCGTTACGCGTGTTGAGGAGCACACCTTTAGTAAAAGAACAAACGTCTCGGTTCGCTTTAAAGGTACGCTGCGATAAATTTGTTAAAAGGAAGCAGTTCGCCGCGTATTATAAAGACAACGATGCAGGAGGCTGTCCCCCGCCTTTCTACTAATTGTCGAAAGTGAGCTAGATAAGGAATCAACGACTAATTACTTCGTCGATACCAACGTCCTCTTTATCTGCAAATCAAGACGGTCGAGCTAGCAGCCACCTGCCCGACCGCAACCAAAAAATGCACTATGTAACTAGGAAAAGGAGAATTCGTAACTGAAATGATTTCTAAATGCACCCGTTTGGACCTTGAACCGAGGTGCAATCGTGTCCCATTGTTCTCTGCCGACGACCCTTCGTCCTCTCTCCAGACCGACCGATTGCTCGATTTTTAGTCGGGTCTACACGCACGATCGAGACCGTGTCCTCCATCTCCTCGAGGACAACCGACGTCGATCGAGAATAAGTCCAGAATATCAGAAACTTTTATTATCCAGCGCCCTGCTATCCAAGATACTGATGTAAAATATTAACGTTTGCGGACAATGCCGGACGAAAATACGATCGTCCTTATAACGCAATGCATGAACTTTACGGCAACGTAAGGTTCAATCGTCGAAACTATCGAAAACAGAAAAAGAAGGGAACGGTTTGGGTGCCCGGGGAGAACGTGAAATTCGCTGCAATTTTTTGGGACCTGCAGTTTATATGATTCGCTTTGTTGGCGACGGTAAGTAGTAATTTTAAATGACCGTAGCGTGCGTAAAGTAAAATGCGCAAGGACATTCATTCGGTAAGTTTCCACAAGTATACGACCAAAGGTAAATTCTATAAATAGACAAATATCCAAAAGTAATGGCTATATAGAAACGCGAAGGCGTACTATATACTTCTCTTACTACAATCACAATGGGCCCGAGACTCTGGCCAATAAAGCGTAGCTTAAACGACAGGTGTCAGGAGGGACATTTCTAAACAAAACCCCCGTTCTTAGGTATATTTGCCTAGCAGGTACAAAAAATTTGCATACAGCTGCCCGAGTTAGGCTAACCTGACCGTGGCCAATGGTACCATCAAAATTCGCTTCATTTACCTGGCGCACCTCTACACAACAACGCGACACACCAATAAAAGAGAGTACATACACAGGGACAGGCCGGCGAAAACTTTTGCAAATTCCATAGCTCTTTGGCATCGTTGCCAGTCATTCGGCAAATTACACTCTGCTGAAAAGGGGAAAAAAAACCGTTTCCACAAAAGTGGCCGACTTTCTCGCGGACACCAATCCTACGTGAGTTCGTTCGGCAAAGGCGACTAATTTTGTTTCTCATCGTTCGCCGAAAGCAACGACCCATGCACGCTCTCTCAAGGCTGTCTCGGGACGCCACCTTTTGCCAAGATCACCTGCCGACTTCTGGCGAGATCGTTCTCTCGACTCGCTCGTAAATACCTGCAAGTTATCGTGGATACGCGGTCCTCGAAACGGTGCACAATTTCGTTTCGTTTTACCCACGACGAGGACGCCGGAACAGTCGAACGGGCAACGAACGATTTATCGTGAACACACGACATACCTCGCAGGGGTAGGTTTTACCCAACATATGCGCGTTCCCTGTGCAAACGAGCTCGGAACACGGGTGTGAAAATAGCGTGTGCGTGCACGTGCGTGCCCTACGCTTATTCATCGGGCTAATTGTCCCAGTTATCGACACATAATCAGCTGACAATCGACGACCGCTATAACTCCGGCCCCAGTTACGATCGAAAGATGGAAATATACGTTTATGGTGTCTCGATTCGCGATTGCGATCCGATCGTTTCTTCCTTCACAGACTGCTGCAAGAATTGAATTCAATGCATCAATGGAAAGCGATGCAGGTGTGCTGGGACAGTGCAAAGGAGACGAAGTCCTGGGGTTTATAGCATAGGGTGAAGTTAAATGCAAATGGCCGAGCGCGAATTGACGGCCTATATTTCTCGAGGACTGTTTCGTATCTCGCCCCGTGGCTTTTCGTAGCTACCATTTTCGTAGTTCTGTCGCGATTTCACAGTGAACGGTCAAAGAAAGCCCAGCCCTGAGACAAGATGTTGCAACACGATACTGTTCGAACTGAACGCCAGCCACACCAAGCCGGGCTCTTTACATCGCGGCTTATTACGAACAATAACGGCCCGCTATGTGCTACATTTATATCTTATCAGTCCTGATGTTATACATTATGCGCCGGGTAATGCCATGCTTTAAAAACGCGTTTCATAATGCGGCAGAATAGCTCGAGTCCTTAAAGTTCGATCATCATCGCCACCGCGATAGATTGCAAGCACTTCCAAAACGCCGCGCCGCTATCGTTTCAACAGATTGCCATCTTATAAGCCATTCAATAATGACGAACGAACGAAGGTCAGCAATGGTGGATGTCGAAACCAGGCGATCTTTTTTATACTGCGAAAGGGGTATACGCAAAACGTTTATCAGCGGTGGGAGCGATCCAATTCTTCTCGCCGATTCCATCGCGTATCAGCAATGCACAATTCGTGACAGACATATCGAAATGTTTGCGCAGAACAAACGCATTGCATACAAATTGTTTCTAATATTTCGATCGCTGCGTCGCAGAATGCTAGAATTCGCCAAGCAACGCACAATCGCTCTAAATACAATTCTAAACCATTTTGCCATCCACAATTCTAACAAACCCCGAGCTCTCCCCAATTACCATAGTGTCCCCGTATTCCGCGCGCAGAGCGCATACGTGCATACGCGTGTGCACGCGTACAAAGGACCCAGAAGCGGAATCCAAGGGCCTCGGCCCCGAAGGGCGGCGTTGATCGCCGGCACGCGCATAGTCGGTACGGCGCCAAAAGCCCGTCCAACTCGCGTTTAACTTAATAACGGACAGAACAGTTTCTGGCCGGCTGGCGCATTAACTAACTCCTCACCGGCGTTCGGCATGGTCCGCCGTATTTTTAGCGCGCGCAACCGGTTGCCATCCACGGTGATCATTGTCGTTTGCTTTGCGAAACCGCTGCGACTCCCCGCGCGGGCTGTGCACACGCGCGCGTACGTGCGCATATGCGTGCACACACGAGTTTGTCGCGCGACCGCGTTCGCAGAATACACCTTGACGATTTTTCTGCGCGCACGAGGAAGCCCGGGCTCGCGCTTTGCGTTCGCGCAGAAATACCGGATCGCGCGTGTTCGTGCGCCCACACGCGGTCCACCGGACGCGTACGTGCGCGAGATACTCGCGCCGGCCGAGCAGAAGAGGAGAGAGAATATTTCGTTCGATTTCGATCGCCGGGGTGCAACGGGGGAGAACCGCATTGCTGGCCTCTGAGTCGGTCGCGACTGGGAGGACGACGACGGCGACGACGGCGACGACGACGGCGGCGGTGGTGGAGCCGACGCACGCCTTGTCGCCGCACAACGTGTCTGAGGGGCAGGGCCGTAGCGTCGGCGTCTAGCACCCTCCCGATACCCTGTCCCGCGTGTGTGCTCCATTTTGCGTGGCATCGGGACGCACGAGGCCTGAATATTAATGCGACGCATGGCTTAAGAGCGACTGGGGGTCGCGGGGGTAAATAAGAATGGAAATGCGCCGTGTCAAGGTGCATCCTTGTAATACTTTGCGACCGCGGTCTCGAGGGAGGGTTCAGCTGGATTTTTAGTGTTAGAGAATTAGTATCCTTTCCCTCCTTTTGGCATTGGTAGCTCGCTAATTGGCGGGGGTTAAAATTTCGACGGTTGGCATGTATCGATTTTTCCTGGAGTCACCGAGGTGGTTAGAGACTGATACATTGTGTACATTGAGCAGGATTTAGCGTTTCGAAAGCAAACGATGCTATAAATTTATGGTTTTCACCATTGGAGTTTTCGGTGTTTGTAATAAAACTTGATCAATGTAATTTGTAGGTGGATGAGGGCCATCGAACGTTCATTGAGTCGTGAAATTCGTGGGCCTGCTTTTGCAGAATATTCGAGAGATATCGTTTGTTGTCAGTGGTGTAATTACCGAGGTGTGCAATAAAATAATAAAATTAATTTGTGATTTACAGCGTTTAAGGGAATAATGAACAGTATCATGCTAACAATTCTGTATAATAGGTCAGCCAAGAAGAAACTTCGCTACGAGAACCATAAATTCTCGCCTCGTAGTTAATTACTACCTACAAATAAATTTCATCCCCTTATCCATTCATCGTCCTTGTTCAACCATATCCACTAACAATAAAGCATAGCTAACAATAAAGTCAAGAACTCTTCAGCCACCGAAGCCTCCAAATTGATTACAGTAAACACGTGTGTATATCTAACCACGGTCATAACTGTCTCCTGGCATTCCCCCCACCCCCAAAAAAATCCAAGAAAACGTGATAAATCTCCCAAAAGAGGATGCCTTGGCTGTACCAAATATTCCACGCGCAATTAATTTCATCGAGACCAATCATGAAAACGTCTCGTGCTAATCGCGACAACAGCTGCTTCGTGGTGAAATGCTGGACAACAGAATGCAACTGCTCGCTTGTCTCTCGTCGGCAATTCGGCGGCATACAGCCACCGTATCGTGTCGTTGCTGATTATATTGATCGACTATCTATCCCAATATCTGGTTAACCGCGAAATTCGATGAACGCCCACGCAACGGAGGTCTACGAAGTAGCGTCGACATGGGCAGCGACCGTAAGGACCGTTGCACAACGACGAAAACGCATAAATAGCGTGGTAAACGATGATAGCGCGGATAAACTACCGCCTTTCTAAATATACTGCGCCCGGTTCATTCGCGGAATGTGCTTCCGACCGCAGCTTGTAACACTTGTCACCTATCCGTGTCTCTTGGTGCCACCTTTCCACGGTCCTCTTGGTTATTGCGCAAATTACTTCGCGAGGAAAGCATTTCCCCTCAAAGTAAAACAAGTTGAGGGGTTCCACCGATAGTAACCCCCGGCGCAGCTTTCAACACTCTTTCGATTCGATCACTTGAACTGAGTTAATCCATGGAATTTCGTTCGATTGGGCTCACCTAACATTTAGAATATTAAATGTATTTCGAATGTATATACTATCTCAACCCAGTTGCCACTGTTGAACAGCACAGTGCTCCAAAATACGAAACTCTGCGCTTGTATTTCAAACATATGCCTCGAACGTATTACGGGAACAGAGTAAATGAATTTCTATACGCACGGCTTTTCTCATCCAGCGGAGCATATCCCTGGGCCTGCTTCGTGGGCACATGATCCATCCAGCAAATATACGCTGTACACGAACATGTACTTCAAGTTGTATCATGAAAATCCCTTCTCGATAGAAGACACGCGCCCGGTCAGAATTTTTCATTCATTTTCGCACAGCAGAATCACGGCCTTCTCGCCTGTACCACTAGCTGCTTGACCCTGAATACTACGTCCAATTTAAAATATCACGTGTTATTCAGGTCAGCCAAGTGCCTTATCTCGCATTGTCTTCGTCTTCGTGCTACCGATGGGACAGCGCAAGGAAATCGACATTCATGAAAAACAGTCTCGTCCCATGTTATTATATGCGTACAGTGACAGCAGTTAATCCTTGTGATATATGACACGGAATGGGAATAATCGTTCAACCTCCCGAGTTTCATTTGCACAACAGTGGTTTTGGTAGCTCAGCTGCCAGGAAAAATGCATTATATACTCGTTCCTTCTCGGATTATGGAATAGCCACTGCACTACGGGTAAATACAGAAAGGGCGAACGCGTTGTGAATGGAGCCTCAGTCGTCCGTATATGGATCGCGTGCGCCGAGCTCAAAGATTTGGGCTGGGTTTGGGACCGTGAAAAATATGGATTAATTGTGGAACAGATGCAAGACGGAGAGATTCGGGCATTTCTGAACCGAGCCTCGCTCGCCCCATAGCTTTTGTTGCGTGTTGGACACCGCCCGTAATGGAAAACTAAAAAATTCTGCCATGTGGCAGGGAAAAGATAATTATGGTAATTACGGTATAGAATTTCGTAGCGATAGGAAGCAAGTAGAAGAGTGTACAGTCGCAGCGTTGCGATCTGTAACGATTCAACTTGCACGCTTCACATCGGATTTCGGTCCGGAAACACTACTTTGCATACGGTGAATCGTTAACCGGCGAGTTTCGACAGCAACAATTTTATCGATGGTTTTATTAGCCGGAATGCGAGCAACGGTAGCATTCTTGCGCGGAAACTTCGCGGCGATTAGAAATGCATACTCAAGGCGGCCTTACGCCCGCGAAACAGCCACGAAATCGATGGAAGATTTATTTGCAGCCAGGTGAGATTGCAAAATGCATTCACGTGGCTGCCGGTGCCCGTTGTGTTTATAGCCAGCACTTTCGAGCAGCCGAGAAACGGAACGGAAACGGAAAGCGTTCCACAATCGCTTCTAGGATGCGTTTGCACCGAGAATTCGAAGTAGATACCTGGCAATGGTGTAGGTACGCAGGAGCTAGAATCTCAACCAGAAGTTACAACAAGTTGTAACAATTGTTTATAACAAGATGTAGAATAATACATAGTTCACTTTTAACATGTACGGCAAATCAATCGTTAATTAAATCAACGAATGGGGTGTAAAGTACATGTTCTACACGTATTTAGTATTCGCCATATGCCTGCATATAAGGGAACGTTTCCATATTTTTCAAATTCCTGCTTTCCATTCGTGCAGAAACATTTTGTTCATTTACAAACTAAACCGTATAAGTTAACAAAAATATTAGTCCATCCAATTTTGTACCTTGCAAGACGTCTCTGGTATTAATTGCAAACAGATTTATGAAATGTATAGTATTAACCGAGTATTAAAATCAGGCGAGGCAGTAATATTAGCCATCAATGGCTATGACATTTAAGTGCAAAGCGGTAAATCAAAAGCACGTTTGTTAATTCAACGAAAACTTTTATGCTTAACGGACCGTAACAAACACCAGTTACGAAACGAATAAATTTTTATTTCAAGAAGATTCGCGCGTACAGAGTGAATCTGCTGAGATACTTCTTAAGGGGGCCAATTTCCTTTGTATGCACAATCTCTTAGAAGGAGAAACGACCAAAAACGATAGTTCTCACGCGCGAACAATCATTCGACGTGTCTCCGCGATTCGAACCGCAGAAGAAACGTAGTCGCTCGGTTTGCAACATCAATCGGGACATACTTTGCGGATAAAAACTTCCGTCGGATATTTCACTCGCTTCGGAACTTGTTTCCCAGGGGAACGATTCGTCAAAGCTGGATCGCGTGCACGCTTTTGACAATTCGCGGATCTCGGGCGTTCACCACGATTCCCTAAGAACCGATGTTGCGACACCCCTGGTGAATTTAAAGCTCATGAACCGGTACGAGGAAAAAAAAAAGGAGGACAGAGAGGGAAATATGGGGTAGAGAGAAAGAAGAGGGCGAGGAAGGGACTGTAGAACGATATGTGAAAGAAAGAGGAGGAATAGAGGGACGAAGAAGGAAGCAGAAAAGGGAGCAGGCGGCGAAGGGGAAGAAAAGGCCCGCTTTTCAGACGGTTCAATAGATTTCGATCTGAGCGACTTTTTTCTGTGCTCGGAACGAAACGAACAATGGGCCAGACGGAAACCATGGCCGAGCTTGAAGACTTCCCGTGTGTTCCTTTCTACATAAACGTGTATATGCATACGGGATCGTGCGGCTTGCGCGTGAACATCTGGATCGACCTGGGTCCTCTGCGAGAACGGAAGTTTAATGACTTGGAGTGTCAGTGAAAATCATGATCAGCTGGACGTCCACGCTCCGAGCCATTGTCGGCTGATGACGTGAAAAATATCGAAGACTGATTTATGGGGTTTGCGAGAGTCGGCTTGAACCGGATGTATATTGCAGAGGAAGCAAGCTCTTTGTTTTAGACCCTAAATAATTCGTCACTTACTGTACTCGTGATATTGATCGAATGCGATACAATTTGAATTGTGCCGCTGATGACGACAGTGATCAAATTGTAACGGAAAAATAAAAATAATAATCAGAAATTGAACCATTACGATAAGTTGGTAGGTGTTTCGTTCAACGGAATTCAATTCGAGTTTATTTCTGGTACTCTAAATGTCTCTTATAAGACTTAGGCTACACTCATAACCACTGACACGTTTAAATTAATTGCAGAAGCATTGTCCACACGCGCTATTTGCCATCAATATTTAAAGAAACATTTGGCAGATTGTTGTTTAAGCGTGCACCTTATATGCTTCAACGAATATATCGTGAAAGGAGGTACCAGAGAGATTTACTCAAAGTTTATAGTACCATTAAAAGGAATTGATATTGGACGTATCATTAACAACTATTCCACAGAACACTAAAATATTCTGTAAAATCCACCTTGTAATGTCCACCTTGGCTCAAGCAACGCTACTAAATGTACCAATAACATTTTTACATTTCCGAAAGCAATTGGTGTACTGGCGTGCATGCATTTAAACCGCATATAATAGGGTGTCCTACCTGAAACGGACACCTCGGGTAATGAGCAGACCGGGACAAATGATTTTATGCAAAAGTTGTATGGTTTGGAGGTGAAGATCATATGATGCATACCCCGTATCCATACCTCCATAATAAAATATAATTGACCGGAAGTTTTTGCGGCACACCGTACACGTTTATAATGAACGGTGGTATCGAATGTATGCGTATACCCATACACCCTACTTATACTTAGACTTATACGTGTAAGCGTGTTAGGATAATTACTTCGTCGTCCACATGCGCCGACACACACCGACTATAATCGGTTTCTCACGATAATGTTTACAATTAATATATAATTTTATCCCCTTGACGATTATGAAAAGATTGGCAACATACCTGTAACCGCGAATCTGACGAGGCGGCCAGTTCTCTCCTATCGGGTGCTCTCGTCTGGTGGGCCCACGAGAGAGAAAGTCAGTCGACATCGATTACGTACAGCAGTTGGAAATCGAAGGTCCCCCAGCTGTTCTTCCGTGGAGAGCGATGGACCAACGCCTCCTTTGAAAGGCCTCTTGCAAGCTGATGGTGTTTATCCGCTGCATCTCGCCCAAATTGATTGTTTCCTTCCAACTGTTGCCTGAAGAACGTAGTGTTCGATATGGTTTCCTTCGCTCCACCGGGGGGGGGGGGGGGGTGTATAACGTCCTTAACAGTACGGTTGTGTTTCAATATTTGATCATTTTATTGGCGCAATAAAACCGCCGAAACATCAATTTTTCGTCGAACAATAATACCTTCAAATTTAATAGAACTCACGGGGGTATACGCTCATTGTCTTGAAAACATTCAAATGTATCCTTATTAGCTGCCAAATTTTATAGTCCTCCGCAACGGAATGGTCTTCATAATTCCATTGTATCTCCATGTGAATACTTATTTCGTTTGTCAGTACCTGTAGTGCCACGGCCAAGGGTTAATCCGTCTTTTATGATTCAACGGACCGTCGATCACGAACAATTTGCCATACGTATTGGCATGCGTTTAATACGAGCTACTCGAAAAATTTCCAAATGCTTTTTCAGTCCATAACGACTTCGTCGGGAGGCGAGTGTATGCTCGATCAATACGGCCATCCTTGGTCGAAACGGCCCTCGACAAATCGATAACAGGACATATGTAGTAGCTAGTTTCTATTTATGTGGGAGTGTGGTGCAACATAACCAGAGATACTATCTATGGTACGTGTCAGATAGAATCTTCTCATCCAATTTAATTCCACGTTGCTACAAGGAGTCGCAATACATGCGAAACGTTGTCGAAGACTCGCAGGATGAAGTTCAGCATGAAAGTTGGAAAACTTGTTAAAATTACATTAGAAATCGTAATTCTTGTTTGCTGTAACACTACTTTAAATTCATCCACCTTATGTTCACTTCCAACAGATATACGGACATAATTATATTATATATGGATATAATTTTATTATTTCAGATTCGTAGGAATTTCCTTGAGCAAGCTTTATTATAATATATATGTATTTCTTTCTTTCAAACATATGTATAAAACAACAATATATTCATTTTTATTTTTCTTACATAATATATGAATCCTTTTAATAGACTTTGTCCCCTATTCGTACTCCATTGTTAGAAATTCATAATCAAGGTATTTATTCTATCCCATTACTTATTGTGATTTTTCAGTTAGCAATTACTTTCCTAAATAAAAGTATTTATAAATGGACAAACTTTCAGTGTGTTCCACTTGCGCATTGTACAATTTTTGTGTGTGAGCGAGCGAGCGAGCGAGAGTAGTATGATAGTTTGCTGAAATGCAATTTTCTCGCTACTCTGTTCAAATTGAGTTTCACAGTTGAAGAGTAAAGAAATATTTATATGAATAATACGCATCTAGTGATTTATGCATCCACTTCCTATAACTCCATATTTATTTATCTATTTCCTTAAAAAAAAAACCTTCCATATTGCAGATCTCGCAAGTTGGTAAAATGGATTAAGATGCTCCACTCGAAAACATCGTCAGTTTGCGTAAATTCAATTCTCCTCTAACACTGCCAACCGAGCTAAGCTCCGCAGCTTAGACAGCCTTTTATTATGATCCCCCGGAAGATTTGCCGAATTAAAATAGCCTCGGTTTAATGATGTTTCCAAATAAACCGCTTCTAAGTTGCTCCTAACGCGAGCTTCGCGGGAGTCAATTTTCTAATCGGCGCTAACCGTGCGTTCCGCACCACGAAAACAACAAAGTTTAATCTCGCGAAATTCGATCAGCTCGGACGCACGACACCTGGGGCCTCTGCAGCTTCGTGTTCCAGCGGGATATTCCAGCCTTGGGAAATAAAATGACAGGCAGATCTTTCCGCTTAGGATTACAGGTTCACCGGCGAGTTTAACCGCGAACGCATAAATTCCAGCAACCGCAACGACGTTTAAGCGGTGAATTGAGCGTTATCAGAGAACGGTATAATGCTATGCGAAATGAATACACTTTAATGTGTTCGATTGTTTTCGCCTTGTTATCTGGCTTGCCGCGTGTGCACTCGTTGGATCGCACAGGGAGTGGAACGCCAAACGTTACCGTTTCGGCGATTATGCACGACGTGCCCATTCAGTTTGCACAAAGTGCATCAGAATCGTGGATGATGCGTTAATTGCTGAATGAAGTTCGATAACGGGGAGCAAACAAATTTTTCCGAATGTTCGCTTTTCGTGTGCAAATCTATCGTTTCGTAAATATAAAGTGTATAAAATTAGCATCCGACGATAAACTGTTGTTCAAAGTTTTCTCAATGTTTTTTCCACGCCACCACGGACGATGTACACGACATTAATCCATAACAAGGCGTATCTACGGCAAAGTCATCTATTGCTTGATAACATACTGAAGTCCCAAAGCGTCGGGTATTGTACACTGTAATGTAAATATAATAACGTATTCTTGCCGGGGGAGTGTATGAAATATTCCTAACGGTATTCATTTTTGAAGATATGTACATTGCGAGTCTCTGCGTGTAGCTTTATACTGCTGGGTTTAATTTGATTTACCTTCGAATGCGTTCCATTTATTGTAAGAATATGGATGGAATATGAATATGGATGCAGAAGTTAAAGACTACAAAAGTCTGCGGTACAAATTTTTCAGTGAGAACAGTAATAAAATATAGTATATTCTAAAAGCACAAATATTTAGTTCCAAATCCTGTCGAGCATACTCAAAGACGTCTATGAAAGTCTCCGCAAAAATTCCTGCGGCAAACCGATAGTATCTTCTGATAAGGATTGAAGAACGAACGGCCGTGCAAAATACATATCTAGTTAGAAGAACGCAACACCGGTATTATATTTACACTCCTTCCAAGATATACGTATCCCGTATTAGTATAAGAGTAATATAACAGTATCTTCTGTTACAGGCCTACAAATTCACATTGAAAAATTTAGATGAAATTACAAATAAGCGTAAAAGTCAAGGTCAGTTTTTCCTTTTTCTTTCTCAATTATTTTTCCGCTGTGTAAAATGTCAATTATGTAACTGTGCATATTTACAAATATGTATATATATTTTCAAGTGTTAGGCTTATTCTTTAGATCACGATATCAGACAAAGTAGATACCTGTAAAACCAGAAAAATAAGATACCTGCTGAAACACCTAAAATACCTACAATTTTAATGATTGCCTGTACGCCCGTCAATTATTTTACCCCTTCGCCAAATCACGATCCCTGTATCCTATCATAGTTAGAATTTTTCACATCGTTCGTTTCGTCTTGGCGGTCAGTTTGCGTCACATCGACGTCTACGTTATAAAGTCGAATCAAAAGAGCGTGTCCTTGACAATGTGCTGAATATTCGGGTCACATCCACGATCAGACTTCCTTCGTCGGTCTATCCGGGCATACGCGTGTGCGAATACAAAAAGAAGACACGTAAGTCCGATTAGACAGGATCTGCAAACGTGTCCGCCGAATTGCAACGATATAAAGTGGGACATATGCCTGTAATACAGGCCCTGTACGTCTTACAAAACCCTCCAGTTCTCTCTCTCTCTCTCCCTCTCTGTCTCTGTCCTTGGGAAAACAACCCTTCGCGAACGGGGAAACAGCTGTTCGGCGATGATGAGAAAAGGACAGAGATCGTGATTCGAAGAATGGCAGAGGAGAGAGCAGACAGAATGAAAAAAGAGGTTACCACCTGGCTTGTGCTTACCTGAAAACCGACGTTCGTATACCTGCCTGGGCATTCTTTTGTATGTGTCCCGGGGCACGTACCTATTCCCAGACGGCCGTACGACATCCTACAAATCTGCACGTCACAAAGTCGCACTCTGAGAAAGTTGTTTCGAGAATGTATTAGATCAAATGATAACACGCTTGCACGTACGTATGTACAGACACCGGATATTAAATCAAGATCAGTCGAAAGTTTCAAGATTTTTCATTGTTTCTGTGAAATGGAATGACTGAAAGGGAAGGGTCGCGAACGATCAGGCTCTGATTTTGATAAAACTCTGCTGGCTTAAAGAACAGTGGAAAATATTAGATATGTATTTTTTTTAACTACGGTAGCTCAAGCTTAAGCGGTGAAACCACCCTTCCTAAAGTTGAACATCTAAAATGCTATCTCAGAATTGATCGAGGCAGACACATATGTTTTTAATAAAAATTACATGGATTTTAATGTTTCCAAAAAGGAATACAACAAAAATAGTGCCTTATTCGTCATTTGGGCAGTTAGAAACAGTTTGCCATTTATCTCGCCGCGATATCATTTTTATTATTCGCACGAGATTCTACCTCAACGGTCAACGATTGCATATCCAGATACTCATTCACTGACTTCGTGTTCTATGGGACTTTCGTACAAGGTCTCCCGTGGTAGCCCAGCCTATTAAACGTACGACTTTCGACGAGACGAAAGCAAACCAGACCTAGGTGATTTAAAACCGCCCAGCGAGATCTCTCTTTTAAGGGATATCAGATTTAAAATTCCTCAGAATAACAGATCTGATTTTGCGCGGCACATATTTAACGCTCTGAACGTGTCTATTAAAATATTTGAAAAACTGTCGAAACGATTCAGCTGAAATTAAAAATGGTCTTATTTGTGCATTAAGAAATTAACATTTTCAACTTGAACCGACGTTCCCACTTGTAATGTTCGCTGTTTTGCGAACAATTAACATTATTTGTAATAAATCAACTGGACATGGGTCAGATTTTTTCGCCCACTAGTGTCTATAGTTACAGATGGATATTTGAAACAGAGTCCAGGTAATGGACACGGCCAACATAATTAGAGCATATGGCACTGTTGCACGGGTGTTCGTACTTTTCCACGCGCGGAACCGCTCGCTTCAGGGATCATTTAGTGCGGCCCCGTTTCCGGTCGGCGTTCAGCCAGATGCGGTTTCTTTCCTGTCAACCTCGTTGAACCGAGAATCGTCGAATTCTCGTGACCAGCGGGACCCTTCTCAATTTTCATAGTACACCGACAATTCGGACAGATGGCGAATAACCACGGCATTCGGGCTGTTAATATTATCAGTAGCTCGTAACGAGAAGGCGAAATTGGATTTTATGACGGCGCAGCTGACCTGCTCGAACCCTTCCCTTAACGCCGATCCAGATTTTATCGCGAAGTTGAAACTGTTTTTCCCGGAATTGCGAACCTTGTCGATCTACCGGGAAACACTATTCCAAATGTACTGTACTGGCTGGACGGGTACAATTGTACGGAATGGTACAATTTAGACCTTCGCGGTTAGCGCTATATTTGCAGTTTCGTATCAGGCTATCTAATCTCTATTAGTATCGGATCGCATGAATGTTAAATGATTGTCCTCTTGCACTGCGAACAGGACCGCAAAGGGTTCAGATTATTCGTGAGAACTGTAAGCTACCAAAACCACATATTACGCTTTTCCCAAGCCTCCGTATTATCGTATAACGAACGGACTCTGTTATTTCTTTACAAAACGTTTATTATAAAAATTGGCATGACATAATTTATAAGGAACTTAGGACTAGGGATGGATGAATTAAAATACAACTAAAAGAAATGTACAACTTATATAGGAATTCCTCGTAAAGCGTCCTGCAGCTTTTTTCTTGCCAGGGCAACGCGGTCCTCCTGCCTCTTGATATCTTCGTCGGCTATCGAGACCGCCTGAAACAGAAAGAAATTGTTTTGCTGCGCGTTGTATCGACAACTGCCCCATCACTGGTTTAATTTCGCAACGGCTCTAAGATTTCTCTCCGTATACCCTTTCAAACCTCCGATACACAATCATTTACATTTCGTAATAGGCTGTTCGATCCTACGGTTAAGTGTATGTAACACGTAACACGAGTTGTGCTTAACGTAGCACCCTATTTGGTACCCAAATATCTATTCTACCTGTACAAGGGGTTGATCGGGATTAAGAAATACCCCGGGATTCTTCTCTAAAGCTGTCTTCGAACCCGTTTGTCCCGTTACTGGCTGAGACGAGACGTGTAACGCGGTAGCAACACTTTGGAGCAAAGTTTCTTCCGTAATGTATGGACCAACTGGTTTTAAACTTTTTGGCAAGTCCATTGCATCGAACTCGTAACCGTCCGGATCGCACGCCCTTAAACCTTCCAAACGTTTCTCCCAAAATAGCTGAAAGATAAAAGGGAAATCTGATTACGCATAGCGGCAATAGATATTTCACGTAAGGGCAAACGCCATTGAATGTAAAATAACAATACTTAAGACACACATAAGAATAATCTAATCGCAAAAGCAAGATCTACTTGTTTCATGACACAAGCAAAATTCCAATATACAGTTAAACATCGTCAATTATCTATAGAATAAATTGAATGCATGACGCGTTGATGTGTAATAGATGGAATTTAACGCTTTGCCGACCGACTCGATATCCATAATGAATGGCACAAGGTACATTTCCGTCGTTTGTAGTAACAATTTACGATCCAAAACAAAATGTAACGGTGATAATTATTTAATGAAAGTTGTGAAAGGTACGTATACGTACACGAATAAAGAATGTTGCAAACAACATGGGTTGCCCGTCGAAAAATCCCGCGATAGCCACCACGTTGGAAGCTACAATTCGCGCGGTCGACAGAGCGCTAAATAATGAATTAAACTCTACGCATTTGTGAAACGTTTGTGTAGCAAGGAATCTTCTAACGAAACATGCACTACAAATATGCTTCCAGTGTAGCCGACGATTACAAATATCTTCTATTAGGCGTTGTACATTTATCGATGGAAAGAAAACACATAATCTAGTAACGATACCATAAGCACATCGAACAATATGTTACCTGCTTAGGCTTATCTTGGGAGCCGTACTTGCCCTCAGTTTTATCGGCTCCTTCCTAAACGAATGATTTGATGATTGAACCGTGTTAACTTACAAGGAACGACATTAAATTAAATCGTAGATCCTAATGACTTTTATAATAACAGGTAAAAAACATTGGAGCCAATACATTTACACACAAAGGGCACATAATAACGATTATTACTAGGCAATGGGAAAATTGTATGTATGCTATGATGTTTCGTTACATTAGACGATGAATGGAACCATAAACTTAGTAAACAACGATTGTCACAAATATTTATTTAGATATGGAATATTAAGAGTAGGAAATATGGATCAAATTTGTCTCCACAGTTCGACTGTTTGACGCTGTACGCGAATAAGAGATAATCATAGTAACCTGTTTGGGTTTCTCTTGATTCCCATGCTTGATATCTTTTACTTTTCCTTCTTGCGTTTTATAAATGGTCACTGGTTGTTTAAATATAGATGCGGTTTGTCTTATCGGCGGCACCAACGATGCGTCGTTCCTCACTCCGCGACTAGAAAAATAATATACATAGTATCGTCCCGTAAACATACGTACATCACTGAGGTTAGGTTTGGCAATGTTAAATTAATCTATCGTGAACCGTCCCCAATCTCTATGATGAAACTACAGGCAATGAAAACTATTAAACAAAATACAGAATACAAAATACGATTTACCTGTAGTAATAAACGTCAACCTTTCCAGTTGATGATGACAATTGATTTTGACTCTTTCTTGAAGACTCTTCCCTGGTCGGCCAATTCGAGGGCAGCGCCGATGGGTATTTCTTTTTCTCCACTGACATGTTCATTTTGTTGTCTGGTTTATTTCAATATACCTTCGCAGGTGTCCCCAAATTACTTAAATAATTAGCGAGCGAGTACGCAAGCGAACTACTGGAAGCCATATTGATGCGTTCCGGTGAATTCGAGTAGGTTAGTACACTTACCGGTTTGGGTAATTATCTACGTGGTGGCGGTACTGTGCACGTGGTTGTTCAACCCTTATCCACGATGGTTTATTATTGTAATCTTAGCGATCCATGTTTCATTTGTTCTCTGTACATATCATAGTTATTTAAGGTCTTTATAAAATTTCCCCTTTCAAACTATTTCATTTCGTTGAGACTATTTCGGAAGTACATTACGAATATGTCCTTAGATTCAAAGAAATCTATCGTGTACAGTGTGCTAGTTTATTAAAGAAAATTTACATATCTTTACACGCTGTATAATAAATAGTTCACAAACAGTTTATTCATCTTTACGTTACTTAATAATTTACAAAATTGCATGCGAAGTATATCCAGATATCCATATTTAAAAAAATAAGGGTTGAAAGAAACCTCGGTATATTACATATTAGTCGTAGATAAATAAAAATTAATTTGTGTAAAGGAAATTAGGAAGGGTGGCTCAGTGGTGATGAATAAAACTTTACATGTATATAGATATAGATGATTTAATTGTCGAAAGAAACAATTTTCGCGTAGCTATAGGAACAACATGAACTGTGCTTGGAAAGGATAAACTCTTGTCTTTTGCATTTTTCTCTTGTTCTGGCTGGAAACGCATATTTCTCATCGCTTTTTGTACACACGAAGTGCAAATTGCGAGCACGGAGACACAATTCAATGAAACGCCGGACAAAAAATTGTTTACTCTTGTATTGCGGGTGTCGAATCACGATTTCGCTTTGTTCTTCCTAACGCGTTTGTGTGTGCATCGTCTTTATGCAACTGTATGCGGGTATGCGTAATTATTCACTGTAAAAGAATATCGATTCTGTACAAGTTAATCCGTTAAAGAGATAATTAACTATTGAGTCTTCTTGAGGTATCGTTGTTTCTATTGGTCTATCGCCGGGGCTGTGCTCGTCGAAAATCTATCTGCTCTTCCGTATTTTCTCTCCGTCTAATATTCTTTCACTGTTACAAGCATTATAATTGGTAATAAATTTGGAATTTTCTATTCGCATGATTTTGGTACGATACGCAGCGTCGATTCTACGACGATCACAGCAAATGTAAAACATGTGCTGTCTTCCTGTAACAAAATATAAATCTCCTTTATGCATCCCCTGCTTTCACCGTTCAAGATTCGAATAATAACGCGCTACCTAATACCCTATTAATTTCGTACGCCGTCTCACATGCATTTATGAAATCGTTGACCGCGTGTATTTGGTGTAAGTTTCTTTCGTTTATTTTGATATAAATTCAATCGCGACATACAATGTGTCTCTCGTTGATCGAGTTGTTTAAAATTAAACCTACGGGATCGCCGTGGAATAGTCACAAAAATATTTTCGCATGAACGCCTCCGGAATAAACGTGCCTATGAGCATAAGTAGTCCGTGTGCTTCTATTCGTGAATTACGGATACAGCGCCGGTGCCTGGAAAGGCAGTAACGGTATACACTCGTGAGCGTCCAATTCTTTTAGGTTTGATGTTTTATACTTCGAATGATTCTCCATAGAGCACAATTGCATTTCGTTACGTGTGGACACAGCTGTGAAAATCATCGTTTTTATTTGCTTTTCTTTTTTCTGTGAACGATACAATATATGTATAAAGTACATCGTACATGGTTCGCTATAACTTTGCAAAATCAGAGATTGAAAGTCTGTAAAACCTGTAAAATATAGAAATAGATCGATAAACATATATTTGTATAGTGCACATTTCATTCCGTCGCAGAAAAGATCCTAATCGTAAGACGTAACACCATTATCGATGAAATCGATCGAGAAAAGACCGATCTTTGTTCAAAGATCGGTTTATAGATCGGACGCGAACGAGATACGATGTACTAAAAAAAGAAAAAAAAGAACTTGCGCCTCGTATGGAATTCAGGGGTTTCTTTCGACGATACCGCTTACGGTACGATGGAAATAAGCTTCTTGTGCTTATTCTACTCGCGCCTTGGTCGCGGAAATGGGGCAAGAGATCGAACGTACTAATGTATCCTCTTAGTCTTCTTCCCTGCCATTTCACAGTATTTTCACAGTTACCGCGGACCATATAGTTATGAGTGGTAGCTGTTATACCGATATATAGAACAGCAACGAAAGAACCAAAAACCGTAACTGAACGTTCTCTATACGAGTACAAATTTTCGGGGTTTTAGGATATTTTTCATGTTCTTTTTCTCGTAATGGAAATGTCGGGGGTCACAGAAATACCCCAGCTTCCTTTACACATCTTATTGTTAGCACGATCGAAATTACGTTGGTTCGATATAGACCTACGTCCCCTATCCCCGGGTTAAAACATTCTTTCTCTACCTGTTGTGTGTTCAATAAATTATGTAGAATTCTTCAATACGATACACACATTCCTACTTCGACAGGTCTACACGCTAGATCGTGGTGTGCTCTGTACGTACAGTTCATTGTTCTTCTTTTTTAATCTCAGGCATCTCTGTTCGTTCTTTTGTCGACCATAGTAAAGCACGAGGGACATCACGCACGGTGAATGTGTCGATAACATTTCACTCTGCATCTCTCACAGTCGCACGCAATGATACTTTATCGTAAAACTCTATATTACATTAGTAACATATTACACAAGCAACTTCATGCCTCGAAGTCGAACACGATCGCGGATCACGTAATCATTCGCGGCGAACATTATCACGCACAATTCCATTCATCGTCATCATCATCAGCATCAAACATCGTCGTTTCACTCTATTTATAACCATGCGCTCTATACAACCTTAAATAACTAAAACGTTCTTCTGCCACCTTTATATATATATGTATATATATATATATATATTTATATCTTTATAATGTAACACCAGTTCAGCTAACAGTTTGCTCTGGTCTGTCGTGATTCAAATTTAACAAATATAACACACGCCGTTGTATATCACTCGTCGATTCACAAAAAGACAGTTTCTCCCCGTGGTAGAGTGAGTGTTCCACGTTCTGTTAGTCCTTAATGCGTAATTTTTGGGACAGGCTTCTCTTCTTTCTTGTACCGAAGCCTGTTTCTTGTTTGTGGTATGCACCAATATAATAAAAGCGTAGCAAAATCGACGACATCCAGTGTCACGAAAGTGCATAATCGAAAGAATCGTTCAGTATATCACTTCGTACACAGTGGCCTTCTTGTCACCCGAGCCTGTCACGATATACTTGTCGTCGGTCGAGATATCGCAACTGAGCACCGACGAGGACTCCTTCGACTGCAACAAAATAAATTCAGTTAGATACGACCGTCGTCCGAGCAAAGACATCGAAAACTATTCACATCGCACTGTTAAAATCATTTTTTGCGTTTAAAATATTGTTTCCATCTTAAAAATTCCAAATGTCTTCGTGGATACTTAACAAGTTGACTTGCACCACCGTGCACAGTATCAGTCGAAAATAATAAACCGGGTCGGCATAGAATGGAAAAATGGAAAATGTGGATGTGTGAATTTGTCTGAGAGTTTTCGTCGAACCAAGAAGAATCAAAGCGTCACCTGGAATATCGAGGCACCATATGGCGTACGCCACGCGTTCAGCAAATTGTCCTTGCCAGTCGAGACGAACCATTTGCCGCATGTAGCGAAACGTAACGAAAGTACGCAGGACTCGTGCAAATGAAGCTGATATTTGTCCGGTTTCGTTGCGTGCAGCACCTCGACGTTCGAGTTCTCCATTCCGACAGCCAGCCATTCGCCGGTTGGACAATAACCAAGCGAGAATATCTGCGACGTGAAGTCGTGCTGCTGAAGCTGTCTGCCTTCTCGTAGGTCCCACGAGCGAACTGTATTGTCCAATCCGCCGGTCCACAGTTTCGAGCCGTCCGCGGAGATATCGATGCAGGAAGCACCGTCCGTGTGACCTTGGAACTGTCTGACCAAAGACTGACTCTGTAGATCCCACACGGCAATGTGACCATCGCTGCAGCAACTGAAGCAGACTTTCGAGTCAGGTGAGATGGCCAGAGCGTAACAGGCTGGCGCGTTCGAAGTGAGTTCCGCTTTGATCCTTGGCGTCGGACTCGCAAGATCCCAGATGCTCAGGTTGCTGGCTTCTCCGCCCACGATCAAGGTTCTGCCGTCTGGCAGCAGTTTCACAGATCTGTATGACGGGGAACACAGAGATTCAATTAGTATCGGGAATTTTTGTCCTTCAATTCGTCACCGAACCCATTAACCCGTTCGAGCATGGAATTCTTTCGAGTGAAATGTGCACATTGCTCCGTACGGTTTTATTTATATTTCACTGACCAATCAAGACGACAAACGCAGGAGGCTCGGTAGGAAGAAATTGCGAAGGAAGGCTAAACTATTTTAATAACATCGTGCCAACTTAATGGTTTGCGGTACCAAAGTTTCATCCTTATAAATCCTAGACTTGGTTCCGTAATCTACCTGCTTCGGCCACTTCAAAGCAATCAATATCCAAAGGCAAGTTAATCGGGTACCAAGTTCCTCGTCGAAGTATACACATAGTCGCCTAACTACTGTGCATCTCGAAAGGCCGAAATTGCACGTATCAGGAGCACGCGAGTCAGCAAACGAGACCGCAGTAGACGGCCGGAGGGGAGGGGCCCAAGCGTTAATCAGAATTTATTCAACGGCGAATCTCGCGTTTGCCAGACGGCGTGTAAAGTTAATGCGATGTTGTGCGAACGTAACGTTTAACCTACCTGATGTAGTTGTCCCGTTGCAGGCAATCAAGCTGCGAAACGTGTTTCGCGGTCCCGTTGCCGCCCTGATTGATGTCCCAGACCTTGACGCATCCTTTGCCACCGGTGTAAACGTATTTAGTCGGATTCGAGATCGTTACCGCGCATACCACTTCCCCGTGCGTCAGGGTATTTATCTGGCGAGCATGTCGCGGTATTCCTTGTCCAATTAAAGCATCATGTGGGAATGGGACAGGCTGCATCTGGCCTTCGCTGGATACGTGGAAACTGTATGCTCTGCGAAATGAAGAGATTAAACGGTTTTCTTTCAACACGACACTGTGAAGAACGTTACTTCTAACGGAGGGTACTGGTCCGTTTTGTTGCGATCGCCGTTTTTTGAAATTCGCGATCGAAAAACGTTTAGTACGCACTAAGTACTCGTGACAGGAGTATGGTCAATTCAATCATTCAACATTACTTCGAGAAGATCTTGAGCTGTTCTAAAGCTATTTATAAAAATCATTGAGGATAACTTCAACTACCATAGTTGGAACGTTTGAAAGGAAGAAGTTGCAGTGACCTGTATTACATCGATACGTGTATTACATATACACGTATCGATGTATTCGAGAGAAGAATCCACCGTGGACTAAGGATACCACTTACGGTTTCCCACCGGGTACACCAAGAGGTCCAAGAGGTGCCCTCATGCTTCCGTGAGGATCGTAGAGTTGCTGAAGAGGCGGTCTTGCGGGATATCCATTCAGGGCTGGAGGATAACCCAACATGTCCACGTGAGGTCCTGCGGGTGGATGATGTGGCGGCGGATAATGTGGCGGATAAGGGCCAACCGCCGAAGCCGAGACCAGTGGTTTGCTGGAACTCGATGGTTTTAGACCACCGGAGCCGGAGCTGCTACCACCTGTCGACCATACATGCATCGTCAGACTTGCTAATTGCAAGTATTTTCCATCCGCGTAATTCATATGAAAGCCGTGAATCTTGAACTAGTTTCTTGGTGAAAAAGTAACGCTTCGTAGGTGAACAACGTTTCGTTCCGAAATGCCTTTACACGAATTTTGCATAAGGATTTTTAATAGGAGTTTCAATTGAGTAATAACAAAATTGCTGCGTTTCGGAGATATAGAAAATTCGATTTCTGCTATTGAAATTAGTTGCTAGAGAACGTATTCCGAAAATACTTATGTAAATTATACAAGATACGCGATGTTACACATATTTACAAGCTTCTGCTTAAACGTCTTAAAATAATCTGCCCCAATGAAACTACGAACCCTCGTTCGTGTATTTATGTCATTAAAGTCTGCCCGTGAAGTTAAACATTACACCGCACCTACAAGTGAACGAAGCAGCTTGTCTTTGTCACTCTCTGTTCCCCACCGATGTATCAATAAACCTGACATCATGATCCCGAGCCCCCTACTTAAAGTGCCCCTCTCGTCAACCCTTCACACCGCGGTTTACTCTCTTCAACTACAACTTCATCAACGGGCAACAAAAAGAGGTAAGAAAAAAGAGTTAACGAACCAGCTGACGTAGGTGTGACAGGTTTCGAGATCGGTGTGGTCGGTTTCTCTCGCTCCTCCATCTTTTTAGCCGAGGGCGTGCTGGCGTTACTGCTGGTGCCGCTCCTCGGCGAAGGTGGTGGCACTTCCTTCTTCACCTGGTTGCTCAGAGGCACCGAGGATGGTCCCAGCTTGTCGAGGCCGTTCTCCCTTGGCGACGAGGTACCATTTGCCGCTGGACTCGATGGTCCTTCGCTCGCGTCGTCTACCACCAAATCTTGGTCGCTCTTTTCACCATCGCTTTGCTGTCGGGGACACCGCGTGTACAACGTGTTATTAACGAATGCTATTTCTCAAGAAGCACGGATGCACCATTGCGGGTACTTACGTGGCCCATGTCCTTGTCCTGTTCCTTTTTCATCTTTTTTAATGGTAGGTGATCGTGATGCTGGGGGTCTGGGGATCGTGGCCTGTTGTACTTTTCGCGTTCCGCCGGCGATATCGAGTTCCTCTGCAACAAAATAAACAAAAGGAAATTAGAATGAAGCAGTGAAAAAATTCGTATTACGTTGCTGTATATGTATACAGTATTTGCTTGCTCGCTGCACGCATTCGTTTCCCTTCTTTTTTTTCGTAAGGCTGATTTAAAAAATTTGTCAATTCACTTGCGTCATTGTACTATGCGTTTCGAAGTTTGCACGATTAATTTTCTTGTTTAATAGCACGAGTCAATTTTCAATCCATTATTTTTCCTGCTTCGAAGAGATCTCAAGTGAAACACATTCAAGTGTATTCGACGATCCTCAAAGTATAACCAACGGAATATTTATAGCCGATTGAAATAAATCATTGGCTCACAAGGAAATGGTGCAAATATTTTCCAATATAGTATTGTTTTCGTCATAAACTATTCCTTATCAGAGATCGCAGGGCGCTGTCGTATAAAAGTAGTTGTTGTCATGTGTTGTAGATACGCTGAAAGGGGAACGCTCCTCGTGGAAAAAGAAAAACGAGGGCAAGGGGAATCGCGGAAAGAGCGTCAAGATTTATCGCGAAAAATCTTTTCAGGACCGCGTACGATCCGCTTTCTTCTCGGCTAATGCGATCTTACAGATTCCTTTCAAGCTTTTTACAGGCAACGATTCTTCACCTCGGTGGGGCACGGAAGGGTGGTAGCGAAGAACGAATCTCGAAACGTCGAAACGTTCAAAATCGTTCCCGTGTCTCGCGATAAAATGAAATACTTCTGCACGCCGACGTACCGGGCAAGCAATTGTATTACGCGCTACTTTTCTATCGATTCATGCTGGCGTTCTACTCCTGTCACCGTGATAAAGCGACAGGGCGAATAATGCTGAAAAATTGTCGACTCGGATGAAAGGTGTCGCGCGTAAAAATCGTGTCCTACAATTTTCATTCGAAACGTAGCCGGTTCGTAATCCTTTCGTCGTTTCGTCATTCGTCAAAGAGGGGACCCGTTAAATAACGGCATTATCGAAAATTGTGTCACAATAAATAACAAGCAAGTGTTTTTTCTGCACGCCGCCCTATCATGCAAGAAAATTCTTTTACCCCAAACGTTCAAAGTTTCGCGCGTCATCTGAAAACAATTCGAACGACAAATCTTGCCGAATACAATTTCGCTGCCGAACGATATTCTTTCTCTTCCCCCTTAATTGTGCACCACCCTCCCGAGTCGTTTCTCGCCCCGATATGCGGACGAGTCAAAGAAAACGATTTACATAAATCTAAAGTTCTTCCTACGTAGCCCATTAAACGCCAAAAGCCGCCGCCGCCAAAAACTTTTCTCGCCACAGAATCGAAACGATAACCGTCAGGACAGCGTGTCGGTGCGTTATTGAAACGTCTTCTCGAAAATACCGTCGCCAATGCTTTCGAGAGATACGAAGGTCCCGAAGGCGACGAAGATATTATCGACGGGAAGTTTTACGAGCGACAGTTTTGTCGTCGATACGACGGTCTCCCTTCTCCACCCCCCCTCTTCATCCAAGTAACCGTACGCGAGCCCTCTATTCCTTGTCCCCGATAACTGCACACCCTATTCGGAGCAACACCGTAAACTACCACGCAACTACCCTCCACGCTCGTAGCCTCTTTCGACCCCGAAGTAAATCTCCTCTTCTCAATTACCCTTCGTCTCTCATCCACTGCCACCTCTGGCTCGGTCCATTACACCGACGCCCCGGTATCATCCTCGCCGTCTGAAGGACCGTGCGTCGTCCGAGAGGAAATGAAATAGTTCGGCTACGCCGTGATGTAGGGAGGCAACGGTGGACCGTTCGAACGGCTTTCGAAGTGGTTCGTGGTTGATCGTACGGGGAATTGTAACGGGGTGAAAACTTCGGTTTGAATGACAATGAATGATCGAAAGATTTCGTAATTGGTAGAGGAACGCCGGCATTATGGATATTACTTAAGTAAAATGCGAGAAGAATGTTGAGGGGCTGCGGAAAATTGTCCTATCGTTCCCTTTATTCTTTGAAACGGGTGAATATTTTTTACCGCTACAAATTCGGACGAATTTGAATGAATTGAACAAAGGAGCCACGAAATAGCCAATACACGGGAGGCATATCAGATAATATCGGTGCGAGTAAGAGGCGTGGCGAGGACACGCGGCAAAGACAATACGACACGACATCGAAAAGTTCAGCGCGCCGCAGCCACATTCAGGACTAGTCGATTGGCCCGACAAAAAGTCAAAGGACGGACGGGGCAGAGGTTTAGCAGCGTGCAAAGGGTAGCGAATTATCGGCAAAGGCGCAAAAAAACACGCGCACCGTCGCGTCCAACGACTTTTCAAAGGAAGGAATCCCCGAGGAACCGTATTCCGTGCCCCCCTCGTCGCTTGACTTTTCTAGAACGCGAGGAGCAGGGGCGGGCTCCGTTTCCATTCTCGTGGTGCAGAAACGAGGGGACTGTACCTCTCATTCTCGTTACCCGATAATGGCCAGTCACTATTTATCCGGTCGGGAGCCACGGGACTTGGTCTGGTTACAGCTGTCTCGTTCCCCGAAAGGAAAGCGTCGCCGGGAGAGTATACGTCTTCTTTTCCAGGATAAATCGACGGCAAAAGAAAACACACGGGCGAAGAACAGTGGGACGAGTCCGTCTGGATGTTTCCAGGAACGAGCGCGCTTGCTCCCTCGGAAGACTAGAGGAGGAAGAGAAGAGGGTTCGCGAGAAGAATACAGAGGAGGCGGGGCATTATCATAAAAATGCGAGGAATCTCGAAGATCCCGGATTTATGTCGGAACGAAGATGGTTAGCGCGAGATAAGTTTCGTGGAATCGGCGCGGCCGGACTCGGTTGGATATGGGGATCCGTATGAATTGTTGTTGCCAAAGTTTCGACGTGTCATAGAATTTTTATGCTGCTCTTGGCCCACGCTTCGCGAACTGTTCCCGAATGGAGGTATCCGGAAGGCTGACTGCGCTCACTTCGGCCTCCTGAGACTTGGGGACAGGGTAGATACTTCGAAAGTGGATCGTTTCGTACAATGTGCGACAGATGTCTCGGTCCTTTTAGATACCTATATATTGTCATACTTCTTCCTTCTATATTTCAGTGAGAGTTACTGAAAGGCGGATAAGCTTCTTATATTAAGCGATGCTTAACTGCAATATTTTACCGAACGATGGGAGAGAAAGATACTTCTGCAATAATGCTGTCGATATAGAAGGAGCGATATTTTCAGCGCTAACAAATTGTTGGCATATTACGAATATGTAGACCATTAACACGTTCCGTGTCACGTGGGTCGTATGCGCTCCGCGCTCTCAGGACCAACATTTTTGTTTATGACATTATGTTGCCGTGTTATATTCATTAGATCGAAAAAATCATTATTACCAAGAAAAAAGTGCGACGCTTGACGCGCAGTACAGAAAGGGTACACATTTTTTGTTGAACAAATTATCGTCATAATTGCTGCACAATTTAAGTCAACGAGAGTTACCGAAAATCGGTCTGGCACCGAACGTATTAATGCAAGTAAAATATAAATAAACGGAGAGGACTGCGAAACTGTTTTATTCGGGTTTCTTTATTGGAAAACTTAATCAGCCACCGCAGAAAGTTCCAAAATACTTTCACCCGACTCGCATGACATCGCATCGCGTCGAAACAGACGAAAATCCGAAATCTGCTGATCTATCAATTCGCTCTTTCCCCAAGCACGAAAATCTTGCCTGCGCCATTTCCAAAGTGTCCCTTATGCTAAGAAGATTTCGGATAGTGTTAAGTATTACGACCTTCAACAACATTCACGCCAAACGTACAGGTCACATGCCTCCATAGCCACATTTTTCTCCGCACAATAGTTCAATCCCGCGAACGTATTCAACGGCCTTATCTAGCCCGGTGCAAGCGCATCGTTTTCCTTTCCGCCATTGAAATACCGAAAGCACTCGATGTACTGTCACCAGAGTTCCCTCCTGCCCCTCTATATCATGCCCCCAGCTCCCTACCATCCCGTGCACGTATTCACCAAACCCGAGTGGTATATACGTACGTATACATGATCCGACCTTTATTCGCCGTAAGTTTACTTACACCTAGCCGGTCGTGATCGTACGGCACAGCCTTTCCAACGAAGAGGGTTCGCGCCACGATCAATATGGGGGTCGGTAGCTCTCAAAGGGGTAGTCTGAAAAGGAGCGAGGGGCAGGAAGACGGGGATGGGCCGTTGGGTACACCGTAGATATATAGACTTTGTAGTGTTAGGGACGACTTGGTCTGCCGGCAGGCAAGCAAGCAGGCAGGCAACTTGGCAAGCAGCAGCCAGAAGCAGCAGAAGCAGTAGGCAGATACCGAGAAGGTGCAGCCAGAGAGAGAAGGACACGGCGTGGTGGCGAGAGAGAGAGAGAGAGAGAGAGAGAGAGAGAGAACGAAGAGTGACGTTGAGTAAGGGAAAGAGGAGGTCGGTGGTGTGCATGGTATTGGGGTTGGTGGTCGGGGCCATGAGGGTGGTAAGTGAGTGAGCGACTCCTTCACCACGGCGCCTCGTCTCAACCCAACTACCGTCACCCACACCATGGAACCTAACCCCCGACCTTACGGATATATTCCAAGCCACCGACTACCTCGTCCTCCTACGTCGTCTCTTCCTTCCTCCCTTCCTTTATGCCTCCTTCTACTCACCAAGTCGTCTCCTTACTACTCACCCCACCGGTATTCCACCTCAACCAACCCACGCTGCCTGTTTCCCTATTCCTCACTCCACCCTCGCCGTAACCAGGACCCCGAGAGAGGAGGTTACGAAGCGTAGTCGCGTCTCCCTAGACCCCGCAAACCCCAGTTGGTACAAGATTGCACCCAGAGGTTCTCAACCTGCTTCGATTCGCTGCTCGAAGGGGATCGTTGCACGTGTGAAACTGAGACTGGTGGTTATCGGTCGGGCAAAGTGGACGGATTAAGTGCTTTTTGGTGAATCGAAGCGCGGTTAATTTATGAACGAGGAAGTATGAAGTTTGAGGTGTAGCGTCGTTGCACTGATTCGTGGACTGTGATTGGTTTAATCGGGCTGTCGTTTTCCTTTCTTTTTTCGAGGTCGAGGCTTTTGTCAAAAGTCAGATTTTGTTGATTGTCCCTATTTTTAAGTTCCTAGCGCTGAGTGTTTTTTGTTTGGTGATCGTATGGAACCTGATGGACGAATAATACTCCACATGATGAAAAACACCGAGTATCCTCTTATTAAAAACGAATTGTATATAGCCATAACATTTCATCTTATTTAATTATTAAAAATTCCATTATCGAACGTACGCTTTACTAACGTAGGAGTAAAAAGTACAATTAATTACATTTGCCAATAATATCGTTATTAAACATTTTACGCAATTTAGAAAAGGAATGATCCTTGAAAATCGTTATAAAAATCAGACTCAAAATTATCCGAACAGATTCCTTCGAAACAAGGACATTCCTAATCACCTTCCCCTTCTCCAGCGAATAATCATTAATTTTCTTATCAGAATCGTCGCGTACGATGCCACAGCAGAAGTTTCATCGAAAAGTCGACGCGCTGGCGTAATTTCGCCGGTTCTCGTGATTACATTGGACGGCGACCCCACTCGAGGATGCATGGAATTTTTAATGGCCCCGTCGGGGATACCGGCAACCGATTTCTGGAATCAACCACGTGTCACTGGGTCAGCGCGTGCATTCATCATCATGGCAATTAGTGAACGCGGACTTTTATTTCCGCCCGTCCTGCACGATCCCCGTTACCTGCTCTTTCGCGCTCCGCTCGAATCTGTTTTCACAGTTCTCCGCTTCTTTTTTTCACCCTTACTCGCCTTTTCCGCAACGTTCCGAACGTGAGAATCGTGCAGCTGATAGGAGGAAAATGAGAAGTGAACCGCGCAATCGTTTTCCACTTTGTTGGAGCGAAAGAATCGCGCGTCGACGACGGTTCCAGAAATTCTATTTCGAAGCTGTGATTGTGCTGTTAGAAATATCGTACCGAGCGTATTCCGTGATCGATTTCCGTCCTCGGTTTCTTTTCGAAAAGTAAGTGAACAGATTTTCGACTTAGATGGAATAGATAGATGGAATAGAATAGACGTAATTGAGTTTGAGAAAATAGTATAATTTCTTTGTTGCGCTGCACGTATGGTAATTGTGCTTGCAAAATTTCTCCATTAATCATTGCTATAGTTGTGACGATATTGCGCTACTAATATTCACGAAATCAACATTTTCAATGCGAACAGAGTATATTCGTCAGCTTCTTAAAATTCAGCGAAGAGAGTGTGCTGCTCTATGAGAGTTCAAAATCGCGGGATGTTTTAAGTAGTCGCGGTCGCTCGCTGGTCAAACATATATTGCCCGAGCGGTGGCATTCTTGAACTACTGACACCCAGCCAGAAACATTCCGTTTGTACAAGCAAATAAAGGTGAAAAATGTATCTCTAGAAAGTTATCGTTATCGGTCAGGCACAATTGCAATTGATCATTTTCATAGCGTGCAATACTTATTCATAACTGCGATTCTATTCCGCAAATTTCACTCCCCACATAATCTTCCGCACTTCTTGCGTTCAATTCAATTTCAATAAACAGAAGGGCAGATTACTTAAAACGAAGAGATTTCAATCTCCCCAAATATAAGCTTCCGTGGAAAAAAATTCAGCTCCCTATCATATCCCGAAGTGAATTAACTTCGCATTAGCCCAAGCGAGGGAATCGTCCCCCGAAATCTCCACCTTGCTCCGCCTGGTGTCGGATAACCCTTATTCGCTGTCCCGTTTGTCTTCTACGCACGGCGAACGGTGTCACGAATCGTACAAAAATTCACGGCGCGATGATTTATAGGTACATCGTAAATAGCGTGGCAGGTTTCCTCTTTCCAACCCCTCTCCTCTGTTGTTCTCTCCCGGCTGGCCGCGTATGCACAACACAATCGTACCCTCTTTTTCTCGTTTCCCGTCCCATTTGCTCACCGTCTCCCCCCAGGCTGCCTCGCCCTGGTCGCCTCTCATCGGCCGGACCAGGAGCCCTGCGGTGGAATTTGCATTTTTAAATTAACTCGCCTCTGTTTGCAGCTATCTCGGCGCGGACCCACCCCCGTTAGCCCGGGCTTTACAATTTTATGCAACAACGAACCCCGAGTGCTTCGCCACTAGATGTCTCTCTCGCCCCCCCCCCCTCTCCCTCTGCCTATCCCCACTCTGCGCAATTTCACTCATCCCTCTTTACCGTGCGAGCACCAGCCCCCCGCGACCCTTTACCGTTGCTCGCAAAACCCGTCCCCGAGTGATCGATATTATTGTTATCGTTATCGTTCGACCGACCTCGAAGTGGCTGCGCTCCCATTGACGTTACCGTTGCGGCCAATTACTTCTGACCACGACAGCGACGGTTTTTACGGCGGTATCGCAATCGGCCACCGAACGCAATATGCATGGAATCGCTCTGTTTTCCGCTTTTTCATTCGCCCGTTCCTTCGTGGCCGTGGGCTATCTCTGTTTTCCTATTTTTCTATTCCTCTGGGTATTTTGGTGTGTGGGGAGAGGGGGGGGGGATTCTTTTATCGTTTTGCTTTCGGTCACACGTGAACAGTCGACGCGCTGCACGATATGGGTTCTATCTACGGCCGCTTTATTGAATACAGAAACCGCGACGATTGCTTTCTTTTTCCATTAGGCGGTTACGGAGGACGGGATATCGCGAAAATTGCTGGTAAACGGCGGTGGGTCCAGCGATAGGTTCGCTCGTGAACGTCTGCAGGCGGGGTAGAGAGGGCGGGGGTGATGGATATTTTTCGGAGATTGAATTTGCTTCGTCGATGGTTGTTGGCGAACTTTCCCGTTGCCGCGAACATTGCGGCAAGACGGCAGAAAAATTAGTTTAGGAGTTTGGTTCGAGCTGTTGGCTGATGATGGGCGACGATAATTAAGTGGAAAAATATTCATGGTAATTCTAAACAGTGGCAGTTTAAACGCCTGCGTCGTGGGCGACGACGATTCAACCAACAGTTGAAATCTACTCATTTCCGCGGGTCGCTATGTTAAATATATTAATCAAATAATTTAATTTAAGACACTAATTAGCCATTTCTTATTTGATTTATAGCAAAATTCTCTTCTGTTCTTTGAACATATACATACTAGTATACAATGCATTTTATAGTGTAAAAGGATATACGTTTGCATATCTTTTTAATTAAACGGATTTAACTAATTATTGAAATTTAATTAATGAAAGAATGTCCTTGATTTCGTTCGTGTTGCCAATATTAGGTGTGATATTCTAAAGTTTCGAATTCCTCGGAGATTCGATCAACGATATTGATGAGCTAGTGGATGAAGAACAGAATAAGTTATAATATCTCATTGTCACCAAGTAAATATTAACAGCTATTTAATTCCATTTCATTAGAGAAACACGTGTACACACATGTTGCTGTTTCAGGTTACTAATAAACAGTAAATCAAACTGAAGAAAACCGTTCCAAATTCAATATTTAAGTATTTAATATTGCGGTCCGCATACAATATTAGGTTTCAACTATCGGCCAAACGTTGTTCAAAAATCACGACTGCCCCGCGTGTCACGTGTTCTGACGGGCTGGCAGTTGGCATCGTCACTGATTTAGGATCAACATTCGCTTCTCAGGTACCCATTCATTTCTGTTAACGATAACAATAAACAACAGCAGTGTTAAATGGCCCTTAATATATGAACTCGTTTATACGTGTAACAGTAAGGAACGAAAGAATGCTTGCGACTAGCTGAATGAGACAGGGTATAAAGGGGACAGGAAAAAGTCCAAATGAAGCGGGCGAACGAGAAAAAGACGACGGAAGCAGAGAAATAAGTAAACAGACTAGCCCTTCCGTAAAGTATCTCCGCGTTGTCCACCAGCTAGAAAGTAAAAGAACGAGAGAACATTTCTGTCACTCCGTGAAACGAAGGATTGGAAGGTAGACACGGAGGGTTGAGGCCCGCCGTACAGAGACGCGGCTGCAGACCGAACAAACCGAAGAAGGGGAGGAGAGGAGTTCCGGTAATTGAAAAGCCCGTGGTGGATTACGATCGTCGCTTTATTTCACGTGCTCGACGGTGCCGAGCTTCTCCCCTATTATCTCGCCCGTTTCTTTAACCGCTCCTCCCGTACCTCGGGCTCCTTGGAACAAGAAAAACGAGAGGGAACTGGGAACATGAAGGGAGAAAAGGCGCGGAGGGTGGCGGACCCGCGCAGGCAGAGAAACCATCCAAGTAGTTAGAGATCGGGGTGCGAGGGAGATATCGCGAAATTCAAATGCGACGGAGGAACGCGCGAGGAACAGCGAGGAACAGCGAGAAAGAGAGAGGGGGGAAGGGGGGCGACGAAAAAAAGGAGCAGAGCGAAAGAGAAAAGAAGAAAAAAAGGTCGTACGCAACAATGCCCGCGGAGAAGCGCATTCTGGCGCGATTACCGACGCGCGGCCTTAACGAATGGCTTCGTAAACCGTGGGCGCTTTAAGGTCATTACACAACGCAAAAAAGCCGGCTAATGGGCCGTCCTGGTGGCGTGGCATCGGCAGGACCGGCAGAAACGTCCGAAGAACACGGAGAAGAGAAATGGACGGAGGGAGAAGAAGAAGAGGATCCGACCGGCTGCCCGTCGCCGATCGAACCGCTGATTTATGGTGGTCGTATATTCCAGCGGAAAGACGGGCGGGGGAGAGATGGAGGGAGATAGGGAGAGATAGAGAGAGAGAGAGAGAGAGAGAGAGAGAGAGAGAGAGGGAGAGGGGAAAGGAGAGCTCGACGGGATCTTGCTATCGCGAGCTGTTAAACGCTGTACCCTTGCGGGACACGTACGCTTAACCCCTTTACCGAAACGGCCTCGCCACGGCGAGATTGCGTGTAGGAATCTTGTTAACCGCTCGAGCTAGACCTATGATCCTGCCTACTTTCGATCTTACACGTGTTGCCGGTGTGTAACCGCGACTGGCTATCGATAATAGTTGAATTATGGTCGGAGGGAAAATAGGATAGGCGTAGGGACTTTCGATCGGACACGAGGCTCGAGCACGATGTACCGTGATATGCGGGATGAATATCGGTATGGGGTGCAAGGGGTTGATACCACGTGTAACACGGTGAGTATATTAATAGCTGGGATTCGAGGACCGTGCGATGAACAGTGTTTTCGATGTTCCAAGTTATGCGCTCTATGAAGGGATTGGATTGAACCTGGAAGTGTATACGATGTTTCGTAGGTAGAAAGCCGAAATTGGAAAGAATTATGGAGCTCACGGAAGGAAGGAAGGAAGGAAGGAAGGAAGGAAGGAAGGAAGGAAGGAAGGAAGGAAGGAAGGAAGGAAGGAAGGAAGGAAGGAAGGAAGGAAGAAATGGATAGTGGACACGTGTACGTGAGGAAGTTAAACGCTGCGGGGCTTAATTCAGGGTTGTAGGTATATATTTTCGATAAATTGCCATCGGAGGGCGTTCTATTTGCCTGTGCTTCAAGAACAACCGGTTCATTGGAGTAGACCTGTTCAATCTGGTACGAAGGGTAGAATCAAAGTAACTCGTGTTTCTTAAAGCAGAATGAACCGTTCAAAAGTATCTGTGCCAAATAATATGCCGGAATGAGTAAAGTTAACGGAGATAATAAGAACAGATAATAAATGTATCCCACACAGAAAGTTTCGTGTAAGCGCCAAAGAAACTTTAAAGCGTTTTTTTCCAAATCACGTTTTTTGTCACGGCTGACATCGATATCTCTAGATCTAGTTGTTCGATTGAAATTCGTATATAAATCTTTAAGCAATCTTAATTTTTTCTAATTTTTTATTGTGCTAAAAGCAAAAACGAATGCTTAAACAATCAACTTGAAATGATACCTCGTTTTTCTGCTTCGGTCCACTAAAAAGTCCGAAATCATGTCAGTCATCGTGACATGTTTTAATAAAACTGTCTTCAATGACGCGTACCTACTACACGTTTATGTACTTTGACTACAAAAAATATTACTAACCACATGTACAAAAGGTCAATTACAAAGCAGCGTTCTGATTGTAAAACGGAAATTCCGAAAGGGGCATGAAAATGACGTTAGAAACACAAATCCCCCTCACCCGATAAAAAAAAAGCTACCTAACAGATTCCGTCAAACCCCAATATCCTCATACTTCAAATTAATAAAAGTATCTACGCAAACTAATTCACTTCTAAGGAGACATTCGTGCAACGAAACTCATTTTCGTATACGTGTCCCTGTCAACGTCCCTTTTCAGCAATCAGGTCGATCCGGAACACTCACCCCGCCACTTCCGGCCGCGCGGAATGATTCAGAAAACACGTCCAGAGAGCCGGACGGTTATATTGTGAAATATATACGGAGACGTAATTACGGGGCGGTTGGAGAGGCCCGGTGGCCTCAGGCGGAGTTTTACGGCCGCCTCATTAAATTACGAACTAATTACCGGTCGGCGAATTATTAAAAAGCTTAGTCGGCCGTTAAACGTGCGGCGAGTCGTAAAAGAGAGGCTGCCACACGGCTCGCGCGCACGTTCGTGTGCGCGTGTGCGTTAACCACGTCGCTCTCGAGGCTTGATGGCCCCCCCAACCAGCTCAAGGGCCTGCTATCCCAGAGCCCGTCAGCCACGGAAAAATTAATTTTCGCCAAACCGATGTTCCGAACTTTTCGAGTTGAAATTCTTGTTTTCGAAGTGAACCACCCCCGACACTCGTCTCGATCGATAACTTTGCGCTTCACAATTGGGGGTCGAAATTGCTACAACTTTAAGTGCGGTGTGGGTTTCCAACGATTCACAGCATAGTGTATTTAAGTCGAGCGCTAAGCTGAAATATTTTTTTTTAGACTTTTAATTCAATACATATCTTTAACCTTCCTACTATTTCCGATTGAATGAAGTTGGGCGTTTCTCGCGATGTTCGAAGGCCCTTGCGGCTACTTCGATGGGGTGCAAACTTGGGAATTGGGGGGGGGGGGATATCGTATCTAATATTGCAAAAATACGGATAGCTGCTGGATGGCGACGCGACTTTGTGCGAACAGTGCGAGAATTTTCCATGAAATACAGATTTAATTCAGTGCCGAAAATCGAATACCAATTGGGAAAATTTTATCCGCAACTATTACGCGCACGAAGTGAAGAATATATTTTCAGCTCACAATCAGAATCCCTAAAAACCTTCAAACAAGAAGAATGTCGCTTGAATGAAACATTCCGTTCGCTATAAATATATAAGAGTGATACGAAACAAGTGCAAACTCTTCCCCTCAACAACCATACAAAAAATCCCGGTTCGAACGTTTTCAAAGTATAATACCCGATCCATCCTCCACGGCGAAACAATTTGCTCGCGCAACGCATAATAACCAAGTCTCCGAGCCCAAACCGACACTCTCCAACTCATTTCCTCTTCGGCGGTCGAGGATTTGCAAATAAATTGTCTTCGATACGGTGTCCAAACCGCGATTACAAATCCGGTACCAATTATTCGACAATGTCCTCGCGAGCCGTCGGAACGATCCGCTTTCGAGACGCGCGACGAATCGCGCGGATTATCCACGCGGTCTTCAAGCTTTCACGCCAACAGGCGGCGCGTCAGGGAGAGAGTTCCTTGCTTTGCAATTAAATTAACGCGGCTCTCGCGGTCGCGCACAGCGCAATGAATGGCGCGCGTAAATATCGACGCGCACGAAGCGGAACAAACCGCGGCTCGAACGAATCGATCGTAAAAGAGCGAAACGAAACGATTCGCTGTCGCGGCACTGTTGAAATTATCCTCGACCGCGCCTCTGGACATTGCCGGTCGTCTCCTTCTTCTACTTCTTCATCTTCTTATTTTCGCCACGCTGAATCAATTTGAATTCCATTATTACCGCTATTATTTCCGGTTCACTTTCCCCTTCAGGACCATTAACGACGACGTTGTTTCCCATTGATTGCACCGGGTGTATAGAGTTTAATGTCGGGCAGCGGTGTCTGTCAGTGGGTATTACGTTTTTATTTACTTTATTGGTTCAACAGAGAGCTAACTATCGCTGCTATTTTTTGTATTTACTGTTCGTATGACCGTTTTCGATCACGCCAAAGGATAGTTTCACTCGTTATGCGAATTATTGCGCAAGTTCAATACGCATAAGATTTTACGAACATCCTTTAAAAAATCCGCGGGGCATTTTCCGGGGGCAAATCAAGGGGGCGCGTTTCTTCTTTTTCGATTTACGATCGTTAAACGCGGCGCGCTTCGTTACGAATTCGGGGAACGCAACGCGCACTCAACGGACCGATGGTACAGTAAAGCGACCGGGGAGGATCTTTAAGGGATTGTTTATACAGAGATAACAATCCCCCCGAAGTGTCTCGTAAAAACGGGCGCCGCTGTTACTTCTGTTTCTTCGGTTAACGAGAAAAGTGGTCATTAGCGTGGAAGGCCGGCGTGCTCCTCTCGTAGGTGACGGCTTTACCGTGATTTCCATAACAAATGTTCGCGCGGAACGAGACGGCTGCGGTTCGGCATGAATAGCGGATTTAACGGAGAGAACAGGGTGGCGCGAAAGATTAAAGGGGAACGTGCAGAAATACGACGGGGGGGGGAGTGGTAGACGAATATCATTAAAGCGGCGCGATGTTTTTAATTAATTAATTCGCGGCAGCTACGGATTTACCTTCTCATGAATTCCAGCACGGTGCGTCGACCACGAGAGCGAGGGGGGCGATCGAAACCAGCATCCTCCGAGGGACGATATAATGAGGGAGACCAAACGGAAGGAGAGCAAAAAAGGGCAAAAGGCAGACGAAGGAGGGTGTACTGTAAAGTACTTAAAAATATTAAGTACCCCCGACGGAGGTGGATATTAAGACGGAGCCGTGAGGTAAAAATCAACAAGGGGATGAACCCCGGGGCGAAACAGGGATATGGCGAGAATAAGAGGGGTGGGGACAGAGGGGGCAACGGCGATGGCGGAGGGGGCGCAGCAGAGTTATGGAATTGAAGCAGGAAGCATAGGGTCGGGGTGGTTACGGAAGAAAGGTAGGGGAACGTTTCAATTAGTAATTAAAACGTGCCGTGCCGCCACCCCTAACCTTCCTATCTCGACTTTACACAGTGGCTGCTGCCTCTCTTATACTGTCGCCGTCATCGTTGCTACCGCCGCCATCTTGTAAATTAATTAATGCGCCCCTAACGAGATCAGAGGTGTCGGTAAGGCAGGTGGGATCGGTAGCTTTCTACCCTGTCCGCCGAGAGGAAGAACAACCCCCTTGATGTTCCTGGGAACGGGCGAACTGGTGGGGGCTCGTGAGTAGCGTCCCGAGAAGCACTTCTGTATTTTCGCATCGCTACACACCAAACGCGCGCAACACCCGTTCTCTTCTCTTCGCTTCCGTCGTGTTTGCCGGATAAATCCTCCCCCACGGGGGAGTGACTCGATTTTCTTCAGCAATTATACGTATATACCCGCTTCCATCCAAATCTGCCACGTCGAGTCAAAACGGTTATCAGTGATAAAAACTTCTCCAATTTCCAACGAGGCAACCCTTGCCCGACGACGTTCCCTAAACGCATATGCATATTGGAGAAAGTAATCGACAAACGCCGAGTCTCGTGTGTCGCATCATCCAGGCTCATCCGCTATTTCTGGACTGTATTTTTAAACGTTCAACCGGTCGGGGCTCTGGGACAGCAATAAATTAGTCCGCTCCAGGGGCAAAGGTCGCCGGAGCAGAGCGGCGAAGAGGTGGAGAACGACGGGGTGGGGCGATGTTGGTCGGAACCCGGTGTCAGGATCCCTCGACCCCTTCTAACCCTTTCATCGGCACTTCGCCCGCTTACATAATGCAGCCACTCTAATTAAAATAAATTACACTCTCGCGTAAGTTCGCTCTTTTATCCGTCACACCGCTCCCGGCTCTCGCATTTTTTTTTGCACCGCACTTTCGACCAGCAGCCACTAGGCAGCGACACCGGCTAGGTAAGCCGATGTGTTCCCTCCCTCTTTCGCCCCATCTATGTACACCCCTGCACGCCACCCTCCTCGTCGTTTATTTGCACTTTATTCGAGATTTAATTTACCGACCTCTGAGCGACAGCCTCGTTGCTGTTCCCTCGACTCTGTGATGGAACCAAAGATAAAAAAAAGGCACGCGCCGCGACAGAGAGGGGGCGAAACCCGGTGTTGTCAAAGTATGAAAAGTTGGGAAACGAGTCGGTAGCGCGACCAATGGTGAAACGACCCGCCGAACACCAGTCCCCGTTCGTGGCCCGCAATTCGAGGCGGCCGTACATCGCCGATGGCAGAAAATCGAAGATAGAAACGCTTCTTAAGCGGTGCTCGCGCACCGTCACAGTCGGTGGAGCTATTCTGAAAAGGGAAACCGATAATTGGTAGCGCGTTTGTTCGACGAGCCTAATCCCCAGAACGATCTTTCAAGCCCATCAATTGCTCTGTTTATCGCCTCCTCGCTTTCGCCGTTCCGCGCCTTGTCTCGCTAATTAACGCTGAAAACTCTCGAGAGGTGCGCGTGAAAGTAATAGGACCCGGTTGGCGGAATTATTAAAACTCGATTCCCCTGAAGCGGCTAAGTAGTCGGACGAAAAATGAGAGGGGGGTGTGGCGTGGGGAACTGGTTGAACGAGCCTTTGATCGACGCGAAACTCGTTGACCGGTCGCGCCCTCCTCGAGCAAACGATTCCGCCCGGGTCGTTCTCGTTCCGCGAACGAATTAATACGGCGCCGTTTCTCGAGCACTTCTCTCATTGGCATCGAGGGCCACTCGCTTTCGCGACAATTTGCCGCGAGCTACTCGGATCGGCCGTAAGTATCGTGAAATTCAATTAAGTTCGTGCTTGTGCAACTCGAGGGACTCCCCCGGCGTTTCGCCTCTCGTCCTTCGCGCCCCCTTTTCATCACGGTTCTACCACTTTCTTTGCAGCGGCAGCAACAGCCTGTGCACGCTTTACCCGCGCCGTTTGGAAAAACGACTGTTCCACGGCTTCGCGAGAGCGCTAAATAAATATTGCGCTGTCGTTCCGGCTTCTTTCATCCCCCCCCGGCCCCGCGACCACCTTGCTTTCTGCCGTTGGAAACCGCGAGAACAGTCGCCACTCGGTGTTCCATGAATTGGTTATGAGTTGACACCTCGACCCAGACAGAGGGAAAGAGCGTCTGGGGAAGGAGGAGTCAGACATTCCGCCCTCCTTCCATCTCATTCTTTTTCTAGATTCTTCTCCCTTGGGTAGTCCTCCTCTCTTCCTTTTCGCTTCCATGCCGCGCCGCGCTGTTTCTTTCCCTCGTCGTGCCACGCCGAGGTGCCCAGCCTGCCGCGAGGAAATATTTTTCCGGATCCCGAGGAAAGTCCCGAGGCAATGCACCGTCCAAAGGGAAAATCTTCTTCCGGGTATAGAAATACGGGGCTTACCGTTGCACGAATAATAACGACTCGTATCCTCTTTCGCTCGTCGTCAGTTTTCGAATGGAGATGCGAGCCTCCCTTTTGCCTCTTGTTTTCTATCTCCTTTCAAATGCCTCCCGGATTTCCCTTATTTATCTTCGAAACGATGCCGCGATCGAGTTTCACGAAACCGTGCATCACCCGCCTATCCACGTCGACCGTGGAATCGGATTGCGCCCAATAAGTGTAATAAAGTGTAATGAAAAAAAAAGAAGCCTCGAGGCGATAGGATGTGTACACGGTGATGCTGCGGAGTAACGAGCTGCCGTGTGAAATGGAGGCTTCATCGTGCGCCACGCGAACAACCAAGTGGATTGACGGCGAACGAAACTGATTTGTTCTTCATAAAGTGGTGGAACCAATTTGATGCGTTTACTTTTCCTCGCCGAAAGTTATTCAGACTAACGTCAGACATTCGGCGCGGGGATGGACAGAATTTATCTGATACCTGGGAGCTTCTTTCGACAGCGAAGGTAATTAATTCAGGAGTTTCTGACAAACTTCTACAACGATTGACTGTATTTAACTGTATTTACTGTCAATTTTAGTTAACTGCTTGAACATACGGCGGGCTCAGAAAGCCAGTCAGCGCAAGTCCGCTTTCCCCGAAAATGAGATACGTAGTTCAAAAAGCTCTTGGACTGTTCAAACTTTCAGTCCATGAAGCGATTGAGTCACTATTTTTATACGTAAGCAATAGACGACGATACTGACATTGTCATTCTTTCCAAGTAATTTATAAGCACGTTATTTCTCTCGGCCTGTATGCTAATGGACTCGCCCTGATTGGCTTCTGGACCCTCCATATATTGAACCCATATATCACCCAATATCCAAACGCGAATGAACAAATTGCCCCTCGATCCTCATTCTTAATTCGTCCAACTTTCAACCCCCATGAATACCGCGCCGCCTCCGATTTCGTCGCCAGAGGAACACGTCGTCGAATAAGTGCCGCACTCGCGCGTTACGGCACACCCTGGCTGAAAGCCGCCCCGGTTATCGAGCGTTTTTAAAGCGCTCTTCCGCGTCGCGTTCCCGCCTGTTTGCACACGGGTTCCGCGGAGAGCATCTTGCTGCCGGTGTTCCGGTTTCCCCGAGTTAATTTTAAATTGCGCCCCGCGTTGCACGTACAATCCACGTTCCTTGCGTCCCTTTCTAGAGCAAACGTTTGTCCGCCCGCGGAACGAGAGGATCCAGGGTGGATAAACAAACAAGTAGTAATTTCTATGCGCCCCGGTCCGCGGGTCGCGGCTGAATTCTCCACACCCTCTTCCACATTCTGAAGCGTGGGAAACCGAACAGCCATCGCGGTCTGCCTGTATCGCCGTGTCTCTTCTTCTTTGTTCCGTCGAATCTGCAGCCGCGCGCACTTCGAACGGCAAACCACGGCTTCGCCGGGTCGAAAACTACCATTATTTGGACTTCCAATTATATACGCGACACGCAAGCGAGAAAGACGCGGAACACGCGTCACGTAGTCTGTTCCCAGCAAAGCAACGCGGCAACGGTATAAAAGGGATGGGCGACGGCGACGGCAGAGGGGGTGGAAAGGGTAAAAGGGCCGACGTACTAGCAATCAGTAACATTATACGACGCGACACGAGTCAACCACCCCATTAGCATTCATATTTCAATTTCATAGCCCTCGGGTCCGTGGTGGTATGGGATCCCGTGAGGCTGGAACGGTGTGGGCGACGGAGATAAATGCAAGTTCGATGGAAGGGAGAGTGTGAAAGGGAAATGAGGGATTGAGTTGGGCACGGGTGGGACGCAGACAGGTTACAGGGGCGGGGGGCGGGGGGAGGTCGGTAGGTGCAAGAGCGAAAGGTAGATAGAGGGGGCGCAGAGCGGAAGAGAGAGACGAGAGGACGAGGACGTCGGAGAGGGTCAGAGAGGGATGTCGGTGGCGCAGCGATGGGAATAACTCGCACGCGAGTAATTAATATTTCGGTTGTACGACGTTCTCAGCGCGGAAGTTTAAACGGGCGTATCGGAACTATTTATTAATAGTTTCCGTTGTTAATGCCAGCCGAGACTGTGGCAAGGGTTTTGCCATTTCCCTGGATTAATATCCCATTCACTCAATACCAGCGTCGACCTTCCCTCCGACAGAGTGGTACGCAAGTCCCGTTAGCGCACAAATTTTATTCGTCAGATATAAAGAACTGATGCGCAAATGAAACATTAATTGTCGACACATAACAAGATGACCCCCTGTGTAGTCATCGCCTGTTCCCCTGAATAGTGCAACAGTGAAGCACATACACAAGTATGGGATTTCGTGCTGTGTCCGACACCGATCGTAACCCACCGCTATTGACACCGCCACGTTCATCCACAAACTTTTCTACCACACCGCCTACCAGATTTGCTTGAACCGCGATTGAAAATTTGCCGAAGGCAATCGAATTAGTTCCATCGCTAGCTGATTGGTACACATTATGAAAGCACAGTGAGATTACGCGCGACTGCGATCGCACTGTCTATAGAGGCACGAAAAAGGGTGAGAGGCCGAAGCGAGAGGGTGAGCAGAAACAAGCGGGGACGCGATGGGCAGGAAAGAGGGGGGAGGTAATACCGGTGGAAACCTATTACCATCTATCTCAATACCGGTGTAATGGATGCGCAGCCCCGATTATCAATCCGTAATAATTATGCATATTAAACGGACGCTAATTATCGGACCGGCCGCGAACCATAGGCACCGCCGGCAAATTGCACAAGTTATGCTGGCTGTGCACGCTGTTAAAACACAGCGAATAATGACGGGCGCGGAAAAGAGCGACGCCGAAAAGATAATTACGGTGAAATTACTCTGCCGGCCGATTGATGCATGCATAACGATTTCGGGCGACCGTGCATTCGAGTCAATCGCAACGCGCTACAGGCAGAGTTTCGTAAAACTCCTCGACGTATTAATTAATGATAGTTATCGATCAATTAGGACGGATTCGAGACCGTTCCTCTGGGCAGTGGAATTCCACGGGGCAATGGTCTCGTATTTGGATGGGCATTTGGCTTACAATGCATGTATCTGACTGTTAGTTTTGCCTTAACGTGAACGGTTAATATATCATTGATTGTCAATTATATTATTTTCACGCGTATATTAACTTCAAAGTAGATATTTCGAGGTACCGCCCGCGTGATTACGGGGGGGGGGGTGCTGTTACCGGCTGCGACTACTGATTATCGGCAAAGTTGATCCGCGTACTAGGAACCGATTGAATTATGCTTTGCAAAACATAATGAACCCAGTGGCGCGCGGCTGGTTTCTATTAAAATCTGCATTATAATTTTTCGCACGATAATCAATATTGATTAACGTTCTATGTAGATTAAATTTTAGTAACGACGGCAAATCACTCGACGCTTTATGCAATATGCCACGTACGAAGTGTCGCCGGGTATTTCCTTTTGAACTATAGAAAAAAATACCGCAGGATTTTGAGAATCTTTTTGCGTCCCTATACCCCTATACCCCATTTTTCTTTTTTTTCGGTCATCCTGAAATATCGTCAGTCAAAAGATCGTCGGTACTGGCTCGAATCGACCACGACTCTTCGATCTTTCTTCTATTCAACGCCATCGATCGACACAGGGAACGCGCGACGATGACCAAAAATCGATACCGTCCCCTCGTTTCTAAATTCTTACCGTCAACCGATCCTGAAACGGTCCTGCAGGTCACTTCATAGATCGAAAGGGAAACACACCAGCACGCTTTCACCCCAAGCGGTCTCTCGAGTCTTTTTTGCCAGCCCGGAGCGCTTTTAATAAACGCGCCGCGCCCAGCAGCCGTTTTATGCTATCAAAGGTGGGGCAAAGGGCGCGGGCAAGGTAGAAAAAGAGAAGGAAAGGGTGACGGTAGAGAGAGAGAGGGGGGGGGTGCATTCGACGACGAGCTTTTTACGGGCCTGTGTCCCGGAATTCGGGCTTTTACGTCCATTTCAGGTTTCTTCCATCGGCCGATTCGCAGTCTACTCTTTCTTCTTCGACCGCTCTATCTCCCTTTCATCCACTGTGCTCCTCCTTTCGCCCTATTCACCACCTCTTTCAACCCGTTCGTTCTATTCCCTTTGCACTACAACCCCCCCCCCCCCCTCAGCCCTCTCTATGTTCTTTCAGTTTCTCCTTTCGTTCCGAAGGCAAATGGTTTTATTTGTTCCAGCGATATTCTCTTTCAGCCGCGTGAGCCACACACGAACGGCACCGCTAATTTCTTTTACGAGATGAAATTCGACGCGGTACGAGTCGTTCTGCTCCCTGTGGAACACGCTACTTCCGTTGCCTGTCGCGATTTCATCGGCCAATACCCGCGTATAGCGTAGCATACTAACCCTGTAAGGTTCAAGTGAAACTGGCTTCTGAAAATTGCCACGTGACGTATAAAATTCTCAAAGTGTTCGGATTTTATGAGCGCCGTATTCCTGCTCTTGTTCGACAGTACGAGCAAAAAGCGAGGCAAATTCAATGCCCTTTGACTGAACGTTGATCATTCGAAGATTGTAATTGCGATTGATCGGTTGAATTCTCGCTGTCCTGCATTCGGGAAAAGAAATTCATGGATTCGTTTGTTTTTACGCAAGGAGAAGGGTAAAGAAGAATCGTAACGTTGGCAGATAGAATGAATTAGACGTTGCACTGTTCAGCCCCTATTCTCCGGATTTTTTTTGAGCTTAACATTTTTTTCTTGCGAAACTAGTATACATTATTTTTACTAGAATAATAGGAAGAACATGTGTATGTGAATAAAGGAAAGAATCCCATGAATATTGATAAATTTAGAGCAATTAGAAAATGCCAATCATGATTGCTCTGAGTAATTGTCCTTGGAGTTTGAATCTTGTACAAATCAATTAAAATAAAGAAAGAAAAGATAACAGTTAAATGAGGAAAAATGATGACTAACATTGCTATAAATAAGTTGAGAACTATTGATCATTTGTAATCGATACATTTTATTGAACTATAATATGCCTTCTATGATTCATGATTTTACAAATCAATGCATTTAGTACATAGTTTATCTAATTAGTCCCGAGAAAACATTTAACGGCGTTAACAAGAAATGCTATACGAGCATCAACGTTGATTTTGTAAGTCAACTTATTAACATGATGTGATAAGTGTAATTCCATGAACGTACAATTTACAAATTCGTTCTCAAGAATTTCAACAAGGTCAAACGTGTCCTCGAAAGGGAAGCAACGATACCCAATAGAAACACGTTTTCAATAAATACTATTAGCCTGTCCTTATAAATTTGCAAATAAAATCCTGATCAACTTAACGTACAACAAACTTATTGCCAACAAGTACAATGACGTAAATAAAAATCAATCGAACTTAGTAACCACGGGCAATGGCTATTGTTTATACAAAGCCTACGAGCACAATTTCGTTCGTGCCATAAAGTCGAGTTCCGCCAGCGAAGAAGTTGAAATTTCCGCACGTAGTGAAAATCGATATAACAGTACGACAAGCCAGGATTGAACGTTATCATAGCGCACGTTGATCGTATTTACGCAGCGTGTTGCTTCACGAAAAGCGAATTTGTCGCGAGAAGGAGCTCGTCTATCCGATGGCATTATCGTTTCAGGCGGCGTAGAAACTCGTCGTGTTTGCGGCTGATAGAATAGAATCTCGACGGTGCACGCAACGATATTGCTTGCTATTTACGCGCAAATGCTGAGCGGAATAACCGTATTCGTTGTTAATAGACTGTTATCGACTGGCCATTAGCGAAACCACGATTACACTGTTCTGTACCGGCTAAATTATTTGATACTCACATGCCTCTCCTCGGCCGGATTAAGACCTGAAACAGATAAAACAATTCTGTTAGATTTAATGGGACTTTCACGTGGGGCTTATTAAAATTCATGTCTATTGAGATATTCACAGACAATTAGTCGTTTTGCGACGACCGTCTAATTCAGTCGATTGGGCTGGGTTTCTCTTCCTCCTCCCCCTCCTACCATCCTTTTTTCTTAAGTACATCCAAAAATCACCTGAGAGATGGAAAAAGGATATAGAATATAGAATATAATGGCCATACATCATACATCGATGATTAAGTATAAATGTTGTGCGTTAATACTTTAAACAGACAGTCAGTGTTAAGAAACGACGCTACTGTGGGATCGGGGCCGCCACCACAAGAAAAAGGAAAGGAATGTAAGAACAGAGAAAAATCGAAAAGGAGCAGCAGCGTAGGCGACTGATCAGCGCATAGAAATCGGAAGATCATGGAGTCGCGTACCGATCGACCTGCCCTTCCTTTTTCCTCGATTCCTGCATTAATCGCGCGACGACAATATTTCCAAATAATTTTGATGCGAAAAAGTTAGTTGGTTTCTCGATCACCTGGATGCAAATTTGGTACGAATCACGAATTTCTGCCCACATATCACGAAAATGATTGCATTTTTAATGTTGCGAAACGTAATAATAATATCGTTCTGCTAGATGCAAATTAATTACCAAATAAAAGAATACGTTGTCGCAAAGTGCGCCACGTCCGACCAATTTCCTGTGGAGGAAGCTGCGAAAGGAGTTCACACTGAACGCAGTGAACAGCGTCGGGAAGCATTTAATCAAGGACACGTCGACTAAGCAGCTTCTCATTCTACTCATCCTTCATCTCGACAACTTGCTTCCATACATGTGTATCATGCTTTAGTCGCGCAACCCTTCCAATGTAAAATAAAATATATTGCTCCCGTATGAAAAGAAAAAAGAAAAAAAGGACGACACTTAATTGCAGCAGTGACAGTTGTCGAAATCGTTTGATCAATCTTAATGCATACCTCGGAACGTACGCGCACACCCCATAGCATACTTTTCCTTTTCCCCGCGGAATTTCAAACATCTCTGGCTGCCGCTCAAGACATCGTATGTATTTCCCGGGAAATTGAACCGCCGCAATGTTTTTCATGATTATTGAGGAGCTAACTCGAACGAAGTCAGCGGTATGCCGGCGGAATCTTTTCCGAGCTGGGAACGAGATAAAGGGAAAAAGCTGCCCGGACGAAAGCGAAGCTAGGCTCCTCGAGGATTTCCGAGAAGGGACGGTGAATGAAAGAAAAGAGGACGAGAGGAGGAGCAGGTCGAAGGAGATTCTGAACGAGAAGCTTTGTCCTCGAGAAGCCGTAGTCTCCATAGTTTTCCCTCGCTCGATTTCTCCTGTACACTTTATCGCATACGGAATATTTTAACGATATTTCTAACGGCGCTCCTGCTTTCAGACCGCGAGACAAACCGCGTATATGTAACATCGACTGGGCAGACTTTTGTACGAGAATAAATTTCCACGCGCGGAGACATTGCCGAGAAACCGTTTCCACCGCAACAAGCATTCTCGTATTAAATGCCATTATCGTGAAGGGTAGTGAGCTGGAACATATTCTATTTCATCTCGCGGCGTTATTAAAACGGGCTGCATGTCCCGAAGAGTTGCCGAGATGTCCCTCGTGCCAATTGAATCAACACGCGCTTGAAATCTTAAAACGTTCGTGAAAACCCGAGGGTGGTTGTTACGTTCGGACGACAAATAAGCCACTTAAAATCGGAGCGAAAAGGCTTCGAAAGGCGAAAATGCGGGGACCCCTGAAATCTCGTAAAGGGCCATTAAAGGTGCAGCAATTTACGCCACCACGGGGCAAAGCAACAGCCAAGACTTTCTGACCGCAAAACGCATAACCACAGTCGGAGAACGAATTGTTACGGCAGCAGCGCTAAACGGCCAGCGGTATCGCCGGGCGACAAGAAATCCGGCACGGCCAGTGTAACCCCAAGTGGATACAGTTCTCAGTGGTCAGACGGAAAAACTCGACGCCATGAAGTTTACGACGCGGGGCGCGCTCGCCTGTACCACTTGTGCAAATAAAGTAATTCCTGGAGCAAGCGTGAGCGACGATAAAACGTATCCGGACAAGGGGTTGACTTTGTCGTGTGTTTTATGGTCTAGCAAATTAAGGAAAAGCCCATCGCGTACGCCCAAAAGGATCCTCCACCCCCTCCTCGCCACTGAGTTGTCGGCGGATGGGGGGTGTTGCTCGACGGCGAACAGAGAGGTGGCGCGAATTTTCTACCGTGGACCGCGGCCAACCGCCTTGAGCATTAAAGAGCAAAGGAGGCGGGAAATATAAGTTTGTTCGTCTTTGGTAACGAAACTCGCGATAATATCCTCTTTTTCTCCTTTTCGCGGACGCTCGTTGGCTCGTCGACCGGCTAGGAAACAGTTTCACCTCTTTCTCGGCCCCCTTTTTCTGCTTAACTTCCTGCCGCGGCTCGTAAACGGACACGGAAGAGCGCGCATAATTTCCTACTGGAACGCAAAGAGCTCATTTGCCCCGCCGGAGCACGTGCGTCTTTAGAGAAACGTCACTGCGAGATGGCGCGACCGTTATGGCGCTTGACGCGATTATTAGGACGAAAGCGGGAAACATTGGCGACAAAGTGGTGATACTTATAAGTTAATTCCTCTTGTAAATAACAGAGTGTCCGTTTCTATATTTCCTCCGATATCAGTGTGCGTTCTTGACGAAATATCGCGAAACTGCTCCAGCTGATCTGTCTTAGCTTTGCTTCGACACACATTGAAGTCGCAAAAGATATGAAGAATAAGACTAACGATGATCCGTTTTAAAAAGTTTCTGAAAAATCGGCAAGCGATTGATTCCAATCCACAGTATCTGACGTTGTTTGGACGAACGTCTCTTAGACGTTTTCGGAGGAAGCCAAGACCCCGATCGAGGAGAGGAATATTCGGTTCTCCTTGGATATGAATTTCTAGGGAATAGCGATAGCAAGGGCAGGGGAGAAAAGCGATAAAAAAGGAATACGAAAGGGAGGAAAAGGAGGATGATATCCGGAATAATTATGAGTAGCGTGCACGCTCGAAGGGCCACGATTTCTCGTGGGACCATTACCCGCGCTAGTATCGACGACGAAATGGTAATGCCAAGCGATACCGGTTTCTAATCGTCCGTAAAAGAGTCCTGCCGATTCGCCTCGTCCCGCGTCGCGGTAAATCGTCACGAGAACAAGCGGACAGAAGGAATCGGATCAGTGGTGGAAGCAGATATTATGTCCGACGGTGGGATTTGTTCGACGGGAAAACCCGGGCAAACCGTGGCTTGAGAGACTGGAGGAAGAAGAGAGTGGTGAAACGATAACGTCCCTGCTGGAAACAATTCGCTGGGAGCAATGTTCCGGAAAAGAGGGAAGAAGTTTCAGTTGCCGCGACATGAATAGCGTCCCATTACGATTCCTTGCCTTCGATGCTTCCCGTTTCAAAGGGGTGTCGACGGCATTCCCCTCGTTTTACGGGGAGAAATGGCGCGTCGTGGGCCGAGACAGTGATTTCAGATGTCGCGGTTGTTCGCAAAGTGTGGTCGCAATTCCCCCATGGAGGACAATCGTATCGAGTGAAAGAATGCTCACTCGATGATAGAGGGGATGGGCGAAACACGTTGGCGAATATGTATGTATGTACAACCGAACTTGACTGTCCTACGACAACATCGTTTCTATCGGTGCCATTGGTCCGTGTGATTTTCGAAGGTTCAGCGTTTTTCACTGGTCTTCCGAAGACTTGTTAGATATTGTATCACGAGAATTCTTTCTCGAGAAGCTTGAGTTCATTAACTTGAGAAAATGATTGTAAATCTCATTTGTTTTCTGTTATGAATAATCTGTTTATTCAAATTGTGTATTACTAGTTAATCATGAATGTATAAGCTCACCTACAGGCAACATGTTGGTGCCCTCGCGTTTTACCACTTATAATAATATTCAGCAATGCGAGATGATGCGTTTGGTGGGTTGGCGTTCAATTATATTCCATCATTGTCTATCATTTCTCCGAACAGAAAATGCGACGACAACAAGCTTACTGGTCGCCCCATTAAGCCCGCACCATTTCCGATAAACTCGCCAGGTTAGCAAAAACGCTCCTTATTTAACGAAATTAAACGAAGATGTACGCTACGTATATTGCACCCCGTGGCACTGATCGCCGAGCTCACGGGTCGTTCGTAGCGAAACTTTCAAACTGTACTCCGGAAGGATCAGGTCTAACTAGAAAAGATCAAGCGCGAAAGGGGAAGCGTTTTGCAGTCTCGGCAGCAGAACGGTCGGTATTTCATTACGTCGACCCCGCAACGTTTGGAAAACGTGAAACAACGTGAAACAACGCGAAACAACGCGAAACAACGCGAAACAACTGACCAGAAGTTATACTCGGCCAGCGGTAACATAGTTAGACGGGAGTGCAGCTCGAGATATTGCGAGGGACCGGCAACTGCTATACGAAAGAGAGCGTGGAAGGCAGATAAAGAGAAATGGAGTGCCGTGAAGAAACAGCAAGAGAGGCGAATGCAAGGGTGAAGGGGGTGAGAGAAAGGGGGCGCGGGAAGAGGATGAGAGGAACAGGCTGAGGGGCGCGAAGGTTTAGAAGAGCCACCTAGAGGTGGATGGAACGAAAGAGGGGAAAACTCGGAAGTACTCTCGTGTCAAGAGGAGATTCCGAGTGCTCTCCTGAGAGACGACCATGCACAGCGCGCAAGCAAGAGGGACGACGAGGAGGGCAGCAGAAAGACAGAGAGAGCTAGGGTTCGTCGAAACCCAAGGGATGGGACGATGGAACCAGACCAGCTTGTATACATGTATATACGCCTATGTGTGAATGGGCACGTGTGTGCGAGATAGGAGAGTCACTTGAAGCCCTCGCGACTTTGTCAGCGCTACATGGAGCCTAAGTGCGAACGTTCTTGCACTCGTGTGTCGTCCCAAGGAGAGGGACGAGGAGGCGGCATTGCACAAGTGGATCTGCGAGGTCAAGATCGAGGGTTCTGCGAGTTTCAGGCTTAAGCACGATCGTTTGCGTCACGGTTGTATTGCGGTCCGCTTGAAATATCCCTGTGTCACACGCTATATGCTCCGTCCCTGCCTTTTCTCTACCATATTGTACATATACAGTAATCCCTCGAGGAACGCGGTTTCGATTATACGCGGATTATTTTCCGACAAATCTTCTTTTTTTTAAACATGAACGTTTAAAAAACCTTAGTGCGTTTCGAACTAATTTAGTCGGCATATCTTTGCTATTTGCTGTATCATGGCGAATAAGAGAGATAAAGGAGAACAAATGCGAATTTGCCCACGTGAACTAACTATTCAAAAATTGCCCAAGAAGTAGCATACAAGAAGCATTGGCACTGAATTCGAACGCATAACGAACTGTTTTGGAACTTGGAAAAAAAAAAAAACAGACGATTGGAGTATCTCTGCGAATTACGCGCGCGCGTGTGTGTGTGTGTGCATTGTATGTGCAATGAGTATATGCAAATGCATTGGAAAAAATATGAATGTGTGCATGTGCTTGAGTTTTTTGTTAGGGGTAGAGGGCTGAACTCCAAAACTACGCGGATGTCACTCGACGTGGTCAATTGCTGTCCCTAACTCCCATAATCTAACGCTGTTCGAGGGATTATTGTATGAGCCTGCTACCAATTTTCTCGATTCGTCTTTTAGCTCGACTAATTTTTTAATGCCTACCGATACGATTTTACTGCACGTGGTTCCTTAGTTTAGGGTAACTCTGGAAACATTCGTATCGCGACTTGCGAGGATGTCACGCTAACCCGAGGACCATTGAAAGCTGACTGCTCGACCTTGTAAAGACACACGAAGGAGTGCAATTTATATCGTTCTTGTCTGGCGAATAAAAATGATGCGAGAATGTACAGCTAGGCTGGAGTAACATTGATTTTAGTATCAGGCCTTTTACCACAATGAATACATTGATTTAATAACTTTGTGAGTTGCAAACTACTAACAGAAAACACCGTCTTCGTGCAAGGCTGCAGTAGTGAAATATATATGTATGTATGTTAAACAACCTCAGTCTTTGCTTACCGAGTCAGTCAGACTTCGTATGAATTTACACTTCGAGGCAGGAAGTGAGCACACCGATGAATAATACTTTGAAAAACAACTGCCAGCGAGAAGTCTGTCGACCGAGGACAGACAGATCACTCATCCGACAACTTCTACGCGCGTTAAAATTTCAAATATACCCAGAGGGAATTGAGATTTGAATTTCAGTATCCCGACAAAAATCGAACCTGCAAACTCAATCCTTTAGACTGATATCTTCTTCAAACACGGAGTTATGTCTAAGGCTTCTTAATTATATACGCGAGAACGTATGACGAATGAATCCATATCGCATATTGTGTACCGCACAATCTACCCAACTGATTCATGTGTGACAAAAAACGGAAGTAGCATTAGGAGAAGTGCACACTGACTGCTATCTATATCGGAGAGGATTACTTCGATTACAAAGACCTAAACGTCCAAAACCATTGGAAACAAATGAATTAAGTTACGAACTACGTGGTAATTAAGAACATATCGAAACAAAAACAAAGTTAATTATTCTCAGTATCTATAATACTAATTTTTCACTATTGAATCGTCAACGAGCCGTGCAATATTTGTATGCACAACGCAGAAAGTGAACCCAAACTTTTGTCCGGCAGTACGCCTCTAAAACTTTAAGAATCTCTCCGCTTTGCTACCAAGCAGGGGTTAGATGTCCCTTTAACCCGTTTACTGCCAGGATGGTCATATATGACCGCGAATTGTTTCTTATGTGACGACACGGTGGAGTTGAATGAAAATTGATATGTAATGCATACAGGAGAAAAAAAAAAAACTTGTGGCGTCCTGAGCCAAACATGTAATTTCAGCGTTTCAGTCAACGTGTTAATCACCCACCAAAGGATCAAACCGAAATCTACGAAGTACCATTCTCGTCACCGAAACAAACGGAGAGGAAACGATCTATCGAAACGCTTATCCAGCGATTTCGTTCTTCAACTTGGCCGTATACGAGTCGCTGGCTCTGTTTACCAGCGACGAATTGAATGTAATGCAAAGCGCTGTGCCCACGAGAATCCCATCATGAAGATCCGGTTGCAACGCTCGCTTCCCATACATCGGTGGCCAGAGATAAGACAAGTAGAAAAACAAGGGACAGTGTTGCAGGAAACGCGACAGACCGAATGAGCAATGTTTCTTCGAATCAGGTCGCCGGTTTGCGTTCGATACGCGAAAGCGAAATACATACTCGCGAATAGGATGCTGATCGTGCGAAACCACTGTGAGACACGAGGTCAGCTGCTTTTCTAAGTCGAGCCTCTTTGCCCAGCAACGCTGGCTACTCGGTATAGCGATACCTTCTTGCCGAGAATGTTCTGCGATCGGTATCAGAACAGGTGGCACTGTGCACTTCGTCTTACTGTATTGAGTGATATCTGACACCGAGTAATATCACTATTATTCTGATAACAGTTGGATGGCGAAGCATGGTTCGACTGGCATGGCACGAAAGGTATTAACTGTGAGTGGCCTAACCGGGTAGCTGATTGTACTGTGCGTTGTTGAGAAATTTTTACTACGGAGTTGAACAAGTTAATTGGAATGATACATAGTTTTGTTTTGAAACGGTCACTGAACGAGTGGTATCTAATGAGCTAGCAAAGTCCATCTATGTTTAATCTTTGCTGAGTAATTGCTCATTCAGACGAATTGAACATTACGCATGTTTAAAATTTAATTGACAAGCGATTTATTTGGCGAAAGTAATGGAATTGAAGTAGTGTTTTGACGTTGCGATGATTTTTATGTTACTAACAGAGCATGCGTTTTTCGTTTAATTTATTTTATGACCGCATTTTTTTCTTACACGTAATTAAACAGCGGATGTATGCAACTGCAATTTCATAGGTTTTAATGGAGCATCCGCTTAATTAAGGATACAACTATCGTGTACGAAGCATGATCCGTGCCAAACAAAAGGAATAAATTACAGTACCCTTTTAACATTCTGAACGAAAAGATACTATGAATCATTCGAATTATGTGATTTAGTAGATATGTTTTATAATTTGTGATGTTATTATAGTTATTACAGAAAACAACGCTTTCATGTATTTCGATTATATTACAGGAAATTGAGGCAGAACAAGAAATAATTTCCTTCGCTGGATCACGTTCATGAAACATAAGATCCACTGTATTATTGTATTCCGTTCTTTATTACCTTATCCCGTTTCGAAACATAAATTCTCAACTACACTGCAGAAAACCATAATACATCTAAGACGTCTACTTCTTCCACATTCCACTGTCCATTTTCAAGATACATTTCATCGAACGATCATTTATGAACTATATTCACCAATAATGTTACGTACGTTATATATAAGATATTCATTAAATAAAAACATTAAGGGGCTCGAGCATGACAAAAAAAAAGGGCGAGTACATTTGCAACTCACTGTTCATAAATATTTAATAACCCCACAAGCTTTCGTCGGTGTATAGCTATCACACAAATCTCGCATAAACACTGTAAACACGCACAAATTTTCAAAGGGTTAAAAAGCTACGACTTACCTCCATTGTGCTTCAAGTCATCTGGCTGACCCCGATGATGGTCTGGTTTGGTCAGCATTGAAAGCGGATGAGCAGCTGCGCCTCCAGCGGTGGTCGCAGCTCCTGGTGGAATGCCTAATCCAAGAAGAGCCGCTGAGGCTGACGTAGGAACAGGGAGCCCTCCACCAGGGCCGAGTCCAGGAAGTCCAGGTATACCTGGATGTGGACCCATCCCAGCACCCGGTGGTAGCTGTTGGGCGTGCACCTGCTGAAGCAGCCTCGGCAGGTCTGGCCTCTGTTGCTAAAACGGATCGAAAAAGGACAACTTTTATAACCTCGAACAGCTTTCGTTTTGCGGCATGTCTGATGAATTATAAAGAAATGAATACAGAATTAACTTGGGAGGTTCTTTACGAGGCTATTTACGATGCACTTTCCACTTGTTTAAACTTATTCGGTACGGTTGGATAAAAGGATTTTGGTAAATTGCCATTTTAAAGCACGTAGCAAGTTGGTTTAAATGGAAGGGAATAAAAGGTGGCACGTAAATCCATGCATAAATCGTAATGTTTCAGTATTATCAGCAAAACATTTGCCATGTGTTTCGTTACGTAATTATCGTTAATTAACAAGTGCGCCGAGATTTCCAGATAAGACCAATAACCAATTCAGAAATCTAATCTGAACAACCGATAACGGGTTGTTTAGATAAACGTCCCGATTAGATTAGCCAGCGAATGACATCATTAAACTACGATGATGAAAGGCGCCTACGCTGCTAATAGTTTCTAATCGCCTAACCATCACAGAATATACATATATACATATTCCGATCTCCGATGCTTCCTTATAACAAAGAGCGTTTCAATTATAAAAAGATTAAAGATCATTCTAGTTACCATCCATAACCTACATCAATCATCCAACAATCGTACAACGAATCGATAGAACCGCTTTGGTCTTTCAAACCAACCGAAAAAAGAGAGAGGGGAAAAATAAAGAGGTAGAGGAAACGGGCAGTCATCGAACGTAATTTAATTTTTTCCGTTCATTCCGAGCAGGGGAGTCCCGCGCGGAATTCGTTACGCGGGACACAACTTTTCACGGTCATGGCAGACAAATCACGGGGGTAAACTTCGACGGGTCGCGTTTAAATAACCCTCGTTTCGAACCCCTCACCGGCAACCGTGGTAAATCTGACGGTACAAAACAACTGGCAGGACTTACGCAGCCCCCCCCCCCCCCCAACGGGTTCACAACGAAGAAAGAGAAGCAGAGAAGGATGGGAAGGAGAAAAGTTTCGTGGAAACCATAAACGTACACCCCAGCGCCGGTAGTTTCCTCGTTAGTTAAGGGTGTTGGTCGAGTTTCAGCTGCCAGACAAATTGCAAAGACGCGACCAGTCGCGGCAGCCAGCGTTTTAATGCTTGGCAGATCACGCTGCACGGCGTGGAAAGGGTTGGAGGTGAAACAGAGTTGAGAAGGAACGTCGAAGAAGAAGAAGAAGAAGAAGAAGAAGAAGAAGAAGAAGAAGAAGAAGAAGGAGAAGAAGGAGCAGGAACGAGTTTCGCTAAACTACGAAACGGAAGAGCAGCGAAGTGTACCACTCTCTGCGAACCGTGTACACTCGTTAAGGCAATGCTGAATATTCGCCGGGAGTAGTTTGCCGACATAATTAAATGGTTTAACGATATAATAACCCTGCGTTGAGTGACTGTCTGAGCCACCCACAAACACAAAAACAGAGAGGGAGATGGAAAGAAGGGAGAGAATGGGGAGAGGCTTGTGCGCGCATGGCTGAATGAAATGCGTCCAGGATGGAGAGGTAAGCGTGAGAGGCGGAAATATATAGAAGGTGTAGCAGAAGGGTCAGGGGGGGAAGAAAACGTTCCCTGAAGATTCAGCTAGACTCCCTGGCAACCCTCTAAGAAACGTCCCGAAACGTTCTCATCGCCGCACAGTGGTCCGGATCGAGAAAGTACTTGCCATTTTTATATAACTTTTGAACCGTAAAAGTGCGGGAAATTTTCCGTTCGGGTAATAATAATGAGGAGGACTAAGAGGAGGACAATGGAATACCGAGGGCAATCCAATTATATTTTGTAGATTGATAGGTAGGAAAAATATTGGATACCAATGCTGAAAGTGCTCTTTGATTTAATGCAGCAATTGATAACCGAAGACATTTCAAGAATTGACTGTAGATTAAAATGATATGGAGATTCTGCATATTGTTTTCTACTAGAAGTGGTCTTAGTTCATATCATTACCAATTTCTTACACAGCCACGTACAACTGCACGTATCCTTAACACTAGACCTACCAAGCAAATCAAAATGACTTGTTTCAGATTTCGTGCCCAAGAATTATTAATATATTAGATATTGTTGTAGCAATTTATGATGTTTGAGTTTCAATCAAACAAAATGACAATTATATATCTGTATTTAATGTCCATTCAACGACATTTGTGTTCATAATCTGTTTGAATAGTAGCAAAATCTATCGGTAGTCCTAGTGTTAATAAACAAAAACTTCTAAATATTAAAGTAAAAAAGAAAATTTAACATTAAATGTTTGCAAGCATGTATGTTAAAGTCCATTTATTCTACACGTAGAATTCCCCTGGTGGAGAGGAATTTTCTATAAAATTTCGAAGCAATGACGCATCTTCTTTGGAACAAACAGGAGTATTTTAAGGAAAAATTGGTTCCGTGTTTACCACCAGTTTCGCCATACGGCCAATTTACCAATATTCTCGAACGAAGAGTTATTAATCCGGCAAAGCGGAATTATTTCAATCTGGAATTTCTGCGCTCCGAACGGATCTTCTTTTGCGAGTGGCGCGAAAGAGGAAGTCATTACGAACCCCTTCATCTTCGCGCGAGCCTTCTTACGGCACCTGCATCCACTAGCAGCGGCGCGGAGGCTTATTCTCAGCAATTTTCACCGGTGTCCCTCCTACTTGCTGACTCAACCAGCCATGAAGATAGTGCCGCCGGAAGTTCCGACGAGATCGTCTTAACCTTCTTCTGTATCACACGTCGTTGACGCTTAAAAAGCGTTTTCGGCTGGCCGTTCTTCTCTACGAGATTATGAACGCCAGAAGGCGACGGACGACGTGCTACGATTCTGCGCAAAAATTCGTACGCGTTTTCTCACCTTCCGAGCACGCGACTCCTTTTGACCGATATTTCCACTTCAACTGTCCGTGCTTAAATCTGACTAATAACGGTGCAACTCGATCGGAATTAAATGGAAGACTTACGTGAAATTGATTCCGCTTACAAAAGAATTACAAAAACTTTGATGAGAAAAGATTCATTTTTCTGATTAGTCGAATCAGGTGTACGCGAAATTAATCACTGCTCTGCATCTCTTTCAATAACAATAATGCTATCCAATAAATGATATGAATTGCTTACTATATATCGAGATTGAATGCCTTTCATGGATGCATACTGCCTATTAATCGTACTGTCCATCATCATTTCAAACCGGCTGTAGCAATTTCCAAAACTCTCCCGACGCGACAAAACTCCCTTGCGCGCGCAAGCAAGCAAGCAAGCACGCCAATGCTGTTTCACAGCATTTTAGCCCGAGCAAAAAAAAAAAACAGCTGCTAGCAGATCCTCCGGAGGATACGTTGCGCGACAGGCAATTTCGCGTCTGTTTTCGCAGTCGTTCGCGCGAGACGAATCACGCACGCGAGTAAATTCCTCCAGACGTTCCGAGAGTTTTTCCTGCGATCCTGTAAGAACCCCGAGACTTCTAAACTGTCCCAAGGGAGTAGGGAGAACCGCCGAAAGAACGAAACGGACAAGGATGCCGCAGGAAGGGGGCGAAGCAGGAGCAAGAAGAAAGGGGAGGGGGCGTAGATAGAAGCAGCCAGAGAAGCGATTTAAAGCGAGCGGAATCCAGGGATTCTGCTGAGGATTTGCCGCACGTAGCCCGACAACGCCGCGGATCCGTGGAAGTTTCTATGGTCCGGGAGGAGGGGGGAGGTTGCGAGAGAGGCCGGAGCTAGCGGAAGGAGAGGATCGCCGAGGGTGAATCGAGGGGATGGCGGACGAGTGGAGGGAGTCGAAGGCAGTTGGGTAGCAGGAATGCTGATTAGTCGGTGCTCGTGCGCCGTAACACTATAACCTATCCGGCCTGGAAACCGGGCAGGAAGACTCTGGATAAGGTTCGCAGGGTGGCGGTGGAAAAGCGGAGGGCAAGGGGCTGCAGATCAAGGAGGTAGGGTGGAAGCGGGCCGAGAGAGAGAGAGAGAAAGGAGGAGAACGTCGGCAGAGAAGCCGGCGGCTTAATAGGGAGGAAATTGAGTGCTCGAGCAATATTGAGGAGGATTCGGGATTCGCCAGGATCGTATCCATCCGTCCGCTTTCGGATTCCTCGAGCGTGCATCGGCTTCCTCCTACCACCGGCCAGGGATTCTCATCCGCCACGAATGCGTTTCACGCCGGGCTGAACGCGAATCAGACTAGACCCGTGCATTCATCGGCCATTCTAAACGCCGCGGCGGTGCGCCACGAGCGAGTTGGCGTAAATTTTCTTTCAGCGGGATTTGCGGCCGGACCCCCGCCCGACCCCTGGCCGGAGGACCCAGCTTTTTCTAGAGGCACGTGTATATACGCGGATGACCGGTCACGCGGATGGGGCTTCCTGGCTCCTTTGGTTTGTTCAGAAATTAATTGCGTTCCCAGGGAGTCTGCGGTAACTCTTCGGTATACAAAACATCGCGTTGGAGGTAGAGCAGAGCCGGGCAAAGTTTAAGGAGGGAATAGTTTAAATGTTGTTTAGAACAGCAGATGCTGAACAGGGTTTAAGCGAAATCATAATTTAAACGTGATCGAAGTTTTTGGGTCAAATCAGATTGTGTTTTAAGCATTTAAGCACCGCGAACATCTGGAAACAGAAATTCGTTACAGAAAGGGGAGCTGCGCCCAAAATTTAAGGGTTGGCCAGACGATTTGCTAAAGGAAACAAACCGACCGTTCGTAATCAATAAAAATGACACATCGGTATTTAATACTTAACGATACTTTGTCGAAAGGATGAATGAAAACTATCGCAATCAGCAAGTAAAGGCAAGTAAAGGCAATTTTCTACTTCACCGCGCGAAACGCAATCCTCGTCGCGAAGTGTTTCGCGAATTTTCAAGTATGTACTCCAGTGACCGGATATGAATCAAATTCTACTTCAATCTCCGTTTACAAATGCCTTAATGAAACCGAAAAACGAAACCAATATCTCACGTGGCCGCGTTGCCGGTGAAATTGTCTTACCAAGCGCAAACTAGATTTTGACACCAACGAAATGGAACGGCGGCTCGACAATCGTCGAATAATAAAACACGTAATCACGACGAATAACTTTATCCTGTACGTAACAAATTTCACAAACGCGTAACAAATTTCACGCGGCGATTGTTTCGCAATCGGCCCCCCGTTCGTTTTCAATTTAGAAATTTATCTACCCATCGTATCGATAACTCCGCGCAATAAAAGTAACAACCGGCCGAGCGCAAAAAAAGCACTGCTCTCTCCTATTCACAAATCAGTTTCGGCGGCGTATCGATCCGTAGGGGTGAGGGGCGAGGGTCACGACACGCGCGTGGAAATTGATTTCGCATTAGAAAAGCGACGGGATCGTTTCAATTTCGATCGTCGGCGAGGGATACCGATTGTCCGCGTGTGTTTGCCCTCCCTCCCGGCGCCATCGAGCCACGTTTAATAATTCATTCGCCGGTTGAATTTACACCAATAATATCGCCAATAAAACCCAAATGTTACACGCCACGTACAACAACGTCTGTAAGTTTAATTGCACCGTTCGGAACACGGAAGAGTGTTGCATACAAGTATTGCTATTATAAATGTGTACATTTGTGATTGAAACAGACGCAACGCGTAAAAACATTTTTCAAATTTTATTCGACCATGTATCCTATCGAAATTTCAATGCACAATATTGTATATGTGATTGCTCCAATATCGTATAACTATCGAGAACTGGCTGACCTCCCACCTGCTGATTTCACGATGCAATTTGAAAAAAGTCGACGATCATTGAATGGCGATACTAATGTGTTCTATATGCGCGTACCAGGTATTTCCGTTAAGAGGGCCACCCAAATCTAGGCGCATCTGGGCCCATATTTGGATTTTGCTTCCCAAATAGAAGCCCGCGGCCCTCTATTTCGGGACAAATGATAACGCGCCAGACAAGGTGCGGTGCCAGATATCGTCGGCCCGCGATGTCATTGCAACATTTAGAAACATACTATTATATTGTTGCAATATTTACAATAAAATGAACCTTTCATTAATCAAATAAACAATTTTTCCGTATAAACCTGTTTCCCTTAAGAAGCCCATGGGCTTCAATTAGGGGGCAATATGAGAACCTTAAAAATGCAAAAACCAAATTACAAGCCCACGAGCTTCCTAACGGAAAAACCCGGCAATGATATATAATATTTAATTGAACTGTTCAATTCTTGTTCGACGGATAACTATCCTAAAACTGATTTACTTTCACTCCTTTTTGTATATTCCACGGAAGCATGGCTGATATAAAGCATTCTGATCATAAATTACAGTTGCCCTCAATTTAAAACATCATCTGACGCCTCCAGCTCCCTAGCTCTAGATTACTCCGAGTGCCATTGAACGTACATACGATCGACAGTGTACACGTGTATCACAATGAACACACGCGTGTCCCGCGGCTAGTAATTTATCTTCCATTGGCGTGTACTCACCCCAATAATGGCGTTGAGCTCGGTCATGGTCACTTGTTTGGCTCTGTCAACAGCAGTGGCGACTTGCTGTTGATGTTCCTGCGAGAGGAACGGCAGGATCTGAGCAATTATGGCGTTTAACCTCTTCGCTATCTCTGTCTGAAAACAAAAAGGAGAACGTTCCTTATTAAACGGCAAATCGCTTTACGCCCGATCGACGATCCGTGCTCGCTTAATAGAACTCGGATAACGATTGTCCTTTCGCCCCCTCTCCCATCTCCCTCCAACCCCTTCATTCCCCGTTTCATTCGCCCGCCGTGTTATCCGAACGTTATCATTCATCGAGCGTGACGCGAGCCGTATTGATCGCGCGTGCGTTACTTAATTCGAGTTTTATCGAGTCCGCTCGCACTTTCTCGATTGATCGTTTAGCTGTGGGCTGGATCGTCGACCGGTGATTTATATCGCGGTTCTCGGCGTCAATCTCGCGACATGCGTACAGGTAATTGACTGTTATTATCCGAGCGTTTGCGTGACGCGACGAATCGAGGAAGATTCCACGGCATGGGAAATTAGATACGCACATTCTGAGAAACGTGTGCACTGATAGCCGTGTGTACAAGCGGGTTATGTACATACGTTCAGAGCAGACGGTTCGCGGTAAAAAGGTGTTGGGAAGCATTGTTTTTCCTTTGCCGGAGAACTGTTTGCACGACAATGTAACTCTTCAAACAGTCGCGCCGTTGCGAGGTACAATTCGCCATCTAATAGCCACCTGTGCCATTGGACTGGTCGATATTACCACGATCTTGATATTCCGATAATTGCATAAACAATATCCATCGTGCAAGAATGTATCAAGAATTGAATAGAAGTTGCAATCGACGGTAATCATTCTGGTCAAGCTTGAACGGAGTTCGCGACATCAATTTCGGCCAGCAAATCGAAATCCGCTGGGGCGCTGCTTTCGACCCCGTGAACATGAATACCAAGCAATGGGAAAGTATCTTACCAGTGCGCATTTCCGATTCTCAACCTGATTCAACAAATTTCTACAAAATCCGATATAATCAACCCAGCTTATAGTTCCACAATTCGCAACTGGACTGTACACGTAACAACAATGGAAAATGGGCAGACTATTGTGGCGAAGGCAAGCCGCAGGCACGAATGGTTAAATAAGGCAAAGACTGGCTTAGCGCGTTCCCTTCTTACGAGGGAAACGAGTGCAGATGCAGCTGCGGTATAACCGTTCGGGGGTGTTTACTACGCCCTCCGGCCGAGATAGACTAACGGGGGATTAAATTAAATCCATGCTGAATCGGCGGCAGCATGGCCTCCCGTCTCTTCCTCTGTCCCCCACTTTTTGCAGCTCAATTTTCGTCCCACCTAATGCCGACTGGTATCACCTGTATTTGCTGCCAGCTCGGCCGGAAATTAAACGTGCCTGACGAGCTGTAGAAGTAGCGCGTCACGGGAGTTTACCGGTAAGCCATCAAATGGCCTAGGAAATGACCCAACAATGATGCGCAGTTGCTAATCCGTTGTTATTTAAGCCGACGCGTAGAATTATTGACGCGGTAGAATCAATGTTCTTCAGCCCGTGAGTGTTTAAGGGACAAACGATTATCAATTCTTTCCTTCGTTCACTGACGCAGCTACAGTTGTGCATGAATTATAATTGTACATTCTCGATATTCGAAACCGGAATTATTAATGCACCGATCGCTAAACTTTTATCAGGTTAGTTAGATAGCGGCACGCAATTTATAGATAGATCTGAAACATTAATAAAGCCGGCTGGACGAATTTCGAAAATAAGTGAAGCGTTAATGAAAGCGAGGGGTCACGTGTTATGATCAATGATTGAGAAGAATGCGTGTGTCGCTCCACTTTTTTTTATTTATTTATGTCACCCGTTTTTGTATAACGCGCTGTTCAATTAGATCAGAAATGATTGTTTAACTCGGTTCTGAAAAAATTCTGAATTTTAGTTAAGCAGGATCGCGTTTCGCTCGGTCGAATTTTAATCGATTCCAACTTTAATGAACCGGCCACCTAATTGGGAATAATAATTCCATTGAAGCTTAATTGAACGCGCCACCTCCTCGCCGGTGGTGTTCCTGCTGATATTGCCGGAGTGAATTTGTGTTAACGGCGCGACAAAACGACGATTTAGCAGGTGCTGTTTGTGTAGGTGCTCCGGTAATTGAGAATCGGATAAGCCAGGCGTCTTTATGATCATTCGATTATGCGGAATTATCAAGCAGAAAAATCGTCGGTATAAGGAGTTCCATAAATCTCGTGCTTGCTTTCGAAGCGTAAAATGTTTCGCCATTTTATAGTTCCGTGGAAAGGCTAACAAGATCTAAATGGTGTACACGTATATTTCACGGAAATTGCGAAGGTGCCGCATTGAATTGCAAACGGAGATGATTCCGTTGCAGCGTGGGAAATACAACGTAAATTGGTAAGATCAAACGCATCCGAGAGAAATTGTAAGAAATCATTGCTATGCTCCGCGGGAAACCCTGTACAGCTAAGGGATAATCATAAGAAAACATAATACTTTAACAAATCTTCTTGACTGACGTTTCATTATTTCCTGCGCGCGATGTTACAAACAGCAAACCAATATTATTACACTGTGACTGCAAAGTTCCGTGAACACGATTCGTTACTTGACAACCACAAAAAATATAAGATACAGTAAGACATTATTAAAATCCATTGCAGTAAAATATTCCAAACTACCATGGCAATCAAAACCATTGCACTCCGCTGCCAAGCAAAATAAATACTGCCTTGATCCAGTACAAACAAACGAATTAACTTCCTCCAATTTAATTCCCAAAACCTTCAAGATCCTTAAGCATCGATATAACAAAATTCATACGACCAGTCTTCTTCCTGCCTACCCTAATTATCAGCGAGGCTTGCAAAAGGGGCGTCACGACGGCGGCGATCTATTAAGCGACGTCTGTGTGCCAAGTTTTTCGCGCGTACATTAGACGAAGCGTAAGCGCATGCAAGCGGGAGGATGCGTCGCGGAAGCGGACGGAGTCTCTTCGTCATGCAACAGGAAGCAAACCACCGGGTGTCGGTCGACGAAAACGGTGCACGGTGGAGCACCGAGGCACCCTTGGACGCAAGCTGTGCAAACTGGCTGGAAAGCGCAACCCCCGTGTGTCGCTTTCCTCTGTCTCCACTCGCCTCTTCCTTCGGGAGGGTAGGATCGTAGATACACGAACCTCGGATGCTAATTGAAATATCGCGGCCACTAGAATTCTTGGCAAGTTTCCATCTCTCGGGCTCACGAACTAGCGGAAAGAAGGAGGACAGGGGGCGAAAGAGGCGGCGGTGGCAACGCGCTGAGTTGTTTTAATTATCCGTCGCCCACCTCGGTGCCAGTGATTAGGCTACTAATTATAACGTACGGGAAAAGGAGTCGCGTCATCCGCGAATAAGTTGCACCGAGCGGAACGTAAACTGCGGGGCACATTGTTACGAATTCTGTTGTTTCGCCGAGCGGTTGGTACGAATCTCGGCGTTGAATTGAATTTTCACGTCGAAAGAACACGGATGGACGGTCACGATTACTTTTCGGGTGTACAGTGAATTGAGCAAGCTGTTGCGATTTTTCTGTTCGGATAAATTGTATGCGCCGCCGTTCAGTATTTACATGCAACTCATTGTCTGGTCGCTTCTTTCAATCGCGATAACAGGATACTGTTGCAAAGAAACACGCGATCGGGGTTTAGGACACGATAGGTGTACGGAAGTGTTCTACTCCGCCAATCTGATTCCCGATCTACGCAAATGTACAGCTTCTAAGCCGGATTGTTAATCTGTCTTGTCAAACAGTTGCAAATAGAAGACTTGTCGGTCTTCCCGCAATATCAGATTTTATTGAAGTGGATGAGTGAACCCCCGTAACACCGTCATACGTTTTCCCTCTATCGCCGCAAACGCGGTGTCGCAATTAAAATCGCTCTTGCAATTGGTCAGCAAATATTTCGACCATTACCGGAGCACCGATTTTACGCCGCGTAAAACTTCTACGTAAAATCGCCTCGCGATCAGCAACAATGTCGCCGTTCGCTGTCGTTCTAAAATAAAAGCTTCTTCGAATTGCATTCTCGGAACTCGCCGGGCGCAAAATTCTCCTTTAAAATCGCCTCGGTAACGCCAGCCACCGGGACAATAAGTTCCACGTTAATTTCGGGCGCGTTAATGCATGCCGTGAATTAAAAGAAAAGCCCAGGAGGACGGAAGGAAGGAAGGAATGGAAAAAATTGCGCTTGAAGGGTTAGACATCGGGAACGACGGGGGCGCAACAAGAGCGGGACACTGTGCAAGACGTAATTGCGTTGCGAAGAAGTTTTCTCCCGTTGGAGAGGTAACCAAGGAAATAATGAATGGCGCGGATGCTTTAGTAGCGTGAAAAGAAAAGAGTGAAGGGAATAAAGGGAGAATAGAGGGGGGGGGGGGGGGTGCGAGAGTTTTGGTGCTGCTAGGAGCTCTCATTGTCCCGGATTTCACACGGGAGAGATGAAAAGCTTGCCCGGAATTAATTTTTTCCCTACCAAGCCAAATTGGACCGCCAAGATTGCCGGGCTTGCGCGATTATGTGTCCCTTTTCTGTTTCAGGGTCGTTCGCTTCGAAAAAATCCGAACGAATGGAATTATTTCATCCAAACGAGAAGGGAGAATCGGCGATAACTGTGAATAACACATAATGTATATCAATTGTATTGTATATGTATGTGTATACTAATAGGGAGCCACTCAGCATAGGCGAAGTCAATTGTAGATACAAGTATTAATGTTTTCTGCCTGCTATAAAAGTCTTCCCGAAAAATCTTAAAGCATTGGTAGTCACACTAATCGCAGCGGGTTCATTTCAATAGCTTCCCAGAACAATTCCTCAGAAACAACATTCCACTCTGAAGAACCATACAGCAAATCCGAAAATAATATTCAACTGCGCGTATCTGATAAAATTGCGTGCCATATTTATCTAATAATAATATTTTAGAACTAAATGCATAAAACTAAATATACTTATATATTACGATCTGCCACTGTTACCCATGTTCCGAAGCAAATAACCATTCAACCTTTCGATTCTCCCCCGACCAATGCCGAACTCTCCGGTCCAATGCATGTCATCTAACACTAAAATCTCCTTCCCACGCGCTTAATGCATCGCAAAGAAAACCTCGCGCACCCTTCGTCTCTCTTGCACCGTCGATTCCGCCGAGTAATCCCACAGAACTCTAATGCAGATATTCAGGAGTACGTGCAAGAATCTTGGACTATCCCCAGCTCTACTGTTTTTCTTCTCCGTCTCGGGTCGACGTTCCCGACTCGCATAGCACGGGGTCGTGACATGCCGAGACGAAGAGGAGGCGCGGGCACAGCGGCTGGTAATATCGCGAAAGCCGCAAGAAGCTTTAGCAAAGTGCCTGCTCTTCGCCTGGTGCGCCTACATGTGCATAGCTAACTCGCGTTTCCACGCTGACGTGTGTTCATACGTTTGCGCATGTGTTCAAAGCCACGCGCAATAGGCGTCCTCGGGCCGCTTCCTATACACGTATTACACCCCTCTAAAAGCTGGCAGCGCAACATTCGCAGCATGAAAATGCAAAGCGACAAAGTGCCGCCGATAAAATTCTTCGCCGATGAAACGGTGACGTGAACCGAATGCTCTTCCGCCATCTACTTCCATTCCGCTTCCTGTCACACCCCCCCCCCCCCAGCCCGATACGTGGCCAATAATTTAATACCGGCTTCGAAGGGAACGGCGAGAAAGCGTCGATTGAAAATACATTCTGTTCGTTCGATTATTTTGGCCGAGCACGGTTTTCTGAAGGGCCGAGAGGAATGTTTGAACGAAGGTTAGACTCTTTGTTCGTTGCGTACACTTTTCTCCTTTGACCCAGTGGTACATTTTAGTGTTATAGAAAATGTTAGAAATGTTACGTTAATTAGATGGAGGCGGACTGTTATTTTCCAATAGGTATATTTTTATTTGCCGCTTGGAATACTAATATTGTGTTTCAACACTTCGGTCACGGCCGAAAAACAACTATGAAAAACGCACCATATATGTATTCGCGATTGTGATACGCTTGAACAAACAAATATGTAAGTGTATTATATTTATATTTATATTTATATTTATTCATTTTATTTCCGTGATGTTTTCCTCAGTTGCCATTAGGCGAGCGCTGGCACGCATAAATTGACATAAAGTGCTGTTCAATTCTTCTCGATACCTTCCATCATTCGTATCCGCAGGAATTAGTATCATTACAGATTAAATTATATACATATAACAAGATCGCGTACAACCGCGGGGAACTCTCCCAAGCATAAAATTAGAGAGACAATGAGCACCTCAAGTGACGAAATCATTGTCAGATTATACCTGACCCAAAACGTTAAAGTATCTCTATTGTTTTACACCGTCGGCTTTCCGTGCCCTCGTGTTTCCTGCGGTTTTTATCGTCGACAAGTGCTCCGTTATTGCTTTCAATAAACAGTTCCCTCGTAACCAGCGTGTTCTTTACGATCTCGCACACCTGGAAACCGGGCATCGTTACGACCCACGTGAAAGCGTCGCGTGAATTATAAATAGGATCGCTTTATCCTCCGTGCTTGAAAACGCGGCCGGCCGTGATATTTCAATAAAGAAAAACTCGGCCCTTGCCGCGCGTAAGATCTTTTCGCCGAAATCGCTGAGGGAACGATTGTCGCTACATTCCTACGATTCGATTGACCCAATTATCCGTGGAGAATAATAACGAGGGCAGAGTGTACACGCGACGAGATCAGACGACAACGGTCCAAACAGCCGAAAAATAATAAACTGGCATCGCGACGATAGAACGCCTGACGAATTTCAATATTTTCCTTGGCGAAAGTTCCTCTCCATCACGCCCACGCGAATTTCGTTGCGCAAAAACGAGGCACGCTATTACCCCAACGGAGCGAGCACGCGTGCACTGGCACAAAGGCGGACGATAAAATTGGAAATGTATAACAATTGTCTGCGTCGATTCCGAATCCAAACCACTCGCCAAATATGTACAATTCGCGAAGCCTCGACGCGCTCTCGACTACGTTTCAGAGCGTCGACGGAACAGCAATAAAAGTGAAGCACCTGTAGCGGCCACGCAAAATTCGTAGCGTAACTAGAGGCGAAGACACGGCGTGACGCATTTCCGAATGTTTAATTGAAGAGTCAGCAACAGCCAGAGCGGGCCGGTTATAAGCGCAGCCGGAAAGTTTGCAGGAACGGTGGCACGTTTAGCTCGATATGCTGGCAGAGAGTTGGCAGAAGCCGGAGCGCGCCGGTAAAACGGCCCGTTACTCGCACTAACGAGTAAACCAGCAGTTGCTCGTCGGACTTTGCCGGTATTATGCTACACGAGCAAATAAACCGGCGTGTTCGGCTAACTCCCCTGGTTTCTGGTAAGCCCCTATACACTGGCTGCACTCGCTGTAAAGCCCGGCTAACGTCCGCGTGATTGCAATATTCCGCGGCTTGTGGAGCGCGCCGCGCCGGATGTTCGAGCGTCCACGGGCCTGTGTTTCAACGTCGGTGTGCACACCCGGGGCGAGCGTTAAGGCAACGACGCGCGGTGCATCTGAAAACTCATTGTCCGTTACATTCGTCGGCCCTGGCGAAAGTTAAATTAAATCAAGTCGCGGGCATGCATGCGGGGAGTTGCGCGAACGTGTTACGGTCCGCGCCTGTTTTGGGAAAGAATAACCTGAACTGCGACGCCCGGGTTAAATGGAACCGTTGCTTCTGTGGAGGGTAGTTAACCCTGCCTGAAACTTTGCAACAATGCAACCGCGAGCTTGCGCGTAAGTGTCATGCGTATGCACGCGCAGCGCGTGTTCGGGAAAGTCTTGCGCGTTTTCTTTCGAACCTGACTTCTTTCTCTTTTTGTGCGCTGAGGTCGATTGGCTGAATGCTTGTTGGATGTCGCGGGATTGTGATTTCTTTGGAAACGTGGACGGAAAAGTTTTTTACAGAGGATTAAAAGGCTAGATTAGCATCGTTTGTGAAACGAACAATTTCATTCGTTATATCTTAGTTTGTGATTATCGGCAATCGTTTATTGGGTGTAGCAAAATGGGTAGCATAAAAAAATGTTTGACAAAACGACAGGTGTTTAAGGAGTAACTGTAGGTTGCAAAAGAAAATATTTTGGTGTTGTCGAATAGAAAAGTTTGAGATGTGCCACTGAAAGTAGCGGGCGTTTCAAATTAACCATATGCATCAAATAATAGCTCCGTAAAAATTCCTTCGGAGACAAAGCTGAGAAATCGAAATTTGCTGCCCGTCTACACGAAATTAATCATTTAAACGGACAGTGTGCGCGGCCCTCGACTTGGAACATTGGAGGAGATCGAATTGATGCCGGGTGAATCGATGAACAATTTGAGAACTTCATGTGGGAGCTTTAACGTTTGATTAAGTTGAAAATGATTAAGTGGAAGATGGGATGCTGTTGAGTGGAACTCCAGTCAAGTTGGAAGGTATTCAAGTGGTAGCGTAGTTGAATTGGAAGCTAGTTAATTTGTAGTGTAGTGAATTTGTAGTGTAGTTCATTTGAAAAGTAGACAATAGGAACGTGGTCAGCGTGTGTAGTAACACAGACGATTTGGAGCACAGTCAATTCGGAGTGTAGTCAAACGGAAACGCGGCCAATTTAGCTTGTACTCAAATTGAAACACAGATAATTCGAAACGCCAGTCAAGTGTTCGCGGGCATAGGTGATTCGAAGAATGGTGCACTTGAACGACATTGCATTCGGAGCATAGTCAACGCGAAACGCTTCCAATTGGGAGGAAAGTCAATTTGAGAAAAAAAATGGAGTCAAAGTACACGCCAATCGAGAAATATCCAAACGCGGGAAGAACTGACTCGCAGGCGTCGTCGAATTGAAATAGCGAACATTCAAAATAACCAACTATGTATGAAACTAGCTACCGAACACAAATGTTATCATGGAAAATTGTTGAAAACGTGGTACAGAAACGGGCGTTGTTGGTTCCTGTATCGAAAAACATTGACGATTTTTGTAGGAAAAATTTTAAATTGGAATGGAAATGATAAAGTGAATCGTGGACGGGGATACGCGCGGATGCACAGTTGTGCAATGGGCTTACAATAAAACGGGGGATACAGGATCCGTTGAAAACTCATCCCCCATTGTGCTCGTCCGCCGCACCGAAAGTTAGGTTTAATCAATTTATCTTTCTGTAACCAATGCTCGTTCTGCTGCAAACTTCTGCGCCAGCAGCACACGTTGGCGTTACGAAAAGGACAAATGAATTGTTGGTACAATGTCGGAATTCTGTTCGTCTCGCTTCTCTATTCTATAGGAATAGAATAAATAAAATAGGATAGAATAGAGAACCTGATGGAACGCGTAACTTCTTTTTAGAAATCGATCAACTAAATCTTGTTACTTGTAGGAACCATATTTTTATCTATTAATAATTCAATTGAAATTTATATTAATTTATACTATTTTCTAGTACATTCTACTAGGCGGAAGATTTATATAGGTATTAAGCTGCATCGACTAAAACGAACAACTGCTTTTTTTCAAATGAACCGTCTGTATTAATACATCACGACTGTTACTGCAATGCGTCATATTTTATTCATAAATGAAATACACACGTACAATGTAGGAGGAACCTGCAGCTTCACTGAAATCGCTAAACTAAATCTTGTTACGTTCGCCACACGCACTGTTTCAGTAAAATATTTCAAACGCTGTACGCTCCGATGTTTATTAATGCAGCGCTTCCCTGCGAATTATTCTACAAGATCATGCTATAAACGCACACGCGTGTCCGTACTCGTTACTCATTACTGCACGTTCGTTTCCCGTGTCGGAAGCTGGATATAATCAGTTTATTTTTAGTTTTCATCGCGCCGGCGAATAATAACCGATTGCATCGCGATACGAATGATTAATGCCTTATCTATTATCTGGCTCGTTACGCGCCGAGCACTCGGGGACCGATAGAACGTTTCCGCGTGATTAATGCGCCAAGAAATCCGGAACAAAAAGGAGAAGCAACGACGGAAACATTAAACTAAAATAAACCAGTAGCCTTGATTCTCGTTTATCGGTCTCTCCGATCTTCCATCAGTCCCGATTAAATCTGACCAATCTATTCAGGATGCCCGCGTATCAACTAACACGATGGTTCCCACGATCATTTAACAGAAAAATCGTCCGACATACCTATATCTCGTGCCACCGTATCGTGTATAATGCTCGTTCTACGATAGAATTACCCGCCCCGAGAAAATTATAATTTCTCAAGACTCGAATTTTCACTTGAGAACGGCGTGCACTTGAATTCTCACGTTCTCGCGCCCTCGGTTAGAATGAAACAAATTGGAACGAAATTTCCCTCGACGAAAAGAAAAAAAAAGGGGGGGAAAAGGCAGTCGTTTCGGTGACGCTGTCGCGCGTGACGGATATACGCATACGAGATTTATGGAGAGAATTGAGGCCGGCCGGCCCCAGAATGGAGGCAGCGGGACTAGTCGTGCCGAAAATTGCTCGTATAAATATTAGAGCTCGCCGTTGTCATTCGGTTAATTTTCCGCGGTGTTGGTTGTACCGCGTCAAAAAGGAGGAAGGGGTTGCCCGTCCCCGTAGAACGAGGGGGATGTTGGGGGGCCAGCAACGGGTGGATCGAGGGAAAAAAACATAGATATACCTATCTCTCGATGGAATTTTACGCCTTTTGCGCCAACGCCGCTTCTGTCTCACCCTTACGCATCACCCCGATGGTCTGAAAGCAACGCGCACATGGGCACGCGGAGTCTGCGAATGAACGAACTGAAAAAGGGAAACAAAATAACCCGGACCACGGTTCGCGTAACGTCGACTACGGGCATGAATAATGCTGGACTGGAGCTGGTAAACGAGTTATCGAGACAAAAGTTACAACTGTTGCGAACGTGGTCCGAACCGCGGCAATGAATCGTCGGCGGTGGCTCGACGACACAAAATTTGGACGAAAATGGATGCTCGTCGAAAGTTATTAAGCACCGTGTATCATTTTTCGAGTACATTTTTATTGAAACTCGTTATTCGAAGGGACGACTATTGGACGAAGAGGTGAATTGATTCCTGGCAGAATATTGTACACTGGTTTTAGACAATATTGCTACAAACATTGAATGCGTTGATACAATTATTCGAGTCTATTTTAATACGCTCTCCAGCTTTCCAGACCTTCCATCATTCCTTCCACAATTTTCCATTTCTATATTCGTTACCAATTCGCGCGTCAAAGAACAAATACCCCCGTCACCCGCTTCCTCTCTAAACAGAAAATCCGCTCGCCCTCGCACAAACGACAGCTCACCCATCCCCCTAGACCGCGGGCGAAAGATCATCGCGAGCGGTTATTCGGCCGCGACCCCCCACGAAAAGTGAAATATCGATGACTGATCACGCGTACGGCTAGAGGACAGTCTGAGAGGTTACGCTTTGAAGACCGAGGGCAATTGACAACGTCGAGAAGAGGACCGGCCATTATGTGTGAATGTTCGAGGGTAAACAGACTGCAATCAATTCAGGGGTTCATCGTGGCTGCTCGTCGAGGAGAGGGATGACTTCGAGTGGTCGCTGCGCACAGAATGCTGCTGCATATCTCTGTCCCTCTATCTCCCGCTATTCGTACGCCTTTGTACACGGTATATGTATTGTATATAGGTATATCTGAATCCGGGGGGGGGGATCCGACCAGTGCACGCGATACGCCAGGCCGGAGAGAGGTATAATAGAAACAGGGTGGAACAGAGAGAAAAGTCACTCATTGTTACCTGCATTAGCTAGTATTGGCATCAGTCAGCGACATCGACGTGGCTGTTATTGCCAGTGCAAAAGGGGGGCGAGAGACACGTCGGCGGAGAATAGGAAGAAGTGAAGTGGGCTTACTACGAGATCGGAGAAGGAGATGGAGAAAGAGACGACGGAGGAGAATAAGTGGCACTCGAGCTCCAATGAAGGCGGGGGAGAGAAGACCTAACAGACGGCGAAAGATCGGGATGTTTGGATGTTTGAATGTTTGAACGTCAGAGTGCTGCCTCAGCACTCGATCCTCCCTTTTCTCTCCTCTCACGGGGCCTCGAGTACTCAACCCCCGGCTCTCTACCTCGATACAACGGGTGTCCAGTGGGTGTCTCGGCTTCGAGTAAATGGCGAGTGATTTGTTGGAACTGACAACGTTTGAACGGTATCGATACTTTCGCTGCGAAGGCCGTACACCTGTACGGCCCCAAAAATCCGACAATTTGAAGAATCCAAGGCGTGAGAAATAACTTGCCGAGATTTTGTACTTAATATCAGTATAAGGTACTTAATATCAGCTTATTACTTGCTCGGGTAGTTTCAAGAGTAAAATAATGACGATCAACCTGAACGAGAGCAGACGAATCCATTTATACTTTAAACGTTTGCGACAGACGTTACTCTACGATCCCTATTTAACGTTCAACTCACGGCGGTCCTATTTACGTGGATCTGACAGAAGGCGATAAGAAAGTGTAACCAACATTGTGCGTCGATCACTTTTTCTTCGCCAGTGGTACGAGTCCCTTCGCGATAAATACCAAGGGAAGAATTCGATCCCCTTATTGTTGCGTCAAATAAAGGAACGACGGGCAACAGAGCGGTCGCAACAGGAGGAAAAAACATTCTCGTGGAATATCGATACCTTCGTGTATCGAACACCGGCGTACATTACTCACAGTTGCCAGACTGCTGCAGACGATGAAGAAGAGCGAGCGCCAAGCCAATTGACAATGACAGGCCAATCTTACGAACGTAACCATGAGTAATCCCGATCGACCCGATGCATCGATACTGCTACATAATAAAAAGGAGCTTCACGCTGCGCATACATCGATCATCGATCCGATGGAATGTTCAATTTCGCCCTGCGCCTTTGAGCGGCGCACACATTTTTTTGAACGTCGAGCCGTGCGCCTCGACGTTGCAGCACATCATTTCTCTTACGGGAAAGAAAATTATGCAATGCAAGGTTTCACATCAAATACTCGGCAAGAAATTCGATCATACACTCACGTATATGCCTTCGGAGCTAACTTTCGGATAAAATAGAAGGAAATTAGTTACCCAAGCAGTGAATCTTCAAGTAACGATCAAATTGAAATAAAATCGGTAAACATAAGAATTTTGTTCCGCCAATCCTTTCATAGATACTCCTATGCGTCGTGAGAATCAGTGGCGCAAAATATAGGCGGCCCGAAAATTTCATTACAAGTCCCCCCTCTAAACTTACTCGGTATCAATTTTCATGCATCTCTATTTAATCGCATCCTGTATCGACCACGCAATTTCTCCCTCATCCTGCACATATCGTCTCTACCCTCCACTTCCGATCTCCTCTCCCCTTTCGTGTAACAAGAACGTAATACCAATAACATCGATAGAACTTGCAACGCTAGCACCGATGCGCCGGTGCGCCGGTGAGAAAAAAACAACAACACTAATACCGATTTCGCAGCGGACCAGCTAAAAGATCGACCATTATCCTCGACCGTGACGAGAAACGCCGCAGATCGATAGCGGCATCCGATTCTCGGCGAGCAAAGTTAGCACAGAGTGTAGGCAGCGATCTGCGTAGGCTGGCGTAGGCTGGCGTAGGCTGGCGTAGGCTGGCGTAGGCGGTTAGTCGAGGGGCCCGATTACCCTCGAGTACCTAATTACCCTTCTCCATGTCCCTAAACTCGGACAATTCGCAATCTCTCCCTCTGCTGTGCTCCATCTTTGTCTACCACGAACACCGGGTTCCCCGGGAGACGTCGCCGGTCGTGAACCGGCTCCGGGTGGCATCGTGCGGCGCAACAATGATCGATCAGCGTGTCAGTAGGTTACGTTGGGCAAATTAGCGGCACTCAGGATATTAGAGGAGCAGGAAAGCTCGAGCTCTACACGTAGCCACGAAAGTGCCGGTAGCAGTCAATAACAACGGCGAACCTTGGCTCGTTGGCTATTAAGAGGGATGTGCCCGGCCAGGTATTAGGAGGAAACTAGGGGCTGTTGCCAGGAGATTGCTGCCTCCAAATAGGTTTCCGACGAGAAAATCGCGTTATCGCGACAGGGTATACTCCTAATAAACTATGGCCTGTAATTTGTCGTCAATAATGGATTGGGCGTGTGTATCCGGGAATCCTAATGCAGCTGCAATGACAAACGTTGTGTGCATACTTTCACTTCGTTGGAATTCAGTGGAGGCTTGAACGGTGGAAGTAATTGGTGCAATCTGGGGCATGGTGAAATATTAAGTGTGCCGGCTAACGTGACAAATTTTTGTACGTGCCCAAGGGACAGCAACGAATAATTATTTGCTGCGTTAAAGTATATAAGTCTCAAAGCTGTTCGTCCGTGTATTACAGGCGCGGATGGCTGCGTTTTACAGGAATTGCATAAATGAAAAATTAATTTAGTCAGATTTTATGAACGAATGTTCGGGCGTATAAAACGGATGTTTTCGACAGCCGAACTGTACGCTATACAAAGCACTGGGGAGAAACTGAAAAGAAGGGAAAACAAAAGTGACACGTGCAACAGGAAAAAGTCACAGCTGCGAACATGTTCAAATTTCACAAAAATTCAAGCCTTCTTCGCGAACGAACATCGCAACATATTTTTCAACATTTGCGTTTCAACATAGTATGTCCCTTTGCTGTCCTATGAATGAAATTCTTTTCGTTTCTTTCATCAATTGCATTTACTTGGAGACATAGCCGATTTCAACCTTCGCTGAATAGTGCTGCGTCACTCTACAGAAGCGATTTTCGATCCTCTTCTGCTCGGAAGAAGCGGCGAGGCTTATCCATACGGGGAATCTAATCTGGAACAGCTAACAGTCTTCCTAGTCTTGGCTTCTGTTAATCGATTGCGACCAATGAATCCCGACCCGCGATCATCCAATTACGTTCACCGCTTCATTGACGTCGTACAAAGACCGGCAGTTCGAGCCACCCCAATCACACACGATTGCTATCCAGCTCACAAGATACTAGAGAGCAAGAGTATACGAAACGAATAGGGATTACTCATTGTCAGTATCCTGCGTCCCTATCGACCGTGCTTTGACCGCGAGCAATGCCGTCGGTAGTCCACGATGCAGAAGGGAAAAGCCGACGGGGGGGGGGAAGATTCGCGAACTTCCTTCGATCCTCTCATGACGAAAGACAGCACGAAAATTATCTGTATACGCGCCGCGATATTTGCCAGGACATTTGTAAAAAGGCTCGACTTGCTTTAACGCTACACTATGGGCCATAGTAACCATTAGAGCCGCGGTCGGTTCGGCAAATTTGGCCTGCGTAGAATGCGACGCGCGTATATCAAAGACACCCTGTACGCAGAGAGAATATGGAAATCATAGGGAGAACGCGAAAAAAATACCATCAGCGAGAGGACAACGAAACAGAAAGGGAGGGTCGTTGATACTCTCGGTTCGCGATGCCAGCCACAGACGCGAGTTTCAGACAGTGTGGTGCGTCCGTGTGCCCGTCTGCTGTGCAGCGGTCACTCTCTGGTCGAGGCGATGCCGAGCCAGCAGAGACCACTAAGCCCGCCTGATATGTTCAACCCCCTTGTTCTCCATCCCTTCGTGCCTCTCACTTTCTCTCTGTTCCGCCCTCTGTTGCACCTACTTTCACGAACACACATACAAAGTGACGCGTGCACACGTATACGTACAGTGACCCTTTCCTTTGCACCGTGGGGCAGGCCGCTTTCGAACCGCAAGCCGCAACGGGCTACTGCCTTGATTAAACGCGCCATAGACCGCCATTATCGCTGATTGCGCTAAACATTAACGGCTCGGCCGCCAAAGCTGACCTCCTCTCTCTGTTCCTCTCTTTGGGGTGGGAGCAGGTATGAGAGGGTGGTAGCTAGCCGGTCTCTATCCTCTCGATTTCGAGCCAGGCTAGTAGTATGTATTCTGTAGCCGGCCGCGATTATTGGTCTGGCATGCACGTTAGCTGCGGAATAGCTTCAGCGACGGGATTTAGACCGTTCTCCAGTTTCGAGGAGGAATCTCCGCGGACACGTTGCTCGGTTTCGTGATGCCCCGCGTTGCTAAATACCCGGCCCGATTACGGATATTGGAGATTGTTCGTCGACGAATCTTTAATCGGTTCGTTCGTTGCCCCTGTTACAACGTGTTACATGTGCTACACAGATAATGGTTACCCTAGAGGAGTTCATAACGTCACCTTCGACGTTTAATATTCAATTCCGGGGTATTACGAAAGGTTTGCAACTTGCCGAACCGAAATCGGATCTTCGCTGGTGCGCGATACTAAAAGATAGAGGAAAAACAGAATATTTTTGCTAGCGTCCCGCGTTACGGGGACAGAGTTCTCTTGCACGCATTGTACAGCGCGGAGAAAAGCAAACGAAAGTCTGCAGGGTTCGCCCGCAAAACTCGTTTCCATCTTGGCCGGTATAAATACGCGGTAATTAACGCGGAGGTTGGTGGAAACGCGACGTAATGATATCGAATGCGGCGTGGAGCGGGTAAATTAGTGTCACGCCATCGCGTTTGGAACACCCTTTCATCCTGGCTGTCCTCGTTATAGGCGCCCGTTCTCTCTTTCACGATCTTCCCTACCCTATCTGTCCCTTTCTTTATCGTTCACTCGCGCTATCGTTCCCTCTCGCCTGCGCCTACCGTGTCGTTGATGGTTCTCTCAGGGATAGTGTTCCAAGAGGGTCGGGCTTGGGGAGCAGTCGCAATGACGACGTCGCAGACAGGCCAGGAATTCGCATTGTAAACGTGACTTTACGAGCGGGCTGTTTGTGCGGGGACGCATATACACGTGCCGCCCACTGAAACACTAAGGAATTATCGTTGTCAGCGGACCCTCGTAATTCCGGGATGAACACTGAGGAAAACAAGACCTTCGTGCCCGGCTGATAGCGGGAACAATTAACTTGCCGCTGATTATGCGACGGAAGATCAACAGGGAGGGTTCGTAGCCAGTCTCGATGTAGTCCCGCGTGAAATCAGGCCATTGGGTACTGTATCCGTAGACTGAATTCTGGTCTGCAAAATTTTCTCTTCGTTTTCTTCAACGACTGGATACATTTGGTTACACTTGGCAGATCGATGAACTGTATAGAGATATAGAGATTGAACCATTTGTTCGGTACGTTTGATTATTTCTTGAAAGACGTACCGGGAGATGATTAAACGGGTTGAAAGATATTTCGCCGGACGATGGAAATTTATTTAGCGCATAAACGACGAAGAAATTGGGAGGGCGAATAATAAATAATCGAATAAAGAAAATTTCATTTGCTAAATGTGTCAATATTCTACTTCACCGTGGAATCTTTCGTCCGGGAAAACCTGAATTTTGCCTGAACTTAATCGACCCGGCTGGCACTACATTTATTTATTAATTTCGAGCAACGTATTCGCCGAGACTCAGGGAACCAGCGACTCAGGCGAAGCAGCTACGAATAGTAAGGTACAAGACCAACTTTTCCGCCGACATGAAATCCCGCGCAATTAAAGCACGATAACACGGCCAATCAGTAATTCCAACCACAGGCAGCTTTAATACAGTGGGTAATTTCAGAAAGAGGAGCTTTCTGTTCGCGAACAAGATATCAACGATCCGTCAGCCGGGAAAAGAGCAGAGGTTTCCACGGTCCGCTTGCCAAATGGACAAAAGACCCGGGCTGCTTCCTCCGTCGTGATCCCACCATTTTTCGCTCCGGATTCGTTAACGCTGGCCGCGTTTAAATAACACCCCCGCTGGCTGTTCACCGCCGGGTAATCCGAGATAGCGGGTTAAACAGTGCGCCAAGACCGTTTTTCAAGTAACTGCAGTCTTCAAATACGGTATACCGGCATCTTTAGATAGCTTCCGCCCCCGACGAAGATAAAGTTTATTTCAAGCGTAGACTCGACTGCGGTGTCGGAATCAAATATGTAATTGTCTTCTTCGTGGTTCCCTCGGTTTAAGCCCGGAAAGAAATGCGAGCGAGCTCGTCGAACCCGCCTAATTGTATTGCACGACTTTTCAACGCAAAATGTTCTTCATTCTTGCAGTTTGCATTGGAAATCATGACCGTACAGTAATTAGAGGTTTCTACGCCTTCTATAACAGAAATGATCGTCAATTTCCAATTGAAATTTCTTTTTCCTGTGCGCGCGTTTGCAACGACTAAAAATAGCTGCCCGATTTAGATGTGGTACAAATGTTAGTGCTTACACGATGACAATCAATTTTTCGAGGATTCTCATTCGAAGGGCACTAACTTTTAATATCGTCCAGCGCGTTTCCAAATTTTCGATCGTTAATCACGCTTACTGGGCTGTAGTTGAAACGTATCCCGGATCAGAGAAACAAATTTGTCCCGTAATAAATAAGGGATGAAAGTGACGGATCGCTGGCCAGAATGGGTGAAAAAGAAAACGAAGCACGAAGGGAGGGTGACTTCTTAACGATCCCCGAGGAACGAGGGAACCAAAGGGTAAGCTCGTTTCACCCTCTGCTTGATAGCCGGCATAATGCTAACGCCCCGGCATCGATAAAAGTGCGAAACGTCGCGCATAAAGTCGGCGAAGGAGGGTCGGGAAGACTCGCACTCCGGTACAAGTACATAAATACGGCCGCAGGGTGTCTCGAGGGCCCGCTGCCGCCGCTCCCTGGGGATTAATTAAATGTAAATACCGGCCGGCTTAGCCGTGGCTTATCGCTCATGATTTAGAATATGCGCGAACCCCATAAAAACGAATTCCCGACGACGTGGCAACAGATTACCGCGTTTGCTTCGCGCGGTCGATAGCGTACTCTCTGCCTTCTGGGAAATTCGAAGGAAAAACAGCTCTTACTCGAACTGCGCGAATGGTAAAACGAACAACAGGGGTTGTTCCGCAGCGTCGGGTTCGACGCTAATCGCGTATCGAAGCGTGCGAGGGTCTCGCAGATTTTATCGGCGTACCGGAGAGGAAGATCTCGAAACTACGGTCGCGCGGGAAAGGGTAAAAGAATATCCGAGAATATCCGAGAATATCCGAAAGGAAAAAAGAGAAAAAAAAAGGAGGCGCGTAATGGTTCACGCTGGCACGAGGAAGCAGCAGGTCGAGCCGGAAAGGGAGGAACGGCTCGTAAAAGCGGTACGGCTGATAAAAGCTATCCCAACGTTTCCAACAACGTCAGGCTCGTTGGGCTCGCGTAGCCGCGAGAGCACCGGCACGGTACTTAAATGCCCGAGAGCAGAGAGTCCCGTTGGTGGGCCGCGGGGAACGCCTTTCGACTGCTCCCGGTTAACGACTGTTTCTCGAGGGGTGGGTTTTAATGCGCGAAATTTAAGTGGCCGTTCGGTGGCTCGAGAATTAAGCGGCTCTCTCGTGGCGCGTCTGAAGGTTCGCCGGTGCCTTAAAGGGCGGCGTAAATGCGAAACAGCGGCCGATAAAAATTCATTGCCGCCACCGTGCTACCCCTGTCTCTCCGTCACGATCGAAGATACCCGCATGTTAATGACCCCGGGAAAGTTTACCCGGCCGCGTAACGCCAAGTCCTCTTATAGCGTTAAGTCATCCACGTAATTCACGCCCTCCCTATCACGGTTTTCGTTCCGTCCTCGTCTGTTTCGCGGCCCTCGAGTGCGTTACCCTCGTGGAAAAGTGCCAACTCGTTGTTCTTAATTATAGCCTGCTCTGTGCGCGCGTGAACGAGCCTTCGGCGAGAGCCGGAGAATATGCGACGGACGCGCAGAAAGTACACACTCCACGTGGTTTCGTGGCGTTGTTAAACGACACGCGCGTGCACGAGAGGCCGCGGGCGTGAGCTACGGGGGAGGTGATAGGTACCTACCGTGGTCGCGCTGCGAATGACGCGTTGTAAAACCTGGTAAGTACATGTACTGATTTCTGATAAAGGGAGCACGTGCTGTATACCTTTCCTCTTATGTTCTTTGCGGGGTAAAAAAAGAAACGTCGGGCTATCGATGCGGCGTTGTATGCGTGAGAGAGTTGAATAAAAGGGGTGTTTAAATGAAAGTATTGTTCAATTTTAAATCCCGAAAGACTTCAACCGATTAATTGTGGGGAGAACGATATACATTTATTTGAAGTACAAAGTGTACGCTGAACACTGAAACACCCCCAAACGCTAACCCTTTATGCTTGAAAAGTGGAAGAAAAAGAACGTCAAAGGAAAGGGTTTGATTCCCTTGTAACGTTGAAACAAAAAGAACGTCTCCATCAAGAAGAGAAGAGACTGCGAACGATTCGTACTCTGATTAATCGTGATCCAATGCACCTTGGAAATGCCTACCGAAAATCCGCTGCGCGTCCTGGATAAGTATCGCGGTACGCGGTGCCACAGGGGAAAGAATTCCCCTTTCGTTCGGCTCGGAAACAGAATTGATAATGGCATCGTATTCGGGGCGAGTCGCGGCAGAACAGGGGGCGCAACAGAGCCGAACGTCTATTGATGATCGAAAGAAGGAAAGAATGGAAGAGAAAGAGGGAGATATGGAATCGACTCGATTCGTGCGGTATTTCCAGCCAGGCAAACCCGAGTTGCTCCGGATAAAACTTTCCTCCTCGGTCGCGTCGTCCCCGAGTAACATCCTTCCTATCCGCGTGCAAAGAAAGAACGACGAGCAACGGGGATGGGAGTCGGTAGGTAGACGGTGCACGTACGAGAGCGGTCGAGGGAGAAGGAGGAGAAAAGGGATATCGAAGTCGGTACCGGTTGAAAGAACTTATCGTGTTGAGAGATCGCGGCCATGGTGGACGTATATTTGGTACATGGAACCCTATGGGTATTGCAAATCCTTGCGCTGAAAGGGCAACGTATAGGTAGGAGCACAACGGGGAATCCGTATAGATGTGCCATAATACTCTCGTATACTGTCTCCTTCTCCTTCTCCATCTCGTCTCGTCTCGTCCCGTCGCCCGCCCTTTCTTTCTCTCTCGCTTCAATTCATGTATTACGCGGGCGAGCAAGAGCGCCAAGTGACGAAGAAAAGGGACGCAGGTAGAATCGGCGCACATACGCGGCGGGCTGGTAGTAGACATTTCTGTGTATATTTTATCGTGCACATATTGCAACTCGTTCTTCGCGGCCGTGCCAAGCCACACAACGCACACGTATGGTGGCATCGCATCCGTGTGGTACGCGTGCTACACGTACCGTGTGTCCCCGGCCAACAAAGACGGAAGGTACACGGATGCGCCGCGCTGAGTGGAGCGGCATCGGCGAAAAGAAGAAGACACGAGGGGGTCGCTCGACGGCAAGAACGAGAAGACAGAATCACGGCCGGCGCGGATAGAAGGAGCAGAGAAGAACGATGAATGAGACTGGTGATAGGAGGGTGCGCACACAACAGAGAGCACCGTGTGCGGGTGGTATGCGTGTGAAGAGGTCGGCGCGATGACACGGAGAGCTCGATTTTTCCGATAGCGAATTTTTCTCTTCGTTTTTCCCCCCAACCACCGTTTGCCCCCTTCCTAACCCCTGTACAGCCGTCGCTGCTCCTCTTTCTCGCTCTCGTCACCGATTCACCCGATCCCGTCGGCACTCGACGACGTGCACCACCGTTTTCCTCGGCGTACCATTCGTTCCTCTTCTCTCAACCGCACACCGCCCTGCTCCTCATCCGGCCATCCGAACCCTCCTTTTTTCATCGCTGTTCTACCTCGATCTCCATCTGCTTCTCTGCCGCGTGTATGGCGGTGCCTAGGCGACCAAACCGGTGGCACTGCAGACACAATAAAACGTGGAAAAAGCGATGGCCAACGTACATTACGATGGCCGAACGTGCGCAGGGAGAAAAGGACCAGCGGCGGTTCAACTGTGTATTAGGTTACCCTACAGTCAAAGGGACGACAGGGTGGAGGACGTGGAGGAGGTGGAGGTGAAATCGCGTCGCTCCACCGTTTTGAGAGGTTATTCATGAAGCACCTGACGAGATTCCACGACCACAATCTTTTTCATCTCCCCTTTCCACCCCCACTCCCCCTTCTTGACCTCCACCGAGAGACAAAAGCTAGCAGAGAGACGACGAATCCCAGATTTGATGAACGTGCCAGGGCCCATACGATAGCTAACGTAATCTTGCTCCTAAACGATATTTGTGTTTTTAACGTCATTTTCTAAACCTTTTTGGGGTTTTCAATTTAGATCGGAACACTAATTTGTATTAGCCTTTCGCACATATGGTCGCCAACCGCGCCTTTTAACTGCGATGTTTTGGGGGTCGCGATGGCTGACACGATTTTGTAGCGGTCCGAAGCGAAAAAACGAGACGTCATCTTCTTCGGTATGAATGTGGTTATAGCCCCTACTAAAAGGGATAAAATATCTCGTTGTTTAAAACAAATGGCGAGACTTCAAAGTTCCAGTTGATTTATTTTTTTGCTTTTACCAGAATACAAAACTAGGCCAAATTAGGGCTGCTTGCCGATTTTATTATCGGCTATAGCGGCATGCTTGCTGAAGAATCTCCCCAAAATTCCATTTAATGGCACCACTTTGATCTTGAGATATCGTGTCAGTCATGTCAGAAAACATGGTTTCGAAAAAAACGCGTCGTTTCTGCGTCGTTCGTATGAAACTTATGCGTGGGATGCATTTAATATCTTCACGAATTACGGCATATCCAAAAAAGAGGATCGATTTTTGCAAAGTTCAAAACACAAATAGCCCCCCCAACCGATCCATCGGACAAACGGACCTCTTACCTCTTCAAATCCTGCGCTCTTCTACTTCATTCGAAGCACTAATCATAGTCATAACCGTAATAAAAGAAAAGTGTTTTGCAGTACGCCTCGATTTAAATAACGAAGCGAGTCCCCGACGAGCCAATATGCAAGGGACTATTGAACTGCGAAAAATCGCAGTGTAACGCGTAAAATCCGCACGGGAAGGAAATTAGTACAGAAAATACGAGGGGTAGGGGGCGGGGTGTGGCCCGGGCCGTGGTATCGACCAGTCCGGGTATTTTGCAACGCTTTTTCGCGGATGTGCTCGTTAAACCGATAAATGAATAATGAGCAGACTATACGGGGCTTGGACACGGCGCGAGATGGTTTGGGGGCGGTTGGAACGGAAAAGAGGATAAAACGGCAAGGGGGTAGGAGGGGGACGCAACGAGTCGAACGCAAAACAACGAAATCGAATCACTCTCGGTGGCCGCCGGTACTTTTCATGCGTGAATTTTCCGACTGCCCGACACGTATTGCAGCTGCGGAATCGCCGGTAATAGCTTTAGCAAAATCGAGAGTAATGCCCGAAAACATTTACAATACGCGTCGCTTGCCGCGAATAAAAACGCGTCGATCGTTTAGCGACGATAATACCGGCGCCGCGCATAACGCCAGGAACAATACAAACAGCGGCGCCGTGTATAAAAGGAAAATCAACAGTCGACCCGGTGACGGGTGTGATTAAATGAAAATTCAAAACAACCCACCGGTCGTTGCGATCGCAATAAGCGTCGAAAGGAGGGGGGGGGGGGCTAATCCCGCGACGGAGGTACGCGGTAATCGTTTACGACAATCTAGCTAATTATACTAGATCGTTCCAAGTATATAATCAATTGCCATTTCTGATTTCAAACGTCGATAACCGGTTGGTCGAATTCGCATGCGACTTCGATAAACTGCGAACCGAATCGAAAACGTGCAAGTAAATGGCAACGAAGGATGATCTTTTCGTACCGATCTATTTCTATAGCGACCATAGCGTAGCCGATGCCTCGTAGATGGAATATATGTCACGGCAATGATGTTAATGCGTACGTAACATCAGATCATTCTCAACTGCGCGTTCCGTTTTAGCGAGCGTGTGTAACCCATGCGTGGCTCGAGCATCGATGCGAAACCAGTGATTCGAGACGGCAATTATCGTGCAGGTATATAACAGGAAAACGTAACAGGTCGACTGCGGTCTGATGGATGATGATGATGACGGTAATTGTCGGGAATTACCCGACGTTAATTACATCCAAGCGAAATCGAGCGCGTTTACACCGCCATTCGCAGACACTTACCAGACTGACCGACCGACCGCGTTAATACACGCCCGATAAATTCGATTCGAAACGTCCGCGTATTTTCCGTCCAGATATTTTACCCCCCTCCGCGTCGTCGGGGCTGTTACTCATCTCGCCATGTTTCACTCCTCGACCCCTGCAGTCGTTGTCTCGTTTCCGCTGCCAATTTTCCCCCATTCGTCTTTTTTCCTTCGTTTTTTGTTTTTGTTGTTTTTTTTTATCATTTCCACATGGGCGAAACCGGTAGCTCGTCATAAGCGCGCACGATTAATCGTCTCGGTCGAATGTAGCGATAGAATGGGGTTCGCTTTTATAAACGCGGCCGGGCACGAAATTGTGCCGCCGAAATACGATCGTGTAAACAGCTTCTGACACGTCCGCTATCGAAATTTCACACGGGGCAGGCGTGTGATTCGCAGAACTGAAACTGGCTGTGAAAACGGGCGATTCCGTGTCGAACGCCGCGTCACGATTCTTCCCCGCTGATCACCGATTCTAGTTTCTTCGCATTGTTCGACGTGACCTTGTTCCTGAGTTTTTAGCGGCAAGCCTACGCGCACAATAACAATCGCCAGGAGTGCCCAGCGTTCGAGTAATCTCAGGATGACAGAGTTACATCAATCCGGGGATTAGACAAGTCGCGTAAAAATCTCAATCAAATTTGTCCAACATGTGACGCAAGACAGAAGGGCAAGGTTTCTCCTGGTAGCTGCGTTTTTCATTAGATCGTCGTTTCCTCGTCGCGAGATTTCAGAGACTATACACTTCCCGTTTCAATGCACTCGATCATTAGCCAATTCATGAACGGTCCACGTTCTTGTTCTTCCTTCACCTTCGCCTCACTTTTTCGTCTTTTATCTTTCTGGCGTGTAAGAGAAATATCACTAATACTCGAATCGAAGTCTCGATTAGGTATTAGAATAATTGCGTAGGCGTGTATAGATATATTAACAAGGTATTCCCTTTATTAGTACTGTGCTCTCTCGACCGTAGTCTGTACAAGAATGCCTTCCTTTGGCAAAAGCGTCGGTCGTGAGGACGCCTACGTCACCATGGCCCTTTTTAACCATTTTAGGGTTCGCCCCGAAAGAAAGCTACGCTAGACAAAGACAGCGTGCATCGACGAAATGCACATGGCCCGCCTCGGCCGTTCCTGTACCGCGAATATTCTAACAGGCGTGTCTTTATCACCGTCTTGGAACCATCGACGAGGTTTTCCCCTTCGCGAACCCCGATTTACGATTTGAGGGGTGCGTCCGGCCCGAACGACTCACGGGAAGAGACGACGCATACAAAAGTAAGACGGAAACGGGGGAAATAACGGGACTGGCTGCTAAATATTCAATAATCGCGAGCATTATTCCTGGCACGTCGACGCGGAAGCTGGCTCACGGTGTGCGAGGGACGGGTGTGAGGAGGTAAGGCGAGAGAAATTGTGAGGAAGATAAAAGTACGGGTAGAAATGGGAAGGAGAAGGGGGTGCAAGACGGCGGAGGGAGGAAAAGGCGGAAAGATGGAGAAAAGCTATTTATTCTCTTCCAGGAATTCGCGATCGAGATTCCAAGATGGGCGTGCAGAGAGATAAGTTTCACCGTGTCAGATCTCCACTACGTGTCTCGTTCAACTTAACCGGAAGCATCTGTCCGCCTCTATTTCGAGTGTAAATTCGTTCAATTCCGTCGCAATATTACGTGCCCCTCTAATTTCATGTATTTCCTGCTTCGGTAAAGAACGGCACGCCCGACTTATGCACCGCCCTCGTACACGCGATCCATCTTAACACAATTGTAAGAAAACCCGAGGCTTTGGAGCGCCTCGCTTACCGATCTGGCAAATGTCACTACGAGGCCGATAGGCGAGCGGGACCCGTAAACATTTCGGGGTCGTAAAACGGACCCTCGAAGGGACTGCATCGTGGGACCGCGGACGCGCCTTCTCGGCGGGCAAGAATACAACGACGGACACTCTTTGGGAAACGGTCGAATAGAGCAGACCGATTGTAACCTAACCATTGTATTAATACATAAATAGTTATACTTGTTATCGTAGACGAATTGTGCGATTTCTTCATTTATTCGTCTTACACAATGTTTCTTTTCATACGCGCGTGTAGACGACTCGAGAAATTACAAACTAATGGTCTTGTTACGTCGCCGAGGCAACGAAGCCTTGCACACTCTTATGACAAATGATTGAAGAAATAAAAGTGTCGTAGAAATAGAAGCGCGCAAAAATATGCGGACACCGGAAGCGCGTTGACCGAGCCCGTTGCTGAAAGACGGGGACAACGGCGGCCGTTGCCTGATGCAAAGCGCGTCCCGCGAACCGTTCGCGTTCCCGACCGTTCCGAGCGGCCCGATAAATTTTCATGATCGGACCTCGTAAATGAATCGCCGGTAAAAACGGACGAAGACGTGTACGGTAATTGACGACATTAATGCCCGGAACGTCGTAAAAGCGCGCGAAATGAAATACGACGTTTCTCTGGCGGTGCGTTCCGCTTTTGGTCCGGCTCGCCGCCAACAAATTATACCACCGGAGGACGCCGTTTTTCTCTCGCGAAACGGGCAGACAGAAGGGCGCAGGGGATGGGGATGGGAAGGGGGAGGGGAATGGGGATGAAATCGGAGAAAGAGTAAACGACGAAAGAGTGGACCTCGAAGGAGAGAAAAATCGGAAGGCACGTTTTGCAATGGCGGTCACGATCGGGCGACGAGAAAACGGGAAATTCAAATCGACCGATCGCCGCGATGAATATGGATGTCGAGCAGCGCAAGAAAAACGGGACGCGAAAGATCTTTGTGATGCAAATTCGGCGACGGTCCTTGTCTTTATTAATATCGCGAGCCTGTTGGGGGATTTTTGTTCCACGGGCACCTACGTCGCCCCTCGTGGGGTAGAAAGAGCGACGTCCGCTTTGGCCCCCTTCACCCCACCTTCCACCCTCCAAGCGCTTGCCGGTTCTTTTTCCAGATATCAAACGAACCACTTCCGATTCTATTTCTGCCTGTTTACTCGGCAAACAGATCCGCCCGACACCATTTAAGAGACGAAAGAATTATGTACAGAGAAATAAGCCGGGCGTGAACCTTGCGCCACTTTGCTCTCCGGTCTTGGCGGCGAATCCTGTTACGATATCGACCGTGGAATGACGTGGTGGCCGCGTCTCCCGAAAAGCAGTCGCGAGAAACGTGATTTTTTCCGCGCAAACAACGAAATGCGACTTTTGGGCGATGTTAGACGTGTGTAACCTCGAACGTTTGATTTCAACATCCTGTGCGGTGTCTATTTCGGGCATTGCGTTTGACGAGAAAGAATACGTGGGCGTTATTCCGATGGACGGGGCGGAATTCGGCAAACGACGAGTCTCGTGGCGAATGCCACTGTGATTACGTATACATTTTTGCCGAGCCCCATTCACGATCCGCGATACTTAATTTATCGCGTCGATTTAAATTTAAGATTCGTACTGCCTGGCGAAACTGCGGACGTAAGCCGGGCTTGAACGTTAACCCTTTAACTATAAAATATGTGCATAATACAAGCAGGGAAAACCAGGCATAGTTACTTTATATTCGTCAAGTTTCGCGTCCGCAGACAGACCAGCGGTATTATATTATGACAACCGGTTAAAAGAATGAAATAATACGAACTGACAAAAAAAACATGCCGTTCCATTTTACATTCTAAATCACGAATGTTTTACGCGCCACAAAGTATCCTTTCCCCGTAATTCTTCGTAGTTATGATGAATATATTCTTCGTAGTTATGATGAATATATTCCGCGTAATAGAATAAAGGTATGTAGGTGGACTTTTAAATATCGGGTTACCGTTTTCGCGCACTCTTTCATTGCGCAGGGTGTTATAAGAGTATTCAGGGCGTTTATTGTCTAAAGATTTTCGCGAAAGTAAAGCAAGACAATTAAAGTAATGTACAAAACGCTAATGTTTTATAAAAATACACAGACATTATTTGAACGCAAAATTGAAATTGTAACAAAAATTGCGACACTACATACATATCTTAAATATCGAACAATTTCTATCAGATTTCCAATGGATAGCATCGCGAGATTCATTCGTGCGCACTGAAAAAACCAAAAACACCACGATTCTTTTCTACCAGCCGCTGAAAGCACGCTCGATAATTTCGACCGAAAGAGCCCGGCCACGAACGATCCCCACTTTTTTTTTCCTTCATTCGAAAGTGAACGGGAAAGGAGGAGAGAAAAAACCGTTCGGCGATCTCCCTTCTGTGCAATTTGCATGTTATTACCTTGTTTACATATTTATTCAATAGCCCGGGTCCCCCCTAGGGGTGTCGTCCCCCTAATCCTGCCGCCCTCTCCCTTTAATTTCGGATTAAGGGTCACGCGCGAAACCGTCGGGCCGAGCGATTAGTAAGTCGTCGCACGGATATTGCCCGTTCATCTGGGCGCGTGATCACGCGTCATGAATGAAAACATAAATTTCAGCGTGGCACGTCGAGCTATCGCAGGTTAAGTCAACGAAGTAATTACTATACCGGTGTGCCTGCCTGGCTACCGGCAGCAGACACGTGCGTGTAAAACGCGCATCATCTCGCACGTACGCGCACGCGTGCACACAGTTATGATACGTATCCAGGTAACATTCGTGTCGTACACGAGCAGACGGAGCAAGTCGTACGCATGCAATTCACCGCGCCTATCGGCGCGGCCCGATGATATTCATTTGAAATTCAAATGACGAGGCGAAGGGCTTACCTGTTTATGCATTTCCACGTTCAGCCCGTAGGACATCTCGTAATACTGCAAGAATGGAAAAAAAACGGATGATATATTAGACGTGAGAGATATAAAGTGGCGGGCGAGCGCGTTAATATAAAATAAGCGTGCTGCTACAAACGTGAACGCGACGCTTGTGCAATGGCGCCCGCCCATTGTGAACGTTAAATGTACACATTGCTGTCTTCGTGACCGCGAATGAAAACGTGAGCAACGTGCATCAATTGCAGAGTATGAGTATGTTCGGAGGAGTATGTTATTGGCGTACTTTATACGTGCCAGTGAAAGTAGGCATTGTTTTACTATTCACTATCGGTCAGGGAACTGGAGGCTCGACGACTTTACGCTACTAAAAACCGCGTTTAGAAGAAAGGAGAATTATCTAACGTCGGTGTTTAGTATCAGCTGATGTTAGTAAAGTACTTTTTCTGTTTTAAAATGTATGTAGCAGGCCGAAATTTTTGCGGTAAAACGTGAATGGTATTTTTGTACGTTTCAAAGTTATTAAACATACTCGTCAATTGATACTCCAATAATTCTGTATGTATAGTAATTTCAGTACCTATATATATATATATATATACATAGAACCTGAGTTTCGTCTTCTTTGAACATTAGCTTCTGCTATGTTGAATTTCCGTTAAACTTTATTCGTGCGACCGTAGAAAAGAATTGTACCTTCTGTGCTCGCGCATTTCCAAACCAACCACTTTAATTCAATCTGGTGAGACGACGTATCGATCTCGATGCAGGTATATTACATACACTAGCCATGCACCAGGTCCCAATGGGGCCGACCGAGATAAAACGAATTTGTGCCAAGAACTGAACGATAAATAATTTCTTTGGCCCGCAACCTGCTCGGAGAAGTTTCGGTGCTGGTTTTGCAGCAGACCAAAACTCGATCGGCTGTACCGAACTGCAGCTTATTATGCAACGCGCGATTCAATTGCAACCCGATCGTTCGGATCGCCGAATCCACGACTATCTTAACGATCGATCATTCTTGGCTAATGGAACATAGTCTGCATCAACACCGTCCGCCGTATAAACCCTTTTGAAATCATCGGTATAAGTATGCATGAAAGGACGGAGCTCGTTGAAAGAGGTAAAGGGGATCGAAGCGAACGTATGTCAGGAAATTAACCGGTTGAAAGATAATCCGAGTTTTTACACTACAAGCAGATATAAATGTGGGCGCATTGCGCAACGCGCTTTAAATAATACAACAAAAAATTCCCGAGTGACAACTATTTATTTAAATAGATGCACCCGTATGATTATTCAACGAATAACCAACGAATAACCAACGAATTATTCAACGCATAGAGTCGTAAATCTTAACGTCCGGCCGCAGGTGATACTTAAATCAGCATTTAATTAATCGCGAGAGATAATGTTACAGAGAATTCCACGCCTATTTCTTTTTATCCGTGTCATTTCAAATTTAATACCACTGTAACAGAGTTAATCCATGGACGCACACGTACACTTATCAAGATGCGTACCCTTTGATTTATTTTCACGTCCCGCTCGATGACTTCACACACGCACGATCTATTGCGCTCTCTGTCCGTCCTCGTGCAAGTATGCATACGTGTATCCGCGTCTCTAACCACCCCGGCACTTTTAATTTGATGGCAGACGAGACGGCGGTTTAACACGACCCTAGTGTCGAACGTTAAGGGAGAGGAAAACGAGGTAAAGACGGAATCAGAATGATAGAGAAAGAAGCACCGAACGCAGCCGGCTAAGTCGAGCGGAAAGATTCCCAAGGGCTAATCGAATTATCGAGTTACCTAAACCGAGAGATGCTGCTCGAATTCGTAATAACGTCTAAAAGAACCCTTCGAGGAGGGTCTTTAGGGGCCGGTACACGGCTGCCGAGAGCCGAGATTACATCGATCGAACGAGATTACGAAAAGCGGGCCAAATTGAGCCGTAATGCGAGATCCCGGCCAGGAAGGAGGATAAACGCGCTGAGAAAGTGAGAAAAACGACTCGTTTTTCTGGAATCGTTCTACCTACCCCCGCAGCGATTCTCAACGCTACGAGAACTTTCTGTGGGCAGGTACATACACGTACATACGCGACGGTGCGTGTACGCGACGTCCAAGACCGGTTTCTTGTAACGTCGTTCCTACATCGTGTGTACAAGGATCCCTGGGCCCGGGTATGCTTTAACTAATTCGCCTACCGATCAGGGATTCTCAATTTCTACTTGCTCGTGTCTGGAATTGAAAGAACATTGACGACGGAATAATGGTGTGTCATAATTGTCGTCTTCGAGAAATTCGAAGTGCAACCAGATCCGGTAGAAGTTTTTTATGTTAATCTCTGCGACAGTACGGGGAAATGTTTGAATATCGGCCGAATATAAATGCGAATGTTAACAAAGTCTATTCATATCTTATCTTACGTTCAGCAGCGAATATATTTCAGATATCGGAGTCGGGGAAAAAGTTGGCCCAAGAAGATTGTATATAAAAGAGCCGCTTTCAACGTTTCTCTCGATAGGCATCGTTCAACGGTCAGGTACATCGAGAGTAGAAAAGTACCAGCCGGGGATCTATATTTTCCTCCGCCCGCCGTAATCTTAATACGTTCCAACCATTTGGTCAAGTATTCGAGGAATCCCCTATACGGGAGATTGGTCGAGTCTCTTGAACTTATTTCCATGTTTGCTTTAGCAAGCTCGGTTGATGAAAATCGGCAAAGATCCCCGGATATATTTACAGGTGGGATCTTTTTCCGCGTTTCAAGAGAACGACAGCCACGGGAAACATTGTCTTGATTTGTCTGTTCGCGAGCATGGCGCTGCTACATTTGTAGCATCTTTCCTCCACATTTACTGATATTATTTTAATTGTAATATAATAATATTCCATTTAAACATTTCGTCCGTTTTACGCCTTGCTCAAACTTTTATCCATTTCGTTTATACCGCATGTATTTTAACCGGTCGCTTAAATTTTAATTCAATTATATTTGACCTAACCCAATACGGGATTTCAGTACGGCAGAAATGTTGAATTTTCGCCAGACAATTGAATTCTGCACTTTTTACATTTACTATTAATATCGATAACTCGAACGACAGACCATTCTACTGAATTTTCCATCCCCCCAATTATGACTCATCCTGCGACTTTGGCTTCTGACTCATAGCAATGAACCTGCGCGACTCGCGACAACGGAAGAACGTCACGGGGACGTGCACGGAAGGCATAAAAAGAAATTTAGTTCCGCTGTTCACAACGCAGACGGAGGAAGGAGAAACTCGACAGCATAGCGGGACAAGGTAACGTTTAAAAATAAAACTCGGCCCTTACGACGGACTCGGTAAGAAACGAGGGGGCCGCAAGACAACCAGGTAGAACGGAAAAAATGGTAATCCGTGATTTTAATGAGAATCTAGGGCAATAGGAGAGTTACCGTATTATTCCATGAGGCCGAAGCAACGACCGTCGTGAAAACCATCTTTATTGCCCACCGATCGTAAACCCGCCTTTTAATATATCAAACGCAGTTTCCCGCGGTGGAATTTTTTCCCGTTCATTCGGAGCAAACGTAAAAGCCGACTGATATCGAGTTATAATGTCGTTGCGTTGTGAAGCGTCGAGCGAGAGTCAACAAATTTCAGGTTTTAATGGTTCATTTCCGCAGTGAAGAGAAACGGTGTTGTGACTCGATATATATATATATATATATATTTTTTTTTTGCGACAGTGGAACTCGTATGACGCAGCAGTACACAATATACGCAGTATATACTGCGCCGTTCAATTGTAAAAGTCTCGAACGAAAGATGCGACGCGTATAAAAATGGACGGACACAGGGATCAGGTACAGAGCAGAAAGTGGAAAAGACGAAGGAAAAGAAAACGGGAAACCCTTTTTCCATCGTGAGCATGGCCCACGGATCGTAGCGTTCAGAGGTGGCGCGACGAGGTAATTAGCCTCTAATTAATAGACTCGACTCTTGGGATGCTCCCAGGGGCGAAGGTCGGGGGATCGTAATTATCACGAGGCTGGAAACGTAACTCAAGGCCCGGACGCGTTTAATACAGAAGCGTGGTGTCACGAACACGGGACGGCGACTCGATTCGGGCGAGATGATAAAATGGCACGGCAATAAACGTCGTTCAACCATTAAACTCGGCCAAATTCAGCGCTCTCCACGCCCTGCTGGCATCCCGCGTCCACCCACCACCGTTCGTTTGCATTTTCAAATTGAACGAGCTTTACGCCGCTATCCGAGAGTTTTATGTCGCATCATCGTGTCCACATTATCGAGTTAAGCCCGGAAATTCAATCTGCGACGATCTCGAGCAAAATTTCCACTCTCAGCGTCGACACCGGAAACCGAGTGCAGTTAAACGGTTACATATACACGTATGAGGGCGGGACGAAGAGCGTACCTATTTTTGCGATTCTTTTCGTTCCTTTTCGTTTGTTTTTTTCTTTTACGGATGGATATAACTGTGTTTTAGGGGTGGTGTTCCCGAAATCGAGGGGACGAATGAATTATGTGGTAGCAGATGGTGGACCGTTTAACTGAATGATAGAACAGTCGATCGATTTTGCAAGGATACGTATGCACATGCATGCGCGCAGCTAGTGTTCGTCGCGGGACAACTGAAAAACCATTATATTGGAAGCCAGGGAAAATTGCAAAGAAAAAATCGAAACTTCAGGCAAGTCCGTTTGGCAGGCGCACGATTTTTACTACCGCTTTCAAATACGTTCTTTCCGTCAGATTTAAATTATTTCAAGCAAAGTAATATCTTCGAAATATCGGATAAAAAAAAATTTGTCGCGTGTACTTCGCCTAGAAGAGTGCCTCTCCCCTTGCATCTCGCGCTCGTATTCAATTTGCCCGATAAACGAACTGGTGCTCCCCGTTCGCGTGGGATACGTTTTACTCGAATGGGACAAAAAAAGGTTGCGGATCGGGGAGAAGAAAAAGACGGAATCGCGAAACGAACCGAGAAATCTACGAATCGAGCCCCGACGAGGATCCTCGAATCGCATAAACCTTTGGTCCTCGTCGCCGGGAACCAGCCGCGCTTTCATTCTCGAATAAACGACCGATATCAATCGCGATCAGTATCTGCACCGTGACGAGATACGCAAGACTAATGGAGCTTCGCTTTCCTGCGCTGTCCCGTCCCTTTCACGAGCCCGTATCACCCTTTTTATCTTCTCCCGAACGGCCCCTGTTGTGAACGCACCCTTACATAAAAGGGACCCCCCGTTCTGTTGCGACTCAAAAAATTCGGCCCTCGAGTTAGCATCGCTTCATACGTGTTCTCTCCCTCTCACTCACGTGCGCGCACTACCTCCCCTTTGATTTAATTGAGGAAAACAAACGAATCCCTGGCCCCGTTACACACCCGTTCGCCAAAGTGCCGTCTCGATTCCCCGATTACGGATAATGATTATTGCGCCATGTAATTTGGGCAGATCGACAATTGGGATTTAGGTACACGAGTTTCCTGTTTCATGCTCAACGCAGAGGGATTGTGGTACAATTACGGGGAAGGTCGTGAGTCCTCGCAAGGAAAAATAAATGAGTAGCAACATTTTCGAGAGATATTTTCACGGGGAGCAATTTCAAAGAGCCATTCCTTCATTCTACGGGGAGGCAATAAAATAGGGGAACGCTCAGGCTGCCTCGCAAGAAGTCAATCCGATTATTGCGTTACTTTTGTCTCGTACGGGGCAGTGGGTGTATTTCGCTTCTGCGAATGGATGCTCTCGGTGAAAAGTATAGTTTGGGGGCAACGAGCAACAGTACGCTTCGCCTTGCTTGCCCGATAAACTTCCGCGGGGAAGCAATAAATATCGAGAACTTTGTAATTTGGCACCGTGAAGAGTAAGAAATTTCAGAAGAAACGTGTGGATGTTAAAGGGCCACGAAATTATAGACGCGAGACGCACTTCAGGTATAATAACGATTGCTTCAGTGAACAAATTAGTAGTAACTCTCTACTTGCGACGTATAATAGGTATTACCATGAAGATGGCTTTCTACTTTCACCGGGTCAAGGAACGTTGCCTGATCATACACTTTACCTTAGCCCATTTATTTTTCCGCAGTTGCTATAAACACTAAATAAGCTACATAAAAATGTGTCCAACAAACGCAACAACTAGGCCACCGTTTCTTGCAACCTTTTCCCAAAACTTCACTTAACGCAAAATAAAAATGTTGTTTTCGCGAAAGCCGAAGTGACACTTTTGCAGATTAATAAAAAATAAAAGATGACCAAATACGATCAATTTATTAACAATTACACGTATTTATTATAAAGGACACAGATAGTCTACATTTATTTTACCAATTTCATTTGATTGTAACTCATTCCTGTGAAAAGTTGCCTGTATAATTTCCTCCGCAATCTTTCTGCAATAATGATACAAATGATACAAATTTCTCACGAACGCGATGTAAATATTTTAGAAAGCAGCATACAACCAATAAACATATTTCACCTATTATAAAACCTCATCGACCGTCCGCGTAATCTACTATGTACATTGGGAACCGATCGCACAGCGGGCCGATAGAAACTCCGCGGATACCACTCTGAACAAGTGAGGACCGCGTAACCATCGTTGGAATTTCTTCCAGAAGCAATAGTCGTAAAATTATACTCTCCTCCCTATTCTCCGTCACACATTCTAACAAACGAAACCGTACAGATTCGCGTGCAAGTGTTCACGATAACGACCACGAAACGCTCCCGGTTACCTTTCACACACAATACCAATACTGCTGTTGCCGCAAAGAGGCCAAAACTCGTATATACACCGGAGAGGATAGAAGCGGGCGGCCAATTTCAAGCCGGAAGGTACAAACTCGCGTGTTACGATTGCATAAATTCGTGCCAGTATAACACACGACACGGTGTTAGCGGTGTTAACGACCCGAACCCCGTGGTCGTTCACGCCAGCGGGATTCTATTAACCGGCCGTCGTATCCGGGCCGCGAAATTCGCGGCAATCACTGACGCCTCGAACGCGTAAAGTCGTGGGGCCCTCTGAAGTTAATGGCATACTTTCCGACCGGCCATCAAGCCAGGCGCGAATCGTGTACTCTTTCCCGCTTTTACGATCATATCCGCGGACCCGACGATCCCGAGCGTCGTTTCGACATCGGGATGGACGAGATGGAAGTCGATCTGCCGTAGATCCATGCCGCAATGATTCATATAACGAGATGTAATTGTTGGGAACGGCGTAAAACGGAGCGAGGATAATTGACGTCTCTTCTGGAAAACTTGTGATCGCGCTGAACCAGCCGGCGATACCAAATAATGATCACACAATAAACTAATAATTTTTCATTGATAACCGAGAGAAGATGAAGAAGACGCGGCAAATGTTAATGAACGGCCGAGCCATTCATATGCGCCTAATTTGATTAACGAATCATTTATGCAGTGAAGGGGTCTTGCTCAACAGGTCTCTCGAGTGAAAAGAATCTGTGCAAAGCTGGAAACGGACGAGTCTGTTCGCCCCGCGCCGCGCTCGAAACAGCGTTTGCCGTTACGAGAGCCGCTGAAATCCAAAAAGCAAAAGCAACGCGTCGAGCGTGCGACCGCAACAACGGGGTCGAGGGTTGAAAACGTCGAAAGTTTCCGGCGAAGTCAATGCACCGCTGAAACTGCACCGGACGATGCGTTTCAAGGCGATCTCTTCTGCCGCGTTTCTGCCGCGTTTCTGCCGCGTTTCTGCCGCGTTTCTGCCGCGTTTCTGCCGCGTTTCTGCCTCGTAAAAGTTCACGAGCTCGACAATTACATGAAAGAGTCGTAAAAGCGTAATGCTCCGTGGCCGAGCTGTACCATCCTGTAACGACGTCGTACAAGCATCCTCCTTACACCAACACCGGTGCACCGTGAAGCTCGTGCATCATCGGGGGCAAAATCCGTGAACGCGGGTCGGGTCGATTCGGCCAATGGATAAAAAGAGGAGGGACCGACGGATAACACCGTTCGGAAGAAAGAGAAAGATTGGTGGTTTGCGAAGCACGCGAAAAGTTGCCGAGATAATCGAGATAGCGGCGGCCGTGGTTTTTCCACGCGGGAAAGTCGGCGTGCACCGGAAATACGAGACGAGCGTTTATATACTCCCGGAATATAAAATACCCTGGCCGCTTGCTCGCGGCGCATGAACACGAAAGCCTTTAAACCGGCTGCGGACGGCACCGAGTCGAAAAGGAAGGTAATTCCGTGGTCAAAAAGGGAACAGAACCGGACGGGGAGCGCGCGATATTCGCCGGATAATTAAGCGAAACATTCGCCCCAAAGACATTTATTCCTGTCGCTTTTATTTTCGTTTCGCCGCGACGTAACTCGTGGTCACGGAGCAACCAGTATCGATTCGATCCCGGAGTTAATTAAGATTGCACGACAGGCGGAGACGATGTCAATTCGAGCGTGGTGTCTTCTCGCTTTTCATTTGGCGTCGGCGAAAGCAGTCGCTGATACATGTACAGGGCGCCTTACTTATTACATCGCCCATAGAAAGTTTGCAATGTCTTGCCGTTGCGAGGATGCGCAGCGAATTTTCCCGAAGAATCGCCAGGTTCGCGTTGTGGCCCGGCGAACCTTAACAAATTGGAACGACCGAGACGCGGATAAATATGTATAACTGAACGATTAAGAAACACTGAAGCATCGGTACACGCTGAGGTATTTACAGCAACGGGGTGGAAGCTCCGTGTTTTTCTTCGCGTTTAATATTCATTCTACTAGCGCTGGAAGTAAATGTAAAGAACCGTTGCGTTAAATACACCGCGCTGCAAAATCCTTTTCACGGAGGAGGAAATAAAGCAACAGAGAAGTTGCCGTTATCGCAAAGCCACCGGCAACACCTGTCCACGTCGCGCTGCAAATACTTCAGCTTACACCGAAGACGCCCTGTATTCCTCCCAACAGCGAGAGAAATAGTGGCGACGCCGTTGCATTAAATTGAAAAATAACGCTTGACTCGCGAGAGAAAATGATGGCCTCTCCGCCTTGGTCAGATATATCGAGATACGCCGACGTATAATGAATAGGCTCGACGTTTCGGCTCAATCATTCCAATTACGGTGCAACGTGCAAACCACCGTCGATTCATTAGGAGAGAGGGGCAGAGAGATAGAGATAGATAGATAGAGAGAGATAGAGATAGATATATAGAGAGGGGGGGGGGGGAGTGCGGGCGTTTACGAGACACTCGATACGTCGGAACGACGAGCGGACGCGTATGTCCGACAAGTGTGGTGTACCTGTTGCTACGTGCGCGCGATCGAAGCCAATACAATAAATTCTTGTTGCTTCAATGATTAATCATGAATGACAAAACGCTGTAATATGACACCGTCCGCCGTCGCTAATAATAAATGACCCCGTACGCGAAACGATTCGAGCGGCATCCTCGGTGCACGCGCGATCGTCGTCGCACGGTCACTGACAAACGAAGGGAACCGACGGTGGACGGGGGTAATTTTTAGAACGAACGACCGCGACGGCATCTGCACAAGGGCTCCGTACCCTATCGAACAGGACTGTCGAGTTGGTTTACATTCAGCAGGTAGACAGGTGTTCGCGTGTTCAAAATTGGAGGTGTAGCATAGAGTCCGGCCGTGCGATCATGGGATTTTCAGGCGCCAAGAGTAATCAGTGGAGGAAGGTGACGAGGTGACGAGGTTGAAAACATAGACACGAGTATGGGCAAGACAGAAGACAGCGAAAGGAAGTGACGTGATTGCCTATTTCTCGACTGCGCGTTTGAAGTTATGTACCGGAAGCCTCGCGAACCCTCGGTTGAACTGTGCTCGAGCATATATGCAGACGAGATGGAAAGGCTATCGTTGGCGCATAATTTGTATCGTTATTACATTGCATGTATTTATTTTGAACGATACTCGAACGCGATACGCGTACATTGATTTTCTTATTTAAAATTGCCTGCCGTCCGTGGTGCACTGCTACCGATAGTCCGTCCAAAAGCGCTACTGCCAACATATTCGACGAGCGCATTCAATGGAGCTGCATGGGACACCGCAAAACCTGTGGCATAGAGTCTATGCCGTAGGCCAAGTGACAGATACGAACGACACCGCTACGAATAGGTACTACGTACATAGAATCTAGCTTCGTGGCGTATAAATTTCGATGCAGCGCAAGCCAGGCCTCGTGTTCCGCATCAGGAAAAGCTGATCGCCTTCGCGATGGAAGATCGATCGATCGATCGCCGAAGACGCGTCGTCGTCGAAGCGGAACGTTCCCCGTATATCGTATTATAATGCACACACACGCGCGTCGTCCGATTAATCTTCGTGCTGCGTGTATCGACGGAAGTGCCACGTCCCCGTAAGCAACCAGCGTGCATTTTATATGAAATGAAGTCATTTGCATCGAACGCGACCACGAAGCGTGGCCCATAAATTACCACGTGTTCGCGATAACCGCAGCGCCGACGAGAGACAATAAACTCTAGCGACGGGGAACGATTCTGCTGCTTCACGTTTCTTTTTCGTCGTCCACGCTACCTTTGCACAGGTCTGATCTAATTGCTACTCTCCACACGGAGTTACGCCACACGACTGACCCGATTGTGTGCCGGCGAATTAGCACGCGACTGTTCATTGATTTTTAATGCTCGGTGTCTACAGTAACGTTAATACGACAGAGTTCTTCCGCGCGGTTAATTCTAAACGGGATTTTCGTCGTGGGAATTGCAGCACCGGGGAGTTCTCTGGCAAGTAATAGACAGGTACTTCTTGCTGTTTTTGACTTTCGTCACTTTTTTTTGACGTACCTGCGCAATCTCGAACATCTGGTCGCACCGCGGTTGATTCACGGTGTAACGTTGCGAAAGCCCAATTAGTTGTTCGGCGGATGACGGTTCGTCAGGAATTCGAGAGAGATTATACAGAACAGGGGAGAGAATTTTCACACGATTGATGGGCCGTAAAAATTAGGAGGAGAATGCGGCTCGGCAACTACTCGGAGGAAACGTTACGTTAAAATTCCAGCATACGACGGACACGTAACAAAATGTTGAAACGAATTTTATTACGCCCTGTAGATAGGCACATAACAGATGAAAGAACTTTTCTATGGTTTGTCAGTGAAACGATTTTATTGCTTCCGCCTGCTCGACACTTTTCTACGCATCTTAAGCCGCCTGTCTATATGCGACAACCGTATTTCTATGGTAACACACGGCGCTAGTAAAAGAGAATCCTCGGGAACACGAGAAGAACATAAAATTCCGTACACCTTTGTAATTGAAATATTATCGTAAATAATTGCACAGTTACACATTATATTAAAAAACAAAAATACATAACACGCACAGAAAAAAACGAGACAAAAAAAGGGGGAAACTACCCAAATAAAAATTGCTCGCCACAATTTCCCATCGAGAAAAATATTTCGAACCGACAACTGAAGCTCGTGTCTATTCACGAAATCGATCAGCCGCGAGAAACAGCAATATGTAGTCATAATGCGCAAGGAACGTCGCAATCGCAAGAACGATCGTGCGGCACGTAAATTCAAAGGTGTCCCTACGCGACCTACGACCTCTCCTTCTATAGGAGTTGCATGCGCCTCGGCTCCGAAGATCGTTGTATCCGCCGCTAATGAAGACACATACACACCGGTGACGTTGCACCGCAATAATGAAGATCTACGGGCGAAAGTAAGCCGCGACATGGCTGCCGGCCATATTATACGCACACCTGTGTGCGACCGCGGTGGGCAGAGAAGGAAGAGGCAGCGGACAGAGCGAAGAAACTGCTCAGCGGGTATGTTGAATGGCTGAGTCCAAAGGTTGCATAGTCAGGATATTTTTCCTTACTTTTTCTTCTTCTTCTTCTTCTCTTTTTTTTTTTTTTTTTGCTGCGAACCTGAACGGGTAGGATTTATGAATCATTCTTGATAGCACGGTTCTAATCCTTTCGCTAGTGAATTGTCCACTTACTGTGGTTAGTTATCGGTGAACGGCTGTCGCACGCGGGAAGTGAAATTTTCGTTTCGACGAATTCTTAGGAGCGTTTCGTTATTGAAATTATAGAATCTACGGTGGAAATGAAACGTTTGACCGGATCGTGATTGTGTAGGTAAAATGTGATGGAAAAATGTTGGGCAACGTAGATTTTTTTCTTCTGCGCTCATGCGATGTACGTACAAAGCAGGTAGTAGGGCAATTAAGGGGAAGGGTATTATCTTAGGAGCGAAAATATTATTAACCAGTTCAGTTTTAAGATTATCGAAGGATAAAATAAAGGTCCAGTACTATGCCGACGTCTATATATGAATAACTTTCTGCTCACTGGAAAATGAATAATAGCATAGCGAAAAGATTGAATATTTTATCGTTATTAACTGGACAAGGAATAACAGCGCGCGGTGCTCCTGAATTTAAAAGTGATTTATCTGGTCAGTCGTGTAATTCTCTTGAAAATCAGTGAAATTGAACGGCGAAGTTGTTGGTTAAATCCATATGGAGAAGCTGTATTATTGCTCCGGACAATAACGAATGGTATTATAAAACCATATCCTTCAACGATGCGTAGCCAAGAATAATGATATCAATTCTCGAGATATACTATTTTCAGTCGACGAATTTAGAAATCTGCAATTCTTGTTCGCTTGCCATTAAAATTTTAACGACTAACAGGAATGTTCCGGTCGACAGACAATAATACTTTGGATACTGGCTTTTCCGTGTAGTGTTGGACATTAAAAACATACAGTAAAGTAATAGACGAATAATATAATATAATATAATATAATATAATATAATATAATATAACATAATATATTGTTATTATTATATAATTATAATGCACGGCCCTGGCACAAAGCACAATTACCTCAGTAGATAATACATGTTCTTCCTTGTATATTTCCATTTCTATACTTTCTAAAGTGGTCAGATAAACAATTTTGCTTATTATTTTATACTTGTATCGTCGCTATTCGCAGCAAGGAAACAATTTTTTAATAGAAATAGTATGTTGTAAACCAATTTGATCGCCTATGAAAACCATATGTATGTGATAGAACAGTTGCTATGAATCAAAGCAAATATATAAAGGTGAATTAAAATACTCACCATAACATAGTGGCGTTGCATTTCTGTCTTCTCCTGGGCGAGTTTCTCCAGCTCCAACTTAATACTAAAGAGAACCAGAAAAAACGCACATGTTAGCAAAATGTCGGATTTAACGTAAGGTTGACGTCTTAAAATTACGAAATTTTCCCTCCAGTCCTCAAATGTCACTAAAATTATTGTATAATACCCCAACGTACATTTAAATATTGACAATCCGTAAGCCCATCGCCATAAAAAGCCATTAGCAATCAATATTCGGCAAACATATAATTGAAAAGTTCAATAAAGTGGTGGGTAACTTATTTAAATTTAAATTTTATTTATATTTTATAAATTTCAAGAAAAAAAAAAAAAACGATGAAAGTTCAGTCCGAGTTTCGAAACTGAGCGTCGACGAATATTTCACGCGCGTTAGTGGAGTCGATGTGAGTAACAAGTTCGAAACGTGATCGCGTGTGAAACAGGTTCGTAACGTCGTTAACGATCGCGATATATATCAACTGTTTAACTCTTTCCCACCTGCTCCCCTTGTATTCTTTTTCTCGTTTTCTCTTTTTTCACTCCGCGCAGACCGATTTTCCGCTTCAGTCACGTCCCTTAATCGAGGATGTTGCGAGGGGGTGGCGTGCACAGAACCAGACCATTAAAAACACGCAATTAGTGCAGCCGCAACAAACATCGATAATAGTTGTTACAAGCTGGCCAACTGTACACGTGAGAATCGTGTATGGTGGACGACTATCTGTCGATTCTCCCTCTATTTAGATCGATTGGCGTGTGTATCGCCTGACGCGCGCTGCGCCCCTCTAAATGGCGTATCAAAACTATCGGAAGCAGTGAAATTGCGTGAATATTCCGCGGAGGGGTTTATTTCGTTCGATTGAACTCGGTGCGGGACAAATCGGTGCACCGTCGATGTCTATTTGCCAGGAGTTTCACTATGTAATGATCTCAACCGAACTATTAACAGAAAATAATCCACATTGATAGCCGATCCGGGAGTCCATCTACCGATCTAATCGATTCTACAATGGCATTTCACGAATTGATGAAGTAATTATTCCATTTTATTTTCGGCAAATTTTCATGTATCCTTAACCGCAAAGGTTATCGAAAGTAAGTTTAACGATCTACATAGATGTTGTTAATAAATGTTAGATAATTTGGTATCCACCTCGCACCTTTCAATCTACAGGTAGTACTCAGTCGGGCCCACATAAAATTACGTAACACTACAAAAGGAATTAATTCTAGCCTTAACGAATATTTTAAAGACAATTCTTAGATAGGCATGACAAAATAGTTGAGTATAAAAGGAATACAAATTCTGCCTGTCGCGTGCTATGCCTTAATAGAATTTAAAGAAAGGGTAGATTAGTTTCGTAGCAAACCGGGCAATTATAGATATCAATTTTTAACAATTCAGATAACCGAACTGTTCGTCCTCTCTATTTATCAAGACAGTTTAATAAATCGTGATAGAAAAACATACTGACACCGAACAAATTCGGCGGCGATGGAAAACAAGTGCGCCACAATCGGGGGAATCGTCGCTTTTTCATCACCGAGGACCGATCTTTATCCGCCGGTCGCATGGTGTTATTGCGCACGGGCGAAATAATAGAACGTTGAATGGAAAATTAATGTCCATTGATCTCGTTGGTGCAACAATACGCCGCGAAACAACGCGGGGCGCGGCCTACCGCATATAAGGTCCCTTTTATGGTGGAATTAATTTTTTAACGACAACAGGGGTCGCGGATCACATTTTTATTCCCAGCCCGACTACAAAATAGATCCCAGTACCACGCGACGGTCCCTCAAAATTGCAGCCACCACTCCCATTCTGTATAATAAATATGTCCCCGTATATAGTAAGGGGTGGTGTGCAACACCGTATACAAATGCTCGTGGAACAAATGCATACGTGTATATCTACCTGCGTTTGTTAGGGATTTCAGTGAAGGTATGCGCTCGCACGTTCGTTCAGACGCATTTACATTTCCACCTGTGTTTCCAGCATTATACGAATGGGCAGTAACAACCCGGGCATCGAGCTAATTTTTCTCGTCTTTCCCCGCATTACAGTACCAATTACGCAAGAATTATGTTCCACGATATTTTTCTTTTCTCGCCGGTTTATTAGGGTGTAATATGGATAGTGATATTCTACGCCCATAGTTCCCAAAACTGGGCACTCTGCACCGTCGGGGAATACTAAGAACTTTAGGGGGAAACAGAATGAAAGCAACGATATTCAGATATCGCGTAAAAGAGAATTGATAACGTCTTCAGCGCCGGCATTACTTAGGCAATATCAAAACGAAAAGAAATAATTGCTCAATCACCTCCGCCAATAATTGCATACGTTAATGAACGGTGTAATACAGAGGATTGCCGTGCATAGATAAATTTGTAAACCTTTTAACACGTTACTGGTAAACGCTGAAATCGTAAAGCGTATTACTATTTATCGACTTCTGTATTACGGTGTATAAAAAAAAGAGAAACCGCGGACATTGATCCGCATCAATTTCGTTTCGATGAACCCAAAAACTTTAAACAATTTACCGTGCGTAATAAACGCCCACCGAAGGTATATTTATAAATATTTAACCGAGATTTACGTCGATAGATCGTGACGCTTTATACATCCCGCGAGCGGTAACAAATTATTTACGCAATATGAAATTTATGTAACTAACTCCGGCCGACGAAAAGCGGCGGAAGACCCCTGAAAGCGTGGTTTCTGTGATCTGAAAGCAAGGGACGCGGATGATAGTGTGCCGTGTAAACGTACCATTTCCATTCTTTCGTTTTCTCGGTCCACTTTCTTTCTCCGCTTACTATGTATTACGTAATGCCTCTGTATCTGTATTTTTTCACCTGCTAGTTCCTCGCACTCCAATTCGAGTCCGCGCAAGGGGAACAAGAACACAGCATTAATATCCACCAACCCTCAAGAACGCGGAGCCTTTGTTTGTCTCGTCGTTCCATTGCGTTGCAGTCGCGACATTAAATTAAAACGCGTGCACTCGCGTTTCGCGACAATGGAGCTAACGAGAAAAATTGTAACGTCCGAACGGGAAGACAAAGGGGAAAAGCATGGGTAAAAGTAGGTTGGCTAATTCCTGACAACGAACAGAGGTAAAAACACAGGGCTTGTTCCTGGCAACGTCGAACAGAATAATAACGCAATGAACGTCCTCGTAAAACTTGCGCCATAGCAAAAGTCACGTCCACTCGTTGCGATACAGGGTGTTCCGGTTAACGTGCTACAATGCTGAACGACGTGCCCCCCCCCCCCCCACTGTGTAAAAATGACAAATAATTTTATAATAAAATTTTTAATTTTAAACGAAGGAAACGGGTGTTCTCGAAGAGGAGCCACCGATGTAAATCTTTAAGTCGGTAATGCCAAAAATGTATATTTCTACTCGTACCACATTTACTGGAACACCCGTATCACGCGTGCGTTACAAGAAAGTTAGCATTCTCGCTTTCCACGATTGCACTCGCAACTCGTCCCAACGAGAGGAGCGTCTTGCCTCCGTTATATCGTATATCGATTATCTAATTATTAGTGGCGGAAACGTTTGATAAAAGCTAAACAGTCTGCGAGGCAATTTTCGTTCGTTACCAGTAATTGGACGAGGCAGGTTCGACAGAGGAAAAAAGAGCTAAGACGATTAACTAATATCACGATAGCCAAGCATCAGCCAAGAGAAATCGAGCGAGTTGCTCGCGCGATCACAGCAGCGCTAAGTATAATGGAAATTGATAGGCAATCATTGTGCACCTATCCGGTTCCGGAAACACGGAAGCGAATTTTCCTTCGATATTATTCGCGCTTCGATTTGTACACCGTGGACACGCTTGCGTGGAACAATAAGAGATCTATGGCCGACGACACGAATTTTCGCAACAAATTCCATTATAAATATAACTGCATTATCTTTAAAGCGCCGTCGGGCTCACGCAAATAATCGTCACACTATACCTAGCAGTTTGCCTGGACCTGCAATCAAGGGACATAATATCGATACATGTACGGAGCAGTTGTTTTCCAACTCGCGTACAGCAATCCTTCCTGGTCGATCGCGATCTTTAAAGAAAACTCGACACCGGCAAACGAGGCGCTCTTTTTGCACGCGTTGCGTCTCGGTAAAAGGGCCGACTGAATTATTCAGTCAATCGTTAGCGAATTTCAGTGGTCGTGTACGAAGGGGGGTAAGGTTAAAGGGGGGAACAAGAACGGTGCGACAGAAGGAACTCCGTGAATCCGTTCAGCCTCGTCACGATAAATTAGTACGATATTAACGCTCGGACGCACGATAATTCTGGTTGCACGACCGGCCCCTGAAAGCCCATTAATTATTTCAGATTGACGCGGCCCAACGATTTACAAGGCGTCTTATCGAATCCGCTTCTCTTTGCCGGCGAACGTTCCGAGGCATAAACACGCGGAAACGCGCACCTGTATATACCACGTTGCACGTACATACACACAGAGCCGCGAGATCCAACGTGCTTCGGCCACTCTCAATTTGTAAATGGCAAATTTATGCCCCCCCCCCCGCCACGCCCCCATCACCCATCAATTCTTGTACCCGTTCCCCTCTGGTACGCTCGCGGAATCGAGATCGTGAAAGCATTTATCCGAGCTTTCCGCGTTTGATAATAAAATTAGCGCGGCCCCGCCGTCACTTTCCGCGTCATCGAGCGTATAATACAGACATAAAATGAATTATTCCGTGCGATCGAGTTGTTTGCACGGAAAATTCCCCGACGCCGACCGCGCAATCTTCCCACCCTGGTGTTCCCGTTCCAAACTGTCGAAGATAAATCCTGTGATTTACCTTAGCTTAGGGGGGGGGGAACACGAGGTATGTGCCGTTTTAGTGTATTCCTTCAAGGAGATATGTACAAATGATGTACTAAATCGGACGCGTATTTTTAGCGACCATTATTAACACGTTCGGTGCCACGTCGGTCCTACGCGCCCCACGCTGCCAAGACCAACATTTTTCTTTATGACATACATACATGCGGTGCAATTCATTGAATCGCAAACATCATTATAATCAAGAAAAAGATATGACGTTTAACATGCGGTACAGAAAGGGTAGACGTTTTGGTCTTGACAAATTATCGTCATAATTGCTGCACAATTTAAGTCAACGAAAGTCACCGAAAATGGGTCTGGCACGGAACGTGTTAAAGGAGGAGGAGAATGCAAAGCTCGAGCACGTGTATCGACCTACCGTATGGTGCATTAAAACATTTCAATAAGAAAGTTAAACCGACCTAAACCGAGGGCCACAAAAAAAGCTACAGGACAAAGCGGCGAATTATGTACGCGGTGGGAAACGGTTAGACAAAAGTTACGCCGCACGATGTGTATATACGATGAAAGGAAATTTTAGCGCAAAGCATGTACGATATCATTATGCGATCGCTTGTCAGGAGAGTGCGTGTCCCCGCGGCAAACATTATCATTCTCTCGTCGCGTGAACGCCGGGCTCGAAGTCCGGGGCGTGGCCGAGGAAAAATCGAGCACTCTCCGGAAGAGTTGGTGTGCACCGAGTGCGAAATTGGCTACTTTCTGACTGTCCTGCAACGGAGGCATGTGCACGGCGAAATGTCGCACGCGGCTCACGTACGTCCCGCACATATTTATGCATGTATGCACACAGCCCCAAGGGCTTCGCTTCCCTCTCTGTTTCACTCGCGCGCGTTTCTCTGCGCCCCGCGTTGCTTGCGACACGAAACAGCAATTTAAGTTTCCGTCGTCGGTGGAAATCGTGCGGCACGTGACGTCGCGAATTAACACGTTAAAGGGCCGGGACATAAATTAACGTGTCAAGCGGCCGATAAAGATCGCCGGGCGTATAACGGGTGAAAACCGCCGCTTGGCCCAAAGAAAGTTCCCTTATCGGGCAACTTTTCTCTCCTTGCTTGCGTGACAAATCGTATTCGCACGATTACCCTCTGTATTCCTATACTTGTCACTTTTTTACGAAGTTTTCTTTTTTATGTACTTCGAACTGCCGGCCAGGCGGAACGCAACGGGTGGGCGGGAAGCATTCCCTTAGATCTGTGGCATTGTTGAATTTGTGGGGTTGGATTGCTTCACTGTACAAATGATAGTTTGCGGGCTGCCCGAAGTTATTTTGTATGTATGTAAGTACAAGCGTATATACAGTAGTCCTTCGAACAACGCGGTGGTTAGGAACAACAACCGACCGCGTACCAGAAGCGGCGAAAGCTCAAAAATTTGTAAATTTACTTGGGGGGGGGGGGGGGGGCTATTATATGGCAAGTTCGAAAGCCTTTCGTCATCCAGTCGACACGTAGCACGAGTCAGGGAACCCGATCATTAAAGCTTGCCAGGTAACGTTGGCCGTCGATATGTTCGGTTCTTGCGACCACACAGTTACCGTATGCATCGAGCAACTACATACATACATCGAACTCAAACAGATATCAAACTGTACGGAGAAGAAGATAGGAATGCATTTGTTTCTAGGCATAGAATAAATCAATTTGATATAAATGTGTCCAGACCAAAAAAGAAAAAAATCTTCCGAGAAAAAATTCGCGTAAAACCGAAACCGCGTTGTTCGAGGGTTTCCTGTAGTTCCTTTTACAATGCCTCGCATTGCATACTCTAATAAGATAGATCAATTCAGTGTTTCGCGATCTGGGTTATACATAACTGATTTGGTACCAGCGGGGAAAATAAATATCTCTATCACTCCGTTTTCCACCGAAGCATCATCGTGTTATTATCTAGATCGTGGCGCGATTTGGTAATTAAAAATAATGAACTGTGCGTTACGTGAACATTTCTTTCGGAGCATATCAAAATTATTCACGACACGTGAACGCGTTTAACGCGTTTAATTGATTGCGCAGAAGGGAGCACGTTTCTAGAGAAATCGACAGGCAAGAACGTCGCGCGGAAAACGTTACCGGACAAGAAGAAGTTGAATGGTTCGCAGACGCGAATATAACACGCGTGCACAGAATCGAAACCGAGAGGTCTGGTTCGTCCTCCAGGCTATGTGCATACTTCAGTGTGCATAGCTTCCGCGCGGACAAACAATTCTCTGCCTACAACTGTCGGTTTGTCTCTGTTCGCTTCGCCTACGCACCGACACGACGTTTGCGCAAATATTTCCGAGATAAGATCTTCAGCGTGTACTCGAAGAATTGACACTAGTCGATTAATTGCTGTCAGCGTGTAAATACCGTTCTGTTGACCATTGTACGGGTAAACACGTAGCCGGGCAAATGGAATTGTACAAGTTGGACCAATCGTGAAGCGAAAATGGAATACGCGTTAAACGAATCAATTTATTTGCATCGAAACATTTCAATTTTTTAACCAAGCGTGTGCTTGTAAGTGGTTACCGTGTTTTTGTTTTTTTTTTAATTGAAATACAAATGCAGAGCATCATTTGTAAGAATGTAATATTAAATACGAGCTGTAAAGTAAAATTCTCATGCGAAAATGGTACGCTGCAATGTATCTGGACTGAATTTCTTCGATATAGTTAACTCATATTGTTTCTGACAGATAAGAGAAACAACTCGCGCGGTGAAACGTTCCCACTTAATTCATTATTGATACAACTGTTTTATTATTCCGTATCGGGGCTATAATTTCTGCCCGATAGCAAGCAGTTGTGCCAATAATTATAAACGATACGCTGCGCGTTTTACGGTAATCATATATGGTTTCCAACGTATCAATCAGACGGGAGAGCGAACAGCAATTTCAGCTCCGTCCGAGTCGCGACTTTAATTAAATAACGACAGTTACCGCGTCAAGTTAGTTGTTAAGTTAATAACAAAAAATTGTGCTGGCGCGGTGAATGGATGGGATTTGATAAATGGGCATTGAAAATAAAGGTCTACCTGTGATATTGTGTTTGAAGAAAGTTGAAGTCCTCCTTGATACGATCGCATAACTCGCCGATCGAGAATTTATATTGCTGTCCTGGCTGCGGTGGACCCTGAAACACCAAATAAAACGATAAGGTCAGTTATAGGATAGTTCATCCGGCGATTCAAACGATTTTTCGCCCGTCGAAACACGCTGGAGCACCGTTCCCTTTACGCAAAAAACTTTTCTCAAGGATGAATGAACGGATTTTCACACGCTAAACCCTTTGTCTCTCTACCAGCCGGTGTAAAAGCGAGAAACGCACTTTCCAGACCACTCCCGCCATTGTTACATTTTATAATATAGCGGAGAAACGTGTGTAATTGCCCTTTTCTTACATCTAGACGGAGTTAAATGCCATTTGCCGAATTTTTCAACCGCGCACTGCATACACATATTTAAACTTGATCGTGGCAAGGAAAAAGGAAAACGTTAAAACGTTGCGTACGACGATTGGAAAATAATAATGAAAATGTACCTATGCGTTGATACAAGAACAACATATTTAATGCGTGATTAAGCGATCGGAGTTTCAAGTAATTATAAGCAGGTTTACGAAGTTTTATTAATTAGCCTTGTAAAGCCTCCTGGCTGAAAAGTGATTCAATTAATGAGAAAATAATATGTGCCTAAAGTCTACAGCGAAACAAAATTAATTGAACAAGTATCAGCGCTTCCAAAACTGAAATATCAAACGTATCTCCAGCTCAGATACTTTGTTTCTTAAATACTAAAATGCACCACATAAACGAAAGGATTAATTGGCCTATCTCGTAGGTTGTCACGCTAAAGAAACGACCATAGAAAAACGCGTCCAAGAAGTTTCAACCGCCAATTACCAATATCTACCCCCCAGTGCTGCGTACACCCCACCAAATTTCCATAAAGAAATTTATTCCTCGGTCTGCCGCTTCGCTACCGAACCACCGATCTGTAATGTAGTTTTTCCCGTTGCGCGAGGCAGCGTACACCCGTCGCCGCTGGAAGCGGCTCTGCCTGATCTTGTTTGCAACCCCTACGCGGAGACAGAGTGGCAGGGAAATATTTCCCCGTGTCTCGAAATTCCATCGAGCGAGCTGTCTGGCAAACAGGTGGAACAACAGCTTGTCTCAAGTTTGATCGGCAAACGAGAAAGTCTCGATTTCGTCGCGCGGTAGTGGGGTAACCTACAGACCAGGTTTCGACAAGGACGAGTTATCGCGGGAGATTGTCTACGAAGCCTGTCGAGTGTTCGCCAAGCGTAATCGGACGTCGTGATTGCGTACGGAACGAAACGGTAATCCTTCGATGTGCCGGATGCACTTGTCACGGCCCACGTAAGCAGCCGCCTCGAGGCGTGCACACGAACGACGCAGCCGGCATAAGCGGCGGAAATCGTGCCGCTGCTTTGGCTTCCGTTCGCTGATTACGCCCACCAGTTTGAACCTGCGCGTATCCCGAGACATACGCGTGCTGGTTACACGTTCCCCCTTAATGCTCCCGCGGGAGGAATATTCGCCGGTGCAGAGGAAGAAAAAAGAATCCAGGAAACACTTTAGATGGAAATCGACCCCCGTCCAACAGCGAGGTCCACCGTTTCCTCTACGGCCATATTCTTCAGGGAAGTTTCACGCAAAAACCGAACGGGGTTTCCGGTCTGCGCAACAGGTCGGCGATTGTTAATTGTGTTTATTGCAATGGCAATCGAAGGGCAATCGATGAAGAGCGGTGATAACAAGGGAGTACTAAAACGTCGCCGTGAACGTTGAACGAAATTTACATTGGCCCCCTAAAGTCGTATGCGAAACGAACGTCTTTGAGCACGCCCCCGCGACGAGACCCTCTTAGGATTCAAAGGAGGCCTGCCGTACGAGGACATTTCGTGCACGTCAGACGGATTTTCTGCAACGACCGAAGTTATCCCCGGTTATCTTGCGAAATCGTTTTCTCCGCCTCGCTCGATCAATAAAGAACCAACGCCGCGTGGGCCGTCCTGGGTCGCTGTTATTCTCACTGAAACAACGGGCGGAGAGAGTGTGAGGAACGGTGGAAATAGTGGAGCAAATTTGGTTGCTGCTCCAGCATTCGGGAGCTCGATGGAAACCCACGCTTACCGACTTTGGCGGCAGCTGTACCAGCGCCCACGACCGTAAAAGCCACATTATTACCGGTAGTACCGCTGCTACTCACCTTCGTATACCTGTCGGTAATAACGTTACGAGCGTGTTATCGATCGTTTTGCACGTCGTACCCCGCAAAACGGATACGCCACGACGGCCTCGTAAAAGCTGAAATAGTTCTCCACCTCCTGCACTACCTCCTTGCCACCGCGACCCGTTATACTCTCCGCTCTTTCCATTGCTACTTCTGTCTTTCCCTCGCTTCGTCAATACTTTCGTTGACGACCGAAAGGATCTACGCGTATGCGTTACGGATGCACAAATCTCGCCCCGTATCTCGCGGGCTTTCATAAAAACGCTCAAACGTAAAAGTTACGCGCCCACCCGAGATATTTTGAAAAGCACGGAACGAAGCCGGGTATATGTATAATTTTCATGGGGCGGCGAATGCGACGTGAGGAAATCAGCGTTTCCGGGAACTGTCGCGCTGAATTTGCTGACAGAGTCTCTCTTTTATCACTTTTTTGGGGAGGGGGGAGAAAATTTGGTATTTCGGTAATTGCAACAAAGCCACGCCGCGGGACGGGTTTTCCGTGGAAGGTAAACAGCGAGAGGAATATTAGATTGTACGATGCGTAGCTAAATTTTATATAATATTTGTCGAAATTTTGGCGGAATGTCATTAACTTTGTACCAGTGCGTTGTCCGTAATAATTTCTGTCAGCAAGCGAGATGGACTTCAGTGCGCATTTAATTCGTTACAAAAATAATCGTTACTCCGAAGTGGACGCATAGACACTCCGAGATGCAGATTCGGAGATCTAATCGAGAAATTTATAAAACGGTGCAGTAATCTCGCGCACGATAATCGATCTGTTACTTTTCGCCGAATCGCAAAAATTACCCCGACATGTTTGATCCGTATCTCCCAATGAAGCAATTGTAAGTCATTTTACCAACAAACTTCCGGGCGCAACCATTGACGGAAGTAGCGATTAAAATTTCAACAATTTCCGATCGATTTCCGATCGATTTCCGATCGATTTCCGATCGATTTCCGATCGATTTCCGATCGTGGCCTCCACAAAAGGTCGCAGCCGTGCAATAAAGTGCCGGGCTAAACCTCACGACACGTTACCCCCGTGTGCAGCGCACCCCTCTATGAACGTTGTCTGACAAGCTACACCCCCTAAATCGCACCGGTTAACATATCGCTCCACGTTCGAGTTGCAAAGTTCGCCTGGCGAGTTGCACTTAATAGATTCCCCTACGCAGGCTGACTTCGCTCGAATCGATAGGGCGTGCCTATCAGGTTAGCTCAATATTCGCCGGCGCCCGACGCGCGAGTCGTCCCGAAGCCGTCAAAGGCGACACCGCGTATCTTATTTGTCGCGTGTACGAGAGCACCGACGGCGGAGCCAGCTACGCTCGTACACGCGGGCACGTTGATATAGGGAAGCAAGTTGTCCGTGTGAGCGTGCTTTCAAGCGATATCGAACACGTGTAAACGCGTCGAGATACCTGCATCCGGTTAACGGGCCACCTTTAAAGGCGAGCGAGTGAACGGGTTACCCAGAGCTCGGGGCTCGCAAGAATCGACAGAGTCACGCGCTGCTGATCGGCAGAATAGTTGATCCCATTTGTCCGCGTAAAGCCACCCGCGGTCAATCCAATTAATTTATTGGCTTTCGCCGCAGAGCAGCCGTCGCTCTCGGCCGCGCTTGCTCAACGCTATACTTAACGGCACGAGCTTCCGTCGCGGTGCATCGCTGTAATGCGCGCACAACGCTGGGAAAAGCTCGATGCCGGACGATTAGGTACACCTCTCCCCTCGTGAAATTGAGATCAGTGTCGAGCGAAGGAATGTGATGCTTCGGCGATAGAAATTGATTCCGTTCAATGTCGAGAGCAGGCGCTTGCGGTTCGTATCGGGCGGGGTTATGCCCAAGTATCACCTTTCCTTCCAGTATTCCATAATTAATACCTAGGCAGGTACACGATAAAAGAGATATATTTCTGGAAAATACTCTTTCGTTAGGCAACGCGCGACGACACCGCGTGTCTTCGGCCGCGAACGTAAAAGGGTTAAACAGATCGCACGATTCGTGAAGTATATTCTTGCGCGACACGTTATCGCCGAATGCACAATTATTTCACTCAGCTTGAAGTAAGTTCTCTGCTTTCCATCGAAACGATGTTCCTGTGATTTTAATAAGTCTGGGCATATTGGGACGAGACTTTTCGATGCAGCGAATATTCGTGCCTGGCGCCATCAAACGCGAACCGAGATTACGGGAATGACAATTTAGAGCACTTGTATTGTTTTCGAGAAGTGCAGACGTGCTCTATTCCACTCGCACTCTACAAACTACATGCATCAAAGCTACGGTTCAACTTTTATACGAACTTGTACATTCCGCGGGCGCACAAACAATATTTTAATAAAAAATTTCTACACTTTCGAAGTACAGTATGTTATACTTTAGTGAAAGGCGCGTCCACTTTCAGTCGACGTTAATATCAGTCTGACAAAATTCGTTTCGTCTATGTACATGGTACATAAGTGGGCTATTTTTTCTCATTTTTAGAATCCCACGTTCTTTATTATTTCGCCGCTATACGGTAGCACTCGGTTCGGTACATTATAATTGCTATTCTATTTGCGAAACCAGATCCCCGCGAGCTTTTCCATTTAAAGGTATTTCCCCGCGCATAAAATGCACCGTGTATTTTCTACGAAAATATTTCTGCAATTGCTCGTAACGCGCAGAATATCCGATCTTTGCTGGGATAAGACTGATGGTTGGAGGGTCGAGTGAAAGTTCTCGCGATATCGATACGTGATCGCCTTTGGCGTTAAATGTATTTCTAATGGATTAGAAATACAAATCGGATTGGTTGCATTCGTGTTTCGCGAAGCTACAATATTCCGGAGAAATATGTAATTCGAATCAACGTGGGAATAACTATTTGAAAAAACATTATTCGCTGTGTAACGCACCAAAATAATGGTAGGAAATATTTGTTTAGCTGCGCCGAAAGTGCAGTGAAATCCAAGTTGAAAAATATGACAAGAAAAGAGAAGTACGATGAACACAGCGATGTGGTTGAAGAAAGCCTCGTAGGAAAATCGCAGATATCAAACGGGAGAGACACTTGATATTTTTGGACGCACAGCATATTACGGTAGTCCCTCGAACGACGCGGGGGTTCGGGACAGCGACAAAAAAAAGTCTGGAACAAAAACCGCGTATAACCGAAACCGCGTTGTTCGAGGGATTACTGTATATTACGCTATTTCATTAATATCAGGGAAGATTTTTATGCAACAAAACTTTTACAACAAAACAAAGTTTTAATCGCTCGCGCGAAATGTACCGTTAATATTATTGCTATTCAAATCTTCGCAGTATCCGGTGGGAAGAATAGAAAAGAATTACACATGACGCGGAAAATACAACGGTGCTATGCAACCAAACGGAGTCTTATGAAATTATCTCTAATCGCATATATATCCTCCCGTTTTATTCCCGATCACGCGAACGGCGAATCAGGCACGGTATGATTGGAGACCGACCCAGAGGACGAGGGATTAAATTCAGATTTTTCGTTTTTAATGTTATTAGTTTAACGCGAGGACGGGATCCAATATCGTTCTCACGGCGATTGGCGTGATCAAATACAGTCGTAATAAATACGTGTCGTCTCTGTGAAATGAAGTTAAAACGCGACGTAAAAATTTTCACGGTTACAGTGTTTGCCACGGGAATCGGAGTATCAATAATAAAGCGAGCACGTTCCTGTATACTCAACGAAATGCCGGATCACGGGTGCCGTGCCTCCGATTTTTCCGAGGAGAATTTGCTCGGATTCGCGCCGCGGTGAAATACATTTTTCGACGCGGTTTGAAATATTCATCGTTTTACATCGAACAAAACTGTGGTAGCTGGGGGGCAAAGAGATGGACAATCGGACAGACAGACAGACAGACAGAAAGAGAAAAGGGCTTTTTTTCCCCGCGTACGCAGTACGAGAGCTGTGGCGGAAAATCCGGTTAGGTATGTTTTCCGGCGAAAAGCGAAACGCGAATTATACGTCGTTCCGACGAATAATGATGAGAGAGCGGTCCCGAGCACCCGTCAATCCGTGTCCTTTACGTCCTGCGGCCGGTTTAATTATCCGCTAACCCGATCGCACCCTTCGCGCGTCATAACTATTTATCTCCGTCCACGTCCGAATTTCTCCCCGCTTTTTCCCTCGATCCAGAGCAATCGCAATAACGCGATCGGCATTCGACTGGCGGCCGTGTTGAAAACTGGCCGTGAAATCGGCGTGCAAGCGGGAAAGAATTAATGCCGATACGTGACCGACCAAAACAACGGGGGTTTAGAGCGTAGGGCGAGCGAGTACCTTGCCGCTTAGTACGTGATATCCGCGTCGGATCATAGATCGTGGCATGTAATACAGTGCACATGGTGGTGCCGTTGCTGCGAATAGTGAAAAGGGCGTACACGCCGTAAAGAAACGTGCTGATCGTTCGAAAGGAAAAAAAGAAAGGGAGAGATAGAGGGATAGAGGTGGAATCAATTTCGAGGGCTATTCGAGCAGAAGCAACGCAGCCTCGGCAAGAAGTCGTTCGTATTTTTCTCGATTTCATTACCCCGGTCTGTTGCTCCCTTTCCGCAGAGACGTCGCGTAATATATAAAACGCGATCCAACGTTTTACCGATCCTGTCGTAAAAAGAAGCTCGAAGAAAGAGGGTACGGGCAACATCGCCGGATGTCGAAGGGACACAACGCGATTTCTTAGCGTTCACCGACAGAGAGCAACCGGAGCGTATAAAACGTCTCGTTTATTCTTTCATTTCGATGCTCCGTTTATTCTCAAAGCGGTCCCCGTCGTCCGCCACGGTCTCCATGGGAGCCAGTAATGGCCGTGAACGTTTAATGGAACGAATTCCAAGAAGTTGGCTGACGTGCGGAATCTCCCTCAGTCCTTCGAGTCTAATTTTTGTTAGGAACTCCAATAACCAGACGCCGCGGAAAGTGCATTACCTATGCATCAGAGACGGGAGGATGGGAGAAGGGGGGCGATAGAGGGCAGGTAAGCGTGTCGTGCTGCACATTACGGCGGGTAGTGGCAACAGAACCAATCAGTCGCGTTTGCAGCCACTCAAGTGCGCTTAAGTGGCGCATATCAGCGCGCCTAATTACGTTAGTTCCATCGATCCTGCCGTCCACTAAAGATCCGATTATCAGCATGCATTATCGGTCGAGTTAAGGGCTCTCTATGCCGTGTCCCCGGCTTCGCCTCCTCCGTGAAAGCGAAACACGCGCGTCAAACCGCTAAAGATGCATTAATCATTTCACGAATCGATTCCGGATAAGCCGCCTCTCCGGCGACCGGCCGAGCGAGCTTTATACATATTAACGGGTTGAACGCGTCGCCTGGAGAAAGCACCGCCGCCCGCTCCACCAATTTAATTACCATAATTGCTGCGCAATAATTAAACAAAAAGTTAAGGCCGAGGGTAATTGCGGCGGCGCGGATACGAGCGTGTAAATCGTTTGACGCCCCGTGGAACGATGCTCCATCGAGAAGCACGTTTTTACAGCTCTAAAGCACTGCCAAGTGTATTGCATTTACGGAAACAGTTCGATAGAGAGGCTGGTGGAAATTCTTGTCCTCTTTAGCGTTTGATATGTTCCCAAGTGAAATTAATACTAACTAGATTCGTTCGCTCATTTTATGAACCAGAATAAATTGAAGTAAATATGACCACAATATGACCGTTCCCCGTGAAACGGATAGAACAGAGAGAATGCAATTGACAACGGGAGAATACGTCGCGATGCCGAAGGGAAAATTTCTCCGCGTCGATAATAATCGATCAAGGGTATGGTTGAGAAATGTCTAATACGAGAGATTCAGACGGTCGAAGGTTTGGGGGGAAATCGGAGCTAAACCCGCGAAGGTGGTGTGGAAGGATAGGGGCAAATGGAGAATGACAGAGAAGAGCTTCGAGGGTTGGTGGTTTTCCTCGTACCGCAAAACCGCCAACACGTGGCGCGGATTCCGAAACCACCCGACGACCAAAGCCGACCGCATTCGCCCTATAACTGGACCGACTTACACCCCGTACTTCGAAAGCCCGCCACTGGTCAAGGTCTTCCAGGCTCGTAAGTGAATTTCAGAAATGAAACTCGGCTTTTCTAACATTTGTGGCGAGCGTTTAATTTTGGCCGCGATTTTTCTTCGATTCTTTCGCATTTATCTGCGAGCTATTAGGCTAAAAATTCCATTTATTTATTGAACTGATTTATTAGAGGAATACTTCGCGATTTCGTTCGTTCAATAATTGTGTTTGCAAGAGAAATTTCGATTAACGCGGATTACGATTATTAATAGCATTAAGGAGGAGTAATATGAAGCAATCATTTATCAAAACAAGATCACAGGGAAATTGATTTACGCCCCTCTCCTTATCCAGGCAACCATTACCACCTCATCACGCCCTGTGACAATCTATAATCAGGCGAGACAATCTCTCTTCTTTCTCACGCGTACCGCGTACCAGGTGCGCAAACAAAAGTAACGGAACGAAGCAGGCGAAGGTATCGTGCGAGAAGCGTTGAACATTCAACGCAGTGGAACCATTTTAACCGATCGACTGAAAGGAACCGAATAAAGTTACAACACGCGCAACGAATCTCGCGCGCAGGCCACCCATCTCGTAAATAAGAAAGCGCCCCAGTAATCTCATCCCCCGTTTCAATTCGATCGGCCCCGATCGAGTCGTTTAATCGAAATCCCACCGCACGAATCACTTCACAACTTTTCAACTCCACCGCTGATCGTATTAATTTCTTTTCGTTCCAATTCCGTCCCGACCTCCGCCACGATCTCCGGGCAGCCGCAGGAAGAAATCGAAGTTCGATCGTAAACGAATCCGATGTCTCCCAAAGAAACCGGCCAACAGTCAGTCAGCGCAGTTTGCCATTTCACGATTCGCGGTTTCGACGTTCCATCCGCAAAAGTAGTTTCGCCGAGAGATGCAGCACGACGTCTGTCTCGACGCCCGAATACAAACGGATTACCAGGTCTCTGACTCGACAAAAGCCGTGAGCGCCGGCGAATACGGAAATTATGCAATGCGATAACAGTTCCCCTAATATCGCCAGACAATGCGCCTCAAGATTTGCATGAAGCACGGGACTCGGGCGATAGACGAGCAGCCAACGAGGCGCGGAGGGACGCGAGGGGACATTTAGGGGGCGCGTAGGAAGAGGGATGGAGCGAAAGCGAGAGATCACGGGATCGACGAAGAAGGTCAAGGAAACAAGGCACGCCTCGTTGACGCTGATGTATCTTATTGATCATTATGATTATTCCCCCGAAGCAAACTGTGAATTCACCCCGAGACTGCGGGTGCTCCGCCGACATTTGCATAAGCAATGCATTTTGATTCGTAGACCCACATTGCGAGCGGAACACGGTATGACATAAATAATGCATGGCTTTCTCTGATGTAATGATCGCCCCCCCCCCCCCCCAACCGCGTGTTTCTCCGTCCCGGAACAGAAACGGTTGGCGCGACTATGATTCTTTGGTATGCGGGAGAGCTCGACCGTGTACACGTGATTCCGTTCTCGATGATGTTGCCAGTAATTGAGAGATTTTAGTCGCGTATCGATCATCGTTGGACTGCCGATAAACCTAGGTGACAGGGAATTTCTGGCTTTTCTGTCGCGCTTTGGGGTAGGTTTTTTCCCCGCATTGTCTCTGTATATCGGTCGCATTCTGAATGCGGTACGGGAAATGATTGAACGGTGAATTGCTAATTTCGTTGGGGCGGAGGGGGCATTTCGAGAATCGATACGTGCCCGAATGCTTTTTTCATTTGTTAAATTTTACCCACTTTGTTTCTGCTTCATTCGATAAACCGTAGACTTGGGAACTTCTGAATTATGCAATTGAAGAACCGCTGCAAGGGGAGAGATAATTGAAATCAACATGCAGCATTGACTAGGGCGTTTCACATGGATATTTTATTGAAGTGTATTATTCATGGTTTTGTGGCCGAGCGTTCGATAATCGTCTTCTGGTTGTATTGCGTCCTACTTGGAAAATCTGTCTTGCAACGTTTAATGGGGTATTAAGCGTGTGCAACTGGGGTTTCGGATTATTGCTCCCGCGGGCCTATTGCGTAATGCGAGGGGGCATTCAAGATATGCCCTTTTGAAGACTGAGAAGGTCTAATCGATGATACATATTAAGTTTATAATCGATTTGGAATCAATTGGCCTTACTTAAACTGTTTACTGTGCACGATAAAAATCATTATTACTCTACCAATTTATTCAATTTCGGAACAGAGGAAGTAAATTTTGGCTAATACAGATTTAATCGATAATACAGGTCTAACATTTTGGAACGAAAATTTATGCTAATATTATTATTATAAAATTAAACTCAACTGAAATGTACCTTTAACCCTCCGACAGCGATGCCGGAGTCACTGGTTTGGAGACCGATACGCACACAGTGACGGAGCTGTTTGTGTTAGGCGCGAGCGGGCCTTTTTAGCAGTACCCCAAAATTGGAAAAACCCTGAACTCGGTTGGCTGAATGGAAAGAAATGTGCAGCGAGGGATTATTCTTGCGACGACCAGCGACTTGAGCGAACCTCTCTTCGTATTCCTTTAGAGTTTTCCGTTTTACTTGAGTCTTATACGTTGCCAAAGAAACTTTATGGTTGTTATTTCTTTGCTGTTTTTATTATCGCAATGTCTGTGTTACGAACAAAGGAGCAAGTTCTTTTTGGTGATTTTCCGGAAGACGCCTACAATTTTGAAGAATCATCGAATAAATTACAAAATGTACTCCATGTAGCAATACAAATTTATAATCAATATAATTGTAGGATTATTTTCCAGGAGAAATTATGATTGGCTTTACTTTCTCGTAAAATTACTTTATTGTTCAATAACCATTAATCGCTCTCTCTCTCAACACAATATATACTCTCTCACCAATGCTCTCGCTACAATTCTCGCTCGACACCGCTTCAACTCTCACACGACTCCACCTCGACTCTGCTACGACTCTACCTCAACTCTCCTCTCGCACGCATTATCCACTGCATATATTCTTTCATGCATTTTCCCTCTCATTCTATTCACCATTCGTTCTCACTCATTAAGACCCACACCGACACACACACTCTTACCACGTGTCACAGTTCGACCACGGGTCACCATTCATCCTAGACTCCACGTGCATTCCCCGAAACCATCCACTCGATCCTCGAGATAAACATTCACTCGTTCCGCATTCGACGTTTCTACTAACACTCTTCATTCACACTTCGCGCAACACTCGATACTTCCTTCACACGATTCATACAAAGCCCTCATACCATTTCCACGAATTCTTGCATCCCACATAATGTTTATTACAATTCACGAAATTATTATTTTTTCCTATATACGTTTTCCTATACGTAGTAAAGAAAAAAATACCTGAACGCAAAGCGAATAGAATACAATGTATCCATGAGGGTCTAGGGACGAGCAACCGTCCCTGGCTAGTACAATATCGGCGAGGGTTTGGGGGCTCGGGAATACATGTACGTAGTAATGAAATATCGATGTGAGTCAAAATGACTCCACGTTCGCGGCCCGAGTCACCGCTGTCGGAGGGTTAATACTATAAAATGAAATTGGACAGCAAAAACCTATACATTGAAAGGAAGGTACGTAACGATCACTGAAGAAACTACGACGACGGGTGAGCAAAGCCACCGTCCTGCGACGAATAATCACTCAAAGTTGGCCAGAATGCAACACACTCTCCAAAATTAAGGGTAACTTCGAATACTGTATTCGCAGGTGCGCCACGATATATCTATACACGGTAAATTTCCCTTATTTCCGCTGCCAGGCTAGGGCTCCGTTCGAAGCGATGCGAATCGAGCTGAAAACGCCTGACACACTCGGAGAGTCACACACTGGCGAAGCGTACACACAACAGACAACCCCTACTGTTTCCCCTTTTTCTCTTTGTCTGTCTGTCCTGCTCGCTCGTTCCGGCGAGCACTCGTGCAGATCCGCCGATAAGAGGCGGCCGCGGCAGTTTAACCCGCCGAGCAATTAAGGCGATACGATCGGTGCTCTCGTGAAATAACGTCACACTGCAGAGACCTGGATACGTGGATAAGTGCTACCTCTGTGCGCTCGCTCGTCCCGTTTCCTCCCGTTTCCTCTCGTTTCCTCCCGTGTCTCGTGCCTTCCTTTGCGACAAGTTAAGCACAATCCACACGCGCGAAACGTAACCCATCGTACAGCCGGGTCGCGAACTGTGTTGAAGATAGAGCGACGCGTTTAAAAATTCATCTCGACGGTCCTAAATCGTACTCGTTTGTCTTCCGATCTATGACAGTACAGATTGCAAGTATTGCCACTCCAAAAGGGACAGGTTATGCTCAGAAGCAGTGCAGAGCTTGTACGCATCTTATACAGAGCAACATTAGGCAGCAGAATATATTGTGGCTCCCCTCATTTGAATTGTCCGCAAGTGTGCGCCAGTAACAAACGTGCTGCATGCTTCATCCGCAGAGGATGAAGATCGCGAATAAATCTCTGCTTTCGAAGAAGTTACAATACGCTCGCGTGGACCCCGCTTCGGGCTTCCAGTTCTAGCCGCCGTTTCGTTGTCCGCACACGCTTTCTCTATCCATCCTTGATCTATTATGCTCTGTTGGACGCGTGCACAGTGGCACGTGCGTATGGGTTTACACGCATGCTTTGCGTCGGGTTTTCACGTGAGCGTACCGCAACGGCAACAACGACGACGGCACCCGGTGACGAAACGACAACAACAACCGTCTGCGTGTAGCGTGTACCATTCTTGCTGCTGGAACTCGCCTGGTCCGCGCGTAGAATCGTCCGGCCGATTTAACTTAATAACACGGCGCCGCTGACGTTTATGCACTCCATGGTGCCCGGAGTAAACGCACCACGGAGACTGCTTGTAAGCCCTGCACCGACAACCATTTTCCTCTTCCTGGCCTGCGGCTAATTAAAGTTGAACACAAATTGCAACCGGTCGGAAATATTTTCGCACTCGGGCCAGTTGCGTGCATGGAAAGGCTGATTGGCTCGGGCAGTCCTAAGCATCGAGAGGACTGTGTTATACCTCTTCATTAATTGTTCCCCGGTCGGTGCAGGAACGGTGACGAATAACCGGGGATCTCGAGAAACCGATTTCGAGTCACCCAAATGATACGTATTGAATAAGCACGTAACACTAACGGTGTTCGAAGACGATTCGAAATACAAAACGCCAATGGTAAGTGCAACAGCTTCCCAATCGGCTGGACCCGAAAGTGAAAACTGCACGAGGCTGGCAAAGGTAACGTTGTCCGAGAACAGAAAGGAAAGGCTGTTAAAAACAAAATTTTAAAAAAAGGAGTAGACGTCCTTGCCGTGACCGTCGAGTGAAAGATAACAACGGGCAGGGCGAAGAAAAGAAAAGCTTTAAAAACAAAACACATGGAAGCGGAACGAAGATTAAATGAACAGAAGCCGGAGAAAGCGGAACAAAGGAGCAAAAGCAACGGTTCGTCTACTCCGGGTGGACCAGGTAATTACTGTTCGAATCTCCTCTGCCTTTCCCCCACCTCTGACGCCTATCTTTTCCAGCCCCCTTTACCCCAACCACTGTTTCCAAGCAGTGGAGAGTTGCCGCGAAAAGTTTGCACGAGATAAAAGCGTCACGAGAAAACTCCGCGGAGCTACGCCAATGGGGCACGGTACTTTAGCGGCACAAAGGAAGCTCAAATATCGGCCAACTGTCGTATCCCGGTGCCAGCCAACCCTCTGAAACGACCTCGCTCTTTCACTGTCCGTTTCATACCTTTTCTTGCTTGAAACCGTGGCAGGGGTAGGAAGCAGTGCGCGCGCGTGTGTGTGTGTGTGTGTGTGTGTGTGTGTGTGTGTGTGTGAGAGAGAGCCAGAGAGAGAGAGAGAGAGAGAGAGAGAGAGAGAGAGAGAGAGAGAGAGAGAGAGAGAGAGAGAGAGAGAGAGAGAGAGAGAGAGAGAGAGTAGATGGGGGCAAGAGGCGGGTCGCTTCAACAAAAGCACGACGGTACAAAAGCTCTGCGATAATAGGAAGCACGGCAAGAACCACCCTGGTAGTTCGGCCACCTAATCTGTTACAGTCATAAACTCCATTTTTGCCCCTCGGTCCTTTTAAGATCGTCCAAAACCACCCCTATGTTGTTCCATTGCATATATAGCTGTGTACACAGCTGCAGAATGCTGCACACGTATACGATTACCGTTCGGTGGAGTCGAACCTTTTGCCGTGATTGCGCGCATGCGAGGGGTGCGTCAATCATCTCTGCTTTAACGGAGTGGTTACTTTGTGCATCTTTTAAATATTCTAACATATATGTCGGGTAAAATTTAGTTCGCAGGAGTTACAGTAATTGCAGTAAATTGCAAATCTTACCTTTTCACTTTTCCCTCTTACTTTCCTATGATTTGGAATTAATGTACATCTTCTTTATGCCGCATATAAATAACGTACCCAGTACGAACATAATAATAATAGCTACGTAATACTATTCATCCCTAATCCAATGTGTTCCCCGAAGGCAAATATAAATGGTGTACCAACGTTAAGCCAATCTTCGAGCAAAAGCTGCTCCGAAAGGAAAAATGCACTTATAATATGATAATTATTAGCAAAAAATCTGACGAGACAAACCCTTCCTACATAATACCAATCACTACTCGCCTCGCTTCCTGACTCTTCCTTCCTCCCGTAACAGCAACCCAAATAGACGCGACGTCTGCCGTCCCATCGCGGCAGCCTTTAAGAGTCTACACAATGTTCGGGGTAACTTTGCATGAGGGTTCACTGCGTCAGGGGTGAATATGTTACAATTACTGGCAAACCGAACGAGCCAGGGGGAGACTGTAAAGACTGGGGTCGCGCTTCAATCCTCGACACTTACGGACAATGTCACCCTTCCTAATCTCTCGGGACCGATACCATCTCTCTCTCTCCTGCCCTCTGGCCTTTTTTTTCTCCAGAGTGCTGCGAGCACGCCGCGCAGTCACGTCGAAATGAAATTTCTCGAGCAGGATGGCCACGCCACACGACTGCCACTGTCACTTCCTTGCTCGGTTCACGATAATCTCGTTATCCGACATTATAGGGTGGATTCCCGAGCCCCCTACATTTCTCGGTCCCTACTTCAGCGAGGGTGAAACGGGCACGAGCAATGAAATTCGAGCGGAATCGTACGGCAGCGTCTAAATTGCGATTCTAATCGGGGAATGGCACGCGTGTGCTCAACCATCTGTTTCGGCGGGGTCGTAAACGCTGGATTTACGTGAATCACCGCGGGCACGATTTGTCGGGAAGCAACAAGAGATTACAAAACTCTCCTCGCGGAGTCGTTGGTGCGTTCAGCGCGGTACAGTTGTACGCGTTTAGTTTAGTTTAGTTTAGTTTAGTTTAGTTTAGTTTAGTTTAATTTAGTTTAGTTTAATACCATTCCTGTGGCTTTCGGCTATGTACAGATATACTATGTACGTGTAACCGTTTGAAAATGTTCCTCGCTGTTTCGCCAACGATTTAACGGTTCGTTAAAGACACGGTACATTCGTACGGGACGAAGTTTTCCGTTTCCACGGCTGGGGTGCGTTTCGACACCTGGATCAGTGTTTTTGTGCTTCAAAGTGGTCAACGCGAGGAGAGAAATGCGGTTGAAATTTCATTTAATTAGCTGAGAGTAACAAAAAAAGAATCAAATTGATGGAAGTTACGTAAGCTTGGCTCCATCGACGAACGAGGTGAACCGCCTGTAATTGTTTTTCTATGTCCAGTTCGGTCGTTAACCTGTTTCTCGAGGCTATGATTGGTATAGGTTGAACGGAACCAGATAAATGTGTAAGCGTAGTAAGGGAGATAGGGGGAAAAGTCTTTCGTGTCTCCTGGATGTCGTGCCATTATCGGAGCTATCTCTCGACAACGGTCGACCGTGGATTTTTAGCAGGCTGGTCGCCTTTATCTGCGAACAAGCTGCAGCTAATGTAGCTACGCGACGAGGTCCCGGCGACCAAAGTGCCTCGCTCTCTTTCTTCCTCCTATTCTTTTTTATTATTATCGTCGAGTTGACTTCGCAGCGGCCCGAGGCAGCGTGAAGTGTTCACAGGAAAGAAGGGAAAAGGAGAAACAAGATACAACTTGTTAGCAGCGGCGTGGACATCCGGGGACGAAGAGTTTAGGATCGACGGAAAAAGAAAGAGGGGAAAAAATACGGCTGTCACATGGCGGGTCTGGTTTTCATTATGTGTGATTGGTATTGTCCCTTCTTGCAGTTTTGTGAGGGCTGGCCGGGAAAAGGCGTCCCGAGTAAGGGTGCAGTAGGGAACGACTTGTTTTAGTTTTGTATTGTAGTACGGTAGAATTTCTGCATAATTTTAGTGCGTGGGATCCCACGACAAGATTATACAAAATTGAAAAGAAAGGAATGCATTGTTCTGTGCAAAGCGCGTCACCATATCCGTATATCAATTTCGCAGATACAGAAGAGCGTATTCAGAGAAACAGTAGCAGTGAAACAAAATTTCACTAAAAACAGCCCCCGTAATTTCACCAATTCAATCCCCCCCTCAGTCAAAGCCATCAGCTTCGTCTCCGTAAAATCTGAAAATATGAATGCACCCTGTCACTCGAAAATCCCCGTCGCATCGGCCAAACCAATATAATCGTACCGGCAAGACCGAAAACGAAAGAAATCCTCTTTCAACACTCGCGAAACAACTGTCACGACACAATGTCTATGCAAATGGAACGAGTAAACGGAGAAACGTATACACAACGGGAAAGATCCGTACGCAACGGAGGCTCGCTCGGCTTCGTTGATGCATGTACTTGAATTTCTGCGACGTAGTTCACTGCGCACAGTTCCTGTGTGCCCCTTCCCGCCCCGCTGTGCGCGCGTTCTACCGTTCGAAAAGTCAGCGGAGCGTGCGCAGTCTTGTAACGCTGGTAGCGAATACCAATATTCGCTCGAGCGACTACGAAACCGGCTGCGGAATCGCATTGTGAGCGCGCTTGCACAATCTTCCGTCCCTCGTTTGCCGCGCAGAACCGAAAGAAGGCGCAAGAATATCATTCCGAGCCGCTATATAAATGCACAAAGAAGCGGATCCGTTGCAGCAAATTGCACGACCCTAGGCTGACACGGGGCAATGCGTAAGAAAAACGTTCGTGAAAATTCGTCGTCCGCCGCAAACGGTTCAATTGAGCATAGGTTCGTTCTTTTCAATTTTGCTCGCGCCCCGTCCGATGGACATTTGGGGTATGCACTTCTGGTAGCAGATCCGCAGCCACGTGCACCAGTGGCATATGTACGAGCTGGAGTGATACTACACTACAGCTGACCGTGTGTGCTAGAGACCATTTGTTCCGCACTTGGATCACACAAGGCGGAGAGTGTTGGGAGCACACAGTTGAAATTATAGGTATACGCAAATAATGAATGTGATTAATAGAACTGTTTAGATAAAACACATTTTTCATGCTGGTCATTTTGGATCCCCTATGTTATTGCACATAAATTGGAGCAAATTATTGCTGGATAGTTGATTTTGTTTCGCAATTATTTTCTTATGGACTGGAAGCATCGTCGGGGATGATGTCACTACGAAATTTCTCGTATGATTCATGCTAGCTCATGTTAACACACGTGCAAGTGCAACTCTCCGCATAGATAATAGTATTACAGGCGAGCATTGTTAAATCGCGAGGACTGAAGGAAGCTTTGAAACGAGCCTTTCTAAAAGAACACGTCAGAAAGAGACAAAAGAACGAACAGGACGAGGCAAAGAAGCGAGGAAGAGTAGACAAGATAGCCACAGACGGGGTTCGACCCGTGCCGGTAGTATACAGTAGCCCCCGTGTATATCATTAACCTCATCCTCGTTTTTCGCCTCCTCTTCGTATACCCTGTTCCATCGCTGTCACCTTCTCCACCTCCGTGCCAAGAAGCATAGGTCTCGACTGTCTGATGAAACAGGAATGCTCCGTCTCACTTTCTCGATCGTCGCATAGGCTCGCGATATCTCTGTCTCTACGCGACCTCATCGCTCCTTTAGATTCCATACGACGTTCCTGTTTCCCTCGCTCCTACGACGATTCAGGTTCAGCTGGTCTCGTATATACACCTTCGTTCCTTCGCTCGACTGCTCCCATTCTCGCAGCGCGTAATCCGTCCTGCTTCCTCGGCGACGCGCACCGATTTTCCATCTCGATTGGCCTGGGCTGTTGCTGCTGCTGCTCGCTGTGAGCGAGCGAGCCAGAGCGTGCGCAAACGAGTAATTAACTATCTCCGTGTGGGACACGTGTTCCCACCATGCTGTCCCTCCGCTTTTCTCCCATCATCTCTATATCTAACCTCGTCCAGGGGCTTCCTCTGTCTCTGTTCAATGTACCACTACCGTTCTGCTTTCGGTTTCGCTCGTGGACACGCTGTCCCCGGGCCATTCTGTTTGCACACAAGCTCTTATGTTAATTCAGCTTAACGCCCCAAAACCCTTGAGGGTCGCGGCTCGCTTCCAAAAATTACGGCCGATCACGAAGAGGGACCCCCGAGGTGGTCACGGACGACCTCGTGGAAAATAATAGGGACCCACGCCTTGTTAGAAGGGGAGAGGGATGGATACACGAGGGTCGCTCACTGGTTAGGGGCTCCCAATGATTGTCGTTGGCATACTTGATGAGTGGGGTACCCAGTACTGGATTAGCCGAGCCCCCCCGGCCTTTACGGGTGACTTGACACTACGACCGTAAACAGGAATTTGATAATCCGATAGAGGGCCAACTAACGACAAATTCGATGGAGTTGTTCGGAGGTTTGCCCAACACTTCATTCTTCTACGATTCTTTAGATGTTAACAAGTTGCTTGCCGCATGGGTTGTATAGATGTATATACGCTGGATGTGAAACGTGGATGTTATACGCTGGATGTGAACAACAGCAAATTTCATTTTATACATACTCTTTGCAGCTCATTCTTGGTCTATGACGTATTTTGAAACTTGACGGGGTATTCGTGTTTCGAACATTGAAGAAATCGATCTTTTTTTTTGCATTTGATTAAAGTATGTAGCTCCGAAAATATCTATGTCGAAAGATATGCCATAATTGATGAAAAGAACTAAGTTACAGGTATTAAGTGTATTTCGCAAATATTCTCGACAAATTAAAACAAATATTGCAACATCTATACTTTTGGACCGACGTAGGTTCAACGAAAAGTTGAAGTCCAGTACGCACGACCCTAGAGTCATAGCTTCAGATAAAACGTAGAAGACTAATAGGTCTGACCCAAGGATCGTAGGATCGTCCAACTCAAGGGTCAACTCAACTCAACTTAGGATCGTAGATTCTGGATACTGGACTGCTGCGAATTCTGACTAAGTTTTAGCTGAACCTATGATCCTTGGGCCATATCTATTCGACTTCTATGTTTTCTGGCCAATATTTAGCTAAATCTAGTCCCCTAGGTTCATAGCTACTGGACTTCTACTGAAATTCTCGGGAATTCTCGAGAAATTAAAAAAAATATTGCAAAATTGTTTTATTGTCAATTCTTTCTGAAGTCCGATCTGGCATTGTATATATAATACGTTTAATATTTATTAAAAATTTTTATCTTAACCTTGAAATGAATAGAACAAGGAAATATTTTTGCTTCGATTTATTTCAGATGAATTGTACATAGTCATAGGTGTCAGTTTTTCACGTGGAGCATGAAGTCTTAATACCATTGAAATGAAATTCTCCACGGGAAACGAGATTGGACGTGTTAACCAAACGTGGCAGAATCTACGGGCAATCAAAAAGAACCTCGGAGCCTGATAATACATACACACGTTATTTCCCTTGCGCAAAACGTTCTACACCTCGTGCATGTCTGCGTGAACCGAAACGCTTTTCGTTTTTTACAGTCGGCAGGAGCACGTGCTATGGAGATTAGTTCTAGAAATTGGAGCCGCTGAACTGGAACGCGACAATTTATTTTCAACGAGCCGATATAACGAAGAATTAACACGAATACGATTCAATTATACCACGGTAAGCGGTATGGACTTAATCGGTATACGAACGACGGGTAAAAACGAAGGAAACGGAGACAGACACGAACGACAAAAATAGAAACGAAGATAAAGAACGAAGTGATAGGGGGAACGATAATAATATATCCGATTCCTTTGACGTTCATACACGATAACGATCTGGGAACGACTATATTCAAGGGTAAGTTAGTATTTTTACCGCCAGGCTATTTATTAGCAGCAAACTATTCCACGACGTATTTTCGCGGTAATTTTCTATTATTATGAGCGATAAGATGATTGGTTCGGGTCAATGGCTTCGTCGTTGATCGGCCACTTTTTCAATACGTTCCTCCTTCCTTTCTACGACAGCGGAACACTGGTAGACAAAGGGTCGTAAAGTAACTGCCTGGCTGTTTGTTCTATTGCCTTGAGATAGCGGCCATTTGGAAAATATAATCCCGTGCTGTCTAACGGTGACCGTTAAGCGTATATAAACGACCTGACGTTTTCCAGGGACGTACGGTCGAGTTACGTACTTTCCTAAGGAAATTGCCGACCATTCGCGAAAGAGATACGCACGCAGAGGCCAAGGGAAAGAATGGTCAAAAGATGGTGGAAATTCCGAATGGAAAAACTACAGTTTTGTACATGAACAGCGGCCAGTCGAATTGAAGAAATGCTATCATAAATTACCGGAGTCAGGTTCAATATACATGGCCGGACCTTTGCAGCTTTTCAATTGCTCCGTCCCGGATACCTATTGAAGCGAAGGTTCTTTTGTAGCCCGTATACTACCCTAGGAAAATTGGAAATCGGCCTCGTGCCGAGCATTGGAACAATGCATTTTCTTTCTCCACAGGGAATGGACAACTTTCGAAGACGCTCTTGCGAATGTAATATATCGCGCTGTCCAGAATGGTGTTTCGCGCTGCGTTTCATTCAGCCCGCTGTCCCGCCGAAAAAAGCTACTACGCGACGATGAATCTTTTAAAAAACGATACACGGACGAGCAGCCCAACCTGTATTGGTTTCCGTGCCTGTGTAACACCTGGCAAATTGTCTCGCAGCAGTAGAGTGCCGGCGGGCGGATTGTTTAGACGCGTAGCAAACATCTGGGGATTGGGAACGAGACGAGAGTTGCGCAGCCTTCAAGATTAGAAACAGTGTCCCCGCAAACGCGGTGCACACGAAGCGCGAGAGAACGCGAGAGAACGCAAGAGTGGCATCTTGTAAGAGAGCTGGCACACTTGGCTTAGCGAACCCGTTTCAGATAACAAACTCTTCTTCCGCTTGGATTACACTCCGGCCACCTGCAGCCCTCGTCTATTATTCCCCCGGAATAAATTGACTCCGCAAAGCCATTGAAAGTTCAATCCAGCCATATTTCTCGCGGGCTAGCATTTTATATTCACCGCTCGTGCTTCGTGTCTATTTTTTCCCCCGTCGGGAAAAGAAAAGCATAAAACACGCGATATTTCGCACGCTCTATGTATATCTAAAACATGCGGAATATCTCACCTGATTCGCACACCCTTGACAACCAATGACATACACGTTCTGTATCATAAACTTTTGTATACGAAAGTTGCACGATCGTTTTTCCTAGATGGAACTTTAGAATGATTTAGAACCGGTTAAGGCGAATACGTGTTTCCTGTCATCAATTTATGACCGGCTCGAGGGACTGCCAGTGGTTAACACGCCAATTAATTCACAAACACTCCGCCGCCGCCCCCTCTCGGGGGGGGGGGAGAGAAAACGGAGCCCGAAAGACGCGAAATCGCACCGTTTAAATGCAGCGATTTACGTCTGTGCGCATATCCCCAAGGTGTAACGGAGACGGGGGAGCAACAATTCGAATGTTGCCCGGTGGGTTTCAACCCCAGCCAGTGTCACTGTCCAGCTCCAAAAAGAAACTGATTAGTGTCCGTGGGCGCTAGTCGAAGGCAAATATTTGGGCGTTTTCTCTTTTCCGTCGTTCCTCGGCCGTCTGCAGACGGTATCCATGGCTACGTGGCCAAAGAGAACAGCAGAGAGAACAACGGGTGAACAGAAAGAGACGAAGAAGGCGAGGGAGGGACCGGGCCCGACGAACGTCTGGCAAATATTTGCGTAGCGCAGCGGGTTTGCGGAAAACCAGCGGGCCGCGAACCGAGCAGACTGTACGGATGTATTCGAAAAGAATATCCCGTATGTAAAAGTTGTGTGTGTACGTGTACGAGTGGCATTAAAAATTCGTCCTCTTTCGACGGCTCTTGATCCACGTATGTGGCACGGGAGGGAATCCCTTTAGTCGGTATGTATTCCGTTCTGGGTTCTTCATAGAATCGTCGATCGTAAACAGATTTCCACTGGCGGGGTATTATAAACGCTACCCACGGAATCCGTTTAGAGGCTTTAACTACTGATCCACACGTTTCCGTGGAACGGGAAGGTCTCGTTTATTCGTACGCGACTGTACTTCGGTTTATGTGAAAGGAAATTTATTGTTGAAATAAAGCTTTTCCTGAACGTAGCCGATGCATCGAGGGTCAGAGAACTATTTTGTAAATCTTATCGAGGGACAAGCGTGGCACCATACTTTGTTCGCCTTTCTTTCTTTCGCGCGTAACGTATTTCGGAGCAGGGTGAATCTTTTTAGTAGTCCTTTCTTTTCAAATTCAATTTTTGTCCTAATTTGCATTTTAGAAGTTTCACTAACTTCACTCGGTGTGGATGTCAGAAAATGTTTAGAAACTCTAATTTCTTGTTTAGGACATTTTTGGAACGGAGCACCCGTGCCTTTCCTTATCCACCTCCGGACCTGTTAGAAATGTATCATTTAATTTGTTCAATTGTACGACGAAATTGCAAGTGGATTCAACAAATCGTGTCAAGTTAATCTTGTTTTTCTTTTTATTTTCGAGGTAATTTTATCGGTGATGTCTATAACTCCAGGCGTATTCAAAATGGTTAATTCCACAACACAAGCTTTTAATTTCGACAAAAATTTCGACACAAATCCTGATAATAAATTAGCTACTGCTTTTAGCTTCGAACAACGATTGCCAATTCCAATTCAACAAGATTCTGCCACACAGAATTCCACAATAATGGTAGATATCAATATATCTGTAGAATAATAGCCGCGGCAATGTCACAATTCTGCGCTGAAAACAGTGGTAAATTTATCGTCAGTGTACGTAGCAGTCTCTCGTAAACGGTTGATTATAACCTTGTATTATTTTGCTCGTTGAACGGTTTCTGAAACGAGCTATAAAACGGTTTCATTAAAACCATTAGGGCGGCCTTAAAATTCCTGTGATAAATGATGAGAAAAATTCCACCACGCTTTTCCTTCGAATCTATCAAAGTCAGAACGAATAACATTTTTATATCCTCAACCGCTTGAAAAACAATCCAAGTCAAACATACGTACTGCGTAGCGTCAGGATAAAAATAAAGTTAACCAACCAAGAGTAAAAGAAACACTTTGAATAACGTGTTGAAAACGGGGAAGCCCAACCTTCACGAATAAGGAGAAATGCATTGTGAAACTTCGTTTCTATCACGCAAGATAGAAAAGATGCAATATCATTTCAATTTGAATGGTCCACGTGTGGTTACAGTAACGATTAGCAGCAAAGGTGTTAAACGAAAGGTGCCAAACAAAAAAAGTCTCCCCTAAAATTCGACATAACGATCAAACCAATCGCCAATCGAGCACGACCGATTAGTCAGCAGACGTCGAGATCCTCCAGAACATCTCCAGAACAACGTTTCCGAATCACCGATGTTTCATCGCGTTTCATTTTTCATCGCGTCGATACCCGGGGCGGATAATAACCTCCCGCGGCGCGAAATTACAGAGCCCCAAGCGCCAGGGATTAAAGGACAAAAGAGGATGGAGGGGTAGGGGGTGGGGCAAACTCCGATCGGTGGATACTCGTTAAGTATACAGATCCGCGCACGGTGTGCGTGCCGCCAGCAGCGATAAGTATATAATACCGCGGGACCGATTGTACGGCTTAGCGAGACTGGGAGCAATTTTACGTGGCACGAAGAGGGCGGAGGCGAAGAGAGAAATGTCCGCAGTCACGGAAGAGGAATCGTGGAAACGAAATGCTCCCGTGTGTGTCCGCGTGATGTAGCAGCCAGGAGCACAGACACAAGGGACGGGGGTAGGGGTTAGGGGAGGGGACACGACAAACTGCCAAGCCTAATGCCAATTAGTGCCATTCTCCTGTACGAGCAGGTCCGAGGGGACTTGAAGAGGCTTCCTCGGACTTTCTTTTCCCCTCCGTCCACCTTCCAGCGAGGTTTACAAAGCGGTTAGGCGTATTTATCGCGCTATATGCATGCATAACGTGTACACAGGCGAGCGTCGATCCGCGTGTGCGAGTGTCCACATACGCCACGGTATCTATCGTTTCTTGCCAAGCGCCTGCACGCATTATTCGAAGCGAACGTGCACGAAATACTTATGTACTCGCGCATTCCGCTCGGGATGCCCTCACACTCGCGCAGAATCAACGACTGCGCGCCAATGTGTGCGTAGTATATATGCGTACACCGGTGGTGCGTGTCCATAGGTTGGCGCTCAGGTGCAATCTTCTGTTTCTTAGAGGGTAGTTCGATTTATAAAGCCGTGACTAACGAGCCGTGAAAATCGAGGACGTTCCACTGTATCTTCTAACGTGTTCTGTCGCTCCATTCGCTCTCTTTTCGCCGCGGCACGGGCGAAGAAGTTATTAGTGACGCGCATCTGGTTAACTGCACTGCTAACCTACCGTTCAACCGATTATAGTAACCGTACATGTTATGAATAAGTAAGATCGTTCAGCGGTCGCGCGCAATTATGAGAAACTACATCGATAGATGAAAACGTTGCTCACGGAGGAACAGCAGACTTCATAGTTTCGATCAAAATTCTCGTTTAACGAGTTCCCGAATCGCTGCTCCAAAGGAATCGCTTCCCGACCTCTCCATTGCGAGGTTAATGCTAGAAGCGATTCAGCTTCTGAAGGATTAACTGGCGAGGAAACGATCGGGGAATAAATGCCGGGGCGAGATTGCCGGGGCCACGTACGAAACGGGAGAACGGGGCTCTCGTTTCGAAGGAGTTAAAAGGAGGAGCGGAAGAAACGGCGGAGGTAATTCGAGAGTTATTTAAACGACCACCGAAACAGGCAAGGCAGAGAGGATCCTGCTGAAAGCAGGGTTCCGTTCCACTCGGGAACGCGTGCAGACGTAAACACAATCGCCCCCGCACAATGGATTCTGCTCAGAACAGTGCAGGGTCCCTGGTAGGTAACTTGGACAAAATGGATGTATCTAAGAAATTTTGACGAGTATAGTAGATATTATACGTGCCGTACTTGATATCTGTGGCGTCTCGTCTACATGAAATCTGCCGTACGGTACGCAAACGTTTCGGGATTTCGAGCGGTTCTTGTCGCTTTGTATTGCAATTTTTCTTACGCTCACCCCTAAAAAATGTTCCAATCAGCGAGACGATAATATTTAACCCTTATGTTAGCAACCGGGTACCCGGGTACCCTTTTCATGTTTCCTACCAGAATTTGTTATGTTCTGGTCACAATATCGCAAAACCCCTCTGGATCCCCATTGTTTGGATGTTTCTACGTTGATATACCAATTTTAAATAAAATTGGTTGGCAATTTTTAAAGTTATAAAGCCTCAAACATATTTATACGCCTGTCTGGTAACCGGGGTACCCGGGTACCCATATAACAGACGAGATTGTTAGCTGTTCTATGCACATAAACATGATCCAATTTTTAACTAAAATGATTTATTTATTTATTAAATTACAATAATAAACAATTCTGTGGACAATTTCTACATATTGCTGTAGTAGTTACGTGTTTATCACAAATAGTGTTTTTCGTCGTTTCTTTTCGGGATCAGCCCGACACATGTAGCAGAATCCCATGACTTTTTTTTGAAGTAGAAGGAACTTCATTTATTTCTACTTGACTATTTCTCATGCTTTGTATTGCCAATTTTGTGGAAAGATGTCTCACAGTTTGAGCATTTGCCAATCGGGTTCGAATTGTTCGAAAAGAAAGATCTTCCTCTAATTGACGTAGAAACACAAGACGATTATTTGATTTTCTAGACAACATATTCTTATTGATAATTCTTCCATGTTTACAATATGAACAATATTTACAATTTCTTCCATGTTTACAATATGAACTTCTGAAACTTACAAATTATATTTCAGAATCGTGTGTCTCGAATCGTAAACTGAATACAAACTGATGCATATTGGAGACGGTCTCTGATACTAGCTTCTATTTGTTTATATAAACAAGATAAGCATCCATTCTCTAGTTATCGAACTTGGAACGATTCGAAGAATCAAAAGTCGGAAACTGGACACTTGAGAAACTGGGAGACTTCATAGAAGAGCATGCCCTTAAAATATTTAAAAAAAACTGATACTTTATTTCAGTATAAGAATATACATATAATAGATTTGCATAAAATGTTTAAAGCTGCAGCTGTTGAGTTATAGAAATGAAAGCTAACAGCCTCGAAAGAATATAATTTCATATTTCAGCCACTCATTGGCTACATCGGTTAACTCGATAAAACAAAAAGAAGTCAATTTATTATAAATATAAGAAGTTAAGTGTCAATAAAACACTCTACCGTTAAAATTGTAATAAATTTAATAGGTGGAATCAACCAAGTTGGCTAATGTGCCGATGGAAACAGTATGGGGTACCCGGGTACCCGGTTACGAGACAGACGTTGAAATTTCGGTTGCTAACATAAGGGTTAAACGAAGCAGGATCTGTTAACGCGCGCCACAAGGGCTTCGATACTTAAATGGAAATTCTGAACTGGAAGCGAAAATTACGAAGCAATAGAGGGTAAAGAGATATACACACACTTGAAACAGAGCACCAGCGAAAACAGACGGTAGCGCATGAAAATAATTAAAACGTAATAAGATGAAAGAAACGGATTCTCGCAGTAGGATTTCTCGAGTACGACGGTCCTTGTTGAGACGGAAGACGGAACTTGGAGGGGTGGCAAAGTAACCACGAGGGTCCATGGATAAAGCACTCCACGCAGCACTCCTCTTCTCCCTTGCTCTCCCAGTGGACCAATTTACGGCACCCCGAGGACTCGGGTATTACGCTTCACGCTCGGGGGTTCGTTTCTGGCCATTGTTGTGCCAGTCAGAGGATTATTTCGGCAGGGACTAGGGATGCTTTCCCAGTTGCAGTCGCTCGCCTCTTTCGCACAGCTACCCTCGGATTATACGTCCCCTCCCGAGCACCTGCACCAAAGCTAAACTGTCCCGCCTGGTCTTTTTTCCAAAGTGAGAAAGTAAGGGGGGGGGGCGAAAGGAAATCGGGCGAGGAGCCCCAGGCTATCCTCGTTGATTAATTCGCTTCGATATTGGAAGGAAAACCATTTAACGTAATTAGCTACTTCAGCAAAGTTCAGACCTCTGCACTCCCTCTCTACCCATGGTCGGGCGGCTATCGAGAGGCCCATTAAAAACTCTTACAAATAACAATTATAAACGGGAAGTCAGCGATAAAGAGCTTTCATCCAATTAATTATCTTCGTCTTGTTGAAGAGAAAACTAGGCGAGCGTGCTCGAGCAAATCGAATGATTTTATCGGCATCCATTTCGTGAACTCTAACACAATACGTTCCCGTGCCGACAGACAATCGTCTTTTTACGATCTCGTCGAGCCCTTATCGGAAGTGAAACCTGGCTGCATTATTCTTCATCTTCTTTGCTCGCCACTCTTTCCCCCTTTTGCCCCGCGATATCTCGATACGTTACTCCGATACAACGTTCCCTTTTTATCGACAAGATTTTTACGGCCGTACACGCTCCGTATACAGTAACAGGTGAGCAACGGCGTAAGTGAATCTCGAGGGCGCCAGTTCACAGAGTAATGGTAGAGACAATGCGCCGTGTCACGCCGGCGAACAGGGGAGAAAGCAATACCCGCCCCAGGTGCCGAATAAACGTTATAGAAGGATATACCGTTTCGCTGTCTACACTCTACGGATACAGTAAGAAGTGCCAGATTTCCCACAGAATTCCCAATAATTGCAACAACAAACGTACGTCGAGCTACGATGACCGTGTCCGACTACGCGTAAAACGAGTTGCCAAGTAGGAAGAATTAAACGAAATAAACGAAGAAAAGGATATAAACCCGCAGCGATATCGCCAGGGGTGGCGCAAGGGAGAATAGAGAAATTAATACAATCGGTCCCTCTCTCCTTTTCTCCGCTTCCTATTTTCCCCCAGTGAGCAAGAAGCAGCAGCGTGTAATTACCGCGAACAGAAGCACGAGATCGTGATTCCACTCGGTCAGGAAACGTATAATGGGAGTATAATGCGTGAAATTTACCGGGCGCATCAGCATAATGGACGACGCGACGCTCAAGATATCACTGTGATTTCATATTTCCGTGCCGACAGCGCGACTCGATTCGTCTCGCCTCGCTTCCCGCTTCGCCGTGGTTCAAACAGCGCATTACCATGTGCATTGTAGCGTCGGAATGCTCCGAAGCTTAAAATCGCTCGATTATCGTTCCACGCTGCTTAGAAACGTTCCCCTGCGCCTCCACCGACTCCAATTTCTTTCGTTTGCTCTAGGAAATTCGACCGAGTTGTTTACGCGTTTTCACGCTAAACCGTTGGGGACAAAAAAAGAGGAGCAAATGTTCGAGCCGTGTATTCAATTTCATCGTGCTTTCGAAAGAACGAAAGAATGGCAAAGAATGGCTGTGAAAGAATTCACAGATCGCGTTTGCGCGAAACGTCGAAGCAAACGGGTGCATCAATATTTGCTGAATCAAGAACTAACGTGAAGGTATACCGTGGTTAACAGAAGGTTACGTTCGACTAATACCGGGTACATCAAAGTGTTACCAACGAGTCTCTGCCCTTCCCTATGTGTAGAAGAGAGTCGGGCAACTATCTTTTATCATTCTCCACCTCCCATCCATCTGTCTCCCTTTGCTTGTTCTGGATACTCGACAGAGCCACCCCCTTTTCCATAACATTGCCCCTGCCTGTCCAGGGACAGGCTCAACTCTTTTGCCAGCGCTGCTTTCCACTTTCTTTTTTATTCTCGCTCGCTTCTCGCTGTTGCTGTCTACCCACCGAGTTTCTCGCCCACTTTTCTCCCCACGCTGCTCACCACGTGCTACAATATCGCCGGACCGCATCCGGTGTAACGCCTGTTATTAGGGATGGGCCAGATGAAGCTTTCATTATTCTATACAAGAGGATTCCCCTTTCCACCGGACAACACGCCGTTATAATGCAAAATAATGGCTGGGTTTTTTTTGCTTCCGCGCTTAATTATTATGTTTATCGAGGCTGGCACAGATTTAATGGCAACGGCGAATGATATAATTTTCCCCCACATGAGCGGTAATATTACAACTCCGCGACACCACTAAACGCGAAAGTATGGCATTCGCAGCGTTAATACACATTCTCACGCGTCTGTGTTTAGACATGATCATCAACGTCTGCTTGCCGTTATCGCTTCACTGAAATGTACACATACACGTTCCGCGCACTTCGCCGAGAATGTGTCCTTTCTTCGTTCCAGAACAGTTCACGATAACCTGGTCACCGACCGCCAAGAATTTCGGCGACTAAAGGACGCCACGAAACTGTGTTTCAATCAAACACATATTAGCCTAACAAACACGCACTTAAAAACCGACCAATCTTGCACGCATATATGCACATGTATCGTTGCAATTACGTATATACGACAGGCGCTTTAATTATCGTAGCGAATATTAAAGACCGGGCAACGAAATCCACGAAGAGCGGACGTCCATGGAATGGAGTCGGTTTGCCGATTCACGGATCGTTCATTTCAATTCATTGATCAATAGACTCCGTTCTCAGCGTGGCGAGACGAAACAGTTTTTACACGGTCCCACGGCTAGCCTCGAACCGTGGCGGGGTTTGCGGCAGGCAGCTCTGAGCAACGCTTTTGTCGCGGTCCCGATATCTCGAAATCTCGAAACAAGTCGCGACTACACGTATGCGCGTGGTCCCAGAGGCACGTGCATCCGACATGGACGCACATATACGTGAACGTGACCGCGCGGCCATGATAAATGTGTGCACCGCGTCGCACGTGACCGCATTAACAGCAGCAAACCGAGGCGGCCAAGAAACCGCGCGCGGATCGGTATTATTATCGTGTGTTCAAGTGTCTATATACGCGCGTCGCCGCGCCGGTGTTTCTATTTCCATCGGGGGAATGTTTTGACGTGCGCGCGCCGTTCCTTCGACATCGGTGTAACAACGACCCCGATCTTGTTCCATAATCATCTGGTGCGCGAACGCTAAAATACTGCTGGTAAAAGATGTATGCAATTTAATCAGCAACAATCGCTGATAGATGTTGCACTAGCTTCTACGTCACTGAACGTGACCGGAATTGAGCGCGTATGCGCAAATCAGTCCATGTGAAACTCGAGCCAAGTCTCTTGGGTACAGCGCACGAGATCGCCTTACGAAGTACAAATCGTTCAAACCGCGTAACAAAGGCATAAAGGTGTCGGGATCGCGCCTCGGGGTGCTTCAATTGGAATTCGTAAAGCGAGAGCGGTAGTCCAAGGATAGTAACTAATCAGTCGGCGACGTTTAAACGAAATTTCGTGGCTTCGAAATTTATTGAACGAATACGTTACGGAAGAAGCGACGACGAAAAGGACGGTGAAAGAATGAACGTAAAATCGATAAAACGGTGGAAATAGGCAAAGAGCGAAGCAAAGCTGAATTACTCACCGGATGCCTGGCAGCAGCGGCGGCCACGGCAGCTGCGTTGATTCCAGCACTAGGATACATATTTCCTCCCTCGCTTCAAACTAATGGAAAATAGAAACACTGTTGTATGCGTTCTCAGATCACGTAGACGACTCGCTTCATGTCATGTGGCACACCAATAACAACAAATAACAACAATAACAACGACGAACAAAAAAAAACACCGCAATTCAAATCGCCCGCGTGGGCTACGAGGACGAGCGACCCTTAGGACAGCTCTGCCCACGATATTGTCGATGCGATTCGACTGTGAAGGTCCCCGCCTCGAATTCACTGCGATGATCCATCGATGTGTTTGCCATCCACCACTACCGCATACTCATCGATAACATATAATTTCACCTTTTGGACGATAACTACTCGTGTCACCACTTATTCCGACCGCGTTCTACGTTCATTGAGGTTAGACGTGACGCCGACGCCACGAAGAATCCCGTTGCGCACGAAGAGCGTGGCGTGCCCTTTATACGGTCGGTAAAACAGGACGATAACCGCGTTAAGTATTCGACAAAAGGAGCTCCTGCTTCTTTCGAATTAAACGAAAGTAGAGAAACTACGCTTCCCGCCGAAACACGAGCTCACTTCCTCGATATAGAAACACCACGACACAGAGACACTACACATAGCTGTTTACGACCAAAACGGTGGCCCGCCGCCACTTTGAGGTTAAGTTTACCAACACTAGCACGCACACGTCTTTCCGTAGGTAGGCGAGAAAACTTTCCTGGCACCAAATAACCCACGACCGAGAATCGAAAATCGCGTAGATCGATCCAGAAAGAAGCGGCGAATGCAACGTGAAATCTAACCGGAATGTAAGCGTACACAAGCGGGTAACAAGAACAAACCTCTCTCTACAACGGCCTCGGAGCGACTGATGATCGAGCAAGTGGAGGGGATAGTATCCCCTCCAAAGTATCTTTCCCTTTCCCCCACTGAGACAGGCCGTTACTACACAGTTAAACCCGCCAAGCACCCCCTCGAATGTCTCTCCTGGTTCTCGACGCTCGTATTAACCGGCGCGATAGCTCCTTCACAATTAAGTCGCGTTACGTACGGGCCTCGAAAAGGCGAGCACGAAAATCACGGCTCGTTAAAACGTCGGTACGCCCTCCTTCTTTCTCTCTCCTCTCTCTTTCTCGCATCTTGCACTCTACCACTCTCTATTTCACAGCACCTGACGTCCCTATCGTATACTTGATCCGTTTTATCGGCCAACGATGAGGCTTAGAATACGTCCGTCGTGATTTTGGCAAGCCATTGAAGCGATGAGTGACCCAGCCATGCCTTTAGGGCCGTTTTAGTTAACCGTAATTAATCGGGTTTGAAATGAACGGTTATATTCGCGTTAAACATGATGCAATCGAACAATATACATACATCGATTCTATTATGTACACGATAAACGCAATGTCTGCTCTCTTCCTCCCGACTCTCCACCTCTAACCCGTCGTCCACCTTTCGTTCTATCACGCTACGTGCGGCTTATTTTAATGGCAACGGTTTTTCACGTTATATCCACATAGTGAAATTCGATGCTAGCAACTACATACTACATGTTTCTGTATTAATGAAAGATGATTCAGTACGCACATTTATCAATGTTGATTAAGCTCGTTTTTTTCCATTCCACCAATACTATTATGGCTGATACAACGGTTAACGAGGTTGTGCAAATTATATTTGTCGACTACACCATCCACTACCTTTGGAATATAGACAACTAGAAGTATCAATCCCGCGAAGCGCGACGCAATGACTAAGAAAGAGAATGCATGGTTCTCGGAATACTTTTTTCAAGCTACATGTTACTGTTACCGCTTCTCTTTATTATCTCTACCGGTCAGTGCCTCGCTTTAACAGATCCAATTGAAGAAGATGCATCGTTAGTCCGAGGGTGATATCGTATAAGCGAATTGTGTATTCCGTGGGTGTACAAGACCGACGATTTTTGCAAGTTGAAGCACGAAGACTGGAAGCCTCGAAAGTTTTCGGCCCCGCAGATACGGTCGAGTAAACGAGAGGACAGGACGCGGAACACGGCGTGCCGTGCATACGCGTAGGTATTAGTTCCTTCTCTCGGTTCGCTCAACGTGTGCAAACAAATCGAAAGTTTTTCGCAAAATGGCCGTCACCGGGCTGACACTGATGTCCGCATAAACTCTCTCTTTCTCTCCTCTCTTTCCCTTTCTCTCCGGCCCTCTCCTCTTTCCCGTGTTCTCCCACTGGCCGCCTCTCTCGCCACTCGTGATTTCCCTCACTTTCCACACCACCACAAATATGGCGCCTCCACCCGTTTTCCCAACCCCTATAACGTGCCTCTATAAAATGAGAGCAAGGGAGAAAGAGAGGGAAAACGAGGGAGTGAGAGCATGAGCTGTGGATGGAATATATACACGCGCATTCACAGCGATTGTGCCCGAGTATCCGTGTGTAGCGAGTACGATCCTATGCGTGATGCAAGGGGGTGCCCCTATGTGAATATCGCGCAGCACACAGTCCCAAGCAGTTTCCTACTTGATTGCCGCTATCGTCCGCTCGCTCGTAAAGGAACTGATCCGCGCGGACTACCACTGCCACCTCGACCAATCAGAACGCACCTAGCCATGCCTTTGCCAATAGCTGAGCGTCGATCCCCACCACATGATCAACCGCTGCAAAGAGTCGAATGAAAACGCGACCCCGGCCAATGGGAGTGAAACTTTTTGAGTTGACGTTCGTATGTTAGATCCGCACGGAGTGTTGCTCGAACCCCACGGATGTTCCTATACGGAATGAAGGTGCTACGCGAAGCCGCAGCGAAACATGAAAAATAGGGGGCTACATGAGGAAAAACACGGACCGGGTAGGAAGGAGGAGGTCTCTGTGGGATGGATCCTACGAACCGAGGCAGCAAAGGCTGGCGCAGTCGTGGTTGTGTGGTGCAGCCAAGAGGGAGGGATGTCGACGATAGAGGCCGAGGATGAGAATGGAAAAGTAACATAACGAAACGTCGATCCCATTACCTGGAGCTCTCTCGCCCTGCCGCCACCGTGCAGCGAGCCCTGCTTTCGACCCTTAATCCAAAGGAGGATTAGAAAACCCTATTGTCATGCTTCGTGGAACGCGGGATGGGATATATACATACATATGTACAGAAAAGCACTCCGCACAATTTCTCCCCTCTTTTGCTTCCTTGCCTCATTTTACCAAGCAACGGAGGCAGTGGTGCAAGACCCTCCTAATGAAATAAATACGTGACGCGCCGTGCTAGTGACGATGCGATGGTAGTTCTGTTTATCGCCAACCATGAACTTTTTGTGCAATGCACAGAAACGCGCAATCCTCCTTCTCTCATCTTTTTCCCCGCCCTAGTCTACTCTCGTTTCGCCGTTTTCCTTCCTTGCTCTGTCTCGTTCTAACTTGTTCCGTCTAGCGCGACCACCCTTTATCTTGTTCCACGGGGCGAAGAAGGAATATAAGGCAGTGCCGTGGAGTGTTGGCGAAGCTGTCGGTCGCGCTTGGTCGGCTGCGGTTTATGCGGAGCCGCCTTGCCTGCCGCCTGCCGCAGCCGGTTTGCGTGTTCGCCCGTGTTCGCTCGGTGGATACGTGTCCTCGGTGCGGCTCGGTGCTCACCGAACGACCATGGACGCGCTCAGCTACGGAGAGTAAAGAGGAGAGATCGAGGGTGAAAGGGTGAAGGAAGACAGAGATGATGGTATTAAACGGGAGCGAGATAGATGTATACAGTTGAATGCGAGTGTGAGGGAGACGCTGGCAGGCGGCAGAACCAGTCGCTGCGGTCGTCGTGGCTAACCGCGCCGGTGCTCTCAACCCACGGCGACCTCGGCAACCGCAAGAAAAATACAGCTTCTTCCACGATGCTATCGAGCTCTATTGCCAACTTCGAACTTGGAAGAAGTTGCTTCACTTTTTTCATTTGCATCGCTGGCTGAAGCTATGCTTAATTGTACAATCGTGGAAAAATTTTTCTAACTTTTCGTGCACGACGTGCATGTCTTTAAAAAAAGGGCAGACGCTATTATTTATTCTTAAAATTACACTGTTTACTGGAATTACAGGTTTGTATATGTACATAAATAGGAACAACTGTGCTCGTTCCCGTGCAACAATTTTGTGATCAATAGCAGCGTTCATTGTGTACTTCCGTGAAACAAGTAATTTGCCACCATGTAAATATTACTCAGGGTGTCAGCATATAGGGACGTTTTCTATTCGCAGCCGTTGGCACGCGAGAATTCCTGCCCGGAAAATCGCCGGGGAAAACGACAAGGAGCTGGTTTAATTAATTATAATTGGCTGAGTGCATTGGGCAACCGCCTCTTCTCTGGACCAACGTCCACTTTACCCACGGCCACGAGAGCCAAAGATCTAAGGGCTTGACTTCTGCTTGAATGAGAGTACGTACGTCTCGCCAAGTTGAAGAGGATTTGCGAGGATGATCGAGCGCTGCGGGCCGGCCATTAATATATTTGAGAGTGGCTCCGTTTCAAGCGGATCTTTGAAATAATTGAACACCGAATGGCCGCTAATAACGTACAATTTGTATATCGAGCAAACACGGATCAAGCGTAACATCTGTGAAACAATAATATTACATACATACATTACATACTCGCACTCATTAATTACAGAAGAAATTGAAAGATCAAGATCCGTCCTTTCAATTTCATTTCCCGTCAGCTATGGGGGCCTGCCAGTTGCAGCAAATCGAATCGATGTCATCGAACGAGTAACGTGACACAAGATATAACCCGTGTATAACGTTTGTAACCAAAAGTTGGAGTTTCTGAAATCGTTTCCTTGGTCCTTTCCAAGCATTGCCAAGTCAACTATAATACACGTGGATCGAATTTCTAAACGAACCCCGTAGGGCCAGCATCAGAATCCTTTCCTAACGATCGTTTTCGGGAAACAACAGCGGGTCAATATTTGTACCGACGAGAAAAAGTAGTATTGTGTTCGGTCAGAAACACAAGATTTGTTTTCAACTGTAAGTTACACCGTTCTAACTTGCGAAACAGCATTCCATACATTTAAGGAGTGCACTTGAACATTCCTGCAAATTTGTCAGCCTCTCCGCTAGGCTGAGCTACTACATTTCTTTCCATCGTCGCACAGCAGTCTGTTCAGTTGATGCGGCCGTGGCAGACGGAATTCAGAAGGATTAAACGGTCAAGGGAATAGACGAGAACAAAAAAGAGTGAAAGAATAGGAGCAGGCCGACGAAGGACGATGGGCAATCTTTTTGGTAAAATACATATCGCTTTGCGGTTCCGTCACGTCACGAATCTAGCAGGCACACTCACGCGTGACAAATGTCTTCCGCGGTTCTAGCAGCGGCACACCGTTATCCAAATTACAAATAACACACCGCCGTAGACGTTTTATCCAACGCCTGGAGACAAATTGCTCTCGACTCGGGATGGGTTGGCACGAAATTATCCCCACCATTTCGGCCGTGGTGTAACCGCGCGTCGTGGACTTCGTTAATACCGGTAGTGGCTCGGCCCCTTGCTCAGCACACGGAATTAACACGGCGAAGTGTATTTATGGATCCGGCCCCGACCAGGTAACCCGAGAAAGACCCACAGCCAGAGAGTCCTGCTTCTTCCCCATTCTCTCCCCTATTCTTTTCGTTGCTTCGCTCTCTGGCTGTATATACTATACAGGTAGCGGTCGTCTTCTTTTTTTCCACGAAGGTGGATTAATTAATGAGCCTGATCCAAGTATTACCCGCCTTACAGACCTGGCCCGTGACCTTCGTACCATGCACTGGCGTGGGAATGGCCCCAGCAATTTCAATTTCGTTAATTATCCCAGAAATCGCTTTTATTTCATATTAACGACCTGTACTCGTGTAGCGAAACACCGTATTCGGTATTGTCAATAACTTCGCCATTAAATCACGTGCTGGTAGTTACGCGCATACCGTACAAAGTACACATTCTCCCCCTCTATTTTTGTATACGCTTTCTGCTCTTTGGAACAAAGCACGGCTAGCCTTTTATCTTTCGCCACTGTGAAACTTTTTCTCGTACGTCGAACATGCATCGTGCAGCTTTCGTTCATAAGGAGTGTATATACATACAACCATACATATCTTGTTTGCTATTTCGTCGTTGCATCGGCTTGCAAATAAATCCTTACGTGGCATGGTTTAATGACTTTCTACCAGCGGTTTCGACTGTTCCCGGTTCGGTGCTAACTTTTGTCACGGTGACGAGTTATTGCCACGGATACGGTAATCAAATAACCGTCACCCCCGTAACCCACGCCATTGGCCCATATCTACGGCGCCCGGGACGTGATACACGTGTAGTCACGGCGTGTAACGCGTGCTCGAATATAGTGTTCTCGGTGTGCAACAGTGCGTTCGCTGGGTTGCGCTCGCGAAGACCTGTATAATGCACATTTGTAAAGTTCCACGAGCCCGACCCAAGCGGCTGGCGGCGTGCATTTTTCAGTGCTGCTTAATTGAAACCTTTTGTCGGAAAATAAAGCATGTCCCTTTGGCCGTGGATCGTTGTGTATTAACAAAAAGGACGGAAACAAAGTGCGAAAGAAAGATTGAAAGGAAGGAAGGAAGGGAAAAGGGAGTGCCGGCGAAGAGTGGAGAAGTAGAAATTACGCTGCAATTTCAGTTCCAACAATACGGAGAAAGAGAAATTACGGTATACATAAATGACGGAGCAAGATGCGGTGTTATTAAGAACGACACGTAGGGAAGGGGTTCATTATTCTGGTGGGAATAGCAGCGAAAATTTTGCACATCTCACTTAGCTTATTACTCGTTATTATCCACCGTCGCGGAAACGTGCAGGCGAAATAAGAAGCTCGGCTACGATACGCGGTGTATCGCCTTGGCAATTTTACGGTTTCGTTCTCTAGAGAGCACGGTTTAAAACAAATTTCTATCTAACAATGCTTCCTTTCGGAGCTGTGCACGGCCCACGACCAAAAGCTGGCAAACGGTATCGTGATAATAAAAAGAATAAAAAAAGTGCGAGAACCGCGTCGAGCGTAAAATCCATGGGCGTGGCCAGAAAGCTTCTTTCCAAGGGATTCCCCTTTGCGGAAAACACTCCTTTCACACGTCGAACGGAAGTCAGGGTACTCGGGCAGGAAAACGAATGGGCAGGCCATGGCGTTTATACGCGTGCACTCGAGAAAAGGAGAAACCAGCGTCCCGGGACAAGAGTACGACGACGACGAGGACGAGGACGAGGACGAGGACGACGACGACGACGACGACGACGACGACGACTGCTGACGGCGTGGAGAGGTACGACCTCGGTGACGAAGGGAATTTCGTCACGGTCGTCACGGTTCGCGCGAGGAAACGACTAACAGAATTACACTCGGGGGCCATGGAGGATTTTTAACGGTCGATTTACCGCGTAGCCGACTCTCTACTGCTTACACCTCCTCTGTGTATAGTATATACACCTATTCTCCGTCGCTAGTCGTTGAGCAGCAGTCAGAAGCAGCAGCAGCAACACAACGAGTCTCACCCTTCGACCAGTTAGTGTCCTTAAACCACCCTAGCTGGCTGCCTGGCCCGTTCTATCTGGTATTCGCTGTTTCGTCACGCCGGGGGGTCAAAACTGGCCGCAGATGTCGGTCATAAACCTCTCGGTACGGGGACGACCCTGGTGCTCAACCACTCTCCTCTCACCCGCCTTCACCCCGATGTCGTTTCACCATTGTATCTCCTGCTGAATACACGCCCTTAAATAAATCCATCCACGGACCCGTTTCGGTGAAACCACCCCTAACGCTGTTGCTGTTCCCGCTGCTGCCTTTGCAAACTCCTCCTGTTGCCCAGATTAGGTTCCTGATCTTTGTTGCGAGGGTTTCTCTTCCTGTTTACCCCTCGACAGTGAATTCACACGTACGCGCGCGCGCACGTACCTAGCTGTAGGAAGGGAGAGACACGCCGATGGTTTCGGCTACGTGTGGTCTTGAAACGTAGATGACCCACGAAGCATCGATGGGGAGATACGCGGGTGTGCGAAACGATATTGGCAGGATATAATGACAGCGAGGGTAATAATGTGGATTATGGGGTAGACGGGGGACAGATTTAGAACGGAGGAAGGGACATCGGTTAATTTAATCAGGACGACGTCAGTTAATTGCGGAATGCGGTATTTTTCTGTAATTAAAAGGGGTACTCGTGCTTTGAACGTTTTGTGGATTTTTGGGGGAAAATCAGAACACTGCTTTTTATTAGCCTTTTGCACATGTGGTTGCTGATATTTCAACTGTGTTATATATTTTTTCAAGTCAGAATGCACAAACGTGTAGCAGGTAGTCTTATAAAAACATGTCACGATGGCTGACACGATTCCGGCCTTTGTAGTGATCGGTATTAAAAAATCGAGGTGGCATTTTCTTCGATATGAAAGTGGTTATAGCCCGTACTATAAGAGATAAAAGATCTCATTGTCCGAAGAAACGGCAACACTTTAAAGTTTAAGTGGATTTTGTCGGCTTTTTTAAGGGACTTTTTTAAGGATACGTTTGTTTCTGAACTTCGTGTTAACGCGAATAATGTATTCGCTCGTACATGTTGTCTTGCTTTACAGTTGCACAAAAGATGCAAAACTTCTTTTCTATATTTGCACCCTTCAATTATTTTAAGCACAAAAATCATTTTGGATTATTGGAACTTTGGAGCATCTATCCACGTATACCTGTACATGTACATATAACTCTAGAAATAGACATATTTGCGACCAAACAATGCCGAGCTTGGTGACAGAGAATGAACATTCTTTAACATATCTGAAACATTCTTCAAACGCTTCGTTAGACATTTTTAAGGAACTTCGTTACAGCTGCTGTTTTCTCTAGAGATATGCGAAAGGCAATCATAATTCCAGCAACTTCCGAACAACAGCAACATAAGCTGAATCAACCACTGATTAAACACACTATTCGGCACTCGTCGTGCAACAAACGGTGCACATATGTACAATTTCATAAAGCGAACACGTGCCTCGAATCCAACCCCTGTTAACAACGCATCCAACAATCCACTCGTTCGTCGCATAAACGCAGCAACGGGGGCCGAGGAATTTAATCGAGATAGGAGTCGATCTTTTTACAAGCGACTCGATTACCCTCCGATGGCAGCGTATCATCGGCGATAGCGCGCGAAGGTGGCACGCGCGCGTAAAAACGAAAATGCCGACACCCGTCATATTTCAGGGGGCATCGAATCAACGTCGACGCGTCGTCAAACGCTTTATAACACGCGCGTAATACTTGCCTGCACGCAAGCGTAAATCCGCGTTAGTGTGCTCGTAGAACGCTCAAACACGCCGTTTCGCTTCGTCCTCATCGAAGGCTGTTTCGATCGATCGATCTCGTGGCGTAACAGCCGTGACACGCTTCGAGATAACCACGTTCTTTTACGGCGAGACGCGGCGTATCGTTAACGATCGCTCGTCGACGTTTAATTAGCCGAGGCTCGCGGGCTGCATTCTCGCAACAGGCCCCGCAGCGCAATTCCGACTCCAACGATCCATGCCCGAGGACCGTAAAAGGCCCGTGCATACAGAGGGACGACGGAAACGGTTCTTTCTCGTCCTTTGCCATGACTGGTTCTCGCGGCTCTTCCACTAGCCAGTGGTATCCTTCCATTTCTGGCCTTGTTGTTCATAGCTCCGCGCGCCAACCCTTCGCTACGAGCTCGGCACGCACGAGGCGAATCGGCGAATTACGACGATTGAAATTCAATTCCGCGCGCGGCTGACCGGCTAATTAGACGCAGTTGCTGTGCCCGCGACACCGCAGCCTCGCCGTGCACACGGTGAACCTCTCTACGCTACTCTGCCCCCCCCCCCTCTCTCTCACTCTCTCTCTCCTCTCTATTTCTCTCGCACGCAGTTTCACTCGCCACGTGTTGCACCTCGTGCAATTGCGCGTACGGACGTAAATGCTTTTGTCGCTTTGCTCCTTTCTCCGTCGCTGTGACGCGCATCGCTGCTATTGCTGATACGACGCTCGCTCCTCTGTCTGTTTCCCTTTGAGCGACATTGCAACCCCCCCCCCCCCGGCAGCTTCGTACGCATGCACTTGCGTACGTGTGCGATGTTTGGGCTGCATAAGGCGCGGGTGCATTAAAGTCAACCAACATTGGACGGGGAATTTGAGAAATTCAAAGGTGGGATCGCTCGGTGGTGTTTGGTTGATGTTACGTTTCGACTGCTGCAGTTTCCGATTGTTTTATGGCTGGTTCAGCCATTCGGTAGTACGCAGAGTCCGATTCGACACGAAATTTCGTTGCCTGTGCCGGTGCATCGGGGCAGGCTCGATAGGACAGCTTACAGAGCGTTTCTTGTAGGATTATGACTATGTATGCCTCTCGAAAAAGACCAGCTATTTTCTGTGCCCCTTTTATACACTACCGCAACGGGAAGAAAACAAGCCGCTGTGCTGATTCGTTGCACGCGAAATTGTAAACATCAACAAAGTTAAGCACCTAAAGGGATTTTCTAAATAAGAACGAGTCGAATTAAAAGATTAGCTCCTGGAACTACCCCTTACTATTATCCATCCAGCTTATCTGCAATCATACAATATATGAAATTCTGTACACTGGACCATCTGATCTCCCGTGTATCCACTCTTCCTCAATCTCCCAACCAGAGCGCTTGTAATCCCATATTCTCGGATCGGCCACAGAGCTTTCCCACGAACTCCGTATCGCAGGGTCTATCGAATCATCAGCCACATCGACAAACAGAATTATAATTGTTCCCCGAACGAGTTCGACGCTTCCTACGAACGCAATGCATGACTGATACACGACGCGGCGTGCATTATTGCGCTCGTCTGAATGGCGCGAAGCCGGCTCCGTCGTTCTAGGCGGTATAGAAGCCTCTGCGTATTGTATGTATGCACTTCTGGAATTGGTCTATCTCGACGCGAGCTGGGCGGATTTCATCGGCAGATTGTAATCCGCTTTTCCTTCGGTTCGCTCGTCGGGTAGCCGGAAACGCGCGCGCGCACACACACACGCACAATATATACTTCTCGAATCGACTGACGCGTGTACATGCACGCGGAAGATTATAAGCCGTGAGCCACGAGCCACGGGCGATAAGCAGAGCGACGCGATTAACGCGATCGAACGTGCTTGCCGAATAATTACTCATTTCGCGGCGTGTTGTACTAACCGTGCGCAGGCCAGCCTGTTCGTGTTACAACATGAAAATCTCGGAGCGAGCCCCGACGATCGTTTATCGATCGACGTTCTCGTTAAATTGCCCCATCTCGGTTGCACGCCGTGCACCAACCCCCCCCCCCTTTAACCCCCGGCCGATTTCGAATTATAACGCATGGCTTCGCGCAGACGAGCATGCATGCATAATTAAAAATTCGTGTTGGTTCGTCGCGATGGTTTTTGCACGCGTTGAACGTGGTCCACGGGGGCCGATGACGGTCGAAGCGAAGATGCGGGTTAAAAGCGTGCCGGGAATAATAATGAAACGTAAAGGATAGAGAGCTGAACGCTCTGCATTCCCCGGCCTGATGCCGCGGCGAATTTTCATTTTTACGTCCCGTTCAGTTTTCTATGCCGGTTGTTGTTTGCTTAGTAACTGGATCGATTATGCACAAGCAGAAAGAGTTTCCAGTTTTCTGTTTGCATTTGAGCAAAAAATATGTTGTTTACAAATGAATCGATTCAATACTCGGATGTACATGTATACATGCAGTTGTATAATGCAGAAGCTGAAGGGAGCTCTGATTTGTGCCCTCGTAGCTGCGAAAGAAAATGTGAAACACTTTGTGGTAGGGTTGTCGGGGCTTTCGAATTTGAAGATCCGAGTTGCGAGTGTATGGGAACTTGTAATGACTAACGTCACGACGAAGGGTTGGGAAACAGTTTTGTTTGTTGGCTCCATTAAGAGACGACCACATGCTGGCACGAGCAGGGTGGTCAGGATGACATTCATCACGGTGGACGTGGCGGGAACAATGTCACTGTGTTTTAAGATGGCTTGCACAGTGGTTCGTGTCATCGAGGACGTAGGCACTTATTATGGGGTCTGGTGTTTGGAATGAAGTGGAGGCCAATTGTGGAGCACGAATCTTTGAGACAAATGCGAAGTAGCTATTTCGTTTACATACTTTCCAAATATATTTGGAGGGTTCAGAAGCCAATCAGTGTAAGTCTATTAGCATTCAAAACGAGATGAATATGGTTTTTAAAAATTACTTTGCGAAAAATGACGGTGCTTACGTATGAAAATAGTGACTTCATTGATTTATCGACTGAAAGTTTTAACAATAAAGAGGTTTTTGTACTACGTAACTCATGTTCAGGGAAAGTTCGATTTACACTGATTGGCTTCTGACCCCTCCATATGTACCATCGAAACTTATAATGCACACCACTCGTAAATCATTTTACAAAAATGTGTCATACTATTACTAAATAAAGGACAAGTTCGCCACACGATCACGGAACAAGAATCACAGAAGCGGAAAGAAGTATATAAATTATATTAGTCATACCGTAAACTATGCTGTAATTATTTAATTGGCACAGAAATTAATACCGATAGATTGGAAGAGAGATTTACGCATGAAAAATTGTATACCATACACGTCGAGAATCATCATTTTATGATCGATAAAGATATGAACATAAATATAATAATAAATGGATTCAATTAACGATATGGCTTTCGGTTTTCACTACTGGTTAATTCACTGCGATCAAGAACGGCCATCACCGAATTGCATTAAACCACACGGTAGAAATACATGCCATAGTGAACAAAAATAAGTGGACAGAGAATAGATATCCATGAAATTTGATCGACTTTGAAATATTGTTATAAACTTAACTTTAATGTTTTCTACATCATATGATATATGTATTACTTAATGAAAAATTCAAACTAATATTTACATTTTTGTGCATAGCAGTCTGACGTGTATCAATAGACTATTCAAAAGGTAATGGAAGTGTACGAGCGAACCGTAATCTCTGGCGATAGTCCATTTTCGATATACAGGATTTTCTGTGCCGGACGAACAGAAATTTAACAGTCAACCGTTTATTTTGGAGATTACTTTGTATAGAAAAATATGACGAGGATATCCTCCGGGATTTCGATCTATCGACAATCAATCGCAATTCAATATTGAACCTAATCGATTTCGTACTATTTCCAAACCGCGTAAATGAACTTTTATTTCACTAATTATCACACGCGACAAAACATTCCCATTTTATTCGGCAAAGCCCGAGTTTTCCAAATAAATTCTCTTCTTTGCACAGCGATTTATTACCGCCGGACAAATATTTCGCAAGGTGAAGAAAACGCGCACACTTTCCAAGTTGAATATCAAACAAAAGTTGCAATGCCCAATTGCAACAGCCTAGCGCATTTTCGTTCGGGACCATCGTCCGCACCATTCACGGGAAATCCCCCACGTCCGCCAATACAGAGCACACTCCTGTCTTCGATTTTTTGATGCCGCCGGTGTCATGACGTTTAATTGGCAAACAAGGTCAGTCAAGCCTCGACATTGTTAGCTCCCCCGTCTGGGGACTCCGTCTTAGTCACGGCTATCATCCCCGTAGACCTATTCTCCCCATTTTTTTTCCCCTCGGTTTCTCATCGCACGGTCCATTGTGTTATTATTATCCCGCTCTGCGTTCCTGTCTTGGGTCCACGGCGTTATTATTGTCCACGAGCGCAGGAGGTCGTCCGTAACTATCGACGACGGCCGGTGACTTAATAATACTTCGCTACGTTAGCCTAATGGGAGCTGCCGACCGTGTATATAAGCCCACTAATTTACCGTCCTCTTTCTCTCGACCCTTCCCTCCCGTTCGCCCATTGTTCGACTCGCCTCTTTATCTCCTTCTCCGTCGTGCACGCATCCACGACCATCCAGCACGAATACGATCGCCATCCCTCTTTCCCCACCCTCTTCGCACCTCGCTGGCTCTTTTTCATTTTCCCCCGTGCATCTCGTTTTTTATTCAACGACGCGACGGGCCAAACGAACGCCGCGCCGCCCGCAGCAACCGCTGCCGGTTCATAAAAGGCGCGTTAAGCAAATAAATAAATTGTACGCTGGGAGATGTCGGCGGCAGGGAAGCCGGCGACGGTGGAAACGGTGGCGGTGTTTCGACGTCGATCTCTCGAAGGGGGGCGAAAGAGAAAGAGGTGTACATATAACACGTGGCAGCGATAGAGGGTCGGTATTTTCCCTAACGTCGACTTTCATCGGGAATTTATAACGCGGCTGCTGCTTTCCCGGTAATCGGATTTACGCGATCCCGGGGCGAATATCCTGCGTCCCCCACGTAGTTCCGGATCCCGCGCTACCGCAGAGGGGTAGATCCTCCCATTCTCACGATTGATTCGACTTTCGAAGCTGTTTACGCGGTGCTCGCGATAATAAATTCCAGAGTGACGGCGACGAACGGAGCTGGAATCGTCGGCGAGGAATTATAGAACGTTAAAAGGACGAGGAGGTTGAGTGACGCGCGTCCAAGTGCCGCCGGGGGGGGGGGGGGGTTGATCGTTATCGAACGGCAGGGAAGGATTGCGCAAACGTTTATCCAGAACATGAAGGAGGAAACACATTACGGGACTTGACCCTTTTAGTACTCATGAGCCGATGTATCGGCTACGCGGGACTAGCGAAAAGTACCTTGAGCCGATATTTCCGAAAAGATCTTACCAAAATGACGATACTCGATGCAGGATAAATAGCTCCGCTTCTACTAAAAAATATACGTTCACAGTACGTTCTGTGTTGAATCGTGCACCCTAACGCCGTAGAATCTCACGAAAAGATTCTAATCCAGTCCCCGGCCACTCGCAGCCAAGAACTACCCTAATGCTAATCGAGGAGCAGGAGAAATCACGGGGCGTCGTTGATGAGGTCAGGGGCACGAGTATCGGAGGATGCGTGTCAGAGACCAGGGACGTGCAGATAAGCGGGTTATAAAACTCAGCTAGCTAAGGTTTGTCGTCGCGGCGACAGATAAAATGTATCGTTGCCGCTATGGCCGCTAACGGCGGGCTTCGCGCTCGTCTGTACCGCCCGCTACGGTATAACGCTAACTACTTAACGCTTTATCGAGCACGACGGAACGGTGACTATGTATACTCAGTTTCGAAAGTTTCGAGCGCGGGAGGATTCGATAACGATCGTAAAATTTCCGCTCTCGTCGCGACAATGGCCAACCCCCTCAGGGCCACCCTCGCTATTTTTTTCCCCCTACCGACCGGGGCCCTCGTCCCGTCTCTGTCTACCTTTCGATGCGACGACGGAATAATAACGCGGCCCGGCATAGATTGTGCGCCTGGCAGGACGGTGTGCACGTACACTCCCGGGAGAAGTCTTTCGAGCGAGCATAATGGTCTCAACACTCCTACGTTCGATATCTGCATACGGGGTGCGCCCGCAAGAACGATCGTTGCCTCCTTCAACGAGCAGCAACGCGGCCAGCGATTCTCCTAGCCTGCCGAGCACCGAGACAATACGCCGTTTATCTTCCATCTGGTGGAGGAAGGAAAGAGTGGTCCTGCTCGTACATCACGCGCCGCTATGGGAGCCGATAAATTACTGTTAGGAAACCTGGTAAACCGGCAACGAGTGTACTCGCTTTTCGGATCGCTATTACGCGAGTAATGCTTCTTTGCCTCTCTACCGGTGACAGGACGAGGGGAGGCCTTTTTTGCTGCACGAACACGGAGCAGGGGACGCCGGGCACGGATAAACGCAATGACATCCGGCTGGCTCGGATATGATTATTTTGTTCGACGTGGATACCGATTGAATCTTAATTTAAGATTGAATCTTAAGGGATACATATAAATACATTCCTCCTGCGATGTTATTTATGGCGGAACGGCTTCGAATCTCTGTGGGCCGGTTTAGGGTATGGACTGTCGTGTTTCTGTGGCAATGGTTCTTGGAGCAGGGCACGATCGACATTGTGAAACAGTGCAAAGTAAACGCATCATCTATTTGTTTCGGATTCTCGGGAGCTATGTTATGCCTTTTTTCATTTTCAGTGGTTCAAGAGGTTAGACACAAAAACGTATAGTTACATCGCATTTGATTTTTATGTATGTACTCTTAAGATAACCTGGGACAATGTTCGAAGGAATCTAGGTTGAAAGTAATTTATTTTGTACAAAATGTGCGATATCCTTGAGTCTGTTGCTGTTACGGTATTTTAAATAGATTTTTAGGGTAAACAGTAATATTCCTGCGACAATACAATAAAATAAAATATACAAACATGTTATACGAAGACTAAAGTTCTAAGCCGAGCGTAAAAAGGATTCTACGCTTTCTCTGGTTGCTTCGTGAATGTGGTGTCGCGAGCGTATATTGTATAAGTCGCCCTGCCAGGTCCGCTTTGATTTAATTTCCCATCTACAGGAAGCTCGGTCGAAAGGCTTTCGAGCTTTTCTTCCTTCCCCTTGTACTTTCGTTTTGACCGAGCGACGTGCTTGTTCTCCCTGTTCGAGGGGAGTTTCGGGGAGTGGCCGAATCGGATGACAGTAAATAACGAGAGGTCGTCGAGAAACACGAACCACCGAGTTTGAGTGCTCGAACGTATACGCAATGGACCAGCGGAATCGAAATTCGATTCCAGGTCGTACACACGACGCCCTCGTGTTTAGATGCTGTTTCCAGGACAGGCTGGAAGAAGAAGCAGGGTTAAACTGAACTAAACTAAACAGCGAGCCAAAAGGATAACGGACCCCTCTCGCGTTTCTACGTACACAGCGAATCACTGAATTCGGCTACGTTTCTTTCATGCGTAAATGGATATGTGTGCACATACGTGTGTACATTGAGACGGTCGCGGGATTGAACAAGGAGGAAGTATATTCTACATACTTTATACACATCGTGTACAGAAGGCACTTATCGTACGAGAGGGTACAACCCTTTGTCATTTCGAGTTACAAACTGACGTACATTTCTGTTCATTATTGTTGACCGTTTAAAATTGTATACGAAAGTTTATGTTACCACAGGTGTAAGAAAACACCACTGAACGAAAAATGTTCCTCTAAATATCTGTTGTCTTTGTACGTACAGTCGACCCGGAAAGTAAGTGAACGCTCTTGTAGATTATAATTATGTTTTAATGTGTTCTTTCTAGTATAAGTACATAAAAAAAAAGTCCGCAGCGGTTTAGCAGTCGGACACTTAACCACAGGACCACCGCCGTCGTTGAAAATGTATGAAATACTTGAGAGTATTGAGCAGTGGCGTAATCTCAATTGATTCGGTTTATCTAGTTTCCTCAATTTCTATGTTGGTTTGCTGTATGTAAAAACATTGAACATTGCATAAAATACTTATTTGACAAGGAATAGACGGAAGTTCGTCGTATAAGTTACTGCGACACGCAACAGACGACAAAAAAATCGGTTTTTAATTTTTTTAACTGCGGCGCAGCAAATTAAAAAGTCTGAAAAAAATTGAGCGTAGTAGTATCAATAATATCTACCTAGAAAAAATGTATAATTATGGTACCCCGATTCCTTCAATACAAAATCGACATTTTTCAGCATTTTTTGACGTTTCTTATTTTTTGTAGCTCGGGTTTTCAATTGAAAAATCTGCAAAACTTCTATAATATGTACCTCCATAATAGAAGGGCCTCTGATTCTTTTTTTAATTTTTTGTTCATTAAAATGGGAGATATTGAGCAAAAACTAGATTTTGGTTTCTTCCCGGTAAGTACCCTCCCAGTTGAGTTACAGGGTTGAAACATGGCACAAATTGGTTTTTCTTGATAAGCTATCGAATGGCACCTCACAAGTAGATTTTGGTTTAGGGGCACATTTACATACGTTTTTCGTTTCTACATTGTTTTCCTTTGCATGGATACGCCAATCGTTAACTTACTCTCCGAGGCGACTGCATATACACGCATATAGGGTACACTAGTACCCGCCATTGGTGGCGTCATTTACCCCAAATTACTCGGATATCCGTCACCAAAGTTCAGTCCATTACCAGATGGCAGTGTACACAATTGCAAGCCATTTTTATTTTACCCACTAGGTGAAACATCTGCCATTTTAAACGTAATGCAATATCATTAGACAACGTTGCAACCGCCCCCGTATCGAAAAATTCAATTGCGCAATAATGTATCTATTCCCTGTTCAAGAGTTGTTTAGCGGCAACGGGAGACGAGGTGAACGAGTAACTGCTAAGAGCGAGGAGAGATGGTGCATCGTAGCTACCACACGAGCATCGATACCACCGCTTCTGTGGTTATGTAGTACATCCATTAAAGCCATATGCACGTGCGAAGGGGCCCACGGTGAGAGGGCAAGTTCGTACACGTACCTGACGTTAATACGTTCCAGCGCGCATCTGCATAAGGTAACACTGACAAGAAGGGAAGCAGAGAGATGCAGGAGGATAGAGACAGATGATACGCGAAGGAGAAATGACCGAACGACGAATGCAAGAGAAAGGGAGATCGTTCGGACCGGTACTAATTATTTCGCGTTTCTTACATGCTCGTTAGAGTTTCTTACGTTTACCGCACACGAGGCCCACTGGAGAAATTTCGTTGGCCATCGATCGGCTTCTTGCCGCAAATCAGAAGTCGCTAGACCGGACCAACTTTTTACCGGGAACTCGTTAAAACTCATGTAACACTTCGCATGGCTATTAATCTTTCGTAATCGATAACGATCTACAGTGTGCTCCATTCTGCATGGTATTTTGTTCTATTTATTTCGAGTCCATCAATCAGCGAGTCCTACCGATCCTTCTTCCCTACGGTGCCTCGGTTTCTGGCTAACGGCAAAGCGGCGGGAATGTTTGCACGCACGGCCTTTTCTTTCGTTTCTTTCGTTAGCGCTTGTAACTTATTCGCCATCGAGCTGCTCGTTTTTCCACCTTAGCGTCGGATGTGATGACGAGAACGTTTGCGACAAGCTTTTTTAAAAATTTCAGCAGTCGCGTAAGCGATGTAATGGGCAAACGTATGGGCATGGCGAGCGTAACGGAGAAATTCGTAGAAAGTTACTGGCGCTACCGGAAAAATGTTAAGCATGGTTGAACGTCTGAACTTTTTTACTGAACATTGAATTACGTTAATATAATTATACCAATTTGTATTCCTTAGGATATAGTTTTACTATTTGTTTAAACGACTAAATTAATTCTGGATTGGAGTACTTTTCCATGTTTGAATATTGCTCGCTAATAAAAAACAGGTCACATGTTCTGTGCTAACAAAATCGCGGTTGCAAAATTAAGAAAATCTATTTATTGGTAGGAAACTATTCAGTACGCGAATAATTTACGAAATAAATTTCTGAAACGTATCATTGCGGTATAACGAGAGCTAGCTATCTATCAATTTATCTAGAGATCTACGTTCTCAATTGCACTAAAATGCTGGATCCCATTTGGATCCCATTCACGAATTGAATTACATTTGATAAAATGCATACAATATTTTAAGGATTCTCCCTTAATAATTATTTGCCGGCGCCTGAAATTCTCAACCTGCGATCCCAGGGTCTCACTCTGAAGCAGGGTGCAGATTTTTCCCATCGACAGAACGCAATTTCTTCTCCGTCACACACACGCGCGCACGCGTCCAGTTCGACAGTCCCTTAAAAAGACACGCAACCGTGACGTTGAAAGCTCATTACGTTCGATTTCCCCGGTACCAGGTCCCCTTATCGACGTTCCTCAGCAGCGTTATCGATGAATCGATCCGCCGATACGATCGATATTCCGCCGATAATCGTTGGTAACATCTCCCGGCGGCTGCGGGGCCCACGCCGTGATCGTGAGAAACCCGTTCGAGCCACGGGACTAGGATTATTCGATGGCTGGTACTGGCTCGCGTGCGCTCGCGTTACTCCTTTCCCGTGCCGCGGTAGTAATTAAGGGAAGGGAAAGAAGGTTATTAACGAGATCGAGCGATAAGAGTGGACGGTTCGATCGAATTAACGATGTTACACCGGCGTTCGGTAAGCGTGCACGCTAGGGACCGAGCAAACGATAGGAAGAACGGGAGACGGAAACGTAGAGAAAGAGGACGGCGAGCTGGAGAAGCCTGGAGGACGAAGAAAGACGGATAGGTTACGACGGGTATTTGTGTACACAGACGGGACCACCTACGTGTTAAACTTTCCTCCGTGCAAAAGGCGACACGAATCGGTTTACACGCACGGTATCGCGACCGGTATTAATGCTTGCGTATGCTCGCGGCTCGCTGCGGCAGGCTCGTTATCTGCCGCATAACGCCGTCGGTTCGCATGCAAATCGCAATGTGTGCAGCGAGAGTTGCGCCAGGATACGGCGCGGTGGCACTCATCGTGCAGGGAAATATAGTAATCCAGCACCACCTGATAAATTGCGGCACGAAGGCAACGCTGTAATCGCCGTAGGGTGACGCGACCGGCGGCGGTAGGGGGTGATAAACAGGGGGATGCACAGCGGGGGAATAGGAAGGAGGAAATAATTAATGCGGCCACTTACGTCGAGGCAAATTCGAGCGGAAAAGTCGGAGGGCGGAAAGGAAAAAAACGTGAAATTAATAGGTCCCGCGCTCGTAAACACCGCGTGTCCGCGTGGAAAGATACGCGACGCGATACGAATTAACGCGCCGCTCCTTGTGCCGGAACGGGCGTCTTGAAAGCTGTCCCAGCTCGTGGAAAAACGATGCAATCAACCGGTGTTTGTTCCACTCCGTTCTGTTTCTGTTCTTTTATCGCTGCTTTTTGCCGGCTAAACGAAGGATAGAGGAAGAGTATCGGTAGTGCTGTGTTACGCCCAAGGTTTGAAAGAAAGATTGCTTGTTTTTTTTTTTTAAGGAGTCATGCTAATCAACGGCACGACCAGCTACGCGTAGCTTGCCTGTTTAATCGGTTCAGGATTGTTCAAGTAAATAGATAAGTTAATTGATTTCCTTGGGAATTAATTAGCGCCTTTGTAACGCGCTGTATCACTAGGTATACGTACAACGCCGTCCGTAATTACTGGCGATTACATATGAAGAAGTTGTTTGAGCGGCTGGAATTGGGACCTTGCGTGTCGATGTCTGTCCTGCCGCAAAAGTTATACCGGATTTGGAGTCGAATTATTTCGGTATTATTTTACATTATCGGCTGCAACCCGGGTCAAGTAGAACAATGCTACTCGCATCAGAATCAGGCGAATCAATGTTTCGTACGTCCCCTTGGAAAATAAATCCACGCAAGATACCATTTTACTTTCATACATCTACGCACCTCTAACAAGTTTTGTACCTGTTCTATTTGCAGTACATGTTTCACTGATCTTGTTTGGAGTACAGCAACTTTGTAGATTAAGCGTGGACCGATTAAGACACGCGCAGGACTGATAAAGACAAATCAGCACGTCTGTCGCGTTTCCACGGTAAACCTCGTTAAGAGTATGAACATGTATACATATACATATATACATTTTCTCGCGTACGTCATTTCTGCAATGGGATGCGGCGGGTAGACACTCTCGTAATTAATTCCTCGGTGGTGGGACATTAAGAAACGGTCGGAAAAACGGTTTGCAGTTGGAATGCGCAACGCGAGAGTGGAAACAGAGAAAGACGGGCTAGTGAGAGAAAGCCGTGTCGCCTCGATAGAAATGAATTTTTCATTTCGCGCTAAACTCGCGAAACGGTTGGTGGCGTAAAGCGAAGATTAAAGGGCGGCAGCCCTGGCTTCTCCTTTTTCTACTTCATGAAGTGTAAGAGGAAACGACGGGGGTGGTGCCGCCCCATTATTTTTCATTGCTCGCGAGCACGATCCTTTACCATTTTCTCCTCTTCCCTCCTAGTTCCTTTCCTTTCTTTCCGCTCTTTCTTTTTCCCTTAATCCCTACCACCACTCTGCTCTATGCTTTTCGAAGATCCTTTCGAGCAGTCCTGCACAGGCGTTTCTTTAAACTTGCATTACCGCCCGTGGTATATACGAGAAACGAAGCGGCCATGAAAGAACACGATCCTCGTGGATTATTCAATTGGACGGCGCAATTTGTTTCGTTGGTCTGGCCGACCATCGTCCGTCGAAACCGTGCGGTTGTTTGAGCCGCATTGTGCCAAACCCGGTGGAAAACAGGCGGATTCGTCTCAGCAGGTAACCTTTACGGGGCGGGAAAAAGCATGGATTCGATAAACATCGAGCACAGAAGAATACAAACGTTCGTTTCCCTGTCGGCGGTTACGCTTCTGCCGGTGCTTGTGCTTCGCAACAAAATACATATATACATATTCGAGAAGCGCGCTAAGAGGGACACGCCGGGAAAAATGTGGCCAGCGACTGCTGTAGGTTCCCAGTCGAAAGGTTCAGGTGAAACAACCATGCCGGCGTTAAGGGAAAAGGAAGAGAGAATCAGTTTCGGTATGCAAAGTTGAAGTTCCTTTTTTTCTACCGGACTCGTTAAAAGACATTCAATGTTTAAAACGGAGAGAGACGCCGAAGGGGATAGAAATACAGACGGATTGGAGCCCCAATTGAAACGCCGAATCGGTAATCGTCGGATTCATCGATTATATTACCCCGGCGCTTCCTCTGCTATCGAGCGTATCCATAAGCACGGAATTACAGGGCTGTATTTCTCCGGAACTGGCTTTGCACACGTCCTTTCGCCAGATGCCGTCTTTCCGATACCGTCTTCCCTCCGCTTTGGCCGGAGTTATTACTTATACCACGAGGGTATCGGCGGTTTATTTTGTCGACGACGTAAGAGACGTCGACGGCTGCGGTTGGGCAAAAGAAACGACGTTAAAGGGTGTAGCAGCGGTGGAGCAAGGAAGAGAATGGAAGGAGACTGGCTTGTGGAAGGGAGGACGAAGCATCTCTCCGCAGATTAGAGCGCGAATCAATATTGGGCAGCGAGGCAAGGCTTTTATCGGCGCTGACGGAAATCCCCTCGCTTCCTTCTTCGAGTGGGCACCGACTTGGAATGGAAACCAGCGGTAGAGAACGAGCGAAGGAAAAACGAGGGAGACGAAACGAGAGCCGGAGCACGGATAGAGAGATATACGTATATACCGGTGAGCAGGTGGTGGTTAGAGATAGAAAGACAAGGTGGAATGGAGGGTGACAGAATGAGACAAGAGGGATGAAGAGGGGCGCGACGATGGAGACGAAGGATAAGCACGAAGGGTATGAGGAGAACTCAAGAGGCCGACGAAGAGGGGCGATGGCAGAGTGGAAAGGGAGAAGTAAGAGGACGAGGATTCCGTTCGAGCAACTTACCGGACTTCTACGTTCTCTCCACGGTCGAGGATTTACAGATTACGCGCTGGTAGACCGAGCTCGTGAGTGCGACCGAGAGAGAAACCCGTCGAGAGTGGTGACGCGCGAACGATCGAGCGAGAGAACGCGAGGGAACGCGAGAACCGAGACGAGAGAGAGGGATAGCATAAAGGAATGACACGGAGAGGGAGTCAAGGACCATTCGTCGCGATGAGTGCGACGAAAACGGAGCTATTGAATCCGCGCGGACTCGACCCGCCGCTGTCGGCGCGGCCAACCAGAAATTCCCATCACGGCCGTTCGACCAATCCGTTGGCGGTGCGGGCATTACACGTTTATTATCGCGCGGGAAAAAGAAATGACTGTTTATAAATAATTAGAGAGGTTTTAATTAACCCTCGGGACGCTCTCGGACCGTCGGTATCCATCGCCGTTTTAATCGCTCGGCCGGTTTTACCATGGACGACGCCACCGACGCCGTCTGTTCAATCTATCCCTACCCAGAACCAATCCGCGTTATATATGTATTTGTGAAACTAAACCATCGATCGGCATCGATCGGCATCGGTCGGCATCGGTCGGCATCGGTCGTTAAGAGGCGGCCCTTTTATTCCTTTTATTCCGTTTCTTCGCTGTCAGACGTCCTGCGTTAAGAAGGTGTCTCGCGTGTCTATATGCATATACAGTATATACTAGTCACACCCACAGACCCATACGCATGTATCTACCCCTATGCGGAGCATATTTGCACACACGAGTTTATATACCCTTTCTCCTTCCCCCCTACTTTTTCCCACCGACGACAAGGGTGCGTACTACTTTTTTTTCTCTCCTCGCCGATATCTTTTTACGCGGCACACGTCGAAGCGAAACACGGGGGAGCGCACGTATTATTAGAAAGCGTCGTGCTCCGTACCCGACCCCCCGTATACATATACATATGCATATAGGTCTGCCCGTGAATTCGTATTCACTATTTTCCCGTCAAAAATTCATCTGGCCGCCTTTGACTGCGTCGCGCTATCCGACAGGCAATTGCTTTCCGGTGGATGGAATTGCGGCCTCTAAAACCTTTCGAAGGGCCTTCAACGGCGCGGACACGACAAAAGGGAAATCAAAGCGTCGTCGAGGAGTTTTTACGATCGAACGCGCCCCGCTTTCGCGGCGAGGGGTCTTCCAGTTTAGCTTCCACGCTACTTTTAGCAGCCGTATACCATCGCTTCAAATATTCTATGCTTTTCTGTCTTTCTCTCTCACCCCTTTCCCTTCCCCGTATCTTTTCCTCGCTGGAAAAAAAAAATGCCCCGAGAGATCCTTCGGTTGGTTGGCCAGGCGCACACATCGATACTACATATACACGGAGATATTACGTTCACGGGCGAGTAAACTTTCGTACCCTCTTCTTCGGTGCGACCAGGATTTATCGCGAGGAAAGTTGCCGCGACAAAGGGGTAAATGACTTTCGAATATCTTAGCTTTCGAACGCGCGCCAGCTGCGAACCGTGATCACGAGCTGGACGGTCCTATTTTGAAATGGGCCCCCTGAAAGCGAAGAAGAGCAGAGAGACAGCGAAAGTGGAACAAGGAGGGCGGAAACGGGAGAAGATTCTCATTCGCGAGGCATCACGTAATCTACACACGGTCTCGTCGACTCCGCGAAATCGTCCAACTTCGCTCGGTATTTCCGAGACGAATTTGACGACGACATATCGAGGAAGTCGTGTATGCACCGCCACCCCCTGTCCGTGCTTCCGTGGGGTTCACTGCGGAAACTCCATCTTTCCGGAGAGTTTTTCCGGTACTCGGTGAAAGATTCACGAGATTCAACCGTTCCTACAGTTGGGAATACGTTTTCGAGTTCCTCCTTGAGTGGAACGCGTTGTGGAAATCTTGTTGAAGGTATGCATGTACATATATGCGTTGGGTTATATTCGTAGCAGTCGTAGAATTGCTGTTTCTTCGTGGAATCTGAATAAATATTTGATTGCCAGCGGAAATGCTACGAAGAGTATGTATGTAGTGGACGGTGTTGGATTAGCTACCCCTTGAGTCACCGATAAGATGTAAGAATCAATATTATTCGCTAAGGTAGTAGTCATCGATATCCCTTGATGGCCAGACTCCGTGTTGGCTAAGGTGACCCAACAAGGGCTAAGGTCAGCCTTGCCCCCCTAAACATCACAATATATATAGGAGCCGAATGTCGATCGAATTCAGAATAGTTTTGGACACGACGCGTACCATCGCTCTGTCGCGCATACTCGTCACGGTACTCTTGTATGAAACCACATTGCAGAAATTAATCGTTGCACGCGATTTCGTTTACGTCGGTATCCAGCAACGGTATTGGTTGCGTCAACCCTCAGTTAGCACCGAACGCCTGTGCGACTTATATGTACGATCTTCTTATACCACGTAGCTTTCAATTAGAGTCTTGGCCTGTCAGGTTTAGAACTCGTTCGCGAAGTTGAGCTAAAAGATGGTCGGAAAACGAACAAGTCCAGTAGGCACAACCCTAATCCTGCAACATAACAATATTTTATTTGCTTAATAGTTATAGATTTATCAATGTCCAGTTACCCTGCATAAAATATGACAAACACGCCCCGCCTGTTTAGATTCGAGTCTCTAATTAGTGCAACAATGAGAACCATATTAAATATCTGACGAAAAAGCTCAGTTAAAAGCAAAAAGTGCTTGGATAACTATAATCTATATAGTTTCCAGAATGTAATGATGAAGAGCTTCTTCTGGAGAAATCTGGAGAACTTGCGTAATTAAGTTATCTTGGTATGACAATTATTATGAAGTGAAACAAAGCCCCATTTTTAATTTAAAGTCTTTCTTTGTAATTTTGGAATTAAAGCAAGATTATGTACTGCACAAATCCTTTAATAATACTCAGTTAAACAAAAATGATCTCCTATACTACTGAAAATACATTGTGGAATGAAGTTCCACTGCTTATGCAAAAATGTTTATATTAAGCGGGACCGATAGTTGCAGTTATAGTTACAGTTAATATATATCTTCAAATCTAGTTTTCCAATAATACGAGACACAATTGATATGTACAGGATGACCCGTTCACTAAGGCCACCAAGTGCCGCCAAGTGCCTACCAGTTACGATAACGCTGCGTCGGTATATGAGGTTTGAAAACCTAACTAAAGTATGGCGAAAGAAGCCAGAATTATCCTTGCCACGGATCACATATGCCGTCACAGCCGCACTGTATTTCGTGTCGCTCTGCAGTTATGACACACTAATGAATGGCTTTGCCTTTTCGCTTTTAAAACAGAGAAAGTTTCCAAACAGCCATCGCCTGTGAACGAATGAATCTCGAGCTCCCTATCTCCACCTTGATCGTCTCAAGTTTCGGTTGCGATCCACGAAACACGTGTCATTCGACAAATCACCCGATTTCACGATCTGTTCCTATCGCGAAAGCTACCGCGGCGCGTATTTATCCAACTCATTCTTAAAACAAAGATTTCTTGAATGGGCATCGAAATGTTCGAACTCGACACCCCAATTCCCCTTCCGAACGTATCGAATTTCTTTCACTATGCTCGAAACACGTGTTCTTAACGCTTCGATGATTTTACGAGCTCGATGTTTCATTGACGTCTTCTGTAGTATCATGTATATGTATATGTCCAGCCTGCGAAACTTTCGGCCTGCGCGTACTTCCTGTATACATATACGCATATATATAGCGAGCCCAGAATTAAATGAAAACAGTGGAATGGGAACTGCCGATTGATGCCGCCGATCGGTAGGGCCGTATGCGATTCGCAGTTGTAGGACCCCAAGCAAACAGGTGAGAAGGCTAGATAAATAAAGCAATATGATTCGACATATGTATATCATGTTTGGTCTCATTTGAATCGGAAAAATCTCAACAATCGTATTGCATTCATAGTAGACACTTCCTACTATACACATATGCATACTATATGTAGTGAACGCAATGTGGGAGTCGTTAAAACTTGGCCGCTACAATTCCACGTCGATGTAAAATATGTATGTACATATACGGCGTGGGTCGAATTAGGTCAGGGAGATAAAAGTAAGACGAAGTTCAAGAGAAGCCAGCATCGTCCTTTCGACAGATCGCATCTACCGTCACAGCGACGGCGTCCAACGCCAGTGCCTTCGTCACTACTAGCTTGCGAATTACCCTGTACATACACCGACGCGTGCATGCACATACGACGAATCGCGCCGGCGAAGAGGGCATCGGCGTTCGACGTCTTCGTCGGCCGTTGGCAACGATGACAGGGACGAACGGAGCGTAGAAAATCCGTTTCCGGTCGAGCGGTTCCGTGAAATGATTTATTATGCCGTCGAGCGTGCACAGAGAAGAGCCGAACGGAGCGTGACCTGCGGTGAGCGCATTGTAGACACGGTGAATCGGCACCGAGAAGAATACGAACCTATTCCACCCTCTGGCCCCCAAAGGAAAGCCCCCATTGTTTTCTTTATTGGAACACCCCGGCTGAATGGGGACGACCATCGAGCACGGGGCCAGACCGATGGGGCATAGAAAAGAGGGTAATTATATGGGCGCCACTCGGCGCACCAGCAATCACGCGTTCGCAATCCATCCTTTCAGATAGAGGCGAGACCGATGTGTCGGTATATCATGGGGGCCAGATGCGCGTCGCTCGTAGCCCGCTTTTTGTGCGGCCCCGCTCGATCGTACAGATCGTATTTACACGACGATCTCGAGAGATCGGAGGATCCGCTCCGTTGAACGGATAATTGGCCACGATGTTAAATAGTTCGTCCGACCAATTGCTTGCCTGCCGCGAACCCGTCAACGACGATCATCTTCAAATGGAGATCGCGTTCGAGAAATGAGTGTCCGCTACGTTCGATTGTACGCGCGCGTACTATTATTCCGCGGACGCGTCGTCCTCAATTTTTTGGACGACTCAAAAAAATAAAACGAGAAGCAAATACTGAAAAATCGCATTGTACGCATATTTTCGGAAAAGTCATAAAGTTTGATAGCGATGTGATAGCGTTTAAATATGTAAAAATTGTACAAAATTTTGAAAACGGTCAATTCGACCGGTCTCGGTAGGTGTAGTGTTAATGCAAGCTAAAGCGGCGTGCCAGCAATCTCCGAATGTCGTTTAACGTACAGCTAGGATGGGAGAAATAGTTTGACTACCAACTTTGATGTGAACTCTTGTGTGAGTCGGTGAGTCGGTGTGTGTTTGTCGGATCGTCGAAAAAACGGGTATACAACTTTCCGATGCACCGTAGAATTTCGGTAACTGGTTCATGTTCGCCGTCGGATGGAAAAAGGTTGAAAATCGCGGATATAAATGTTGCCCCGTTGTTGAATTAAATCAGCGAAGCCCGGCTCGAAAAGCGCGGTACGCGTGAGTATCGTAGCGGCAATAACGATGCTTCATTGTGCAAAACGCGTCTTCCAAATAACATACATACATCCTGCTATCGTCAGTCGTTGTGCGCGAGTAACAAGCGGCCAGGTCGACGGGCAGAGTTCCCCGTTCATGCTGGAATCGATCCGTCCAACTTATTCGAACGTTTGTCAATCAAGTCGCCAGGGTCAACGGAGCCGTGCCGGCTTGAACGGGGTCGCTTCCGGTCGGTGCACCTTCTCCCCCCGGCGGAGTCGCGTTAACGAAGCGTCGAAAAATGGTTTAAGCCGGTCGCGTTTGCTCGCGGATCGATGCGTCAGCGTGAAGAGTCGTCGTTATTAGCGGAGAACGAGAACGGTGTCGGGGCTGGTGACAGGCGTGCCTGTACCCGCGTATAAAAGGGCGTGCGGAACAAGTCGGTTATATAGGGATGGATAAGGGCCCAGGGAGGTGGAAGTTACGTTGACGTTTCGGGGTGGCAACAGCAGCGGCAGACTTCTCAATGAGTTCCTAAATCGAAAGGGCTTTCGCCCCTCGTTCGTTCACCCCCTGCAGCTCGTGATGGCACCCCTCGTATAGATGGAGGAGCGACCCGGCGTGTTTGGAGAGGCGAGGGGCGGCAGTGGTAAAGAGGGAAGAAAATAACAGATTTCCCAGACGCGCCCCATTCGAACCCTCTTGCCACGTAGACTCCGGCAACGGGAGCCACGGAAAGAAGCGACGGAAAAAGGAAGGACGAAGAAAGAAGAAGAAGAAGGAAGAAGAAGGAAGAAGAGGAAGAAGAAGGAGCAGAAATTTTTCCCTCTTCAATCGACTGTCTTTTTCCGTTCCCCACTCGTCTTTCCACCTTCTTCTAGGCCGTTCTCTGTCGGTGGATGTGCTTCCTAACGAGAGGCAAGAAAGTTCTTATACCGACGATATCCTTCCCCATCTTGGTCGAAGCAGCTATGTACGTATATAGTCTTCTACGTCTTCACTCTTCTTCCTTGGTTCCTGGCCTCTTCTTTCAGCTCGCGTTCTGCTCCTTTGTCGTATGTATATAAGGGAGCGATGGAAGCTCGTGGGTAGCCCATTGCGTCGGAGAGGACCCTTCAACCCTGGCTCCGCTGCTGATTAAGGCATAAAAGGCATAAAAGGTGGAGGGGTATATGCAGTGCCGGCGAGGCTGGCTAAAAGGGGGGAAAAGAAATTTGTTCGCCGGGGGGATGGGTCGCGGCGGGGCGATGCAGGGGGCCGAAGCAAATACAACGGGAAGGGATACCTAATTGTAAGTACATTATACCTTCGGTCCGGACGGGATTATACAGCTGCTTCTTTGTTGCTGACAGTGGCGTCTTTTATCTGTAATCCCGCTGGCTCGTTCCGATTATAGCCAGGAATTTCTTCTACCCTCCGCGCTCCATCGCGAGTCCGTTCCCATAGCGAAAAAAGTGCCTCTTCTGTTTTTCCGGGGAATCGCATAAATCGCCAATTCCGAGGCCGTTGTACCGCGTCGATTCAATGTATGCTCTCGCCGGGTCTTTTTATGTCCCGATGCCGTGGCTGCCTGTTGGCTGACTCGGTACTTTTGCGGAAAATCAGACACCGGTCCTACCTTCTATCCCTTTCACGACCGCGCGTTCCCCTTTCCCACTTTTCCTTCTCATCTTCGCCTCCCTGCCCCCTCTTGTTCGATCCGACGAGAGGGCAGGACATCGATTTGCCTGGCGTTCGTTGAAATCGGACGACCCGCGATTAACGCGAGGAAGGGGACGAGAAAGATTGAAAATAATGTGTTCGCGTGTCCCTGTAGAATGGCTGACTCGCTTGAAACGCGAATCGATACATCGACGAATAAAGGAAAATACAGAGTACAGTTGGAGGGTTGGGGGGCGGACGGAAAGGGGAGGAGGGAATCACGTAGAAACGATCGGCGCGACCCTTTTTATTTCACGATGAAATCCGACCGCAAGGCCGATTCGACCGAAACCTCGTAATTTATCCGGAAAAGTATAGGGCTCGGGGAAAATGGCAATGGCACGATATCGTGTTTCGCCCGTTCTCAATTGGACGATAATTGACATTTCCCTCGGCGCGGCAGCGGAATATCGGGATCCGACAATTTACTTAGAGAGAGTATCTAAATTAAGAACGGTGCTCCGTTAGATTCTGATCGGAAAAATTTCGAGCGCCTATTTTTCCCGCGGTCAGCGAATAATATTGCAATATCCTAAGATATCGTCCGCGGGTAAGGAACGGAGAGGAGAAAGAATAACTCGTTAACCTCGTTCCCGAATCCGCGCGAGCTGGCGAAATCGCGCGGTGGGCGAAAAAATTGCATCAACTGTGGAACTTTTGTATTTGCGGAGGAATTAACGCGTCGATATCGTTCCTGTTCATTCCGCGGATATTCGGTGCTTGACACCGTTTTCAACCTTCTGCGAAACTATAAAGTGAATCAAACTGAAAGGGGGATGCAATGCAAATACGATGCGCCCTGAAATTTTAGCGATTTGTATATTCAGAGTATTCGTTTCCTCAGTTATATTTTCGGTTATTAAATCCTTGCTGTTTGCTTCATTTAAAATTCTGTGATTTTAATAGGTTGATTGCAGAACGAAATTTATACGTTGTGCACACATACCATGCCAACTGCGCGAGAGTATAATTCAGCTTGTTGCGGCTGTAATTTGGTGAAAAATTTTCATTGTTTTCATGTCATATTGTACTAGGGACAAATGATCGATTGAAATATGCAATCTGGTTTTGCTACCCACCGAGGTGATAGTTTTTGGTCCAATTCTGCGAGATGAATTAAACCCGTGCAATAACGTTGGCCTGTTATTTAAAAATAATGTTTAAAAAAAGAACCTGCGTCTAGATATACGATTCTTTAAATTCAACCTCCACGCGTTTCATATGGTTCGCTTAATTTGACGTCGATTTCGTATCTGGAATCCTCTCTTCTCCCCGATAGCTACTTCATCTCTTCTTCCGCTACTTGCTCTTAACTCGTGTAATCCCCGTTTCAGACGAGACACTCTGTCTAGACAGTTTATGTCACTCGTGATTTTCGTCGAAGAGTCCTCGTTTAACACGTTCGCCCAGGGCCTGGTTTCGTGTAGGGCGTAGGGTGTTGATACGAGCACTCTCCATAAACTTAACTTTAATGTTGGTTACAGGTAATATCGGACGGCAGCCTTTTAACAATAGAACGACGGGAATCGGATTTCTGTATGCATAATGAGCGTAGATTGAACAGATAATTTTACTTGTAAGTGAAAACATTATTCTATAATAGCCCCGTCCTTTTTGAATAAAGCAAAAAGAAAGTAGCCCAATCGGACGAACAGTTTCTCAGATAAAAATTCCTAAATAAAGGCCGTTTTCGCAAAAATCGCCCGAAAATTACAAACATTGAAGGCCCGTATTTTCTAAACGAAACGTCAACCGCGAAAATGATGACTTACCCCCCCCCCCCATTTCACGTGGACTACAGCATATTTCATTTAGAATTAAATCGCCGATGGTGACGTTCAAAAGTGATCGATTTGACGTGGAATGACCCTTACACGTTTTTCTATCGTCCTTACTATGAAATTTCAAGGGCGATCGTAAAATATCTTACGAACGCTGGGTGATATTTTAAAAAGGTATAAACAAAAGTTGCATTGCTTTATTGCGTTTGTAAAGCCGCGTGAACAATTTGTTTGAAAAATTTATCATTTCTTTTAAATTTCTGTTCCCATGGATTGATGATCTGAATTTTATTTCCGGGTCTGATTTCACCCCTTAAAACTGTGCCAAAATTATGGCACGAACAGAAAACAGGGTTGCACTACGGACGACATACTTTACTTGCTCAAAGTTTCATACCTTTCTGTATCTTCGGGTTGCCCAACCTTCCTCCTAAGTATCGCAATCGCTCGATCGACCCACACCAACTTCAACACAGCGGGCTACTATTTTTGCTCACATCTTGCGCACGCATAATCCGCATTCCGAGTGTCTTCACTGTGCCGCGAAGTCGAAACTGCTCGTCATTTCCGGCAGACAAAGCCGCGGTTATCTCGCGCGCTCGCGGTTCGCGATCGTCGAATTTGTTTTGCGTCCCGGCGCGTCGCGTCGCCGCATTTATCGCCCGTACATATCGTGTATCGTCCAAGAGAGAGAGAACGTTCCTGAGATCTGGGGTTTGTCCGGTCGACGACGGGGAGTGCCTCGTTCAGCCTGGCTCGACTCCTTCTTCGCGATTCCGAGCGGGCAGCCGCGCCGTATCTGCATATGTAAGGACAACGCGGGCAGATAGCGGCGCGGCGAGCGTGTCGATCCTTTTATCGAGTCGTGTATTTGCCGCGCGTCGTGACTCGCTGACGCGCGTCCGTCAGATAAGCGCGATAATATAGAAACGCCAATAATGAAATACGATAAGCGCGTACAGAATTCGCACGGCGACCGGGCCGCGGCTTAAAGAGCTGTTAGCGTATACCTGTGTCCAGGTGAACAGGCACACGGGAGCAATTAGAAACGACTGCTTGTCGCCGTGGCCGATGCGTGTTATCCAATCGCGCGCGTGTATGCGCGCTGGACACAGCGAGAACAGGAATATACTGGGTATGTGTACGGAGGGTGTAATGCAAGAAGCGGACGCGTGAAATTTTGACACCCTTTCGGTATACATATTTAAGGGGGGGGGGGCGGTACTTTTTCTGCAAGGGAAAAATCCTGCTTTGGAAATGTTTGGAAATTTGCTTTATTTGCGAATGTGTGCAATGACAAGAATGTTGTCGGTAATGTAATCGACAAATATTGTTATTATTTTTCATCAAGTTTAGTAGATAGTAGATGAATAAGATCTTTTGCGTTTACACGTATTGTCAGCAGAGGCTAAAGTATACAAGTGCTCGCAGAAATGTTTAGTGCTCGCATTGGAATATTTTCGCTCTCCTGGCTATTCGCCATTGTTCATTTTCTGCTATCCTTCATCAAGTTGTAACTCCGTACTCACGATGATTGATAGGGACAACAAACTCCGTGGTCGCGACAGAATGGTACAACAATGGACTGGCACGTTAAATTTTGGCGAGGGAAAATCGAACGAAACTCGTGCAACAAAAATAGGGGTATATGTGCAGCGTGTAAATATAACGCGAAAGTTACCCAGGACTGCGCGGAATTAACGCTTTCAGTTCTGCAATCGTCTTAAAATTATTCAGCAACCTCGAGACCAAGCGAAAGTATTGAAGTATCGGAGCAAGTTTAAATCAGTCGCATCTTTGTGCACGTTTCATTATCACTCGACCGTACTGCCTTACGCTCCACAAACGAAATATTAATTGTTACGCACGATTTGTTAAACCCGCGCCAAAGCCTTATATACACGCGACCGTTCCTCTTGAATAAATTACGCGACGATAAGTTGACACGTCCGACCAAGCCTACCTCAGCTGCACGCGTCTCATCGTTCCATCTACCTCCCTTCCTGTTTTTCCCTTTTCGAAATCGAAGATTCCAGTCGCTTTCGCTGGACGTCGCTAATCGCGTCTCGTTTTACGCTACATCGTGCTTGTCGGCTACTCTCCGACCATTCTACCCTCTTCCAACTCGTCCCTCTTCGTCGCACACGTTCCTCCGTCCCCTTCCAGCGGTAGACGGGAACACGCGTCGTCGCGGGCCTCAGGTAGGGAGCAAAGTCAATTTCGAGGCGAGATGCCACGGGGTTAATGGGTCTCCTTTGTCGTAAATTCGGGCTTTAGTGTGAAAGCTGCCTAAACCTACCTCCGTTGCTTCTTCCTTGCCGATGGAGTTCCCTTCGCCTCGTGCCTCTGGGAGCCTCGTAACAAACAGGATACAGGTACTTCGGATCTTGTATCCTTTTTTTTCTCTCCACCGTTCTGTATCCAACATTCTCTGCCCTGCGCGATTTTTGTCCTCCCTTTTTCCTTTATAACCTTCTGACTTACTCCCGTGTAGATCGTCCCTGTCGCACCCGTGCCTACCGCGATCCCTCTTCCCCTTCCCACTTTCGCTTTCTTCCCTCGCGTACCCCGTACGTTCATCTTTGTCCACCTTTTTCACCTCTTCCATTCGTTTACCCCTTTCACCCTTCGGCCACGCTGCGACTTGTCCTGTCCCCTCTCCTTGTCACGCTCCGCCGTTCTTTTCTTCTGTTTTCCAGCTATCTCTCTTCCGCCCCCTACATCTGTCGGCATCGCCTGCCTCCACATCGCCGAGCGATTTATTATCCGTTCCACCTCGGGCACCGTTCTGCTTAGCCGCTTTTTTTTTTTATTCTCGGCGAATAAGGGAAAGATAGAGACAGGGAAAGGGTGAGGGGGGGGGGGGTGAGCGGCATCAATAGGGTGCGAGAGGAGGAGGCGGCAGTCGGGAAATACGGCGGAAACTGGAGGGCCAAGGAATTGCTGGAAAAGAAGATAAATCGCGACAGTTGCCGACCTAAGAAGTTTGATTATGTTGGCTCAGACGGGGCCACGCTCGGTTAGATTTGTATTAAGCTCGATCCCGCCCGCGCACTCCGCGTCCTTGAGAATATGCTTTATAAGCTGTATCGCGGCGTACTCTCTACGAAATTCTGCCTGCCTCGAGATAGGGGTGGAGGAACGAACCCGGTGTTACACGACGTTCTCACCGCTGACAGATCGGTAGCGGTTAATCTTTTCCCGTCGAAAGGGTAATTGGAATTGCAGATTATTCGTCGGATCGTGTCTCTTTCATCGTTTCGAGGACGTTGGAGGATCGTTCGATTTTCTTGTTATTAAAATCCGGATGATGCACGAAATTTGCCTGTTATCGTAGATCGTTTCTGGAATCGAAGGAGAATTCCGAATACACTTTTCTTTAGAAAGGATAGCGCGCTTGTGATAATACAATTTTATTTCCTATGTTATCAACGTTGCTGCAGAATGATCTTAAACCGAGGGACTATCCAATCAAGTATACGATTTAATTAATAGGGATGAATATAATAGTCGACTCGCGATTTTGCTGTTTCTACGATTTTCTATATTATTCGAACAATATTACACGTACTACATCGAATGCACTTTTACAGATGTGCCTCATATCCGTGCATATTGGTTTAGGAATAATTGTCTTAACGCCAAAATAATGATGCTGCAAGCGAAACTATGCACTGTACGAATACTTTTCTGGCCCGCCGTAGGTACACGCGTAATGCACAAAATAATAATCGACTGTACATGGAATGTTAATGTAGGTGCACAGCAATTTGGTTTCGTATAGCACGCAATTTTCAACAGAATCTATTGCATAATGGAACAATAATTATACGAACATGGCAGGTGCTTGAAGTTTTCCATACTTTACAAATTTTCCTCACTTTCTCCTAATTCGCCGCTCAATTATCCCAAATAATATCCTCGTTAACCCAATGAAAATTGTTCTCCCGATGGGAGATATTTGGTGAGCACACTTTGCGCGTACATACCTCTATATGAAAATCGACTGTTTTTCAGCAAGTTGCCGTGCATATCTGTTCCACGATTACGCAAGCAACGAGGAGCGATGGGGGATTGAACGTTTCTGGAAGATCAGTATCCTAAACGAAACAAATTAGCGGTGTAATGGACGGCAAATGCGGTGGAACTTCGTTTTCACGGAGATCGTTTCACAGAAATACTGGTAGCTGCACAGAACTTCGGAGATTAAGATAATTTTATTATCGCCGGCTTCGCTGGCTGCGCCATTAGCCGGGAATGTTAATGGCCCGTTGTATCGACCGAGCGGAACGAACGATTTCGCTCGACTAGGCGTGTTAAAAATCTTTAATGGACACGAGTTATGTGTGTTTCCCCAGTCTAATATGCTTTAATCACGCCGATTAACGGATCTCGCCGATCGTGTCGGCCTCTTTTTCCTCGCTCTCGCTTGGCGGGCCAGTGTCTTCGGCCGGAAGTAATCGTAGATGTACACATGTATCAGTCGGTACACGTTAATTGCTCGCGAAGGTATATCCGAGTGAACAGTAGCATTTTATTTCATTCTCGTTGAGAAGTTTCACGCGAATTGTACGCCTAGCGTGCGAAGATTAGACGTTCCTTATTTTATCTAAATTGAAGCTCCCGATCTTGAAAATAGATACATATTATTCGGGGCGGGAAAGAAAAGAAAGGAATATTCGTGGATTATTTCTGGGTTAACAGAATGCAAGTATACACGTATACGAAAGAATCGCACTCGGGCATAATGAAATTTCTGATAACATCGTATATTGTTTGTGCTGTGGCGTTTCTCGGTTGCATATTCTTGCGATACCTTTCGATACGACTTTAACAGTAGAACTACCTGGCAAGCCAAAGTGGTTTAAAATGATTAATATTTAGGTATCCTTGTAGCAATTTATGATGCCTTTTAATAAGGCAGAATGACAATTGTACATCTCTATTAAATGTTCACTCAACGACTTTCGTGTTCTTAAGCTGTCTAACGTATGCTATCTAAATGGTAGCAAAATCTGTTGGTGGTTCTACTGTTAACCAATAGAGGATTTTCGAACCTTGGCCCACTGGTTTTAGGAGGAAAAGTTTTATCTTCACTTTGAAGCACCACAAGTAACGAAACTAACTGAAATGTCTAAGAAATAGTAACGTCCGCTTACTATACTTTCGTTTAAATTATTTCCCCGGATATCGAAACTCCGTGCCAGTTCACAAAAAGGGGCACAATTAATTCACCGTCATTTCTACTTGCCTTCCGAAAGGGGTATTTCTCCTGCTCGCCGATTACACACACGATACTCGTTCCACGGCCACGCGTGTACATTCTGGAGTAAATGAAGAACAGAGGACTGTACGTCGTCGACAAGCGGTGCACGGCGCGCAAAAACAAATGATCTGCCGCTTCCAGCCGCGATAAAAAACGGCGTCTGGATTAAACGTGCCCCTTGAATGGAGACGTTTTTCTGCAATAGAAGGTTGGCAGGCTGTAAAGAGAATTCAGCCACGACCGATCGAGCACCTGCCCGGTTGAGCGCACGAGGAGCCCACAAAGGGCTGCCCGGAACTTGTGAAAATAATTCCTGCCTCCTCGAGGCCTGTGCACGGGGCTACGTGCCCCATTACAACGAGGACTTGTATATACGCGTCCCCTGGTCTTTATGCCTGGCCCTTGACGCGTTTCAAACTGGATCGAGGGCAGGTGTCTTTATTGTGAACGGTCCAGTACGTCATCCTGCGAGTAGTTGCCATTTAACGCTGGTACAAAGGCGGACCTAAGGGCAGATCACCCCGGACGGCGCGAGCCGTGAACGTAATTACCCGGTAATTATTTTCGACAGACGGATTAAACAGGGAATGTTGCACGGCAATCGTGGTGCAATCGGAGAGGGGAAGATTCCTTGCGAGAAGAAAGTCAATCGCGATTGTTGAATAAAATATAATCTTTGCAATATCATTTTGTATAAATAAAATGTCTAAGACCGGCAATGGGCAGGGGAAGATGATAGGGTAAAGTGATGGTAGCTATATAATATTGCGCTGCATTAGTTTCGTGCGAACGGTGATACGAAGAATGCAAACCGCTGGGTAACTTTTTTTCTGTAAATATCATCTGTGCCTTCGAGGTTTCTTCAAGCCGTCGACTCTGATGCAGTTCGCGTTCACGTCCGTGAAAAAGTGTGCGAATGAAAGGAGCAAAAAGGGGGAAAAGTCGGCGAACAAGATGTTGTACGGGTTGCGAAACGTATGTCGGGGGAAACGTTGCGCACGGCCGTGTCTGGTTCGCCGCCCGAAATGCTCGAGTTCGTCTTCGAATTGACCGCACTCGATTTTAGAGTGGCGTACGAGTGGTTCGATTCACAGCTGAACGAGCACGTTTCATTGTGTCCGGGCTATTTGCGAATTATCGCCCCTTGGCCACCGAAACTATTCTCTGACACTCTTTAACCGTAACGACGGGCTCGCAATTCGTTCGTAATGGCTGCTCTCTATTAGACACAGTTCGAGTCTGTTTCGCATGCGGCGACTCATTGTCAGTCGTCGAATTACCAGCACGCCCGTAACGAGCCCGCATACCCATCAAAAATTCTTTAACCACGTATTCGCGATGGTAAACCTCGATTCGTTGAATGCGAGAGATCTTAATCTAGTTCTCGCTGCTGGCCGCTTATTCATCGCTAGAATATCTTTTTTGCGTGTCTATAAAAAAGGAGGTTATCCCGCGGAGGAACTCGCAGTTGAAAGAATCGTATCGCAATGTAACGATATAATGTTTTTGACGCAACGACGCAACTTCCGTAACGCCATTCAGTCCTGTTCTTGCCTCGCGATTAATTCGAACAGCATGAAAAGCTTACGCCTGGGGCGCTCCTTTCGGTCAAATTCTTTTCTCGAGCGAAAACGTGTGGCGAATTTTGGTTTCTTCCTCTATTACGCCAAATAGTGTGCAGAACGTTATTAGCGTAAGAACGTACGGCATGGTATTAGGTTTACAATACAATACACGAACTAGAATAGTGTACCACAATTTTGATATTTCTTTTCAGGTATGAAAATTGCTCGGAGTATTTTAAATATATGTAAAGTGCACGCAATTTTAAGTTTCGATAACCAGATATTTCTCACTGTAAAGACTTTTTCAACGTTCAAATAACAGGTACCTCTGAAATGCTGTTAACTTCTATTTCTGACATATTCAGGCGCATGGAAAATATTAAAAAACAAATTTACGTCAAGCTACCGTGCTGCGCTAAATATTATCCCGGAGCAGAAAATTCGCACAGAAGCGACCTTTGTCGCACAATTATTACACCCCCCCCCCCACCCCCCCGCCACTCTGGTTTCGTCGGAACCTTTCATGTATCTTCGAGTTCTGCTCACATTTATCGCGCGGTTCGGCTGCTCCGCACGAATTACTCGGCCGAGTAGCTGCGACGAGCGTAGCCCGACCTTCTTGTCCCGATGTGCGCGACTTCCACATGTTTATTGCCTGCAGTCGCTGTCGCGGACAAAAACGCGGGGAGAATTTGGTTAATTAAAATCGCGCCGGCGACACGGCGTGGCGCACAGAGGAAACGCGCCGGATCAGCAACGCGCTCGCGTTAAACCGCTCGCGGCCCGCAACCCAGGAATTCAGTTTTCAATTTCGTCAGCCAGCGACGCGACGGCTTTGTAATTTCGCGCCGCTGAAAATCCTGACACGAGCTCGCGCTTTTGTATCCGCTCGACGGCGCGCGACTGGATTCTTAAACGCCAGCCATTTCCGTTAATCGACGCGCTTTTTCCTTTGAAGCGCGACCAATATCCGTTTATAAGGAGGACGAATTCGTTTCTGGTTCGGGGGGCGTTTGAATTGCGAAAGGGCGAAATTACGAGGCACTCGGCTATAACTATATATATCGGCTATAACGCCTATAACGCCAATATAACTTTTGCGAAATCGGCGTTTACGGCTTACTAATTTCTCAAGCGATATTAATTTCTCGCTCGCGTTCTTACATAGATCTAAATTTCGCAATTTACAATATTTTTCGCGGCAAGCGTTGCCATGATCGCGTCACGATCATATCGGGATCAAGCATGACTCTGTTGACCATTTTACTTCTCCGTTTGCCTTGCAATTACGCGTACTTTATGCCTCGCACGGTCTCCCGCTGCGTCCACCTACGCGGCCAACCCACAAACACCCAATTACGCGCACACCTGAGCGCACACAGTGCTCGCAATAATTGCGTACATAAACTCGTTCCATAGATATTTCCATTTCGCTCGACAATGCGAAATCTAATGGCCGTTTTCACGTCCGGAGACTAATGATACCGTGATCGAACGAAAACCACTCCATTCCCTCTGTACCCACGTTCGTTAACTTCGTTCGTCCAGCGAGAAGTTGGATTTGCCGTGTGCGTACCTCGCTGGCGAGGAAACACATGCACACGCGTGCATCGAAAAGAAGGAGGCACGCGTGGTCTGCGAGCAGGCGGGAAAAACGAAAGCGAGCGTGCTGCAAGGCCGGTCTCTGAAATTTATGCGACGCGAAAGCCTCGTTATCGGCGCGCGAACAAATGAAAATCGCCTTCACGCTCGATAATCGAGCCACGAGCATTCTCTCTCTCTCTCTCTCTCTCTCTCTCTCTCTCTCTCTCTCTCTCCCCCATTCTCCATTTACTATCTACCCGGGGAAATCTCGCTCCCGATCGGGTCGCGCCTCGGAGGAACGCGATCTAACGAATATTCGTACGGGCGACACGACTATTTGCCTTGGATCATTCTTCATTGCCGCGTTCCTAATTAACACCCGGCGTAACGCCGACACGTATGCCAGTCACGTGCAGTTATAAACATCGTCTACGCCTGCAGGTGACTGTAACAGCGCGATATAATCAATCCCCCGTTCTCCCGGTGCACGTTCCGGCGAACCCGAGCCTCCTGGCCGCGTGCAAATATCTCGCACATTAATGAGTCATTACCGCTGTACCGTTATGGTCTTCGTTCGTGCTCGCGGCCAATACATTACGGGGCCGCGGAAAATCTTTTCATCGTTGTATCACGGCTAGGCCTGCCGGCTTGCGTTCGCCGCGAGCATTAATCCACATCCAGCGGAACGCGCAACGTTGTTGCATGCATATACGTGTTCACGGTGCCGGGAAATAGAAGCGGCAGAATGATCGGGATGCCGAGGGGTGCCGCGGTTCGACTTGGGCTGGGAGCGCGGATAAAGACAAGACGAGAATCTATTTTTAAACGAATGTATACACGCATTCGGAATGGTTACATCCTATTTGAATGAATGCCGATGCTGCGATGCAACTTGCGTTGCTTGTTTCTATCAACGTTGCGTATTGTAACATATGTAATGATTCAGTTTGGATCGCTTAATTGCCTCTAATTGTTCGGCGAGGTTGTGCAAGGCAACCGAAGGAATCTTGATTAAGTAATCAAATAATCGTGTGATCATCAGCATCAGCATCAAATGTACGTGTTAAAATGTTGTTCCGTTTATTAAGCTGTGCCCTCACGACCGTTGTCTTTGCAAGAACGCCTTTCGAGAGGATCGCTACGTCACCAGAGGCCTTTTTAACCATTTTTGGATTCGCCCTAAGGGAAATTTCGCCCTATGCTGGCGAAAGATAGTGTGCATCGAAGAAATGCACATGGCCTGTCTCAGTCGTTCACGTACTTCGAATATTCTAACAGGTGACATTTATTGTATACCGCACAGCTTTTAGTTATTATGTTTAATAAACTACAATAACGCTTTAACGGAAACTTGACGTATACTTGGAGCGGCGGCGTACCGTTGATATTCTCGTAACAACTCTAATCTATAGAGACTCTGATTTTTGGAACGTGGAGCAGTATGTATATATTGAGGAAAAGTGGGAGAGTAGGGATTATCTAGGTTTTACTAGGGAATATGGAAAGGAGTTTGAACTTCAAGGGTTGAAGATGGCTAGTCGCCGAGGGCGGGATCGTCGTGCATCGCGAGGAGATTCGAAGTATTTCCCATCGGAATGGAAATGTGAAAATACCAGATATCTATGACTAATATAGACTGCGAGGAATTCGCAGTTGTCATTAAAGTGGGCTAGGAAACGGAGATAATAGTGTCGATACACAACGCATTACCCTTGCCCCCTCAAGTGAATGCGGGGAATGAATAAATGAAGCGTTTAAACGCCTATCGCGCAAATGTTGCCGCCAGTTACCACCGACGCGTAGAAACCATAAAACGAATGCGAACACCGATCTGTCGAGCGATTAGAATTCGGATTCGCAAGTGAAACGAACGTACGCGCGACGAACGTCCCCAAAAATCCTGCTATTGCAAAAAAATCTATGCTCCACCTCGGCAATTTAGTATTATTAATATTTTCCCGCGTCGTTAACGATCTCTCTATCGTCGCACTGTATACACGGGACACCACTGTATCGGTCGCTTTTATTGGAGCCGCGTACGGCGAAATTCCGCGCAACGAAAGTCGTAAACTGCCGCGAGATTTTCTCTTATTATCTTCCCTTTTTTACGACGCTTTTCCAAATGGCGATCGCCGTCCGTTTGCCGCTAATCTCGATACTTAAGACCGCCGGGGTAATACGGCGGGTAGACGTTATCGGGGCGGAATGGGGTTAATATTTGAGGGAACGATAATGACAAGCGCTCGCGTGAAAGTACAAGGTATTCCATCGTTGGCCGTTACGTGAACGCCGGTGAATTCATTTTCCGAGCGTGTCCGCAATTTCAAGCACGAAACGCGTTTCACCGACGCGTAATTCGCGCGCGTTACGTCGTTCACGCCGATGATTAAAATGCCCGCCTCGAATTCTCGCGCGCCCCTTATCCGCTCGGTCGATCGCGGGGATCGTTACACGGGCCGACTCGTTTACGCGACGAGCTTCCTTGCACGTCTGCGGCCCCATTTGGGATCGGCCTGATCGATTGGGAATGAGGGAATGAGTGAACGGCACGTATGCATCTATGTATTTCGGTACCGCATGCCGGAGCAGAAATATTTTCTTAGCGTCGAGATTTGTCTAGGAATTTTCGACGCTTGCGGAAGGTGAAACTGTGTGCACAGTCAATCTTGCAATCGGCGATACCACGACGAACGAGCGAAAGAATCTGAACTGTACAGCGCGTTGAGTTTCATTAGCGAAATGCAAATGAATTTCTCACGGCGTGGCTGCTTGAAATACAACTTGACCTTAAATCTGTACGGAATCTGTCCTTAACATTCTTCTGGCCACCACAATGTCCAAAAATCGCGGCGCACGCTCATTTAACGCTTCAACTACCAAGCCAGTCGAAATGACTGGTTTTAGATCTCCCGCTTTCAAGGTATTAGCATGTAGGCATTGCTGCAGCGATTTATGATGACATTCAATGAGACAGAATGGCAATTGTATATCTTTATTTAATGCCTATTCAACCACTTTTGTGTTCATAATCTGTCTAACGTATGCTGTCTAAATAGTACCAAAACCTGTCAGCAGTTCTAGTGTTAAAAATGGCTGATCGCGAGCTCCGGTATATCTTATACGTATTTCACAAAAAGAAATGAACTTATTAAATTGATCGTAGATATGTAAATGCTTGAGGAAAGCACGCAGTGAAACTCGAGGCAGAAATTTTTAAACGAAACCGCATCTGACCATATTAACTTATTGGTAAATTACCCATGTGTACATCGTCGTTCGACGTTTCCCGAGAATGGAACAATATCGTTCCCAGGCACCTCGCAAAGACTTCCCATTTTCATCAGACACCGAAAACACGATACACATGTACGTACAATGTGCACACATATCTTCACGTTCATTCCTGTTCTCGTTAGTGGCCTGAGCCGGGATTCTCGGGTGCGTGGCATCTGCGCAAGCTGCGAGGTCCGCGACAGAACCACACGGGACCCATGGAAATCGTTGCCACGTCCCGTATTCCCGGATTTCGAAATAACATGCAAATCCAGCCGACGTACATATAAGCAGCATATACGAAGCTGCATATGCATGCCTTTATACTCACTGCGCGCACGTGTCTGCGCGTGGCCGACCGTATTAGAGGGTGCACATGGTGTACCAACCGAATCTTCGACGTAACAGAGGTCCATGGGCAACCCGCCGCGTATATGAATATTTCAATTTCCCGAGAAATTCAGTGAACCTTGAAACTGGCGCAACCGACCGCAGACAGAGTAACCGAGAACGTGGAAGGGTTTGAGAGGCGGTGATCCGAGCCGGAGATTCGTGGTTCACCGTGAAAATGGTTGTCAAGGAGGCCCGGAGTTGAATGAAGTTTTCAGGTTTTTGCATCCGTTACATCCGTTACATCCGTTACACCGTCTGTTGAACGAGCGTGGAATTTATTTTGATTCGACCTGTTCGCGCATGAGTATGCAAATGACGTTTCGGCGTTGAACAGTTTTTGGTGGAGTACAATGCCCGTTGGAAATTTTGTTCGAATTTTCGAAGAATTTGGTTTAGTAATATGCACGTAGCTGAATTTCATGGGACTACGCGTGGGCGTTAGCTACTTGTTCTATCGTCCCTCTTCTCCTTTTGCTTTGATTAAAACAAGCATGATGATGATGTGAAAATGTTTAGAAAGATTATTATACAGATTGTAGCGGGAGTTGAAATATGCACTTTAAATTCGAACGCACAAAGGTACTCTACCTTTTTAACATTAATTAGTCGCCCTTAAATACAGCCGCTCCTTCGCCCAAACGATCTTTTCAAAAATTTCTTGAAATTCTTGCCACGTCGTGGAGGCTATTAGAAATTCAACGAGATCTTTCGAACTTTTAACGCACTCTTCAGTTACCAACAAAATGAATCAAAAGATTCTTCGTTGAAACTGATACCCTATAAATTTTAAATAAACGAACAACTCTTTTCTTCCCTAGAATTGAACTTTCCACTTACGCAGATACTTTCGTTCCAAGAAAAAACAAAAATTGACACCTCGCGCCCGGGATGACGGCATTATTTCGGTCTTTTAACAGTTTCCAACACTCCATAATGGCCGCCGATCGTTTCTGCCGTTTAGTCAGTTGCTGTAAAATATCGAATGGTAAGCCAATGATGCGAGGAATCCGACCTCGCGACTGATCGACTGGGGGGTGGACCAGCCTTGGAGGGTTAGGGATTTTTGCGGTTCGTTGAAACTCGATGGATTCCGAGCGACGGATAATATGCGAAAATCATTTCGCTGCGCGACACGCGTCGTACGCGCCAGAATCCGTGGAATCCGGAGACATCCGTGGATCGTCGAAGACGCGATAACTCTCGCGCATTTCCGATCCGTGAATAGTCGACAGCTTTTTGAGCGCAAGCCGGCTCTACACGCGATAGAGCAGTTGTGTTTGCGAGTACTGCGAGTAATGGTATCACGCGGTTGCGTGGAATGATCAATATTCGATGTTGTTGGATATTTGCTATTGATAGTGAATATAAAATATGCTAGAGCAAAACCGTCTCAACGTTCTTAGAAATGGCTTACTAATAAAGATAGTAAGAGAACCAGATGGGGCTCTACTTGGGAAGTCAAAAAGGGCCCGGGTTGTAAAATGAGACGATGCGCATTCGTAGGTATAAGTACCCAGTTCTTCTGGGTGTTTCAATTCAGTTCAAGAGAACATTGCAGAGTGAAAGGACATTCCTTCAAGCTATCTTAAATACATTGATTGAGAAAAATATAATAGTTATTTTATTTAACACACCATTTCCAATAGATGTTAATCGCGTTAATTGTAATTTTGTTAGCGCGCCGTATTTTCACGGCGAAAGCCACTAAGTTAATGTAAGACGAATAATTGAGGAAATCGCACAATTCGTCTACGATAATAAGTATAGCTATTTATGTATTGATACAATGGTTTGGATACAATCGGTCTGCTCTAGTCGATCGTTTCCCAAAGAGTGCCCGACGTTGCAGTCTTGCCCGCCGAGAAGGCGCGTCCGCGGTCCCACGACGCAGTCCCTTCAAGGGTCCGTTTTACGACCCCGAAATGTTTGCGGGTCCCGCTCGCCTATCGGCCTCGTGGCGACATTTGCCAGATGAGTAAGCGAGGCGCTCCAAAGCCTCGGGTTTTCATACATTAACGTAAACGTACGAAACTTTTTCATAGGCATGTAGAACGTTTTACGTTGCAATACGTGCCCACTATTATTTTTCAATTGTTATTCAATAGTCTACCGAGTGTTTTAATGAGTGGCTCCGCTAATTGTAATTAGAACGCTTTTTAACGGTATGTTACGCGTGGATATGTGAAATATGATATGTTAGAAATAATATAATTATTTCTATAAGATTTTCAGGTTTACTAAAGTATGCTTATTCGTTGGAGGTTCTGGGGTACGTGCCATGGGGTTCATCACAGTCCTCTTACCAAAAGGCATTGCCTTCCCCACTCCGTGGCCAGATCTTCCAGAAACAGAATCCCTATTCTTTAGCAATGTGACGTCAGGTCACTTGCCATACTCGAAGTCTCTATCTCTTGTATATAATAAACCATCCCTCGGCACTCGATAGCTAGAAGACCCAAGGTGGTCGCCAGCCATCGCCTGCCGACAGGATGTTTTGTTCCATTCATTCACTTCCAAGACGACATTATCCACAGGGGGCCTAGTACTTCGCCACCCGCTCCTATTCCATTTTTTAAAAAAATACGCTGTTGCTAACACATATAATTTAATAAAGTTCGAGTATCCTTATTGCATATCATGAAGCGAGTTCGCAGCAAAGTGGGTTTTAAAAAGAACCGAACCCGAAATGTGCAAACCGAATCTACTGACAATAACGCGCGGTGATATTTTGGCGAAGGAACATCTGCCAGTTGTAATTCCTATTATTATTGATGAAGTATTTGCGAACCCGATTGGTCCCCCCGCAGGATTATAAAAAATAAAATAAAAATAGTAATAACAGCGAGGTAATATCAGCGAGATAGCAAGAATCAATTAATTACGAGTTCGGAAATTATACCACTCGCAATTCCTTTCACGTTCACTTTACACACGGCGCGAATAAAATCATTGATAAAGTTCAATCGCCGCGGAAATTGTGAAGCGCCGTTTTTCGCAGTCGAAACGTTTTGTTTTTTTTTATATTCCGTTTTTTGTTCGAACTTGATAATTTGATAAGATCGGAATATTGCGCCAACGGCGGCCAACGAAACAGCTGTTATTTATTTCACGCTGGTTTACAGCAGCCGGGCGAGAAAAAGATCAAATATCGCCGACACTTCGTGCCGGTGGTTTATTGTTAGCCAAATGATCGAGGCCGGCAAACTGATACGCGTTCGATAGCAATTTGTATCTACCCCGAGAGTTATTGCGCTGCGCATCGCCGAATCAGCTCGAAATTGATGTGCATGTGCACACAACCTCGCGCGGCTTGTTTGTTTTTCATTTTCTTTGCCAAATATGCCGCGCGATTCGCAATTTCTGCGTGGAATTTCCCGATATATATTTTGTCGTCCCTTATCGTTTCGGTGCGTCCCCTGTTGACGGAGCTAGAAAGAAAAAAGTCGGTAAAAACGATCAGGGGAATCAAGAAGCACGGAAGAGCAAACGGGAAAAGAAGTTTCGCGTCGGTTCTTAAGTAAATTGCGCGGGCGACCGCAAATTCGACGAAACGCCTTGGCGTGCGGAAGACGGCCGAAGAATCGGTAACTGAAATTCCAGGAGGCGAGACACGATCGTATCGGGAAGTAGAAAATCATGGGGGAGTCGAACTTATTTTGCATTCGTACGCGTTTTATGAAATAATGGTTGGTCGTCGCGTAACGAGAAGCGAACGAAACTGCATATATATGTATATGTATATGTATATGTATATGTATATGTATATGTATATGTATACTTAGGGACAATACGGTTTCGTGCGGATCGTTTTCTCCCGATACGATACACGTTAGGAAGCAATGATTACCGCTACTGCGAATCACCGCGGCTGCTATTGTCACGTTGTAGAGTCCTTTAACATCCTCTTCAGAGTGGGAAGGGTGCTCGGCATTATGTGTAGGCAGCCGCGTCGAGTGCACTCGAGGATTCGTTCGCTCGGAAAAAATTCATTTGCGGCCGTGCCGGCTGCGCTTCCACCGTTGATCACGGCCCGCCACAACTTTTCAAGCTTCGAACTCGTCAAGTTCGAGCACTCCCGCCTAAATGCGGCTCGGCGACGTCGGCGGTGCTTGAAATATTAATAAAAGAAAGGGGCAAAAAGTGAGAGGCACGAACCGCGAACAACAACCACGCTCCGGGAACAAGACTTGCACGCGAAAATGATTCTTCAATCGTTTTCGGAATATGTACACGTCGCTTGTGCCCCGTCGTTAGCCATTCGTCGCTTGCTTTTTTGCCACGCCAATTTGACGAGCTTTCGACATTTTTCGGATGTTGATTGCGTTGGAACAGATGGCAAACATTCATTATTTAGATTTTATTTGGAGGATTGTTTTATTTCCATTTAATGAATCTGTGCGGAACTTTCGGCTGGTTTTGTCGGTTTTGCACACGCGGGTACGCGGGCTAACAATTTGGCGCGGAACTAAATTTTTGTGAATCGATAATGTTGAATACTTTTTAAATATTGTTTCAACGCCTCTCGGTAATTTTTACTCTACTGTCTCTTCTGTTTAAAAAGAAAAACGGTTCAAAGTTTCGGCTGTTCATTGCAAACTGTTCATCACTGCTCTAGTTTTCTATGCACTGAGAAAAGTTAAAGGCAAGATTTGTTTTGCATATTTTGTATTACGTTTCCATCTCACGGTTAGCGTTAGTCGAATAAGATCTGTATAAAAGAAAGGCATCCAATTACGGTAACTACTGTGCAAAGCAAATTTAATTTTGGTGATTCGTCCTGAACTAACTACCGCAAAATATATGCTCCTTTGGAACGGCTTTAAATTAGACGAGAAGCAATTAATAGGCGAAATGTTAAGAATGAATGTTTTTTAACGGAAGTGAAATGTTAATACAACATATAAAAAGTTAAAAGCTAATGGGCAACATATATCTGTGGAATTAAACAGTTTCATTCCGCCCTGGTTACAATACACGCTCCACATAAAAATAACAGAAAACATTTCCGGACCTGCAGCAGTGCGAATGCCCACTCCGAGTGAAATAACATCGATCCCGGTGTTTCCTAAAGACTCCTGCAACCGTGAAAAAAAACTTTTCAAAGGTATCCGCTCGAGTTGCTAATAATTGCTTTGCCGGCTTGGCATATTTCAGCCACTCGCGGTAGAATAAATCTTCCCGTTCCTATAATTGAGAAACTTTTCCTCTAACGATTAGCTACAACTTCCTTCATCTGTTATTCAGTTTATAGCGGCGCATGGATTACATCGCGGACTGTAGATTACGGATATACATACTTCGCAGACGTGGCACGTAAGAAAAGGCGTAGTACAAGAGGGGGCGAGCGGTTCCTCCAGGAGGGTCGCTTAATTAGAATTTAGTTAGACGAGGGTGAACGGGATCCCCTTTCCGTCTGTACTGGCGCCGCGTTAACTGTACAAGATTATTCCCAGATAAAGTAATTAGGTATCCGAAATCTGTGGGGATCCGCGTCGCAGTCCGGCTGGGTACACGACGTGTATACACGTGTACACACAGACTTGGCTCTGCTCGAATAAGACCAGAAGCAGCGTGCCCGATTTCCCGTGATACCTGACCGATAATTCGGCCGTCAGTTTTGATTGTCTCTTCGCGATCCTTTGACGCTTTCCAGGCAGATAAAGCTGAGCAATTATAACACGAGAGCCGACCCATTACGATTAATTGTACCCTCGGTGAGCCGTCGTTCGTCATAATTGAAGACTGATCGGGATCGTTGCGGGAACGAAGAAGGGGTCCAGCGAGGAGGAGAGAAATAACGCGGGTGGGGTGGGGGGTGAAGGAGTGCAGACGAATCGGATAAAAACACGAGAGCAGACTTTTTTCATGCATTCCCGACGCGATTGAATCTTCATCCGACTCAGCGCCCTTTCTCGTGGCGCCACTCATTTCAATTAGGTTAGCGGCAATAAAGGCCCGTCTCTCTTTTTCCCGCAGTGTCTCCCTGACCAGGCCACCCCAACGACGGCAGAGGGGTGGGGTAGCAAAAATTTATCTCTCCCTTCCTAATTTCTTTAATTAGTGCGCGGAAGTCGTGGCGGGCACCGCCGCGGTGAAATACGCCGTATCTAACTGAGCGAAACGTTTCGAACCCCTCGTCGGGCAAGGCCACCCTAGTCGAGCCATTCTTACAATCCACCCCTGGTCCCACCCCGTTCCACCTTCGCCGACCCCCCCTTTCGCCCTTCGACCCCCGACTCTACCTCTTCCTGCCGACAGTTTCCTCCTTCTACTTTGCTCCCCTGCGTCGTCGATCCGGTTTCTCGACACCTCATCCCCTCTTCGCCAGCCGACGTGACTGGAGGTATCAATCTCACCCCCGTTCTCGACCCCTGGAAACGCCGTGTTGCCACTTCATTACCCCGTGCACCATAGTGCCAAACTGCGGGCTGGGAGACGAAGGGGGGAGGGGTACAGTCTGGCTGGAAAATAAATCAAAGGCAGCAGAGTGGATCGACGTGCTTCCCTCTATCTATGTTTCCACGTCTCTTTGAAAACCGACCACCGGTTGGTTCGATTCGTGCTTTACGAGAGACAATTCGTTGCCGGGGAGCCGCGCCAGCGGCACGGCGGGCAAGCCCGATACGAGCGGTGAATTATTCAGAAGAATTTTCGTTCGATATGGTATCGGTCGAATCGGAATGTCGTGCACGACGGATGCTCGACGCGATAAAACACGCGCTCGCCGGCGGCTATTGTAAAAGTAAATAGGAAACGGACGAACGACGCGGCGGAAGTCGACTGCCCCGGCAACGGCGAGCGCCGGGAATTTCCCGGGAAAATATTGCTCGCGACCCGTGCTTGCTCGCGATTTACGAGACGGACACCGATTTTCCTTTCGACGGAAAAACCTCGTCCGCACACCGTTTCACGCCGCGTCCCGAACACTTTCGTCTCCACTTCCGAGTTGTTCCTCTCTGGTCGTTCCTTGTCCCCCCCCCCTCCCCCTTCCCCCAACCGTGTTCGCCGCGGTGCGTTCAGCGGCGGCGTTTTATCGCATTACGGTGAACGTTCATTAACGCGAGCCTTTTACGTTCGACGAGGTCGTTTTTCCGCCGTTATCGACGCGACAACTGTGGAATCCGCGTGAAACGATCGAATTAATTCAGCCGGATCGGATGATTTCAATTTAACGCGACCGTGCGATCTCGTAAAATTTAAGGACACGGCTCGAAACGACTGAATTAGTCAATATTGTCGGGGACGGGTCCGGGTGCCGTTCTATCGGCACAGGCGACGCAGTAATACGCTGTGCCCGGCCCCAGTAAACGTGGATTCGAGTAATAAAAAGAAGAAATAGAGTCGAGGGTGTGCGGAAAATACGCGTGGACACGCGTGCGCGAACGGTGCGCGCCTCGTTTAATCGTTCGGGCGATCCATTAGCGCCAGGTTTATCGACTATCGCCGTACTCCATTTCCTTTTCAACTTTTTTTTGCACGGTTCCGCGAGTCGCCTCGATACCGAATTAACGAAGCAAATTATCGTTTGGCGAAGTTCGAATGGCCCCGGTGAAACAAACAGCGAGCTACTTTCCTCGTTTCAGTTTCGGCTCCTTCCGACTTCGTTTGTCAATGCGCGAGTACCGTCTGGAAAATAATAATGGGCCTTTTTCGTTATTACCCGCTAAGTCTCGGAAAATATTGAATACATTGGTATAGTACCCATGGTGGATTACCTGCAAGCAGGATACGTATTGCTAGTGTTCCTGGTTTCTCGATATTCTTCGTTTCTCGCGAAGGAACACTGCGTATTGCCAAATGTTGTTTTCTTTCGTACTGCTTCAAGCTGGCACTTGTATGATTAATAACCATTATTTTAATGTAATTCGAGCATCACAATAACTGCAATATCGTTAATAAGATTTAGCTTTAGGAAGAACAGAAACCCAAATGAGCCGTTTATTTTGAAAGTGGCCTGAGTCTATTTAAAAAAAACAAACTAGTTAGCATTTATAATAGTTACAATTGTACGTGATTTGTTCATATTTAAAGAATTTGCAGCCAATATGTTGAAATTCACTGAAATTTTGTTAACAGAAAATTAGCTAACTAACGAATTGATACAGAATTTTATTTTGAAAGTGGTGTAAGCTCATTTATAACAGCCAAAACCGTCTTACTTTTTAAGTAATGTTTAGTAAGAGCTTACTGTTATATTATTAATTCTTTTCAAACGCAAACTCTTAAACGTCTCGATGGAAATATAAATGGGCTTAGGTCCCTTTCAAAACAGGACGGCTCAAGTCCATTTCCTCATTTACGCGGGGAAACTTGTTCCAAATTTCGGGGGCCTGATCAACCGAAACAACTATCGTTCCGATTAAACAGAGCCCTCGAAGACCGAGTTTCGCATTACCCTAACTCTCGTCCGACACGAAACAAAACACCCACGCGCACGCATCGCCGCTGTTCCGCGCGAGCAGCGCGGCAATCTCAGCGAAAGAAATTACCGCGATATCTCGCCCACCCAGTACGCAGTTTACTTTTTAATTAAAGTTCGCGCCGCTTATTAGCCGGGCCAGGGGTGAGCCCGACACCGGCCGGGATCAACAAGGAACCGTTGCTTAATACCCCGTTCAGGAAAGTAATTTACCGTTAATTATCATTCGCTCGTGCCGGTTTCCGAGGGTGTCGTCGATTTAGAGGGTTTGTTGCCTCGCCACCCTCGCCCCTTATATCGCCCCGTACTCGCCCAACACCCCTCTACCTGCTTTCTTTCGCCTCCGTGGGGCATATTATGCCATCGTGGGGTCGATTATGCTCCCATGGAAATTAATGAATCGAGGCACGGAAAGGCTGGCTAGCGCGAAAGCTTGTTCGTGTCCACGCGGAAGATCCACCCCTCGCATGGGAGCTAATCGTCGGGCAATTTGTCGCGCGGCGGCCATTTCCGCTTTTCAGGGGGCGACGTTCATCGAATTCCCACCAAAGTCGAGGGGGGTGGGGCGCGGGGGGAGGGGGTGTTGGTCCGATACATATCTGCGGTTAGGCAAAAGGACGCAGGACTGTGGTGCCTCGATGCGGATGGAATAATATTCACGTGGTGGCGGAGGGGCCCGTGCGCATACCTGCGTGCCTCTGGCCGCACGGTGTAATGTTTATATTTGATATTAATCTCGCTGATGTTTGTCGAACCGGTCGCGTGATTCGGTGCATTACCTTGATTAATCATTTTAATGGGTCCCGCCGTTAAAGGGGGCGCCCGTTCGCTCAACGGGCTCCCGGCCCGCACAGTTTTGAGCCGTCCACAAAAAATTTATGCAATGCATATGTTCATCTTTTTAATTCACGTTTGTCAAGTATTCTTAAATATTACTATACATTTTTGATACATCTGTTTATTATGTATAGCTTACTTTTATGTTCATTTTCGTATGAAGTGTTATTTGGTGCATCCGATAATAATTCATACTTGAGACATTCCGCTACTCTTCCATAATTAGGGTCAATTCGTAAAATAAATGAAAAGCTGTTTCCTAACAAATTAAAACGCGAACTTTCAAATAACAAAATGTTGTTCAACCACGATGCGATGTCGCACGGTCCTCGATCGACCCTTCACCGATTCGCCCGTGACCCGTCGTACTCGCCTTACCCTTAGAGGCTCCCGCGACCAAATTCCTTGAGCCGCGCGTGCTCAAAAAATAAAAAAGGAGCAAGCAAAACGGGGGAGCGGTTTCGCGAGAGCCGACGTCCGTATAAAATAGAAAGTGAATCTCCAGCCGTTTGGAGTCGGTCGCTCCCCTGTCACTAGGGGAGAAGCCCCTTGAAAATCAAATGTATGGCACGACGAGTTCTCGTATCCATTACCTCCTTCAGCCCCTAGGCCGCATCCGCAAACACGTGGCCTCTCTCTCGATGATACACACCCTTCGCGCTATCCCCTCGACGAATCCCCTGCGAGCCTAGGGGCAATCGCATTAAATCGAATGGGGGTTCGAGTCATGTTTTCTTAATTCCATAGCGACGCCGCGTAAGCCGTAGGCGGCACCGTGGCCGTGCACTTTCCGCGATCGAAATCGCGCCGCGCGGAATGCTCGTGCGTTCGAATGAATTTTTAATTCCAAGTTTTTACGCCTTATCGCGGCATCGCCTTTATGGCTACCGCGCGGCGGGCCATCGCCTATCGTGGATAATCGTTCGCGCTCGCACGAGTCCAGGTATGCACATGCAGTTTCAATTTTTCCCCTCAAGGCGTCGATGCACCGCGGCGGTTGAACGAAAATATCGTAAAATTCTGGCTCTCGTGGTAGCTGGTGTTGTGCATCTACCGTCGACTGGGTCTGGGGAGGAACGGTGTGCACGCGTGTATGTATGCAGACAGGGCTTTTCCCGGTTAGATCTAACAAATTGGAATTGTTGCGCAGACGAGCTTTGGAAACCCTTGCTAATACGGGAAGCTCGACGCTCCTTATCCTTATCCTATCTTACTTCCAATGCAGATATTACACTCTCGCATATTGGAATACGTTTGATGCAAAATAAAAAAAAACAAATTAGAACCGTCCAAACGCGTCGAGGCGAAAGACCGAGCTTGCAAAAACTTGAGCCGCCGTGGACCCCTGTCGAATTGTACTTCCCAAATAAAAGCTTAAGTGGACAAACGACGGCAAAACTCCGTCGTGTAGCGGCCCGAATAGAGACATTCCCGAGCATTCAACCGAAACTGTTTCACGACCGACCCACTGTTTCTTCTACTCGACAAAATACCAAGCAGCCGCGGAGCAAAGAGAAAGATCAAGAGAAACGGAGGGCTCGTAAAGATTTAAGAGCCCCGACCGCATACGTCGCGACTACGTAGAGCCGGGGCGACTTAGCAGAGCCTTAAATGTTTCGTCCCGTGGCAGGGTGTCTTGGAAACGAGGGCCAAGTTCATTATCCAGGGTCGGGGGCCGAGCCAGCGATCCTTGCCACGAAGGCGGCCAGCTTGACAGTAATTAATAATCGTCGCGCAACGAAGTTGGTTTGCTGGTTGGCTGACTGTCGGTGTTCACGGAGGTTAAATTCCAGGGTTGAGGGTGGCGGAGAAGTAGGTGGCTGTCGAGAGTCGCGCTAGTTGCACGCCGAGAGTGGGTTAGGGACTGAGAGAGGGGGATGAGCCTGATGAGGCTGTTGATACAATCACGCGGGCGCAGAGTGGGGTTGCTCCGCTCTGTTCTGCTTCGCTAGGCAATGAGAAACCGTAAGCGTAGAAGCCGGTTGGGGGGATGGCAGTGGCCTATTACCAACCCTTGCCAGCACCCGGCCAAGCCGACATTACCCCCGTCCAAACCCGCGTCGAGCATGGCGTTAACTGTGTGTATGTTCAACACGCGATCCCATGTTACTCCCTTCCATCGGCTCCGACGGACTTATAACTATGTACCGGCTGACATGCATGTACACACCGGCACAGGCAAATACGGACGGGACAGTCAAACGGCGCACGTGTACAGCGGCAGGACCGCGCGCGAGAGTTCCGCCAGTTGGATCAACCCGCGCAGAACTCGAACATGCTGTCACAGAGGCGTCGAGCACCTGTTTCCTCGAAATTGACACGTTGCCATCCCATGGCCGGCACGCCCACCATCGACGTCCGCGTCAACCGGAGTGAATCGCGATCATCCCCTGTCGGCGATCCATCCTGCTCGTCGTCGTCCTCGTTGTCCTGCTCGTTGTTGTTGTCGTCAACCCCGTCGTCATTGCCGTCCGTCCTTTGATCACGTCCGTCGGTTACAGCGCGGTTTTCGCTGTCGCGTTGCCAGCTTTCGAACGAAAATTCTCACCTACAACGTTTGCTTTCCTTTTTCCATTTCTCCTCTCATTTATTCAATTTTTCCATCATTTTTGTCCCGCCGCGCTGTGTCCTATTGCGTTGCGCCACGAGATATCGCCGGCACTCGAGTGTCGGCTCATTCGCAACTGATCTGTAGCCTGCGTGGAGAACGCACCTCTGTCATCCGTGGATTGCACGATTCCACCATTTTTTTTCTTTCGCCCGCATCCGCGTGCAACGCAGAGAGTGCAATTGAACGAAGCTGCGACCCCTTGCCGCGTTCAGGGTGACCGCCGAGTCTATTCTAAATGGACCGAGAAAGAAATACAACTTTCCTGCGTTGAATGAGAGACGTTAAACATTTTCGATCGAGGAAACACGATTTCCTCGCATGCACAGGTTTTTTCACGCCGATCGATAAGAACAGTAATACCGTCCGATGCGATCCAGTACTTCACGCCCCCCCCGACGAGCGGAACCGAGCTTTTCGTAGGATCGTTAACGACACCCCGATGCAGCGATAAGTTCCCGGCCTATGCAAATTAGGCTGGTCGGTTATCGTTCCAACGTTTAATTGCTCCGTACCGCGCGACAAATAAATACGTGTACGGTGGCTGCCGGCGCCGCTAATTATCGTGATCCGAGGTCCTGTTCATCGCCGCAGCGGAGCTTCTTCGAAATCGAATTTCCGGCCTGCCTGCGCCGGCCGTTAATGCGACGCAGATCACCTATGGTCGGATTATGCAAACACATATACACAGATGGAACTGCCGCCGGATTGTTTCGTTCGAGGCGAGGCGTTCAATAGGCGCCGCGAACAAGCCGCCGGAACTGTTTAAATTTATCGCTCGCGCGGCCGAACGGCTTGGATCGGTTAATAAATTCTCGTTAAATAACGCGTCCATCCGATCGCGAGTAATTTTATTTGCGAGATAGTGTTCGAGCGTTAACGAGCCCGTCAAAGCGGAAACGGCTCCGGATCCGACGCGGTGTGGCATTTCGCGATGAACCAACCCCCCCGCCACGCTCGTCCCGAAAGCAATAGAAGCTGGAAAAACGGCCAGTGCTCGTTTCAGGGTCGGGTGGCGAGGGGTGGGAGGGTGGTTTAACGATCGTGTTGAGGTCAGTCGATAAAAATAAAGCGTGTCGCCCCGCGCTCTCTAAAATTAACGACGTGTGGACGTGGAATATGCCAACGGCGCTATGAAACTTTTATGGGGGAGTAAACCTGGATATTCGAGGCTCGATTCGAGAGCCGTGGATTGCCGGCTAGAAGGATACACAGCGAATCCAACGAGCATTACGAGACTTATTCTCCTTTCGATGTCTCTTTCTCCGTCCCGCCGCCCCCACGCCACCTTTCCATAAGGTACGATATCTGGAGGATTAATGCGCCCCACGGAAACGGGGGAATGCATTATCGATCTTGCGGACGACTTCCGTTATTAACGGGCGTATGAAAGTTTGTCGATATTTGTATCTGGTTCTTTCCTTTACGTTTAATTGCCCCCTCGTTTGAAACTATCGGAGATTCGTGAATCGTATTTGAGGGCGGATGATTTGTCATCGTTGAAGATTACAATCGGGTAGAGTAAACGAAGGGTTGGCTCAACGGGGGTTAGAGGTTATTTGTACTTGCTCCCTTTGCGGTCTTAGGGCAGATGTGGCTACTGGTGCACGCAGTTGCATAGGGTTTCTGCATGATTTGACGCGGCCCGGTATCAATGGACGTAGCAATGAAAAGTTTCATGCGCTGAAAGGCTGCGCTTGCGACGACGCGCAATTTACGATGGCACGGACACGTTGCGGAAAGGTCGACACGAATCACAGTTATTGGCAAGCATTGACCGCCGAACAGTTGCATCCGTGCATGGTTCTGGTGTTGATTAGTTTGATTTTCGCGTGAACCGTTTCGGCTAATAGATAGCAGGCCGGCGTAAATCTCGTTAGCCGTTATCATAAAAGTTGTCGCTGCCATGGAGTGGAAATAATTGAAGCAGGTCCGATTCTCTTCGCGTTACTCCTTCCACTATTTCCAACCTTCCATCTCGAAGGAAAACTAACAGTGACGTACAGCCGAATGGAAAAGCTTGTCCGGCGTGTTCGAGAATCTACGACAGTTAGGTACGTTGCACGGGGATGAAAATGGTCTGTGTCGAAAAGTATGCGCGATCCTGCAAACGATGAATCGACCCGCCGTATCCAAAATAAAGGAAGCTTAGAAATGACGAAACCCGTCGATATCCATTTCCCTAAGGGTTGCTGCCGCAGCAACTAAACTTACCCGGATACGATCGGTCACTCCAAAGTAACCCAGATTCCGTCGTCGAATGGGCACGACGATTCCGTCGGGACGCTAGTTAACTAGGAAGCAGCCAGACGTGACGCGGTATTCGAAATTTCGTACCGCGAACTAGGAAGAGCAGCGAACAGTCCGATATACGACTGCCTCGAATACTGGCTCGTAAATTTTCCAGCTTAAGTTCCTTCGACGTCTGAATTTTCCGCGACGTCGAATATTATCCCGGCCGTTAGTATACCGGAGCTATTGGCAGCTTGCCGTGGGTACTGCGTCTCCTTCCGTATGAGCTGAATCGTGCTCGTAAAACGCCTATAAAGCTTACTATCGGCCTTTTCCCTAGTATCGTCGTCCAAGGATGTTCCTGGGGTACGAAGCTTCGAGCGGAAACGAGTGGGACGCCATTGGAACGCAGCCTGGTCCAGCGAACGCGATAAATCAATCCGGCAGACCATAATCAACGTCGCCGGTGGGTTTGCTCTAATCGTCAATACGCGATTGTCCGACACCCCCCCCCTCTCTCTCTCTCTCTATCTCTCTCTCTCTCTCTATCTCTCTCTATCTCTCTCTCTCTCTCTCTCTCTCTCTCTCTCTCTCTCTCTCTCTCTCTCTGTGTGTGTGTGTGTGTGTGTGTGTGTGTGTGTGTGTCGTTGGTGTCTTCGTTCCTTGTAGCCAGGCGTACCTCTGTTTGTTATGTTACGCATCCTCTGTCCGTTTGGTCAGAGACACTGATTTTCTCGTTCTCTCCCTTCGACTGTGTCACCGTTGTTTTTCTCTCTCGCGGCCCGAGCCTGTTTATAGGGCGAATTTGCATGACACGCACGCGAGAATGCGAACCGAGCGGCGCCACTGATTGAGAATTAACATAACTGCAACAATTATTGGCAAATTGGTATAACTCGTTCGCGCTCGTGCGGCGTTCGCCGACGGCCGTGTGATCTACAACGCGATTCACGCATGATGGAAATTGCAATCGGTTTGTTTCTGGGTTATACGCTACGTTATTTTTTGCAAAGCTGTATTTCGCTAGAAGGATTTTGGCCCACTTCTTCGATGGACCGTGACCGAATCGCATTTGCGCATAAATTTCTTCGATCCGTATGGATTGCGATTAATTAAAGGGACAATCAACGTTCGTGCTAGTTCACTTTAATGAAGATTGATTCAATATCCTCCTTTCATCCCCGTTGAAATAATTGTTATCTTTCGTACGTTGCGTTCACCAATACAATCGAAATTTGACAACAGGTACCAATGATAATTGGTGCCGCTTAATTCAAATTGGAACGGTTCGAAGATCATTTTCCATCCATTTCACATAGGCTAATACACGAACCATTACCGACATACGGATGCACCACTGACAAATGACGTGCGACTGTTTCCCGCAACGGTCCAGCGATTCATTATACCCGTCACCGACGCTCGCAACGAATCGTGCCTCCCGTTAGAGAAATCACGAGCCCCGTAAAGGGTCCCTGCGTAAAGGGTCCCCCTACAGATATCGATATCTTACAAAGTACAACACGCGACCCCTGGCTTTTGACACGGCCTGTAGACGCACGCACGTACGGCCAGCCGCAAATGATTGTGTCGACGCACCTAAATCAGGGCGCGCAAACTCGCGCGTCACGCAAAGCGGAAATGGAACATCATTGAGTAGCCGTCGGCCGGAAAGTGTTATCGACAGGACCGTCACGATCTATAATCGTGGCCCCGAGCAGCGAAAGGCGGCACGGGCACCCCCAAGACGAAGATAAGATATATCCGTTCGAATGGTCCGCGCGGTCGAAATAGCATTCCCACCCCTGTGTAGATTACCATCGGGGAAAAATAGTCGCGTGGGCGTCATGCGTGCGTGATTTTTTACGTTCTCGCCCGAGTACAAGCTATCCCCCCATGAGGGTCGCAGGCACGCTCGAGGGCGGCAAACAACTTTCGATATCGGCGTAACGAAGTGAAATAAATCGCGACTCGGGAAGCAATAAAAATCCACCGAGAGTCGTTCGATCGAGCACCGTTCGAGAACGGTCCATGATTTATCGGGGCGACGAAGACGAAGGCAAAGAAAGGAAAAAAAAGAGGAAAGGGTGAAACGAGCAAGCGTAGGGCGAGAAACGATCGAGAAAAGAGGATCACGAGTTGAACGAATGGAAGGTGTGGGGGGCAGGGGTTGGTTCGAAAAGCGGAGACTGCGATGGCTCGAATAAAGGCGAGGCGTTCTGAAAACTTAATTACCTGTGTAGGCTCTATCAATTAATTTTCCTCGATTTTCCTGCCCTCCGCCCTCGCCGATCCACTAACACAGCTACCGCCACCAACATACTACCCACCCCCTACTGCTAACCGTGTAATTCCGTCGGCATTATTCTCGGCACGTCTGCCGACGGTCGGAGCCACTCCCGTTTCCTTCCCCCTGTACCAACCAACGCCTGTCTCCCTCGCTCCGGCATTCTTTCCCAGCTTTTTCCATCCTATTCTCTCGCCCCTATATTTTCCATCCCCTCAGTCGCTAAAGGCGGGACCTTTGTTCCTCATTTACTTTTTATCACGACGGCACCGGCAACCTCGGCCATTCCGTAATCCCCTCCAACAGTCGCGTTTTTTCGCTCTTTCGCTCCTCTCCCAACCAACGCTCCCTTCTGCCCTGCTGCTCACCCTTTTTCCCACCCTTCTCTCCGTCACCCTTCGTATACCATGCTCCCTCGCCGTTTCTGCTTTCTTTTTAATCTCACACCACCTCGTCGCCGCTCACCCTCCAACCGGCTATACCACCTTCTGATCTCGATCTCGCACCGACAAGTTGCGCGGGCACACACGCTCCCCCATCTCACACCGTTTCACCTTCGAACGTTGCACCCTCGTATAATCGTGTGGACGCTCCAAACAGCACGGCGCCAGCGTACGTGTGGCGGTCGCGAACATTCCGTGTGGCGTACGCTCGGTTCGTTCTCCATTTCTGTGTGCTGGCTTCATCACCATTCCGCTCGTCCCTTTGCCGAGCCGACCTTTATTTCGCTGAAATCTCCGGGGATTTCAGAGATCGCGCTCTCCTACGGGAATATTACGAGATTGCGAGCAGCGTCGCTTGCTCCGACAGCATCTATCCCGGTTGTTTCTTCTCGCCCTCTAGGCCTTTCTTCTTCCCTCTTATTTCTCTGTCTCGCCTTATCTATCTATCTATCGGCGTGTGCGCGCATGTGTGCGTTCTCTACGCCCTTTCTTTTCACGCGATCCCGTTTCCGCCCTCTTGACAGATCCTACAGAAAAATAACAAGCGTGGCCCCTCGTGTATTACGCTAGGCTGGATGGGATTGTTCGCCATCGTGCCGCTACAAACGACAGGATATCGAATCGCGCTTATCGAAATTCCGCGCGGATACACACCAACGGAGAAAGCGACTCCTCGGCGTGTATTTTTCGACGCTTCCAGCAGATAGATAGGGTTTGTTTGCACGTCAGCTTTTTCCCTTGCCCTCCCGGATGTATCGGGCATTTTTGTATAACGGGGGTAAACAGACTGCAGGTTTGATTTAGATCGGAACGTTATTGTCCTGTTGGGCGAGCTTGTTGCGGACGGAATACTGATTTTATTTTCCCGGGCCCTTTTGGCAGATTTTTCTCGACGGGGAGTTCACCCTTTGGAACGTTATCCTTTGAGCTCTGTGGCCCGAGTAGCGTCGAACAGATAACCAAATTTTTATAACGGCGTTAACTTAGATGTTTCTGTTATTTGCAGCAGAGTATTTACGTCGATATGCAGTCGGCAGTACGATATTATTTAAGCACCGCTCGAAGTTTTTCGAATAAATTTTGTCCTGCGCCAATAAGCGGAACGAAGTATTTTTGCAACTATTCACTCCACCTGTACGAGCAATTTTCATTTGGTCAGTACGTTCGGATAACTATTTTAGGCTCATTCAAGTAACAATGCAAAGAATTGTTGTTAATATCCGCTTGCATGTATCATTTTAATCAGAAGGATACCTTTATATAGTATTACCTTTCCATGACGGCGCAACAAAACATATAAACTACTATACGTTATATAATACTAAAAGTATCTGCTACTACTGAACTGCTAGTACTGAAATACCTGCTAAAACATCATAATGTTGAATCGAAATGAAGCACATTCCACATTTAAAGTATACATATACTTCCAACTTTAACGAAACAGAGAGGAAAGGTATTCGCCGTTAAATCATCCCGACGTATATGTATTTATCGACAAAAATATAAATACATTACGGACAGAAATATGTCCATAAATACGGACTGAGAGCAAACGTTAATCCATTACCCGTTATAATCCTCGAACACCTCGGTCTAGCTTAAAATCGCGACACCGATTATCCGAGAGGCAACCGCGCTATTTCACCGGTTCGTATAAATTTTGTTAATGCACAAGGTACAGACGTTATTTTCGATCGTTCTCACGTTTCCGTGCCGTTTTTCCGCGGCGTTTGCAACTCTCGCGCAATAATTTCACCCCGTCGAGCAAATGCAGCCACGATTCATCGTCGACACGGTCCAGAACGGTCGTATAAAAACTATCGTTCTCGGTAAGCGTTCTCCGCAACTTCCGTTCCGTTGAGCACGAGTCACCCTTTGGCAGGGCGCGTCGACGAACCATGTATCGCGTTCGATTTGTTCCCGGATAAGCTCGGAATTATTACAGACGCGTCGTCCCCCGGCGATACAGAAACATATACACTCGGAGCAAAAGGGAAACGAAAGAAGGGTGCGCGTGTAAATTCGGGGGCACGGCTCAGAATTGCGGTATCAACCGAACGTCGCGGCCGGCGCGCGTCGCGCAAATATTTCTCGTTCGTCGATTGAACACAGTGCTCGTTTGCTCGTTTAATCACCGTCAACATAATCCCCTATTATGATTAATTCATATCCATCGCGGCGCGCCGAGCACTGGCGGGTCGCATTCTCGCCGTTCATTACCGGTTTCGATCCATGCCCGCAGAATCTCGATACCGGCTACGCAATGAAGACGCGTGTGCAGTAATTAATGGCTCATTGTCACGCTTTCACGGGGCCGCAGTGTTTTAATAGCGTACCCCAGCGTCGCATTAATCCTTGTGTATCGTTCGAGTGAATTCTATAAATGCGCAGGTTATTCCAATAATCGCACCAGCATAAGGCAGAACTGGATTCCATGAGGGAAGATACAAATACATTTTTAAATCGTATGGAAATATCACTCTGTTCCGTAGATTACGTAAAGGGGCAGCGCGAGCACAATAGCCGGCATTTGTTACGAGGGTTCAGCTTTTCAGTTCCCATCTAGATCATCAACCGTACATATTACCGCGTACACCGGCGTTACCGCGAAGGGGCGCATCATCCCCTAAATATCAAACGATAATCGCGAATTCGATCAAAGCTCGCCCGATCGGCACAGCAGTGGGTTACGGGTGTCGGCATGTCGACAGGGGTTTAAATCGTCGGCAGGATCGTTCCGCGAGGGTTCGAAGGAGGTTAAATACGAAAACAAGCGTATGCAGCACGAGGGTGCTCCACCTCCAGCGAACGCGGAGATCGTTAATACCCGGCTCCGTGTCACGACGCGGCCGACGAGCGTTGGAGAGGAGCGTCGAGGTGTTGGTGTCGAGTTCGGGGAGGGGGTGTTGGTGTCGACGATGCAAACTGCGAGGACTGTCGACGACGACGACGATGTGGTCGGGCCCGGTCCCTGTATTACGCCGCCGTATTCGCCGCCTTGCTCGCTCGTGGCCTGCTGAAACTTTCAGTAATTACTGTAATTAGTCCAATTAACGGACTCGCTCGGGCGGCCCCTCCGGCTCTCTTTGACCCCACCTTTCCTCATATCTTCTCCACCTATTCCAGTACAGGCAGAGCGACGCGAACGACGACAACCACGCCAGATCCGCTTGTGTTTACTCGGCGACGCGGCTTCCGAGCAACTGGCTTGTGCACGTGGACGCTCCTGCACGACCGGGGTTCCGTCGCGATTCTCACCCTCCCGCTGACTCTTCGACTCTGCACACGTTAACGCGACAACCGGCGCTTGGCTCGACTGATTCGGGCCACTCGTAATCCAACAGGCGCAGCGCCTCGCTGTAACGAGAGTACTCACCCCCGTTACGCGGTGTATCGGTGTGTTCCCGCTCGAGCTGGATGACACTGACGCACTCTGCGAACCGTGGAACAGGCTAAGCAATTTTGGGTGGGTACGGTTTAGGATGCGTTGGTCTGATTTGCGAAGCGGAGGGACAGTTTCGGTTTGCGGGATTGCTTTTCGAATGACCGGATAGGGCACGCGGACATTGTTTCAGGTATGTCGACCCCGGTGGGGTGAATAGTTTTTTAGTTTGACCCATCGTTTTGTTCTTATAGCTGTGATTGGAAATATTACAATGGGAAACAAATGTGCATACGTCCGTACGTAATATACGTATCGTTGTTGCCGGTGCGAGAGCGAAATATCCCTTCCCAAGCCAGGGTTTGCCAATTCGTTGGAACCGGAGAAAAGCGAATTCTGTGAATTATGTGACTGCGTTTCACGTGCCGAAGAATTAATGCGCGACACTATATGTATGTGCAATAATTGGGAAATATAATATAACTCAACGCCAGTAACCTAGACCAATAGCTTCGCTGCTTGTCAATTTAACCCTTTTCCACGTGGCAATTATCGCGACGATACTACAGGGAAGCCTGCTCATTTCGCAAGAGATTGTCGTGTCGCAAATACCAATTTACTTCGCGCCGTTATTAATATTCTACACTTTCGCGTACGCGTGCAAGAACAAGAACCAAGGTGAAATTGTATCGCGGCCACTTACCGAATTGTTGCGGTGAGCGACAGATCAATTCTCGCGTCGACTACGCTCAACGGGGCGACACCGCCATAAATATGTAACGCTGCTGTAATTGCGTGCCGTTTCTCGTTTGTTAATTAAATTGTTCGCATTGAAATGCAGAGCGCCGTTGCAAACAGTTATTGCCGTGGAAGTCTTTGACGGTTTTACCCCCGATGGAATTGCATAAGTGATAATGCAATTATCTAACAATTTTAGCGATACAACGGCCGCTCTTGCGCGTGCAAATTTACCCGCAATTACGGCCGCATAATTTAAACACTCCCCCGTAACCGAGAAACAGATACTTTCCGCGCGAATTTTTCTGCTATTAATCATCGATTGATCCGTCGCGAAATCCATTTCCATCGCGAACCTCCACCGCGAATATCCGCGAAAACGGCCGTGTTGAATCGTGCCGTTTCGCGAACAGCCTGTCGCGATCAATGGAGCATCGATTATTCGAGGACCGCTAGAAGCTTTTTAGCTCGAACGGACGACGATCGACGATTTTCCGGTTTCACAACCTGCTCCGCAGTATGTTTATCGCATCAACTTTTCATGCGGGACGGCGCCACGGGTTGTGGACACATATTCGCTTTTTCGCTGCGCACGGTGAAACGCGCGAGCGTGATTTTGCAATTTCGCGGTAAACTATCGCGTTACCGTGATCGATTTCATCGTTCGGGGCGATATCCAATTTCTATGAACACCTATGCGATAATGCGCTTCGCGCGACCAGACGGGATTACGAGCCTTATTGAAATCATAAATATCGAAATGGTCACTTGCAAAATTAACGCGGCCAATTAATACGACCGCGTCTACACGTATCCCGCCGGAAATCGTCCGATTTCGCCGAACGGCTGCCGCGATTTGCGTGTGTCCGTGATGGAAACGTGACAGTGGTCTTCCACGTCTGATGGAGTTAATTGTGCTTGCCTGCTATATATTTCATTTCCAGCTACTCTGCCAGACGGAAGTAGGAAGGAACATTGCTTGCGAAAGTTAAAAGGTGATTGAATTGGTATTTTACGAATGGGTTGGGCTTCCGTTTAATTTGTATTTCTTCTAAAAACAGCTGTACCAAACTCTAGGAAATACTTAGTAGTTGGAAGGAAGATATATGTAAAGTGTTTCGTAGATTTTATACAGAGTGGACCAAGGATCGTGATCAACTCGGACTGTTATGTTGCTGGTGGGCCGATCGAAATTCTTTTTACTTGCCACAGCATAGTTTAATCAGAGCTGTGAAATGATTATAACAAACGTTTCGCCTGGAAAAGCTGATGGTGAGTCCTAAAACATCGAAAGAAGGGTCGACAATGTACTCTAATCATTTTGAAGCATTTGTTAAACCGTGTCATATCACACTGACAAATATTCAATCAACCCACCAACTGCGTTACCCGATCGACCCACGTGTACACGCACATCCTCATCCCTAATAAGCATTTTTGGTCGACGAAAGGTTTCCAACCAACGGCATCTGATTAGTCGCGAGAACGGCGTATATGTGTACAAGTACGATTATCGTCGTAACGCAAACTCCGTAAATTCACATACACACTAATAAACACACCGTGAACCAACGGGACCGTCAAAATCAATATCCCCTAAATCATAAACCTCGAATGAAAAAAAGGCTGCCTCCCCCACAAATTCACAATGATTTCTGTCCACGTAAAACATCCCTTATTTACATCGCACCCTATGTATTCACCTATAACACTAGACATGGCCTCGCTAGCCTTGCGATAATTTCGAACGAACGCCGACAGTGAGCACCACTGACTGCGAGAACCCGCCGCAGTAATTACTAAATTACCGGGGACCAGTCTCCATCCTTCGCAGTTTTTCTACGGGAAAAATTCGCCTCGATTATTCCAGAGCCACCCTGCAACCCCGCAATTGTACAGCTCAGCGTCGCGCGGCTGAGTGAGAAAAGGGTGCAAGAGGGAGGGTAGTCGGCGCGACGACACGGCAGAGGGAGGGAGAAGAATGAGGGGGTGGGACGTAGAAGTGGATGAGGTCGCGTTGCCATTAACACCTCCGCCGGTGGTGCAGTGTACTTCAAACAAATTAAGTGTGGCCGTAATTGCGTTACGGCCGTAACGCCGAGGAGTCTCTCTCTCTTTCGAGTCTCGCCAACGAACCCATCCCTCGGCGGTATAACGTCGGTGATAAACAAGGCTGGCTGCTCGAGAAAGGGAGGCGCCGCCAGCGAGGATGAAAGGTTGCACCAAGGAAGGAATTTGTCGCGATGCAAGGCCTTTGAATGTTGAAACAGCTCCGAGGCTACGAGGCGCAACCAACCGCCCCGTTAAGCGTCTCTTTCTATCGTTTTCAGCCTTTCACGAACGCGGATCGTGTTCGTGAAATTTCCACGGCGATTCGACGAGGTCACGGTTGTTTACTCGCGCTTATGGATTTCCCTTCAATTTATCCTTTTCTTCGCACGGTGTGAAAAGTTTGAAAGGTGGTCGACGGTTTTCGAGGGAAAGTTTGAAAATTTCCAAGATCCCGGCCCGGATCCCCCTTTTGTAGCGCGTGTCGCTTTCAGCCCGTTTCGTTTTCGTACACGAAATGGTAAGCCGGATTGAATAATTGGATGGTTTCGTTTAAAACGCTATAACCGGATAAGGGGGTCAAATGTGCCCCTAAACCAAATTCGACTTGTGAGGTACCATTCGACAGCTTATCAAGAGAAACCAATTCGCGCCAAGTTTCAACCCTGTAGCTCGCCTGGAGGGTAGTTACAGCGAAAACACAAAATTATAGATTATGCTCAGTATCTTCCATTATAGCGCATATAAAATTTTGAAAAAAATCTAAGACATAGCAATTACGGAGGCACATATTGTATAAGTTTTACAGATTTTTAAATCGGAAACTGGAGCAGCAGAAAATAAAACACGCGAGGAAATGCTGAAAAATGTCGATTTTGTATCGAAGGAATCTTTTTACCACAATTATATTTTTTTTGTAGGTACATATTATTGATACTACTATTCCCAATGTTTTTCAGATGTTTAAAGTGGGTGCGCCGCAATTAAAAAAATTAAAAACCGATTTTTTCGCCGTTTTTTGCGTGGCAAAGTAACTTATACGTCGAATTTTCGTCTATTATTTGCGAAATATGTGTTTTATGCAGTGTTTTATGTGTTTAATGTTTGCACATTCAGCAGCCCAGCATAGGAATCGAGGAATGTAAATAAGACGATTCGATTGAAGTCGCGTTAGTCCCTGTATATCCTAAAATATTTACAACATATTCAACGTCGTCGATGGTTCCGCGGTGTCGGACTGGTAAACCGGTACAAACTTTTTGTAGGTTCGAGTCACCCTCAGGTCGATTTTTTTTCTCCGTGAATTAACTTTTTCTGTGCCCAACTATAAGGCAACGCTTAATATTTGTTTACAAATACTTTAAGAACATTTTTTAAATCGAGATACAAACTACCCTCCAGACGAGCTACAGGGTTGAAACTTGGCACGAATTGGTTTCTCTTGATAAGCTGTCGAATGGTACCTCACAAGTCGAATTTGGTTTAGGGGCACATTTGACCCCCTTATCCCGCTATAGCCTTTGGGACGGGAGAATTTGATGGCTTAAGCGGCGGGCCGAATTGACGATGCGCCGGATTTAATTTGAAACGTGAAAATTGGAAATTATGCAAGCACACCGGGTGAGACTGAATTTCAACGTAACTTCCTGTTAGTTACTTTTCCCTTGAACGTGTTCGAGAATTGGTGGTCGCGCGTAGCAGCTGGAAATTCTAGGTGCGTGCACGTTTGTGTATAGTTTCTTCTTAATAAAGGGGATCTATTTTATTTAAAATATAAAATATCGAAAGTTTTGTTGGTAATTTCGTGTTTCCTCGTCGCAGTATAGCTACTTGCGAAAGCAATTTATTCTTCTATGTAGGTCCTCGCGGTAACAACGCTTTGCTAAAATGCACCCGAGGGATGGATTAAAGTTGCTTGCGAAATTCGTTACAAGTTTTAAACGAAAATAAACCCGAAGATAAGGGGGCAGGCAACCGTGAATGCCAATTGCATTCTCGAAAAAGTCACCCTTCTTCGTTGCAACCAAATTTCGCCAGCAAATAAAAATCAAAGCACGATCGGGCACATTGCTTTGAAGGAACAATGCAGTTCACTTTGACTTCGTGCTGCCAACAGTACCTACCTACCTACCTAGACCCGGAAACAGCAACTATCTACACCGGGCACGTACCGTGAGCAGCCTTTTTCGCAGCCAAACTTTCCGGTCGGGTCGTTTGCAACGTTTTTCATCAACGTCGAAACGACCTTTGAAAAAAGTATCGCGGGCCAGTTTCACGAAACTACGACATGACGTTGAATTACCATGAGCGCCGTCTACCATTCTCGATCCAAACGCAAACCTGTAACGGCGCACAATGCAGAGGAGCTTCTGTTGGACAAGTTCAACGGCGTATGATCCCCGAAGAGGCCGTAGAGGGAAAATAACAATGTTTCGTGAACGCGCTCGGTGCTCAAATCGATCACGAGTTACGAGCCGTAAGTTTATCCTGGAATCGGATTTATCGCGGGCCATCGACGCGACATAAAACAAGGCCAAGGCAGCCCTAATATTCCTAGCACGGTCAGATCCGGGATCCGAGCGTAAAATATACGCTCGGTCCAATTCCGAGCGCGTGAATTCGCGATGGCAGCTCATTTCGAATTCCTCGAATACAAGCGGGGGCATTCGACGGGAAGCAAAAGAAAGGTCGGTCGGTCTAAGCGAGAGGCAGCAAAGGGAAAGAAAAAGGAGGAGAAATATAGGAAGAAAAGGAAATAAGTGAGAGAGTGAGTGGGAGACGGGGAGAGACATAAGGATCCGGGGATATAAGAAGAAATCCGCGAGGCTCGCTCGTATATTTTAATCAGGGCCCTCTGGCTTCGCCGGTCCTCCTTTCCCTCTTTTCTTTATCTCCGTCTCATCTACCCCTCTGCTTCCTTTGTCGAATTGCTCCGCCCGTGGAGACTTATAAAAGGGGAGAGACGAGAGGCGGTAGTAGCGAGGAAGAAAAAACGCGGGCTCACCGGCCGGATGAAAAGAGCTGAATAACTCCGGGATAAAAGCCGAATAAATCTTTTTATTATGCCCCGTACCCGTGTCTGTTCGAGCCTAACCTAACCATCTCGCCTAAGGCTCGTTCACACGTCTATCTTTCCCTTTCTTTCGGCCGCTACTCAACCGGCCCCTCTTTTTTCCCTATCTTGCTCCTTTCATGCCCCCTTCAACGATAATCTCCCTTCCTTCCTTTCTTTCATTCTTTCTTTCGTTCCGTTCTTCCATTCGTTTTGTCCCGATCGCGTCTCTTCCCGCCTCGTGCACTTTGCACGCCGTTGTCTTTTCGTCTTCGCGCGAACTCACCCCTTTGGGGCGCACACGTACCATTCTTCGCGTTCCTCGCAGCCTGTGAATCCGGCTATCGAGAACCACGTCGCGTAATCGCGACTTCAAACCGAGGTAAGGTTTTAAGTATGCTTGCTTCTCAACTTGGCATCGGTAGGAATGGTTGATGCGTGTTTTAGTAACGAAGTAAACGGGGGGGGGGGTAAGTTAAGGAGCTGTACTGGTTTTTCTTACCGTGTGAAATTAAATACCTGAGCCGTTTATTTTTATTCGGGGATCGAAGGATCGAAGTTATTAACCCCTTAACTGGTTATGCGGTATATGTATGGCACGATTAAAGTCAATGCACAGTGGGAATGACGAACATATTCCCATTGTGCTAATTCTTAGAATTTTACAGACAAAATATTGTCATGGAGACTGCAAAGCTTTCCTCAGCCCCATGTTTTATGACGTATCGTTCGAAACGATACATACCCCGTTATTTTTTGGAATTCAGCTCTATCGTTTGAAACATATATTTTCGAAGACATACACTTCAAGAAAACGCAACGAAAGAAGAACGTAATTTTTCGTAGTTTTCGTAGTTGAAAACATAAATGGCCCCCCTTAAGAAAAGAAAAATGAAAAAATACCGACGTACAGAAAGTAGGGAAATAGAATATTTTGATTTTATATCCTCGTGAAATGCGGATCATTAAGGGACTTAAATCGTCGATAATGTTTGTTGGCTAGCACGATACACGTATATGTATATTGGCTGGCGCGATAAATCGCAAATCGTATTTAGGTAATACGAATATCTGCGATGACATGGACATCCGCCAATTCGGATATTTGCCGATACGCGGCTAACCATATTATGAATATCCAGCGACGTTAATACTCGCATAGTCGAGCGAGCGCACGGGCACTTGCGTGTAGAGATATTTAGATATGTAGTCCTGTTCAATATGAAACGCCGATACACTTTCAATCTGGTAATTGTATACAAATTGCCGTGAACGATACGTATAGTATATGGAAATTTTTCACCATTTATATAACAATGATTTACTAAGGAAAAATCGCAAACGAAGATTAATTGAAATTGAAACTGGCGATCGTATTTGTGGATATTATTATTTTATATTGTTTCGTTATGCTCGTTCATCAATTCGATTAAACTTCTGAGATAAATTGTTCTCCGTTAATATTTATTTTAATCAGCTCTGGTTTGTGTATGGGTGAACGTTAAAGCAATAAAAGAAAAACAGAGATGTGCGTAATATTGCAAATTAATCCAGAAGAACTCGTATCGTATTTGTTAATACTAACAATATTACATGCACGCAACAATCAATTTCATTCGACATTAATCTGCTAACGGCAGCTCTGGGAAAACATATTTTTACTAATAATGAATTGCATCAAAATGTGGTAAATGTGTAATTCCCTGTTCCATTTATTCCAGCATATCTGACCGAACATGTACGAACCCCAAATATCTCTGCCTTGTGTTGAGAACATATCGGATGAAAGATGCAAGCGTTCGCTAGTGCGCGCAAGTTTACGTACTCCACGGGGGTCGTTTTGCAGAATATCCATAGTCTGGATTCCAGAGAAGTTTTAAAAGCGAATGCATTCGCTACGTGAAAGAAATACCTTGGACGGAAATTCAATCGGCAGATTCGAGGAGTACGGTCGGAACGAAGAAGGTACTTTTAAAGCGAAGCGACATGAAAATACCGGTAGACGTATGGAAACGCGATTGCGGCTTTGAAAGAAACATCAAATTGAACTTGCCGCGATAATACAACTCTCTCGTCGTATTTTACCTCTGAAAACGAACAATTCGCGAATAAAATGGACCTTTTCGTCTCCGCTCTCCACGCAACGCCCACGTCTCCTCTCGTTGCACATCATTTTTTGTTTGAATCATTCACGGTTTAAATCTGTTGCCCCTCGAATCAATCTATTTTTCAATCGCGGTTTTAAGGGCGAGTGGAGAATGCACTGCGCGAAAATAATTTCCCGTTTAAATACGGACGGCATGGAAACACTGGCGCGCGTTCCGTTTCGAAATAAAATAAAGGGCAACAACCGAACCGGCGACAACAAATAAATAAACAGCTTCGCACACAGATCGCTTTGTTCTAAGCATCGTTCAACGGCCGTGGAGCGTGGACGAGTTATGAGTTTTATGAAGCTTCAATCTGCCCCGTAAATTGCACCGTAACGAGAGGGTCCGTCGGTGTAACACGATGAAACGAGCGAAATCATTATGAACGGCCGTTCCGAGCACTCGAAATTATTTTCAGATCGCGGCCGATGACCCCCGTGATTGTTTATGGAAATTGAAATTAAAATCGCGCCACGGACACCTGGCCGAATTCCTGGCGCGAACACCGTGGCGACGGGGCTGAAGCTTGCGATCGTTTTAATTCCATTACGGCGTGTACCGCGTCGTCTCGTACTTCCCACACTGATCACACACGGTTCCGTAACGGGAACAGGGACGAGGGAGGCACGTTTCGAGCGTAGAGGCCACGATATCTCGATAGGGGGCACTAATAATCGTACGATGTACGCGCGGCACGTTTCATTTAGCAAATTGGCAATAAATGGCGATGGCCATCGCACGGAGCTCACCCCATAAACGCGATCCTACCCTCTATCCTTCTTCCCTTTTCACTCTACATATCCCACCTCCTTCGTCTATGCTCGTACATCCCCAATACCCTTACCTATCTCCGCCTGCTTTCACTCTACTTCGCTTGCTCCCACTTTCACCCCTGTTCGCATCCTTTTTTAACTGTCTCGCCTACTGTTCGCGTCTTTCTTCGTTCTGTATAATCGTGCCCCTTTCTACCGCCGTCTCTGTTGCTCACCCCATGTACCCAATCCCGGCGTCAACTCTCGACGAATTAAGTTCCAAAAGGGAGGTTTCGTAGAGAGTTTATGGGGTTAGGTTACCGTAGCCGATTTCAACCCCTGTTACAGAGATTGGTATCTACAACCTACGGTGGCGAAAACCCTCGGCGTCCCTTGTGCTATTGTACGATACCATATGCGTGTGCATGGTCCTTTGTGCTTGTAGAAGCGGCACACGTACAAGCTCACACGGGAATGGGATTTCGGGGTGTGCACGCGTGTGTACGCGTACGTTATGCGTGCACGATATCACTAAACCGAAAGCCATAAACGTAAACAAGGGTTGTTAGGACTGCCTTCGGGCAAGAGCTGGCACTTACAATCGGGACTAAATATTTTGCACCCTTCGACATGTACGCGACGTCGGTGGGGTTGATCGAAAGCACAAATTGATTCAACGTTCCGCGCAATGCGAGGGGTGGAAGGGAACATTTGGCCGGGGAGCCTATCCTTTTGCGATAATGCTAGTAATGATACACTTCCATCGTGGTGGTTTCAGTGAAATGCTACAATGAAATACTAGTGGGATCTATGGCACTGTTCATGAGTCATCGGGCACTGGTTAGTAGATTTAGGCTGAGGATGGATTTAATTGCAAGTAACAGTACAGCTTGTAAACGGGGTGGAATTGTGTTACCTTTCTGAGATCGTACCGAAAGGTTTTGGAAACACGCGATATATAATTGAGAAAATGTGCAGCGCAACGTTCGACGAAATGTGAAATTCTCATGAAAAATTTCAATTAACATTCGACTTTATTGCTATCTACTTTACTTTGCTTTACCTTTCCCGGATATTACTATCTATTTTCATCAATCATACTTTTCGTATTATTAATAATACGTATGCTCCTATCACTAATAAATCGTTCAACTTCCTTGAAAACTCAATCGTTTGATTATAAATTGAATTTTCATTAACGAAGATAGAAATTCGTTACGTCCTCCGGCACATTTTGCCAATTTCCGTAAATACCCTCCTATTTTTCATTCGCAGCCATAACTTTGAGTGACGCCAAAAATATTCTCAAACGACCAAGAATAATCATTTCAATCCACGTATCCCTAAGTGAGACACCCCAATGAATCGCTACATCCAAAAATAAATGATCAAAAGCTCATTATCCAAACCCTTCTTCTCCTGCCCCTCTTCAACCAACACTCACATTCATTCAATCACTTCCAAATTTCTCTGCCCCTCCGCTCGTAACGAATGAAAAATATCAGTTTGGGCCTCGCTTTAAAAAATCACAGTCATCCGTGGTCCCGTTCGGTGATCGTCGAACGCGTGTGTATATTGCTCCGATTAATCTGTACTCGACGACGCCCTCCTGGTACTAAATAAAATGCAAAAGCCGCGGCGCTGTGCACATTCTCGGCCCAAGCTGAGATGTTCGATCGGGCTGAATTAATCATCGCGGTGAGTTCCGGTCCAGGAAATGAAACGCACGCACGGCCGGTACAAATCACGCCACTCTTATTATTAAAGCGGTATTGATCGTCGACAATCAATTAGCCGTCGAGGCGGCGGTGGATCGTAATGGCGCATCTGATGCCGCGGTGGTCCGTCGATCGTTTTGTCTGCTCAAAGGGCAGGAGAGAGAATGAACACGCGGCCGGGGACCGAGGCGGGGGGAGGGAAAAAACTGTTGATTTACGTGTTCGGTTAAACCAACCAAATTACTTTGTACAATCAACACGGCCGGGCCGGCGTCGTTGTAAAGCAAATTAGCCGCGCCCGAATATTGACATTTTTATCTGAATGGCATAGCTGTTGATTTCGGCCGTGCGTTCATTACGCTTGTCTGGGACACAGCGGGGAAAACGAACGCGGCCGATACGATTTTAAAATTGACGCGCGGCACGTCAAATTTTACAGCGATACAGTAGTTATGTCGTTTGTTACGCGTGCACGCGGTTGCGTCGTGCAAACGCTGGGTGGTTAATTGCGGTGGGTTTGTTTTGCTCCGCTGCTAGGGAAGAGTGGAACTGGATGGAACGATGGCGTGGTTAATCTGACTGGCGATCATGAAAGTCGCCAGAGTTGTGCGCTTATGGTTTCGAAATATTTGAAGTTTCGAGAACAAACGCGAACGGTATGACCGCTAACTGAATTTAGTCGTTCAGTTTTCGATTATCTGGTAGATGTGCTTCAACGTTATTCCAATGTAAATCGAAATGTGAAACAGGAGATAAGTGAGAAATTTAGTTCCTCTCATTTTTAACTTGGACCATTTAGACCTTATACCACGAAGCCCTTCCTTCTTTTTTATTATTACAAATTGATGAAGCCGTGGGTTGGTCGTATAAGAAATTAATGACTGAACGATTGGGGGTAATACTAGAAATAATACTTGAAGACCAAAGTATTATTATCTATATGGGATGCAAAGAGTAGGGGTAGATATATATATAATAGCTGGTTTAAGGTTGAAACAGATCAGTATAAATAAAACTAACGCTCTACTGAATGAACAGATAGCATTTCTGTATATTCGAAATGCCACGGGAACTACGGAAATACCGGTACATGCATTGCACCAAATTAACCTACCTCGTTTCATTCAAATGTTATGCATCTTTTCGATTGATCGATCTCTTGTCTTTTTGCCGTTAATTTCGCCATTGTCGTTGCGCGATAACCACGCTCGACGCCACCAACCATTTTTCACCGTAATTCAACCGCCCAAACTTTGATAAACCTTCACGTAAATATCGTCGCAACTACTGCACCCTTTAGGTCCAATCACCAATATAGGAAGCTGACGAAGCTGCAAGAATATCATGCAAACCAAAGAGAAAACAAAGAAAACTAAGAAGCTCGTCGACGTTCACTCTGCGAAGTTCCTCTTCAGGGACGTGTCGCAAATTCATCGAGCCCCGTTGAGTCTTCCCTCTTTCCACCGTTCCCCGCTGTAGAACGCCACGGCAACAGCCAGAACGAGGCCGATGACTGCGTCGCCGTCTATCGTGGGTGAAGAGCTTGAGCACAAGGGGACGATGGCTCTCACGGAGCGGGGGCAGAGGGCGAAGCAGAGGATGGCGAAGGCTGAGGGTGCCATTACATTAATCCCGAAAGTCCCGACGAGCGCCCTCGGGAGCTCTTCGGGGCGTAAAGTGTCACGAAAGTGTCAGCTCCGACGCTCTCCGCAAGGTACACAACCGTGTACAGTGGTCGGGGAACGAGGCACGCGTGCGCGCACACCACGGTGTACACGCCACAGTGTGCGCACGCGACACGGGCTACACATGGAGCAACCGGAGGGTTCCGAATAGAGAGACGCCCCGTTCCCTGTGGAAGATCAAAGGAGCGGCACGGAACGCTGCTGAATAGCATACGGCGGTTTTACGAAACGGGCTGCCGCGGAACAGATGGATGGAGTCGGGGAAAAAGGGGTTGGCTGGCGAGAGGGAACAAAGTTGTCCGGGGAATGGAGATCGGCCGTGCTCGCGGCGGCCACCCCGTTCTCGTAGAAGGGGATTTCAAAGCAAATACGAAAGCGGTGGACAAAAAGTTCCGGCCTGTCAAAACTGTGGTTAGCTGGCGGAGGGACACGGTGCTAGACAGCGACATCCCGACTACAGAGGGCTGAGGGGTGGGAAGGTTGGGGTGTTTCGGAGGGTAGAGGAATACGTGTTCAAATCTCTCCGTTGCCCCGGGGTTGGTGATTAATGGAAAACGTTCGTGAAATTGTAATTAACGAAAATTCGGCGGACGTCGAACGGTAAATAGAATGGAACGGCGATTATTGATGGTAATTGAGGGTGCATCGACGCGCGTACTACTTTTATGCGTCTCCTCTTTCGCTTTGGCGAAATATTGCCGAAACACGAGGGTTAGATAGCACGAGGGTGCGGGGCGTGTTTCGAGTGGGTAGGGTGTAATTTTAATGAAGACGAATTGAACGCCGGTCATTTTAATGCGACGCGTCGCGGCTGCAACTCTTTTTTTTTCCCCATTTCGCAGTGGCCCCTCCAAATGTTAAATTGTACGAGCACGAGGTTGCGTTCGTGTCACGATTAAATAATGCACTTCTATTACGTGCATGGTTGAAAGTTCACGGGAAACGAGAGATAGCGACAACGTTCGCCATTCCATGGTCGGTTCGTCTGTAGAGCTTGAAGGGGAACACGGTGATGTCGATCGGTGTATCGGAAAAGTTGCATGAAAAATTTACGCAAACGTCGTACATAGAACAATGAATAAATAATTCGTGATACGGAAGATAATGGGCGAGCAGTTTCATTGTATTATCGGTTTAATACTGCACGACGTGTATGTGTTAAAACGGTCTGCAATTCTGCCTGGGAAGCTATTAGATTGGCTCTACGTTTTCTTCCTTTTTTTTTCTCCAGTGGCACGAGGGACTGCAAAATTACAGACGATTGTTTTTCCTATGCATGTACATTATAGAAATGTAGTGTACGAGAGGATTCTCCTCCGTTCTTGGCCTTACGTTTCCTTTTTTCGAAAAAGACAGCTGCGCTATTGGACACGTTCTCGACACTATCCCTGAAAAATTAATCGTCCAAGTTCTGTTGCAAGCTTCATTCGCGTCAACTTTGTAAAAAGTAGAAAGTGCAGAGGCGCAAAAAAAGTGAACACTAAAACATGAATGCTGTAGAACTGTATATTTTCTTCAAACTAATCAATTTTCTGCGACTCTAATACACCGACAAACGCGAACAAAAGGAAATATGTATAGCTTATTTTAATATATATAATATTTGCCGATATATTAGTCGCTTTCGAGTATCAATGGGAAAGTTGTAACTGCAACATACTCTTACTTTACGCTTTTCTCTCTTATGCGCGCTTTATACACGTGTAATCTCGCTTCATGCATTATATAACACCGCTTCATTGACGTGATATATAATAAGTCATTAAAGTACATCAGTTCGTTCTTCGGAAAGAGTAAACGATGTTTCATTACGGTGTGCCTAGCCCTTCGATCCTTGTTATAACTCGTTCGGATAATATACGTATCCAACAGCCGTCGGCCCAAGTAAAACAACGAAGACGACATTGAAGTATGCGTGCACATGCAAATCACGCGTAATATCGGATATGCGTGGTAAGCGTATAATTAATCAACAACAGCATGCGTGAACGGTGCAGTTCGGTGAAAAGAAAACGTAAAAATTGATCGCCGCCCAGTTTCCTGGAGCCAATAAAACGGTTGAAATCGCGATCACTATTTGACGGAACCATTTTATCCCAGAAACCGTCGACGGTCACGAGAAATTGCATAAAAAAAGGTACACGAGACGCTTACATCGCGCACATTTATCTATCTCGTGTATCGTTGACGCGATGCAGCGGATAAAGTCAGCCCCGATGGGAATGACTTCGATATGCCAAACATCTGTTGACGAGAATGGCGGCGAACGTGGAACACGCGTGCAAACGAAGCGCCGCTCCTTGATGGCTCGGGTAAAAGCCCGGTCTGCTGTGAATTCGGGAAAAGGGGTCAGCTACAGGCTAATCGTCGGCAATTCGAGTCGCCGAAATAGAAAACTGCAGCGGCGCCAGCTAAGCGTTGCACGCATCGCGGAAAAATTCCAACTCGAACTCGCCGATGTTGTCTTCTTTCTAAACTGTGGGGGCAGTTGTTTTCCATTTTTAATTGCTTAAGGCATTTGAAAATACATCCCGGTGTCATCACAAATTAACAGGTCGCGTGAAACACGTTGGAAATTTCAGCGTTTAATCGGCATCGGTGAGATCCGAATGTCTCGAGATGCGCAGAGAAATCACAGCGAATCGTTACTCGTCCCCTCGACACGCGGTTTACGAACCACGGAATATGTATACAGTGAATGGTGCATTATTGCACACGCCGCGATCCTTTCCTTTCGCCGTGCCGTTTTTTCCATATAGAAATATGCGACTGAAATATTACCAGTGCCTCCTTTGAAAGCGACTTCGCTCTCGGCTCCCGGCAACGCGGCTTTCCTTCTCACGGACAATAGAGGAGGCGACACCTCGCCCGGAGAAACGACGTCGCAATTCAAAGACGTGAAACCGATGGGAACCACCGTCGAACAGCGACGCTGTGGAATAACGTCGAAGGGACGGGGCGGGACGACGACGATCGATGAAATGGTTGAGTTTTAAAAGAATTAACACCCCCCGATTCGTCGAGGCAACCACCAAAACGTTGCAATTGCTGCAGCTGGTAATTGCGGCACAATTATGCCGAGCCATCGCCAACCACGATAAGTGCAACGCGCAACAGCGGCGACCGCGACGAAGATGGTCATAATTGCCAACGTAACGAAACCGGGATGCACGGCTCGTTATTCGAGAATTGTTTTCGGATACGAAGATTTTACGCGTCGATAGGTGCACGGGCCCGTTGATGGCATTACGCAAAGGGGAACGCTTTGCCCGCGGGTACGGATAGGGTGAAACGACGAACGTCATTGTTTTTTATGTAACGACATCGATTAACGCCGAGTTTAACGGGATTGGGCGGAGCTCGAAGCAGCAGAAATTTCCGGAACAACTGAAACTACGTATATACGAAAGACTCGCGGGAACGACACGCGTTTTCCGTTCGATCGATGACAGTTTTTGGCCGGTGACGAGACAATCGGCAGGGTGATTTGTTTTTCGGCCCGGAATCGCAAGACTCGTATTGACGAATCGAACGAACGACAAACCGGATCCGAATGAAATACATACGACGGCGGAACAGAGTTAAACGACCGATGCAATGTTATGCATCCCGTTCTCGAAAGTCGGCATCCAAATTCTGTAAAGTCCATGTTTATCGCCACCCTCCATTTCGCAAATAATATTCTAATTCGACGCGAAAGTTGCGATGGATAGGCTATTATACCTTTCAAACACAGAAACGAATGGAGGGGTTGTATTTATACATACATTTCCGTACAATCAACTGCGCTCCACAGAAAATCCCGAACAAAATGAAACTCGCCGCTCTACATTTCTATATCAATTAACCGAGGTATTCCAATCGTCCTATCAGTCTTTTATTTTTTAAGCGACAGATTGGCACCTGGACTCGCTTCCCTTGAAACTGAATTTCGAGTAACGATTTGCGGTTAGAAACGACGAAATAAAAGTATCGCGAGAGCCGTAGCCGACAGCGAGACACGCGAAAGTAGATTAACGATGGCTGGTGGAGAACAGAGCGGAAAGTTTATCACTTAACCCGCAACGCTGTCGGCCGATTTTGTCGGGCGAAATGTCACGGAGCACGGCTGGCCCGTGTCGGCAATTATAGCGCGGCGCAGCTGCGCTTTCAGACAGAACTTCTGATAGTTTAATGAGCCACGTCGGAAAACTTTTAAACGGCCGTGCACGTTATATCCCGTGGCGGCCAGCAACAGACAGCAGGCCTGCGGCTCGAAAGGGGAGCCCCCGCTGGCAGGGTTGCAGGTTCAACAACCCTCCGGGACCATTAGGGACAATACTCGCGCGTGTTCACCTGTACAGCCAAGAAGAAAACGTAAAGGGACACGTGGACCCCCAGTTCCTCAACCTTTTCTGCATTACGAATTCAGGGGTGAGCGGTGAAAAATTATTCATGAATACCTGAGGGAAAAATTGCTCAGTGTATTGTACGCGACGGGGTAGTATTACGTTATCGTACGTCGGGTGGACTTGTTACTTGGAAACACATTATTGTTTTTGTTTGCTATTATTTCAAGTGAACTTTCGACGATGAAATTAAAAGGACGCGTAATCGTTATTCGTTATAATCGTTATAATGAAACGTCGTAAACGAATTAACGCGAGGGTAAACGTCGTATATGTATATACTTTCAACAGAAGTATTTGGGATACTGTAACCGCGACGTGGTTCGTAATAAATTCGAAACTGCTTCTCAACGAAGACGAGTCAACGTCGCTGAAACCTATCAGGATTCGTTAAATCAACGCCGATCAATCTGATCGATCCTCGGGGCAATTCATTAGACACTAGAAACATGAATACCAAAAGATGTTCGAACTCTACTTTGTCGCGAAAATAAACAAAATTCGGAATCCCACCACACAATTTCTTTCCTCCCTACATTTAGTCATTAAAACGCAGAAATGATGGTTGCCATGGTGGGTAGCAACGACAATCCACCCTGTTAATACCAGCATCACACGATCAGTCAAGCGCTCGTGCGTCGCGATAACTAAGATAAACTGAAGGGAAGTTTCATAAGGACCGAAGCTGAGCCCAAAGAAGCGTGGCCCGTCGACGATAAGGTCAACCGCGTTACTTCACCTGGCCGTTCAACCTGGACCGCAGATACCAAGATCCTGGCTGAAACGCGATACCACGGTGGCATCGCCGCGGGTAGAACACCACCGCGTCTTTTTATCTTGCCCTAGCTCCTACTGTTACCGCGAAAATTAGTAATTTGCGTGCGGCTGTAAACCGTTAACGAGCGCCGGAAAGCGTAGAACCCGATTCTTCCTTTCAGACTGTTTTGTCGTTGAACCGGAACATCTTCGATCGACGCTTGGTAGGTAGTTGAGAAGCTTATTTTAGTGCAAAGAATGCGAGAATTCAATACCCGCGCTTCCTTTCCCCGTCGTTTATGGGATCGCAAACTTGTTTCTAAGGCACCGGAGGTATACCAGCATTTTTTAGATATTCCCGATACGAAGCGCTGCAAGCTACAAGTAGAGACATCAGCTGGAATAGTCGACAGAAGCAAGATTTTCTAGACGCTTACTACGATCGATACCGCACAGTGTTGGTCAGTTCGGCGACGATCATTGAACCATCTGAGTGAACTGTTCTTCCTTAGTTGATAGTACTAGAAGAACTATCGAAGGCCATAAGAAGTTAGCCCGAGTTGAATGTTCGAACTCAATATCCTTCTCGTCGCTCGCCGTAACTCAAGCACCGTCGCGATTGTTCAATAACGTCAGAGGACTCTCCTACAGAGGGCCGAAATAGCGTAGAAGCGACACTGGAAGACGTATAAAGACACGGCAGAAACGCAGAGAGGTGATGTGCAAAAGCAAGGGTACGCCGCCATGTGGAAAACTCATAAAAGTTTGAACGAAAGGTGACTCGCTTCTCCATACCTCCTCAACAACGGTCGCGATTTATTCATAGGCACGGCCACGGCACAGACGTATACGTGCATCCGATCTCCGTATCCAAACCCGGGAAAACTTTCTGCCGGGGTGAGAAATATTTGATGGGGACGGGGAACAGGTACCATCGATTGTCGAGGCATTTTTGTCGCGTCGTTAATACCGCTCTTGGACAAAGGGGCCGCGGTTTCGTTCCATCCACCCCGCGACGCTCGATTTAACCATAGGTTGGATTAAAAAGTTAGATTAGTTTCGGAAACTTGGGGATAGCGTGTCGAGCTGAACGAAATCTGCTTTCGGCGCTGCCTCGGAGTTGAAATCTTTCGCTTTCGAAATACATTACTCATAATGGAACGCATCGAGGTTGCTGTTTGCGGTAAGGAAAGGTAGAAGTCTGCGATTGATACCGCGACGAATAACAGAATATGTATGTGCTTCGCCAGGCGAATGTTTAGATGAAGAAGTATATAGACAATAAGTAACGCAAAGGATTTACATAGAAGGAACGAAAAGAAATGAAATGGAGTTAATGTAATTTTGGAAATTTCTTTCCCAAGAGATTGGTTAATCTATTTTATGACAGTGTTACGCGTGTTGCAATCATAATGCAATGGATATTCCGTAATATATAAATTAAATAGGATTGCAACATGTCACAATTTGCTGACGTATAAATATCAAAATAGAACGAAATGTGTTCGATGTGGTCAACCAATCGGGCAGCATACAGGTAAACGTACTACTGCCCCCGCCTAATTCCCGATTACTGATTTCGTCGATTGCAAAGTGTCTCGTTATTTATTCCAAACTTGCTTTGATCCATAAACGGCCAGACCCCCTGTTTACCAGTCCCTGTTGCAGCCGTAGACCCTGTCTACCCCTTCCTGATATTCAAATCGAATTTTTTCACGAAAACCAGCCCGAAGGCAAAGACGTGGCAGCCCTCCGGGAAGATTAAGAGGGGGGAAATATCTCGAGACGCATTACGCTTGCGCGCAACGTAATCGTAGAGGGTAGGTCTCCCTCGAGGTACAACGAAACCTGGCAAGGGTGTCCTCTTAAACCATCCCTTTCAGATCGCCGGCAAGTCTTGCGACAGTGTGAAAGCCACTGTCGTGAAACCGCACACTTAATTTGCCTTGCAAAATTCAGTCCCTCTTTTTCTGCTCGCCAGCCCCCCCCCCCCCCCCCGTCCCGTCCTTTCCTTTCCTTTCATTCTACTCCCGTCCGACCTCTCCGTCGCTCCGGCTCCCTGGAAAAGATGCCCGGCACAGGTGGGGCGAATGAAAGAACCGTTTCCCCTTTCCGCAGAAGGAAAGAACTTTCAGAAAAGAGGGTCGGGGGAAAACCGCGGCGAAAGGGACGGAAGAAAGAAGGGAAGAAACGGGGGCTCTGATGGCGGTAGAAAAGTGTGCTTAAAATATTAACGCCGGAGGCAACCCGCGTGCTGGGGGTGCAGCGTTCTTTGTTTCACGGCGATAGAGAGCCTCGACAGAAGGTGGAAGGTGGGCTGTAGCGTGAAAGAGGGCCGCGCAAACAGCCTGCAGCAGTGACGTTCAGTTCTGTTGGAAAACCACCCGCTCGCTCGACCCTCCTCTCCACGCTTGTGTTCCCTGAGTCCGACGTCGCGCAAAATAATATATGAAATATACGCCATGTCGAGTTTTCCGCTGCGCGCCCGAAACTTTCGTCCCCCTCCACATTCTCGCCCCCCTCTCCATCCGTTACAGCCAGGGCGTAGGGGGTGTGAAGCCGGGGCTCGAGTGGCGAGCTACCCCCGAGTGCCGTAGGAGGAAACGAGGGACGCTAATGAAAAACCTTGAATTTTCCATGAAGGAATTACGGCTCTCAGTGCCGTGCACACACTCTCGTTCTCCCTTTGCCCCGTTCGTCGTGTCGACGACCCCCCCCCCCACCATGGATTTTGCAGGCTGTACTGCAGCTCCCGGATTATTATCAGCCACCCTCTCTCTGTCTACCCCTGTAGCTAAGGTCGAACGCGTTCGTCAGAGGGTAGGTCTGCGCTGGCCGGATAGTTACGAACAAATTAGGATTCTCCGGTAACCCTCTCTTTGGTTTCCGATGACTCCATACTGCCCGACGCGCAGTGAATTTCAAACGTGGCTGGCTGCAGAGGATAGAGGTGGCATTAGTTGGATTAGAACTCGATTTTCATAGTGAATTTGCAGCGTTGTAATGCTAAGTTTGGTCGATGCAGAAGTCGTTTCCGTTTTATGGACGGCCAAGTCTCGGGTGTAGAATAGTAATCACCTGCCGCTGGTTTGCGGCACGTCCGAATGTCAATGCAATAGAGAAGGAGGCTGCTATAATAGTAACAAATAATCGTTTGCAACGTGGAAACGCGAAATAGCGGGACGAAGAATCACTATGAGAATTGCGGTTCGGCGGGGTGACCCAATTGAGGCGAGCTCGTCGCAGTTCCGAATTTGAATTTCAGTTCCGCATTTCACGGGAAAGATATAAAAATCCACTGCGTCAGCGTGATGTCATCGGATCAAAACTGCGCTACCAATAGATCCAAGGAGCGATCATCCGTCCAACAAGTTTCTCTGTCGAGACGACAGAAAGAATTATTTCAAACTTCCCCTGCACAAAAGTAGCGTGCTGAAAATTGAATGGGCGTTTCCGCAAACAGTATCGTCTAGCATTGAGGCACACCAGTGGCGCCCGGCTCGCGGTCGTCGAATTGAATATTGCAAACGGAACCTTTTCTCGAAAAACCGATACAAGCAGACCTGAACGGCGTAAGTATATACATACTCCAAAGGCAGGAAGCTTCTATTGGGGCGGTCCGTAAGACCGGAAAGTGTCTCGTATCGCCGGCAGGAAAAGCATGGAGGAGGCGAAAAAGAAGAGTCGGTGGAACATGGTACGAAAATAAAGAAAGAGGGGTCTCAGGCTCGATAAACATTGCGTGTAGCTGAAACGTTGTCGCGGAGCCGGTAACCTGTTCGTACCAACGTGCATACACACACGTACGTACATACGCGCACGCTCAACCATACCTGTACGTACCTATACAACGAGGCGTGTTCACACATTGGAGGACACAGAGCACACAGGGCCGAATCCAGTGGCGCAAAGCACACACGTGCGGTTTGCGTGATTGCATACCACCACAGAGAGTGGCGCGGTCCCGCACAGACGCGACACTCTGGTCTGGCACAGCACGAAATATTTGAGTTGCTTGGCAAACACGTAAATGTAAACGCCGCGTTTACATTGCCGTTTACTTTTCACTCCCCTCTGCTTCACCCCGTTGCTGCTCGACGAGCCCTCCAGGCTGCGACGACAAGGAACCTCGACGACGTTAGTGGATAACGGCTTGGCAAGGAGCAGGAGTAGGAGGAATATTGAGGCGAATAGGGACGACGTTGACGGGGGCGAAGGTGGCACATAGACGATGACTACAAGAAGACAGTGCCACGTTGGAGTCAGGAGTCAACGTTGCGGCGGAGGTGGCAACCGACGCCACTGGCGGGGAACTCGAGTCGACTAACCCGCAGGTAAATATTGACCGAGCAGGATATTGCTCCCGATGCTTGTTTATTTATTTCAATACCCGTGACCGATGGGCTCGATAGGGGGTTGCTGTGTGAACAGGGAGAAGGGAGACGCGACACACGCACCCATAGGTGCGGCGATATTTGTACGCTGCATGGTTTGGTGCATGGGGACGCATGTATCTACAGTGCCGGCTATAAACGTACCAACGCCTTACACCCGTGGATTCATTTATCGTTTTCGATGGGGCAAAACGGTCTGCCTATATTTTTCAGACCGCGCGATCCTTTTTAAAATGATCGTGGTACACCGTGGAGCGGGATGATTGGACCCCTGAACGGAATAATTAGCAAAACAATAATATAATTCGTGTAAGTCATATTTGCGGTAAGTTTTTACATTTGCACGCGTTGACTCGAAGCTATTATTATACAGTGGATTCCGATTAAGCGGGACCGCCGTTTATTTGGGACAGATACTGAAGAACGGATACAAAACCTATAATACTATAACTGCTATTCTGTTGAAATTCGCTCTGTTGAGACGGCCGATTAATTGGGACAAATTAGTTCGGTCCCAATGTGTCCCAATTAACCGTGAAACACTGTACATATATACAAAAAGGGGTCTAACAGCTATCTGGCATTGGTGCATCATAAGATGCATCACCTCTATCCAGTGCTAACGAGGGAAGACTCTCAACTGGTCGACTCGGATTTTAATGTCCTTTTGCAGGTTGATAATACACAGGCTCCTGATGGTCTACGTAAAATATTAGGTGTAGTTATTCAAAAATTTTTAAGATATTAACAATTAAAGTTACGTACCTTCTGTTAGAATATTCGCAGTACAGGAACGGCCGAGGCGGGCCATGTGCATTTCGCCGATGCACGCTGTCTTTGTCTAGCGTAGCTTTCTTGCGGGGCGAACCCTAAAATGGTTAAAAAGGGCCATGGTGACGTAGGCGTCCTCACGACCGACGCTTTTGCCAAAGGATGGCATTCTTGTATAGACTACGGTCGAGAGAGCACAGTATTAATAAACGGAATACCTTGTTAATATATACACGCCTACGCAATTTTTCTAACACCTAATCGAGACTTCGATTCGAGTATTAGTGTGTTTTCTTACACTTCTATGTGCGGACGTATCTTCTATAAATAGAGAAGAATCCTCAAGAAGATTGGTAGTGGTTCAATTTCCGGTTAATTGACATTTTTTTTTTATTTGTGGTTTCATTTTGGCGACACTGTGCACGTTTCTGGATGATAGTTGTCATACATGCAATTAAAACACAGGAAAGTGCGACACCACGCACACACAATAAACGTTTCGCTAGGCTTCAAAAACTACCCTGATTCCTACAGGACTAGCTATGCATATTCGACCGACTCCCAAAACTCTTGAGTTTGTATATATTAAGCCAAAATAATAAAGATCGCAGTGTGTGGGGAGGTGAGCAAATGCGTGAAATTAGAAACGTACTCCACTTTATCTCAAATCTGATCATAAACAGTGTGGACCGCATCTTCACTGCAACGCATTGTAAAGAAATACTGTTTCAAAGTTATTAACATTTGAAAAGAACTAGTTATCATTCAGTGTCGCTAAAATGAAACGACAAATAAAAAAAGAATGTGAATTAACCGGAAATCGAACCCGGGACCTCTACGGCACAAGCCATACACCATCTCACTTGGCTACCAATCTTCTTGAGCATCCTTCTCTATTTATAGAAGATACGGCCGCACATAGAAGGTATGTAACTTTAATTGCTAATATCTTTAAAGTTTCTGAATATCTACACCTAATATTTCACGTAGGCCATCAGGAGCCTGTGTATTATCGACCTGCAAAAGGACGTTAAAATCCGAGTCGACCAGTTGAGAGTCTTCCCTCGTAAGATGTTTTTGGTGGTTGAGCGTAAAAGAAACAGTCTGACATAAAATGTAAGAACCACCATATCATACATATATACATAATATTGCACATACCGTGTACAGCAGAGTGTCTGTTTATGTGCATGTTTTGTGTACAATGCACTCTGGTACACACAGTTAAAGGGATAACTTTGTACGGTTATTTGGAGAGCAGAAACACTTCGAATATAAAAACGGGTATAACTTCCACACCGGCGTATACTTTCTTCGTGTCGCCGCAAGTCCATTTCTATTCAAGTGATATATCCACTCGAGGTTTCGTTATGAACCACCCGTCGGTTAGACCATGACAACGACGATAACCATCGGGACAACTCACTCGTTCCTTTCTATCGTTCTTTCGACGATACAAATACGGCGTTCACCTGTGAAGTTACTGTATCCCTTTTCCTTGGAGGATACGAGGAAACGTGACTGCCGCAAAAAGCCAAACGTTAAGGTCGGTCCAGGCAAGTCGAGTAATTTAGTCGAGTAGCGGATATATATAGTTTAATGACTCGTAGTTTAATGTGCGAACGAAATTCAGTCGTGCAGTTTACTAAAACGATTTAGTCGAGTGGATTAATTTCTTGCAATTTCTCTATTCGAGTATATTTCCCGCATCGCTTTTCTTTTGAAGATTCAACTGTACTCACCGTGAACTTTCTATGCACTAAACTGTTTAGTAGTATATACCTATAAGTAGCAACTGGCCACTCGACTAAATTACTCGACGTGTCTGAACCGGCCTTTATAGCTGATATTCTGCGGTGAAACTCGATTGGGCGTCGCCATCGTGAAATGGCAAATCGTTTAGAATTATCGCACGGCCGAGTCCTGCACAAGTTGAAACCTTTCTTCGTTTTACTGCGGTCCTTACAATCAGTAGTAGGGCTCTATAAAAGTGCCCGATCTTTGTATGAACTTTGCTATAATGGACTTAAAATGATAAATAGTACAGGGATCGATTCCATCAAAAGGCAATCGAAGAATTAAAGTAGCAATGTATCGGTGTCCGCGCAATAATTAACCAGGAAATGTCGTTTAAATATACAGTAATGTCTCGATTAGTGTTCAAAACTGTGTCTACGATTAGTGTTCATTTCTATCCCCACTATTTGGGGTGGTCCCCCCTGGAACCAGCGAATCGTGAAGCGCCGAGCATGCAATAAGAACCCAGATCGAATGTCGATGAGAGCCAACACTGATGCAAGCGAGATTAAAAATTAAAATTGTTCATTTTTGGTCCGTTTTAAATGAAATTTTACCAAAATATTCGTTACAATCTCCTGATTAAAATGATACCAAACACAATATGATTCCGATAATTTTTACTTATCGTGGTATTAATAATTTGATTCCCCTTTATTATTGTTTTCGATAACAACTAGAATCATATATTTTGGAACTATACATATATTTACTTATTATTATTGATGCGATAAATGACCCAGCCTCTCTTCTCTGCGTAGTTTCTTTATTAAAAAAATAGATATAAATTCTTACAATTTCTTATCAGTCAAAGTTTTAAACTCTTCTGAACACCGAATATAATGTCACAGGAACGAGAATAATTGCCGATACAACAATGTATTGCCATTATCCGAATGTAGCCATTTAAGATTAAGAGAATTAAGAGGCTCACGATTCGAGAATTTACTTCCTAATTTACAATCTCACTACTAATTACCTTATTGCTGTTAATTAATATACACATATTCTAGTTGTTGTTGAAAGTAATAATAAAGGAAAATAAAATGATTAATACCGTGATAAGTAAAAATTGTCCAAACCGTATCGTGTTTGGTATCATGTTAATCAGGATATTGCAACGAACATTTTGGTAAAATTTCATTTAAAACGGACCAAAAATGAACAAGTTTTAATATTAGATTTTGATCGCGGTAGTGTTGTCTCACTCAGTCTCACTCACAGGTAGTGTATCTCGGCTGCCACAACATCAAAGGGGACCCGAACTCGCTCGAGAATCGTGCCTGCACACGATTAGTGTTCACATTCGGTCCCGAGCGAGGTACACTAATCGAGACATTTCTGTAAATAACCAATTTCGCGAAATTTGAGTAAAACGTAGCCTTACAGTTATTTACCGTACCAGTAAAAATCGCAATTTCTTTCCGCGGTTGTTCATCGGACTAAAATAACACTGAAATAATTAAAACGTTCGACAATTCCCCCGAGGAAATTCTTATTTTCCGGTAAACGGAGCACGGTGGTCTGGTAATTCGCGCCATTAAAACAGTATGAAGTTCCTTCCAACGAGGCGGGATGGGTTGGTAGTCAACGGTGATGTTCATTTTTCCTTTCGAGTTTCTTTTTCAAGCGGTCGGTTTAAACGTTACCTCGGCGTTGCATCGCCATTTATCGACACCGCGATCTTCCGTCGGGATATCGTTGCACAATTCGCGCGCCGCAAATATCATTATCGCGAAAGCGAAGAATTTCCATAAAGTACACCGTGTTACGTGAACTCCGCGCGGTGTTCACGTACGTGGATACGTACATGCATTGCGCGCATTTATGATCTGGCCATTGCGCGAGCGCGAGCGCGAGCGTCGCCTTTTAGCGGCTTTTCCCTTTCTTTTGTCTGTTTTTCTGTACGTAACGGTAATAATATTCGGCCAAACCCTGGCTAAATAGTCGGTTGCAGCTACCGTGATAACCATCTTATTGCTCGAACGATTTATTCCGTTGTACCGGATGTGTCGTGGCGTTTAAACGAAAAAGGTCGCGATACACGCCACGAGGACGCGCGAGGCAACTTTACGACTCGCGAACTATCGTATAATAACGGTAACGAACGTTCTCCTTTCCTTGGAGGCGCAGCCCCGCGTATCGCCCGCTCTCCGTTACAGCCTCACCCTAAAAATTCCTATCTATTGACTCGATCGGTGGTAACGCGGCTTCCTCTCCTACCCCGTGATCCATAATCTGCACGCGACGCGCGCTTCACGCACCAGGAATGCTCTTAAAGATGTTGAACGATGTCTTCTCGCCCTCCTCGAACGACCGCGTCGATACCAAGCATCCTTTCCAAGTGAAACGATATTCTAATTACATATGCACATACTGTACGTCGGGCCTCACACCTCTAACATATGAAACCGTCTCGCTAGTCGTACAGTTTTCCCGATTTAATCGCTTGCGCTGCAATTAACCAAATCCACCCGAGCTACCCTCCCACTAACCCGCCGCGAGACGTTCACCCCGTTGCAGTACCTACAGCTGTAATTTCTTTCTAAACATTTAACGGAGCTCGGTACCGCGCTGCCGAATAAGTATTTCCTACGCCGGGAGTGCGCAATCCCCTGCCGGAAGTGAAATGCGAATGAAAAAAGGGCAGTCACCGAACGAACCGTGTCGGTCTCGTCAGCAACGATTAACAGCGGTCGCCAGACGAAAATGAACACGTCTCGGCGGATGTCAGACGTGCAACCAGCATCGAATAATAGCTCACACGTGAGCGGGCGCTCGCGCAACCGTCCGAGCAATGGCAGAGCGTCCACGTGTGTGCACACGCGTGGGCGTCGATGCACCTTCGTAATACTTGAGCACGAAACGCGGGGCAAAACAACGCCACGTATACACCATAACAGCGGCCCACGTGGCGTGGCAGACAGCTTGTCCGTGAACGCACGTGTTTCACGGCACGTTGTCGACGGTGGTAGACACGCGTATACCTTGTAAACCCGGCCGGCGCGGCGTCGCTTCGGCCCAACAGAAACAATTAAGCTTAATTAATAACTGCTAATCCGCGAACCCCCGACCCCAGCCACAACGTCCGCATAACGGATCGCGACTCGTTCATGCTTACGTACAGGGTGTCTCAGAGGCACACATTTCTAAACCGTGCTCTGGATCGCGGATCTCGTCGAGGGGGGGGGGGGGGGCGCTTGATAAAATCTTCTTGGGATTTGACTCAATGGGATTGGTCGGTGAACGTGTGCGGGCCGGCCCAGGAGTCAGGTTTGTCCTGCTGTAAACGACACTCTTATTTATTTACAAATATGTCCAACGAATTCCGCGTAGACCCGCGAATGATATCTCATTTGCGATAGAGAAAAATCAAATACGAGCGAATACGTGTGTAAGGACTTTATAAATTACTTATTAGTAAGAAATTATTCGCGATTTAGTATCTCTAGAACGGTATATTCTTGCACATATTTATTTTCACTGACACTGAAGGACACCATCGAACTATGTGTGAGCCGGTCATTAGCCAAAACGGTTAACGCCGCAAAACAAAAATGTGTAATTTCGTTCTAAATATAGAATGTTAAGAGTCAATCAAGCGCTTCAGCAATCAAATTTAAAAAGCTTCGAAAAGTGGAGTTAATCGATTTGGCTAATGAGCGACTCTTATGTTACACAGTTCTTCACTTTGTCTTTATACTTTGGAGACACCCTGTGTGCACCTAACTCGCGTACACAAAAGCACCCACCTGCAACATGTGAACCGATGTGTACATACCTACACGAGTAGGTACGTACTGTATATGTACATTCGGTCGAACGAGGCTGCTCCCCATGCAATCTTGTTAATTACCTTGTCGATTCGTTGTTGTGCGTCTATCGACTTTCGCACGGTCGCCAACGTAAGGGCCGTATCCGATAGGATCGCGTGGAATTAACGGAATAAGCCGGCTGTTGCGTAAGGATCGACAATTTTAGGGGGGCTCGTAAAAGCATTTTGCGGTCACGCGCGAAATTAATGCCGTTTGCGGTCAAACGAACCGGCCACGGTACGTTGATGCTGTTCGCAGGTGAAATTAACGAGATTTGTTTTCACCGTGCTTTCTTTTCGGAGGGGCACTTGATGATATTGCAGTCTGGACGGTGGTTATGTAACGTGGATGTCGGATGTTGTTTATTGGATCGCGAACGAGGATGGTTATATGCTGTCTCACTTTCTTTTAGTAATCTCCTTGTGGCCTTGGACTCGTACTGCGGGGATGTTTCAATCGGGGGCAGGGAGTTTAGATTTGTTGCTGATGTTTGTCTGCTTGATGCGTGCAATGGAGGGTAAGAAAATGGGAGTGAGAGAAGAGATCAAAAATAGGGCGGCGAGGGATTATGTAATTCTACGTAGCACCGAGGGGAACAATCGATTCTCAATCCACTGAATTGTGAGAAACGGAATTGTAGGAGAAAATATACTAATACTCGAATCGAAGTGTCGATTAGGTATTAGAATAATTGCGTAGGCGTGTATATATTAACAAGGTATTCCGTTTATTAATACTGTGCTCTCTCGACCGTAGTCTATACAAGAATGCCATCCTTTGGCAAAAGCGTCGGTCGTGAGGACGCCTACGTCACCATGGCCCTTTTTAACCATTTTAGGGTTCGCCCCGCAAGAAAGCTACGCTAGACAAAGACAGCGTGCATCGGCGAAATGCACATGGCCCGCCTCGGCCGTTCCTTTACCTCGAATATTCTAACAGAATTGTGAGAAATATCGCTAAACGAACTGATATTATTCCGTTTTTTTTTTACAATTTTTCAATATCAGTCACAGCCACGAAGGTAACGACAAATTTGACCGACTTCAAAGTAAATGCCCCACAGATTTCTTACTCTCGCGAAGCAGTGCGAATTCTGAGTCATAATTTTATTGCACGCGGTTCACGCTTCGGTCACGCAGAAGCTATCATTAATCTTTCAATCGCGATTTAATTACTCCTCGCGATGTTCGCAGCTGTTGTAAGTATGAAATAATTATTAAAAAAAAATTTTTACTTAAAAGTTGGATCGAATCAAAAAAGGATAGTTTCGCTGACTCGTTTGTTATCACGAACGAAGCCGAATTTTAATCGGATTCTTACGATATCATTAACGAATGGATTTTCGCGTGCATAATTGGGAAGGATACCGTGGTCGTTACGATTATTGCTATTGTTGCTATTATTATCGTTCGTGCATGCAATTAGCACGCCACGAAAATACAGTCAATTCGTATAATAAATCGTATAATAAAAGTCCATTAATTACTACGTTCCTTCGTTAATAAAGCAGCCGAGAGTTTTGAATCGCAGACAACGAAGGCCCATTATCCGCGACTCCTTTTACACTCTATTTTGCACAGGAGCCTTGTTAATTACGTTCCATGCGATAGAGTTAAATCTGTACGTGCAATGCCGTTGTAGGATAATATTGAATCCGGCGAGGACTCTCAGAAGTCAGCGGTTACTCGTAACAACGTGGATCTAATGTCGTTTGCGAAGCGGAAACTGACTCATTGCTTTATCGAAGTCTAAACTTTCGTCTCGGTTTATATTTGATCATACAATATCCGATGTAAAGACCTCTCTTGAATTTATTCGATGTAATCGATTTTGTCGGCATACATGAAATTTTTACATGGAATCGCGGTTACGAAGAATACATTGAATGTAATTTTGTTTTCCTTTAATTGCGTGCATGAAATATTTCACAGAATTTTTAATTGTAAATATATTTATTGCAAGATAATACCACTTGGCCAAAGAATCGTGCATATTGATGTGCACATATCGTTAAACATAATCTTAAAATATGCAGAACGTTTTGAACTTGAGAGAACCGTTCTTCATTTCGTGATTCGAGAAGTAATTTTCAAGGCAAAACCTTCAAAATCTCTCAACCAGTGTTTCTCCCTTTCACTAGAAAGAATGATCAATCTCGCATTACCCGAAATTCTTTTATAGTTGGTGTATTTAATTTGCATATTTTTCTTACAAAATCAGTATACTACACGCATAAACTAAAAATAAATAAGTAAAAATATATACATGGTCATCGTTTGATATGTTCCCATAGAATTAATTATCGATTCGATATCGCAGGAGCAACGACAGTTTCACAAAGGCAAAGCATTTCTACTTTATTCCAGTCGCTGAAAAGGTCGACAAGGCGAAACATATCGACCATTCACAAATTCAACGGGCCGCTTTATTTCTTCGAAACCCGTTTAATAAAATGATATCAAAAGAATTTAGGTCTCCATTTAAAAGACATGAACGAAAAGAATGTAAAATAACCATCGAAACTTGTATACCTACAAGTGTCGAACATCCTTCGATATTCAATTTTCAATGGGTATTCAAAGACCTTGAAAATAAACGAACGGTGAATACATATATTTTTTTATTCAGCCTGCAATCGTCCTTTCCGGCTGTTTGACTACAAGCACAATCTTCAGTGCCATCAAAGCAACCCGTCGGACCTTCCTATAGTTAACAAACCTTTTGCCTCCAAATTGTGCGTAGCAGTGATTTCATGGATCCAACGCCAACAATGAGTCCAGTCAATAATACTACGCTTACTGTTACTCCAATTCATATTTTAAATCTCGGAATAACTACTAATTGTACGCTTGGATCGGAGTACCGCACAATAAGAAGGCCCCAACTCCTACCACAGCCTATTAACACGTTCGTGGACGTGAGCTCGATGGCACTCGTTGTAATCGTGATGCAAAATAACGTGAATGCTGTACCGTTCAAATTTATAAGCCACATTATCCTGCATTCAATTCTATATAGCGTTAATTTGTTGAAATTAAAAAAAGCAATTAATAATAAACCATCCATCCATATTTTCGTGTCTCATTAAAATTCTTCCTGTCCTACTCAAGTCAATCAGAACACGCGTCGTTACGGTCCACCGTTACACTCGCGCCAGCTAAATAGCGGAGAAAGTTACAGCCTCTGCAAAATTTCCAACATCTTCAAGCTAAACCCTCGAGAGCACCGTAGAACCATCACGATAATAATCATAATTAAGGATCGAAACGAACTAGAAATGGAAAAGTAACCATCCGCGCTACCAGGCGACGCGCGAGCACGATAAAAATGATTCCCTCGGATCACACTTGTCGGCGTTCGATCGTGCCCGTTCGCGTGGTCCTGGTTTAACAGATCTAATCAAGGAGCAATCGTGAAAAGACAGCCAGACGTTTTGAGCGTCACTGTTCAACACTTGATTGCGTCAGTTAAGCGGTCCCAGCTCAATTCCAGCTACGAGATAGCCAACCCCCTTTCCGAAACTACCTAACCACCCACACCCACTTTACCATCCCTGGCCGTCTCTATTTCCCTCCTGCAGTGGTCTTCCCAGTCTCGCCCGCCTCGTTTCTGGCGTGCAGAGCGAATGCGGCCCCCGTCGTGCTTCCGTCGTTGTTTGCCACCACCGTTTCTCCCCCACGGCTCTCTATCGATATACGTGCTACACGACGACCCCGACACTTCGGTGTTGCGCCCGCGTGCACCGGTGCTCATTGCGGTATGAACACGCTCAGATACACTCGCCTAGGTTCGTATCAGGCCGTTCGGTCTCCAATGTCGCTCCTACCTCGGTTCGAGGCACTAAACGCAATTAAACGGATAGTTTCCGCATTAGCCGCGATTGGATAATCATTCATCGATTATCTCGGCTATGCGGGGTGACAGACAATACGCGGTCGTGCTCGTGTACGCGACACAGGCGTACACGCGCCAACGCGCACCGGCTTCCTTTCCCTCCCTTTCCCTCCCTTTCCACCGCAGGAAACGCGAGCGTCCTCCTTCGACTTGGCCCTTGGGCCCATTTCGGACGGGCACCTTTGTGGCGTCACGGTGAATCCACCTGCACACGATCGTCACGTGTCAACGCCTGTACATAGATCTGGGAGCCACACCGCGGGCGCAGCAGGTCGATTGCTCGGAATGGGTGATGTTAATTCTGCGTCGTTAGTGTTTCTATATGCGGACGTAAGAGTTCATCGTTATAATCGGTACTTGATGAGTCCTTGATGACTGTTATTCAGATTTAATAAATACATGCGATTAAATTTGAGAGGGAAAAATTGTATGCCATAACTCGTTTCAATTACACAACTCGTGTATCGCGAGACCACTTTTTTCCCTAAACGCTTTACGCTGTTTCGATTTCGCTGCAGGATATGGGATACATTATGCAACTCGTTATAGTATTTAGAACGTGCTATGACTGCGGTTTAGAGAAAAATATATCAACGTAATCCTTTAATGCCGGGAAATTACGTTGCCGTGATTTTTTTTTATCCGAACGTTTATTCATTCATAAAGCCATATTAGCGAATATAAATATTTCTTACGAAAATAATTGCCTACGAAGCTAAACGCGTAGTTAAACAAACTACATACCGACAGACAATAAAGATTTAATAGATAGCCCTCCCGCTTACCCCGAAAATCAGTAGCATCGCAAAGTTGTCGATCTAAAACAGTCGTATGGTTCGCAGAACGATAAGCAACGTCTTTTAATCGCACAGCTGTTTGCCAACGCCAGGCCCTACACACGAATCTCGCATGTCTGCCCGACCGGCTGATTTATCTGGCAGAAATTACCGATAATTATTTCGCCCGTCTGACCACGACCACCACCAGTTTCGAGTGAAACGTCGTCGTTGACGTTGATTACACCACAGCGTGCAGTGGATGCAGGCGAGGCGAAGTCGAAGGCCGATCAGAGATATCCCGCGAGGGTTGCTTGTTCTTCGATAATGCGGCCGGTTTACGTGCAAGGAATGGGAGGGTGTTTCGTGCCTCCATCTCCGTCGATCCGTCACGATGGAATTAAGATTAATTCAGGAATTGCTTCGCGCGATTATTTAGGACCCTCCGTTCAGATCTGCGTGAATTACAGCCCGATGAATCACCGACGAACAACCGATCGGCGTTTGCCACGCGAAAAATCTTGTCGGTGGTACTTGAAGCGTCTTAATGTAGGGCGAAATCTCTGATAACGTTTGACCGGGGAAACATGGTTTCCAAACCGTCTTTATTTCCGATCGGATTGCTGTCTCGGTTTCAATTTTTACTGTACTTCGCTACGATTGCGACAATGAAATTTTGCAACACCTGTTCGAAAGGTTCCGATCGCGCCAATCTTCAGCCATAGGCTGTCTGAAGAGCAATCTCGATTGTGTAACATTGTTAGCGGTATTTATTGTTCGTAGTAGGTATAATATTTGGTTGTTTTATCTGTTTCAGTTGTTCTATTTTATTGTGGAGGAGACATTACTTTTAATATATAATTGTGACATCGTTTTGCCTTTCAAGTACCTGGTGGTACGAAAGTATGTATTAATTTATTGATGACGCATTACCATGTCACGCTCATGCGATTCAGACATCGTTATAGTCCCCCCTCGCATTGAAATCTCCGTTTTAACCTTCCATGATCTTCCCTCGGTGTCACACTCTCATTATTAAGGTTCACGACTATCAAATACCCGATTTCAATCCCATTACCCCAATGTCACCCGTATTATCTTTCGTGGCTACGAGCACATTAGTTTCCGTTCTGATGACCGACGTCACCATTAGCAGCAGGTGCTGTGAACGCAGCATCTTCAAGTGTGCGTATAATAACACCGATCTTACGTATATGTATTATTTTCCTACTGAGCCCATAATTAAATCGTGTATTATGACATCAGAAACATTACATTATTGCTATGACATTCCGTTTTAGTCTTAATTATTGTAATTGTAAAACCCTAAAGCATTCAAAATTACAAATGGCGAATCTGAGAATTCCAGTTTTTCCGACCGATTCTATTACGAATATATCAAAATTACACTGTTCTTCCAATAGTAATACTATTTTTCATGATTTAATACAATTGCAATCCTCAATGGGACAGTGCTTATCGTCGACTTGTATTGACAATACTAAATGCCTGCCTATTGGAATTGAGGAAGGAACTTAAACATTATAATACAAAAAGGTCCACCCACTTATCCAACTTAACCCAACATAACCCAAGCCTAACCCAAACCACCCACGTCCTTTTCTCTTGGGCACTGAGTACATCAATCACGCCTAACTCCCTAAGGCTTAACGCTCCAAGTACATCCTTCAAAAAGTTCACGTCAATCTCCTACGTGCAGTAGCCCATTTCCATTCCACTAAAAGTTCCAACATGAAATGTAGCCAACGATTTACTATTATATGCAAAGAAGTAAGTTCCATAAAAAAGGACACACTTGACACCACTCATCAGTCGGAACGAGAAAAATCTGTATCTTGGTCACTCTTTTATTCCCTGTTGGCATACTCTGTAGTATCACTTATATTAAATGTGCTACCATGAATTTAAAACCCCAATGAAGCTTGCAGAAATGAGAAATCAAGTGGTATTCCACGAGAATTATCGAGAAATTTACAAAAATATTGAAACATTTATATTCTTGGAATAGCTCAATTGCCGCCTAAACGTTTTATCATATTGAATCGTGCAACGAACGCAAATGCACCGAACGCGTTGTCTCACTCCGGCATGCGTTGCCCACTTTGCATAATAACGATTTGTAATATTCTGTAATATCTTGTAAGGTCTCAAATTTTCAATCTTTTCTTTGCAACAAAGAGTTCATCCGGTACAATTACGCATAAATAAATACATTAACAAAATGAATTTATTATAAATTGTAACGTTGCCAGTAGATGAGTTAATACGTTCACGATTAACTGGTAATACACAATTTGAATAAACGGAGAAATTATAACCGAAAAGGAATGAGATATATAAGAATTTTCTTAAACTTTAGTTTCACGAGAGATATTACAATTTCTCGAGATATGAGAAATAGGTAATTATAAAATATCTCGAGAAATTCACGATAAAGAGTTCTCGCGGAGGGACACTACTTGTATACATTACTTCTTTCAAGTTTTTTTACACACTACAATTTACAATCGAAAGTTTTCGAAGAAGATTAATGCTTGTAATACATCTTATTTAACGGCCACGTAATACAACCCTTAAAGAGTTAAAGTACCATCTACCACTAGCGACCCGTATCGTCTTCATTGTCCACATTCGCGTTCAATTACCCGATGCCATGCTCGAGATCGAACGTTTCAATGATACCAGAGCCGTTTCGAATCGGTAACACGCTCTTCGACATCTCGGAGCAAATACGGATCTCGCGTGCAGGGCACATATCGCGTGTAGTGAGTGCGTGCGTGCGTGCCAAAAACAGTCTGGTCACGAGTTGCCGCCCCGACACCCTTCAGGCGAAGACGCCGATGGCTTGGGTTATGCAAAAGGTTGGCTCGATGGCCGGCTTTGTGAATTATGTAAGAAGGACGGCACGGATCTCTAATTAATTCGACTTCTCGAAAATGGTATTGGTCGGGCCTAATAGCGATTTGCTGTTCGAATTCCGTGGGTTCCTGCACGCGACGCGGATTCGACGTAGGCTGGGACGAGGTTGGCTTCACGTTTGTCGAAACGGTTTTTAAGGCGAAATCGTTACGCGCGATATCTGTGGAGCTGGATTTCGCGGGGAAATAATATGCTATGCTGTTTGAGATGGTAGGTTTGGTTTTAGATGGACCAGAGTTTTAAGGCTGAAGGCTATTCTAATTACGAGGAAGAGTTGTTCGTTTTTTTGTAGCTGTGCTATACGGTGAATTTTGCGCGGATTATATTTTATTTTCTGCCGTCTACTATAGTCGAATATACGGTGATGTTATATTAATTTGCATCTCGTTAGAATTTGTACTCTTTCCGATACAAATAATACCAGCCAGCCTTTACTCATTTTTATGCTTTACATTGTAATACACAATGCGGGGTTTTATTGGTACCTCGAGATATCAATGCTTGAGAGTGGAAAAGTATTTTTCGACAAATATCTTTCTGTATGTATCTACGCATTTTCATGCACATCTATCTATGATTAGAAGAACACGCGAAAAATTTGTGAACACTTGCGGCAGCTACCTGATTGGCGGATTCGTGGATTTTGGATGGGGCGAGAACAATTTGAATTATATCAGTAAACTATGATCCATTGCCGTGTTAAAAAATAAAAACATCGCCAAGTTTGCTCATAACGTTGCGCGCTGCTACATTTCAAAGTTTTCTTGCTGTCTAGAAACGTCCATTAAAATAATCCCTTACCCGCTCATTTAGCCTATTTTTTCAGTCTATCGAAATTTTGCGTTCAAAAAAACGAAACCCCGATACCTGCTCCGTTCCCCAATTTCACGAACCACGTTCGTCCATCGGTATTTCTGTTCCGAGTTCGCTCGTATGAAATCGTTAAAACGGTTAACCGCGGAAAGTGTAACTCGGTCGATACCGTGGAAATGAAGTGGAAAGCCCGTAATATCGGGACAAGCTGCGCCGGGGTGAATAAAAAGCAAACAAACTGGACGAAGTCGATTCTTTTTCCCCTGCTAACCATCGCCGCCCAAGCTCTCGTGTTTTTTCCCCCCCTTTTCGCCCGGGAACACCTTCCAGTGCCCTTTTCCTCGAAAGTATACGATAAAATGTTTTCGCGTGAGAAAATGCTCGAGGGTTCGTAGGAAAACGCGGAACGAGCTCAGAGAAGAAACGAAGTCGATCGGAAACGTCGAAAGGTTACCGCCCTCCGCCACCGTCGCCTTCCTTCCCTACACTTTGGGGCCCCTCCGCTTCCTCCTCGGCAACGTGTCCGTTTTTTTTTTCTTTGCCCGTTCGCCCCGACTTAGAACTCGAAACGGCCGTTCTTCCTCGCAGGCCGCTTTCACTTAATTCGAGAGGAGTGCGCGAGTTTCGTGGAACGGGATGGCCGAAGAGAATCAGAAGTAACGAAGGGGGGGGGGGGGGGGGAGTGCAAAAAAGGAGAGAAGAAGGGCCTTAAAATCTCTAACGTCTGCTCGACGCTTACCTGCGGCTGCTTCCCAAGACCTAATTACGCCGCTAATCGCGCAAATGAATTCTATCCCGCGCGCCGGATTTCGAGAGCCACCCGTGTGAAATCTCGACAACGAATCGCCGGCGAGGGTCGCACGTTTGTTGGAATTTAATAAGGCAGGCCCCGCTTGTAAGTTGTTAGTAACTTGATTTGTGTTGTTCTAGAGGGCAGGATATTAAAGTGTGGCCAAATTTTTATTAGCTCGACCACCTAAAATATCGATACGGCGTCTAATCTTTCGGTTCTAGGCAAGTGTAGGCACACAATTATTTGTCGGCAACATGACGGGCAAGTTGTTTAAGAAGTAGACGAAGCAGAAGACGAACGGGACGGAAGACAGTGAATCCGCTTCGTAACAAATGCGTGAGAGGTAAAACTTGGAACTCTATTTTTCAGCCGAAAATCGATACATGTATTGTATGCGAAAACGAACTCGTAACAATACGAGATAATCGCTCCATAGATTTCGATGACTTTTTTAATGCGTCGTGGAAACCTACATTTTTGAGAACTTTTCCAGCTAGCATTTATTCTCCGGCATCTCAAAGACGACCGAACGCATACGTATATCCTTTTCGATATCATTACTCGTACGAATTTCATCCACGCGTCCTCCCATTAAACGTTCCTTCCTCAATTATCTCAACATTACAATGGAATCATCATTACGGACATTATCAACTCCAGGGAGCGGACTTATTTAGAAAAAGAGATGGCACTACCCTGCGAGTGTCAGAAAGGAGGAGGTAAGGATTTGTCGAAGCAGGGAACAAGAGGGCGATAACGAATAAAGGGATTTCGGGGTGGCTCAGCCGTTATAACGAATTCTTTTCGAATTCCATTATCGTCGCACGCTCCAATTATTCTCGTCGTTTCGAGGAATGATTTATCTCCCCTATTGTACGCCCTCTCTTTGATAGTGCGGCGCAGACTATGGTCGTGTTTCGAATCAATTAACTTCATGACGTCAGTCAATGCCACCATCCCCGCCTATTTGCGTGATCATTCTCCGTAGAAGGAGCTTATTGACTTATTAAGGCTTGCTTCTTACCGGAATTCGATTGGCTTGAATGTCATGGCCAATGACGATGACGAAGAACGAGGAGGATAGCGAGTTTCATCGCGTATCGACAGAAGCTCTGTCGAAATTTAAAAAAGGGAGAAAACGCCGATCTACGTTTTGCAAATGAAAGGTGAAGCTGTATACGCGCCGAGATTTATTATATCAATCGACGATGTAACTGATTATTTTACGATAATAACAATAACATTAATTAGTTTCGCGCCGTGCACTGGTATCGCTGTGACGTAAATGAACGAAACTACGTCAAAAGAAAGAGGATAATCGCACGTTGTAGCGACAAAAGAACGATATTGAATACAATTACTACGCTGTTACTACATACAATCTCCAAAATAATTAAATTATGGATGTACATAATCGTAATATAAAATCAAACGTTTAAAACACCAGTGCTGGCTCCAATTATCTTGCTTGCGCAAACTGCAGAAAAAAAGCAATGGATCCATAATCCCTACGACTTTCATTAATACCTGAAAGAGGGAACCGAAAATTCTCATTACCATACCCTAGAGCAAATAAATACCTACATCCGTTTACTTCGATGTATAGTCCCATAAAAATGCCCTCTGCCCATTATTCCAAATAACAGTCAACGTAACAACCCTTTACAATCCAGATTCATAATCATCTTCTCCTCGTAACTTTCTCTCCTAATAAAAAAACTTTTCTTACCACTAATAGCACTGGCAAGTTTCCAGCATTTACACTGAAAATCGGCCGAGAACGGATGGAAATTCTGTCGAATAAGCGCCGCACGAAATACGGTCTCATCTACCTACGTTGGACCAACAAACGTGGCCACGCGTGCTTATTGGACGAAACGATTCCGTACGAAAGTAAATATTATTGCCGTGCATTATCGATAATTACTGTCGGCTCACTTACGAAATGGCCGTTAAAATGAAACTGACATTTATTAAACGAAATCGCGGTCGCGCCGGAATGGTTGCACTCGATCGATTACAGTCGGAATGAATGAGCGCGAACGGCCATCCCAACGTTTCGAAAGGTCTTGTAAACGAGACATTAACGTATTTGCGGACTGGCCTGTCCGTAAACCATTCTTGTTCTGCTTCCAATTAGGTTACTTTTAAATAATTACTTCGTGCTTCGATTTGTTACAATGTTTTGTCGGTCGGGACGGTGTCGCTTTTCTTACCTTTGTTACCATACCATGCAGCGGTAACGCGTCCGAATACATAGGCTGTCAAAGGATCGAAACGCATGGTTATATAAAAAAGAACTCAAAACGTTGGGTACCAGAAATTCACAGTGAAACGTGTTGAATTTGCGATTACAAGCCACCTGTCGTTTGTTTGTAATATTTTTCTTCGATACGTCGTTAGTGTGGCTGTTCGCCAATGACGTCCACTATTGTATCGAAACGCAAAGAGACAATAATTGCTGTGACGAGTTCTCCAACGAAAAGGGAACCACCGTTCCACCACGCGTTTTGAAACGGATCGTTCAATTATTCGTGAGGCGTTTCCCCATTCTTTGTTACCTCAATGATTTACTTTCCTTTCTGTTTCAAAAGCCTGACACATTCTTCACCGTTTCCACTGCCAAATTATTACTTAACTTGCAGAAAGCTTGTATTAGATGCATATTTTTAATTCTGTATTGTAATTATTTCTTGATAATACTTTCATGTAATTTAATGAACTATTTATTCGCTTTGCAAAAGGTGAATATTAATATTATAATACATATATGGATAGATAACTACTGCATATGTATAATGACTGCCTGATGTAAAATGAATATAATCGCGTTTTTATTAAATTCATAAGACATTCACTTCCTCATTTTTCCACAAGGTTACTGCAAGGTATAAGCGTGGTAAAATATTCGTTACCGTTACCGGACAATGGAATCACCACGTTCTGCATAATAACTACGATATTTCCGAACTTACTGCAACGTCGACAGTGCAGGGAATTCCTTTGCCTAAATATACAATATACACATTTTCACATTTATTAATATAAGAAATATCTATTTTCACCTTTATTGAATTATGTCTTTCGAATGGATTACTTTAGCTGCATTCAAAATCGAAAGAAAAATGTAGGATCAAACCTTGTTTCTGTTCGGTTCCTTAAATTCAGCAACATGTTTACAATTTCGATGCAGTAAAGTTCTAGGCTTTTCCGCAAATGTCGGCTATATTACCAGCATGTAAACAGTCAAGTCACATAAAAAGGTTGGAGGTGCAGTAAATGGAAATTCGATTGCATTTAAAAGTATTGATTCTAGGCAAGAATACTTTAGCGAAATAAAAGCAGACTGTAAGTCAATTTTATTGCCTTTCCAACGTTTCAGGTAACAGTGCCCAGGTAAGTAAACGATTACTTCTTTTGTGTGGTATAGGTATACGACGGATACGGTGCCCCATCGACCATCGTTAAGGACTAATAAATACAATTCCCTACGTGGTATACAAAGCGGAGTTTTCTTTGGCGAAGACCATACCCCAGGCCCTGGGTTACACCCGTTTAGAAATCGATAAGACTTCATTCGAGTCGAAGATATTGGTTTGCGGAGACATACAAATGTGCCTTAGGATAGGGCTTGTTAAAAGATATCCAAGGTTTAACTTCTACGTTAAGTGTTTTCAGTACCTTTTAGAATATTAGTTAAGAAATAAAACAGGTATGCAGCAGGTAGCGCGATGGGGCGGTTGAAAAACGGGGAAGCAAGAGTGGGAGGGTGGTGGGATGGATGGAGAAATTACCCCCAAGAATTCAAACATGTAGAGTCTTCATTGTAAATTGTAGAAAGAATAATAACCAACCGAAGCTATACGGGACAATTTGCAGATGCAAACACATTACCTAAAAAGACATGGACGCTTGTTTAAAGTAAAATAAGGAGCAGTAGATCACTTGTAGAATGACCTAATATTGTTTTCGGCTTTGCTACCAAACTCGTGTAAAAAAGAAACCATAATTGGTTCAAATTCGTTTAGCTATAGGTAAATCTTGCTGTTTAGAGTGTTAATTGTTATATAACGATGCTGAGCGCATTGTTTACACGGAAGAACAAGTAAGAAAATTCAAGCATAGAAGAAGAATAAATGGTGTAATTAATAAAGCTGTCACCCCGACAATCTTAACACGTTCCCTGTCACGTGGGTCGTACGCGCACCACGCTGCCAAGGCTAACATTTCTGTTTATGGCATATATGCGTTGTAATATTCATTGGATTGCAAAAATCATTATTATCGAGAAAAAGGTATAACGTTTATCATGCAGAACGGAAAGGGAACACATTTTTGTTTTAACAAATTATCGTCATAAGTGCTGCACAGATTAAGTCTGTTACGTATGAAGAATATTTAATACGTCGCTCTCAACGCGTTTTCGAGCTCGCGTCTGTGATGGGAAAACGCCCTAAAATTCTTTCGGTTATCATATACAGAAAAAGGGGTCCTGAGCACACGTGCGACCAGCTGCATTATGACCAAGACGGGTGCGGTCCGACGAAGACTCCTAAATTTCCTTATATGGAAAGTTCTAATGCGTTTCCGTGCATTTCGGGGGTATATAAACCCTTTGGTTTCTACCCTCGTCGGTTCAGAGTTACATAGTCACGCGTAACGTCACGTCGTGCCACGCTCGTACAGAGTCAGTTATATCTAGTGAGATTGGGCTTAGCGCACCTTTCGAATCATAGATTAACCCGTTAGAATCCGCTAGTCCGGTTGAAGTTCTTTCGGCACACTCTAAAAGCGGCTCTCAGACCCCGCACCGCCAGTGCGTCAACACCGTGCAAACACTTAGGTAACTTACATATTTTTATATTACTTCATCGCGACAATTACATTTGTACCAACGACTGATTTGAATATATATTTATAATTTGTTCACCATTAAATCGAGTAGATTCGTTAAACCTATATATACCCCGTAATCCGTAATATTATATCGGTAGTAACGCTCCCACAGATACAACTTAACCGCTCGAGTTGTATCGAATATTAATTTAAAAGTTACGAGACAAACTAACATTTCCTGCGACTCCCTGATTTCGCATCAGGTTCGTTCGCACGCCTTATCCAAACAAAATATCTACAAATACTCCAAACCAGTGGCTCCCCGATTTTGCATCGGGTTCGTCCACGAAAGCTAACCCATCCTACAGCTCCCTGGTTTCGCACCAGGTTCGTCTGTATCCTACGGCTCCCTGATTTCGCATCAGGTTTGTCCGTACGTTTTCCAACCTCCGAACAGCTCCCCGGCTTCGCGCCGGGTTCGTCTGTGAATAAGCCAACCTCCTAGCAGCTCCCCGATTTCGCATCGTGTTCGTCTGCGAACTTCTTTCCTAGTGGCTCCCCGATTTCGCATCGGGTTCGTCCACGACGTTTCACCCTCCTGCGGCTCCCTGATTTCGCATCAGGTTCATCCGCGCTTGACTCTATTCCTGAGGCTCCCCGATTTCGCATCGGGTTCGTCCTCGCTACACATATCCCAGCGGCTCCCCGATTTCGCATCGTGTTCGTCCGTGCACCTTACTAATAAATTCTCAACCGTATTCCTTGGGTTATATCAACCTCGCCGGTCTAGGCGTTGCCCACAGCCCCGGCTCGTAACAAGTCAAAGAGAGTTACCGAAAATCGATCTGGCCCGGAACGTATTAAACAAGTATGTATATCCTACCATATAATCTATGTATAATCGTATATGTCTTGTATGTATGTATTTCACATGTTTATGCAAAAAGTTATGTACTCCCAGGTATTTTGCCATTTATCTTCCAAATTCAACATGCACTGTACGTCTGATAATCAACAGCTATTTATACCGAAGTATTTTCGCAAGAGCGCAAAAATCTTCTATAAATGTTAAACAACTTAATTACTCAATCTTTAAGCCTTAGATGATCAGCTGATAAGCAAAACATGCACAACTAAATCACCATAAGTAATCCACTGGTTCTCCGCTACATTATAATATATCCTAATTTTTATTGAACTTTAATTCTTGCAGGAAACCGCATTCCTACGACACTTACAAAATTTAATATGCATGTTGAATTATAAACAATGTAGCTAACCCTTTATTTATACTTTCGTGTACTTACTGTCATACTTACATCGACATCGGCATTTCAGATGTACAGTACGCATGGCTACAACTTTCATTTCAAACTGTCACGAATGATTAAACATTCTTCAGATTAAAATGTTTTTAATCATATGTTGTATCCAAATACACGTTGGCACAACCACGAAGATTAATCTAAATCTTGTTATCCCAATTCCATAAGCGCGAAACGCAAATATTCAGTCAAACAGTGTTTGCTGTCAATGCAATGGTATTTTCTGAGTTCTGACGTCGCAGAAAAAAAATCTGCACATACAGAGGGGGCTGTGAAAACAAATTCTGATACTCTGAAGATATATTGCATTTCTAAGGTAGGAACAAGCAGGGAATTTATATCCGAACGTCAATCGCCATCAACCCCTAATATTTCCAAACTCCCTTCGTTTTATTTAATTTTCCATCTCAGTCTCCTTTCTCGAGCGTCACAATTATACCGTAGAAAGGGATACCACCTATGGAACATAGAGAGAAACGACACATCGAACGAGAAAGCAATAGAACCAAAAGCCGCGTAAGGTACAGGGTGACGAACAGGTAGGTTCAGGATTTCGGGGGCGAACGACGATCATTAATAATATCCCTGCCTCGCGTCTCCATTTTACGCCGTCGACGATGGACAACTGTGTAACAATAATGTTCCGGATTCCCCGTGTATGACCACCAGGGACGACGGTATGGCGGTGTGAGAACGTGCACACCAACGAGGAGGACGGGGTACCCATGCCGGTGGAGAGGGACAACGCGGAGAGAGCACGAATCACAGCTACAGAGAGAGAGAGAGAGAGAGAGAGAGAGAGAGAGAGAGAGAGAGAGAGAAGGGTGGCTGGCATGGACCATCTAGCCGCGCCGCAGTCAAGTAATGAAATTTGACTGGAAATTAACCACCGTGGTGTACGCGTACACGTCGCTGCCGGTCTCGGAAGTGGCGCGCACACGTATCCGGTCCCGCGTGTTTGTGCGTCCGTTCCACCCTTCCAGGGTACGCATGCGCGTTCCGTGAAATAACGCCGGATCGCGGCACGGTCCGCACGTACAAGATATTACGAGAGTCGCGGCCCATCATCGGGGGAAAATAATGGGCAACCGTTTCGTGATAACGATGAGTTAGCGTTACACCCCGCTTGTGTATACGTATATCACGTGTCCCACCCTACTCTCTATTCTGCACTGCCGGTCATTGTCTCGCCCTCTCTCTCTCTCTCCCACCCTCTGTTTCACCTTTGTTTCTCGGTGCACTCTTTGGGGCTTGCTCCATGCCCGTGGATTCGGGGTGTTTTTGTTTCCCCGTTGGAGGGAGGTGATCGGGGGCAGTTTTTATGATAGGTCGTGATACGCGGAATTAATTTATATCGACGTGGATGCAGGAGTAACTTTGACCACGCTATATGTTAGATATATTACTAGGCGGTACTGTGACTGTACTTTGCAGGCGGCTTTAATTACTTATTGCAAACTGTTTTAAATGGTGTAGCAAAAGTAGGGTAGGCGAGCATTGGCGAGTAACGTGAAACGTTGGTTCGGTAGACAAGGTGGGCGAAATTGATTGGAAAAACTTTAGGGAAACCAGGAAGGTCGGTGGTAATCGACACGCGTACGTAGCAGTCTGCAATACGATGGCGTTCTAATTATAAATAAAAACACTCCGGCTTGCAAACGCTTCTAATTAGTGTTCCTGATTGCTGGATATTTTTCGTTTCTCGATTAGTGGATATCGGATTGAATATCTCTGGAATTCTCGAGATATTAAAGCAAATATACGATCGCAGGTTCAGCCAAAAGTTGGTCAAAAAACGTACAAGCTTTTGCGGGTTCCGGCTAACTTGTAACTAAACCTACGATCCCAGGGTTATACCTACTGGACGTCTGCGTGTTCTGACCAGCGTTCCTGATTTCTCGATATTCTTCGTTTCTCGAGAAACGAGAAATCATATTGCAGTTCGAATATGCAGAGACTGATGAAATATTAACAGAATACCCGAAGCGAGCAACCAGGAAAAATGACGTGCACACGCAGAAGCTATGTACGTAATTATCGTTATTTACCGGGGATTGCGTGGACCGGCAGGCCACCACTAATCCGGCAGCAACAGTTGTTGAAACGACAGTAATAGTGGCGCGCGATCGATAGGCGGTATATCGTGCAGCTTGAACGGCGCCATGCATTATTGAAATACGAGCTGGCCAAAAGATTTTACGCGTAGGCTACCAATGCATTCGATAAAACGTCGACCGTGTCGGTCCATCGTACGAACAACCATCAAATTATTCCACCCGAAAAATCAATGAGAACGGGTATCATAAACGATTTTACCGATTTTACTTGATCAACATTAGTTAGCTTTAGCTTGCATGGGCAAAAATGATGAACTATATTTGCGCTACCCGTGCAGTAGAAGACAAGGTCCATGAATTATGAAAAATCACCGGATATGCTATTATAAGGTTATTATACTAAAATACTATTTTCTTGTACGAGGAAGAAAGCAGTTGCACTGATTTTCACTTAGCATAACTATCCTACCCCAATCGCCCCTACACAAAAGATGTACCTTGAATGGAAAGACTGTCACCCTAACCCTACCCGAACCAACGACTCGGTCCACAGGAAGCACGCGGACCATCGAAACGCCAGTCAAGAATACGAGAACCCTGCTACAATCTTCGGTCCCTACACGGAACGACGAGTTTTCTGAACGATAAGACCAGTTATCAGCCGGTACTCGATATCGAGCGGATCGATCGGTCGCGACGGTTGGCCAACGCGTCGCCTTTCCACCACGGTTGACGGATTCTCCCCCGCCTTATTACCGCTAATCGAATCCAGATATCGCAGCAATCTCGCAATTCGTTTCGGCGATATTTCGCCGCGACCCCGCGGCAAATTAGCCGCGAGACGTCCTGCAACGATCGGCCGAGTCCTAAACTTTCCAACCCGGCTTGTCCACGCTGTTAAATCCGTTGAAAACAGCTCCCCTCGTACGCCCCGGCGATGTTTCGAGCGGCGTTGGTGCACGCACCAGCAGACCGGAAGCGCTCATGAGCTGGGGAAACGGTGGCAGCCGGTCGATAGGCGGCGACGATAATTTCGGTAGCAGCGCGATTCAACCGGATCGAGGAGCGTGGCAAATGAGAAAGGTAAATAAAACGGTCGAACGCGTAGCCGAACGATAATTCAGCCTTGCCAGAACGACGAAATAATGAAATGCGAGCGCGGGGGCCGGTTTTTCGGCGGAAACGAGGGAGATAGAAGCGGACGGGGCTACGCTTTGAAATTAATAATAATGTTATCGGGAGGTAACAAAAAGCTTTTTGAATCCCGAAATAATGACGGGCGCATTAACGCGCACCGTTTTCGACATTTTATCGCAACAAAAACGCGACGATCGCCCCGTCTTTAATCGGGATTATTGCTCTATTTCCGCGAGCCCGCCCGCCCGTCGCGGGTGGAGCGCTACGAATGAATAAACGAATTGGGTTAATCTATATTTGCCGGGATCAAAAACTCGAGGATTATCGGAAAGTAATTTTCAACGGGCGAGGCCGCCACAGGGCTGGACTACTTTTGGCGATCGGATGCTTGTACTGATTTCGCGATGCTAGATAGAATATTGAATAGTGGCCTGTTTAAGGCCAGCTTCCTCGGAACAATTAGTGCCTTGCTTGAATTTCAATTCCTAGTAAATATATTTCCTTTAGATAAAAGTTTAATTGCAAGACATTTTTTTGGCATTATACGTCGAGTTAAAATTTTGTGACCTGAAGATCAAGGTTCCATCGGTGTAAGCTATATTTCGTAGAACCGTTGAAATAATTGACAATTTCAGGAATATTTTTCTATGGACATCAGGTAAACGTACGCCGAGGGAGAAAAGTATTCACACGTATATAAGTGTTATTCGTAATATTAATCTACGCGTGTAAAGTAATTGCGCGAGACAAAATGAATTACATGAACAAATTGGTTCTTATTATTCCCCGTAAATCTAACTGTTCGAACATTCGCATTTCCCACTGTATTTACGTGTGCAAAAATAACAAATAAAAGTAAACAAGTCACAAATTGTATCCATTCTTGCATACATAAAATATAACCGATTTTGTTGAACTGCATAAAATGTAGCAATTCCCCTCGTCGCCTAAAAACACCACCTGTCGTACACGTAAGTGCTTTCAATTTCCTCATAACCAGCCATAAAATGGCATTTATCAACGGCGAACACAATCAAACCTCTTACATTTCAGAGTTTAAACGACAATCGGTAGCGAAGGGAAACCGAAATACCCGACGAACATCTCGCTGGTGTAACGGTGCAGCCAGCACGGAAAACGTAACAGATGATCGTTCGACCAAGGAGGAAGGGGCGTACTTTCTAACGAGCTAAGCGAACGAAAGAAACCGAAAAGGAAAAACGGAAAGAAAAAAGTGGAATTTGCAGACGCGTATCCCAACCCACCCCCACTGCAACCCCCTCTGCTCCTCTGCCCACAATACTCGGAAGCGATTCGAGATTTTTATTGGCTTGGTCGAAGTTCGTCGGCGAGTTTCAGCCAAGTTTTACGCTGTTCTCCGCTCGGCTGGCCCGACGATCGCTTGAACGACTTCGCGGAAAACGAATGGACGGACAGCGAAGAGTTTCCGGTGCGCGAAACGAGGCGTAAATGTAAACGAGCGATCGACTCGTTTCAGCCGGTTACCAACGAATAATTCGTCCACGCCGGGTAAAATGAGCGTTCTACACTTGCGAGCGTTTTCGCGCACAAGCTTGCACTTATCTACGTTCGAGCGAGCAGGCAGATCCCTTGCGCGGTTTTCTTCAGAAGCTTACACGCGAGCGGTACACTCGAGCCTCGGTGTTTCGCGAACAGCATTGCATGTATACTTTATTCGGCTTACGAATCCAGCTGCTGTGCCACACGGAAACCACGTGACCTGAATTTCGACAAACCCCCCTCCCCACCCTGGTTTCGGTTAGCATTTTTCGTTTTCTCGGCGGATCTGCCTGGCGTAGAGCGAGCAGTCGGAGATTTTGTAAGGGGAAAAGAGCATTCTTGACGACAGGAAGGTAGAAGATATTGGCGAGGTGTTTGGCGGACAAGTATTGCAGCTGTTTGCAGGTGAGCACAGGTTTGCCTGATGCAGATCGTGTAGTGGTAAGGGACAAGAAATTGGGAAGGGTCGCCCTTACCGTTTTTAGGCTCTTAAAAAGTTTGTATCGAGAGAACAGATTAAGCTACTGTTACTAACTTTATTTTATTTTACGATACGCACAAACAGTGTTTCGTAAAGCATATTGTGAAACCGTGTGTTGCTACTCCAGTCAATGGTCACGTATCATTCCCTACAGAGAGTCAATGGTAACTTCAAAAGTTCTAAAATTACTAAGCGGTATCGCACACCCTAATTTTTACAGCTAGGTGTGTACGAGGTGCTGGGCAAAATCTATCCCGACCAAACGTTTCACGCGAAACTATCAAGCGTCCGCGGTTTTATACACATTAATGTAACTACCTCGTCATACCTCATTGATTCACAGCAATTCATAAAACAAGCTCTACGATACCTTTTTAATCACAGATTCCGTAACCGCGCCGCAAGAAAACTTTCCTCTGCTCCCCCTATTGTCCGCGCGCGTGAACAAGCTGCCAGACGGTACTCGGCAGTACCAAGATGGCGGTATTTTTCGACTTCCCGCCGTCTCTCCTCGCCGCGTATCGACGTTTCCTCCCTCTCTATTTACGATTCACGTCACCCCTGCACACACAGGTGTACACCGTAACCAATACTTTCTCCCTTTCGGTTCGACGTTGCCTCGCGGAAAAAAGGGTGGAATAGCAGGAGGGACGAGCAAGGTGGAGGCGGCTAAAGGGTACGACCAGGAGTCGAACGAAGGTAGAGAAAGTAGTGGGAAGGAGAGGCAGAAAGGAGGGAAAAAGAGAGAGGAGCAGAAAGCTATGGCTGCAGCGACGCGATGGAACGAGGGGGTAGTAGGGGCAAGTGAGAGTTTGGAGGGGCAGGTGGAGGCAGGGTGGAGGAAGTACAGGCTGTTTTATTATGCAAAAGCTTTCTCGGCAGTTGGGTCGTTCTGGCTCCGCGCCGTTGCACCAGCATCGAGTCGGAGGTGGCGGCGGTGGCGGCGGTGGTGGCGGTGGTGGCGGGATACAGCTAGGTGGAGGAGGGTTGGAAAAAGCCTCCGCCCCCGAATCACGTAAATACCGGCAGCCATTTTGCGATAAACTTTTTTCGGCTGGCCCGCGCCACGCCACCGCGCCACGCCACCGCGCCACCGCGCCACCGCGCCACACCGCGCCGCGCCAAAGCACGGCGGACCAGCGGACAAGTAGAGCCGCGGTGAAAAAGTTTTGGACACGCTCTCGAAAAAGGGGAGTCGAGAGGCGGCCGGGCACGTTGCCGCGATATTCTACGCCTATGGAGCCCGCGGACGAGAGTTTTCGTTGAGCACGCTGGAACGGGCACAGGGTGGGCGTGGAAATGCACGGAAAAAGATAGAATAAGAAGGGGGCGAACAATTAATCTTTCGCGGAGGGCGCTCCCAGTGGCGCTCAATCGTGCGTGCAAATTTTCCGCCGTCGTTCGCGGAACGTCGTGGAATATTTTTAATAAGCGACCACTCGATAATTATCGATACCGTTTCTCGACTCCGTTTGTTTGCCTGTTTCTTCCTTCCTTCCTGCCATCGTTCCTTCTTTTTGTGCTGACTGGCGCTGTGTTCAACCTCCTTCGCGCGACCGTAATTCCCCCTCTTCCTTGGACGGAAATGAATATTAACGAGCCACTTTCGCAGCGATCGCGTAATGGTAAGATCCGATCTTCGGGAAGGGCGCATTTGTTAAGCTAATTTCATTTAAGGGGAATATTTCGTTGTATAACGCTACCGACAAATCACAGGGGCGAATTGTAGCACCCGACGCAATTAGAAAATCACCGTTTTTATGCGACTTAAAAAAAAATGAAATTACGTATCCAGGGCGAAGGAAATAAAGAGCATTGCGCGTTGCATTGGTAAAAATAGTTTCACCTGGCAATCTCGAAATTGAAAATATGCTCGGCGCGAAATTATTACGACTTTTCTCAGCATGAAACGAATCAGTCCAAGATAATCTATGGACAAAAAGTAAACGAAATTTGTGAAGGGATGTTCTTGAATATAGAGTTCGATGTCAAAGAGCAGCTTCAAAAATACGTTAGATATTATACATGCACGTGCTAAGCAAAAGTTTAACATAAATGAATGGTATCATCAACGAGGACGAGACCATAATTTCACAAGAGTTTTTGTTAGAACTGTCGTATCTTCGCTCGAAAAAGAACATGACGCGTAAAAACTTTACTCCCCAATTTTCTTTATTTCTTCGTAAGTAATTACCTCCCTCCGGCTTGCGCCACCGATATCAGCGACACTCTGTATCTACGCTGCACACAGCAAAAAAAAAGTTTAAAGTGCTATCGATTTAAGAACTACATCAGCTTCGAACTAAAACTGTATCAACACTATCAAACTCATGTCAACAGCATTCCAAACAATAACCGAGGAAAAAGACGCGCAAGCAGCCTGGCTGGCAGGCAGGCAGCGCTATGAAGAAAAACAATATTCCTTTATCGTCTCACGTCACCGTTCTACACGCATGAAAAGAAGCGTCCCGTTTCTGCTTTATCGTTTTCCAGACTTTCCTCCGACAACTGTTGTTACGACGCCCGGGGAACAACAACACCTTCTACCATTGACGCTGCGACCGTCCATGAATTACCAGTCTCGACGACAGAGTCCTTGGGCTTCTAATATTTACTGTGTCGCGGTGCGAGCCGCCACGATATTCCCGGCATTAACGATAAAGCCTGTACAGAACGCCGCGGCGTAAAGAGCGGAATTGAATTTCGCGCGCAAACAGAATCAGCCTTAGCTTGTAAATACTGCTGGGCGCGTCGTGACGCGGCTTCCACCAAGAACCTGCCCCTTTTCATGGAACCGGTAATTCGACGTTATCCGCGGATATCTCTTTATGAGCGACGTCGTGCGTTGCGGTTACTTTCATTCACGTAATTCGATCTTTCGTGCAGCCGCGTTGCATATGTATGTGCACGCATACTTTGCGTATCGACGAAGGTGGAAAAAAGGAAGGACGTTTCCGCGCCGAGAAGGGACTTTGATGATGTGCGATAAAAAAAAAATAAGAAGTGCGTAAAAAGTGACAAGCGCGAAGGGTAGCTTTTTTAGTGCTACGACGAAGGAGGATGTTGGGTGAGTGGGGCGGAGGGTTGCGATTGAGATAAATAAGGGGGAAATAAAGGACGCGTGAAAAACGAGACCGGCAAGTACCACGAATCGCGAGAAAGAAACGCGTAAAAAAATTTGCAGCGGTCGCGGCCGGTTTGCCCCTGGGCTTCGGTCTATTGTCCTCGGTTCATTACACGTTTTCAGGGGCCTGTGGGCGTGAAGGACGCTAGAATGGAAGACGGAAAGGCCGACGTCGCTGGCCAGATGCATGACAATGAAACTGAGGTGTCCGATTTCGCTAACGTCCCGTCTTTACCACCGTGTTTTTCGCATACGAGAAATGTATGAGACTGAAAGGGTGGCAGGGAAAAGGGGGGTGAAAAGAAAGGGCACAGAACCTTTCCCGAAGGGCTGCCCTAGGTTTGTACGAGCGAACGACAGCTAGATTTTCGTCTCCAATAGTAGCCAATGTTTGGGTAACCGAGATATTCCATTGAATCATCATTTCGCATCATTTCGCATTTTGAATAGCCCGTGATTAGAACGATTAGCGAACAGGGATAACAGACGATGCCGGAACTGATTCGATACTGGACGCGTCGACGACACCCACACACCGAAACGCCAGCGTCTGTCGGTCGGCAATCTGTAAATCCAAATTCTGTTTTTATCCGGCCACGATTTCACGGCTGGAGTTACCGGGGACGATACGTTTACCAAACATCGCGAACCAGTAAGCACGGTATAGAAGAAGGCAACACGGCGTTGAGCGAAGATGAGAAAAGAGAGTGGGTGACGTCCAGTGAGCCCCTAATTTCCATCGTACCCGATTCATTACTGAGTACGCGGGGGTGGCAGGAGACGTGGTGGAGAAGGAGAAGCAGTGGTAGAGTAGAGAGATGGTTGGATCGACAAGGGGCGAAGGGGGTAGGACGGTGGTGGCGCATTATTACGAGGCCGAATTACCTAATTTCGCTGGTCGTTACGTTGTTTCGACGAGCCGGAGCCCCCCTGGTCTGGAGAGGGGCGTAGAGCCCTCACGGTGGCGGGTCCTTCTGGCACCGAGGTTCGCGTTAAACCACCCCATTTGAGCGTTTTCCACCCCGACGACCTTACCATCGGGGTGGCCCGACTGTAAGTCCCCTGGCATCTCTTGGTCGCAGTCCGCGCGGATTCACGGACCAATCCCGACGCTCCTGATCTCGACTTATCCAATAGTCGTTGCTTTTTCTTAAGCAACGGAGCCCTCTTTCGGCGTGCAGCGCGGCAGCTTTTAAAAACAGCCAATGAGACGACGACCTAGACCAATCGCCGTGGCGCATGAATCCTCGGGCGTTTGACTCGATCGGCGCTGCACGCTCGACACGTTCCCGTTTAGTCCGCGCGGAGCAGTCGGAGCTCTGTGAAAAGGTGATGGTAGGCCGCTCTGCGGCGGTCGAGTAGGGGCAAAACTATTGGCCACCCACGCCTGCTTTGCTTGGTCGCTCTCTCGCTCTCCTGCTCTCTCGTGCTCCCTTATCCTGTCTTTGGTAACTCGAGGGAGAGAAAAACAGGGCTCGATCGAGAAAGAGACGAGCGCAGAGGGTTCGAGAAAGAGCAAGGAAGACAGAAAGTGAGCGCAGAGGTCCCACTCGTCAGGCTCTCTTCGCTGAGCTTTTTTCGCTCGTCAGGGGTGGATGGACGAACGGAGAGTCCTTCCAGACTTCTGTCCTCCCTAGGGGTGCACTATTACGGCATAACAAAGTCCGGTCGTGTCGCGTATATCGGATCGTACGTCAATATACCGCCGAAGCAGCAGACTTTCACTTCCCCTTCCCCACCCTTCCGTTTCCCTGCGCACAATCGGCCTCTTCTGCGCTGCCATCGAGTGCGTCTGTGATATGCTAGAAGTCGTGTGCTAGCATAACGAGGGAGACTTTGCCCATTGTTCTCTAGCCACTTTTTAACAAGGGGAGTTGCCACGTATAGTACGAACCGATTAGAGGAACGCTGTCAAAACTTATCGAGGACAGAGCGGACGAGTGGATAAGAGGCGAAGAGAGACGACTCCACGAGCGTGCAGTAGGGACGGAGTAGGAGCGACCCTCGGCGAATTTGGGTCGTGTCACGAGGGTGAAACAGGCAACGTAAGTCACGCTCGCAATCATCGACCCTGATTTCGTGAATTTCAGATATATCTCCTTGGCGGCGTTAGCGGCGATTACATCTCCTCTAATCGTTTCTGCGGTGACCCGTGTCGACGACGAAACGATCCGGCAATTACGGAAAACACCATACGCGTATACCTAACTTCGTGCGACGCGACGGCGTATGAAGTCATTAATCAATGTCGACGACGCGCATTAACCTGTAATTATTCTTCCTTTTTTCCCCTCCCCTCGTTTTAGCCCAGCGCGCTCGTTATTCGCGCGTTTATGAAAACTCGTCCTCGTCATCGTCTTCGTCGTCGTCGTCGTCGTCGTCGCTGTCGTAATACCGCTTTAAAAGATAGCCGCAAGGATACGTGTACGACGATAAGGAGGGAATATCGCACCGATAATGATCGACTTTGGAAAAACCGCTTTTCGCGCGAACACAAGCGTCGTCAAGGACTGTATTTCAATTTCGCGACAAGAAATTACTTAACGAGCGCTGTTAAGGCTCTCGGGTATCATAAGTATCATTGCGATCGATTCGGACGAGAGATATCAAAGGTACAACTAGTCGGACGGTGTTTTCGCGCTAACCGACCACGGATAATCATCGTTTTTTTTTCTTCTCACACCGCTTGCAAGTGGAATTGGACGCGAACAGCCGGTTCTCTATGCCGTGTTCCGCGAGGAAAAAAGTCGTTTCCTCCGTTACGATGCTGCCTCGAAAGGTTCCACGTGGGAACAAGATGCGCTTAAACCACGGTGCCGAAACTTTTCCTTAAATATTTCATTATCTCCGTGTTGCCGAGCGTTGTGTCACTTAATGCTGTTCAACGACTTTCCACGGTCGCGAGCGTCACCGAAAATGCGCTTTGCTAATTTACCGCTAAACGGGTTTCGCGATACACCGCCGGGAAAATTCGATTAGCAAACAAGGTCACCAGTGAAACGCGTATACACGCCGAGCATTAATTGTCCGCCAGAGGCGTTAACTATTCCGCCGTCTTTTGACGTTTCCTATCGACGATCTCACGCAGGAATAGAAGAAAAATTTCTCTGAAAAATCCGGTCAATAGACGGTCAATCCTGGTCGAACTAAAATTGCATGTCGCGAATGTGGACGACGGTGGTTACTACTTGTCGTCGCGTTGAAATTTGATTCGGCAGACCCGCGAGAAATCCGATGAAAATAAGAAACGAAGTACATATGTATAAAGTGTGTAGCAAGATATGTACATGCATACGATGGATGCGCAAAGGAAAACGGCAAAAGACAGGAGGACAGAGAAGCGGACAGTCTGATTGCTCTTCCCTTTCACCGCGTTCACGCGCGAACGCGCATGCATGCACGGGTATACGCGTTCACCCTTTGCTCCAGTGCTCTCGGTGAACGAGTGCGACGCACACATCGCGAGCTGCTTCGCTTATATTAAAGGGATTTCGCCAGAGCCGAACATTTCCTGCACGGAGGAACCGCGAACAACTTACTCCGCGCCGTCTTTCTGTCCCTTTCTACCCCTTTCTCGCCCCTTTCCTATACTCCGCACCCTCAAACGCTCTCCTCTTCCAGCTTTCCCTGTTTCTCGTCGCGCACAAACCAATGCGGTGAATACGTTAGTGCCGGGGGTGAGACGAGGACGCAGAAGATGGTAGAGCAAGACGGCAGACGAAGACGGCAAGTCGAGGCCACTGAAACCAGCTGCATTCCCGGCCATTAGAACTCCGCACGGTAGTGAAAATTTACTGTCGTAACCCAGTCCTAATGCACTGCACCGCCGCGCGTACTGCTCCAAGCCGCAGTTATGGACGTTCCCCGTTGTAGAGCTGTTCCGTGTTCGTCTGTATTTGTGCGACACAGCCGTGCTTTTGCGTACCTGTGTATACATATACATACATCGCCAGTGACGCACACCGAGAAGAGCCGGTGCCGCGCCGGCAAGCTGCGCGACGAGACGAGACGAGACTGTGTGCCTGGCCTGTAGGTATCTACTACTCTCGGTGCTCGAGCAGTTCTACCAAGAGCGGTGGTGTCATGCAGCAATGTTATCTGCCACCCCGCCTGACGAGAAGGAGAGGCCCTAAACAGAGACAGGAACGATGGTGGGCAGAAAGAAGATGGAGAGAGCTGAGCAAAGAAGGAGCGAGCGACGAGTGTCTGTGCCTCGCGGTAATGGCTTATAGCCAGGGCCGTAGCGATCAACCCGTTCCTCGGAGCAAGATATATACGCACGCCACGAATGTCATTTCGGGTGGATCGCGAGCTCGAGAATCGACGCGTCGTTCCACCGTGGTTGAATGCGTAACTGGTTCCTTCGTTATCAAAAAATCTATCGAAACGATAGACGGCAGCAGGTTGATATCGGAGTTTGGGACGAATTTTTGGTATACAGGGACTGTGAAATCGAGACGAGAATTTGTATACATATACGCTCATCTCGTGCGATGTAGACTTCCGACGAACAGTTCACCCCTATTCTCCCCTGCTCGAGAAACTTTCGGTTGTTTTATACGAATCTCTACGTTTCCTTGGAATTTCCTCGGGCGACCGTTTAGAACGGCTCCGCGGGCATTTCGCGCGCGACAAATTATATCTTTCCACAGATTACATCGGAGGTACCGTTTAACGGTCACGCTCAGGGGGAAGATTTACGAGCGGGCTGAACGGAACGCGCCGCTGTTCAGCCCGGTCGGAACGATCATGAAACTAAAATTAGTCGGCACCCGAGGAAAGTGTTTGCGTTTCCACGCCAAGGGAAAAGGGCCATGGTCCTCTGGACGCGGGGATGCCTCCGTCTGTTGCTGACTTTACGTCCACTCCCCCTCCCGCCGATGATGCGGGCAATGTTAACTGCGAGAGTGGTCGTGGAAACGTCTGTCGAGAATCGCTCGTAAATAACGAGAGCAAAGGGGACCAGCCACTTCCCTCCAGGGCTTCGTCTTTTCAGAGGACAGAGGAGTGGCCCTAAATCATCGACGCGCCGGAGGGTGCTCGTCCCCTTCGATCAGGCAAGAAAAAATTAGCCGAACCTCCGGCTCGCTCCGCTTTCCGACAAACCTCTCTCCGTTCCGCCGTGACCTTCCACCGTGCTATGCAATATCAATTTCACGCGTTAATTCTGCTTCCATGCCGGCAAAGGCCGTGAAGCCAGGTTTGCACCTAAAGCCGAGTCCTCAAGCGTGAACAGTGAACAGTGAACAGTGAACAGTCCTGCCGGCAAAATCGAGCGCGACCGATCGCCACCGAACACATAATATACGTTCCACCGCTGATGGGTAAATAAAAGGGAAAGTTTCGTTCGTGTTCGCACAGTAGATATTAGCGCGCTGTTCGACGTTCGACAACGTCTGCTCACGATAATAGAGCCGCGACCTTACGTACGGAATTTTAAGAAAACCATATCTTTCTGGTTCTGTCTACGTATGTCTACGTATCTGTGGTCTATACGTATACTAGACACCTGCGTTCTCCTATTGTTCAGTACTGAATACGACAGTCTGGATTACCCGGCTTAATCTGGGGACAGGCAGACTTCTGACATTGACTTCTCGGGAAAAATGGTTAAAGGCAAATTCGTCTCAGGCATTGAATAATCACGACCCGATTAATCGAGGTTCGATACATGTACCCCATCTGTAACTTGCTGGCGCATTGTGTCCGGAATAGTGGCAGTTTCCTCGTATATACGCAAGACGACAATAAAGTGTCTTGAACCGCCCTCATCGCGAAGCCGGGGACCTCGAACTTTCTTCCCGCCGTTACGCCGCAACCCTGAATGAAGCAAACACGATTTCGATGGATCACGAAAGCCGAGCGAAAGTTGTCCGCGACACGATAAATCCCGCGGCGTTCCGTGCGAATTGTAGCGACACGCATACGTATGTATATCGACCGATCGTTTGTCGCAGCTAAGATACACGACTTTTCGAGCGTGACGGGGCGTACGAGATACGGGACAGAGCGTATTTCTAGCGAGACCAACGCGGAATAGAAGACGAAACGATTCATGCATATACACATGTACATACATACCCACCTCGTTTCGTGTATCATCGTTACATCACGTTAGAAATGGGCGTAATAAAGTGCGAACAAAAGTCCCCGGCAACCGTGTCTCGTTTTACGTAATACAAAACACACACGGCCGCCGTTTGTCGCGTGGTACGCGACGAGTTATTAATTCGCTCGGCTGTTGGCACCAGGCTGCTCGCCAGTCGCGCCTGAAAATTTCTACACTGTCTCACATTGTTGTAGATTTTCGAGAACGTTGAGATAAGTTATGGCGTTGGGTCGTGGCTGGGCGTTTGAAGCGCGCTTCGTTGGTGTTTAATCGCTTCTGATGCATTTAGCCTGTTCATTTGGATGGTGCAAAAGTCGAACGGAATCGTTGTAAAATACGTACATATGTACTTCTGGAAGTTCTGGAAGGAAAGAGGTACACCATTTGTCGTTTGAATATAAATGCAACAAGGTGTTATAAAAATGGGGAGGCCTCTGGCCGTAAGTCAAGTAATTATTATGCCGAAACAGTTCGTAATTCGTTAGCCTAATACTTGACCTTATATCGGACTGATTATGTTGCAGGAACGAATTTCAGTGAAAACTTTCGATATCTTATTCAGACTTCGAATAAAGTGTGTATAACACAACTTGGCCCGTTAATCGAATTAAAATGGATCGAAAACCACTTTGCAGATAATAATTTCACGTATATATGAAGGTCAATCCTTTGACTATATCTTTGAAACCAAATACCATTTCTATCCCAGTTATCCAATGATTACTTTCATAAATACAACTCTACCATTAAACACCTGATACATGTATCCAGCCAATCAAGAGCGATGCACGAGTTCAACTTTATCTCTATATCTTAACTCCAAAACAAACTTGGCGAAACAGGAATCCCCTGTACATAAGTTACCTAATAAACAGGCCAATACGCAACAAATTCACCGGGATCCCTGTTAATGCCCCTTGATATCCCGTAATTGCACGTTGCCCCGTTCTGGCGTCATTCCCTTCTCTAATCACACCGCGTGCACCATCGCCAGCACGAAGCATGAAAATTCTAAATCTACTCGCGGCACTGGAAATGGTAGATACGCCCCTGCCTACGTGGACAACAACAAACAGAGAAAGCTACACAGGCAGGATCACAGTAGTAGAAGCCGCGAAGCTGGCGTTTATTAGCGTCCAGCAGAAAGTTAGCTGACCGGCTGGATCGTCTCGAGGGTGGATTGCGAGGTAGCAACGCCACCAGCAACACAGATATACTGTGTATACTGTTGCTGGTGCTACCGCCACGATTACTACTCCCAGCCTGGCCGACTGCAACGTTGCACAGCCGCCAGCAACACCAGCAACAGTCACTAAACTCGAAATGGCCAAATGGCTCGTTCCTGTGCCGACATTCGACGCAATCACACATCCTGTTCTCTCTTTCTCTCGTTCCCCTCTACACTGCCCAATACTCCCTGTTCGTTTCCTCCCTCACGCATGTAACACACGCCGATGTAGGCGTGTATATATATACACTTGCACATATATAGACGCATATCTCTCTCTCTCTATATATATATATATATATATATATATATATATATATATGCATATGTACCTACGTACCATGAGTGTAGGAATGCAAACTATCTTTGTCCCCCCTGATACCGTTTCTGTACGTTCGTTGCACGTCTGGTATCCACTTATTCGGCGTGATACACGCGTACATAACGCCACGGATACGTAGGTTTGCGGGTTCGGTATGGGACCGGGATTAGCCTTAAGTCGGCGTTAAGTACGGCCACTGGACCGAGATTATCGTATCTGGCCGCTATTAGCGCCGATATTGAAATCGTCTCTCGGGAAGCTGGCTCGTAGCTCGCTCCTTGTCGCCGGTATTGCCACGGATGCCGGTCGAACAAAGGGGAAAGAGGCCGTTCTCACTGATCAAAGATGGTACGGAAATATGTATGGTGGAATTATGCGTACACAGGACGGAACGAGCTTAAATTGCATCGTTAAATAATTGGGATCCTCGAACGGTGCCTGGATTTATCGAGATACATCCATGACATATATATTATATATCTGTGTGTAGGTACACGAATTTCGCAGCGATTGAGCGGATCTGGATCGTCCAATGATTGTCCAATTCTATTTAGGCGAAGGTTTGACTTTTATGTTGTTTTGTAGTCAGTGCACCCTGGTACGCGCGTAACAACGAAATTCGGAAGGATCTCAAGGTTTAAACCGTAACTGAAGAAATAGCACTCCAGAGTGGAACATATAAAGCAAGAATAAACAATCATCCCAGTGATCTAACCAAAAAGCTATATGCAGTGGATATTATTAGAAGACTGCACGGCACACCAGTGACTACTTCGGGAAAATACGCTGCAACTATGTGCTGATGCTTTCTAATGAGAAATGCATCTGCGTGATATAAACCCACACAATAGATATGTGAATTTACCCAATGTCCTTAATGGACAAAATGTAAAGTTCTTGGAGATATAATAATAAAAAAAAAGTTATCTTGAAGATATGAGTCGATAGGCAAACTATGTACGAAAAGCTAACGATATATGTCAAAGTACGAAACGTTTACTAATTGTTAACTGTAACAAGTGGTGAAAGGAACGGAGTAACATCGGAAACGGTGCAATATCTCACGAGAGATTAGAGTTATCAAAAAAATATTCTGACAATGGTTGTTTGGTATAAAAAAGGTTACATTAGCTGGTATAAATAATTTTCCGGTGGATGTGGTGGTGTTAAAGTTATTAGTATTAGGATTAGTATTATGCAGCGCGAGTGGCCAAGGAAGCTATGGGAGCATCAAAGGTGAAGATAGTTGGGGGTCAGTGAACGAGTCTTCTTGCCCCCATTGAGGGACTTGTTTCTATAGCGCTGTTCGTAGGGTGCAGTTAGCGATATCTGATTCTTCCCGATCTACTTTTTGACATTTTTTTTGCATTGAATAATATCGTGTTGCAGCTTATTGTATTCGTCTATTTTAAAAAATTAACTTTGCATTGTAATCTCGGCCATCGCTACACTTAATGAAAAATTATTTATACCGCGTAATGCCCCCCTTCGTTCCGAACAACTACTGTAAGAACTTTTTTTGGATAACTTTAATCTCGCGCGAGATATTTTACCGTTTCCATTTAGGGGGGTATTTCTCGTTTTAACGTCATTTTTTGGGCCTCTTTGTAAATCTTTTTGTAAATCAGAGCTGCGTTATATATTTTTCTCAAGTCAAAGTACTTAACATTATAGCAGGTATGCGTCATTAAAGAAGATCGTATAAAAACATGTCACAATGGATGACATGAATGCGGCTCTTTGCAGTGAGCCGAAACAAAAAAAAAACGATGTGACATTTTTTTTGGGTATTAAAGTGGTTATAGCCTGTATTAAAACAGATAAAAGGAAGAGAAATGGTGACACTTCAAAGTTTAAGTGCCTATTTTTTGCTTTTTTTTTTAATTTTACCATAATAAAAAATTAGACAAAATTAAGGTCGCTTAAAGATTTTAGTACCGACTACAGTAGCAGGTATGCTGAAGAACCTCTACAAATTTCAAGTCGGTCGATCGGACAACCAGATCTTGAGCTATCGTGTCAGCCATGTCAGAAAACATGGTTTCGCGAAGAACTTTAATGTGTGGGATACATTTAATATCTGTACACACGTTATTCCTACGAATTTCGGAATACCCTTCGACACAGATATTTTCGATGACACATACGTACTTTAAGAAAATGCAGAAGAAAAAATCGAGTTCTTCAAAATTTAAAACACAAATCTCCCTTAACAGAACTTCCTGTATATCCATGTCAGATATTTTCATTGCACGTTCTATGTGCAATTTGCAATTCACTTCAGCTATTTTGCGTTAATCAGTGTACGGAAATTATTATTCCTCGACGAAGGAGTAAAAGAAACACCTTAATGTGAAGGCGCGTAGTGCGTTAATTACGTCTGAGAGGATTTTAGTGTAGCCTATTATGATGAAAGTACTGATAGAGAAAAATTGAATAATCCGACCAGCTATTCACGCTTCCCGTTCCACGCGATCTCATATACGCCCCCTTTGAATGCACAGTTACCGCATAATCAGCTAATATAATGATGTCGCTCCACGTGTCAAGTGCGGAGCAGTGCACACGCGTACACACGCGCGCGCGCGCGCTCTGTTCTCTGATAGCCTACGCATGAGTGAATGTTCGGTCCTCTCAGCGTGTAATGATCCTCGTATGCTCGTGTATTAACACGACGAACTCGGTGTAGTTGATCACCGAAACGCGTCGAATCTTATCTCGCTCGAACAAAGCTTCATCGATCAGAGGAAAGAGTTTTATGAGGAAAAAAAGATGGTAGAGGAGACTTCGAGGTGGCTTGAAAATGGAGAGACGATCGATTAATTCCGTGACGGCTACGAATTTAATCGCGCGTCTATCTCTGAAGATCGTTCATTCATTTCGAGAATGCTTTTACAAGAGAGACGAAATGCTACAAGGAAAATCAAGGTAGATAAAAGATTGGAATTGATCGTCGTATTACCGTTCACTTCGTCGTGTTTAAAAAAAGACGTATCTGCCCTGTCTGTCAAAAGATTGGAGCATACCCCATAACCGTTATAACGAAAATTTAAAAAGGTTGCGATATAACAGTCAATATCTTAGTTGAAATGATTTTGGTTACGAATAATCGTTATTGGGCGACAGAAATCTTTTTTGTTTGGTTAGCGATAACCATTACCGATGGCGGGAATTCTTTTTTGGTTACAACTGACCAATATCGATGCCGGGAGTTTCGTTTTTGTTAACTTGGATCTAAAATTTTAGCTTCGCGTATCTATTAGTTTCCGAGATATTGATAAAAAGACTTCGAGTGCCACACATTGAAAGCTGCGTATACAGTTCCACGATGATAATCATCTTGCACGGTTGGAATATTTTTTCGAACGAACCATGATCGTATTATAACTAATTGTAAACAGTGTTCGCATGGTCATGCTCACATAGAGATTATATTGAAAAATAAAACATATTTCACGTCAACAAAAATTTTGTTTCATTGTTAAGCCGAGAACTTTTCAGGTATCAGTACGTCACCTACCTTTTCATACGGTCCGTATGATAATACATATGTGAAATATTGTTAGAACTATATACGTGTTAATAGACAATGCATAAAAGTTCAAAGCATCGCTGAGAATGATAGCGTACCGAGTCTGGGCATCGCTTTTGAATGTACCCGACGAGTATTCGAATATTTAAGGGAGCCATCCTCTCCTCCGGAGATTCCTTTCCCAGTGCGCTTCATTTACTAACGCGTTACACCCCATTATAGTCACAGCTATTTTTGCTGTCTTAATTTTGTTGCTTAATTTCCATACGAGGAACTTGACACCGTGCGTATATACGCTTTATAACACACCCAATCGCATTTTTTTCACACGAAACGTCGGTTAATCAAAACCTGCTCTTCGCACCGCGACAATCAGTACGATGACTGCGTGCGTCAAGAAGCATGACCAATAGCGATGGAAAATTTACGTACCCGCCCTGTCAACTAATGGAATATGTGACGTATAATAAGGGACATTAATAACGAAATGTGCTGGGGAGGTTTTCTTTTAATGCGACAGCATTTCAAACAACAGAGCGTTCGTTTCTATCCTTCTATCACAAAATAATAAAAGAACGTCGTAATGTTTTACTCATGATCATTAGTATTTCTTAAACATACATTCTTAAACTGTCACGCGATGAAATACAAGCACTAGGCAGAAAAGGTCCCTGCTCATTTCTCCATTTGTCCTTAATTAAACGGTCTGATGAGAATTTGCAGAGAGTCTCGCTAAAACTGATATAGATTTTGGGTGTCCATGATTGTTACTAATTTACACATTTTGTACTAAAATAATTTATAGTTCCAATGACCGATGAACGATATATTATTTCCCATACTAGAAAATAAGGGGACTGCAAACAAAGATTATCATGAGCATAGTGCTTGCATGCAAGCGGGCTGTACATATATATTGCGTTCAGGTATGCTCTTTAACGTGTCAATTCTTTTTCATTCATATCATAATACAAGAACTTATTATATAATTATTATCATTACCGTGTGCAATCGTCAATTTTCTTTGCGCAAACTTTTTTTCATACGCGAGCGTAATCTATCGAAAGAAGCTCTGAGCTATTACAGTAGGATTGACAATTGCATGAAGTATATAACAATTGGAGTATATAATAAAAGTATATAATAATTAAAAAAATTATTACGTTAACATGAGGAGAACCTGAGTACAAAATACATATAGCTGTATACGTATAGCTCGCTTTAAGAAGCAACCAGTTTACTCGTTAAACAGCCGTTTCTCTTCGCAAATTCTTTGCCGTACAGGAATTAACGCATAGCTCTAACTTTTAATGCAAACTAATTTAATGTCAGCATTCGGTTACCTAAGTCATTTAATTTAAACTAATATGTAATCATAAGAAGCCAATATAAATATGGTTTCTCTGTATCTATGAATAGCCGGTAATGACTAATGGAATACGTATAATAAGAATGACTTGGTCATATGTAATGGAATTGGTCATAGGAATTAGCCGGTAATGACTAATGAATAAGCACAATAAGAAACATTAATAACGAAGTGAGCTGGTTACTGCGAATATCGAGACTGTCTTTTAAAGCGACAACATTTCAAACAGTAAGGCAATCAGTTTTTTCATCAAATAATAATGAAACATCATAAAAATATAAAAACGAAGAGCTGTGCTATTTAAGAATAGAGTTTGCCTCGATTAGATGATACTGTCGTACTAAATTTACTGGCATATATTTTACGTGTCTATGATTATTGGTAATTTGCATGATATTTTTTAATAAAATAAGTTGCGGATCTAAACTTCCGTCGTGGCAATGAACGGTTCATGAATTTCCATATTATAAAACAGTTGCCAATAGGGGTCTGCAGGAAAAGTTTGAAACATGCATGAGCATAGCATGAGCATAGTGCTTGTTTTTCAGCGCGCTATACATATGTATTTTGTTCAAGTACGCGTGCGCGTGTTAACTTCTTTTTAATTCGCACGCAAATACCAGAACTTGCCATTATTATCATTACCATGTGCAATCGTCAGTTTCAGTAGCGCAAACCTTTCCTCACATGCAAGCGTAATGTATCGAAAAAAGCTTTGCGCAATTACAATAGGATTGACTGTTGCAAATCGTATATAATAATTAGCAGTCCATGTGGACATAAAACAATTGTCACGTTACAATGAAGCGAACGTGGGCACAGAATGTATAGCTCGTTTTAAAAAGCAAGTACTTTCATCGTTAAACACCAGATCCTATTCGCAAATTTTTTTATCGTACAGGAATTAACGCATGGCTCTAATCCTTCGTGCAAACTAATTTAATATAAACCGTCAAACCTAACGAAATAATTTAATTTAAACAAATAACTATGGGCACCCAATATAATAAACTTCAGTAGGTTGTTACTTGCCATCCGACGAAACCCCATTACCCAGATGGAGTAAATAGTAGGAACCTTTCCTTGCAAATTCGATGCATAAGTTACGAAACGATCCTAATGGGGCAGGAAAAAGATCGACTTATTGAAAAATACATTGTACAATATAACGGTGGATGGAAATTGCAGTGTACAATTGAAAACTCTTTTCATCAACTATTCCAATAGGTATTTTGGGAAATAATTACAATCTTTACATGACAACAACCATTTCGACTCGGCAAAATCCGTTCCCTAGTAAGAGGTATCAATGTTAAGCCTCGCGAAGTTCAACCGAAATTTACTAATTTTTAGCTAAATTTGTTGTATGCTACTAATATGGCTTGGGTCGTTGTTAAGCAGTGCTATTGAAACTGGAGACCCAAATTAGCAGAAAATTTAATATAATCCTTGCAAAGCTTTGCATCATTGCAGACCTACCTGACTCGTGTACATAAATGGAAATCAACCGTAAATATCATGTAGGGTAATTAACCCTTTGAGGAGTTTAAAACTTTGACGATTTTAATAATCTTAAAAGGCAGCGGGCTCCGTGATTAGTGCACCTGTTGGCGGATGCAATTGACAGCGCGTGTATATCCCGTTGATGCACAGTTCGGTACGCGTGCACATTACAGGGTTCCCGGCATTATACATTATAACTAGAGGCGGGGGTACACAGACCGAATAAAAATTAAACGAGAACGCGAAGAATATAATTTTTAACGGGAACATGCGTTTTTCAATCTAAAAATCACGATCGCGAGAAACAAATTGCGAAATATATAAATAATTCGAAAATTTTTCTAACTAAATATTCGTTTTAATGATATTATGAATATCGCGATAAAAATGCGCTTGCAAATTGTTTCGAACGTTAATAGTCAATTATACTGATTTGGTATGACGGTTAATTATTTCGCGTATCGAACTTGTTCTTTCGGACGACATTCCCTTGTGTGTGCGATAATAGTTTATCAACATTTTTCGACGCTGGATGCGTGTACGAAATGGAGAAAGCTTCTTCATATAAATTACGACTCACCGTTCGCTGACGTTGAACACCAAGAACCAAGAACGCGCCTCATCAAGATGGAGGTCCGCTTGCAAATACATGTAGCTTTTGCATCGAACAGTATCCGTTCCATAGTAAGTATCCATGATTAGCTATCCTTGATTATGTATCCATGATTGGTTATCCATGGCACTTTGCACAATTAGCACGAACACAGCCACTCGCGATACGTCTGAAGAAATCAGCGGTACATATGAAAGGACACTCACGCACAGAAAGACAAAAGGTTACTACGTACATCATGGACTGCCAAGCTTTTCTCCTCTAATGGCCACCGAGTCTCCACTACCAATTAATCGCGAAAATGATGTGACGTTGACATGGCATCTAACACAATACGCATAGGTGTGTGGAGCGTCATTTGCCTGTATGTCTGTCATATGACGCGCGACCAGTTCGCTGGAGGTGGAAGATATAAGTAGGGGATGGGGCCACGAGTGGCCCTCGGGCCACCGTATGCCAGACCCTGACGTACATCATGGCGTCCGGCCTGTACTTTCTGGAAAACGGCAAGCCCGTTCTGCTTTCGGTCGTATACTGTTTTGCATGAACCGTTCAAGCTTCCGAACGCAAAAAAACCGTCGCGACAATATTGACTTGCAATGCGACGTATTTAAGAATGACGAGATTGCGATAAATAACCATTGAAATCAATGCCTTCGTTGCCTCGTTAGAAGAACTTCGATCAACGTCACATGTCACACTTTACTACTCCTTCAACGAGGTCCTTCTTCCTCAATATTAAAAATTACGTTCAGAATCTGATTCGCTTATTGGTCCACCTAACCAACAATGTCACCAATCAAACATTTTCTTCTGTTAAAATGACCAATCAAGGCAGAGCGATCAATCGAGTCTAGTCAGCGCATACTAATGACGCGCAACACTGTTCCTATATTCTGATTTTTGTCACGTAGCAGAAGGAAAAGATGGATCGCAAATCATACTTCGACAACGACTGCGTTTCATTGAGCTTTCTTCATAATGTACATTCATGATTGAAAAATGTTTACGAATTGTAACAGCATTATAAAACGGCAAATAGAGATCGTACAACAGCACTCTGTGTCGTACAGCCTCGTAATCGGTGTTTACAAACAAAATTTCTCTCGCCACTCGACGCCGACTCCTACCACGACTCCTCATAGCGAACACGGTTGGTTAGTATGTAATATCTGGCTACGCAGCTTTCAATTTATAACACCAAAAGTCTTTTCTTTAATATCTCGGAAACCAATAAATACGCGAAGCTAACATTTTAGATCTGATGTACATAACCAAAACGAAACTCCGGACATCACGCGTAACCAAAAAAAATTTCCGTCCTGTGTATGGCTATTCGCAACCAAATAAATGTTTGTCTTCAGTAATGATCATTCGTAACTAAAGAGATTTCTGCCGCCCAGTAACAATTATTTATAAGCGAAAACAGTTTTGGTCATTAATAATGGTTATAACCAACAACATTTCAATCATTTATAATCGTTATTCGTAACCAGAAAAGTTAAAAATGAAAAGTTTTTAGTGATATTATTTTTTCAAAAATTTCTTGAAGATTGAATGATAAGTCCGTTCCATTAAAATAAAAATCAACTTCTTATCAATTCCATTTACCTAAAAATTTTTCAAAATAACTGTTACTTTTAATCTCTGGATTGGAGTTTCTCGCGATTATGCACTTTGATGTACACTAGCAATTCTTTTATTGCTTGTATTATTAAAACCCCGCGACTGGAATATGATTGAAACTACAATAAAAACTACGAAGCTATGATTGAAGGGCTCTTTTTAAGCATACAGGTTCTCAAACTATTTGTTGTTTTTCTCATTAAACATGTAGCACAGGTACCGCAAACAGTAATTACGCTACAGTGACTCTTACTAATATCCAGGAACTAATTCTACCTTAACAAACGTTCCTTTCTGATCTGTGAAAATGCTTATCTTGTTCGACGAGGATAGGAATATCCTCGATTGAAAATTCTGTCCGCGTATTCTGCACAAACTTCTGATCGACGATGCAGATATTTAACATGTTCAATTTAAACGAAGCAGTCGTTTCTGTGCCCGCGGTCGGCGGTGATAGAAAGCTCTTCCGCTTCACGCTCCAGGTCTTCGGATCCTCCCGTTCCTCAAAATGCTCAATTATCTCAGCGGAGTTCAGAATACGAGACAGGGCGATTAACGATTGGTTGGCGTTTCAGCAATTAACACGAACCGATATCGGTGGCGTTCGCTGCATTGGGGAGCACTCGATACGCGATACGGCGAGCGGTCGTACAAAGATTGAACGTATATACGCTTGTGTATGTTAATAATCGTCTGTACGATTATTGTCGGTCTGTACGGAGACCGACACAGAGTGTCCAGAGGGTTCCAGTGAACTTTAATAACATTTTAACGCTCTAGGTGTGAATATTCAAGGAGCTCGATACCGTAGAAGCTAGAGATTCTTTTCAAATTTTTACGTCGCATGATTTAATAAATTCAGTAAGGAGTAATTATATACGTTGCAGTACCGAGATTGCATCGCATTTCATGCGCATTATCAATTATCGATGATAAAATTAATTGAGTGCAAGATTGCGATACCTGAAAGGCCTTTTGCAACACACGAATTAATTCATCGAAAAAGTCCTCCAAAGTCCGTTTCCTGTGTGTAAGAGATTTCGGCTGCGAGCGCCCTAGCTGGGCATCTGGTGTACGCCAGTGCGGGGCCCGATAGCGCACGTACCCACAGGACACCGTGGGCCGAAGGGAAATAGGTGACCGAAAAACACATACAGCGCGTCCTTTTTGGCGATCACGATGCAGCAGGGCATTCTTGCATCGATCGCCGTTCGGAACAGTCCTGACAACAGCTTAGCGGAACGGTTAATAAAGAATAGCTGGTTTAAGCGTCTTGGATAGAGTAGCCCTACCTATTTACGCGCAGCTACCTTCTAGAACGTATTATATTGTATTGTTTTGGAATAAAGAGAGATAGTACTCTTACATGTGTTCGCGCGCACGAAAACTAAACGAGTCTTAAAAGTACGACAAACTTTTTTTAATCAGCCGTGTTAACACACCTGTACACGTGCCACGGCCCACGCAGACGTAAACCCTAGGCAGTCGCAGAATGCATACCCGCGTGACGCAGAAATCGAGGGAACGAGCTTAATTAAATCCCGGATTTTTCTATCCCCACACTAGCGGGCTGAGTTCTAATCGCTCGATGCTTCCCTCTAATCAGTGGATCGTGCTCCCTCTTCGCCTCTACCTGCCACGATTCTGTTCACCTACTGCCTCACGTCCAACCGGTGCCCCTTTCTTTGTTAAACTCGTGCACCAGCGGAATTATCGATCCTTCTCGTTCGATTCACTCCCACAGGGAGAGATCGGGAAACGAAATGATCCGTGAACAGGCTATGTACACGTTGCATCCCGATGTATCTTGACGATTAGATTCAGGCGAACGGTAGCGGCGAAGTTGGTACCGGATAAACGCGGCAAGTCCACCAGACTCAGGCAAACAAGAAGTATGAGGACTTAATTAAGAGACGGGCTCCTTGGGTTTCCTGTGTTCCCGCATGCGGTTTTTCACTTTTTCGTCCGGCAACTTCACGTTCCTGCTCCTCTCTATTGGCCTCGTTCGTCGGCACCTGTTTGTCGGGCGATAATTTTTGTTGTCGGGGCGTTTCACGTTCGCGAAATGTTGCGAGGTGTTTGCGTTTGAATTTGATGGAATTAGCAATCACCAGGGAACCGTTCGTTCGATCGGGTTGATTGTTCAGGGAGTTGTTCAATTTGAATGTTGAGTGGAAAAGTGGTTTTGTACTCAACGGGGGTGTTTCTTGGGTGGTATCCGTTGATTTATTTGCAGCGATACTGAAAGGAAGGATCTGCTGGAAGCAAGCTACACTTTGTTGCAGAATTTCGATATAGTTTATGAGTAGGCTTGAATGAGAATTGATGTTGATCCCCTTCTATGTTAAAAATAGTATGCGATTAGCGTATATCGTAGGGCATCGGTAAGAATTCCTTAACAATTTTTGGCCCAATCGAACCAAGCTATTCCACGATCACTTGCATAGCAGCGTCCATTAATGAAATAATTTAAAACAGAAGTCAAGTTCGAATAATAACACCTGCTCCAAATTCTTGAAGAGCAGTACGGTAACGCATCCACGGTAAATTAATGATCATCCGAAAATACTAAAGTACACCATCTCTTATCCTCCCCATTCCGTAAGTCGCGAGATCGTTTCTATATTTCAGAAGTATTTTCCCGAATTTTCTGTAAGACGAAAAAATGAAGAAATCGCACAATTCGTCTACGATAACAAGTATAACTATTTATGTATTAATACAATGGTTAGGTTACAATCGGTCTGCTCTATTCGACCGTTTCCTAAAGAGTGCCGACGTTGTCTATTGCCCGCCGAGAAGGCGCGTCCGCGGTCCCACGACGCAGTCCCTTCGAGGGTCCGTTTTACGACCCCGAAATGTTTACGGGTCCCGCTCGCCTATCGGCCTCGTAGTGACATTTACCAGATCGGTAAGCAAGGCGCTCCAAAGCCTCGGGTTTTCTTACATTTCGTTTCACCGTAGTCTCGTTTCCATTGCAATTTCGCGACGAGTACGGATAGCAAAGTATGTACGTATGTACCTATGTATGTATGTACTTATAATATACCCACCGTGCGAGAGAACGACAGGCAACCCGAAGAATCTGCAAACTGTGAAACAAGAATTCCCTCGAGTCCCGAATCTCCCGGATACCTAAAAAGCCAATATAAGTCGCGGCAGATAAACGCGACGTGCTATTTCGTCGTAACGGTGAACGGCGCAAAGAAAATAAAGAGAAAAAGAGAAAGGGAACCTGCAGTAGAGGATAGAGGGAGAGAGAGAGAGAGACAGCGATCCGTTTTCTCATCTGAGAGGATAGCAGCGGCAGAAAAGAAAGACGAAAAGTCAAGTCTCAGGAACAGAAGACGAGAAACGAGGGGAGAAAAAAAGGATAGAAAAGGAGGGACAAAAACGAGAGATAGGGTCGTCGAGACCACTTCGGCCGCTCCTTTTGTCCCCGAAGGCGCGAGATATCTCTCTTTATCCGGATTAAGAGGCGAAAGGGGTCAAGACTTCGGGATTAATAATTTGTCCAGAACCGAGAGGGAAGCAGCGATCGCCTGGACTTATCTGTGAGACGGCTCGTGTCCTTCCGTCACGTTGAAGGCGGTGTTCCCAGCACGGCGTCCCCCTTTGCCCCCTGTTTGCTCGTCGTGTATTTTGTCGAGACTGGGCCACGAGTGGCCGGGTGAAGCCGAAAATCACCCGGCAGAAACGGTACCGGTGATGGATCGGACACGGGAAAAAGAAGAAGCACGAATAGGTGGACCAGCAGAGCGTTCACCAAAAGAGTCCGAGGGAAGAGCAGGCGGGAAAGGCAGAACGCACACCGCAGAAATACGACGAGGCGCTTGCAGATAAACGACGTATCGGAGCACGCTTGTTGAGAGAGAGAGAGAGAGAGAGAGAGAGAGAGAGAGAGAGAGAGAGAGAGAGAGAGAGAGAGAGAGAGAGAGAGAGAGAGAGAGAGAGAGAGAGAGAGAGAGAGCGTCGGTGCGATTGATAAAACCGGACCGTGCCGGTGGAAACGCGCCCGAGAGAGCCGCCGACCAGTGTTCGCCCCGAGATAATACACGCTCGTTGCGCCGATACCGGCCGGCTGATAATTTATATGCAGGAGAACGTGCGCCGTAGTATAGCGGTGTCGCGAGGTAAAATCGCGCGGAAGGTTCGTGCCAACAATAAGTCGACTTCCAATTGCGTGAGAAACACGCGGAAGGAAGCGACGAAGGTTAGAAACCGGATTGATCGCAGGTTAGACGATGCGTGGGCGGACGATAGGCGTTCGACTAACCAGACACTGGAGAATTTTCTTGTTTTGAGAATGGAAATGTTCAATACGGTGGGGATATTGTTGAGATACAGTATCTAATAGTAATCTTTGTTGCGCGGTACTGCAAAAATGTAGACGGGTCAGTAGAGCTATTTTTACCATTGTATTTCTCAATATGTGCTCTTCTACCTTACATTAGGAAGGATGTTAATTATATTGTTCAGTAAATAATAATAAATGTATTATTTTCTGTGAATTGAAAAATTTTGATTACACGCGATTCATTAGTACAAGGTAGTAGAATCTGATCGGATTCTGAATTCCCTTGCGATTCTGATTGCGAGACTTTGATTCTTCTAAATAAGAGGTCTACCGGAAACTTCTGTCCGTTTTTGAATTCAAAGAAAATCATACATTTGTATGTAGAAATACAACGATGAAAAGAGGCATCCACATGTAAGACGAATAAATGAAGAAATCGCACAATTCGTCTACGATAACAAGTATAACTATTTATGTATTAATACAATGGTTAGGTTACAATCGATCTGCTCTATTCGACCGTTTCCCAAAGAGTACCTCGACGTTGTATATCGCCCGCCGAGAAGGCGCGTCCGCGGTCCCACGATGCAGTCCCTTCGAGGGTCCGTTTTACGACCCCGAAATGTTTACGGGTCCCGCTCGCCTATCGGCCTCGTAGTGACATTTGCCAGATCAGTAAGCGAGGCGCTCCAAAGCCTCGGGTTTTCTTACACACATAATGATGAAACGTGAGATGACATTATCGTACAGAACTTTCCGGTAGATCTTGTTAGATTTTTCAATAAAAATCAATACAAAAATTAACGTTTCATTCTCGTGTGAAGGGGGATGCCTTATACTGTTCCTTTCATCCTGTTTATAAGGTTTGAACTGTTGTTTATATGAGAGCTGATAGGGCCCCGCACGCACACGAGATTAGTCGTCTATGCTTTAAGTCAGTCCGTTAATTTGGATGCGGTTAGTTCCTTCAGATCATTGGTATAGTAAGGAAGTCACTCTTGTTGCGTGGATAATAAAATATATTACAAAATCACAAGCTGAGGAGAGTTATTGAATAAACCCATTTCCAACAGATCTAATAATATATAAAAATGTCAAGTTGTAAGAGATGGGGCTCCGTGCGTGTATAGCTATGCACACGGTTTATTGCGAAGCTTTCCAAATTGACATGCTAAAGGTGTGCACCAAATTATGCAGGGTTAAGGTGCGTTAATTAGCGATATAGACGTTCAATAGAGGAATACACGGTGTGCGTTATTTTTAACTGCGCGGACTTGAAGTGCCCCTGTTATCCAACCTTAATACAGTCACTACCGAAGAATAGGAATGAAGGGGCGCATCTTCTGGCCAACATCGGGCGATGAGTCACCGCCGGATTGCTTGATTAATGATATGCTTGTACATCCCGTCGATCGTCGTCTTGGATCGACTCCAAGTGGTAGAAATAATTCCTGTCGAATTAGAGAGACCACCTGACTTGCAATTAATGCGATGCCAGCGCACAATATTTCATGTTCGTTCTACGAATGCCAAGTTTGAATACATTGGAGCTGTACGAAATTTATTGTTCTTCTTTTATAATTAGAACGTACCTACTGAAAAATGGCCCGATTAAATAAATAACGTCTCTATTTCTGTCAATATATTTTCCACGATGCGCACACCTAATTGTTAAATGAAGAGGATAGATGCCTACTGTTGAATACCTATATATTCTTTAATTAGATCCTTCAGAAATTATTCCTGCATTAATATTAACGTCGGTAAACAGCAGGGACCGTGTCTACCTAAATTTTTTGCGAACCCGAGTATCCTTTCCTAAACTGTTTAATGATGTCTTTGACACAGCTGCCTGAGTTTTCAAATATGAAAGGAGACAGATAAATATTTCTGAGCCGAGCGAACACGTGATATTCTGCAAGACATATACTGGATGTAATGCAACGTGTAGCAATTTCAGTTTTATGACGCGGGGCATGCGTTTTGTAAGAAGTTCGGGCGAACTTTCAACGTGGCTCCGATCCAACACGGCCAAGCATATTTGCAATTTGTCACATGCGAGAATTTCGGCGGAACAAGAATGGCAGGGTACAACGATACCCGGGAGGAAGCAACGGCTAAATAAATTCAACGATTTCACATCGTTGGCCAAGACTGCTCATTCCTGTTCAGCTTCTTGAAGTCATTAATGATGTGATTAGTAAAATGTGGAAGGATGACTTGAATAGTTTGTAACAATATAGTGCTTGAACCAACGTGCTCCAAGGTGCAAACATGTCGATTATAATGATCTTGTAGTTACGAAACGAAAACGGGGAACCGTGGTACGAATGATATTTATTTATTTTCATTTCATCGAAACAATGGGAAGATCATATATAGTTATGCAAAACGCGGGGAGCAACAATAAATTCCATATTAAATATATTTTTCATTTCGAAACAGACTGTCCTGCTTTTCGTCAGAATAATATACAGTAATGTCTCGATTAGTGTAAGAGTTTATAACTTTTACTGATAAGAAACTGTAAGAATTTTTATCTACTTTTTTGATAAAGAAACCACGCAGAGAAGAGCGCTGGGTCATTTATCGCATCAATAATAATAAGTAAATATATGTATAGTTCCAAAATATATGATTCTAGTTGTTATCGAAAACAATAATAAAGGAGAATGAAATTATTAATACCCTGGTAAGTAAAAATTGTATCAAACCATATCGTGTTTGGTATCATTTTAACCAGGATATTGTAACGAACATTTTGGTAAAATTCCATTTAAAACCGACCAAAAATGAACAAGTTTTAATTTTTAATCTCGCTTGCAACATCGTTGACTCTCACCGACATTCGATCTGGGTTCAGATTACATGCTCGGCGCTTCACGCTTCGCTGGTTCAAGGGGGAACCACCCCAAGTAGTGGGGATAGAAATGAACACTAATCGTAGACACAGTTTTGATCACTAATCGAGACATTACTGTACTCCTATAAAACGGCAAAAATACATCCTGCATATTTTCAAATAACTCTCGGTACGATGTACGATTGAAACGAATGTAAAGTTCCTATGTAAAAATTGGAACAAGCTTTTCGATGCACATACGTCAGAAATATTGAATTGTTTTGTCACCAATGAACTATGTGTCGTTGCCGTCAGTATCGTAATAAAAATATGTCGAAATTCGATTTGAAAATGTTGTTTAAATTATTCGGCCTCTCAAACGAATGTAATTCCCCGGCAAATATTTTACATCCGGCGATGTGAACCATTGTGTGTGTAATATTTGCGTAATAATTTTCTCTCGCATAATTTCTTACTCGTAATTATTAGATACTTATATACACCATTATCCATTATATTCTATTTAGTCTAGAATCGGAATCTAGGACAAAGGAGTAACCGTTGAAACCTGTTTCACTCAAGAGCGCCCGTCCTTGCTTTAGAAATTTCTAAGAATCCGAAGAATATTCGCAAATGGAGTACCGAAGTTCCAGTTTGCGGTCAGCACGCTCATATATATATATACTCATATACTCGAGATACCCTGCGTCCGTGATCTTTGTAAATCACAGACGAAAAGTCCTTTCTCTTACTGGGATCAGTTGGTGTTAAACTTTTGTAGGACAGCCGTCCATTACTGTGATAACGTTGCAACCATCAGCTTCGGAACACTTCTTGCCACTGCCACTCTTGTCTAAAGAAGAAATTGCTTCTAATCTCCGCAGAGAGCTTCCTGAAATCCACAAAGGAAATATTGCAACCGTAGAATACCGTTGCGGGATAGGATAAAATAATGTCAAAAGGGACAGCAGAATCTGTATCTTCTGCCACGGTATTTACGAAGAGAATTACAATCTTAACGAATCCTTCTCCCGATGTTTCCATAAATATGACAGAGAAATTATAATATACAGGTAACCCTCGTATAACGCGGCTAATTTGCGTTAATTTATTCCTGCAGACTTGCGACGGGAGCTCTGCAACGATCGGCATTTCGAGCTCATTACATAAAGCACTTTGTCACCAGTGACTCCGGCACCGCCACACATAAGTATATACATTCTAAAAAATGAAAAGTGTATAGATAACGATTTCAAAATTTTCAGACCGCGTTGCACGAGGAAAAATAGCACAATATCAAAATCGCGCTCCTTAACACGTTGAGCCCGGCGCCGAATTTGCTGTCCTTTCCGTTCAGCCGGCAGCCGGCGAGCGATACAATGTTGTAGGGTATCGCCAAGAGATAAGGAATTCTTCTTTGTCGCGCTATTTTTGACGTCTTTTAGGTGTATGTGTGATTCTGTTCACTATATTTTCGTATGATCTATAGGTCTGCCACGTACGTACAGTAATGTCTCGATTAGTGTACCTCTCTCGGGACTGAATGTGAACACTAATCGTGTGCAGGACACGTTTCTCGAGCGAGTTCCGGGTCCCCTTTGATGTTGTGGCACCCGAGACACGGGGCAGCGTTCCAGGAAAAAAGCAAGTTTAAATACCCGTGTACGTGAGACAACACTACCGCGATCAAACTCTAATATTAAAACTTGTTCATTTTTGGTCCGTTTTAAATGAAATTTTACCAAAGTGTTCGTTACAATATCCTCATTAAAATGATACCAAACACGAACACTACACCGTTTTGAACACTAATCGAGACATTACTGTACCTCCAAGAGGCGATCAGATTGAAAAGACCTACCGAAGTGTACAGATTGTTCGTAAAAAGAAAGTTGAGTTTAGTTTTGAAAATAGTTATTGCCCATAACATTGAATATGTCCGAAAGAGAAGAAGATAGTGACACGTCAAGAGAAATATTTTTAAACTACATTTGATCACATTTCATTGAGAATATATTTATTTTTTAACTTTAATACTGTCGGTCCCACGGACCGACGACAGCCAAACGAAAATTCTAGTGCCGGTCCTCAGGGACCGGCGCCGGCCACACGGAAAGTTCACTGCCGGTCCCCAGGGACCGGCGCCGGGCCCAACGTGTTAAGTATACACCGCGTTATACGAGGGTTACCTGTACAGCCAAAGGACATTGAGGAATTTAAGTTCTTGCGCAATTCGACATATGTCACCTCTAATCGCACATTCCGCTAAAACTACGCGCAATGAAAGATTATCAGAACGTACGATGGTCACAGCGTGACAAATTTTTGTCGTAGAACGGCAAAACTGTTGGACCTCACGCAGCATTATCTAAATCTATATTATCACAGACCACCTGAATGCGCCACCGATGGTAACTTTATACTAACTCCTCGCGTGGACAAATCGTATCGAAAATCAACCCAGCGCACAGTGTGACGGATCGTCATTCTAGGTGAACAAAATTCGGGATGACGAATTATGTTACGAAGACGTATCAAACATAAATAATATTTAATGTATTTGAAATGATTTTAAACATTTCTTTTTCATTATTTATCAAAACAATTTTTACGCAATTCTGTAAACGCAATAAAGCGATGGAAGTTTTGTTTATACTTTTTTTTAAAATATCTCTCATCGTTCTTGAGATAATCCACGAAAAAGAACAGTCTGAAGCCACACGCCATTTAACGAAAAGTGATACATTTTGACTTAAGGCACCTCTCAGCAGATGAAATTAGTCACATCTTGTGGGGAATGAACTACAGAAAGTTGAAGTAACTCGACACGATTTGAAAATTTTTCGTGTAAAGTTAAGTTATGGAAACCCCCATTTATTATAAAATAATGATATATTTGTTTGGTAAATCTTAAAGTACATAGCTTACGAAGGAATGTCCAACATAAAGCGGACAAATATTTTACAACTGGACATTGGAACTGTGTATTCTTTGTGATAAACAAACAAGAGTTATCTTACTCTACGAAACAGATCAGTGAAACGCTTAACTTTGTACAGGTACCGATGCTATTGGACGTTATAAAATGAACTCTGGCTCTGTTTTTGGCGGTCCAAACGATTTCCAATAACTTGCGATAAAAGTTCAAAGATTCTGTAATGGTCACCAGAATGACTTTTGTCCAGCTGGAATGGCGACACTGTGCAGCGTCCAGAATAAAAAGAACAAAGAAAAATGAGAAAGCTCGGCGAACGATTTAAAGGATCGTAACGCGGGGCTCGCATCGAGGAGCTTTCACCCTTGCGAGGTCGCGATCGCGCGCACGCTTCAGTAGCCTGCCGTAACCTGCCCGTAAACGGTTTAAGCACGCTAATTCTCCGTACCTTGAGAAAACATCTTCCCGACGAAGGCACTTAGAAATGCTCGTTAGGCTTGCCTAACGCACCGGCCCTACACGTGAGAATCGAAAGTCGCCACAGTGAAACAGATAAACGAAACGAAGCGGATAGAACACGCGTCTAATACACATTACCCGTTTGCACGAGCGTCTTCCGTTTCGACGCGGCAGCACATACGCAAACCGACGGGCCGCGACGCCCGGTTTTTGCCTGCTCGTTAAAAGGAGCGGACGTGTTTCTCACGGGCGAACGCGCGAACGAATTGTCTGCTCGCGTGAATTTAATCGGATCGACGGAAACACCGATCCGACCGGATGCTACGTAACAATCAGCTCGCGTGAACAGCGTTCGAACTGTGGGCAATGAAATCGTTCGAGACGGAGGGTGAAAGATCTCAGGATTGGCCGTACGAGCCGAATTTTCGCTTTTTTTTTACGAATGTTTCGATCTCGATTGTTCGAGATCTTAATCTTAAGATTTCTTCTTCGAATGATGGCTGAGTCAGTGGTTTATTTGATGCGGGGATAAAAAGAACGTAGATTCGTAAAGATTTGCCGCGTTTCTGTTTGGATATGGTTGGAAGAGTGTGTTGCATCGAGGAAATTGAAAGAAAGCAGATTCATGTTGCGATATTCGTAGGTGGGTTAGCGTCCTTGAACTTGGGCTTGATTTTGGACTGGCCATTGAAGGAACTTGGGGGCGTAAGAGGGTAAATTTTGGATCAATTTTTCTAGCATGCATTATTGCTGTTATCATTGCTACTGTTAATACACAGGGCCATCTGGTTAATTCTAACGGAACAATTCATATTATCTGGTAGTGATCATGTTCGTTGCATGTTTGGATAGAACCGTGTCTATTGAAGTTAACAGTTCAATACCATATATGTACATAATTTGCATCATAAATTGTAAACAGTCGTTCATCCTCTATAACAATAACATGAATGCAAATTTTGCCAGGACAGTAAGGATTTCTTAAATCGCAATATCACGCTGCCTATAATGCGACAGAAAGAATGTAATCGCAACGATGAAACAGCTATGTTTGATCTATGTACTATATTGCTCCGAAAGATATCAACGAAGTAGCATGGCAAACATAGTTTCTAAAATTGTGAGCACGTTAATACCGCGTTTCAAAGTTCACGACGGTAAAAATTGATGAGACGTGGTCCAATTAACCGATAACCTATATATAAGTATGTATGTATTTTATTTCCCTCCGTTTAGACGCAATCGCGTCAATGAATATGTTCGTCGTCCGAGAATAAAGTTGTTAACTCTAAGAACAAACACGTAGAGATCAGCGAAATTACGATTCGCCATTGTTTCGCCAATTATGAATGTAATGCCGTAGATAAGAGTACAAGTATATAAGCAGGCTTATCACGAACGATCGCGTTCCGCGAAGGCCATCGATCGTGCAAATAACCGCGATAAAACCGATCGCAAGCCCTGGAAACGTACAAATCTGAAGTCTAAATTCGCAATAAAACACCATCCATGCGTTTCGAGAAAAAAGATCGTCGGATAGAGAGGTCAACGAATAATTTTACACTTGGTACAAACAGCTCTCCAATGCCAGAGAATCGGAACTAATCTGTGCAAGGTTTTATCATCGTGGCGTGGAACGCTCTCTAAAAACCTAGCGAAAAACCACACGTTATATCCATGGTAATACCGGTGAATACTCGGCGAATTTTGTACCCGCCTCCCTTCTTTCTCTTTCTCCGTACTTTCCCACCTACCTACACGGCAGGAGTACACGGCGGTACCCTTAACAGGGACCATTGTGTATACGCATCGTGTATTCACAGCTTCGCGAGACAAAAGAACCTACTTCCTTGCGTGGTTCGGGAACGACTGGCCCGGGTGAGAGATGAGACTACATAGTAGTCGAGCGCGGATTCGTAACTCGCCGTCGGATTGGTCGGTGTTGCGCGCTGATTGGTTGCTCTTTGCGCTGTTACTACGGCTACTCCACGCGGACTGGGTCGTGTATCCTTGTCGCGCTAGTTGCGAACAGATAGGCATTTTCGTCCCGCTTATACAGCAACCGTGTTCCTTCTTTGTCTATCAAAAGGTGGGATATTCGAATGTCATCGTCGCGCTCGCGACAGATACGATAGCAACCACGACCGGCTGTTCTCGAGTCTCTCATTCTCCTTCTCGCAGTCTTTCCTTGCCACTCGTCTCTCCAATCCTTCTTTGTCTTTCACCCTTCTCGCCCGGTTCGTTCGTTCATCTCTTTTCGTTGACAGTCCTGGTTGCTTTCTTCCTTCGTCCCATGAAAACAGTCTCTCAGCAGCGAAGCAGCGAGATCCCCCGGACGAGATATGAATTCACGTTCCTCCTTTTATATTCCACGCTCGCCTGCCCTCCATTTTGCTTGCTCGAGTCCCTTGTCTGCCTCGCCGATCTGCGACTACCGTATGTGTCGGCTGCACGGCTATCTCACAGGCTCCTCTTCTCTTCTTCTTTTTATTCTCTTTCTCCCTCGCTCGATCCTCTGCCACTATATACGCGTATGATCGTGTTGTTCCTACATCGTCGTATCCGTACTCGTCTCTGTCGTCGCCTCCGTTATCTTCGTTTTCGTCATCGTCGTCGACGTCGTCATCGTCGTCAAGCTCTCCTAGCCGTCGACGTGTCTTTGTTCGTACACCTACATCGTCTACGTAGAAGGTTGACCGCGTGCACGTGCAAGGGACCGTAAGCATGTGTTCGTGTGTACAACGTGGTGGCTGCTCGCGGAGCAGAGGATAGGGAGCGGGACCAAACTGTTTGCCCTGTATGCAGCCCTGTATGCAAGGCAGCGAGATTGGGGCAGGCTATAGAAACGGAGACGAAAGCAGGCGCCAGAAGAGCCGGCATGACGGCAGAGGGAGGTGGAAAAGAAACGATGCGTTAAATATTAAAAACAATCCATCAATTAGCATTAATGCCCGAGCATTAAGCCATGCCTGCTTGCTTGCTGCTCTTTCTAGCTGTGTGACGACACGTGTCGGGTGCAACTGTGTGTCGAGATGCTTGCGCGCCTCTCCCCATCTGTGTACACGTACATACGTATGTGTATGTATGCACACCCGGCGAATACTGGTAGGTATCATTTCGGTTCGTTAGGCGCTGCCCGTTGTCGTATAGGCGTTACGCAGTGTACATACGTCGTGTGCAAGGTATACATATGTAAAGTGTACACACGTGCGGTTGCACTACGCCTCGCCCTCCATCTATGCGCACACCTACGTTATATGCAAGCTTGCGTACACGCGCCAATACACGTGCATACGTACACAGGGGCCGAGGCAGACTCTCGATGATTCTCCTCGTAGAAACGTTCCCTCTCCTTCTCTAGCAGCCTCCAAAAACGACCGGCTGTTCGTTCGTGGAAGGGTTAATTTCTGACCGTGGAGATACCGGTCTGGGGGAGACAAGCAGAGAACTATGTTCCTTCCACGCGTCCCCCGGGCTAAGTTGCCGGATTCCAACCACGGATAAAGATAGCCGAAAAATTCGTGGGATTCGGATGTTCGCGTGCACACGTATGTGGAACCCAATTTCTGCGGCGACCAGTAACCCCGAAAGTGGGCCTTAAAATGGCAATGGCTCGTTACACCGGATATTTCTTCCCGACGATATTTTTTCACGTTTACAGGTGGCCGATACGCTTTCGTTTTATCGCAAGGTTGGTTGGTTATGCGGTTGGGTAAGGATACCAGGCCCATGGAAGGAGCTTGTTAAGCCTTGCCCCGATTCGTATTTGAACTTTTTCAGGGAATAAACGTTACGATGAAATCGCATTAATATCGAACTACAGAGACGAGTATAATTAACTTGTCCATGCAGCTTGTTCATTCGCGTGGCTTGTATCGTCGTAAGCGTAAAACAGCTTAACAAACGTGGCTGCCGTGGCTGCCGTTGTGTGCAGCCACGTATATACCTATACCGCGCCGGGCTGCGGCTGGGTAATCCGGTAAGACGTTTAGCCAGCGTGTTGGCCCGTTTTAATCGGGATCATCCGGCATCGTGAAGTAACTTTTTCGTCCTGCTAGTACACATTGTACCCGCATGCGAAGGAAGGCCAGTGGTTGCGATGGAATAAGGCACTGCGGAAATCGTTTTCCCTGCTATTTGGTCTATATCAGGCCCAAACGGATAAGCACTAGTTACATTATAATCGCTTGGACTGAAACTTGGGCAGCCGTTGCATTGGCCCCGCTAGAAAAAGCATGGTAAAGGAAAATATACCGCAAGGAAACGTGTGCAATTGCGATTAATGTCACGGCATCGTTAGAACTGAAAATGTACCCGACGCGGAAATTGGACTGTTTTTCTTGATACGAAAGAAGTACATACACGCACACACTTGTTTGTCAAGGAACACGTACAGAGTAGTTCAAGCAACGCTGAAAATTGTGCTACGTTGCATGACACGTTTTTACATACATATAGCAATGAAAGTTCTAATTTGTGAACATCTTTCGGTACAACGTATTCTAATATAAACGCGTTCCTTCGTCTACTAATCCAACGCATTCTCTCCAAAGAGGCTCACAGTAAAGTGGAGAAGTCGAGCTGCCCCATGTCAATTTTTCGGCAACCAGCATTTCAGTATCCTGCACGTAGTTAGACAAGATGAGAAAGAGGAAGAAGAAGATCGAAAAGAGCGAGGGGCAGCATTTGCTAGAACACTTTGTGCCTCGAGCGTGGCCAGTGCAACGACATGCATCGGCCGCAGCAAGGGCGACATTATCGCCGGTTGCACACACCGCGCGACTGCGGATGGTGCGGTATGGTGGTTAGGGGCGGTTAGGGCAGTGCACCACAAGGGTGGTCAAACCGCAAACGAGACCACCGTCCTGGCTATCTGCTATCTGGATAACCACCGCCGCCGCCGATGCCCTCCGCCACCGCGTTCGCCTCCTGCACACCTCCCCCACCGAACGGGGCGGGAGAATGAGAGGGAAGAGGGAGATAGAGATAGAGAGGCCAGTTGCATCACCCTCGTCGTCCAATCGACGATACTGACCAACGTTACATTTGCTTATCTCGCTAATTTCGAATCGGTCGATCAACGAAATCCATGTAAGAGCGGGTTAACGAGCTGCTATTCGAGTATAGCATGGATATTTCGGAGGATTTTTTTGCCCTCAGTTTGAGCCATTGGGAAATGCACACACAGCTACCATGGATGGGATGTTTGACGTGGCGATGCGTGGGGCGTTAACGATCCCCTGGGTCGCGTGGTAATTACTTAATGCTGAAACGAGCCAAGATTTCGAGGTTCGAATTGCTCTTTCAGCGGTGACAAGAGCAAGTGGGAGTGCATTAAAACGTGACGACATTTCGTTTTTTCGTTGCGACATGGATGGGCGCGATCGCGTGCTCGCACATTGGGGAGTGATTATTTTTTGAGATCGCCGTTGGCTGCGAGTTTTGTACAGAATCGAGGACAATTTTTTTAGCTGATTGGAGCTGGCAGTTTCTGCTTTGTTGCAGATGCAATTTGTAGAAACGCTGGTCCGTTTCTGTTGGAATGATTGTGATAATTAACGATTGTTTTAGGTACAAAGGCTCGGGGAATTTGTACATTTATATTTATATAAAATGACATTTCGCATTTTATTCGTCGCGTATATTTTTTTACGCGCAAAATTATTGCCGTCAGAAATGTGCGTGAATGTTTTCTTCGCATTGATTTTTAATTCTTAACGTTTGCAAGAGTATCACCAATTATCGTGCGAGCCAGTGCCAAAGTGTACAAAAAGTAACCCCTAATTCCAAACCCGATCCAACCCATGCACCTTCCGATCCATTCTCGATCGCAAAAATTATCTGCGACAAGCTAATGGACCTCGACACGTCGCCGATCGAGAACCGCCAATACATAATTCTCGCATCGATCGATTATATAGATCGGCCCGCTTAACCGTGCCCGACAAAAATTATCCGCGCACAAGTTGATGGCCAATCATCATCGAGAATTAATCATCGATCCCTGTCGATCGTTGCCGTCAAGCTCTCCATGCAGAACCACCGAAATCGTCGAGGTTAATATGAAGCGTGTTAAACGTATTCGGGTCTCCTCTCTCTCCTCTGAATTGTTTCTAGTACACGCAAACAGGGAACGCCTTCGGGAAACCGCGAGATACGTCGTGTCGTATTTTTTCAATTCGACGAAAAAAAAAAGATACCGTGGCAGCAACGGCGACGGCGACGGCGACGGCGACGGCGACGGCGGTGGCGGCCTGCTTTTTGCGGTGGCCCCGCGATCGTAGACACGAGAGAGAACGAATAAATTGAATAGCCCGGCAGGGGAAGGCTTCTTTGTGGAAGGTGCGAGGATAAAAATCTCCTGGTCGTCGTGTGCAATTACCTTGGCATGTAATTGCAGCGATTCACTCAGCTGCGCCGGTCGGGCTGCACGATAAATTCCTCCTTCTTCGCCAGCCATTCCCCCCTCCCGCCTTGCCTCTTTACTCCGTTTCTGTTCCTCGTTTCGTTTACGGCCCGGCTACCGAGAAATTTAAGCGCACCACGGCTCATCGGCTAAAGGGGTGCCCGTATATTTATGCGGCGCACAGAGGGAGAGTGCAGCGACGTTTTATGTCCGTACACATGTTTAGCTTGCGTTTACGATTCCGCGAGCCAGCTGCCGTTTTACCGTGGATCCCTTGATCGTTTCCTCGTCTCTTTCGCGCGCGCGTACCCGTAACCTGTTAAATCGATTTCACGTCGAGGGTCCATTTTAATCTCCGTTCGACGTCCGATTGACGCGTTCAAGGGAAACTTTCAGCGTGATCGTCAAATCGTGAGTTAACCGTTCGTTAACTTTTGGACATTTTTGTGGATCTTACTCTGCGATTGGTTGTGGTTAAACGTGGATTTTCCCTTTACACTGAGCGGGTTAATTGGGGTTAATTCGAGCAGCAAGATTTTAATCATATTTGGAGGTGTCGGATGAACCGTATGCTAGTAAGGGGTATCGGTTTGGGTCGTTTGGAATAGAGAATGCTACTGTGCGCTTAGAGGCTCGCGTTACTGTTGCGCTAATGGCCAGAAAATGTTCGCCATTGTGTGATCGCCGCTTTTCCTTCCCGACGATTCGTTTAACGAGCAGTTTCTTTTTACGATTTTCTTCAATTCGCACTCTGAACCGAACAACCCACAAAGAAGACCAACTCCCCTATGCAATATTACACCGCAGAGGGAAATAGCATTAGGGGAAAATCACGCCCCGTTCCGGCGGTGGTTCGCGTGGGCAGATTGTTAAACGATTCACCGGTGGCCGAAAACGTAAAAAGCGGAAGTCAAAAATCCATTGTGCAGTGGCTGGCGCGAGGGGAAACGAAATTTCAGCGTTATGGACACGCAAGGATCGCAATATTGCGACCAGTGCTCACGTTGTTTCGACACGGGCAAGCAGCTGCACGGTCCACGCGGCACCACAATTTTTGTCGTTGCATTAACACAACAGAAAAACAACCGCCACGGGGCGGCTGCTACGGTTTCATCGGTGTCCGTCACCTCAGCTTTCCGCGGTTTACACGCGGCTCTGTTCACCGTGTGCACCTCTGTGCGTGGCCGAGCAAATGCCCGCGAACACGCTCGATCGGCCAGGGATATTTGATTTCAGCAACCGAAAATCGAGCGATTACATTTTTTCGAAGCTTTTAATCTGACGCTGCCCAAACAATGTTGTAACAGTATTTGTGCATAGATACACCAACATGACGGTGTAAATTCGATGCGTTCGACAAAACGGTTTTCCTGGCGATTCGGTGCGCAGTATGTATGCATTTCTTTTGGTTTTAGTCGTATGAAAAAGTTAATTAACAATCTGTGTATTCTGCAACTGTTAAGTCGCACTTTTTATTATTGTTTCTGGCAGGCACAATTTTATAGCTGTATGCATTACACCTGTCGTAAGATTTCGTGGTTCGTAGTCTATTATCACTAGAACTACCAAGCAAGTCAGAATGACTTGTTTCAGACTTCATGCCTTAGAATTATTAATACATAGGTATCGTTGTAACAATTCGTGATGAGTTTTAATAAGACAGAATGACAATTATATATCTCTATTTAACGTCCATTCAACGACTTTCGTGTTCATAACTTGCCGGACATATGCTATTTGAATAGTACCAACATCTATCGGAAGTTCTAGTGTTAATATTATACTTTTACTTGACAATATTTATCCTCTAATATGAGTACGTTTTGGAAACACCGTGCAGGTCAGATCTGCCTTTATTTCTTTCCATGTACATAGAATATATGAAATGTAGATCCACTTCATATTTATCGTGGTCGTCTTTACGTAAATTTACCGATCTACTTATATATTTTGTGCGGAAACTAACGATCCAAGTTCGTTTGAATTCTGGCAAATAGCTAACGTATAGTATACCCACTGCGTTCGGTTGCAATTCAGAAGTAAGGAGCGACAAAAGTAAAAGATTAGCTCCAAAAAAAGGTCGCGGAAGGTGCCGTTTAAAAGAGGTCAACTGGTTTGATCTACAAAAAGAACCCACTGCCTTCGACTTCGGCATAAAACCGATTCGCGATCCGGTCCATGAAATCGATTCTTTCGTTCCACTCGACCTCTCGACACCTCCGAGAATTCCGGGCGATCTCTAATGCATGCAAATCGCCACGAATCCGAAGATCGAGCTTTCTCCGCCGGCACGCGAGATTACATACCACGCGTCCCCTCGCGCTGCATTTTCCAAGAAACGATTTCCTTCGCCAATCGATTGGCCAAGCAGTCGAAAAAAAGAGAAGGGGGAAAAAAGTTCTGCAGAATGCAAGTCAAATGGAAGTTTCTATCGGACGCATTATCCTGAGCACACCGAGCTTCACACTTCCGAGCCCCTGTGCTTTCTCGAGATCCTCGGCACGGGACACGATTCTCTCGATTCCACCGCTCCAGAGACCGCCAATTTTCTCCTGCGGCACGGTTTTCACGCGATTGCGCATGCATATTCCCTCGGCATTCTGGTGTTTCCAGATATCACGGTTCATCCACGGGAGGATTGCAGCATCCACAAGCGGGAAAGAAAAAGGCACTCCCGTGGAACAACAGCCGCAACGAGAACAGACCCAAAACAGAAGCAACGTTCTAGCAAGCGTGGAGAAAGCAGGTGAAACAACGGGAGTGGAACAACGATGAGAGTTTCAGGAAGAGAAGGCATGCAAAGTGATAACCGGGTGAAGAGCGGGGCCGAACGAACCTCGTGAAACTCCAACAGAGAGAAGGAAAATAGGGAGAGAGAGGGAAAGGGAGAAGGAAGCAGGAACGCCAGACACAGTTCGTTAACGGCGAACGGAGAAAGATAGAGAGCAACAGAACTGTATATAACGCGGAATAGTGGCATGATAAGGGGTGAACAGTGGGGGGGGGGGACGTAGGATGGAAGAGAGGCACGTTGCCGCGTTTATTAGTGTCCAATTGTGACGAGAGAGGCAGGGGAAACACGAAAGCGAGCGCGTGAACTCGCTCATTTGCGTGCCTGTTAATTTGCCACGTTTGTGTGGGCACCGTAGCGCGGCGCGCCGCGGCACACCGCGGCACGTACTGCCTCGTCGACGGACAGAGAGAAAATTAGCGCTTTGAGCATAGGTATATATACCTGACCGCCTGCCAGCCATCCAGCCAGCTTGCTCCAACCGCTGTTCTCCCGGCTTCGCAATGCGAGCGCGTGGTACATACGCGTACATGCGTGCGTGTCGGCCCGCGTATGAATGCTTGGGTGGTCCCCCCAACGGTGAGTTGAAAAAAAGTCAACTGACATTCGGGGCGACGCACTTTTACGCGGACGAAGGCACGATGAAAGCGTATACAGGGCGCCTCTTGGGAACTATGGGAACTCTCGGAAATGGGGGATTGCTGGGGCGAAACTGAACAACTTTCACCTTTATCAAAATGTTGGTTGAAGCTTCGTTTTTGAATTATTAACGAAAAACACTGGCCAATCAGAGCGCCCGTAGAGCGTGCGTTCATGCCCGTGGCTCTCAACCGTGCTCGCGTGCTGTGCGTGACCACCATCGAGGGCGATTTCCGCAAGTTCCCATAGTTACGAGGCACCCTGTATATTATAATATCATCGCCCGCTGCTTGCAGTCCGGATCTTCTTGAGGCTCAGGCAGAATACGGAGTGGGATGAAGACCGCGGCCTTGGACTGTTTCTTTCTTGTTTTTTAATTGAATGACACGGAGGGGCTAATTGTTTGGCGTGCAACTAGATTGGTCTGGGAAGCGCTACCAGGGTAGATACATACCAGCTTCGAGCAACCTCGTCGCCGTAGAAAATGAAAGAACAGCTTGCAACACTTTATGTAGCCCACCCTGTAGACATACACTGACCGCACGGTTCAATGTTCTCGATACGAATTAAAGGCAACGCTGTGCTAACTGCTTCTTTATTAACGCGGCATTGAATTGATTAAGCAAATAGAGAATTCGTTCCAATCAACAAGAGCTACGCAGCAGATTTCCCAGAGAGTGTAACCTACTAACCGTTTCCAGCGTAACGAAGGCAATCGTCAACGCTTGAAATGATATTCAATAGCCAAAGAGCGAGCTTCCTTCCGGTGGTCGCGCACAAAGATCCGAACCAAAATGTGAAGACGTCCCATCGATCAACAAACGAACACGAAAAACGCCGAAATGTTGTTCGTTTCGTTCCGCTGCTGAACGACCGGATTCCCCGTCACGGAATGATCGAACGGGGGATGGAAGGCGTGACGAACGTGTATACGAAACGACGGACCAACGTAAAAGGTACACGGGTTTCCGCGGAATTGGACATCGACGTAATGGGGCACACCGCAGAGTAATAAAGCAGAGGGGCGCGGCACGGATAGCTCAAGTTATCAGCCACTAACGATACCGAATGATAACGGTACGCTCCGCTTATTACGCTGTTACCCGTCCGCTTTTGCGCGTAAAATTGAGATTACACGGTGCCCGGCCGCGATCACAATCGATCAAACCGTCGACGTGTATCCGTTTCCGGAAAACACGCCGGACACGGTCCGCTTGATACTCGCATACGATGCGCGCGGAAAATGCTAGCTCTAATGAAATGAAACAACCCGTAGATCGGTCGATGAAATCGTTGCGAGGTGTTTGACGATCGCGTGGACAGGCCTCGATTGTGATAAGTATGACAGAAGTTCCGCTAAACGTTTGTCAATCACTATTTCCTTACCTTCGGATTAGATCACACGATATATGAAACGATACATGTACATACATATTGTCTTAAGGAACGAAAGGGTCAGAAATGGGATTTAGAACGTGGACCGTCGATTTTAATAATCGCCCCCTCCCCCCGATTACCGGCGAAAGAGTTAAAGCCTGTTCGGAGCTTTGCATCCCGCCGAGGCACCGGGTCCATGGTCGGTCGAATCGCAGGGGCAACAGTAGCCATATTTTCTAACGAAACGAACGGGAACGGGCACACGAGATAAATAAAGCCGCGACCAGCTGTTTGTTTCCCTGTTCGCTGAATTAACCATAATAACTGATCCATTTAACCGGCGACATTCGAAAATTGTTCGCGAAATACCACCGACGCGTCGATGGTATTATTTGATGGTATTTATATCGAATACATACTCTCGTGAATCCGTCTTGTAGACGACACTAAAGTGGAAAAACGGGGGAAAAATAGGGATTGACCCACAGGTGCTTTTCAAAGGGTATAAATACGTAGATGCCTTTCATGTTATATGCACTTGAAGGAACACTAATTAAAAATTAATAAAAAGATTTGATTCAGCTCCACTCTGTAAAAAAAGTATAGCATCGCAAAGTATAGCGAATTTAGAGATAAATGAGATCCTTCTAAAGTGGACATTCCCCCCCCCCCCCTTTCCTTAGAAGGTGTCTCGGGCAATTACCGGTGCCCTGCGGCAAAATTTAGTCTATACATATGAGAAACTGTATGCCTACAATTTCATACATTTCGCAAAGAGGTCGAAAAAATGATTTGAGTTCGTGTTTCTACGGTTTCGAACCACTGTGCGACGTCTCGGTGCACCCCCACCGCAACGACTCGCTACCTCCGCCGCTCATTGTCGGCGGGCTTTACCCCTGCCAATTTTACCACCAGCGGAGATGCATCGGTCCTGCCGCGCCGCATATCATTGCCATGCAAATACGCTTGGCGTGCGGCAAAGCCCGTGTAAAATCGTCCGCCCCCGCCACTTCGCGCGCCACTTGCTCCACCGCCACGTCTGTCCCATCCCTTCGTACGTAAAGCCCTAGTCTGCCTCTTTCGTCCTTCCTCCCACGCGACGTCCACTACCGTACTCTCTTCGCACCGGGCTGCCCAGTCGCATATGCAAAACGTGCCACTATTATAATAACATTACGTCGATGAACCTTCCATTGAATATGCGCTACGCGATTGTGGACTGCATCGCTAATTATGTAGCGGGTGGTGTTATACGCACGGAGCTTCGCCAATCACGGGTTCTCGTACATTCTGACGGGTCTCTTTTTTTTTGTTCCTTTTTATTAAATGCTCTTGTGCCCTCTTTCCTTTTTTTATTTCTGCATTTTTTTGGTTTTTTGGTGAGCAGTTATTTTTTCGTTTATTCGTTTCCCGCAGCTCGTTTCCCACAGAAATCGCGTGCGACCCGCGGGGGGAATGAACCGCCGCGCGGCGTTCGACATGCGCACGCGGTTGCATTTTTTCTTTTTTTTGTTTTCGGTCGGCGAAACGGTGTCGTAATTTTCGCGATACGATACGCCAGCGTTGTGACTAAATATTGTTGACGCCACGTCGCGTTCCATCTCCCTCCGTTTCCATTTCTGTCTTCTCTGTCCTCGCTGGCCACCGTTGACACGTTTATGGACACGGGAGCCCCGGGGACAGGTGCCGTGTGACACTCTTGTTTTATATTTTTGGTGACGGCTGTCGCGCGTCCATTCGTTCGTTCACTCGCTTGCTTTCGAACGCGCGGCGCGAAGTGGTCACCGAGCACTCGTCGGTTTTTATATTACAGCCACGGCGAGATAATATTTTCCCGCGATACCTACCTACCTTCTGGGACGAGAATCTCGCGGCGCAAATGGAACGGTTGTTTATCATTTCCGACTTCCGTTTCTTTCGACCTGTTTTAAATGACGGTGCATACATATGTATTGTACATATGTACATAGACGGGTTGCTGTTGAATGAATGGAGAATGAATCGAGTCACCGAGATAATTATTGTGTATCACTTTTTATTTAATCGTCTCTCGTCTCGATTTCTGTTATATTTTCTAAGCCAGATAATATTTACAAATTTTAGTATTTTCTTTTTTTTATTACTCGCTTTCCGTCTCACTTTTAGGGGACGTAGAAAAATATCATGGTATACTTAAGAACTGACGTATGTATATGTATATATAATATGTATACGTATATACAAAATGTACAGAGGAAACGCGTTACGAATGCCAGCGTTTGTTTTTAATTAACGCGCGATCTAGTCGTGCGAGGTGCAAGCCGGTACGCGCAAACGAGCGGAACGAACTGTCTGAATTTCGAGCCTGTCAGGTTCACAAGGAATCTTCGATTCATGCATTAACGTCCATCGATCGCTATAAAAAGATTAATTCGAACAGGAATGAAGCGGTCGCATTCCCCTTCGTCGTCGAATGTCATGAAAGTTTCAATATCGTTCTCGATTACTGAAAACTCCGGGTGGCTCGGTCTTCTATTCTTTCTTTTCGCCTATTTTTTGCTCCTACAAAATTGTTCGAACGAACATCAATTGATCGTTTAACCGCGGATACATAGTCTACATTCGTTTCTACGCGCATCTTTTCCGGTTCGTTCGGCTCGTCCTTCATTTCCTTTCTTGCACGGACCCTTTCTTCGTCAAGAGTAACAACAACAACAATAACAAGAACAACGGCAACAAACGTCTCTCGCAATATCGTATAAGAATTATGTACACCCACGCTGAGATGAATCCTCGGGATCGGATAACCTCGTTCGATTGTAGCCTTTCGTCGCTGCGAGCCTTACGTTCAGTACATAACTTCGTAGACAGTCGCCTTTTTGTCACCGGACCCAGTAACGATGTACCTGTCGTCCGCGGATATATCGCAGCTGAGCACCGAGGACGATTCCTTCGACTGAAAAGAACAGAGGACGTGTGGTTCGTGAGCACGATCATCAATGAATTCGCGTAAAAGTGTTGCATGCTGCAAGATTTATTATTTCTGCTTCTTGTTCCTTTTCGTTAAGTGGCACGATAGAAAAGAGAGTTTTAGAAGGCATGCAAGGGGCGATGTCGTTTCTTATATTCTGTTTAGTAAACGTCAATAGCAAAGTTGTTGGGCACACGGTACGGCAAAGAATTATCCGCTCATCAGTTACAATTTGGACAGAATATTAACGCTATTTCTACCACGATTTTGTGTATACCTATTTGGAGCAAAAGGCGTATTTCGACACCTTTGCGTTTGTACGCAAATAATTCACAAAACTGTCGGGATTTCAAATTTACAGTCATATACAGATAATTTGAGGAATATATCTATTCATACATTGATGCATATTTATTAGAGAATATTTAATTAGGTTGTAAATTGTAGAATTAGTCACTGCAATGATCTACACTAAAATGCAACATGGCGGAAAATCAAAGTTACGCAGCAACACCTGTATTTTCCGTTACAACAGGAATCGGGATTCTCTAAACTGCTTATAATTGACACGATTCAGTAAAATGGTGTTGATAGTTATATGTAAAATGGTTCAAAATTAAAATTGGATTATGAAATCCTTAACGTGTCTTAATGCGATGAAATACCATGCGCTTAATTTTAGATCCAGGATGAGCTGCAGGAAAATTATGTCGCTAAATTAATTTAACAGCTATTGCACTAAAAGTCATCAAATTGATTAATTAATTTGGATTAAAATGATTATTCGTTGTATTATACTTCGAGAATAATTTCAAGATAAAATTGGAAAAGTGTCTTTTGACACATCTTTGTAGAAACAGGTACACTCTAAACAGGTTAACTCTACGTTACTGCCACGCGAATGTGCCAGGCACTGTAGTTAACTGCAATTTCTGCACATTTGGTATTGCTAACACATTTTACCTTGCGTATGCAAAATTCACAGTGTAATATAGAGAAGTGGGAATATTGTTTTGCACAATAAGCTGTACGAACTTATGCAAATGCCGCTCTAAAAATTCCTGTTCGTTCTTTCTCCCAATATACATTTCTCCTAATAGCGTTAGAATCTAGACATATCAGCCGCCGTTATGGTATTGTGCAGATTAAACAAATTTGTTCGTAAAAATTCCACGGTGTACCGGTCAAAGCAATTTGTATTCACTGGACTACTCCCTCTCTATTAAGTAGACATTGAGCAAAAATTGACTGCAGATGCCAACGCGATTAACTCCGCGCTCTAAACCGAACAAAGAACATTCCATGTGGTAGCATAAAAGTTACATCTGCAATTAATACATTCTACAACGGGCGTTCGAATATATTACAATATTTGATAAAAGATGTCCAAGAGCAACGCGCTGCGAAATTTCTCAATTTCCATTATGAACTCTTCGTTTGTTTCGCGGAGTCCCTCGCTTTGGCAAATGAACGAGCAGATCAGTAAAATCCATACCTGGAATATCGAGGCCCCATAAGGTGTGCGCCACGCGTTCAGCAGGTTATCCTTGCCGGTAGAAACGAACCACTTGCCGCAGGAGGCGAATCTCAGCGACAGTACACAGGACTCGTGAAGATGCAGCTGATACTTGTCCGGATTGGTAGCGTGCAACACCTCGACGTTCGAGTTCTCCATTCCGACAGCCAGCCATTCACCCGTGGGACAATAGCCGAGCGAGAAAATCTGCGAGGTGAAGTCGTGTTGCTTCAGCTGCCTTCCCTCGCGGAGATCCCACGATCGAACGGTGTTGTCCAAGCCTCCCGTCCACAATTTCGTGCCGTCCGCGGAGATGTCGATGCAGGAAGCACCGTCCGTGTGACCTTGGAACTGTCTGACCAACGTCTGATTATGCAGATCCCAGACAGTGATTCCACCGTCGCTGCAGCAGCTGAAGCAGACCTTCGAGTCTGGTGAAATCGCCAGAGCGTAGCACGCAGGAGCGGATGAGATTAATTCGGCCTTAATCCTCGGCGTTGGGCTGGCCAGATCCCAGATACTCAAACGACTAGCTTCGCCGCCGACTATGAGCGTCCTCCCGTCCGGCAGCAATTTCACCGACCTGGACATATCAAGTTATTCGTTCGTTGTATTATTGGGCCGTGTGGCTGGAGGAAATTATCGCGCAATACTTTATTTCGTTTTATTCTCGTTTCACTGTATCATTGTATTCGAGCGGACGAGGTATCGAGGAAAATCTTTTGGAGCGGCGTTTCGTTTTCGGGGAAATGTTCGCACATTGTATACTCTCGAGTTACAAGACCTCTGTCAAATGCTCAAATGCAATGAAGTAAAAGCATAATAGCTAGGTATCATTAAATATCTACGATCTTCGTTTCCGATGTCAACGTATCAATTATTCAACGCTGCCGAACTCATTGCACCGAATATATCCCCATGGCGGTAACAAAATTGCATCTGAACTCAAAATAGTTACAATATACGATCAATATTTCGGTTGGATTGTCCATTAAAATGTAAGTTTAAGTCCGGGCGAATCACCACCGCAATTCACAGTTAATGTAAACTCAGGCGTGGAGAATATACGACCGTTTTTCCCGGTTTGACAGGGTTTCGAACATGATCGTGATTTTTGTGCGGTCGAGCGTACCGAAATCGGCCAGACTGCGTGGCGGTGATTGGCAATTGTGTCGGATGGTTCATAAAGTACCTTTTAATGCAAGAGGCGCGTGCATTACCGGCCAAATGTATTAAATTTGCCGGTGGCTCGGCCGCGCGTTCAAAAAACGCGACTGGCTTCAATTACCGCGCGTATCGCGGACATTAACAGTCATACGAGCACGATATAATATCGGGCGGACCCGTTAAAACGTGCATCGCGCGCGAAATGTATCGTGAAAACGACGAATCATCCGTTTTGTTCCATCGAACCGGCGTGTCCCTGCGATTTTTCGACGTTCCGTGCACGGAATATCGAAACTCATTACGATATGACGTTGCATTTCCAGTTTATTATTTTTTCCCCGTGTTTCCATGCCATTTCCACTCGATGGTACTGAACCCCGATGCCTGGCATCCGAAAATAAAATAACGATTGAATAATTATTTGCAACGACCGCTCGCATAATTACTCTCGTCCAACAGTGTTTACTGTATTTGGCAACAGTGATTGCCCCACAGATACTATACGATATTATATGGTACGCTGTAATTGCTCTTCATTGCAATTTTCTATTTGGACGTACTCCGTATTTTGTAACTCGTCGACAACCGAAGCGTATCAAGTGTAAAAGAAACAAATAACAAAGTCACCGTGGATATTAGCACACAAATAGCATTAAGTGAAACGAATGAATGAAGAAAGGTGACTCGAGCGTAATGCAACGTGGAGTGTTTAATTAAACAATAATATCGACTGCTCAAATCCTCAATAATTTTACTATTTCTCTTAGCTCTACTTTGCTTGAGCATTCAATTACAGATGGTCGCTGTTCGTTTGCTAGATAATAGTTTTCATTCCACGTGGCAAATTTCTATTATTCCTCGTGCATCAACTTGCACGCTCAATCAACTTGCCCGTCTGATCGTCCCTTATTTTCCTACCGCGCAGGTATTCAACCAGGTTTATTTCCTCTGGCCCCATAAACAGAATATGCGACAAATAATTATTGCTCCATACTTGATTCTCTTAATACCTCATTCAACACTTTTAAGACAGCCGCACGTAAGTCACTCAATACAGATTATTTCTGTACGTCGATTGAAACTACAAAAATTCATTTCTCGTCTGTTAGCTCTACTGGGTCACCATGATGTAAATACAGTATCACTTCGTTTTTTATTGGCTTGTATCTGTTCCGTTCAAATAAATAAACGGATAAATAGTACAAAAACAATCAGTAACTGAATAAACCGACGCACGAAAGAACATATACAGCGTGCCGATCTGAACGATATCCACTCTGTCCACAACATGTTTCCACCGCGACACTAGAATATAAAAATTACGCCAAAAAATGGAACGCGACCCCACTGACCTTATGTAGTTATCTGGCTGCAGACAGTCAAGCTGCGACACTGACTTGATGCTCCCCGTGCCACCCTGTCCGATGTCCCAGACCTTGACGCATCCCTTGCCGCCGGTGTACACATACTTGGTCGGATTCGAGATCGTGACAGCGCACACGACCTCCCCATGGTTCAGGGTATTAATTTGCCGTGCATGACGCGGTATCCCTTGTCCGCTCAACGCATCCGGTGGGAAGGGCACCGGCTGCATCTGGCCCTCGCTCGACACGTGGAAGCTGTACGCGCTGAAACATCGAGAAAAATGCGACTCGTGCGGTAAACATGCGTTTGCCAACCATCCGGCAGCTGTTCCGCTCGCTGACAAGTTCGACGATCCGCGCGGACAGCGAGCGTTTAATGAAACTAGAGAAGTTAATCGCGAAACAGGAATTGCGGGAGCTCGAGGTTTGGCTTCTCTTTTTTTTTGGGGGGGGGGGGGGAATTCATGGGCGGCTTACTGCTGCGCTGGGTAGACAAAATGTATACATGCTACATAGTGATATTCATGGGAAAACGAATACATAGAATACGTCGAGGTTTGATGATAAATTGGCAACGCACTGGCGGGTTTCTTTTCTGTTTTTCTTAGGAAATTAATAATCAACTTGGCCCGATAATTGTGAAAATAGTTTATAACAATTTCTTTGTGTTTATCTGCATGTTTTTGTTTTTTTGTCGGATCGTTACTTCTATACAGTAATGCCTTGATGGACGCGAAAGATTTCTACACCATGCAAGCGAAAAGTTTATCCCCACCACTGCGGGGTATACCCCTTGAGGCGTCCACAAGTTCACTTGGCGATCAGTGGAACGCGATCCGGGCTCGGGTATATCGCTGAGCTAATACTAATTGAACGATGAAACTTTGCTATTTCTCATCCTTTTCTTATGAAACATTTACATATCATAGCTGACAATTTTCTGATTAAAATGACACCAAACACGATATAATTTTGACTATACTTACTGCCTTAATTGCCAATAATATGTTTCGACCGCAGAAAAGGATAGCTAGTGAAAAGAAAAGAGAAACTGCGATCGTGGCAATCGGCAAAGATTAAAGGCCCAGTACACGGTTTAACATACCAACTTATTACCGTTAATTAAAGCAGTAAATATAGTCCAAATTATATCGTGTTTAGTGTCATTTTAATCAGAAAATTGTCAGCTATGCTATGTAAAAGTTTCATAAGAAAAGGATGAGAAATAAAAAAGTTTTACCTTTGCATTAGTGTTATTTCACCGATACGCTTGATATTGTTTTTTGGCTTGGCTGCTCGGTTCTCTTTCTTTACTCTCTGTCCTTTCCTGCGTTCGACGCTGTCGGCAAATTTCAAACAATGTGCGAACTACACGATGGAAGCGAACGTTCAGACCCGAGACTTTCGCATCGATCAAGGCATTACTGTACATGCATGCTAGAGCGTTTTATATATGGGGGTGGAATTTGTTTCTACGCTATGCGCAGGGAACAGTTCGTGTTCTATTTGTGTATATCTTGAGGATTAATCTCTCGCCACTGACATTTATTTTAATGTAAAAATATCGATAACGGATCGTTATTTATTGGCCTGTGTTTACAACATCGTACAAAGATCATTGAATTTTCATAGCAAACAAGAATCGTAGATAACGAGCCACTATCGCGCAGGCAGACCGAATATTAAATAACGGGAAGAAAAACAAAATTCTATCGTGTATGCTCGATCACCAGCTAAAACGTGGCACACATATTTCCAATGTTTCCCTGGAATCACTCATACGCGAATTCCTTTTAGAAAAATCGATGCTGCCAACGATACTACTTTTACTCGCGTCGCGACGCCCGACCCCATACTCTGCGACCAAAAATTCAAGACGACCCGACAAGCAAACGATTACTAAGGCAACAATAATTGTGCCAAATATATCGCGCAACACATGCTCAAATAAGTGCACGGTAACTCGTAATCGAATTATCTTATCGCGATACACCGGCGCATTTTTGTAATCTTTCCTACAGCAAACAATTCCGTGTCACTTCATCCACTTCAGAGATTCGTCTCTAAAATTGGATACGGCTCTCCAATCGGGAATCGTCGAACGTAGCAGATACCATTTGATAGGATAGGATGGAAAGTAAACGTGACATCGTGCTGTTTGTTCCACAATGTTATCGATTCGACAGACAAGATTTAACCTGAGGAACCTTGGTGTACATATCTACATATGTTGCTACATGCGTCACGGCAATTATATATCGAGTAGCAAGTGTTCCCTGAATTATTAGTCAACGCACGAATGCTTGATTTTCGGATCAAATATTAGTACGTATAGCTTCATTAAGCGACCTCGAAACGTAGGCGGAAGCTTGGTTGCGACCGAGGCAGGGGTTGGGCTCTACACTGGGGTTAACTGTATTCTGTCTCGCGTAGCACCTTACCACTTACAGATGGTAGTAGAGTATTATAATAGAGGCCACAACTATGTATTTCGAGACTTGCAATTGATTCTGGCCAGCGTAGAAACTATGCACGCTAAGATGGGGCACTAAAGATAGGGCACCGTTGAAAGATCATTCTAGCTATATATGTATACTTCGTTGCAAGTGGATTACGATCTACTGCTACTTTAAAAAGAAACTACAAAAATGTACAGGTACATCAATTTTACAAATGAAATGCTGCTCTTTCTATTGAAACAGTAGTTAGTTGAAAAATGTTTAAAAAAGTGTAAAATTTGATGTGTTTATGGGGTACCAATATTTGCGACATCTACTATTTAAATGTATTCCACTGTTTGACACGTTCGTTCAAATTGATGACGCGTATAATTGATACCGGAATTTGTGCAGAGACCGTATATGCTCACAAGTGTAGACGGCTTTAAGATTGATTCACGGCCAGAATTAAAGGAAAACTAGAACGCTAAATCAAATTGGCAAAATGGGTGAACAAATCGGAGCATTTACTACAACGACCACTTGCTTCTAAAAGGACGCAAGCTATTTTGTCAAAATAATCGCCACTTGATACATCGACGATCAATTGAATCTATCGTTTTCTGCATGGCCAATTCGCAAATAAATGATACCGTACTCCCACATTTCATCTGTATACCGTATCCATTAATACCGTAATACCAAACGTACATAACATGCATTACCCTAAAATTTATTTGCGCATAAATTATTCAAAACAATTTTCCGTCGTCGTACTATTAAACAAATATATAACCGACGCTGGTATATTCATATCCTACAGTCCTACATTATTAATTCCCATTAGAGAAACAAAAACCCAACGCTAAGTTCGCTGACAAATCCTCTAACAATAAGAAGCGTCAATCCGTGTGCCACTTGTCCAATCAACGATATGTTAATCAGAAGTCTGAAATGTGTACTGTACTAGAATTCAGCTTCCGACCCAGTAAACTGTTACACGTTTATGCGTGTGTATATACATGTGTATACTCACGGTTTGCCTCCGGGTACTCCAACAGAACCCATGGGTGCCCTCATGGTTACGTGTGGATCGTAGAGTTGCTGAAGCGAAGGTGGTGCTCTAGGCGCCATGTAGCCGTTGTAGCCCATCATGTCGACGTGAGGATGCTGGCCAGCTGGTGCCAGATGGTGTGGTGGTGGGCCAGCGGCATAATGTGGCGGATAGGCGCTCGGCACACCAGGAGGTGGTGGCCCCTGAAGTAGCTTGGCCGATCCTGACGGCTTCAAACCGCCACCCATCGTAGAACCTGAGGTCGGTGTCAGAGGTTTCGAGATCGGTGTCGTCGGTTTCTCCCGTTCCTCCATTTTCTTGGCTGACGGTGTACTGGCGTTGCTGCTTGTTCCACTTCTCGGTGAATGGGGTGGCGCGTCTTTTTTCGTTTGCGCTCCACCACCTATGGGTGCCACTTTGTCTAGACCGTTCTCTCGCGGGGACGTTGTGCCGTTTACTACTGGGCTCGTTGGTCCTTCGCTGGCATCGTCGACGACTAGGTCTTGGTCGCTCTTCTCACCGTCACTCTGGAGAAATGGGGTGATACGGTGGTCATTCAGGGATTAGGGAATGATTTCTCGATGTTAAGTTTCGATCGGTTTGTCAGCGTTTGATGTTGCTATCGAGTCGGTTTGCGTATGACTTGCGACATTTTTGGATTTTCTGTTGATTAGTCGAATGTAACCGACGGTCGTGGCGAATCGTTTGGAAGCTTTGAATGCGATTGAGAAATCTCCCGAATGTTTTCCTACAGTTATACCGATCGAATTATTGGATTACTTCATGTAGCAGAAATAAAAATTAATTGTAATCGTAGAGATAATCAATAGTTTTCCTTTCTGATATAACGGCGTGCCGAATGATGAGAAAGAGGTTGCCACATCGGCCGTCGAATGAAATTTCGTACCCTACATGGAATTACTACTATAATTCATTTTGTCTTACACTATATACGCATAATACTGTTGGATACTTCATTTTTTTTCGAATGTTTTGCAAACAATTTAATATTTACTTTACGGCTGACTGTGCGAGCTTGCGCAGTCTGTGTCTTAGTTCATATTGGTGAGCCTAATCAGCGCTATCTTGTTTAAAGTCTCAATCACGGTTCAACGTTTCCCTCGCAGCTTGTTACCATTGGAATGAAAATGATATTCCCGTCAATTTCATCAGATTCGTTTATTAACCTGTATCTTTACAATTTTTGATAAGCGAATAAATCAACATTTGGGCATTTAACTGATTGCCGTAACAGATAAAGAACATTTATCAGCTACATGTACAACAGAAGGTAAATTCCGTGAATTGTTTGCTCATGCGTAATCTATAACATAGCTATGAGTAAAAATTGCGAAACAACAGATACAAGTTTACAATTAGTAATCAACTGGTTGACAAGACAAACATCTCGGCACGATTCCCCGTGCTGCAAATATCTATCGCGATACTTTCCGCAAATTCACGATCACATTTATTTAAAGCTTTCCCAACTGTGGAAAAAATGTTAAGTACCTCGAGTAAGTAACTCCAAAGGCTACTGCAACTCCTCTTTGAACTCGTTTAAGGGCGCCGATATTAGTAGGAACTACCGATACATACGCGGGAACTACGGCTAGATTAAGAAATTCAACTCGCAGTCAGGAGAAATAATAACGTGGTGCAAATACTTACGTGACCGATGTCCTTGTCTTGTTCCTTCTTCATCTTCTTAATGTGCATAGGATGGTCATGGTGATTCTGAGAATGATGGGAATGATGCGTCTCCTGCGGCGTTCGTGGACGATTATATTTATCACCGGGCGATATCGAGCTCCTCTGTAACGTGACGAAAATTACGGTTCCCTCGATGCGAACTAACCATGGTTTTAAATAAACCGTCGCAGATCGGCACAAGAGATTCAGATATGCGCGTATAACCCTTCCCGACCTATTTCCCATTTCGGGGAAAATATATTTTCACGCGACACTTAAAACGGAGCTTGGTCCTTTGTTTTTTACGTGGACGAATGATTAAAGGGACTCGGCCTATTGAAGAATTTGATTGGCGATAGCAGACGAAGGAACACGGCTCGACAATACAGAAGTATACATTTATACAGCCGTTAATCTCTGGTTAAATAACAGACAACCGGCGTAGTCTGAAACAACGGATTACCCACGTGTTTCCTGCGGTTCGATCAACGTGACAAAACCGTAATTACCCGCGTCGACGGTTATTATCAATTGTCACGCGACCGTTCGCGATAATCGATTTCGACTTCGCCTGCGTGGCCGTCGAACGACAGCGTATTTCGATATGTAGATTTCGATGCTTCACGCATGCTGAATAAAATCACTGTATCCGCGGAATAGAATTGTGTATGAGAAATTTCGTACCAGTTCGATACCCGCGATATCGTTCGAATCGTCGCTCGGTTCAAATTTAAACAACATCTTTCAATTAATTTTTCCTTTATTTCTTCATCGTAATCGCGCGGGATAAGAAGTCTTAGCGTTTTTATCAAACTTCAATTCAATATGTCCCGCAAAGTCCTCGATTTGATTGTTCTGCCGTTACAAAATTTCGTTGCCATTGCAAATTAATGTGACATAGTTGAAACTGTCGTAATCCGGTTGGTTAAATTTCAATCTACGATCTACCTTTACGCTCGTATCAGTAATGTTTACTACGTTTAATGTTAAGGAAAATCGCATTTTCGCGGGTTAAAGACATGGAAAAGATCGCATCATGCATCTGACTTTGGATTGCGTACCCGCTATACGTGTTTATAAAAATCGCGAATGTTCTGATCTATTTCATTGAACTTGCAAAAACTACGTTACACTGAACCGGAATTAACCTCTATGTTACCACATAAATCAATGGAAGCTCTGTACTATGTAATATTCATCGTAATGAATCATTCTAAAATTGCTAAATCTCTACCCTTTAGTTTGTAACATGAATATGACATTGACCGCGAAAAATCTCAACTATCGACTTGCTATCATAGACACCCCATCATTGTCCGCGTCCTAACGAAGCCTAATAATATTCAGAACTGGCGCACTCGCGTACCCAAAGATCGCAGTGAAAAGAAAAAGCACGCAGAGTGGGGGGGGGGGGGGCGAAGGCGGCCACAAATAACACGCACGGGGCCAGAAAGAAAGAGAATTAGAGGAAACCCTGTACCAAGAAGAATAAAGGCAAAAAGAGAAGAATAAAGGGAAGCACGGTGGAAATAAAATCAAAAGGAGCAGAAGATGCTTTGAGAAGAGGTTGATAATGATTATAGAGCCGGCACGAATGCAAGAGGGTTGCAGGACGAAGAGACACATACGAGGCAGCGTGGAGGAAACAGCCCGAGGATGGGTCAAATAAGGAGAGAGGAAAATAGAATGGCGAGAGGCAGAATGAGAGGGCGTCGATGGGCGTTTCGCGGTCCCGCGATGATTACAGGCCCGGCAAACCTATAATACACGCTGCTATCTCTTCCCCCCTTTGCCCCTCGTTCTTTATGGATGCCCTGCTCTTTCCATTATTTTTCTTTTTTCCCCCCTTTTCTTTATCGCCCTACCATCCTTCTCGCGTCAGCTCTATCCGACTCCGTACTCCGCTCGGCGCCGTTCCTACGGTCTGGTTCGGGACCCGTTCGCAAGAAGAAGGTCGTTACTTGCATTTTCTCTACGGGCACACCCTCCACCGTCCGTCTTTCCTTCTTGGTCGCGAGTTGGAAAGAAAAGTTTCTGAACCAGGAGGAGAGAGGAACCGACCGACACGCGGATTTTATCCCCTAAGCTCGATACAATCGAGCCTAGCATTCGTCTGTAATTACTTTCGTAACATTAATGCTATACGCTCTTCGACCGCCGCGTTTATCGTTTCTTCGTTCCGGCGGATCGATTCGTTGCGATTCGTGCACGATTTCGCGGATGGCACCCCCGTTTCTCGGACTATTTTCCACGGGAAATGATAAAATCTGGCTACGCGTTTTTCCTTTCCCCTTTTGCGCCTGCTATCCTTCGAATTATAGCTCTGGGCAAATTTTGTCGACAGTGTACAGAGTAGGCGCGCATTATGCGACTAATGTTTCGACTTTTTATTCAACGCAACGGTCAGCGGATTACTGTTTCACTTGAACGAACGGTAAGGTCACAGATGTAAGCTGAAGTCGTCGAATGATGTCATTGAATCGTTGACTGGAATCCATGCATTCGTTAAGGAACAGAGCTTGACGTACATTAATGTCAATGTTCTCATAAATTTCTATATCAAGGAGTTAAAGAAAATTTCGCTTAACTTTGAATCAAATTATGGTAACACGTGCCTTTGTTGAAACGTACGCGCACCCACGCAGACTTTTCGCCTTTGATCTTCAGAAACAGCCAGTCACGAATGAGCTTATTTATTTATTCTACACTTCCACGTTATCTTTTTGCCACCTGTTACCTTTTGCCACGCTGGCTTATTTTAGAATGCTATTCATCGCGAGAGCCCCTCAGGCAAAAACCCTATACATTTGATAATTCTATATTACATCAATTTGCGGCGCTGAAAGTTTCATCTAGGTAACTTGAATCGCTACATTTATCCCGTGTGTCTAATACAACAAAATCCATTGTCGAAAATACATTTTAGATACCTGTTCGAGCCAGATGTATTCATTCACGGTTCCGACGATTTTACGGAAATAATTCGACTCGCTTGGCCGTGTGAAATAAACACGTTTCTTATAATACGCAAAATCCGACTGCCTGATGCCCACCAAAACAAACTTCCTCGTTAATCGAACGGATGAGCGGAAAGCTAAGATTCCACGCAACCTACGAACACCGGATTCCCAGAAAATCAACGACTCAAAAAACGCAAAGAAGAAGGAAACCAACAAGAGAAAAACGAACGAGACGTCGAAATATGGAAGCAGAGCACACTTTTCTTAGTACCCGCGGTTAGAGGTACTTTCCGAGCCAGTCTCTTTTCCGTCCGCCACTTTATACCACCCGCACGTTCGTCGAAAACATAATTGCGCGTACAGTGGGTGCTCGTGAGCGAAGTACACCGAGGCACTCGTTGTTGTACCCTTCGCGCGCACGGAAAGTTACACGCGTGTAATGCGGCTGTAATACACGGGGCCACGTCGCGAGTGCTCGTGCGTCGAGTACGCTGTACGTGCGACAAGTTGCGTATATTTCGCGTACTTAGATACGGACCAGAGATTAGGAATGTTTTCGGCTCGTGCACTGTTACAAGCGTGTACGTTCGCGTGTCATTCCCTTCTTTCGAGAGACGGTTTTAAGGAACACTGTTGCGGATAAAGGGCTGCCTGCGCTCTAACGTAGATTACGAAGATATTTAACAGGCTTTCTATGGATTCATTTCTTTAATTTCCCACGGTTAAACCCCACTTTACAGCCTACAAGAGATACGCGAGGAAGATTGCTACGTTAACATGTGTCCAAGGGCCACAGGGATCTATACAATTCAAGATAAGACCGTTTAAGCTTGATCGCGTACTTGCCGAGATATTGAGCTACCAATGATTACGTTGGCCACCCTGTATACATACATACATGTGCATATTCTACTCGAGGATACTTGGATCATGTAATAGGCAGGTTCGATATTGTTCCCTGTGTGGACAACCGGGTACCCATTTATATAATTTCTTTTAATCAATTTTTTCGTATTCCGCAGAAAGTATTGTAAAACCGCTCCGAATCCCGATTCTTTCGATACTTTTCACATTGGGTGGGAAAAAAAAATTGACGCAGAATACTTAAAATAACTAAGCTTCCATCTTATTGAATATTTTAGTTACCCACACAGGGGTTAATTATAATTTATTTAATATTAATAAAACAATTTTTTTTTTTACTATTTTTACCATAATAATTACAGAGTGGTATAATGGCACAAAAGTGTACGATCAATTGTAATAGGTCTATAGATTTTTACTTTGATCAGGTTACTTTCGTGGATCGTATACGTATGTACATTGTACATCGATTTGCGCACGATGACAAACAGATACCGGTTTATTGCAAAACGGCTTCACAATTCATTTAGTATGACAGCTGTGATACAGAGAACTTTTTTCAAAGAGAACAATAGTGTGCAAGATTGAACGTTATCTTCTATCTTTTATCAAACTCGATTCATCTCCTTGACAGATAATATCGTCTATGAATCATTAATTGAAACTCATTTTTTATATCACCGAAGATATAAGATTCTAGATAAAAAATGGCAATGATAAGGAACACCATTCTTCTATAACTTTGTTAGATATTGAGGAAACACAGGGACGTTCATAGCTCTTCTGGTACTAGAAAATATAAATTTCATTTGTTGTTAATAAATAAATGTCGTGACTTCGTGAACTATTTTATTTCACGCGTAAAGAATATTCTACAAAGGTAGGGGACCGCAAGAGACACGATGTTCGATGGGTTACTAACAATGAGCGTTACGTTGATTTTCGAGTGTTCGCGAGAACGACGAAAACCCGAATGTAAAGTTTCCGTCGAAATGCTCCTTTCCCGCATCGCGAAACGACGAAATTTCTCACGACGTTACATTCCACGGATGGCAATAAATTCTAAGAAACAGATCACGCGAATATCGAAGCACTTTTAATCAGCAAAAATGTAGAGACGATTTGACCCGTTCGTTCGATTCATTTGAACTGGGTTTTTTTATCTACGTTATTAAATCCTTTCGTAACTCCATACGGAAACATCATAGACGGCGTCATAGACGGATAAGCGGTAAAAAAACAATGCACATGCGTTCGCATATTTATTTATTTGTGCGATAGGTTGTACGTAGTAAGTTCAACGGATATGCCGATTGTTAACTCGACGTATCAATAAATGATTTGTGTCGCGTTTCAACGGATGAATATTTACCGAAGCGAAAATATGCGCACGTAAATCTCGACGCATATTATTGTCACATCCGCAATAAAATATCGCCCCAGACATAATTTCATTTGCTCGGCAAACCTTAATTGCGGCGCGTAAAAAGTTAACTGCTTTCCCTACCTTCCCTTTCTCATCCACAGACTTTCCCATTCCACTTTTCCACGGCTCTGTTTCCCCAAAACTCGAACAATTCTCAACGTTCACTGACAATTTGATTTGGAACGACAACATCGTCAATGCATATGCTTTCCTGTCATACTCTACACGCGCGTCAACTCTGCCCTAAATTATTCGTTAAAAGTATCCAAAGCTACGCAAATTCTCTTCAACCTGCCTTCATTAACAATTTCCCATTGTCATCAACAAACGATCGAGTCATCGAAATTCCCGTCCCGCGTAAACACCCCCCATTGCTTGCTCTGCTACGCTCAAGATAAACGCAAGAAGCGAAAACGAGGGGGAAAAACGGAAAATATGTGATAGGCATTACTAACACAAACAAAAACAACGAAAAACAATAGAACAAAATATTTTCTACTCACATGTCTCTCCTCGGTGGAGCTGAGACCTGCAACGAGACAAATGCAAACAGTCGTCAATCAAAAGCTGTGCGAAACGTTTCCAACGGTAAAAAATGAAAAAAAAAAAACAGTTTCATGCGTGACCTTCGAGGGCAGCCGCAACGGCGATTTGGATACAGGTAGAGGAGGCACGCAGGTGAATGAAAAAAAACAAATGAAAAAAGAAAAATCGTCGAAATCACTGCGCGTCGATAAAATGTTAATAACGTGACCATAAAAGAAAGACAGCACAGGGGAAGGTGGGTGTGAGTTGAAAACATGGGTGCGCTAGTGTGTATGGCCGTGTGCAGCATAGCGTTGCACGGATGATAGAAGTGCGAGCGGCGCCCGTATAAATGATCTTCATGCATATTTATGCGCTTTTCGCTCAAAACCGCCGGTGTCCGCTAACAGGGTGACGCAAACACGCTCATCCCTCCCGGAAAGCGGATACCCGAAAAGCGCTTTGAAAATTTCCAGTCGGGCGAGCCGAGCCACACGCTCGCTCTGCGTCGGCTACATATTTTTTTCTTTTTTTTCCCCGCCCCGTCTGTACACCCCACAACCCCCAATTGTCGACTATCCCATGATCCAGAGTGCTTCGTCCTTGCTTCTGGTGACGTGACACATACACGCGCACGCACGTGCACGCCCGGTCGCGCAAATATATGAATACACACTGGTAAAGGTCGCTAGACCGGCGCTCTTTTTTTTTCTCGCGGTGTCGCATAAACGGGATCAAACGGCTGATGGTGACAAAGAGAGAAAAATCCCCGGTGGTCTGGATCGTTTTGCAGTAGCGTGGAACTCGCGGGCGCAAGCTCATTCGCGCAGGTGCGATTCGTTATACCGGGGGTGGCGCCACTCGAACATGACCAGAGATCGGAATTTCGTTAATTTCTTTTCCCGCCGAGCTGCCCACAGTGGTGGCAATTAAAATCGTGTGAAAGGACGAAAGGTATGCGTATAACGAGTATTCAGGGGTTTTACGATTCTCGTGGAGCAGGCAGCGGCGAGGAATTCGATCGCGAAGGGGAAGAGGGTGGTGGTATTAGGGGGAGGAAGCTGCGCGCCGCTCTTCTGTGGTTTTTTTGGAATTGCCGTCGGGAATGAATGTAACGCGTGGCAAAAGGAAGCTGGGAAATTAACTGGCGCTAATTCGATTCGAAGCTTTGATGATAAGTGGAGAGAAGGTACGGGTTCGATGCTTTCAATGTGGTCTTGAGCTTGGAATCAATCAAACTGGCACGCCATTGTATACAGGGTGGTATACAGGCTGTTATTGCTGAGGAAGCAGCTAGGGGTTGATCGTGATTGGTATAGAATTTTTTTAAACTGCTTTTTTTAATTTGCTTCTGACGTCAAATAGAATTGACGAGCGCGTGAATTGCTCTATTTCGATGCTTCTGAGACAATTTTATCATTTGATAGGAATCGCCTTCGGTACTAGCCTACTTGTGTCTCCTATTCGACGGAAACCGAAATGTACAATCTGCACGATTTTGCACGATAATTTAATGGTTTGGAATATTTAGTGTAAGGAATTCGCCACAACTTCCATATTAATGTGGGGATACTCAATACATCACCTTTACAAAGCGTAATTCTGGTCATTTGGGAATGCAAACCGGATGTAACACGTAATAGAATATGCCATACTAATTTCAAGTCAGGTGCACATGCGTCTTTTATATTTTAAAAAATTACTTTTCCGGAAAATAGGTCGCCGTTCGCGAAAATTTTAGTCTTTAGTCACTAGTCTTCCTAGTATACTAGTATTCTTCATAAAAACTTCTGGTCTAACTCGTGGTTAAGTAAGGTAGTTTTCAACATTTTATGGATACTTATACACAGAAATTCATGATCAACTCTTCGATTCATCTATTCAATCTTTGTATTAATTACGACATTTAATGATTTCCTTCCATTGAAAATTTATTTCACGATTAAAACGTGTCCCAAACAGTCGTTGCATTTATCCCTATCGTTAGTTGCTGACTTTTCCAATGGAGTCAATTATTAAACAAACATCAACATTCCTATTATTTCTGCCAAAGACTCTTACCATTATTTATTTACGAATAACAATTTTACATTGATCCACGTAACGAAACCTCTATCTTGTATTCGCACAGTATAGTTGTTGCAAAATATATAACGGACATATGGCTATAATACATTTCTAGTAAAAATATACCAAATATATGACTATGTCACAAAGCTTTTCCGCATTATCCTTAAGTAAGGGATGGCTGTTAATCGTCGAAGAGTTAAAAATGAAAAACACATAACATAACGAAACAAGAAGGGACACGTTATAAAACAGGTACTCACCGCCGTTGCTCTTTAAATCATCGGGTTGGCCGCGATGCAGTTCCGGTTTGCTTAGCATCGATAGTGGATGGGCTGCTGTTGTACCGGGTGCTGAAGCGGCTCCCGGCGCCAAGCCAAGACCAAGAAGAGCGGCGGAGGCGGAAGTCGGCACCGGAAGTCCACCAGCTGGACCCAGTCCCGGAAGTCCGGGTAGCCCTGGATGGGCTCCTATCGCCGCCCCTGGTGGAAGTTGTTGAGCATGCATTTGCTGCAGTAATCTTGATATATCGGGTCTCTGTTGCTGGAACGATGGAAAGCTAAGTTATTCACACTGCTCGTGATCGTGAACGAGGGAACATAAAGAAAATAAGCCAGAGTTTCGATTTGTACTATTTATAATACGAAATATATCTAGCATCTGCGAATTAAATTGGTATATTCCGTTGTGGAAAGAGGTATTTCAACGTTACGTTATTGTATCATGCCCTTTTATTTACATTCTTATTTTGCCAGCAAATTTATCTAGTCGCTGCGCCAATAATGATTAGATTATTCAAACTTATGGCGCGGATGTAGTTGTTAGTTTTGTGTACACTCGATAATATGGAGCATTGTTGTGTTTGAAATGAATGATACGGTACGGGAAAGTGTAAATGGGGACTGTTGAAGTGAAATTTAAAATGGAGTTTCTGGCGTGCTGCATTATTTTATGTTAATTGCAAAGCGATATATGATATTTGTATAATGCGTTTCACATAAATCATTAACGTATAATGTAATATTTAAGACATAATTATTTATATACAATTTACCGGTTTCGCCTATAGTGGAAATGAATAGGTCAAACGGAAAATTCTACAGCACAAGCATTAATGAAATATCAAGGCAACAGGTTAAGCGTTTTGCAAAGGGGAGTTGCGTGCAACTCAATTAATTGAATTATCAAGCTGCAATTGTAGCTGCAACATATTGTAGCGAAATGGTGAATAATTGAATCAAAAGTAAAATACGCTAACTTTCAAAAATGTTTATTGTATCGAATTGTGAGGTATTCAAAGATATGGTGCAACTCAAAATAAAGCATAAGCTTTTACATACAAGTAGGGTTCATCTCAATTTATAGAATGTACGCAACAACAAATGTAATTGACACAGAAGTATTACCATAATGTTAACTAACTTCTTAAATTATTTTTTTCTCACAATGAAATTAGCATTGCACAATATTGATATTCCAGCGACAAACTTTTCGATCCAACCGGAAAAGAAAGATTCATTTTACTTATCAAACACCATACTCTACCCCGTCGCCAGGAGTCGCCTATGTAACAATTGCTCGAAAGCAATTTTATTTACAAATTTGCGAAAGTAGTGGGCGCACCGAAATTTTGATTAGCAATGTACGCCTAACAATCAGTACTAACGACGTCAATTTCAATCTCAATTTAGGGTTTCCCTCCAACCGCCCGATCCCTTAGTCAGGATGAAATGTCATCCCCCAGAAAATCCAACCTGACGTCACACGTTGCCCACCGCAGGGGTGAAAACGACTCCAGATCCGTGAACCCTAGCAGACCTAGCTGTGCGATGGTCATGCGTCCCCGAAAGCTATTTCATAAGAAGCAACCAGAAAGGAGGGGTTGGAACGAACGCGACACTGTAGCGAAAAGGGACTAGTCACTGTAGCGGGAGACGGAGTATAGAAGAATCGGGGTCCAGCATAAGATCAAGAGGGGATACCAGAGGCCGGTAAACTCGTTACGTGTGCGAATCATGCTTATCGTGGATTTCACTTAGACATTTAGGGTTGGCGAGTAGAGAGAGAAGGAGGAGGTGGATACAGGGTGGAGAGGGCCGTGGTCGCACCATCGAGGGTGGATTATGCGAAATAACCCCTGTTGGGCTGCGCGCCGATTGTGTGCGATAGTTATTTTCCTGGACTGTCGCTGAATGGGCCAAGAGTGACGAGGGGTCGCGGCTGATGTGTTACTGTGTACGTATGTGTGCGTGATACCGCTTGTATGGTCTTCCCGCAGTACAGTTTACCCCCTAGGGACGTATTTGCACCGCCCTACGCACGTGTACCTACTCCACGGATGTTGCTTGCAATTTGCCTTGCGGCCACTCGACTTCCGGCGAGGGGCTTTTGACGCTCAACAACTTTTTCTATGCGAAGTCCGTTCGACAAACGACCACGAGGGACCGCGTAGGGTTCGCGTGAGACGAAGAACGATAGAGGAGGACCTCGTTGACGTTCATTTTTCAGAGATAACGATTTTTCGGCAGCGTCCCCCTTTCAGAAGCATCCTGCGGCTCTCAGTCGCCCTGGAGGGTAAACCAGACGGTTGACATTTTATCTTTTGGACGGCCCGAGAAGATAGATTTTTCGTTTCTAGCGATTACTGACAGGTCAAATGGCTTTCGCAACACGGGAATATTTTCTAACGGTAGCTCGAGGAGGAATGAAACGTTTCTGTGAGACAAATCCGTAGGTTGGCAAATAAATGATTAATCGCTTTAGTAGATGGGAGAAAGGGGAATACTAAGAAACCTGTCGCATTTTGTAAGACAATTTTTCTGTATTAACAATATTCTGATCACTCGTACATTAAGCTGTTTTGTTAGAAAATATGTTTTTGATATGCTCCTCGGTAAAGACATCTTAGTAGCTGTTCAATCGAAGTTGGTTCGCGTAAAGTGGGGCGTACTAATACATTTATTTTCAAGTGAAAAAACTGATTGCTACATAATTTTATCAGGTTCCGATGATAACCTTTGGCTGTATCTAAATTTAATTTAAGCATACAAAAACGCGTTACACTAAAACGATAAGAGCACGTCGCATGCATTGAAATGTATTTTACATAAATCTGTTAATTAGAATAAGGCATGAATGGACGTAGGTAGGCCTTTCGCATTAACTACATATTCGCATTACGTACTAATCCACGTGTATTTAACGCATTACCGATGGGTAAAACGAGAAATCTTGATTTCAGTCGCATGCTCAATTTACTGGCAAATGCTTATTAATAACTACCAATAAAGTATTAAACCGCTTTATATTGAAAAATTAAAAAACTATACTACGAATATTAAATACAGCACAGAAGACATATTTGTATTTTTCCCTACTACATATACAGAAAGGGACACGGTAACATGAACACGTAGGTATTAATATTGAGTTTATTCAGTACAATAAAATAACAAAAATTAAACCGCTACAAAACAAAAATACTTCCATACTCGCTCGCGTATCGCTTTCATACCGATCCTACATACTATCACACTACATAACTACATATCGCACTACGCAAACACCATACCACAATTTTAACCGCTCCGCAGTTACCAAAACACCTCCGTTACATACCCAGATGCCCGATAGCGCTAAACACTAAACACTGTACAACCGACCATTGAACCAAGAGAGACAAACAAACAAACAAACAAATAAAAAAAAAAGCAGAGTATAACCAGTTTTCATCGTTGAACGATCAAACGAACAATAATCGTGTGCCATCCAAACTGCAACACGGCGTGCACCCAGAAAATGTATCGTTGGCACAGTTATTTCCATCGGAAATCGCATCTCGCCGTGCAATTATTCCGGTTCCATACAGCAACCGTGGCCCCAGCGAAAAACGATGTCCAAGTACGATTGTCCGCGGCAAACACGTAGATACACACATATACATTCAGAACCGGCTGGTACGGACCAGTTCGGCCATAGACGGGTCCCGATGGTATTCAATTCGTATTCGAAGCAACGGGAGGCCGTCGTCGTTTCTGCAGCGCGGCAAACGAAACGTAATAGTCCCAAACGAGGTTTAACGCGGCGTGAATAATATGCGGAAAGGGAGGGTAGGGACCGGCTGTCTGAGGGGAGGATCGGTCCGGCACCATAGCGCGCTGCTGGAGGCGCGACTCGTCCATACCTGTGCGTTTGAATACGTGTCAGGGTATACCCTACCCTGTGCGACTGTACAAATGCAACCCCTTCTTCCACCCTCGCAGGCTGTGCGAACCCTGTCCGTCTGTGCTGTGCGTGCACGAAAGCGTACGGTGGAGGATAGTGTGGATAGGAAACGGGGGATAGAATGCGATGGTGAAAGAGAGATACCCAATCAGATACAGGGAGAGAGACAGAGAGGGGGAGAGAACGGGACAGGGAGAAATGCGTTCCAGCGTGCAGTGTTATTAAACGAAATATTGATTCAACCCCTGTTTACCGAGTAATACATATTCATGATGGTTGGCGCTTATGTCTATTTGCCTCTGTCGTCCCTTCGGCATCTAGTCCCAACGGTCACACGCCGTCTCTGTCTGTCTTATGGTTGTGCGCGTTTCTGACTCGTTAGGTTTTTCTACGGGGTGTCCCTCTGCTTATCTATGATGTTCCCGCCTGTAGATTGCGTTCCGAGTTCGTACTCTTGTCTTTACTTTGACGGATGGGACCCGAAGGCGGAAGAATATTGTTTCATTTTGTTTCTTTCTTTCAATTAGAATGCCAGATTACTTATGCATTTAGGGAGGTGGAGTGCGCGTACACGTGCCACGTTGACAACGTCACCTTGTACCGCACTAGACGGCACGGAGAGCACGCACGGATTATGCCCCCGCATGTCGATGACGTGTATTGCGCAACTGCAGACTGCGGTTTGTGTCACGACCTCGATGGGACGATTTGTAGCGGTCAGGCCTGTGCTCGTTAAATCGAGGACAGCGAAACGAGAGTGTGATTTTTGTCTGCAGCGATTGGATGAGCTTTGATTTTTCTTTCTTTTTTTGTTTCTTTTTTTATCCAACGATTGAATGATTGTTGATTGGATTGAAATAAATAAAATTTGCACTGATTACTATTCGAGATTCTTCTACGGCAATAAATTGTGAGAGCACGTAATATTCAAAATATTCGAACTTGCGCGCTCTACGTGCACCATCGCAACCAATTTTATTGGAACCTATTACCTTTTTCCCCTCTGCCGAATGTATACCACTAAATTGTTAAATGTCAATCAGGTCGGGCCAATGTATTTCGATAATATAAACACGCGGTTCTGTTCAATTTTACATCAAGCCGATCGAAAAGTGTCCATTGAAATAGACATTTCCATTCGAACAATTGTTTTTACTCCCATCTGTCTTTTACCGTTTGGAATTGTACCAGGAATTTACAGATCGATTGTCACCCTCGGCGTAACGCAATCGTCGTTCTAATAAAACGAACGCAACAGAAAAGTCTAAACGAAAGCCTATTGCGCCGGGGACGTGCAGCAAGCTCCTTACTTTGTGGACGCGTCACTAGGTCCCTTTACCTCTATCAGCTTCTATCAACTTCTATCAACGTTGCCGAGCCTGCATACAAAAGTCCGTTCAATCTATGTATATAGATACACGCCCTCCGGTTCCCATTTCCACAATTCACCCAATCCACGAGAGCGACGAGCAATTCGAATAACCGCGAAAAAAATGAATTCTGATTCGACCGTGCTCCTTCTGACACTCGTCGCCCGTTCGGTAGGAATAATTCAAGCGTGTTCAGGCGACGAGAACCGTGCATTCGTTTAGGCAATCGGCGACCGGGGGATTATTCAAGTCGTGCACGCGAGAACCAACTCGGAACTCAATTATACGTGCCGCGGCTCGAATGCCAATTTCGCGTCGACCGTGGTGTATAGTCCGTGCCGCTCATGAGCATGAGAAAAACGTTTTTCGCCGGAAGTCCGTCGTACGAGACACTCGACGGGAAGGAAGGATCGCGTTTTTTGCGCCTTTCCTTGGCGTACGTGCGCGAAATCCGCATGAACATGTTCGATTTGGCGGTGTATTATGTAAATTGCTGGTCTGACGAACGTATGGGACAGACGAGTTCACGGTGTCGCAAAAAGCTCTTTAAGTAGAGGCTGAGACCCTTTGGGGCCACGTAATGTATACACAGGGGTGATTCACCCGCCTTAACAATCTTAAATTACCCGCTTGTCGAATAAACGGATGGTCGCGTGTACAAGTGCTCGGTGTTTCTGCGCCCGCACTGTTTCTTCCCCTGAAATGCGAACGTTCATGTTCGAACTTCCAGACGCAGCATAGGTGAGAGGTAGATCGAGGAGCGGGGAGAAATGAGGTTGTTAAAAAAATGGAGTAAAGTAGGTATTGTGCTGCGGACTGGAGAACATAATCAAGGTGTTCAATAAAGAAGAAAATGTAGCAATTTGAAGGTATGTTTCGGCGAATTTTTTACTTTGCTTAAGGAAAACTTGTCTTATCTCGAATCTCGCGACAATGATCCCTATATGTAATACTAATATTAAACGAAGTGTCTAGTTTCAACGATTGCATGTAATATCTTTGTCTGTCCCTTAAATAAATATATTACAATATCATAATGTACTATGCCTAATACTTAATATTATAACACTTATTCTAACAAGCACAATTTTAACGAACCCAACAAAACTTTCGAACGACAGATTTATAAGCTCGATGAGGCTCGTTCAAGGCACTTCTAAATCGTCGGTCTTCGAACACCGAATGTTCGCACACCGGCAGCCTCGTTTGTTAAACGATTACCAACGCTTTTCACGGCGGAAACGCGTGATTGTACGATGCACCTGTACGATGCGACATCCTAACGTACGATCGAGCTTCCACTCTCGTTCGATTGAAAATTAGGCAATTACAGAGCATGATGCAAACTTACCCCAATTATGGAGTTCAGCTCTGTCATCGTGACCTGTTTCGCTCTGTCGACGGCGGTCGCCACTTGCTGCTGATGTTCCTGAGATAGGAATGGCAGAATCTGTCCGATAATCGCGTTCAGCCTCTTCGATATTTCAGCCTGCAGAAAGAATCAACAACGATGGTTAATGACTGCCCTCCGTTCCTGCCCTTTATTCGTGTACACCGTACGCAAACGAATACGTAGCCGCAGTTGTCCCTTTTTAACCGAACACAGTGGGTGATCGGTCCACGCGTGAGAGCTCTATGCAGTAAAACGCTTCGGCAAACAAAATTCATAAAAGAATCAAGTAGATTTTATTTCACTTTTACACCGAACACATGCTTTACAGCTGCCCAGGGAGATCGGAAATATTTTCGACCGTCACTCTTTCCCGAGACGGAGTAACGCGCAACCGTGAATACTTTTAACTGACGGAGGAGTAAATTTAGACGTACAAAAGGGTGACGCGTGGTGTTTGTGAAATTACATACATATGTACAGTTGAGACGACTGGTAATTTTTTTGAAATTTCGAACATTATCTCCCTGCAACATGCCCATCCAGCAACTTACCAACAAAAACAATCTGCTCTCAGCAGTGCAAGAAAAATACGCGGAACACTTGCGATATCCCTGGAATTCACGTATTTCTAGCCGCTCATGGACGGCTCTCTATTTTCGTCGCGACTTGCAAGAAGCTTGCAAGAGGCGGTATGTAGCACCGCGGAAATAAGCGACGCGAATAGACACTAGACATAAGATGGATGATTAACGAGACGCGTAGAAACGTCACTGCTTCAAGGGGGTATTCTCGTCCGGAGGATACAAGAAATTTTTCTTCAAATTCTTATAGGTTGAGAATGTTTAGAGCGTTGAAAAGATTCGACGGCCTTTTAATTACATACGTCCGAAAAATTCGCAGGGCTGCGGAAATTTACATAACGTTCTTAACGCTTCTTAAGGGGTTACGCTCGTCCGAGTAGAGGGGGGGGAAAATTCAACTAGCAATGATTTTACTGAATTAATATTTTACGTTATTTAAAGATATATATCTGCAAGATTTTACTTATTTCTTCTAATTCCTGCAGATAACAGAGCTACGGCGATTTGAAAGTGATATAAAATTTAACGGAACGATTTACGTACTGTCATTTCGCGTAGCTATTTTAATAATAATCAAACTGCAAAATTCTTTGATAGCGCAATGCTCCCTTCAATAACGTGGTTTCGATTACACGCGAATTTTCCTTTTCTACGTTCGTTTTTGGATACATTTTTGTGTAGACGTTCATTTCAACTTGATTTATTCGGCATATCCTTACAATTTTCTCAATCATGGCCAATAGGAGAGGCAAGGAAAAATAAATGCGAGTTTGTCCATGTACACTAACTGCTCAGAAATAAGTGGCGCCCAATTCAAACGCATCTCGAACTTGCACAACAAATTTTTCGAACGTGGACAAAAATTCCAACGACTTGTGTATCTCTACGAGCTACACCTGTATATGCATCGCACGCGCAATGTGTACATGCACACGCGCTGGCAACATATGAAGATGCGTGTGTACTACAGTTTTTGTGAATTTCACCCCACGCGGTCGGTCGGTGTCCCTAACCACCGCGTCGTTCAATGGAGCACTCTTATGTCTCCTCGTTTCCGTGGTCGAGGCGGTCCCGTATCTTCGTTTTCGTCGCGTAGGAAGCGCGGAAATCAGATTAGATCAGTCGCATTTTCGAATCGCGTATATCAACAATAGCTGGAAAATGTTGCATACACGAGCCATCCGTTTCCACGTAGCGTGGGCGATTTCCTCAAACACGAACGCTGGACTACTATGTACTGGCTTATCCAACGAACGAAAGGACTTCTCAGAATAGAGGCTCGCCAACGGAGCCGAAAGTGTCGGCTGCATTTTCTCCGAGCTCGGTCCCTTGTCGACGAGTCATCGCGGCAAATGTTTATTCGTTCGTGTACACGGGGCAAACTTATACTGTTTAATGACTACGGCAAACACGCGACGTTAACCGACTCGCGGCTCGCGTAGCAGGAAAGAGCGAAGGGTGTGCAAACGGCAAGCTAAAAGGATAAGGAGAGAGGTACGTACGTAGTTGTACACGCGAGTCGCGTTTCTATAGTTGCACGTGAAATTTCGTTCGCGCGGCACAATGTTGCGCGAGGAATGGTAACTGCGACAAGTATCGTAAGGTGATTATTGGAGTAGCTGGCGAAACTTACCTGCTTGTGCATCTCCACGTTTAGGCCGTACGACATCTCGTAGTACTGCAAGAGAGAAAATGATATGACGGATTAGAACGGTATAATGCAATTCATTTCAAAGGCGAAATTGAAGATTTTGGAAGTATGTACATTGGATATCGCACTGCGGCGAATGGTAAGTGTTTGTAGTTTTTCCTATTTTTTGCCTCCTGTTATTGGGCGTGTTATATTATTTTTGGAGCTACAAAATTGTTTAGTAAATATAATCGTTGTTCATTTATTATTACTTGAATATATTCCTGGAAATGTTCTTCAACAATTTGATAATAACGTAAGTTATTAGTCGACATTTCTAAGCAATTTTCGCAACAAGAGGAAGCAGCTGGAGTAGTTCAAGATACGATTATAGACATGGACCGTGGCTGCACACAAGATCTAATTATGAAGAAAAAAAGTCGTAGTTCCGTTCCGTGGAAAACGCAAAAACTTTTCGTTCAACCTAATAATTCGGATGGCGCTTTCGAATTTTTAGTTGGGTTGCACGTAGGTCAGGTAGTCCAGACCTTCGATAGGCCCCTAGAGGGTACGAGGGGTTGGCCTGTTGAGGGGGGTGGTGGAAAGAAAAAAAAAGGTCAGGTAGTTAAGGTGTAGAATGGGAATCGAATGTGACAAGAAGAAGCGTTTTGAAACATCATTTCCTCGACTGCGATGTACGTATTAATGGGAACGAAGAGTCATATGTTGGATGAGATCCGTTATACAAACAAAAAGAACAAAAGAAAAATGAAATTGCTTTATGTATAATGGAATTATATAGTCATTTTGTCATTGCCAATAATAGGCAACGATAATGCCTATTGCATAATGTCTAGTACCGTGTTTTCTGTAATACAGGAAAGATGTGCAGCGCCATGTGAGAAGCATTGTGTTCAAACGCTTCGTGCCTAAGACCGACGAAGTCACAACACTGGAGCTTAGGCAATAATAATGATTTATATTTGCGCAACGTTTCTTCGTTCTTTCTATCGAATGTACACAAAGATAATGACCATGATGTTTGAGCTCGCGATATAACTGCAATAATTTTAATACAATTATGGCAACGTCCTGCTGCGATAGTTACCAGATGCAAAGGAGGATTTTCAATGAACAGAATACACTCTACCGTAGCTCGGGTTTTCAATTTGAAAATCTGAAAAACTTGTACAATATGTACCTCTATAATTTCAATATCTCAGATTCTTTTCAAAAATGTGTTTATCCGCTAAAGCGGGAGATAGTGAGCAGAAACTGTATTTTTGTGTTTTCGCTTGTGTTTTTCTTCATAAGCTATCGAATGCCACCCCGCAAGTCGAATTTGGTTTAGGGGACATATTCGACACCCTTATCCGGCTATAGCCTTTAATTCGCTGTAAAAATGAAAACAGGGGAACAAAGGTTCACAGAACTGAGATCCAGCCATATCCTGTTTTCGCAGTCTTTTTCAACCGTTTGAATCGTATCAAATACATAGTCCCATAATCCACAGAAGTTACACGTGCATGCATATGAGTTGCCAGATCATTGCAAAACGTTTATGCCAGCCAAACGGAATTGCATATAAACGATATCCAATCTGCTTATCATACCAATTCCGCATCCATTAGGCGCATAGTTTACGGCACAGCAGACAAACGTTTAATAAAACATCTCGCGAATGCTCGTCTAAAAACGTCGACTCCTTTCCCCTGCAAATGCAAGGAAAACAAACCTCAACGAAAACCTTCATTATACCCAACAAGAATATTAATCCCGGCGTTACGACACCGACGCGTCGGAAACATCTACAGTTTCCGATGCGAAGTATCTTTCATCGGCTACCAACGGCCGGGTCGTTAGCGGGGCCACGAAGAGACGGTCATAATTGCGGTAAACGAGCATTTTACCGAAGGGACCGTTTTGTACCGTCATTACTTAACAGTCAACGCCGGCCCCAGCATCGGTCACTTAGCATCGTATTCGTACTGTGCCGGGTCTCTTCGCCGTCGCCAATTTAACATCATTTGCCAGATTTGTCCGTGTCTTGCTTCGTTATTTCGACGTTGCTATTTTTTTTTCCTTTCCCCCTCGTTTCTCTCTCTCCGCCTATTCTTCTCTTTTTTTCCTTGCCTCGTCACACCGACGCGACGTCGCGTCACACCACCTGTCACATCCGCGCCATTAACATCCCCGGGTACCATTAATCTCGAGAACGAGCCACGCACGCCGCTCGAACTATATCTGGCGCTCTAGACATGCGGCTCTGCACTTTCCGCGGTAACGCGTTATTAATTATCGTTAATAGCGATAAACTTAATCGAGTCTAGTCGAGTACACTCCGGAGGCAGGAGTGAACGGGCGAACGGTTGTGTACTGTATATGTTTGCGCGAGGGGACGAACGGAAGTGTGGGCGATAGAGCGAGTAAGTAACTGAGTGACAGAGATAGGGGGAGTAAAGTAATGCAAGGGAGGGAGATAAGCAGGTGTAGAGACAGGAGCTGCCTAGAGAAGAGAGGGATAGAGAGAGAGGGCGAGAGGGGAGAGAAAGAGAGGTACGAAGGGTAGTAGCAGTAGCAGAACGTGTGCAACACGCTCGAGAGTCAGGTACCGGTTCTTAATTTTACGGGCCATTAGCCCTGTAATTACACGGGCGAATTAATTGCGTCGTAAGTAAGTTATTCCACCCGAGGGAGAAGGGGGTAAAGCGAGCCACCGACGGAAAAGGATAGGAGAGTGGGAGATTGAGGAAACGACGATGGTTGGAAGAGGGCAGCGGAGACGAAGGAGGCTGGATGCAGAGATGCAGGTTGTTGAGATCAACTGCAAGCAGCAGCAGCAGCAGCCAGGAACCGACGGCGACGATCAGCAGCAGCCCTTAGTAGTAGCGCACTCTCTGGACCAACTTCCGCGACTCATTATGGCTTGCACAACAAATTAACGTGACGGGCCTCGACCCCTGTACACCGGCATCCTTAACGTGGCGCTTGTTAATGAACTCGACAAAGAGAACGAGAAAAAGCAAGCGATCTCCCTCGATTCGCCACCGCCTCCTACACCTCGCCCTTTTTCTTCTTGTGCTCCCATCTTCTGCCTCTTCTTCTTCTTCTTCTTCTTCTTGCTTCTATCCCCCCCCCTCGCTCGCTCTCTCGCTAAGTTTCTTGCTTTTCTTTATCATCTCCATCTTCCCTCCTCTAGTTGGTCCGCTTTGGCTCCGACACCCCACCGAGTTGTACTCGGTACACGTCGTTTAAGCGAGTTAACAAGCGGCCTTTTGTTAGAGACCTGGCCTTTTTACTGCCGCCGGTACTATTGCTCGAACAGTTCTCCAAGAGGGAAGAGGGAAATTATCGGACGAAGGCACGCCCAAGGCACAATCCAGCCCAACAAATTTTTATTGGACCGGCCGAGTGAATTGGATGGAAATCGGACGGCCGCCCATCGACGATACGTACTTGCGTGTGGAGAAGTGTACGTGTAGATATTCCCATACGTTCCCGAGTCGAGGATTCGCAAGGAAACGTGAAAATTGTGCGCGATCTGTTCGGACGAAAATGAAAGGGCGAAACAGGTTTCTGATACCTCGCGTAACGTGTGCTCGCACGATTTATCCGTAGCAATTATTACGTTCCACTTCCCTTGCGCAAAATAATCAGTTATCAATGAAATACTCGATAACGCCGGGACACATTAGACGCCAAATAACCGTCGACGCGATAACGTGAAATAGAACGGGCAATGAAAGGGGACAACGTTTCCGGAGTATTAATACGTGCGCCCGGTGATATTTACGAGGGCGTACTTATATGGAATCCAGTATCGTTAACGGTGAACAATGCGTTTAGTGCACGTTACACGCAATAGCAACGTCTCGCGGCCAACGAAATCTACATTCCACAGGTCACAGGAATTATGAGTCAGGAGGTGTCTTAGAGAGTCTCTCGCGTGGAACAGCGTGGCCCGTGTCGATAAATCTCCGTGGAATCTCCCTCCACGGCGACTTCCTCCGGCGGCGGCGGCGGCGGCGGCGGCGACGGCGACGGCCTCGTCCGTGTTGCCTTGTTCGCCTGATTAATCGTGTTTAAACTAGTCGCCTCCGCACCAATTAAGACTGTACAACGGCCGATGCAAGAGCAGCAAGAAAAGATCAAGAAGGGCACTCCCTCGTATCCGAGATAGTGTCCGAGGAAAAACAGGACCCCGAGGCGAAACGCCGCGACAGCCAGCCACGTAGGGGACACCAATAAATTAGTACATACTCGATATAAACGTCCGGAACAAGACGCCGTGTCTACTTGGAGCGTTCCCTTCTTGTGCACGTGTGAGATATAAGATGGAAAAGTGCGACGTGTAATCGTCTCGGTTAACATGAACATCGCCTTTCTCGCGTTTTCTTTATCCCTCGCGAGACATGTTAGTAAAAATTTGGGAGTTATTTTAGGGCAGCTCGTAGATCGGCTGCTGTGCTATGTGTTTATTGATAAGGGGCTACGATTGTGAGCGATTATGTGCGAAACGACAATTTTCGACGAGAGAACAAGTATTAACGAAGCGTTAACGAAGTAAAACATAGCGAAACGAGGATAAAATCGAAAAATTATCAATCACAAATGCGGGTAGAAAAAAAAAATAAGTATGACTAAAATACTAACATATTGCAGGCCCTGTTCAAACAAATTTCAGCGTTCAATAGAAGAAAAAACATTATTTATACAAATATCTTACTCATACACTTTTGGAAAAGGAGCCGTGAAAGAACTTGAGTCGACACCGCGGAGCATCATTCGTATCGTCCATTTTTCTACACCGTACTGAACTAAACGATAGCCGAGATATCAGCGTCAATTAATTATGTCGGCGAGTTCACGATAAACTCCTGCCACGCCTCCCTTTCGTAGACATTTCCCCGGACTCTCACGCACACAATCCAATTTTGCGAGGGTTAACTGCGAGGCATTTACCATGAAAACGCCCGGCAATAAATCCCATCTTGCGTGCGGCCGTTGAACGTGGCTTGGATTTCCTCACGGGACACGCGGATCGGTATAATTAGACTGGTTTACGGCGGTCGATCGTTAGAAAGCATTTGGATACAAACCAACAAGGGCAACTAAGTACATTACGCTTCTGCATTACTGGCGTGCCGCTGTACTGCTCGTATTACTTTGTCATTAAGCGTCCGAAGAAGGGTGTATGTATGTACACGGTTGCGGGCGAACCTTCTCCTAAATCGATGAGAACCCCTATCTCTTAAGCCCTGTGCGCACCTACGAATCGAGCAAGTGCATAGGTACGAACGAGCGTGGGTTGTTTTGCGAAAATGCACGAACATGAACGAGTAGCCACCAGATATGATGTCATTCCATGAGTAATGTCGTTTGTTATTTTGCTTTTAAAAAAAAACGACCGTATTTCAATCGTATTTCAGTTGAAAACGCTCAAACACATATTTTTCGCTTGAGAAATAAGAATGAGATGGATATTACGGGAAAACATTTATAGCCGTGGTTGCTGTTTGAATTTAAACAAAGTTTATACCGCTACAGGTGCGGTTAGAAGTGTTTGCAAAGCAGAGAATGAACAGACTTGTGCGGTGAAAAATCAAAGGAGTAAGAAAACGAGTTTTTTCCTCAGCACACGTCTTCGATATGGTTCTTAATATTAGAGCGTCAATCCCATTTTCTTCCTCTTTCAACCATTTTTACCAATTTTCCCTGCAAAGAACGTGTTGACAATTTCGTATCTTTTTTTCTCGGATCGCTAGAACAATATCTTTCGCTATTTATTTTCGACAGGCAAGTCGTCGTAATTCGTCGTTTTCACTAATTGAGCGCGTTAAGAAAAAGCCATCGTCATCGAAAAGCTCGCGTCGCGACGCGTCGTCTACGGCCAATGCGCTGATGTTTCTTCGCCGAACGACAAGTGAAAAGGAGATTTCCAAAGATAAATTCATCATCAACATCAACGTACGCAGCCGAAAGTAACTCGAGTTTGACGTTCGTGCTCGTTAAGTGTGGATGCGGCTTTAGAATCATTAGCTATGCACAGTAGGCGCTCAAGATAAATATACAGATACAGACACGGGCACGGGCACACGTGGCTAAACCTACCTCTGTATGGGGGCCGTGTACCTGAACGAAGGGAATGTGCACGGCGTAACAGGCCAATGTAAAGTCGGTGCGGCGAGGATGCAATTAATGCTAAGAAGCCGAGGTGGTTTAGCGGTCGAGCAAGCATGATTATCCTGGATACGGAGAACGAGGAGAGATAGATATAGAGCGGCCAGGGTTAAAGAGGAATGAAAGGAAACTTTAGGTGGCAGAGAGAGAGAGAGAGAGAGAGAGAGAGAGAGAGAGAGAGAGAGAGAGAAGGCAAAGACGAAGCACGGACTAAACTGGAATTAGTGTTACGAAATGGTAATTCCTTACCATCACGTAATGTCGCTGAATCTCGATCTTCTCCGTGGCCAGTTTCTCGCACTCGAGTTTCAAGCTGTGAACAGAGACAGGGTGAAAGGTACAAATTAGTATGATCTTGGTGGAATCATATGTTTCTCTTATCTTTTCTATGTTACACGTGTATACGTATGTATATGGAATCAAAACTATATAGCGGAGGATTTGTATCTAATACAATGATAGATGGGAGCTATGTTAAATTGGAACAAGGATTGCAGTGGGATACCGATGTCCTTTAAGTTAGAATGATATTAACCCCATTCTCAGCCGATGCTCTTATGAAAAACATTTGATGACGGCGGTTATTGTGATTTGAATTGTTCATGTTCAGTGCAATGCGAAGAGGAACGATTTCGAATGCTAGAAAACTTATAATATGCTTGAATGTGATAAGAACAATAATGTATATGTATATCGATATAAGAAAGTAAAAGATTTGGATCAAAGCATGTCGACGTATACTGCGAGGGTGAAATTCGAAAGGGGCTGATATTCAACCTTGCTGAACAAATCTTAATAACTGATCTGTATATGTTAATCTATAATAACTCTCACATAATATTTATCCCGGAAGAAAGCAAATAAATTAGACCAACCAAGTTCGTAATCTACGCCAAATGAAATAACTATTTTACCATACGAAGGCACAACAAGTTGGTTAACCCAATTACGAAGGTACATATTCGGAAAGTGTCCCGATATGAATATGTAATATTCTCTCTGATTAAACGCTACATTCGCTGCATTTCATTTTCGCGTGCCTGCGAAAGGTTCGAAGTGCCGTCTGGAATATCGTTCACGAGCAGCCCTATCGTTCGTTCTCTTATATCCCGCGTCATCGATTGCGAACAATGCCGTGCACGTTCGCAAACTTCAAAGAGGGACAAAATAAAAAAAGAAGCAGAAAGAGAGAAAGAGGGGAAAAAAGGGGGAAAGAGTTTGAAACTTCCGGCTGGGAAGTTGCACGTTGTACGAACAATGAAAGTTTCGATCCGCGAAACGCTGAAAAATGCAGCAGCAGCGAGAACCGAGGCTACCTTAATTTCGTATTCGCGCTGGCTACGGTACACGGGTGTCATTACGTGTCTGCCAATAGCCACGTTGTCGTAAATCACTTATGGCTTTTGTGTATCGCGTGCAAAGCCATGGAAGCAGCTGCACAAATTCCCAGGCTCTTTCTCGATGCGCGATGCTGCTGGTAGCTGCCGGCTACGTATGCAACTTCGAGACAAAAGGAGAGAGCGAGAGGGAGAAAGAGAGTGGCTGAAAGGGTTGATGAGCAGGTGCCGCTTGGCTTCAATCGTTTTACGACTTTTGCCGTCTTTCCCTTTTTCTCTTTCATTACGCGACTTAATAAACTTATTCGTACCGAAAGACCTTTTTCCAATTAACTGCGGTCGCCCGTCTTTTTAAATATTAAATCCCTCGATGGTCGACCGGCGGAAAAAAGGGAAGTGCAATAAAGTGACTCGCACAGGATACGACTCCTCTATAAGATGAACTTCTTGGCAAGATCGTTTTTACGTTCTACGTTCCAAGTTGAATTTTAATCTCGCCGCTGGTATGGTAATATTAATGTCAGTGAATCGGTCCGTTTCCCATTGAGATTTGAACATGTTACATTTACTTTACTTGGATACTCGCGTTTTAATACATTTCGACGAATTCAATTTTTAACCGTTTCAACGACATCTAATGTTGCGATCTGAAGTTAAATTGACGCGTTTCAAACTACGGTTTTTTGCCTCTTCATGTGTGTGTACTTGAGGACGAAAGGTGTGCAATACGGCGAAACAATTGTGTGTATAATTATGTTACAAGATGTTTCTCACTTACGCATGACATTGGTTCTGTAAGAAATTAAATTCTTCTTTGATCCTATCGCAGGATTCTCCGACTGTGAATTTAATTTGCTGTCCGGGTTGCGGTGGACCCTGTAATCAATTTACAAAAGAAATCATTAAGAACCGAGTAACTAAAATAATTAAATGACGAAATCATTTATATTTAAACAAGCACTCTGTAGATATTCAATTTCAAATCATCATATTTCTAAAATTGTGTCCGTAAAAAAATTGTGTTTCGATACAGGAAAATATCAGTATCGTAATATATGTTATCGCATAAAATAGGTTTCAAAAAATGCCTATTAGATTTCACAGCAGTAATCTACGGTTTAGTTCGAAAGAAATGCGGAATATAGTGGCTAGAATATCTAACTACATACATAATGTGTGGTATCGCATTCTAATGCAATAAGTACGAACAAACTACGCAGTCCAAACTTGGTTCTATTAATCGTTGCACGCGTTATACGAAAACGATAGACGAGAAATTGCATATTATGTACAATATTAGCTTTTCAGTCGATACACAGCTGTTATCCGTGAAAACTAAAAATACTAGCATCCATTTTTAACTGTTTCATACATATTTTACGAGCGACAATAATATCATAGTTCTCGATCTCGCTTGCATAGCGCGGAATAATATATTTTTAATGGCGTTCAGTCCTCGTTTCTATTACACAGTTGCAAATAAATTTTACGAGAAATAAAATACGCACGGCTTTCTCGTTTGCAAATGAGTGCTGGGAATGAGAATTTAGTTACGCCTGCTATCGCACTTATGGTGGGGAAGTTTTAGTACCTACGTAGCATCATAAAATGATTGCCTACTATAAATGTGTACAAATGTGTGTTTACACAAAGGTAAAGTCAGTCGCAAAACATTGATACAGTCTGTACAGTATTCGACAACGTTTATGATGAAATATAGAAACTGATTGCAGTTTAGTGTGACTGTACCAAGAACACAAATCATTCTCCACCATTGAATTGATTAAATTGCTGCGCCACGTGTAACAAATAAATCCAATGATTCGTACAAAAGTGGCTCCATACAATTTTCACCCGACGATGGGTGAACAAACAAATTTGAATAATAATTATCGAAAGTATATACTCGAACACGGCCGAAAATTAAAAGATATCCTCTACTGGAATCGACCTATGTATCCACCCTAATAACTTCCACAACTCCAACTCGTCGCGTTTCCCTACGTACAAAAACTAATTTCGTTTATTTACTCACAATTGTCGCATTAAATCCGCGCATAATCTCAAGCTGCGCAGCTTCAGAAAATTTCCCCAAAACTAAAACCTTCCTCCGACAAAAGAATCGCAATGTGTACTCGGCCATTTTCCAAACAACACAACCAAACACGTTCAAACCCGTTGTTATCGTTCAGCGGGGCCCCCGATTTTTCTCGAACTCGTTCAAGCTTCATCTTGGATCTCTTGCAGAAATTCGATTGCCCCCGAGTGCCAGATAAGAGTGAAGGAACAACCAGAAACAAGAACACGGGGGCAGGAGGAAACGCGACGGAAACCAAGCGGAACGCGCGACGTGAACGCGTGTCAATGCCGGCGGTGAATAATTAATTTCACCCAGCTGTTCACCGTGAAAGAGCGGAATGGATGCAGCCAGGAAGTAATGCGTTAGCGGAGACTCGCGGCACCGCGAAGAAAAGGAGGAATCCGACAGGCGAAGCGAAGAGGCGAAACGTTCGTTCGCGCCGTTGCTTCGCGGCAGACGGTAGACAGTGAAAGACATCTCTAAACGCCATCGGCAATCGTGCACGCGTGGACGAACAGACAATGTTGTAACGCGGTGCAACGCGGTGCAACGCGGTGCAACGCGATAACAAGATTGCCAGCAGGTGGTTCTGCCCGAGCCTCCGGGGACTACGATTCGATACGGCTCAGCTCGCACGGAGAAATTCTGCTCTTTCGAAAGACCAACGATTCGCCGGCGGCTGCCACGCTTACTGGGTGTTTTGAGAATAGTGTTTGGAGAATAGGATCGATGTGCAGACGAAGGAATAAGGGGATTACGAATCTGTCAAGCGATAGAAAACCCTTGTTTCTGTTGCTGCACACAGGGTGTCCGGGCAGTGCACAGTGGTCCGGAAACCCGTTTTCCGTCACCAGAATTCAATTTCACAAGTTTAATATTCTTCGAAATCCCTCAAACCTTCAGAATCCAACATTTCACTCATTTAAGATAATTCTCTGTTGAGATACAGCGTTCCCAAGACAAAATTGTAAAGTTCAAAGTAAAACTGTACGTTTTAGTTACTCATTATAGAATATCAGAAAGCAGGTTTAACTGGCGGTCCTGTACATATCAGCAGGTGTACTCATAAATATTTAATCTAGTTTGTAAGCAGTTTTTAATCCATGTTCAAATAGAGGAAAGTTTTCAACAATTTAAACTTTGGGAAGTCTCGTACAAAAATAATTAGAAGTGACAGACGTCGGACACTTTTTAGATAAAAGCTTAAACACTTGTTAACAAGACCGTATAAATTTCAAGTGCAGTCCCTGCAGATCATAATTCTGTGTGGAATTCAATTTCCCTCGAACGTAACTGCGCATAATATGTACATGTAAACTGGGACAAGTAATTTGTTCAAACCTTTCAATAATAGACTTTATTGTAAATATTAATAATCCAATAAAAAGGTAAATTATTTGAACAAATTGTTTCTTCGGAACAGAAACGTCCTACACAATGGAACAATTATGCACGATGCACTTACATCTACATATCTCTCTTCGATCAATTAATGTATGCGAATTCAGCCAAATTTATATTGCACACGGCCGGTCGATTTTCATGATCCCTATTTAAATAAATAAAGTCCAGCCGCTCGAATGAGGCTGTAAAATATTTATATACGCTCGACTTTGAGACACCCCGTATAGCAGAGGTCTTATTCGTTACATCGCTCAGCATGCGTGCACGATTACACACGGTTGTACAGCCGAGGCCGGGTACAGTCAACACGATCTCGACTGACTGCAACGGCTCGTAGAGAGAGAGCAAGTGTTAATTACATGTTTGCGGGGTCCGCGAGGATTACACGCTACAGCCGAAACTATGAACTTGCGAGCGTCGCACACGTGAACGTGTGCGTACAAGTATACGTGGGTTCCTGTTGGCGTGCACGTGTAATCCAAGAGAGAGAGAGAGAGAGAGAGAGATGGCGTTCTGTTAACTGCATTCACGGTACCCTGCCTATGCAAGCGTTGTCCTTCGACCGACCTGTAGATCGTATTGGATACACTCCCCTATACAACCAGATTCACCATAGCCGACTAGTATATCTGTCGACCTGGTGAAAATTGATCGGCGAAATAACACCGTCTCGAAAAGACGATTCTGTGATACGTTGGAGGATGAATGGAAATTTCGAATGGAAATCCTTGTAACGAGTACGTATCTTCTTTTCGTATTGATCCAGGAATTTTCAACTGATGTGCCGCGAAATTGGTATGCTCACGGTGGTGTTTAAGACTCTTTTTTAGTGCTAATTAATGCGCTGTGACAGCAACGATTGAAAATCTGTCGTCAAATCGTTTAACGCGTAGTGGGATACATAGTTATTTCATTGTCACTTTGGTGCAACAAAGGGAAAAATATTATTTCTTTCGTAAATCAATAATAAAATGTCTACTTTTTCGCCTGGTGGTGATGAATTTTTTTTTGTGTGTCGTACAATTGTGGCGCAGATTATTTTTCAGGCACAGAGAAATGGTGACTCGAGATGAGTTGAATTTAATATAATAATATCAACGACCACGCTGTATTACGAATCGCACGTAGATTAAACGTCTGAAATATAAGAGAGAACGGTATATTATGTCGATAGAAAAGTTATCTCCACCTTTCAGTTGCCATTGGAATTTCCGTATCCAAACAAGTTGTAAATTGCGAGTGAAATCCGCGATAAAAGAATCTGCATTCACATTACTCACGTAACAACCCATTTATCCAATATTCGAGAAAACTCTGTAACCTTTCATTCTCAGCCTTTAACATGCGTAACAAACGTGAATCGGATTACTCCAAGCGGATACCGTTCCCCTTGGAAAAGCAAACGCAAAATGAGCACTCTTTAATTGCATCAATTATTCCACGCAGCTTCATGTGACTCATCAATCTTGCCGTGCTTGAAACCTTCGTCTGAATCGAGCGATCGTCCGCGTTGCATTGGCTTGATAATTCGCGCAACTCCCCTTATTACTTTACCGATGAAAGGAAAGCAAAAAGGGTTGCTGATTAATCAACGTCCGCATCACCGTGCCGCGTAAGTTCTCCAAGTAAAGTACGTATCCTCGACAAGCTCCGTGAAGCGGCGTAGAGGATCATCGAGGGACAAGAAGGAAGAAGGCCAGCCCCCGAGTTATCTCGGGTTAAGCTGGAAGTGCAACGGGTACCTCCTGACCTCGATCACAATCGAGCCGTTGTAATCGAATGAACCGAGAGCCCAGACCCTTACTTCCTTGGTTCAGCCGTCGACGAACTAAATCGATCGCTGAATCCATCGAGTCTCTTTGTACGAGATTCTTGTGGTTCTCTCCAGGTTTTTCAGTCTGTTCCATTATTCTTTGGGAAGGCCACGACGATCTAGTTTCAAGGAAATATTGAATCTGAAGAATAATTTAATTCTCTGTCGAAATGCATACTGCTTACTGATGCAGACACGCCGCGTATGATATCTGCTCCAAAATCATTGGAAACGATACTGTACTGCAGATGAGAGAATATCTATTACTCTACATTATTAACAATAATTTATTATTTCAACGGCCGTGTTAACTGCCCGCGATTTCATTAAATCACTGCATTAAATCTCGAGCGGTGATAAATACGCTAACTGGAGTACTGACATTAGCATGAGGGACATCAGTCGATCTGCGGAATCTTCCAGAGGTAACCGTGGAAACGCAGAACACGATACGGGATGTACCGAGCTCACGTCATTCAATACAGACCACGACAAGTCCATTTAATTGGATATTGACCAAGCTACCTTCGGAGAATCCGATTCACATCACCCCGGGTCTACAGATTCTACCGTGATACACTTTGCAATCATGAAACACGATACAGATTAAAGATCAAAGTGGATGCCTAGAATGCGAGAAACGTCACTGTAGATGGCTAGAACTCTGCAAATGACATAGTAGTGTCCAACCATGATATTCGATGCGGACAATTCAGGATTCGTGGACCATAATGCAGACAACATCGGATCCGTAGAGCTCGATGCACTAAATCCTGCATCCGTAGAACCCAACCTAGGACTATTAAAATCCCATACGAGCAGCTCCGGATCCATAGAATTCGATATAAGCGAGCGCGAGGAATCGTGAGGAACCTTGAGGAACCTTGAGGACTCTGGAGTCTACTGGTCGGCCTGGGTTGTCTGGGGTACCTGGCATTTCTGCGGCCCCAGAGTTACTTGGGTCGCTGGAGTCGTTTACCGGGGCTCCGAAGTCATTTGAGTCCCTTGGTCTCTGTGTGGGAGAAGGTCATGATATCTGGATACTGGACAGAGATAAATGACTCCAGTAGTTCTGAAAAACCCAGAAACTCTAGCCTGTCCCGAGTCACCGAAATTCCTTGCAGTAATATGTATCAAGTACAATGGGCCCATAGTGACTTGTACCGAGTTCTGTGTATTTGCAGTCCTTATTGAATTCTGTAACTCGCGGTTACTGGTATCAGGTATAATATTCTGACATGGCTATGTCCTGTGTCACCTTATTTGGACTCTCGACACATCTGTGTCGGATTCTACGAATCCAGGGTGGCTCGCATGAAAAATCGCCCCGCGTTATCTGCATTTCACGCGTCCGACTTCTGCATAATATACTTATATGAACTTGAAAACGAATTCCTCTACTTTTGTTCACCATTTATCTTTTCGATAGAACGTAACGCCCAATGCGGTGTGCGTTCTACGCAGCTTGTTGCGGCAGTTTGAACGGTTCTTAACGCAAGCAGCACTTTGCGGCTTTTAGAGCGTTTCGGCTAATGCGCTAAAATGCACTTCGTTACGCTGTGCACCGCAATGTAAACCGGCCAGCACGGCATGCATTCACTCCACACTCGCTGTGGTGGAAGTAACGTATATGTAGTTACTAGCGCCAGAGATTTTCACGAGCCGGAAGTGAAGACGTCGGACCTGGAATGCCCAAGGAAAACGACGCAATACGTCTTTTATTTATGTTCACCACCAAGACCTCGTTATATTAACTATAAGGGGTAGACACGAATACGATGGAACGATAACGATTTTCAATTAAAGAAAGGCTGCACGTAAACTATAACAAAAATCATAGACAACTAAGTTATGACTATACTCAAACAGTTATGATAAAAACAGTTGTGCACGAAGTAATTGTACTATATACGAAGAAAACTTTCACGAATCGGGAAAAACACGTGGGAATATAGTTACAGAATTTCAAAGAGCAGATTCATCAATCTTTTGATTCCTAATCGTGCCACATTGTGGCTACATTCGTTTCTGAAGATTTGAAGTGCAGATATTTTTCTTTTGTCACATCGGTGACCTAAAAATTCAATGAAACCTTATCTGCCTATCAGTCTAACCTGTTAAGCAAAATCAATAATTTCTCCACAGTTCAAAATCACAAATGAGGTTCTTTCATCTGATAAAAATACTTTTTCATGCATCGCCGTATCACGATTTATGATTTCTGCTTTTTCACTGCAAACAAGATACAATCTATCGATGTCAATCGCCTCCGAGTTTATCTACAACCGTAATAAGTCCCGCTTTCTGGACAGAATCCATATGATGATTTTTCTTAAAGCAATTTATCAAGAACATTGCACCCTTGACAAAACGATAATCAACCGAGACACTTTCCGTTTTTGTCAAGATGGAAATATTTTCACTTCGTTTATCTCGCTTACGAGGAGGCGAAAATTGTATTAACTATTCGTGTACTTCCATTTAGCTACTCGTGGCGAGCCTTATCTATTCAGAGATACATGATTACCTAATGACTATCACAAAGATTATCAGATCATTCTCCGCGTATGTTACCCATCTATTTTCGAACAAAGTAATTAGATTGTAAAATATGAATGTCACTGAATAAGTGCGGTGCTTAAAATTATAAACACATATTACGTGTAGTATACCGTACAAGAAACTAAACATGATTTCGCCACTCTTTACTATTACTATGTACGTGCCTATGTTTTTAAATGGATTTTAAATATCTTCAACATTTCCTTGAACGAATAAAATGGGCAAGTACGTAAATACAAAATTGTACCATCTCTCTGTGCTAGCTCAAACTCACGATCAATCATTACATAGATCGTAACTGCACGAAAGATAAATGGACACTTTAAATATAACAATTGTCTTGGATTTGCTAACTTGCCATCCGATGTCGAGACGGACGACGACCAACAAGACACACCCGTGACAAATACCTACGATAAATAGGGATGTAAAAATCATGACAATTCTTTCTAAAGAATCGGCCATGCAATCGATTAACGGCGTTACTTTCGTATAAAGTAAGAACTTCAATGGCAAGAAAGGAATATTTCATATGTCCCAATCTAACGCAGTTCGCCCGACACGCGAGAAGAGGACGGGTCATATTTTTCCTCGGCACGCTCAACCGCCCCGCGGAATGAAACTTATCGCGATAGATAGTGTGTGATAAATACATAGTGTTTGACGGGAATAATAATGATGTCACATGCTATGCATTTCCCAGATTCCAATCTCATCGAAAGAAACTGTAAATCGTTCACCGCTTTACCTCGACCGGCATCCAATGAGAGGTGAGAAATCGTTTTATCGAATCAGTGTTATCACATAAAACTGGATAAAATTGAACCACGGTCAACAGTGCTCAAGAGGCGAGCAAGAAGAAGCCTGCAGCACGGTTTATTGCCGTCAATCTTATGGTTAACCCCAACGCAAACAGGGACACACAAGACGGTCGATATGGAATCTCGTATCGTGCACGGTTTTCTCGCGGCGAACTTTGCTTGCTATTTTGGCATTGCCGTTTCTGTTCTTTCTTCGTGCCAAACGCACGTCGTTAATGCTGTTAATAAATAGTTTGATACGCCTATCAACGGTGTGGTATCGTTCCAAACGGGATATCTTTTACAGTGATATATTTAGTAGATAAAAGCTGTAAGCATACAGGAGGAAGTGTCTTGCACACTTCTACGAATAGACTACGTAAACAGTTTGTTTAAAAGCGGACAGCTGTGCCCTAACACGTTCAGCTTTCTATCAGCAAACACGTATATATGCCTATGCGCTAACATCCGTTTGCGAAAGATCAATCTTTGCTCTGCTCAATTTTACTACTGTACATAATGATATAACTTATTCTCTCTCCGTATATTGAAGCTCAGGCACTCTATGCTCGCGTTACTTTTATTTAATAGATACGCAACCGTGGAACAGACTTTTGCGCAATGTAATTTCCCAACCATCCCCATGTTTCAACGAACCTACACATCTCCAGACTGCTCTTGTTATTCTATGAGCCCGTTAGTAATGAATGATTCAGGCGTCTCCCAACAGTTATTAAATATCGCAGAAAACAGCGGCATAATATTTCACCATTACAAGCAGAACGCACCAGCAACAATTTTGAGCATCCTCTGGGGCCGGCAACGCTCTGGAACATTTTCATGAAGGAAACCGCAAGGAACATATTGTTGTTGCAGGTGGATAACCGAACCAGCTATAACGAACCTTTCGCCACACCATTTTGTTCCACGTCCAATCAAACAAGGTACACGTCCAGTCCCGCGTATACACGTTACCCTCCTAACGCACACAACACAATTCCACCTAAAATAATGCTTTTACATCACACTCCAATATCCATTACAACACAGCCTGCCCGTTTTCCCCATAGTGCTCCGAAATTAGCCGGCGTCCGCCAAGGAAACCGCAGGAAACGCTACGCTTGATGCACCAAGCGCAATCGCGGAAGAATCCAATCTCTTGTGCTCCAGAGAGACACACAGGTACCAGACCAGATCGTCGTCAGCCTTCTTTTCCCGCGGCAGAGTCACGGCTGTTCGAAATCCATCTCGCGGAGTCTCCGATATTCTACTCCTTCGCGTACAACGCCGGCCAAATATTTAGAATCGATTTAGCACCGAGCGGTCGTGAGATTAACGGAAGGAGAAAATTCTGTGCCAGTAAGCACGGAATTTTATCCGAGCACTTGTCCAATGGATATTCATTGGCACACCACTTTAGGGACCTTTGTATTTTCTTTTGAGAGCTGCGGCGAGTTGTCTCGCTAACAGATACGAGAAGCTCCGACGAATTTCATGCACTTTGTTGGATATTTAATAAATGATTCAATCAAATGATTCTATCCTCGCCTTTTACTATTTGAACGAGTACCGTTTAGAGGCACGGCTAATTAATTTAACAAATATTCTTGTTCGAAACCTTGAATCAATTAACCGATCGTGCAATCGACTAATTGTTGCAAAACTCAATTGGCAAGAAATATTGTCCCGCGTACACGACAACCATGGCGAACTCGTTGGATACCACGCCAGTATCCATTGTCAGCATCCGAAACACAAATAAATCGAAAGGAATAAAGAAAAATACATACATATATGTATATATATAGATATAGACGACAAAGGTATCACGATTACCGGGTGAATAGCACTAACTCTTAAAATCTACAAAAGATTATCAAGCGCACACTGTATCGGTAAAACCAGCGAACCGTATCGAAACTTTTGTCCAACGGTGTACCGTCTACCGTTCGACTCGGTGTATCATTAAGATCGGCCGACTTTGCTCCGTAGCGAAGTACACGATAGTGTCGTCTTCCGGACGCGAGGGTCTGCGGTCAGAGGTTACGCATGCGGAGACTACGGTAGTTGCTAAATTCTCGAAATGGTGGAGCCTTGAGAGGGGATTGGTCACCGGGAGGCACAGTGGCAAAAGGTCGAGTACGGTTGAAATTGCAGAGAAAGAGGGGCAAAGGTGGCCACGGATGAGGGAAGTTGTGGTTCCCGTGGTCGCCGTGGTTGCGGCTTAGGCAAATTGAGATAGTTCGGAAACCACCGACCAGCTGATCTAACCGTCACGCCAGGATGCTGCCGGGCCGCGGCTCCTCGGAGAATTTCGCAAGTTCAAAAGGAAATGGTGAATGCGAGAAGCTCGTTCCGATAGCGAGCTGCCTGTGGTCGGGGCAAAAAACTCACCGGCGGATTCGCGGAAATGTTTCTCCGAAACGAATCCATGGGAGTAAAAAGGATACTGGCAGTGTTGCAGTAGTTCGGGGAATTTGTTCTGGCAGAGTTCGTTCGCAGCGTGTCTTTGTAACCGAGGAGAACGGGTTTAGAAAATTGTTAATGGGTAATTGTTTTGGATCTAGCAGGTCCGTTTTCGCGTGGAAATTGCAGGAAGTGTAATTCGATTAGGATATACGAATGTAGCATGACGATGGGTGTGCATTCGTATGTATTTCGTTTTGAAAAGGTAAAGGCGATTTAATGACTTAAAATATAGTAATATAACGTTGTGATATAACTGAAACATAATCTATCGAGTGGTTGACGTATAGGTGCTGCTATCAATTTCTGTATATTGGGTCTTAAAATCATCTTAATATCCTCCTCGAAATATATAGAGTTCATAGAATTAAATCGCCTGTTACGCAATCGTGGGCTTCTTTAATTTGAATTATTAACAGTGAATGTTCAGAACTAGAATTTCTAGCAAAATGACATATTAAATACTAGTAGATTCAGGTCGAGGATGGAGATATGCTTGAAATATCTTAGTCTCGGAACGCGCAGTTTCTTAAAAAATGTAACACATTTTCTAAAATAAGTTTCTGCTCAAATGTATCTTGTGTCGAGACGCAGCAATGCAATCTATTGATATTAAAAATGCGATTAAAAATGCGATTAAAAATGCGATCGTGCACGTACGGATAAATAGGAATACATTTTTATAAATAGACAATTAGAAATCGCAGATTTTAGCTGGCGATTCGGTATAAAATTAGTATTATCTGTGACTAGCCATCAATATTATCGGTACCTGTTAAATTTATCGAGTCATCGAAAATATCGCAGTGATATCGGAGCAACGACAATCATATCCGGAAAACGTCTTATCAAGTGATCGATATTGCGATAAAAGTTGTTTTACAAACACCGTAAATCGAACTTATTCGCCTATCGCGCATCTCGAGTACGTCCTTTAGATGGCCGTCCCGACAAGAGGCATAAAATTGTCAACTTTACGTTTCAAAAGAAGAGCTGGCCGAAAATGTAATTACCCAAGTGATACTTTTCAAAATTTTAACAGTTCTTAATCCCTGCAAATAAAACAGGGGATGCCACTTCGTGAATGACGATAACTCGATTGAATCCTATGCGTTTTATTAGACAAGTTTCCAAGTGCATACAACTTCCTCCTTCGTTCCTCCTTCGTTTCGAAGCTGACGCCAGTGACAATGCGTAGAATCCTCGAAATATTTTTGGAGCTCAGAGCAATACCGGAACCCTCGTCGAATAAATAGCACTTCCTACACCCTTTCCTCCGACAAAACCAAGAGCCAGCCATCATCAAAACGCGACAAACCAGACGTACGAAGAAGAATCCCAAGAGTTTTGATCGATTCATAATGAAACGTGCACTTCCCACTTGAAAGCAACGCGCCATCAGCATCGCACAACTTGCACACAGATCCATCGGGGGCAAATAGGCAGAACCCTACAGAGCAACGGGGCACTACAATTACAAACAAAGTCTGGTGATAACGCAGCGCCGAACAAATCGGCTGAGCGCCACTGACAGTAGGTAAACAGCACTGTATTGTATTTGTGTACTTAGCCCGGCAAATATTAGCCACCATATCGGTTATGGTGCTTGTTGAGCGGGGGTGATGGTCGATATGTTCCGTTCTGTCCGTGAGTGTTCCGCGAGTGTTCCGCGAGTGTTCCGCGAGCGGGTGTGTGCGGGTGTGTGCGTGTACGCGCCGTGACTCACAGGTTTAACCGGCGTATATATATACAGACACGCACTACGCATGTCACCGGGCCTGCTGGTGCGGTGTGTGATTCGTGGCTGAGTGTATTTGTCCATCCGTCCATATAGGGCTGTTTGTCCTCGCTCTCCTTGTTTGAAGAACGTCGGGATCCCGGTCTGTGCAAACTCCTCATTATTGCGAACAATGTACACGGGGATACAGCGCGTGCGTACGTTTCCGCGCCCTCGTGTATCCGGTGGAGTTCATGCACGCGTGCACATAGTCATAGTCACCATTGCTAGAGCTCTCGGCGTTTATGCATATACATATACATACGTGCTGTACCGCATGCCTTCCATGCGTACGTACATATGCGCGTGTGAATGTAACACGTGCACAAACAACGCGCGCTCGCGTGTGTGTGTGTGCATGTCGTGGAGGCGCAATTGAATTCTTTCACGATTCGATAAAAACGTTCCACCAGCACCCTCCCAGCCAGGATCATTGCGCACAGAGGCTCGAGTGTTCTCGTTGGCTTCGATTGCGCTTGTGAAGCCGGCGAGTGGCATAAAACCGCGAATCAACGGAGGACGAGATAGCATTAAGAAGAAGGGATTTGATGACGCGCGAAACGCGACCATCGGTTCCCCTTGATATATCCGGCGTGCTGTATGAATGCGCATACGTATTGGAGGACGACGGAGAAGAACAGCGATGACGATTGCTTCGCGTTGGGGATTAAAAGAGTTTCAGGGGTTAAGAGATTACGTCGGGTAGAATATACCTGCTTGCGAGCTTTCATACGGAAGTTCCTTAAAGTGTCGCATGGCTTTCTGAAATTTTGTAGCCGTACGTTTTGGTTTTCCAGGTGTACTTACGGAGCCCCTTTGAAGTACGGACACGTTTTCGCTCGTAGGGAAGTCATCGGTCCTCCTAACAGTTAATGCCGGGCACGATTTTAATTTGTAATCGGGGCCCGACGTCGAAAATAAGTAATCGATCCGCGTCCGGCGGAACAAAGCGTAGAGAAGTCCTGGTGTGAAACAGACTCGGCCACTTCCCGGGCCCAGCTACGAGCAAGTCTACGCGCGGGTATGAAACCCGTGCGAAGGCATTTTAATGGGACGAGGGTCCAAGAACCATTTCCCGAATTCGGCCATTAACGCGGAAATTGACGGCAGTTTTAGGGCGGGCCGTCCCAAATTGCCCGGAGCCCTTCAATTTCGTAGTCGATTCCGGCCCCTCGCAATAATCCACACCGGCCGGTGTAGGAAATTCGCTGGCGGGGGATCGCTATTCATGGTACAACCCTGTTGTTCTCACCTACTCACCGACCTGCTTAAAACCTTCAAATTTCTTCTCTAATTACACCACGGACACGACCGGGCTGCCCGTTGTAAAAAGGTGTGCCACAAAGCAGAGGAAGAAGGAAAAGGTTATTTCAACGAGTCAAGAACTGTTTCCTTTGCAGTTTTATGTTGGAAGAGAACGATTTTTTTGTTTTAATTTATTAAAGTGGAGGCCGGGGTAATGTAAGAAGAGATAATGGTGGGGGAGGCAGCGAGTAATTGGATTACTATGCCCACAGTAATTTCGTTTAAAGGTTTTTCTTTTTGGCCCCTAGATTGGGGGCTTTCTCTTTTATTTATATGCAAAAATAGATTGATATTTTTGTGTTGTTATTCAGACGTATTCTTAATAACAATTTAGTCGATCTTACTGTAAACTCATTTCTGAATCCTATGGATTCAACAGATTTTAATAAATCCCTATTCGGTATACCTGATTAGCACTTTAACATTAGTTATTCCATCCCTTATTTCAAGGATATGTTTTTCCTTTTTAATAAATCGCTATGAAAAGATGTTATGTTCTTGTTTGCGCGTTAAGTCGTATTGCGTTTTAAACGAATTCAAGATTCTCAGGAAGGGAATGACATTTTTTCCCTGTATGTATAATGCAGAAGCTTAATATAAACGGCCACCATCGCACCGTACACGGGGGAGCGACAAATGATAAATGAAAACATGTTAGCAGAAGAATGTGTTTGAGGACGGTTGCAGGGCAAGAAATAATGAAATAACAATGCACCAAGGTGTGAAAATATGTGCTGAACACAAGATCATTAACAAACAATCAAGCGCACCAATCTTTCCTTTTTCTATTTACAAAAAAAAAAAAAAAACGAATGTGATAAAGTCTATCAAAGAATATTTTCCGTACAAGATAGACATTTCTAGGAATGCAACAAATATTTGTAATTGGCATTTCATATAACTTTAAAAATAGAAAGAAATACAAAATCGAAATATGTACCTTTACGTAACCGGCCAATTCGCAATTTTATTGCGAATTATTTTATTATTGAACTTCCTTCAAAATTTCCACATAAATATACATATATGTAGGTATATTAAAAATATTAAAATAAAAGCTTCCTGTAATTTGCCGCATTATGTCAGTCCCTATTTCACGATATGTCTTGCGCAAACCACCGATCAAATATTCATCAAATCGATATCTCTTCTTGTACAATTGGACGCGCATCAAGCCAAGGAAGATAAGATAATCGAAATTATCAGCAACGGCCAATTGTGAAAACTAATTCCACCAGGATTATTCATCGCCCGTTCTAAAGCTTCGTGTCGACAAATATTTGACAAAGGGGATCGCAAACAATGATAGATTTCTTTCTTCTTCCCTCTCTCTTGCCCGCTTCCACGCAAAGAAGCAAGTGTCGAGTGCATAATATCGGAAATTTCTAACTAAACGACCGCTCTATGGAGCGTGGAAGAGGACCCACAGTCTATGAACAATGAGGCGATCTTAAGGACTCCGAGGCGACTTTGTTCGTCATGTTCAACCAAGGACTCCGCTGACAATGGCGCTCTTGATTTCAACGTTTCGCTACTCCTTACAAATTAGTCCGTATTATCGCGCAAACAATGCGGTTGCTTCACCGTTTTCTGACACAGTCTGAACGGCCGGGCGTGTTTTAAAGTGTCAAAACATCTTGCACGAAAATTCGAAATGAAAACCCTCATGTCTAGTAAAAAACTAGACATTGGTTGTGAGCTAGATGCGAACCATTGACAACAGTATCGATGGCAAACGATTTGAAATAGAAAGCATGTGGAAAATAATGTTTGAAATACGGAATTATTCAAATTGTCTCATCGTTTCTGTGGTAAATTCAATTTACATAAAATAATTTCACTTCATGCCCAGCACGAATGAAAGTTTTCCAAACATTTTTTGTTGTATTAATTAACTGTTTCAAATAAACGAGCAGTTAATTTTTGGCTTTGGTGCATTGTCCCCTGTATACTGTCGAAACAGCGTACAATGAAATAAAGTGGGATTGTTTTGTAATGGAACGATTGCAGCCGGGATTGCTTTCATTTCAAACATTTCAGTGTCGAAAGACAGCCATAGTGCTGCACATGTAGCATTGTACTAAATATGAAGGTCGTCAACATTGGTGCCGATTCCGACAATGCTGCATTATATTGGAGTAAAGCTTTTATAGTTGTCAAAACATATTTATCTACGGTACAATCACAGAGAATTTGTAATTACATAAAATCGTTGATTTCGCTCAATATCACGTATATAATTATTGCGAGGCGTTAACGCAAAATTACTTCGCAAGGCGATATTTAAAACCCACTTATCAGATGTACACTTATATGTACAGACAACTGTATTGGACCATAATACATTGCCTAGAATAATAACGATTGTAACAGAAACTCAAAGGAATCCGACTCAACTCTTTCTCGTTTCGCAGAACAAAAATCTGTGCCGTGCCCCCGATTACCGGACATTCAACAATAACTCCATACAGAGCTGTCTATGTTTCATTATCTTCTCTGCGCGTGAAAACTGTGCACCGTGCACCGACTACCCTTTCGACGAAGCAACTGGGTCGAGAGGTCCCCAAGGGGAATCGGTTTAATCGTCTTCCTAATCACGCCGATACAAAGTCTCGCTAGTAACTCGGTGTCCGTGCTCCGCAATAAACTAATGACTGACCCAAGATTGTGCCGTCACGGCGTAATTCGCCGTGACTCCCGTTACGTTATTTTCGATTTACATAGCGACACGTACACATACACCAGCAGTCTGCTTATAGAACTCTTCGAGGTGGCGACTGGCTCGAACCCGTGTTTCAATGATACGCTTTAATTGGCGTGAAAAAGTGAACATCTGTCTTGCTTTCACGGGGACCTTCAGAGTCACAATGAAACTCACGTCAATGGACGTGCGATCGATTAAATTCGCATTGTGCAACGATGTGTGTGTGTGTGTGTGTGTGTGTGTGTGTGTGTGTGTGTGTGTTTGTGTGTGTGTAAAAAGGGTGGCGCGGGTGCAAAAATTGAGTCCTTCGGAGGGATTCTATTCTAACGCGCTGGGTTGGTTTGATAATGCGGCTGTTCTGGACGAACGCAGGCTGTTTGTACATTTTGCAATAATTACAGCCAAGGGATTCGTACGCCGATCGATTCCTCGATGGACCTGTCTACGTGAACGCACACCGCAACCACCGATTAACAATGAGTTTTTGAGTCGCGAGCAGTTCGTCGCGCTGCGCTGAATGCAAACAAATTCAATTAAACGCCCATTAACAAATTTAATTAGAGAGTAAAAATGAGCGACAAATTGAAGCAAACATTTGTTCGGAAAATTATTCATTTTTGGAGTGATTCAATTCAACGAATGGATCGACGCTTTCTTTCCAACGAAACAACGAAATCGATTCGATTAAATGATTTATTAGGACCGAAAATTGCGCCTCCTCAATTCTCAATTGTTCGACTGCAATAAAAGTGCACAATGAAATTCGTCGATGTAAGTTGAATATATAATACATAAAATTATAATAAATAAAAGCCTTGACGAATTTTTACCCATTTACTGCGTTCGACTCACAAAAGACGAAGATTTCGAGATAAGAATTACGACTTAGGTTCCATACTCCAATTCCCCTTCGTCGAATTTTTTAAGTTTTCGCATGGTTGCCTTTATTTGTCATATCCGTCGAATCTCTCAAGATTCTATTTACGAACGAAGTGTATTGCGAAAAGGGAGGTATCGCGAAGCAACACGATAATTCTCGTATCGCGCCCGATACATACTCCGTTCGACGATCGTGAACCAATTTCGAGACAAGTTACGTACCGTTTCACATATTCGTGGATACGTCTGTGGCGCCGCACACAACGGCGTGTATGCGGGCGCGCGGGCGCCCGAGCACGTCGCGTTATTTGCAGAAGGAATGAATTCGTGTCGAGATATCGCGTGATAAGCGTGCAATTGCTCTCGGTCGACTTATCGTCTCGAGCATTCAAAGTCACTGTTCGACGTTCCGCAACGACACGTACCTCTAGTATTCCGCGAGATATTTTCGTGACACTATTTACCGAGGATTTGCGTCATCCATTCTGAAATTTTCAGACAAAACCGCATCGAGGAGCGCGTATGTAATGCCTACACGTACACTATATGCGCGTTTTTGAATATTCTTTCGCGGTTACGGCGCATGGCGCGCGTCGATAAAGGCATTCCAACGAAACGTGATTTAAGCGAAACAACGGAGGGATTCTTTTTTGATATTTCAAGCGAAATACATTCTTTGGGTCTAACGCGAGATGTCTAAAACGCATCTGAACGTGGTTGTATAAATATATCTTACTGAAAATTAACCAGTTCCCTTCGGAATATGCAAGCGGTAGAGTCTTTGGGGAGTAAAATCATTGTGCTAAGAAAATTTGTGATGAAATATGCACATATCTCTGTCGATATTTTTAATAGTGTGTCATTTTTTGTGGGGCTAATTAGGTTACAGTGTGTGGTTATTTCAATACGTGTACATATATTTGATTGGCATAACTTACTCGATACTTAATAATTTCATTGATACCTAACCCGTCTGGCTTTGTCCTGTATACAAAGTGAATATTGAAGACAAAAAACCTTTCGTGTGTTTAATAAAATGATATTTAAAGATCATAACAGACTCAATGTAGTGTGACGCATAAGTTTACCAACATATTTTTGCGATTGATACAGTCTATTTAATTCAAATAGCGTAACACCTAACACCCTATGTACTCCGAATACTCCTAGAATACTCCTAGAACAGTGTTCAGGGCACTCAAGAAATCAACAATTATGTTTATATGCTTTAAAACAGCGTAACATTCCAAAGCTAAATTCCTCAGATTTAAATATCGAAATGAAGAAAGAAACTGTTCTATGGCTGCCGCATCATTTTTAAAGTGACGCGACACGTCACTTTAAAACACGAGATACCCATATACATACATATTTTGCCTCTCATATCAATGCAAATCGATCCCCGAACTCCACCGTTTCTTTCAAGAATGCTTTAGCAACCAGCATTCACCCTTATCCCAGTAGCTATAGCATGCCCGACAACAAAAATCAACCAAAGTCGAACTCTCGTCCATTCGGCGGCCCCACCGCAAACGTTCCACCATCGCCATGGTTCGAAATCCACGAACCGTGGTTCAAGTAGTCGTTGCGGGAACACCGGGTCGATCTCGACGATCGATCCCGTCTAGAAGTTTAAAGTATCGTCTGGAGAACGGAACGAAGGAGCAAGAGGGTGCTGCGGGGTCGCCGTTAAAACTTTCCGCCTGGAGTTTCGTAATGATCGGCGAGCCAGTTTGTCCGGAAATAATATTTGTTCAGCTTGTACGTAAACAACCCCGGCGGCCCTCCAGAGTGCCAATAACACCGCCTGTGTCAACTCGGTCAAGTACCGGGCCGCTCAAATGAGTCACGATGCGAGACCAGAAGAAAGGTGTAACTCTTCGGCTTTGAGAAAGAGCCAGGACACCGTCCGTGAACACCAGGACAGTCCTTCCTCTTTTCCCCTGCCCTTTCTTTGTGCTTTCACGACCGTGATAAACTTGCAATGACTAGCTGTTGGCTAACTACGCGAGATTCCCTTCGGTCGTTCGCGTTCCATGTAAATTAGTAATACCCGAAAGGCTTTTAGCGCCTTTGGGAGGCGCGTTGTTTGGCGTTGTTTGGCGTTGTTTGGCGTCGTTTGAACGACGGAAGTCGGGACGAGGAAGATACGACTATTAGACTGATTAAATAAACGGTAACAGTTTGGATACTTCGAAGCTACATAAGGATTTTTGCCACAGGGACCAGAAGTTTTTGTCCCTGATATGGAATAATCGTATTATATTCTGACGTTGCTAACATTCGAATTATTGGCTTTGCATAGTGGTTCAGGTATACGGAGTATACAAATAATCTTTCGGTTTCCTTTGTTTGCAAGATATATATATGTTAGAATACAAAAATCCGTACAAATAGTCCAAGTGACGGCTTACGCAAACTTTTTTAAACGACTCGTCTGCCCGAAGGTATTATTTTTAAGAGAGCCATTGTTTGAGAAATACACTTCAAACAATTTGGTAAATTTATGTATTTTTTTATCGTTTACAATTGAAAGATCACAGTTTAGCAATTTCCAATTTACTGTACAATTTATCTGTTGCTTACATTTATATTCATTTCAGATTGAATTGAATTCAGGCTCTGCCTGGGAATGTTTTACTAGAATGTGAGTAAGATAAAATGTCCTTACGGACTGTGAGCGTATAAGGTTCGAAATCAATACATTGTGGACAGATAGCGAGGGAATGGGGTACTAATGATAAAGGTAACATTGGATTCGTTGGAAAGTGTTAAAAGTGTTTAGACATAGCCCCGAAAAGACATTAACACTATTCGAAACGATGGTCAATTATTTAACTGTGACTTAATGCTCCACCAAAGGAAGCTGCATATACATATATTTGCATATCTTTGGCATTAAACTGCTAATCAACAAAAGTACAATACAATCGATCTGTTTTGTAACGTTAATTGGTAGATCTCTAAGAAACATACCTACACGAATTTGCAAGTAAAGAGTTATTTCGACTGCCAGGTTCTCTCAGGAAACTAAATGCTTGATGTAGGTAGGTATGGGATCTCCAAAACAGGTCGAATATACAATACATAAGTGCATAGTAGATTCTACGATCAACAAAAGTTATTTATTTATTATTATTACTTATAAAAATACGTTTTAAAATTGTGCCGCATCTTCTTCTACCTGTGTTTATATGTATATTAAATTAATCAGGAAAATGAGATATACGAATACAAAATTGTTTCGATGGAATAGGGAATAATAGGGAATTGTCGATGGTTACAAATATGTATTATGGATATTCTGCACATTTGTTCGAAAGGATCTATCATTTGTTTATACAATATAAAATCAAACGATTGTAAGTCTTGTATTTCTTACACATTTTCTATTTATTTTGTCAAGTGTTAAGTATCTACTAGTAGACTGCTGTCTTTCAATACCTAGGTGTAAGTAATATTTCCTAAGTTAATCATTCATTCGCCAACCCCATGCATTTCTGCAATACCTCGATCATACTTCTTTTACTCGAAACGTATTTCAAGAAACTGTCTACGTATTTAAAAGTACGGCAGGTGTAACAACATAGAATTTCACGCTGTAATTTAATTAGTTTCTGTACATTGCATTCAGACACCTGAACACGAATGTTACTGTCAACACAGTGAGACAACACAGTGCATTAACTTATCATTCTTTTTACAATATTTAAAGACCACCACTCGCACAACTTATTACAATTGCCCTGCATAAAACCCCTTCCGCGACACGATACTCCAACATTAAGCATCTTTAAACCGCACGAAAGTCCTCATTTCCTTTTCCAATGTTCTTTCAACTCCAATATGACCCAACGAGTCGTGCCTACATGATCTCCGGCAGAAACGAAAGCCCGGGGACGGTCCCCGAAAAAGAACGTCCATAGTCCCATACTCTGCCCGCGATCCAAACAGAATATGGAAGCGCATTTATACTTGCACGTCGGGAGATTTATAATGCGCGCCAATTACACGTAACACGCTTCGCTCATACCGCGGTGTAATTCATCCGGCGTAATTACCAATGCATATTGCGGTCTCTGCAGAAGCTCGCACGCGTACGGACCACGAATTTCGTGCAATCGTACTTCGAACCCTTTCATTCGGCCTCTCCCAGTGTCTCCCTCGTCCTACTACCATCGTCGTTCCGCTCGTCTCGATTTCAATTTCGCCCTGATCCTGCTGAATGTATGTACATATATCCCCCGTCACCTACTCCCTTACCCTTCACACCCTGTACTCTCTCCACCCTCTACCCTCTTATATACCTCACTGTTCCCTCTTTCCTTCATTTTCACATGCCAGACGAACAATTATACGACGCGATTGTACGCCCGTACATCGCGATATAATAATTAAAAGTAAGACGGGGCGATGTCTAGGTTCCATTATCGTTCAGGATTTAACTCGATTCCCGTCGTCTACACGTACATACACTGGTATTTCAATTCGGATGGTTCTGTTCTCTTTCTGTTTTATTCGGCGGTAGAGTATAATGCGTTTTATATTGTTTCGTTAAGTGGCGAGATGGGACGATGCAATTTGAATCTTTGTTAAATTCCTCGATCGATCGAGAGGTAGATTGCGCAGCGAGAATTTAAATGGACGTGTTTGAGGGAAATGTAACATCGCAGTGCCATTCCAGTGGAAGCTTTTAGTCTAATATGAAATAAAGCGAATAGTGCTCCCCCGGCAACGCGGATTCGATAATACACGGATCCTGTTTTTGATAGATTTTTTTCGGACACTTATTTCAAAATAATTTATTCAGCATATTTTTTACAATATCCTTTGTTATGACAAATACGAATTTATCCACGTAAACTAAGTTCTCAGAAATTTGCCTTGCATACAAGAAGTATGTTGTACATGCATAGCACGAAACATTATTTACTATTCCAGTAACACATGAAAAATCTACTCCAATTTTTCCTAATAACGAAAAGAAATAAGATAATTTTCATCGTCATATTATTATTTTTCTTCAAATATCAGTATACAAATCGTTTCGAAGTTTAAACGAGTTTCCTCCATCTCGACTTCAGGTATTCAAGCACACCGGAGTGCGTTCAGATTCAAACCCGAATCCTGCAAGAGTCACCCGCGTCACAACGAATCACGCTTACTCGAAAAATATTATACGAAATCCTGAACGATCGACAAAAGTAGGAGGAACTCCCGTAACGAGCCGGACAAACCAGTCGACGCCGACAATGGCGAGTAAACATGACCGATTTCGGAGCCGATCGCGACTCAGGTAACCATTTTTTTTTCCTTCTCTTTTCAGAGACCCGTGCACCTGTGTTTACACTGCAGGCACTTGTCAACAATCAAACTGGCCCCTCTATAAATTGTAACCTCACCTGCGCAGGGAGCGAGCTGGAATTTTACGATCCTACGATGTTAATAGGATTACCGGATTAAAGCGTGGAAAGTTAAGATACGGTTGTCCGAAGTAACGGTAAATGAACAATGGGACAACGCCTAGAAGAAACGTGACGGCCGTATGTCCTCGAGGTAAATTTTTATAAGCCTCCCCTTATCGATTACGGAAACCCGTGAATAGCTCGTATTACGGTGATAAAATAAAAAGAACCAACTTCCATCGACTTATACCCATGGTACGGTTAAGCGAAAGATTCATTTACGACCGGATAAAACCGGAAACGGCATTACGTGCCATACATCTTTGCTATGGAATTTACGGTTTCGGGTAAATTCGGCTTTATGTAGGGGCTAAATAAAGGTCCGGCTGTTTCTATAGATTGCAACTAATTATACGCTATTAACGTTCAAATCATTGTCTCTGTATTTTCGGCGAATTCCTAACATTAGCGTATGTATCATCGCTTTTGTACAGACGTTTACAAAATTACGGTGCATCCTCAGAAATAAATGTTCCTCGTTTATTTATACTTTGTCGAGCGAAACCAATACATTCCATAGTATTTTCAAACTGTGCCGTTTCGCCAAGAAAAACCCAGCAAAAAGAATATTGGTACTTAAAAAGTAGTTACACACTTTTACGGTCTCATGCGAGTCCCGTCTCTCCGCGAAACGTATCGCCGATCGTTAATGGGAACGCGTCGAAAAGAGTCGTATCCAATGACGCGCATACGCTATAAGATCGGAGCAATAAAATACCGATCATGTAGTAGGGCATCGAATAAAAATGGATCGCAAAAACCAGCCTTTTAAAGGGAGCAAATCTGCTCCACTTTCGATGCACTGTATTGGAAATGTTCCAGCAATTTCAAATACATAGTGCCGTTGCTACGGAAGCATTCCCCCTTATCCCGGATTTACTTTCTTCCTTCCTTCCTCTTCCTCTTTTCTTATTTATTTGTTCTTCTTGTCACTTGCCATTTACTCACTCAGCGGCCGTCGATGTCACCACGTATCAGGCATAATGTAATTGCGGCTATTGGCAGGCGGCGATCAACGATAGGCGCATTTATTTTCGTCGTGTTCCCGACGAGCTTTTCCGCCTCGGCTCACGGCCTGCTTACGGCCGAATGAAAATTTGCACGCCGGCCAAATATTATTCCGTCGACAACCCCGCCGTGTTCACGATCTCCTTTCCCCCTCCGCTCGTTCGTTTTCCGACCGTTTCTGCGCCGCCGTCTCTCTATCCGTCTGTATACCGAGCGACATGCTCCAAAGCGCAAACATGCAAGCTATGGACGCCGATGAGCGTCCCGCCACGCGTGCATACACACTCTACACATACATAACAAACGCGCGCAGCTATACGAACTATAAATTCGAAACGGCTTCGACTGAAGGTCCACAAAAGAAATGAAAAAAAAAAATTAGGTTCGGGTCAATTTCGTCGGATGCGTATTTATACACAAGAGAGCGCACAGGCATTTATCGCAGGGACGCGTGTGCAAACTTTGTCTCGTGCGTCGGAGTGTCTGTCATGTGTATGTGTGTTTTACAAGAAGAGTGAAATGGTAGTAGTGGAGGTCGGAAGTGATGCAGGAGGGGGGGGGGAAGCGCAGAACGTGGGTAAACTATCGGGAGCAAATAAATACGGGACTGGATTCATTCGACTAACGATCCGAAAGAGTCTGTCTGGCAGAGCGGGTATATGTATACGCACGGGTCGCCTACCGTCGCTGCCGTTCCGACGGACACGAAAAAACCCCGGACAGTACTTTTCAGGTGTACCTTTTTTTTATTCCGTTCGAGCGACGGCACGGGAGAGGATGGGGAAAGCGGCAGACCATGGTCTACCAATCCATCTGACGGGAGAGTTAGTCTACGATCCAAGCACCCATATACCGGTCGATATATCGATATCTCGAATTAGCATGGATAGAGGGTCGACCGGTACTGCCATGAACAATACTTACCGAAAGTGTGCTCGCGATTGAAAGGATTTTCAAATGCGAGGATTCGCGTTGCGTGCTCAATATCCGTGGCGAAATGAGACGAATTGCGCGAGTAGGGTGGAGCAGAAAAGCGACACGAATGCAGGTATAGAGGGGAAGAGAGAGCAAAAAGAAACACAATCACTCGACGATGGGTTGTATACTAGCAGGTGCAGTTCACGCAACCTTATTCCTTATGGCGTTTAAAATTGCTAAGGCTACACCGAATAGAGAAGGTCAAATTTAACTTCACCGGTTTTGTGTTATGCCTGGAACGACGACGAGTCCATCGGTATACACGCGGCAATGTCATGGAAACACTAGCTTACGGTCGAATGTTACTCGTATCTGGCGAACGATCTGAATGTTTTCTACGGTTGCTTTGTACTGGCAATCGTTGGCTATTGACAGCAAGACGAAGCGGCGAGGTCAGCGTTACGTTAATCGTTCTCGTCGCTCCGTATATAATTTCCTGATAAGTAGAAACTTCGAACAAATGCTCGATAAGCGATTGGGGCAGAAAAAAAATGGTTTTGTTAGCGATTTGCGGAAAACTGGCCGTCGAGGACGCACACGGCAGGCAATGAGCAATATAATTAACCGGGTCATAAAAGATACTCAAATTGCTCATTATGTTTACTTATTAACTGGTCGAACCTATGTACATATTACATAGTTGCCTACATTAGAAGCGCGATATGTATTATGTGAGTAGGCTAAGTTCGTCGTGCCCGCCGTCGGATCGAATCTCACGGCTCGTCACGATTGAACAAGAGAATCAAAACTTTCGCCCCGTCAGTTCATAAAGAGATATCTCAATACTTCAATTCCTCTGCCATTTTATTTTTGTCACGAAGTCGTGCCAGTCATTCTTGCCGAGCATATACGTAAGAGAAGAAGAGGAAAAAAGACGGTCGACAAGTAGAAAAAGAAATAAAAGCACTTACCGGGTGCCGTGCCGCAGCTGCCACAGCTACAGCTGCCGCAGCGTTTATACTGGCACTAGGGTACATCTTATCGTCAGAAATCCTCCAAGAGGTTATGTTGCTTCCTCCCGTCACGAAGTAGTCCTGTCAGGAGTAATGGATATGTCTCCGTTATCCTCAGGTATATCCGACGGTATCCCAGGTCATAGCCAGTACGCACTATTATTCACTGGTCAGCAACGAAACAAAAATACAACTGGAAACCGGAGAAAGGACACAACAGATAGAAGAAGATATATAGTCGAGGTGAGACCACTACACTAGCACTGTCACTTTCTTCTTGGAGTCCTCTCTCAATGGCGGCCACTCACGTTGTACCCGTTTCACAATTATACACCGAAAGCAAAAACTGACTATACAATACACCAGATGGAATATGTATATATTTGCGACGGCGTTGAATCACGCTGGAATTACGCGTACGAGTACGCGACGGCACACATTCGAGACACAAATTTGAACGATCTACCCTCTACGACGGACGGGTATCAACTAATCAACCGCAGAGTCGAGGGGAAGCTCTTCCCTCTCCATCTCCCGCACCGTCGCCCGCTACATTCCCCCACTGCTTACAGCAACACCACGTGGTCTCCCCTTGCTCGTCTTTTCCATCTCACTCGTTCCCACAAAGCCGTGCGATCGACCCCTCTCTTTCTCACTCTCACGCCGCCAACAATCGAGCTCTTAGCTCGTGCGTCTCTTTTCCGTCCGGTCTGGTCGGTGTGCGCGCGACTCTCTAGGTTTCAGCGAGACAGGGAATCCGTTCGTCGCGATCCTCTTTGCATTTTTACTTACGCAAAAACGAGATTTGCACGTTGTGGATCTTGCGGTGAGTTTGTAGCTGCATTACACCGTGCGCGTAGTAAATTATTACCGCAGACACGCTGAACATCGCTAACGCGCGCCGGAAAACCCATGTTAACCTTCCTCTTTATTACATGCAAAATTGATCGCTTCATAACGAATGGCGCTACCGCGATTCCTTCGATGCTTTTATTCAATTAAATAACCGGAGGGGCGCCGATAATTTTCGAATGACTATCTTTTATCCGCAACGCTGACGAGAGCAAATTATATGTAGTATCTGTATATGTAGGAAGTAAGCTCCATCTGATGAATTTTAAAATAAAGAAAGTCGCCCAAAAACTGAAGAACGCACACAAGCAAGAAATAAATTTAGTTTACCCCTTTAGAGTTCCCGTCCGTTTCATTACAATCGCTCGAACTTTCCACAGTACAGTCCCGCGCTTTTTGGTTACCTTACACTCGAACTGTTTGTAACTACAAATCTTTCAAATTGGAGTTCAGCCTCCTCTCGGTCACATTTCATCCTTGTCACGCTCGTTTAGTTTCTCGAATTTTCGTCCTCGCCGGATACCTATCCCACGGTAGACCATTGGTTTCGTTTTTTCGGCCGCTTGCTTGTCCTATACTATGGGACCTATAGTATACGTCTATATCATGCTTTTTTCACCCCTGTCCTTAAACTGTATCTTGATGTCCTTCCCAATTCATCCAAGCCTCTTTTCTTCCTTACAACTTCTAGTTTAGAGTGCCTAGAATCGATACGCATATATACTTATACACGCGTACACATCCTATTATAAGTATCAACGTTCAGTCCCTTTGTATGGGGTGGTAACCATCGACAACCTTTCCGCCTCAACTCCCTGCAAACAATTATTATCACTCTGCCCTTCCTGTACTCGGCCCGGTGACGCTTAATCTTATCGTTATTTAGCCGAAGAAGGAAGAACAAGGGAAGAGACTTTTTGCCCATGAGATGAGAAAATCGAGCAGCTTTAACGAGCGGTGACACGCGAGCCTTGCTCGGCATGAAACTTTCGCGTACACAGGACAAATGGAAGAAGAAATTACTGGAGCCCGCTAATGATACCGTGGCCGGATAATGTGCACCGAGCAACGTACTTTAGCGACTGTAATTCGAGCTAAATGCTACGCGGGCGAGGGGTGCCATTTTCTGTTCACCGTTACTGCATCTGTGTCGCGCGAGGGCGCTGCTGCTTGTCACAGATATGATTTGACATAGCCTCTAGTCGCGAAATATTAACCCTCGCTGCTTGAATGCAGCGCGATTAAAAATTTTAAATGAGATTTCGTACAGCGAAGGTTTTTTTCATATAATTACAAAATTTTACCAATTTGTTTTATTGACATTTTTTAAACTTTTAGCTAATGTTTGCGACTATTTCAGGAACAACCGCAACTTAGCTGCTACTATCTCTTCTACTTTAAAAAATATTGTAGCTTCGAAAGGTTTAAACAAGATTAATGGGATATTTTATTTAATGTATCCGTAATGAGGGAAAAGAATTAAAAAACCAAAAGGGAATGATTACAAAAATGAAAAATAATTTTGATGTATAACATTTTACAGTTTCAATTAGTAGATGAGTTGGTCTATGAAACTAAACTTTTTCATATTTCGCCTCCCTAAAATATTTTTCAGGTAACTTCGTTTTATTTTTTCAGCAATAATAGATTGAATTAAGAGCTAATCGACTAAAAGTACTACATTACTGGCTTCGTAAACTTATTTTTAGTCAAACTTGTGTAACAAATATCATTTCCTAGTAATGAATACTCGCGATCTAAGTGTTCCTAACTAAATGATCTAAATACGGGCTACGAAGCTGGGCCCAAATGTGGAGCAGCAAGGATGCATGTTGCATATTTTCTGTGCAGGTGTTGAGGAAGGTATCTGTGATTGTGACGATGGTAAATAGCTCGTAAATATTGTAAATAGCATTTAAGTTTAGGTTTATCCATATTTTACGATTAATATAAAATTAGTAAAAATAAACTACTATTACGCTCACTCCATCGATCCCAAATTAATTCGTAATCGAACGGTAACAAAACGAAGACAATCACTTAGTCGATTTTCTTATTAGAAAGTTATTCTTTCGCGGATTAAGCAAACATGTAATTACTGCTGCTAGAATAACCGGCATTCCACTTTAATTGGTTAATATTTCAGAGGCAGGCCGACGCGTTTTGTAAAGGCGTATGTAAAGCACGAAACTGTTTGCTGTAGTACAAGATACAGAAACTGTGCCACATAATTCGAGTCGAAGCGAAAGCTGGATAGGAACACGTCATCGCTTGTCATCGAACTGAAACGCTCGATACGAAATTCCTTGCAACGCTATCTTCTGACGTATCGACGACGAGTTTAACCGGATAAGCCCTGCACAAAAATAGGGCGCTTCGCCCAATATTACACGAGCGTTACATTAAAAGCGTCGGATAACTCTGATTTTTCTCCTTCTTCCTTCGCTTTATTTCTTCTTCTTGTTTTCACGTTCAGATGTAACGCAAGGCACGACAGATCGGGCGTAAAAACCGGTTGCGTTCTCTCACAAGCAGAACGGAGTCAACGCCGCGTTTTACGATGTCGGCTTTGACGTATGGGGGACGTTTTCTCAAACGTTTCACATTTTATCGTATTTACCAAACGCTTTAACGACCACTCTTTTTTCTTCCTTCCTTCTACATCTATTTTCGCGAAACTGCACGATACATTCCGCGACTACAGTTCCCAATCGAGTCGCGATAGATTTCACGTTCGTTTGCCTTCTTTCTCGTCGCGTTTGCACCGAGTCGGATCGATCCCGTGCCCGTTCGTCCGTGTCCCTATTTAAACAGTGGCGGCGAACTCGAGTTTATCAATGACGATGACGAATATTTAGGATCATCGACGCTTATTGTTTGCTTAACGTGAATGTTTGTCAACGCATGGTTTATTAATGCCGGCGGAATTCCTACATTTGCGCGGGGTATTTATTTACGTCGGTCTATTGTTCGGTCGGTTTGTCGGGGCGAAATTGATCAGCCTCCTGGACGAATCGACCGCACGGACGTGTGATTATTCTGGCACGATCGAAAGATTACACGGGAGCACAGGTGTAATGCGCCCCATGCATGCGAATCTGTGCATGCGGGGTGACCAGGAAAATGGATAAAAAGAAGAAGAAACCAACGTTTCCGTGCATAGGTATATACAATAACGTTCCTTCCGTACGCTATTGTTCGTGCAAACATCGTCAGAATGTTAAACCGAAACGTGCTCATTAAACGAAACACGTATACCGCACGTATTCATACACACGTGACCCCTCCAGTCTTCGATTATCGAATGTGCTTGCCAGAATTGCCGAGACGAAAGCTTCGATCAAACGCGGCCAAAGTGTTTCCTTTCGATCGAACCGGATATTATGCCTGCACGAAGAGTTAACTTGGATCTGTTTATTCGAATTCGCAGACACGATCTGCGATTCCTGGTAATTGTATGTAGACCGAATTATCGCGACAGCATCGAAGACAAAGCGGGAATGCGATCGCAGAAAGCGGATAATCGTGGAATTCGTGACGGAGACGTGGAACGTGACTCCATGCGACGAGCATGACGGCGACGCTCTCTGCCTGTACGTGCAGTTGGCCGGATGGAAAACGTGTTTATTGGTTAATTGCATCATTCTTGCCAAGTGCTCGGCTGCCAATTGGCTCGACGATCAATCGCTGCGCGCTGGGTACATGTCCGCTCGATATCCGGCGAAAGCATCTCGCGCTATGCCACGCTGCGCCGTTTATACGTTTACGTACGTGTATGGATCATTTAGTTCCACGCTTCTGCTTATGAAAAAGTCGTACGTTGTCTTTGGACATTATTTGTGAAAGATATATCAGCGGAGTGTTAACAACGATGACCGTCGCGTCCACTTTGTATAAATTGTTCGATGCTCGCGGGCTAACAGTACTCCACATTTGTGCAATTTGCTGTATGCCCATATGTTATACAATATTTCAAAGGCTACGAAAACTTAAAAATATTTCATAATTTTTCGTTGTCGTAGCTGCAATGACGGAAACAGGGGTCAGCGTAAATTCTTAAATTCGGGTGTGAATTCTAAAATTCAAAGATGCGAAAGGATTGTAGGTAATTTGAATGGGTCATATACGACACCACCGGTAGACATTTACTAAAATATATGTAAGCTATAATAAACAGCAGATAGCTCAGAAGGATTCGTATTCTCTTTAAGCTCCAAAAGGATGTAGTCAGCTTATAATTGATACTATTTTGTCACTTGCCTGATTATTAGCGGCGAATAAAGCGATCATTTTCAGGTTGGTTTATGAAACGGGCCAATTTTGGCATTGGTTCCATTACGGAGCAAAATTTAATCTATATGATATTTATTCGGGCAATTTTACTAATTGACGGCGTCAGCCGCTCGGTCGAGTAATTCAAATTGTTATATAAATTTCACTAGTGGTAAGTCCATTGTTTATTGTAAGGGTCACAGAACCGATTTCTCAATACATAATAGTTTTGTTCGAAGATATAATTCGTACAGTACAAAAATTAATGCTCCTTCTAACAGAGTATCATAGATGGCACCGAAAATGTTGCAGCAGTTGCTACAATTTGGTGAATTTGTTTCAAGTCCTATTATCTAATCTTTGTCGCAGGATTTTTTTGGGAACGAGGAAGGTCGAAATTGGAGCATCAGGCTACTATCGCTATGTGTACAATTCAACTTTGTTAAGTCAGTCACCGCAAATACCATATTTATCCCTTAAAAATGAATAAATATATGTATATAAAGGTATTAGGGTAAAACGAAAATTACATTTGTACGTTAGTGTCCCCTTTGGTACAATAATAGCGACCGTCATTTGTTGGTTTCGAAACTCGTATAGCCGTACAGTTTGGCCAAAAACATTAACAAAGGTCGGCCAATTTTGGAATTTATACGTTTACGTATATGTATAGGAATCCATAGATTGCGTTTGGTAAAACGATCAAAAAATGATTTTCCGTGAAAACACCTATAACACGGCGATCCGGTGTTTCCAGCGGTCGTCACTATTTCCCCGCTTCTCTGATAACCGACACACGAACGTACTGATATCAGCTAGTCGCGAGTTGCGAGAATTAATTGTCGACGCGGCAATAGATCAAGCGGAAAGTTTTATCGCCCAGTGCAACAGCACGATCAGACCAAAAGCCACTATTAAATGGAAAAGTTTCATCCCGGGATCTTTGGACTTGGCTGGCCTGCTCTGCCTGAGATTTCATATATCAAAAGTCATTAAAATCCTATCTAAAGTCGTTGCTATGGAACAAAGCGAATAGGTCGGCAAAACGAGCGCGCATCAGTAAAATCGGGGCAAAAAGTGATTCTGCCGGGAGCCGATAAAGCATATACATAATATGTATACGAAAAAAATAAGAAAGAAAGAAGCGAAGAAGGGGTGCGTGTGTTACTTATTCTCTCCACCTGTTTTTCCATTGTGTCGGTGAACAGGACAAAGGAAACGATAACGAAAAAAGGGGGGTAACGAGAAGAAGAAGAAATGAACTATGTATTACTTTTTAATATATTATCGTACCTTTTATTGTATATTAATCAGTTCTTTTCGCCAGGCGACTGGTATGACAACGGCCGCGATAAATGCGTTCATGTACACAGCCAGATAGTACACGGCGAAATCGAAACAAGAGTCTGCGTTCTTTAGCGTGGCAACCTCTTAACGGAGTATGTACTCCCCGACATTGTGGTAAGTGTAAAATAAAAAAGGCGGGGTACTGGCACGATATTAGAAAAAAGAAGAAAAGGAAAAACAGGGTGAAAGAACGACTGGAGAAATCGGGAGGAGTGTTTTCGTCACAGCAGCCAGGCGAGGACAAATGACATTGCATGCCGTGTAGGCGCGATGCAGAAAAAGCTCTTGAGCTACGAGCAACGTTTCGCGCCCGTCGACGACACCAAGCACGACGACTACACAGCACCGTCGACGACTGCAAAAAACTGCTTGAAAAGCTTCGACTGCCTAGCTCGAATGATCGCACGGATTCGAGGTACGCGATTATACGCGTACTATTGACGCGTGTGCGAACGTTTATGCGTTTAGAAGTGGCTCATTCCGTCCCCACTGACTCCACGGGAACTCCAGAGACAATAGCGCAGAACTTATCTCGTGATTCACGATGATGGACGCGTGCGTGACGGCTATTTGGTTATCGATATCGATCGCACACGAAAACGAAGCCGTATTAAATTTACGAGGGGAAAAATTTGATTAGCCGAGGAAATTCGATACATTGCAAAATTACGGTTTAGCGATTTTCCGTCGAATTAGAGGTACAAATTTGTATTAAGTTGATGCTCGATCGAACGCGCCTCGACAAATACGATCCTGATATAACATTAGCTTTAATCTGTCGAAGCGTCGTGCCCAATCTTTTCTACGCCATTGGTTACTCGCTACGAATATATACATTTACACGACTTGTGTACCGGTATACATGTACGCGCCTGTGCGAACTGCGCTAGCAAAGAGGGTGACTCTCCGAAGGTTGGCGAACACGTGACGCCAAAGTCTATATATGTACATATATGCAAAGCGAAACGGAACGTCACAGAAAAGCCATTCTGTGTATAGAGCCTATGGAAAATCATGAAGCACGCTTCTATTCCACCGTCGAATCAAATACGCGACAATAGTTTCCCGATGCTCCGGTCTATTTACTACAGAGGAGCAGTAAAGTTCCTCGAGTTACTGCTACGTCGCCCTGTACCCTGCTTAATAACAAACACCGCGAACTGTTCACTCCCCCATAAAAACTGATCGTCGAGACGAGAGATACGAAGCGATGAGTTCTTTGGAGTGCGTAAAGTACCGCGAGTAACGCGCGTGCTAAAAGGACGTCTCGGCGAAAGAGAATGCAAAAGAAAGAGAGAAAAAAGATGTGGGAGTGAGAGTGTGCAGTTCCTCCCGCGGTCAGGAACAACGTTTCGATTCGTCTTTTAGCGTGCCGATGATCGCCGAGACGCCTTCTCCGCCGCAAAACCATAATTCCCCATTGGCGAGAAGAAACCTCGGGCGCTTCTGACGACCTCGGTTACTTTTCATCCGTCAAAATCCAACGGGCGCGGACACAGCGGTATGTAGAGACGCGCAAAGACGGAACAGGAGACACCGATAGCCGGGAGAAAAGGAAAAGGGAATGAACTTATAGTGCGTGAGATAAGGACGGACGTTTGAACACGGTACACGGCGCGAAATGCTCTTCACTGATTTCCTTCTCTAAATATGGCCGCCTTCGTATACATCCTCTCTTACTCTATACCGGTGCGGCTGGCGCACCCCCTTCCGATAACCACCCATAACCGCCCCTGCTTGCCCGAGGTTCTACTTGATTGCCAAGGCGTCTTAACCTCGACGTCGTTCTGTCCGCGCGGACTCTGGTACGCTTACTGATGGAAAAAGCACCATGTCGGCCTATAAGAGACACGAACCAGTCGCAGTAGCCAACCTGTGCACGGAAAAAACCTAGGCGACGCCCAGTGGGCGAATAAAGAGGCGTAATCGAGAACGAAAAAGGCCAATCCTACCGAAAGATCGCAGTAACTCCAACCAACTGGCTCCCACATGGAGGGCGCTGACAGCCAAACGTTGAGTCCGCGCGGATTGTTCTCCGACCTTTATTATACCTTTCTACGTGCCAGTATACGTGTGTATAGACACGGCTACATCGAGCGCGGCCTATAGTCCAGCTGATCTCCTCGAGGTCCGGGCAGCGGGTAGGGGTCGAAGAAAGAAGAGGGTACGACCCCCGGGGTCACGGAAGAAAGAAGAAAGAGGAGGCAGGACGGTCACCAAATGAACGAACATTTCCGTAGCACGGACCACGAAAAACGTTCGAACGTGGAGAATAGCGTTTCCCGGCGATGGTGTGCTCGCGATAGTCGCAACGTTGGTAGTAGTGCGCAGTTCGTGACGTCGACTCACTCCACACGGCTAGTCCAGCCAATTAATACCAACGCCTTTCGCTCCCAGGCTCCGAAAAATCCTCTTGTTCCTAGCCGCGACGAGCAGCCGGAGGTCCATTCGACGATATCGTTCCTGGTAGTCCAACCGTTTCGTTGACAAGTGCAACGAACGTGTTATCTCTCCGTGAAAAAGTTTAATCCAATCGGTGGATCATGATGCTCCAACTACATATGCATACATATACCGAATGTTTCTGCTCCAAAATACATACATATGATTTATTGGAGTCAGGATCCGTGTTATCGATCTCATTATACATGAATTAGAAAAAAAAGTAGCGTATACTGCATTCAATGTTTATCTTGGACGATGTAAGAACATCGAGTGGAAGAAGCAGGTGCGTGTGGGAAAATTGTAGTTGTTTCTAATAGCTGGCAATTGAAATTTTATTAATTCGATCGCGCTTATTAAGAGATAACGGTAGGACAGATCTATCGCTTAATTTTCGAACGAACGAACTCGAGTTTTGACGAGCTTCCTGATCAGATGGGTTATATTCGATAATGTCGAAAAATAATATTAATAAAACTTGAGTACAATTGCGACGCGTCGGCGCCAGATACATAACTAATATATACATACCTCGCCGCCGACGCGACCAGTTACATATATCGTTACGACTGTATTTATGAATGCGGCGTCAAGCGGACGGCCCGTTTCGGCGACCCCTCACTCATTGACAGAATTGTGAAAAATCTACAAGACTAGCCACGATTCCCGAAATTATATGAACGAACAAAAATAGAATGGAAAGAAAACTGAAACCGCCGCGGACATATTATAACGCGCTCGTACTTTCGTTATTTCGAAGAGTAGAGAATGGGACGGAAGCGGTGGATATATTTGACGTATCAATAAATTATAGTGAATTTTGTTACATGGAATGTTAATAGGTGTATATACCTATTCATAAAATACTGTGTACGCTTATGACGGAGCGCTCATAACTACCTACATATGTCAACACACATGGCTTCAGCGGGATATTTTACAAATTTCCAATATGTTTCGTCAAAATATCCGGATTAAATTAATAATCGATTTTACAACCGGTCCGATTTATTAGCATGCCGCTGTTGTACATAAAATTCCACTTATCCCAGCTTTCTTTCCCTGCGGAAATTCACTTCCCTCCCCTGCCCCCACAATCCTTTTCCTCCTTTCACCCCTTCGTCGTGCCGTTCCATCGCCCCAAGCTTTTTCGTCAGGGATTTCGATCGATCGCTTTCAATGCGGTGTCATTTCGACGAGGACCACGGCAAGCGAACACTCTCGACGCTTAACGATCGTTTTATAAAATGACGTGACCCCAGTAATTTCATTATGCCTTAATCCGACGAACGCCCGCGTTATGGCGAGTGGAATAGAGAAACGGTTCGCCATATTTGCGAGAACGACACAGAGGGTCAGCGAAGGGGGTAGGGGAATGTTGAAATGCTGAAAAAAGAGAGGGAAACCTCCCCTCGATATTTAAGAGTGGCACTCGCAACATTAACGAGCGCCTATTAGCGAGTGCCAGCTGGTAAAGGAAGGGAAACCCGTTTTTTTTCTTTCTTTGCCCTTTCTCCCTTTTTTTTTTACTAAAAACAAAAAGGGTTGGCGTGAATCGCCCGCCTGTCCCTACCATTAAACTTACCCTTTCCTCTCTTCATAAGATTGTTTCTCCTGTGAATTTCAATTTCCTCGCGCGATAAACTGCAAAAACACTGCAGCGCCATCGCGTTGCGCCCGAATGAATATCTGAAATGTGATGAAGTCGTCTTATCTACACGACAAAATTGTATCTCGTGTTAGCAATAGCATCTGGTAGCGACGTTCTTTGAGAAAAAGATTTTCAGCTGATGCCATATGTTCGAGTTTGATTTTGTAACGTCGCGAGAAATGTCAACTTTATTATCTGTGAGTTTACCTGCGCGCGATAAGTGATTTATCGCGTTACGCGCCTCCAACGAGCCGCTTATCACGAATCAACAACTAATATCGTCAAACTATCGTTTTTCTTCATTTTAATGCTTTAATAATGCTAACTCTAAATTTTGTTTCGCCGATAATCGCTTTTAATCCACAATGAAATTGAACATACCGTTTTCAATGTTTCGGACGCTCGACTGGATCAGATTTGGAAAACTCAACAATTAACCATCGATGTCATTGTTGTTATTTCGAGGACAATATGTACTTTATTTGTCATCGTTTTGTTTCTACCAATAAGACTTTGTCATGATTTATAGGAGCTTCGTGCGAACGTAATGCGAATGTTTATGCTGGGTACATGCGTATGAAAGATCGTGATAAATTGTAGAAATGAAATACAGTTAATTACAATAATTTTGTTACAATTGTAGACAAAATTCTTAATAATTTATGAAACCTTGCATTACAACAGACGTTTCCCAGACTGTTTCTAAGGAGGCAGTAGCTGACAAAAAGTGTTCACAAGTACGTTTCATCGAATCAACGTGTGACAATACTTTTTTTCCTTACGCAACACAAAAGTCCACTGTCAAGGTTTCGATGGAAGTGATCGAATAAAATTCTCGTGTTAATGATTGGCTGGTATATCGCGAAGTCACTGACCAGGGGTATTATTAATATTCAACAGAACGAGTGCTCATGAAAATACCAGTGGAATATGAGGATTTCAAAGCAATAAAAAAAAAGCGATTGCACTCATAGATAGCAAACAATAAACTGAACGTCAATACTAAATCAATTATGGATTCAATCTTAATTAAAATGCACTATGTAAATGTCACTGCACGTATTGCGATTTTCGTATAGTTATATAAAAATAACTATACTCTATTGTATGGAAATACCGAAGTGAGGAAGGTATTAAATAATTGTGGGGCATTTATGATATAAGCGATTCAGCACGGTCCGTCATTAATGACACGTCATCTATGAACGAAATGATTAACTAAGGAATAATTGAAATTTGAATAGCTCTTGGTAAATGTTTGATAAACCTAAAATTGAGTTATTTTTATTTCCATTATGATATCATTTACGTTAATTGGTATGGTGCCTGAGAATTAAAGTCTCGACCACGTGATCAAAATTACTTCAGTTACTTTATTAACATTATGTATGATCTACCAAATAAGGTTTATGCACTGTTTTTTTTAAACATCACTACCAACATATGAAATGTTTATTCCCTTTGCATTAATCTACTCGACTTACTTCCATATTTAAGACTGGTAAATTCGATTAGTGTAATTAAAATCGATACTTCCACTAGTTTGCCAAAATTGTACACAAAGTGCAGTACCTTGATTCATATAAAAAGTTAAGTTCTGCAATATTCAGTGCGCTGCACAATTGAAATTAATTATCTACATAAATTACAAAAAGACATATTTGTTGAATAAAGTTTATAACGCATTATTCAACAAAGCTTAAGTAGTACAAGTAGTAATCTTAGATAATTTGTGATTACGGCGGGACGTATTAGATAGCGTCTAGCGTAGATGTTTTATTTTTCTTTTCTTTCTTCTTAAATACCACTATGTATATAATTCCATATTTGTCTCACTTTTTCCCTTAGATTCATAATTGAACTACAAGTTAGTACATTTGATATCGTTCGGCAGTGTCATCGACATTAAAAAGATGGAGATAATATTAAAAAGATCGTTTTAATATCAACGACACTTAAATAGCGTACAGTATGCATAGGTCACAAGTAAATTAATACACATTACCATCCGTATAATATCTACGCAGGTGTCACTTGATTAAGAATAATACATTTCATCTGCGATAACAAAAATTCTACAGAAATCTTACTTCAATATGAAAGAAGTATTTGAATGTAGCGTTGCGCCGAGAGTCGATTAATGCTTAGAGTACAATGGAAGAGAGAAAGTGTAGCCAATTTGCTATAACTTTTAATAACATAGAAACACACACTGTTAATTGTTTAACACATTTATATATTGAGAAGTCAATAGTATTGTACTTTGTAAAACTACAGGCTATATTGAAGAAACAGATCGGGTAGTTCACGTAATATCTGATTACGTGATATTTGAAAGTATTTCAGATTTATTAAAATCATCGCATGGCATAAAACTGGCGTATACAATTATAATCGTTAATGATACTTGTGATTATACGTTATGACGGTCGCTGCAATTTCTCTTTTTCAAACGCTACCTGGTTTCTCCTTTATAAATACTCTAAGCCTTTATGTTCTGCTTCTTTCTTATAATTATTATTTTGGTGGTCGATCTTGGTCAGCAAAATATTTTGTCGCGTTAGGGAATCGTAAAGGGTCTGGGAAATCTGGTGTTGCGTATCTGTGTGGATTCAAGCAGTCCCTGATTGCTTGACCAAATGCACGTCTTACACCGGGGTCGACGGCCACAGCGGCCGCAGCACCTTCAACTTCTTCGACACCCGCACGAGTTACACCTTCCCTTACTAAACGTTCCATGGACGCCGTAATCACTGAATGGTTGGGAGTAGGACTAACTAACAATCGTGGCTTTTGCTGCTCAATAAGTTTACGTCGTTTAGTGGGAAGCGTGCCCAAATAAGCATCACTAAATGTGCCTACGCCTCCGTTTGTCATTCCCTGTACTTGTAATTGACGCCGTTGCCTTACTCCATCTCGGGCAATTATTGGTACCCAATCCTAGGAACGAGCAATTTGTAATATCGGTCTTTAGAATCAAAATTCATATATCAATAGAGATTGTGTGCTTACAGAAGGTAGTGCTTCATGACCTGGGAATGATTCTGGAGCTTCTTCTCCATCTTCTGGCAAAGAAGAGGCCTCAAAGGTTGTTCGTTCTTCTACAGCTTCTGTTTCCATGGGCTATAAATAAATCATTGAAATATTAGACTGTCTTTTTTCTTCATTTGAACATTTAAGACGCACAAGTAGATACTTTTAACTTACCTCCACCTCCGATTGTGTTTGCGATGGTTGATGTACCGGAGCCGAAGGGGCGGGTGACGTTTGCGAAGGTGCAAGGTCCTTGTATATTAATAGTGGTAGGATTTCTGCATCTGGAGGCTGCGTGACACGTAAGGAAAAAGTACGGAAGTGAACAATAAATGCGTTCACTATCCATCGACGTAACGTAGGGTGGATACCCTCCAACATTTCAGTCTAGTTGAAAAGCGAAATTAATTATTAAGAGATGCAAAATGCGCGGAACGTGTGTAAGATTATTTAAAAAAAAGTTATGTACCACAGAGCGTGATACAACTACTTCTAATCCTGCTTGTCCACCACGAATCGAATATCGAATCACAGCACATAACTGTCTACCCATATTATTCGCCACGCTCAAAATTTCTTGTCCAAATCTAGCATCATCGATTTCTGAAACCATAAATAGCTCATACAACGTACATGTAAACATCGAAATTGAATACATCGATAATAGATAAAGGTTTATACCATTATTAAATAAGTGGTGCAATATATCTTTAATATGACGTCGAAATAGAGTTTCTACAGTTGCACAAATGTCTATATGTGAACCATTTCTACTGCTATTATCCTCTTCTGCATTCAATAGATTCTGGAAATGTGGCCTCAACTGAGAAAGTATTCTCTCTATAGCCTGTTCTTCAATTGCTCCCGATGGAAGATTTGGGAAGAAACCTTGTAAAAATTCTTGCAACGGTCTTCTCAGATGGGAAATCGGTTCCCACTGGCCAATTCGTAATCTTATTATATCTTCTAGCGTCATATTCTGTACCTAAAAAGTAAAGATTAAGACAAAGGGACATTACGTATGCCACTTTTTTATAGTTATTTTTAGTGAAAAAGGGCATATATTTACCACAAGTACAGATAAGTTCACTAAGAAATTTTCTGCAGTTTCTGAATCTTGGGACGTAAAAAGACTCATCTGAATCCCCCTACGCTCTAATAGGTTTGCGAGCGTTAACCGACCTCCAACTGAATTACCGCTTCTATTAATGACAAATGATATAGAAGCTAATATTTGACTCAATGCATAAATATTCAGCATTATACATACGCATTGCTTCCCGTTCCTGCGCGATTGGGAACATTTCCACCGACACGTGTTTGTGATGCGCTACCACGAGTCTCAGCCAAATCAGGATCTAGAATTAAAAATTGCCTGTTTATTTACAACTTCGAATACTTGAATATTTCAACAAATACATACCGTTAACATTAATACTGATATTAGCTTGCGGTTGGCCAACTACATTTCCCAAAACTTGTTGCAAGAAATTCATAAATGAATCGTTTGGATTTGATTGTGATGTTGTTGATGCAGCAGTGTTCGTCGAACTGGTGTTACTAGGCGCAGTTGAAGTTGTAGCTGTGATATATTAATGTTACGTTACATTTAGATTCTCAAAGAAATATACGATTTATTTAAAATGTTGTACCAGTTTGTGCCTGAGGCTGGGTTTCGGTTGTGGTTGTTTGACTCGTTCGTGTTCCTTGCGACGCAGACATAACCGTACTTGACGCAGTCGAAGAACGTCGGACATGATGCGAATTACAAGGAAGAAAGGGATCAAAATCAAATGAATGCCCTATACTCATGCCGACACCTACAGGATGGGATTGTTGCTGAAATACGTGTGGGCGCGAGGTACTTCTAGTTTGAGTCGCTGTAGTGGGGTGAGTGCCAACGTTGCTTCTACAATACGCAGATGGATACGTAATGTGTAAAAATAATTCATGCTGCCATAAATCGATTTTACGTTGTAAATAATGGCAATTTACATACCGTGCCTGTGTGCTTTGCCCAGCGTTTGCATTCCCACTATCTACAGGTGCAACAGTTTGTTGGCCTCCCGTTGAAGGATTTCGAGATGTCATTGTAGAGGTAGCAATGCCACCTTGAACCACATGACCAGCTACAGCATGCATCAAATTGCGTATAAAGTCTGGAGGAGCAGCTGAATTCCAGGAAAATGGACCAGCAGTACCACCCAGCCTTCCTAGAAAACGATCATGATGATACAGTGTTAACCTAAATATTAATATTCTTAATAAAAACTAACCGCCATTATTATTATTGCTGTTGTTATTGTTATTATTTTCACCAGTTTGACTTTGTTCACTTCCCGATGCAGCATCCATATTATCTTCATGACTGACTTCCATTAATACTTCGACATTATTTGGCAAATCAAACCCTATTCCTGCAATATAAATTAAGTTTTTCACCTAATTCCACTGTTCTTTTTTGTCATAAAGATACCATTATGCATACCAAACGGAGATGGTGTCGGTTCTGGTTGTTGTTGATCGGCTTGTTGTCGAGCGGTGGATTCGGATTCATGTTGTTGATTAGTATCGGCGGTGTTAGGTTCACTTGATTCCGATTGTGCTTGTGTACTTCCAGATTCACCATTTTCTTCATTACCATTATTATTGTTCGCATTGCGACCGTGTAAACTAATGTGAGCCTAATCGAAGTACAATATAGAATAATTTTACTAGATACTGAATAAACTATAAACACCAGTGCAACTTTTTCCTCACCTCTACCTGTATTGGTATACTTGGCTGCAAAATAGCCGAGTGCTGAATAATAATTGGTCTACATCGCAAGTTTCTAGGCGGTTGTTGATTCATATCAACAATTATGTCGCTTAAAGCATGACAAGCATGCGACATATAGTGTAAACATTCGCTAACACCGTCCACGAATGTCTGATTTTCTTCGACACGTCTTCCCTGAACATTATTTATTTCTCGTCTTAAACTGTTCTGAACATGGGATCAAGATGATTTTGCATCGAACATTTAAAAATATCATGTACTTACTCCAGGGGGTAATGAAGGGTCATCCCGCATAAGTTTACGATAACGTTCTATATGAGGTCGTAAACGTGATTGAGTATCAAGTAACAAGTCTAATAACTCTGCCAACTGCGGAGGTCGTGGCAGCCTACAAATATCACATTTATTAATTGCGTATTATACTCGTACATTATTAAACAATAAAATATGCCCGAAAAAATCCATACTGCGGAGATGATCGTCTATTAGATTGTCCATCGCTACTAGATGCAGATCCTTGTTCAGACTGCGATTGTTGAGGCTGTTGTATATCCGGTGGACTCTCTTCAGTAGTATCGTTTGTTGGTCTTGATTCAGCACTTTCCTCGCTATGCCCTGCTTATTATTAATTTCCAATATTGTAGTTACTCGTATCTAATATTTCTACATATAATATTTTTTATGTACAGACCTCTATGTAAGGTGACATTATCCGCTCCAGCTGCAGATAAAGCAGCTACTACCGCAGCTACAGCAGCTTCTGCCAATCTGGCATCGCCGTTTGTTCTACTTTCATTATTACTGAAAAAACTGAGTAGTTTATTGATTTATTTTGCTACCTTATACTAACGGTTTAAAACATTTTCTTTACTCACTATCGTATTGTTTCCAATTCCGATTCATGCATCAATTGGCTTAAAGGTGGCCGATTATTTTCTGACGCAGAAAGATTAACGGGACGAGACGGGCTTTCAAGTCTATCCATAAGTCGATCAGCACGTTCTAGCATATGCCTAGCAGCAATTAATCGACCGTTGGACAGACTGTTGCTAAACTGCGGCACTGTTAGTCCTACGAATTGATATAGAAAATTAAATTATAGCCTGTAAATATCATTGTATAGAATATTTAAAAATATGGTTCTACAGGTTATAAATTATGTTGGCTAAATATATTGTCTGGAGTACCATGTCCTTCCACTATCTCAGCTGGTACTGACATTGCACCCAAATACATAGCGTTGCCATGCATTTGAGCACGAGTAAGTCTGTAATGTGTCCTCTGTGCGTTTAGCCACATTTGCGACCCTTGATTCTGACTTTGACTTTGACTTTGACCTCCATCATTGCCGCGTTGACCAGGCTGAGGCGGCGCACGTTGCACCAAATGTATTACTTTTCCATTAACATCTAAGTCATACATAATTAAATTATGCAACAGTTTCAACTCTATCCCAATAAACTAATAATTCAATGTAGAATATTTTACCATAATCGTTTAACTTCTTCTCATCTTGAAGAACTCTACCACAATAAATAAGTCTTTGTGAATCTGCTGGCACTGCCACTGTTTCCGCTATATGGTCTTTAAAGCCTCGAACTGTAATTTGCTATAAGAAAAGATTTATTTAATATATTGTCCCCCAAATTCTGAAAACCGTTATTAGTGATATTTATTGGATGTACAAATTTACTTAGTGATAAAATATCTATGAAATGGTATTTTACCACTATAATTTAAAAAAAACTGAAGAAATTTAGGTGTATAAATCTCATAAGGAACTGCTGCATTATTCCATTGTGCACTAAATGTTCAATTCATTCCATTTATTGTTAGTGGTATGGCAATCTTGATTGCATTACAAAAGCAATAATACAGAAAAATTACTATAAAATTACACAATGGGTAACCTCATATGCAAATACTAAATGTCACAGCAAGCATTGAAATAATATAAAACTTAAATCAACTCACGTAAAAGTGATAGAGTTACGTATACGTTTATCGAGGAGAAATACACGAATAATTATAGGAATAACCTAAAAGAACGTTACTTATTGGAATGAATTAATTATATGCATCATAAAAAAGTAATATTATTATAAATAGATATTTTATGATGTGCAGTGCATAAAAATATAATAATTGGTAAGTTCACGAGTAGTCATAAGTTACTAAGAACGTTAGTCACGTTACTAAGAACATTTTAGTGGAAGCTAACATTAATCATAAATGTGCAACGCAAGAATTAACCGCTCAAAGGTTGCAAAAAAAGGAATACTTACATCGTCCTCCAAAGAGAAAGCATGATTTTGCGAATCCAAGGTTTTTACCGTAAGGTCAATCATCGTTGATCGGCCTTAACTGCAGCAGCACAACTAAAATTCAAGGAAACGAGCGATAGTATTAGAATGGGGGTGTCTAACATTGAAAATCGTCTTCAACACTAACGCAAGCTCGCAGTTACAAGTCAGTAAACGACACTCGATCGGTAGCTAGTACCGTGGAGAAATATTCAGTATCTAGAGCACAACGGTATATTTGAACTTAACGCAAATCGGCTGGAGGATGCAAAGAAATTGCGTAATTAAATGCTAGTGTTCCATTTTTATGCGTAATTGTTTTTTTAATGAACCCACCGATGAAATTTTACAGCTACAGCCGACACGACACACGTTATTTTACCCAGAATTCGCTCTACAACGACACCAGACGCGCCACCAACATGTAGGTTCAATTATTCCCTAGAACATGATTCAGGACTTATAGGAATCGTTGTTCCGCATTACCCGCAAACATATTTCGAAGTGTCATCGATTTCTGTTAGATGACGCTAGTAAAGTAAACAATGGAGGAAATACGAACGGTTGCTTGGTGCATTGATTCGAATTGGAAAATCGTAATACGTGTTACGCGTATGCAACGTTGAATCGATTTCTTTAGCAAACAATCGTCTGTAAACTATATTTGAAGCAACATGTAAAACTAATATAAGCATTTATACATTATACACGTAAGGCATCTGCTATCATTTACTACATAAAATGACTACTTAGATACAAATCTGTAAAACACGTATTGCATAATTTATATTACTGATGCTACATTTTTCTTTCAGAAATAAATAAATACATAAAATATGCATGCCCCGGTAATAAGATTACATCTTGAAATAGTAAAATTTATAGTTTACAGATTAGTTGTGCAACGGCATGAATACAACATATCTAATCGTATCTAAACATTCAATTCCTCTTTACTTTGTAAACTATATGGTCGTCGGTTGAGAAAGAAGAAAAAAGATTTATTCAAGAGTGCCACCGGAATCTCTTAAATACACTATTTATTCAGTTTTGATAGTGTCGTTCTTGACTGAAGGTGTTGCCTCGAATCACGAGGTCGATAGATGATAAACATCGAAACATCTTTATCGCTCTGTACCAAGTACGATACCAGATCACTGATTCGTTTTGGTGGACACACGAAGATAACTCGGGCCCTACTAGCAAATATATATATAAGAAAAGCGAGGCATCAGCTCGTCGTGGGCATCGCGTGATCCATACGAAGATGAAAAAGGGAAGCAGAGGAGACTCATGGTAGGCCGATCGCATTATTCAGATTAGGGCATCGACTGAGCCACGCGAGTATGCGAGTACACGTGTTTCTTTGTATGCGTCTGCACGTGTATATACTTGTATCGGTAGAAGATAATACGGCCGATCGTGCACTACAGAAGAATGTTAATGGTGCTTCAGTTTTGTATGCAGGAAGTGACGGCGCGTCCCGTCTCATACCGTAGCGGGTCCCGGCGCCCGGCGTCCGAGCAGAAAAAGGCCCAATAAGACCGATAGAAGTGAAAAACCAAGAGATTCACCCGTTCCCGTGTCGGAGGAAGGAAAGAGAGACGGTCCATTAAATCCCATCATAAACACACACAGCCAGGGGCTCTCAACGTTCTGCAGAAATGTCTAATTTATGCGAACATTTCTAAAGCACTGCGATTTTCGCGCTTGAGTTTGGTAAGCCTGCTTTTTTCAATTCGGCTGAGCCGCGCAAAGTTATACGTTTGTATGGTATTAGCACGCTATAAATCTTACCGATGAAAACAATTATATTGTTTTGCAATGCAATCTGGCTACCATGGATTAATAAAATATGTGGTTACGTCATCTGATGCGTAATATGTGTAACAGATATTGAAACAGGCGTCAGTGTTGCTACCGTTATTGGTGACGCATCGGATGGTTCGCGATAATGGGCATTTGGAGAACGAAGACCGTCGGTATCAACGTGGCGAGAGAAAAAGTAAGGGTTACGTCTTGGCCCTATGGAACAAGAAATAGAGAGGCGCCAGCCAGAGTTGCAGCTTCGTAATGATGTATAGCTATCTCGATTTAATATGCCTCACAGTCTTATTCATTAGCACATGCTTAACTTTCCTTATTAGCGCAACCTTTGCTGTTCCCGGCTTCTTTTCTTTCACGATGAACAATAATGACGACGCTACAAGAAAGACATCGATCATAGGAAACGAAATGCGGAAAGAGTACGAAAACACCTGGTAAGAGTCCCTCCTTTAATTCCTAACAAATTAATCATTCTTGCCGTATATAAAAACGAATCATGTACCTACGTGTATCAACGTGAATCGTTCATTAGGGTTGATAGTTGAGAGGAATCAGGTGACAAGAGGGACATACGAAATGCATCGTTTGCTCTTCGATATCGATTTCCATACCCCTCGACACGAGCGATCGTCAGCTACTGGATCATCTGCGTATTCATGCACGCACACGTAAATGACGTACATACTGGTTTCGAATGGATCCTCCGAAGAATTCGGAGCGCCAACTTACCTTTGACTATCTCGCGTTACCTTAATGCTTTTGTATCCTCTAAACGGCTACTGGCTGCTGCCTCCTTTGTCATTCTCGTTTCTTCTTTTCCGTCGTTCCTCTTTCTCGACAAGAAGACGAGGAGTTCGCGTGCGTGCCTGGAAGCTATGCAACAGGGAGAGAACCAGGGAAGCTGGTAGGAGGGATAAAGCAATACCGAGGACTATAGCGAGCAGCGCGTAACACGCCGTACGCTGCGTCTGTGTGTGTTGGCGCCAGGCCGCATTCTCGCATTCGTTAACTAACACATCGGGTTTGTCCCACAGCAGCTCGTGCCTTGTTCTCTCTCACCTCCCCCCTCTTCCTCCACCACCACCTTTTTCGAAACTCCCCCCATCACTCTTCACCCCCCCCCCCCTCCTGGCGATATTAAGAACGGTCACGGATCCCAAATTTGCCATCCGCAGGGAGGCGGGACACCGATTTGTCCTCGTCCCGTTTGCTCGCCACCGGTACGTGGCAAGATGACCGGTTTCCACTGTTGTACATCGGCCGCCAATCGTGTTTCGGAACAAAGTGGTTCTGCAGAAGCTGAATACATCCGTGTACAGCTATCGAAACTCATTGTCCCGGCGATTATCAACCAGGATATCCATCTATCCTCTGACGATCGAAATTGCTCGATGTGGATCGGTTTCGAGGCAGTTATAACGGATACGTTATTAGGATACACGTACATATACACATTTCACGTGTAACTTCTTCGAGTACTCTCCCTTTCTCTCTGTCTTTTCCCTTTCACTCACACTCACTCTTGTCTTCTTTCGTTTATCTTTGTGGTCAAGGCGAGATCCATTTAATGTGTTCGACAGATAGGGTATGACACTGCTTCGTAATTCACGGGGCGTTAATGATACCAAAGGAGCATAAACGGTACCCGAGATTCCTTTCATCGTTCGGCGAGGAAAAGCGCGATGATACATCGTGTCAATGGAATTCCCTGAAACCGGTCGGCGAAAACGCGAGACACGGGAGGGTCGCGTGATGTTTTCTGTCGTTTAAATCATCCACGAAGGAACGTTCGATCGTCGAGGTCGCTAATTAATTTATATCAGTTTATAGTGAACGAAAGAGAGCGTTGAAGCAATATTATATTTACGATCTCGAGAATCGCGCGATAAATACTAATTACGTATCAATGAGTCAACCGAACAAACTTCAAATTAACGCATTCTAATTTTTAACACGGCATTCGGTCAGCTGTATAATTAAAAAGTAGAGTTTCAGGAGGAGCAACGGGTGGGGCTATCGAGGAGACGGCCGAAAAATAATGAAACGTCGAGCGGTATCGCGTGAATTGGAAATGGCTACCGTACCTGAGATAATTGATTGTATCGTGGCAGAATCGTGAGCGGCGTTAAACGTCCTGTAAAAGGCGAGACGCGTAAACTAACTTAACACCCACCTCAATCCCTCGACCTGCTCTTAATAGTCGAGTCAGTTCTTCGTCGTGTCTACAACATCTATAAAGATCTCTGACTCCGGGACAGGAGCGAAAACGTTGGCGACAACTAGGACAAAAACGACAACGTGGTTAAGAAACTTTAACGGATCAACATTCCAATATCGTCCCTGACCATCGCGAAATTTATCATGACAACGAAAACGATAAGGTCGACGAAGAGGATCAGAAAGATGTTCTAAAGTTTTTGTTTGTCCCGGCGTTTATCGTATCAGCTATGACGATAACAAGGATGACAATGGCAACCGAGGCGAGCAAAAAGTTACGATTATCGTTCGATATTGTTGAATCAACATTCTCCAGCAGCTCTCCCGACAATTTGTCCACGAGTGTCGATTATCTGAATGTACATACACCTAATATCGACAACAGTGATGAAAATTCGAGCTGCAACATCCATCGAATTAACCATGTCCGAGCGACGATGACGAGGATTAACAAGTTTCGTCGAATCAAAATACCAAGAGGACTTTCGACAGTTTGCCTGCCTCATCGTTTAAACAAAAATTCGCCGTGACAACGAAAACGATAATAAAGGGGGAAAAAAGCGATGGAAAAAACAGCGACGAAGATCTACAAGTTTCATTGAACCAACATTCCAGTAACCTTCTTGCCAGTTCACCCACCTTGAAATCCAACCTCCCTCTTCTCCCGAGATACCTGTGGCGCTTAGCTCCGCTCTTCTAAGCGTGATGCAAAGAAAAAGGGTGACAACGGCCATGCCGCGGTGACAGGCTTATACATATGTCGGTGTGAAGGGGGGTAAGGAGGATGAAAAGGGTCCGATGATTAATAATAATAATAATAATAATAGTAATGCGGTAGCACGATTTCTGCGCCACAATAATGCATCATAACAAAACGTGTTTCGCTTATACATATTATAATTTCAATAATCACGCCCTACAGCGTGGACAAATTTGCATACGCACGCAGAATGTAATAAACACCTGGAATTAATATCGTAGCGCGTGAGACGGTAGCAGAGGATTAAAAATGATTCGTACATTTGGAGCGTCGTGGGTGCGCGAGAAAATTGTCAGATGAATCGTGCAATGGAAGGAAACGCGAACATGAAAATACAGAATTGATGTATCGACGACACGTGTGTATACGTTATACAAGATGTATCAGATACTATAGGATCCTCTCTGCGTGTTTGATTGTTAAACAATCATTTGAGATACAGCATGATGCGACTTTGCTTTCAAGGTATCAGTCGTTTACGAAGACGGATCGCGAGTGTGTCAGACGTAAGTGTCGTTTACTAGCTACTGAAATCGAGGAAGATAGACGAGAAATACAAGAGCGGAATAGAGATAAACGAGCACGGGGCAAGAAGAGGGCTAGAGGGAAAGAGTGAAAAAGAAAGAGAAGGTCCCCCAAGTGAATTATCTGGTATTTTCTTTCAGTCAGCGGACCCCGGAGCCGCTAAGCAAAGGTCAAAAGTTGAGCAATGCTCTCGTTATCGGTGCAAACAGCGCCTTCGCATATGCAGTGAGCCGGCGTCGAGGGATTCACGGGACTTCTCGTGGTTTTGCGCGAAAACGTTCTCACTGGCACGGACCATTACCTTTCTCGCGGGCAATATTGGATTTGTGAAAACCCTTCGGCTCCCTTCCACTTAATCCCGCTACGTTAGCACAGCAGAGTTATTGCATATCGACATGCACATTTCTTTCAGGGAGTGATCCAGGGCGGAGTCTATAAAATTCGTATACGTGGTACAGGAAACGGGTTAAAGGAGTTTTCCTTTTCCAATATAGTGGAGGATGCATCCCACTGATAAAGCCATACGAGAATCTTGTGTACCCTCGAGATAGTTAGTGGTCAATGCAAACGGAACGAAAAGGTCTTATACAAGCTTAGGGAGATAAGTAGGAAGTACTCATGTTTATTTGATGTGCGGAACATTCGGTTTGTTGGCCCAAGCAAAACACAAAAGATAGATAGGTCGACGGTTCTGAGCAGAAGGAGAGGAACAAACGGAATACGTGCAAAAGAAGAGAGACTCCACTCTGTGTATGCACATAATGTACGAGTCCTGAGAGAAGTTGGAGTCCCTCCCGGAGGCGCGGCGCCGCGCCGCGCCACGGCACGACGTTGCGACTATAAGTATATAAGTCTCGCGCGGCGCGCCGCGGTTTAATGCCGTTGCCGCGTTCGTGGCGCCAAGAGGAGGGCCCATTGGCGACGATAAGCCTCCTTCGTGTCCGGCAAGAACAAGAATAAGAAAAAGAAACACGGAGATAGATACGCAGCAGCCAGCTTTCACCCGCGTTTCAGCAGTGAATATATATACCACGCCGGGGTGTGGATCGCGACAGTATAGATAATACATAGCTGTCAGTCGTGCACAGGCAGTGTCAGTCTAGAGTTCGTGTCGGTGGACAGAGTGACCGAGTGTCGTTCACGGGCTACCTAATAACACTTATATCGATATAATACCATTTCAACCCCTTATCTACTACTATCGTTACTAATACTCGACGAATTTTGTTCCCAGTCTCGTGACGGTCGCTTACGATTCCACGAAACTTAAGTCGAGGCCTGGACCGTTCCTGTACCCCTCTTATACAATAACTATCGATTCCTCTTGCAACTTGCCTATTATATCGATCCGAAGTGAAAAGCGTTCAGATCACCGAATGATTCTCCAAATTGTCCAGTGTGTTCTGTGACTCGGGAATCTCTACCGAAGTGTCGGGTAGAGTAGTGACAGACGTAGAAGGACCGGAGTATCAGAAGTAGCGAAAGGTGGTTGGTACCGAGGGGGTGCGCATGGTCCGTGCGGGCCGTGGTAAGACCACCTCTGTCGACGAACGCGGACCTTTCTACTGGCCCGTTTGAATGGTGATCAGCGTTGCCGTGTTTTGACGTTTCAACCACCATGTCGGGGCTGCTGTACACGCTTCTAGGATTGGCGGCTAGCACGAGCCTTCATTGCGCCGTTCGCCGTGAGATAAGCCCGTGCACCTGTCGGCAGGAAGAGTTCTCCACTTCTGTCATCAATCCGGCGCAGGCCGCTGTCGCCGCGGCTGCGGCAGCGGCAGCTGCTAACACCGGTAACAATCCAGGGCATCATGGACACGGGGAACGGATCGAGGTGGTGTGCGAACGGATGGACTCTTTTGAGCAAGTGGCAGGAGCGTTGAGGGGTAAATTCACTGCGGAACAGCAAATAACTTTACGTGTCTCGCATTCGAATCTAAGGGACATATCGAGACACGATTTCAAAGAGCTCCGGATGTACATCACCAGGCTCGAGCTCAATCATGATCATCTAGGGTGAGTGCAAGTTTGAATATACAAGGAATCTTGTTAACGAGCAATTTTGATTTGATTGCAAATTTGATTGCCCACGGTGATAATAATGCAGCCACCTTCGTTGCGTTTGTATGATTACTTTTATTACTTCTATTACTTCTATTACAGTTATATATTTACGTACATCTAAGTTCGAGTTATTGTATAAGTCATCTTATGTGTCTTCACTTTGTTGCAAGGTCATGTCCTTTTGATTGAGTGCATTCTGTTGTTAGGGCTGTAAGTTTATATACAGTGGACTAGTCAGGCGCAAAAGGTTATTCGCACCTTTTGTTGAAGAAAAAGGATGCTCGTCGATCAGATATACGTGCAAATTTACGCTCATTGCATTTCGTTTTTACATACATTGCTTTGCTTTCAACTCTTATATTTATAATATAAGAAAAAGAAGTTTACGCATTATACCGAGTTTCCCGTCGTAAAAAGCTGCACACGCTAGATCACTGTTTGCTGCGAAAGAATAAGTATCTCCGTCTAGTATAACTGCACGTAACGTTGCGCTACCTCTTTCCTTTGGTCGTCAGTTGCGTTTGAATATTTTTTAATAGAAGCGGCGATTTGTTCGATCCTGTGTTTTTCTTCGTTATTTCGAGCGAATATCTAAATTCACACGTCCTTTCCAAAAGCGTGTACATCTCGGTTTGAAACAAAGCATTCGGTAAATGTGGCACGGCGAACACTTTCGCTCGCGATCGACCTCGCGGTTTCAAGGAATCCTCCTCGACCATTTCGTGGAAGACGTAGAAACGAGAAAATTCTTTGAGCTCTCTCGGTGTTGATGAAGAAAATCGTGTGACGCCGATAGCAACGCGTGGATAAGTGATATCAGTCACGCTTACTCTAACCACGCGCATACATTGATCGATCAAGTAGCGTGCTTCTAGAAGTTCTGAACTATTTCTTAAATTCACTTTCCCCTCCAATTCATCTACGCAATATGTTTGCTCCTCTATAAAATTTTCCATATAAAAAAAAAAACTCTGGACGCGATCGAAATCTGACCTGTTGAAATTTCACGGATTAAAAAGATGCAATGACGTCACTTTGCTTTTTCAGATTAAACATAGGCAATATCATTTTTATGGAACACCAATTTAACGATTTTAAATGTCAGGGCAGTGCGTGCACGCGCGTGGCGCATATGTACTTAACTGGCCCGTCTGACCATAGAACTCCTTAAATCACTGACGAAATGTCATTGGAATATTTGTGAAATAAAATAAAAGTCATATTCAAATGAAAATGGGCAGAATCTAGATACGTATCTGAGTTCGTAAAATTTTTTGAAAGAGATTTAAGGCAGGTATTTCCATATGAATGCCTGCCATTCAGAACTTGTAGAACGGCGCGCGTATAAATGGACTATACTAGTATGTATTATTGATACGAATAACAATATCTTCGCGAAAGGTCATCGTCTGATGTTGCGAGTATCGAGTTTGTATGTAACAAAGGAGCCACTGCAGTTGCTGTAATTATTTTGCAAATCAATGTCTACACCTAACTGTGCAGAAGCAAGATTGTTTTCATATCACCAAAAGAAACAGGTGCAACGTGCCTTGTGATATATGATGCGTTTACAGGTGCTCCCAGTGAATAATAATCGTCCTTGAATTTATAATACATCAATTCCTAATGCGCACGAACATTTTTCCCCGGTGAAATTTTCATCATTCTTGCCTTCGTTTCTCTGCAAAAGATACTATGTACGTGGTTTTATATATTTTCCAACTGCTGCTCGTATAATGTGTTAAATAATACAACGATACGGGGATACGAAAGAAGATCTACATTGAACAGAAACTGTTAGGTTGATTGCAGGTGAATGTACAAGAAAAATCTATCTATATAAGAATCTATGTAGAGGACAATAGTCGTAAAGATACAGAACATCGTTAAAAAACCTTGAAATACTGTTTCCTTTTTCCGGGAAACAATATGTATCGAATGAATATCGCCGAATTAACCTCGACAATCGTCAATTACCAATATGTATACCGTTCATGGATGAATATATAGCGAACTGCAAAGTGTCTTCGTTTCTAGATAAACACCGTAGTTCTGTTGCCACGAACGCATACAAAGGACCAGATCCGGTCTTCCTTGATTAAACTGATATACCGTTGTATCATACTTCGCCAGATGAGAGAAAACGAAAGTCCTTGACGGGCGAACAATCATCGAGAATGCGTCGTCGTTCCTCGCGAAAAATAGAAAAAGAGCGTGAGCTACGGCCGCGAGAATCAAGTCTTAATCATGCCTGACCTCTTCGAACGAGTTATCAAGAAGAAGCCCTGCGCTTATCATTTCAGAATAATTAAATAACGAAATGCTGTGAGCCAACGTTATGTGAATAATCAAATGATAATGACCGTGCGTCTTCTACATTTTGGACATTCCCCTGGTCCATTCCTTCTGGTCGTATCTTGATAGAGATTTGCACAACTCTGCAAACGTGACTACACGACCAGGCCGATAAATATCGCTCCGAAACTGAAGACGACTAATTGACGTCCGCCTTAATTTTCATCTTTAATCGAATCATCTTCGCCTGAGATGAATTAGTGCTTCTTTCATTGAAACGTTGTAGAACACGTATTATACATGTATAATATATTATTATTTCATTCAGCTTATTAATATGTTGAATTCAATTAGATTTTGTAAAGAAAATTGCCCTGTGCAGAAAATTGTGATTTTTACGAGATTTTAACGTGTTCAACCTAAAGTATATAAATTCATTTTATGCGAACCATCAGATGCTTCAATAAGAAGCATCTTCTCCTCTATCTTATTTTCTTCCACCCAATCCTTTATGCCCTTAATCGGTGTATGTATAACGTATAACGGAAAATTTGAGCCCACTACGTTAGCCCGTGACTAGGACAATGGGAGATAACTTCGTTTCATTTCAGATAATTGTGTATCGTTTGTTAGCCATGTGTTTACAAGGCCTACGTGATGCTGGTTTTTGATCGTTTACGAACGACAGATAACGCATTATCGACAGTTAACATTCCAACTTTCTCGAGGACTAAAAATTTTAGCTTTTCGTATTCAAATAGATATCTTCTGTAATAGTCGACGTGTGTCAATTATCTTGCTTTACTTACAGTGTATGTTTCAATGAAACGTGCCACACGTAGGTACTGCCGGAGATCGTGTATGAGGAAAAAGATCTCCGTCCCTTTAATTCAAGAACCGCCTTTGCATTTTCTATCGAGAAACTGATGAGATGTGATGAAACAAGATGAATGAATCAATCAAATGATTGAACTTATTAATTCATAAGAAATTTGACTGCCTCATTGTTTGAATGTTTTAAACCGTCTGTACTTAAACTGCCTTTGTAATGGAATACTAATTGAATAACAGAATTAAAGGGCGACTTCATGTTTTGTAGGTATGTAGACGGTGAGGTTTTCGCGGGGTTGGGAAGGACACAGTATCTTAGCCTCGCGGATAACGAGGTGCCATCTATACCGAGACACATTCTGTCGCATCTCTCGTTGCTGAGGACCTTAGATCTCAGCAGAAATCGGATAAGTCGTATAGACTCGGATGACTTTAAGGTATGCACTCGTGTACTCGTAAGAATCTGCTTCATTAACCATTGATTTCCATCCTTCGTGAGCAAATGAAATTAAATTGCCTCTTATTGATAATCGCGCGAATACTAAATACATATAGGTACTTAATACGTCCAACTTAATCATTCACACTTTTGCGTTCTTGTAAACCTTGCGTATGCAAAGTACACGCAGTGAAGCAAAAAAGATGGAAACAAAGGAACCATCAGCAATAGTAACATTGATCGTCCACGTGAGACTCTGTATAAATAGGAAAATCACGAACGCACCATTAATGACAATTAATTACCAACGCTGATGAATATTTCTTGAGTATTTTAATGCTGACTCCTGTCAAGATATGGATTTATCAAACTGATCAAATGCAATCCCATTTGGTTCGAGTAACTCCTGACAATTGTGAAACGCATGGGACGTGTTGAAGAAAACTATACTAGTACTACTACTATTGTTATTACTACGTTAATATAATTGAACGAAATAAACAATAAAGTAGTGAATTGCATGGGATCAGACACACTGCTTTTTTACTTTCCTTTAATCGTTCATTGGTCATCTGATTTTTATTGCATTAATACTAACACGCGGAGGGAATGACATATTCTAAGCACGTTTTGCATATCACGCACGACGTCGCAATGTATATGTAGCCGACGTATGAACGAACAATTGATTTCAAAGAGAGGAAGATCTGCTACTAGAGCCTGGTGGGGTTCCCCTGGCGCTTGTCGCGCACGTGACCAGCCACGTGCAGAGAATTGTCCGCCAATCGTTCTTCAGACGATTCGTGCCACTTATGAGAATTCTTTTCACGGCTGCCCCGCGCTGTTTACAACACGTTTCGTCGGATAAAAACCCATAAAGATATGGAAAAATCTAGTGCACGCATTTTCGATACCGATTCGATTTCGCATTGCAGCCTTATGCAACACATTCAAGTGTAAGATTAATTAATGAGCCCGAGTTACGTCGTCTTCATTATTTTCATTATTTTCGTACCAAACAAATTATAGTTTTTCATGCTGAATAATTTTGTTATACTCTGACTTGTCATGTTTGGTTTTCTTTTCCTTCCTAAATGGTTATTGTTTTAATTTAAAAGAGAATGAACGAAGGTTCGTTGCAATACAATTGAAAATATTATAATTTCCGCTTGTTCGTTTGTAAACAAGAGAAAATGATTAATTCTGATGTGACAATGCTGTCTGTATGATGAATTGTCAAGGAAAAATGTTTGTCGCATCCGTTTCTAAGCAGCTATTGATTCGAATCAATCGGTTTCCACAAACTCTTACAGCAAATAGAATTTCGTGCTCTCGTCGGAACATGGAATTCACGTCCAGCTAAAAAAATTCTCCCTACATAACAATGTCGCTTCAATAATCTGTTCAAATATTATCGTGTAGCCATTGTTGTAGATTAAACGTTGCGCGTTCTCGTATTTGATCACGTTCAACACTGCCGAGTCGATCTCTTTAAATTGCTGTCCCATTTTTCATCTCTTCTCTTTGTTGTACATACATACATACATACATACATACATGCATACATACATACATACTAAGCGGCCATTTTATTTCATAACAAATGAATACATTCCGAATGATACACTTAAAATATATTAAATAAACTTCTGATGTGTTGTTCTCAAAATGCACTTTTTTTTACGTATGATTTTCAGTACAATCCAACGTTACAGCATCTATCTATGGCCGGAAATACGATTTCAGAAATGGTGCCGGGATCTTTACCACCGTTAGTGAAGCACCTGCACGTCGGGCGCAATCACTTGCAAAGCCTGAATCGAACTTTACGGTACAACACTTTCTTGATTATTGACAATTTGCGGTCATTCGCGATACTCCCAGAACATATCGGACATCCTGTTTACCATTCTAACGCGGGTTCTCATTTAATTGGTTCTATTCATCGTTGATGCAACGATCAACTCCTTGGACTCGGCCGAATGATTAAGCAAACGTGTGCGCAGATTATACGCACAAGACGAGAACAATCAAGCTTGCAACCCAGTCACGTGGTCGAGACTAGACGCTTCGAAGAACAGTTATACTTTTCCCTTCTGTTTTTTGTTTTGTTCAACCTTCGAATCGCATCGAAAAGATAGGAAAAACAGAATGAAGTAAAAGCGTTGAAGTATAAGTGCAATATAGTGACAAACAATCGAATCAAAATAAGATAACGGCAACAGCTTTTAAATCAGAATGAAGTAATAAATCGTTCAATCTATTCGATTGATGGGTCGAGCAACGATTTGTTGTTGGATCTCATAAGAACGAGAGATTCACCATGGACGTGACTTAATCTTGTTTCAGAGATTTGAATCAGCTGGAGTGGTTGCTAATTAACGCCAACGAGCTCACGTCCCTGGACGGAGAGCTACCGGCCTCTGGTCACAACCTGAAAATGCTGTACGCCGTGGACAATAAATTGACTCATTTACCTACGGAATTTCGCTACCTGCACCGTTTGGAAACGTTATTCCTCCAGCACAATAAGATCCGCAGCCTTGATGGGACGTTGCAGAAGGCGCGTCGTTTAAAATTTCTCGAACTTTCGCATAACGATCTAGAAGAGGTAATTAATTATGAATTGATCAAATAAAAATGGCACGACAACTGAACAGTCTCTGCCGATTGCTTATCCTTTTTTGTTTCAATATACAGTAACACACATTTCGAAATGATTGCATTCGTTCGGTAATATATTCTTCGATACTTACAGTTAATTGAACAAAATTATTTCATTCGGCGTACCGATTATTATTATACAAACGTGATTTTAATATGGACTTGTCAGACATGCAAGTGCAACTGTACGATCATAAAGTATGATAAGACGCGGAGGCGTTCGTTCAGTGTTCCGTACATTAAGTCAATTACTACATCCTAATGTAATTATTATGTCCTGCGCTTCCGGCTCGCGGATTAAATTTTTTATTGAAACGGACGGCTGGTGTTCGATGCACTTGGAGGTAATTCAATGCCCGATCAATTTCTTTCCAATCACATTTTAAAAGGTTTCGTTACTGACACACGACACAATTTTTTCCGTGACGTGGCCCTTACCTTTCTCACAACGAAAAACCATTACGTTTTAAGCAATGAAAAGTTGCGTTGCAGCGATTAGTATGAAGGGGAAGAAACGAGTTAAAAAGAAATGTTAAAGGATCATAAATACGCGTGTAATAATATTCGAAACAAAATATTTTTTTCTCAGTTGACGGAGGAGGATTTTATAGAGGCAGAGATGTTAGAGGACCTGGAGCTTGGACACAATTCCCTCAAGTCGTTGGGCGGCACGGGTGGTACTAATGGCGATGGAAACGGGGGCAGCAGTGTTCTTTACCCTCTCAGGTCTCTCAAGTGCCTAAATTTGACGCACAACGAGATTCGCGAGTTCTCATTCGCGTCACTTCGTGGTTTGCGCGAACTACGATTGCTTGATCTTTCGAACAACAGAATCGGGCGGCTTCATAGGGGAAGAACCCCGTCCGAGGTACGCTTTCAATATTCCGAGTAATTTATTTTCATCAAATTTAAATGATTCAGATGCACAGAAACATCCAACGTTTCCCATTTTTAATGATATCGACAATTGCATTCAAATATTTTTCAATCGAAAAATCGTTGAATATTACCATTTCTTGGTAATATTCTCTACTCTTCATGTCGACGTGATTGCACATGCTCACGGATGGAAGTCATTTCTAATCATTATTTTAACCTCCCGCGTAATGAGTTATACCTGGCAAACTTTCTACCCAAATTCTTCGAACATCCCATTTCTTTTTTGACCAATTTATTCATTATAATTGGACTCGTATGCGAGCAACAGATTACTTTTATTTAATTATGTTGCAAATGATAAGTATTTGTTGCCAAAATAAAATGCGTTTCATTCATTAGATTAGTTATATTTAAAGCAATGTCACCTAGAGTCCTTTGTGTTCCACGAATTATTAAAAAACTCCCGTTTGTTTCCCTCATTTTTCCAGAATTTAGTGGAAGAGGAAGGGGAGGAAACACCAGGTGGAAATATTCAAGATTTGCGGCTGCAGCACAATGAGCTCCGCAGTTTGGACGGTTCATTGTTTCTCGGAATGAAAGAGTTGCAGAGGTTGAACCTCAGTCACAACGCTTTGGGGCCCACAATTGGACCGCACGATCTACGAGGTCTCGATGGTCTCAAAGTCCTCGATCTTTCTCACAACGAGCTTACCACCCTTGAAGATACATCAGAGGTAGGATACACAAGAAATTAATTCAAATCCATATATTCTATTCGAATCGAATTATCGTGTTCTATCCCGTAGCTTTTACAATAATATCTCCTTTATTTCAATTTACTAAACGATGTGCGAAAATTTGGGAAAATTAACAATTTTTACACTCTTTAAGTGCAACCAACCAAATTGAATAAATTAAATTAAATTAAGTAAATCTAATGGATGGCGATGGAACTAAACAAAGTACCAATGAAAAAGTTAAACTGATCTAGAACTAGAGAGTACAGTAAGAATTAAAATGCCTTATATAAATCTCCAATTTCTAAAACCCAAGAACATGCACCAAATAATCCCTTTTTTTTATAAGAAAAAAAATTAGTTTTGCCGTATTTCCAATTACTCACAAAATAATCCAAACTATTCAGATAAATGAGACACAGCCTATAACGAAACCTCGATCAAAAGGAATCTGTTTCCTCAAAAAAATGATAATTATGATTATCGTATTTAGACGTGGCTTCCCTCTCTGGAAGAGCTGAACGCATCCCATAATCGTCTGGTGACATTATCGGAAAGAGATTTCCGCGGTTTTCCGGTCCTCTGTTGGGCGGACGTAAGCGCGAACCGGCTACGTACTTTGATGCCCGAACTTGTGGCGAACACACGTTGTACTGTTCACGGTGTGCCCGACGTTCTTCGCATATACCTTCAAGGTAAGTAACAGCAATGTTTGCCAGCGTTATCGATTTTCACATGATCGCGTATAAATTTTGCATGAAACGAGACCTTGGTTTCTAATCTCTCCCCGCTGCTCGGTTAAATTAAAACAAAAAGCATTTCCATTTAACGAACTGTTTAAAGAATGAGTATATCATAATCGATAGGCCAGAATATTTGAAATTGTGCAAACAGAAAAATATCGGTAAACACAGGTGTCTGGTCTGACGTGCATGTTGTTTAAGGATTTCATTTCATTCGACTGTACCAGAACCACTGTTTATTCTGCTTACTTTTTACGCGTAATCGTGTGATTCGCACGACCAGTTAGTCATTCGTTTGTAACGATACGAACGTCGATCATTCGATTTCGCTGTCCACCCTCGCAAAGGGATAACGTCTTTATGGAACACAGACAAGTTGAATGGGCGCCAGTACATAATTAATAAGCACGTCGTTAAGTGTCGTGAGGACGGTCGTGTAAAAGAAGAAACGAGATAGAAAGAGGGGAACAGGTCATGAGAGTGGCCGGTGGCGGCAGACAATAAATTACTGCTTGATAATAACATGGCTCCGTTCGGCTCACGAGCTTGTACATTATTTTACATTTTACATTATAAGAGTTACATTTCACGCGATAACCCCGGCGGTGGCGCCATCTCGTATTATTTATTGTATACTGAAGACAGATCGTTGGCTGTTGTTATTGTTAAATGTGTACGAGTTTTCCTGGCGCCGTTATCGTGTCCAATCCCGTTATCACGGTTAGCTTCATTCTTTCTCGGACACCCTTTTCTGTTCCTCGTTCACGCTTTCATTGAACAACTTATCCTCTTCTACACGAAGCTGTCGCGAACGAACCGCGACAATTCCCTTCTCCCCTGTCATTGTTGTTGAATTCTTGACAGACGATTATATGTTTACGAGGTCTTCGTGCTGGATACGAACGATCGTCGATGCAAATAAACAATTTCTGAATCGTAGCCATTAAACGTGCTTGTGCGTACAACAGCAACCTGTTTCGAAAGTATGCTAGACAACTTCTATCTAGATTCCCGCTTATCTATCCGGCAATACGCGTCACAGAAGGAGAAAAAGTTTCCCCTTTGCGATCTTTCGATGGTTTTTTTTTACTTGCAGATAATCCAGTATTGTGCGATCCCGGGCTCGCAGATCTAACCGTGGCTTTCGAAGTCAACCACGCGAAAGTCTACGGAGTCGCAAACAATTGTCCTACCACTGTTTCCACGCCTCCCGAACAGACGTCGCCACTTCCGCCATTACCACCGACATTGTTGTTAGCCGCTGCGGCTGCTGCGTCCGGCGGAAATGTTTCTTTTGCCGCGACCCTCGAGTAGCCTGCTCAAAATCGCGAAGGATCGTAAAATACGATCGTTGGGCACAAATACATGTTTGGGTGGAGGCAGAGGAAGAAGAATAAAGGAACATTTATTCGATTCGAGGCCGCCCCTTCGCCGACTATGCAGGCACGTAAACGTACACACTATTGTATTGGTCATCGAGATAGACCGGAAGTGTGTAGGGGCGGGCGATGTGAATCTCGGTGTAATTTCGCTTCAAGTTCGACACGGGCGTTTTAGTTCGTTTCATCTAATACGCTTGCGTGAATTTTTTGGAGGCAACCGAAAGGAAAAAAAATTGTATAATAATAATAGGATAGCACGTATACACGGGTACACAGAACATTCAAGTAACATTAAGCAGACGAATGAGACTCTTCATGTGCGACTAATTCAACAAGTAGATGTTGTCTGCGCCTGCTGTTTTGTAGTCATTAAGTAACGAGAGTTATATACATATTTATTTTAAACAAGCTTCGATCACATATTGTGAAAGCATGGTTGCTTTTATTGCAATGGAACAATTCCACGCATAATCGGAGCGGAACAGAAGAGTGCAAGGATTCGGGAACGATCTCTGCGTTCGAAACATGAGGAAAAAGAACAAAAATTGCGTTACTCGCGCGAGCAACATGCCAAAAGAGAGTTGACGAGACCCTGTTCCTTCCTGTACAAGGCGAAATCCGGGAACTACTTACTAAAGTTAGCATTATTACGCTGTAAATAGTCATTAGTCCAGCTACTTCTTGAACATCATGCGCCTCGTCGACGGTAGAAATCGATGGTTCTTCGGGGTTCCCCCTTTGAAATTCCAATTTGCATCATGTATCATATCGAATTCGACCACTTTTATCATTAGCATGTTCATGCAATAATTCGTTAGCTGTACTCGGAACTTTTGGGCTCGATTAACGTTGTGAACGTTTTAAATCGAACTCAAAATCATCGTTAATCATCCATGCTTTAAAGTATTATTCGTAACGCTTATAAGATGTATCGTGTATCATGATTTATCGTGCTCCAATCGCGTTAGATTATATTCGTTGCTAGTACGGGTTGACACGACTGGAAACCTAAAATCCAATTATCATATTGTATGTAAGGTAGCATGAAAAATCACCAGCGACATGTCTTGAATGGCATCTGAATATTTGCTTTCTTGTTAAGAAAGAAGCAAAGCAATGAAATTTTAAGTTACAAAAATATATTGCGATTCGTAAAGTATTAATTGTATCGAAACCGATTTACAACGACAACGTGAATACGGCCTAGCATTTTACATTGTGGTAATTCATGGACACCCATTGTCGACGTTTCGATCTTTAATCTAGTTCCTGAATGATCGAGTAAATGAACGATCGGACGGGTCAATAGTGTAAGTGAAATCTGTTAACTTACGTTGTATATGCGATATGGGTTGATTGGCAGTGGGCGATCAATTGACCCTGTCGTTAACTGATGCCAATAGGGATGAATTGTTATCAACGTGCTTCTGCGCATACATAATCAATTGGCCCTTTCCATGTATAAGTAAGGCGCGCAAAAATTTCGTCCGTAATTGTGTTAATATCTAAATTAATGTAACGTGCGGCTAACAACAAAGACACTGAGGTATCGAGACCAGTCGCCAGCGGACAGAATAAAGTTTAGTTAAAAAATTGTTATCGTTCGAGAAATGGCAGTAAGTTTAATGCAATTTGGCGAATCGACGTATAACTGTGTATTCAAATAAAGGCAACATCAAGAAAAGTGAAATTATAGTCTATGTATGATGTTATATACTTCCCTTTTTTTTCTTAAAAAGTTAACGATTCCCAACAAAACATAACTCGATACCTTTTTACAATTATCTATTACATATTTTCATATAACCGAATAATAAATACGACGAGAAGGAATAAACGATCGAGTATTAGATGATATTTATAATAATTGTTTAATACATAAATAAAATAATACATATTTGAAATATAGTCAGATTGATAACTTTAAAGAAATGAAATCATCCGTAAAAGATACAATCGATTATGTATATAACGCTATAGGTGCCATATACATTTAAATAGGAGCGAAATGTAGATTTGTTCGTCCAAGTAATTTATCTACGCTGTCCTTAGCAGTTTACTGTAATCAGATAGTAGATCAAAATACGTGATACAAAAGTATGTGACAAGGACAAAAAATTACATATACCGATAATTAAAACAGTTTATTAGAATCATACCAATGTAAAATCTGCAATGTATATTGTTGCAAGTCTTTCATATGTAATAAGGCAACCCTGATCTTAGTTTTTATTAATAAAGACTTTAATTTTAAAGCATGTAGTTTCAATACCATAATATAGTATCCCTACAGTTATGAAATTTTAGCAGCGATATTGCGACAAATATTTTCAACATTTAAATTCTTATTTCGTATCTAAATAGTGTTTCACAAAAATATGCCTAAGCTTGCAAAGAAATGCAGTTACATCTGAAATTTCTGACTGTTTGGAGAATTCAACAATCCCTTTGAAGTCTTCCAAATGTTCCGCTTTAAGCTTGGGTTGAATTAATTCCACTGAAAAAATACACAATTGCTTATACACTCAAGCATTCCGCACCCATTATTAATTTCAAATAATATACCTAAAAGTAGAAAGAATAAGTATGCAATACCTTTCCATTGGTTATTAACATTGACCAAGTGCGCAATATAGTTGTCTTTCGTTGCATCGTCACATATGAAAAAGGACACTTTTATTTCATCGCGTTCTCCTGCATCAATGAAATGTATACTGAAATCTAAATGTTGTTTGTATGCATGGCATGCAAGCTTAATAGCGTTCCAAGTCGATAGCTTCTGTTCCTTCCTCCTCTCAGATTCTAAACAGACATATAGCAAACTTAGTAATTAAAACTTGAAAAATGCAACTTGAAATATTATACTATAGGTAATTACATACTTATAATAAATTAAACACATATTTGGAATAAGTACCTTGCTGTAAGTCAACTATTTCAAGCGATATGCTGTCCCTTTTTAATTTGGCTTCTTCAACCACTTCCTTAAACATTTCATTTTGCTTTATAGCATTTATAATTTTTTTGTCCACAATTTTCTGTTGCAATTTCACTGCATCCATCTCGGACTTCAAAGATTCAATTTCTTCCTGCAATTCCGAGATTTTATTATCACTTTGTTTCCTCTTCCCAATACACTCTAAAAGCAAAATATAATGTGAGAAAAGCTATTGGAAAAGTCAATCTCAGTGGATATGGATTTGGGAATTGAACTTTGGTGTTTTTTTATATTGTGGATGCTAATTCCATGTGAATATACATGATGTATAGCATGCGAAACAAGCCATGCGAACGATACAAATTTACATAAATTACTTAAACTTAAATACACAGATGTTTAAGATTAAAATGCAACATAGCTTTAGTATTTCAAATCTTAAAATATTTGAGCATACATACCAATGTTATGCGCTGTTGCACCTTCAACTTGCACGTTAGTTTTAGCACGAATGTTAGAACAATGCGATACTAATTCCTGTAATAAACTAAAGTCTCTATTTTGCAAAACATGTGCAATATCATAATTAAATTTTTCCATTATCAATGTATCATTTTTATGTGACAATACGGATTACTCTTCACGTAAACTGTAACGGCTTTAACGTACAGTGTTTACTAGCTTGGCCATTTAAGTTTTGAAGTATCAGGGCTGCCATTGAATTCGACAAATATTCCTAGCCAATACTCAGAACGATGAACTTATGAACCGTCAAATGACGCAACATGATGGCATTTAACTTCAAATAATAGAAAATTGTACACCAACAAGTTTTGAAATTAACATTTGTTTAAATTTTGCATAATATTTTATCTATTGGAAGTTTACAACAATAGTTCTGTATTAAAAGGATATTAGGTATTACAATGAAATTATAGTCTGTAACGATAATATATTTAAATAATAATCTGGAGGGAAATCTGTATTGTTACACTGGGTCGTGATAATATAATATAAAGGAATATGCATACTTGGATCATTAAAAACGTTCATTAAAATTTGAAAAGGACGGCAAACGATTTCCAGGACGGAAATTTTCCTCGCACACGATCAGTTATTCCAACTACATCTTCATTTCGCTTATTATTTCTTCAAACAAGCAGATGTTAATGAATTATTTGACGTAGATAACAAAATGTGTAATTTGCAAATCGCTATATTAAATAAATATTATGATGAACACACTCAAACTCTGTCGATACTTTCATGTTACGTCCGATAAATTCTTGTTTCTTTATTGAAACAGATGTTATCCAAAATGCTTCCGATACGTATATAAGACGCAAGCAAATCTAACACAGCACACACTTCCGAAAACTTACATACAGTTTGCATAACAAGTGAAGATGATGTTTAAGGTGTTACCGGTCTTCGCCGTCATCGGCTTCGCTGTTACTCTGGTATGTTTAATAGTTTTACCATTCTTCTGAAACTTGCGGCACACTATATACTTAATTATGTGCTCCTCCATTAAGAGGAAATAATGAATCCTCAATTTTCCATCTTTAAAGAATACTTATTTCTTTAAACTGGGACAAATTGTTTTACACGTAACTTCCATACACTTACTAGCATTTGATAATGTTAACAATTTAAATGACGCTATTATGCGTATCAGTTAGTTAATTTTCTTCGTCGTAATTCGTTTCACGTTTAAAGATTATTAATTAATTCACTCGTTGGATACAGGCTATGCCATATCCTTCCGATCAAGGATTAGGCGACGCAGGTAACACACAAACGAGCTCCTCTGCTGACCTGCAAAAGATCATACAATCCATTGAGCAGACGCTCGAGGATCAGCTGAAGAATGTCGCCAATCAATCTTCCCATGTCTGGCAAGATATGCAGAAGGATATAGGAGCGATTAATAAGGACGGAAAAAATGTTCTCAATAACGTCACCAACGCTTTTGGCAAATCTCTAGACAGCCTTAAGAACGCAACCGCTGGCGTCTTCGAACATGCTAGAGAGTTAGCACAAAATGGGCTCAATAACGCTAATGAAAAACTCGCCGCGGCATCTCAAGAAATAAAAAATGAGATTGCACAACTTAAAAACAACTCAAGCAAGAGTGCGCAAGAAACCCGCGATAAATTGGAGGACCTTCTCCAAAATGGAGCCGCAGCTTTGCAGAAGGCTAACGCAACCTTGGAGAACCTTGTAAATAAGGCTCAAGAAAAAGCTAACAATGTTTGGAGAAACATGAAGGATAATGTAACCAACGAGCTGGAAAATATCGCAAACCAGGGCTCTAAACTCCTCGATGATGGCAAAAATGGTCTCGAAGATATGCAAGGTAATGCCCAAGATGTTATCAACAAGGTAGCACAGTCTATGTCCAATCTGCAGGGCCAAACTCAGAAAGTTCTCAGCCAGGTTGCCGATGCTGTGCAATCGAATGTTAAACAAATAGGACAGAACGCTGTCAACATTACTAACGAAGTTAAAAATATCATAAACAACGTAACGAAAGGTCTCGGAGACGAAGCCCAGAACATTGCTGATGCAGTTAAAGAAAATGAAGATGTAGTCAGCCAGCACGTTCGCGATATTGCCAATAATCTGAAGAATAATTTAACTCGGGTCGCTAACGCAACTACCGACGCCTTGATAAATGCCGCAGGAAACGTTGAAAAACAAATGGAGAATGCTGAAGACGAAGCTTCCCAAGTTGTGAAAAATGTAACGCAAAATGTTGAAAGCGCCTTCGACAATGCTACGAATGCCGTGACCAAAGCTCTCGGCGATGCTAAGAAAGACATTGATAACATCAAGGCTGAGAATGAAACCATCCTGAAGAACATGACACAGAAACTTGATCAAGATGTAAAACAAGCACAGGCTGAAGCTGGCCAAGCGTTGGCCGATGTTAAGAACAAACTGCAACAGAGATTGGATCAACTTAAAAACAAAGTCGATGCATTGAACAACGAATCTGCTGAAGATAAAAAAGCCATTCAGAACAACGTAGACCAAATCGCCCACAACATGACCAAAGCTGTTGATAATTTAGAGAAAAGTCTGACGAACGCGTTAGCTGATGCCCAAAACAAAGCGTCCAATCTTACGAACACCATTCTGAAGTTCGTGGATTCGAAGGTACACGATATGATTCAGAGAACTGCTACAGTCGTAGGAGATATCACGACTACCGTTGAAAATATTGAAAAAAGAACAGCCAACGTTGTGCAGAACGCATTGTCCAATCTGACTAAAGAAGCTGACAGTGTGGTCACTCATGGCGTACAATTTGTTCAAGGTGCGATCGGTAATATTCAACATCAAATTTTCGATGGTCTCAATGATATTAAGAATGTAGCGAAATCAGCTCTGAAGGATGCTCAGAAATTGGGTACGAATATTGGAAAGGATGTTGTGGATATTGTTAACCATCTGTTGGATGATAGTAGCTCTGCAATTAAGAGTATATTGGGCAATGTAAATAATGTCGTTACCGATCTCATTGGAACCGTTGGAAACATCCTGGAACAAACAGTTGGTAATGTTAACGGCATCGTCTCTGACATACTCAATAATACATCAGATGCCATACAAAATGGTTTAAAGGATGCCAATGATAGTATGAACACCATCTTCGACGGACTTCACAACGCAGCCGACAATGTTGTGAACACATTAGGCGACATCAACAAGAGTGCTCTGGGTATTGTTGGTGATGTGGCAGGTGAGATATGTAAAATTTCATAGATCTAATAGGTAATTACAATATTATTCAAATATGGAAAATTTTAAAAAATGTCGAATGTTTTTTGTTACATGTAATATAAAAGACACGACAGGCGATATTGTACATACTATAGGAGACCTTCTTCCAGTAAGTATACAACATTTTTCTTGATCACCAATTCGCTGCATAATAATAAAGATAATACATATAAATAGTATAAATATTTAACTTACAAAATAAAACCTCATTTCTATTTTATCATTATTGTTTGTATTTTTATTTAGATCCCATTGTTTGGCTAAATAACAAATACAAGGTACAAGACTACTTCATCTTCAATCAAAGATTGGAAACTACTAACCAAGTAAAAATAGTTTCCAATTTACAAACAAACGAGTGGCAAAAGTAACGAAGTAAGGGGATTATTGCATTGACCAGTATACATGCTGATTCTGTTTAAAATTAAAAAATGTATGTGTAATGGCAAATGTAAATAATCGTTATTTGTTGTATTAATAAAAATCGTTGAATCAATTGTGTGTTTCTTTTAATGATATGAATTCAAGCTACTGAAATATTATATTGGATTGTGATTCCGATGACTGAATATCATTCCAACAAGTTATTTCTGTCATTTCCAAATGACCATCTTCTGTTAATGTTAAAATTTGTTTTTCCGAATTGTCTTTAAATTTAATGGCTAACTCTGCATCAGAATTTGATACCATCATTGCAGGGTGAGTTGATGCTTCATTTATTTCAACTGGTTGTAATACACGTACATATATTGGTTGTCCAGTTGCAGAAGTATTATCTACAATTTAAAAATATGTGTCTAATCGAACGCTTTTTAATTAAATATAAAACTGAAAATCTCACCAGGAGTTAAAATATTCTGTATTGATAAATTTTCGGAATTTGATAGTCTTATTATAGGTATGTTTTCATTACGATTTGATATTTGGGACTCTGAATAGGTTTCAATAGTCATAATGGGTACATTCTGCTGTATACTTTTTTCCAAAATTGGAATGTCTAATAGAGTTTCGTTAATACCCTTCAAAGATGCTTCTGAAAGGCATGTACAATATAATTTATTAAAGAAATTGAACATTCATTTCTGATATAACCGATTATAAATCTGAGTAGAAAAGTAAACAGAGAAACCTGCTTGTTTATCTTCCAGACAATTATGATCACTTATATGTTCTTTCATATTGCAGTTATGAGATTCTTGTTGACTTTCATAAAATTGTACACCACATTTATCACAAAATATTTGCTGTTTGTGTACATGATCTCTACTAATATGATGTACCATAAATGAATTATGTGGCGTAGTATATTGACATTTATCGCATTGCAACCAAATATTATTCTTCTTATGTTTGGGTTCTTGTATAATATTTGATGACAAAATGACATCCCCCTTCTTTTTCTGACAATTAGTTATAGATTTAGTGTTATTACACTTTGTGATCTGTGGTGGTTGGCAACGTTTTTGTTTATCAGTATTACTAAGAAGTTCTCCCTTCTGTAAAGAATACTTTTGTTCCAAAAATCTCAAAACATTATCACGCACATTGAACATTTCTATTTCCAATCTATCAAGCGTGTTAATAAGATTAGCACAACTTCGACAAATTACATCATCCTCCGATATTACAACCATATATCTGTATTATACAAAAGAGATAATTGTTATTGTACTTTCAAATAAATAGTGTATTCAAATCAGTATATCTATTTACACAAGTGCTATAACGCTAACAGTATTGCATATACTACCTTTCACCAACTAGTTCTCCAAGCTTTTCAATTACTCTAGTTCTTGAAGTCTGAGTCCTACATGTTGCCAGTGCATAATGACGTCCTTGAATTTTTATATCGCATACAAAACATTGTATGCCGCCAGAAAATTTTGAACCATTACAAGGATTTTCAGTTTCACAAACAGTTATATTTGTACAATTGTTCGCAATATTCTCAGAACAAATGCCGTGACGCTGTTCCATTGACAACATCGAAGCTATATTTGCCATTGGTTGAATGATAAAGAATTATTTTTCAAATAGAAAACAAGGTTAGGATATGAAACGGGAAATGTAAGGTAAGTTAGCTGTAAAAAATAATGCAAAATGAAAAATCTAGACTTTTATATTGTGAATATTACACAGTACTCGTTTTTCTCATGTTTAAACTATTAGTAACAGAAATTAATATCACTATGTGGGACAGTTTTTCCACAATCCCGTTTCATTAAAAAGTGATGCAACTTGAATGGGTTTCATGCCATCTTGTGAACAATAATGAAAATATGCACAATTTACGCACAGCTATATGCGCATTAAGCTGCCCGAAATGATGCTTTTTCTATTGTATCGAGATAAACACAAACAATAAAACATTAGTATGTATATAATAATATTTATTATAATTATCTATACGTGACAAGTTTATCGATTTTGTTATACGCTCATTTACATCAATAATTAGAAACAAATGTTTCCCTTGATTTCAAAGGTTTCCAAATTTGTGATGCACAAATAACCGCTACTTTTACACAACTATACTTAACATGTCTACACGAGTAAATTGCCTTTACAGCTCATGGTAATCTTAATGTCACTAAATGTGCGTACATAGTACATAGTGACTTCTTGAATTACAAAGGAATTGAACACTTTGAAGTTTATATCAAGTGAAGTTTATATCATACATTTCAAGCATGTCCAATATTTAGTAAACAAGAATGTAAATCAGATTTATATACTCGTAAATTTCTGCGAAATTAATATGATTTAAATCACACATTTTTTTTACAATATCTTTACAATGAATTCATGAAGAACGAAAATTAATATTATACATATGCCGTTTCAGAACACGATTAAAAAATAAGTAGTTAACCCCATAAAAATAATTTTTTTACATCAAACTTTAATCGCAAGTTTTCCATAGTTTGTAATGTTTTACAGCATTCGTAAAAAAAATACAAATCACACAGGGATATGATTGAAACGTACTAATAATTCTTGGACTTTACATATCTAGTTTTTCAATTTTTACTTTCAGTTCTTGCTTTTTAATATTTTCTTTCTCGTCTATCTCATTTTTCTCACCCTCCCTTTCTTTGTCCTTGCCAGAATGTTGTTGTTTCTTATCTGAATTACGAAAACGATCATAACGAGAGTCTTCGTCATCGCTAGATTTACCCCCCACCTCTGTTTCTCTTAATATGGCGCCCAAGTCTTTGTCAACATCATCCCATAATTTATCGCCATTATCGCCAGGATAATCATCATCATCATCCTCTTCCGCTTGTCCACTTTTTATATCTTTCAAACTTTTTTCAGCTTCAACAGATCCTTTTGGTTCAGGTCCTTTACTAGATTCGGTAGTATTAGTGCCATCAGTCGTGGTTACTGGTAGTGTATTATTTGCAGACGGTGGTTCAGAATGAGTTGGGGATTTAGCATTTTCTGTACTATTTACAGCATTTGGTATAGACGTATTATTGGTAGATGACGATGATTGTAGATGTATTCTTTCCGCTTGCCTTCGTAATGCTTTATCATCATTATCGCGCACATACCTATACAGCATATAAATTTCTAAGTTAATACCTGAACAAGAAATAGTTGGCTCTATGAAACATTATTTTTAAATGTATACCGTTTAAGATGACTCCTGGTTGAACAATGAAGTGCTATTGCCCGTTCACTGTTTTCACTACGAGGTAGATATACCTTACACAACTCACAAAACTGTACTTCGACACGTTTTATGTATTCTGCTCCAACTTTGATCATTTGTTTGTTTTTAGGCTTCTTTTCTGTGTCGTTTGTACCTTCACTTTCACTCTTCTCTTTCTTCTTCTCGGGAGACTCTTCATCTTCTGCTATAAGTAATGTTTATGTAGTAACTCTTGCAGAACTAGACATTCGTCAGAAAATGAAAAGCATAACGTTTTATGACGTACCGTCAACATCACCTACAGAGTCCAAAGTCATAAAATTATCAAGATTAACTTCCTTATCGTCTTCTTCGGGGCCGCTCGAATCTGCTTCAGCTTCTCCATTGCCAGCATTCATTCTTTCTTTCAACGCGCTTTTCCTCTGAAAAATGCGCAAACATCGAATGTGTTACACCGTCAAAAATCGATCCAATATCACGATAGAAATAGTACCTTAATGTGATCCAAAGAACACATGTGAGTTTCAAATAGCATCGGAGATCGAAACTGGATACGACAGGTACGACAAAATGGAGTGAGGAATCGTTTCATTTGACGATGGGAATCTGATAGTTGATGTACTGCTTTAAGAGAACGGTAATTAAGTTTACAAATTGGACAGAACATGGTACGCGAAGGCAAAGTACCACGCGCAGCATCACGAGCCTCGACACGACGTTGTTCTTGTCGTTGTAATACACGCATGCGGGTCAAAGTTGCTTTATGCCGTGATGCGATTCGTCTCATAGCTGCACTGTGGCGACCAGAATATAAATGCAACGAGTATTCTTTGAAAGTAACACTACGATGAGTGCAATGTGGACAAGTTAATTTAATAAATTTTCTTCCATCTCTCCTACTTGGTAATTCTTCTGATCCAGTTGTACGACCATGCTCTGTTTTATCATTCTCATCTCTCTCTTCGTCATCTCCATCGTCCTCGTCATCCTAAAAATGTATATATCACAAATGTTCGTCGTAAAGAAACTGATGAAAACGTAGCAATATGATAAAGTTGACTGAAAATTGATTTTACCTCATGCTTGCGATCATCCTCATCCTCTTTTACTTCATCTTCTTTTTCTTCCTCATCTTCAGTATTCTGTCTTTCCCGATCTTGTTTCTCCTTCTTTCTCTTTTCATCTTTTTTCTTTTTCTCTTCTTCTTCTTCTTCCTCTTCCTCTTCTTCTTCATCATCACGTTCATGCGGCTGAATTAATGTTGGTAAATGTTATAGTAAGTATCGCCATTAGTAGCACAGAATACGTGTGTATAGACAACAGGAGCAAATATTATCAGCCCTATGGAGTTACCTTTTCATCATCATCCCAATTACTTTTGTTATCATCATCCTCTTCATCGTCATCGGAAAATTCAGCGTTAATAGCTTTGGTCATCTCTCTATCCTTGTCCTTCATGCTGGTTCCTGATCCTGACTCCTTTTTACTTCCGGATAGCCTAGTAGTACCGCTACTAACGACACAGCAATTTTGTTTTGACTTACATTATTTCCCTTCGTCTTATTCTGGTTCCTTTGTCTTTCATTACATCATCAACCAAAATTTTGTTTTCTTACAGTTGATATACAGCAAATATCGCGATAGTACTTGTTTCTTTTATCCCCCATAATGAATGCATTTCGTATTGCAATAAAGGTCTTTAACTATTCAGCCTTTTTGTTCTGCATTGTGCTCTTATGTCTCCGCATTTTCGCGTGTTTTAAAATATATGTAAGAAACAACGTTCTTATACTGGTTTTAATCACCGCTATGTGTAAGAACGATAAATAATGATCTCGTAAAGTACAAGTATTATAGTAGTTCTCATATCAAAAGTAATTACATTGTATTTTGATGATATAGCATTGTTTTGTTTATGCATATCAGAATCAATTCCCTTTTTTTTATTTTATTTTATTTTATTTATTTATTAGAACCCTGCGAAAAGTTTGCCTCTCGGCAGTAGAATATTGGTTTCGTGCGATCATTTGTGTCATTTTTTTTTTGTTTTCTTTTACCATTTATATATCTATCATCGTCTTGACTCTCAGGTCATTATAGTCTGATATAGTCAGTTCGTTTACTGACAAATAAGCAAGCAGGCTACTAGGACGGTATTGCGGTTGGTAAGTGATTTATTAATTAATTACCTCCTGCGCAATTTGGTTGTGGTCATGCGCACACGCTGGATGTAGTCTCGCGATCGCGATCCTAGCAGCTTGCGTCGATAGTCGAGCGACTGTAGAGTACGCTTGCGAGCCATGACGACGTCCGATCGAGAGCTCATGCGGTGGAATCCACCCCCTCTGCCACTCCCGCGAGTTGAAATGCGACCTCTGTAGTTTGAGCTTTGATGCGATATTCGCCCTCGGCTCGAGGCATATCTCTGAGTTGGAGGTGCCATTTCACTAATTCGAGGGGGTGGTGGAGGTGCATAGCTCCGTGATGCTGAATGACGGTCCTCTGAGCGATGATATGACGAGGCACGTTCGCTCTGTCTCTTGTCCTCATACACGGCCGCCGATGACGAACCCTTATTATCGTCATAAGGAGCTGATGCAGATGAACCACCATACGACGAAGAATACCTCTGAGAGCCGCTACCGCTACCTCCACCCTGCCAAATCAAATTCAATTGTGCTCCTTCCCATTGTATCTTTCTCTTTTCCTGCCCTTCTCTCCTTTACTCTATATACATTCATCCCCTTTGTTCCCTCCTATCATATATTCTCCATACATTTTTTTTATTTACTTCTCTAATTCCATTCCAAGTCGATTCTTTTGCACTCCCTTATTTTACCACTCATTACAGTGCCAATCGTTTAGTACAAAATCATCCAACTTTGCACTGTTACGGTCACTACACCCATTCCCGTTGGATCACCAAAATATAGATTATACCTTGCCTAAGTTTGAAAAGCACCTAAGTTATACGGGTTTTTTTTCTATCTTTCGTATCTCAAACATAAGTAACTTTGCATACCGCTTTTTTTTTATTCTATTAAAAACAATCTTTACTTTTCGAAAAATATAATAGCCATCTCGTCATTTCGTTTCATAGGTAGGATCTCTGAATAGAGTAGTAGCTCCGATCAGCATTCGTTTTGCTTGAAGATATCAAATTAATTGAATCTTGCATGATTCTGGATTAATTTGTTGATAGACCTTTCCAATTTTAGTAGCATAAGGATAGACGTGTTTCTATATATTCGTATCGGTAAAGTGCTCTTTCACATAATGTTCAATGTTTCATGTATGCTTATATGGATTCAAGAAATCAAATAAACTAATAAAATTGTAGGTCTAATCTTACATCCTTGTATATTTTCTTTAAGGATAAAATATGTGAAAAATATATTTGGTGTATTTTCGTTGCTTTTGCAAAGCTTTCCAACACGCATTCTAGCTTCCACCTGTAGTTATAAGGTAGAGTTATATGCATTTAAGAAAGGTTGACGTCTCTCAGTCATTTTCAATTGAACATAACATTAGGATGCATGTCCTTTACATTGGAAAGGTCTACGATTATTTTGGCGATATTGACTATTGATCTCATTATCCAATGAATAGTTTTAACTGATGTAATTTAGAAAATTGTATAGAGCGGTGCTTGTTAGAAATTTTTGCGGTGCGGCAATACAGGGATGCTTTCAACATTTCGATAACTGGACCTGCATTATGGGAACTGCAGGAAACTGGCTCAGTTGCACGTAACGTTGTAGCAACATAGAGAACAAGACTGACGTAATGTCGGCATTTGAAAATTCATATTTCTATATATCTATTCGTCTGTATCGTTCTGAGATTTTTATCAGGTTGTTCTCAATATTTAATGCAACTGTGTGCAGGGAATAATTAAGAACCATTTAGGTGTGTTTCATCTTTTAATTATGTGATGTTTTCGCAGTGTTCCACCAGTGTCCCAACGCAAAAAGAATGGGTGTTCAAGTAGCCGTTGGCTCGTCGCTTGAAAGGAAAGTATGACGACTTATGAATGCCTTGCCTACTATTTCTTTTTTTATTTTTACTTATTTTCTTTTCTCTTAACGTTAATGTTTTAGACGAGTGTCCTGAAAAGATTTTATCCTACACGGACCAATACTTTAATATAGTTTCATACTTCAAAGTTATCGATAAGAATCTTTCAGGACCATCGTTTGCTCATGCTACAAAATTAAAATTTTTTTTTAGCAGGGCTTTCAAGATGAAACAATTTGTTCTTGACCGCAGCACGGCAGGCGGTTGAAACAAAATAGACTAATAGTTGTTTGTGATAGCTTACATAAAAATATAAATATACTAATACTTTTAAAATGTATACCTGGTAAGAATCGCTCCTCATCCTTTTGCGGGTTGAATCGCTTGACGATCGATGTTCGTCTCTTCCAGAATAAGAGTCCTAAAGTATGTAATGCGTGATCTAAATCCTGACTTTTGTACAAACAATTAACAATTTGTAAATTATTTTTTCGTATTACTTACTCTTGGTCTTTTGTAACTATTTGAATGTTCACCCCTTCCCCCTCTACTGGAATATCTTTCGGATCCTCCTATTGTGAACATAACTATTTTTCATTAATTGCAATGTAAGCAAAATCTAAATGAAATATTAATTTATATAAAATATTTTGTAAAATCCACATGCGTTACTGTTACAAAACAAATTTTAACCAACCAGAATTATACTTTGAGCGTGAATCATAATTGGTAGTTGCATATTTGAATCTGCCACCTCTGGACGAAGAATAACCGCCTCTACTGGACATGTTTCCTCCCGTTGATCCACTGTTCCATTCGTTACCACTACCACCTCCTCTCCCTCTATAAGAACTGCCACCCCGAGAACTAAATCCTCGGCCACGCGAACTCATACTTGAGCTACAAATGAGGATCCAACACTTTTAAAATATACATCTTTTGTTTTGCCTGACTCAGAATATTTTGCACATTAATTTGCTATTATGTTTTCAAATAACAAGATAGATATTTTGTCACAGTTAAGATATTGATAATATTGAAATATATGTAATTCCCAAAGATAATAGTAGCTTGTGATACAATATGAATTTATTACACAAAATTTGTATTTTTTACGAAAAAAAAGTCAAATCCAGATACATATATAATTTGTTACCTACCTGCATTTATTGTAGCTATAACTCATAATTACGTCTTATAGATGGATTATAGATGTTAAATACGGTGTGAATGGTCTACAGACAAACCAAAAATGGGCATGTATAGCATTAAAACATTGAAATATATTCATATGGATTATGGTATAATTTTAATTGGACATTAATTGCACCATTCAAGAAGAATACATTAATTTTTTAACATTTATGGTCGAATATTTGAGAAAATGTTCCAATTCTATGTATGTTCTAATATTGCTTAAACATTTACAGAAATTTCTACAGTAAAATGAGATGAAAAAATGGTGAAATAAGATTTCTCAAATATAGAGGTAATAATATACAAAATGTAGAAATAAACACTAAATTATTTCCGATCTGAAGTAAGTACTTGAAACTGGCCGAATTTCTTCGTATGAAATAAATAAATTTGTGTCAATAATAATATTTTGCATATTAGTTTATGAAAAGTAACTTTTGTAATAAAAAATTAGCAAATGTGGCGTGTATAATTCTTTATCTTCTCTGGCGATTATACGACTAGGCAAACGATACGGCAAAGTGCCTCTACGGATACTTATGTACGACAAATATTATAATTTCGGAAACATATAAATATTCCTATACTAACGCATATAATATTTAACGGAAATTGGAAGCATTTGTACCATGAAAATCAATAACTTCCTTCTATATTCGCAAAATTAATGGCTACACTCTGCAAAAAATTTCGAATCATCATTTACGAAGAAATACGTATATTTGTATTAACTAGATGAAACTTACCTTGTTAGATTGAACAAGTATTTCTTTATGAGATGCTAACACGTGAAATTCTGACGATAAAGTTTAAGCATTTGGCACGAAGTTCCTCAGACATGCTGCGAAGGCGCGATTCAGATAAAATGTCGTCTCTCCCTTGGGCTGTGGCGTCACTCTTCTTCCAAACCCTAACGATCGCAGGGAATGGTGGAACAGAACCGGAAGTTAACGCCATCTTGACCGAAACTCATGTTTTAATTATCGTGGATGATTTATTTATTGATTTCAGCTATTAAACATTAAACTAATAATTTTTCACAAAGTTACATTTATTAAATATAATTTTAATATTTTGGGTAAATAAGATATTATCTAGTATATCCTGCACTATACACATATCCTAAAACGATTATCGTTTAAAAGATTGATTTGTTTAACATGTTATTTGCGAATATATTTTATACATTTAGTAAAGTATAGATTAGAATGAGATGTATGCACATAATAAATTGTTTTATAACATTTTCTGAAAGCAATGAATAAATAGCTTTTTAAAATTTAATCGCAATATCAGGTTTTAATATTCTAAGAAATAATATTAGTTCGACTTGTTTCTTTTTTATACTGTTTTATTTTGCATTCTTTGTACATTATTTAAAAACTAAATGTGAATTTAGTGTGTTAACATTCCGTTATATATCAAATAAAACATATATTGTGTAAAGTATTCGAATACCTAGTTTATAGGCGTTTATAAGGTTGAAGAAAAACAAATAATGTATAAATTGGTCTCATAGGACTTTATCTTATATTATTAAACAGATCAGGAATTTTTGCAATTTATTACACGCTTGCTTACATAGATATTACATAAATGATTACGATAACAATAATTTACATAATAATTCACGCAGGTTTGTTGCCAAAGTTATTAAAATCAGTAACTAAAATGTGAACACTTAGTTCAAGTTGTATTGTTTCATTTACAGTTCAATTTTATTTATCAACAATATGATTATTTCCAAGAATTTCAATTGTTAATTATAAAGATGTACAAACTCGTAAACCTAATTTCATGACATTTTCTTTAGCTCTATTTACACATCTAGTAGTCTAATTTATTTTTTTCATTATTTAAAATCTTTTCCATCGAATAAAATATGATGACAACTGAAAAACTCATTTATGATACAAATATCTACAAAGGATTCACACAGATATAAAAAAGATAATAGAAGTTTCAACGTCGAACCTTAATTCGTTAATATTATTTAAACAGAAAAAAATTAATTTAGCCTATTTCTAACTTGTTCTTGTTTATAATACAGCTTGGCTATTTACATAAACCAAAAATGTTTTAATTTGGATATCGTGTATAAAGATCGATTATGAACATCAAAAATATCTTGTATCAGTTAATTAATATCTTTTCAGTAATATCGGTAATATATTAATATATTCTCACGCATAATCCAGAAATATTTCATAACATGTAATAAATAAAGTATGCAGTGAAATATTTATGTAATGAAAGTGCGAGTAAAATTGTTTGAGCATTCGATTTTAAATGTACAATTTGGCAAATAAGCATACAAATATTTCAGCAGATTCTTCTAATCTTACTCACACTCGTTTCTTTAGAAAAGCGGGTTTTTTGTATGATGTTATGCTTGTGAATGATAATATTGGAAGTTAAGTTTTCAATCATCCGAACTATACACATAGTCCTCATCTATAGCATTCATATCATTGGAGTTGCTACTAAACTGACAACAATTTTCAATCACAATATGAGCAAGTTCTTTTATGCGCTCATATGGTCTTGGATCTGAGACCAGAGCATTCAATTTTACAAGCCCTCCTTCTCGAATAACTAATATGCAATACTTATGAGCTGCAAAAAAAATTGTTCATTATTTTAGTCTACATTTCAAGTATTATACTTATACAATACGAACAATACATGTAGATTGAACAAAGTAATTTTTATTAGAATTTCACAATTTATAACTTACGATAAACAGTTGTGAGATTAGCTAAAGCCCAAATTGCCCAATGCTGACATTGTGGAGTATGATATACATCTGCCAAACGTAATAATGGCAAAAATGAACGGTAATTTATGTTACGTTCTGAAGATATATCCCATCGCTCTATAGCCTCAACCATAAGTTCAAGTACTCCGTTTCGACTAATTTCTTCAATTGTCCATGCCTCGACACCATCGGATGCTATGTGTGCTAATATGCCGACAGCATTATAGGGTACCTAAAAAAACCAAATAAATACATTAAATAGTGCACGAACACGGTTTGTAAATATATTCAGTATTATATAATTATAAAATACCTCTATGGTCTCTCGGACAGTGCGTATTAAACTAGTAAAAACAACCATGTACGGCACCAGATGCACTCTAAGACTTTGTACTTCAGCCACGTTACCAAGTAAACCCATCATATTTTTTAGTAAGTCTTCTTTAGTAGGATATTGCTGAAAAAACAAGTTTTAATTATAAACGTAGAACTTCGAATTCGTTCTAATTAATAAATGGACTAACGACAATGACACATACCTTCACGCATGTACCAAATAATTGCATACCGTTTTCTTTAAAAAATCGTTCACAATTTATAGGAGTTTCGTCAGTTACATTCCATAGGGTAGACCATCCTACTTCCATAACATCATCGTACGTTTTCAAATCAGCCCTATATTTTATTAGTTCAAGCATTGTCTTTATACAACCTAGATTGCCCAGCAGACGCTTCTCTCTACCTGTTACATGGCATGCCAATGTGTTTAAGAGAAATACTGCAATACGTTGGACATAACTTTGATGCCTTGCATGTTTGGCTAGATGCAAAAGCAATTTCACTAATGTTTCATAGTGTGACATCTAATGAAAAGTAAGTCAGCATTAAAAACATCTGCTATTTATGATTTGCATCACAACTCGATTGAAAATGATATTAAGGTAAACTACAAGTATTATACATACTACATCATGTGGTAATTTGAATTGGTATAATGTCAGACAACCATTGCGCATCATAGTTTCTTCATTTTTATGTATACACATACCAACAAGCAGCGTACGTACAATTCTTTTCTTCAATCTTGCTTCTAATTCACCTTTCTCTTTTGTTTTTACGATACAAAATAACGTTGCACTGTACAAATAATACAATTATGATTAAGTTTCTTTGAAAAATATAATATATTTTCCAATGCAAATTGCTATACTCGTAATAGTTATACACCTTCCAGTTATTTGTATATCCTTATGAGTAGGATACTTTTCCATTGCGTCCAATACTGCACAAAGTGCTTGATCCACCCTATGACAATTTTCATATCTGTACAGATGGTATAAATCAGTTATTACTTTTTGCATTAAGTCCATTTTATTATTCATATAAACATGAGCTGCAATTAGTATTTGATCTTCGTTTGCATTTCCTGCAATCTAATACAAGAACAAACAAAGCAGATCAGATTATGAGAAATATACATTGCATATGATATTGTGCAATATTATTTTTCTCATTTACCAATTTTGCTGGAATATTGCGTCGTCCGCAAGGTGCATCATGTGCATCATAAAGCCCCAAAAATTCTAATGGTCTATCTATCCTTGGAATGAGACCAGGTATATCACAAAGGTTATTATTATATACATCTGAGTAGAAAGAATGTTCTACTGTTTGTATTCCACGGTTCACTATTTCTACTCCGGCTAAATTTGTGCCACTTATGTCCAAAGAAGTTAGTTCTGGTAAACCGTACACTATATCGGCTAAGATACTATTAGCGTTTGTGAATCTACCACCTTGGGGATCGATTTGAGATATATCCAAATGCCTAATCGTACAAAAATAAAGCTAATATATTTCAAATACAATACCTAATTCTATCAGATGAATCAGAAATAATTACCTTAAATTTGTCAAGTAACAAATATTGTTAACAAAAGTTTGCGCCTGTGAAAAAATCTTGACATTATATAAAACTAGTGATACCAAATTGGGAACCAAATAAAAAAAATCAAAGCTGCCCAGATCACTACAATTGGATAAGTCCAAATTGGTTAAATTTGTTAATCCAGAGAGGAGTATGTTGTATTCTGGAGCACTAATCGTAACACTTTTTAGGGCCAAGGTCCTTAGATATGGAGTCGCAAATACGTATCCCCGATTCTCGTATGCTAATAGTTAAAGAAAAATGTATGTATTAGTTTAATGTATTACTATGTTATATGTATTACACGCAATGTTAATTTAAGAAATATGAGTTAGATTTCATGCTCTATTTGTCAATACATAATTAATCCCAATAATAATCCTACTAATTATATTTTAAAATTCAAACGAAGCTAAGGTAACAATTTTGTTCGTGCTTTAAAACAAATCTAACTATTACTAATTTATATATCCAAAGTTCCATATACCTCTATGTCTACTTTATTCGACAATAATATTGTTCCTAATTTGTATATTATCACACGTATGCCATTATCAATGAACACAAATTGGGGTTGATATGGAAGTTGGAATATACTGAACTACTAATCTAAAAATGAATGAAAAAGCACCATTACCTGAGAGCTGTTCAGGAATAATTGCAGAAGTACCATGGCAAATTAAAGTATGTAGATTCTCTGAATTTGCATTTATATATTCAACAGAACATTCTGTTAAATTAGGACAATCTGTAAGTTCTAGTTTCACAAGCTTATGATTACTGAGGACCTGTACTGAATAATCAGTTATGTTCGATCCCACGATTTTGACACGTTTCAGTTTAGTTGTCCATACATTTTTAAAAATTGTAAAGAAACAGTCATGATCTTCGTTCGGTTCATTTCGTAATACGTATTCGATAAGTTTGTCGCATATTTCGCTGGGGAAAACTACCCCTTCTAACAGATGTCGATAGCCATGCTTATCCTTTACCGAGATGATATCCAAATTTTTACAGATCACTTGGAAACACAGTTCTGCAAGAGATTCTGGACCTACGTATTGATCTACACGAAATAAGACATCCAAATTCGCCATCCTATACGGCAATTTAAATAAATTGCGTAAAAACGCTCATAGGAAAATACTCGCAAACAATTACGCAATTTCAACTGTCAAATATGTTAAAATGCATCAGCTGGATATCACTGTCCAAATTCGTTACAGGAGGGACCTCTCTTTTTATTCACGTTTCCTTATCCTTCTCCTAATCCGAAAACAAAAACATTACATATTTAATCGGCACAATGCCGAATCACACACAGATCAGTCTGAAATTAATGTATTCACTGTGAACGTTTCACGAAATTTACTCGACAGCTATAACTGATGTGCGATTGTGTATATATGTCCTCACGCTTGTAATTTTGACATTTCACTTGACTACCGTAGTGACGCTGTTCCAGAACACTTGACTATAGTAATCAAAGAATGTAATAGTGACCAACGTTTGTTTAGATTTTTAGGTGTTTAGTTGACTATCCTGTTTCGCGCGAAACTTTAAATCACAGAGCATCAATTTGATTCGTCAATACCTCCCAAAGTGTATAATCAAATTGAATAACAACATACAGGGTAATAAAAGAAGGGTTCAGAATTTTGGGGATAAAATTGTTTATAACTTTGAAGATACCAATTTTTCGACCAATGTTTATCGGAAGCTTCTTCTTTCATTTAACGCGAGTGGACTATTTATCCTTCTAAACCCCCTTTTCATCACCCTGTATGTTCAATCATTAATGACAATAATATAAAAAGGATCAAGGATAAAACATTTTATTTCGAGATTTTTTTAAAAATCATAGTTACAAAAATGATACTTAAATAGAATGCTTATAAGAATATACAATACTTTACACTTACATTGCTGAATACGTACTATATTTTAAATACTACATACAAGTACGGTAGTTTTATAATATTTATGACCCACAAGCCATACATGCGTCTCCATTTTCGCGAGAGCATGCAAATACCGCTTCTATGTCTTCATCATTTTGACTTTGTTGCCAACTTTTTTTCGGCGTGCTATTACATTCTGTATCATTTCCATTTTCAGAATTAATAGATTGATTAGCCGAGATTGCGCTTGTATTTCGTAATTTTGATTTATCGACGGTAAATTGAAGGGCATTTGCTGCGGGTTTTGTCCTTAAGTAATACATACCCGTTTTCAAACCCTGCAGAAGATCAAGCCGCTTAGAATATCTATTCAAAGCGACAGAAACCTATTGCAATGTAATAAAATTAAAGTAGAAGACTAATTACCATTTGCCACCCATAAAAGTGCATTGAAGTTAGTTTTTCAGTAGTTGGTTTCGCCATATGAACGTTTAGTGATTGAGATTGATCTATAAACGCTCCGCGATCTGCTGCCATTTTCAGAATTATTTTTTGTGATATTTCCCAAACTGTTTTATACAAATTTTTCAAATATTCTGGTATACGTTCAATATTCTATGCAGAGAAAAGCATTAAAGCGATAGAGTATTTTTAATACATATTACAAGATAAAAATATAGAAGATACACCGACCTGAACAGAACCGTTATGCGCAATAATTTCATTTTTCATATCCTCATCCCAAAGATCTTTTTCAGTGAGGTCTCGCAGTAAATGAGGATTCACGACTTGAAATTCTCCCGACAGAACTCTTCTTGTATAAATATTGCTGGTGTACGGTTCTATAGATTCATTATTTCCTAAAATTTGTGCAGTAGATGCTGTTGGCATAGGGGCAAGTAACAAAGAGTTTCTAACTCCATGCTTAGCAATTTTAGCTTTCAATGCGGCCCAATCCCATAAATCAGTTGGCGTCACGTTCCACATATCATATTGTAAAATCTGGAAACATGTAAATAGCATAAAACACACAAAGTATTAATACATTTTCAAATTATTGTTGATTCGCGAGTAGTAACTAAAAATTTATAGATAATTTACTTACTCCTTTGCTAACTGGGCTACCTTCGTAAGTTTCATATGTACCCTTTTCTTCAGCAATTTCACAACTTGCTTCTAATGCACCATAATATAACGTTTCAAATATCTGAATATTAAGTTTCTGTGCCTCCGCACTTTCAAACGGAAATCGCATTAAAAGAAATGCATCTGCAAGACCTTGTATTCCAATACCTAAAATATATAATAAATACTTATAAAACGTAAAAATAAATTAATATACTACCGTTTGTATTCCACATACTAAGAATACGTACCTATAGGTCTGTGCCTTAAATTTGATGTTTCTGCTTGGGGAATCGGATAGTAGTTAACATCAATAACTTTATCCAAATTGCGAGTAACAATTTTTGTTACTTTTCGTAGTTTTTCGAAATCGAATGTTTTCGTAGCTGGATTGACAAACATATTGACAGCAATGGAAGCTAAATTGCAAACCGCAACCTCATCTGGACTAGAATATTGTACAACTTCTGTACATAGGTTACTACTTTTAATTGTTCCAATGTTTTGATGATTTGATTTCCGATTGCAGTGATCTTTATATAACATGTAAGGAGTTCCTGTTTCAACTTGGGCCATAAGGATAGCTGTCCATAAATCTCTAGCTTGAACCTGGCGTTTATATCTCTTTTCAATCTCGTATCTGTTAAAAAAATATAACAATTATCCTAAAAAACAAACAAAATTGAACTTTCCTCATATACTTTATAATTTATAATACAATCTACCGTGTATAAAGAGCTTCAAATTCATCGCCCCAAACATCAGATAGACCAGGAGATTCATGTGGACACATCAAAGTCCACATTCCATTTTCTAATACTCGTTTCATAAAGAGATCAGGAATCCATAGAGCATAGAACAATTCTCTTGCTCTATGCTCTTCCTTACCTATCAATCACGATTAAATAGAAAATAAGATATTCCAGAGTATAAAATGTCTTAAAAATACAAACAACAAGCCCATATAAACTCACCAGTATTTTTTTTAAGATCTAAAAATTCAAATATATCTGCGTGCCATGGTTCTAAATATAGAGCAAATGCTCCTGGTCTTTTATTTCCTCCTTGATCAACGTATCGAGCTGTATTATTGTATACTCTGATCATTGGAACCAAACCATTAGAAACACCAAGAGTGCCAGCTATTGGTGTACCCCTTGCACGAATACAATGTATATTAAGGCCAATACCACCAGCAGATTTACTGATAAGCGCGCATCTTTTCAGTGTGTCATAAATTCCATCAATACTATCCTCAGTCATTGTTAATAGGAAACAACTGAAAAAGTAAACTTTAGATTGTTAACATAGACAAGCGTATTTAAATTATATAATGTTGAGAAATATACCTAGACATTTGCTGATGAATAGTGCATGCAGAAAAAAGGGTTGGTGATGCATGTGTGAAGTAACGTTCTGATAGGAAATTGTATGTTTCTATAGCTCTGTCAATATCTTCACCATGAATGGCAACGGCAACTCTCATTAACATATGCTGTGGTCTTTCAACCACTTTCCCATGAATTTTTAACAAATAACTTCTCTCAAGGGTTTTGAACCCAAAATAATTATAACTAAAGTCCCTATCATAAATTATGGCTGAATTTAACTTGCTTGCATCCTTCTTTATAATTTTGTAATACTTTTCGCTAATAACAGGACTCGGTTTATCTGTATATAATTCCTTCACGTGATGTAAATCATGAATCACTTCTATAAATGAAATCAAAGTATTGCGATGAAATTAAAATACATAATCGATAGTAAATTAAAGAAATACGATTATATATGTATGTTATCATACCACTAAAAGTTTTCTTTGTTTCTTTATGGAGATTTGATACTGCAATTCGTGCAGCTAATATAGCATAATCCGGATGTTTAGTAGTCATCGTTGCCGCAGTTTCGGCTGCAAGATTATCCAACTCGACCGTGGTAACACCTGAATATAAACCACTGATAACACGGAAAGTGATTGAAGACTGCAAAGGAATGAAAGTTTATGAAGATATTTACTCGTCCCAACTGAAAATTACTTTCTTTTCATATCGAACACAACACAAGAATAATAGTTATTGTAATAAAAATGTAAATACCTAATTTCAGATTAAGTATAGCGAGGTACAATTGAAAAATAAGTAAACTTACAGGATCCACAAAGTCCATATCTAGATTGTAACATAGTTTTTGGATTCTGGATGTTATCTTATCGAAATGAACATCTTCTTTACGTCCATCTAACAATAAAATGGTACTTGATGTAATGTCATAGTAAATTGCGTTTGTGATAGAACAAATTTAAACCATTCGAAGCAACAATAATGTAATAAATAATGTTTGCAACCAACTCACCGCGCTTTATAACATACATCTTCCCCTTTCCAACCATGTTTAAATCGTACTAATATGCGTTTTAATGTATTAATATTTCGAAACTTCTCCTGAACTTACGAAGGACCTGTATTCGTTCGATTTATGTCGTTTACCGGTATTTGGCGCGAAACGGAAGTAATACATCTGATTAACTTCGTCACGTGATGTAAAAACTATTCTTGTCCGTAGTTTAAATACAACTAGTCAGAGAGAAATTTCTTTATTATCCTATATATTTGTTCTTCTTAATGACTTAAGCGTGGCATAATATTATAATCTACTTGTAATCTTCATTTATCAGACAATTATTTAATCACTGTATCCTACAGGACGATACTTATAGGTGGTAAATAATTATTTACCTTAACTTAAGGTAATGTCTGCAATGTCTAGGATTACGTATTATTATACCAATTTAGGTATCATTGATGGCACAACTGTTACGTTATACCATTACAGAAAACCTACAGTATATTTTAATAACAAACATACAAGAATTTGCTAAGTAAATTCTCCCGCAGGGTCTCGGCGATCTTTAACTTGAACTAAATAAACAAATGTTTTCTAGCCCTGAAATTGTATTAATCAACCGGAAAGGGCACTTCACGAAATGTTTCCGGCTATTATTGTTCCATAACTTATTTCCGGCTTTCTAATAATTCAATATAATTCTGTCATCCTAGACTTCCTCTATGTTATTCCTTTGCCTCAGTTTGCGTTTTTATTTCAGAACATAATTATTCATGCTTTATACCTACATCGCATATTAATGACTCCCTGATACTTCACCATTCCACTTAAAATACATGTTACATTAATTACCTTCCGTTTCCATCATGTCATATTTTACAGATATTAAGACGTGTAGGGGAAGCAACAGCGTCCAATTCTAATTTAATAAATACAGAATAGTATGTATTATCGAAATCAGTATCCAAGCGTACTATTTGTTCCAACTAGTTAATTGTACAGGTTGTACTACGAAGTCAAGACCAATTGTAGTTCAATTTTAAATGTGCTCCTCAAAGAAGGGAGCAATTCGCGGCCACCGGTGTGGTCAGCCAGTTATTAGCTGGCTCGGGGCTCTCTCACCATTCATTGCATATAGTGCGCCTAAATTTAGAGTGACACTGTGGCACTAATTTGTTGAATGAAACGATAGGTGTGTTGGTGCTTGGGGGAACTGAACGCCATCGTGGGGTAGATCTGTAGGGGCATGGTAGAAATCTCGGGACTCGTCACTTGTGAGCGCGATTTCTGAACGTAACAACGCGGGTCGACACACGCCACGATCCATAAAACCTTTTCACTTACAACGGCGCACGGCTGTTATCGATATATCGGTCCAGTGGAAATCACGTTCAGGTCTGTTGGTGAAATTGTGCATGCATGTACATTGTTTAAACTTTATGGAAAAAGAGAAATATACATTTAGTGCGAGCGATATTGCGGCTGTTAATAGAGTGTCAGAGACTACTGCTTAGCCAGTGGTTACGGTACGCTTATGGGAGACAGTCAGACTATGTACTTCATTTTCAGGCTTGTAAATTACTTTTTTTCGTGTTCATTAATTTTTGTTTACTTGTTACCTTTCTTCATAACGCACGCATAAATTTTCGTATGAAAATTGGTTCATTTGGCCTTTCCCTTTTTAAAGAAAACATGAACAGTTAGATTGAAATCTAGCTAATTATTCATTATGCTGGAAAAAAGTAAATGTGTTGTATGTACCTGAATTTAGTACCGTTATATCAAATTAATACTAAAAATCACAGCTATTTTTCATTTCCTTATTTATGACGATTCTATCAATTTTATGAAGTTCATTTTCCTATTTTTTCTTATTGTCATTGAGTTGTATGTTTGGCAGAAAATATCCTAAAGATTAATTTATCTTCATTCGATGAAGTCAGTTACTATACAATTGAGCTTATTATACAATTGAAGTGTAGAAGTTGTAAATTGTTTTACACTGATTGTGTGGATAGTATCATTAAAAGGACATTGCACTCATGAATTTATTAATTATTGTCACACTTTAAAAGGATGTTTATGCCCGAAGAGTTAACGATTTTTACCACAATTTGTTCTCATTGTTAACAACGATAATTCACCAAGTGCCGATTGACGCTTAAGATGGAACGACTGTATTGCGAATGAATAATTTTCTACCTCCTACTTGAAAAGTTGCAAATTTAAATCGACACAATATTATTGTGACGAGAAGTCAACCGATCCATGGTTCGTTGTTCCACGTGATAACCTCCGATGGCATCGCTTCTTTCACCGATGGTTAATCTAAAATAGGACAAGGTTGCCCGATGGGAACAACGTTTCACAAACGTGATTCCCGGAAGTGGCTCATTGTCCATCATCCATCATCATCAAGACCCTTATGCAAAAGTGTCTCACGTAACGACGATGACCGCCGAGTATTCAAAGTTCTTCAGAAACGAACTCATCATTTTCATTGGGCCATCCTTGCAGATTGATTTACCGTCAACATTCCTTCGAATCGAACCACCGTAAAATATAAATCAGCCAGAAAAGAATGAATCTTGAGCTCTTGAAATCAATCGTTGGTATGCGGAATGAAAAAAGTAGAGGGGTAGTGTTGTATTGAGCATGTGTGCCATAAATTGCCGTGGATAAAAGTGTTCGAAAAATGTTATCAGAGGAAAAAATATTTTTATTTGCAGCTTCTCCTTCAACATTTGATACGATGACGTGAGTTCGTTCGATTTTGTATTTCGGACATAAAATAATGCCTTCGAGCGGACCATCCAAAGTGCACAAGGTAGATAGGTCCACAAGTCCTCTGCCGCGGAAACCAGCGAATCCGGTTCAAGAATTAAAAGCCCTGTTCGCTGAACCACCATTGCGAGTATCAAATGGCGATAAAGAAGATTTTCGCTTGGAGGCGATACAATGCTTGCAACCTACCACTTCCAAAGAAATTGAAGCATTGCCGGAACGGGGGACATGGAGCAGCAAGGTGAACATAGGGAAATGATTACAAAACCTATTTCAACAAAATTGCAACCTGTTCGATTAATTATTAATGTTTTAATGCCGGACGATTTTTGTGTCCCTCAAGGTCGAATTTATCCTGTCTGTAGTAGGATTGGCTATAGGATTAGGGAACGTATGGCGGTTTCCTTACCTTTGCTATAAAAATGGTGGCGGCGCTTTTATGGTCCCTTACTTTATCGCCCTTGCACTCGCTGGAGTGCCCATGTTCTTAATGGAGTTATCTCTGGGACAGATGATGACTATAGGTGGATTGGGCGTCTTTAAGATAGCGCCAATTTTCAAAGGTTTTTACCCATATTTATTCTCGCGAAGTAACGGAATACTATTCTAGCTGTGAATTTTTGTTTCCCTTTCTCGCAAACAGGCATTGGATACGCAACTTGTGTACTCTCTTGCTGGACGAATGTATACTACATCATTATTTTGGCATGGGCGCTCTTTTATTTCTTGGTTTCCTTGAGAATCGGTATGAAAATAGGATACATAATGCCAATACGGTCATACAACTAGCTGAGCTGTTTCCATATTAGTCAAATATGTACATAGACGTGCCATGGAGAACATGTAGCAATCCTTGGAACACACAATACTGCCTTACATCTACAGAGCGTTTGGAGGCGATGTGTTGGCCCGAAGACGAGGATACGATATGTTTAACTTCGATCGGTAATTTAAGTCACACCTTGCTGAGAGATCCAGTGAAAGAATTTTGGGAGTAAGTTTATATGATAAAAGGAATATTGGATTTTTCGCTTGTTTTTTTCTATTAAAATTTGATTCATTTTTTATTGTCCTTTTTTCTTCCACTATTTAAAGGAGACGAACCCTTCAAATCTCTGACGGAGTAGATAGTGTAGGTTCGATAAGATGGGAATTAGCGGGTACACTGGCTATTGTATGGATTATGTGTTATTTCTGCATTTGGAAAGGTGTAAAGTGGACAGGAAAAGTAAGTAAAAAAAGTTAGTTACTGTGCACAAACGATGGTTGTTTAATTGCTTGTTATTAATTGTCAATTTTGTGTAGGTTGTTTACTTTACATCGTTATTTCCGTACGCATTATTAGTAGTCTTACTGGTAAGGGGGTTGACGCTTCCAGGGGCAATGGAGGGCCTGAAATATTATGCAACGCCAAATCTTTCAAAACTCACTGATCCGGAGGTACTAATATATAGCTAAATTTTCACTTTTCAAATGGGTGCATTTTATAAATATTTTACCGAATACTCGTAGGTATGGATAGATGCGGTGACGCAAATATTCTTTTCTTATGCACTTGGTTTAGGCGCATTGGTTGCCCTCGGAAGTTATAATAAATTCAACAATAACGTTTACAAGTGAGTTATAGCTTTACAAATTTTACTGAGACGAAATAAAAAATATCTTTTCAAATAATTTACAAACAACACGATTTATAAATTTCTGTCCATTTTAGGGATGCGCTTATTGTCTGTACAGTGAACTCTTGTACCAGTATGCTCAGCGGTATTGTCATATTTTCCGTGGTTGGTTTTATGGCTCATGAACAGCAAAAACCAGTTGCGGATGTGGCAGCTTCCGGTAATTATAATACTTAACATTAAAATAGACAAGAAGAATATTGATCGCATTCGATTTCTGTTAATAAAAAGCATTTGTAAATATTTGGCCCAGGTCCAGGATTAGCGTTTTTGGTTTATCCTTCTGCAGTTCTCGAATTACCAGGATCATCGATTTGGTCTTGCTTATTCTTCTTCATGCTTATTCTCATTGGTTTGGACAGTCAGGTAATTAAAGATATCCCAATAAATTAGAAATGAAAATAAACGATTATTATGTTATACAGTTTTGCACAGTTGAAGGCTTTATAACAGCCGCAGTAGACGAGTGGCCGCGTCTTCTCAGGAAACGAAAAGAATTATTCATAGCAATAGTATGTTTTATCTCGTACCTTATTGGTCTTACGTGTGTTACTGAGGTAAGTATTTTTACAATATTAAACTGAATCTCTGTGTGCAAATAAACTATGAAAAAGAAAATATTTTATAATGATACTTTTCGTGATACTTTTAGGGTGGAATGTATGTATTTCAACTCTTAGATACGTATGCCGTAAGCGGATTTTGTCTCCTATTTTTAATGTTCTTCGAATGCATCGCTGTCTCTTGGGCATTCGGTGTAAATCGGTTCTATGATGGACTGAAAGATATGATTGGTTACTATCCTTGCTGTTGGTGGAAGATATGCTGGACATTTACTACCCCTGCCATTTGTGTGGTAAGATAGGAACTTTATATATATATATATATTACACGAAGTGCTAATAAATATTTATAATCTTATTAATTTCAAATTAGGGTGTTTTCACATTCAATATAATTAAATTCGTTCCCGTAAAATATCTGACGTACGAATATCCATGGTGGAGTCATATGCTAGGATGGTTTTGCGGCCTCTCGTCAATGTTATGTATCCCAGGTTACATGATTTACATCTGGTTCGCAACACCTGGAACTACCTCCGAGGTACGTACTTGGAATCCCCTTTTTCGTTCTACTTTCAAATTCTTGAGATTTATATTTTTTGAAGCGTACAAAAGAGAAATATTATATTTCTTACAGAAATACCGAAAATTGGTGAGAATAGACGATGACATTGCTACCTTACGTATGAAGGTGAATTCAACAAAAGCTGCCGGTATCAGTGCAGATCTCGAACTATAAAACCATTGTTGTGCCTTTTGTCTGAATATTCATCGATGATGTATGTGTGTTCTTCGCAAAGTATGATTGGAAGAAAGCATGATTTCATATGTTGAACAATATCATATCATGTAATCATTTATCACAAATAAATAAAAATTGGTGCCTCTATAAATCTGAGTGCATTGATAATTGTTTTGTACAAAACATAGACCTATAATTAGAGTAGCGTTAAAGTAAAATAAATATTTTCATTTATTTTAGTATCATTTACATCATGTCGAACTTTCTACTATACATATAACTGAAAGTACATTTTGATTAATGGACTGCTAAGATTCATAACATAGGAAAAGAGAAAAAAAAAGATTAGTATCTAACTCGTATCAAATTATATACATAAATGCATGTAAAAAGTATTAATTAATATATACTTAAATTTACTTTTCATTATTCTGGATTTCTTTAATACGTCCAATAAGCTGTTCCTTCCATTGTTCTTCTGAAACAGCTTTAGCCCATTCCGGAATTGCCGTAGTTGGAAGAGTGAAAGATGCCATCATTGATTTCACTTGATTAATTTTATCTGCATCCATATCAATATTTGATCGATTATCAAAGGACGACCATACCTCTACTGTTCCTGATATGCTATCCTATAAAGGATATAAAATATGATTAATATTTATTAGGTATGCAAAATTATATAATAAGATAACATTATTTTGCTCATCTAAAGGAAACACATACTGGCTTCAATTCTGATATCGGAGTTGATAAACCTTGACTAGGTTCACCTGTATTAGATATCCACTCTTCGTCCTGAAAAATTTGTGGTTATAATATATATATTTATTATGCGTTAATTAAATGGTGTAGAGTAATAAACGTACATCATCTTCGTACAACATTGGTTCGCTATCTGTGGGAATTTGAGATAGTGGTACATATCCTGACATTCCAACATCATCGTCTTCGCTGTCTGACTCATTTGTACCTCTGGTATCAATTGGTAAATTCGGCACGCCTAACGTTTCTTCAATAGGTTCTTGCGTAGGGTCAGGAGACATTGTGCATCACTTTTTTTCCTACATTTAACAACAGATCCTATTTGTATTTTAAATAAACATGTGCAATACCCCATTCATAAATAAACGTTCCTAACCTCACTTTCGTATACGTCACGCTGTTTTTTCACTTCGAAATTGATTAAAGCTCGTTTTTATAAAAGTAACGAAAAACAATGTTCAGGAATTAAACTTCTAACAGTGATAATTTTCACTGAGAAAATTATAAATGTTAACAAAATTTACAACGGTACAAAATTTTGACAGATCACAGCTGATTTCATGGGTCGTGTAATGATTATTCCGCACAGACTGTTCAAGTAAAGCAGGGACTGCCGAGTTTTTCCCCTCCAAGGGCCAACAAGTCCCCACTACCAATTAAACGCGATACTATCGAAAATAATGTGACGTTGATATGGCAGCTAACACAATACGCATAGGTGTGACGAGCGTTATTTGTCTGCATTAGTTTGTCATATGACGAGCGTGATCGCGAGCTGGCGGGCCAACAGTTCGCCAGAGGTGGAAGATATAGGTAGGGGAAAGAGCCAACCACGGTCCGCGGTCCGCGGGCCGCCGGTTGACTGTCCCTGACTAGTAAAGCATTTAAAATTGAAATTCTTAATGTACAATGTACATTATCCATTATGAATTTTAATTCGTGCATTTTTGTCTCTTTACTCCTACTGGTCGTTACAATATATACTTTGATCTCCACTGGCAGCATGCTTAGCCAATTTAGAGTGCTACTAACACGTCAGTCAAATATTTCACCAATCCGAGAACAGTATTCTTACGGCAAGATTTCAAAATAAAATTCTAACTCTATCCGTTCATTGCGAATTCGTGGGCGGCCCAAGGAAGAACTGCTCATGAAATTAATTATTGAGTTGTAGAACATTTCAATAATCAGTAGTTATTGGTCTAACATTTCGTGACTAAGTGCTATCGACTTTCAAATAGAAAGGTGCGTATTCAAATCTACTATCATCAGGTTATTACTTCCTTACAATTACACTGTTCAACACGGGTCTGATTATATAACCTTATGTAGGCGTTTCTTGTAGGCTTTAATGTGCTGAATACGAATCTGCACCCCGTTTTTCTCTAGAACGTAGTATTTTTTAAAAACGCAATGTTGAAAATATTTGTGTTTTGTACTTTTGCGATAATAATTATTCAGTTGAGCTTAGTGCCAAATGATTCTTTATAGTTTCACGAATAACGTGGTATTTGTAGTTATTAGATTATAAACATTTAAATGTGTTTAAATAAAGATCAAAATTATTATTTTGGCTGATATCTTTCAATTTACTTAAACAACTAAGGGTCGATGAGAAAATCTAACTATGCCACGCGATAGAGCAGACCTTTCTGCTAAGAAGAAGCATCAGTGAAAGTTACAAAATCATTTTTGTATTGAATATACAAACGAAATACTTTGGCAAAACACGTGGCGGCGGCAGTGGTGCTCTATGACGGCGGCCCCCTGCTTATCGTTCAGCTGCTGAGTTGGGCAAATTTTTATTTAATTAATAAATAATGAATAATAAATAAACGTGTGATTGTAATTGCAAATAGCAACTAAACTTTTCATTTAAATGAAAGTCATTTGAATAATGCTAAATGTGGTCTATTTATTTTTTCTCATTCGCAAATAAGAGATTATTTCTTATTTGGATTTAGGTGGAAAACAAATAGTTTTTAGCCTTCTCTAATTTCTTGTATTTTGTACATACAATAAAAACGTGGCGAAATTTTAACGTTATTATCTGTATGTATAATATTTACATAGGTATACTTATTTTTTGAACTTTATTTTCTTTACCAATAGATAGTTCGTAGTTCATATTTGCCTTTGAACTGTAAACTGTCGCGAGTTAGAGGTCGATTTAACTTATCCGACGTAAACAAACTAAAGCTTCTCAAATAATGTACAACAGACGATACGATAGTAATATCGTTGCTGAGGTCAATTGGAAAGAAACTTTGTTTAATGACTATGAATAATCAATAATAATTGACAAATAATAACTGAAAGTGTATTTGTAAATAGCAATTAACTTTATTATTTTAAATAATTTATTTAGACTTAATCAAATGATAAAGCTCAGCGTATCGGAATCACGCAACCCGCGTGAGTGACACTGTTGCCGCCGCGCGTTTGACCAAACTATTTCGCCTGTATATTGAATACAAAAATGATTTTGTAACCTACACTGATGCTTTTCTTTGCAGAAAGGTCTGCTCCATCGCGTGGCATAGATAGATTTTCTCCTGGACCGTTAGTTTTTGAAATATATTGAAAGATATCAGCCAAAATGGGTGTATTTTCGGTGTTCTTTTCACTTTGATGATTATTTAACCCTTATGTTAGCAACCGGTTACCCATTTCATGTTTCCTACAAGAATTTTTGATGTTCTGGTAACTGTATCGCAACTGATTCATATTGGAGACGGTCTCTGATTTGTTTGTATAAACAAGATAAGCATCCATTCTCTAGTTATCGAACTAGGAACGATTCGATGAATCAAAAGTCGAAAACTGGACACTTGAGAAACTGGGAGACTTCATAGAAGACCATGCACTTAAAATATTAAAAAAAACCGATACTTCATTTCAGTATAAGAATACATATAATACATATAATAGATTTGCATAAAATGTTTAAAGCTGCAGCTGTTGAGTTATAGAAATGAAAGCTAACGGTCTCGAAAGAATATAATTTCATATTTCAGCCGCTCATTGGCTACATCGGTTAAGTCCACAAAACAAAAAGAAGTCAATTTATTAGAAATATAAGAAGTGAAGTGTGAATAAAGCGCTTTAACGATTAAAAAATTGTAAAAAATTTAATCGGTGGAATCAACCAATTTGGCTAATGTGCCGATGGAAACAGTATGGGGTATCCGGGTACCCGGTTACGAGACAGACGTTGAAATTTCGGTCGCTAACATAAGGGTTAAACACATTTAAATGTTTATAATCTAGTAACTACGTATATAATTTTATTCGTGAAACTTCAAAGAATCATTTGGCACTAAGCTCAACTGAATAACTATTACCGCAAAAGTACAAAACACTTCCAGAGTCGAAAAGTTGCGATTTTTTTCAAAATTCAAAAATCATTAAAGTCTGCAGGAAACGCATCAGGAACGTTACAAAATATAAAAAAATTTGAGATTTGCCGAATAGTGTTATTATCCGTTACTTGAAAATAATGGCCAATTTTAGTGGTATGCAGTAATAAATGGAGGTCTAAAAACGACCATTTGCAGTGTAATCGTTTTAAAATAACATTCCGTTTTATATGTGCAAATATATTCCGTTTTTCATGTAAAAATTAGTTATTGGAAAATTTTCTCATAAAAAAACTGACGAATTTCTTTTTCTCTTTCTTTATATTAAATATATGGCTAATATTTTAGATTCTAATATATCTTCTGACACTCAGAATCAAGGAGATATGTCATATCTATTCGGATGGAATCACAGTATGACAACACAGAAGAAACTGGTTCCGTAAATTCGGGGTCACAAAATATACAGACTGTTAAAGTGTATCTACGAATGGAACCGTTCCCAAAAAAATTGAAGTTAACCCAAGAACAGCAAGATGTGTGTAAAGTTATGAATGCATCTACTTTGTTCACAAGACTGCCTACTTTAGAAAATAATACCAGGTATCTGAAAAGGTCCAATAGCACAAACATTGTCTGTGGAAAGTTTACATTTACACAAATATTCGGGCCACAGACAAACCCAGAGTTGTTTGATGAAGCTATAACATAGCAAATGATTGACTTTTTGGTAAGGGCATTAATTTTTACTTCACACAATCATTACCCCTACTGATAAATTTTATAAGCGACAATTATTCTAATAGGTATCACGAATTCGGGAAAATCGTATACGTTGCAAGGAACCACCACATCCCCAGGAACCGTACCGAGATGTTTAGAATTTGTATTTTCTAATATTACACCGCAGTCTACATCATGTTATAATCCTGTTAACCATTGTGACGATGTTACACTGGATCCCCTTGATGGCGCGTTAGAATTAGAGATCAAAACGAAATTATTGATCTTCCCCTCCGTTGATAAATATCAATATATTAACGCTTACAAAGAAATACAGAAACTGTTCCTAGTGTAATCGACTACTAGACCTAGTCAGTGTATTGATGCGCAACATTCTGTATGGGTTTCCTTTGTTGAACGAAATAGTGTACGATTTTCTATCGGATGAATGTCAGAAGAAAAGATCGCACCTAAAGTTGCCCACAGATAGCCACGGACGGCGTTCGTAAAAAGTTTAAAAACTGTATGCGTGAGTTCTGTTTCTGAGGCTTATCAAGTTTTTATGCCGGTGCAATATAATTTGACAGTAGCTGCAACGGCCTTGAATCATAGAAGTTCAAGATCGCATTGTATATTTATAAATAAATTATTGAAATATTACGTTGAGAATCTGCATTGTTAACAGGTATTCATTACTTGTTTTATTACATATATATAAATATATACATATGTATAAACAAAATGCAAGGGATGCAAGGGGAAATCAACCTATTGGTAAACGAGAAATTGGCGTTATGTAAACAATGTTCAATTACTTAAGAGTGATGTATGTCATTAATTATACTTTGAAAGGATGCAAGTTACTGCGTACAATTTGACTAGTAATGTAATATTCTATTTCATAGGCACGTGAAAATTGCCCCGAATTGGGGATATGGCGCAACGTGTTATTTTATTAAACTATATGCCTACTAACGTTACAATTTAGATTGACCGCAGAAATCAAGCATATGATACAACAAGCAGAGAAGATTCGAATTAAAGATTTAGCTGCTGCAAAAAAATCTTTCCCGAAAAGATGAATATTTCGCGCAGTTAGAAATGCGCGCCCAGCACAGCGAGCAAAATTTATTCATGTCTGTTTGTTGTTCCTCGTTTGTATTGATAATAAACGACTGAGCCGTCAAGGAACCAAACTGATATACACATATATACACATGTACACGAACAAATATCGTCGAATTTGTGACGAAATGTATTAAAATGTCACACTTATTGGAAATCAACAAAATTATTCTCATACTTAATTAATCATGGTGTTTAAAAAATGCAGCAACACAAAACTTTGTTACTTCCCGCTGACAAAATGGGACGAAGTGAGTAATATGTTTTATTTATAAAAAAAACTACGTACAACTCATGCGCCTTGATACTACAATAAAAATAATCCTAACAGCTGAAAATAATCAGTTCGACTTACCAGCGACTCAATGTTTCTTCATCTTTCTCTTTAACACACAGCGTTAATTGTTCGCGGCGCAGTTAACAATCAAACGTTCTATTATTTCTCCAAGGATCACAATGTCCACGTAGCTGTTTCGCCACGGGTTTTCGTAGAGATCGAGAAAATTATTGGACGTCGCAGTTGGCATGTCGCAGAAAATCATGTCGACAGATTGTTGTTGTTTCTCATCGAAGATTCGTTTTTCTTCTTACAATGTTCTGTTGTTCAACGCTAAAGCAATATATTTCTCGTGACGCAACATCAACAAATGCGTCTGACAATAGTAATAGAAACATTTATCATTAATCTGCATGGATATTTGTCAACTTTGTTTTCTTTATCCGTTAACGCTTGCCTAATCGAGTTTATCTTTGTCGCACCCAACATCCACGATCACCGAATAACGATAAAGTAGATTAATTATTTAGTTTCTCCATTTCCGAGGGTGGAAAAAATGTAGGCGACGATTTCCACGGTTTCACGTTTTCCTAATTCAGAGAATCAAAGGTACAAAAGAAAGAAATAAAGACGATCTCAAAGTATTAGATTCCAAACCGGGCGTTTATAAACCGTATAAAACCTTACCTTCAAAAAGATAAAACTATATTGAAGATCTGATTGATCTTCAGGGGGTCTGCATATTCCATATCAAAAATCAGTGAAAGGTGACGACAAGGTCAGACAAAGGATAAAAAAAGGGCAAATTTTCTATCTTCGAAAGGGTAGGGCTTATAAGAGGGTCTGACGATAATTATGAAGTGAACTGTACGCTGTACAGTCTCCCGCCTTTATTCAGAATTCACAAAATGGATATAGAAAGTTTTCAGCTCGTTTTTTATCTTGTTACGTTATTCTTGTTTATTTTTTTGCTGCTACTTTGAACCACTTTGGTCTGAACCATTCATATGACTTTTCAGCCTTCTAACGGTTAAGAAGTATCTATATGTAAAATATGGATTCGTGAATACTTTTCCATATACAGTCGAACCTCGCTAACTCGAATCTGAAGGGAAGAGAAAAGAACTTGGTGTTATAGACGTTTCGTGTTGTCCAGTGTCGATTAAGAGAGGCTTAACAGACGACAATTCGACTCATAGAGTTAACGTTCCGACTTGCAAGGACGGAAAGGAAGGCAAATTAAATTTTTCGCGTGAATTACATTTTTATGGTATACATATATAAACGTAATCAGAAGACGAAAGTTAGGTCACTATACATACATATATGCACCGACTTGCTATTATTCAAAAAGTCAGTAATTTTGCTATGAGTTAATGTATCAACACATTGTTTATCTATGAGAATTGACGAAAAACGATTAGCTTCCATGGATATGCACGTGGTGGTTTTATGTCTTCCGTCTTATATTTTGGGACAATCCTAACGGTTGAAAGCAAGGAAACAATTGAATTATTTCGGACACAAAGTTATAAACTTCGAGTTGCAGAGGCAGCAGCGATAGAAGTTCGACTTATAGAGGTAAACTTGAACGACTAGAGGTTCGCCTATTCTAAATTCGAGTTACAGAGGTAAAATGATGCATCTGGACATGTGGTTAATAATTCGAGTTAAAGTAAGTTTTATTTCGACTTATATAGAGGGTTTTGCAGCGGACCAGAAGCGAGTTAAGAAAATTTTCGTCTTACAGAGGTTTTCGAGTTCTAGAGGTTCGAGTTAACAGGTACTACTGTAATTATTTACATAAAATACGTTTCGTATATTATTTCTATTAATAAAATATATCATATACAAATTGATGCAGTGTCATGATAAGAACAAAGGGACTGCCAACTGGCGGGCCGCGGGTCACCCGTGACCCCTTCCCCTACCTATATTTTCCATCTCCAACGAACTGTTGCGTATTACGTTAGTTGCTATATCCACGTCACATTATTTTCGATAACTATCGCGTTTAATTGGTAGTGGGGATTCGGTGGCCCTTGGAGGAAAAAGGCCCTTGGCAGTCTCTGATTTAAACTATAACCGTATATAGTAACATTTTCGATTTACTGAATCGAAGATTACTGTAATCGAAAATTTTGAAAACCCAATTACGTAGTGGCCTTTTATACTCGTTACGAATTTCTGTTTAAAGAATAAAACATTTGACTAAACAGTGCCACTGCTAGTTATTTGAACAGTTACAGTTGAGTAATTGCTTAACGCAAGGGAATCATATATTTTGCATATTAAGCAATAGAGAGAAATTATATTTTACTTGCAATTTAGTATTTATAAACTTATACATGTATTATACATGTGATTTTAAGGTCTCAATTTAGTCTGCAAATAATGAAACAAATAACGGATAAAATTGTATGCAAATAATAATCTAGGTAAGATTTGACCAAAGAAACATTCTTGCATTGAACATAAAGGGATTTCTAAATTGTTGACCGTCACTACTTATACCAGTCAGACAGAGCACTGGTTCATTTCACTTGTATCACACCAATGTTTAATTTAACAACACTTAATAAATGTATGTAGCTTGATGGGAGAAACTATCACGTTAAAATTAATCAAATTCATGTTTACCTTAAATAATTACAAGTTGCAAAATACTTTTATATAAATAAATGTCCATTGATAGATATATTATAGTATGTATCCGTGTCACTACAGTCAATAATGGGGACATCGATGCCAAAGGAATGAAAGTCGAAATTTCTGATACACTGCATGGTTAAATCAGAAATATTCAGATTTTGTTTTACATGTTTGTTCCTAATTATTCTCACTGTATTTTAAGTGTACTCGAATGCCAATAATTACTCCATCGAGTAATGATTACGTACACATTCCAATTTAACTTTGAATGTATTGTTATTTTTTCAATTAAAATAAACTTGATCATTATTGTTATATTGTCGCATCGCGTTAGAAGTAACAAGAAAATGTTTGAAAGAGGGCTTCAACGCGAGTTTCTTCAAATTCAACGATCTTTCATCTAAATCATAGGCATTTTTCTTCTTTCAATTTGTATGTTTAAAATAGAGAAAATCGTATGCAATAGAGAACATTGCACTTGAATAAGTCATAAGCAGATTTCTTAATAGACTAATGAAAAGTCCTGAACCGAAGACTTGAAACTGATCAACGATGTGAAAGTAAAAGGATTTCACGATCGTTGAGAAAGAAGGATGTGGTAAATGCCTTCATGCAAAATGTCATCAGTTCTTCTCGGAAAATTAGTAATCGTGTAGGCAAAAACTGGGACGAATATAGAATACGGCTGCGATTAAATTTACTATAGGGTTTTGGCCTTGTTATATCTGGCTGACTAACATAAGTTCATGAAGATATGAGTAATATCTATACATGCACACATATGGCAGTATCAAAATGTTTTCAAAATAAAGAAGAGGCATCAAATGAAAAGGTATTTTATCGAATGTATTCGATATACATTCCCTATATTTGTTAATAACTACAAGAATAAGAACTTGGATAATTCTGTTGTCTAACACGCTTATTAACAGTGAAATAGAGGATTGTTCGTTTCTGGAAAGGTGCATGCCTGACTTCTACGTTATTGTTCGCCCGTATTAATTAAAACATTCCTCGGAACAAAAACTGTACAAAGAAATTCGCCAACGGTGCTCGTAGTGAGACCAATCAGCGTTTCGCTAGTTACCCAACGAGTCTATCCCTATTCACTTCAATAACTTTTCCCCTAATTGACTGACGTGCGCGATATCCTCGAGAACGAGAAAGACAAACGACAGCCACAATGACAGGCCTTCTTCTTTTCTTTTTCTCCTTTCCGTTAACAAGCAGATGTTTTCTCCGCGGCGCGGGTGGTTCGCTCGACGCCGTTAAAAGGTTTGCGAATCGCGATAAATCCACCGCGACCATTCCATCCCAGGGCCAATGGAATCGCGAAACCGCAAAGCGAACTCCATCATGTTGGGGAAAAAAATACCTTAAGCGGTCCGTTCGAAAGGTTACATATCACACGGTCAGACTGACTCGTCTGATCCCTGAAATAAGAACAAGAAGGGGAAGAAAAAAATAGGTAAAGATGGCCGATTGAACGTGATTCAGCGGTCGGCGATGTACGCCCCGAAACCGACCGGTCTCCTTCTTGGTTCCGGGAATTCGTACTCTGCCAATCGGGCCTTCAGCATCAGCTCCATTCACGGGCAGTGTTCGCCTGGAACGTGACGACACTACTTGGGAAAAACATCGGCAATTCTGTGCCGACGCGTCGCGACGCACTCTTTCGCGAGGTGACGAGTATTTCGATTCGGTAAATAAGTCGCTGATATATTCTGCGATTAGCGTCGCGAATGCGCGCGGTGGTGCAGTTCGTTAATGATTAGTTTGATGTTGCGCGAAGTGTTCGATCGTTACCCGTTAAATATGCTAAATACTGGCCGAGTTTTCGTGGAAATTCGTGTGTCATTAAATTGTGATGTAAGTAGCTGAGCAGCGGTGGATGATGTGAAACGCTTCGCTGTCTATGCATATTTTATGATCTTCATGTGAGGTCCGAATTGCGAAACTTCGTTGGAATATTTTTGCGGACCGTGTTGCAACTTGACGTTTCAATTTCATTGCACTTATTGAACTGCATTTTTCTACGATCGCCTGTTCTAGAAAACTAGCCGCGAATGTTGATAGATTAAGCTACTTATACTTTCTCTTTATATTTTCATGTTTTTTGATTGATTGCTTTTTATATTTTCACTGTTTAACGTTCTATCAATTTTTACATTCACCGGGGGCTGCATTCAAGTAAAAGTTTCGATTCACCCGTATAATTCATTGAACATCGAACAAACAACGTTTGAAGGGCAACACATTTATATTATCGAGATTCAACGAAACGTGAACATTTGGATACAATCGTTCCACGAAACTGCACAAAATTCAACCGTTCGTAGTTTTACTTACGTCAGTCTACGGCAATTTACCGCGTTGCGTAACGTTTATAAAAATGTTAAGTAAAACATGCTGATGTCTCATAGATGTCTTTTCTTTGTTTTCTTGTTTTAAGGAGAAAACGTATTGGCAATCACTCGGTATCATTATCGTGAACGCACACATTCATCGGAAAACAGCACTATTTGGCATACAACTTCCAGTAACATAATTCACACGGAATTTAACAATTTCTTAGAATTTTGCGTACACGTTGAACAATGCGATCCACAAATGCGGAAACCAAACAAATTATTCAGTTGGATAAGTTGCGACGAACCGAATTTCTCCGTGCCGATAACTATTTTAACAGCCTGACGAACTTATGTAACGTTCGATTCAACGACTTCACGTTCACCGGGACACTACATCCGGGAAAATAGTGCTGTTCGGTAGACAGCCCCTTTCATACGGTCACTCGCCCGAAACTGAGACGGTACAGGGTCAGCGGTGCTACAAGGATTCATCGGTGAAATCGGCAAGCCCCGATGACGCACGCGACTCACTTCAAGGAAATGCGTGAATCGACCGTTGCGCGGCTCATGCGGCTCATGCCGATCTCAAAAAAATAATAATTTCTTGCTCCACTGCACGTGCGTATTTCTAGATGATCGAGATTAGACGAACATAGTTCGAGAGTAATGTCGAAACGCGAGAGATGCGATCTCGCGCAAACATAATATGTTTGAAAAGCTGCATCTGTGATCGTATACGTATAATAACAATTATCCAAGTATAATAACAATGAATAAACACAGATGCGGATGGAAATGTAGACGAACGTTTTATTATTTTTCTACGAATTGAACGATAGATTGGAAAAGCAGGCAAGAGTATTTTCCACAGTGTCATATCGATACTTTAAGCAGGACTAGCTCTGAAATACAAATCAAGAGACGCGATCACACATCTAAAGACACGACACGATCCATTGATGGACTTCACATATCGATGAATCATCCACACTTTGCAGAGACCAAGAACACCGAGTCATACTCATTGATTGTAGCCACTGACTCGTGTGGCAGTTTTGTTGATGATGATACGAGATATTGCATCCAACAACCGGAAGTGCACGAGATCTAAGAGTGAACGAAATTCATAGAACAAGGGAGCATGCGTTCGATGGACCCGCAAAACAGGCATATTAGAAGTTTGATTTTCCGTGAAATAGAGAATCGGTGAAGCGTTTCACTTTTAGCAAATCAATCTTCATCGTTTACCATCGATAAGTCTTGGAAATTGAGAACAAAAAAATGCGCGATTTGGCGATACGTTGGCGAGCGAGCTTGAGATTTATGCCGTCGATTAAGGACCAACACGGATGTGGGAACGAACCGAATGCTACACGAAAGAAGTCGAAGGAAGGAGTCGACATGGAATCGGAACCGGTGATGGTACCGTCTGGTAACTATTCTTATAACGTGGTTTATTTCATAGACAAATTAAGGTCAATTTTCGCTTACAATTAGAAGTATGTAATTTTTCCTTGAATTTAATTCATTTTTCACCGCATTTCCTCCAAGTTCAACACAATTTTGTGTCTGTCAAATTTTCTTATTCGAGTAACAATGCTTCCGTTGTTGCTGTTACACAAGATCGATTGTTAACAATTTTCAAACACTGAAACTGCCGTAATAACTGAGCCGCTCGTCGCCTAAATCGGTTAACTCCACAAAACAAATAATAAGGACATTTATTTTAAATATAAAAGGTTACGAGTCAGTCAAGCGCTTTGACGATAAAATTTGCAAAAAATGCAAAAGATGGAGTCTGATTTGTCTAACGTGCAGCTCAATTGGCAGTATGCAATAAGATAATAAATAATAAATAATTGCAAGCAGATGCTCGCGTTGGAAAGTCAGGTAACGCAAAACTCTGATATTATTATCCAGATCCATCGGAGTGGAATTCGAATCACATCGCGTCATGGGTGACATGGTGCAGCCGTGCGTTTTCCATAGAACCAGCACCGAGCGCAATTAAGTTTCCATCCACTGGCAAAGAATTATTAAAATTGTCGTCAGATTATTGGCAATGTATACCCGGTGGCAAAGTTTTGGCACGGCACCTTGGCTACCTCCAGTTTCAGGCAACTGGAATAGAAACGCCGAGTTTGCTGCAAGAAGAGACAATCCATGGTAAGTGAGCAAAGTATTTTATACAGAGAGCGTTTAAATTTGTCAGTGCTCCTACTGGTGACGTAGCATGTTTTAAATATTGAAGGCTTAACCATAAATATAGAACTTTACGTACATTGTTCACGTTATAGCTATAACATATCATTCATCAAATACTAATACATTAGTGTGAATAAAATATGACTGGTCTCCTATTTCACTGCAAGGCGATATTTCTAACATAGACTGTCACATATACATTGTTAGGGAGTAGTCCCTTATGATTTCGACGATATTTGATTTTAATTTTAGTGACGTCTATAATGGAAGTTAGAGTAGCAATACATAATATGTATAATATGTAGTTCTTATGTGCTACAGTGAAAGCAAAGATTGTTCATCTTGATGAAATATCATTTGAACGACGTTAACAACTTAAATACTTATTGCAGAGTATGGTAACAGATTTACAGCTGTGCTAAAGCAAACTATTGAAATCAAATCTACGAATTAAATCTTAGTCATTGTTGGAGTGAAGAATAAAAATAATAGTAATGAAAAATCATTACATTCCATACGTTTTATGCTATGCATACGATCGTACAAGTGCCGTAGTATATGTACTTGCATACTCGATAAATTAGTTCTTTACTTCTGCTTCTTCTTTATTTTTTCTACTGCCCGCAAAGTTTCTTAAGCTCAAGTTATCGGCAAGTTTCTATTCTTACTTATCTTCGATGATTTTCTGTCTCCTTTTCCCTTTCCTCTAGCATCTGTTTTAGCAACAAATTTTATTGCGCTATGTCCAGTAGAGTTCATCAATAATTTCTATACAAAGAATATATTGCAGCATTAATTGCCCACATTTTCGTGCTTCTTTTAAAAACGTTTAAAGTTCAAGACGATCGTTTGAATAGGATACACCAGGGTCATTATTTATTATACGTCGCGAAAGTCAATGAAGGTATTACCGACACAATTCCAACAGTAAATCTAAATGACACGGGGTCCGTATAGCTTAGAAAAGGTTAATAGAGGTCTAGGTTCGGATTGAAAATGACCAGCAGAGACTAACCGTTCCCCAGGGTCGATCTTAGTCCACTCGCGAGAACTCTGACCTTATCTTGAACTTTAACGAGGGTTCGATCTATTACAGATAAGAAGGGTCCGGCAGAAAAATAAATATCGTAAACGATAATACTCTATTTCTCCTTTCGTTAGTCTTAATCCACCCTCGGCTGATGATTTGACAAAACAAGGGCGTCAATCGTTCATATACGAATCTGTCCAAAACGCACCACTATTCATAGTTTCTTCCATTCTTCCATTTTTCTATTCAAAAACAGTAAAAGCGATTCTATCATTCTATCTTCTTTTGTCATTCTATTGACACTAAATCTCATTACAATTGATAATGAAAAGTAAACTATCAACATGTACGACGACATTCGAACGTTTTTACTTCGAATATTATTCCGTTGATCATTCAATATAGTCAATATTATTTAATATAGTCAAAATTGATGCGAGTGAAACTGTTAACGTTTAGCAAAATATTGTATCATATTTCCTAGATCCTGCCAAATATGTATTTCCACTTCCGTCGTTGTATCATACAAAATCATATTCAACGAACTTATCGAAGCGCAAACGGGATCTCGTACATCGGTTTCAACAGTTTCAAATAACGTTTCGAACAAATTACCTACGTTTCATTTCACGCTCACATTTCACAAACATTTGACAACTCCGTTCAACATGTACAAATCCCACCCAAGGTATAATCCCTGGACAGACAATTACCGCGTCCCCTCCAATAATTTGTCTGGCTCCCGAAAAACTATCGCAGAGCGCCTCTGGATCTCCATTCTTTGGATACCCGCGCGTAGACACGCCGTTCGCGAAGATAAATCCACGGGAAATATGTTTAACGACTGAGACTCGAACTTATCAAACCGTTTCGGTTGCCTACGCGAGGGGTTAAAGGCGAAAGGTATCGCCGTGCTGTTCCAACGAAGCGAGTAAAAGTTATTCCGGTTCGTTCGCCCGCGCGAGTGAGGAACGTTAGCCGAAGCAGACTTCTATTCGCGAGAGCGGAAAACGGGCAAACGCCTTTCGGTGAACCGGCGAAAAGCTGCGAAGAGCTGTCTTGGCAGGGTAAGCCTTCGAGATATATTGTCCGTTTGAATAACGTTGTAGGTGCTCTTGGGGACCCACTCTGCGCCCGGCAGCGGCCGTTTATTAAACGAATCAGTGTTATCGTGGTGAGAGAGCCCTCATGAATAAACCATCGAGTGTTTAGGGCGGCGGAAGGTGGTGGCACCGGGGGCCGGGGGTTGCAGCCTCGCAGTAACCGCTTCTATCCTTCTCCCTTGGCGTCTCCCATTGAGGGAGGGGGGTAGGAAACTCCAACGGGCTAGGGACGGTAAGCTCGCCACGGGGTGCGGCTATATTGTTTTCTTGATGAGCGCGAAACATCCCCCGAATCTCTGTCGTATACGGGATAATTTCACGCGTCACCGCTGCGCGCCGCGAAAACTTTCGCGCCGTGAAAGCTGCTGAAAGCGGGGACGTGATTTACACCAAAGTATCATCGTTTATGCGGCGTTTCATCTTTACTTCAACTTTGCCTCCCACCTTTACTTCGTCTCGTTTGAAGGCAGTCGTTGCTTGGAAGGATAGCGCTGGACGATTGTTATCGTTATGTAGTCGTTATGTAATCGTTACAGACAGAGGTATGCTCTGAAAGTAGTCGACGAGAGTCGTGCGAGATTTTCGAAACGAAACGTTTACAATGTTTAAGCGGTTTCAGGTGAAACTATATCTTATTGGCTTACACTAGCTTCAATTGTTATCTAATATAATTGCAAAATCGCGAGACCAAGCAGAAGGAAATTATGTAATATGGCGGACGTCGCTGACACGATCAACTTAAAGATTAACGAATATCAGACATCAATATTGCAATCATTATATAATCTTTGCAATAAGTGTCTTAAATATCATAAAAAATAATTTATACTTAAGTAGAACCACGAAGGGGGGTGGGGAGAGAGAGGATTAATATCACCCGAAATCAGTCGCTTTTACTTTCCAACAGAGCAACGTTAATGACAGATGACAGATCGCAATACGTGTCAACGACATCAGTGTTCACATTAATAAGATTGCTTGAAGTTGGAGATACAGTCGCACAGTGTACAGAGGTGTAAAAGTATTCCGTCCACGGGGGTCGGAGTGGGGACGATAAGGGCTGAAATCAGCGGGGGCAAAAGTCGCTCAGTTACTCCCTGTCCACCGACTGCTACGTTTTATTCAGTGGGTATACAGGTTTTATCGGTATCGCAGATCAAAATTCCTCGCAACGTGACTTGACATACGTGTGCTACTATATTGGCGGGTGTTTATATTTTCAAACGCGTGGCTTGTTTTCCCGTTGCCCTAAATATGTAATCGTTCAATCTCGCGGTACAAACAAGACCATTACTCGTTGTCGCAGTCAGCAGTTCGGATTACCTATTACCGAACACCGTAATAGAAAGAACATTGTAGTGCGGTGCAATACATCATTTTGAAAGAACATTTTCACGCAACGACTGCAATGTCGCGGAAGCTAAACAATAAAAGCGGTGAAACAAAGTAATGAAATGGATGAAACTATCGTTTCAAACGCAGTGAAACTGACAGTTTATTTTCACTCTGGCTCGTATGATATTTTTATGGGCTGAACTCGCGATACAGTTCCATCCGGCAAAACAAATTTAGTTGCGACAAAAGTTGCGCCATCGTTGCTGCGAACTCCGTCGTTTAACGTTGTGCCCTGTGCTGAAAAACAGTGGCGAATTAATGTGATCAAGTAACGTCTAAACGTGTATTCGGTGCGAAGGGTATTCAGAGAATTTGAGAATAAAGAATGATCATTTTGTGTTGCGTGGCCGCGTCATGAATTTAACAACCGGCCAACCGATCGCCGTTGTTCAAGCGGTGAAGGATTAGGCTCGCGGAATTGTTCAACACGTAATGTGGAGAATTCAAACGCATCCGTTGCATCTTCAGCAGGACACCAGATTCCATCCCTCCGCGGCTGCCATCCTTTACAACGGTATTCGTTTTATCTTGCTGTATTTAAACAAAACAATCGAAAGCATAAACGAAAGTAGGGGAAATATGTAATTGTATTATTTTTCAACTAATTAATCATTAGGAAATGTTTTTGAGGCCTTAGAGAAAGATTTTTATACTGAACTTTTTACCGTGTTTTTACTACATCTTGAACTGCAATGCAGCTTTTTTTTTTAATTCAAAATATGAAATAAAGATGACGTTACAGCGCACAGAAGTAGATCATCTCGAAAAAAGTGGCTTGGTTGGTAAGCATGATTCAGCTCGTTCTGGACATCGGAACTAAAAAATTTAAAAAGATATTGAAATTATATGGCTCTGGCTATCACATGTAGCGGATTTGGGTTGAAATATTAAGTTTTCTTAAAATGGCAGCAATTTGAAATCGATTTCGCGTTTTTTTCAGTCTTTTCGTCTTTTGTGGCCTGTAAAACTAAAACAGGAAAATATTTTGGCCCAATTCTGGTAGGCACGATATCCACGCATCTGCAGAAGATGCGTGTAAAAGATGGTCCCGATCGGTTTAGTAGAATTTGAGATATCGTGGTTACTACGTTGTAAAACACGGATTTGAGAAAAACGCAATAATCTAATATAACACGTGTATTGCGATACGGCTTGCTCGACGCTCAGGTTCGGTCAAAAAATGTTTTTGGAAACTTGGCTGCCGAGGAGGCACATGTGCACTATAGACCTGCAAAACAAAAGGGACAGTGTTGTCAAGACAAATGACTAGTAACTGCCAACGAATAAGTCTCAAAAATAGAGAAATAGGCCCGGCCTAGTCTAAAGCTGGACTTTCCGACTCTTATTCTTATGAATCCAGACAAACCCCTGCGCAGATCTATTTTCTATAACATCTAATTTGAGAAAATGTAAAAGAAAATGGATCTTTTTATCCGTCGCACTAGAATACCCCCTTTAAGGGACTTTAAGAAAGTCACCATGACATTGTATCGTTCAATTCCTTTCCTCCTCTTTCCCCATACCTGTCGCAGCAGTGTCTTCTTTTATTTTTCGGAAAAACAAGAAACTCGTAATTCAGCCGTTCAAAGGTCCCAATGCACAGAGTTAACCCTTGTACAAGGCAATCGAATGACCTGGACACGCGTTTCTATAATTGCCCCCCCCCCCCCCCCAACCAACCAAAATGTTTACGTTCTTAGCAAAATATCGCTAAACTGTTCCCCGGACACCTTTATGTCGATACACGTTTCGTCGAAGGAAAATCCTATTTTACTGTAACTAAGCAACAAGCTTGCTGAACATTCTGCTTGCCTACGCAAGGGGTTAAAAAATACCGAATAAAAGAAAGCAGGGAACATCCAGAGGGAGAAAACTATTTAGAAAGTTGCCAACAACGAATGGTCGCGACCATCGTTGCTCCTCAAGGTCCCAACGAATCGACCTCGAGGTGAGCACGGTTGTTGGTGCATGCGTGTTTCTGCCTCTTGCCCCCAGAAAGGTTCAGCCTCCTTCAACGGACTTGCTCGCTGATTGGATCGACATCTGGGGCCGGTGGTTCTGGGGCGGTTGGAGGCGGACAAGTTCAACTCTGGCAATTCCTGCTGGAGCTACTATCGGATTCGTCGAACTCTACGTGCATTGCGTGGGAGGGCTCGAACGGTGAATTCAAGCTCACCGATCCGGACGAGGTTGCCCGGAGATGGGGCGAACGGAAGAGCAAACCGAACATGAACTACGACAAACTGTCCCGTGCCCTGAGGTAAGTGAATCACATTGTTCGTAAACCGCTTGGACCTCGAGAGGGCACGTGGCAGTGGCGTAGCTGCCGTGGAGCAGCTGGGGCAAACCGCTCCATGCGGGCGAGTCATGAGAGAGCAAAGACAGAAAGGGCGAAAAAGAACGGAAAGAGATTGCCGGATTTGACAGATTTTTTTTAAATATACGAAAGATAAAAATGTAACTGTTAGACGAATAAAACTGATTAGAAGCGCCTTAATATTTCAATATGCACTCGACTTATAATTTTCGCTTCAGAGAATATTCGTTACAAAAACATTTTGTCCGTCAAAAATTGTAAAATGATTTGGGTACATGTACCAAGAAGTAGCGTGTGCAGGATCTTCTTTTGGAGGGAGCTGAGCTCCATATATATTTACGCTCAACGAATATAAACATAAAACATTATTTATGTTTATATTACTTTGTTATGCTTATTTTCGGAAACTTTCGACTCAGGTACCGACAAGGGGAAAAGGGCGCGCACAGTGCGGCGACCTACTGTAACGTTGGACTTTGGGGCAAACAAAAATTCGAATCTGAAAATTTAACTTTACATGCCAGAAACTATGAACCTTTTGCAATTATGTTCAACAATGTTTTTTCATTTTATGCACTAGATAATTCAGGGTAACCAACAATAAATACCTATGTAAAATATATTCTTTACTTGATTTGTTGTTTGTAGTACCTCTATTTTCGACTTATAATAATCCAAAATTTAAAGAGAAACTTTAAATTGAAAACGGAGCTTTGTTTCACTCCATAATAAATGTCATATAAACATTATTTAATTACGCAAGTTCCCCAGATTTGTCCAGAAAAAGCTCTTCACCATTACATTCCAGAAACTATATAGATTATAGTTATCCAAGTACTTTTTGCTTTTAGCTGCTTCTTCGTCAGATGTTTAATGTAAGTCTCATTGTCGGACTAACTAGAGACTCGAATCTAATCAAACGGGACGTGTTTGGCACATTTAGCTAGGCATCCTATAAGTAGGATGACTGAACATTAGTATATGTATTACTATTAAACAAACAAAATATTGTTATGTTGGAGGAACAGTGGAACTGTGTTTTTATAAATAATGAAGATTTATTATTTACAACTGAGAAATTGCACCGATTCTACTTGCTCCAGGGCGCTGAATATGTAGCTACGCCACTGATGCGTGCAGTGTACTTATTTTTAGTACTTGCGGTCCGTCTAAAAGTACAGCGTGGATGTAAGTTACTGAATCGAGAGGGACGTTGACGATCAGCCGGTACAAGACTTGTGGCTTTCGGATGCTGAGTAATAAAATGCAAAAGATTGATAATCAATTTAGAATTACCCGGTAATTTGTAATTACTGTATGAACCGTTTAAGACGAGGCCAGAATTCTTTTTGTCGCTATTTTTATTTTAAATGGGGATCTAGTTGCGTAACTCGCTTGCTGGCATTAGATAGGCGGAAGAGTTCTCAGGGAAAAATATTTAAGAGATCCCGATTGGAGAGATTTCGATTGGAAAGACGAATAAATTAAACATATATTGCATGTATGTACGTAAATGCGTAGATAGATAATATTTAATAGAAATGTTATTATTGAGAAGTGCGTAAAACGTATACGTAAATTATAAACACTCACGCAAGCGTATTTAACCCTTGTGTAGGCAACCGGGTACCCATTTCTATATTTCCTTTAATAATTTTTGTATGTTCTCGACAAGATATGGCAAAGCCATTCAGGAACCGGAAAAAATTGTATGCACAATATTTTAAGTAACTTTATAATACGCTACAGACTTATTGACCATTTTGTTTGCCCAGGCAAAGGGTCAGCAAGATGTATTACGTGAAAATATGGTTCGTTTTGTAGATATTACTACGACAAAAATATTATGACGAAAGTGCACGGGAAACGATACGCGTACAAGTTCGATTTCCATGGATTAATGATGGCTTGCCAGGCCCAAGCTGGTGTCACATTGGAGGTGTCTCCATCATCCCGAGGCGGAGGCGCGAATTGCCACCCTCACCATTCTCATCACAGTCGCCATTTATATGCGACAGGAGCATCCAGCTCACAACAATCATCGGTATCAGGGCCCCCACCACCGCCGCCGCATTATTGTTGGCCTTACCATAGATACTCGCCGCCAACGTAACACGCGGGACTCATAGTTTTTCATTTCCGGTAGTACCAAAATGTTGTTAAACAGCAACGTGTTAAAAGCAACGTGTAGATGCAGTACACTCGAATCACACTTTACCCACGAGTAAAAACATTTGTAAATTACATTGTTAATTTAAAAGAACGAATAATGATGGAATCATGGATGAGTACGAGACATTGAAAATCATTCGTTTTTCAATATTTAGGATTGATCAAATTCTCCGATTGTATAACCAATCGAAATGTTGAAATAAAACAGGGGATTAGGATTTTTTAAACGAGTACATATTAAGTTTGCTGCAAGCGTGTAATTAACTGATACGGAATGTAACATATGCAACGAATGGCAATTGTAAGCAGGGATAAGAGTGGGGAATATACAGCTGTTAAGAAATTATTGTATACTTATATGTGAGGATAAAATCGATGTACATATAAATATAAAGGGTGAGGCAGGAGGGGTGGTGCAATTCGGCAAGGGTGATTCTACGTGTAAAAATAAGTAGAAAAGAGGGCGAACAATTTTTTTATTTGAGACCTCGAGGAATCGAGGAATCGAGTTTTGCCTGGTTGCGCTATACCTCCGGCATCTTCCTGTACAATGGTATCAGATAAATGCCATTCAAACAATAGTAATAGTAAATATTCTGAGTAATATATAATACATACTTGTATTTATAGTTTTTGGTTACTTGTGCAATGTACCGCTTGTAGGTAAAATTTTTAAAAATAAAGTTCAATAACAGATGTACCTGCCACATATGTCCCGCTCATTAGGCAAATCGGTTAACTCCACTTTTTGAAGCTTTTTAAATCCTACTGTCAAAGCGCTTGATTGACTCTTGCTTTAAATTCTATAACTTTTATTTGAAACTTTTTCTCGTACTGTTCGAAATAACGAAGACATTTCTGGTGAACGAACTTCGTGGGACACACTGTACACCTACTATGTTTTATTACTTCTGTAATATTACAGAAACTTTATTTACTTATTAATTAACATTGTAAATTCTACCGCTCTTTAGTTTAGTTTTCTTGTAGCGCCTAAATTGGCGGCGAGATAAGACTTAATATACCTAAAATCGGTAAGATGAATTGCAAATTAATTTTTAAGGATAGTTTATAAGTATTAGATTATCTTTGTTTATTGTACTTTTTATATTACATAAATTTTAGATTAAAATTGGTACAAGATTTAGATGTAAGTTGATGTATTGTAAATAGATTTAAAATAATCGTTCATAGGTACTAGCATGTAAGTATAAATTGCAACATCTTTGTAACTCGTACTTCCATTGATTAATTTAAATAAATCTTCAATAAAATGAATTGTACTGCTCTTTTTATTTTCACACCTTGGCTGGTAAAAACCCTAATTCGAATTCCTTAAACAACTACTATCGCGCAAGCACTTTAAATGCAATGTCCTAAATCGGGAAGTAAAAATAGCCCTGAAGATTATTAAGTTCGGCATTTTCCAGACAGGAATACAGTGTCTCGGCTTCAAGGAAAATTATGTGGCCGAAGCCCTGTAAATTTAGTTCTCGGGAAATTCCTGGAATATGACGTCGTTTACAAGGATTTCTGGGGTTCGGATATCTCTATTTTGAACAATTTATTTCTCCAAAATCCCAAAAACTTAATTGATGGAGAATGACGTAATCTCCCAGAATTCTCCCATTTCTAAGTACCTACCTTGATTATTTGTGACGTTGAAAAACTGTGCATTGAAGCCCCTGTCACGGTGATAGTTGTTTAAGGAATAGGAATTGGGCACAGTAGAATCAAAGAAATTGTTACTAACAAAAAAACTGTTAATTGCATTCATTGAATATTTATTCAAACTAGTTCACAAGGTACAAATGGGCAGACGACTATGTTGACGACGAATATAGCTATGGTTCAGAGCTTTAATTTAAGACCAGTCCGGTTAAGAAATACGCACTAGGCGCTGCGAAAACCGTAATTGTTTAAATTAACGGTGTTATCCAGAAATTTGGTTTTGAAGGCGCGGTAAACTGCTAAAAAGCCGCAAACGCGAGGTGGCGCCACATGGCTGATTATCGACTGTCTCTGGAGTACTAGTGGCCCAGTACCATTCCATGATAGTGACATCGTTACCGACACAATGTAAAAAGCGATGTTAATTATAAATTTTGTATTCCTGCTTCTAATGGTTATTTTTTAATCTGTGAGGTGTTAAACAAATGGGAGAGAAATAAGAAAGAAGACATGATTTATAACATGGTTTTTATATATCAAATATTATACAGTATTTTACACATTTTTAATACAAATGAAAAAATTATGAAGACAAATATTTTCTGCCATACAACTGTGCCTTTTTCTCAAAGCCAATAGATTTAATAGGTGTGTTTAGTTTATAGAATGGATTCATAGAGTACTAAAAAGAACGAAACTTTTAGTCAACATATGATTTCAAAACTATATACAAAATTTAAGCTTATTCCTTACCTTTATATACATTTCGTACATTTCATTGAAGAAGTTTTTTATACCATCTTCATTTTTGCTATCATGTACCATAACAAATCGAATATGTGTTGCAGTAACAAATGCACTTACGAACCACTGGTTAAATTTATCTACAACTTTCAGGTGCATATTTGTTGTTTTCCATGTATGCTCGTCTACAAGATCTAACGCAGCATGGGCAATAAATTGGTTTAAATGTGTATAATCTTCTTTCTGCAAAAAATATAGTAATATAAATAAAACTATTTTTCTATTATAATGGCATTTAGGGTTGCCCTAAATGATTGTGCAGTTCTTTGCATGCATGGAAACTTTATTTTAGCAAATACACTTTGTAGCAATTAATCTGTAACCAACAGGCAATTGGTTCAACATTTGAAAGAATTCTTTTGCTAATTTAAGCCACACAAAGCTTCTAAATGATTTTTGTTAAACCATTGCTGTTTGTTTAAAACAGAGAGTACAATTTATATAACTTATACAATATATAGAAATTGTCTTTCCTAAAGAGCACATCATTTTAATAATGCTTTTTCAATAACATAACTTTTGTTATAGAATTTCTGCAAAATATTTTATATAATTTCTGCAACTTTGGAACTGTTTTTAAGGTAAAAAGTAAAATTTGTTGACAATACTTTTCTCAATGAACTTGATATTCTATAGTTTGTAGACTAATCATCTGATAGCCAATAGTCAACGCGCAGAGTCTAGTTGACTAAGAACTATGGATTTTTTCATAATATCTTTGCCATTTGAAATTGGAACAAAACTTCTGTGAGAACTTTGAGTGAAAAGATTTTATACTGCGTACATATAGTTTTCTTCTCTATAAATTTTGAATAAGACAGATCACACGTATCAATCATTAGTTCTTAGTCAAATAAGTCTTTGACTTCGAAACTATGGTCAAAAATATTATACAAACTGTGATTAACAGTAACATATGATAAAATTTGAATAAACCACCACGGAGGAATGCATAAGTTATTAAATGATGTACAATAAAAATTTAAGGGGCAAATATTTAGAAAATTGGACTACAAAATGATACATTTCTTACGTTATTTGATCGACTAAACTACAGATACGGATATAATAAAATAAAAGATGATGCAACAGCATACACATGTATGTTACTTCCTTCTTCATTTAATACAATATTGTAATACGGATATTCTGAATATACAATAACATTTTCGACGGCGAAATGTAAACATTCTTTAAATTGTAATTTCGATTTACTTTTGTAATTTATACATTATACACGGAAAATTTCCAGACGAGTAAATTGAAAAATAAGTTGAGACGATAGTTTTAATAATTTTTTGAATAACAGACAACGACCAATGTTAATCATATAAATTATTCAATTGTACACTAAACGAACATAACCTAGAAGAAACAAACCTTCGTATCTTTACCAGAATGGTTGAATTCAATTTCAAATAAAGGATTGTCAGCATGTCCAACAATGGCAAAATAATAATTAGCCGTCATCGTCCTATGTATTGGATGTAATTGTAATTAAAACTTCACCTGCACTCCACGTTAACATTTGAACAGCTAACAAACAAAGAATTCTATCAAAAGACTTTATATCACTTTATTATATACATATAAGTATTTAAAACACTGTACAGTCGGCTTTTGCATCGAATAAATAACATCACCTTGATATCTGATTGCCTGAATAAAAATATGTCGTATAATTAATTATTTACAAGAAAGTGACTGAAGTCACCGAATTATAACTTTTTCCCTTATTCCCTTAATACTTGCAAACGTTACGCAAAATATTACCACATTGTAGCAAATCTATAAATTATTTTATGGCAAATTTTTTACACATGCGTTATTCATTTTTTCGACTACATATTTTCGTACGCCTAGAGTATATAAATATCTGCTACATATAAACATATATGTCGTATGTACGTTCTAAATGATGCTAAATGGAGCATATAAAGATGCCTCTGGCAGTCCGATAGTAGAATCACGGCATAGGATCATTTTGATTCACATGCATCATGTCGAGCAGAACTTTATCATATACATATATATTTAGTATACATATATGTATATGCATATCAATTAGGTTAGGCACAACACCCTTATGATTCTTGTATAAACTCGTAAGATGCAGTTGTGGCGTAGAAATGCGCTTTTTTGTAGTTTAATGTACTGCTAGAAAAATATATCATGTTAGATATACAATTTCGTGTAGATATTTAATGTAGTTTTTTCTTCGTCGTGATCATTCCATTCCAGAATCGTTATAATCATGAATTTCTTTTCGTTATGTGGTATTTGCGACACTTGGGAGTTCATATTCGCTGATGTAAGTAACTATTATAAAATTATATAAATATTTTGAAATGTGTCAGGACTGAATTAATAAAAGCCTTGATAAGATTATACGAGCCGAAAAGTTTATAAATTTTTTAATCATGTTTTATCTTTTTTATTTCCTAAGGCTCAGGTCGTTCAGAAACGTGGTACAATACAGTGAAAATATCACGAATGATAACTCATATTCAGTAAGTAAAATTTGGTCTGAACAATTATGTTAATTTTATAATAAATTCTGATCACAGGAATATTGTCTCTTTGTACGATTGAAGGTAAAAGATATAACTTTGACATTGTTTTATACTGCTGTATTTATTTTATTCCATCTTCTATTCCTTTCATGTAATGAGAACACTATGTACAACCTTGTATTATGGGCTTGCTTTGATAATAGTGCCTTACATTTTTAGTTATGCAATGCGCTTTGAATATTGCGATTGCACAACATTCTGTCGTGTCATTAAAATACCTCATTACTTGAAAGGTATATCTGACTACCAGTGTTATAATCCAAACAGAATTTTGACCTCTTTGTTAAAAACGCTGGTGTTTGAATGTAAAATGTGAATACATATCCTTTTAATAGAAAAAAGTATTTTCATCCATGAACTGGAATTGGTTTTATTATGTTAAAGTTTGATCAAGTATTCTAAGTAGTTTATGAAAGTTTTTATGGTCAAAGATGTACAATAACCTACTGATAATTCATTTTAGTACAGTCAATTTTGTTTATTACTGTAAGAAATTAAAGTATAGTATATGATACAGGCTACATGTTTCCAACTTATGTTACCAATGACATTATTATTTTACTTTGACGCAGTTTGTATTATTTTCAGAAACATCCTTTTAAATCGCGAAAAAATGTTAATATAAGGTGTCCTCTACAACTTCATTTCAGATTACAATAGCCAAGGGAAATATGTCTCCTTGGATAAAAAATAATATATGTTAAAAATGTCCAAGAGAATTCTGAATTTGTATTTATTACTACAGAAATTCCCAGGTAATTTGATGATCGTATTATTAAAGTGGTGATAAATATAATATAATTGTATCACACTTAAATTTTATAGTTTCATCTGAAAAACATTTTAAATGCATGCTAGATTAACATTATTTAATAAACTTAATTTTTCTAGCAAACTAAAATAGACCCTTCTGTTGCAGTAGTTTGACGTATTTAAAATATGTGTACCATGTACCTGTGAATGCTGATAAATGGAACTGTCTTGTTGGCTGTAATCATCTCTTTACTCTATTAATGTTATACACTTTCATTACATATGATGGTTCGTCAAAGGTTCCCAAACATTACTGGTAAACTAACATTAAAGCATGGATGAACATTCCAAATAGAATTGTATGAAATGATTAATAACAATATTGTTTTGTTGTACGAAACTTTACATTTTATATAGGTGTTAGAAGTGGTAAGCATTTTGTATTAACACTTGTCACTGGTGTGGTTTTTGGATTTTTGTCTGCGTGCCTTTTAATAACGTCTACAAGAGATGTGCCATATATGTTTAACTGGTTTTCGGGTGGTCTCACACTTTCAAGAGATCCGCATCATTATTCAGAATTGGAATCGGAGGTAATTGACTGACTTGCATAAGATTAAATTTTTTCAATTCATGTTTATTTTCTTGTATCAATTATATATTAAACAGATTGGACCTGAAACAGAAGTAAAATTTCATGGAGGAGATGAAGATTTTCACAAAGATGAGGGTCGGGTTGCACAAGAGCTTGCAAAGAAAGTGCGCATTCTTTGCTGGATCATGACTGCTCCAAAAAATCACCAAAAAAAAGCACAGCATGTGAAAGCCACATGGGGAAAGCGTTGTAACATTCTTCTATTTATGAGTTCTGCTGAAGGTGAATTGCTGTACCGTTACATAATCGTTGCAAACGATTCCAAGGATATATTTTATAATTAAACCTTTTTTCAGATGCGCATTTACCTACTGTTGTTTTAGAGGTGAAAGAAGGGAGAGACAATTTATGGGCTAAAACCAAAGAAGCTTTTAAATATACTTACGAAAAGTACAAAGATGAAGCTGATTGGTTCATGAAGGCTGATGATGACACGTAAGTAATGTGTTGCCCTACCAAACATAAAGAAATAGTATTTCAGTTTTCGAATAATTTATATAGTGTTTCTCTAGGATTATTAATTGAAGTTGCAGCACATTTTGCATTCAGAATAGCATTCCTCACTTGTATGACTTTGTACACTTTCTTCATCTTATTTACAGTTATTTTCTTGTTTAATTCGCACTTATTTGTTTACCATATGTATATTTAAAGATAAATTGTTAATTAAATACTAATAAGTGGAACATAATTCTAATAATATAACAAGGTGTGCAAGTTATATGTAGCCAGCAAATATCTTTAGTAATTACGTGTGAAAAAAGAATTTGTACATCCTTGACTCAGTTTGATGCTTCAGGCTTGGCCCATCATGCAAAAAGTCATTACGTTAATATTCATCTTATATTTGATGATTCGTTATTCTGAGCATAAAGTGTAACATAACATCAGTTAATATCTCGTAATCTATAAACTGGTTTGGTTCGGTATAGGGTATTCGTGTCAACAGCCGCGCAATAAGCTCTACATATTAGCAATTTCATTACAATGTAAGGAGATCGTTTAAGTAATTCTTCTTGCAAGATTGCATGTATTTACAGAACGCGTAAATGCTAAACAGCACTGCGGACAACTCTTTTATGTTTATTTATACGTATTGATTTTTATAAACGATATAGTTCGAGAAAAATATAATATGGACTTATAATTGACCATAGTATAAAAATAGCTAACTCAACCAGTACTTTCAGTTCAATTGAATTTGTCTGATAATTGGGTTTCTCAAAAAAGTTTTGTACAATCAAGGTTTGATCTACATTTTGAATTCACAATTAGTTTTGAGCAAAGTTTTGGAGTCCTTTTAGAGTCGTACCACAGTCTTGTACATTCGGCCCTTGGGTAAAAAGCTGTTTTCTACAAGAATTAAAGAATTTGAAAATATGTTGAATGTTATACTTTTAGAATTTTTTAAACATTGTTTAGTTTCACGCGATGAACAGTAAAATTATAATGCTCCAAGAATTTATATTTGCAATTTTTATAATCAGTAATTTTTCGAGAATAAGATTAGTAATAAATATATTGAAAGTTAAGTTACATTTTGTTTTTTTTTACGGTAGTTATGTTTTTATAGCTTGAATAATTTTAATCAAAAACTAATTTGTTTAAATATTTTCAGATATGTAGTGGTCGAAAATTTACGATATATGCTATCATCTTATGATCCAACATCGCCGATGTACTTTGGCTGTAGATTTAAGCCGTTCGTGAAGCAGGGATACATGAGCGGTGGTGCAGGATATGTACTTAGTAAAGAGGCATTACGTAAATTTGTCGAGGAAGGTTTGCCCGACAAAACTAAATGTCGTGCTGACAATGGAGGCGCAGAAGATGTCGAAATGGGAAAGTGCTTGGAAAATATTAATGTTAAAGCGATGGACACTCGAGATCCACATGGTCGTGGAAGATTTTTCCCTTTTGTACCAGAACATCATTTAATTCCTAATCATGTAGATAAAGATTTCTGGTATTGGAAGTACATTTATTATGATACCAAAGATGGTCTTGATTGTTGTTCAGATAGCGCAATCTCATTTCATTATGTATCACCTAATATGATGTATGTTCTAGAATACTTAATTTATCACTTAAGGCCGTACGGCATTACACATGGTGTCGAAAAACTTACTATGGATCGGTCGACTACTATAGCGACTGAATACTAGTCTATATACAATTCTTAATTGGATTATTATAAGTAATCAGGAACACATTTGCTTTTATTAAGTTTTAGAAACTTGAAACATGGGCAAAATATTTAAAAAACAGTCATTAATTTTAATAAATTGTATAAGTTGAATGAATTATTTAAACATTATGGAATCGGATTGTTGTTGGTACAAAATCAGTTGGTTTCGCAATATTTGCAGAAATGGGAAGGTTTTTACTATATGCTTTTCATGACATTAAGTGATTTCAAATTTTTGGCATAGCATTTTTTAGTTGATTACTAAGTACAGTAGCACAAGTAATTTGATTCTCGTTTTTATGCATATAACTAGTCCATTCAGGCCAACGAATTAAATGTTAATATATTCACTGAAAGAGAAAATTTGTGATATATATGATATTTCATAATGTGAGATATAATGTTTATATACATACCTACATGTAATGATGAGGAATTTATAATTTCATTATGAGAGCAAGCCGGGGTGTATACTGCTCCACAAATACATGTTACAAGCATATTAGAAATCACTAGTTGATATTTTTCAATATTCACTTTTGATATACTCGTTGTGCTTGTACAAATTCATTGAATAAAATCTATTGTAAGTTTTATCAAATGCGTACTATTAATTGACTCAATAAGAAGTTGTATTCTTGAAATAAATAAAGAATACGTATATCATGTTGGAAGTTGTCACTTCTTTTTGTAATCATGCATACCTATAAGTTAGGAAATCAATATATTTGTATAGTAATTGAATCTCCTTAGATTAACTTGCAGTGAAATTTATATATCTTTTTTTCTTTTCGCCCTTGTACATTGGGACTTTTCCAGAAGTGTCTGTCGACAATTATGTACATTCGACACATGTAAAAAGTTTAGGCAACCAGTAACTTTTAGGGAAATAGAAGGGGATAGTTTCTATTATGCTTGCAACATGAAAATTTCAAGACATATACGCGTTTTGTGTGAAATGAGGTATATAATTATATATACACATAAAACTGTATTTCGTAATATTAATATAATAATAGTAATAATAATAATTAATAATAATTAATAATAATAATAATCCCAATAATGATGTTCTACCCAGATAATAAATACTATAGATACAGTGTGAGTGTGGTGTGTGAGTAAAGTAACCAATTAACTTTATAAGGGGGAGAGGATTAGGGGATGCTATGTACAAGTCATATTTGTACTATGCGACTGACGCAATTAGCCACCATCGGCTTTCATTCAGACGCGCCCTGTATTCTCTTCTCTCTTGTCTTTTTATTTTTTTCCCCGTATATACTTTTCCCGTTTCGTTCGCTTGCTCACTTGTTTGTATGTTATATATCATTTTTTTCCTAAATTGCAGGGAACAAACCTCTCTGTGCCCTTCTCGCTCATTCTCATTTACTCTCGCGCTTTCTCAGCTCGTTCTCAATTATCTAATATCTCGGCGATGTCTCTCACTTCATAAATTATTTAAAAACAATATTTTACACTATTAATGTATGTATAATATATAGAGGTCACCTAATTTGAATAAAATTTGTCAAACAGCATCGAAAAATTGCGCTAAAGGGTCCAGGAAACATGATAACACTGACCCAGTGCCGCGCGAGCATAATATAATATAATATAATATTATATAATTGTCGTACTTATTTCACACCAGGGGCTTGTACGAGGCATTTTACTTGTAAAAAAGAAGTATCGCCTCCCGTTCCGTTCTCTCTTTTTTTTCATTTATATCATCTATATAAAATTAAAAAACAACGTAATATTATTTATATTACTTCGTCTCGTTATTAATAATAAAAGCTTTGTACAAAATTCAATTTACAATTAAAAACGTTTTGGTTATGTAATTTTCTAGAGATTCTGACTTGTAATTGAACTATCTACCGACAGAGAGGCAATTGCAAGTTAACTTCTTTTAACGCGCTCTCCTTTGTTTCTCCCTTTCTTCCGTTTATACACGCATGCTTTCTGTTTACCTTCTTTCCTTTCTCTCATTCTCTCTTTTACTCCCTCTTTCGTTCTCTCACATATCCATACGATCTATCAAATCAATCTCGCGCGCAATTCTATCGTTCATTCATCAGACTCCATTTGGTATACGGCAATATGTGGTTGTTAATAGTATCTTGTATTATTGTTTTTTTTTGTTTGTCGCGATTATTGGTAAAACACAGAGTACAATCTATTTATTTTTCCTTCGCCTGTCGAATTACACGAATAGAAAATCGTTAACAAGGATTACTGTGCATCAATAATTATGATCGAGTATATTCTACGATCACGGTGTGACTTCTTTTCATCATCTTGTATGAATTTAAAAAAAAAATAAAAAAGCAAAAAGGGAAACCGAGTAAGGGAAATGATCTCGGTACTTTGCATCGGAGATTCATCGACTACTGGTCGAAGGATCGCTCTCTTCCATTTATCCCGGTAATCTCAAAGTCTCGAAGCATACAGTCGAAGACAGATGTAGGAAACCAGTTGCTCTCGTAAAGCCCCGAGTGATGGTATGGTAAAGGAGTGCATGAAAGAGGTGCACATACTGCACTACGAAGGGAGAGGGTGTGGGTCAGACGAGAGCTGCCGCTGCATGATAGAGTTGTATGAGCGCTTGTACGTGCACTGGTAAGCAGGATAGTCGATCCTTCGTGTTCGCATCTACTGCGAGCCATGACAGTGCATTGTATCCCTCTAGCACGTATCTGGAATAAAACGAAAGAAATTAATAATGTTTTTTAAGTATGTTGCTTAATATTGTACGCCGCACGGAAAAAAATGGAAATCTATAAATGTGACCACCAACTATGTAGTTGCACGTTGCGGAAAAATCATAAAGGTATCATATTTCTTAATTAGCAATGGTATTCAGGTGACTGTTACATTCTGTCATATTTTAAGAAATATGGAAAGTGCAGTTTTAGGTATGAGGTGAGTTTCGAATAGTTGAAATATTTGTTGATTATTTAAATCGATTAATGATAGTGGTTAAGTGTAAGTTATAATAGGAGATACATTCTAGAACCATAGATTTCAACGTGAACAACGTGAATAGATTCAAGCGTAAAATGCGAAACGTCAATCAAAATAATGATATAGACCTGAGCACATCGGTGGTATACTGCGAGTCTAACGGATGAGCAGTGAGTGCACTTTGTTGTTGTAACAGATCGTCACTATTCTGCTGTATTGCTGGACTATGCAAATGTAAGGCATTCTTCAAGAACACTGGACAAACACCCTCAAGATGGGGGCAAGCTGACCAAAACCATGGTGGCATTCGTCCTGTTGGTGCAGTAGATACTAAATAACCAAGAGCTAGTGGTTGCTGTAACAGTGTTCCAACTTCTTCTGCTTGTTCAGCAACTGCTACCTATTTAAGATATGGAAGGTAAAGTTGTATTGCGCTGCTATTGTGGCATGTAAAATGCTCGATTTTATTATGTCCAATTTGATCTCAAGAAAAATACATCCGAATTTTAACTTACCCTTGGTGTGTTGCTACACGGAAATGGACTACCAGGGCCGTCATGATTGCCCAAGCCCGATCCACCACCGTCTCCACCCAAGGGCGATCCCTCAGGACGATGTGGACTGCCACTAGGGCTTTGTCCTCCACCAGTACCAGCCTCTGGCCATACATTGAAGATATCATTAAAGTCTCCCATACCTTCCATACCTTCTGGCATGTCGTCGTTCAGTGCAGAAAATAGCTCATCGTCTCCTAATTCTGGTCCATTAATATGTTGCTCTTGAAACGCTGTCTGTGATGACTATAGCAAAATAATAATTGTTTTTAGAAATTGTAGAACTGTTGGTATAATTAAACAAAATTTTTCCAGTTCTTATTATATTGTATATGGATTATTACTTTGCTTTACTTCAAATAGAGTTGTATTGATCATATGAATTTAAAGAATGGAAATAATTAACCATTTCGGAATACGATATTTCAAAGTAGCAACAGAACGTGTTTCGCAAACGTTTGAGAAAGTTGTTCTAGGATAATTATTCGGTGTGTTAAGCAGCATTCAAATCGTTCAGGATCGAGGAAGTTAGAGGTGAGACGAAAATGTTTTAAGAATTATTCGACTGCAAATCAGAGCCATGAGAAACACAATTGCGCTTTAAAATGAATGTTAAATACACTACAGATGTGGGAATATCAGTTTCCTTTGTCTTTCTTTTTAATACACAAAACATATTATTTTAACGTTAATAATGAAAAAGTTGGGAAATGCACTTATGAGTCACACATTTGATAGTCAATATGGACAAAATTTTGTGTTTATTATAAAGAACTAAATTGTGTACTCCTTTGCACAAATGTTGCACCGATATTTGTTTGGCATATTTAAAAGTTTGTTAAAGTTAGTTATATGTATGTACTGTAACATTTTACGTTATTCAGCGGGGGATTAAGCAACGTAAATAATATGCATTCAGACCAAGTTCAATTTTAGTATTACAGTTGCATACGAGGGGTTAATTGAGTTTTTATTGTATTATCGTTAAAAATAATAATCATAGAAATTTACCTGTGTGGTGGCAGATGTAGGAAAGACGAGAATATGAGTGCATGTAACGTCTTGTGGGGTGGATAATTGGCAGTTTACCGACGCCTGACTAAACCTTTCATCGGGTGTGAACTGATCGGCCATAAGTCTCAGGGATGAATCTGGTTCCAGCGAAACTAAACAGGCGCTAAGCACGCAAGGTGCTGCTGATGGATACAGAAGGCTACACTGGCCACATATTTCTTTTAAATGTTTGGACGCCTTCAAAAGCGCTTTTCTCGATAGTAACCAGCTCCACCCTTTCAGCTCACCATGTCCAATGCGTCCGACACGACCAACTACTAGTCTCCAAGGTTGTACCTAAACAGAAGAATGATTAAAATTATTAAATATTACTAGTTACGTATAATTGGCTAAACACAACTACATTGCACTCAGGTTCAAAATTCTTTCATTTGTATGATAATAATTTACCGCAAGAAACGTAGAATAGGGCACATAAGTAATTCTCTTTTTTCATAAAATTAATATACATAGTGTCGCATGATACAATGTATAACATCGAAACTAGTTATATTTCATTTGAATTTCATGTAGCGTTAAATCAATTGGAAAATACTGTTCGAATGGGAATCCATTATCATGAATGTACAGATAGCAAATATATACGTTTAATACGAGTAAGAAAGTGTTCGCAAAAATGAAATGTTTGGAAGATATTCTATAATGAGCAGCATTTGTATGTAGTTTATATAGTTCCAAAATTTGAATTACTTACACCCTGAGACATTACGCTAAGTATGAAGTCCATCAATTTTTGTAATCCGATTCGCCGTGCTGAAGCGCGTTTTCTTCTTTTCCTATTCGGTATGTCGATGTTGATAGTAGCCGTCTCGAATATCTCGCCTCTGTCATCCGTTGCCACCGCGAGCAGCCAAGATTGATCTTCACTAAGACAGTAGCTCAGATAAAGAACCGCACATTCCTCTGGTCCAGCGATGCCAAATGACTCTGGTGCTTCGCTTTTTGCTCGTAGTGGAGCTAGGACGTATGCAGGCGCGTACAACCGGTACGGTGCTTTGTTCCGTTCCTGATGTATAGTTGGAAGAGTATTACTATAAGACTGAAAATGATCGAGTCATGGCTTGTTTATACAATATTTTCTACTTCCCGCATTTCAATCGGCGATGGGCAATACGATTTACTTATTTTAGGGAATCGACCGAACACAAGAGATATAAAATATGGCCTTACATCTTTACTCTTAAGGAAAATATCTGCTGCAGCAGCGGTACCAAAGCCAGTGAGACTTTTTACCGTTGAGTTATGGTTCAATAATCGACGACCTTGTAAAAACACATTTAACGCTAAGGCTCGCATCTCGTCTTGTATCTTGCGCCTTTCCCTGGCACGCCCTAATTCCATAATACTTTCCAGGGATATTATCTAGAGACAAAGAAAAATCACAATTTAGTTAACAACTCGCATATTAATCTAATCGTTAATTATAAAGTTGTATATATTAATCACTGGTTACGTATTAATATAATGACGATGAGAACGTTTATATTACATCATTAAGTACCTAGTATTAAATAATTAGTTTGGTGCATATGAAATTGTTTTCGAAGTAGTTATAATATATGCATAGTGTATCGTTGCATGATTTAATCGCTACATGTGACTCATTACAACCTAATTTTAGTAACAATTCATTTCCTATTTAAGAAGACTTTGTTTATTATAAAGTTTCCCTTGGCAAATTAATAGACTGTACATCCACGATCGCGAAAATTGTGGGCCAAGTCCATTTTTATATTTCAATTCACGTTGTTGTGGGATCGTGTTTGCCTAAGTTTGTACAAATCGTTTAATTTATGCGAAATTCATTTAGTCAATTTTTTCTGCCCTTTTACTTAATTTCGTTTGATGAACTTTAATTCTCTTCGTTTTCCAAGGAAAGGTCGTTACCATCGTTACTGTTACATAATCGTATACAAATGTTGAAATTATACTTTCAGCAACTTCAACTATACAGGGTGGCCCGTAAGTCTCGCAGTATTTTTAAATTGCGCATAGCTGAGGTGATGCTGAACAACTTTTTCCATGACCAAAATATTGTAAGTAGCTTCGTTTTTGAGTTATTAACGAAAAACACTGGCCAATGAGCGCACCCGTATAGCGCGCGTCCAGGCACCACCGCGCGCGGTTGTCATGGGGTGCATCGAGGGGCAACGTACGGCAAATATTACATCATCTTAAATTAATAATAATGTGTAATGATTCGTTATTCACGAATAAGAATTTAATTATCAAGCCGTTTAATAACTGTTCCATACTTTTATTCCTTATCCGAAACGTATGAAGTATTTTATTACTTATTAAAACAATGTTTCGATAATTAATGTTAAAAAAAGATAGATAAATAAACATATCCTTTCGTTCACGAAGTAACCAGCTTCGACGAAAGTGGGTCCTTGGCCGTTGGTCATTGTACCGATCCGACCTATCTTAACAATTTTATGCTACGAAATGCACGTCCCGGCGATCGATACAGATCTGATTCGCACTTGTTTCCACGTGGATGCGACACACACATTGACAAACGTAGGCCTCATTGTAGTGCAAACGGTCATGGCCCGTCAGAGTTATTCTCGGATAAGGAATAAAAGTATGGAACAGTTATTAAACGGCTTGATAATTAAATTGTTATTCGTGAATAACGAATCATTACACATTATTATTAATTTAAGATGATGTAATACTTGCCATACGTTGCCCCTCGATGCACCCGATGACAACTGCGCGCGTTGGTGCCTGGGCGCGCGCTATACGGGCGCGCTCATGGGCCAGTGTTTATCGTGAATAACTCAAAAACGAAGCTACTTACAATATTTTGGTCATGAAAAAGTTGTTCAGCATCCCCTCAGCTATGCGCAATTTAAAAATACTCCGAGACTTACGGGCCACCCTGTAGTATGTTACACACTGTAATTAATCAAAGAACGAAAATTGAGAAAATCATGATATTTTAAACGAGTATTCATATACCCTAAGCTATTACCTTTTGTGTAATTTGTACTCTTTCTTACTTCTCATCCTCAAATTAACCATTTGACAACTAAATTATGCATAGGAGAATCTCACCTGAACATTGATATTCGATCTAATGCTTTCAGGCATGGTGTTAACTGCCGCTGAATATGCGCGTAACAATGCTAAAATTGCAAGTCTTCGACGATCTGCATCTTCTGGACCTCCTAATGAGAAAGGTTCCACTAAATAAACGACCACAGCCGGAGGCTCCACTTCTTCTTCGTCTGGACCCGATGTTGTGTTAGTATGTATCGTGGCAGTTTGTGAAGTTGGTGTTGTATTACCCGTGTTAGAATTGGAATTTGTCGCTGTGTTCGATGGAGTTTCACTTCTAGGATTCTCAACCTCTGAAAATTTGCAATACTTGCATGTATCAAATGTTTCACTATTTTTTTTCTTACGAATTAATATATATCACGCTTTTGATTAGAACTTAACGACTGATGTAGATTAAATTTTTAACACACATAAAAAAAAGGTGGAGTTGAAGGCAACTAGAGTACTATCCAAATCTAGTGAAACAAATTTGAATTTCATAGATATCCTTGGAAGGTATTTATGTATACTCGTGCACCAATGGGGGAGACATAAGACGTTACAACAATAGTAATGTTGTGTTTAACTTATTTCGTTATTACGATAGCATTAGTTTCTATATCATAAGCATAATAAAAAAATTCTTATTAATATATAATAACAGGTAGCTACGTTCATATCATGAAACAAAAATTAATAAATACAATGCATAAACATGGTGAGAAAAGTAAGCTAATTTTTAAACTTCTTCAACATATTCGTTTCAAAATGATTAATAATAGGAATATGTATAAACGGCATCGATGACAATTATAGTTGCTATTAAAACGTACCGACAGATTCAGGTTTGTTAGTCATTACGTCTGGTGTGGCTGGCATCGTATCAGTAACGGGTATAGTTGTTTGCTGCTGTTGCTTACTGGCTGATTGCATGTCTCCTGAATCTAGTAAACTTCGATCTTGAATAACCTGTGTCAAATATGGTGCCAATCGATGATTACAAACTTGAGCGTACAGCCGCAGTAGCTCTCCCAATTGATTCTCTCCTAATAGTTTAAACCAATCGTCTATCGGTTGTTTGGCTTGTTTTTGAACAGACGATTTTCCTACGCGTAAAATACCATCGCGCAATGCTTTTGATATAGGTGTATGCCTTCCTAATCGACAGATCTAAAAAAAGATCACAGTCTAAGAAAATCTATAATTGAAACGTATAGGTATGATATGTATAATTCGGTTTATTAACTTACTTCGTACGTGGTTGATAGCTCGCGGAAGAATGACTTCACTTTATTGATAACGCAATCGCTGTCAGGAGCCACTACCACGTAGGCAATATCTCTAGGTCCAGCGTACGGTTCCAAGAGTAGTTTCTCCCAATAACTTAAGGCATAAGGCGACAAAGAAAGCCAATCTCGATCGTATCCGACAACTAATGCAGGTATTGGTTGTGGCTCGCAGCGATCATCGGTTCCCCGACCAGCTAAACGATGGAATTGTCTCCAGGTTAATGGACCTGCTACGGTGTACGGTGCCTCCCACATTCGTGTGGTGCACTTTTTCTGTACTGCATCTTGCAACAACGGCTGTAGAGCTCTCATCATTCGCACGATATCACCACTGCACTGAGGCCCCTTAGCTCTAAGGAATATCCATCGATGCACCCCGATTATACGATTAGTCCGTTCATTCTGCGTACCATTGATTTTACCCTGATCAAGAGCCGCCAGCGACACTTCGTTCCCATCGTTAAATTCTAACATGTTTACAGTAGGCGCTAGCATAGGATAACTTTTCATTGCGGCGTAGATTCTAGACGCTCTGTAAAGACTGCTTGCAGAGCTCTGTATGATCAGGCACTGTTCTCTGAGCAATTCTAACACATTAGGTGGTATCGCGTCTAAACCTTCCGATGGTTTCCCGTTACCGCAGGCAACAGACACCAAAGACGTTTTCTTCTTCTCTGTTGGATCCTCTGCAATGCCGGTAATTTCCATCTCGTCTTCGTAGAATAAGCCAGCTTTGTGGGCTAGCCGTCGATTTACAACCGCACTGAAACCGCAACTGCACCTAATTTGGTCATCATCTTGAAACAGGGCTCCACCTGACCAGGAGTGTGTTAAATAAATACCAGCATCCGCACCCTTAATGTTACCGACAACCTTCGGCCCTGCATTGCACACACACAGACTGCAACTGTCGAAATTATGATCACGGAAGATATTAAGCGCAGTGTCCCCTAAAAGGATGTTCACTATGAGAGAGTTCGATTCTGGCGCACGAGTGGGTCCCGGTGTGTCCGCTTCGATACTATTCAAGTTTTTGTTCAAATAAGAAGAAGTTGTAGAAGTAGCTGGACTGGGTTGATCGTATGGTGGCGGTGGTGGTCTTCCGGAGATAGTTGCTGAGCGATACGGAGCACCCAATGGTGCTGGACTTGGAGGGCACGGCTGTTGTTGCTGTTGTTGTTGTTGTTGTTGTTGATGTTGTTGTTGCTGAACAGATCCAGGTCTAGTTGGTGGAAGCGGTTTATCTGTATTGTTGGAAGTAGCGTTGCACTGCCAAGAAGGTCTATATACGCAGTGCGATGGCAGTGTAACAGGCGGTAAAGATTGGCTGGGCAGATTTGTGAGAGGAGCGTATTTGGAAGAACCAACCATTTTACAGATCGGTGTAGGTTTGAACACATAAGACCAATCATCGATTGGCTCTTCTTGTGGAGATCCCATGTTCGGATAGATATCAGGGAGATGCCTAAGTGGTCGTTGAGGTACAGAAAGTTCCGTCTGGTCCATCAATGGGTCGTTTAACTGACAAGGCGAAGCAACTGGATTATGCTCTAAAGATGGTGGTGTGGGGAACATTTTGGAAAGCTCTTCTGGTCGAAGCACGCCCACGCCTCGGTTATTATGTCTATTGTTGGCATCTACTCTGGTTTCCTCGTGTAGTCCACCAGACCTGTTCTCCGGGGGCGTTTGTACTTGAAGCTGGTTCAGATTCTGTAATATATCGTACAATTTATTAAGTAAAAGATAAAAGTAGTATCAAATAATAATAATTAAAAATAAGAGGCCAAAGAAAAACGAAAAAGAGACGCACAGTTTCGTCGCTAGAAGTATCGGGATCAGAATTGTCGAAGATTTGATCTAAATCTTTATAGGATGCTTGAAGACCTTCACTAGTAAATAGAGATCCTGGTTTCGTAGGATCATCTCTTTGCCGTCTAAGCCCATCAACATTGTTACCATTTTCTTCACCTGTTGCGTCAAATTCGTATGGATCCGTTCTTCTCCCGATACAATCTCCCTATTGAATATTAATAAAGACAAAGTGTCTAATGAAAGCATTAAACGTTTCACGAGAATACGAAAGTTCACTTACAACATTAGCATTTGGCTCCTGTTTAATTTCCAATTTGGGTGTCTGAGATTGAGGAATCTGAGAGTTCATTGGTGGATACAAAGAGTTGCTCCGCACGTTTACCGGACTGGCATTAGATTCCTTAAAACGTTTTACAGGATGATTGAGCCATGCTTCTTGTGTGGAATAATCGTAGAGCCACGGTAAGGACTGTTCATTTTCTAAATATATATCTTCGCATTCTCTAGACGTTAAGACTGGTCGTTTTAATGCTAGTCCGGGAGCCGGACTATGCACTTGAATATTGCATGTAGAGGAAGTTGACTTTGGGCCTTGGGAAGGAGTTAATGGCGGGGCAGTGTTCGTGTGACTGGGTGGAGGTTGAGGACTAAGAGTAGGCATTGTAGGCTCTGCTGGTGGAACCGATGCTGGCTCGGAATGTGGAGTTGGAAGAGGCGAGGGTGCTGGGGAACCTGGCGAACCAACGGATGGAACTGGTAGACAATCTCCTCCCGTCGGTGGTCCCCTTGGATATGAAGGAGGTCCGCCAGGTGGTGTACTTGGCGTCTCTGTTCTGTTCAATATAGACCTATCAGAATCGACAAAAAATGATAAATTAATAGTTGAAATATTGTAAAACTATTAAATGATATACATCATTGCATTATAAACTTAATGACGGTAGTTAAAATTAACAAGCCGACACATGCTGACCACACTCTCACCAATGAATGTTACTAATAAACAAATTATGATACACCATATGTCTACAACAATTTCACTACGCAGAAAAAGTGGGAAAGGACATTTTGACATAGTCCTCTAGCATGTTACATTTGTCTGTTAAGATTACACTGACAAAATGCTACAAAATCGTTGCAAATAATATGTCGATAGAGGAATAATAATTAAAAAAAACTCATGCTTAGATTACGAACAATTATCGTTGGCCACACATGCAAGACTGTGGGAGCAACAAAATATCGGAAATAGGAACAGATAAAGACTATGAATTCAATGAAATGTTTCGCTTATATAAAATACCAATTAACTGTATGACAATGTACAAAGCATGAAATGAAAAAAAGCGACTTAATTTTATTTGACTTTTGTATGGATTTTCAATTTTGTAATACTCTAGCCATGAATCACGATGCAGTATAAATAGTATATGTATAATAGTATACTAATTAGGTGCAATTACTTACTACCAACTTGCATTAACAAGTACATATACAATATGATGTGTTCCATTTAATGTATATACAAAATGTGCGTAATAGTTGCTTCTCTCTAACGTTATCGAAGTTGTAAGATTTTTTACTGCGAATTAACCCTGTGTATTGTTACTTATTCAAACAAAATAACAATAAATGTCCTTCATCTCTTATACTTTACTGCAGTTACAGATACCTCCCGAGAAGGAGAAAGAAAAAACACTGCACAACGGTGTTCGATTAAGGCGTTATTCGTGCAATTAGATTTAGTTATTTGTACAATATAGATAAGTAGCGGAGCTTTCCATAAGCGATGTGAATTAACAAATGATGTTATGGCAACATAACAATCGTATGATATTGGCATTATTGCGGTGATTAATTAAAATATAAACAAAATGATTTTCTCATTGATATCGGGGCAGAAATTACCCACCTGGGGGCATTGGCAGGGACAGAGGGACAAGCATCCCACTGGGTGGTAGAGCGTCGATGAAACGGTACGACCCTCCGTCCACCTTTATCTACTCTCTCCCTCTGAACCTGAGAGAAGGCCAGGCTCTTCCAACCCCCGGGGGTCACATACCTGCAACCGATGTATTTAATATCTCGTCTTTTCAATACGTTTACTTATTCTCAGAAATAGATATCCTAGTACTAATATTTGTCACTTGCGAAATTTTTTAAAACAAACACATGGCAAAATAGTTAAAAGTTAAAATACTTTCAAAATGTGCAAATTGTTTGCTCCGTTCGGAAGTCTTAATAGCAATTTTTTTTAAAAGAAAGTTAAAAAAACAACGTATATATATATATATATATGACTTTTTAATAATAATTTCTCGATTTAAAGTATTTATTAATTTATGATTTTGTCATTAACTATTACAAAATATTACGAAGTGAATATTAATTACTATATAATAACTATTTATATAAGAGATTTTTATTTTATTTTGTATATATGGTGTTTTTATTTCCATTTTATTATTATATAGACTTACCATTTACTATTTAAAATAACTACGAAACTTGTATTATTGCTAGTGAAAGGTTTTGAAACAAGAAAGTTTTATTGCACAAGTAAGAGAACTAATTTCAAGAAATAATTGCATTCGAGCCATCCTCAGAAACTAAATTTACATGCACATAATATTGCAGCAGCCATAAAAAAAAATTACTACCTATACTCATTTACTTGGAACAATCTACATTTCGTAAACTGTGCTATAACATGCAGACAAAATCAATTACGAACAGTAGTATTTTAAATATTATCAGATTATCAGAATGTAGAATGCAGTCAAATGAAATATGTATATATATATATATATACACATACGTACTCTGCTACACATAATAAATATGCAAAGAAAAATCTAACAATAATCTAACACATTCTTTACGGATACTTCTATTTAATTTTCTCAATACTAGATATAAAGTGTTATTAGTACTATGTACTATAACTATTACTGCATTGTATTATTTTCACATTGTAGGAGATGCATAAATGCACTTAATGTGTATAATAAAATAATATACAAAGTGTCCAAGGTTTTAATGGTCAAACTTTGTCAGTAGGCCCTAAATAAGAAACATGTTTTATAAACACAGGTTGCTTAAAACTTTATTGACACTTAGTAAAAAACTAACGAATACTAATAGCAAAGTAACGGACCTGCAGTTACTGCGAAACAATCTAGAATGGATCAACAATATCTTACTGCATTTACTAACCGAGTAAAAATTAAATCGTCAAAGGTAGCATTGTACTTCCACAAGCAATTAATGCTCCGTCTCAAAATTTTCACGGTTCTTGACAATATAAGATTGACAGTAGTCAAAAATGGAATTAATGTCTTTTTTTTCATGTTTATTATGTTCAATATTGCTGATGTATCCCTACTATCCCTATATCGCAGTAACCGCAAGTAAGTTACTGCCCCTTGCATACTTCATATTTGTGTCATAACTTTTTAATAAAAAGGTTTTAAACCATCTATATTTATATAACATCTTTTTCTTGTTCGGGCTCATAGAATATACAAAGATTGGCTGTGATATAACCCTGTGACACCCTGTACGAAATGTATACAGTGCAGTAAAGTTTAATGTGTTAATGGTGATGATTTGAAAGTGTCACTTACTTTGAACAGGTACAGGAAGACTTTTGCGTTGGATCAATGAAGGTCCAAGATCCCGGTTCTGTGGAAGATTCTGTCTTGGAAGCAGAAATCGGTGAACCCAAAGTACATTCTGCCCATACACGTTCAGGTAGTTCTGTAGCTGCTCGTAGCTCTTGTTGACCTAAGAGGGGATGTTCGCAACTGGCAGGACTACTTGGTGGAGAAAGAGGAGTGTCAGGTGGTGTATCGTCCATATCAGTGACCAAGACATAACAAGAGGGATAACGCATGCGAACGCCACCGACAAGCACTTCCACTAACGGTGGAAGTCCTGCTTCTACGCTACTGCCGTTAATTGGATAAAAGTGTTTCCATTCTTCCAGAAGTTGACTGTCTGTACGTCCAACTGGGCCAGTTAATGTGCCTGCTAGTCCATAAGGAGCCAGAATCACTGCAACAGTATTAGATAATTGTTACGGAAAGTCTTACACTATTAAGAACCTACAGCAACAATTTGTATATTAATAAATGTTAGTCATAACACCGAGTTAATATGTTTCGTGGGTTTTACCTTTAACTCCAGCTTGAGAAGTTTGTGTGCGCTGCAGGCAAGCCCTTGTAAGATGTCGTACAGCAGGGTGCTGCCTGACATCCACACTTGCACATACGGTGCTTTCTCCATGGACAAAGAATGCAAACGAGAACGATAGGTGGCTACTGTAAATAGTAATAAAAATGTTTTACTTTAATCTCATTAGAGGAAGATGATTATAATGATATACAATTATTGAGTGTAACGTTATTGTTCAAAAACAAGGGCGAACATACCTACTGCAACGATGTTTCTCGAATCCATCATAAGGTTGTACGAACCACTTTCCTAGTCGAACAAAATCACGAGACAATAAGCATCGTTCGATCAAGTTATGCAGAGCCTTGAAAAGAAGTGACCGGCACTCATACGATAGTCCACTTTCCCAAGAACCTTGTTCACTTTCTGAAAATATAAGAAATATTCACATTTTAGATCGAGCATAAGATATTTTTGTATACTTAATCAAAACAGTTCAGAATTACGCACGTATGCAACTTATACAATCAATTATGAACTTTACACATCGTTCCTACGCCACACACTTTTTTCCCAATGTTCCATAAAAATTCCATAAATTTTACTATAGAAGCATGTTTGTTATTTTCCCGCGATCTATTTTCTTCATTGAATCAAGGCAATATCCATTCTTACTGATCGAAAGACACGGTCGATAACATTGTGAAAGTAACACAGTTCGCGAATGAAATTACAGTGAATCACCTCGAACGTAAGAGCTTTATAAATGACAAAAGAAACGTTCACTGAAAAAACTAAAATGTTGTAGAATCATATATGGAACGGGAGCAATGCTATCGGATTTGAGAATACAATACCAGTACGTCTTTCCGTATTCCCAAAGAATTAAAAAAGGGTGCAAACAAATGTGCTTTATAGTACATTTTGTGTTTTACTCATAAAATAGTAATGAACTTTACGCCTCGTGAACAATAACTCCACGAGTACAGCGATGAGCGTGCTAGTTTCACTTTCTAAATTAATTTAACATTACCAGTACACCCGTCCCATAATGTTTAGTTTAGATTCTTAAATCTGAACATCAAGAATTTATATTCTGAAGAATTATTCGTTATATGCAAATGTTTCGTACTAAATATCGAAAGTGATTCTGCTGTTATTTATTGTAAGTCATTTCTGTTCGTTAAGTACATCGAACACGTTATCCAATGAAATGAATCTGCCTGTTGCTATTTTTACGTATTTATAGATTTCCAAAAAATAATTTTCATCGTGCAATTATATTTCTTTCATCAAGTAAGCATTACTAAACAAGTGGTGCCATTAATCTACCATAATTCTAATGGTACTTAACAGAATTCACTAAGGCTTAGTAAAATCACTTTACAAGGGACATCGCCGACAATGTATTTTTCCTATTTATACTATCCTGTGGCGCAATATATTTTCAGTATATTTCTTGACGGTCTTAGTGCTCAAAGGCTTGGCTGATCTAGGACTAACGGGTTACAGGTTGGTTCCGCGATTCGTGTACTCTTGGCGATGCACAATGATGGAACCTTGCGTTACATTGCACCGACTTGCAGACAAGTACATTCAGTTCAGCGACCCTGTACGGAGAAACGGTCTACCCAACGTTACTACTTGGCTCGCTTTGCACACCTTCTTTCTCCGAAACAAAAGCATACGGGATTTCCTACGACAATATTCTATAAATTCGCGACGTACTACTTTCGAATTCATTTAATTCCTAACGGAGAAATTGTTATTCTTTTCTTTAAAGGGGGAGGGGCAATTTAATAGCAATTCTATTTGCTGCACAAATTTTCAAAACTAATGTACTTGCATATCGATTTCTCGCTATTTTTTTCGCTAGTTTTCGATTCGTCAAAGGACGCTGCATTGAATAACGAATCAAGATCGCAAGGGGGAAATGTGATATGTTCATTTTTCTTGAGATACCTTAACAGGAATCATTTGTAAAGGGAAACAACCCGAACTAAGTTTAAAGATATAAATCTTTTAAAAATAAAGTGTGCAGGAAAATACAAATGCAAGACTAAATAAAGGAGGGCAGTAATTTTATAGGTTCGTACAAAATTCAATAGTAAATGTCAGCTATTAAGCTCTTTAACTAAAATGGTTGGTTCAATAACGCTGGGTGACTGATTGCATATATCGTTGTGGTTAGTTAGCTGATAAGCTAATAAGTGCACGATGTTTTGTCAAAAGGCCATAGACATAACTATAGTTGTACCAAATTAATATTTTTCGAAACCAAATGAAATCAGTTTTTGTAACGATGGAATGAGAGTGGATAGTAAGTGTCTAAAAAAAAGTAAAATGTTTGTGTCAGAAAAAAATAATCGGTTTGAAACTGACCAAGAAAGAGTACAGAAGTATACTATGCATTTCTCTAATTCTTATTATTTTCTTAAATCAAATGTTGTAGTTCCGTACTCTAAAAATGTTTCCCCCGGAAAGAAACGGAAAATGTGGTTAATCTTGACTTTTACCACGTGCATTAAATATTAACCTTTTGTCCAGACGTATTGAACATTGGGTTTTTATTGGCAACTCCATTGTCTGGAAATTTTTTCTTGAATTGTTTAAAAGGCTTTTGTTCCACCATTAAGGTGGCAACTTTGATTAGCTTTTTAATTATTTCAATAGCCACGCTGACTCACATATTTATTCACGCGATGCCAACATATTCATGAATTCGCACAATATGTATCATCTAGCTTGCTACACGCTAATGCCACACAAGGGTAAAAGTAAGAGTAAAAACTTGTAAGAATTTGAACGAATCTGCCAGTACATACATATATACGTTTTTATGCTGAATCGTGTACTTATTACGTGCCGTAATTACATATCGCGCCAAACTTTTATCCACGACAGCGTTAGCCATCGGGCTTGTCTATAATAGTTATATGTGTACAAAAATTCTATTACTTACCACATGCGATAAGTTCCGGTGACACGAGACCGGAGAGATCAGGTTCCTCGCCGTACCAGAAAATCCAGAGCTCCTTGGCGGCTGTAAGGGAGAGGGGTGGTGGTGCTGGCGAGGGTGCGATGCCCAGGTCGAAGATGCCAGCTCCGGTTGCCGGGCCGGAGGTAGCCGGCGTTGCGGCGACCCTCCGCCACACGCAGAGAATGTCACCCGCGAGGCACCGCGAGAAGCTCGAGAGCACCGGGTCCTCGAGGGGGGTGCCCCCAAAATCGCCGGCTACTTCGCCCCACACGAGCTTCTTCCATTTAATGCCGCAGAGGTCCGTCTACCAATCAAATAACAATGATGTCAACCGTTAGTTGACTTTGTATATATTTCACGCCGCCTGCAAACGTGCAGACACTTTGCATGGAGATTGTAGTTAGCGAGGGTGCTGTTATTAGCTGCGTGTTATTGCTGCATTGTGATTAAAGTGACGAGAGCGTTGTACTGAATATAAGCAACGGTTTCGCGCGGCGCGTTTCAATACTTTTCACAAGGCGAATCGTGTGGCCGAGTGAACAGGTGTTTGCATCATCCTTGTATTGTGTTCGAGTCTACACGACCTTGCTTTACATTGGTGTAACTCTTTTATTTCACAAGTTAGCACTCCTTTTTACTTAATCTTGCAAATGAAATGAAACAGTAAGGCTCTCTGCTTAGTTTTCATTTCAAATTCGAACTTTGACATAAAAATGTTATGCTAATCTAAAACTAAGTTCGGGTCACATAGATTCGAACGTGTTATGAGGGTTAGTGTAATATCGTAGCGTTATGCACGCTCGCTGAACAAGATTATTTCGACATTAAAGAAGATACAGGTTTACGTTTCTTGTTTGATGTTACACATTTCAAAACAATTTTCATATTTATGGATTAATAAATCTTTCAATTCTAATAATGTAATGACGATTATTTGAGAAAACCAACAGCGGACCTAGATTCCGCAACCCTTAGAATTGTTTAGAAATTGGCTTTGCTGTAACACAATTTAATGTAATTCCCCCATATGGATTCTGCTTGTATGCAGGAGAACAAAGGTTACTAAGTCTAAACGTCAAAACAGAATCGGTTTATCACAAGTTTAATTCAGGATCATCATATGCTTGTTCGATTATGACTTCTGGTAAGAAAATCAGGTGAACAATAACAGACCTTTATTGATTGACAATTTTAATATTTTACTTCATTCTTCTATTAGTGAAAATAAAATAATCTTATTTTAATCAAAATGTTTTTATTACTCTTTCTTATTTTTGGTGCTTGCTCCAAATCTAAGTTCATGTAAGTGTATTAACATGAGAGCATTCCTGCAGCTTCTAACCATATTACGGTTAGGATATTTAAGGTAAAAAAAGGTTCTATATAACACGAACCAGAAATATCGCACTTTAATATCAAATCGCAACTTTAAACAGGAAGTTCAATTCAAGGTATCTGAATTATTTACGTTACGATTAATTATTTAAACTTAATTAAATACAAAATTAATTAATACTTGGTTTTGAATATTACAAAAGATCCAATTATTATTAAAGATTATTAATACCTCGATATTGATTATCATTGGGCATGCGTTAATAAATCTACTGTTTATAGACGCAAAGTAGTAACGAGGATATTTATTGGTGGGAATAATTAACCCTTTGACTATAGACCTTTCTGAAGGAAGGCGTGCACTATGTATGGCTGAGTGACAGCAGTAATCGTCAACCGTGTACAAAGTACTTTCGCGAATTAGATTCTCGTCCATAGATTGTAAGATATTCAATTTTTTTCAATATGCTAGATTTTTATTTATAAAGAAAATAATGCCTAAACAATGTATTTAGTGAACTTATTAATAAGTAAAAGGAATACAAATAAATGGTTACCTTCAAATGCACTGATATAAACAAAAAACAAGAAGAAAGACCTGCCTGAGAGTGCTGATAGTATGTTAGCAATAACAAAATATTTAATTTATATTTAAGGTCTTAATTATCGAAGACAGGTTATAGATTGCAGGGACTGCATTGATAATTCGTTGACCCTTGAGAAAGGTCGGTCCTTGAACTTTCGCCGCACATTCTATTTCCATTTGTCACGCAACCCAACAAATCGTTAATTAAACGACGAATAATAGAATCTCCTTTAATGCACGGATCCATCGAACGTCAGAATGAGATTTCGAGAACATTTATTTGCAAATAGTACCTAAAAATTAATATAATCTTTGATACCAAGGAATCAAGTTATGCACTTACAATTTTTCGGTACCAAAAGCACAAATTAATATTTATCATTTAGTGAAATGATTTTGGGGTCCTTGTTATTTATACTTCAACTTCAATCTCCTAGTTCCTTTTACTTTCACTTGTATTAATTAAAGATAATAAAAAAATTGTAGAGTTCTTATAATGCTGAGCAATACGTACGCATTTACTACGAACATAAAAAATTCCAAAAATATCGTAAATTCAGGTTACAAATGCAGATTAATTTCTTTTCCCGAAATTAGAAGGAATTCTAAAACGTTTTAATAAATGATATTTGACCAATCCTACTCGCAAAATAAATTTCACTTTTTAATATATTCATAATCGAGGGAATATAAGATACTATATAGAAACGGAAAACCGTCAATAGGGAAGAACTAATATCAAGTTGCATTGTCGGTTGTATTGAACCTCCAATTTCTGAGTATACTGCACTTTTAAAAGACGCCAATGAACTTGAGTTCAATAGGAAGCAAAAAGCATGATAGAATACGTCAGGCGCAATCTTAGTTATGTCCAAGGTCGTTGTGTAAGAAGAAATGTGTTATCTTGGTTAACGGGAGTTCATTTACCTTGGCTTGATATTTTCAATGTACCTCATTGGTATACTTTTTCTGGCTTATATGCAATTAGTCAATCGTTTGTAAATTTCTAGCGTTTCGTTTAAAGTGAACCAGTGCCATTGATGCATACAGTGGTGGGTAAAAATATTTAGCGATTTAGTACAAAAGCGTAAATAACTATGGCATTAATAAGTGCTCCTTTTTCATCTTTCTACATAAATCATTATTTATAATACTACATGCATACATATACAAATGTACATAAACAAAATAGGTAACATATAATTTTAAATAAAAAATTAATTGTTTCAACAATTTTGTCGATCAAAATTAGTAAGAAACGTTTATTTTTATTTAAAATGGAAGGCTATCTTCATTCAATCTTGCAGATATTGTTGAAAAAGTGAAGTCATTCTTTTGTTACTTTTGTCCATTATGAATTTTTATTAATATCATTAATAATAAGTATTTATGTTTTAATAAAGATAGAAAGTAATTCAGATGAATTTGTTACATGAGGTATCAGGTACATTTTCTTCAATAACCAAAACCAAACTTTCATCTCAATTTCGTCACTTTCCGTCGCCAGTAATGGGTACTTGTATATAAAATCAATTTTCGTTATTGATAATGATTATTGGTAACCAAGAAAATTGTAATCATTTATAATTGTTATACGCAACCAAAATGATTCCAAGAAAGATATTAATTCTCATACTGCAACTTTTTGAGTCTGGGCTATAGCAGTTACGATTTCTGCATGTAAGTAAGAAAAATATCGTGTGCCGATCAAGGAAATGTTGCAAACTATTAAATGATATTTAATACTAAATAATTAACTTGAATTAATACTAAAAGATATAGTCATTACAAATGTACCAATTCCCTTGTCCAGGATAAGAAGCCTGCATAACATATTGTTATTAATTATGTATTTCCCGCTATATTCATGTAGTTCTATTTTCGTATATATCAATATTTATACACGTTTTTATACTGAATCGAGTATTGCCAATATATTAATGGACATAATGTCCATTAATATACGTATTAATAAATGATTTCCCAATACAAATTACAGTGACATAGATAATAATTATTTTCCTAAGTTGCTGAAAAGATTACTTTAAACTTTGTATAAAAGGGGTACAGTTTAAAATGTGAAACGTGGCCTTAACGACGATTGTCGGAAAATACTTCCAACTTAAAAAAAAACAGCAGTTCACAATTAAAAGATAAGTATAATTGCCACCAAAAGATAGAAAACACGTATTCCTAAATATTTTAAAGCTTATTGAAGTTAGAAAGATTATTCAAATGGGAAAGCAATCAGTTACAAGCTTTTGTGTCTAAATTATATATTAACAATTTCTACTTTTTTACTTGTGCTCTTCAAATAAATTGTGAATTCAGTTTAGTGTAATGGCATAGATAAAGAAGGGTTGCCACAATAAAATTATTATTTCAGGTTGCTAACAGAAATACTCTTATAGCATTCTCCAAATATAACTGGATGGAAAACTCCGTATCATTAACAGCTTTGTGTTTGAAAACAACAACAAAACGAACAGGTTGTTTTACACACTTTCTCGTTATTTAGTAGAATGAACACGAACCGCGGCGCCACCATAAGCATGTCTATCTCCCGTATGGCGCCACGATGTGTCTGCCGGAGTAATAAAGGCACGCGCAGTTGCGAGCATGTCGCGCGCTCCTCGGCCAATCAAACGTAGGCGTTTTCTTACGTCACTCTGTCAGCTGACATAATCGGAACAAATTCAAATAAGAGCGGAAGTCTGGTATGGACTGATATAGAAAAAAAAGGATGTCAGCGATACGCGAAATCGAGACCTAGCAATTAACCTTATGTGCTTTTTACTTTTGTATTTAGTTTTGTATAAATTTCAAGATACATGCAATAATTTGTGCACACTTATTTCTCATTCTGTCACATATTTATATGTACATGATTTATAACTTTCAATTATCAAGGAAATTAATAAGGAAAGAAATTGTTATAAATGAAATGCTTGTTTTAAGCGGAAGTTTCATTTCGGTTTACTCACATATTATCGCACTGGACATTTTTTTCCAGTAACGAGGTGTATAAAACGCTGTTCAACATAACTTTGAAAATTCTAATATCAAAAGTGTCTAAACATTAGAAAAATATGATGTCACGATGCAAATAATTTTTACTCGCAACAGGGTCTGTGACCGACAGTTAAGGGGTTAGAAAAGAATCGGTTTCTGAAGTAAGGACGCGCGATGGCGCCTATCGTGCCGACGCGACGAAATAATCGGTGAGCAAAGGCGCATCGTAACGCTATAGGACTGGCAAGCTTGCTGATCAATACAAGCAAGGGACGTGCAAGGCCGTTCGCGTGAATTCAACTCGCGGTTCCCCCACATTCCCTCGTTTCATCCTGCCATACGCACCTCTATACGTACTCCTTGTCTCTCGCAATGCTATTCCCCGTAGCCCGTTTTTCTCTCTCATTTCCTATTTCACCATGTCAATTTCGAATCCTGTCTCCATTACCCCTTTTCCCTGCTTTCTCATCGCCTTGCATTTTCATTGCGAAATTTCAAAATTGCGCTCACCGAATATTGTGCTTTATTAACTCCACTATAGTATAAATATTTAGAACATCCAGAATATAAAAGATTTCGATTTCTCTTGTGAATTAACGCTTTTTTGGATTTTATCACTTAAGGTAAACTCTTATAAAGATGAAGCAACAGTTTATATGAAGCTTATCTTTATGTGATATGAGATTTCTACGATTTTGAAAATTTGCGGTTTACCTTTAGATATTTGCCTGATTACACGAATACTCACTGGAATCGATATGCATGCAAGCAGCAAGTACTCGTCACCTCGACAAAAAGTTATTTTCGTTTCGATATTACAATCAGATACATTATTTATGGAGGAAATAACTCCACGGATGAATTGTAATTTCGCAACTTTTGATTTCTAATCAGTGCGGCAAAATTCTTATATATACAAGTCCTATCTGGAAGATTGAAATATAAGTTTATCTGGTATAAAGCTAAGATTAATAAATGAAAAAGAATATTTAATGATGTTATGATGTTAATCTAAATATCATATTAAAGCTACCGCTATAGAACACCACGCCAATGCAATTACTATAAACGTGTACTTATAACAGCATGAAAAACTTTCATATAATAAACGAAGAAAAAAAGATCGAAAAACATCGTCATTTCTCAAAGTGGAAATTAAATCGAATTAGAACTGTTGGCAAAATATATGTACAAAACTATTTATAATGAACTTTATATCCAAGAACTGCCAACACTTCGAGGCTTTCATATTTCAAAACGTAACATAATTTCCAATACTTTTCATTTGATTCGACGTAACATTGAAGAAAAGAACAAAAGCCTATAGAACGATACAAAATGTAATGTATCGACGTAGTTTTCGATATTAGAATTATAATTTCCGGCGCAACCGATTGCAATCAACACAATTCAAGTCGAAAATGGAAATCATAATCCCATCGCGTGGGTGGGTGGGGGGGGGGGGATGCTAAAAAAACGCGTCAATGAAGACAGAAGAAACTGTACAATCTCATTTTTATAGCGGTGCGTTTAGGTGCGCGTCAAACGTAGCTACAGCTGTAAATTCCCATTTCTGTTACTGCCCTCCTTATACGCTTGCCGTTAAAGCCGCACGAACATTACATTCACGTGCGTAACGAAGCGGAATTCTCTTGCGTACAAGCCACTCGAAAGTGGATACAGTACGTTTGTACGATCCTACTGACGTTCATCTTTCTTTTCTACGCGATATCATACTTCCTGCGCGAACTCTTCTGATTTCGTTGGGCTATCGTTATTTCACATTTAAAAATTCTCTTTCCGTTTAAAGGTAAAATCGCCTGACTATATGTATTATTGGGTCATTTCAAGATGCTTTGCGTATTTGGTAAAAATATTTTACGCTCCTTGGTTTTAAATGTTCATCTTTGTTCAATTACAAAGTATCTCTTCCTTTTTGAAGATGAATATATTATTATCAATATTCAGTCAGAGAATCGAATTTAGCAAGTGTCGTTGATGTTCTCGACACTATTAATGTTAATAAAATACATTGCGGGGTACAGTAACATATTTGTGGAAGACAATAAACATGTTAATATAATCATTGATAAACGAGTTAAACCAGTTGTTAGTATCGGTTTAGATCTAAATATGTATGTAAAAGGCACTGCAATACACCGACTTTTTAATTCAAAACCTATTGAATTTTTCGAGCTAGACAAAGACTACTTTCGCGATCTTTTTCCCACTAATTTCATAATGCGATGCTACAACTCACATTTTGTTCTTCTTTACTTCTCTTATTCGCCATGATGAAGAAAATTGTAAAGATATGCTAAATAAATTAGTTCAAAATACATGTGTCGGAAAAAATCCGCGTAAAATCGAAACTGCGTTGTTCGAGGGACCACTGTATATTAAGAGGGACATTCCTCTCTGATACTTTGATCAAAAACTTTTTTTCCATTATTCAAAAAAATATATATGTATACTTGAGAATGTACTATTAAATTTGGGAAGAGAAATTTTAAGTTGTTTAGCTCCGATATTCCTCTTTGTACACTCTTCATGGTGAATACTTCGAGCCCCTGACCGCACCCCGGGTTTGCCGCTTGTCCATATATACCTGTTTCTATTGTTCGTACTATCCCGAAAGGCTAGAATTAAATGATAAATGAGAAAAACGAAGGCATCTTGCATGCAGCTGGAATCGGCTATTATTGTAAGTTTTCACAAATTTAGTACTTTTTGAGAATGAAACTTTAAATGTCTTTTCTCGAAACGTAATTTTTTCACTTGGCATGCTTAAAATCTCAAAAACTACTTGATCGATTGCTCCGAAATTTGCACAGGTTATTACAAATGCCATCATCTTTTGTTGGTACACAAATCATATTTTTACGTCGTTTTACATACTCTGTTTATTATAAAATTGCCGAAAAGGGAACAAACTTTCGGAATTTGCAATTTAAGTATTCGCCATTTTTCCACATTTCAACATAAATTATTTTGTTTGGTATAAACGATAGCCATAAACATACTGATTAAAATTCTGCAATATTTGCAGAATTCCCCCCTAATTTGTCGTATACGCATCCATATTCGAATATCTACCATAATACTTTTCGCCATTTGATGTTATTTCATTAACGTTTAATGTTTTATAAATATTTATTATTCCAACACTTTTCCTGTCGCTATTAAACCCTTGTTTTGAACATCGTGCAACTAGATTTATGAACTCATTTCTCCTGCTATTGTTTTAGTATCTCTTGCCCGTCTCGTAAAGATTCCATGATTTCTATATTATATTATACATATAAGATTCTAAGTTTTTGAAAAAGTTTCAATAGTTATTTAAATGTACATTAATCGTCTTCTCAAGCAAGAAAAGCAGTGAAATATGAACTTCAATTCCGAACACATTACGTCCGATTACAAATAATGGGTAAATTACAATTTATATATCTTTTGCGTGTATGTTCATTTCATTGTTATAACTAACACAACTCTTATTATCCATAAATGCATCTTTCTTAATAATTTCCATATCACGTTTTCAATTGATATTGTATTGTGGGAAGATTTTTAACATTATATAAAATTTAGAGATACACGAAGTTAACTTAAACAGTGTAAAACTTTTTTATCCGCATCCTATCCTCTTACTTTTAAGTATAGTTTCATGTGAGAGGATAACAATTGTTATCTAATTTTGTATTTTCATGTATATAAGAAAAATTGTCTATGTTTATAAGTATGTAGAGAACTAACTACATTCAAATGTGGATGCTTGAAATTAATTATAATTTAATATAAACCTTTTGAATAGCATAGCATAATATTAATTTATTTTCCAATACCAAAATTTGGACATGTTTCTGAGCGCGAGTTTAGTAGCAAATTCTACAAGAATTTCTTGACAGTCTGTCCTGTCTTCCTACTTTGGGTCGTTTATGTTTTACATTCTTGTTGAAAGTATTACTAACATGCATACTCTGTGTTCTTTTTCGATTTCTTGCTTACTTCAGATGAAGCTGAACATAAAGCTTTTTTTATACTGAGCCTCGTACAATTTTTAAGGGAGGATTAAATTCAGAGCTTCTGTGGGGAGTATATTAATCATTTATCTAAGGATATAAATTACTATTAGATTTCAATATTTTTTAAAAAATCAGACATAAAATATCATGAGTAAGAAGTATTTAGTTAAGTTAAGCATAAGCACGTTTTTATCCGTAATATCTATTATATTCTTCATGATTTAATTTGAAGTTTTTAAGAAATGATAATTAAGAAACAATTTAGCAGAAAAATGTAGTATATTTTATTCCCAGGCTAATTAATTCATCCACGGTCGCCAATTTTGAAGTAACCCTGTTCAATTTATTCTGCACGGTCTAAATGTGAATATATTTAACAGAAAGAAAAAAAAACATTAGTAACTACAAAACGTGATACCTAAATGGCTTCAAATACGTGCCTACCGAAAGCAAATATAAAACGGTTTATTCGGAGTAATAATTTAATTTTACGGATTAATATTCATTGAAGTAATACAATTAGATAATAATATCACGTACGACAAGTGTCGCTGTGCAAAGAAGTATGATTAGGGAGACACTGAATATTCCCTATTATATCAGTACGTTCTGTTGATTTCTCGGGCGAGATACGCGAGGCACGCGGCTTCTTCGTCGACGAAGTCACTCGGCTAGATTATGCTGAAACTGGTGCTCCGTGGAAAGAAACAGGAGAAGCCAACGGGGGCTTGACCAGCCTAGGTGAAAGCCTTGCACCACGACGACGTGACGTGTTAAGACTACAAGAGAGTGTACACACCACTCGATTTTGAGCTCGCCACTTTTCCTCTGAGCTGACCTGGGAGTACTTTTCTTTTTTTTTGTTACTCAATTTTTCGAATCGGCACGCCACGTTCAATGGACCGCGAACAAATTCTTCGCTCGCAATGAAGATCAAGGATCACGACTTTGGGTGCGCTTCACTACTTAATCGGGATCCGAGAAGAACGATGATTATTAGCAAGCGCCATTAGGGTCTTAAGATTCCAGCTTAATTTTTAATATTACCAATATATTTATTATCAACTCAGATATAATTCATAAGAATGGTTACAATCAAATGTGACAAGTGTACAATAAATTATAGCTGGCCTTTTGTTTGACTACGCTTGTCAGCAATAACATTTGTTTTTTTCTTTCATAATTCGCGCCGTGCAAAAATGAAATGTGTGATATAATTTGAACCTAGTGTACACATTTCGTTGATAAACATTCTCAGGTTTATTTGTTGCCATTAATGTTAATTACTATCTACGAAGTAAGTATAAATCTGCTCCAATTTTCTGATATTACTTATTATAAACAATGCGGTCAGTTTAATAACATTAACCTTGTAATTTTTCTCTTGAACGAAACTTGAAACAAGGTCAGGATGTAAAATTCATTAGTTACGCAGTAGATTGAATGTTCTTCCCTTTTTGCATTAAAAGAAAATTGTATTTCAGAAAGTATACAAATTTTTATATACAAATGTTACTTCTGTTAAAATCGATCTATTATTTATAGAAACTCGAATAACGATCAGCAAGGTGGAAAAAATATTTCTTTGGTCTACATATCGATGAAATGATAGGATGACAACCTGAGTAAGTTATAGAAGGCTGCGTAACTGCGTGCATTGCAGTCACCCCAACGTGAACGAAGAAGGAAGTTTGTGATTTATTTGGTATAAAATATTATTTCTTAAATGGTTTATACAATCAGAATTTTATTATTGAGGTTCTGAAGTATCAGAAGTATCAGGAAAATTATGAGCTGATTGGAAGTCAACGTATGACCTTGTTTGTAATAATTTTTGTTTTACGAGGGACGTTATTGTGTTGGTTTAATCAATATGCATGGTTAATTATTTGTAAACTCTAAAGACGTCTTTAGTTTCTGATTCATCATATTTGAAATGAGAACCACTGTGGTCGAGCATTGCTCCTAACTGGCTGTTGCAGCTCGAATTTTACCGTGAATACAAAGTGTTTAGTAGACTGTACACAAAAACTGTAAACTCCTCGAAGTTTATAAAGGTTTTGATCATTTAAAAAATGAGTACACCAATAACTAGTATAATCTATGTACCGTGTGATTAATTTGAAATTTGTTAATTTTTCACTTTTCTTTAGGGTAACGCTATTTTTTTAATTGCGTGAAATATATTATTAATCCTCCGCTGGCATTTCGGGTTGCTGAGTTTCAGGCGTAAATATTACTCTTCAGGACTTTCCTTCGAATTTTTATTGTGATTGCAAAAAGGTTTAAACATTTCACGTAAGTATCACTTGTACATTAAATTGGAGACTAATAATAAGTATCTCAGAATTGTTTCAAATTTTGTTAAACAATAAAAAATCAAGCCCGGGAATAAATGAGTTGTTATGTCGACCGCGTTAGTGAATAACCATTATGACAACGGAGGGTGAAAATACAACAATCGACAAGAAGATAAATAAAATGAAACTTATCTGTTACAAAAATGGCAAACAAATGTAACATTTCTTGCTGCTTCATTTAATGTTTCGTTCAATAACGGTGGGCAAACAATAAACTTGTACTAAACTATCCAGATAATTTGAATGTGTATGTAACCTTAAATGTTCTATTTTTTTCATTTTAATTGAGAATTATACAACAGACATATTTAGTATGATTAATGTTGCCCACTAATTTTATTATATCAACATTAAATAAAACTTTCTCTTTCATTTGCAGACATACATTTCCAATCAAATGGTGTCACTTTGAAATGTACCCCGACATTGTTTGAAACTTTCTTTTAAGCTTCAAAAATTGCTTAAACATAGATCTAGTTAATTCTCTACTGTAGATCCGTTCAAGGTAATTATCGACGCAAAACAATTTGCAAATGACAGAATGTTCAATAACATAGCGTTTACAATACTCTTTTGCCCAAGCCACATATGCTATGTGGACGTTTACCGAAAATTTTTGAAATTCTTTCGCGGATTGAATTCATGTGGAACAGCTGAGGACGACGAACTGTCGCGGACGTAAATGAATATCATCGGGGAAAGCTATATACAGGGGGAGCCAGAACGAAAAGTTAAACAAGCGTAATATTTCCCTCAACTGTCGAAGCAAGATTTTTAAATATGACAGATCGTTCAACTTTGAGTTTGAATGCAGAGCAGAGAGAACGCGTCATCCAATCAAGGAAACGGTTGACAATAATCGTAATTGTGGTCGATCAATAAAATGGTAACGCTCTGAGAAGCTCGCTTTCCCTTGGCCTTAACTACGTCTATCGCGATCTTTGTCGGTTGCGTTATCTCGATAACGTTTAAGCCCGAAAATATTCCCACAAGGAAGCACTACAAAAAATTTTTGTTTTACAATTGCCAAGGTAAACTACTCGACCACGAAACCGAAAGAGAACTAAAACTATAGCAGGCCCCTCATTCAGAGTTGGATGTTCTGATCGTCTGTTCATGGGAATCCGGTGTGGCGCGAGTTTAATAGAAAAATGTGTCTGTCTCGCAGTTATACTCGTGATGAGTATGTGTATACACGCGCCGCGCGCATACTGCATGGCCAAAAAGGAGACAGAAAAAGGGAGAGCTGGCTAGAGGCCTTGTATACAGGTCGTTTCTAAAATAGGTTCCCAAACTTTAGAACATATTCAGGGGATGCCCTACAGTCAAAAGGATATTCTTTAAATACACACCTGTTAATCGCAACAAAATTATTGTTCACTTAAGGAAACGTACTACGAAGTTTATAAGTGCAAATGATGGTTAGAATACAGATTGTCTTTCGTAGATACTTGTAAATATTCTTCACGTTTTATTGGACCACTTGAATATGCGAATACTGTAAGTACAATAAAATTTATACACACGGAATTTGACAGTTTTCGATATTTACGTATGTTCGAGAAATGTCTGTCTTACGAATCGAGGGGAACGAAAATTAATTTAATAACAAGGAAGATATCGGCTGACAATACACGCGTGGCAACTGCACTCGATAATATATGTTAGCAAACAAAATTTCCCAGAGAAATAGTCAGAGAAGCCTGGTGAAAAACGTAACGCTAAATAGCATATATGTATGTAGTCCACTTGCTGCTTGAGTATGAACCTATATGCATAGACCTGAAGTTATAAACGAATATTGTTGGGAACATTCCGGGCAGCGTCCATAAAAGAAGAAATATAATGAGGCTGTTCGGCGTGCCAATTACGTGTAATCGGTTAACCTATCCAAAAATGAGTTTCGATCACAATTTCAGAAATAGATGAGATATTTTTAAAAATTCGGATGATCAACGAGGAGGTTGTAGCAATACGAGAGCAAAATATTTTCACCCGAGTTGTACCACGCTTCGAACGGAGTGAAATACATTCCTGATATTCGAGCACTTATTTTCGAAACATCCTGTAGGCAGGTAGAAGTATACGAAGTATCTATATACATCGATAGGTCGGTATGTGTCGCACCAGCACGTTCGAAGTTCGAGGTTCGTGGGGTTCAACGAAAAGGAGTTCGTAGACTCGCCGGACCAGGGCAGACGAAGACTTTCGAGCGGTGCAACCATTGTCTGACACAGTTTTCTGGCTCAGTTGAAAGGCGAAAGGAATGTTACGAGAGACGATCTCGTTATCTGTTGAGAGAAGAGACGTTCTCAAGAATTCGTTGAAGGATCGTCCGAGGAGAAACACACCAACTGCACAACGCACGCAGCAACAGTCAAACGATATTCATTGCGATCGAAGTATGTACATGTAGATGCAGCAGCCACCGGTCAGCCCTGCTGCAACCTCCTTAATTCTCTCACGAGTGGAAAACTCAGGGCCGACATGAATCAGGCATGACATTGGGTCGCATAAACTTCAAATCCCACTGACGCGTACATATACGCCTGCGCATGTATATATCTGCCTACTATGTGCGTAAATATATGCGCTATAGGTGTATTTTATGTGCATATAGATCCATATATACACCTATCTATGCACGTAGTGATGTATATACATGTATACGTGTATATACACAGTACTGGTTAAACGGGGAGGGGAGTGCCGCGGTACACAACACCGACGTCGACAACGAACGATCGAGTACTGCCCACGGGAATTCTCCGATATATAGGTTAACCCGGGCGACTTCTGCTCGCAACGTTACGCGGTACCGTTAAACAGACGTTGGACACCTTGTTTCCGGCTTGCGTTGCTAGAGCCTCGTTCGCCCAAATTTCCAAACACAAGAAAGATATGCCTTCTGACTCCTTTACAAGAGTGGGCTCACTGATCACTCACCAGTGCGAAGAAATTCGTGTGGCAGTCCTCCAGGCTAGCGCCGTTCGTTTGATGCGACGGATGCGTCATGGCTTCTCCATCGTACGCCGTACACTCATTAGTAACACTTCTCGCGGCGGCGCGCCTCTCTCAGCCCCGAAAATTACACGGCGAGGCCGCTATTATTCGAGAACATTTAGGAGGGTTTTCACTTCTCAATGGCGACCGTAAAATGGCGGACGATGGGAAACAACAAGCGCAGCCGCCCGAGGCGCCCCCTACTGCTCACTCGCGCAGTTCGTTTCGACGACGAGGAAGAAGATGGCGGCGCTCATCAGGCATGGTTTACTCGTGAATCCTTTAAAAAGTTCATCCACTATTCTTGCCGCAAACACGGTTAGTGTAGACACTTCACGTACACGTTTCAATCACCATTATCACACGGCACCCCAAATTAAGAGTGAAACAGTTTAACTTGTATACTACCCGCACTAACGAGACCATCGTCGTTTTACAGACGGGCCTGCGACACGATGTAGCTCGTTTCAAGAGCAAGATGCCGACCAAAGCTGTAGTACACACGTTCGGTAATGAAAATAGGTCTCTCAGTGCCAAGGGGTAAGTAATTTAGTCAGCTGAAACACGAATTAGATCGAAATATTCGCGTTACGTCGTGCCGATGGTTAACTGGCAGGGGACACACCGTGGCCATATTGCCGTTTGCCACCTCTCCTTCACGCGCCGACCAATGAACCACTGTATTTGACAGCCCCTCAGGGCTGACTCATTCGTTCGTGGCACCCCCGCTTTTCGTAAATCCTTGTGCAACTCTTCCTTTCCGTAGATACATCTGGAATACTATACATGGGTGCATACTAAAGATGAAATGAATATTCGACTGATACTATGTTTGAATTCAGTTAACATCACGGAACTGGGTTCAAAAGATTTAGTTTATGTTGAAATAATTATGGCGATGGATTGTGTAGATAATGAAAAGTAAAATTTAAATATATCAATCGCTACTTAAGTATTATATCGATAACTATATGGTATCAGACAGTTTTAAACTGTTTAATTCACTTTCACGAGACTTACAGTTATATACCTATTTTGGACTAAGGTTTAGGCTTTACGTACAATCGCTCCAAACATCGGTAATTGTGAAATTTTTTAAGTATAAAAAATGATATGTACATAATTTTAACTAAACAATATTTTTCACGAAGGACACTTAGATTTATAAGTGTCCGTGATCTGAATTTGGTTTGTATACCTCTATACGTTATGTATTCTGGTGCCATACTTTTTTGTACCGCTATTCGAGATTTTCCGTTAATCACGAAAATTCCCATTCACTGTGAACCCTTAAGGAGCAATATCGTCTCCAACAACGACTTAGTTTCATAAAATACGTGAAATCCATTAAATATATTTTAATCTAGACATGATAGGTAATAATTATGTAACAAGAACAACTTTTCCATAGTGTATATGAATACGTATATTAAACTATCGTTAAGTACCGTGAGTACAGAGAAGACAATACAGTTTAAGCTTCCAATTCATAAATGAAGTACAATATTAATTGCAATAGTAAATTTGAAAATCGAGATCAATGTAAAGGAGCTTGATTCCTGCATATTTACGATTGTGTTAGTTCTCATTGAGAACACCTGTTCCGAGGACCAAGTTTCTCCGTCCTTGTAATTAACATTGACAAACTATCGTCCGCTTCTTGCTACATAGATCAAGATTTGCGCGTAAATTTAGAAAAATAAAACCGCGTTCTAGATTCCACGAAGGAAGAATTTTCTTCGAATTGTATTTTAATAGTGTCGAGAACGGAACATATGAAATATACGCTATCAGATTGCGTGCATAAACTGTTTGCAGTGACGTATGCGACTCCGACCAATTTTTTAAAAGATGTCCAATTAATTGTAATAATTTCATCGTTAAAGGAAATGTTAGTTAAACTATTAGAGATTCTCCTAGTCACAGGGTTTAGCCAGATTGCACTTCGTTCCTGGCCAGTATTGGCCATAACTGTATCCTGAGAAAATATAACTGAGGGCACCACTGTGCAGTCGTTGGACATCGATCTTGTCCCCTCCCCTCCATGACGCTCTAGTGTCCGCCTCTTCTAAGGGAAGCTTCCCTTACCGCGCTTCGTCCTGTAACCAGTCTTTTACACGGTACGAAAAGTTTGGCGCGAGTTGTATCGACATAATCCAGAAAAGGAGATATTGATTTTTGACACGCGAAATCAATGGGTATCGGCGAAGAATATATCCCTTGCATGTTTGAAGCGAAATATGAATATAATGCCAGCTATTTTCTATATTGTCACGATATCTACGGTTGAAAATATTTCGATGTCTTTTACAAATTTAATCATTAAAAATGAACACCTATCAATTATTTGCATGTAGCTTGTAATTCTAAATCGATTTAGGGTCGATTAGGATATTTAACAAAACGTAAATAATACTTAGCCATGTTCTTCATCACGGTCTGCGATTTTGAAAGCATTAGGAAACGGGTGCTTATGTGTCGCAGTCTTTCGATTGAATAGGTTTAGATTTAAGGAAAGTCTTGTACTGTTTTGTCGGGCTACGATTGACGTAGTTGGCAATCGATCCGCGGTTGTGTTTCGTTGAAGTTCAAGTATGTTTGGAAAAATATGTAAACTATTTGCACACGCAGCTCTAAGAAAATAATGCAGATGGAAGTTTACGCACTTATTGTTTTCTGTTTTCGGTGAAAAGAATGAAGAATGATTTTATTACACGGTATTTCATTGGCAGAAAATTCTAGTTTCTAAGATGGGTTTTGTGTCCTGCCTTGAAATGACCGTCTTTCGCGGATATTTTAAAACTGAAAGAGACGTTGAATAGGTTATATTTGCTTTTTCAGTTTTGTTACCATGAAATTTTTGCTTTAATTTATTCCTGAATGCTTATATTCAACGGGTACAACATATATGCCCAACAAAACAGGTAGTGCCATTAATTTATAAATAGTTTATTTCAAAGAAGAATCTTTCACAATGATAGTTATATTTAATTGTTATACTTAATATGATTCGTTATACATTTTACAAGTTAGTTAAATACATATAAAAATATTTTAGTGGCGTTTCTAAGGCAGCTATATTTCGTTGATGGATGTTTTCATCCAAACATTGAAAAAATAAAGAAACCATTCATTAATAAAGGGCAATTCGTTTTTTACACCGTTCGAAATAAATAAATAAACAAGTTTATGTGATCGTTCTTGTTTGCTAAATGCTTTAGAACAACGTAATGATTTTGTATTCCCAAGTATGAAATATAAATTGAGTAGAATCGATTATATTTATTGTAATTTACGACGATTCTGCATGACAAGAACATAACACTTCTCATTTCTTTAAAATATGTACATCTTTTGCGAAATAGAAAAGCTAGGTGTCTCTCGCAAAATCAATATTTTCAACATTCGGTACAGTTGAGGTAAAAACAGGATCGAAATTAAAGAAATGATGATACTGATTAGATAGATTTGAAAGCCTTTTTGCTTCCTTAATTAACAAAGTTACTTAGTTAACTTAACTTGCAATATAATTTTAATTTTGTTTACAAAATTAATATTTATGGCATTGGATCCAATTGCAATTTCTTTTCTATTAATTTTTTGAAAAACTCAATGATGGAAGAATTATTATTGGAATCAATTATTAATATCATTTAAATATCTGGTAATACTATTCTATGTTTTGAAGATTAAGATAATTTGCATGTATACATAAATGCGAAAGAAGTTTTTAAATGTTTGTTCGCGTAGAGTTGTGGATATAAGATTAACCATTTGAAACGTGACATTAATATTTTCACATGCAATAGGTACCTGTGCTGAATATTATATTCAACAATATTTCATTCGAATATATAATGTTCGAGTATCTTTCCGATCTCACTTTATTTTACTCACGGTTTCACGACTAATGTTTTTAAAGATAATAGTAAATCTTTGGTTTTGAATGTCTTACACAAAATTATTATTTCAATTGTTCCAGATTTCTCAGGTATCGAAAAGCATATAAACCACCAGAGAATGTATACGAAAAGATAAACAAAATTTGCGAAGAACAGCAAGTTTCAACTTTGTATGAAACGAAACTAGAGGATACATTGCAGCGTTTTAACATTTTTTTAGCTTGCGAAAAAGAACTTGATCACCCAGTGGTGAATTCTATGCTGTGTAGCATACAAACAGTCGGTGAGTTACGGAAAATTACCACTGTTTTTACATTTTTTTTACCATCGCTCTATTTAATTAATAAATCATTTAATGTAAATTCCTGTTACATATATACTTTTCGCAGTATAACTTTGCAAACGATTTTGATTTATGTAATTTGTAATGTAAGGTTACTATTATATGAATTAAATGAAAAAGATTTTTTGTATTTCAAATTGCATTTGGTTAATTATTTTATGTCATCGCTCAATTCTTATCAGTACAAGTGTTATTTTTTATATTCGATATTTCTTATTTTTTAGTTATTTATGTATTTATTGAATTCTAGTTTTCTTTTACCTTTAATTGCTCATAAGTTTGTGTCATATTTACGTAACTTACGTTTGGTATCCATAAGTTATTCATATTTTTCTTGTTTGCTTTTTATTCATTAACTAGTTTGTATCTTATAAATATAGATAGTGCTGCGGTTTATGATCTAGATTGATGATAATTTATGATATAAGCTTATTGTTAGCTTATTGTAAGCATATTTGTTAAATTAATTGTACGAAGGTAGCAAATATGCAAAGTTTAATCTGACATTTTATTCACATATCGTGGCGTATCAATATTTATTGTTGCACTCTCACATTTCATCCAAAATAAAATAAAAATCATTCTCATTAAATGGCGAAATATGTTGATTCTTTCAGGTGATTTGAAAAAATATTACAGAACAGCAGTTGGAAATACAACCCCGTTAGATGCAATGCGTTCTATGGAATTACCACAGAATTTACATATTAACTATGAGTACACTCGATTCCATCCTGGTAAGTGATTTCATTCATGTATTTATCATAACCAAATAATGTATGTAGGCCCCATTCTTAAAGACGTCACGATTTTTCGTGCGGGTTTTGGCATACAAAGAAGCATTCAGTTCCTTGACATATCGGGGTGCAATCACGCGATAGGGCATGTCGTGTTCTTACAAAAATAAAAATCACACAGAATTTAATTACCATCTGAAGATTTATATTTGACATACAGATCTTCCTTCAACGTCTTATACAATTTATGTGACAGAAATTTGTTGAAATTAAATATTAGATAAGTTTTTGTATTATTCATTAGTTTATCTGGAAGCTTAATTGTACAATTGCTCACGAAAGTATTCAACCGCCCAAAGTGATTGAGGAATCTTTATCCATTTAATGTTGTCATTTCAGAATAAATTTTCCAAAATAATCTTTCGTAATTGTATTAAAATAAAAATGAAAACATTTCCTGGGAATAGATTAAAAGTTACTTTATTTTTTATATATTTCTTTATTAGAATATAATTTTGTGCAAGGCTTACAGAATATCTAACTTCGACCAAGTGCTTTTGTAACCAACTGTATATTTGAATTCGATGCATTGTAACTAATTGAATGCGCCGTAAATAATGTACAATTTAAGATAAATAGTTGTAGAAGTTATTTTTCGTAAACCCCACGTAGTTTGGGAATAGAGGACAGGTGATGTAATAAGACTTCAGTTACTCTCATTAAAACACTAGCTTTATTATAAATACGTCGATACACGATGTTACTCAAACACACGAAACTTTTCACTACGCTCTGGTTCAACTCTTACTTCGCTCTCACTTAGCTCTGCCTTAGCTCTGCCTCAGCTCTGCCTCATTCATTCTTTATATTCTTTCACTCTTAGTTTCTCTTTCATTCTATTCCTCATTTGCTCTCACTCATTTAGGACACACCCCCACAGTCATTCCTCGGTGGTGGTCGGTCCCGACCACCCGAACCCTTGGGCCGCTGTACCCCCCATACACACGACCTTCTCAAGTACTCAGCTCCGAACGTACCTTTCATACATCGCAATCATTCTAAACAGTCACGCAGTATTTCCAATCCTACATAGTTGTATGACGTTATCAGCTGCAAGTAAATATCATTTCAGATACGGATACACTCTCTGACGGTAAAACTGCATTCCCGAAGAGCTCTACTTTGGTAACTGGATTGAAATACAAGAAAAAATATCAAGGCCACCAACAAGAAGATCCATTCCTTAAAAACATGATGAAGATTTAAATAGCACAAATATATTAATTCGTAATTATTAATTGTATTGCATAAAAGATAAATAAACTCATTTGTTTGTAATTATTCTGTGTTATTGTCATGCTAAACATACCCGCAGGTTTGCTTTTGTACCATTTTTTAGATTGGCCAAGGATTATTACGTATCGTTAAGTATTTATGCATTTTTATGTATAGAAAATATCACTGTGTGGAAAATAGAGTTTCAGTGAATAACCAAGTATTTATTACGTTTTCATTTCACAGTAAATTTGTTTTAATAATATTTTATCTATTCGATATTTACTGAACAGCATTTAACGGTTCATGTATTTACATAATCATTGTGTACTTTGTTAGTAACAGAAAAAATTAATCTAAAGTTTATGGGGTCTTAATAGGGACGAGTACTCGGGCGATTTTACACATCAAATCCAAATATTGCTACTTCTGAAGTCAAATATAAAATATAAAAAGGTAAATATAAAGGTGCTCGAAATATTTAGGCCAGACATTTTTTTAATGGTCATCCGCGTCAGAGTAAACTATTCTTACTCGGTTTTCGATAGGGATCATTTGAGAACTTCATTAATTGATCTAACAAAAGCACTATTTCTAATGAACTAGTTTTTTAACGCCATCCCTCGACCAGTTAAACACAGTGTTGCGTATCTATTGGTGGGATATAGGGAGTTTATGCAGGTTCGGTTGCCCGTGGAGCGCTGAACCGCTCTGCTTGTGGTGAAGCGCGGCGAAATTAAAGACAAGTTATAATCTTTAACAAGAACGACTATTTATTCAGTAAATCAATGTAGACAGTACTGGTTGCAACCAGTTATAAAGAAGTTCTCCATCAGCGAGGCTTTTTCTTCTTCCCTTTTCGGCTCTGTTTCCTCTTCCTGCATTCCTTGCTCCTCCTTTTGCCTTCGTCTTGTCCAATGGGGTAGAGTCTTGCTGTGGCTGGGCCGTGGGGGTGGCAACGCTTCCGTTTCCGCGTGACGAGTCAGGGTGCGCACGAGCTAAGGGAAAAGCGCGGGAAAGCCAGAAGATTGCGTCGAGAGTAGGTGGGAGTTATCAAAGGCTCCTTTGTTTCGGGTAAGCTATGTGGAGGCCGGTTCTGGGTATCGTAGTACTCGACATTCCGAGGGTTGTGTACATTCCTTTTTCGGTTTCGAATTTCGCTCTTAAACTACTTATCGTTACAGTTTATATTGGCGGTATCTCATTTGGGATTTCTAGGGAATTGAAACTCGGTTCACGTGATAGCGTAACAACAGCATATTCGATAAAAGTAGAATTTCCACTTTTGTAAAAGACCGTGCAAATTGAAAGCCCCTTAAAATATTTCGTTATAGTATTTTCATACAGAAACATTAAGAAATAAATTTTTATACTGAACTTTTTACTGTGTTTTTACTACATCTTGAACTGTAATGTAGCCCTTTTTTAAAATTAAAAGCATGAAATAAAGATGACGTTACAGCGCACAGAAGTAGATCATCTCGAAAAAAATGGCGTGGTTGGTAACCATGATTCAGCTCGTTCTGGACATCGGAACTGTTACGCTATCGCGTGAACCGAGTTTCAATTCCCTAGAAATCCCAAATGAGATACCGCCAATATAAACTGTAACGATAAGTAGTTTAAGAGCGAAATTCGAAACCGGAAAAGGAATGTACACAACCCTTGGAATGTTGAGTACTACGATACCCAGAACCGGCCTCCACATGGCCTACCCGAAACAAGGGAGCCTTTGATATCTCCCACCTACTCTCGACGCAATCTTCTGGCTTTCCCGCGTTTTTCCCTTAGCTCGTGCGCACCCTGACTCGTCACGCGGAAACGGAAGCGTTACCACCTCCATGGCCCAGCCACAGCAAGACTCTACCCCATTGGACAAGACGAAGGCAAAAGGAGGAGCAAGGAATGCAGGAAGAGGAAACAGAGCCGAAAAGGGAAGAAGAAAAAGCCTCGCTGATGGAGAACTTCTTTATAACTGGTTGCAACCAGTACTGTCTACATTGATTTACTGAATAAATAGTCGTTCTTGTTAAAGATTATAACTTGTCTTTAATTTCGCCGCGCTTCACCACAAGCAGAGCGGTTCAGCGCTCCACGGGCAACCGAACCTGCATAAACTTCCTATATCCCACCAATAGATACGCAACAGAACTAAAAAATTCAAGAAGATTCTGAAATTATATGGCTCTGGCTATCGCATGTAGCAGATTTGTCGATTTCTCGTTTTCTTCTTTTTTTTTCGTCTTATGTGGCCTGTAAAATTGAAATAGAAAAATATCTAATTCCGGTAGGAACGATAGCGACACACCCGCAGAAGGTTTGGGTAAAAAATGGTCCCGATCGGTTCAGTAGAATTTGAGATATCGTAGTTACCACGTTGTAAAACACGGCTTTGAGAGAAACGCAGCAATCTAATATTACACGTGTACAGTAATGTCTCGATTAGTGTACCTCTCTCGGGACTGAATGTGAACACTAATCGTGTGCAGGACACGTTTCTCGAGCGAGTTCGGGTCCCCTTTGATGTTGTGGCACCCGAGATACGGGGCAGCGTTCCAGGAAAAAAGCAAGTTTAAATACCCGTGTACGTGAGACAACACTACCGCGATCAAACTCTAATATTAAAACTTGTTCATTTTTGGTCCGTTTTAAATGAAATTTTACCAAAGTGTTCGTTACAATATCCTCATTAAAATGATACCAAACACGATATGGTTTGGACAATTTTTACTTATCACGGTATTAATAATTTTATTCTCCTTATACTCCCAAACCATATCGTGTTTGGTATTATTTTAATCAGGATATTGTAACGAACATTTTGGTAAAATTTCATTTAAAACGGACCAAAAATGAAGAAGTTTTAATTTTTAATCTCGCTTGCAACATCGTTGACTCTCACCGACATTCGATCTGGGTTCAGATTACATGCTCGGCGCTTCACGCTTCGCTGGTTCCAGGGGGGACCACCCCAAGTAGTGGGGATAGAAATGAACACTAATCGTAGACACCGTTTTGAACACTAATCGAGACATTACTGTATTGCGATACGCCTCGCTCGACTCTTAGGTTTGCACTAAAATTTCGGAAACTTGGCTGCAGAGGGTGCACATGTGCACTATAGATCTCCTGTAAAACAAAAGGGCCAGTTTTGTCAGGACAAATGACTAGTAACTGCCAACAAATAAGTCTCAAAAATAGAGAAATAGGCCTGGCCTAGACCAGAGCTGGACGTCCCGACCTCTGTAACTCTGTTATTTTTATGAAATCAGACAAACCCTTTCGCAGACCTATTTTCTATAACATCTAATTTGAGAAAATGTAAAAAAAACAGAATGGATTTGTTTTATCCTCCACACTAGAACACCCCCTTAATCGACCCATCAAACTTACACTAGCAACGTGCTTCCTAGACAACCAGCAGCTGATTTATTCACGCTTCCATACGGATTCCTATATTTGTCGTGCCCTGGGATTATTTTGCATAAAATAATGCCTGGAACTGCAAGTGCAACAGGCTTACTAGAGGCACGTACTCGACCAATCCGTCGACCAAAGCCGAAGGTATTCGCAAAAAGGATTGTTCATCAAGTGGGCAATTTTTTTTCTAAATTGTATTATTTAATGTTGCATCAACTGGTCGCATGTATTGGTCACTGGCTACATAAAGGCTACATAAAGTTCATAACTTATGATAATAATTTGGTGTGCTTTAGATAGTGTATTAAGTTTGATATTGTTTCGTTATTTGAATTGTCTTCTATGACGGTAGTATTTTCTGCAGTGCATGATAAAGTGTTCTATCGTCAGGTGTACTTTGCACTGGTTACTTCATACTTTTTTTTTCTTTCGTCGCTAAATATTTCGTGGACCAATAACATTTATTTATGTTGAATAATTTTAGCCTTTATACATCTCAAAATATTGTGTGTTTTATGATATCATGGCAATTATTTAACTTTAGGGGTATTCGTGATGGTAGTTGTCTTTAGTCACCTATTTCTGGCAGTAAACAATAATAATTTGAAGCAGCGTGTATTTAACCCCTTGCACTATTTTGACGAGTCTGACTCGTGATGAAAATTTTAGGCCAAACATGGATGTCACGAGTCGGGCTCGTTGTTCAGTTTCAGACCAAACATGAATATCACGAGTCAGACTCGTAATCTTAGTTTGGGACCAAGTATAAACATCTCGAATGGGATTGTATGTGCCCGTGTAGAGAGCACGTTCTGATCTTCACTTTATACCATTCTTTATACGAGGTGCACACGTTTCGAATCAGCAGAAATTCAAACAACAATGCGCTTACAGGCGCAATATTGGGCTCATTTTCCCAAACATATTGATGCAACGCCTAGTAAGGAGCACCCAACTAGGATCTGTAAAGTGTGTTACAAACACAAAAAACGAAGCGAAACAAGCTGGGAATGTAGTAAATGTAAGGTGGCTTTGCATGTACCGGAATGCTTTAGAAAATATCATACCATGCAAGAATATTAAATTTATACTTATAAGTATTTTTCAATTTAATAATTTGTTGATATTTAATTGTTTATTTATATTGCGTTTTTCAGTTTTATGTTTGATGTTGAAACACTACTACCGTGGATTTGCTTTTACATATTTTCATTTTGTTAGTAATTAATTATATTATTATAATTAATCAGAATTTGTTTTCATCTTATGTAATAATTAAAGTATTTTTTAAAAGTTTTTGATTCAAGTTCATTTGAATTTCACAAGGTTTCCATCGCGTGAAGTAAATACGGGCAGGACTACACTCACCGCGACATTCGAGTCAGCCGCGTTTGGGCTGACTTTTCCCGAGGTTTCGAATAGTGCAAGGGGTTAATATAACGTTGAAATATTGGAACAAAATACAAATGGTCACGTGAGTTCTAATGCTTTTAATTTACCGTGGTGTTAAACAATCATTCATTTAATTGTGCTTCGCGAAGGTACGAAAAGCTGTTATGTTAATTTGCTTAAAAATATATATTTGTTTCAAATTAACGCAAATTAATTTCTGTCGGAATTGTAAGATAATACAGAGTTTGATTTATGTAAAGCGAAAAATTTCATTGTTTGATTTACCCTGATATGATTATGATATGATTATTGGCCTACAACTTGTCGATAGTTCCATTGTGTTCAACAGTGGATGCCTAGCGGAATCAAGATTACATTGCGGTTGGATAATCGTGATTGGGTTCTGATTATGGCATGCGTAATATTACATGCTATAACTGGATTGTAATGAAATGAACATAATATAATTAAACTGTTAATTTATATTAAATACATTGCAATACTAGATGTATCGTAGTTGATTGTCGTTACTTTTATTGCATGAATATTTGTAAAATTATATTCCACATATTTTCATAGCAATTGTGAATGATTAGATTGTACTTAATGACATTAGCTATGATGCAGTACGTATGAACTATTGATTTATGAATAAAATGGTTTGTGCTGAAATCATTCTCCTTATTACACTTTTGTATAACGATTTGCATCTGCGCTGTGATTCTAATTTCCCCTGAATTCTTCACTATTATGTCTGTGTCAAACAAATGGTCATTGATTGTCACAAATGCTTACATAATCACTAAAAAATATAGCATCACGCTAGCTTATTAAAAGACTGGCCAATGCTACGAAACTTTACTTGAAAGATGATTAACAGATTTAATTCTTTTTGGGAAAGTATTGAAGTAAGGGGCACATTCAAATAAATACCAGGAGATATTAATTCAAAATATCTCTTACTACGTAAAAAACGAATTTGGAAGATATGTAACTTGCTATAAATTATTATAGAGAAGGGGAGAAATATATTAACGAATATTTGCATACTTCCCTTTTTGCCTTTAGAGAAACACAAAGACTTGTAGAATAACTTAATATGGAAATTGAACTTATATTTTAATGAATTTAAACATAATGTGAATATACATACATACAGCTATATTTGCACGATCTATTTCTTATGCTATATGCAACAGTATTTGATTTAATTTTAATGGTAATATAATTTCGTTCCTATAATCAATCTCAGTTCTAGCTTAAAGTCAAATAAGAATCGGATACGGTTATTTTATCTGTTCTAGCGTGTGGAGCTATCAGGTTCTACCAAACCAGCACCCTTTATTCTTCGACCTTTTTCTGGTCTCTTTAATCCTTATCCTTATGGCTGCTCTGTATTGTGTAATCATCCAGCTGATTGTGAAGCCAAGGAAGTTCTCAAACGAGCCAAAGATTCATGGGTGAAGTTTAGCACTCCATTTAAAAAGTTTTATTATAATATACGATAAATGGGTATTCCTACTACGTAGAATATATGTATATTAGGATTATACATATATCCTATAACATTATGATATGATATTGTACATACAATATATGTACACTGTGCTAGTATTGTGTATTATGGTGTATTATCTGATAATCCTTCAAAACAGTAGATGTATACATATATTACATATATTAATTACATGTTACACATGAAATATTGTATGTACGTAAGTATGTGTGTATAATTCCATAAAACTTCCCTGGGAAAAACAGATTGACATTTTCAAATATCACATATACATTATTCTCTATATGTATAAATTAATTTAATCAATAGTCCAAATATATAATTATATATTGAGTCACCGAATATTTAGGGAGCGCGTATCGATATTCTTATGAAGTTTATACATACAAATAAGACGTAAATAGCAAACTGAATAACAAATATAAAACATTCCTTCTTTTATATTTCACAGGCAAGCGAGGGAAAGGCCTTATTATTACCCGAAGAAATGGATATGATCAGAGCGAATTTAGTTGTCCCAGGCGTTGTTACCGATGTTGGTGGAAATATTGTAACAGAAGTCATCAATGATTCTGCCACTGTACCGGAGGAATTATTTCGAAAATATACCGAGACAGATTCGAGACCTTTGACGCCAGCACCCACGCTTGCTAGCGGTCCTGCTTCAACAAATAGACTAACTCAGGAAGAATTTCCAGTGCCCAGCAACCTAAGAGAACGCACCACGTTGGTTCTAGACCTTCGAACGAATGCACAGAAACAATTGGTTTGTGATTTGTATCCCAATTATTAATGTAAGATAAAGTAAGATAAGTAAATAGTGGAACGACAGAATCAATATTTTCGACGCTTCAAGTCGATGTTTATACCGAAGAACTAAATTTGCATTGTTTACTATGTTTACTATTGTTTACGCTTTAGTCTCATTTTAATAATAAAGTTTCACGGTTGCTTTTAAGGTTTCACAATTGGCATATAATAAATTGGCGTCTATTAGTTGGTACAGCATTCAGAAAATGTTTTCTTGTGTTATTTGTAGTACGAATCTCTTTGTTGCAAACTTATATGTAGTATATTCTCAAATTCAGTTGTAATTTAACTTGAAGAATGTATATATTTATTTCATTACGTTGGTATTTGGAATTTTTTATAATTATTCTTTCGGTAAGATCGGAACTACATATATCGTTAATTGTTACTTTATGAGAAACTTTTTCCTATCAAAGACTGGGTTTCCCAAAGTACAAATACTTATCTGATTCAAAATAATGGACTATGAATTAGATTAATGTTTATTAATATTTGATCAAATAATCTTCATGCATATTTAATACCAACTATAGTAGCAGATATTGTGTTATTTCTTTTAGGAAGATGAAACTTTCACTTGGCATGCTTTGACTCTAGAACCACCGCCAGCTTCACGAAAAAATGCAATTTTCGTATCAAAACCGAGTTCGAGGCGAACAAGTGAACATCAGATACGTTCGCCTAATCCACCAATCGACGCTACAGATTCACTACCAAGTATAGATATCTTCGACGCATTGGTACTTATTATTTATAATTGATTTATACGTACACCTATCCAATATAACTTTGAACTTAAATTCATTATATTTTGATGCTAGGAAGGTGAAGTTATTTTTCAGAACCATCTTAAGAAGGACGTATATATACGTCGTCAAATTTATAGGAACTTTTTGCGAATAATTAATGTAAACAGTATTATTATCTGTGCAACAGTATATCATTGTTTCAACTATTTACAGTAATGCCGTGATCGACGCGAAAGATTTCTACACCATGCAAGCGAAAAGTTTATCCCCACCACTGCGGGGTATACCCCTTGAGGCGTCCAAGTTCACTTGGCGATCAGTGGAACGCGATCCGGGCTCGGGTATATCGGTGAGCTAATACTAATTCAACGATGAAACTTTGCTATTTCTCATCCTTTTCTTATGAAACTTTTACAGAGCATAGCTGACAATTTTCTGATTAAAATGACACCAAACACGATATAATTTGGACTATACTTACTGTCTTAATTGACAATAATAAGTTTCGACCGCAGAAAAGGATAGCTAGTGAAAAGAAAAGAGAAGCTGCGATCGTGGCAATCGGCAAAGATTAAAGGCCCAGTACACGGTTTAACATACCAACTTATTACCGTTAATTAAGACAGTAAATATAGTCCGAATTATATCGTGTTTGGTGTCATTCTAATCAGAAAATTGTCAGCTATGCTATGTAAACATTTCATAAGAAAAGGATGAGAAATAAAAAAGTTTTATCTTTGCATTAGTGTTATTTCACCGATACGCTGGATATTGTTTTTTGGCTTGGCTGCTCGGTTGGCTTTCCTTATTCGCTGTCCTTTTCTACGTTCGATGCTGTCGGCAAATTTCAAACAATGTAGGAACTACACGGTGGAAGCGAACGTTCAGACCCGAGGCTTTCGCATCGATCAAAGCATTACTGTATACATATAACTTGAACTTTACGCAAATAAGCAGAGTATCTAAATGTTTATATGTATAATATAGCCCTTGGATATTAACAAAATCTGCATTGTGTTGTACATCGAAGTACCTTTAATGCTACCGTATCGAAAGAGTTAAATAGCATAATCGAACGTATAAAATTAGAAAATATTATGTTAGAGACAATGGAAGCCAATATATTTTAAATTATATTTTACTGAATAGACTATCAGCAACGAGTACTATTTCATCAATGTACTATTCAATATGGGCAATTAATTGAACCGCGTAATCATTTAGAACTCCAGCAGAAATAGTGAGAAAAACGAAGGGGAGAGTCCGAGTAAGGAAGTAACAGTCGTTCGTAGGAGGGGAAAACGACTACGCAAGGGAAGGTGCAGAAGAGGATCAACATATGGACAACAAATAGAAGTTCGTGATTTATTTGAACCAACTGAAACTCAAATTTCTCACATAGGGGATGGTTCAAGGAGGACATCGTTAGTAAGAACTATTAGCCATTAATTTTCTAACTATGCCTTCCGTTTCGGCATTTATTTATTATGGACATACGAAACATATTACATGATGTATGGTACAATAGGATAGTAACCCTTAAACGTCTTTAAAGGGGGGAGTGTGGGTATTCCTTGAACTTGTAAGTCGGCCAAAATTGTTTGATCCGTGTGAAAATTGAATGAAAATTATTCATACAGAAATTCTGTCTTTGGGAAAAAGAAAACGAAGCAAGTTTTTGTCATTTCAATTATTACGCGAGCTCGGAGTACAGGAATTCTAAAGTTAATATAGTAAAATTTCTGTGGAACCTCTTGCATGCGCCCAATAATTTTTTTTCCTTACTAATTCCTGCTCTTTTTAACAAAATAATTATATGCTTCACCCATTCACTTTTTTTCGGGTAGAATTCATATAAATAATGACGACGCAGATAACACAGCAACATCTCCTATGAAGACATCTGCTCTAAGTAAAACACCATATACGATGCTTCCCAGTTTCATTGATTCAGATACTTTAAAGCATCTGTGTAGGGAGCTAGATATTGATAAAGTTGAAGCGGAGTTCTCGATCAGGGTAAGTTTCGGAATCATGTGCCTTACCCTTGTTAAATTAATATCTAGTTAACGACTAATAAGAGGAGTTCAATCAGCTTAGTAAAAAAATGTAACCATTTCCTGCTGTATCTTTGAAGGCAAATTTAAAAAATAGCAACATTTAAAATACGTGGTTAACACTAGTTAACACTATAAACACTCTCAATGATACTTTGACAAGTTGCAGCCTTTCCAACGTGTTTAATTCTAGAGAAAAATTGCTTTCGAGGAAGCCCTACGAGTGAAGGGTGAAAGTTATTCGAGGACCAAACGGTCTCAAGTATTTTCAGATCCTGTGCTAACAAATACACCAAGAGTATTTTCCCGAAAGGCAGCACGTTTTGAAATTCTCGGTAGCGAAAGCTTAGGCGGTAAGTAATAAATAAGGTGGTGCATTTTAAACTGGGTAGAATACCGTAACTAAGCAACTTGGAAGGGAGCTTTGGCCGATTGAAACAAAAGTCACATTACATCACTTTTTAAACATCATACTAGGGTTAACTGTGTTGGAATATCTCGGCAAACACGTTTTTGTCTGCGAGCGAAATAAGCTGATCTTTGGCAAGGTTTTCAATCAATTTCAAGAAGATGCAATGATGGAAAGTACCCGATGCATGTTACCAAACAACGTTCGCGAGGCTCTTCGAGACGTAATTGGAAAGGATATTACTGATGAACAAATAGAATATTTGAATTGTATAATTGGAGAAGTTAAACAACCATTGAATTTTCGAACCTGGTGTGGCTTATGTGCTGCTGCAGAACGATTACTATGCGCGCTTCCTTCAAAGGATGCTGATCCATCTACATGGCTCGAAAGGGCGGACTTTGAAAGTTTAGAACGACGATTGAAATCTACTACCGTAGATCCCAAACTTGCCCAGTTTTTAAGGGCATTACGATCAAAATGAATTGCTGAAGGAAGATATTTATATTTGAAATTGTCGAAACAATTGGTTTGTAATAGATAAACCGTTCTAAATAAATAGCCTGACACAGTATGAATATTAATAAAAAGTTATTTTTATAAATAAATAAATACTTTGCCTTACTGCGTAACTCGTTCACATTACTATATTTAAAAGTTATATTTATATAACAACTGTTTTACACTTTCATTTAACGAAGTTTATTGTATACTTTTTGTTTAAACGAACATAATTTTTTACATTTATTTGACATTTCTTTATGTCGCGATAAATTTGGCGTATCGTTAACGTGTCATAAAAAAGCAAACGTTAATTTTTGATTACTTCTGTAGAGTAGATATTTTGAAACATCGCAAATGAGACTGTTTTATGTTTTTATTACTTCTTGTAACAGTTTGTAATCAACATTACAGAAACAAAATATATTAATCAGCACACATATTCTATGTTACCGTCATTTAAGTTCCTCAAAGCTATCTAGTTTTTTTTAAATCTATGAGGTCTTGCATGAAAGGGTTGAGAATAAACTATACGGATAAAAAATATCCCTCCAACTTGCTGTAACTATATGCACTCGGCGGTAATAATAATTTTAATTGTTTATATCAAATGAACATCACATGAAATAATGGTCAGACCTATTGACGATGGTAGCTGATACTTTTAGTTTTAATTTATGTTCCACAGTAACTATACATGCGGTTCGTTCAAAAATAGGAACAGATCGTTTCTTGAAGCGGGAGCTTTAACTTAAGACGTCGTTGATTAAAATGGTCCCAGTCGAAAGCGAGATAATTGAATTCGTTTAAAGAAATTATAAACAAATGTGATTACTTGGCCTTGCCGGTGAGCCACATCAATTATCAGAGGACATAAATTAAACCTAGAAGTATAACTAACCATCTTCAATAGGTGTGAACATTATTTCATGCGAGGTTCATTTCTTATAAACAATTAAACAATTAAAATTGTTATTACCGCCAACTGAGTATAGTTGCAGCAACGGGATATTTTTTTCTGTGTTGCTCATTTCATTCCCCTTCATTTGACACATAATAGATTAAAAAACAACCACCAAGAGCCAAGATAATTGCAGTGACCCTGAGTGCATTTTCGCCCATTTTTTATTGTCCATAACTTTTAAATTACAAGTCTCATATTGTTGAAACTGTTGGATAAGATAGCTATGGTTCGTAGCTTTTATTTAAGACCAGTCCACTTCAAAAATACGCTCCAAAAGCCGAGAAAAACGCAATAATTTAAGTTAACGATGTAATCCAGAAATTTGGTTTTGATGGCGCGGTAAACTGCTTGAAAAGCCGCAACCACGAGATGGCGTCACATGCCTGATTTTCGGCTGCTGTGGGGCACAATACCTTTCCATGTCACACACAACGTTTTCGGTAAAATATTTAAAGATTGTTTTCTCCACTCCTGGTGGTTATTTTTAATAAATGGGGTGCCAAATCAAAGGGAAACGAATAAGCTACACGAGGAAAAATACCCCGTTGCTGTAATTGTATGCAGTCGGCCCTAAAAACAGTTTGAATTGTTTAATTGTTTATAAAAAACGAGCCTCCCATAGAATAAAGTTCACGCCTATTGGAGATGGTTGCTTATACTTCTACCTTTAATTTATGTCCTCTGATAATTGATGTGGCTCACCGGCAAGCCCAAGTAATCGCGTTTGTTTATAATTTCTTTAAACGAATTCAATTGTTTCGAGTTCTACTGGGCCGATTTCAATCACGGACGTTAATTAAAGCCCGTGTTATTTGAAAACACGATAGTGACAATCCTTGAACAATACATGCTAATATTCTTGCTTTCGTAGGAAGTTAATCCGTAATGATTTCTATGTAACCAGCATCATAATGAAATGGAATTGTGTATACAAACGTTTATCAAAAATGGTAGTGAGTTAATGATATTGTATAAAAAAATGTATAACTTGAAACATGTCGATGTGTTGGAAGATATATTTTTCGTACTATTTCACAAATTTCTTTACTTTCTAATATTCATTTTATTATTTTAATACTAAATCGTATGAATATGGTAAATGAAATAATATCATTACACATCGTTTGATTTTTACTCCCGATGAACTATTGCATTATAATCGTCAACAATGGGGTGTATAATATAAAATATTTGTTTTATATCCGATATTTATCAGATAGTACTTTTCACGAATCTAAGCAACTGTAAGTATCGATGTGTCGATAAAAACGATAATTATCTTACTTCACAGTTATTTCGCAAGGAATTATTTATATTTAACTTAATGTTCCTTACTGTGTCCAACATAAACCACGCCGTATTTATGTGTTATGATGTAGTATGAATATTATTGCCTGCAAAGGATACACAAAAAAAAAATGTTTGTTGCAAAGTTGCAATAAAAACAATCTACATTTATAAATGTGTAATTTGTACATTATATTCATGTTGAAATTTTCAGGATTATAAATTTCTAAATTTATCATTTCCGTTGAAAAATCATTTATGTAAACTGTTCATTATAACGATCCTAAAGGTGGAAACAAATATTATTATGGCGATAATAATAACGTACATCGTTGAAAGATAACTTTTATTCCACTGTGTTACTTGGTCGATTGTCTTAAAATACTTACTCTCCTAAATTGGGCATGGGACTGAGCAGAATGAAGAAAGGTAGACGAGATCCACTTCTTCGTCGCATAATTTTATTGCCGGAGCGAACTCGCCTGTATCCATTCGAGCGTACACAGTATTTTTTTCTCAATACAACTACCCTTGCTTGGCTGCCGACAATGTACAAACTGTTCGAGTTCTTTGCTTTATTTCTTTTGCTTCCTTAAACGCAATAAATAAAGGAATTCGCGCGATTGTTATCGTTTATATAACGACAATATAAAATCGTCCTGCATTAGTAAATAAATTAAGTAAACGAGCGGTATAGAACGGTGTAGATGTATGATCGGGTTTTTCAGGGCTTATTTCGTACTTGATATAACAATAATGATACACTACCGGTTGCATTCACGAGTTCTTTATATGTGTCCTTGTACGTGTGTGTATGTAAGTTGTGTGTGTATGTAAGTTGTTTATGTTGGTGCGTGCATGCGAGTGTATCTAGTATGGATTGTTGCGTGAATGAATAACGTGCGCGCGATTCACGCCCGTGTAAGTGGCATTGTTCAGTCGCTAGTTCCTACGCCACATTGCACATACAGCTAACGTACAAATATAACGACGTGACGAATCGTACGACACTACTTCCTAGAGTCTCTATACAGCGCGACGCTACTCGCCGTTCCAATGGAGTTCACTTTGGAGCTGTTTCGAGACTTGGATATTTGTGGTTACCGGACTGTACAGCTGCAGTGAGACTTATATCCCAAGCTGTCAGTCATTTACACGCTGGAAATTCTCCTAGATCTTTCTGCGTAGATTTTCAGTATAAAAAAAGTTGCTGCTTCTGCTGCTGCTGCTGTTTCTGGGAGGCAGTGGGACTGGAATATGATGACGGCGTGCGCGGATTCGAATGGGCTAGTTGCCATTCGTGGAACGCTGCATCGCCGGAATCATTGCGTCCCTTTCAGTGCCGTAGATCTTGCCAGCTTTCTTTGCCATGTTACCTAACATTTCCATCGTGCATTTGTGCGCGGATCTTAACGACAATGCCCACTCCTTTAAACTGATTTCATCCTGAAAATTAAATGCACTTTTCACTGTTGTGATATTTCACCGATGCATGGTTTTTTTTTAGATAAGTGCTGAATGGTGTCGAGGCGAACATCTCGTTTGAGGCGAGTAGGTTTTTTGTAGGTGGATGTGTAGACGATATATTAATCGGTATAATAGCCAATATAATAATAATATATAATAGAATACACATCTAGAGGATGCTCCGTTTGTGACGTATACATTGTAAATGAAATGCTCTGTGTGTTCCCCATTAACTTCTTAACCCTTCGACCGATTTGAACCAAAGTTTGTGCAGCTACTTTCTATTCGTTCTCTCTTTACTAACAAACCCCCCCCCCCCACCACCACCAGATAATACTGATGCTCTAAATTCTAAATGCAAGGAACTCAGAAAATGTCGGACAGTGAGAAATTGTGAAGTTATAAATCTTTGCACTGATGGTATTGTTGACTCTTTTTTCTTTTTTTTGGAGTAGTTTGCTATTGATAAGTGTATTATAAAATTTGTCGAGGTTCGAGCGAGAGTTAAAGTAAAGCTTTTACGCAAATATGTATGTCAATATTTTGAACTGCGTTTTTAAACTGATTTCATCCTGAAAATTAAATGCACCTTTTTGTTGTTGTGATATTTGACTGATGTTTCATATAAACGTAGGTTTTAAATGAAGACACTGAATAAATATACTCACGGGATTTGTAAGTACTATTTTTGCATCTCTTGTACGGACGACGATACACTGCTCTCCTTTCACATGCTGAAGATCCGCGCTAACTTCCTCAACCTAAAACACAATTTAAGTATTTATTCATTTCTAGATTATACCAGATTCATGCCTTGCCACTGAAATATCAAGGATTCCAATTTTATTTCGTGATTTCAGCATCACGAAACAATATATTAATAATAATAACCCACTTGAATTTTGCTATTCTAAATATGTTAACATCTTTTTGAAACGTGCCGGTTTTCTACAAATACTAAAATCATATTAAGAAAAGAGAGAAAGAATTGAATTGCAACACAAACGATTTGTATTAAAAAATTGTTTGATATTTTTAAACTAGGCATATCAAGGGGCTACATTCAAAATTTTGATGATAAATATAAGAATATCGATGTTTTGCATATATGTATAAAGTCATAATAATTTCTTATTACTAAATTCGACACTCCAGATAATCGAGAGCTTGGATAACTATGTGTCAAGTAATCAAAATTCAATTGTATAATTTTCAATTGTTATTGTCCTATTTATTTGTTCCTTTACCTGGTCCAGAAAAACAAGTTCAGGTTTCGTCGTGGATTCAGGGTGTAATTCTAATCTATTAGGATAAAGTTTTGCATATCGCGTTTGCCACGCACTCGCGAACGGGCCACCTAATTTCTTAATATAACCATGTAAAATGCAGTCTGAGCCTGTAACAAAAAAATGTATAGACATTGATTGCGCTAAGAAAACTTAGATAAAGTTTCGATTATAAAAGGGGATTGTAAGATTCCTTACCTTTTTCATCCGCGTCGAACCGCTGCTTTTGCTTGGCTTTCTTCTTATTCTCCACCTGCAAAAAAAAACCAGGGAGAACAAGTTGAGATCAAAAGTGTAGAACAATGGACGCTTGAAGTGACAGTATAATGATTGTACGGAAAGACTGACAAAAAAAAATACTTGAACGACAAGGCAAGTGTAAGTTTGTACAAAATTCAACGCTGCCTTTGAACCATAGGTTTATTGGAAATCTTGGTGCAAAAGATACGAAATTATAAGACACCCTAATACTTAAGGCCAAGTAAAGATCGCTGGTTTGACGCGTATTAATTTTATTGCATTATTCATTAACTTATCTGCACTTTTACGCGATGTTATTTTGAATGCATTCATCAATCTAATACATGCGTGCTTCGGAAATTAAGACGCATATTCGCGGTTACTGGCGCTGGTGATTGACCTAAGCCTTTATCACCATCGGTAACGATTATCGTGGCGTGCGATTGCTTATATTTTTCGACCGTTTTCCGGTAGAAGTTGACGATGTTTATACCATTAATAAATAACATTGCTGCATTGAAATTCTCACAAATTCCCTAACACGCATACAGGCCGAATCGTGCCAAGACTAGAAGCTGAGATACCTTCGAAACCGTTCATTGATAAATAGATAGGGAATGATGTTTGTACCTTATCTGCTTCGTTATTGATTGTCTCGAACACAGTCTCGGCTACCTCGGCCTGCCATCTCTCCGAGATGGTCAGGGGGAAATTTTTGTACAGATCTTGATCCGCATCTGTTAGTTTGATACCCTTGGTGTCCTCCTCGTCAAAGGAGCCTATGTCAAAGGCGTCCGCGGCGTTCACCTCGCCGCGTGGCGGTATTAGAGGCGGCGTGTATTTCTGGAGGTAAACTTGTTGCCAATCGATACCACTGAAAAACGGGTGTTCCTTCAACTCGTCTGCACCTCCGCCACGGCAGCCGAGTCTCTCGTTGATGTCTCGTTGCAAAAGACCTTCCAGGAGCGAGCGTAGCTCTCGCGAAAATGTTTCAGGCAGCTCGACGTTCTGAAACGATTGTTTTTTCACATATCTTTTTATACGCTGAAATGCCGCGATGTCGTCGGCTGGTCGGTACGTGGCAGTCGATCAGACTATTCGAATCGAACGAAGTTGTTAATGTTACTTTAGTTTAAACCAGTTTAAGGGACTTTCATAAATATTTCATAAATATTAACACTTTCGCTGCGAAGGACGTTTACACGGCGAGGCACCTAACTAGACCGCCTTGAATAACTTCTAAATTATACGTCTAGTAAAGAATTGCCAAGTACGAATGTTGCAGGGCATCGTAGACGACATCATTAAAAGTGTAGGCGTTTAAGAGACCTGAAGGTCAACTTTGTTTTTTTAAATGGAATGCCCCATCTGTTTTGCGGGCGGTCGGAAGATCCTTCATTTGTAAGTAAAAACGTGTTAAACATTGTTTGTCCTAAAGCTAATAATTAGCGAGATATTAACGAAAGTTTGATCCGTTCAATGCTGTCGTTTACGATTTCCGCGATTCACTATCATTTTCGTTATCGAAGGTATTGTCGAAGGAACGAGGTGCCAGATGAAATTTAATAATAGTGAGAAGTTGGATATGCTTTTAGTTTACGGTGCATGCGACGATGGTACAACGACGATGGTATATCACGTTAATTATACACTATAGGACAAACAACGTTTAATACTGTTTTAACAATGTTGTTGCTTTCAAATTAATGATCTTTCGAACAGCCGCAAAACGGATAGGACGGTCCATTTAAAAACATGAAGTTGATCATCAGATCCCCTAAACGCCTCCACTTATAAAAAGGTCGTGTAGGCACTACATGAAACTTTTACCCTGAAACCTCCGTAAATAACAATTTTTACTAGACGTATAATTTAGAAGTTAACCGAGGTGGTCAAGTTAGGTGCCTCACCCTGTATATATGTCGTTATTGAGCAACTGTTTGTGAAAATTGATGTAAACGTCCTGTGCAACCGTATATCATTGATTCAACTATATGTATGTATATATAAATCTTGTGGATTTAAGCAGAATATCTAAGTGTTCCCTCGATATTAATCGATTAATTAATAGTCCCTCGATATTAATAAAATCGCCCCCGTCCTGTACATCGAAGACACTTTCATTTTTAATGCTGCCGTAGCGAAAGGGTTAATGCTACACAGTGGCGGACAAGACATGAAATTCGTCTGGCACTGAATGCGGCAATGTTTATATGGATACGACGAGGAGCTAGGAAATTGTGAAATATTAAGCAAATTTATATCAAGCAAAATGCAGATAAATAAAAGGCGATGAGTCGATATCGAATTGTCTATATACTATTCTATACACGAAAGATTTTTTTTTTAATACGAATCTGCTTATAGGACGCGGAGTGTCCGACAGAGCATTCTATATATTACCGCCTAATAATTTTGTTTATTGTTTCTCAACAAATTCTACCGAATGATTTTTTCGACAGCGTTTAGAAAAGTTGACCATGAGTTGTAATTTTTGTTTGACGCATGTAAGTGTCAAAATATTCGAATTATACGGAGAACACATTGAAAAAGTTCTTCTTCGTGCTCTCTTTACAAAACTTGTATACATACTCTATTGATTGTATTTTAATCTTTCAAGTGCGGTCTCGTCAAAATTGGAATTCAAATTAGCTTAAGTCTCTTCGATACTATGCTACGAAATATATAAATGTGAGGTAACAAACCTTAGTTAATGTCATGTGATCTATTTCGTGTTTGTCTTTAGTCTTATGTTGCCTAAATGGACTGTGACCCTTCAATAATTTATGCAGCATGCAACCAAACGAGAACCAATCGGCACTGGAATCGTACGTTACACCCTTCGAAAGCACTTCCGGCGCCATGTATCCATGCGTTCCCCTGCAACATAAGGATTTTCTTATTGGTCAATGTTTTCCCAATTTTCGTTTCTTTTAATATTAACGCAATTGTGAATTACTTTAATCTAGCATACTGCTTACACTACATTAATTAATCATTTCTCATAAATTCTTCTGAAATCGTGTACCGTTAATATCATCCTATGGCAGAGTTGTGCACAGTTGGATAACCGAAGTAGTTCTATGAAAATGATAATGGTTCGAAATGTATATCCTGTTCTAATCAATGTTAACCATGAATTACGAAATTCAATTTTTGTTTTGGATCTTCCTGGAATTTTACACGCTTAGAACACACAATTAAAATATCAATCCAAACATTCATGGAAACGAAATACATATGTATATTGATTTCGTCGAATATGTTCACCAGTGTGAACATAATTTTAAAATTTAAAATTTAACTGGAATTTCATAGAATCCGGCGATTTATACTTGGGGGTAGTTCCTTGTAAGCATAGATAGGATGTAGAGATATAAACTTGCCTTTAGTAGATTTACAGTATTGGACATATATGTGTGAATATCAAAAAATTTCCATGTTGCATATACTGAGGGGGTTCAAAATGACTTCCTGGTGGCCTAAAAATATTTCCCCTTTAATCGTTTTGGCTTGACACTATTTTTCCACAGATCTGACAGGCTATTTACCACTAGAAGCTTTGATCGGGCTCCTTTCGGGACTAATATTTTTCAGATGAGCAAATCCTATGGGGTTAATTCGTATATTGATGAACTTTTTCCCCCCTCTACTATTGCACATTTTGTGGAACGAATGAAAGATCAATTAAGCAGCTGGCATAAATTAACGACTTTAATGGTTACTGCACCACCTATTTTCAGCATGTTTTTTAACTTGCAGATTTAACGAATCTGGCAAGAATTTCTACATTTCTGCTTATTTCGAATTTGGAGAGCTGAAATTACAAAGAAATATCCGGGTTTCTAATTTTCCAATTGTTTCACGATTTTGCTTATTTTTATTTAAATAGTCACAGTGTTAATGTTGCAAATGTTTCTACATCAGTTCGATCCAAGAAATGAGCGCAAAAATACTCAGAAATATTCAATGGGAAAATTGTTTAAGGGACCGTTATATGTAATAACATGACACTTGTTAGATTGAACGATATCAACATCACAATGTGAACGCATCGATGCAGCATGCTATACGCGGCAAACGTCTAAATCTCGCGTTTGTTGCGCAAACGATAAGAGGTCAACGCGAGAGGAATTGTAATGGGGATGTACACTACCGGCTAAAAATTCGAGACCGCCAGACATCTCAAGCTGTACAGCAATTCTATGCCACATTAATGCGAAATAATTTACAGTCGACAACTTAAGCACCTATAGAGACAAAATAAATCGCCATCACTCTCTGTAATATTAAAGTTGAATCAATAAATCGCTGAAAATCCATTCGATATGTGTACAATGAAGGAAATGGTTCGAAAGTTTCGTTCCGAAGTGTATCGGGTAAGTGCAAAAGTTCTGTCGCTTTTCGCGTTGCCCGTCAATAGTTTTGTATTTTTTTCTTTTTTTTAATGAATTATCGTGGACAAAAAAGGTACCGGTGCGATTTAAGCGTGCAAATATATTTGGGGAGTATGCACACGGCGGAACATCTGTAAATAAAAGAATTCATCAATGATGGTTTATCCCGCGATCAGCTCCGCCTTCGAATATTGGAAGCGAACGATTGGCTGGTAATCCAGTAGAATTGGCAGAATGTAAAAGAGAATTAATTATGCATCACGAAACAGATGGAAAAGCGTCGCAGAATCGAGTCGAGAATAAATAAAAATACTAAGTATAATTGCTATGTTTTCACTATCCAGAAACGACAGAACTTTTCCAGTCATTCAATACAGTTAGTCACAAAAGTATCCGGCCATGTTTTTCATGCAGTTAATTTTACACAGAATTATGCATATAGTGGCAATAAACAAAATAATTCGTAATCCATTTGTAAGAAATATTTGAAAGTCTGGTTTAATACAATTACGAAACGATACTCTTGAATATTTCTTACAAAATAACTGAACGTTAAATGAATGAAGATCTCTCTATCGTGTTCGGAGATGGACATATACTTTCGCGACCAACTGTAACATACACGGTTGTCTGGAAGAACTTACACACTCGCGTGAGGTTTCTTTTTGGAGAAATCGCAGGCCAGACCTAGATCCGATATCCTGACGTGGCCGTGCTCGTCCAGGAGGATGTTCGCTGGCTTCAGGTCGCGGTAAACGATGTACCTGCGGTGCATGTGCTCTAATCCTAGTATCACTTCCGCCGCGTAGAATTTCATCTCCCGTTCGGTGAACACACCGTGTTGACTTAGGTGATAATGAAGATCGCCGCCGTTCATCAGGTCCAAGATGAAACAGAGCTTGTCTGGTGTTTGGAAGGCGTACGTCATGCATACTATGAATGGACAATCCACCTGGAATAATAGTCCCTGGTTGTAATGTTTCTCGTTGGCTAATGAGAATGCAATTATGCCGGGATCATTTAGATTAACGTTATTAATTTAATGTTATTAGCCTGTCCAATGAGTTCGTGCGGTTTTCATTTCCCAGTTGATTTCGTTTAATATTGTCCCCCTATGGGATGCTTATTGTAACACCGTTTCATAGATTTTATACATACGAGGTGTAACGATAAAGACCGATTTCTCTCACTCACGACCCGAGTTCTACCTTGTAATAGATTACGGTTGTCTTAATTTATGCAGGGTTGCAAAATCGCAGAGAAATCGTGGAAAAGTTGCAGAGAAATTGAGTGGCCTGGAGTACAAAAGACATCGACAAATCGATTCTTTTATAGAATGTTAGGAAAAAAAGGGCTAAAACTTTGTGGGCTTACATATATTATAGCACTCGCCGGGAGTGTAATGCGTATAAAGTGCATTTGACGGAAAATCAAGATTTGCAAGTTCACGAAAACCGTACGAACCGATTGTACAAGTTGATAATTTTGTATTTCTACTTCTTTGATTTACATGAATAATGTTAGGATTTTAAGACTTTTCGTTTAATAAAATGTACTAGCATTGTTTGATGTAGATTATTGTAGATACATGAAATTCCTAATCGCGGATGGCATAGAACGATTTTTCAATTGTACAAATGTTGGCACGAAAATTGCAGGAGTTGAAATAATGAATTTATAATCAACAAATCTTCACGTATAGGGAAGGTGCAATCATTTTATAATGGTTAACCATTTACAAATGCAGATACTGTAAAGGCAAAGCAATGAATAATTTATGTTACTTATTCTAGAATATAATTGAAAACGAGATACTTTTTTCCATTTAAATAGCAAGTTGAAGTAAATGCTTCATGAACATATTCTGGAACTGTATAAAAGGGAAGTTAACAAAATTGTGATCCTTTTTAACCTTCCTTGGCGTAAGTAAGTTATGCGCAGTAAATCATTAAAGAGAAAGTAATCTTTTCCAAAATCTTGCTACGATTTAATTTATAATTTTAAAAGAAATCTCAGAAGCATTATACTTTTGCATTCTTCACGTTAATAATTGATCAAAGTTAAAGTCTTACAATACCATTAACTAAGCTAATGCGTAAATTTTGTAAAATACAAGAGGGACGATATAAGTGGTAATACATTTATTCGAATTAGCTGTATTATACGAGATTTCACAGTATCGCTGTCCCAATGACATTTTTGCAAAGATATTATTACACTGGCACGCTCTTCCAACAAAAGTCAAGAAATAAAAAATGTAAAGATAATCCCCTACTACGTAGCAAAAATTCATCGAACAGTTGCTATCACAGTTTTCATTTCATAGTTCAAATAATTAGTATATGCATGCATTTAAACAGTTTACCTTAAGTTTCTCTTGTAACTTGTTCATGTACCTCTTACTTTTCTATAGGAAGAAATAAATAACATTCTACTAGTAAAATAAAAAAGAAGCATAAATTAGATTTAAACAAGAAAGCCAAGAAAATTGTTAATTCGTCGGAAAAATATAATCTGCGAACTAATTGAATCGATTGATGCCGCAATGCTTGTTCCCAGCTATATTATGGATTTTGAACACTTCAACTATTCTAAATACAAGGTACATACTTCGTTAAGCCTTGAATATTTGAAATACTTTCAATTGTACAAAGAAAGCTGGCACTTGAAAATTTTAACAGGACAATTCACAACAGAATTACTGAACAATCAAAGTTTTAAAATCTTAATACTTTTAGGATATTACATTCTTGAGTAAAGCTTACTCCGGTACTGACTGCCGAAAGCATTATCCTTTCGTTGAGCGCTAAAGTTTCGCCTTGTTTCATTTTTATTCGCTTCTTGTCGAGGCACTTCATTGCGTACATTTTCCCCGTATCTGCTTTCCGGCATCCGTAAACTTCCCCGAAACCACCTCTACCTATTATTCGATGTACACTGAAGTCGTTCATCGTCAACTGAAACGATTATTTGTTGAAGAAATATTTAAATATATTTTATTACACTACCATACATGGGTACATGGGCTATTGGAAATATTTATTTCATCGCTCACCGACTTTAGTGTTATGCACCACGTGGTAATAGTATAATTATTGTTATAATTACATTGCTGTAATTGAATTCTTGATTGAAAGTTATGGAATAGTATTTTCTCAGTATGTACTAACGTTGATTAATTTTTGAACGCATGGTTTTTCACGAATTAATAAAATGTTTGAAAAGTTGCCGATTTAATGCAACAAAAAATCTATAAAAGAATAATTTCCTCAGATTCTTTATATTTTTTTATTTGAAGAAAAAGTTTCAATGGTTTTATTGCATTATGTATCGCAAGTGGTTTATACAATATATGTATGATATATGCATGGTAGATTGGCATGCCATGACAATTATTAAATTTTACTATCCTTTATCGTTCCACGAGAACTGAATCGGATTTCATATTCAAAGGATCAACGAGCGATCTAATTTTCAGAAACCTATTAAGTCTGTAATATGTAAAGTGATAACACGAAGTTAAATATTTGGCGAATGGAATAAATTTTTGCCAGTAGTAGTATCATATGTGTGAAGCGCGATAAGAGTGGCCCAGCGTGTTATAAATCGTTAAAGTGAAATTGTTATATCTAAATAACTATCGTTTGTTAACAAAGAAGGAAATTGCATTTCACAACACATCTACGCTTGACGACAGGCTGCATTCCTGACTGCAAAAAATCTATATGCAGTTGCATTTGGAGATAGAAAGCGATAAGCTTCATTATTTATTAAGCAGTTCACAAGAAAATCTGAAATAATGATGGTCAAACATCTGATAACAGAGTACAACAATATACAATTTACATAACTCATATCTTCAACAAATGAATAAAAAAAACACAAGATGTAGTGATTTTCTTTTTTTTAATCGGATATAAAGTTTTAGTTCATTAAAATTATTATTTGTCCTCCTTTTGTTTGCAAAATTCATTTATTTTATGGATTCCAAAAGGGGAAAAATTTATCATGCATATAAAACAAATAAGGAGGAAACCAAAGTTTGCAGAAACAGTTCTAATTAGAATTGTGTTGTTACGTATGAAGAATATTCCATACGTCGTTCTCAACGCGTTTTCGAGCTCGCGTCTGTGATGGGAAAACGCCCTAAAACTCTTTCGGTTATCATAAACAGAAAAAGGGGTCCTGAGCACATGTGCGACCAGCTGCATTATGACCAAGACGGGCGTGGTCCGACGAAGACTCCTCAATTTCCTTATATGGAAAGTTCTAATGCGTTTCCGTGCATTTCGGGGGTATATAAACCCTTTGGTTTCTACCCTCGTCGGTTCAGAGTTACATAGTCACGCGTAACGTCACGTCGTGCCACGCTCGTACAGAGTCAGTTATATCTAGTGAGATTGGGCTTAGCGCACCTTTCGAATCATAGATTAAAATTAGAATCCGCTAGTCCGGTTGAAGTTCTTTCGGCATACTCTAAAAAGCGGCTCTCAGACCCCGCATCGCCAGTGCGTCAACACCGTGCAAATACTTAGGTAACTTACATATTTTTATATTACTTCATCGCGACAATTACATATGTACCAACGACTGATTTGAATATATATTTATAATTTGTTCACCATTAAATCGAGTAGATTCGTTAAACCTATATTTACCCCGTAATCCTTTATATCGGTAGTAACGCTCCCACAGATACAACTTAACCGCTCGAGTTGTATCGAATATTAATTTAAAAGTTACGAGACAAACTAACATTTCCTGCGACTCCCTGATTTCGCATCAGGTTCGTTCGCACGCCTTATCCAAACAAAATATCTACAAATACTCCAAACCAGTGGCTCCCCGATTTTGCATCGGGTTCGTCCACGAAAGCTAACCCATCCTACAGCTCCCTGGTTTCGCACCAGGTTCGTCTGTATCCTACGGCTCCCTGATTTCGCATCAGGTTCGTCCGTACGTTTTCCAACCTCCGAACAGCTCCCCGGCTTCGCGCCGGGTTCGTCTGTGAATAAGCCAACCTCCTAGCAGCTCCCCGATTTCGCATCGTGTTCGTCTGCGAACTTCTTTCCTAGTGGCTCCCCGATTTCGCATCGGGTTCGTCCACGACGTTTCAACCTCCTGCGGCTCCCTGATTTCGCATCAGGTTCATCCGCGCTTGACTCTATTCCTGAGGCTCCCCGATTTCGCATCGGGTTCGTCCTCGCTACACATATCCCAGCGGCTCCCCGATTTCGCATCGGGTTCGTCCGTGCACCTTACTAATAAATTCTCAACCGTATTCCTTGGGTTATATCAACCTCGCCGGTCTAGGCGTTGCCCACAGCCCCGGCTCGTAACAGTGTTATGGCAATGGGGATTTTGGAAGCTCATCTAGTAAACACCACATTTGAAAGAACTGGCATGCAAGTGAACTGAACATTATCTTTTAGTTCTAGCATATGAAAAGATCGAGTTCGTATGTTTCCAAAGTTACATGTATATCGAATAAAAAAAATAGTAAACAGTAAATGTATAAATAAAGTAATAATTTACTTGCATTAAATATTAAAAGTAATATTTGATTCGAATGTCTCGAAAACTTAACTCAATTTCGGTACAAAGATTTGTATCATGCCTGTTGAATTTACAGAACCGGCCTAGAAAAAATTCTCAATCACTTACAGTTAAGAACCACTTTATTAATATTAAAACTAATGTTAAAATATTACAGAAATGTAATATTTTAAAATATTAAAAATGGTCAACAGATAAGAGGAGAGAATTTTTTCACATGTTCGTTCCAAAAACTCTTGTTTAATTATCTTGCAGCGAACCACTCTTTCCAAATTGCGAAACGATTATTACGTCGATTATTACGCTGTATATGAATTGCATTATACAAGCAGACTTCCGAACTTACCTGCATATTTAACTCTAGGTTCTTCCATTGACAAAAACGAGTGTACTTCTCGCTGAAAATATAGAACAGCATTTTTTAGCAAATGTCCAGGCCACAATAAGCTGGGCAGCGATTTGTCTCTCATTCGTTTGGTAGGAACATACCTCTCCAGAAATTTCTTGAACGGCTCCCCCCTTAAGTGGTTAAAAATCTCTTCGATATACGGCTGCAAAGAGGTAATCAGTTTGGGAGTCAACCAAAATTGCGTTCAATATTATTACAACTAAGCGATACTAGACTAGGAGGGACCAACCTCGAATAGATTAACGGGGACCTCATTTTTCATGAGATATTTATGAACGTGTGATACCGCTTCCGCGGAATATTCCTGAAATAAAAATCATTGAACAATTAAAATACGATTCATGATGTCGTCCATTTTCTACAACAAATGAAACGTACGGATAAATATGTTTTCCTTCAATAAAATACTTTTCGATCATCTGATCATAAATGATCGGGGGTTTATGTGTGGTAATATAATACAAAATTATAACGTTCTAATGTATTTGCCCTTTATTACCCGGTGGGCCTATTTCGTAAATGAAATATACGTACCTGTTAAAGAGTAAGCGTTTCAAAATATATTTCAATGACCAAATTACGAATGATCTATTGACAATCAGGATTAATAATTTATACTTATTCTTTTCTGTTGGTGCTCGTTTTCAGTTAATTCAACTATTGTTACAATTTCAATATCTATAATTTGTAGTTTCCAATTTTGTCATTGAATACTGTTGTATATTAAAGTGTGCTTAAAAAATTTGCGACAACGCATGCAGTACGGAATCTTATAACAGAATTAAACTAGTTAAAGTGACCTTTTTATGTCGGCAATGACAATTTTCCGGTGTGCTAATTACTGACGGACGGGGGACGTAAAAAGCTAGGTGCACTAGATGTATGTATTAAACTGTACTACGCTACAGTTAATATTCAACATCTTCAACGAACAGTCCAGTTACAATTTTAAAATAAAATTTTTGGAAAGATGTGAACCTTGATTACTTGAGATTGAATTGGGGATCGGTAACAATTAGTTAGCGTGGGCAGGTGACTTTATTACTTTTTCTGCCGCACTGATAATATTATATACAAAGTTGAATATCTCCTTCATCTTCCTTCCAATTCAAAATAGATTCTTTCCCATTCACTTCCTACTACTTAACAGCACACCTTAATTACAAATGCAATTATTTTATAAAACAGCTTTAAAGTATTAAGGTCAAGCTTTGTTCTTTTTTATTAAACGAAATTTCGTATTTTTCAGAACGCACATTATATGCCTACTGTGCATAAAATGGTATTCACTAATTTGCAAACGATATATGAACATTTACATGTACATATAGTATATCTTCTGACAATATGGACTTGATATTTACTTGTGAGTTGTGCTATTCAATTTTCACGAAGCATGTAACACGAAATTGGTCGTTAAATCAGATCTTTACAAAACGTACTGATGTACATAATTGACTGTAACAAGAAAGCTTTTAGGCGAAAATTCCTAACGATTTGTTTATATATAACGTTACCAAAATAATTGTAGAGCAATATATTTCATAGGTAAAATATGCATAAATTCGAAACCGTCTTGTCGATATAAAATTAAATAGTATCAATGCGTTAAAATGACGATAATGGTATTCTAAATAGTATTAATGACAACAGCAACATTAGATGCTATAACTTTATACTGAACATGCTGCATAATTAAATTTTAGACAGCATTAAGCACTTATCCATGGAGGAAAAATCATTTGAATTTGAACATAATATTAAAATGACGTATATCTATTTATTGTGATCGGTAATTTCATTTGAGAAGGTGTAGTATATACTTGTAATATAGTATAATAAAATAACGCGTTATCTAGCATCGATACGCAGTGTGGTGCTCTCATCACTTCCTGATTCGCAATTGCTTCGATATGTTAGCTTGGAAATGTTCCTCAAATTTTCAATTTAAACTTGTTAATCAATCATCAAATGTCTGCGTACATAGCTTGTAATACCCGTCGGCCATAAACCGGCATTGTACTAACTAATGGTAGACATATAAATTGTAAATATCAATTGTACGTCGATATCCATTAATTAAATCTTTTCATGAAATGTTTCTATTTGGAATAATTAACTGCGACATGTATTCGATATCTAATATAATATAGTAATAATGTCGTAACATAATATATGGTACGGTAAGCAAAAGATGACTGTTGAACGTGAAGGTTAATTTCAAAAGAAACAAATTGAAAGGAAGATGAATGGCTATTTCAAATTGAAGAAATATTTATGTATGTCATCTACGAGGGTGGTCTGAAAAGTTCTCGGTTTAACAGTGAAAAAAATGTGTTTGACGTGAAACATGTTTTATTTTACAATATAATAAGAACTTTTCCGACTGCCATCGTATTTAAATGCAAATTGCGCACTTGCTCGGAATACATATGTACGTATTACGTGCAGCCACTTTATATGATTGTATTATAATATTCAATGAGTAATGTCGTTTTTATATACATAACTACATATAATGTTTTTAATGGACAGAGACGTAGAAATTGATGATACAATTGCCAAAAATGGGCCGAGCCAAACATAATGTGGCGATAGGGCACGCGGACTTACAATAAATTGAGATACGATGAGAAATAATTAAATATTAATCTCTTTCAAATATTGAATGGCGTAAACACTAGAAGGATCTTCTTTTATAAATCACCTTTTTTATAACTAATTTTAGAGTGTGAAGACACGATTATACATGCATATATTATTAGTAAGGTCGAGACCTCGAATAATCGATAATGGATAGCGTATAATCACGACCTGGTTAATCGCGGTTCCTCTTATTGTTTTCTAGTAGCTACCTATTGCAGATGCACTTGCGATGAACCCTTTCGCATACGATACATTTGCATAAAATTAAGTAGGTATGCCACTGTTTTGAAGTGTTTCGCGTGTACGTATAATAATTGCTGTTTTACGCATAAAATAACATAATAAATGTTACATTTCTAAATACAACATAGTCAATCTCATTTATTTACCACTTTCCCTGTCAACATTATAGGACACCTTAACGACAACATTGTAAATTTTAATGCAGTGTGCATATTCCATTGTTTATACTGTGCACGGAAGAAGATGCTCTTATTTTTAAGGACGTTTACTAGAATCGCGGATCATTCGTTTGATTTGAGAAAACAGTACGGATATCTGTGTTACTTGTTCTGCAATTCTGGATGCGTCGCATGGATGCACCGCGCGACTCTGCAGCAGACTTAAAAGTTGGAAAGGGTCTCTGAGCTCCATGATAGTAAAAATAAGTAAATAATGATCAGAAAAAGATATATATATATATATGTATATAAAGAGATAATAAAGAACCACAACTAATGTCCTTGGTGTACACCTTCATTCATAAGTTTTGGCAACGGTGTTTCAGAAATCCAAGCAGGTATGAGCCTCAATACTATAGTGCAGCCAATATTGTAATCAAGTAATTGTCCAGTAATGCTTAGATGCATATTTTATTATCTTTTTTAACACCCGGAGGAAATATTATTTTGTTCTCCAACTTTTCAGTCCCTATTTAAATTAGCCTCAATTTTGTTTGAATTATGAAATTAAATATTTGTACAAGGTTGAATAATTCAGTTTCTGACACAAATGAATATGAAGAGATTTATCTTTTCTGCCACAACTGAATAAAAGGTTTAGTTCAATTCCTGTCCTCAATTCTCTTATTTTTAGATTTAATTTGTTCAATTTGCGCATGAAATATATATGTATATGCGTGCGTGTTCAATTTTGTATCCTTTTATACAATTTATCCTACTATTATAAGTATAATTTCATTTACTTTTTCCGCTCCCGAAAGCGTTGTGCGTGGTACGTAAATATTTATAGGCAAATAACTTTTGTAAGGTTTAATAAAATATCTTTTAATTTGTGCATCGAAAATCTTTTCAATTTTAAGCGGGCACAGTTGGAAAATTAACACCAGAATTACTTTCATTTTCATAATCCCTCTAACATAAACTAATAATAAATACTAAAACCCGTTGGTAGTTCTAGTGTTAAAAGTGAATGAAGATGAGTGAAAAGTAATTCTGAATTGTAATGGCAGAGCTAACAATACGGCACCGTTTTACTCACGAATGAAAGTAAACAAAAAACTGTTTTAGAAGTGAAACTTTCAGACTTGTGTACAAGGTTGACTGCCAGGACTGCCATCTCAAATGAGATCCGGGTTAGATTTTGCACGAAGAAAAACACAGCTCCTTATTATTTAAGGTCGCGTATATCTATATCTTGATGGATTTTGTTGAATGGCAAAGTTTATGAAACAGGAAAATTCGTGGAAATATCGTTGCCCATACGGGAGAATTAATTTATAATATCGATTCATCCATTCAAAAATAATTATAACATGTAGTTATTAGTAAATAAAGTTACTTACGAAATTTTATAACACAATGTCCGCTATGTATATTCATTCCTTCAACTTTCTTTTTAACTGTTCAATAATTTTTAATTAAATTTCTGTATGGAAACAATGCTTTGGGAAAGAAAATTTAAAAGAAGTTTCCTCGTCTTTTAAGTATGACAGTTAGCCTATATGTTAAGTTACAAAGAGATGTATATTACATTAAAATCATGCATTTTTCGTGAATTATTATTATTTATTTAACGGTATGATGCACATACTGAGTGAACCAAACACTGATTCCATATTTCCAAGAAGAACGTATTAAGGTGGATAAAAAATCGACGAATTTTGCATATTACAATCATGATGATTCCAGTCTATCTAACATTATTAATACAATGGACAAACTTTTCCTATTCCTAAATACTCATTAGTTAAGAAACTTTATAAAATTAAAAGTCACGCGCGAGGAACGATTTCTTATTTTTAGAGGTAATAAAACTCTTCGTAATTAAAACACTTACTTTCTGCTACAAGCTACTTAAAACTTCGAATAAATCATTATACGTTTTAGTTCCTTGCTTGGACAGTTTAATTGAAAGAAGACTTCACTATTTCTCACGTAATAAAAGTTTAAGATATCGTAAATCGTAATACAGTAATGCCTTGATCGATGCGAAAGCCTCGGGTCTGAACGTTTGCTTCCACCGTGTAGTTCCTACATTGTTTGAAATTTGCCGACAGCGTCGAACGTAGAAAAGGACAGCGAGTAAAGAAAGACAACCGAGCAGCCAAGCCAAAAAACAATATCCAGCGTATCGGTGAAATAACACTAATGCAAAGATAAAACTTTTTTATTTCTCATCCTTTTCTTATGAAATGTTTACATAGCATAGCTGACAATTTTCTGATTAGAATGACACCAAACACGATATAATTCGGACTATATTTACTGTCTTAATTAACGGTAATAAGTTGGTATGTTAAACCGTGTACTGGGCCTTTAATCTTTGCCGATTGCCACGATCGCAGCTTCTCTTTTCTTTTCACTAGCTATCCTTTTCTGCGGTCGAAACTTATTATTGTCAATTAAGACAGTAAGTATAGTCCAAATTATATCGTGTTTGGTGTCATTTTAATCAGAAAATTGTCAGCTATGCTCTGTAAAAGTTTCATAAGAAAAGGATGAGAAATAGCAAAGTTTCATCGTTGAATTAGTATTAGCTCACCGATATACCCGAGCCCGGATCGCGTTCCACTGATCGCCAAGTGAACTTGGACGCCTCAAGGGGTATACCCCGCAGTGGTGGGGATAAACTTTTCGCTTGCATGGTGTAGAAATCTTTCGCGTCGATCAAGGCATTACTGTATAACATTCCCAGGCGGCTGTCTTTCTCAAATTTACAATTTTCGTTCGCCAATATAAAATTCTATTAACAAAGAAGACATTCTAACGCGTCGAAGGGGAAAATTGTCAGCGCGGAGCGATTAAAGGCCAGGCTAAAATTAGGGGCGAACCAGCCAGGGGAAAAGTCGTGTGAAAAAGCCACGGAAATAGTTCCTCTTCTGAAGACATCGAGGGCCAGAGATTAGAAACCCTCGTATGCGACGAAAAGGACCTATTCTGGATTCTTATTGAAACATTCATGTATAATAGAAGCTGAACGCGAAGAACGGTACCAGCTTTTATGTGGTTTTCTTTTTCATCGTCTGGGAAACGATTTTCGCCGCTTTTCATCCCTTACAGGATAAATAAAGAGATGCTTTTGGTTAAAGATTAAAAGAACCCCCAGCTCTTTAGCTTTTTCGTTTTCTTTTTCGTTTCTTTTCGATTCCCGTAAATACACAACGTGACTGATCAAGACTGATCGTGGATGTTCTATGCTTGCATGCTTAACTTTAACTTTAATTATAATTAAAAATTGTCTAAGGGTGCATAATATTAGGTTGGTGTATATCGAATATTTTTTCAAGGATGCCATTCTGAATGGTGTAACTTGGAAATCGGAGTGAAATGTTCCGTTTTTTCGTAATAAAAGTTAGAACAAACTTTCGTAGTATTTTTAAAATATCGTGTATTTACAATTAGTGCAAATAACGTTCACATTATTCTGTGAATTTTGTTGTACAAATTAATTTTATTGCGATTAAAAATTTCTTTATACGCTGACTTTGGAGTAAAAATAAATTAGCATAGTTTTAATAAAGATCGGGGGTACAGTAAAAGGACACAGCATTTCGAATCATTAATTCGTGATTGAATTAAATTTTTCAAAGATCACTTTTATCTAAGAAGACTACGTTGTGCAAACTCTGCTTATCTATGCACTTTATTAAAAACAAAATTAAATTTCCTGTATACTATGCAATCGTGAACTGACATAGTTCCGCTCGAAATATATCTTTTACTGTTGTATGCGGTTCAATAATCTGTTTCAATGAAACATCAATAGTTTTCGAATTCGACAGAGCAACAATAAATTGTCCCAATATATGTATAATCAATCTTTCCAAAATACTAAATTTACATAACCGACATGTTTCCTTGTACCTCTACTAAAGTTGCACGTCTAAAAAATAGTGGTTTCAATATTTCGCTTATTTATTGCGATAAAAAGGTAGATAAAAATAATCTTACGCTAGGTATCGTGAATATTCAATATCCAATCTCCAATAAATTTCATCCGCTTCAATACACATTACTATAATTGACAATCGAACAAAGTTTATTGCACCATATCGGCAAGTGAATTTCACACATCGCAGAAGTGACCGTCCCGTATATACCAACCTAATATTTCGTTGTGAACTAATGCCAACGTCACCCAAGATGAAACAATATTTCAGAACACATTCACGTCTACGAAGCTTAAAAAGTTTTCAGCTTTTGAATATCTAGATCCCGGACGGCCGAAGATCTGAACTCACCGGGAAACCAATATAATCATCGAAACGGTGGGTAAACGGGCGGGGCAGCAAACTTTCGAGCACAATGGCAAGTACAATGGAACGGAGAAGCTTTTATTTCAGTAAACCATTTGCGAAACGGTGTCGTTACGACAGTTCTCCCTAAAGAAAAGGGCGACCGCGCGGTTACACGGCCGTGAATGAGATTTTACTCACATGGGCGTGCGCCAGTAGCTCCTTCATGATGAAATTGTCGTAGATCTCTTTGGCAAGCTTTCTCCTCTCTTCTGGACACTCGAGCTTCTCGTACGCCTTGATCTACAATGCATAAATGAGAAATTCCTTATGGAGTTGGACGGGGCGCGTGCCACCTAGCTACTGGCACCTAAATAGCGTGCGCGCGGTCTAACACGAACCTCTTCGTAAAACCTAAGTTGCGGAATCGGTTCCTCCGCCACATTCTCGCAGTAGTCTTTGAATAAGAGGTAACCTGCAATCAGAGAATAAGAGGAAACAAAAGCAATGCAACGATTCAGCTGGTCGATTTTTGTGCGGGATTGGTATTCGTAGAATTAACGTTTCCTTTTTATTAACCCTTCGAGCGCCTTCGTGGCGACACTTTTTCTGTGCAATTTCTTTTCTGCAGAACTAAAGGTTATTGCAGTAATACCCCCCGCCCCTTTGATAATGGTAGATAGTTTGGAATGAAATTGGTACTGTACGAAGGCTGAAGTTTATGAAGGGTGAATAAAAATTAAACCCTGGATTCCGGACGAAAACGTCTCGTGGCTTTTCATTATTCCTTTAAGGAGTTGCACGTGTATACAGAGAGTGAAATATATACGTAGATACATCTTTGCGATTCTTCATTAATTCGTGGGAGCTTAGTGTGTATCTATCAATCACGTAAATTTGATTGAGAAATATTCAAAAATAACACTCAGGGATAGATATTTTTATCGGGTCAGATATTCGAGCTAGATTTATGTGGCACCAGATGTGCACAGTATACTTGAACGGGTAGAAACTATTTTCAATTTGTAGAAAATGAATGAATTCGGTATTGTAACTGATTTTCGAAATGTTTAGCATTGGTATCACATACTTTATCACGGAATATTTACTTGCATTTATTTTTATCTAGAAGTGAATTAAATAGAGCATCGCGTAGTAATGGTGAAAACTAAGCAATACGATAGGTGATGGCTATCCCAATTTTTGCAACATTTCTAGTATCGTTGTCGAAAACTATGTTTCAAGAAAGCATCATTGACTTGTACGGAATAAGAAGCTTTGGCAATACGAAAGTTCGAATTTTTCGAAAGTGCAGATTCGTAAAAAAAAGCCTCGATAAAAGTATCAGGCATCCGTGCAAAGAATTAATTAAAAATACATTCTTCACTACGGTTTGTGCTATTACTTTTGTATCTGTTGCAGTTTCCATATTTGTCGTCACAAGTTTCGTATCTTCCAATCTGCCCGTAAATTGGATGCTTCCTTCAATTAAAATACTGCCAGTTATATCATTGCCTATGCTGATGGAACGCGAAGAAAGGGAGAACTGCTAGAGTAGATTGTAATAGTAAAAATTGGAACGAGGGAAGAAGATTGGAAAGGTGAGCCGTGAGCAAGAGGTAGACAAAGTTCATTCCAGTGCGTTGGACTTGCATAAAAGTAAAGGGCTCGTTTGCCTTAAATAGGGTCAGAAAAGATTGCTTTGAATAAGTGGAATTCGCAATTTCTACTTTCGATCTACTCTGAAAATCATCTCACGTATGATTCAACCATAAATCAATATTTTCCAATCTGCCGAAATTTATGCGATGCTATTTCATCATTGTTCCGTGGCGTGAAACACTTTCAAAGTTTATTATGAACGCATTGCGAAATAATTTACATGTACAAAATCTATGCATTGATTTATGCATGAAACAAATGTACGATTCCATTTAAAAAATGGGCCTCCTACGGGGTCACAGGCAAAAAAATCATGGCGATCAGAGCGTGCCACCAACAGAACTGTTCAAATTTCATTTGAAACAGTTACCGATTCGGATAATAATAGTGGCGCAAATAAAGATTGTAAAATCCAACGAGATAACTGTTAAATAATCTTTATTAAAATTAACAAATGAATTGATAATTGTTAATTACGAAGTCCTTTAGTTCGAGTAAACCTCAACGTATCCATTTCTACTTACGTTACACTACTTCATTATTTCTGAAAAGTTCTTTCAATTATGTTTCACGCTAACGGTATAAATGTAATGCCAACTTTCAGATGTCTTATGCAAATGAAGATTCTGTAAACTATGTGAATATTCATTTATTTAATTATATGAACATTAATCCAATAATATTACTCTATAGAGTTTATTATTTTCTTCCTGATAACACAGGATTGTCTGGCACGATGTGCTTTACGTGTTACGAGCTTTCATCCTGAACAACGGATGCGTTTAATTAAGGGTTCGGAACAACGTTCTCCTAAACAACCTGAATAAGTAATTACCTTCCCATTTTAATATACTTCTGAATAGATTTCACATAAAGTTAATGATCAATAATATGAAATTCCACTTATATCGCAAAGAGTCTCACATTGTTCCGCAGGTTGCAAATAATTTTACAAGTGAATATAAATTTTCTAACGAAATAGCATATTGTAGGAACCGAATAAAAAGGAAGGGCAGGCTTCGGGAATCGAACCCGAGATCGTCGTATTACTAGGCACTGATAGAAGGTGTTTTTATTCAAAATTACAACGTTTATAAGAGTATGATTACATTGATAATTTATAGTGAATGATCTATTTAATTAATGGCCTAGATGTATGTAGCTGCATGGTCGGGGTGGGACGCTCGCAGCCTGTGGGGGGAGTTTTTGTACGCGAACGTTAGGATCTTTGTTCCCCTTATTTTATTTTGTTTTTAGTTTAATTTGTCTATTTATTGGATAGACTGTGTTTTTGGTAGTTGGATTTCGGGAAAAAGATAATGCCGGGTAGCACTCGAAAAACCGAGATGGTGGGTATCGCTCCTTCTTGTGATAAGAGGATGAGAAAATGAGAGGGGGGGGAGGCTTAAGCTAAAGCATGCACACTCCACACATACATACCGCGTGCATTCACTCGTGCGTTCCTGCCTGTTTCGCAGGCAATTAAGACTAGGGAATTTATATCTAGGTTATTTACATTATGTACAGAGGGGGAGTATATGTATGTACATATATATGTTTATTATTATTATTATTATTATCATGTACACGGGTTTAACCCTTTGGAATACAAAAGAAATTACAAAAGAGAGACAAAAACTAAGCAGAGAAATCGTAGGAGGCCAGAAAACGCATAGTGTTATATCTAAAAGAAGTGAGAGAAGAAGAAAAATTGAGCGAAAAGTAAAATCTATTGACATTGTTAAAGATTCTATTAAGACAATTAAAATGGCCGTAAACCGTCCTATGAGCTTCGGTACGTAATATTAAATGGTGTCTCAGAGATGACCGAGATGTAATTAGACAAAATTTGGATAAGATATCCGGACAGCACGAGAGACCATTCAATATATTAAAAGCAAAGATAAGGTCAAATACTATTCTACGGCGTTCAAGGGACAGAAGGTTTAGCGAGGATAGAACAGGTGAAAAGTTGTGATCAAGGTGAGACATACTACAATTTAGCTTACGAGAAGCCAAAATCAAGAAATTATGTTGCACGCTTTCAAGTTTGGAGCAGAGATAGCGATGGTGGGGTGCCCAGAAACCAAAAGACAGTGCTCGGTGTATAAACTGGGGTCATTGGCCGGAGGTAAATAAACCGAGCCGATAATAACAGATTTATGAAAGCAGCGTACTTCGATAAATATTTGCTCAACACATGATGAGGACAAAGGTAGAAGACGACTGTACAAGGACTCGTGAACTGCAATCAAAACACCACCACACATACTTAGAGAGCTAGTGTTGAAATTCCTGTCAAATCTGTATATATTATATATTATAGCCAGATAAACCAAGCTCAGAGCTGCTGATACTATCACAGTTTCGATTAGAATAATAATTTTATACCGTTTAGATGATAAAGCAGCGGCACATCTAAGAGAGTTCAGTTTAGTTCTAAGACCTCTAACGTTCTGATAATATCAGTTAGTTTTTTTGGCCAAGCGTAGGACGGCTTGAACGATTAGAGTTTACAATTTTGGGAAGCCCATTAACATAACGAATTGTTTTATTGAGTTCACCACGCGAATGAAGATGAGCAAGTTCTTGACGAAGTTGTTGAAGATGTGCTCTCTGCTTCGGAGTACGGTCCTCACTGATGAGCAGATGGCCGCTAAACTTCTTCTTGTTTCGAAGAATGGCTAAGACGTCATCCTTAGACTTGAAGGTGATCTTGAGGGGTCTAGGCCGCTCTTGATTTTTGATTCCAAGACGACTGATATTAGAGAGATTGGAGACTGCAGAAGGATAGATTTGGTTAACTATGTCCAAGGCTTGTTGCTTATCATGATGATCAATTATGGAGGAACGGTTGACATCACGAGACGTGGAGGCTTGAGGGTCCAGAGGATCCAGAGAGTCTTCAGGCTCATTAAGATTAAAAATCAGTATATTTAGGGACCTTTTTTCCCTTTCAGCGATCTCGGCAAAGTCTTCCTCGGACATAGATCTAGCAGTAGATGGAGATAGCTTTTCTAAGGCAGTAACTCTTGCTTTAATGGCATTAATTTCAGTAAAAACCTCGCCTTTAACCTTGCCGATGACGTTTAGCACCTTGTTTTCAAGAGCTTCAAATTTCTCCGACAGAAAATCTCCTAACTCTTCCCTAATTATGTGTCGGATTTTATTAAGAAGTCGAGCATCTGGCTCTGTAGGTTCACTGGCAAGGAGAGGAGATGTTGAAGGAGGACCCTGTGAGATACTCCTATTGCACGCCTTGAAGTGACCGTCACGAGCTTCATGACCAGTCCGCCGAATACACGCAGGATGCGATGGAACACCACAGGTTGGACAGAAAACAGGTCTTAATACTGTTCTGTTACAACCCTTGCAGAAAATGTTTTCCATGATTAGAGGATGATGCACTGAACGTAGGCAAAACGGTGGCACAGAAGTTCGAAAATTAACAGTCGAACAGTCGACGGCAGTACAAGGACGAGAGCGTAAATACAATAGGACTGACTCCTACGGCATACAAGACAATACTGTTTATATATGTATTACAAAATGTGCGGTTTGGTGACGGGATTTATTAATTGTTTGTATAAGGATTGGATAAACACCAGTATTTGTCTGTGTTGTGGTGATATTTGCTTGTTGAGTCTAGTTTAGGTATGTCCGTGCTGTATACTATTTGGTGGTTGGTGTTCTTGCTAGTTATGTGGGGATCGCATAGTATTTTTGTTGTTGTTGGCTGTTTTTTTTTTAGTTGAATGTCTACGTGCTGGTTGAATAAGAGGAATTCGCCTAGGTTTATGACCAGGTATTTTACTGTTTTTTTGTGTGGAATTGCTGTGGTCCTGTGTTTTATTTTGAACGATTTGTATGCTTCTAGGAAACTTTTTGACTGGTTTTTAATTGGCCTTCGGAATAGGATGGTTTCTGATTTTCCTGGATTAATCTTGAGCTTCTATGTATGATAATAGTCGTCTATCTTGTCAAAGAGGTGTTGCATTTTCTCCTGTATTTTTGTTACGTTTTTACCTTTGATGTTGTTACGCTATCGCGTTAGTCAGAATTAATGTCTAGTAACATCGAACCCCGAATCGACAGTAAAATCGCACTTATCGATAGCGATAGGAATTCGGGAGCTAAATTCAATGTAAGATGAACATATGCGCTAACCCGATCTATACATCTGTTAATTAATGTACGCATATCCTTAGAAAACGCTGTAAGACTCTTCGACCTTTTCGCGTATTTTACTAGGTTTTTTCCATGATTCCTCATTTACCGTTACCATGCGACTTTCACGCGTTCACCGGGTTTTTCCCATTCTCCCCTTTGCCCGTACACCCCTACGTCCGTACCGGAAAGCGGAAATGTTGCACCTCCACGCGCCCAAGGACGATCCAAGGCCCACCAAGACTCAACCTCATTGGCCGCTACCAAAGGAGAGGGGGTAAACAGACACTCAAGAAGAAGAACCAGAGCCGTAATGGAAAGAAGAAGAATCCATATTCATCAGAGAACTTCGTTATTTCTCGAACCATCAGTATCCCTTTTGCTGAATAATAGAATAAATAGTCGTTCTTGTTACAGATTATAACTTGTGTTTGATTCTTCCGCGCTTCTCCACAAGCAGAGCGGTTCAGCGCTCCACGGGCAACCGAACCTACCTAAACTCCCCATATCCCACCAATAGATACGCAACAATGTAAACTATCGTCTGCAAAGTGTAGTGTTTTTATATCTGGGGATTCTGGTATTTGGAATAATTTTGGTATGTCTGCGGTATAGAAGTTAAAGAGGTCTGGTGCGGTGACTGTCCCTTGTTGTAGTCCGTCTGTCAGATGTAGTGTTAACGTTGAGTTAGTTTTAGTGTTGGATGTGTAGAATTTTTTGTTTTGCGTCATGCTTGCAATTATTTTTATTAAGTGTAGTGGACACTCTTTTTTTGATAGTTTGTAGAGGAGCCCTTTTAACCAGACTGTGTCAAAGGCCTTCTCCAAGTCTATTAGGCAGGCAGCTCCGCTTTCGTTGTTGTGTAATGCGTGTTGGATGTCGGATGTTAGTGTATGTATTGCATGTAATGTCCTTAGTTGTGGACGGAACCCAAATTGGGTGTTTGGGATAATGTTATGTGTTGTGAAAAATCTTCCTAGGGCTTCTTTGATGAGTTTTTTAAATTAAATTTTTGAGATGTTTGGCAGTAGGCTAATCGGACGGTAACTAGATGGATCGGATGGGTTTTTTCCTTTTTTTGTAGGGGTATTACTCGTGCCGTTTTCCAGGCATCGGGAAAGTAGTGATTGTTCGGGCAATTGTTCAAGACGATATTGTAGCTGGAGAGGAGGTTCGTGGGTAGGTTCTTTAATACTATGTTAGGGATATTGTCAGGACCTGAGGATTTTTTATTGTTCTGTAAGCAGCATTTATGTATTGCGAGCAGCCTTTACATACGATATGACTGTGCCGCTAGAGGCGCTGCCGTGTGCGCGTTCGTTGTATGTGGTACGAGCCGTCCGGTAGAAGTTAGTTAGCTTTTAGTCAATCTCAAATAAAATTAGTTATTAATTAGTATGCTATTAGTTAGTACTCGTTAGTTAATAATTTAGTTTGTATATGTATTATCCTCTATTTAATAAATATCTTACAGTTTTTATCAGAAGTGGGATAAAGAGACCGCGTGTGTGCTTTGGAGGTTAAAAAAAACCGCGTGTTGAAGCCGGTTACGTTGAATTTTTCCTGCCTGTTGAGTGAATTTTACGTACTTTGTTGGAACTTTAGACATTTGTTTTGAGGAAAAATGAATCCAAACGATTTTACAGTCGTGCAGTTAAGAAACGTGGCAAAGCAGTTGGGCATTCATGCCTCGGGCAGCAAGGCTGACTTACTTGCAAGGTTAGAAACTGCTTTTCCTGACAATGCATGGATGGATAGGGTGCCTGAGGCTGTTCCCGAGGCGCAGAGCCGGGGTCCGGAGGAGAACCAGCCAGGTGCGAGTGACGCGCTGAGTGAGATGACCCGGGAGATGGATTTCATGCGACGAGAAGCGGATCTGATGAGGAGGGAGCTAGCCCTTGCTCGCCAGGAAACCGAAATGCTGAGGAGTTCCCCCCTGTCTGCATCGCGCGTTTCGGATAGACCAAATGTGAGCATCAAGTCGATGAGTGACCTGTTGAACGACTTCGATAGCTCAGAGCACACGTTTCCTACTTGGGAGAAGCAAGTGAGGTTGCTACGCACTACCTATGATTTAGGTGACAACACCACCAGGGTGCTGATAGGTAACAAGCTACGAGGCAAAGCGTTGCGATGGTTCCATTCGAAAGCGGAACACATTCGAATGGACCTTGAAGCGCTGTTGGCGGAATTGAAGAAGATGTTTGACCACCAACCTAACAAGTTGTTGTTGAGGAAAAAATTTGAAGATCGAAGGTGGAGAACGAGTGAAAACTACAGCGAATATCATCATGAGAAGATTATCTTGGCCAACCATGTACCAGTAGCGGAGGATGAGTTGATGGACTATGTGATAGATGGAATTTCTGATCCATTGTTGCGAAATCAGGCAAGAATGCAGTGTTTCAAGTCCCTTCCAGAACTGTTGACTGCGTTCGAAAAAATTAGCATACGGCCTGATATGAAGAAGAATGTTGCTGTGAATTGGCAATCGAGGGATAAAAATGTTTCCAATACCTTGGAGAACACCCGTGCAAAGGCAACAAAATGCTTTAATTGTAACCAGGAAGGACATTGGTCGTCGAGTTGCCCTAAGCCAAGACGAGAAAAGGGTTCCTGCTTTACGTGTGGAATGTTGGGGCATACTTTTCAAAATTGTCCTAGTGCCGTAGCTCGGAGTCAGAAGAAGCCGTCTAGCAGCGGAACAACTGCTCTTGTCGACCTGCCCAATGGACCACCATCGGCGAAGTTGCCCAACACTGCTGAGCAGCGTGAAGGACCACCGACCAGGACCCCCCTGACGAAGACAACCCATGGATGCTGTGTGTTGGTGACCGAAGCATTAGAGCGTGACTATTTTATTGAAGCGTTAGTAGATACGGGTAGTGCAATTAATATTGTTACAGAAAGTACGTACTTAGAATATTTTAGTAGTTATACGTTGTTGCAAGAAAAATGCAGAACTAATTATGGAGGATTAAATAAGTCACCGCTAGTAGTACATGGCTACGTTGTCCCAAAAATCCGTATCAATTCAATATCCGACCATACTTTTACAGTGAAGCTTACTGTTGTACCTGACTCGACGATGACATATGCCCTCTTGTTGGGCCGAGAGTTTATATTCCAGCCAGGACTGACCCTTACTTTTAATGAGACTGATTCTTTAAGATTAGAATATGATGAACCTGTTGCTAATATTTTAAATATAGAGGTTACCGAGCGCAATAATGAAATAGATTTAGTTACAGATAGTCTAGATCCTACGCTATCCTACGAAGCCAAAGATGAGTTGCTAACGCTACTAGATGCGTATATACATACCAAAGATGGCACTGGCAATGTCGATTATCAATTTAGTATTAGTCTGGTGGATACAGGTAGACCGTTTTACTTTACTCCTAGGCGTTTGTCATGGTATGAGAGAGGTGAAGTTAAAAGAATTATTGACGGGTTATTAAACAAGGGAATTATTAGACCAAGTAATTCTAACTTCAGTAGCCCGATAGTATTAGTTAAGAAGAAAGATGATAGTCACCGATTGTGTGTCGACTATCGCGCACTGAACAAGATAACAGTCAAAGATAGGTTTCCCCTCCCATTGATTGAAGATCAAATTGCTCGTTTAGCCAATAGTTCCTATTATACTAGTCTTGACCTTAAAGATGGATTTCATCAGGTCACGGTAGCTGAGAGTTCCGTCAAATTTACTTCATTTGTCACCCCAGATGGACAGTTTGAATACGTTAGAATGCCATTTGGACTGGCTAACGCACCAGCCGCTTTTCAAAGGTTTATTAGTCTGGTCTTCAAACCTTTACTCGATGCGGGGAAAATTCTCTTATATTTGGACGATATTTTGATTGCCACCGGCACTGTCAAGGAGAACTTAGGTATTCTCCGTGACGTCTTATGTTTATTATCAGAACACAACCTGAAACTCAATTTTCGGAAATGTCACTTCTTGAAACAAAATATCGAGTATTTGGGCTACAATATTTCAGTAAACGGGGTAACACCGAATAAGTCTAATGTCGAAGCCATTCAGTCTTTCCAGCAACCTACTACTGCTAGACAAGTACAGCGTTTCCTTGGCTTAACCAGCTATTTCCGTAAGTTCGTGCCAGACTTTGCTTTGATTGCTAAACCCCTATATAACTTTATCAGATCAGATGTACCTTTTAAATTTGGCGCAGCGGAATTGAATGCGTTTGAGACACTTCGCGACCGTTTGGTGAGCACACCGGTATTAGCTTTCTATAATCCGACGGCAAAAACTGAGTTGCATACTGATGCGAGTTCTTATGGTTATAGTGCCATTCTGTTTCAACAACAGAAAGATTTGCAGATGCACCCTGTTACGTATTTTAGCCGACGAACGACGGAAGTGGAAGGCCGATACCATAGCTATGAGCTTGAGATGATGGCAATTATCTATGCGTTGGAGAGATTCCGGGTTTATTTGCAGGGAATGAATTTTACTATTGTGACCGATTGCAGTGCTGTTAAGTTAGCTCTTAGCAAAAAGGATATTAATCCACGCATTAGTCGTTGGGCGATGATTTTGCAGAATTATTCCTTTGAGATTATACATCGGGCATCAGATCGTATGCGTCATGTGGATGCACTAAGTAGAAACGTACTATACATCGAACCGTTGTCGTTCGATCAAATTTTAGTCCATAAGCAACTACAAGACCCGGTGATTAAAACTATTCATAGAGAGTTAGAGATTCGGGAAAACGATAGGTTTGAATTAAGAAACGGCGTTGTATATAGAAAATATGGAAAAAATCTTTTATTTTATGTCCCCGAGTCGATGACTCGCGACGTTATACAAAGATGTCATGATGATGTTGGTCATGTAGGTTTGGAAAAGGCCGTCAGCCTGATTATTAAAAGCTATTGGTTTCCAGGCATGCGCGTGCAAGTAAAGGAACACATTGATAATTGCTTTAAATGTTTAACGTACCCTGTTCCTACTGGAAAGCTTGAAGGCCAATTGCATATCTACGATAAAGGTATTCGACCTTTCGATACTATTCATGTGGATCATTATGGTCCACTAGAAAAAACAAATCGAGGCTTTAAGCACATTTTCATCATCATAGACGCTTTTACTAAATTTGTAATAATGTATCCAGTTAGGTCAACTGCGGTTAAAGAACTGATCTCCTCTTTGAAACAATACTTTCATCATTTTGGCTGTTGTAAGCGAATTGTCTCTGACAGGGGCAGCTCGTTCACATCCCGTGAGCTTTCCGATTTGTTGTCGGGATTAAAAATTGAACATGTCAAGGTAGCTAGCGCGACCCCCAGGGCTAATGGTCAGGTCGAGCGAGTGAACCGATCTTTACGGTCAATGTTGTCCAAAATGAATGCGGACGAGACCTGGGATAAGGCTTTGATTAAGGCTCAGTTTTCCATAAACAATACCCACCACAGAGCCATTGACGCTACACCCAGCTCATTACTATTTGGTTGCGAGCAGTATGGTTTTGCTGATGGCGATTTACGCGATTATTTGCAGACTGTCAATGACACAGAGATAAATCGTAATGAAATTAGAGATAATGCTGTTTTGCAGAACCGACGCTTACAAGACTACAATAAATATATGTACGACAAAAGGCATAAGAAACCACGAATCTATGCTGTGGGTGATTATGTGATGATAAGGAATGTTGTAACAACTCCAGGCGTAAATAGCAAGTTATTACCTAAGTTTAAGGGCCCGTATGAAGTAAAGAAAGTACTCGATAGGGATAGATATATTATTGGCGACATTGCAGGATTCCAATTAAGTAATAAGCCTTTTACTGGAACCTTTAGTCCCGATAGAATGAAGCCATGGATCAAATGCGTTGATCCTGACTCTGAGACAGATTCTGTGATTTCAGACAGTGTGCATGGTCGAGCCGACCATGAGGTCAGGATGGCCGAGCTGTAAGCAGCATTTATGTATTGCGAGCAGCCTTTACATACGATATGACTGTGCCGCTAGAGGCGCTGCCGTGTGCGCGTTCGTTGTATGTGGTACGAGCCGTCCGGTAGAAGTTAGTTAGCTCTTAGTCAATCTCAAATAAAATTAGTTATTAATTAGTATGCTATTAGTTAGTACTCGTTAGTTAATAATTTAGTTTGTATATGTATTATCCTCTATTTAATAAATATCTTACAGTTCGTTTTTCTGAATAGTTGTGTCGTGCGTGTAGGTGTTGTGAAGTATTTATCGTCTATTTCGTGTTTTGGGTTGGAGACTGGATTTGTGGCTGAGAATTGTGTGAGGGTATTGACCCATCCTGACCTATCCTAACAATGTATGCTACGAAACGCACGTCCCGGCGATCCATACAGATCTGATTCGCACTTGTTTCCACACTGATGCGACACACACATTGACGTACATAGGCCTCATTGTAGTGCAAACGGTCATGGCCCGTCAGAGGTGTGTGTGGGTCGTATCCGTCTGGAAACAAGTGCGTAGCATAAAATTGTTAAGATAGGTCAGGATCAGTACAATGATCAACGGCCAAGGATCAACTTTCGTCGAAGCAGGTTACTTCGTGAACGAAAGGATAAGTTTATTTACCTGTCTTTTTTTAACATTAATTATCGAAACATTGTTTTAATAAGTAATAAAATGCTTCATACGTTTCGGATAAGGAATAAAAGTATGGAACAGTTATTAAACGGCTTGATAATTAAATTCTTATTCGTGAATAACGAATCATTACACATTATTATTAATTTAAGATGATGTAATATTTGCCGTACGTTGCCCCTCGATGCACCCCATGACAAACCCGCGCTATACGGGCGCGCTCAATGGCCAGTGTTTTTCGTTAATAACTCAAAAACGAAGCTACTTAGCATATTTTGGTCATGGAAAAAGTTGTTCAGGACCACCTCAGCTAAAAGAAAATTAAAAATACTGCGACACTTTCGGGCCACCCTGTATAATTTGTGTTGCTGTCGTTGCTGTGGATGGTATTGTGTTTTTCTACCAATTCAGATAGTCTTTGCTTTTCTAGTGCATTATTTTGTGAATTTGTCTCAGCAAAGTGTGCTCCTGGTATGTTTAGTTTGTCTTTGTCCTTTGTAATTGTAAATTTTTCGTGCTGGTGTCGGGTGAGGGTGTTTGGGTCTATTTTTGCTTTAGCTATTAGGTTGTGTTGTTGTGGCCGATTTTTAGGTTGGAAATGGTTAGGCCTTCCTTTTTCCTAAAAAAGGTGTTTATTTGCGGGAACATTTGGTGAGAATTTATTGGGATATTTTTTATATTATTTTCCCAGGATGCATTTTCGGATTTTTGGAATTCTTGCTTGATTTTAGTTTTGTATTGTTTAAGGATGATCTTTGATGATTCTGTTATAGTTTGGGAGAAGCCGGATGGGTATCTGTATTCATTATGTAGCGTTGTTAATAGTATGTTTTTTGTCTTCTGTAATTTTCTGATGTTGTTGTTTACACAAAGTTCTGTTGAATTGTAGTCAGGAAGTGTGGGTACTACTCTGCGTATTGTGTTTAATATTACTTTGTTCATGTTGTCGAGGTGGCTGTCCATCTCCTCGTTTGAGAGGTTTCTGTTGGTGGGTATCTTTGTTGTACAGTTTTTGTTAATGTCCTTTTTCAGTTTCGACCAGTCAGTTTTCTTGTAGTTTAGTGGGTGGCTGGTGGTGGGATAGTGTCGTCTGTGTTCCTGTTTAGTACGTGTATTCTACTGTCTAGGATGCAGATGTCTATGAATGTGTTACTTCTTGGGAAAGTAGGAGTGTTGGTGCTTAACAAGGAGGTTCTATGGTCAATGTTGTATTTTGTTATCCATTTTGTGAGAGCAAGGCCTCTGCTGTTGTAGTAGGTATTGTTCCAGTCTTGGTGCTTGGCGTTTAGGTCGCCAGCAAGTATGTAATAATTGTTTGGGTTTCTGAGTGAGAGGGAGGTGAAAATATGAGTGAGTTCGTTTATAAAATCAGTTGACTGAGCTCCCGCTGCGTATCCTGCTATGATGAAAAGGTTGTTATCGGACTGTAGTTTAATTTTTATGATGATGTGTTCTAGGATTGTTGTGTCTGTGGTTAGGGGGATGCGTTCGTATGCTATGTGTCTTTTAATGAGTATTGCTACGCCTCCTCCACTGTTGTTGTCTCGGTCTTTTCTAATGAGGTTGTACTTTTTAAATTTTGGGTTGTGCTGTGTTTTTAGTCTTGTTTCATTGAGGAGTGCGAACTCTAGTTTTCGAAGTGGGTTTTCTATTTCTAGGAGTCGAGATAGATTGTATCTCCTTTCGTTGGAGACGAAGTTGACGTTTACTGAAATTAGTTTGAGGTTTGCAGTGGGTGGGTTATATATTGCAGTTGGTTGTTACGTAGGAAGTATTATTCCATTTCTTCCTTCTATGATGCCCTTATTTGGAAATCGAGGGTGCATGCAGTCGAGTCTGCCCCTTCCGCGACGTCGCGATGACGTGACCCTTTGGGGGAATCTTTCCGGACTCCCTTGGAATTTTCCGTGCCCCCACCAGCTTTTGGTCCGGATTTCGAGTATAAAAAGGGCACGAATTCTGCTCTCGGCGGCTCAGTATTAATCTAGCTTCGAGTACGTTCCGTATCGACTACTTTGATATTGTTGCTCAGCGAGATCGGGTTCCGAGTCCCCTTCGAGCAATTCTTACACGTTTCATTTCTTAAAGACGTTATACATATTTTACGGTATATCGTCAGGCCTTTTTGTTGGGCAGTATACATTTCCAATCCGTACAGATTGAGAAATGTGGATTTTGTAGTTAATAATCAAACTGTAGAATAACCAAAGAGTAGGAAATATACGTTTAATAATATCATACGCATTTTCTCATTGAATCACCTCTGACAATCATTAGCAGTAACGTCCCACCAAACAGATACACCTTAACCGCTCGAGGTGTATCGCTATAAGTTACGAGTCTATTTTTACTAACAATCCTGTGGCTCCCGGTGATGAAATAGGCACTGGTTTGTCCACGATTACCATCCTGTGGCTCCCGGTGATGAAATAGGCACTGGTTTGTCCACGAAAACCTTCCTGTGACACCCGATGATGAAACAGGCACCGGCAAGTTCACGCACTTCCTATCTACGCGGCTTCCAGTGACGAAATACGCACTGGCCGTCCGTAACTAACAAACTCTTAAACAACCGATCCTCGGCTCGCGCAGCTGTGCCCCTTAGCCCTCGGCTCGTAACATGGTAATTGTATCCATGTCTATATTGCTGTGTTCTGCGGGGATGCCAAAGTAGAGGTCGTGTAGTTTATCTATTCTGGTGGAGTTGTTTCCTATTATATTTTCCAGTCTGTTTATCTGGGGTAGTATGAAATTTTTCAGGTCTTCGGACAGTTTGTCGTACGGGATTTGTGTGGGGTTTTGGATGGGATGGTTTTGGGGAATGGTTTGGTCACTTCCCTGCGGTTGCGTTGGGAGGGTGGCTTGGATGGGGTGGTGGTGGGCGATGCTTGGGTGTGTGCGGTGTTGCTTTTGTGAAGGGGCCATTGCGTAGGAGATGTTAGGGTTTGTCTTACTGTTCTCAAGTATGTTTTCGGCTTTTTTTAGGTTTTCTATCCTTGTGTATGATTTTGCAGTTGCTGCATTTCTAAGTCTGGCTTTCAGATCTTTGTATTTTGAGCATCCTTTATAAGATGCTGGGTGACCAAAGTCCCTGCATCTAACGCAGTAAATTTGGGCCGCGGGGAGCTTCGAATCCTTAGGGATTTTGCACTAGCCCAGCTCATGGATGTGTGCGCATTTGAGGCATCTAAATTCTAGAATACAATTTCTAGAAGTGTGTCCTGCTCTTTGGCAACGGGCGCACATTGTGGGGTCTTTCTTTTGGAGCTTGTCCCAGGAGATTACTTGGTGGAGCAGTCTATTCGTCTTAGTTAGTTCGTTCGTGTCGCTGTCTGGGGAGATTTGTACCAGGAAGAATGGCAGTTTTCTATTGTCTTTGGTTGCCTCGTTTGTTGTAAAGTTTGCAACTTTTATGAAATTTACCTTATTCAGGCGGAGGTTTATTAGTTCAGTTAGGATTTCATCCGGGTCGAAGCTGGCGTCTAGGCCTTTGATGAGGAACGTTTGGAGTTTGATGGCTTTTGGGGTGTACGTAAAGAATTTAACTTGTCGGTTTGATAGTGCGCTGATCGTGTTGTTATAGTCTATTAGGTTGTCGAGTTAGACGTAGTGTTTGGTGGAATTAATATGTTTAATTTTAAAGCTATTTATACCTAGTGCCTGCTTAATTATTCTGTAGGTCGCGTGTTGCGTGCTGCCTATTACGTTGATTATTGGCGGCTTGGAGTGGTTTTCGGTCCCCGGCATGTTGGCGGGTTGGCTGGCCCCGCGATTTCCCCGCATGCGAGCAAAGGTGGTTGCCTGCTTTCTTGGGCCGGTGTCATCTGTGGTGGGGGGAGGGCTAGGCGTTGAGTTTTGCCGTTGCTTTTTGGTGGGGGCTATGGCCCATCCCGTGGACTGCCCGTCGTTTTTGGTACTGCATGTAGGTGGGGGTGAGCTAGTACCGGCTTCCGTCGTGGGTACTTCGCTCGGCCTGATTGCGGGTGGTTCTGGTGCGGTGGTGGTAGGTTCCTGCACGACCTTGGCTGCTTTTTTACCTGCCTGGGGCGCGAGCGGTTGATCCGTAAATTCGGCCTGTTCGCCCGTGGCCTTGCGCTTGGCGGTGATTTGTTGGGTTTTTCCCGGGGGGGTGGTATTTCTCGACCTTTCTTCTTCTAGTTGCTTCGACAGGTTTTCTATTGTCTTGTTTAAATTTTCAATTATCATTAGTAGGTGGTTGTACTGTTCTGCGTTTTTGGTATTTTGCGGTTTCAGGATGCTGTTCGTGCTGCTTGTTTTTGCCGGGGATTGTGCCTTTGGCTTCATCTTTTCCTGGTGTAAATGAGTTTCTTCGCACCAGGTTTGGCTTTGTCGCGGTTTTCCTTTCCTTTAGCGTCTTAGCAGCATCGATTTGCTTCTCTGGATTGTTCCCTTTCCTTTATTAGATTGGCCAGTTTCTGGAGGCTGCTTTGGCTGACCGTGCCCGGAAGCTCACATGATGCTGTTGCGAGCTTAGTCGTTTTAACTGGGGGAAGGCTCCCCTCTGGGACGTTCCGCCTTCCGGCAATCCTTGTTCACTTTTCAACGAGTATGTAATCAGGATCGGGAAAAGAGAAATAAGAGAACCGTGATTTGATTAGTCACTAATTACTCTTCGCGTGGGTCCGGGATGTATGCACTGGCACTTTATAATTTGCGGTAAATGAACTGTGCGTAGAGTCACTGTTACGCTGCGGAACTGCATGGGTGCGCGTCCGCTCCCTTCGGCGGTCAACTAGCGACACTAGGCACTCACTAGGCACTGATCCAGTCCATTTACGCCACGGCCCACAGTGGGGCCATTTCTCGAAAAGCTGGCCATAATTCATAATTTCACACGATTTTGACAAGAATTGGTATTCTTATGTTTTTGGAGTTGCTAAATTCAAATATCTTATAGAAAATGCAAAATTCATAACGGACGATCTAATATCAGTGGTATAAACGTTGTTTTTAAGTTAGCTTTTGTCAAAATTGACTATTTTCCGATTTTTTACTAAAATTATGTAATTAGAATGTCTAATTTAATATAATACAATACAATAATTTCCAAATTTTGTGTAATTAATAATTCTGCCACAAGAAATATTAATTAAGATATTATGAAATCTTTCAATTATTGGTCGCTACTATTGTCAGGGAGTGGAAAGACGATTTGGCATTGGTTCTTAAAAACAGTACAGAAAAGAAAATTTGTGTTTTGGGAAGGGGGTAATTTATGGTCCGGATGTTGAGTTTGTTCAGTCCGTTTTCCGGAACAGTTGAATACTGCTAAAAAAGTACAAAGGGTCTCAGTGGGTAATAGCGACCAGATGACTTCATGACTGGAGGTCCGAGGTAACTAACAGGGTTATAGTTTCCAGATGTGTGACAATAGAAAGTCAAAGGCATCGAACAGAAAGTAGAAGACAATAGTTCCGGCAACAAATACCCGGAATTCCTGGTTCCTCTGTCGATTACACTTTGTATACTTTCCAAGTCTGAACTCAACAATTCGTGATGTTATCCAATTGACTTATGTCAAGGAATCATGTTATCAAGCTATAATCTTGGACCCATCATTATTATTATTAATTATTATTTATTTATTACTATTATATTAGTAGTGTCTTCGATAGATTTCTTTATACCATATTAAATTTTTCACAAATATGTAGGATTATTTTTCAGGGGAAATTATGATTGGCTTTACTTTCTCGTAAAATTACTTTATTATTCAATAACTATTAATCGCTCTCTCTCACAACACAATATATACTATCTCACCAATGCTCTCGCTACAATTCTCGCTCGACACCGCTTCAACTCTCACACGACTCCACCTCAACTCTGTCACGACTCCACCTCAACTCTGCTCTCGCACGCATCATCCACTGCATATATTCTTTCACGCATTTTCCCTCTCGTTCTATTCATCATTCGTTCTCACTCATTAAGACCCACAACGACACACACACTCTTACCACGTGTCACAGTTCGACCACGGGTCACCATTCATCCTAGACTCCACGTGCATTCCCCGAAACCATCCACTCGATCCTCGAGATAAACATTCACTCGATCCGCATTTGACGTTTCGACTAACACTCTTCATTCACACTTCGCGCAACACTCGATACTTCCTTCACACGATTCATACAAAGCCCTCGCATACCATTTCTACGAATTCTTGCATCCCACAAATATATTAACCTCTGCACGAGATATCAGCTCTACGCTCTAGTGACACAGACCGAAAATTCCCCAGTTTGATACTTTAAATTTAAAAATCTTAAAAAGGGGCAAAAAGGGGCAAACTTTCTCACCTGGATATCATAGCTGACATGCAACTTTATATCAAGAGACTTGTCCCAGCGTGAAACCTCGTGAATAACATCTTTGTTTTCCTTCTTGTTCATTAAGATATGGCTAAGATTTGTGATATATTGAAAACGGAATTACAATAATAAATTAAAAGATATGTTACTTTACTTCTGCGGAAAATTTATGGTTATAACACCTACTTTAATGGTAAAATGTTTCACATATCAATTTTGTTAAGATAAACTTTCCCTGACGCAATTAACAAGCTCCAATTTTCAAGATATGAAGGAGCATGAAATTTCTTCAACTTTGACGGCCTATATCTCAGTAACCAATCAATATATTTAAAAAATTCAAGCGGCATTAGATGCATTGATATATATACAACAAATCTGCTATACTGAAAACAAGCTGCCGAATACTTAAAAAATTGAATTTTGGCCAGCTTTTCGAGAAATGGCCCCACTGTGCGGCCCCTTCCCGATATTCGTTAATCGTTTGTTCCTTTTAACGTTCTTCTTTGATGGAGGCGCCCAATCCCACAATATTTATTATAACATTCTAATATATATTATTTATCGTTTTTGATTCCAACTTAAATTTTCACTCAACTGTGAATCATTTGAAATAAATATTTTACGTAATATTCTATCATTACGTGTCTATAGGAGTGCAACTTTCTCTACGGTTTAGATAGCGCAAATTTGAAAGTGACAAGGCATTTGATATGTTAATTAGAATTCTTTACATGCCAAAATCACTTTCACATGCTCGAATAAAAGGCTTCATTAAAACGTTAGTCGCAAAAATGAATGTCTACTTACGATTGCTTGGGAATTATTTCATCAAAAATGTTTCTATTACATCGAAGGTAAAGATTGCACAAAAGGGACTGTTTAAAAATTGAATTAACCTTCATTGGTTAATATTATTCAACATTAATATTATATATTCCATAGTTTTCTCTAGTTAAATGACAAATAAACTGATAAAATGCAGGGACTGTTAATACAAAATATTAACAAAATACTCCGATATCTGGATTAAATGGATGTTACAAAGGACGTAGGTATGATATATTTTTCCATGTACAGGAAATCTTAACTTATAATTCTAGTGACATGCATAAACTTTATCTATATTTTAATGAAAGAAGTCTATATGAAGGTTTTTTATTATTTTATTATTATATAATTTTATTATTATAATATATTATATAATTTTATTATTTATACTTGCAAGAGTGCACGTGTGAATGATTGTATGCTTATAGGTACATGAATACTACTCTGACATCTGTTACTCCTACAATAAAAAGTGAATAACCTTAATACACCTGCCGCCTTCTTTATTTATTTTATAGGAATAAACAGCTAACAGTTGTGGAAGAGTAATATGAAATGCACTTTATTTGCGGAGGAACATTCTGTTTTAATTTCGAACAAAAAAATGTTGCAATAGTTCAAGAAATCTAACAGTCATCCGGTGACACTTGAAGAATAACCAAAAAAGGTAATTAAGAAGCAAGACGTCATTAGATCTACATATGTATTGTTTGTAAAAAATGTTTCCTTCTTTCCTCTTCCGTAATTCAAACACCCCATTACACGACACTAAGAATTACCAGTCTTTTATTGTTTTTCTTAATACCTTTGTTGTTAGATGGTAATATGTAATACCTTTAATTTTCGTGAAAATTTAGAATTGTTGGTTGCTTATTGTAGGTAACAATATGAATGAGTTGACTGAACTTCAATTAACAACTATTTCTTACAGCTACTAATAATAGAAACAATCATTTTTAAAATAATCCGGTTTTTCCCAGCTAAACAAACTTACAAATAGTTGCACTGTAAAATTAGGCAAACTACCACATATGTACATATGTCATTTTGTCTTACCTAAAAATCAGAATATATTGCAATAAAGTATACAAATATGTCCTTGCATTACTTTGTCACTTATTTCGCCATGTTGTTTGTCTGTTTTTATTATTAAACGTTCACACTGCATAAGATCTAGCTCAAAAAAAGGAGAAATATTTATGTCAACATAACGATATCCTTAACTTTGCCGGCGTAAGAAACTATTTTTAATCTATATTGATGCAGAGCTTCGGGTTTCGCGCGTCACATAAACGTCGCGTTTCAGTAAATTACTTTTTTTATTAAACGTTATATTTAGGTGAATCTTATATCAAGCGACACCAGATCGATAAAGTTGCAACCCTTCAGAATAAAAATCGAAGCACTCTAAAGTGTGGGAGAAAGATGGATCTTGAACAGAGTTGCAAATTTTCTGAATCCTATAATATATAAGGGATACGTTTCAATTTTTAATTGCATTTGTGCAACCATCGATTGCATTTTCTTCAAGTACGAAATTCTAAAAAGCAGTTTTATTTTTGTCAATCTGAAGGTAAATGTTTCCTCTTTGTTAACTGTCAATGGCGATATACTTGTCACCTACAAACACAATTGCATCCTATAATTTTGTTTGATTAGCAATTCGTATATACTTAAATTTATTCTTAATATGTGTTTATGAAAATGGAAGATTATGTAAGTGTAGTACTGTAAATAATTATTTTTCTAGAAATACAATTTATATAATGATTTGCACTCAACTTATATTCGCCAAGATGTTGATGTACACATTGCTGGAATAGCATGTTTCGAGTACTGCATTGTCAATAACAAATTCAATGGGCACGTAGCATTTTTTTTTATAAAGGAATATGTACAACGAAATACTGTTACAGCAAATGAACAAAAATATTAATATTAGATATGTGTTTCATTGAAAGTATCATGCAATTATTAATTTTACTAAAATGGTGCGTCGGTATGATCTTGGTCGCCAAATGCATTGATTGCGACTGAACTAAAAAAATCACACAATAGTACATATTCCCCTAGTAGTAATAATAGAAGCGATATAAGTGATCAAATGTTTAATATTCAAGTAAACGTTCTTGACAGATATGCTATTTACAAGATCGACATCTATTCAATTGTTTATCATTTACACTTTACCATTTACTATCGGACATATTATGTACACAGGTTTAAGCAGAATTATATGAAATTATTACAATAATTTTATTACAATTATGGCCTCATGTTAATAATATCGTGTAAGATATTTTTATTTACTTTAAAAATGCAAAAGATGTTATTTAATATCTTCATTCTTATCTCAACTCTTATTTGTATAAGAGTTATTTAACTCGTTTTCTTAAATTATTAAACCACTATGATTTTTGAAGAACGGCAGTGATGCCAATTCTTGCCAGAGTGCTTATCTTTTTTCACGTTACATGCATCGACAGCAGAGACAGCATGCTATATGAATAAAACAGAGATATGCGTTTTGTCGGTCAATCAGTGCACAGTTCGATGAACGTGTGCAAAATTGATTTTCAATTCTCTTGGCCGCTAGATGATATCGCTGCGGGGCTATAATTATGCGTAAAAAGCGGAGATATTTGCAGACCAACTATACTTAGAAGGACAAAAAAATAATCTTTGTAATAAAGAAGGAAAACTTAACCGCGGTTATCGATTTTGCCACTTTATACTAATGATACAGAAGAATATTGTGGGCAAAAAGTAAACAGCACATAATTAGCAACAAAGTGTAGCATTAAAAATGATCAAAACAATTTATTATCGATAAAAAAAATCAGGATCACCTTCACGTTTTTCACTGAAGCCGCATAATTCTGTTTACTATGATAGACGACACTGAGGCAATCAGATTACTTTTTTGCAATAACTTCGGTGACGATTGTATTTACTATTTACATTCAATTACCAAAGTTCACAGAATTACGTTCGACGAACGTTACTAAACATTAAGAATGATTTTTTAATCAAGTTGTTGGAAAAAATCAACGCTTTTTGGTGTGGCTGAATTCGTCTCTATGAAGATAAACTGATTTATCTACTCTCAATATTGCTCTTTGTGACCAGTCGGGTGTTGGTTAAAGTTTGTTTCAGGGGTACAAAACGTTAAAATGAAAATGCTATTAAAATGAGATCTCCGATATGGATTGAATGAGTTAGAATGATAAAATTAAATTAACTTAAAAGTTAATTTAATTTATACAAATCGTCAGTTCCTTAATTTTTCTTTCTTTAGTACGGGGTTCATAATAATTTACATACAAAGTATCCTGCAAAGGACTCAAATGTCGAGGAGGTTTGTATTTTTCTTTTCGTGTTCGTTAGACCAAGACACGTTAAACTCAAATATGTATCCCTTTGTAACCCAACCGATTTTGACTTTTATGTAGTCTTTTACGTAATCTCTGCCGTTAGTTTATTAGCACAAGTTTTCTCGTTAATTTTGGTTAACGTTGCTGTAAGTCTGGCTCGTAAATATTAACGACGTAGGAACAAAACACGTATACTTCAAAGTTACTTACCAAACATTTGATTGAATATTTTATCGAAGTTAACTTCCTTCTTTTTTTCCAGATATTTGTGCATTACGCTTCTCACGCTGCAACAGAAACAGATATGCTGATGTAATGGTTACATTTCAACACCCAATTGTTATCTGGTTATAGGTAACATATAACGGGAGTGTCAATATAACGATAATGAAGCAAATAAAAAAACTACAAGAAATCTAAGAATATCTATCTAAATAATATCTTCGGTATCAGCTTCCATAAGATCATGGCTAAAAAAATCAATTTGCAACAAATAATAATCAAATATCTCTGTTCAAAGAAGAATTGGAATGTGTGAAATCTCAATATCAGAGGTGTTAGCTGTGTTAAATCATTGGGCAAGACTTATAGGAAATACAATTATTTTCTTATGATATATCCCCATAATCTTTATTGACTAGTACAGTGGTTGTCAACCTGCATGTCGCAATAACCAATGTATATATATATTTTTTACCCTCTGTAGTAACGGTGAATAATAAAAATTTCGAAACAGTAAGCGTACAATTATTTTTCGTCGCTATGGTTTACTTAAAAAAAATATAAAGCGCTATAACGTTGTTACGTAGGAAGTATTATTTCATTTCTTCCTTCTATGATGCCCTTATTTGGAAATCGAGGGTGCATGCAGTCGAGTCTGCCCCTTCCGCGACGTCGCGATGACGTGACCCTTTGGGGGAATCTTTCCGGACTCCCTTGGAATTTTCCGTGCCCCCACCAGCTTTTTGGTCCGGATTTCGGGTATAAAAAGGGCACGAATTCTGCTCTCGGCGGCTCAGTATTAATCTAGCTTCGAGTACGTTCCGTATCGACTACTTTGATATTTTAGCTCAGCGAGATCGGGTTCCGAGTCCCCTTCGAGCAATATTACTAAATTCTTATACGTTTCATTTCTTAAAGACGTTATACATATTTTACGGTATATCGTCAGGCCTTTTTGTTGGGCAGTGTACATTTCCAATCCGTACAGATTGAGAAATGTGGGTTTTGTAGTTTACAATCAGACTGTAGAATAACCAAAGAGTAAGAAATATACGCTTAATAATATCGTACGCATTTTCTCATTGAATCTCCTCTACTAATCATTAGCAGTAACGCCCCACCAAACAGATACACTTTAACCGCTCGAGGTGTATCGCTATAAGTTACGAGTCCATTTTTACTAACAATCCTGTGGCTCTCGGTGATGAAAGAGGCATCGGTTTGTCCACAATAACCATCCTGTGGCTCCCGGTGATGAAATAGGCACTGGTTTGTCCACGAAAACTTTCCTGTGGCTCCCGGCGATGAAATAGGCGTTGGTTTGTCCACGAAATCTTACCATCCTGTGGCTCCCGGCGATGAAATAGGCGCTGGTTTGTCCACGATTACCTTTATCTTCCTGTGACACCCGGTGATGAAACAGGCACCGGCAAGTTCACGCACTTCCTATCTACACGGCTCCCAGTGACGAAATACGCACTGGCTGTCCGTAACTAACAAACTCTTAAATAACCGATCCTCGGCTCGCGCAGCTGTGCCCCTTAGCCCTCGGCTCGTAACATCGTGTAATTATAACCAGCGTTGTTTAAAAAATTCAAGTTTTCAAATAGAACCCAAAATTGGATAAACGTTTGACTAATAATAATAAATTAATGAAATTTAAACAATAATATATGATATTACAGTGAGACTATTAATGCAATATAATTCCATTAACCTCGATATGAAGTTTCAGAAAAGAGTATCATTGAAATGGAACATGAAAGTATGTACTCGAGTTTCAATTGAAATGTTCCTGGCAAATTTTATAACACGCAACATTCGATTCCCCGTTCTTTCAATGCGGACGAATGTTTGTTGAAAGTGAACGAATTCATCGACGATGTTGCGAAAATAGACGATCACGTTCTCCACAGACAATGTCTGGTGTCCACGAGCAAATGTTATGAAACAACCGTCAATTATCCAATTGCCATGATTGCATGGGACATCCGGAAACATTTCTAAACAATCATTTCAAAGGTTTGACATTTATGTTACCAAAACAGAGTTCAATTATTGAGGTCGAAATACAATTTTAAGTTTGTGTTTAATAAAAATTTAAAGCCAAAGTTAATACCGAAGCAACAACAAATCATTCGTTTTGTGTGCTACGATAAAAACAAAAGTGGCAGTGAAACAGGGAGAAAGGAAATTTTGTTTGAAGGAGATCAAAAGGTTCAGAACAATGCCTGATCTAGATAATGTATCAGACTACGATAATAAAGGAATGATCGAGTGGTTCAACCATATTATGTTTTTTTGAAAGTAGGCGGAATTCTAAACATGGGCAAACTTATTTGTCGGCTCGATCACGATGGATCAGCACATAACTCCGACAAACCTGTCGATTTCTCGTAACAAGAAATTGTTGAGGCTATTGAAGTACATCGTTGCTGCGGGAAACGTAAACGAACCGGATCGTTCTGGACAAATACCTACAAGTTGCAAATGGTTAAGAAGAACTTACGTGGATCTATTTACGAGAACATAGTACGGAAGGAGAGATAAACATAATATGTAATAAGGTCGTTGATTGCTTTCTGAATGATTAATTCGAAACAAACGATTACATTAAAGGGATTCCCTTCCGCTTGTCTTTCCATATTACTGTACACCCGTGCCAAGTTTATGTACGAGTAGGTAACAATTGTTTAAAAGACTTAGTAACAGATTGTTATTTATCGATGCTCGTGCCAAAACAATTTCTACTGTTATTCGAGTTTGTAAATTAATATTAATTGTAGGTACCCACATATTTCCCATCTTCATTTATCTAATGAAACATAATATAATTCCATTCTAGATTCATATGTTGTTTATCAAAAGACAATTCAATGCAATACATCTTAAAATTATCGAAGATTTAATGTCATCCAATATTCGCATCTATACAAGTTGTGTACGCAATTTACACGATCGATACTTGTACTTATACTTATACTTGTACAAATATTGTTGTACATACATTTTTCGGACTGCTTCGAAGTACATACACGGGCGATCGAATTATTACAGCCGCCTGTATAAATTGACGATTTCACATTACAACGTTTAATTCTTTAACGAAAACCTAACTGCGCTTTATTGGTATAATTGCTTTATTTTTCCAAATGTTAATTAAAGATTGAAGAACGCGAAAACCCTGATATTCTGATTTTATTTGTACACGAAGACAAGAAACGTACATTTCGAAATGTGCACTTGTGCATGCACTTAACGTGCAATATGCCGGCGAACAGTTATGACCAGTGTGGGCCCAACGTAGGTTTCAACGGTATACCGATAAAGTGCAGATAATCTTGGAAACGTAACTTTACGACGTTTGTGCGCGAGGGGTTATTTGACAGGAGCATCCTCCCCCGGGACGGTTACTGGAAGAGGGAGAAATGTTTTCATGACGACGCAGAATAACGGTTTCCCCTCCACCACAGGATGTCACGCGTCCCGAATTTTCCTCAATTCAACATTGTATCGGCCACTATATTTTCTAGCAAACGTGAAATAAAATGCTTCACGTAAATGTTATTAACGTTACATATTATTCAGTCCAACAAGATTTATCCGAATGAACGAAAACGGATACGACATATCGCGTGAAATAAAAAATGTATTACTGGCAGCCGCCTACGTGAAATTTGTCGCGCACCAAATAATTTGCACCTGGCGTTTCATTTAGTTATTAACAAATTTGGTTAATATTTGCAGGGATTTCGGACCAGTGCTGGTCAGTTATCAAGTGAGACAGAGTTTAAGGAAATCGCGAGTGCTTCACCTTTCAATGCAGTGCGAGCGAAATGCGAGGAAACTGAAGGATGCTGACGCGAAGTTAGTTCACGAGCTAATCTATATTTCCATCTGACCCGTATGAAACAATTGTCATTATTCGGTCGCCATTGTCGAACGTTACCATCACATTTTTGCCTGGTGCATCTTAGCAAAGGACACACCTGTAAAAATCGCCCCTCGGGAACCGAAAATGCAGTGGTCTAATCCGGACGCATCGCATTATTGCGAGGGTACCGTCGCTTCTTATATTCGTGGGGTAATTTCACGCCCCAAATACGTCGATGGGTCTCACTTGGGCAATATTCCTTGTGAGTCATGAAAGACCCCATTGATAAGGGTCCTTTGACAGCATGCTACACACGAATACATAAATCATTGAACAGCAAAGCCTTGGCCAATTATACGTCGGTTGCCAATAACAAGACTGATTCATTAATTATATAATTTCTTATTCAAAGCCTGAAGTCGACATTATGAGAAACTTAATTAGCTGAAAACTGAAAGACATTGAAGTAACTCGCGTAGAACTTCGTTCAAAATGCACAGGGTGGTATGTCTATTCGACTATTTCTTTAACTTTTACAAATCGCGTAATTTTGCATTCATATGAAGAATTGAGAGTACCAATTATTCAATATCCTACAAAGTATTAATTAATAAATTTATAAATAACAGCTAAGGTTCAACATAGTTACTGCTGCGATTATAGCGTGGCCATTAAGCAAAGGATCAAGCAGCGATCCTTAGAATCGTATAATATACAGTACTCTGTTTCAAGCTCCCACGCAATAAAAAAAAAAAAGACAATTTGTAACTAACAGTATGTCAACTGGCAAGTAGGTTTGAATATGTTCCACAAATTTCATTGGCCCTGTACGAAACATTTCTTCGTACGGCCCTAACTGAAATTTTACACCCTTACAACTTTCTAGGTCCATACTTCATCTGGATCCCACCATGTAACAACATTTTACAGAATTTTCTCTAACAAGGAAGATTCTGAAAGTTCTAAAAGATAGTAGTGCCCTGTTAACAAATGAATCTTGCGAAGAAAATATCGTTAGGTGATGACAAAGACGATAAGAATCGTCATATGAGGTATTATCGTGGCCACGCATTTCTCAAGCGAGGAGAAAAAGCGTTCATTTTAAATCATCATCCCCCAGAGGACATTCTTTAAAGCACCCCATTTCAGGCTTGTTACAATCACAAGGGGATGTCGCAACATGGACGGGCGATTTCTGATTGGGCTCGAGTTTGCGTTGCAAGTGTTAACGCGTCCAAACAAACCGCAGACCATTAACCTTTACAAATTTTACGATCTAAGCTCACCTATGGGGAAATTGGGAAGTGTAGCGTAGCAGATAGTGCACGAATATTGGTTACCTCATTTTATTTTATCTTCTTGGCCTTGAGAGTTTCAGAACCGGTGTATGTACATGCAAAAGAAAATTGAACGTAGAACTCTGTGGAACATTTTTGGCGAAGTGTGCTGCATAAACATAAATATTTCAAAGCTTACAGAACATTTGAGTTTTTTACTTTTACTCAATGAGGGTAAACTGATAAAAGCTCGTGTAGTCATGCGGGACAGTGTGGCTTTCGAGTGATTTACAAAAACAGCTTTAATGATATTGTGGGTGTCAAATATAGCAACACGAATCCAATTTATTTGGATAAACGAATAATCGCATAAGTAAATTTCGTTCTCTGGACCAGCACAATCATAATGAATCATACGTGGCATGACAAGCCAATGGAAGAAAATCACAAAATGAATCAAAGTAAATGCCACGTCAGGATGTATACGCGAAAGCTTTGCTTGCGACCAAAGCGAAAAATGTCCATTAAACAAAACGACGACAATGTAACGACAACGGCTGTTGTGGGGGTCGTTATGGTCTTGGTAACACTTAATCATTGTCAAAGCTGTCAGTACTGTGTACAAATCAAATCCTGGGTTATCTCATATTCGCACCCTCTCCATTCTTATGAATGATGATACTCGTTTGATAACACGCTGTATTTCATAGTTATTAGATCCGTTCCGTTTTCGACCTACAATTTGTACAATAATTTTGTAATGCTTGTTGAACGAAATTGCGTATGGGGGATTCCCAAGGACGACCAATGCAGTCATTAAGCGTAAAAAATTCCATTCTTCTGTGCAAATGGGGCGACCAACCTCGTTTACATAATGATCTAATCATTAGTGGGTCATGTGCTCTCCTTTTCGTAGGACCAAGGACGCCACATCGATCAGAATGTGCAGATTGGATTGGACAGAGAGTCCTGCTGGATAAAAGGAAGTGGATAAATAAATTGTCGTATCTCAACTAGAGAACTCGAAGATGCTGCTGCCAACAAGTGAGACGAATAAACGAGTGCCTCAAGGCTCATACTTTGTCAATAGAAGAAGACCTATCTCCCAATAACCGCCTGGCTGCGTTTAATGGCTCAGAAGATAAGTATAGAATTAAATTGGGCAATTATGGAACGCTCTCCATAATTAACCGCCGCTAGATTATTATCTATTGTGATTGTTACAAAATTATCCGATCGGGGAAAAGATTTGACTCAAGTATTCAAGTAGATATTCGGGCGCATTTCACGTCAAAATAAGGAAATTTGCTATTATGCACCTACAAAGGATAGACGAGCTTGTGGGGCCCTGAAGTGGAGTAATAACGATTAAGGTGGATCATACAGTCCATTAAAGTAGTTAATTTCTGCGAAGGATAGTACATTAATACAGAACAAAAGAGCAACGTAAAAATGTTCCATTCAACCTAATAAGATCCCCGATACGATATATAAGCAACGAAATGCCTACAAAGGGGAGATAGAAAATAATCAATGCATGAATTCTATCGATATCAATGTCTGTATATAATTCAAGCACACGTTTATCGTATGCCGATAATTTCACCCTCCTTTCTAGCAAAATAGCATGAATTATTCAGCATAATTTTATCATCGTAGATCTCTACAGGGGCTTTGCTGTACGCCTTTAAGCTGAACTAAAACGCTCCAGGAATGGTCGGGAGCAGACATAAACCTTTGAGTTGACGCGAGCTGCAATTAGTGCGTGGAAGTCGCGATTTTGCGAATTAGCGGATAGGAATATCACTAACGAATCACGTTAACGATGGTCTTCTCTGGCAACAAATCGGTTTAGAATCATACGTAGAATACTTGAACATAATTAGCGAAGGGTCTAGATATATCCAGGGACATGTTTGTAGCGGTGAATTGCCACTTTGTGTATATTTGTATTAGCGAGGAAGAATATTTTCTTGCTGCCTGTACGGTGTACATAATTGCTGTTCGGTGGACAATATCCTAGTGAAAGGGTTAAGAGCCGTAACTCAAAACAGAAGACATCCGATATTGACATCGTGCCGCTTTAACTAAATGAGGCTCGACCTCAAGCACAGTAGACGTCTTAGATTACTGTTTTGACACTCGAAACACATGTTTCTTATCGTTTGACAGATTTTCTGAACGTACTTCTGCCCCTTTCACTATACTATCTATTGTGGATGAATCGTGCGTATCCTCTTTCTCTCAGGGTGTTCTATACAGGATGCCAAAAAAAGGGGTTCAGAAGTATGTAGTAAGATAGTAGGGGACACAAATCTTTCTAAAATAAACCAATAAGTAACAAGGGTTTCAACGTTGTTAATTTCTCAACACTACTTTTAAAATACCGCTTGTGAATCGGTGTTCAGTAACGGGGAACCATTTGGTAAATAGATCATGCAGCAAAATTCGAAACATCGACCAATCAATTGAAATGACCGCTTTGTCTGCAGTAAAGACGACAAGAAAATAATCTAAGTGGATAATCTACGTTGCTCGCTAGAAGGAATGAATTTATTGGAGTTACCTAACACCCGTGGTACCCGAAACTTTCCTTTTCTGTTCCCTCGCAATCATTTACTAGCGATGGTACAATATATTTGGTATTTGTCGAAATGCTTAGTAAAATCCACATTGTGACATAAGTATTGTATAGTGGGTGATCGAATTATTAGACCCACCCGCATAAAGTGACGATTTCGCATTAAAAGAAATAATTTTGTACTTTAATACCTATGGGATCGTGGTGCCTTAAAGTTTGATAGAAATCGCTGATTCTATCGTCCCTTGGAAAGAATACACCTAACGAGAATATCCGATTTATGTAATAATTACTCTTCCTGCAGTATTTTAGCAAGCCTGCACGATTTATGTCTATTTTTTACGTAACAGCAACATTCACAAACACTTATCTTGATGTTCGAACTAGAATAACCGTCGCATTATGTTTTCTTTTCCTACGATGTTTTCCATTTTGAAATAGAAAAGTTTGTTTGAAAGGTTCGAAAGCTAAAAGCACAATGCACCTGTTCCGTTGGTTCAATGGAGGGTTTCAAAGTTTCTTGAAGTCGAAAAGTCTCACGAATCGAAGATATACACCAATGTCGTGATACAATAGACTTCGTGAGAGAACACCATAAATCTAGCAGCTTTAATACCACCACTGTCTGTTGAACGTCCCTTAAAACTTCGTCGCCGAGTGGCGGACAGAAAACGAGAAGAAAGAATAAATCGCGAAGGCGAGACGAGGTCCTTCACTTCCGGGATCAATTTCCTCGATTAATGCGGACATGCTTTCCTTTATTTTGTTTTTGTCTATTATGACGTTACGCAAACGATTTCATTATCTCCTTATGAGTTCTTGAATGAGCCTGGTGTTCAAGAAATTGGTAAAATTTGTAAATTACTTTGAAGTGACAGTGATTTATTTCCGTGATCCATTTTGTTTAAACGAAACAGTTTCAAACCGTATTCACATGTGCTCACTGAGATCTTCTTTTTATAAACATCGGATAAAGCAATCAACATGGACAAATAAATTTCTTGTTAAAATGCCTATCTACAATATTTACAAATGTTTGATGTATTTGACACTGGTTTTCAATATTTATACCTAAATAAAATCATCGTTTCGAAACGGCCATGTTCGTATAATTCGTGAAATCACGGTGCAAGTTCGGGAAAGCAAGCTCGAGATTTTTACTCGTTAAATAATTTCATATATTATTGTAATATATTTTTTGTTTAAAAATAACTATTTTAGGTTGTACATTATAAATCTTTCCAGGAAAATTTTCAAATGCATAAATTACATTTATCATCTTTATTGATGTTAACAGGTTAATTCAATTCCTGGACATTGCTCTAAATTGTATTAATTCTGCCAGTCTGATACTCATTGTTTTTTGTTTTTTTCAAACTAATGGCAATATCGGGATCCCCTTAAGTAGTACTATACAGAATGAATAACGCAATGAGAACGATATATTGAATAAGATATGTCTTCATTTTGAAAAGCGATGCAAATGCGCTTGGAAGTTATGCGTGTCAAAAATAGAAAAGCGAGACAGCAATTTATAATATTTACATTCGTTCAAATGTTTTCATTTATTTTCAATTATACATGTTTTATGGATTTAGACGATAAACTTTGCCCCAGTTCTGTGAAACGTCCAGTAGAATTCCATATATATTTTATCCCGAAAGTGGTCTCGATAAGAGGCAATCAACGACCCCGCTCGCTTCAACTGCAATCGCATAAATCAATTGCACCGTGACGTTAGAAAACTCCTATAGTCATCATGTTCATGTATTAATATGTCATTGGTACTCAATCGTGGTATACTCGAACCGGATGTCGGCAAAGAAAATTAAAGAAAACCTTGACAGCACAGTTGCATTAGACAAACTATCATTAGATGTACTATAAATACGCGGCTGGTAATTCTGAAGTCGTAAAATATATCCAGAGTGGAACTGGAGAATACAATTTGTAACATCCTGCGAAGCGGACGGATTATATTTGTAAACGAGAATGTCAGCTCGCGTGCTCCATTATAAATCATTGAAGAATCGTTACCTAAAACTTCTCGCCGCGTAAACCCTTCAACCAACACGTGCAACCCTTTTTATAGCATCAACACGTTTCACATGGACGGGACTGGATTTTTAAGTCCCTGTGTAGAACTCGTGTTGAACCATCGGACGGAACGAAAATAAAAAGATCACGAGTCCGATATACTCTGAATTTTTGCATTTCATTCAAAATGTGCTTTAATATTATTTTAATTATTATTCGGTAGTATATCTATGCATACTTAGTAAATATTTTACAATTACGTACCTGCAACGGTGATAAAATTAACCGATCAGAATATTTCGTATTCTGTGTTAGAATAATCTGTAATCGAACATATCCGATCGAAAATGGCAGTTCTATTCACCGCACCTCTGAAATCTACAAATTGTGTGGCTGAAATGATAGTGCATGCAGGAAGAACGTGATTACCAGTAGAAATACGAATCAAACGGGCAGGATACAGGTGTTTCATGCGAGAGTTCGTTTTCATGAAAATTAATTCTGAAAATTCGTTGCTATTGAAACATGTCCAGCCCAAGAGGGGAGTGGATGCATTTTGTTAACAATATTTAATTATATTAATTGGGAAATTGTTGAAACTGATCTATATATTTCTATAGGATACTGAATATTATCGTTTCAAATGGATCTTCAGAATTGAAAGCTTGTCATGAAAACTATGAGGGGTAGGTATCCAACTCAGAAATTCTGGAAGTTCTGAAACTTCTATATAATTCTTTCCCTGCCCAAAATCACCGTAACATTTCGCCGTTATTGAAGTATAAGAATTATGTGTGGTCAGTTTGGATAGATTCACTTTGAATATCGACAGGAAATTGGGGTTTCGGTTTCCCGCCCACCATAGCCCATCAGAGAGTAGCATGACTACTAAAAATAGTAGTGAACGTTTTATGTAGCTTCGTGGACGATAATAAATTAGTTTTCCAACATTACATATGCGTATGTTGCTCATACGTACATATATTGGGTGCTGGGAGTATTTATTCTATTACTCACCAAAAATATGCAGAATACACAGTCTTTATAACAACTTTTATAAGAATTTGTATAATAATCATTTGTGACCAAAAGTAACTGCGCCGAGTTTAACTTAGGAATTAATAAACGACTAATTTCAATACAATAATATTGCACTTCCGATACATATTTTAATAATGACAATGAGTTTCCTCTAAATCGCTTCAATAGGATTTAGACTTGTTGACTAAAGAGACAAATTACTAACCATTGGATAGTTGTAGCCAATGTCATACTGTACGTGCTCTATACACTTAATGACCAAGTATGACACATTTTGTGACGAATAAAAAAGATATTACAGTTAAATTAGAACGAGAATAGTTTCGTCCTTACTATTATTATCACTATATGTATATAAAATATTGGATTTTCCAGCTGGCATATGATAAGAGGAAAAACAGATAGTTTGTCTCTATACATGGTAAGTGGGGTAAAAGCGTTTGTGTAAAATTTATTGTCTAGAAAGATTTCGTCACTGTTTCAGGGTATCACGAGAACCATCATGTAATCTTTCTTAACGCGACAGTGAGGCTCACCAATGAAACTACTTTCTCGAAGAAAATCGGTCTAGCTTGACCAACACAAGTCCCCTATGACGTATACATAATGTTGAAACGCATGGATGACCGTTGAAAATAATATGCACAGTTTAACTTTTAACGTTCAGCTTTTTTCGTTACAATTTTTCTATATCTCTGAGTAGACAGAAGATACAAACCGTTCATGATGTATGACTCACCCTGTGCAAGTCAATCCAATTTCCTCGTTAAAATTTTTGTCATTTCGTAATGAATCTACCCCAATAACATTTGCCTATTATGTGATTATTGTACAATATTTGATAGCATTCGAGTTTCTCTTTGAAAGGTACTGCGAATTGCTTCGCAATTTGCATTATAACAGAGAAACTGCAATTATAATAAAAAGCATGGAGTTGAGTTATCAGAGACGAGAATCCGGCTCACAAGTTCGGAGTTGTTTGCCGACATACAGCTTCATGGCTAAAAAATATATAATAACGTTTAATCTGTTATGCATAGTTTGTTGTTATTCATGGTCTCTTCCCACTGTTCTGAGAATTTTTTAAATCCACGTTTAATGAAATTAATATCACAACCAGTTTTATAGTCTAGTATTATTGTAGAAGGAAAATCCGTTTAAAGCGTTTTAACGAGGGGTGGAAAAGTCGTAATACCTAATAGATTAAATGCTATTGACCATTTTTGTTAAAACTAAAATGCTCTACTTTATTATAAAGCTACACGAACTTATTTTCCAAGGAGTCTCGCTTTTATTATTTCGTCATTTCATGTACGTTTTGGATTCAAGTTTGCTTGATAATAACAAAATATTGGAACCAACTAGTTATCTGTTATTCCACAATAAACAATTTAAAAAACGGGAGCCGCGGTGGCTCTGACGGTTGGCGGCTGGACTCGTAATCGAACGATCTTCGGTTCGAGTCCCGCCGATCAGCCGATTCCAGCCAGCATCACTGTACATGTTACATGTGCTTTACACCGTGGTTCTGGTGGTTCGGATTCCCCCTAAAAATGTAGGTCCAACTTAGGGTATAGGTTTTAAACATCATGTTTCAACCTCAATAGTCACTGTTCCATACATCACCGTAGTCGCTAATGACATCTGCCAGTCGATGCGACTTTGAACAGTCAAAAGAAAAAAAACAAAAATGAAAAAAACAAATGCTATCGGCAGAATTTCAGGTGCGTAATGAAAATCGAACTAATCGATTGGCCTAATATGCATTGCATTCACATCGGGGGGGTGATTCAAAAACCGATTCAAAAGTTGAAATTAGGTGATTTGACCTGTGAATGGCACATATATTAGCAGGTGCACGAATGAGTATCCACCATTTATTTACCAATTTAAATGATTTAATAGAAATTTTACATTCCAAATATATTTATTCGCCGTCAATTCTTTCGAATTTTCTCCACTTTTGTGTCGAGCTAAACAGTTCAGTTCGATGGAAAAATTGATATTTGCTTGCGATAAAGTGATTTCCTTGCGGCCACCGGTTAAATCATTGCTTGGCAATCCTGGAGTTCCAATGGTGCAATAGCCAAACGATTATACAGTACATAGATTGCATAGCCACTAGACACAACAGCATCGTATTATCATTTATTTCTGTCAACGGAACACGTTTTATCCGACTAATGGTTGAGACTCGTCGTTGTAAAGAACGCCTCAACACTTTATTATAAGCAAACATTAATGTTTTCTGTTTTTATTCTCTCCGAAATTAATTTGTAATATAACTTTTGATACAATAAATGTCTGAAAATGCGGAGACACAGAAGAATGTTTGAAAAGGTTTTGATTTTTTTTTTTATTTGATTACTCCTCGCACCTGTGAATCGTTTTCCAATCTATTGATATATGAGTCATAAAAGTGATCGATAAATAATGGATTACTCATAGCTACACTTAATAATAATTTACTAGTGCGCAAAAAATATAAGGTCAGCTTCTCCGAAAGCAGTTTATGTTTTTACAAATCCTTGGATTATTTGTATAATAACATAATTATTATTTAAAGGGTCGGGGAACATTGCTAGACAAAATAGGGCCTAAAAAAAGTCGTAAATTAATTTTTTATAAACAAATAGCAACATCAACGATTTCTTAACGGTTCAAGAAGAATATTTAAGAAAAAAACGTATTATCGGTTGAAAGTGTGTTCTTTCCATATAATAATGTGTAAGGTATACGGTTCATTTATTAGAAGTAGCGTATGTATGTATTTCCTCTGGTATAGGTACTGGACACGACGAAATATCACCGAATTGTAGGACCATCACATACCTGAAACAAAAAATAAAATCACCTGTTATCTCTCAAGTATTCCCCATGCAATTATATTTAAACCGATTAACGATAGGCAAAAGCATACTTAGAGTAAAAATTAAAATTGTGCAAAAGATAATACCGCTTGCGAGTATTATTCTCGATTAATATCGTTCTCGGATAACCTCGGCTTTACTTTCTTACTGTTCTAGACTGTGCGGGTGTAGCTTGTAAACTGTCGATGATTTCAATGTCATCCATTTTAGAACTCCTCACTTCGTAAGCGATAAACAGTTTTCGCATTAAATACGTAACAAACGACAGACAATTTACGCTTGATAAATTTTCTATTTCTTGGCTTGAAAAATATCTTCGCGTTGCGCCACGTTTTCACAGGCGCAAGGTTTAGACCGGTGTTTCTACAATAGTGTTCTCTTGTAGCCGGAAACACGGCACGTAGTCATCGATGTTCGTGACCTATCTGAAGCGAGTCGATAAAACAATCGATGTCTTGCTTCCACAGAATTGTACACTAATCTTACTGAAGTTTATAATTGGTTTCAGCGAAAACATTCTATGGATGCGTACATCATGCATGGACCTGCGATGCCGTTCCCTACCTGTTTGCAACGCGTTAATCATTTGTTTCACGTATGCAACGTTCAAGTGTATGGTTTGTATGATACAGTAATGTCTTGACCCAAGCGAAAGATTTCTACACCATGCAAGCGAAGAGTTTATCCCCACCACTGAGGGGTATACCCCTTGAGGCGTCCAAGTTCACTTGGCGATCAGTGTAACGCGATCCGGGCTCGGGTATATCGGTGAGCTAATACTAATTCAACCACGAAACTTTGCTATTTCTCATCCTTTTCTTATGAAATGTTTACATAGCATAGCTGACAACTTTCTGATTAAAATGACACCAAACACGATATAATTCGGACTATATTGTAAGACGAATAAATGAGGAAATCGCACAATTCGTCTACGATAACAAGTATAACTATTTATGTATTAATACAATGATTAGGTTACAATCGGTCTGCTCTATTCGACCGTTTCCTAAAGAGTGTCTCGACGTTGTATATCGCCCGCCGAGAAGGCGCGTCCGCGGTCCCACGATGCAGTCCCTTCGAGGGTCCGTTTTACGACCCCGAAATGTTTACGGGTCCCGCTCGCCTATCGGCCTCGTAGTGACATTTGCCAGATCGGTAAGCAAGGCGCTCCAAAGCCTCGGGTTTTCTTACAATATTTACTGTCTTAATTAACGATAATAAGTTGGTATGTTAAACCGTGTACTGGGCCTTTGATCTTTGCCGATTGCCACGATCGCAGCTTCTCTTTTCTTTTCACTAGCTATCCTTTTCTGCGGTCGAAACTTATTACCGTTAATTAAGACGCTAAATATAGTCCAAATTATATCGTGTTTGGTGTCATTTTAATCAGATAAATGCCAGCTATGCTATGTAAAAGTTTCATAAGAAAAGGATTAGAAATAAAAAAGTTTTATCTTTGCATTAGTGTTATTTCACGGATACGCTGGATACTGTTTTTTGGCTTGGCTGCTCGGTCCTCTTTCTTTACTCACTGTCCTTTTCTACGTTCGACGCTGTCGGCAAATTTCAAACAATGTAGGAACTACACCATACAAGCGAACGTTCAGACCCGTGGCTTTCGCTTGGATCAAGACATTACTGTATATTTTTATCCCTGTCCGACATTATTCGAATATTTCCTATGCCTTACTAAGATTAATGAGCGGAATTCAAGGCAGATAACGACACAGCAGTGTATTTTTTGTACCAGCGTATTTATACTAATATGTAACATATGTATGCGCATTAGTCATTTGTCTAACCACAATTAATTACTGTTTTGGAATCTCTTCAAATTTTATCGTGAAAACGCTTGACTGACTCTCGACTTTTCATGTTTAACCCTTTCGCTACGGCAGTGTGCTCCGTCGGAGTGACACCGTTGAACGGGCCACCGTGCCGCCGGAGTAGCGCCACTGAACGGAGCACTGCGCCGAAAAGTGTGCATGTTCCGCTTAGGTAAACTGGTGTTCGGACTTACATCTGTCTGTGCAGCCTCGTCATTCTCCGGATAGTACGATTCTTTAAGTGTTGTACAACAACATATTTTTAGATTTTGCAATTATTATCAATAAAAATATATTTAAAAATTAAAAATTACATTTTACAATAACAAATTAAAATTCTCAATAATTTAATTCACAGTGATGAATTTTAAAGCAAGGGTCGACACACAATCCCACATTACATTATGGTCAAGTGGTATCACGCTGACGTCGTCTATAGGCGACGCTCGTACACACAGGTCGTCGCGCGGATGACGTCTATAGGCGACGCTCGTAGCGAAAGGCTTAAAATAAATTTCCTAATTTTTGTTTGTTGAGTTAGCCGGTTTAGCCAATGTGCGGCTCATATTTTAAAGGCAATGAGACGGTTCGGTTTTTATATCTCGGTTTAGTAACATTGACAAAATACCAACAAATGGACCAAAATACTGGACCACAGTTGGGGACCACTACCTTAGTTGTATAAAAAACGGTTGGTTTGTTGACGATTTATGACTTCGAAATGGATATTGTAAAGACTATTCTAGCTTGGGTATGTCCTTAAATTTTCCATTGAAAACTGTTAATCGATCATGAAATTTCTGTATTGGTTCAAGTTCCGGGTGGCCCCAAACTTTTGGCTGGCAGTGTGTTTACACTGCCTATATCTTAATTGGCTTAGTTGATGCAAAATTGTTATCGCGCAAGTAATAACGTGTTTGGTGAGCGTGTCGCGAAAATTGAGTAGAAAGATATTGGGCACCGATATGCTAGAAATTTGTATGAAACCTGAAGTGCTTTCGTAATCTATATAAAGTCGAAGGAGGTTTCTGGAGCGTGAATGTTCAATGTCGTTTGCAACAACTTCTTCGATTGTTCAAAGCAAGTTTGGTGGGACAAAAAACTGTCGACGATGAATCACACTACGGAAGTTGTGTCACAGTACGACCGAAGGAATATATATAAAAATACAAATCAAAATACGATACTGATTACATTCAAATGAGCCAACATCAAAATGTACGCAATTTTTTGACAGTTCATAAGGTATGCAGAAGTGTTTGCTTCGAGACGTATTTTTGAGACCCAGTACCTCAGCATAATAAGTATTAGATTGGGTAATAATTCATGCGGCGTCGATGGTGTTATGTATGTCGAGTAGCTAAAAAGATCGAACTGTTTTACACTAAAAGAATATTCAAGTTAACTGAAAGATATCATTGCTTGTGCAAGTTCTAAATAAAATTAGTAATATTTAATATTCTTCTACAGAATTGCGACAAGATTTATTATACAACCTAATATATGCACATACAGGTATGCATCAACACGCACATCCAAATTAGCCACGAAAATGAAACTGATTCAGTTGTCCAATGTTTCGAACAAATTTTCGATTAACTTGCCTTTATCCCTTATACAGTATTCGTTTGCATATTCACTTCAATTGTTTCGCGCAAGGAATATATTGAATGCACAAGGTTGCATTTCAAATATAGCGCTGCATATTTTCACTAAACGATATAAAAATAGACATACAAGGTGATTCTATAAACTGGGACAAGCCATAACTCACCTTTATATGAAGAAACGAGAAAATGTTGGAGTTCTATGCGTCTCGAGATGTACATACATATTATGTATTCTTTTACTGCTGATGTGTTGATGCAGCCATGATACACATATACATAGTTGTACATTTTCTTTAAATTCAAGACCTCAATACTTTACCGTAGAAAACCTACTTTTAGAATTCCCTGCTATTATGATTTACGAGAATTATGGAATAGACGATGCTTTTATATTTTTACAATTTTAATGTATGCAGTACTTGTCTTGCAGTACCTGTTACGATATCATTAACACCGCGGTGCCGCCTATGCTCTTGTTTTTTCTCGAAGAATCCCTCAAGTCGGCCCGGAAAAATGACTACTGCGTTCGCCCTGTTAAAGAAACCTGTCATATTTGCATACCACATTTGAGCAGTTATTTAAAATTATTTCTGGTCTTCATGACGATAACGGAGTAGGGTGAAAAATTTAACAGAAATTAATCCAAACCAGAGTAATTGCGAAGGTGTCTGACAGAAAATACTTATAAATTCTTCACTGGTGTATAAACGTATAAACGTGACTGTTCACGAGCGGCCAACAATCAAAACAATTCTCACGGCTGGCCCAAGCGTTGCCAAACGAAAACCAGTATCGGCTCTACCACTGGAAAACAGTTTCTGACGTTGGCTAAATATTTAAATCCCCCCCCCCCCCCATAAATAGTGCGATTTCGTAAGCCTGGATCGGCCCAAAGGTTTCGTATAAAAAAGAAACGTAGTAAATTTAGAACGAGAATCGTAAATACTCTCAAACTCTACGCTGTACTTCTCTGTGGCAATATTTTCGAAAATATTGTAGAATTCGAGAGATTTCAACATACTCGTTCAATAGTCGCTCTGCAATCTTCATTTTCGAATTTGCAGCGTGATATATATCACAAATAAAGGTTCCATTATTACTGGTTAACAGTTGAATGGAGACATTATTTATCTGAATCTATTGTTGATCTACGAGACATACGCCTTCAACGTTTATTCCAATAATTGTCTATAATATTGGAAACTGAAGAAATAATATGTTGTGCGTCACAGCGTCGACGTTTATATTCGCGACGACTACATGACGCGGTCTTCTTGTATAGAAGGTCTATGGTTAATGGGCTGTATTGCTTGGGATAAAGATATATTTTGGAAGAATACAGAAGGATTTACAAATGTGCGCCAATATGTTGTAAGTATTGGTGCGAATGCGGAGAAGAATACTGTACAGTTGTACAATACGATTGAATGTGACGTACTAGAAGCTTCAATGCATACTGGGAAAAATGATGGTACTATGACCGACTTTGTGGTACTCGAAGAGTGGTTTTGTCGTACGGCAAAAGTGTCTTTGCAACTCCGAGAGAATTTTCGTGGCACCGACGCTGCGCAACTTTGGTGCAGCATTTAAGGACTGTATGTGTGTTTTAAACATATAAGTACACATACGCGTTCCGTTTTTAGGAAACGTCTAGGTGTGCCCTGTGCGCTGTAGCAGAAAAGGTTAGTGACATTCAGCTGACATTCGTTGATTTAGCTGTGCATAAGTTACCAACGTGTACATTGCTAGTCAAATTGTGAAAAGTTCAAAAAGTGGAGTTAGTCTCTTTGTGTTGCGAGCGGTTTGTTTAACATTAAGCTGGTTTGCGAACAATTAAGAATTGTCAAGTTCGAAATCACACTATGTATAAAACCCATAAAAACTTCATCACAGAAATTGTATGTTATGCTCCTAATTAAAATTTGTCACAAGTATGTCCCAAATTATTTAATCCACTTCTCGAACAATCTGTTTGTTGAAGTCTATCGAGTGGGCTGTACAGTTTATTCGAAATCCCAGACATTCTTTTTTTGATTGATACTCAAAACCCAGTAGTTTCCCGAAAAATCTTGAAATAGTCAGCTTTCTGTATGTTATATATATGTTAGGTATACATCAGTATATAATCTATGTTGGCAAAAAGTGGAGTTAAGAAATATTATATTAAATTGTACAAGGTTGAAACATTTTTCTCACCTAACAAAATTAAGTTTTCTTTAATTTGCAAATCTCTCCAACGGCTGTCAACTAATGCCAGACTAATTTAATATGGCCAAATGTTGATTTGCTGCTCATTTCAGTCGAACACAGAGTTCACTTCCTAAATAGTTCGGAAAAGTTGAAAAACACTGTTCAAGCTTATAGCTGCCGAAATATGTATTTCTATTTCCGAATGGCACTTAATTTCCGTTGCGTGACATACGGTTAATTGTACGAGCGTAAATAACGTTTACAAATGTTTGATTATTTCATGAGGTCGTGTAAAACTATTTTTGCGGGCACATTTGAATTATCTCACTTTACGGTCAAGAACGCATTGTAATTTTCTGCCTTAATTGATATTGCTCCAAAAAATGGAAAAGAGCGTTGGATCAGAGATCGAGAAAAGTGACGAAAATGTCCGCAACCTGCGAAATATTACGTATTTTGTATGGGCACATATTACATATGTAAAGTTTGATTCAGTGGAAAATTTCCAATTTATTCTAATTTCTGTCACTTGTTTTCCTAGAAAAATTTCGGTTTGTATTGGCCACGTGAACTGAATACCACGAATGAATGCTTGCAAAGAGTCTCCTTGTGTTTGATCAAAAAAAAAAAGAAGAAGAAAGAAACCAACCCCGTAAAAATTTCGTATCGAATAATTCGATCGACATCGAAAATGATACATATCCAATTGTAAGTATTTGTTATGTGTCGCAGCATGTCCCCGGAATAACTATTAATCTTAAGGAGTGCTTCCTTTTTCGTATGTACTCCGAAAGAAGTGAAAACATACAGAACTCCAGGGGACACGGTTTTTTGTCCCGATAAGCCATCGCAGCAAAGGATATTTCGTGCGTTTCGCGGGTAGGTCTGCCTTATCCAGTTTTACGAAAGTAAGTATGTGCTCGTATACATACATATACATATATATACACATGAAATCTACATTTGGCCGTTGGCAGTCTGCCAGCAAAAAGGAAGCCTGCTACTGAATCGACTGATTTTCCCGGCGTACCTTCGTAACGTCCGTGTTTTACTGGTCGAAAATAACACATGCAGTGTAAACATTGGCACATTATAATCGACGCGGAGTATCGATCAACGCTTGTGCCGGAAGACGGGTTACCTTCCATCTGGCATTCGCGAAACGGGAATTATGATTCGCATGGTACGACCTGATCCGACGTGATTTTACTTATTCCGTGTTAATCATCGATAATTTGTCCTCGTAATCGGCTAATTGCGTTTTCCGTTTCCTGAATAAGGTATGTGATATTCGAAGAATTCATTTCAGCAAAAGAGTGGACGGAAGGGATTGCCTTTATGGTGAGAAGTAACTTTCCAGAGTAACGCAAATATACGAATATTCCAACAGATGAAATGTTTGCTTCTTTTGGACTAAAAATAAGTATGTGGATACACCGGAGTTCTTAAGTTTGATAGAATTTCACGTTCCACGTTGTTAGTAAGAGTAATAAGAAGTAACACGTGTGGTGTGGAAGTCTCAATGTACGAACGTGAATTTTAATCCCAATTATCTTATTTGTTATATAAGGATAGCCAATTTCTGCGTAGGGTGATTCGTATCTTTTTTTGGTGGCTAAGACATTCCCCACTGCATGCAAGTAGGATAAAGTTACTCGGATGGAATTATTCATTAATGAGAGGGTGCATATAGGGTGCAGCTTGTTCAGGGCCCTTCTTTTAGTTTTCCAGGCCCTATATATATATTTTGCTCAATCAGGCTTACATTTGTTTTTACATAATGTTATAGATGGTGGTGTGACGAATTCATATGTGCAATTTTCGAGTGAGTTCGAGCATGAAAAGTTACACCGTTGGTTAGTGTCAAGGATTTTCCCAAGATAGAAGGTACATACATCATTAATTTAACGAGCTAAGACTTATTTCACGCACAAACACCGTAAAATCTCTGATTTGGTACGGTTGCAAGAATATTCGCTTACTGGCTTCCTTATTACTGCAATAAGTGCGCTAGGTTAGTACGTAGGATTTCAAGTGTGCTTTGTAATATGTAATAGTGTAACTTGTAGTGTAACACTTGTAATAGTGTTTAATATTGTTGTATTCCTCATAATATATAATAAGAAGAAGTAAATCTAGTTGAAGAATAAAGGTACCGATGGGAACGAAATTGTACATGAAATAACATAATTTTGGGAAAAGTGTTCTGTCGACCATAATATGCAGTCTTTTGATCTAAATCGTTCCACCTAAGACGTACCTTACCCCTAAAAGTAGCAGAGATATTTCAAGTACACAAAATAAACTGAGAAGCCTGTAGATCCACAAAGGTTTGAAATGTATTATACATATATATATATAATAATAATATATCTATATATATATATATATGGCGGTACTCGAACAAAAAATGTGCTGTTAAGTAGAATTTAAATTCGTTCATTTATCAAATATTTATTTTATTATTTGCATCACTGTGCGTGCAATTCTACACTAGCTACTTAATAGTCGAATGTGATTCAATCATGCTCAGATACGGGGCAATATCAAAACACTAGTAGGCGTATATATAATACATATTGAACAAGTAGCATTTGATGTATGTAGGTAACATGTAAACTGAAAAAGATCTTATAAACGGCTCAATAACATTTAATGTATATTAATATTTACAATTTTTAATCATTTAAAAATATCTAAGCAGCTGCCCATATTCAAAGCAGCTTCAATGAACACTTATTTTGCACAGAAATATAAATATATTTCCATGTCGAAATCATATTTCACTGAATAATTTATGTGATGTAAGTTTTCCAGTTTCTTTGACAAATACATTATGCATAGTACGTTTACGTCAATGAGATTTTATGAAAAAAAAATTACACATTGATTTATGAAGTAGGCTATTTGAAGGGCGAGAAATGAAGTGATATCGACGATCTGTTAGTTGAAAACGATGAGAATTAAAAATTATATTTCTTTGAAATGAGCATAATTTTCTTTTCGTTCTTTTTCTTGCCAATGGTGATTCCACTATTCCTTTTATTATTGAAAAATAATAAAACGCACCAACTTCATTTCTGTAAATTTGTATTGCAACCATTGTTGTCCTTTTAAATAAAGTTTATATTTACACGCAGTAAACATCATATACTTCAACCCCGGAAATTTTTGTATTTAATTTACTACGCTATTGTTCAATGAGAAGGAGGGCGTGTTACCATGAAAGTTCGCGCATCTACGCTGTATATTATACAAAAGAAGAGCCCAATCGCTTTAACTAATTGTCCGATAACAAAACGTCTTTGTTTTGGGGAAGAAAATGCGAGATGATCTTTAAACTCCGGAGGAAAGAAACACTTTATGCCTGTAGTAAAGTTAGTCGTAAGTGTAAACAGAGTCACTTCATACCTTATAATTAGATAACGTATGTTGATACAAATATTATTCCAACCTATTTTCGCAATAAGTTGTTACGTATGAATAATATTCTCTATACGCTGCTCTCGCACGTGCCGCTCAAGCTTGCGTAAGAAGGGAAGCCGCGTTTCCACGAAGGGCCCAACGATTTCTATCATTATCGTACACGGACAATAAGGGCCTTTGTTATTGATTAGCTGCATCGAGCCCGATTAAGGCCACGCGCGACCCGACGAGCTCTCCGTGATCTTACCTTATATGGAGACCCCAAATATGCACCTCTGTACATTTTGGGACTATATAAGCCCTTCCATCCTGATCATCTTTGGTTAATAACTACACAGTTACGGGGAGTGTCACGTCGTGTTACGCTCGTACAAAGTCAATTACATTCAGTGAGTTCGGGCTTAGGGCACCGATCAGAATACAAGTTAACCCGTTGGAATCCGCAAGTTCGGTTGAAGTTCTTTCGGTATACTACTGTAACCATTCTCCGACCCCGCATCGCCAGTGCGTCAACACCGTGCAAGTACTTAGGTAACAATCTACACACTATTTAAATACCGCGACAATCGCATTTCTACCAAAACGACTGATTTGAATATATATATATATAAATTGGTCACCATTAAATCGAGTAGATTCGTCAAACCTACCGTTACTCCGTAATTCCTTATGTTAGTAGTAACGTACGTATTGTCTCGTATTGAGACAAACTAACAAGTTTCTTGGATAATATCAACATCGCGGGTCTAGGCAATTGCCCACAGCCCTGGCTCGTAACAAAGTTTACGAACAAGTTTACAATATTTCAATTGATAAACGATAGCATTAAAGAAGCTATTATAGCGTATTGCCACGCCAATCATAACAAATCAAATAATTAGACAAAATCATACCGAGACAATTAAGATTTATGGGAAACATAAAAATGGGCAGCTGCCAAATTTTCTAATCTTTTAGTCTATTTTCTAACCATACAAATGGGGGACGCAGAAGGCTCCTCAGATTGTTCACAGAAGGCTCCTCAGATTGTTCACAGAAGGTATATGTAATTTTGCAAAGAACCTACGTTTCTTGCGGTTGCGAATACTTTTCAGGGTGAATGTTAAATTCTTCATCTTTATGAATTCGACGACGATCACAAGGAAGGTTGTGGCTTCGCAAGATCTTTGGCCTTCCGACATTCAAGGGCTTTTTTAATACAATACCTGGGGAAAACCATGCAATAAAAACGAACCGAGGAATGCCGTTCAATGAATCATAGTAGTGATAGGAATGAGCACCTCGCGGACTTATGCATAAATCGGAATCAATTTTGTCAAACATATCTTTTATTTCGAAATGTGGAGGAACAAAATAACTTTTCGAAATAACCAGATTAATTGTGATGATTAGCAATTAATCAATTTTGTGTAAACGATGGAAATATAGTATGGAAATATACACGAGCGTGCGTTGAATAAATTTATTATTTAACGCAAGCCTCGACGTGTATGCTGATATCTATAATACATGTCCATTCCTACAACTCTTTATTCTTTGGAATTCATAATCGCGCTGATTTTATTCGATACGTATAGTGCATGTAAGAGGTCTTCGTTAAGTCTACGCAAACATAACGTGAGAACTGTTTACATTTTACATTGACAGAGTACAAAGATGAAGCCGTAATTTAAAAATATGTGGACGAACTTGTGAGTCACTGTATATACGTACAAATTCGTATTTCCATCACGTCACGGTATTTCAATTTTGCAGAACCGATATGTGACTCACTCATGAATGGGAACAATTGAAGATAATTTGAAGAAACGATAGTTATTGCTAACAGCAAATATATTTACAAGTTGTAGCAATGTTTTTAATATAATGGAGTGAATAGGTTCAAATTTTTAACATTAAACCGTGATTTTTATACTAAACATTTTTTCCATTTTGTGTTGGTTGTCTGCAAATATTGGTTTATTTCGGCTCGATATTACCTAATCGTGGTACATTTGTGCAATCTATGATAATCAGAAGCTTTTCTTAGAAAAGGATTAGGTTAACTGCTTCTACTTATATGCATTTTTATATAATTTAAGCTTTGCACGGTTTATCGATTCATTTCCTGTATTTTAAGAATGTTCATGGTCCATGAATAACTTTACATCTAGTGTTGTTAAATCGTAACAGAAACTTCAAAGCTGCCACGCTCTTTTTCCTTGAAGATTTTTTTACTTCGCGTATGGGGTTGCCAAATTGAAGGCACTTTTTCGAAATGGAGTAGAAGATTGAAGTCGATTTAACCATGGAACGTCCCCGTGATATACCGCAGGCTGTTGATATACCAGGACGACAAAATAGCTAACAAAAAATCGTGAAAATTTAGCAATCCTTTAATTTTGTGAAGGGATATAATGTATTCCTTATCCTAAAATGTTTTGTATTTCATTGAACCTAAACTAAAAATAAGCATTTCTCTCTTTAATTAACTTATTAACAACATTTCCCATGTTCCCTAACTTCTTCTGACAAAACACGCAATCGATGTTGATGTTTCTGTCGATTCGTCTAACTTCTCAATAATTCGAGCTAACTACGCTGTAGTGTCGAATAGTATCGAGCTCCCTATTCTGTAAACGAGGTAAACTTTATAGGGGGAACTTTTAATGTGTAATAAAAGTGACTAAAGGGCTCTAAATCACCGTTCAAACGGATAATGGAGTCCTAAGAGCGAACTATAATACATACGTAGAAATATAAACATTTATTTAGTCTCTTTGGTTGATGTTTCGTAATCGTTTTTTATACGCTCGGAGGAGGATACCGTACTCGCTGAACCTTTAAGCAATTTTCCACAGAAAATCTTTCTAGCATCTTCTCATCGTAGGTAGATCAGATTCAACTTATGGGTTCGAAGTACTTTATCCAGCCGTAAATCTTGTTTCGTGATAAACCCTATCAAGATGCAGAGCTTCATATATTTCCAACAGTTTGGACAGGCATACTTAATACTTATCCTAAACTTCTGTTAATACTTTCCTAAAGACAAATGTCCTCGATGCAGAGGCACAGTACTGTTTCTTATTAATATGCTTTCAAATGGCAGGTTACAAAATTCATAGTAGCAATTTCTACAATGGGAACATAAGTCTTCTTCCACAATAGATATAAGAGCTTAATAAAATTCTACGTGTGTATGAGATTGGTAATAGATTGATGTAAAAGATATGGTCGACTGAACGTGCATGAATTTACCACATCCCTATGGTGGCATTCTTTGATTATTTTTTGTGATCTTTTTGGTCCAAGTACTTTTTCAAATATTTCGTACCGAAATTGATATCTATTTGTATTATTAGTGTATTATAGTATATTATAGTGTATAGTGTATTATTAGTTAACTAAACAGTTTCTGCTATGTTATATCCAAGTTGAAATTATACCAGGTGTGCCGCACGTTTTCATATTGATTAATTAATAACTACAAAAATGTCTAGATTTCAGACGATCAGCGTTCCATTTATTTATTTTCTATCATAGGGATAATGCCCGTTAATTACTAAATAAATAAAGAAATAAAAGAACATCGATTTGCTGAAGTTCCTTCCTTCAAAATATGTTTACCAGCTACACCTTCAATGACGTTCGAATGTAGCTTGTAGAGTGTTGAGAAGTGCGAATCATAATTTAATAAAGAATGTAATCTACTTCTGTTATAGAAATAAGTAGTAAGTAAGCTATTAAAAAGTAGTATTAATTATTATAAATAACAGCCAACGATATATATCACTCGGGTTTTACCGTTTTTTACTACCACGGCGGGAAATTGAGCCATATACATTGTACGTAATAATGGATAGTAAAGCTTTTATAGACTCATACAGCTGCGTGCTGTTTTAAGGAATACTATACATATATGTAGATGTACAAGTATTGATCAGTAAATGAAATTCAATGATTCTGAAAAATGGATCAATTCTCATTTACTGCCAATTGCCAATTGCACCATTTCTGTACTATAATCTAGATTGGTCGGTAATTATCATAATCATTCTAATCACAAGGTAATCATCATATTTATTCGTCATTTCCTATGCATTTGCAATAGTAACATCGGGTTTACTTCTTATGTTATTGATTCATTATGCCAATCTATATTTATTTATTACAAATGGAAGTCGCGATATATCGTGCAAATTATTGAGCGACACATGCGATGAACGAATTGATTCTTTGATATTACCTCCGCGTCATCCTTTTCAAACTAATTGCAAGATATCGAAGGAATTGTTACGCACATTTTTAACGTACAACTGCAATGAAATGTTGCACCGTTTCTAAGTTTCCAATTGGAATAAAATTAATTTCTCATTACGTTGGAAATTGATTTGTTGAAAGCCACGAAATTCCTAATACTGCTTGTGCTTGAATCTGTAAATCTTGATAATTATATGGTTTTTTTAATGATCTCGGCATCTTAGGTTCCTTGATTTTGGAGTTAACTTGCCCGACTTTATGCCCCTACATATGACCATGAGATAATTGTTAGATTGCTCTATAAATTCGAACGGTTTCAATATACCACAATGAAGTTACTCAAATCAAGTGAGTCAAGTAACATTTATGTAAACATTTTCTTCCACAATGCAATTAATCATATTTTGTTACATTTCCTATAGCTGTTTTGCAATCATTTTAGTTTAACTTTATTGGACAAAAGCATTGCTGCATATTTTCAAATACGACATATGTGGATTGTACCAAAACTTCCTAATTAATTATTGTAAGTATATCACAAATAAAAATGGAAACTTTTTAATTCACTAGTAAACTAGTAATTCACGAATAATATTCAGAATTTGTACTTTAAACACTCATCCCAGATTTTTATAGAATTACATAAATCAGGGAAGATGAAGATACCAAATAGTGAATAGGGTTTGGCATTTCACAGAAGATATAATGCCATTAATAATAGTTTGCTCTTATTCATTAATTTCGCGTAAGCTCCTATCAAAAGGATTTGATTTATCTCTGTTCACTGTATTTATGGAATAAATGCAGTAAAATATGAAATTCATCGTTTATTAACATTGAATTATTAATGTTAACTTAGCGAACAGTTTAATTACAAAATAAAATATTTTGATTCTGTTTTGGATTTGCATTTTACTTCATGATCTATCTACAGAAAGAATTTGAAGTACTCAAATTCTAAGAAGTATCAAAATTTCTACAACAAAATTGCATTGTTACGTGAAGTTTGGAAGCTTGTGAGATGTAGAGAAGTTTAATGACAAACATTTCATGTACAATAATTGTTAAATGTTCTTATTAAATATTATCCTTTTAGAGAATTCGATTACGATATGATTTGTTCTTTCTTATATGTATTCTCGACATTATGCGATAATGTATACTTATCGGGATCCACAAATATGTAAATAATTACATAGATCTTGAGCTCAGTTTTATTTCGGTTATAATATATCACTTCTGATGAAAGTTTGATTCGTGTCATAATGGTAGAACTTTGATTTATATAGCAACCATTTTTTTTTGTTTCCGTGTTAGGTTTTAGTTTGAGCAATTGAGTTTTAACAAAGCATTGACAAACTTTTTTTGTTAGTTATTTGATTATTTAAATATACAAAATTACCCAATATTACAGACTTTTCGAAACCGAATCTGATATAAATTCTCCTACTATGAAATTCAAAAACAATTTAATTATTTTCTTTGTATATAGTAAATTTGAATGGAATATTGTTACGTAAAAAGAAGAATTCTTTCCTGAATTTTAGATCGAATTCATGCTGTTTCCATATAAAGGTTAAAAGCATATCCACTACAATGAATATCTCGAAAACGGATCAGTTTAGTTTGAATTATGCTCAATATTCAATTCTTCTTTATTTAACACAAATTACAGTTTACAACGAACTTAATTAATATGCTTATTCTATTTCACTTTGAATACAAAGTACATATTATTTCAAGTTGGTTCTTCGTTCTAGCAAAATATTTTTGTAAGTACAACATTAATATTCACATCATCGGGGCTTCAATTAATTTAAATTACCGTGAGAGTAGAAAGAGTATTTTTGTCACTAGTTATTCGTGTTGATTCGGGGTCTCAACGGTATGGAAGACAAAATTTGGCTCGGTGTGGCAATAACCTGTAGGGTTATTTCCTGCTGAGATACGAAATAACGTGCTCGTAAACCACCATCCTTAAGGAACACCCTAAGCTAGCCTCCCTGGACCCAGCCAATTTGTAGAATTGACCACTGCGTATAGGAATATTTTTCCCTATTGTGAGAAAGATCTCGCTTCTTTCAGAGAAATAAAGCAATAACACGTTTCCATACACTCGAATTTCCACGACTAAACACACCAGACCGAACCAATAAAACATACAAATATATTCTGCGGATAAATTTCAGATATACATGTATGTATTTTACTGAAATATTTTAGTCGACGCGATATTGCCCCATTATATTATTGGCTTTTCAAGGCACAGGTCACCTTCGATTTTAAGAGTAACTGCGATTTATTGTAGAAAATATGAGACACATTTTATTTGGAAAATTTTCTGATGTGCAAACTTAAGGGATCACTTTTTCGATGAAAAATGATCGTTACTTGACTTGTATTAACTTCGCGGAAAAAGAAATTGTATAACAATCCACCTGAGCTCATTTTGAAGCTTTTCGTAACTTTCACAATGCTTAGTTTTTTTCTTTTTTGAAATATGTTGCCATATCATGAAAATTCGTTAAATTCAAGCGTCTCTGTGGACATGGAAAAACTCATGTTCGTTTCTTCGTTCCTATTTTATGGCACTCTGAATCAAACGTGAGCCACTGGTATTGCAATACTCCAAGATACATCACGAGGAGATTATACAGTCAGATTTGAATCTCGTGTGGATGTGTTTAGTGCGTATCAAACGTTTAGTGACCCTTTAATTTTGCATACTAGTGTATAATTAATACAGCGTGGATGTTTATGCAGGTATGTCGAAACATGGTTAGTACAATATATGTGTGGAGTTTGCGTTTCAACAAAATTAAAAATGTACGTATACGATACCAATGTGTCACACTGCTTCAGTGCATCTAACAGAATTATATTTGCAACTCCTATTAAAATAATAGCAATTATTAAGTGAATAATACGTGTTTTCTTACCACGAATGAAGTTAAGCCATTTCCAAAATTGACAACTAGATTTTTTATCAAATTTGAAAGAGTCCAAGTCCATTCGACATAATTTAAAATGCTTCAAATTGAAGAAAAACAATACTCAATTTATTTTATATTTCTTTACAACACTTCAAAAACACAATTTATGCAATTCAGGAAATCTTCTAACTATATAAATGAGTTGTTTATTTTAAAAGTGGCTTAAGCCCACTTGTGTTGAAGCCGAGATATTTAAGGGGTTGCCTTTAAATGATGCCTTCACTGATGGCTGTAAATTGTTTAAAAATGAAAATATCACGTAGAATTTTGACTATAATAAATGTTAACTGGATTTTTTTGAACAATGGACTTAGGTCACTTTCAAAATAAACGGCTCCAATGTACATACTAAAATACATATATCCAAAGGTATACCCTTCCCTTTCCAGGGTACGTATAGAAAATATGCCACACGTGTTTTTATTATGTTATTTAAAGCGATTTCAGTTAGATTGCCAATTACCGCCTGTAAATTGAAATGATTCATTGATTAAATGAATCGATACTTATGATATGTACACTATATTAAATCGAAATAAATTTGTAGAAACTTCCTCGTAACAAAATAAATTCTTGGTCAGGTTTCCCTTCTTTATACATTTTTTTGCAAAAATATTCAATGTTAATAATATTTTCATAAATATCAGCCGTTCAAGAATTGAGAAGCAAGGTTGGTTACCAAGTTATAACTCATTTGCGGCTAGCGAATGTGTCTATGATCCAATCATTTGTACTTTTAAGACATTATTAATAATGGCAAGTGCACTCAAGCCTTCTACTGGTGTAATTTAACTACTACAGTAATCTGATATTGAATTATTAATACAATCAATCAACAGTAATCTTGTTTCCACGATAAACCGTAGGCAAACACAGTAATGGCAATACATATATTATTAACTATTGTGTAAGATGTTTTTTACTTGTCATTCGACGCTGTCAATCAATTGTTGTCACTCGATGAATAAATTATAATCTGACTGCCAAAATTTATTACTCATACAAATAACGAAATCGCCAGTGAATTTTGATTCGTATGCGGTAATAACAAGAAAATCCGATAAAAACTAGTAGAACAAATTTTGTCACAGAAATAAAAATGAGACTGAAACGCCAACACTGTTGGACCACAAAATACGTTTAAAATACGGGGGATAAAGTACAGAAACAATCTCAAAATATTGCCCACAACTGCATAAAATTGCTCGGCTGCGGTAATGTCCAATTTAGAATCGAAATCAATCTTTCGACCGTGTCTAATTGTTATACCCATCGCTTCCGGATATACACCACTGTTTGTAAACATTTTTCTCGAATGGCGTGCCGCGACGAAGTGAACGGGGCACAAGAGCCGAGGCATCTGTATACGTATGTGCGTAGAAACAAAGAAAAACCGGGACACCGGACTCGTGCCAGACAAGGAAGATCTGGCAGAAGAAGGGAGGGGTAGGAAACGCGGTGAGATGTAGCGTTGGGACTAATTCGATTGACATTTCAGAACGTACAATTAATCTGTGCACGCTACAGAACTGTGCGCCGCTATCACCAGAAGTGTTTCAAATTGAAAAGCGTTCACCTTGTCATAGATACATGCATACCAGAATGCGTAACATCGAACACTTAAGTGAACGCTGAAATCTCGTATGCTTACGAATAAAATGGTTTACGGAGAATTGCCCGAGCATTTAAAATATTATTTAAATTTGGACATAAAATATAAGCTATAAATAATTGTATATAAGTCTCGTTACACTATATCTAGCAGGTATTGTTTATGTTACATGCACAACGTCCTCCGCTATGTCCAGTCGAGGCTACTTAAATGCCACCGTATTTAAAGTACCCGTTTTAGCCCATTAATGAGATCAAGTGATAGTTAAAAGGTTTCGAGACCTCCTTCAAGGACCTATAGGATATTGAATCCGATTCCCCAGACGAATAATTATTGCATAGTTTTACGGTTTCGCTTGTTCATGAGAGTATCGTTCCCATCACTAGAGGTGAGACTGGCTATTGAGGTGGTCGGATTAGAAAGAAGTACGGAAATCGACAAGTATCAATAGATATACCTGGGATCGGGCAAGATGATCTTTTTGCTAGCACGGGCAGCCGGCGTGCATTTGCTCTTCTCCATGGCCATCAGGTAGCTGACGTCGGCCAGCACCGCCTCGAGGTCCGCCATTTTCCTCGGTGGTCTCTAAATCTCTTGACTTGAATAGGGCTCACCCTCGAATTGTTTCCTCGACGACACTCGGTTCACTGCCGCGGGCACGTCGTTCTCACTGTCGCGACGCCGGGGACGACGCGACCGACGCCGACATTCTGATCGAGCGATCAACGTACGCACTCAAGTCCGCGAGTCTGACAGCTCCGGCGGGGATCTGCGCGCGATTTCCAGCGAGGGAACCTCGACACTTCGAGCTGTACGAGAGGTTAACGACACTCCCTCGAAACACAACACACTCACCCGCGCAAATGTTTACCGTTCACGCGGGCGACACGACGCTGAACTTCGTTGTGGTCATTGTGAAACACTCAGCCGACGAGAACGAATGGGAAACGTATAATGAACACAGCCTTGCACGCGATCATTCACGTGAAATAGGTATACAAACCTTCACGGAAGCTGCTTCGTGCCGACTGGCAGGCATCGAGCTCCGAAAGTCAAGCCCGCGCGCACTTGCGCGCTGATTGGCGTATCGCCTTGCGTTCGTTCAACATCTCCTCGGGAACGTTTTTAGCGACGCCTATCGTATGAAGGACGAATGAATTCTTTATGATTGCCGCGGTGGTTTCTTTATCAGCATTACAACTTTTCCGCGTTTGATAATAGTTTTATACCTATTTGCTTATTAAAGAATGTATACATGCGTACTGAAAAATAATTTGTTGAGGAAATGGAGTATTTTAGAGTGTTCTGTTTGCATTGAATACCTATTTATTAACGATGAAAATATTTTCGATGATACACGTGCAAGTAATTTATTTTATTGAATGTTCAACTGTAATGTAAAGTTAATAAGTAAATTTAATAGATATAGGAACACATCTCGTCTGTGCTATTGTATATGCTCTTGCTTATTTTGCTCATTTATAAATGGCAGCGCAATATACATTGTTTAAAATTAATAAAATAAAAATAATATTAATTTGCAGGACATGAAAATGGTTTAAATAATGTTTGGTAATATGGAATTAGATAAAAGCAATTTTTATGTTTATACTGTTTCGGCGTGTAGATAAGGCAGAGACACGAGTAGTTTCATGAAATTCATTAGAGATGGTGTATTAGACAAATAATGGGTCATAACCCGCAAAAGCAAAGATGAAATGTAGGAATACATATGTAAGACATCCAGTGAAGTTTTTCGGCCAGCAATTCTGGGATCCCTGGTCCTATTACCATTCCTGGGTAACTTGCAATGTTACCAACAGATCATAGGAAACGATGCGAAAATTAAATAATTTTGAAGAATTCTTCTGTTCTTTGCCGCAATGAAAGCCGACACATGATATCAAACAATTAATGTTAATTAAAAACCATTTGACATCTTATTTATTAAAAAATAACCACCAGGACCGATATAACAATTTTTAAAAATTTAATCGGTAACGATTAGTCGAAAACCGTACATGTGGCGCGATCTCGCGTTTGCAGTCTTTTTCACTGTTTCCCATACCGCCAAAACCGAATTCCTGGATTACATAGTCACTGACGAGATATATGAATAGACAAGTCATCTTATGGACTTTCGTGGACCAACGTGACTGTCATACCGACTCAGAAATCCCACGCTGATTCGAACGTCCTCTGCTCATGAACAGTGGTCACTTGAAGAACTATTATTTACTGAAGTAGTGGGGACAGGACTCATGCGACTGTGTGAATATATGTGAAATGTTTAGGGGGAATCAGGAAAGCTATTTCTCGGTCAACGTTTCGGTAGAAAAGTTGAGCTACGGTGCCTGGTCGCGAGATGCACTTCTCTTTGGCTCGAGTTCAGTCGAAATCACATCGGGGCGATGAATCGCGTGTGTCGCGTACAGCGCACTTTTTTAAAATATTTATTTTCTAGTCCAAAAATCAATTGTTTTAAACATCTTGAATATGCTACATTTCAAATAAGGTGTTTCAGATACCCCGCTTAACATTAACACATCTTTACATATAATTGCCACAAAATATTTAGTAATATAAGAAAAATAAAGTAATAATAATTTTCTGGAAAAAATGTAATTAATTGTAGTACATGTTTTGTAATGTATTTTATTTTTATTCTAAATCGTCATATTTTAATACAATGCAATGTACTTTTACAGAATTAAATAGATTTTTTTATAAAAGTAAATTTGTAACACTGCTCATAAAATCAAAATTTGAGGATCTTTCTTCAGTTTCTTATTTTCCTTTTTTTCTCAGTTGCAAATAATCACGATAGTTGACTTCCAGCTAGGTGAACACCAAACCTGCGAATAAGTAGCTATGATTATTATTAACACAAAAGGAAAGAAATTATAAATGCCTTACTTTCACTTTAGTTCCATTACCACTACATCTTTATCTGTATATGTACATAAGGACTTGACTTATATACGTATATACATAAATACGTATGTATACATATACATACATTACAGCTGTACTTGGTAATGGTAACAGGATTGGCCACGTGAAGGCATGAAAGAAGGACTTTACACTCCCGGAATACACTCAACGTTCGTATAATTAAAATCCATGCGTTAATGATATAAATATAAACATTGTATAACGAAACATGCGTCACCCAACAACATTCTCATATCATCCCACAAACCCCATGCAGGCATTCAAACCTTGAATGTATTCAAAATAAATATACATATTTACATACATGTACATCTACATATGTATATACATACATATGCGTGCGGAAGAGAGTGCGAACGTTTAAGCTGGCAGAGCCATGCTGCTAACCGAACGAGCAACATGAATTGTACAAACGCAGAATATTACAAAATGTTCAAACGTAGGAACAATAAATTGTTGTTAAGTACCCCCACATTTCACAGTGGCAAGTGAATTTAGCGTGAAGTGAAGTGATCGTGCAAGGATACTAAGCCGGCCATAACATCAGCTGTTGAGCGTTGCCTCGGTCAGGATTCACACAATGTTAAGCAGGTTAATTCGTGAACGAATGGGTAAGTTTGAATAGCTTTTCCTAACATTAGTTATGCGAATCGTTTGTCTTAAAACATAATTTATCCACCTGAAAACGTACTAATAAAAAAAAGTATTTTTTTCATAAGTAATAAAACAGTTCATTCTTTTCGGATAATGAATAAACGTATCGAACACGGTTATTACACGATTTATTAGTGTATTTCATATTCACGAATAATGAATAATTCCACATTTTTGTTAATTAAGACGATGTAACATTTGCCGCATGCTTTCCTCGGTACCCTCGATGCCCCCATCACGACCTATCGCAAGTGATCGGTTCGCACCTGATTCTCATTGGCCAGTGTTTTTCGTTAATAACTCAAAAACGAAACTATATATAACATTATTACCAAGGAAAAAGTTGCTTACATGCACCCCAGCTATATGTCAATCCTCGATGTTCCCTGAGTCTCCGGTCACCCTGTATACATTCTTAATAATTATGTGTATCAAAATTAGATTATCTAGAACCTACTAAACAAGAAAAAGAAAAGAGGGAAAGGAATTAGTTAGTTAATTATATACAAATTAATTAACTAATTCTAAACAAACTACTTTCGTAAACTTATTAATAAATTAGTGCAATAATTATTTTATTAGAATTAACCTACTTACTTGTACGCCTGAATCTTGCAGTTTATATCACTTTTAAATTATTGACTACACACTTTCTAACACTAGTTCACCGAGCGATGAAAAACTGAGCGACCGAATTCAACGACCCAACCGACAATGCGCGACTAAACTCGACGACTACAATGTTGTCAATATCGCGGAGACCTTCGAACATCATGGATGTCGAATCCATTCTTATGTTTATGAAGATACAGTAAAATCTCGAGTAGTGCACTTCGCTCGGAATCGAATGCAAACAATAATCGTTTGCAGACACGTTTATCGCAGGAAATGCCTTATATTAGTAAATGAGTTACTTCGTTTTTTTTTTTTTTAATTAAAGTTTAACGTGGCATCGACACCAGGGTCATTAGCACTTCGTTATTGTTATTAGTTGAATATAAGTAAGAAATTGCGTCTTTCATTAACGATAAAATTGCTCCAAGGAAAAAGATAATTCAAGAATTTGTCTAGTAACTATACAATTAACAATTGTAGTATACAATTATCGTCACTATCTTTTTCATTGTGGCAACTTTATTGTTTGGGTGTTAAAAAAATATACATCTCTTAGCCCAATTTTTTTTTTGTCATTTATCAGAAAATAATGTAGAGTATAACTTTAAAAATTATTTCATTTATTGATAGTACAATTGAAATAAGAAAACTTGTGTAGGATCGGGCGCCTCTATCAAAGAACAACGTTAAAAGGAACAAACGATTAACGAATATCGGGAAGTGGCCGTGGCGTAAATGGACTGATCAGTGCCTAGTGGGAGTGTCTAGTTGACCGCCGAAGGGAGCGGACGCACCCATGCAGTGCCACAGCATAACAGTGACGCTACACACAGTTCATTTACCGGAAATTATACAGTGCCAGTGCATACATCCCAGACCCACGCGAAGAATAATTAATTAATTAATTAGTGTCTAATCAAATCACGGTTCTCTTATTTCTCCTTTCTCGATCTTGATTACATACTCGTTGAAAAGGGAACAAGGATTGCCGGAAGGCGGAACTTCCCAGAGGGGAGCCTTCTCCCAGTTAAAACGACTAAGCCCGAAACAACATCATGTGAGCTTCCGGGCAGGGTCAGCCAAAGCAGCCTCCGGAAACTGGCCAATCTAATAAAAGAAAGCGGAACAATCCAGAGAAGCAAATCGGCGCTGCAAGCCCAGCTCGCTAAAACGCTAAAGGAAAGGAAAACCGCGCCAAAGCCAAACCTGGTGCGAAGAAACACAATTACACCAGGAAAAGATCCCCCCAAACAAGGCGAGATGAAGCCAAAGGCGCAACCTCCGGCAAAAAAAAGCAGCACGAACAGCATCCTGAAACCTCAAAATACCAAAAACGCAGAACAGTACAACCACCTACTAATGATAATTGAAAATCTAAACAAGACAATAGAAAACCTGTCGAAGCAACTAGAAGAAGAAAGGTCGAGAAATACCACCCCCCGGGAAAAACCCAACAAACCACCGCCAAGCGCAAGGCCACGGCCGAACAGGCCGAATGTACGGATCAACCGCCCGCGCCCCAGGCAGGTAAAAAAGCAGCCAAGGTCGTGCAGGAACCTACCACCACCGCACCAGAAACACCCGCAATCAGGCCGAGCGAAGTACCCACGACGGAAGCCTGTACTAGCTCACACCCACCGACATGCAGTACCGAAAACGACGGGCAGTCCACGGGTTGGGCCATAGCCCCCACCAAAAGCAACGGCAAAACTCAACGCCTAGCCCTCCCCCCACCACAGATGACACCGGCCCAAGAAAGCAGGCAACCACCTTTGCTCGCGTACAGGGAAATCGCGGGGCCAACCAACCCGCCAACATGCCGGGGACAGAAAACCACTCCAAGCCGCCAATAATCAACGTAATAGGCAGCACGCAACACGCGACCTACAGAATAATTAAGCAGGCACTAGGTATAAATAGCTTTAAAATTAAACATATTAATTCCACCAAACACTACGTCCAACTCGACAACCTAATGGACTATAACAACACGATCAGCGCACTATCAAACCGACAAGTTAAATTCTTTACGTACACCCCAAAATCCATCAAACCCCAAACGTTCCTCATCAAAGGCCTAGACGCCAGCTTCGAACCGGATGAAATCCTAACTGAACTAATAAACCTCCGCCTGAATAAGGTAGATTTCATAAAAGTTGCAAACTTTAAAACAAACGGGGCATCCAAAGACAATAGAAAACTACCATTCTTCCTGGTACAAATCTCCCCAGACAGCGACACGAACGAACTAACTAAGACGAATAGACTGCTCCACCAAGTAATCTCTTGGGACAAGCTCCAAAAGAAAGACCCCACAATGTGCGCCCGTTGCCAAAGACCAGGACACACTTCCAGAAATTGTAATCTAGAATTTAGATGCGTCAAATGCGCACATAACCATGAACCGGGCCAGTGCAAAATCCCCAAGGAGTCGAAGCTCCCCGCGGCCCAAATTTACTGCGTTAGATGCAGGGACTTTGGTCACCCAGCATCTTATAAAGGATGCCCAAAATACAAAGACCTGAAAGCCAGACTTAGAAATGCAGCAACTGCAAAAACATACACAAGGATAGAAAACCTAAAAACAGCCAAAAACATACTTGAGAACAGTAAGACAAACCCTAACATCTCCTACGCAGCCCTAAATGGCCCTTTCACAAAAGCAACACCGCACACACCCAAGCATCGCCCACCACCACCCCATCCCAGCCACCCTCCCAACGCAACCGCAAGGATGTGACCTAACCATTCCCCCAAACCATCCCATCCAAAACCCCACACAAATCCCGTACGACAAACTGTTCGAAGATCTGAAAAATTTCATACTACCCCAGATAAACAGACTGGAAAATATAATAGGAAACAACTCCACCAGAATAGATAAACTACATGACCTCTACTTTGGCATCCCCGCAGAACACAGCAATATAGACATGGATACAATTACCAACTGCAATGTATAACCCACCCACTGCAAACCTCAAACTAATATCAGTAAACATCAACTCCATCGCTTCCAACGAAAGGAGATACAATCTATCTCAACTCCTAGAAATAGAAAACCCAGACTTCGCACTCCTCAATGAAACAAGACTAAAAACACAGCACAACCCAAAATTTAAAAAGTACAACCTCATTAGAAAAGACCGAGACAACAACAGTGGAGGAGGCGTAGCAATACTCATTAAAAGACACATAGCATACGAACGCATCCCCCTAACCACAGACACAACAATCCTAGAACACATCATCATAAAAATTAAACTACAGTCCGATAACAACCTTTTCATCATAGCAGGATACGCAGCGGGAACTCAGTCAACTGATTTTATAAACGAACTCACCCATATCTTCACCTCCCTTTCACTCAGAAACCCAAACAATTACTACATACTTGCTGGCGACCTAAACGCCAAGCACCAAGACTGGAACAACACCTACTACAACAGCAGAGGCCTTGCTCTCACAAAATGGATAACAAAATACAACATTGACCATAGAACATCCCTATTAAGCACCAACACCTCTACTTTCCCAAGAAGTAACACATTCATAGACATATGCATCCTAGACAGTAGAATACACGTACTAAACAGGAACACAGACGACACTATCCCCACTCTAAACTTTGACAGTGACCACAGAGCAATAAAGATCTATTTCACACTCCCCGATAGAGACAACCAAATTCCCTTCACCACCCCCAGCCACCCACTAAATTACAAGAAAACTGACTGGTCGAAACTGAAAAAGGACATTAACAAAAACTGGACAACAAAGATACCCACCAACAGAAACCTCTCAAACGAGGAGATAGACAGCCACCTCGACAACATGAACAAAGTAATATTAAACACAATACGCAGAGTAGTACCCACACTTCCTGACTACAATTCAACAGAACTTTATGTAAACAACAACATCAGAAAATTACAGAAGACAAAAAACATACTATTAACAACGCTACATAATGAATACAGATACCCATCCGGCTTCTCCCAAATTATAATAGAATCATCAAAGATCCTCCTTAAACAATACAAAACTAAAATCAAGCAAGAATTCCAAAAATCCGTAAATGCATACTGGGAAAATAAAATCAAAAATATCCCAATAAATTCCCACCAAATGTTCCCGCAAATAAACACCTTTTTTAGGAAAAAGGAAGGCCTAACCATTCCCAACCTAAAAATCGGCCACAACAACAACTTAATAGCTAAAGCAAAAATAGACCCAAACACCCTCACCCGAGACCAGCACGGAAAATTGACAATTACAAAGGACAAAGACAAACTGAACATACTAGGAGCACACTTTGCTGAGACAAATTCACAAAATAATGCACTAGGAAAGCAAAGACTATCTGAATTGGTAGAAAAACACAATACCAGCCGCAGCAACGACAGCAACACAAATTATATAACAATGAATACCCTCACACAATTCTCAGCCACAAATCCAGCCTCCAACCCAAAACACGAAATAGACGATAAATACTTCACAACGCCTACACGCACAACACAACTATTCAGAAAAACGAACAATAAAAAATCCTCAGGTCCTGACAATATCCCTAACATAGTATTAAAGAACCTACCCACCAACCTCCTCTCCAGGTACAATATCATCTTCAACAATTGCCTGAACAACCACTACTTTCCCGAGGCCTGGAAAACGGCACGAGTAATACCCCTACAAAAAAAAGCCTACTACCAAACATCTCAAAAATTTAATTTGAAAAACTCATCAAAGAAGCCCTAGGAAGATTTTTCACAACACATAACATTATCCCAAACACCCAATTTGGGTTCCGTCCACAACTAAAGACATTACATGCAATACATACACTAACATCCGACATCCAACACGCATTACACAACAACGAAAGCGGAGCTGCCTGCCTAATAGACTTGGAGAAGGCCTTTGACACAGTCTGGTTAAAAGGGCTCCTCTACAAACTATCAAAAAAAGACTGTCCACTACACTTAATAAAAAGTATTGCAAGCATGACGCAAAACCAAAAATTCTACACATCCAACACTAAAACTAACTCAACGTTAACACTACATCTGTCAGACGGACTACAACAAGGGACAGTCACGGCACCAGACCTCTTTAACTTCTATACCGCAGACATACCAAAATTATTCCAAATACCAGAATCCCCAGATATAAAAACACTACACTTTGCAGACGACCTCATAGTTTACATCAAAGGTAAAAACATAACAAAAATACAGGAGAAAATGCAACACCTCTTTGACAAGATAGACGACTATTATCATACTTGGAAGCTCAAGATTAATCCAGGAAAATCAGAAACCATCCTATTCCGAAGGCCAATTAAAAATCAGTCAAAAAGTTTCCTAAAAGCATACAAATCGTTCAAAATAAAACACAGGACCACAGCAATTCCACACAAAAAAAACAGTAAAATACCTGGGCATAAACCTAGACGAATTCCTCTTATTCAACCAGCACGTAGACATTCAACTAAAAAAAGCAACAAAAACCTTTCTCAATAACGCCAAACTATTTTACTCAAAATATCTAAGCCCAAAAATAAAAGTCACATGCTATATGTTACTCATAAGGCCAATAATATCATACGGCTCCCCAACTTGGTTCAACATAAGCCCCTCAACCATGGAAAAGATCAGGATCTTCGAGAGAAAATGCCTCAGGGCGTGCACGGGTCTAAACAGAAGTGAAAAATACAACTACAAACGATACACAAACAACAAAAAATTATACGACACTGCAAACATCCCAAGAATAGACAGCTTTGTTGCGTATCTATTGGTGGGATATAGGGAGTTTATGCAGGTTCGGTTGCCCGTGGAGCGCTGAACCGCTCTGCTTGTGGTGAAGCGCGGCGAAATTAAACACAAGTTATAATCTTTAACAAGAACGACTATTTATTCAGTAAATCAATGTAGACAGTACTGGTTGCAACGAGTTATAAAGAAGTTCTGATCAGCGAGGCTTTTTCTTCTTCCCTTTTCGGCTCTGTTTCCTCTTCCTGCATTCCTTGCTCCTCCTTTTGCCTTCGTCTTGTCCAATGGGGTAGAGTCTTCGTTTCGTATAACATTTCGAACTTCCTCTAGCTTGGTTCCGGCGATCGCAGCTGTGGTATTGGTAGTGAAGATTTTTATGAACAGTTTATTGAGATAATGGGCAAGTATATGGTGTGTCTTTCCCTTAGAGAATTCAGATAATATTTAAATTTTAACTTTACAGGTCAAATAGGTAGCATGATGATTTTTAGATTGTCTGTGAAAACTGAATGCATCTAATCGAGGAAGCCTAAAGGTCTTGGTTGCCACACATTGGACATAATTCTTGTGGGTACTAACATTTTACAAGATGCTTTGTTATCAGGCTGGTGAGGTATAATAGTGATTTGTATGGATTTCTATGGGACATCCGTATCGATCGATGAATTGATTCTGTGGGTACGATGGCTGCAGTTTTGAAATTTGCAATGTGTAAGCGTATATCGTATCAGGACTTCCGGTAAAGTTACCTTTGAACGTGAACAGGTTTCTATTACTTTCCTTGGTGTAGGTAGCGGGGAAGGGTAGGTTTATCGTCTGTCATTCTAAAGGGTAGAATCTGGGTCACATTTCGGTTAACGTTTCCTTTTTTTCGCAGATATCTCATACTGCTTTGTTCCTAGCTTGGATTGCGTTCGTATAACAAGCGTCTCACTACGCGTCTCACTCTTTTTTCCTGGTGCTGACGGCGTTGCGTCCAGAACAGCACCGCCCGACATCGGGCGTGCAATAGCAGGGGTGGAATCGAAATCATTAGTACTACCGCCTATCCGATTTTACCCACCTCCTGTTTCGAGCATCAGCGCCGATGCGGGCGAACGCAGTCCTTGCATAATCTACGTCCTTTGCGTAGCTATTCCCGGTGGCGTAGAGGGATGGCTCTACTCCTCTCGAAGGTGGCTTCATAGAGAAAGCAGGAACCTCTCTTTATCTGGGGTATGATATTTGTCAGGGTTTGTATCGTAAAGTTGTGGGTCTGTATCAAGATCAATTTCCGACTTCGTTTTTCGCTACCGCCTTCCCACGCGTTAGGAAAACGGAAGCTACGAATTCTACATTCTGTTTGTGTAGGATTGGAGTCCAGAGAATTCGCGGCAACAGCTCGCCGGCGCCTGCGAGTGCCACACACGAAAGCTCCAGGTTTTTAATGGATTTTGTGGGTGCTGGGTGTGAGGGTAATGTCTCGACTTTTGTTCAAGCCTCGCCAAAGAGGTTATATCTGGTGGTTGAACTCATTCGTCTGTACGCACTTTCCTCCTCGACACAACGTTCTCGTTCGATCTCCAATGATAGATATATACAAGGGTACAAGAACGTCGGAAAAGTATCTTACTGGCACATGCATATGCAAATTCGAGACACGTTATACAATGCACGAGTACTCGACGAGACCCAATATCAATACAAGAGCAGAACGGTGTGAGGGAAAAATCAAATGAAAGAAACGACAGGGACGGTAATCACTTTCATATCCCTGGGGCTATAACGAACATCAGTACTTCTTAATGGGTCTACTTGTTGACAATACTCTCTTTTCGAAAATCAAATTTCAATTCTACTTGCACAGTTTTGTGGGGTATTTCTGATCTTCCTCTGAGTATGACTGAGAAGCAGCTATTTATTTACGAGGCTAATAGAACTGTAGGTTTGTCTGCACTTTTCCTGAAAACGCATAAGCGAGCAAGGGCTTCCATCGAAACGTGGAATAATGCCAAAAAGAATTTTCGGCTGGGTGAATGATTTCCCTGCGGGTTTGACGGGAGACATGTTAACTCTAGCAATATCATTATTGCCAGGAAACTACTCGCGTTGGGGAAGCTAAGTGGATAAATTTCACGAAAGGAGTGCGATATTGAACTCGTGTATAACGAGTAGCCTATCTGAGGCGCTCGAGGAGAAAATCCGTCAAGCTGATACTACAGGTAAATTTTTAATTGGAAAAGGGCCTTCTACCACCACTGCAGATCGTCCTACGTTTCCGAGACGCGATCGCGAAAATATTCTGGCTACGGTTATATTTCGTAATGAAATCAAATATAATTTCCGGAATTACAAACTTACGCGAGGTTCTCGTTCATAACTAGACACTGTCCGCGAAAAGTTGACCTAATTTACTTGTCTTTTGGGGTCACTACGTTGCCACTCCAACTGCGTTTTCCGATGATTCAATGTTCCTTCGTCGTCTCTTTGCGTGGTGAATTGCAGGTCAGGGCACAGCCATCCGTCGGTCGATGTTTCTGCCTCGATGTCGTGGATGGAGTTCTCGTAATTTGTCCTTCAGCTCGTCTCGGATGTGCATGCGGTAAACAAGGGTATTCGGGACGGCCGTAGTTACCGCTTTCCTCTCCGATATTTATCCTTGCTCCTGGGGAAACCGTGAAAAACCCAGGAGAGAGAGATTGCACCGTTGATAACGCCTTTCACAAGCCGGCTGCAGAGGATGAATTTTTCAAATTATCCTCCTTATTTTGAATATCCCACCGCTGTCTCCAAAAAGATATCGCTATGTTGCGATTCTATTGGTGGGATATAGGGAGTTTACGTGGATTCAGGTGCCCGTGGATCGCTGGACCGCTCTGCTTGTGGAGAAGCGCAGCAAAAACAAACACAAATTGTAAAGTTAAAAAGAACGACTGTTTATTCTTTAAATCAGCGATGAAAGTACTGTTCGTAACGAGAGGTAAAGAAGTTCTGATCTGCGAGGTTTCTTCTTTCCTTTTCGGCTCTGGTTCCTCTTCCTGAGTTCTTTGCTCCTCCTTTTGACTTCGTCTTGTCCAATGGGGTTGGGTCTTGTTGTGGCTGGGCATGTGGAGGTGGCAACGCTTCCGTTTCCGTGTGACAAGCCAGGGGGCGCGCGAGTTAAGGGAAAAGTGCGGGAAAACTAGAAGAAAACGCGGGAAAGTCGGGGAGAGCGCGCCGGCGAGCTGGTGGGGTTCTCAAGGTTTCCTTTGTTTCGGGGTAGGCCATGTGGTGACCCGCCCCGGATATCGTGGGGTCGACTTTTCAAGGGTTGTACATGACTTTTTAGACTTAGCTACATTTTTACGGTCTGTAGTAAATAAGCTTTAGAAACTTCCAAGTGAAGTGTTTTAAAATCTGTACGATAAATAATGTACAGCTTTATGTATCGTGTATTTTCCATCCTGTTTCGAATTTCGCTCCTAAGTTATTATCACTATCGATAGTTATAATTATATCGTCGACCGTCGATTCGATGTCACTAGATATTAAGACCTACTAACGCGATAGCGTAATAACACTAACCTAGTTAAAAGTAGTTGCGCCCGCCGACGGTAACACTGGACGCGACTTCGCGACTAACATCGGTAATCCCCGGTCGCCACATGATGTAGTTATGAGGCCCGGTATATTTTCCATGTCATTCATCGGGTTTTCGACTGAGAATAGATAGTTACATATTGTCGTTTTTACTTTAAGAAACAGGTTGAATAAATGTTGAATGAGAGAAACGAACTCTTCTATATTATTAATTAATCCCACGATCCAACAGTGTCCAGTTTCTATTCCTTGAACATAGAGTACTATGACGGGAATCGTAAATAGAAACTCCTAAAGTGTGAAACCTAGTGAAAACACTTGCTTCACAAATAATAAATGTTTTGAGCATTTAGAGAATCCCTCACACTTAAAGCCATATTTAAACGGTTCGCAAAAATTCTCGCACCGCGAGATCGAACCTCTATTCGCGTCCTTTCGTTCCGAATTATTACATGCCACCGCCAACTGAGTTTTTGCCGATGCGAACCGCGGAAAGTACAGCTTTTTCATGCCCAATTACAGCCCTACTTTCTCGTTATGCGCGCCTGATCCAGCAATTTTTTTTCGCCGATGTTTAGCGAGACGAAAAATCTTGAGATACACGGTATGTCTAAAAAATTCTCTCAAGTGGAATAAGCAACGTCCCATTAGATATGAATAAGTTGATTTTATTAGAATCAATATGTATTGCAACAAACAAAATGCACAGAAATAAGTGTAGGAACCGAATAAAAAGGAAGGGCAGGCTTCGGGAATGAACCCGAGATCTTCGTATTACTAACCACTGATCAGTCCATTTACTTTTTTTTTTTTTTTATACAATAATTTTTGTTCAAAACATACAATGGTTAACTATGGATGATTACATTGTATACATGTAGTGAATAATCTACGGTGTACATGGTTGGTGCAGCTTAAAAATTAAGTTAGGCTGCCTGGTCGTAGGAGAGACGCTCACGGCCTGTGAGGAGGTGTCGTGTATTGAAGTGGGATCTTTCATTCCAGTTTGCTGCTTGTTGTCATCTTGTAGTCCAGTCTGCTAGGACAGAAAATTGTTTGGAGGTTTGTGAGTGGGGATTCCGAAAAAGTATTACCGGGGGGCCCGGGAAAAACGGAATGAAGTGTATCGTAGCTTTAGTTTAGCTGGGCGGGGGGGGGGGGATTTATATCTAGCGTTCATACCAGATTCATTCGTTCCTATTTGCAGTCATTTACTCGCGCATGTGTTCTTATGACTATATACATTATGTACAGGGTTTAAGCTTTGGCTGAGGAGGAGAACGTTGCTTAAGCTGGAGGATGCTGGGGGGGGGGGGGTTTGTACGTGTGGGGGTCTTGGAGCCACCAGTATTTTTTTGTGTTGAGGTGGTAGGTGTTTAGTTTGTCGATTTTGGGGATCTGTGTGTTCAAGTCAGTCCGGAGGGTTGTGTTGCGGCTGTTGGTGTGGGGGTCATATAGGATTTTTTTGTTGGTTGCTGTACGGTGTAAGTGATATATTATCGGGATGTTATTTTGGTCGGCGATTCTACCTGTTTTCTCGAGGAGGATGAATGCTTCTGGGGGGATGTGGCCAGATGCGAGGGTCTTTTCGTGGTATACGTCGTGGGGGTATAGTGCGCTGTTGATGAGGTTGTCGGTGCGTATTTTGTGGATGTTTGAAAAGTAGTCTGTTAAGTTTGGTGATGAGATTGTCTATTCTGGGTATATTGGCTGCGTCGTATAGGGTTCTGTTGCTAGTGTAGTGTTTGAAATTTGATTCTTTGGTTCTATGGAGACCGGTGCATGCCCTCGGGCATCTGCGTTCGAAGATCCTGATTTTCTTCATTGTTTGGGGGCTTAGGTTGAACCAAATTTGGCAGCCGTAAGAAATGATGGGTCAGATTAGACGCATGTAGCAGAGAATTATTATTTTCGGGTTGAGGTAGTGCGAGTAGAATAATCTGGAGATGCTTTAGCACGCTTTTGTGGCTTTTTCCAACTGTATCTTAATGTGGGCGTTGAAAATTAGGCGATCGTCGAGGTGGATTCCAAGGTACTTTACTATTTTTTTGTGGGGTATTTGGGTGTTAGAGTGGTTTAGCTGGAAGGATTTGTAGGAGTTTATGAAGCTTCTGCTCTGGTGTTTTATGACGTTGCGGAAAAGTATGGTTTCGGATTTTTTCGGGTTGATTTTTAATTTCCACGATAGGTAGTAGTCATTTATTTTATTGAAAAGGTGTTGCGATTTTTTTTAGAGTTTGGGAATGTTCTTGCCTTTGAGGTATACTATTAGGTCGTCCGCGAAGTGGTTGGGTTTTATATCTGGAGATTCAGGGATGTTGAATAGTTTGGGGATGTCGGCGTTAAAGAAATTGAAAAGATCTGGGGAGGTAACTGTGCTCTGTTGGAGACCGTCTGTCAGATGGTGGATGACGTTACAGTCGGATTTGTTGATGGAGGTGAAGAAACTCTTTCCTAGGGTCATATCCACTACTAGTTTTAGTAGGTGGGGGGGGGGGGGCAACCCTTTTTGGAAAGCTTGTAGTAGAGTGCTTTTAACCAGACTGTGTCGAAGGCTTTTTCTAAGTCGATGAGGCAGGCTGCTATGGATTCCTTGTTGTGAAGGGCGTGTTGTATGTCTGAAGTGAGCGTGTGGATTGCGTGGATCGTGCTGACTTTATGTCGGAATCCGAATTGGGTGTCTGGTATTAGATTGTTGTCGCCGTAGAATTTTTCGAGTGCTTTTTTTATTAAAATTTCAAATATTTTGGAGATGTTTGGGAGGAGGCTGATTGGTCTGTAGCTGGATGGGTCAGACGGGTTTTTACCCTTTTTTTTTTATTGGGAGGACTCTTGCTGTTTTGCAGGCTGTGGGGAAGTATCTGTTGTTTAAGCAGTTGTTAAAAAGGGTGTTATAGCAGAAAATGATTTTATTGGGTAAATTCTTTAGGATTATGTTTGGGATTTTGTCGGACCCTGAGGATTTTTTATTATTGAGCTTTTTGAAGAATTGCGAAGGGCGGAGGTGCGATGTGAAGAAGGTGGGGTCGGTGTCGAAGTTTGGATTGCTGGCGAGGTTTGTGTTGGAGAAAAGGGTGAGGGAGTTATTTGTCCGTTTGTCTGAGTCGATGTCGGTCATGAGTTTTTTGTGGTGTTTATCAATTAATTCGATTAGTCTCGGGTTTCCCAGCGTTGAGTTCTGGGAGTTTGTGGCGGTAAAGTGAGCTCCTAGTACGTTCAGCTTGTCGGAGTCTTTGGCGATTATAAAGTTACCGTCTGGGTCTTTACGGAGTGAGCTCGTAGGGATCCTGGCCTAATATAAGAGGTCGCGGTTAATTGGCGGGATTTTGAGGTTTGGGTTCTTTTGAGGAGGTTCTCTCTTTTTCTGAAAATTGAGTTTAGCTTTGGAAACATTTGGTGGGAGCTGAGGGGGTATTTTTTATTTTATTTTCCCAGTGCGTATTAATGGATTTTTGAAATTTTCTTTTTATTGATGCTTTGCAATTTTTTAGTTGGGATTTGGCTATTTTTATAATTTCCTGGGAGTGGGGAGAAGTTTATCTGTAGTCGTTGTTGAGTATGGAGAGTAAGGCAGTTTTGTTTTTATGCAGTTTTCTGATTGTCTGGTTAATATATGTATCTGAGGAGTTATAGTCAGGGAAGTGGGGGACGTTTCTGTCGATTGCTTGTAATATTATTTTTGAAAGATCGGCTAGATGTGAATCGATTTCGGAGTTTTCTAGGTTTACATTGAGCGGGATTTCCGTTGACAGGTTTTTGTTTATGTCGTTTCTGAATTTTTTCCAGTCTGTTTTGTTGAAATTTAGGGGGGGTAGGGGGAGGTGAATACTAGTTTGTCGGTTTTTTGTGGGACTGAGGGGAGCAGGACGATCCCCCTGTGGACGCTGTCTAAATTTAGGGTGGGAATGGTTCCGTCATTGTTTGTGTTTAGAACAGGCAGTCGGCTGTCTATTAGGCAGATGTCGATAAAGGAGTTGCCTCTGGGGAAGGTGGGGATGTTGGTGTATTTTAAGGAGATTCTGTGTTTAAGCTGGTTGTTGAGGATCTAGTTTGCGAGTGTCAGGCCTCTGCTGTTGTATTGGAGGTTGTTCCACTGTTGGTGTTTGGCGTTGAGATCTCCGGCTAGGATGTAGTAGTTTTTAGAATTTTTTAGGTCGAGGGTGGTAAAGATCTGGTTTAGCTCATTTATGAAGTCGGTGGATTGGGCTCCTGCGGCGTAGGCGGCGATAACGAAAAGGCGGATATTGTTTTGGAGGCTGATTTTTATGGCAACCGATTCAATGATCGTGGGGGGGGGGTAGAGGGGCCGGTTCATCAGTCCATTTACGCCTCGGCCCCTTCCCAATATTTGCTATTCGTTTGTTCCTCTTAACTTCGTTCTTTGATGGAGGCGACCGATCCCACATAAGCGTGATACATGCAACGAACTGAAATAGTTGCAGCAAGAAGAAATAAACGAATGTCAAGAAGTGGCAATGTAGTAAAAGTGCAAATAATTTTTAAATAATTTCGAAGCGAACTTTATGAATGTAAAGATATACGCGGGTGGAAAGTGTGAAACTTGTATCGTCCAAATGTCTTGGACATAAATTAGGTAGATTGTTTGAGAACTGTGAACTGAAAACTTTCAATGAATATCGAAAGGGGCTTCATTTTTTTCCCTTTTTTTTATTTAGTTAATCTCCCAACATGATTTCTTACTGAACCTCTTCCATTGTTGGCCCCTTTGAGTTTAAGAAAATTCGCCGTGAAACGATTTTCCTCGAACGAAAAATCGAATTACTTTCTTGCAAATACAATACCCGTGGCTCGTTCGCGTCCTATAACAGGAGGGTTGTTTTTATTAATGCACGAGAGGGGGGCACGTAAGCGGCTTATCTCCGGCAATTAAAATGTTTCTTTAAATACCCAGCTTGTCGACTTTATTGTAGATGACTGAAAGTTGTGTTTAAATCCCCATCTTTATACTAGTTGATACGTCATTTGCCCTTTGGCAGGGCTAGAATTAACAAACAAGAATTTTTTTACGATCGTTTTCCAATCAAGTTGGGAGTTCAAATGTCTGTAATTGTTTACTGGTTCCATGCATTTCGGTACACTTATTAATGAAAATGTTTTATTTAATTTACGTTTTAGTGTACAAAAATCACTGCAATATTTGTCGTATCCTCTTGAGCCCTATTATTTTTTTCTTCTTGGCACGAGATGATGAATGTGTGTATTTACAATATGGTTTTCATAAGGTGGATTATTTGATCCGTTTTTTTCACGTGAACAGTGGTATTGGTCACTTGTTTGAAAAAAAACCTACAGTAATTTCCGAAATTGAAATTGTAAAGGTACTTCATACAAATAAGGGGTCCAACCCTTTGTTCAGTTGTCATATGAACTACTAAATTCGCTTTTCGTCTACTTTCCGTACGAAGTATAGAATTCATATTTCAAGCGGATGAAATAACTCAGAAAAAGTAAAAAAAAAAGGTTTAACCAAGGAAACGAAAGCAACAGTGTTCTAACCAGTGGGGACTGACTGACAATCGCGCGTTTACAAAGAGGATCAGCACGAGTCTCGTCGAATTTCGTGGAGCACGGTTATCGATTATAGGCAATCACGAACGGGCAACGTCAATAATAGGCATCGTAGAAGACACATCGTCTGCGGCTAATGTTCCGGCAAATTGGCTTCACGAACGTAGACTGCATCGCCTCTCGGGAGGAATCTACAAGTACGAGTGGCTTTTCACGTGCCATTATAAGGGGTCGTTTAGGCCCCGAAACTGAAAGTGGGTATGTATTATATTTGTAACAAGCAGAGAGACGTTATGCACATATAAAAGGGAACAGATAATATTATTGGTGAATCCTGTTGTAAGGTATAAAGATAGTTCTGGAAGATACTACCATTTTACAATTGTAACACATTCGGAAGAGTAGCGCATTCTTCTTAATATACATATATTTTTTTTATACAAATGTACATATAACTATATAAATATATACCTGTGTTACGAGCCGGGGCTGTGGGCAACGCCTAGACCGGCGAGGTTGATATAACCCAAGGAATACGGTTGAGAATTTATTAGTAAGGTGCGCGGACGAACCCGATGCGAAATCGGGGAGCCGCTGGGATATGTGTAGCGAGGACGAACCCGATGCGAAATCGGGGAGCCTCAGGAATAGAGTCAAGCGCGGACGAACCTGATGCGAAATCAGGGAGCCGCAGGAGGGTGAAACGTCGTGGACGAACCCGATGCGAAATCGGGGAGCCACTAGGAAAGAAGTTCGCAGACGAACCCGATGCGAAATCGGGGAGCTGCTAGGAGGTTGGCTTATTCACAGACGAGCCCGGCGCGGAGCCGGGGAGCTGTTCGGAGGTTGGAAAACGTACGGACGAACCTGATGCGAAATCAGGGAGCCGTAGGATACAGACGAACCTGGTGCGAAACCAGGGAGCTGTAGGATGGGTTAGGTTTCGTGGACGAACCCGATGCGAAATCGGGGAGCCACTGGGTTGGAGTATTTGTAGTTATTTTGTTTGGATAAGGCGTGCGGACGAACCTGATGCGAAATCAGGGAGTCGCAGGAAATGTTAGTTTGTCTCGTAACTTTTAAATTAATATTCGATACAACTCGAGCGGTTAAGTTGTATCTGTGGGAACGTTACTACCGATATAAAGGATTACGGGGTAAATATAGGTTTAACGAATCTACTCGATTTAATGGTGAACAAATTATAAATATATATTCAAATCAGTCGTTGGTACAAATGTAATTGTCGCGATAGAAATAATATAAAGTATGTGAGTTACCTAAGTATTTGCACGGTGTTGACGCACTGGCGATGCGGGGTCTGAGAGCCGCTTTAAGAGTGTTCCGAAAGAACTTCAACCGGACTAGCGGATTCTAACGGGTTAATCTATGATTCGAAAGGTGCGCTAAGCCCAATCTCACTAGATATAACTGACTCTGTACGAGCGTAGCACGGCGTGACGTTACGCGTGACTATGTAACTCTGAACCGTCGAGGGTAGAAACCAAAGGGTTTATATACCCCCGAAATGCACGGAAACGCATTAGAACTTTCCATATAAGGAAATTGAGGAGTCTTCGTCGGACCACGCCCGTCTTGGTCATAATGCAGCTGGTCGCACATGTGCTCAGGACCCCTTTTTCTGTTTATGATAACCGAAAGAGTTTTAGGGCGTTTTCCCATCACAGACGCGAGCTCGAAAACGCTTTGAGAGCGACGTATGGAATATTCTTCATACGTAACATCTCCCCCCCCAGATGAAACATCGCGGTTCGCGTGATGCTTTCGCAAAGGAAGGAAAAATGCCCCAAAATTCTCCGTAAAAGAAAGGCGTATAACGTTGTCGGGTGTAGTATGTATGGGTGTACTTATTGCTATTGTGATCGCTGCAATGTACTGTGTTTTCTTCTTTCTGATTAATTGAGATCCTAGGTCCTTGCTGATGATGTAAAATAAGCGTGTTTCAGTTTATCCTGATGTTTTGTGATTAGCTTGTTGTGTTTCTGCAGTACTACGTTGTTCAGATCCGTTACGTCTACTATCTCATACGGTCCAATGTAATGCGGATCGAATTTGTTAATACGTGGTTCCAGGAGTACGTAAACGGAATCGCCTACATTAAACGTTGCTGGTTTTGCACGAAGATCGAAATAGCCTTTTGAACGGGTTTTTGCCTTATTTAAGTTATCTGAAGCTAAATTGCGGATATTAGTCATATGTGTTATCAAATCTATTAAGTAATCTCCGTACGAGTGTAACTTTTCGCCGGTTGGAAAAGAACTGGGTTCTCGAGCTGGTTTTCCGAAAATTAGTTCATACGGAGTAAAATTTGTTGCTTCATGAACTGATGTATTGTAGGAGAACATTGCAAACGGTATTAATAAATCCCAATCTTCGTAATTATCCATGTAGTGCTTGAGGTACTCGGTGAGTACGATGTGACTTCGTTCCAGTGATCCATTGGTCTGCGGTCTGTATCCTGAGGTAGTAATTTGTTTAATTCTGAATATTTCCGATAAATTGGTCATAAGGTTTCCAATAAAACTGGTTCCCTTGTCCGTCAGTATTGCACGAGGTGTACCATAGATTGCGATGAAATGTCTGGCAAAAGCATCTGCAATAGTAGTAGCTCGAATATTTGGTATTGCTACTGCCATGCAATATTTAGTTAAATTATCCTGCATGGTGAGAATGTATCTGTTTCCGCTAGGCGTGATGGGTAAAGGTCCCACTGTATCCAAAGCGATTTTATCGAAAGGTCCCAAAGGTGTGTCGGTAATTAGCATAGGTTGACGAGTTTTCGCTCGGACTAATTTTTGTTCCTGGCAGCTTTGACATTTCCGGATGTAATCTTGAATCTCGTTGCGCATTTGCGGCCAATGGAATTTTGATCGGATGCGTTTATATGTTTTCGTTATTCCTTTGTGTCCACCAATTAAGCTATCATGAGCTTCGCGGATTATTTCTTGTCTGTCTTCTGTGGATGGTGTAGTAATGATACAATTGCAAATACTAATTTGTAGAGCTGTTCCAGTGAAAATTTCTTCTAATAGTTTGAGAAAATCGTTGACTGGCAACTTGTGAAGGTCCCCGGTTGCAGAAATTCGGAATGATTTGATCTGGTGTTGTTTTAAGATATCCTTTAGAATTTCTAAACCACGAACAATGTCTATTTTTGTAGCATGATCATAAAAATTATCGGAGATTACTATAGCGAAAGATTTGTACGACCCGTTATCTAGTGTTACCACGTGTCCTTTTTCCGGTCGTTTTGCTAGAAGATCTTGTTTATTTATTACTTCGGTATCCAGCAGTAGTTTCCCAACAGCGGTTTGTATATTGCAGTCGGCAGATATAAAATATACGTAGTGACCCTCTTCAGCTGTGAGAGTGTTTGAACTGGTAGTAATTTTGTGTGTTTCTTTTGGTAAAGCCTCTTCTAAATAGTCTTCGTCGGTTGAATTTTCAGGGTCGGTAGTGAAGAATGGGTAAGGGTCAAATGTGTACTCAAGGGCCCCATGTCGAGTTGACCTGCTGTCCGGCGGTCGTCCAGCACTTGCTTCGGTTATGATCCCTGCAGGTAGCTGGGTAATTGTCGATTGTAAAACTTCATCCGTAATTCGAGATGACGTTTGTGGTGTACTAATTCAATTTTCCTGAATATTTTTTGTATTTTCTATTACGGTATCTTCAAGCGGTTCCTCAAAAGATATTAGATCGTTAAATATGGTTTGATCCTTGTCCAAAGGAGAAATTTGTGTGGAATTAGCTGCGGGCGAAAAAATATCTATGGATTCCTGACGTTCATCTGGCAATGTTACTTCTTGAGATAGGCTGGGGAAAGATCGATTTTTGTGTATAATTGGCGAGTGTTGTACCTTTCCATATGCGGCTTGTTCTATTTCGTCTGAGCTGCTACTGTCCCGATACTTGGGTCGGTTTTCTCGGTCTCGACGTAATTGCCGAACACGATGTCCAATTGAATCCGTATTAGCTTCTGTTTTGGGTATTTGTACTTTGAAATCGGTATCCCTGCATTCCCGTGGAAGAAGTGGTAAACAGATTGAAGTGGGGTTACGCGACAGAGCGTCTGCGTTTTTGTTTATCTTCCCAACTTTATGGACCACCTGATATTCATACTCCAAAAGTCTAAGTTTCCACTTCATGAGTCTGGAAGTCGGGTCCTTAACGGAATGTAACCAAACAAGTGGTCTATGGTCTGTGATTAGGGTGAATTTGGTTCCATAGATGTAGGGCCTGAAGTATCTTACAGCGTAAACCATTGCTAGACATTCTTTTTCCGTAGCTGAATAATTCCTCTCAGGTTTATTTAGACTGCGGGACGCATAGGCAATTGGTAGGTCGCTCCCTATCTCTCCCTGACTAAGCACGGCTCCAATAGCATATTCGGATGCATCTGTTGTAACGATGAATGGTTTACTAAAATCTGGATATTGTAGAATAGGTTGCTGACACAATTCATTGCGTAATTGTTTGAAACTTTGATCTTGTTCTTCGGTCCACTTGAATTTGATGCCTTTCCCTAACAAGTTAATTAAATTTTTTGCTTTTGAGGTGAAATTAGGTACAAATCTTCGGTAATATCCTACAAGTCCTAAGAATTGTTGAATATTCCTCTGCGTGGTAGGTGTTGGAAAATCTTGTACTGCTTTTAATTTCCTAGGATCAGGTCTGACTCCATCTTTTGAAATAATATGACCGAGATATGCAACTTCCTTCCGTAAAAATTCGCATTTATTGGTCTGAAGGGTTAATCCATGATCTTTAAGGCGTTTTAATAATTTTTTAACTTTGATGTTGTGTTCTTGAAGCGATGAAGCGTATCCTACTATATCGTCTAAGTAAACAAAAAGATCTGTCCCTTGAAGTCCGGTGAGTGCCTGATCCATGAGGCCTTGAAATGTGGGTGGTGCGTTCTTTAATCCGAAAGGCATTCGAGAAAATTCGTAATGTCCATTCGGTGTAGTAAATGCTGTTTTTGATTTATCCTTTGGATCCATTTCTATTTGATGGAATCCACTTGCGAGATCGAAGACTGAGAAGTATTTAGCTCCTCCCAATCGGTCTAATATTTCCGTGATTTGTGGTAATGGGTATTTGTCCGAAATAGTTTTTTCATTGAGTGCGCGGAAATCTATTACTAAACGCCAGCGTTTATTACCCTGTGCGTCTGCTTTCTTAGGAACAATCCATAAAGGCGAGTTATATGGAGATTTGGAATGATTAATGATGCCTGCAGATAGCATAGTGCTGATCTGTTTTTGAATTTCCTTCTGATGTACAGGTGGATAACGGTATTGTCTCGTATTAATCGGAATATCATTAGTCGTGTGAATTGAATGGTTGAAATCACGAGCTTTCCCGAGTTTGTCTCCTGGCAGGAAAAATCGGTCGGGAAATTCCTCTACTAACTCAGAAACGAAATTCCGTTCCTCTTTGTTTAAATGGTCTAAATTGATTGTTTGTAAAATTCCCTGAATCCTGTCTTTCCTAGTATTGAAGTTCGACGGGTGTTCCATTCCTGGATAAGAATCTTCATCAGATGTACTTAAAATGTCACAGGGCTCCAAAATTTGAGGCTCTATCTCTACGTCAATTTCTTCTTCGCTGGTGTTTGTTGCCATAACGTAACATTTGCCTTCGTTGTTTGTTACGACTGCTTCCCCTATGTAAAGTTGCTCATGGGTTTTGATACGCGGTAAATATCCTTCCTTCATTTTCACGTTTGCTACTCTGACAGCAATCTGCTGTGATGTTCTAGGTTTGATGCAATATTTAGTAACTGTCTGCTGTTCTTTTGTTTGAGGTAAATCTTGATAATTTGAAAAACGTAAAGGTCGGATCGGCTCATTTTTTAAAGTTAAAGTTCCATGATAATAGGAAATCTCGGCTTCTTCTTGTTTTAAGAACGGGCTTCCGATAAGTCCATCTGCGTCTAACGCAAGATTCTTTACCACATAGAAAAATGCTGGAGATCCATGAATATTGAGGATTGTCGTTCCAAGAGTGTGAATCGGTGTCGTTGTTAGTCCGGTCAATTCAATTTCTTCCCTAGAAATTATTTCTGCGGTTCTTCCGAGAACGTCGATGACCACCAGGTTCACGGCTGCTCCACCATCAATTAAAAATTCTCCCGTTCCTGATTCCAATTCCGGAACTTTGATTTTGATCCTTGGTGCAGGTGCCTCCTTGATGAGTCTTCTTTCTTCTCGTCGTTGAATCGGATTTTCCTTCGGCGATCTTCCTCGTTTCCGCTCATCGTGTCGCCTGTACGTTGAGCGCGATTTAAGTTTAAAGACTTGGTCGATTCGACGGACGAATCTCGCGAGTCCCGGTGATGACGCGAATTGCGCGGATGTTTCCGGCATGACTTTTCGTCATGTCCGTTCATACCACAATGCCAGCAATACAAACTTGGCTTGCGGTTTCTATCAGAATTTTTAAGAATTGATATTTTTGGTCCTCGATCATCTATATTAGATGAATCGCGGTGGTTGGAAGGGGATCTCGAGGGGCTTCTTTGGTGCAAGGTCCAAGCCGTCGCGCGTCCTTGCCTCTCTCGTTCCTCTTCAAACTCGGGTGTTCTCGCATGTCGTTCCCTGAACCGGTCGTATCTACTCGGCGAGTGAGGGTACGACACTTCACGGTCGTAATTACGAGAATCTTGAGCGTAGCGGTCTCGACGTGACCATCTAGCAGGTGATTCACGGCTAGGCGACTGTTGTCGATTTCTTAATTTTCGGTCTATTTGTATCACGGCGTCGTAAGCCTGTTCAAGTGTACCTAAGTCTTGAATCTGAGCCGACACTTTCCAAGAAATCCGATCCGGTAAACCATCGATGAAGTTTTCTTTAACGTCGTGTTCCATTTCCTTGACGAAATCTTCAGCGTGATCCAGATATCTTTCCCGGATAGCTCCGCGCGTACAATAAACAAGATGACTCGTTCTATCGACATATTGTCGAATACTTTCTCCATCACGAATATGTAACTTCGCGATTTCGACTTGAAAATGTGACAAATTTCTACCCGGCGCGAATCTCTTTTTCAAATGCTTAATTAAAGCCTTAACCGAGCCGAATTTATGCTCTATCGTGCATCTACGTGCTGGACCGATAAGCTTAGTTAACACAATTGCGAGATACTCCGCTTCCGTACCCTCAGGAATCAAAGTTAACCCGTCTTCCACATTTTGAGCAAAGTGCGTCAACGATGGTTTTTCTCCGTCAAAGGTCGGAATGGACGATGTAATATTCTGTATACACGTCCGTTGCGTTAAGAGTGTCATTGAATTGGCGATCGAAACAGTCAGGTTTAGCATCTCATTAGAGGAGACGTTCGCGTGTGGGTTTGCCATTTTAAAATATTATTAAAGTAATTAACTAGGGAAAACTAGTATATTGTAAATGTTCACCTACGAGTAATAGAACGTATTTTAAAAACCAAAATTTACGGTAATTCTAAATCAGTAGTATCCCACCGCTGTCACCAGTTTTGTTACGAGCCGGGGCTGTGGGCAACGCCTAGACCGGCGAGGTTGATATAACCCAAGGAATACGGTTGAGAATTTATTAGTAAGGTGCGCGGACGAACCCGATGCGAAATCGGGGAGCCGCTGGGATATGTGTAGCGAGGACGAACCCGATGCGAAATCGGGGAGCCTCAGGAATAGAGTCAAGCGCGGACGAACCTGATGCGAAATCAGGGAGCCGCAGGAGGGTGAAACGTCGTGGACGAACCCGATGCGAAATCGGGGAGCCACTAGGAAAGAAGTTCGCAGACGAACCCGATGCGAAATCGGGGAGCTGCTAGGAGGTTGGCTTATTCACAGACGAGCCCGGCGCGGAGCCGGGGAGCTGTTCGGAGGTTGGAAAACGTACGGACGAACCTGATGCGAAATCAGGGAGCCGTAGGATACAGACGAACCTGGTGCGAAACCAGGGAGCTGTAGGATGGGTTAGGTTTCGTGGACGAACCCGATGCGAAATCGGGGAGCCACTGGGTTGGAGTATTTGTAGTTATTTTGTTTGGATAAGGCGTGCGGACGAACCTGATGCGAAATCAGGGAGTCGCAGGAAATGTTAGTTTGTCTCGTAACTTTTAAATTAATATTCGATACAACTCGAGCGGTTAAGTTGTATCTGTGGGAACGTTACTACCGATATAAAGGATTACGGGGTAAATATAGGTTTAACGAATCTACTCGATTTAATGGTGAACAAATTATAAATATATATTCAAATCAGTCGTTGGTACAAATGTAATTGTCGCGATAGAAATAATATAAAGTATGTGAGTTACCTAAGTATTTGCACGGTGTTGACGCACTGGCGATGCGGGGTCTGAGAGCCGCTTTAAGAGTGTTCCGAAAGAACTTCAACCGGACTAGCGGATTCTAACGGGTTAATCTATGATTCGAAAGGTGCGCTAAGCCCAATCTCACTAGATATAACTGACTCTGTACGAGCGTAGCACGGCGTGACGTTACGCGTGACTATGTAACTCTGAACCGTCGAGGGTAGAAACCAAAGGGTTTATATACCCCCGAAATGCACGGAAACGCATTAGAACTTTCCATATAAGGAAATTGAGGAGTCTTCGTCGGACCACGCCCGTCTTGGTCATAATGCAGCTGGTCGCACATGTGCTCAGGACCCCTTTTTCTGTTTATGATAACCGAAAGAGTTTTAGGGCGTTTTCCCATCACAGACGCGAGCTCGAAAACGCTTTGAGAGCGACGTATGGAATATTCTTCATACGTAACACCTGTAAGAAATAACAATTTAGTAATGAACTGTTATGGAAACTGAGAAAAAGGCCGCAAACGCGAAATGGCGGCACAGGGATTGTTTTCGACATTTCGATGGTATAAAAGTTTGGAACAATTGTTATCTCGGTTCCTGCTGGTTGTTTTTTAATAAATTGTATGTCAAATGAAAGGGAATTTAATAAGCTCGAGGATGAAAAAACCCCGTTGCTGTGACTATATGCAGCTGGCCGTAATTACAATTCTAATTGTTTTATTGTTTATAACAAATGAACTTCACATGGAATAATGATCAGACCTATTGGAGTTGGTAGTTTATACTTCTAGCTTTAATTTATGTCCTCTGGGCATTAGCTGGGCATGTAGCTTGCCGGGAACTGCCAGTAATCGCATTTGTTTATACTTTATTTAAACAAATTCAATTATCTCGGCTTCTGCTGGCCGATTATAATCAACAATACCTCAAATTGGCGCTCTCGGTTCAAGGAACAATCTGTTTACTGTTGGAAAGGGCTTCGTGAATAGTTTCGTTGCAATTCTCCAAGGAACTTTTAAATTGTTTATTATAGAAAGACAACATATGCAGCATTTGTAAATAGCTGATTGAAGATTAGCCGCATCCTTTACCTGCATTTTAAGCAAGCGATCATTTATCTAGAGCCTCCAGAAGTCGTGGTAGATGCATTGACCCGGACTGCAATTTTGGCGAATATTCAATTGTTAATAACTTTTAAAACGCAGATACCATATGCTTGCAGCTACTGCACGAAATAGTTATTGTCTGTGAGTTTAATTGAAGACAAGTCCGGTTCACAAAGATGCACTAGGAGCCGTGAAAAATACAATTGTATCAATTAACGATGTAATCCTGGAATTCGGTTTCGGCGGTGCGAGAAACTGCGAAAATGGACGCAAACGCGAGATGGCGGCACAGGGACTGTTTTTGTGGCGACCGGGATTTACCGACGTTGGTCGCGAAGTAGCGACCTGTATTACCGTCGGCGGGCGTAACTAGATTTAACTAGGTTAGTGTTATTATAGTTAGTTTTAAGACACTAGTCTTTAGTTCTAGTTGTTTAAGTACCTTAGATTTGTAACACTAGGTTTAAGTTTTTGAATCTAGTCATTAGCGTCTAGCATACTTTTGTTTTAGAGTTAACAGTTTAGAAAGAGCTACCAAAGTTGTAAGAGTTCCTCCACGACACTTCGTGAGTGTAGATTATTTAATAAAGATCCATAGTCGGTAAAAGCGCAAGTGTTTCTCTTTCCATCAAGTATCACCGCCACATTTTCGACATTTCGATGGTGACATATACAAAAAATTTGAACTAGCGGCCGAGAGGCGATTGGGCGCGTCAGCGCCAGAATTTTAGGTCAGCGTCCCCACGCCAACCTGTTGAGTGGTACCTCGGTACAATTCTCCAGGGCCCTATGGGGCCGGAGGAGAGACCTCCTATCGATATGGAGGTGGACAACGCGATGAGCTGGACCACGGTAGCTCCCAGCAAGAAGAAACGAATAATCACAACGCCGCACGAACCGACCAAGAGGAAATGCCCCTCACCTAACCTCACTCCCGAAGCAATAACGAGTAATATAGCAATACCCATACCGAAGATTAACACAGAATACCAGCGTTTATACCCTGAGTCCCACAAAGGACCAGCGGTGGTCGAGATAAGATTGAACAACTCAAATGTTAAAAAAAATAAAAGCCACAACATGATGGCTATAGCTAAGGCCCTGCACTCCATGCGGGCCGGCATCCACCAGCTACGCCCAAGAGGCTTCAACAAGCTGAAGCAGTTTTCAATAACAGCTTAGAGGCCAATAAAATAATCAAATTAACAAAGTACAAGGAAGACAGCCTAATCGCCTTTGTGCCCAGGCACTTCACGGAAAAGAAAGGTATCTTAAAGGGGTTCAGCCTTGACTACCCCATTGAAGACCTCCTAGACTTTGCAAACTCTCCATGCAAAATTACACACGCGAAACGACTGAACAGAAGACATGCAGACCCAATCACACAGAAAACCTCCTGGATTCCTTGCGAGACGATCCTAATTACTTTTGGAGGTTTAACCACACCAGCTAAAATTCAGCTATACGGCATGTTGAACAAAACAATAGAACCATACGTGGAAAGAGTGAAAACATGCAAAAACTGTGGCAAATACGGTCACACGCAGGCTAAATGTAGGGGGAAAGCAACATGCCTAGCCTGTGGCCAAGACAAAAGCCCTGAGCACAGTTGTCCCGCAGGTGGCAAATGTATCCACTGCCAGGGTGACCACCACACATTCCACGCCAACTGCCCGCAAATGTTATTTCAAAAGGAAGTCAACATCATTCTAGCACACAACAGTATTAGCATCTATGAAGTTTGTGCACAAGCGAAGATCAACACTGAACATAACCTCATCACCGACTCACAAAATACAAACAGACAACCACAACGTACACCACAACAGAAATACCCTCCCCTTCCTGAAGGAACAATGGAAGGTGAATACAAACTCCGGGTTATCGGAGATATTTCCACTCCCAACAACACAAAAGAGAACCCATGGAAATCAAGAAATATCAAAACATACTCAACAACACCAGTAACAGCAAGATCCAGCTTACCCATAGTTCACAACGGGTCTAGCACATCAACGTCTGACACAACTTCGCTACAAGCAACACCAACCACGAACACTAAACCTCTAAATTAACGCAAACAGCAAGAACAGAACACCTCCCAAACTAAACAACCGACAATCACCAACCACAGTAATCAACAAATCCAATTAAAGACCACAAACACAAAGCTCCCAATGGGAAGCAAGATATTAACAAAGTCCAAACACATCTCAATCCTGATGCACAAAGATAAAAGCAGTAATGGAGCACACACACAACAACATTAAAATTCTACTTTGGAACTGCAGGCAGATAGCCAATAAAGAAACAGAGCTCTGGAGACAGGCAGAACTTTATTATATTTTCGTCTGAACTGAAACCTGACTCAACCCTGGCATAAAATTTCATATACACGGATATAAAACCATCAGGAAAGATAGAAACAGTCGACGTGGTGGTGGTGTCGCCATCATCGTCAAGAACTCCCTTCAGTGGACCGCAACTTCTAACATGGAGGTTGATGACGGAATCACAGAAACATTGACTATTGAAGTACGTTGCAAAGAAAGCAACTTAATAATATGCGCATGTTACAAGCCACCAGGACTGCCCATTCAGCAAGACAAGTGGCAACAACTCTTACATAAACTCAACAGGCACCCTCAGTTCCTACTGCTTGGTGACTTCAATGCCCACCATACAGTATGGAACTGTGCAGCCACAGACAGCAATGGCGAACGACTGTTGCTAGCACTGGAGAACGCTGACTGCCTCGTACATAACACAGACAACACCTCCCACATAGGGCACAATGGGGCCCGCAACAGCAACCTAGACCTAATAATTTCTCCTAACTCGATGACCCTTGGGGCTCGGACCACTTCCCTCTCAAGATTGACCTACTACTCACAAAGCATAGTTACAGATCCACTAGCAACAGAATCTCCTCCACGAAAACAGACTGGAACTTATACAAATTCATACTGGACTCTACACACCACACTCTGATCTCCGGAGACTTTCTCTACAGGGACTCCCTGGGGCAATATGCATACTTCACGAACAGCATGAGGGATGCAGTAACAAGTTCCACTCCTATGAAGGGCCATATCCCACTGCATCGATATCGAAATCCGGTACCATGGTGGGATACGGAATGTGAAAGGGCTGTGCGGTGCAAGAAAGCTACGCTCCTCAAATGGCGCCACACGGGTTCATCACTAGACTGGGAAGCCTGTATGAAGCAGGCGGCAAAAACAATTAAATTCCTCAAACGCAAAAAAATATCCAGTTTCGGAAAATGACAGAAGAACTAAACCAAAATACAGACACGGCTAGCTTCTGGAAGAAAATTAAAATATTCAAGAACAAATGGACCAACACGGCAGCCCAAGACAGAACAACTCCATCAACCAGAGCAATACACACACAAATTGACAAGCTATGCCCCCCCTGGGCTGCAATTAAGCCTGCAAACCTTGAACAGGCCTCAGCTGACTCATTCTTCGACACAGAATTTACCTTCCACGAGCTCAACCACACCATCAGCAAACGGAACTCCAAATCTGCACCAGGCTTAGACAGCCTTGACAACAATATGTTTAAGAACCTCCCGAATATGTGGAGACTCGTACTCTTAGACATTCTCAACAACAATCACACACACACAACACGTATCCTGACACTTGGAGGGACAGCAGTCTATTTTTTATCCCGAAACTGGGACAAACAAACGTAAGACCTCTTGCGCGTGCAAGCTCCTGGAAAGACTTCTCTCTCGAAGGCTAACCTACTGGCTAGAGCACAACAACAGACTTCCCACAGGCCAGTCTGGATTACGAAAGAACCGCTCCACGGCTGACAACATCCTCAGCTTAACCACACAAGTGGACGCCGGACTTCTTCTTGGCCAATCCACCGCTGCAATGTTCCTTGATGTTAAATCTGCATTCGACAATATTATTCCAGATATTCTGATTTCCAAACTCCTCCAACTTGGAATCCCCAAAATCCCTGCACAATTCATGCAGAACGTAACATCCTTCAGAAGAGCAAATTTTCGCATTTGGAACGATGATGGGCAACAGCGAACCATTACACGACACGTGTTTACGGGAGTTCTGCAAGGGGGCGTGCTGAGCCCGTTATTGTACACCCTGTATACGGCGAACTTAGACACAGACACACCAGATCACACTAAACTCCTTCAATACGCAGATGACGTTGCAATATACGCTACCAACACTAACCAATGGACAGCATGCCAACAACTGCCTACTCAGACAAATCAGAGTTTGTAATGTTCAATGGCAAAACCAACCCTGCTGGTTCTCTCTCCATCCAACTGGGAAACATCTCCATTGGTAATACACAAACTGCAAAATTTCTAGGCGTGCTCATTGACCAGAAATTAACCTTCCAACAACACACCGAGAAGGTCTGTACAATTGCATGCAGATCGCTCAACATCATCAGGTTCCTTCGGGGCACCCGGTGGGGTGCAGAACCAAACACCCTGCTTACTGTATACAAGAGCCTCATACGCTCGAAAATTGAATACTGTCTGCACATAACTCTGCCAAAAAACAACAACTCGCTGCTAAAACTGGAAAGAATCCAACTAGCAGCAGCCAGGCTCGCCCTTGGCTTAAGATATACCACACCAGTTAATGTCACTCTAGCAGAGTCCAAATTACCACCCCTGGAACAACGTTCCTGCCCTTAAAAACCATTGCGGATGCACTGGACAGGGTATGGCCGCTGCGCCATAAGGTAGCCCAGGACACCAGCTTCCAACTAAATCCCTCTCGTACTTTTGCCGCTCCTGAAACAGACATGTTCAACCTACCCAGATAGCCAAACCTGCTCTTGCAGGTCTTTGCATGCGCCTGGTAGCAGGTTATGGTATCAGGATTCCCATAGGTTTCATACATTGCCTGTTAAATACAGAAACTGCCGCAGGTAGTAGGGTGGAATATAACAAAATATGCTAGAGCAGATTAGCGGGACAAACCTAGCAGATCCTGCAACCGATAAATGATATTTAAAATCTAAGTTTTTCCGAAATAGGAGTGTTTAGGAATAAGGAAAAGTATATAAACGCGATAGGAACGCAGTCGATTTTTTCGTTTTTAAGATTTAATTCATTTTATTTATATTATATTTACATGATATTTTTTGAGCACTACGTATGCGCATGAGTCCACTGAACTGCGCGCCTCTACAGGAGAAAGTTAGAGAACAGGAGAGAGGAGGAAGACTCCCGGATTTTTTGACGCCATTACTGCGGAAAATCGAGAGTTCTTTCTCGCGTCCTTTAGACGTGAATTTTTTTTTTTTTTATTATCGTGAGGGAAATCTTGCATAAGACACCCCGGTCTGTCAGGGGTAGACCGGGGTAGTGTCGGATTCCTACGGGATTCCTACGGGACGTCAATCTCCATTAATATCATTCTACAAAAAAATTGAGAAAATGGTGAATGTTGTATTTCAGTTAATTACCCAACAAGTGAGTTTATACCAGTAAAGTAAAAAACCCACGAAGCTACTTGTACATGCGTAAGTACATATGTTTTAATATTTTGATTATATATGTAATACAAAACTAACCTCCTCCTCTACCCATGAATTACGTACCACGTGTTGGAGTCGGACACGGGGGCCAAGAGATCTACTTCGCACCCTCTCTTTAGCAGTGCGAACCGCCACTTTCAGGCAATCCTCAATTTCCTTTTGTGATGGCGTTTGAAAACGCCTATTTTGTAGTTGAGCCTCTGAAAATGAAATGTAAACAGAACCTATATAGTATGAATACTGAATGCCATGTAAAGTAATAATATTACAATTATATGAACAGTGATTCTTACCCTGTATAGCACAGGCAGCTCTTGTTTCAGCTAAACACAGTTTGCCTTCTTCCCGGCCCAACCATGAATAACATGTACGATACTATCATCAAATAGCTCTTTGAACGACAGTGTGACTGCTTCCTTAAAGGTGGTCCCACTAAAAAATATCAAATACTTTATCTAAACAAAGTAAGTACTGATTGACAAACATGTATTACATAAAGAGGAATAAAATATGAGTTCTGTTTCACTTACAACTTCCCTGTAGTCATCTTCACTAATATTTTCAAATTCTTTTACTGCAGATGGAGAACAAAATGCAGAGGCAGCTCTACAACAATTCGTTCTTCCATCTTCAGATATATACGGTCCAAATTTTTGTACGTACAATGTACACGGGCTTCTCCATTTGACCAATGACGTCAGACATCTTGGTCCCTTAGATTCATTTTATGCTTTTCCATATGAGAATAACATGAGGGTGTTTAGGAAGTTTTGTAGGAAGCCAGCCCTACCCCTACAACAACTGTTTAATAGAATGGCGGAGATTCAGGAGCAGCCAAGTAATAATGGAAAGGTTATAGGGTCTTCGGAAATCAAAGTACCTATGCCCCTGGTTTGCGATACTGATATCTTCCAGCATCGTAGGATACAATTTAATGGAATATCACTGAGTACCGATGTACGCGGCAATTGCTGCATCTTGCACGACACTTCCATATGTATTGTATGCTCCATTGAAAAACATGGAAATACATTTCGAGTAGGGGTTAGAAGGTACACAGAAGTCGGTGATATTTATAATATCGGTATCAAATCCTCCGCCGTAGACTGACATAAATGTAGTATTTTAAGTGCTGTGTTTTATATTCATCCAAATGATATACGAAGGAAATGTTACAGAATGCCATTTCCTCGTGAAAACCTGGATGACAATGAAGAAGGAGAACAAGGAGCAATAGAATACGCCGTGGCTGAGATGCTATATTCTGATGCATGTAGGATCGGTATGTATACACCGGTCACGACTACAATATGTCATAATACAATATGTATTCTTCTCTGTGCATCTTTTTCAATATTGGTATTTGTTTCACAGACTACAACTAAACCGCAAAAAGGAGAAGGCGTTTCCGGAATATATCCAGGAAGAAGACTCAGCTCAAATGCAGTGAAGAAGACGAATCATCACACAACGAACAAATAAACAAAATACTAGCAGTGACAATTTTGAAATCTGATTGATATACTCTTATTCATTCAAAATCAAAGTTTAACTCACAATCAAAATTTAACTCACAGTATTTTGTTTACATGCATTTTATTAATAGTATATATATCTATATATCATATGTCATATAAATGAATAAAAACACATAATAGTTTTTTAAGACCTCATTTAAATGCGCTTCCATTTAAAATTTAAATGCCCCAACTCAACATAATCTGCTTCACACCTAACCCAAACCAGCTTCTTGATTCATAGCCAGGCTCTTTCTCGAGGTTGCCGTCGGTCTGTTATATCGCAGGTTTTGTCTCGAGGTGGTCATCAATTTGCGGATACAGCTGCATATGATTTTGTAGACAGGTTCTGTTACGCTTTGTCGTAGGTCTACATCCAGTCTGCTGTCAAAAGGCTATCTGGGTAGAGGACGGTACAAGGTTAAGAAATAGCTCTGACATCAACAAAGAATTTGACAACTTACTAAGAACAAAATACCAAAGATTTATTCCCATATTCACGGATGGATCCAAAATAGGGATCCAAACAGGATTCGCATGGTTGTGTCGCGAACTGGCACAGGCAGAGGCAGTCAGTGTTGATGAACACTGCTCAGTGTTCACTGCTGAATGTATGGCCATAAGTAGGGCTCTGGACATTCACTCAGCGTCTTGCAGGTCCTTACTCAAATGGACAACAATGACAAAAACAGGTACATTACAGAAACCATCTCTAAGATCAATACAGCCACTCAAAGCAGCCAACGAGCAAACAGGATCAATCTCATGTGGATACCTGCCCACAAGGGCCTAAATGGAAATGAAGAAGTAGACAAGCTGGCCAAGGACGCCACGCAGAACCACCCGCACTTGTATTGGAAAGTGGCAGCGTGTGACCTCTTCACAGTCTTCAGGGAAGAAATGTGGTCCAACTCCCTGGACACATGGCTCTGGAGAGCCCACACAACACACCCATTAACACGGGCACCAAGTACTTCAGCACGCACAACACGAAAAGGACACAAACGCGAGATGGCGGCACAGGGCCTGTTTTCGACATTTCGATGGTGTAAAAGTTTGGAACAATTGTTATCTCGGTTCCTGCTGATTGTTTCTTTATGAATGGAATGTCAAATGAAAGGGAATCGAATAAGCTCCACGATTAAAAATACCCCGTTGCTGTAACTATATGCAGCTGGCCGTAATTACAAATCTAATTGTTTAATTATTTATAACAAATGAACTTCACATGGAATAATGATCAGGCCTATTGAAGATGGTAGTTTATACTTCTAGCTTTAATTTATGTCATCTGGTCATTAATGTAGCTTGCCGTGAAGTACCAGTAATCGCTTTTGTTAAACTGTATTTAAACAAATTCAATTATCTCGGCTCCTGCGGGCCTATTATAATCAACGATACCTCAAATTGACGTTCACGGTTCAAGGAAGAAGCTGATTTACTGTTGGAAAGGGCTTCGTGAATAGCTTCGTTGCAATTCTCCAAGGAATTTTTTAATTGTTTATTACAGAAAGACAACATATGTAGCATTTGTAAATAGCTGATTGAAGATTAGCGGCATCCTTTACCTGCATTTTAAGCAAGCGATCATTTATCTAGAGCCTCCAGAAGTCGTGGTAGATGCATTGAACCGGAGTGCAATTTTGGCGAGTATTCAATTATTAATAACTTTTAAAACGCATATACCATATGCTTGCAGCTACTGCACGAAATAGTTATTGTCTGTGGGTTTAATTTAAGACAAGTCCGGTTCACAAAGATGCACTAGGAGCCGTGAAAAATACAATTGTATCAATTAACGATGTAACCCTGCGATTCGGTTTCGGCGGTGATGGAAACTGCGAAAAAGGCCGCAAACGCGAGATGGCGGCGCAGGGACTGTTTTCGACATTTCGATGCTGTAAAAGTTTGGAACAACTGTTATCTCGGTTCCTGCTGGTTGTTTTTTGATAAATGGAATGTAAAATGAAAAAGAATCGAATAAGCTCCACGATTAAAAATACCCCATTGCTGTAACTATATGCAGCTGGCCGTAATTACAAATCTAATTGTTTAATTGTTCATAACAAACGAACTTCTCATGGAATAATGATGAGGCCTATTGGAGATGGTAGTTTCTACTTCTAACTTTAATTGATGGCGTTTGTTCATTATTGCAGCTTGCCGGGAAGTGACAGTAATCGCATTTGTTTATACTTTATTTAAACAAATTCAGTTATCACGGCTTCTGTAGGACGATTATAATCAACGATACCTCAAATTGACGTTCACGGTTCAAGGAACAATCTGATTTACTGTTGGAAAGGGCTTCGTGAATAGCTTCGTTGCAATTCTTCAACGAATTTTTAAATTGTTTATTACAGAAAGCCAACATATGCAGCGTTTGTAAATCATTGATTGAAGTGCAGCGGCATCCTTTACCTGCATTTTAAGCAAGCGATCATTTATCTAGAGCCTCCAGAAGTCGTGGTAGATGCATTGACCCGGAGTGCAATTTTGGCGAATATTCAATTGTTAATAACTTTTAAAACGCAGATACCATATGCTTGCAGCTACTGCACGAAATAGTTATTGTCTGTGAGTTTAATTGAAGACAAGTCCGGTTCACAAAGATGCACTAGGAGCCGTGAAAAATACAATTGTATCAATTAACGATGTAACCCTGCGATTCGGTTTCGGCGGTGAAGGAAACTGCGAAAAAGGCAGCAAACGCGAGATGGCAGCACAGGGACTGTTTTCGACATTTCGATGGTGTAAAAGTTTGGAACAATTGTTATCTCGGTTCCTGCTGGTTGTTTTTTGATAAATGGAATGTCAAATGAGAGGGAATCGGATAAGCTCCACGATTAAAAATACCCCATTGCTGTAACTATATGCAGCTGGCCGTAATTACAAATCTAATTGTTTAATTGTTTATAACAAACGAACTTCTCATGGAATAATGGTGAGGCCTATTGGAGATGGTAGTTTCTACTTCTAACTTTAATTGATGGCGTTTGTTCATTATTGCAGCTTGCCGGGAAGTGACAGTAATCGCATTTGTATATACTTTATTTAAACAAATTCAATTATCTCGGCTTCTGTAGGCCGATTATAATCAACGATACCTCAAATTGACGTTCACGGTTCAAGGAACAATCTGATTTACTGTTGGAAAGGGCTTCGTGAATAGCTTCGTTGCAATTCTCCAAGGAATTTTTTAATTGTTTATTATAGAAAGACAACATATGCAGCATTTGTAAATAGCTGATTGAAGATTAGGGGCATCCTTTACCTGCATTTTAAGCAAGCGATCATTTATCTAGAGCCTCCAGAAGTCGTGGAGGATGCATTGACCCGGTGTGCAATTTTGGCGATTATTCAATTGTTAATAACTTTTAAAACGCAGATACCATATACTTGCAGCTACTGCACGAAATAGTTATAGTCTGTGGGTTTAATTTAAGACAAGTCCGGTTCACAAAGATGCACTAGGAGCCGTGAAAAATACAATTGTTTCAATTAACGATGTAACCCTGCGATTCGGTTTCGGCGGTGAAGGAAACTGCGAAAAAGGCCGCAAACGCGAGATGGCGGCACAGGGACTGTTTTCGACATTTCGATGGTGTAAAAGTTTGTAACAATTGTCATCTCGGTTCCTGCTGGTTGTTTTTTGATAAATGGAATATCAAATGAAAGGGAATCGAATAAGCTCCACGATTAAAAATACCCCATTGCTGTAACTATATGCAGCTGGCCGTAATTACCAATCTAATTGTTTAATTGTTTATAACAAACGAACTTCTCATGGAATAATGATGAGGCCTATTGGAGATGGTAGTTTCTACTTCTAACTTTAATTGATGTCGTTTGTTCATTATTGCAGCTTGCCGGGAAGTGACAGTAATCGCATTTGTTTATTCTTTATTTAAACAAATTCAATTATCTCGGCTTCTATAGGCCGATTATAATCAACGATACCTCAAATTTACGTTCACGGTTCAAGGAACAATCTGATTTACTGTTGGAAAGGGATTCGTGAATAGCTTCGTTGCAATTCTCCAACGAATTTTTAAATTGTTTATTACAGAAAGACAACATATGCAGCATTTGTAAATCATTGATTGATGGGCAGCGGCATCCTTTACCTGCATTTTAAGCAAGCGATCATTTATCTAGAGCCTCCAGAAGTCGTGGTAGCTGCATTGACTCGGAGTGCAATTCTGGCGAATATTCAATTGTTAATAACTTTTAAAACGCATATACCATATGCTTGCAGCTACTGCACGAAATAGTTATTGCCTGTGGGTTTAATTTAAGACAAGTCCGGTTCACAAAGATGCACTAGGAGCCGTGAAAAATACAATTGTTTCAATTAACGATGTAACCCTGCGATTCGGTTTCGGCGGTGAAGGAAACTACGAAAAAGGACGCAAACGCGAGATGGCGGCACAGGGACTGTTTTCGACATTTCGATGGTGTAAAAGTTTGGAACAATTGTTATCTCGGTTCCTGCTCGTTGTTTTTTGATAAATGGAATGTCAAATGAGAGGGAATCGAATAAGCTCCACGATTAAAAATACCCCATTGCTGTAGCTATATGCAGCTGGCCGTAATTACCAATCTAATTGTTTAATTGTTTATAACAAACGAACTTCTCATGGAATAATGATGAGGCCTATTGGAGATGGTAGTTTCTACTTCTAGCTTTAATTGATGGCGTTTGTTCATTATTGCAGCTTGCCGGGAAGTGACAGTAATCGCATTTGTTTATACTTTATTTAAACAAATTCAGTTATCACGGCTTCTGTAGGACGATTATAATCAACGATACCTCAAATTGACGTTCACGGTTCAAGGAACAATCTGATTTACTGTTGGAAAGGGCTTCGTGAATAGCTTCGTTGCAATTCTTCAACGAATTTTTAAATTGTTTATTACAGAAAGCCAACATATGCAGCGTTTGTAAATCATTGATTGAAGTGCAACGGCATCCTTTACCTGCATTTTAAGCAAGCGATCATTTATCTAGAGCCTCCAGAAGTCGTGGTAGATGCATTGACCCGGAGTGCAATTTTGGCGAATATTCAATTGTTAATAACTTTTAAAACGCAGATACCATATGCTTGCAGCTACTGCACGAAATAGTTATTGTCTGTGAGTTTAATTGAAGACAAGTCCGGTTCACAAAGATGCACTAGGAGCCGTGAAAAATACAATTGTATCAATTAACGATGTAACCCTGCGATTCGGTTTCGGCGGTGAAGGAAACTGCGAAAAAGGCAGCAAACGCGAGATGGCAGCACAGGGACTGTTTTCGACATTTCGATGGTGTAAAAGTTTGGAACAATTGTTATCTCGGTTCCTGCTGGTTGTTTTTTGATAAATGGAATGTCAAATGAGAGGGAATCGGATAAGCTCCACGATTAAAAATACCCCATTGCTGTAACTATATGCAGCTGGCCGTAATTACAAATCTAATTGTTTAATTGTTTATAACAAACGAACTTCTCATGGAATAATGGTGAGGCCTATTGGAGATGGTAGTTTCTACTTCTAACTTTAATTGATGGCGTTTGTTCATTATTGCAGCTTGCCGGGAAGTGACAGTAATCGCATTTGTATATACTTTATTTAAACAAATTCAATTATCTCGGCTTCTGTAGGCCGATTATAATCAACGATACCTCAAATTGACGTTCACGGTTCAAGGAACAATCTGATTTACTGTTGGAAAGGGCTTCGTGAATAGCTTCGTTGCAATTCTCCAAGGAATTTTTTAATTGTTTATTATAGAAAGACAACATATGCAGCATTTGTAAATAGCTGATTGAAGATTAGGGGCATCCTTTACCTGCATTTTAAGCAAGCGATCATTTATCTAGAGCCTCCAGAAGTCGTGGAGGATGCATTGACCCGGTGTGCAATTTTGGCGATTATTCAATTGTTAATAACTTTTAAAACGCAGATACCATATACTTGCAGCTACTGCACGAAATAGTTATAGTCTGTGGGTTTAATTTAAGACAAGTCCGGTTCACAAAGATGCACTAGGAGCCGTGAAAAATACAATTGTTTCAATTAACGATGTAACCCTGCGATTCGGTTTCGGCGGTGAAGGAAACTGCGAAAAAGGCCGCAAACGCGAGATGGCGGCACAGGGACTGTTTTCGACATTTCGATGGTGTAAAAGTTTGTAACAATTGTCATCTCGGTTCCTGCTGGTTGTTTTTTGATAAATGGAATATCAAATGAAAGGGAATCGAATAAGCTCCACGATTAAAAATACCCCATTGCTGTAACTATATGCAGCTGGCCGTAATTACCAATCTAATTGTTTAATTGTTTATAACAAACGAACTTCTCATGGAATAATGATGAGGCCTATTGGAGATGGTAGTTTCTACTTCTAACTTTAATTGATGTCGTTTGTTCATTATTGCAGCTTGCCGGGAAGTGACAGTAATCGCATTTGTTTATTCTTTATTTAAACAAATTCAATTATCTCGGCTTCTATAGGCCGATTATAATCAACGATACCTCAAATTTACGTTCACGGTTCAAGGAACAATCTGATTTACTGTTGGAAAGGGCTTCGTGAATAGCTTCGTTGCAATTCTCCAAGGAATTTTTTAATTGTTTATTATAGAAAGACAACATATGCAGCATTTGTAAATCATTGATTGAAGTGCAGCGGCATCCTTTACCTGCATTTTAAGCAAGCGATCATTTATCTAGAGCCTCCAGAAGTCATGGAGGATGCATTGACCCGGAGTGCAATTTTGGCGATTATTCAATTGTTAATAACTTTTAAAACGCAGATACCATATACTTGCAGCTACTGCACGAAATAGTTATTGTCTGTGAGTTTAATTGAAGACAAGTCCGGTTCACAAAGATGCACTAGGAGCCGTGAAAAATACAATTGTATCAATTAACGATGTAACCCTGCGATTCGGTTTCGGCGGTGAAGGAAACTGCGAAAAAGGCCGCAAACGCGAGATGGCGGCACAGGGACTGTTTTCGACATTTCGATGTTGTAAAAGTTTGGAACAATTGTTATCTCGGTTCCTGCTCGTTGTTTTTTGATAAATGGAATGTCAAATGAGAGGGAATCGAATAAGCTCCACGATTAAAAATACCCCATTGCTGTAACTATATGCAGCTGGCCGTAATTACCAATCTAATTGTTTAATTGTTTATAACAAACGAACTTCTCATGGAATAATGATGAGGCCTATTGGAGATGGTAGTTTCTACTTCTAGCTTTAATTGATGGCGTTTGTTCATTATTGCAGCTTGCCGGGAAGTGACAGTAATCGCATTTGTCTATACTTTATTTAAACAAATTCAATTATCTCGGCTTCTGTAGGCCGATTATAATCAACGATACCTCAAATTGACGTTCACGGTTCAAGGAACAATCTGATTTACTGTTGGAAAGGGCTTCGTGAATAGCTTCGTTGCAATTCTCCAAGGAATTTTTTAATTGTTTATTATAGAAAGACAACATATGCAGCATTTGTAAATAGCTGATTGAAGATTAGGGGCATCCTTTACCTGCATTTTAAGCAAGCGATCATTCATCTAGAGCCTCCAGAAGTCGTGGTAGATGCATTGACCCGGAGTGCAATTTTGGCGAATATTCAATTGTTAATAACTTTTAAAACGCAGATACCATATGCTTGCAGCTACTGCACGAAATAGTTATTGTCTGTGAGTTTAATTGAAGACAAGTCCGGTTCACAAAGATGCACTAGGAGCCGTGAAAAATACAATTGTATCAATTAACGATGTAACCCTGCGATTCGGTTTCGGCGGTGAAGGAAACTGCGAAAAAGGCAGCAAACGCGAGATGGCAGCACAGGGACTGTTTTCGACATTTCGATGGTGTAAAAGTTTGGAACAATTGTTATCTCGGTTCCTGCTGGTTGTTTTTTGATAAATGGAATGTCAAATGAGAGGGAATCGGATAAGCTCCACGATTAAAAATACCCCATTGCTGTAACTATATGCAGCTGGCCGTAATTACAAATCTAATTGTTTAATTGTTTATAACAAACGAACTTCTCATGGAATAATGGTGAGGCCTATTGGAGATGGTAGTTTCTACTTCTAACTTTAATTGATGGCGTTTGTTCATTATTGCAGCTTGCCGGGAAGTGACAGTAATCGCATTTGTTTATTCTTTATTTAAACAAATTCAATTATCTCGGCTTCTATAGGCCGATTATAATCAACGATACCTCAAATTTACGTTCACGGTTCAAGGAACAATCTGATTTACTGTTGGAAAGGGCTTCGTGAATAGCTTCGTTGCAATTCTCCAAGGAATTTTTTAATTGTTTATTATAGAAAGACAACATATGCAGCATTTGTAAATCATTGATTGAAGTGCAGCGGCATCCTTTACCTGCATTTTAAGCAAGCGATCATTTATCTAGAGCCTCCAGAAGTCATGGAGGATGCATTGACCCGGAGTGCAATTTTGGCGATTATTCAATTGTTAATAACTTTTAAAACGCAGATACCATATGCTTGCAGCTACTGCACGAAATAGTTATTGTCTGAGGGTTTAATTTAAGACAAGTCCGGTTCACAAAGATGCACTAGGAGCCGTGAAAAATACAATTGTATCAATTAACGATGTAACCCTGCGATTCGGTTTCGGCGGTGAAGGAAACTGCGAAAAAGGCCGCAAACGCGAGATGGAGGCACAGGGACTGTTTTCGACATTTCCATGGTGTAAAAGTTTGGAACAATTGTTATCTCGGTTCCTGCTCGTTGTTTTTTGATAAATGGAATGTCAAATGAGAGGGAATCGAATAAGCTCCACGATTAAAAATACCCCATTGCTGTAACTATATGCAGCTGGCCGTAATTACCAATCTAATTGTTTAATTGTTTATAACAAACGAACTTCTCATGGAATAATGATGAGGCCTATTGGAGATGGTAGTTTCTACTTCCAACTTTAATTGATGGCGTTTGTTCATTATTGCAGCTTGCCGGGAAGTGACAGTAATCGCATTTGTCTATACTTTATTTAAACAAATTCAATTATCTCGGCTTCGGTAGGCCGATTATAATCAACGATACCTCAAATTGACGTTCACGGTTCAAGGAACAATCTGATTTCCTGTTGGAAAAAGCTTCGTGAATAGCTTCGTTGCAATTCTCCAAGGAATTTTTTAATTGTTTATTATAGAAAGACAACATATGAAGCATTTGTAAATAGCTGATTGAAGATTAGCGGCAACCTTTACCTGCATTTTAAGCAAGCGATCACTTATCTAGGGCCTCCAGAAGTCGTGGTAGATGCATTGACTCGGAGTGCAATTTTGGCGAATATTCAATTGTTAATAACTTTTAAAACGCAGATACCATATGCTTGCAGCTACTGCACGAAATAGTTATTGTCTGTGGGTTTAATTTAAGACAAGTCCGGTTCAAAAAGATGCACTAGGAGCCGTGAAAAATACAATTGTTTCAATTAACGATGTAACCCTGCGATTCGGTTTCGGCGGTGAAGGAAACTGCGAAAAAGGCCGCAAACGCGAGATGGCGGCACAGGGACTGTTTTCGACATTTCGATGGTGTAAAAGTTTGGAACAACTGTTATCTCGGTTCCTGCTGGTTGTTTTTTGATAAATGGAATGTCAAATGAGAGGGAATCGAATAAGCTCCACGATTAAAAATACCCCATTGCTGTAACTATATGCAGCTGGCCGTAATTACCAATCTAATTGTTTAATTGTTTATAACAAACGAACTTCTCATGGAATAATGATGAGGCCTATTGGAGATGGTAGTTTCTACTTGTAACTTTAATTGATGGCGTTTGTTCATTATTGCAGCTTGCCGGGAAGTGACAGTAATCGCATTTGTCTATACTTTATTTAAACAAATTCAATTATCTCGGCTTCTGTAGGCCGATTATAATCAACGATACCTCAAATTGACGTTCACGGTTCAAGGAACAATCTGATTTACTGTTGGAAAGGGCTTCGTGAATAGCTTCGTTGCAATTCTCCAAGGAATTTTTTAATTGTGTATTATAGAAAGACAACATATGAAGCATTTGTAAATAGCTGATTGAAGATTAGCGGCATCCTTTACCTGCATTTTAAGCAAGCGATCATTTATCTAGAGCCTCCAGAAGTCGTGGAGGATGCATTGACCCGGAGTGCAATTTTGGCGATTATTCAATTGTTAATAACTTTTAAAACGCAGATACCATATACTTGCAGCTACTGCACGAAATAGTTATAGTCTGTGGGTTTAATTTAAGACAAGTCCGGTTCACAAAGATGCACTAGGAGCCGTGAAAAATACAATTGTTTCAATTAACGATGTAACCCTGCGATTCGGTTTCGGCGGTGAAGGAAACTGCGAAAAAGGCCCCAAACGCGAGATGGCGGCTCAGGGACTGTTTTCGACATTTCGATGGTGTAAAAGTTTGGAACAATTGTTATCTCGGTTCCTGCTCGTTGTTTTTTGATAAATGCAATGTCAAATGAGAGGGAATCGAATAAGCTCCACGATTAAAAATACCCCGTTGCTGTAACTATATGACGTTGGCCGTAATTAAAATTCGAATTGTTTAATTATTTATAACAAATGAACTTCACATGGAATAAGGATCACGCCTATTGAAGATGGTAGTTTATACTTCTAACTTTAATTGATGTCCTTTGTTCACTAATGCAACTTGCCGGGAAGGGACAGTAACCGCATTTGTTTATACTTTATTTAAACAAATTCAATTATCTCGGCTTCTGTAGGCCGATTATAATCAAAGATACCTCAAATTGACGTTCACGGTTCAAGGAACAATCTGATTTACTGTTGGAAAGGGCTTCGTGAATAGCTTCGTTGCAATTCTCCAAGGAATTTTTTAATTGTTTATTATAGAAAGACAACATATGAAGCATTTGTAAATAGCTGATTGAAGATTAGGGGCATCCTTTACCTGCATTTTAAGCAAACGATCCTTTATCTAGAGCCTCCAGAAGTCGTGGTAGATGCATTGACCCGGAGTGCAATTTTGGCGAATATTCTATTGTTAATAACTCTTAAAACGCATATACCATATGCTTGCAGCTACTGCACGAAATAGTTATTGTCTGTGGGTTTAATTTAAGACAAGTCCGATTCACAAAGATGCACTAGGGCCGTGAAAAATACAATTGTATCAATTAACGATGTAACCCTGCGATTCGGTTTCGGCGGTGAAGGAAACTGCGAAAAAGGCCTCAAACGCGAGATGGCGGCACAGGGACTGTTTTCGACATTTCGATGGTGTAAAAGTTTGGAACAATTGTTATCTCGGTTCCTGCTCGTTGTTTTTTGATAAATGGAATGTCAAATGAGAGGGAATCGAATAAGCTCCACGATTAAAAATACCCCATTGCTGTAACTATATGCAGGTGGCCGTAATTACCAATCTAATTGTTTAATTGTTTATAACAAACGAACTTCTCATGGAATAATGATGAGGCCTATTGGAGATGGTAGTTTCTACTTGTAACTTTAATTGATGGCGTTTGTTCATTATTGCAGCTTGCCGGGAATTGACAGTAATCGCATTTGTCTATACTTTATTTAAACAAATTCAATTATCTCGGCTTCGGTAGGCCGATTATAATCAACGATACCTCAAATTGACGTTCACGGTTCAAGGAACAATCTGATTTCCTGTTGGAAAAAGCTTCGTGAATAGCTTCGTTGCAATTCTCCAAGGAATTTTTTAATTGTTTATTATAGAAAGACAACATATGAAGCATTTGTAAATAGCTGATTGAAGATTAGCGGCAACCTTTACCTGCATTTTAAGCAAGCGATCACTTATCTAGGGCCTCCAGAAGCCGTGGTAGATGCATTGACTCGGAGTGCAATTTTGGCGAATATTCAATTGTTAATAACTCTTAAAACGCATATACCATATGCTTGCAGCTACTGCACGAAATAGTTATTGTCTGTGGGTTTAATTTAAGACAAGTCCGATTCACAAAGATGCCCTAGGGCCGTGAAAAATACAATTGTATCAATTAACGATGTAACCCTGCGATTCGGTTTCGGCGGTGAAGGAAACTGCGAAAAAGGCCGCAAACGCGAGATGGAGGCACAGGGACTGTTTTCGACATTTCCATGGTGTAAAAGTTTGGAACAATTGTTATCTCGGTTCCTGCTCGTTGTTTTTTGATAAATGGAATGTCAAATGAGAGGGAATCGAATAAGCTCCACGATTAAAAATACCCCATTGCTGTAACTATATGCAGCTGGCCGTAATTACCAATCTAATTGTTTAATTGTTTATAACAAACGAACTTCTCATGGAATAATGATGAGGCCTATTGGAGATGGTAGTTTCTACTTGTAACTTTAATTGATGGCGTTTGTTCATTATTGCAGCTTGCCGGGAATTGACAGTAATCGCATTTGTCTATACTTTATTTAAACAAATTCAATTATCTCGGCTTCTGTAGGCCGATTATAATCAACGATACCTCAAATTGACGTTCACGGTTCAAGGAACAATCTGATTTACTGTTGGAAAGGGCTTCGTGAATAGCTTCGTTGCAATTCTCCAAGGAATTTTTTAATTGTTTATTATTGAAAGACAACATATGAAGCATTTGTAAATAGCTGATTGAAGATTAGCGGCATCCTTTACCTGCATTTTAAGCAAGCGATCATTTATCTAGAGCCTCCAGAAGTCGTGGAGGATGCATTGACCCGGAGTGCAATTTTGGCGATTATTCAATTGTTAATAACTTTTAAAACGCAGATACCATATACTTGCAGCTACTGCACGAAATAGTTATAGTCTGTGGGTTTAATTTAAGACAAGTCCGGTTCACAAAGATGCACTAGGAGCCGTGAAAAATACAATTGTTTCAATTAACGATTTAACCCTGCGATTCGGTTTCGGCGGTGAAGGAAACTGCGAAAAAGGCCGCAAACGCGAGATGGCGGCACAGGGACTGTTTTCGACATTTCGATGGTGTAAAAGTTAGGAACAATTGTTATCTCGGTTAATGCCCGTTGTTTTTTGATAAATGGAATGTCAAATGAGAGGGAATCGAATAAGCTCCACGATTAAAAATACCCCATTGCTGTAACTATATGCAGCTGGCCGTAATTACCAATCTAATTGTTTAATTGTTCATAACAAACGAACTTCTCATGGAATAATGATGAGGCCTATTGGAGATGGTAGTTTCTACTTCTAGCTTTAATTGATGGCGTTTGTTCATTATTGCAGCTTGCCGGGAAGTGACAGTAATCATATTTGTTTAGACTTTATTTAAACCACTTCAATTATCTCGGCTTCTGTAGGCCGATTATAATCAACGATACCTCATATTGACGTTCACGGTTCAAGGAACAATCTGATTTACTGTTGGAAAGGGATTCGTGAATAGCTTCGTTGCAATTCTCCAACGAATTTTTAAATTGTTTATTACAGAAAGACAACATATGCAGCATTTGTAAATCATTGATTGATGTGCAGCGGCATCCTTTACCTGCATTTTAAGCAAGCGATCACTTATATAGGGCCTCCAGAAGGCGTGGTAGATGCATTGACTCGGAGTGCAATTTTGGCGAATATTCAATTGTTAATAACTTTTAAAACGCAGATACCATATACTTGCAGCTACTGCACGAAATAGTTATAGTCTGTGGGTTTAATTTAAGTCAAGTCCGATTCACAAAGATGCACTAGGGCCGTGAAAAATACAATTGTATCAATTAACGATGTAACCCTGCGATTCGGTTTCGGCGGTGAAGGAAACTGCGAAAAAAGCCGCAAACGCGAGATGGTGGCACAGGGACTGTTTTCGACATTTCGATGTTGTAAAAGTTTGGAACAATTGTTATCTCGGTTCCTGCTCGTTGTCTTTTGATAAATGGAATGTCAAATGAGAGGGAATCGAATAAGCTCCACGATTAAAAATACCCCATTGCTGTAACTATATGCAGCTGGCCGTAATTACCAATCTAATTGTTTAATTGTTTATAACAAACGAACTTCTCATGGAATAATGATGAGGCCTATTGGAGATGGTAGTTTCTACTTCTAGCTTTAATTGATGGCGTTTGTTCATTATTGCAGCTTGCCGGGAAGTGACAGTAATCGCATTTGTCTATACTTTATTTAAACAAATTCAATTATCTCGGCTTCTGTAGGCCGATTATAATCAACGATACCTCAAATTGACGTTCACGGTTCAAGGAACAATCTGATTTACTGTTGGAAAGGGCTTCGTGAATAGCTTCGTTGCAATTCTCCAAGGAATTTTTTAATTGTTTATTATAGAAAGACAACATATGAAGCATTTGTAAATAGCTGATTGAAGATTAGCGGCATCCTTTACCTGCATTTTAAGCAAGCGATCATTTATCTAGAGCCTCCAGAAGTCGTGGAGGATGCATTGACCCGGAGTGCAATTTTGGCGATTATTCAATTGTTAATAACTTTTAAAACGCAGATACCATATACTTGCAGCTACTGCACGAAATAGTTATAGTCTGTGGGTTTAATTTAAGTCAAGTCCGATTCACAAAGATGCACTAGGGCCGTGAAAAATACAATTGTATCAATTAACGATGTAACCCTGCGATTCGGTTTCGGCGGTGAAGGAAACTGCGAAAAAAGCCGCAAACGCGAGATGGTGGCACAGGGACTGTTTTCGACATTTCGATGTTGTAAAAGTTTGGAACAATTGTTATCTCGGTTCCTGCTCGTTGTCTTTTGATAAATGGAATGTCAAATGAGAGGGAATCGAATAAGCTCCACGATTAAAAATACCCCATTGCTGTAACTATATGCAGCTGGCCGTAATTACCAATCTAATTGTTTAATTGTTTATAACAAACGAACTTCTCATGGAATAATGATGAGGCCTATTGGAGATGGTAGTTTCTACTTCTAGCTTTAATTGATGGCGTTTGTTCATTATTGCAGCTTGCCGGGAAGTGACAGTAATCGCATTTGTCTATACTTTATTTAAACAAATTCAATTATCTCGGCTTCTGTAGGCCGATTATAATCAACGATACCTCAAATTGACGTTCACGGTTCAAGGAACAATCTGATTTACTGTTGGAAAGGGCTTCGTGAATAGCTTCGTTGCAATTCTCCAAGGAATTTTTTAATTGTTTATTATAGAAAGACAACATATGAAGCATTTGTAAATAGCTGATTGTAGATTAGCGGCATCCTTTACCTGCATTTTAAGCAAGCGATCATTTATCTAGAGCCTCCAGAAGTCGTGGAGGATGCATTGACCCGGAGTGCAATTTTGGCGAATATTCAATTGTTAATAACTCTTAAAACGCATATACCATATGCTTGCAGCTACTGCACGAAATAGTTATTGTCTGTGGGTTTAATTTAAGACAAGTCCGATTCACAAAGATGCCCTAGGGCCGTGAAAAATACAATTGTATCAATTAACGATGTAACCCTGCGATTCGGTTTCGGCGGTGAAGGAAACTGCGAAAAAGGCCGCAAACGCGAGATGGAGGCACAGGGCCTGTTTTCGACATTTCCATGGTGTAAAAGTTTGGAACAATTGTTATCTCGGTTCCTGCTCGTTGTTTTTTGATAAATGGAATGTCAAATGAGAGGGAATCGAATAAGCTCCACGATTAAAAATACCCCGTTGCTGTAACTATATGACGTTGGCCGTAATTAAAATTCGAATTGTTTAATTATTTATAACAAATGAACTTCACATTGAATAAGGATCAGGCCTATTGAAGATGGTAGTTTATACTTCTAACTTTAATTGATGTCCTTTGTTCACTAATGCAACTTGCCGGGAAGGGACAGTAACCGCAATTGTATATACTTTATTTAAACAAATTCAATTATCTCGGCTTCTGTAGGCCGATTATAATCAACGATACCTCAAATTGACGTTCACGGTTCAAGGAACAATCTGATTTACTGTTGGAAAGGGCTTCGTGAATAGCTTCGTTGCAATTCTCCAAGGAATTTTTTAATTGTTTATTATAGAAAGACAACATATGCAGCATTTGTAAATAGCTGATTGAAGATTAGGGGCATCCTTTACCTGCATTTTAAGCAAGCGATCATTCATCTAGAGCCTCCAGAAGTCGTGGTAGATGCATTGACCCGGAGTGCAATTTTGGCGAATATTCAATTGTTAATAACTTTTAAAACGCAGATACCATATGCTTGCAGCTACTGCACGAAATAGTTATTGTCTGTGAGTTTAATTGAAGACAAGTCCGGTTCACAAAGATGCACTAGGAGCCGTGAAAAATACAATTGTATCAATTAACGATGTAACCCTGCGATTCGGTTTCGGCGGTGAAGGAAACTGCGAAAAAGGCAGCAAACGCGAGATGGCAGCACAGGGACTGTTTTCGACATTTCGATGGTGTAAAAGTTTGGAACAATTGTTATCTCGGTTCCTGCTGGTTGTTTTTTGATAAATGGAATGTCAAATGAGAGGGAATCGGATAAGCTCCACGATTAAAAATACCCCATTGCTGTAACTATATGCAGCTGGCCGTAATTACAAATCTAATTGTTTAATTGTTTATAACAAACGAACTTCTCATGGAATAATGGTGAGGCCTATTGGAGATGGTAGTTTCTACTTCTAACTTTAATTGATGGCGTTTGTTCATTATTGCAGCTTGCCGGGAAGTGACAGTAATCGCATTTGTATATACTTTATTTAAACAAATTCAATTATCTCGGCTTCTGCAGGCCGATTATAATCAACGATACCTCAAATTGACGTTCACGGTTCAAGGAACAATCTGATTTACTGTTGGAAAGGGCTTCGTGAATAGCTTCGTTGCAATTCTCCAAGGAATTTTTTAATTGTTTATTATAGAAAGACAACATATGCAGCATTTGTAAATAGCTGATTGATGTGCAGCGGCATCCTTTACCTGCATTTTAAGCAAGCGATCATTTATCTAGAACCTCTAGAAGTCGTGGTAGATGCATTGACTCGGAGTGCAATTTCGGCGAATATTCAATTGTTAATAACTCTTAAAACGCATATACCATATGCTTGCAGCTACTGCACGAAATAGTTATTGTCTGTGGATTTAATTTAAGACAAGTCCGATTCACAAAGATGCACTAGGGCCGTGAAAAATACAATTGTATCAATTAACGATGTAACCCTGCGATTCGGTTTCGGCGGTGAAGGAAACTGCGAAAAAAGCCGCAAACGCGAGATGGCGGCACAGGGACTGTTTTCGACATTTCGATGGTGTAAAAGTTTGGAACAATTGTTATGTCGGTTCCTGCTCGTTGTTTTTTGATAAATGGAATGTCAAATGAGAGGGAATCGAATAAGCTCCACGATTAAAAATACCCCATTGCTGTAACTATATGCAGCTGGCCGTAATTACAAATCTGATTGTTTAATTGTTTATAACAAACGAACTTCTCATGGAATAATGATGAGGCCTATTGGAGATGGTAGTTTCTACTTCCAACTTTAATTGATGGCGTTTGTTCATTATTGCAGCTTGCCGGGAAGTGACAGTAATCGCATTTGTCTATACTTTATTTAAACAAATTCAATTATCTCGGCTTCGGTAGGCCGATTATAATCAACGATACCTCAAATTGACGTTCACGGTTCAAGGAACAATCTGATTTCCTGTTGGAAAAAGCTTCGTGAATAGCTTCGTTGCAATTCTCCAAGGAATTTTTTAATTGTTTATTATAGAAAGACAACATATGAAGCATTTGTAAATAGCTGATTGAAGATTAGCGGCAACCTTTACCTGCATTTTAAGCAAGCGATCACTTATCTAGGGCCTCCAGAAGCCGTGGTAGATGCATTGACTCGGAGTGCAATTTTGGCGAATATTCAATTGTTAATAACTCTTAAAACGCATATACCATATGCTTGCAGCTACTGCACGAAATAGTTATTGTCTGTGGGTTTAATTTAAGACAAGTCCGATTCACAAAGATGCCCTAGGGCCGTGAAAAATACAATTGTATCAATTAACGATGTAACCCTGCGATTCGGTTTCGGCGGTGAAGGAAACTGCGAAAAAGGCCGCAAACGCGAGATGGAGGCACAGGGACTGTTTTCGACATTTCCATGGTGTAAAAGTTTGGAACAATTGTTATCTCGGTTCCTGCTCGTTGTTTTTTGATAAATGGAATGTCAAATGAGAGGGAATCGAATAAGCTCCACGATTAAAAATACCCCATTGCTGTAACTATATGCAGCTGGCCGTAATTACCAATCTAATTGTTTAATTGTTTATAACAAACGAACTTCTCATGGAATAATGATGAGGCCTATTGGAGATGGTAGTTTCTACTTGTAACTTTAATTGATGGCGTTTGTTCATTATTGCAGCTTGCCGGGAATTGACAGTAATCGCATTTGTCTATACTTTATTTAAACAAATTCAATTATCTCGGCTTCTGTAGGCCGATTATAATCAACGATACCTCAAATTGACGTTCACGGTTCAAGGAACAATCTGATTTACTGTTGGAAAGGGCTTCGTGAATAGCTTCGTTGCAATTCTCCAAGGAATTTTTTAATTGTTTATTATTGAAAGACAACATATGAAGCATTTGTAAATAGCTGATTGAAGATTAGCGGCATCCTTTACCTGCATTTTAAGCAAGCGATCATTTATCTAGAGCCTCCAGAAGTCGTGGAGGATGCATTGACCCGGAGTGCAATTTTGGCGATTATTCAATTGTTAATAACTTTTAAAACGCAGATACCATATACTTGCAGCTACTGCACGAAATAGTTATAGTCTGTGGGTTTAATTTAAGACAAGTCCGGTTCACAAAGATGCACTAGGAGCCGTGAAAAATACAATTGTTTCAATTAACGATTTAACCCTGCGATTCGGTTTCGGCGGTGAAGGAAACTGCGAAAAAGGCCGCAAACGCGAGATGGCGGCACAGGGACTGTTTTCGACATTTCGATGGTGTAAAAGTTAGGAACAATTGTTATCTCGGTTAATGCCCGTTGTTTTTTGATAAATGGAATGTCAAATGAGAGGGAATCGAATAAGCTCCACGATTAAAAATACCCCATTGCTGTAACTATATGCAGCTGGCCGTAATTACCAATCTAATTGTTTAATTGTTCATAACAAACGAACTTCTCATGGAATAATGATGAGGCCTATTGGAGATGGTAGTTTCTACTTCTAGCTTTAATTGATGGCGTTTGTTCATTATTGCAGCTTGCCGGGAAATGACAGTAATCGCATTTGTCTATACTTTATTTAAACAAATTCAATTATCTCGGTTTCTGTAGGCCGATTATAATCAACGATACCTCAAATTGACGTTCACGGTTCAAGGAACAATCTGATTTACTGTTGGAAAGGGCTTCGTGAATAGCTTCGTTGCAATTCTCCAACGAATTTTTTAATTGTTTATTATAGAAAGACAACATATGCAGCATTTGTAAATAGCTGATTGAAGATTAGGGGCATCCTTTACCTGCATTTTAAGCAAGCGATCATTTATCTAGAACCTCCAGAAGTCGTGGTAGATGCATTGACCCGGAGTGCAATTTTGGCGAATATTCAATTGTTAATAACTCTTAAAACGCATATACCATATGCTTGCAGCTATTGCACGAAATAGTTATTGTCTGTGGGTTTAATTTAAGACAAGTCCGATTCACAAAGATGCCCTAGGGCCGTGAAAAATACAATTGTATCAATTAACGATGTAACCCTGCGATTCGGTTTCGGCGGTGAAGGAAACTGCGAAAAAGGCCCCAAACGCGAGATGGCGGCACAGGGACTGTTTTCGACATTTCGATGGTGTAAAAGTTTGGAACAATTGTTATCTCGGTTCCTGCTCGTTGTTTTTTGATAAATGCAATGTCAAATGAGAGGGAATCGAATAAGCTCCACGATTAAAAATACCCCGTTGCTGTAACTATATGACGTTGGCCGTAATTAAAATTCGAATTGTTTAATTATTTATAACAAATGAACTTCACATGGAATAAGGATCACGCCTATTGAAGATGGTAGTTTATACTTCTAACTTTAATTGATGTCCTTTGTTCACTAATGCAACTTGCCGGGAAGGGACAGTAACCGCATTTGTTTATACTTTATTTAAACAAATTCAATTATCTCGGCTTCTGTAGGCCGATTATAATCAAAGATACCCCAAATTGACGTTCACGGTTCAAGGAACAATCTGATTTACTGTTGGAAAGGGCTTCGTGAATAGCTTCGTTGCAATTCTCCAAGGAATTTTTTAATTGTTTATTATAGAAAGACAACATATGAAGCATTTGTAAATAGCTGATTGAAGATTAGCGGCATCCTTTACCTGCATTTTAAGCAAGCGATCATTTATCTAGAGCCTCCAGAAGTCGTGGAGGATGCATTGACCCGGAGTGCAATTTTGGCGATTATTCAATTGTTAATAACTTTTAAAACGCAGATACCATATACTTGCAGCTACTGCACGAAATAGTTATAGTCTGTGGGTTTAATTTAAGACAAGTCCGGTTCACAAAGATGCACTAGGAGCCGTGAAAAATACAATTGTTTCAATTAACGATGTAACCCTGCGATTCGGTTTCGGCGGTGAAGGAAACTGCGAAAAAGGCCGCAAACGCGAGATGGCGGCACAGGGACTGTTTTCGACATTTCGATGGTGTAAAAGTTAGGAACAATTGTTATCTCGGTTAATGCTCGTTGTTTTTTGATAAATGGAATGTCAAATGAGAGGGAATCGAATAAGCTCCACGATTAAAAATACCCCATTGCTGTAACTATATGCAGCTGGCCGTAATTACCAATCTAATTGTTTAATTGTTCATGACAAACGAACTTCTCATGGAATAATGATGAGGCCTATTGGAGATGGTAGTTTCTACTTCTAGCTTTAATTGATGGCCTTTGTTCATTATTGCAGCTTGCCGGGAAATGACAGTAATCGCATTTGTCTATACTTTATTTAAACAAATTCAATTATCTCGGTTTCTGTAGGCCGATTATAATCAACGATACCTCAAATTGACGTTCACGGTTCAAGGAACAATCTGATTTACTGTTGGAAAGGGCTTCGTGATTAGCTTCGTTGCAATTCTCCAAGGAATTTTTTAATTGTTTATTATAGAAAGACAACATATGCAGCATTTGTAAATAGCTGATTGAAGATTAGGGGCATCCTTTACCTGCATTTTAAGCAAGCGATCATTTATCTAGAACCTCCAGAAGTCGTGGAGGATGCATTGACCCGGAGTGCAATTTTGTCGATTATTCAATTGTTAATAACTTTTAAAACGCAGATACCATATACTTGCAGCTACTGCACGAAATAGTTATAGTCTGTGGGTTTAATTTAAGACAAGTCCGGTTCACAAAGATGCCCTAGGGCCGTGAAAAATACAATTGTTTCAATTAACGATGTAACCCTGCGATTCGGTTTCGGCGGTGAAGGAAACTGCGAAAAAGGACGCAAACGGGTGATGGCGGCACAGGGACTGTTTTCGACATTTCGATGGTGTAAAAGATTGGAACAATTGTTATCTCGGTTCCTGCTGGTTGTTTTTTGATAAATGGAATGTCAAATGAAAGGGAATCGAATAAGCTCCACGATTAAAAATACCCCGTTGCTGTAACTATATGACGTTGGCCGTAATTAAAATTCGAATTGTTTAATTATTTATAACAAATGAACTTCACATTGAATAAGGATCAGGCCTATTGAAGATGGTAGTTTATACTTCTAACTTTAATTGATGTCCTTTGTTCACTAATGCAACTTGCCGGGAAGGGACAGTAACCGCAATTGTATATACTTTATTTAAACAAATTCAATTATCTCGGCTTCTGTAGGCCGATTATAATCTACGATACCTCAAATTGACGTTCACGGTTCAAGGAACAATCTGATTTACTGTTGGAAAGGGCTTCGTGAATAGCTTCGTTGCAATTCTCCAAGGAATTTTTTAATTGTTTATTATAGAAAGACAACATATGCAGCATTTGTAAATAGCTGATTGAAGATTAGGGGCATCCTTTACCTGCATTTTAAGCAAGCGATCATTTATCTAGAGCCTCCAGAAGTCGTGGTAGATGCATTGACCCGGAGTGCAATTTTGGCGAATATTCAATTGTTAATAACTTTTAAAACGCAGATACCATATACTTGCAGCTACTGCACGAAATAGTTATAGTCTGTGGGTTTAATTTAAGACAAGTCCGGTTCACAAAGATGCACTAGGAGCCGTGAAAAATACAATTGTTTCAATTAACGATGTAACCCTGCGATTCGGTTTCGGCGGTGAAGGAAACTGCGAAAAAGGCCGCAAACGCGAGATGGCGGCACAGGGACTGTTTTCGACATTTCGATGGTGTAAAAGTTAGGAACAATTGTTATCTCGGTTAATGCTCGTTGTTTTTTGATAAATGGAATGTCAAATGAGAGGGAATCGAATAAGCTCCACGATTAAAAATACCCCATTGCTGTAACTATATGCAGCTGGCCGTAATTACCAATCTAATTGTTTAATTGTTTATAACAAACGAACTTCTCATGGAATAATGATGAGGCCTATTGGAGATGGTAGTTTCTACTTCCAACTTTAATTGATGGGGTTTGTTCATTATTGCAGCTTGCCGGGAAGTGACAGTAATCGCATTTGGCTATACTTTATTTAAACAAATTCAATTATCTCGGCTTCTGTAGGCCGATTATAATCAACGATACCTCAAATTGACGTTCACGGTTCAAGGAACAATCTGATTTCCTGTTGGAAAGGGCTTCGTGAATAGCTTCGTTGCAATTCTCCAAGGAATTTTTTAATTGTTTATTATAGAAAGACAACATATGAAGCATTTGTAAATAGCTGATTGAAGATTAGCGGCATCCTTTATCTGCATTTTAAGCAAGCGATCATTTATCTAGAGCCTCCAGAAGTCGTGGAGGATGCATTGACCCGGAGTACAATTTTGTCGATTATTCAATTGTTAATAACTTTTAAAACGCAGATACCATATACTTGCAGCTACTGCACGAAATAGTTATAGTCTGTGGGTTTAATTTAAGACAAGTCCGGTTCACAAAGATGCCCTAGGGCCGTGAAAAATACAATTGTTTCAATTAACGATGTAACCCTGCGATTCGGTTTCGGCGGCGAAGGAAACTGCGAAAAAGGACGCAAACGGGTGATGGCGGCACAGGGACTGTTTTCGACATTTCGATGGTGTAAAAGATTGGAACAATTGTTATCTCGGTTCCTGCTGGTTGTTTTTTGATAAATGGAATGTCAAATGAAAGGGAATCGAATAAGCTCCACGATTAAAAATACCCCGTTGCTGTAACTATATGACGTTGGCCGTAATTAAAATTCGAATTTTTTAATTATTTATAACAAATGAACTTCACATTGAATAAGGATCAGGCCTATTGAAGATGGTAGTTTATACTTCTAACTTTAATTGATGTCCTTTGTTCACTAATGCAACTTGCCGGGAAGGGACAGTAACCGCAATTGTATATACTTTATTTAAACAAATTCAATTATCTCGGCTTCTGTAGGCCGATTATAATCAACGATACCTCAAATTGACGTTCACGGTTCAAGGAACAATCTGATTTACTGTTGGAAAGGGCTTCGTGAATAGCTTCGTTGCAATTCTCCAAGGAATTTTTTAATTGTTTATTATAGAAAGACAACATATGCAGCATTTGTAAATAGCTGATTGAAGATTAGGGGCATCCTTTACCTGCATTTTAAGCAAGCGATCATTTATCTAGAGCCTCCAGAAGTCGTGGTAGATGCATTGACCCGGAGTGCAATTTTGGCGAATATTCAATTGTTAATAACTCTTAAAACGCATATACCATATGCTTGCAGCTACTGCACGAAATAGTTATTGTCTGTGGGTTTAATTTAAGACAAGTCCGATTCACAAAGATGCACTAGGGCCGTGAAAAATACAATTGTATCAATTAACGATGTAACCCTGCGATTCGGTTTCGGCGGTGAAGGAAACTGCGAAAAAGGCCGCAAACGCGAGATGGCGGCACAGGGACTGTTTTCGACATTTCGATGGTGTAAAAGTTAGGAACAATTGTTATCTCGGTTAATGCTCGTTGTTTTTTGATAAATGGAATGTCAAATGAGAGGGAATCGAATAAGCTCCACGATTAAAAATACCCCATTGCTGTAACTATATGCAGCTGGCCGTAATTACCAATCTAATTGTTTAATTGTTCATGACAAACGAACTTCTCATGGAATAATGATGAGGCCTATTGGAGATGGTAGTTTCTACTTCTAGCTTTAATTGATGGCCTTTGTTCATTATTGCAGCTTGCCGGTAAATGACAGTAATCGCATTTGTCTATACTTTATTTAAACAAATTCAATTATCTCGGTTTCTGTAGGCCGATTATAATCAACGATACCTCAAATTGACGTTCACGGTTCAAGGAACAATCTGATTTACTGTTGGAAAGGGCTTCGTGATTAGCTTCGTTGCAATTCTCCAAGGAATTTTTTAATTGTTTATTATAGAAAGACAACATATGCAGCATTTGTAAATAGCTGATTGAAGATTAGGGGCATCCTTTACCTGCATTTTAAGCAAGCGATCATTTATCTAGAACCTCCAGAAGTCGTGGAGGATGCATTGACCCGGAGTGCAATTTTGTCGATTATTCAATTGTTAATAACTTTTAAAACGCAGATACCATATACTTGCAGCTACTGCACGAAATAGTTATAGTCTGTGGGTTTAATTTAAGACAAGTCCGGTTCACAAAGATGCCCTAGGGCCGTGAAAAATACAATTGTTTCAATTAACGATGTAACCCTGCGATTCGGTTTCGGCGGTGAAGGAAACTGCGAAAAAGGACGCAAACGGGTGATGGCGGCACAGGGACTGTTTTCGACATTTCGATGGTGTAAAAGATTGGAACAATTGTTATCTCGGTTCCTGCTGGTTGTTTTTTGATAAATGGAATGTCAAATGAAAGGGAATCGAATAAGCTCCACGATTAAAAATACCCCGTTGCTGTAACTATATGACGTTGGCCGTAATTAAAATTCGAATTTTTTAATTATTTATAACAAATGAACTTCACATTGAATAAGGATCAGGCCTATTGAAGATGGTAGTTTATACTTCTAACTTTAATTGATGTCCTTTGTTCACTAATGCAACTTGCCGGGAAGGGACAGTAACCGCAATTGTATATACTTTATTTAAACAAATTCAATTATCTCGGCTTCTGTAGGCCGATTATAATCAACGATACCTCAAATTGACGTTCACGGTTCAAGGACCAATCTGATTTACTGTTGGAAAGGGCTTCGTGAATAGCTTCGTTGCAATTCTCCAAGGAATTTTTTAATTGTTTATTATAGAAAGACAACATATGAAGCATTTGTAAATAGCTGATTGAAGATTAGCGGCATCCTTTACCTGCATTTTAAGCAAGCGATCACTTATCTAGGGCCTCCAGAAGTCGTGGTAGATGCATCGACTCGGAGTGCAATTTTGGCGAATATTCAATTGTTAATAACTTTTAAAACGCAGATACCATATGCTTGCAGATACTGCACGAAATAGTTATTGTCTGTGGGTTTAATTTAAGACAAGTCCGATTCACAAAGATGCACTAGGGCCGTGAAAAATACAATTGTATCAATTAACGATGTAACCCTGCGATTCGGTTTCGGCGGTGAAGGAAACTGCGAAAAAGGCCGCAAACGCGAGATGGAGGCACAGGGACTGTTTTCGACATTTCCATGGTGTAAAAGTTTGGAACAATTGTTATCTCGGTTCCTTCTCGTTGTTTTTTGATAAATGGAATGTCAAATGAGAGGGAATCGAATAAGCTCCACGATTAAAAATACCCCATTGCTGTAACTATATGCAGCTGGCCGTAATTACCAATCTAATTGTTTAATTGTTTATAACAAACGAACTTCTCATGGAATAATGATGAGGCCTATTGGAGATGGTAGTTTCTACTTCCAACTTTAATTGATGGCGTTTGTTCATTATTGCAGCTTGCCGGGAAGTGACAGTAATCGCATTTGTCTATACTTTATTTAAACAAATTCAATTATCTCGGCTTCTGTAGGCCGATGATAATCAACGATACCTCAAATTGACGTTCACGGTTCAAGGAACAATCTGATTTCCTGTTGGAAAAAGCTTCGTGAATAGCTTCGTTGCAATTCTCCAAGGAATTTTTTAATTGTTTATTATAGAAATACAACATATGAAGCATTTGTAAATAGCTGATTGAAGATTAGCGGCAACCTTTACCTGCATTTTAAGCAAGCGATCACTTATCTAGGGCCTCCAGAAGTCGTGGTAGATGCATTGCCTCGGAGTGCAATTTTGGCGAATATTCAATTGTTAATAACTTTTAAAACGCAGATACCATATGCTTGCAGCTACTGCACGAAATAGTTATTGTCTGTGGGTTTAATTTAAGACAAGTCCGGTTCACAAAGATGCACTAGGAGCCGTGAAAAATACAATTGTTTCAATTAACGATGTAACCCTGCGATTCGGTTTCGGCGGTGAAGGAAACTGCGAAGAAGGCCGCAAACGCGAGATGGCGGCACAGGGACTGTTTTCGACATTTCGATGGTGTAAAAGTTAGGAACAATTGTTATCTCGGTTAATGCTCGTTGTTTTTTGATAAATGGAATGTCAAATGAGAGGGAATCGAATAAGCTCCACGATTAAAAATACCCCATTGCTGTAACTATATGCAGCTGGCCGCAATTACCAATCTAATTGTTTAATTGTTCATAACAAACGAACTTCTCATGGAATAATGATGAGGCCTATTGGAGATGGTAGTTTCTACTTCTAGCTTTAATTGATGGCGTTTGTTCATTATTGCAGCTTGCCGGGAAATGACAGTAATCGCATTTGTCTATACTTTATTTAAACAAATTCAATTATCTCGGCTTCTGTAGGCCGATTATAATCAACGATACCTCAAATTGACGTTCACGGTTCAAGGAACAATCTGATTTACTGTTGGAAAGGGCTTCGTGAATAGCTTCGTTGCAATTCTCCAAGGAATTTTTTAATTGTTTATTATAGAAAGACAACATATGCAGCATTTGTAAATAGCTGATTGAAGATTAGGGGCATCCTTTACCTGCATTTTAAGCAAGCGATCATTTATCTAGAGCCTCCAGAAGTCGTGGTAGATGCATTGACCCGGAGTGCAATTTTGGCGAATATTCAATTGTTAATAACTCTTAAAACGCATATACCATATGCTTGCAGCTACTGCACGAAATAGTTATAGTCTGTGGGTTTAATTTAAGACAAGTCCGGTTCACAAAGATGCACTAGGAGCCGTGAAAAATACAATTGTTTCAATTAACGATGTAACCCTGCGATTCGGTTTCGGCGGTGAAGGAAACTGCGAAGAAGGCCGCAAACGCGAGATGGCGGCACAGGGACTGTTTTCGACATTTCGATGGTGTAAAAGTTAGGAACAATTGTTATCTCGGTTAATGCTCGTTGTTTTTTGATAAATGGAATGTCAAATGAGAGGGAATCGAATAAGCTCCACGATTAAAAATACCCCATTGCTGTAACTATATGCAGCTGGCCGTAATTACCAATCTAATTGTTTAATTGTTTATAACAAACGAACTTCTCATGGAATAATGATGAGGCCTATTGGAGATGGTAGTTTCTACTTGTAACATTAATTGATGGCATTTGTTCATTATTGCAGCTTGCCGGGTAGTGACAGTAATCGCATTTGTCTATACTTTATTTAAACAAATTCAATTATCTCGGCTTCTGTAGGCCGATTATAATCAACGATACCTCAAATTGACGTTCACGGTTCAAGGAACAATCTGATTTACTGTTGGAAAGGGCTTCGTGAATAGCTTCGTTGTAATTCTCCAAGGAATTTTTTAATTGTTTATTATAGAAAGACAACATATGAAGCATTTGTAAATAGCTGATTGAAGATTAGCGGCATCCTTTACCTGCATTTTAAGCAAGCGATCATTTATCTAGAGCCTCCAGAAGTCGTGGAGGATGCATTGACCCGGAGTGCAATTTTGGCGATTATTCAATTGTTAATAACTTTTAAAACGCAGATACCATATACTTGCAGCTACTGCACGAAATAGTTATAGTCTGTGGGTTTAATTTAAGACAAGTCCGGTTCACAAAGATGCACTAGGAGCCGTGAAAAATACAATTGTTTCAATTAACGATGTAACCCTGCGATTCGGTTTCGGCGGTGAAGGAAACTGCGAAAAAGGCCGCAAACGCGAGATGGCGGCACAGGGACTGATTTCGACATTTCGATGGTGTAAAAGTTAGGAACAATTGTTATCTCGGTTAATGCTCGTTGTTTTTTGATAAATGGAATGTCAAATGAGAGGGAATCGAATAAGCTCCACGATTAAAAATACCCCATTGCTGTAACTATATGCAGCTGGCCGTAATTACCAATCTAATTGTTTAATTGTTTATAACAAACGAACTTCTCATGGAATAATGATGAGGCCTATTGGAGATGGTAGTTTCTACTTGTAACTTTAATTGATGGCGTTTGTTCATTATTGCAGCTTGCCGGGAAGTGACAGTAATCGCATTTGTCTATACTTTATTTAAACAAATTCAATTATCTCGGCTTCTGTAGGCCGATTATAATCAACGATACCTCAAATTGACGTTCACGGTTCAAGGAACAATCTGATTTACTGTTGGAAAGGGCTTCGTGAATAGCTTCGTTGCAATTCTCCAAGGAATTTTTTAATTGTTTATTATAGAAAGACAACATATGAAGCATTTGTAAATAGCTGATTGAAGATTAGGGGCATCCTTTACCTGCATTTTAAGCAAGCGATCATTTATCTAGAGCCTCCAGAAGTCGTGGAGGATGCATTGACCCGGAGTGCAATTTTGGCGATTATTCAATTGTTAATAACTTTTAAAACGCAGATACCATATACTTGCAGCTACTGCACGAAATAGTTATAGTCTGTGGGTTTAATTTAAGACAAGTCCGGTTCACAAAGATGCACTAGGAGCCGTGAAAAATACAATTGTTTCAATTAACGATGTAACCCTGCGATTCGGTTTCGGCGGTGAAGGAAACTGCGAAAAAGGCCGCAAACGCGAGATGGAGGCACAGGGACTGTTTTCGACATTTCCATGGTGTAAAAGTTTGGAACAATTGTTATCTTTGTTCCTGCTCGTTGTTTTTTGATAAATGGAATGTCAAATGAGAGGGAATCGAATAAGCTCCACGATTAAAAATACCCCATTGCTGTAACTATATGCAGGTGGCCGTAATTACCAATCTAATTGTTTAATTGTTTATAACAAACGAACTTCTCATGGAATAATGATGAGGCCTATTGGAGATGGTAGTTTCTACTTCCAACTTTAATTGATGGGGTTTGTTCATTATTGCAGCTTGCCGGGAAGTGACAGTAATCGCATTTGTCTATACTTTATTTAAACAAATTCAATTATCTCGGCTTCTGTAGGCCGATTATAATCAACGATACCTCAAATTGACGTTCACGGTTCAAGGAACAATCTGATTTACTGTTGGAAAGGGCTTCGTGAATAGCTTCGTTGCAATTCTCCAAGGAATTTTTTAATTGTTTATTATAGAAAGACAACATATGCAGCATTTGTAAATAGCTGATTGAAGATTAGGGGCATCCTTTACCTGCATTTTAAGCAAGCGATCATTTATCTAGAGCCTCCAGAAGTCGTGGTAGATGCATTGACCCGGAGTGCAATTTTGGCGAATATTCAATTGTTAATAACTCTTAAAACGCATATACCATATGCTTGCAGCTACTGCACGAAATAGTTATAGTCTGTGGGTTTAATTTAAGACAAGTCCGGTTCACAAAGATGCACTAGGAGCCGTGAAAAATACAATTGTTTCAATTAACGATGTAACCCTGCGATTCGGTTTCGGCGGTGAAGGAAACTGCGAAGAAGGCCGCAAACGCGAGATGGCGGCACAGGGACTGTTTTCGACATTTCGATGGTGTAAAAGTTAGGAACAATTGTTATCTCGGTTAATGCTCGTTGTTTTTTGATAAATGGAATGTCAAATGAGAGGGAATCGAATAAGCTCCACGATTAAAAATACCCCATTGCTGTAACTATATGCAGCTGGCCGTAATTACCAATCTAATTGTTTAATTGTTTATAACAAACGAACTTCTCATGGAATAATGATGAGGCCTATTGGAGATGGTAGTTTCTACTTGTAACATTAATTGATGGCGTTTGTTCATTATTGCAGCTTGCCGGGAAGTGACAGTAATCGCATTTGTCTATACTTTATTTAAACAAATTCAATTATCTCGGCTTCTGTAGGCCGATTATAATCAACGATACCTCAAATTGACGTTCACGGTTCAAGGAACAATCTGATTTACTGTTGGAAAGGGCTTCGTGAATAGCTTCGTTGTAATTCTCCAAGGAATTTTTTAATTGTTTATTATAGAAAGACAACATATGAAGCATTTGTAAATAGCTGATTGAAGATTAGCGGCATCCTTTACCTGCATTTTAAGCAAGCGATCATTTATCTAGAGCCTCCAGAAGTCGTGGAGGATGCATTGACCCGGAGTGCAATTTTGGCGATTATTCAATTGTTAATAACTTTTAAAACGCAGATACCATATACTTGCAGCTACTGCACGAAATAGTTATAGTCTGTGGGTTTAATTTAAGACAAGTCCGGTTCACAAAGATGCACTAGGAGCCGTGAAAAATACAATTGTTTCAATTAACGATGTAACCCTGCGATTCGGTTTCGGCGGTGAAGGAAACTGCGGTGAAGGCCGCAAACGCGAGATGGCGGCACAGGGACTGTTTTCGACATTTCGATGGTGTAAAAGTTAGGAACAATTGTTATCTCGGTTAATGCTCGTTGTTTTTTGATAAATGGAATGTCAAATGAGAGGGAATCGAATAAGCTCCACGATTAAAAATACCCCATTGCTGTAACTATATGCAGCTGGCCGTAATTACCAATCTAATTGTTTAATTGTTTATAACAAACGAACTTCTCATGGAATAATGATGAGGCCTATTGGAGATGGTAGTTTCTACTTGTAACTTTAATTGATGGCGTTTGTTCATTATTTCAGCTTGCCGGGAAGTGACAGTAATCGCATTTGTCTATACTTTATTTAAACAAATTCAATTATCTCGGCTTCTGTAGGCCGATTATAATCAACGATACCTCAAATTGACGTTCACGGTTCAAGGAACAATCTGATTTACTGTTGGAAAGGGCTTCGTGAATAGCTTCGTTGCAATTCTCCAAGGAATTTTTTAATTGTTTATTATAGAAAGACAACATATGAAGCATTTGTAAATAGCTGATTGAAGATTAGGGGCATCCTTTACCTGCATTTTAAGCAAGCGATCATTTATCTAGAGCCTCCAGAAGTCGTGGAGGATGCATTGACCCGGAGTGCAATTTTGGCGATTATTCAATTGTTAATAACTTTTAAAACGCAGATACCATATACTTGCAGCTACTGCACGAAATAGTTATAGTCTGTGGGTTTAATTTAAGACAAGTCCGGTTCACAAAGATGCACTAGGAGCCGTGAAAAATACAATTGTTTCAATTAACGATGTAACCCTGCGATTCGGTTTCGGCGGTGAAGGAAACTGCGAAAAAGGCCGCAAACGCGAGATGGAGGCACAGGGACTGTTTTCGACATTTCGATGGTGTAAAAGTTAGGAACAATTGTTATCTCGGTTAATGCTCGTTGTTTTTTGATAAATGGAATGTCAAATGAGAGGGAATCGAATAAGCTCCACGATTAAAAATACCCCATTGCTGTAACTATATGCAGCTGGCCGCAATTACCAATCTAATTGTTTAATTGTTCATAACAAACGAACTTCTCATGGAATAATGATGAGGCCTATTGGAGATGGTAGTTTCTACTTCTAGCTTTAATTGATGGCGTTTGTTCATTATTGCAGCTTGCCGGGAAATGACAGTAATCGCATTTGTCTATACTTTATTTAAACAAATTCAATTATCTCGGCTTCTGTAGGCCGATTATAATCAACGATACCTCAAATTGACGTTCACGGTTCAAGGAACAATCTGATTTACTGTTGGAAAGGGCTTCGTGAATAGCTTCGTTGCAATTCTCCAAGGAATTTTTTAATTGTTTATTATAGAAAGACAACATATGCAGCATTTGTAAATAGCTGATTGAAGATTAGGGGCATCCTTTACCTGCATTTTAAGCAAGCGATCATTTATCTAGAGCCTCCAGAAGTCGTGGTAGATGCATTGACCCGGAGTGCAATTTTGGCGAATATTCAATTGTTAATAACTCTTAAAACGCATATACCATATGCTTGCAGCTACTGCACGAAATAGTTATTGTCTGTGGGTTTAATTTAAGACAAGTCCGATTCACAAAGATGCACTAGGGCCGTGAAAAATACAATTGTATCAATTAATGATGTAACCCTGCGATTCGGTTTCGGCGGTGAAGGAAACTGCGAAAAAGGCCGCAAACGCGAGATGGAGGCACAGGGACTGTTTTCGACATTTCCATGGTGTAAAAGTTTGGAACAATTGTTATCTCGGTTCCTGCTCGTTGTTTTTTGATAAATGGAATGTCAAATGAGAGGGAATCGAATAAGCTCCACGATTAAAAATACCCCATTGCTGTAACTATATGCAGGTGGCCGTAATTACCAATCTAATTGTTTAATTGTTTATAACAAACGAACTTCTCATGGAATAATGATGAGGCCTATTGGAGATGGTAGTTTCTACTTCCAACTTTAATTGATGGGGTTTGTTCATTATTGCAGCTTGCCGGGAAGTGACAGTAATCGCATTTGTCTATACTTTATTTAAACAAATTCAATTATCTCGGCTTCTGTAGGCCGATTATAATCAACGATACCTCAAATTGACGTTCACGGTTCAAGGAACAATCTGATTTCCTGTTGGAAAAAGCTTCGTGAATAGCTTCGTTGCAATTCTCCAAGGAATTTTTTAATTGTTTATTATAGAAAGACAACATATGAAGCATTTGTAAATAGCTGATTGAAGATTAGCGGCAACCTTTACCTGCATTTTAAGCAAGCGATCACTTATCTGGGGCCTCCAGAAGTCGTGGTAGATGCATTGACTCGGAGTGCAATTTTGGCGAATATTCAATTGTTAATAACTTTTAAAACGCAGATACCATATGCTTGCAGCTACTGCACGAAATAGTTATTGTCTGTGGGTTTAATTTAAGACAAGTCCGGTTCACAAAGATGCACTAGGAGCCGTGAAAAATACAATTGTTTCAATTAACGATGTAACCCTGCGATTCGGTTTCGGCGGTGAAGGAAACTGCGAAAAACGCCGCAAACGCGAGATGGTGGCACAGGGACTGTTTTCGACATTTCGATGTTGTAAAAGTTTGGAACAATTGTTATCTCGGTTCCTGCTCGTTGTTTTTTGATAAATGGAATGTCAAATGAGAGGGAATCGAATAAGCTCCACGATTAAAAATACCCCATTGCTGTAACTATATGCAGCTGGCCGTAATTACCAATCTAATTGTTTAATTGTTTATAACAAACGAACTTCTCATGGAATAATGATGAGGCCTATTGGAGATGGTAGTTTCTACTTGTAACTTTAATTGATGGCGTTTGTTCATTATTGCAGCTTGCCGGGAAGTGACAGTAATCGCATTTGTCTATACTTTATTTAAACAAATTCAATTATCTCGGCTTCTGTAGGCCGATTATAATCAACGATACCTCAAATTGACGTTCACGGTTCAAGGAACAATCTGATTTACTGTTGGAAAGGGCTTCGTGAATAGCTTCGTTGCAATTCTCCAAGGAATTTTTTAATTGTTTATTATAGAAAGACAACATATGAAGCATTTGTAAATAGCTGATTGAAGATTAGCGGCATCCTTTATCTGCATTTTAAGCAAGCGATCATTTATCTAGAGCCTCCAGAAGTCGTGGAGGATGCATTGACCCGGAGTACAATTTTGTCGATTATTCAATTGTTAATAACTTTTAAAACGCAGATACCATATACTTGCAGCTACTGCACGAAATAGGTATAGTCTGTGGGTTTAATTTAAGACAAGTCCGGTTCACAAAGATGCCCTAGGGCCGTGAAAAATACAATTGTTTCAATTAACGATGTAACCCTGCGATTCGGTTTCGGCGGTGAAGGAAACTGCGAAAAAGGACGCAAACGGGTGATGGCGGCACAGGGACTGTTTTCGACATTTCGATGGTGTAAAAGATTGGAACAATTGTTATCTCGGTTCCTGCTGGTTGTTTTTTGATAAATGGAATGTCAAATGAAAGGGAATCGAATAAGCTCCACGATTAAAAATACCCCGTTGCTGTAACTATATGACGTTGGCCGTAATTAAAATTCGAATTGTTTAATTATTTATAACAAATGAACTTCACATGGAATAAGGATCAGGCCTATTGAAGATGGTAGTTTATACTTCTAACTTTAATTGATGTCCTTTGTTCACTAATGCAACTTGCCGGGAAGGGACAGTAACCGCATTTGTTTATACTTTATTTAAACAAATTCAATTATCTCGGCTTCTGTAGGCCGATGATAATCAACGATACCTCAAATTGACGTTCACGGTTCAAGGAACAATCTGATTTACTGTTGGAAAGGGCTTCGTGAATAGCTTCGTTGCAATTCTCCAAGGAATTGTTTAATTGTTTTATATAGAAAGACAACATATGCAGCATTTGTAAATAGCTGATTGAAGATTATGGGCATCCTTTACCTGCATTTTAAGCAAGCGATCATTTATCTAGAGCCTCCAGAAGTCGTGGTAGATGCATTGACCCGGAGTGCAATTTTGGCGAATATTCAATTGTTAATATCTCTTAAAACGTATATACCATATGCTTGCAGCTACTGCACGAAATAGTTATTGTCTGTGGGTTTAATTTAAGACAAGTCCGATTCACAAAGATGCCCTAGGGCCGTGAAAAATACAATTGTATCAATTAACGATGTAACCCTGCGATTCGGTTTCGGCGGTGAAGGAAACTGCGAAAAAGGCCGCAAACGCGAGATGGCGGCACAGGGACTGTTTTCGACATTTCGATGGTGTAAAAGTTGGGAACAATTGTTATCTCGGTTAATGCTCGTTGTTTTTTGATAAATGGAATGTCAAATGAGAGGGAATCGAATAAGCTCCACGATTAAAAATACCCCATTGCTGTAACTATATGCAGCTGGCCGTAATTACAAATCTAATTGTTTAATTGTTCATAACAAACGAACTTCTCATGGAATAATGATGAGGCCTATTGGAGATGGTAGTTTCTATTTCTAGCTTTAATTGAAGGCGTTTGTTCATTATTGCAGCTTGCCGGGAAGTGACAGTAATCATATTTGTTTAGACTTTATTTAAACCACTTCAATTATCTCGGCTTCTGTAGGCCGATTATAATCAACGATACCTCATATTGACGTTCACGGTTCAAGGAACACTCTGATTTACTGTTGGAAAGGGATTCGTGAATAGCTTCGTTGCAATTCTCCAACGAATTTTTAAATTGTTTATTACAGAAAGACAACATATGCAGCATTTGTAAATCATTGATTGATGTGCAGCGGCATCCTTTACCTGCATTTTAAGCAAGCGATCATTTATCTAGAGCCTCCAGAAGTCGTGGTAGATGCATTGACCCGGATTGCAATTTTGGCGAATATTCAATTGTTAATAACTCTTAAAACGCATATACCATATGCTTGCAGCTACTGCACGAAATAGTTATAGTCTGTGGGTTTAATTTAAGACAAGTCCGGTTCACAAAGATGCACTAGGAGCCATGAAAAATACAATTGTTTCAATTAACGATGTAACCCTGCGATTCGGTTTCGGCGGTGAAGGAAACTGCGAAAAAGGCCGCAAACGCGAGATGGCGGCACAGGGACTGTTTTCGACATTTCGATGGTGTAAAAGTTAGGAACAATTGTTATCTCGGTTAATGCTCGTTGTTTTTTGATAAATGGAATGTCAAATGAGAGGGAATCGAATAAGCTCCACGATTAAAAATACCCCATTGCTGTAACTATATGCAGCTGGCCGTAATTACCAATCTAATTGTTTAATTGTTTATAACAAACGAACTTCTCATGGAATAATGATGAGGCCTATTGGAGATGGTAGTTTCTACTTCTAACTTTAATTGATGGCGTTTGTTCATTATTGCAGCTTGCCGGGAAGTGACAGTAATCGCATTTGTTTATACTTTATTTAAACAAATTCAATTATCTCGGCTTCTGTAGGCCGATTGTAATCAACGATACCTCATATTGACGATCACGGTTCAAGGAACAATCTGATTTACTGTTGGAAAGGGCTTCGTGAATAGCTTCGTTGCAATTCTCCAACGAATTTTTAAATTGTTTATTACAGAAAGACAACATATGCAGCATTTGTAAATCATTGGTTGAAGTGCAGCGGCATCCTTTACCTGCATTTTAAGGAAGCGATCATTTATCTAGAGCCTCCAGAAGTCATTGTAGATGCTTTGACCTGGAGTGCAATTTTGGCGAATATTCAATTATTAATAACTTTTAAAACGCAGATACCATATACTTGCAGCTACTGCACGAAATAGTTATGGTGTGTGGGTTTAATTTAAGACAAGTCCGGTTCAGAAAGATGCACTAGGAGCCGTGAAAAATACAATTGTTTCAATTAACGATGTAACCCTGCGATTCGGTTTCGGCGGTGAAGGAAACTGTGAAAAAGGCCGCAAACTCGAGATGGCGGCACAGGGACTGTTTTCGACATTTCGATGGTGTAAAAGTTTGGAACAACTGTTATCTCGGTTCCTGCTGGTTGTTTTTTGATAAATGGAATGTCAAATGACAGGGAATCGAATAAGCTCCACGATTAAAAATACCCCGTTGCTGTAACTATATGACGTTGGCCCTAATTAAAATTCGAATTGTTTAATTATTTATAACAAATGAACTTCACATGGAATAAGGATCAGGCCTATTGAAGATGGTAGTTTATACTTCTAACTTTAATTGATGTCCTTTGTTCACTAATGCAGCTTGCCGGGAAGGGACAGTAACCGCATTTGTTTATACTTTATTGAAACAAATTCAATTATCTCGGCGTCTGTAGGCCGATTATAATCAACGATACCTCAAATTGACGTTCACGGTTCAAGGAACAATCTGATTTACTGTTGGAAAGGGATTCGTGAATAGCTTCGTTGCAATTCTCCAAGGAATTTTTTAATTGTTTATTATAGAAAGACAACATATGCAGCATTTGTAAATAGCTGATTGAAGATTAGGGGCATCCTTTACCTGCATTTTAAGCAAGCGATCATTTATCTAGAACCTCCAGAAGTCGTGGTAGATGCATTGACCCGGAGTGCAATTTTGGCGAATATTCAATTGTTAATAACTCTTAAAACGCATATACCATATGCTTGCAGCTATTGCACGAAATAGTTATTGTCTGTGGGTTTAATTTAAGACAAGTCCGATTCACAAAGATGCCCTAGGGCCGTGAAAAATACAATTGTATCAATTAACGATGTAACCCTGCGATTCGGTTTCGGCGGTGAAGGAAACTGCGAAAAAGGCCCCAAACGCGAGCTGGCGGCACAGGGACTGTTTTCGACATTTCGATGGTGTAAAAGTTTGGAACAATTGTTATCTCGGTTCCTGCTCGTTGTTTTTTGATAAATGGAATGTCAAATGAGAGGGAATCGAATAAGCTCCACGATTAAAAATACCCCATTGCTGTAACTATATGCAGCTGGCCGTAATTACCAATCTAATTGTTTAATTGTTTATAACAAACGAACTTCTCATGGAATAATGATGAGGCCTATTGGAGATGGTAGTTTCTACTTCTAACTTTAATTGATGGCGTTTGTTCATTATTGCAGCTTGCCGGGAATTGACAGTAATCGCATTTGTCTATACTTTATTTAAACAAATTCAATTATCTCGGCTTCTGTAGGCCGATTATAATCAACGATACCTCAAATTGACGTTCACGGTTCAAGGAACAATCTGATTTACTGTTGGAAAGGGCTTCGTGAATAGCTTCGTTGCAATTCTCCAAGGAATTTTTTAATTGTTTATTATTGAAAGACAACATATGAAGCATTTGTAAATAGCTGATTGAAGATTAGCGGCATCCTTTACCTGCATTTTAAGCAAGCGATCATTTATCTAGAGCCTCCAGAAGTCGTGGAGGATGCATTGACCCGGAGTGCAATTTTGGCGATTATTCAATTGTTAATAACTTTTAAAACGCAGATACCATATACTTGCAGCTACTGCACGAAATAGTTATAGTCTGTGGGTTTAATTTAAGACAAGTCCGGTTCACAAAGATGCACTAGGAGCCGTGAAAAATACAATTGTTTCAATTAACGATTTAACCCTGCGATTCGGTTTCGGCGGTGAAGGAAACTGCGAAAAAGGCCGCAAACGCGAGATGGCGGCACAGGGACTGTTTTCGACATTTCGATGGTGTAAAAGTTAGGAACAATTGTTATCTCGGTTAATGCCCGTTGTTTTTTGATAAATGGAATGTCAAATGAGAGGGAATCGAATAAGCTCCACGATTAAAAATACCCCATTGCTGTAACTATATGCAGCTGGCCGTAATTACCAATCTAATTGTTTAATTGTTCATAACAAACGAACTTCTCATGGAATAATGATGAGGCCTATTGGAGATGGTAGTTTCTACTTCTAGCTTTAATTGATGGCGTTTGTTCATTATTGCAGCTTGCCGGGAAGTGACAGTAATCGCATTTGTCTATACTTTATTTAAACAAATTCAATTATCTCGGCTTCTGTAGGCCGACTGTAATCAACGATACCTCATATTGACGATCACGGTTCAAGGAACAATCTGATTTACTGTTGGAAAGGGCTTCGTGAATAGCTTCGTTGCAATTCTCCAACGAATTTTTAAATTGTTTATTACAGAAAGACAACATATGCAGCATTTGTAAATCATTGATTGATGTGCAGCGGCATCCTTTACCTGCATTTTAAGCAAGCGATCATTTATCTAGAGCCTCCAGAAGTCATGGAGGATGCATTGACCCGGAGTGCAATTTTGGCGATTATTCAATTGTTAATAACTTTTAAAACGCAGATACCATATACTTGCAGCTACTGCACGAAATAGTTATAGTCTGTGGGTTTAATTTAAGACAAGTCCGGTTCACAAAGATGCACTAGGAGCCGTGAAAAATACAATTGTTTCAATTAACGATGTAACCCTGCGATTCGGTTTCGGCGGTGAAGGAAACTGCGAAAAAGGACGGAAACGCGAGATGGCGGCACAGGGACTGTTTTCGACATTTCGATGGTGTAAAATTTTGGAACAATTGTTATCTCGGTTCCTGCTGGTTGTTTTTTGATAAATGGAATGTCAAATGAAAGGGAATCGAATAAGCTCCACGATTAAAAATACCCCGTTGCTGTAACTATATGACGTTGGCCGTAATTAAAATTCGAATTGTTTAATTATTTATAACAAATGAACTTCACATGGAATAAGGATCAGGCCTATTGAAGAAGGTAGTTTATACTTCTAACTTTAATTGATGTCCTTTGTTCACTAATGCAACTTGCCGGGAAGGGACAGTAACCGCATTTGTTTATACTTTATTTAAACAAATTCAATTATCTCGGCTTCTGTAGGCCGATTATAATCAACGATACCTCAAATTGACGTTCACGGTTCAAGGAACAATCTGATTTACTGTTGGAAAGGGCTTCGTGAATAGCTTCGATGCAATTCTCCAAGGAATTGTTTAATTGTTTTATATAGAAAGACAACATATGCAGCATTTGTAAATAGCTGATTGAAGATTATGGGCATCCTTTACCTGCATTTTAAGCAAGCGATCATTTATCTAGAGCCTCCAGAAGTCGTGGTAGATGCATTGACCCGGAGTGCAATTTTGGCGAATATTCAATTGTTAATAACTCTTAAAACGTATATACCATATGCTTGCAGCTACTGCACGAAATAGTTATTGTCTGTGGGTTTAATTTAAGACAAGTCCGATTCACAAAGATGCCCTAGGGCCGTGAAAAATACAATTGTATCAATTAACGATGTAACCCTGCGATTCGGTTTCGGCGGTGAAGGAAACTGCGAAAAAGGCCGCAAACGCGAGATGGCGGCACAGGGACTGTTTTCGACATTTCGATGGTGTAAAATTTTGGAACAATTGTTATCTCGGTTCCTGCTGGTTGTTTTTTGATAAATGGAATGTCAAATGAAAGGGAATCGAATAAGCTCCACGATTAAAAATACCCCGTTGCTGTAACTATATGACGTTGGCCGTAATTACCAATCTAATTGTTTAATTGTTTATAACAAACGAACTTCTCATGGAATAATGATGAGGCCTATTGGAGATGGTAGTTTCTACTTGTAACATTAATTGATGGCGTTTGTTCATTATTGCAGCTTGCCGGGAAGTGACAGTAATCGCATTTGTCTATACTTTATTTAAACAAATTCAATTATCTCGGCTTCTGTAGGCCGATTATAATCAACGATACCTCAAATTGACGTTCACGGTTCAAGGAACAATCTGATTTACTGTTGGAAAGGGCTTCGTGAATAGCTTCGTTGTAATTCTCCAAGGAATTTTTTAATTGTTTATTATAGAAAGACAACATATGAAGCATTTGTAAATAGCTGATTGAAGATTAGCGGCATCCTTTACCTGCATTTTAAGCAAGCGATCATTTATCTAGAGCCTCCAGAAGTCGTGGAGGATGCATTGACCCGGAGTGCAATTTTGGCGATTATTCAATTGTTAATAACTTTTAAAACGCAGATACCATATACTTGCAGCTACTGCACGAAATAGTTATAGTCTGTGGGTTTAATTTAAGACAAGTCCGGTTCACAAAGATGCACTAGGAGCCGTGAAAAATACAATTGTTTCAATTAACGATGTAACCCTGCGATTCGGTTTCGGCGGTGAAGGAAACTGCGAAGAAGGCCGCAAACGCGAGATGGCGGCACAGGGACTGTTTTCGACATTTCGATGGTGTAAAAGTTAGGAACAATTGTTATCTCGGTTAATGCTCGTTGTTTTTTGATAAATGGAATGTCAAATGAGAGGGAATCGAATAAGCTCCACGATTAAAAATACCCCATTGCTGTAACTATATGCAGCTGGCCGTAATTACCAATCTAATTGTTTAATTGTTTATAACAAACGAACTTCTCATGGAATAATGATGAGGCCTATTGGAGATGGTAGTTTCTACTTGTAACATTAATTGATGGCGTTTGTTCATTATTGCAGCTTGCCGGGAAGTGACAGTAATCGCATTTGTCTATACTTTATTTAAACAAATTCAATTATCTCGGCTTCTGTAGGCCGATTATAATCAACGATACCTCAAATTGACGTTCACGGTTCAAGGAACAATCTGATTTACTGTTGGAAAGGGCTTCGTGAATAGCTTCGTTGTAATTCTCCAAGGAATTTTTTAATTGTTTATTATAGAAAGACAACATATGAAGCATTTGTAAATAGCTGATTGAAGATTAGCGGCATCCTTTACCTGCATTTTAAGCAAGCGATCATTTATCTAGAGCCTCCAGAAGTCGTGGAGGATGCATTGACCCGGAGTGCAATTTTGGCGATTATTCAATTGTTAATAACTTTTAAAACGCAGATACCATATACTTGCAGCTACTGCACGAAATAGTTATAGTCTGTGGGTTTAATTTAAGACAAGTCCGGTTCACAAAGATGCACTAGGAGCCGTGAAAAATACAATTGTTTCAATTAACGATGTAACCCTGCGATTCGGTTTCGGCGGTGAAGGAAACTGCGAAAAAGGCCGCAAACGCGAGATGGCGGCACAGGGACTGATTTCGACATTTCGATGGTGTAAAAGTTAGGAACAATTGTTATCTCGGTTAATGCTCGTTGTTTTTTGATAAATGGAATGTCAAATGAGAGGGAATCGAATAAGCTCCACGATTAAAAATACCCCATTGCTGTAACTATATGCAGCTGGCCGCAATTACCAATCTAATTGTTTAATTGTTCATAACAAACGAACTTCTCATGGAATAATGATGAGGCCTATTGGAGATGGTAGTTTCTACTTCTAGCTTTAATTGATGGCGTTTGTTCATTATTGCAGCTTGCCGGGAAGTGACAGTAATCGCATTTGTCTATACTTTATTTAAACAAATTCAATTATCTCGGCTTCTGTAGGCCGATTATAATCAACGATACCTCAAATTGACGTTCACGGTTCAAGGAACAATCTGATTTACTGTTGGAAAGGGCTTCGTGAATAGCTTCGTTGCAATTCTCCAAGGAATTTTTTAATTGTTTATTATAGAAAGACAACATATGCAGCATTTGTAAATAGCTGATTGAAGATTAGGGGCATCCTTTACCTGCATTTTAAGCAAGCGATCATTTATCTAGAGCCTCCAGAAGTCGTGGTAGATGCATTGACCCGGAGTGCAATTTTGGCGAATATTCAATTGTTAATAACTCTTAAAACGCATATACCATATGCTTGCAGCTACTGCACGAAATAGTTATTGTCTGTGGGTTTAATTTAAGACAAGTCCGATTCACAAAGATGCACTAGGGCCGTGAAAAATACAATTGTATCAATTAATGATGTAACCCTGCGATTCGGTTTCGGCGGTGAAGGAAACTGCGAAAAAGGCCGCAAACGCGAGATGGAGGCACAGGGACTGTTTTCGACATTTCCATGGTGTAAAAGTTTGGAACAATTGTTATCTCGGTTCCTGCTCGTTGTTTTTTGATAAATGGAATGTCAAATGAGAGGGAATCGAATAAGCTCCACGATTAAAAATACCCCATTGCTGTAACTATATGCAGGTGGCCGTAATTACCAATCTAATTGTTTAATTGTTTATAACAAACGAACTTCTCATGGAATAATGATGAGGCCTATTGGAGATGGTAGTTTCTACTTCCAACTTTAATTGATGGGGTTTGTTCATTATTGCAGCTTGCCGGGAAGTGACAGTAATCGCATTTGTCTATACTTTATTTAAACAAATTCAATTATCTCGGCTTCTGTAGGCCGATTATAATCAACGATACCTCAAATTGACGTTCACGGTTCAAGGAACAATCTGATTTCCTGTTGGAAAAAGCTTCGTGAATAGCTTCGTTGCAATTCTCCAAGGAATTTTTTAATTGTTTATTATAGAAAGACAACATATGAAGCATTTGTAAATAGCTGATTGAAGATTAGCGGCAACCTTTACCTGCATTTTAAGCAAGCGATCACTTATCTGGGGCCTCCAGAAGTCGTGGTAGATGCATTGACTCGGAGTGCAATTTTGGCGAATATTCAATTGTTAATAACTTTTAAAACGCAGATACCATATGCTTGCAGCTACTGCACGAAATAGTTATTGTCTGTGGGTTTAATTTAAGACAAGTCCGGTTCACAAAGATGCACTAGGAGCCGTGAAAAATACAATTGTTTCAATTAACGATGTAACCCTGCGATTCGGTTTCGGCGGTGAAGGAAACTGCGAAAAACGCCGCAAACGCGAGATGGTGGCACAGGGACTGTTTTCGACATTTCGATGTTGTAAAAGTTTGGAACAATTGTTATCTCGGTTCCTGCTCGTTGTTTTTTGATAAATGGAATGTCAAATGAGAGGGAATCGAATAAGCTCCACGATTAAAAATACCCCATTGCTGTAACTATATGACGTTGGCCGTAATTAAAATTCGAATTTTTTAATTATTTATAACAAATGAACTTCACATTGAATAAGGATCAGGCCTATTGAAGATGGTAGTTTATACTTCTAACTTTAATTGATGTCCTTTGTTCACTAATGCAACTTGCCGGGAAGGGACAGTAACCGCAATTGTATATACTTTATTTAAACAAATTCAATTATCTCGGCTTCTGTAGGCCGATTATAATCAACGATACCTCAAATTGACGTTCACGGTTCAAGGAACAATCTGATTTACTGTTGGAAAGGGCTTCGGGAATAGCTTCGTTGCAATTCTCCAAGGAATTTTTTAATTGTTTATTATAGAAAGACAACATATGAAGCATTTGTAAATAGCTGATTGAAGATTAGCGGCATCCTTTATCTGCATTTTAAGCAAGCGATCATTTATCTAGAGCCTCCAGAAGTCGTGGAGGATGCATTGACCCGGAGTACAATTTTGTCGATTATTCAATTGTTAATAACTTTTAAAACGCAGATACCATATACTTGCAGCTACTGCACGAAATAGGTATAGTCTGTGGGTTTAATTTAAGACAAGTCCGGTTCACAAAGATGCCCTAGGGCCGTGAAAAATACAATTGTTTCAATTAACGATGTAACCCTGCGATTCGGTTTCGGCGGTGAAGGAAACTGCGAAAAAGGACGCAAACGGGTGATGGCGGCACAGGGACTGTTTTCGACATTTCGATGGTGTAAAAGATTGGAACAATTGTTATCTCGGTTCCTGCTGGTTGTTTTTTGATAAATGGAATGTCAAATGAAAGGGAATCGAATAAGCTCCACGATTAAAAATACCCCGTTGCTGTAACTATATGACGTTGGCCGTAATTAAAATTCGAATTTTTTAATTATTTATAACAAATGAACTTCACATTGAATAAGGATCAGGCCTATTGAAGATGGTAGTTTATACTTCTAACTTTAATTGATGTCCTTTGTTCACTAATGCAACTTGCCGGGAAGGGACAGTAACCGCAATTGTATATACTTTATTTAAACAAATTCAATTATCTCGGCTTCTGTAGGCCGATTATAATCAACGATACCTCAAATTGACGTTCACGGTTCAAGGAACAATCTGATTTACTGTTGGAAAGGGCTTCGTGAATAGCTTCGTTGCAATTCTCCAAGGAATTTTTTAATTGTTTATTATAGAAAGACAACATATGAAGCATTTGTAAATAGCTGATTGAAGATTAGCGGCATCCTTTATCTGCATTTTAAGCAAGCGATCATTTATCTAGAGCCTCCAGAAGTCGTGGAGGATGCATTGACCCGGAGTACAATTTTGTCGATTATTCAATTGTTAATAACTTTTAAAACGCAGATACCATATACTTGCAGCTACTGCACGAAATAGGTATAGTCTGTGGGTTTAATTTAAGACAAGTCCGGTTCACAAAGATGCCCTAGGGCCGTGAAAAATACAATTGTTTCAATTAACGATGTAACCCTGCGATTCGGTTTCGGCGGTGAAGGAAACTGCGAAAAAGGACGCAAACGGGTGATGGCGGCACAGGGACTGTTTTCGACATTTCGATGGTGTAAAAGATTGGAACAATTGTTATCTCGGTTCCTGCTCGTTGTTTTTTGATAAATGGAATGTCAAATGAGAGGGAATCGAATAAGCTCCACGATTAAAAATACCCCGTTGCTGTAACTATATGACGTTGGCCGTAATTAAAATTCGAATTGTTTAATTATTTATAACAAATGAACTTCACATGGAATAAGGATCAGGCCTATTGAAGATGGTAGTTTATACTTCTAACTTTAATTGATGTCCTTTGTTCACTAATGCAACTTGCCGGGAAGGGACAGTAACCGCATTTGTTTATACTTTATTTAAACAAATTCAATTATCTCGGCTTCTGTAGGCCGATGATAATCAACGATACCTCAAATTGACGTTCACGGTTCAAGGAACAATCTGATTTACTGTTGGAAAGGGCTTCGTGAATAGCTTCGTTGCAATTCTCCAAGGAATTGTTTAATTGTTTTATATAGAAAGACAACATATGCAGCATTTGTAAATAGCTGATTGAAGATTATGGGCATCCTTTACCTGCATTTTAAGCAAGCGATCATTTATCTAGAGCCTCCAGAAGTCGTGGTAGATGCATTGACCCGGATTGCAATTTTGGCGAATATTCAATTGTTAATAACTCTTAAAACGCATATACCATATGCTTGCAGCTACTGCACGAAATAGTTATTGTCTGTGGGTTTAATTTAAGACAAGTCCGATTCACAAAGATGCACTAGGGCCGTGAAAAATACAATTGTATCAATTAACGATGTAACCCTGCGATTCGGTTTCGGCGGTGAAGGAAACTGCGAAAAAGGCCGCAAACGCGAGATGGAGGCACAGGGACTGTTTACGACATTTCCATGGTGTAAAAGTTTGGAACAATTGTTATCTCGGTTCCTGCTCGTTGTTTTTTGATAAATGGAATGTCAAATGAGAGGGAATCGAATAAGCTCCACGATTAAAAATACCCCATTGCTGTAACTATATGCAGCTGGCCGTAATTACCAATCTAATTGTTTAATTGTTTATAACAAACGAACTTCTCATGGAATAATGATGAGGCCTATTGGAGATGGTAGTTTCTACTTCCAACTTTAATTGATGGCGTTTGTTCATTATTGCAGCTTGCCGGGAAGTGACAGTAATCGCATTTGTCTATACTTTATTTAAACAAATTCAATTATCTCGGCTTCTGTAGGCCGATTATAATCAACGATACCTCAAATTGACGTTCACGGTTCAAGGAACAATCTGATTTACTGTTGGAAAGGGCTTCGTGAATAGCTTCGTTGCAATTCTCCAAGGAATTTTTTAATTGTTTATTATAGAAAGACAACATATGAAGCATGTGTAAATAGCTGATTGAAGATTAGCGGCATCCTTTACCTGCATTTTAAGCAAGCGATCAATTATCTAGAGCCTCCAGAAGTCGTGGAGGATGCATTGACCCGGAGTGCAATTTTGGCGATTATTCAATTGTTAATAACTTTTAAAACGCAGATACCATATACTTGCAGCTACTGCACGAAATAGTTATAGTCTGTGGGTTTAATTTAAGACAAGTCCGGTTCACAAAGATGCACTAGGAGCCATGAAAAATACAATTGTTTCAATTAACGATGTAACCCTGCGATTCGGTTTCGGCGGTGAAGGAAACTGCGAAAAAGGCCGCAAACGCGAGATGGCGGCACAGGGACTGTTTTCGACATTTCGATGGTGTAAAAGTTAGGAACAATTGTTATCTCGGTTAATGCTCGTTGTTTTTTGATAAATGGAATGTCAAATGAGAGGGAATCGAATAAGCTCCACGATTAAAAATACCCCATTGCTGTAACTATATGCAGCTGGCCGTAATTACCAATCTAATTGTTTAATTGTTTATAACAAACGAACTTCTCATGGAATAATGATGAGGCCTATTGGAGATGGTAGTTTCTACTTCTAACTTTAATTGATGGCGTTTGTTCATTATTGCAGCTTGCCGGGAAGTGACAGTAATCGCATTTGTTTATACTTTATTTAAACAAATTCAATTATCTCGGCTTCTGTAGGCCGATTGTAATCAACGATACCTCATATTGACGATCACGGTTCAAGGAACAATCTGATTTACTGTTGGAAAGGGCTTCGTGAATAGCTTCGTTGCAATTCTCCAACGAATTTTTAAATTGTTTATTACAGAAAGACAACATATGCAGCATTTGTAAATCATTGGTTGAAGTGCAGCGGCATCCTTTACCTGCATTTTAAGGAAGCGATCATTTATCTAGAGCCTCCAGAAGTCATTGTAGATGCTTTGACCTGGAGTGCAATTTTGGCGAATATTCAATTATTAATAACTTTTAAAACGCAGATACCATATACTTGCAGCTACTGCACGAAATAGTTATGGTCTGTGGGTTTAATTTAAGACAAGTCCGGTTCAGAAAGATGCACTAGGAGCCGTGAAAAATACAATTGTTTCAATTAACGATGTAACCCTGCGATTCGGTTTCGGCGGTGAAGGAAACTGTGAAAAAGGCCGCAAACTCGAGATGGCGGCACAGGGACTGTTTTCGACATTTCGATGGTGTAAAAGTTTGGAACAACTGTTATCTCGGTTCCTGCTGGTTGTTTTTTGATAAATGGAATGTCAAATGACAGGGAATCGAATAAGCTCCACGATTAAAAATACCCCGTTGCTGTAACTATATGACGTTGGCCCTAATTAAAATTCGAATTGTTTAATTATTTATAACAAATGAACTTCACATGGAATAAGGATCAGGCCTATTGAAGATGGTAGTTTATACTTCTAACTTTAATTGATGTCCTTTGTTCACTAATGCAGCTTGCCGGGAAGGGACAGTAACCGCATTTGTTTATACTTTATTGAAACAAATTCAATTATCTCGGCGTCTGTAGGCCGATTATAATCAACGATACCTCAAATTGACGTTCACGGTTCAAGGAACAATCTGATTTACTGTTGGAAAGGGATTCGTGAATAGCTTCGTTGCAATTCTCCAAGGAATTTTTTAATTGTTTATTATAGAAAGACAACATATGCAGCATTTGTAAATAGCTGATTGAAGATTAGGGGCATCCTTTACCTGCATTTTAAGCAAGCGATCATTTATCTAGAACCTCCAGAAGTCGTGGTAGATGCATTGACCCGGAGTGCAATTTTGGCGAATATTCAATTGTTAATAACTCTTAAAACGCATATACCATATGCTTGCAGCTATTGCACGAAATAGTTATTGTCTGTGGGTTTAATTTAAGACAAGTCCGATTCACAAAGATGCCCTAGGGCCGTGAAAAATACAATTGTATCAATTAACGATGTAACCCTGCGATTCGGTTTCGGCGGTGAAGGAAACTGCGAAAAAGGCCCCAAACGCGAGCTGGCGGCACAGGGACTGTTTTCGACATTTCGATGGTGTAAAAGTTTGGAACAATTGTTATCTCGGTTCCTGCTCGTTGTTTTTTGATAAATGGAATGTCAAATGAGAGGGAATCGAATAAGCTCCACGATTAAAAATACCCCATTGCTGTAACTATATGCAGCTGGCCGTAATTACCAATCTAATTGTTTAATTGTTTATAACAAACGAACTTCTCATGGAATAATGATGAGGCCTATTGGAGATGGTAGTTTCTACTTCTAACTTTAATTGATGGCGTTTGTTCATTATTGCAGCTTGCCGGGAATTGACAGTAATCGCATTTGTCTATACTTTATTTAAACAAATTCAATTATCTCGGCTTCTGTAGGCCGATTATAATCAACGATACCTCAAATTGACGTTCACGGTTCAAGGAACAATCTGATTTACTGTTGGAAAGGGCTTCGTGAATAGCTTCGTTGCAATTCTCCAAGGAATTTTTTAATTGTTTATTATTGAAAGACAACATATGAAGCATTTGTAAATAGCTGATTGAAGATTAGCGGCATCCTTTACCTGCATTTTAAGCAAGCGATCATTTATCTAGAGCCTCCAGAAGTCGTGGAGGATGCATTGACCCGGAGTGCAATTTTGGCGATTATTCAATTGTTAATAACTTTTAAAACGCAGATACCATATACTTGCAGCTACTGCACGAAATAGTTATAGTCTGTGGGTTTAATTTAAGACAAGTCCGGTTCACAAAGATGCACTAGGAGCCGTGAAAAATACAATTGTTTCAATTAACGATTTAACCCTGCGATTCGGTTTCGGCGGTGAAGGAAACTGCGAAAAAGGCCGCAAACGCGAGATGGCGGCACAGGGACTGTTTTCGACATTTCGATGGTGTAAAAGTTAGGAACAATTGTTATCTCGGTTAATGCCCGTTGTTTTTTGATAAATGGAATGTCAAATGAGAGGGAATCGAATAAGCTCCACGATTAAAAATACCCCATTGCTGTAACTATATGCAGCTGGCCGTAATTACCAATCTAATTGTTTAATTGTTCATAACAAACGAACTTCTCATGGAATAATGATGAGGCCTATTGGAGATGGTAGTTTCTACTTCTAGCTTTAATTGATGGCGTTTGTTCATTATTGCAGCTTGCCGGGAAGTGACAGTAATCGCATTTGTCTATACTTTATTTAAACAAATTCAATTATCTCGGCTTCTGTAGGCCGACTGTAATCAACGATACCTCATATTGACGATCACGGTTCAAGGAACAATCTGATTTACTGTTGGAAAGGGCTTCGTGAATAGCTTCGTTGCAATTCTCCAACGAATTTTTAAATTGTTTATTACAGAAAGACAACATATGCAGCATTTGTAAATCATTGATTGATGTGCAGCGGCATCCTTTACCTGCATTTTAAGCAAGCGATCATTTATCTAGAGCCTCCAGAAGTCATGGAGGATGCATTGACCCGGAGTGCAATTTTGGCGATTATTCAATTGTTAATAACTTTTAAAACGCAGATACCATATACTTGCAGCTACTGCACGAAATAGTTATAGTCTGTGGGTTTAATTTAAGACAAGTCCGGTTCACAAAGATGCACTAGGAGCCGTGAAAAATACAATTGTTTCAATTAACGATGTAACCCTGCGATTCGGTTTCGGCGGTGAAGGAAACTGCGAAAAAGGACGGAAACGCGAGATGGCGGCACAGGGACTGTTTTCGACATTTCGATGGTGTAAAATTTTGGAACAATTGTTATCTCGGTTCCTGCTGGTTGTTTTTTGATAAATGGAATGTCAAATGAAAGGGAATCGAATAAGCTCCACGATTAAAAATACCCCGTTGCTGTAACTATATGACGTTGGCCGTAATTAAAATTCGAATTGTTTAATTATTTATAACAAATGAACTTCACATGGAATAAGGATCAGGCCTATTGAAGAAGGTAGTTTATACTTCTAACTTTAATTGATGTCCTTTGTTCACTAATGCAACTTGCCGGGAAGGGACAGTAACCGCATTTGTTTATACTTTATTTAAACAAATTCAATTATCTCGGCTTCTGTAGGCCGATTATAATCAACGATACCTCAAATTGACGTTCACGGTTCAAGGAACAATCTGATTTACTGTTGGAAAGGGCTTCGTGAATAGCTTCGATGCAATTCTCCAAGGAATTGTTTAATTGTTTTATATAGAAAGACAACATATGCAGCATTTGTAAATAGCTGATTGAAGATTATGGGCATCCTTTACCTGCATTTTAAGCAAGCGATCATTTATCTAGAGCCTCCAGAAGTCGTGGTAGATGCATTGACCCGGAGTGCAATTTTGGCGAATATTCAATTGTTAATAACTCTTAAAACGTATATACCATATGCTTGCAGCTACTGCACGAAATAGTTATTGTCTGTGGGTTTAATTTAAGACAAGTCCGATTCACAAAGATGCCCTAGGGCCGTGAAAAATACAATTGTATCAATTAACGATGTAACCCTGCGATTCGGTTTCGGCGGTGAAGGAAACTGCGAAAAAGGCCGCAAACGCGAGATGGCGGCACAGGGACTGTTTTCGACATTTCGATGGTGTAAAATTTTGGAACAATTGTTATCTCGGTTCCTGCTGGTTGTTTTTTGATAAATGGAATGTCAAATGAAAGGGAATCGAATAAGCTCCACGATTAAAAATACCCCGTTGCTGTAACTATATGACGTTGGCCGTAATTACCAATCTAATTGTTTAATTGTTTATAACAAACGAACTTCTCATGGAATAATGATGAGGCCTATTGGAGATGGTAGTTTCTACTTGTAACATTAATTGATGGCGTTTGTTCATTATTGCAGCTTGCCGGGAAGTGACAGTAATCGCATTTGTCTATACTTTATTTAAACAAATTCAATTATCTCGGCTTCTGTAGGCCGATTATAATCAACGATACCTCAAATTGACGTTCACGGTTCAAGGAACAATCTGATTTACTGTTGGAAAGGGCTTCGTGAATAGCTTCGTTGTAATTCTCCAAGGAATTTTTTAATTGTTTATTATAGAAAGACAACATATGAAGCATTTGTAAATAGCTGATTGAAGATTAGCGGCATCCTTTACCTGCATTTTAAGCAAGCGATCATTTATCTAGAGCCTCCAGAAGTCGTGGAGGATGCATTGACCCGGAGTGCAATTTTGGCGATTATTCAATTGTTAATAACTTTTAAAACGCAGATACCATATACTTGCAGCTACTGCACGAAATAGTTATAGTCTGTGGGTTTAATTTAAGACAAGTCCGGTTCACAAAGATGCACTAGGAGCCGTGAAAAATACAATTGTTTCAATTAACGATGTAACCCTGTGATTCGGTTTCGGCGGTGAAGGAAACTGCGAAGAAGGCCGCAAACGCGAGATGGCGGCACAGGGACTGTTTTCGACATTTCGATGGTGTAAAAGTTAGGAACAATTGTTATCTCGGTTAATGCTCGTTGTTTTTTGATAAATGGAATGTCAAATGAGAGGGAATCGAATAAGCTCCACGATTAAAAATACCCCATTGCTGTAACTATATGCAGCTGGCCGTAATTACCAATCTAATTGTTTAATTGTTTATAACAAACGAACTTCTCATGGAATAATGATGAGGCCTATTGGAGATGGTAGTTTCTACTTGTAACATTAATTGATGGCGTTTGTTCATTATTGCAGCTTGCCGGGAAGTGACAGTAATCGCATTTGTCTATACTTTATTTAAACAAATTCAATTATCTCGGCTTCTGTAGGCCGATTATAATCAACGATACCTCAAATTGACGTTCACGGTTCAAGGAACAATCTGATTTACTGTTGGAAAGGGCTTCGTGAATAGCTTCGTTGTAATTCTCCAAGGAATTTTTTAATTGTTTATTATAGAAAGACAACATATGAAGCATTTGTAAATAGCTGATTGAAGATTAGCGGCATCCTTTACCTGCATTTTAAGCAAGCGATCATTTATCTAGAGCCTCCAGAAGTCGTGGAGGATGCATTGACCCGGAGTGCAATTTTGGCGATTATTCAATTGTTAATAACTTTTAAAACGCAGATACCATATACTTGCAGCTACTGCACGAAATAGTTATAGTCTGTGGGTTTAATTTAAGACAAGTCCGGTTCACAAAGATGCACTAGGAGCCGTGAAAAATACAATTGTTTCAATTAACGATGTAACCCTGCGATTCGGTTTCGGCGGTGAAGGAAACTGCGAAAAAGGCCGCAAACGCGAGATGGCGGCACAGGGACTGATTTCGACATTTCGATGGTGTAAAAGTTAGGAACAATTGTTATCTCGGTTAATGCTCGTTGTTTTTTGATAAATGGAATGTCAAATGAGAGGGAATCGAATAAGCTCCACGATTAAAAATACCCCATTGCTGTAACTATATGCAGCTGGCCGCAATTACCAATCTAATTGTTTAATTGTTCATAACAAACGAACTTCTCATGGAATAATGATGAGGCCTATTGGAGATGGTAGTTTCTACTTCTAGCTTTAATTGATGGCGTTTGTTCATTATTGCAGCTTGCCGGGAAGTGACAGTAATCGCATTTGTCTATACTTTATTTAAACAAATTCAATTATCTCGGCTTCTGTAGGCCGATTATAATCAACGATACCTCAAATTGACGTTCACGGTTCAAGGAACAATCTGATTTACTGTTGGAAAGGGCTTCGTGAATAGCTTCGTTGCAATTCTCCAAGGAATTTTTTAATTGTTTATTATAGAAAGACAACATATGCAGCATTTGTAAATAGCTGATTGAAGATTAGGGGCATCCTTTACCTGCATTTTAAGCAAGCGATCATTTATCTAGAGCCTCCAGAAGTCGTGGTAGATGCATTGACCCGGAGTGCAATTTTGGCGAATATTCAATTGTTAATAACTCTTAAAACGCATATACCATATGCTTGCAGCTACTGCACGAAATAGTTATTGTCTGTGGGTTTAATTTAAGACAAGTCCGATTCACAAAGATGCACTAGGGCCGTGAAAAATACAATTGTATCAATTAATGATGTAACCCTGCGATTCGGTTTCGGCGGTGAAGGAAACTGCGAAAAAGGCCGCAAACGCGAGATGGAGGCACAGGGACTGTTTTCGACATTTCCATGGTGTAAAAGTTTGGAACAATTGTTATCTCGGTTCCTGCTCGTTGTTTTTTGATAAATGGAATGTCAAATGAGAGGGAATCGAATAAGCTCCACGATTAAAAATACCCCATTGCTGTAACTATATGCAGGTGGCCGTAATTACCAATCTAATTGTTTAATTGTTTATAACAAACGAACTTCTCATGGAATAATGATGAGGCCTATTGGAGATGGTAGTTTCTACTTCCAACTTTAATTGATGGGGTTTGTTCATTATTGCAGCTTGCCGGGAAGTGACAGTAATCGCATTTGTCTATACTTTATTTAAACAAATTCAATTATCTCGGCTTCTGTAGGCCGATTATAATCAACGATACCTCAAATTGACGTTCACGGTTCAAGGAACAATCTGATTTCCTGTTGGAAAAAGCTTCGTGAATAGCTTCGTTGCAATTCTCCAAGGAATTTTTTAATTGTTTATTATAGAAAGACAACATATGAAGCATTTGTAAATAGCTGATTGAAGATTAGCGGCAACCTTTACCTGCATTTTAAGCAAGCGATCACTTATCTGGGGCCTCCAGAAGTCGTGGTAGATGCATTGACTCGGAGTGCAATTTTGGCGAATATTCAATTGTTAATAACTTTTAAAACGCAGATACCATATGCTTGCAGCTACTGCACGAAATAGTTATTGTCTGTGGGTTTAATTTAAGACAAGTCCGGTTCACAAAGATGCACTAGGAGCCGTGAAAAATACAATTGTTTCAATTAACGATGTAACCCTGCGATTCGGTTTCGGCGGTGAAGGAAACTGCGAAAAACGCCGCAAACGCGAGATGGTGGCACAGGGACTGTTTTCGACATTTCGATGTTGTAAAAGTTTGGAACAATTGTTATCTCGGTTCCTGCTCGTTGTTTTTTGATAAATGGAATGTCAAATGAGAGGGAATCGAATAAGCTCCACGATTAAAAATACCCCATTGCTGTAACTATATGACGTTGGCCGTAATTAAAATTCGAATTTTTTAATTATTTATAACAAATGAACTTCACATTGAATAAGGATCAGGCCTATTGAAGATGGTAGTTTATACTTCTAACTTTAATTGATGTCCTTTGTTCACTAATGCAACTTGCCGGGAAGGGACAGTAACCGCAATTGTATATACTTTATTTAAACAAATTCAATTATCTCGGCTTCTGTAGGCCGATTATAATCAACGATACCTCAAATTGACGTTCACGGTTCAAGGAACAATCTGATTTACTGTTGGAAAGGGCTTCGTGAATAGCTTCGTTGCAATTCTCCAAGGAATTTTTTAATTGTTTATTATAGAAAGACAACATATGAAGCATTTGTAAATAGCTGATTGAAGATTAGCGGCATCCTTTATCTGCATTTTAAGCAAGCGATCATTTATCTAGAGCCTCCAGAAGTCGTGGAGGATGCATTGACCCGGAGTACAATTTTGTCGATTATTCAATTGTTAATAACTTTTAAAACGCAGATACCATATACTTGCAGCTACTGCACGAAATAGGTATAGTCTGTGGGTTTAATTTAAGACAAGTCCGGTTCACAAAGATGCCCTAGGGCCGTGAAAAATACAATTGTTTCAATTAACGATGTAACCCTGCGATTCGGTTTCGGCGGTGAAGGAAACTGCGAAAAAGGACGCAAACGGGTGATGGCGGCACAGGGACTGTTTTCGACATTTCGATGGTGTAAAAGATTGGAACAATTGTTATCTCGGTTCCTGCTGGTTGTTTTTTGATAAATGGAATGTCAAATGAAAGGGAATCGAATAAGCTCCACGATTAAAAATACCCCGTTGCTGTAACTATATGACGTTGGCCGTAATTAAAATTCGAATTGTTTAATTATTTATAACAAATGAACTTCACATGGAATAAGGATCAGGCCTATTGAAGATGGTAGTTTATACTTCTAACTTTAATTGATGTCCTTTGTTCACTAATGCAACTTGCCGGGAAGGGACAGTAACCGCATTTGTTTATACTTTATTTAAACAAATTCAATTATCTCGGCTTCTGTAGGCCGATGATAATCAACGATACCTCAAATTGACGTTCACGGTTCAAGGAACAATCTGATTTACTGTTGGAAAGGGCTTCGTGAATAGCTTCGTTGCAATTCTCCAAGGAATTGTTTAATTGTTTTATATAGAAAGACAACATATGCAGCATTTGTAAATAGCTGATTGAAGATTATGGGCATCCTTTACCTGCATTTTAAGCAAGCGATCATTTATCTAGAGCCTCCAGAAGTCGTGGTAGATGCATTGACCCGGATTGCAATTTTGGCGAATATTCAATTGTTAATAACTCTTAAAACGCATATACCATATGCTTGCAGCTACTGCACGAAATAGTTATTGTCTGTGGGTTTAATTTAAGACAAGTCCGATTCACAAAGATGCACTAGGGCCGTGAAAAATACAATTGTATCAATTAACGATGTAACCCTGCGATTCGGTTTCGGCGGTGAAGGAAACTGCGAAAAAGGCCGCAAACGCGAGATGGAGGCACAGGGACTGTTTACGACATTTCCATGGTGTAAAAGTTTGGAACAATTGTTATCTCGGTTCCTGCTCGTTGTTTTTTGATAAATGGAATGTCAAATGAGAGGGAATCGAATAAGCTCCACGATTAAAAATACCCCATTGCTGTAACTATATGCAGCTGGCCGTAATTACCAATCTAATTGTTTAATTGTTTATAACAAACGAACTTCTCATGGAATAATGATGAGGCCTATTGGAGATGGTAGTTTCTACTTCCAACTTTAATTGATGGCGTTTGTTCATTATTGCAGCTTGCCGGGAAGTGACAGTAATCGCATTTGTCTATACTTTATTTAAACAAATTCAATTATCTCGGCTTCTGTAGGCCGATTATAATCAACGATACCTCAAATTGACGTTCACGGTTCAAGGAACAATCTGATTTACTGTTGGAAAGGGCTTCGTGAATAGCTTCGTTGCAATTCTCCAAGGAATTTTTTAATTGTTTATTATAGAAAGACAACATATGAAGCATGTGTAAATAGCTGATTGAAGATTAGCGGCATCCTTTACCTGCATTTTAAGCAAGCGATCAATTATCTAGAGCCTCCAGAAGTCGTGGAGGATGCATTGACCCGGAGTGCAATTTTGGCGATTATTCAATTGTTAATAACTTTTAAAACGCAGATACCATATACTTGCAGCTACTGCACGAAATAGTTATAGTCTGTGGGTTTAATTTAAGACAAGTCCGGTTCACAAAGATGCACTAGGAGCCATGAAAAATACAATTGTTTCAATTAACGATGTAACCCTGCGATTCGGTTTCGGCGGTGAAGGAAACTGCGAAAAAGGCCGCAAACGCGAGATGGCGGCACAGGGACTGTTTTCGACATTTCGATGGTGTAAAAGTTAGGAACAATTGTTATCTCGGTTAATGCTCGTTGTTTTTTGATAAATGGAATGTCAAATGAGAGGGAATCGAATAAGCTCCACGATTAAAAATACCCCATTGCTGTAACTATATGCAGCTGGCCGTAATTACCAATCTAATTGTTTAATTGTTTATAACAAACGAACTTCTCATGGAATAATGATGAGGCCTATTGGAGATGGTAGTTTCTACTTCTAACTTTAATTGATGGCGTTTGTTCATTATTGCAGCTTGCCGGGAAGTGACAGTAATCGCATTTGTTTATACTTTATTTAAACAAATTCAATTATCTCGGCTTCTGTAGGCCGATTGTAATCAACGATACCTCATATTGACGATCACGGTTCAAGGAACAATCTGATTTACTGTTGGAAAGGGCTTCGTGAATAGCTTCGTTGCAATTCTCCAACGAATTTTTAAATTGTTTATTACAGAAAGACAACATATGCAGCATTTGTAAATCATTGGTTGAAGTGCAGCGGCATCCTTTACCTGCATTTTAAGGAAGCGATCATTTATCTAGAGCCTCCAGAAGTCATTGTAGATGCTTTGACCTGGAGTGCAATTTTGGCGAATATTCAATTATTAATAACTTTTAAAACGCAGATACCATATACTTGCAGCTACTGCACGAAATAGTTATGGTCTGTGGGTTTAATTTAAGACAAGTCCGGTTCAGAAAGATGCACTAGGAGCCGTGAAAAATACAATTGTTTCAATTAACGATGTAACCCTGCGATTCGGTTTCGGCGGTGAAGGAAACTGTGAAAAAGGCCGCAAACTCGAGATGGCGGCACAGGGACTGTTTTCGACATTTCGATGGTGTAAAAGTTTGGAACAACTGTTATCTCGGTTCCTGCTGGTTGTTTTTTGATAAATGGAATGTCAAATGACAGGGAATCGAATAAGCTCCACGATTAAAAATACCCCGTTGCTGTAACTATATGACGTTGGCCCTAATTAAAATTCGAATTGTTTAATTATTTATAACAAATGAACTTCACATGGAATAAGGATCAGGCCTATTGAAGATGGTAGTTTATACTTCTAACTTTAATTGATGTCCTTTGTTCACTAATGCAGCTTGCCGGGAAGGGACAGTAACCGCATTTGTTTATACTTTATTGAAACAAATTCAATTATCTCGGCGTCTGTAGGCCGATTATAATCAACGATACCTCAAATTGACGTTCACGGTTCAAGGAACAATCTGATTTACTGTTGGAAAGGGATTCGTGAATAGCTTCGTTGCAATTCTCCAAGGAATTTTTTAATTGTTTATTATAGAAAGACAACATATGCAGCATTTGTAAATAGCTGATTGAAGATTAGGGGCATCCTTTACCTGCATTTTAAGCAAGCGATCATTTATCTAGAACCTCCAGAAGTCGTGGTAGATGCATTGACCCGGAGTGCAATTTTGGCGAATATTCAATTGTTAATAACTCTTAAAACGCATATACCATATGCTTGCAGCTATTGCACGAAATAGTTATTGTCTGTGGGTTTAATTTAAGACAAGTCCGATTCACAAAGATGCCCTAGGGCCGTGAAAAATACAATTGTATCAATTAACGATGTAACCCTGCGATTCGGTTTCGGCGGTGAAGGAAACTGCGAAAAAGGCCCCAAACGCGAGCTGGCGGCACAGGGACTGTTTTCGACATTTCGATGGTGTAAAAGTTTGGAACAATTGTTATCTCGGTTCCTGCTCGTTGTTTTTTGATAAATGGAATGTCAAATGAGAGGGAATCGAATAAGTTCCACGATTAAAAATACCCCATTGCTGTAACTATATGCAGCTGGCCGTAATTACCAATCTAATTGTTTAATTGTTTATAACAAACGAACTTCTCATGGAATAATGATGAGGCCTATTGGAGATGGTAGTTTCTACTTCTAACTTTAATTGATGGCGTTTGTTCATTATTGCAGCTTGCCGGGAAGTGACAGTAATCGCATTTGTCTATACTTTATTTAAACAAATTCAATTATCTCGGCTTCTGTAGGCCGACTGTAATCAACGATACCTCATATTGACGATCACGGTTCAAGGAACAATCTGATTTACTGTTGGAAAGGGCTTCGTGAATAGCTTCGTTGCAATTCTCCAACGAATTTTTAAATTGTTTATTACAGAAAGACAACATATGCAGCATTTGTAAATCATTGATTGATGTGCAGCGGCATCCTTTACCTGCATTTTAAGCAAGCGATCATTTATCTAGAGCCTCCAGAAGTCATGGAGGATGCATTGACCCGGAGTGCAATTTTGGCGATTATTCAATTGTTAATAACTTTTAAAACGCAGATACCATATACTTGCAGCTACTGCACGAAATAGTTATAGTCTGTGGGTTTAATTTAAGACAAGTCCGGTTCACAAAGATGCACTAGGAGCCGTGAAAAATACAATTGTTTCAATTAACGATGTAACCCTGCGATTCGGTTTCGGCGGTGAAGGAAACTGCGAAAAAGGACGGAAACGCGAGATGGCGGCACAGGGACTGTTTTCGACATTTCGATGGTGTAAAATTTTGGAACAATTGTTATCTCGGTTCCTGCTGGTTGTTTTTTGATAAATGGAATGTCAAATGAAAGGGAATCGAATAAGCTCCACGATTAAAAATACCCCGTTGCTGTAACTATATGACGTTGGCCGTAATTAAAATTCGAATTGTTTAATTATTTATAACAAATGAACTTCACATGGAATAAGGATCAGGCCTATTGAAGAAGGTAGTTTATACTTCTAACTTTAATTGATGTCCTTTGTTCACTAATGCAACTTGCCGGGAAGGGACAGTAACCGCATTTGTTTATACTTTATTTAAACAAATTCAATTATCTCGGCTTCTGTAGGCCGATTATAATCAACGATACCTCAAATTGACGTTCACGGTTCAAGGAACAATCTGATTTACTGTTGGAAAGGGCTTCGTGAATAGCTTCGATGCAATTCTCCAAGGAATTGTTTAATTGTTTTATATAGAAAGACAACATATGCAGCATTTGTAAATAGCTGATTGAAGATTATGGGCATCCTTTACCTGCATTTTAAGCAAGCGATCATTTATCTAGAGCCTCCAGAAGTCGTGGTAGATGCATTGACCCGGAGTGCAATTTTGGCGAATATTCAATTGTTAATAACTCTTAAAACGTATATACCATATGCTTGCAGCTACTGCACGAAATAGTTATTGTCTGTGGGTTTAATTTAAGACAAGTCCGATTCACAAAGATGCCCTAGGGCCGTGAAAAATACAATTGTATCAATTAACGATGTAACCCTGCGATTCGGTTTCGGCGGTGAAGGAAACTGCGAAAAAGGCCGCAAACGCGAGATGGCGGCACAGGGACTGTTTTCGACATTTCGATGGTGTAAAATTTTGGAACAATTGTTATCTCGGTTCCTGCTGGTTGTTTTTTGATAAATGGAATGTCAAATGAAAGGGAATCGAATAAGCTCCACGATTAAAAATACCCCGTTGCTGTAACTATATGACGTTGGCCGTAATTACAAATCTAATTGTTTAATTGTTCATAACAAACGAACTTCTCATGGAATAATGATGAGGCCTATTGGAGATGGTAGTTTCTACTTCTAGCTTTAATTGATGGCGTTTGTTCATTATTGCAGCTTGCCGGGAAATGACAGTAATCGCATTTGTCTATACTTTATTTAAACAAATTCAATTATCTCGGCTTCTGTAGGCCGATTATAATCAACGATACCTCAAATTGACGTTCACGGTTCAAGGAACAATCTGATTTACTGTTGGAAAGGGCTTCGTGAATAGCTTCGTTGCAATTCTGCAAGGAATTTTTTAATTGTTTATTATAGAAAGGCAACATATGCAGCATTTGTAAATAGCTGATTGAAGATTAGGGGCATCCTTTACCTGCATTTTAAGCAAGCGATCATTTATCTAGAACCTCCAGAAGTCGTGGTAGATGCATTGACCCGGAGTGCAATTTTGGCGAATATTCAATTGTTAATAACTCTTAAAACGCATATACCATATGCTTGCAGCTACTGCACGAAATAGTTATTGTCTGTGGGTTTAATTTTGGACAAGTCCGGTTCACAAAGATGCACTAGGAGCCGTGAAAAATACAATTGTTTCAATTAACGATGTAACCCTGCGATTCGGTTTCGGCGGTGAAGGAAACTGCGAAAAAGGCCGCAAATGCGAGATGGCGGCACAGGAACTGTTTTCGACATTTCGATGGTGTAAAAGTTTGGAACAATTGTTATCTCGGTTCCTGCTCGCTGTTTTTTGAAAAATGGAATGTCAAATGAGAGGGAATCGAATAAGCTCCACGATTAAAAATACCCCATTGCTGTAACTATATGACGTTGGCCGTAATTAAAATTCGAATTGTTTAATTATTTATAACAAATGAACTTCACATGGAATAAGGATCAGGCCTATTGAAGATGGTAGTTTATACTTCTAACTCTAATTGATGTCCTTTGTTCACTAATGCAACTTGCCGGGAAGGGACAGTAACCGCATTTGTTTATACTTTATTTAAACAAATTCAATTATCTCGGCTTCTGTAGGCCGATTATAATCAACGATACCTCAAATTGACGTTCACGGTTCAAGGAACAATCTGATTTACTGTTGGAAAGGGCTTTGTGAATAGATTCGTTGCAATTCTCCAAGGAATTTTTTAATTGTTTATTATAGAAAGACAACATATGCAGCATTTGTAAATCATTGATTGATGTGCAGCGGCATCCTTTACCTGCATTTTAAGCAAGCGATCATTTATCTAGAGCCTCCAGAAGTCGTGGTAGATGCATTGACTCGGAGTGCAATTTTGGCGAATATTCAATTGTTAATAACTTTTAAAACGCAGATACCATATGCTTGCAGCTACTGTACGTAATAGTTATTGTCTGTGGGTTTAATTTAAGACAAGTCCGGTTCACAAAGATGCACTAGGAGCCGTGAAAAATACAATTGTTTCAATTAACGATGTAATCCTGCGATTCGGTTTCGGCGGTGAAGGAAACTGCGAAAAAGGCCGCAAACGCGAGATGGCGGCACAGGGACTGTTTTCGACATTTCGATGGTGTAAAAGTTTGGAACAATTGTTATCTCGGTTCCTGCTCGTTGTTTTTTGATAAATGGAATGTCATATGAGAGGGAATCGAATAAGCTCCACGATTAAAAATACCCCATTGCTGTAACTATATGCAGCTGGCCGTAATTACCAATCTATTTGTTTAATTGTTTATAACAAACGAACTTCTCATGGAATAATGATGAGGCCTATTGGAGATGGTAGTTTATACTTCTAACTTTAATTGATGTCCTTTGTTCACTAATGCAACTTGCCGAGAAGGGACAGTAACCGCATTTGTTTATACTTTATTTAAACAAATTCAATTATCTCGGCTTCTGTAGGCCGATTATAATCAACAATACCTCAAATTGACGTTCACGGTTCAAGGAACAATCTGATTTACTGTTGGAAAGGGCTTCGTGAATAGCTTCGTTGCAATTCTCCAAGGAATTTTTTAATTGTTTATTATAGAAAGACAACATATGAAGCATTTGTAAATAGTTGATTGAAGATTAGCGGCATCAATTACCTGCATTTTAAGCAAGCGATCATTTATCTAGAGCCTCCAGAAGTCGTGGAGGATGCATTGACCCGGAGTGCAATTTTGGCGAATATTCAATTGTTAATAACTTTTAAAACGCAGATACCATATGCTTGCAGCTACTGTACGTAATAGTTATTGTCTGTGGGTTTAATTTAAGACAAGTCCGGTTCACAAAGATGCACTAGGAGCCGTGAAAAATACAATTGTATCAATTAAGGATGTAACCCTGCCATTCGGTTTCGGCGGTGAAGGAAACTGCGAAAAAGGCCGCAAACGCGAGATGGTGGCACAGGGACTGTTTTCGACATTTCGATGGTGTAAAAGTTTGGAACAATTGTTATCTCGGTTCCTGCTGGTTGTTTTTTGATAAATGGAATGTCAAATGAGAGGGAATCGAATAAGCTCCACGATTAAAAATACCCCATTGCTGTAACTATATGCAGCTGGCCGTAATTACCAATCTATTTGTTTAATTGTTTATAACAAACGAACTTCTCATGGAATAATGATGAGGCCTATTGGAGATGGTAGTTTATACTTCTAACTTTAATTGATGTCCTTTGTTCACTAATGCAACTTGCCGAGAAGGGACAGTAACCGCATTTGTTTATACTTTATTTAAACAAATTCAATTATCTCGGCTTCTGTAGGCCGATTATAATCAACAATACCTCAAATTGACGTTCACGGTTCAAGGAACAATCTGATTTACTGTTGGAAAGGGCTTCGTGAATAGCTTCGTTGCAATTCTCCAAGGAATTTTTTAATTGTTTATTATAGAAAGACAACATATGAAGCATTTGTAAATAGTTGATTGAAGATTAGCGGCATCAATTACCTGCATTTTAAGCAAGCGATCATTTATCTAGAGCCCCCAGAAGTCGTGGTAGATGCATTGACTCGGAGTGCAATTTTGGCGAATATTCAATTGTTAATAACTCTTAAAACGCATATACCATATTGTTGCAGCTACTGCACGAAATAGTTATTGTCTGTGGGTTTAATTTAAGACAAGTCCGATTCACAAAGATGCACTAGGGCCGTGAAAAATACAATTGTATCAATTAATTATGTAACCCTGCGATTTTGTTTCGGCGGTGAAGGAAACTGCGAAAAAGGCCGCAAACGCGAGATGGCGGCACAGGGACTGTTTTCGACATTTCGATGGTGTAAAAGATTGGAACAATTGTTATATCGGTTCCTGCTGGTTGTTTTTTGATAAATGGAATGTCAAATGAAAGGGAATCGAATAAGCTCCACGATTAAAAATACCCCGTTGCTGTAACTATATGACGTTGGCCGTAATTAAAATTCGAATTGTTTAATTATTTATAACAAATGAACTTCACATGGAATAAGGATCAGGCCTATTGAAGATGGTAGTTTATACTTCTAACTTTAATTGATGTCCTTTGTTCACTAATGCAACTTGCCGGGAAGGGACAGTAACCGCATTTGTTTATACTTTATTTAAACAAATTCAATTATCTCGTCTTCTGTAGGCCGATTATAATCAACGATACCTCAAATTCACGTTCACGGTTCAAGGAACTATCTGATTTACTGTTGGAAAGGGCTTCGTGAATAGCTTCGTTGCAATTCTCCAAGGAATTTTTTAATAGTTTATTATAGAAAGACAACATATGCAGCATTTGTAAATAGCTGATTGAAGATTAGCGGCATCCTTTACCTGCATTTTAAGCAAGAGATCACTTATCTAGGGCCTCCGGAATTCGTGGTAGATGCATTGACTCGGTGTGCAATTTTGGCGAATATTCAATTGTTAATAACTTTTAAAACGTAGATACCATATGTGTGCAGCTACTGCACGAAATAGTTATTGTCTGTGGGTTTAATTTAAGACAAGTCAGGTTCACAAAGATGCAGTAGGAGCCGTGAAAATTACAATTGTTTCAATTAACGATGTAACCCTGCGATTCGGTTTCGGCGACGAAGGAAACTGCGAAAAAGGCCGCAAACGCGAGATGGCGGCACAGGGACTGTTTTCGACATTTCGATGGTGTAAAAGTTTGGAACAACTGTTATCTCGGTTCCTGCTTGTTGTTTTTTGATAAATGGAATGTCAAATGAAAGGGAATCGAATAAGCTCCACGATTAAAAATACCCCGTTGCTGTAACTATATGACGTTGGTCGTAATTAAAATTCGAATTGTTTAATTATTTATAACAAATGAACTTCACATGGAATAAGGATCAGGCCTATTGAAGATGGTAGTTTATACTTCTAACTTTAATTGATGTCCTTTGTTCACTAATGCAACTTGCCGGGAAGGGACAGTAACCGCATTTGTTTATACTTTATTTAAACAAATTCAATTATCTCGTCTTCTGTAGGCCGATTATAATCAACGATACCTCAAATTCACGTTCACGGTTCAAGGAACAATCTGATTTACTGTTGGAAAGGGCTTCGTGAATAGCTTCGTTGCAATTCTCCAAGGAATTTTTTAATAGTTTATTATAGAAAGACAACATATGCAGCATTTGTAAATAGCTGATTGAAGATTAGCGGCATCCTTTACCTGCATTTTAAGCAAGCGATCACTTATCTAGGGCCTCCGGAATTCGTGGTAGATGCATTGACTCGGTGTGCAATTTTGGCGAATATTCAATTGTTAATAACTTTTAAAACGTAGATACCATATGTGTGCAGCTACTGCACGAAATAGTTATTGTCTGTGGGTTTAATTTAAGACAAGTCCGGTTCACAAAGATGCACTAGGAGCCGTGAAAAATACAATTGTTTCAATTAACGATGTAACCCTGCGATTCGGTTTCGGCGGTGAAGGAAACTGCGAAAAAGGCCGCAAACGCGAGGTGGCGGCACAGGCACTGTTTTCGACATTTCGATGGTGTAAAAGTTTGGAACAATTGTTATCTCGGTTCCTGCTTGTTGTTTTTTGATAAATGGAATGTCAAATGAAAGGGAATCGAATAAGCTCCACGATTAAAAATACCCCATTGCTGTAACTATATGCAGCTGGCCGTAATTACAAATCTAATTGTTTAATTGTTTATAACAAACGAACTTCTCATGGAATAATGATCAATCCTATTGGAGATGGTAGTTTCTACTTCTAACTTTAATTGATGGCATTTGTTCATTATTGCAGCTTGCCGGGAAGTGACAGTAATCGCATTTGTTTACACTTTATTTAAACAAATTCAATTATCTCGGCTTCTGTAGGCCGATTATAATCAACGATACCTCAAATTCACGTTCACGGTTCAAGGAACAATCTGATTTACTGTTGGAAAGGGCTTCGTGAATAGCTTCGTTGCAATTCTCCAAGGAATTTTTTAATTGTTTATTATAGAAAGACAACATATGAAGCATTTATAAATAGTTGATTGAAGATTAGCGGCATCCTTTACCTGCATTTTAAGCAAGCGATCATTTATCTAGAGCCTCCAGAAGTCGTGGAGGATGCATTGACCCGGAGTGCAATTTTGGCGATTATTCAATTGTTAATAACTTTTAAAACGCAGATACCATATACTTGCAGCTACTGCACGAAATAGTTATAGTCTGTGGGTTTAATTTAAGACAAGTTCGGTTCACAAAGATGCACTAGGAGCCGTGAAAAATACAATTGTTTCAATTAACGATGTAACCCTGCGATTCGGTTTCGGCGGTGAAGGAAACTGCGAAAAAGGCCGCAAACGCGAGATGGCGGCACAGGGACTGTTTTCGACATTTCGATGGTGTAAAAGTTTGGAACAACTGTTATCTCGGTTCCTGCTGGTTGTTTTTTGATAAATGGAATGTCAAATGAAAGGGAATCGAATAAGCTCCACGATTAAAAATACCCCGTTGCTGTAACTATATGACGTTGGCCGTAATTAACATTCGAATTGTTTAATTATTTATAACAAATGAACTTCACATGGAATAAGGATCAGGCCTATTGGAGATGGTAGTTTCTACTTCTAACTTTAATTGATGTCGTTTGTTCATTAATGCAGCCTGTCGGGAAGTTACAGTAATCGCATTTGTTTAGACTTTATTTAAACCGCTTCAATTATCTCGGCTTCTGTAGGCCGATTATAATCAACGATACCTCATATTGACGTTCACGGTTCAAGGAACAATCTGATTTACTGTTGGAAAGGGATTCGTGAATAGCTTCGTTGCAATTCTCCAACGAATTTTTAAATTGTTTATTACAGAAAGACAACATATGCAGCATTTGTAAATCATTGATTGATGTGCAGCGGCATCCTTTACCTGCATTTTAAGCAAGCGATCATTTATCTAGAGCCTCCAGAAGTCGTGGTAGATGCATTGACTCGGAGTGCAATTTTGGCGAATATTCAATTGTTAATAACTTTTAAAACGCATATACCATATGCTTGCAGCTACTGTACGTAATAGTTATTGTCTGTGGGTTTAATTTAAGACAAGTCCGGTTCACAAAGATGCACTAGGAGCCGTGAAAAATACAATTGTTTCAATTAACGATGTAACCCTGCGATTCGGTTTCGGCGGTGAAGGAAACTGCGAAAAAGGCCGCAAACGCGAGATGGCGGCACAGGGACTGTTTTCGACATTTCGATGGTGTAAAAGTTTGGAACAACTGTTATCTCGGTTCCTGCTGGTTGTTTTTTGATAAATGGAATGTCAAATGAAAGGGAATCGAATAAGCTCCACGATTAAAAATACCTCGTTGCTGTAACTATATGACGTTAGCCGTAATTAAAATTCGAATTGTTTAATTATTTATAACAAATGAACTTCACATGGAATAAGGATCAGGCCTATTGGAGATGGTAGTTTCTACTTCTAACTTTAATTGATGTCGTTTGTTCATTAATGCAGCTTGCCGGGAAGTGACAGTAATCGCATATGTTTATACTTTATTTAAAGAAATTCAATTATCTCGGTTTCTGTAGGCCGATTATAATCAACGATACCTCATATTGACGTTCACGGTTCAAGGAACAATCTGATTTACTGTTGGAAAGGGATTCGTGAATAGCTTCGTTGCAATTCTCCAACGAATTTTTAAATTGTTTATTACAGAAAGACAACATATGCAGCATTTGTAAATCATTGATTGATGTGCAGCGGCATCCTTTACCTGCATTTTAAGCAAGCGATCATTTATCTAGAGCCTCCAGAAGTCGTGGTAGATGCATTGACTCGGAGTGCAATTTTGGCGAATATTCAATTGTTAATAACTTTTAAAACGCATATACCATATGCTTGCAGCTACTGTACGTAATAGTTATTGTCTGTGGGTTTAATTTAAGACAAGTCCGGTTCACAAAGATGCACTAGGAGCCGTGAAAAACACAATTGTTTCAATTAACGATGTAACCCTGCGATTCGGTTTCGGCGGTGAAGGAAACTGCGAAAAAGGCCGCAAACGCGAGATGGCGGCACAGGGACTGTTTTCGACATTTCGATGGTGTAAAAGTTTGGAACAACTGTTATCTCGGTTCCTGCTGGTTGTTTTTTGATAAATGGAATGTCAAATGAAAGGGAATCGAATAAGCTCCACGATTAAAAATACCCCGTTGCTGTAACTATATGACGTTGGACGACATTAAAATTCGAATTGTTTAATTATTTATAACAAATGAACTTCACATGGAATAAGGATCAGGCCTATTGGAGATGGTAGTTTCTACTTCTAACTTTAATTGATGTCATTTGTTCATTAATGCAGCTTGCCGGGAAGTGACAGTAATCGCATTTGTTTAGACTTTATTTAAACCGCTTCAATTATCTCGGCTTCTGTAGGCCGATTATAATCAACGATACCTCATATTGACGTTCACGGTTCAAGGAACAATCTGATTTACTGTTGGAAAGGGATTCGTGAATAGCTTCGTTGCAATTCTCCAACGAATTTTTAAATTGTTTATTACAGAAAGACAACATATGCAGCATTTGTAAATCATTGATTGATGTGCAGCGGCATCCTTTACCTGCATTTTAAGCAAGCGATCATTTATCTAGAGCCTCCAGAAGTCGTGGTAGATGCATTGACTCGGAGTGCAATTTTGGCGAATATTCAATTGTTAATAACTTTTAAAACGCATATACCATATGCTTGCAGCTACTGTACGTAATAGTTATTGTCTGTGGGTTTAATTTAAGACAAGTCCGGTTCACAAAGATGCACTAGGAGCCGTGAAAAATACAATTGTTTCAATTAACGATGTAACCCTGCGATTCGGTTTCGGCGGTGAAGGAAACTGCGAAAAAGGCCGCAAACGCGAGATGGCGGCACAGGGCCTGTTTTCGACATTTCGATGGTGTAAAAGTTTGGAACAACTGTTATCTCGGTTCCTGCTGGTTGTTTTTTGATAAATGGAATGTCAAATGAAAGGGAATCGAATAAGCTCCACGATTAAAAATACCTCGTTGCTGTAACTATATGACGTTAGCCGTAATTAAAATTCGAATTGTTTAATTATTTATAACAAATGAACTTCACATGGAATAAGGATCAGGCCTATTGGAGATGGTAGTTTCTACTTCTAACTTTAATTGATGTCGTTTGTTCATTAATGCAGCTTGCCGGGAAGTGACAGTAATCGCATTTGTTTATACTTTATTTAAACAAATTCAATTATCTCGGTTTCTGTAGACCGATTATAATCAACGATACCTCAAATTGACGTTCACGGTTCAAGGAACAATCTGATTTACTGTTGGAAAGGGCTTTGTGAATAGTTTCGTTGCAATTCTCCAACGAATTTTTAAATTGTTTATTACAGAGAGACAACATATGCAGCATTTGTAAATCATTGATTGCAGTGCAGCGGCATCCTTTACCTGCCTTTTAAGCAAGCGTTCATTTATCTAGAGCCTCCAGAAGTCGTGGTAGATGCATTGACTCGGAGTGCAATTTTGGCGAATATTCAATTGTTAATAACTTTTAAAACGCAGATACCATATGCTTGCAGCTACTGCACGTAATAGTTATTGTCTGTGGGTTTAATTTAAGACAAGTCCGGTTCACAAAGATGCACTAGGAGCCGTGAAAAATACAATTGTTTCAATTAACGATGTAACCCTGCGATTCGGTTTCGGCGGTGAAGGAAACTGCGAAAAAGGCCGCAAACGCGAGATGGTGGCACAGGGCCTGTTTTCGACATTTCGATGGTGTAAAAGTTTGGAACAACTGTTATCTCGGTTCCTGCTGGTTGTTTTTTGATAAATGGAATGTCAAATGAAAGGGAATCGAATAAGCTCCACGATTAAAAATACCTCGTTGCTGTAACTATATGACGTTGGCCGTAATTAAAATTCGAATTGTTTAATTATTTATAACAAATGAACTTCACATGGAATAAGGATCAGGCCTATTGAAGATGGTAGTTTATACTTCTAACTTTAATTCATGTCCTTTGTTCACTAATGCAACTTGCCGGGAAGGGACAGTAACCGCATTTGTTTATACTTTATTTAAACAAATTCAATTATCTCGGCTTCTGTACGGCCGATTATAATCAACGATACCTCAAATTGACGTTCACGGTTCAAGGAACAATCTGATTTACTGTTGGAAAGGGCTTTGTGAATAGTTTCGTTGCAATTCTCCAACGAATTTTTAAATTGTTTATTACAGAGAGACAACATATGCAGCATTTGTAAATCATTGATTGCAGTGCAGCGGCATCCTTTACCTGCATTTTAAGCAAGCGATCATTTATCTAGAGCCTCCAGAAGTCGTGGTAGATGCATTGACCCGGAGTGCAATTTTGGCGAATATTCAATTGTTAATAACTTTTAAAACGCATATACCATATGCTTGCAGCTACTGCACGAAATAGTTATTGTCTGTGGGTTTAATTTAAGACAAGTCCGATTCACAAAGATGCACTAGGGCCGTGAAAAATACAATTGTATCAATTAACGATGTAACCCTGCCATTCGGTTTCGGCGGTGAAGGAAACTGCGAAAAAGGCCGCAAACGCGAGATGGCGGGACAGGGACTGTTTTCGACATTTCGATGGTGTAAAAGTTTGGAACAATTGTTATCTCGGTTAATGCTCGTTGTTTTTTGATAAATGGAATGTCAAATGAAATCGAATCGAATAAGCTCCACGATTAAAAATACCCCGTTGCTGTAACTATATGACGTTGGCCGTAATTAAAATTCGAATTGTTTAATTTATGTATAACAAATGAACTTCACATGGAATAAGGATCAGGCCTATTGGAGATGGTAGTTTCTACTTCTAACTTTAATTGATGTCATTTGTTCATTAATGCAGCTTGCCGGGAAGTGACAGTAATCGCATTTGTTTAGACTTTATTTAAACCGCTTCAATTATCTCGGCTTCTGTAGGCCGATTATAATCAACGATACCTCATATTGACGTTCACGGTTCAAGGAACAATCTGATTTACTGTTGGAAAGGGATTCGTGAATAGCTTCGTTGCAATTCTCCAACGAATTTTTAAATTGTTTATTACAGAAAGACAACATATGCAGCATTTGTAAATCATTGATTGATGTGCAGCGGCATCCTTTCCCTGCATTTTAAGCAAGCGATCATTTATCTAGAGCCTCCAGAAGTCGTGGTAGATGCATTGACTCGGAGTGCAATTTTGGCGAATATTCAATTGTTAATAACTTTTAAAACGCATATACCATATGCTTGCAGCTACTGTACGTAATAGTTATTGTCTGTGGGTTTAATTTAAGACAAGTCCGGTTCACAAAGATGCACTAGGAGCCGTGAAAAATACAATTGTTTCAATTAACGATGTAACCCTGCGATTCGGTTTCGGCGGTGAAGGAAACTGCGAAAAAGGCCGCAAACGCGAGATGGCGGCACAGGGCCTGTTTTCGACATTTCGATGGTGTAAAAGTTTGGAACAACTGTTATCTCGGTTCCTGCTGGTTGTTTTTTGATAAATGGAATGTCAAATGAAAGGGAATCGAATAAGCTCCACGATTAAAAATACCTCGTTGCTGTCACTATATGACGTTGGCCGTAATTAAAATTCGAATTGTTTAATTATTTATAACAAATGAACTTCACATGGAATAAGGATCAGGCCTATTGGAGATGGTAGTTTCTACTTCTAACTTTAATTGATGTCATTTGTTCATTAATGCAGCTTGCCGGGAAGTGACAGTAATCGCATTTGTTTAGACTTTATTTAAACAAATTCAATTATCTCGGTTTCTGTAGACCGATTATAATCAACGATACCTCAAATTGACGTTCACGGTTCAAGGAACAATCTGATTTACTGTTGGAAAGGGCTTTGTGAATAGTTTCGTTGCAATTCTCCAACGAATTTTTAAATTGTTTATTACAGAGAGACAACATATGCAGCATTTGTAAATCATTGATTGCAGTGCAGCGGCATCCTTTACCTGCATTTTAAGCAAGCGTTCATTTATCTAGAGCCTCCAGAAGTCGTGGTAGATGCATTGACTCGGAGTGCAATTTTGGCGAATATTCAATTGTTAATAACTTTTAAAACGCATATACCATATGCTTGCAGCTACTGTACGTAATAGTTATTGTCTGTGGGTTTAATTTAAGACAAGTCCGGTTCACAAAGATGCACTAGGAGCCGTGAAAAACACAATTGTTTCAATTAACGATGTAACCCTGTGATTCGGTTTCGGCGGTGAAGGAAACTGCGAAAAAGGCCGCAAACGCGAGATGGCGGGACAGGGACTGTTTTCGACATTTCGATGGTGTAAACGTTTGGAACAATTGTTATCTCGGTTCCTGCTGGTTGTTTTTTGATAAATGGAATGTCAAATGAAATCGAATCGAATAAGCTCCACGATTAAAAATACCCCGTTGCTGTAACTATATGACGTTGGCCGTAATTAAAATTCGAATTGTTTAATTATTTATAACAAATGAACTTCACATGGAATAAGGATCAGGCCTATTGAAGATGGTAGTTTATACTTCTAACTTTAATTCATGTCCTTTGTTCACTAATGCAACTTGCCGGGAAGGGACAGTAACCGCATTTGTTTATACTTTATTTAAACAAATTCAATTATCTCGGCTTCTGTACGGCCGATTATAATCAACGATACCTCAAATTGACGTTCACGGTTCAAGGAACAATCTGATTTACTGTTGGAAAGGGCTTCGTGAATAGCTTCGTTGCAATTCTCCAAGGAATTTTTTAATTGTTTTATATAGAAAGACAACATATGCAGCATTTGTAAATAGCTGATTGAAGATTAGGGGCATCCTTTACCTGCATTTTAAGCAAGCGATCATTTATCTAGAGCCTCCAGAAGTCGTGGTAGATGCATTGACCCGGAGTGCAATTTTGGCGAATATTCAATTGTTAATAACTTTTAAAACGCATATACCATATGCTTGCAGCTACTGCACGAAATAGTTATTGTCTGTGGGTTTAATTTAAGACAAGTCCGGTTCACAAAGATGCACTAGGAGCCGTGAAAAACACAATTGTTTCAATTAACGATGTAACCCTGTGATTCGGTTTCGGCGGTGAAGGAAACTGCGAAAAAGGCCGCAAACGCGAGATGGTGGCACAGGGACTGTTTTCGACATTTCGATGGTGTAAAAGTTTGGAACAATTGTTATCTCGGTTAATGCTCGTTGTTTTTTGATATATGGAATGTCAAATGAGAGGGAATCGAATAAGCTCCACGATTAAAAATACCCCATTGCTGTAACTATATGCAGCTGGCCGTAATTACAAATCTAATTGTTTAATTGTTCATAACAAACGAACTTCTCATGGAATAATGATGAGGCCTATTGGAGATGGTAGTTTCTACCTCTAGCTTTAATTGATGGCGTTTGTTCATTATTACAGCTTGCCGGGAAGTGACAGGAATCGCATTCGTTTAGACTTTATTTAAACAACTTCAATTATATCGGCTTCTGTAGGCCGATTATAATCAACGATACCTCATATTGACGTTCACGGTTCAAGGAACAATCTGATTTACTGTTGGAAAGGGATTCGTGAATAGCTTCGTTGCAATTCTCCAACGAATTTTTAAATTGTTTATTACAGAAAGACAACATATGCAGCATTTGTAAATCATTGATTGATGTGCAGCGGCATCCTTTACCTGCATTTTAAGCAAGCGATCATTTATCTAGAGCCTCCAGAAGTCGTGGTAGATGCATTGACTCGGAGTGCAATTTTGGCGAATATTCAATTGTTAATAACTCTTAAAACGCATATACCATATGCTTGCAGCTACCGCACAAAATAGTTATTGTCTGTGGGCTTAATTTAAGACAAGTCCGATTCACAAAGATGTACTAGGGCCGTGAAAAATACAATTGTATCAATTAACGATGTAACCCTGCGATTCGGTTTCGGCGGTGAAGGAAACTGCGAAAAAGGCCGCAAACGCGAGATGGCGGCACAGGGACTGTTTTCCACATTTCGATGGTGTAAAAGTTTGGAACAATTGTTATCTCGGTTCCTGCTGGTTGTTTTTTGATAAATGGACTGTCAAATGAAAGGGAATCGAATAAGCTCCACGATTATAAATACCCCGTTGCTGTAACTATATGACGTTGGCCGTAATTAAAATTCGCATTGTTTAATTATTTATAACAAATGAACTTCACATGGAACAAGGATCAGGCCTATTGAAGATGGTAGTTTATACTTCTAACTTTAATTGATGTCCTTTGTTCACTAATGCAACTTGCCGGGAAGGGACAGTAACCGCATTTGTTTATACTTTATTTAAACAAATTCAATTATCTCGGCTTCTGTAGGCCGATTATAATCAACGATACCTCAAATTGACGTTCACGGTTCAAGGAACAATCTGATTTACTGTTGGAAAGGGCTTCGTGAATAGCTTCGTTGCAATTCTCCAAGGAATTCTTTAATTGTTTATTATATAAAGACAACATATGCAGCATTTGTAAATAGCTGATTGAAGATTAGGGGTATCCTTTACCTGCATTTGAAGCAAGCGATCATTTATCTAGAGCCTCCAGAAGTCGTGGTAGATGCATTGACCCGGAGTGCAATTTTGGCGAATATTCAATTGTTAATAACTCTTAAAACGCATATACCATATGCTTGCAGCTACTGCACGAAATACTTATTGTCTGTGGGTTTAATTTAAGACAAGTCCGGTTCACAAAGATGCACTAGGGCCGTGAAAAATACAATTGTATCAATTAACGATGTAATCCTGCGATTCGGTTTCGGCGGCGAAGGAAACTGCGAAAAAGGACGCAAACGCGAGATGGCGGCACAGGCACTGTTTTCGACATTTCGATGGTGTAAAAGTTTGGAACAATTGTTATCTCGGTTCCTGCTTGTTGTTTTTTGATAAATGGAATGTCAAATGAAAGGGAATCGAATAAGCTCCACGATTAAAAATGCCCCATTGCTGTAACTATATGCAGCTGGCCGTAATTACAAATCTAATTGTTTAATTGTTTATAACAAACGAACTTCTCATGGAATAATGATCAATCCTATTGGAGATGGTAGTTTCTACTTCTAACTTTAATTGATGGCATTTGTTCATTATTGCAGCTTGCCGGGAAGTGACAGTAATCGCATTTGTTTACACTTTATTTAAACAAATTCAATTATCTCGGCTTCTGTAGGCCGATTATAATCAACGATACCTCAAATTCACGTTCACGGTTCAAGTAACAATCTGATTTACTGTTGGAAAGGGCTTCGTGAATAGCTTCGTTGCAATTCTCCAAGGAATTTTTTAATTGTTTATTATAGAAAGACAACATATGAAGCATTTATAAATAGTTGATTGAAGATTTGCGGCATCCTTTACCTGCATTTTAAGCAAGCGATCATTTATCTAGAGCCTCCAGAAGTCGTGGAGGATGCATTGACCCGGAGTGCAATTTTGGCGATTATTCAATTGTTAATAACTTTTAAAACGCAGATACCATATGCTTGCAGCTGCTGTACGTAATAGTTATTGTCTGTGGGTTTAATTTAAGACAAGTCCGGTTCACAAAGATGCACTAGGAGCCGTGAAAAATACAATTGTTTCAATTAACGATGTAACCCTGCGATTCGGTTTCGGCGGTGAAGGAAACTGCGAAAAAGGCCCCAAACGCGAGATGGCGGCACAGGGACTGTTTTCGACATTTCGATGGCGTAAAAGTTTGGAACAACTGTTATATCGGTTCCTGCTGGTTGTTTTTTGATAAATGGAATGTCAAATGAAAGGGAATCGAATAAGCTCCACGATTAAAAATACCCCGTTGCTGTAACTATATGACGTTGGCCGTAATTAAAATTCGAATTGTTTAATTATTTATAACAAATGAACTTCACGTGGAATAAGGATCAGGCCTATTGGAGATGGTAGTTTCTACTTCTAACTTTAATTGATGTCGTTTGTTCATTAATGCAGCTTGCCGGGAAGTGACAGTAATCGCATTTGTTTATACTTTATTTAAACAAATTCAATTATCTCGGTTTCTGTAGGCCGATTATAATCAACGATACCTCAAATTGACGTTCACGGTTCAAGTAACAATCTGATTTACTGTTGGAAAGGGCTTCGTGAATAGCTTCGTTGCAATTCTCCAAGGAATTTTTTAATTGTTTATTATAGAAAGACAACATATGAAGCATTTATAAATAGTTGATTGAAGATTAGCGGCATCCTTTACCTGCATTTTAAGCAAGCGGTCATTTATCTAGAGCCTCCAGAAGTCGTGGAGGATGCATTGACCCGGAGTGCAATTTTGGCAATTATTCAATTGTTAATAACTTTTAAAACGCAGATACCATATACTTGCAGCTACTGCACGAAATAGTTATAGTCTGTGGGTTTAATTTAAGACAAGTCCGGTTCACAAAGATGCACTAGGAGCCGTGAAAAATACAATTGTTTCAATTAACGATGTAACCCTGCGATTCGGTTTCGGCGGTGAAGGAAACTGCGAAAAAGGACGCAAACGCGAGATGGCGGCACAGGGACTGTTTTCGACATTTCGATGGTGTAAAATTTTGGAACAATTGTTATCTCGGTTAATGCTCGTTGTTTTTTGATAAATGGAATGTCAAATGAAAGGGAATCGAATAAGCTCCACGATTAAAAATACCCCATTGCTGTAACTATATGCAGCTGGCCGTAATTACAAATCTAATTGTTTAATTGTTCATAACAAACGAACTTCTCATGGAATAATGATGAGGCCTATTGGAGATGGTAGTTTCTACTTCTAGCTTTAATTGATGGCATTTGTTCATTATTGCAGATTGCCGGGAAGTGACAGTAATCGCATTTGTTTAGACTTTATTTAAACCGCTTCAATTATCTCGGCTTCTGTAGGCCGATTATAATCAACGATACCTCATATTGACGTTCACGGTTCAAGGAACAATCTGATTTACTGTTGGAAAGGGATTCGTGAATAGCTGCGTTGCAATTCTCCAACGAATTTTTAAATTGTTTATTACAGAAAGACAACATATGCAGCATTTGTATATCATTGATTGATGTGCAGCGGCATCCTTTACCTGCATTTTAAGCAAGCGATCATTTATCTAGAGCCTCCAGAAGTCGTGGTAGATGCATTGACTCGGAGTGCAATTTTGGCGAATATTCAATTGTTAATAACTTTTAAAACGCATATACCATATGCTTGCAGCTGCTGTACGTAATAGTTATTGTCTGTGGGTTTAATTTAAGACAAGTCCGGTTCACAAAGATGCACTAGGAGCCGTGAAAAACACAATTGTTTCAATTAACGATGTAACCCTGTGATTCGGTTTCGGCGGTGAAGGAAACTGCGAAAAAGGCCGCAAACGCGAGATGGCGGCACAGGGACTGTTTTCGACATTTCGATGGTGTAAAAGTTTGGAACAACTGTTATCTCGGTTCCTGCTGGTTGTTTTTTGATAAATGGAATGTCAAATGAAAGGGAATCGAATAAGCTCCACGATTAAAAATACCCCGTTGCTGTAACTATATGACGTTGGCCGTAATTAAAATTCGAATTGTTCAATTATTTATAACAAATGAACTTCACATGGAATAAGGATCAGGCCTATTGAAGATGGTAGTTTATACTTCTAACTTTAATTGATGTCCTTTGTTCACTAATGCAACTTGCCGGGAAGGGACAGTAACCGCATTTGTTTATACTTTATTTAAACAAATTCAATTATCTCGGCTTATGTAGGCCGATTATAATCAACGATACCTCATATTGACGTTCACGGTTTAAGGAACAATCTGATTTACTGTTGGAAAGGGATTCGTGAATAGCTTCGTTGCAATTCTCCAACGAATTTTTAAATTGTTTATTACAGAAAGACAACATATGCAGCATTTGTAAATCATTGATTGATGTGCAGCGGCATCCTTTACCTGCATTTTAAGCAAGCGATCATTTATCTAGAGCCTCCAGAAGTCGTGGTAGATGCATTGACTCGGAGTGCAATTTTGGCGAATATTCAATTGTTAATAACTTTTAAAACGCAGATACCATATGCTTGCAGCTACTGCACGAAATAGTTATTGTCAGTGGGTTTAATTTAAGACAAGTCCGGTTCACAAAGATGCACTAGGAGCCGTGAAAAATACAATTGTATCAATTAACGATGTAACCCTGCGATTCGGTTTCGGCGGTGTAGGAAACTGCGAAAAAGGCCGCAAACGCGAGATGGCGGCACAGGGACTGTTTTCGACATTTCGATGGTGTAAAAGTTTGGAACAACTGTTATCTCGGTTCCTGCTGGTTGTTTTTTGATAAATGGAATGTCAAATGAAAGGGAATCGAATAAGCTCCACGATTAAAAATACCCCGTTGCTGTAACTATATGACGTTGGCCGTAATTAAAATTCGAATTGTTCAATTATTTATAACAAATGAACTTCACATGGAATAAGGATCAGGCCTATTGAAGATGGTAGTTTATACTTCTAACTTTAATTGATGTCCTTTGTTCACTAATGCAACTTGCCGGGAAGGGACAGTAACCGCATTTGTTTATACTTTATTTAAACAAATTCAATTATCTCGGTTTCTGTAGGCCGATTATAATCAACGATACCTCAAATTGACGTTCACGGTTCAAGGAACAATCTGATTTACTGTTGGAAAGGGCTTCGTGAATAGCTTCGTTGCAATTCTCCAAGGAATTTTTTAATTGTTTATTATAGAAACACAACATATGCAGCATTTGTAAATAGCTGATTGAAGAGTAGGGGCATCCTTTACCTGCATTTTAAGCAAGCGATCATTTATCTAGAGCCTCCAGAAGTCGTGGTAGATGCATTGACCCGTAGTGCAATTTTGGCGAATATTCAATTGTTAATAACTCTTAAAACGCATATACCATATGCTTGCAGCTACTGCACGAAATACTTATTGTCTGTGGGTTTAATTTAAGACAATTCCGGTTCATAAAGATGCACTAGCAGCCGTGAAAAATACAATTGTTTCAATTAACGATGTAACCCTGCGATTCGGTTTCGGCGGTGAAGGAAACTGCGAAAAAGGCCCCAAACGCGAGATGGCGGCACAGGGACTGTTTTCGACATTTCGATGGTGTAAAAGTTTGGAACAATTGTTATCTCGGTTCCTGCTCGTTGTTTTTTGCTAAATGGAATGTCAAATGAGAGGGAATCGAATAAGCTGCACGATTAAAAATACCCCATTGCTGTAACTAGATGCAGCTGGCCGTAATTACAAATCTAATTGTTTAATTGTTCATAACAAACGAACTTCTCATGGAATAATGATGAGGCCTATTGGAGATGGTAGTTTCTACTTCTAGCTTTAATTGATGGCGTTTGTTCATTGTTGCAACTTGCCGGGAAGTGACAGTAATCATATTTGTTTAGACTTTATTTAAACCACTTCAATTATCTCGGCTTCTGTAGGCCGATTATAATCAACGATACCTCATATTGACGTTCACGGTTCAAGGAACAATCAGATTTACTGTTGGAAAGGGATTCGTGAATAGCTTCGTTGCAATTCTCCAACGAATTTTTAAATTGTTTATTACAGAAAGACAACATATGCAGCATTTGTAAATCATTGATTGATGTACAGCGGCATCCTTTACCTGCATTTTAAGCAAGCGATCATTTATCTAGAGCCTCCAGAAGTCGTGGTAGATGCATTGACTCGGAGTGCAATTTTGGCGAATATTCAATTGTTAATAACTTTTAAAACGCAGATACCATATGCTTGCAGCTACTGCACGTAATAGTTATTGTCTGTGGGTTTAATTTAAGACAAGTCCGGTTCACAAAGATGCACTAGGAGCCGTGAAAAATACAATTGTTTCAATTAACGATGTAACCGTGCGATTCGGTTTCGGCGGTGAAGGAAACTGCGAAAAAGGCCGCAAACTCGAGATGGCGGCACAGGGACTGTTTTCGACATTTCGATAGTGTAAAAGCTTGGAACAATTGTTATCTCGGTTCCTGCTCGTTGTTTTTTGATAAATGGAATGTCAAATGAGAGGGAATCGAATAAGCCCCACGATTAAAAATACCCCATTGCTGTAACTATATGCAGCTGGCCGTAATTACCAATCTAATTGTTTAATTGTTTATAACAAACGAACTTCTCATGGAATAATGATGAGGCCTATTGGAGATGGTAGTTTCTACTTCTAACTTTAATTGATGTCCTTTGTTCACTAATGCAACTTGCCGGGAAGGGACAGTAACCGCATTTGTTTATACTTTATTTAAACCGCTTCAATTATCTCGGCTTCTGTAGGCCGATTGTAATCAACGATACCTCATATTGACGTTCACGGTTCAAGGAACAATCTGATTTACTGTTGGAAAGGGATTCGTGAATAGCTTCGTTGCAATTCTCCAACGAATTTTTAAATTGTTTATTACAGAAAGACAACATATGCAGCATTTGTAAATCATTAATTGATGTACAGCGGCATCCTTTACCTGCATTTTAAGCAAGCGATCATTTATCTAGAGCCTCCAGAAGTCGTGGTAGATGCATTGACCCGGAGTGCAATTTTGGCGAATATTCAATTGTTAATAACTCTTAAAACGCATATACCATATTGTTGCAGCTACTGCACGAAATAGTTATTGTCTGTGGGTTTAATTTAAGACAAGTCCGATTCACAAAGATGCACTAGGGCCGTGAAAAATACAATTGTATCAATTAACGATGTAACCCTGCGATTCGGTTTCGGCGGTGAAGGAAACTGCGAAAAAGGCCGCAAACGCGAGATGGCGGCACAGGGACTGTTTTCGACATTTCGATGGTGTAAAAGTTTGGAACAATTGTTATCTCGGTTCCTGCTGGTTGTTTTTGATAAATGGAATGTGAAATGAAAGGGAATCGAATAAGCTCCACGATTAAAAATACCCCGTTGCTGTAACTATATGCAGCTGGCCGTAATTACAAATCGAATTGTTTAATTGTTTATAACAAACGAATTTCTCATGGAATAATGATCAATCCTATTGGAGATGGTAGTTTCTACTTCTAACTTTAATTGATGTCGTTTGTTCATTAATGCAGCTTGCCGGGAAGTGACAGTAATCGCATTTGTTTACACTTTATTTAAACAAATTCAATTAACTCGGCTTCTGTAGGCCGATTATAATCAACGATACCTCAAATTCACGTTCACGGCTCAAGGAACAATCTGATTTACTGTTGGAAAGGGCTTCGTGAATAGCTTCGTTGCAATTCTCCAAGGAATTTTTTAATAGTTTATTATAGAAAGACAACATATGCAGCATTTGTAAATAGCTGACTGAAGAATAGCGGCATCCTTTACCTACATTTTAAGCAAGCGATCACTTATCTAGGGCCTCCAGAAGTCGTGGTAGATGCATTGACTCGGTGTGCAATTTTGGCGAATATTCAATTGTTAATAACTTTTAAAACGTAGATACCATATGCGTGCAGCTACTGCACGAAATAGTTATTGTCTGTGGGTTTAATTTAAGAGAAGACCGGTTCACAAAGATGCACTAGGAGCCGTGAAATATACAATTGTTTCAATTAACGATGTAACCCTGCGATTCGGTTTCGGCGGTGAAGGAAACTGCGAAAAAGGCCGCAAACGCGAGATGGCGGCACAGGGACTCTTTACGACATTTCGATGGTGTAAAAGTTTGGAACAATTGTTATCTCGGTTCCTGCTGGTTGTTTTTTGATAAATGGAATGTCAAATGAAAGGGAATCGAATAAGATCCACGATTAAAAATACCCCATTGCTGTAACTATATGCAGCTGGCCGTAATTACAAATCTAATTTTTTAATTGTTCATAACAATCAAACTTCGCATGGAATAATGATGAGGCCTATTGGAGATGGTAGTTTCTACTTCTAACTTTAATTGATGTCGTTTGTTCATTAATGCAGCTTGCCGGGAAGTGACAGTAATCGCATTTGTTTACACTTTATTTAAACAAATTCAATTATCTCGGCTTCTGTAGGCCGATTATAATCAACGATACCTCAAATTGACGTTCACGGTTCAAGGAACAATCTGATTTACTGTTGGAAGGGGTTTCGTGAATAGCTTCGTTGCAATTCTCCAAGGAATTTTTTAATTGTTTATTATAGAAAGACAACATATGCAGCATTTGTAAATAGCTGATTGAAGATTAGCGGCATCCTTTACCTGCATTTTAAGCTAGCGATCATTTATCTAGAGCCTCCAGAAGGCGTGGTAGATGCATTGACTCGGAGTGCAATTTTGGCGAATATTCAATTGTTAATAACTTTTAAAACGCAGATACCATATGCTTGCAGCTACTGCACGAAATAGTTATTGTCTGTGGGTTTAATTTAAGACAAGACCGGTTCACAAAGATGCACTAGGAGCCGTGAAAAATACAATTGTTTCAATTAACGATGTAACCCTGCGATTCGGTTTCGGCGGTGAAGGAAACTGCGAAAAAGGCCGCAAACGCGAGATGGCGGCACAGGGACTCTTTACGACATTTCGATGGTGTAAAAGTTTGGAACAATTGTTATCTCGGTTCCTGCTGATTGTTTTTTGATAAATGGAATGTCAAATGAAAGGGAATCGAATAAGCTCCACGATTAAAAATACCCCATTGCTGTAACTATATGCAGCTGGCCGTATTACAAATCTAATTTTTTAATTGTTCATAACAAACAAACTTCGCATGGAATAATGATGAGGCCTATTGGAGATGGTAGTTTCTACTTCTAACTTTAATTGATGTCGTTTGTTCATTAATGCAGCTTGCCGGGAAGTGACAGTAATCGCATTTGTTTACACTTTATTTAAACAAATTCAATTATCTCGGCTTCTGTAGGCCGATTATAATCAACGATACCTCAAATTGACGTTCACGGTTCAAGGAACAATCTGATTTACTGTTGGAAGGGGTTTCGTGAATAGCTTCGTTGCAATTCTCCAACGAATTTTTAAATTGTTTATTACAGAAAGACAACATATGCAGCATTTGTAAATCATTGATTGAAGTGCAGCGGCATCCTTTACCTGCATTTTAAGCAAGCGATCACTTATCTAGGGCCTCCGGAAGTCGTGGTAGATGCATTGACTCGGTGTGCAATTTTGGCGAATATTCAATTGTTAATAACTTTTAAAACGCAGATACCATATGCCTGCAGCTACTGCACGAAATAGTTATTGTCTGTGGGTTAAATTTAAGACAAGTCCGGTTCACAAAGATGCAGTAGGAGCCGTGAAAAATACAATTGTTTCAATTAACGATGTAACCCTGCGATTCGGTTTCGGCGGTGAAGGAAACTGCGAAAAAGGCCGCAAACGCGAGATGGCGGCACAGCGACTGTTTTCGACATTTCGATGGTGTAAAAGTTTGGAACAATTGTTATCTCGGTTCCTGCTGGTTGTTTTTTGATAAATGAAATGTCAAATGAAAGGGAATCGAATAAGCTCCACGATTAAAAATACCCCATTGCTGTAACTATATGCAGCTGGCCGTAATTACAAATCTAATTGTTTAATTGTTTATAACAAACGAACTTCTCATGGAATAATTATCAATCCTATTGGAGATGGTAGTTTCTACTTCTAACTTTAATTAATGTCGTTTGTTCATTAATGCAGCTTGCCGGGAAGTGACAGTAATCGCATTTGTTTATACTGTAGGAGTCGGAGCCGTTTATCGGCGTATAATAAGTGCAAACATGTTTGTTTCGGCAGAGGACGTGGGTACTGTTCGTGCACCGGTGTCACTGACCTGTGCCACAACAAATCATAGGCACAGGTAATAGGTGAACGACCGCCGAAATAAACATGTTTAAGAGAGAAAGAGAGAGAGAGTGTGTATGAGCGAGTGCGTGTGTTACCTTTTTGGTATATAAGGCCGCGAGCGAAAGGGAAGAGAGATCTTTTTCGACCAAACAGCGAGTATCAGCGAGTATCAGCGAGTATCAGCGAGTATCAGCGAGTATCAGCGAGTGAAATAGCGAGTAACTGTGTAAAACTGTATTTGTCTTAAATAAACCTTTTACCACACCGTAACACACGTGGGATTATCTCAGCCAAACAGGCTGAAAAAACCAAATCCCTACAATACTTTATTTAAACAAATTCAATTATCTCGGCTTCTGTAGGCCGATTATAATCAACGATACCTCAAATTGACGTTCACGGTTCATGGAACAATCTGATTTACTGTTGGAAGGGGTTTCGTGAATAGCTTCGTTGCAATTCTCCAAGGAATTTTTTAATTGTTTATTATAGAAAGACAACATATGCAGCATTTGTAAATAGCTGACTGAAGAATAGCGGCATCCTTTACCTGCATTTTAAGCAAGCGATCATTTATCTAGAGCCTCAAGAAGTCGTGGTAGATGCATTGACCCGGAGTGCAATTTTGGCGAATATTCAATTGTTAATAACTTTTAAAACGCAGATACCATATACATGCAGCTACTGCACGAAATAGTTATAGTCTGTGGGTTTAATTTAAGACAAGTCCGGTTCACAAAGATGCAGTAGGAGCCGTGAAAAATACAATTGTTTCAATTAACGATGTAACCCTGCGATTCGGTTTCGGCGGTGAAGGAAACTGCGAAAAAGGCCGCAAACGCGAGATGGCGGCACAGCGACTGTTTTCGACATTTCGATGGTGTAAAAGTTTGGAACAATTGTTATCTCGGTTCCTGCTGGTTGTTTTTTGATAAATGAAATGTCAAATGAAAGGGAATCGAATAAGCTCCACGATTAAAAATACCCCATTGCTGTAACTATATGCAGCTGGCCGTAATTACAAATCTAATTGTTTAATTGTTTATAACAAACGAACTTCTCATGGAATAATTATCAATCCTATTGGAGATGGTAGTTTCTACTTCTAACTTTAATTAATGTCGTTTGTTCATTAATGCAGCTTGCCGGGAAGTGACAGTAATCGCATTTGTTTATACTGTAGGAGTCGGAGCCGTTTATCGGCGTATAATAAGTGCAAACATGTTTGTTTCGGCAGAGGACGTGGGTACTGTTCGTGCACCGGTGTCACTGACCTGTGCCACAACAAATCATAGGCACAGGTAATAGGTGAACGACCGCCGAAATAAACATGTTTAAGAGAGAAAGAGAGAGAGAGTGTGTATGAGCGAGTGCGTGTGTTACCTTTTTGGTATATAAGGCCGCGAGCGAAAGGGAAGAGAGATCTTTTTCGACCAAACAGCGAGTATCAGCGAGTATCAGCGAGTATCAGCGAGTATCAGCGAGTATCAGCGAGTGAAATAGCGAGTAACTGTGTAAAACTGTATTTGTCTTAAATAAACCTTTTACCACACCGTAACACACGTGGGATTATCTCAGCCAAACAGGCTGAAAAAACCAAATCCCTACAATACTTTATTTAAACAAATTCAATTATCTCGGCTTCTGTAGGCCGATTATAATCAACGATACCTCAAATTGACGTTCACGGTTCATGGAACAATCTGATTTACTGTTGGAAGGGGTTTCGTGAATAGCTTCGTTGCAATTCTCCAAGGAATTTTTTAATTGTTTATTATAGAAAGACAACATATGCAGCATTTGTAAATAGCTGATTGGAGAATAGCGGCATCCTTTACCTGCATTTTAAGCAAGCGATCATTTATCTAGAGCCTCAAGAAGTCGTGGTAGATGCATTGACCCGGAGTGCAATTTTGGCGAATATTCAATTGTTAATAACTTTTAAAACGCAGATACCATATACATGCAGCTACTGCACGAAATAGTTATAGTCTGTGGGTTTAATTTAAGACAAGTCCGGTTCACAAAGATGCACTAGGAGCCGTGAAAAATTCAATTGTTTCAATTAACGATGTAACCCTGCGATTCGGTTTCGGCGGTGAAGGAAACTGCGAAAAAGGCCGCAAACGCGAGATGGCGGCACAGGGACTGTTTTCGTCATTTCGATGGTGTAAAAGTTTGGAACAATTGTTATCTCGGTTCCTGCTGGTTGTTTTTTGATAAATGGAATGCCAAATGAAAGGGAATCGAATAAGCTCCACGATTAAAACTACCCCGTTGCTGTAACTATATGACGTTGGCCGTAATTAAAATTCGAATTGTTTAATTATTTATAACAAATGAACTTCACATGGAATAAGGATCAGGCCTATTGGAGATGGTAGTTTCTACTTCTAACTTTAATTGATGTCGTTTGTTCATTAATGCAGCTTGCCGGGAAGTGACAGTAATCGCATTTGTTTACACTTTATTTAAACAAATTCAATTATCTCGGCTTCTGTAGGCCGATTATAATCAACGATACCTCAAATTCACGTTCACGGTTCAAGGAACAATCTGATTTACTGTTGGAAAGGGCTTCGTGAATAGCTTCGTTGCAATTCTCCAAGGAATTTTTTAATTGTTTATTATAGAAAGACAACATATGCAGCATTTGTAAATAGCTGATTGAAGATTAGCGGCATCCTTTACCTGCACTTTAAGCAAGCGATCATTTATCTAGAGCCTCCAGAAGTCGTGGTAGATGCATTGACTCGGAGTGCAATTTTGGCGAATATTCAATAGTTAATAACTTTTAAAACGCAGATACCATATGCTTGCAGCTACTGCACGAAATAGTTATTGTCTGTTGGTTTAATTTAAGACAAGTCCGGTTCACAAAGATGCACTAGGAGCCGTGAAAAATTCAATTGTTTCAATTAACGATGTAACCCTGCGATTCGGTTTCGGCGGTGAAGGAAACTGCGAAAAAGGCCGCAAACGCGAGATGGCGGCACAGGGACTGTTTTCGTCATTTCGATGGTGTAAAAGTTTGGAACAATTGTTATCTCGGTTCCTGCTGGTTGTTTTTTGATAAATGGAATGCCAAATGAAAGGGAATCGAATAAGCTCCACGATTAAAACTACCCCGTTGCTGTAACTATATGACGTTGGCCGTAATTAAAATTCGAATTGTTTAATTATTTATAACAAATGAACTTCACATGGAATAAGGATCAGGCCTATTGGAGATGGTAGTTTATACTTCTAACTTTAATTGCTGTCCTTTGTTCACTAATGCAACTTGCCGGGAAGGGACAGTCACCGCATTTGTTTATACTTTATTGAAACAAATTCAATTATCTCGGCTTCTGTAGGCCGATTATAATCAACGATATCTCAAATTCACGTTCACGGTTCAAGGAACAATCTGATTTACTGTTGGAAAGGGCTTCGTGAATAGCTTCGTTGTAATTCTCCAACGAATTTTTACATTGTTTATTACAGAAAGACAACATATGCAGCAATTGTAAATCATTGATTGAAGTGCAGTAGCATCCTTTACCTGCATTTTAAGCAAGCGATCATTTATCTAGAGCCTCCAGAAGTCGTTGTAGGTGCATTGACCCGGAGTGCAATTTTGGCGAATATTCAATAGTTAATAACTTTTAAAACGCAGATACCATATGCTTGCAGCTACTGCACGAAATAGTTATTGTCTGTTGGTTTAATTTAAGACAAGTCCGGTTCACAAAGATGCACTAGGAGCCGTGAAAAATTCAATTGTTTCAATTAACGATGTAACCCTGCGATTCGGTTTCGGCGGTGATGGAAACTGCGAAAAAGGCCGCAAACGCGAGATGGCGGCACAGGGACTGTTTTCGTCATTTCGATGGTGTAAAAGTTTGGAACAATTGTTATCTCGGTTCCTGCTGGTTGTTTTTTGATAAATGGAATTCCAAATGAAAGGGAATCGAATAAGCTCCACGATTAAAACTACCCCGTTGCTGTAACTATATGACGTTGGTCGTAATTAAAATTCGAATTGTTTAATTATTTATAACAAATGAACTTCACATGGAATAAGGATCAGGCTTATTGGAGATGGTAGTTTATACTTCTAACTTTAATTGATGTCCTTTGTTCACTAATGCAACTTGCCGGGAAGGGACAGTAACCGCATTTGTTTATACTTTATTGATACAAATTCAATTATCTCGGCTTCTGTAGGCCGATTATAATCAACGATATCTCAAATTCACGTTCACGGTTCAAGGAACAATCTGATTTACTGTTGGAAAGGGCTTCGTGAATAGTTTCGTTGCAATTCTCCAACGAATTTTTAAATTGTTTATTACAGAAAGACAACATATGCAGCATTTGTAAATCATTGGTTGAAGTGTAGCGGCATCCTTTACCTGCATTTTAAGCAAGCGATCATTTATCTAGAGCCTCCAGAAGTCGTTGTAGATGCATTGGCCTGGAGTGCAATTTTGGCGAATATTCAATTGTTAATAACTTTTAAAACGCAGATACCATATGCTTGCAGCTGCTGCACGAAATAGTTATTGTCTGTGGGTTTAATTTAAGACAAGTCCGGTTCACAAAGATGCACTAGGAGCCGTGAAAAATACAATTGTTTCAATTAACGATATAACCCTGCGATTCGGTTTCGGCGGTGAAGGAAACTGCGAAAAAGGCCTCAAACGCGAGATGGCGGCACAGGGACTGTTTTCGACATTTCGATGGTGTAAAAGTTTGGAACAATTGTTATCTCGGTTCCTGCTGGTTGTTTTTTGATAAATGGAATGTCAAATGAAAGGGAATCGAATAAGCTCCACGATTAAAAATACCCCATTGCTGTAACTATATGCAGCTGGCCGTAATTACCAATCTAATTGTTTAATTGTTTATAACAAACGAATTTCTCATGGAATAATGATGAGGCCTATTGGAGATGGTAGTTTCTACTTCTAACTTTAATTGATGTCGTTTGTTCATTAATGCAGCTTGCCGGGAAGTGACAGTAATCGCATTTGTTTATACTTTATTTAAACAAATTCAATTATCTCGGCTTCTGTAGGCCGATTATAATCAACGATACCTCAAATTGACGTTCACGGTTCAAGGAACAATCTGATTTACTGTTGGAAAGGGCTTCGTGAATAGCTTCGTTGCAATTCTCCAACGAATTTTTAAATTGTTTATTACAGAAAGACAACATATGCAGCATTTGTAAATCATTGATTGAAGTGCAGCGGCATCCTTTACCTGCATTTTAAGCAAGCGATCACTTATCTAGGGCCTCCAGAAGTCGTGGTAGATGCATTGACTCGGAGTGCAATTTTGGCGAATATTCAATTGTTAATAACTTTTAAAACGCAGATACCATATGCTTGCAGCTGCTGCACGAAATAGTTATTGTCAGTGGGTTTAATTTAAGACAAGTCCGGTTCACAAAGATGCACTAGGAGCCGTGAAAAATACAATTGTTTCAATTAACGATGAAACCCTGCGATTCGGTTTCGGCGGTGAAGGAAACTGCGAAAAAGGCCGCAAACGCGAGATGGCGGCACAGGGACTGTTTTCGACATTTCGATGGTGTAAAAGTTTGGAACAATTGTTATCTCGGTTCCTGCTGGTTGTTTTTTGATAAATGGAATGTCAAATGAAAGGGAATCGAATAAGCTCCACGATTAAAAATACCCCATTGCTGTAACTATATGCAGCTGGCCGTAATTACCAATCTAATTGTTTAATTGTTTATAACAAACGAATTTCTCATGGAATAATGATGAGGCCTATTGGAGATGGTAGTTTCTACTTCTAACTTTAATTGATGTCGTTTGTTCATTAATGCAGCTTGCCGGGAAGTGACAGTAATCGCATTTGTTTATACTTTATTTAAACAAATTCAATTATCTCGGCTTCTGTAGGCCGATTATAATCAACGATACCTCAAATTGACGTTCACGGTTCAAGGAACAATCTGATTTACTGTTGGAAAGGGCTTCGTGAATAGCTTCGTTGCAATTCTCCAACGAATTTTTAAATTGTTTATTACAGAAAGACAACATATGCAGCATTTGTACATCATTGATTGAAGTGCAGCGGCATCCTTTACCTGCATTTTAAGCAAGCGATCACTTATCTAGGGCCTCCAGAAGTCGTGGTAGATGCATTGACTCGGAGTGCAATTTTGGCGAATATTCAATTGTTAATAACTTTTAAAACGCAGATACCATATGCTTGCAGCTGCTGCACGAAATAGTTATTGTCAGTGGGTTTAATTTAAGACAAGTCCGGTTCACAAAGATGCACTAGGAGCCGTGAAAAATACAATTGTTTCAATTAACGATGAAACCCTGCGATTCGGTTTCGGCGGTGAAGGAAACTGCGAAAAAGGCCTCAAACGCGAGATGGCGGCACAGGGACTGTTTTCGACATTTCGATGGTGTAAAAGTGTGGAACAATTGTTATCACGGTTCCTGCTGGTTGTTTTTTGATAAATGGAATGTCAAATGAAAGGGAATCGAATAAGCTCTACGATTAAAAATACCCCATTGCTGTAACTATATGCAGCTGGCCGTAATTACAAATCTAATTGTTTAATTGTTTATAACAAACGAACTTCTCATGGAATAATGATGAGGCCTATTGGAGATGGTAGTTTCTACTTCTAACTTTAATTGATGTCGTTTGTTCATGAATGCAGCTTGCCGGGAAGTGACAGTAATCGCATTTGTTTATACTTTATTTAAACAAATTCAATTATCTCGGCTTCTGTAGGCCGATTATAATCAACGATACCTCAAATTAACGTTCACGGTTCAAGGAACAATCTGATTTACTGTTGGAAAGGGCTTCGTGAATAGCTTCGTTGCAATTCTCCAAGGAATTTTTTAATTGTTTATTATAGAAAGACAACATATGCAGCATTTGTAAATAGCTGATTGAAGATTAGGGGCATCCTTTACCTGCATTTTAATCAAGCGATCATTTATGTAGAGCCTCCAGAAGTCGTGGTAGATGCATTGACCCGGAGTGCAATTTTGGCGAATATTCAATTGTTAATAACTCTTAAAACGCATATACCATATGCTTGCAGCTGCTGCACGAAATAGTTATTGTCTGTGGGTTAAATTTAAGACAAGTCCGATTCACAAAGATGCACTAGGGCCGTGAAAAATACAATTGTATCAATTAACGATGTAACCCTGCCATTCGGTTTCGGCGGTGAAGGAAACTGCGAAAAAGGCCGCAAACGCGAGATGGTGGCACAGATACTGTTTTCGACATTTCGATGGTGTAAAAGTTTGGAACAATTGTTATCTCGGTTCCTGCTGGTTGTTTTTTGATAAATGGAATGTCAAATGAAAGGGAATCGAATAAGCTCCACGATTAAAAATACCCCATTGCTGTAACTAAATGCAGCTGGCCGTAATTAAAAATCTAATTGTTTAATTGTTCATAACAAACAAACTTCGCATGGAATAATGATGAGGCCTATTGGTGATGGTAGTTTCTACTTCTAACTTTAATTGATGTCGTTTGTTCATTAATGCAGCTTGCCGGGAAGTGACAGTAATCGCATTTGTTTACACTTTATTTAAACAAATTCAATTATCTCGGCTTCTGTAGGCCGATTATAATCAACGATACCTCAAATTCACGTTCACGGTTCAAGGAACAATCTGATTTACTGTTGGAAAGGGCTTCGTGAATAGCTTCGTTGCAATTCTCCAAGGAATTTTTTAATTGTTTATTATAGAAAGACAACATATGCAGCATTTGTAAATAGCTGATTGAAGATTAGGGGCATCCTTTACCTGCATTTTAAGCAAGCGATCATTGATCTAGAGCCTCCAGAAGTCGTGGTAGATGCATTGACTCGGAGTGCAATTTTGGCGAATATTCAATAGTTAATAACTTTTAAAACGCAGATACCATATGCTTGCAGCTACTGCACGAAATAGTTATTGTCTGTGGGTTTAATTTAAGACAAGTCCGGTTCACAAAGATGCAGTAGGAGCCGTGAAAAATACAATTGTTTCAATTAACGATGTAACCCTGCGATTCGGTTTCGGCGGTGAAGGAAACTGCGAAAAAGGCCGCAAACGCGAGATGGCGGCACAGCGACTGTTTTCGACATTTCGATGGTGTAAAAGTTTGGAACAATTGTTATCTCGGTTCCTGCTGGTTGTTTTTTGATAAATGAAATGTCAAATGAAAGGGAATCGAATAAGCTCCACGATTAAAAATACCCCATTGCTGTAACTATATGCAGCTGGCCGTAATTACAAATCTAATTGTTTAATTGTTTATAACAAACGAACTTCTCATGGAATAATTATCAATCCTATTGGAGATGGTAGTTTCTACTTCTAACTTTAATTAATGTCGTTTGTTCATTAATGCAGCTTGCCGGGAAGTGACAGTAATCGCATTTGTTTATACTGTAGGAGTCGGAGCCGTTTATCGGCGTATAATAAGTGCAAACATGTTTGTTTCGGCAGAGGACGTGGGTACTGTTCGTGCACCGGTGTCACTGACCTGTGCCACAACAAATCATAGGCACAGGTAATAGGTGAACGACCGCCGAAATAAACATGTTTAAGAGAGAAAGAGAGAGAGAGTGTGTATGAGCGAGTGCGTGTGTTACCTTTTTGGTATATAAGGCCGCGAGCGAAAGGGAAGAGAGATCTTTTTCGACCAAACAGCGAGTATCAGCGAGTATCAGCGAGTATCAGCGAGTATCAGCGAGTATCAGCGAGTGAAATAGCGAGTAACTGTGTAAAACTGTATTTGTCTTAAATAAACCTTTTACCACACCGTAACACACGTGGGATTATCTCAGCCAAACAGGCTGAAAAAACCAAATCCCTACAATACTTTATTTAAACAAATTCAATTATCTCGGCTTCTGTAGGCCGATTATAATCAACGATACCTCAAATTGACGTTCACGGTTCATGGAACAATCTGATTTACTGTTGGAAGGGGTTTCGTGAATAGCTTCGTTGCAATTCTCCAAGGAATTTTTTAATTGTTTATTATAGAAAGACAACATATGCAGCATTTGTAAATAGCTGACTGAAGAATAGCGGCATCCTTTACCTGCATTTTAAGCAAGCGATCATTTATCTAGAGCCTCAAGAAGTCGTGGTAGATGCATTGACCCGGAGTGCAATTTTGGCGAATATTCAATTGTTAATAACTTTTAAAACGCAGATACCATATACATGCAGCTACTGCACGAAATAGTTATAGTCTGTGGGTTTAATTTAAGACAAGTCCGGTTCACAAAGATGCACTAGGAGCCGTGAAAAATACAATTGTTTCAATTAACGATGTAACCCTGCGATTCGGTTTCGGCGGTGAAGGAAACTGCGAAAAAGGCCGCAAACGCTAGATGGCGGCACAGGGACTCTTTTCGACATTTCGATGGTGTAAAAGTTTGGAACAATTGTTATCTCGGTTCCTGCTGGTTGTTTTTTGATAAATGGAATGTCAAATGAAATGGAATCGAATAAGATCCACGATTAAAAATACCCCATTGCTGTAACTATATGCAGCTGGCCGTAATTACAAATCTAATTGTTTAATTGTTCATAACAAACAAACTTCGCATGGAATAATGATGAGGCCTATTGGAGATGGTAGTTTCTACTTCTAACTTTAATTGATGTCATTTGTTCATTAATGCAGCTTGCCGGGAAGTGACAGTAATCGCATTTGTTTACACTTTATTTAAACAAATTCAATTATCTCGGCTTCTGTAGGCCGATTATAATCAACGATACCTCAAATTCACGTTCACGGTTCAAGGAACAATCTGATTTACTGTTGGAAAGGGCTTCGTGAATAGCTTCGTTGCAATTCTCCAAGGAATTTTTTAATTGTTTATTATAGAAAGACAACATATGCAGCATTTGTAAATAGCTGATTGAAGATTAGCGGCATCCTTTACCTGCATTTTAAGCAAGCGATCATTTATCTAGAGCCTCCAGAAGTCGTTGTAGGTGCATTGACCCGGAGTGCAATTTTGGCGAATATTCAATAGTTAATAACTTTTAAAACGCAGATACCATATGCTTGCAGCTACTGCACGAAATAGTTATTGTCTGTTGGTTTAATTTAAGACAAGTCCGGTTCACAAAGATGCACTAGGAGCCGTGAAAAATTCAATTGTTTCAATTAACGATGTAACCCTGCGATTCGGTTTCGGCGGTGAAGGAAACTGCGAAAAAGGCCGCAAACGCGAGATGGCGGCACAGGGACTGTTTTCGTCATTTCGATGGTGTAAAAGTTTGGAACAATTGTTATCTCGGTTCCTGCTGGTTGTTTTTTGATAAATGGAATGCCAAATGAAAGGGAATCGAATAAGCTCCACGATTAAAAATACCCCGTTGCTGTAACTATATGACGTTGGTCGTAATTAAAATTCGAATTGTTTAATTATTTATAACAAATGAATTTCACATGGAATAAGGATCAGGCCTATTGGAGATGGTAGTTTATACTTCTAACTTTAATTGATGTCCTTTGTTCACTAATGCAACTTGCCGGGAAGGGACAGTAACCGCATTTGTTTATACTTTATTGATATAAATTCAATTATCTCGGCTTCTGTAGGCCGATTATAATCAACGATATCTCAAATTCACGTTCACGGTTCAAGGAACAATCTGATTTACTGTTGGAAAGGGCTTCGTGAATAGTTTCGTTGCAATTCTCCAACGAATTTTTAAATTGTTTATTACAGAAAGACAACATATGCAGCATTTGTAAATCATTGGTTGAAGTGTAGCGGCATCCTTTACCTGCATTTTAAGCAAGCGATCATTTATCTAGAGCCTCCAGAAGTCGTTGTAGATGCATTGGCCTGGAGTGCAATTTTGGCGAATATTCAATTGTTAATAACTTTTAAAACGCAGATACCATATGCTTGCAGCTGCTGCACGAAATAGTTATTGTCTGTGGGTTTAATTTAAGACAAGTCCGGTTCACAAAGATGCACTAGGAGCCGTGAAAAATACAATTGTTTCAATTAACGATATAACCCTGCGATTCGGTTTCGGCGGTGAAGGAAACTGCGAAAAAGGCCTCAAACGCGAGATGGCGGCACAGGGACTGTTTTCGACATTTCGATGGTGTAAAAGTTTGGAACAATTGTTATCTCGGTTCCTGCTGGTTGTTTTTTGATAAATGGAATGTCAAATGAAAGGGAATCGAATAAGCTCCACGATTAAAAATACCCCATTGCTGTAACTATATGCAGCTGGCCGTAATTACCAATCTAATTGTTTAATTGTTTATAACAAACGAATTTCTCATGGAATAATGATGAGGCCTATTGGAGATGGTAGTTTCTACTTCTAACTTTAATTGATGTCGTTTGTTCATTAATGCAGCTTGCCGGGAAGTGACAGTAATCGCATTTGTTTATACTTTATTTAAACAAATTCAATTATCTCGGCTTCTGTAGGCCGATTATAATCAACGATACCTCAAATTGACGTTCACGGTTCAAGGAACAATCTGATTTACTGTTGGAAAGGGCTTCGTGAATAGCTTCGTTGCAATTCTCCAACGAATTTTTAAATTGTTTATTACAGAAAGACAACATATGCAGCATTTGTAAATCATTGATTGAAGTGCAGCGGCATCCTTTACCTGCATTTTAAGCAAGCGATCACTTATCTAGGGCCTCCAGAAGTCGTGGTAGATGCATTGACTCGGAGTGCAATTTTGGCGAATATTCAATTGTTAATAACTTTTAAAACGCAGATACCATATGCTTGCAGCTGCTGCACGAAATAGTTATTGTCTGTGGGTTTAATTTAAGACAAGTCCGGTTCACAAAGATGCACTAGGAGCCGTGAAAAATACAATTGTTTCAATTAACGATGAAACCCTGCGATTCGGTTTCGGCGGTGAAGGAAACTGCGAAAAAGGCCTCAAACGCGATATGGCGGCACAGGGACTGTTTTCGACATTTCGATGGTGTAAAAGTGTGGAACAATTGTTATCACGGTTCCTGCTGGTTGTTTTTTGATAAATGGAATGTCAAATGAAAGGGAATCGAATAAGCTCTACGATTAAAAATACCCCATTGCTGTAACTATATGCAGCTGGCCGTAATTACAAATCTAATTGTTTAATTGTTTATAACAAACGAACTTCTCATGGAATAATGATGAGGCCTATTGGAGATGGTAGTTTCTACTTGTAACATTAATTGATGGCGTTTGTTCATTATTGCAGCTTGCCGGGAAGTGACAGTAATCGCATTTGTCTATACTTTATTTAAACAAATTCAATTATCTCGGCTTCTGTAGGCCGATTATAATCAACGATACCTCAAATTGACGTTCACGGTTCAAGGAACAATCTGATTTACTGTTGGAAAGGGCTTCGTGAATAGCTTCGTTGTAATTCTCCAAGGAATTTTTTAATTGTTTATTATAGAAAGACAACATATGCAGCATTTGTAAATAGCTGATTGAAGATTAGGGGCATCCTTTACCTGCATTTTAATCAAGCGATCATTTATGTAGAGCCTCCAGAAGTCGTGGTAGATGCATTGACCCGGAGTGCAATTTTGGCGAATATTCAATTGTTAATAACTCTTAAAACGCATATACCATATGCTTGCAGCTGCTGCACGAAATAGTTATTGTCTGTGGGTTAAATTTAAGACAAGTCCGATTCACAAAGATGCACTAGGGCCGTGAAAAATACAATTGTATCAATTAACGATGTAACCCTGCCATTCGGTTTCGGCGGTGAAGGAAACTGCGAAAAAGGCCGCAAACGCGAGATGGTGGCACAGATACTGTTTTCGACATTTCGATGGTGTAAAAGTTTGGAACAATTGTTATCTCGGTTCCTGCTGGTTGTTTTTTGATAAATGGAATGTCAAATGAAAGGGAATCGAATAAGCTCCACGATTAAAAATACCCCATTGCTGTAACTAAATGCAGCTGGCCGTAATTAAAAATCTAATTGTTTAATTGTTCATAACAAACAAACTTCGCATGGAATAATGATGAGGCCTATTGGTGATGGTAGTTTCTACTTCTAACTTTAATTGATGTCGTTTGTTCATTAATGCAGCTTGCCGGGAAGTGACAGTAATCGCATTTGTTTACACTTTATTTAAACAAATTCAATTATCTCGGCTTCTGTAGGCCGATTATAATCAACGATACCTCAAATTCACGTTCACGGTTCAAGGAACAATCTGATTTACTGTTGGAAAGGGCTTCGTGAATAGCTTCGTTGCAATTCTCCAAGGAATTTTTTAATTGTTTATTATAGAAAGACAACATATGCAGCATTTGTAAATAGCTGATTGAAGATTAGGGGCATCCTTTACCTGCATTTTAAGCAAGCGATCATTGATCTAGAGCCTCCAGAAGTCGTGGTAGATGCATTGACTCGGAGTGCAATTTTGGCGAATATTCAATAGTTAATAACTTTTAAAACGCAGATACCATATGCTTGCAGCTACTGCACGAAATAGTTATTGTCTGTGGGTTTAATTTAAGACAAGTCCGGTTCACAAAGATGCAGTAGGAGCCGTGAAAAATACAATTGTTTCAATTAACGATGTAACCCTGCGATTCGGTTTCGGCGGTGAAGGAAACTGCGAAAAAGGCCGCAAACGCGAGATGGCGGCACAGCGACTGTTTTCGACATTTCGATGGTGTAAAAGTTTGGAACAATTGTTATCTCGGTTCCTGCTGGTTGTTTTTTGATAAATGAAATGTCAAATGAAAGGGAATCGAATAAGCTCCACGATTAAAAATACCCCATTGCTGTAACTATATGCAGCTGGCCGTAATTACAAATCTAATTGTTTAATTGTTTATAACAAACGAACTTCTCATGGAATAATTATCAATCCTATTGGAGATGGTAGTTTCTACTTCTAACTTTAATTAATGTCGTTTGTTCATTAATGCAGCTTGCCGGGAAGTGACAGTAATCGCATTTGTTTATACTGTAGGAGTCGGAGCCGTTTATCGGCGTATAATAAGTGCAAACATGTTTGTTTCGGCAGAGGACGTGGGTACTGTTCGTGCACCGGTGTCACTGACCTGTGCCACAACAAATCATAGGCACAGGTAATAGGTGAACGACCGCCGAAATAAACATGTTTAAGAGAGAAAGAGAGAGAGAGTGTGTATGAGCGAGTGCGTGTGTTACCTTTTTGGTATATAAGGCCGCGAGCGAAAGGGAAGAGAGATCTTTTTCGACCAAACAGCGAGTATCAGCGAGTATCAGCGAGTATCAGCGAGTATCAGCGAGTATCAGCGAGTGAAATAGCGAGTAACTGTGTAAAACTGTATTTGTCTTAAATAAACCTTTTACCACACCGTAACACACGTGGGATTATCTCAGCCAAACAGGCTGAAAAAACCAAATCCCTACAATACTTTATTTAAACAAATTCAATTATCTCGGCTTCTGTAGGCCGATTATAATCAACGATACCTCAAATTGACGTTCACGGTTCATGGAACAATCTGATTTACTGTTGGAAGGGGTTTCGTGAATAGCTTCGTTGCAATTCTCCAAGGAATTTTTTAATTGTTTATTATAGAAAGACAACATATGCAGCATTTGTAAATAGCTGACTGAAGAATAGCGGCATCCTTTACCTGCATTTTAAGCAAGCGATCATTTATCTAGAGCCTCAAGAAGTCGTGGTAGATGCATTGACCCGGAGTGCAATTTTGGCGAATATTCAATTGTTAATAACTTTTAAAACGCAGATACCATATACATGCAGCTACTGCACGAAATAGTTATAGTCTGTGGGTTTAATTTAAGACAAGTCCGGTTCACAAAGATGCACTAGGAGCCGTGAAAAATACAATTGTTTCAATTAACGATGTAACCCTGCGATTCGGTTTCGGCGGTGAAGGAAACTGCGAAAAAGGCCGCAAACGCTAGATGGCGGCACAGGGACTCTTTTCGACATTTCGATGGTGTAAAAGTTTGGAACAATTGTTATCTCGGTTCCTGCTGGTTGTTTTTTGATAAATGGAATGTCAAATGAAATGGAATCGAATAAGATCCACGATTAAAAATACCCCATTGCTGTAACTATATGCAGCTGGCCGTAATTACAAATCTAATTGTTTAATTGTTCATAACAAACAAACTTCGCATGGAATAATGATGAGGCCTATTGGAGATGGTAGTTTCTACTTCTAACTTTAATTGATGTCATTTGTTCATTAATGCAGCTTGCCGGGAAGTGACAGTAATCGCATTTGTTTACACTTTATTTAAACAAATTCAATTATCTCGGCTTCTGTAGGCCGATTATAATCAACGATACCTCAAATTCACGTTCACGGTTCAAGGAACAATCTGATTTACTGTTGGAAAGGGCTTCGTGAATAGCTTCGTTGCAATTCTCCAAGGAATTTTTTAATTGTTTATTATAGAAAGACAACATATGCAGCATTTGTAAATAGCTGATTGAAGATTAGCGGCATCCTTTACCTGCATTTTAAGCAAGCGATCATTTATCTAGAGCCTCCAGAAGTCGTTGTAGGTGCATTGACCCGGAGTGCAATTTTGGCGAATATTCAATAGTTAATAACTTTTAAAACGCAGATACCATATGCTTGCAGCTACTGCACGAAATAGTTATTGTCTGTTGGTTTAATTTAAGACAAGTCCGGTTCACAAAGATGCACTAGGAGCCGTGAAAAATTCAATTGTTTCAATTAACGATGTAACCCTGCGATTCGGTTTCGGCGGTGAAGGAAACTGCGAAAAAGGCCGCAAACGCGAGATGGCGGCACAGGGACTGTTTTCGTCATTTCGATGGTGTAAAAGTTTGGAACAATTGTTATCTCGGTTCCTGCTGGTTGTTTTTTGATAAATGGAATGCCAAATGAAAGGGAATCGAATAAGCTCCACGATTAAAAATACCCCGTTGCTGTAACTATATGACGTTGGTCGTAATTAAAATTCGAATTGTTTAATTATTTATAACAAATGAATTTCACATGGAATAAGGATCAGGCCTATTGGAGATGGTAGTTTATACTTCTAACTTTAATTGATGTCCTTTGTTCACTAATGCAACTTGCCGGGAAGGGACAGTAACCGCATTTGTTTATACTTTATTGATATAAATTCAATTATCTCGGCTTCTGTAGGCCGATTATAATCAACGATATCTCAAATTCACGTTCACGGTTCAAGGAACAATCTGATTTACTGTTGGAAAGGGCTTCGTGAATAGTTTCGTTGCAATTCTCCAACGAATTTTTAAATTGTTTATTACAGAAAGACAACATATGCAGCATTTGTAAATCATTGGTTGAAGTGTAGCGGCATCCTTTACCTGCATTTTAAGCAAGCGATCATTTATCTAGAGCCTCCAGAAGTCGTTGTAGATGCATTGGCCTGGAGTGCAATTTTGGCGAATATTCAATTGTTAATAACTTTTAAAACGCAGATACCATATGCTTGCAGCTGCTGCACGAAATAGTTATTGTCAGTGGGTTTAATTTAAGACAAGTCCGGTTCACAAAGATGCACTAGGAGCCGTGAAAAATACAATTGTTTCAATTAACGATGAAACCCTGCGATTCGGTTTCGGCGGTGAAGGAAACTGCGAAAAAGGCCGCAAACGCGAGATGGCGGCACAGGGACTGTTTTCGACATTTCGATGGTGTAAAAGTGTGGAACAATTGTTATCACGGTTCCTGCTGGTTGTTTTTTGATAAATGGAATGTCAAATGAAAGGGAATCGAATAAGCTCTACGATTAAAAATACCCCATTGCTGTAACTATATGCAGCTGGCCGTAATTACAAATCTAATTGTTTAATTGTTTATAACAAACGAACTTCTCATGGAATAATGATGAGGCCTATTGGAGATGGTAGTTTCTACTTCTAACTTTAATTGATGTCGTTTGTTCATTAATGCAGCTTGCCGGGAAGTGACAGTAATCGCATTTGTTTATACTTTATTTAAACAAATTCAATTATCTCGGATTCTGTAGGCCGATTATAATCAACGATACCTCAAATTGACGTTCACGGTTCAAGGAACAATCTGATTTACTGTTGGAAAGGGCTTCGTGAATAGCTTCGTTGCAATTCTCCAACGAATTTTTAAATTGTTTATTACAGAAAGACAACATATGCAGCATTTGTAAATCATTGATTGAAGTGCAGCGGTATCCTTTACCTGCATTTTAAGCAAGCGATCACTTATCTAGGGCCTCCAGAAGTCGTGGTAGATGCATTGACTCGGAGTGCAATTTTGGCGAATATTAAATTGTTAATATCTTTTAAAACGCAGATACCATATGCTTGCAGCTGCTGCACGAAATAGTTATTGTCAGTGGGTTTAATTTAAGACAAGTCCGGTTCACAAAGATGCACTAGGAGCCGTGAAAAATACAATTGTTTCAATTAACGATGAAACCCTGCGATTCGGTTTCGGCGGTGAAGGAAACTGCGAAAAAGGCCGCAAACGCGAGATGGCGGCACAGGGACTGTTTTCGACATTTCGATGGTGTAAAAGTTTGGAACAATTGTTATCTCGGTTCCTGCTGGTTGTTTTTTGATAAATGGAATGTCAAATGAAAGGGAATCGAATAAGCTCCACGATTAAAAATACCCCATTGCTGTAACTATATGCAGCTGGCCGTAATTACCAATCTAATTGTTTAATTGTTTATAACAAACGAATTTCTCATGGAATAATGATGAGGCCTATTGGAGATGGTAGTTTCTACTTCTAACTTTAATTGATGTCGTTTGTTCATTAATGCAGCTTGCCGGGAAGTGACAGTAATCGCATTTGTTTATACTTTATTTAAACAAATTCAATTATCTCGGCTTCTGTAGGCCGATTATAATCAACGATACCTCAAATTGACGTTCACGGTTCAAGGAACAATCTGATTTACTGTTGGAAAGGGCTTCGTGAATAGCTTCGTTGCAATTCTCCAACGAATTTTTAAATTGTTTATTACAGAAAGACAACATATGCAGCATTTGTAAATCATTGATTGAAGTGCAGCGGCATCCTTTACCTGCATTTTAAGCAAGCGATCACTTATCTAGGGCCTCCAGAAGTCGTGGTAGATGCATTGACTCGGAGTGCAATTTTGGCGAATATTCAATTGTTAATAACTTTTAAAACGCAGATACCATATGCTTGCAGCTGCTGCACGAAATAGTTATTGTCTGTGGGTTTAATTTAAGACAAGTCCGGTTCACAAAGATGCACTAGGAGCCGTGAAAAATACAATTGTTTCAATTAACGATGAAACCCTGCGATTCGGTTTCGGCGGTGAAGGAAACTGCGAAAAAGGCCGCAAACGCGAAATGGCGGCACAGGGACTGTTTTCGACATTTCGATGGTGTAAAAGTTTGGAACAATTGTTATCTCGGTTCCTGCTGGTTGTTTTTTGATAAATGGAATGTCAAATGAAAGGGAATCGAATAAGCTCCACGATTAAAAATACCCCATTGCTGTAACTATATGCAGCTGGCCGTAATTACGAATCTAATTGTTTAATTGTTTATAACAAACGAACTTCTCATGGAATAATGATCAGGCCTATTGGAGATGGTAGTTTCTACTTCTAACTTTAATTGATGTCGTTTGTTCATTAATGCAGCTTGCCGGGAAGTGACAGTAATCGCATTTGTTTATACTTTATTTAAACAAATTCAATTATCTCGGCTTCTGTAGGCCGATTATAATCAACGATACCTCAAATTGACGTTCACGGTTCAAGGAACAATCTGATTTACTGTTGGAAAGGGCTTTGTGAATAGTTTCGTTGCAATTCTCCAACGAATTTTTAAATTGTTTATTACAGAAAGACAACATATGCAGCATTTGTAAATCATTGGTTGAAGTGCAGCGGCATCCTTTACCTGCATTTTAAGCAAGCGATCATTTATCTAGAGCCTCCAGAAGTCGTTGTAGATGCATTGACCTGGAGTGCAATTTTGGCGAATATTCAATTGTTAACAACTTTTAAAACGCAGATACCATATACTTGCAGCTACTACACGAAATAGTTATAGTCCGTGGGTTTAATTTAAGACAAGTCCGGTTCACAAAGATGCACTAGGAGCCGTGAAAAATACAATTGTTTCAATTAACGATGTAATCCTGCGATTCGGTTTCGGCGGTGAAGGAAACTGCGAAAAAGGCCGCAAACGCGAGATGGCGGCACAGGGACTGTTTTCGACATTTCGATGGTGTAAAAGTTTGGAACAATTGTTATCTCGGTTCCTGCTGGTTGTTTTTTGATAAATGGAATGTCAAATGAAAGGGAATCGAATAAGCACCACGATTAAAAATACCCCGTTGCTGTAACTATATGCAGCTGGCCGTATTACAAATCTAATTGTTTAATTGTTCATAACAAACGAACTTCTCATGGAATAATGATCAGGCCTATTGGAGATGGTAGTTTCTACTTCTAACTTTAATTGATGTCGTTTGTTCATTAATGCAGCTTGCCGGGAAGTGACAGTAATCGCATTTGTTTATACTTTATTTAAACAAATTCAATTATCTCGGCTTCTGTAGGCCGATTATAATCATCGATACCTCAAATTGACGTTCACGGTTCAAGGAACAATCTGATTTACTGTTGGAAAGGGCTTTGTGAATAGTTTCGTTGCAATTCTCCAACAAATTTTTAAATTGTTTATTGCAGAAAGACAACATATGCAGCATTTGTAAATCATTGGTTGAAGTGTAGCGGCATCCTTTACCTGCATTTTAAGCAAGCGATCATTTATCTAGAGCCTCCAGAAGTCGTTGTAGATGCATTGACCTGGAGTGCAATTTTGGCGAATATTCAATTGTTAATAACTTTTAAAACGCAGATACCATATGCTTGCAGCTGCTGCACGAAATAGTTATTGTCTGTGGGTTTAATTTAAGACAAGTCCGGTTCACAAAGATGCACTAGGAGCCGTGAAAAATACAATTGTTTCAATTAACGATGTAATCCTGCGATTCGGTTTCGGCGGTGAAGGAAACTGCGAAAAAGGCCGCATACGCGAGATGGCGGCACAGGGACTGTTTTCGACATTTCGATGGTGTAAAAGTTTGGAACAATTGTTATCTCGGTTCCTGCTGGTTGTTTTTTGATAAATGGAATGTCAAATGAAAGGGAATCGAATAAGCTCCACGATTAAAAATACCCATATGAAGTAACTATATGCAGCTGGCCGTAATTACCAATCTAATTGTTTAATTGTTTATAACAAACGAATTTCTCATGGAATAATGATGAGGCCTATTGGAGATGGTAGTTTCTACTTCTAACTTTAATTGATGTCGTTTGTTCATTAATGCAGCTTGCCGGGGAGTGACAGTAATCGCATTTGTTTATACTTTATTTAGACAAATTCAATTATCTCGGCTTCTGTAGGCCGATTATAATCAACGATACCTCAAATTGACGTTCACGGTTCAAGGAACAATCTGATTTACTGTTGGAAAGGGCTTCGTGAATAGCTTCGTTGCAATTCTCCAACGAATTTTTAAATTGTTTATTACAGAAAGACAACATATGCAGCATTTGTAAATCATTGATTGAAGTGCAGCGGCATCCTTTACCTGCATTTTAAGCAAGCGATCACTTATCTAGGGCCTCCAGAAGTCGTGGTAGATGCATTGACTCGGAGTGCAATTTTGGCGAATATTCAATTGTTAATAACTTTTAAAACGCAGATACCATATGCTTGCAGCTGCTGCACGAAATAGTTATTGTCTGTGGGTTTAATTTAAGACAAGTCCGGTTCACAAAGATGCACTAGGAGCCGTGAAAAATACAATTGTTTCAATTAACGATGAAACCCTGCGATTCGGTTTCGGCGGTGAAGGAAACTGCGAAAAAGGCCGCAGACGCGAGATGGCGGCACAGGTACTGTTTTCGACATTTCGATGGTGTAAAAGTTTGGAACAATTGTTATCTCGGTTCCTGCTGGTTGTTTTTTGATAAATGGAATGTCAAATGAAAGGGAATCGAATAAGCACCACGATTAAAAATACCCCGTTGCTGTAACTATATGCAGCTGGCCGTATTACAAATCTAATTGTTTAATTGTTCATAACAAACGAACTTCTCATGGAATAATGATCAGGCCTATTGGAGATGGTAGTTTCTACTTCTAACTTTAATTGATGTCGTTTGTTCATTAATGCAGCTTGCCGGGAAGTGACAGTAATCGCATTTGTTTATACTTTATTTAAACAAATTCAATTATCTCGGCTTCTGTAGGCCGATTATAATCAACGATACCTCAAATTGACGTTCACGGTTCAAGGAACAATCTGATTTACTGTTGGAAAGGGCTTCGTGAATAGCTTCGTTGCAATTCTCCAACGAATTTTTAAATTGTTTATTACAGAAAGACAACATATGCAGCATTTGTAAATCATTGATTGAAGTGCAGCGGCATCCTTTACCTGCATTTTAAGCAAGCGATCACTTATCTAGGGCCTCCAGAAGTCGTGGTAGATGCATTGACTCGGAGTGCAATTTTGGCGAATATTCAATTGTTAATAACTTTTAAAACGCAGATACCATATGCTTGCAGCTGCTGCACGAAATAGTTATTGTCTGTGGGTTTAATTTAAGACAAGTCCGGTTCACAAAGATGCACTAGGAGCCGTGAAAAATACAATTGTTTCAATTAACGATGAAACCCTGCGATTCGGTTTCGGCGGTGAAGGAAACTGCGAAAAAGGCCGCAAACGCGAGATGGCGGCACAGGGACCGTTTTCGACATTTCGATGGTGTAAAAGTTTGGAACAATTGTTATCTCGGTTCCTGCTGGTTGTTTTTTGATAAATGGAATGCCAAATGAAAGGGAATCGAATAAGCTCCACGATTTAGAATGCCCCATTGCTGTAACCATATGCAGCTGGCCGTAATTACAAATCTAATTGTTTAATTGTTTATAAAAAACGAACTTCTCATGGAATAATGATGAGGCCTATTGGAGATGGTAGTTTCTACTTCTAACTTTAATTCATGTCGTTTGTTCATTAATGCAGCTTGCCGGGAAGTGACAGTAATCGCATTTGTTTATATTTTATTTAAACAAATTCAATTATCTCGGCTTCTGTAGGCCGATTATAATCAACGATACCTCACATTGACGTTCACGGTTCAAGGAACAATCTGATTTACTGTTGGAAAGGGCTTCGTGAATAGCTACGTTGCAATTCTCCAACGAATTTTTTGATAGTTTATTACAGAAAGACAACATATGCAGCATTTGTAAATCATTGATTGAAGTGCAGCGGCATCCTTTACCTGCATTTTAAGCAAGCGATCACTTATCTAGGGCCTCAGGAAGTCGTGGTATATGCATTGACTCGGAGTGCAATTTTGGCGAATATTAAATTGTTAATAACTTTTAAAACGCAGATACCATATGCTTGCAGCTACTGCACGAAATAGTTATTGTCTGTGGGTTTAATTTAAGACAAGTCCGATTCACAAAGATGCACTAGGGCCGTGAAAAATACAATTGTATCAATTAACGATGTAACCCTGCGATTCGGTTTCGGCGGTGAAGGAAACTGCGAAAAAGGCCGCAAACGCGAGATGGCGGCACAGGGACTGTTTTCGACATTTCGATGGTGTAAAAGTTTGGAACAATTGTTATCTCGGTTAGTGCTGGTTGTTTTTTGATAAATGGAATGTCAAATGAAAGGGAATCGAATAAGCTCCACGATTAAAAATACCCCATTGCTGTAACCATATGCAGCTGGCCGTATTACAAATCTAATTTTTTAATTGTTCATAACAAACGAACTTCTCATGGAATAATGATGAGGCCTATTGGAGATGGTAGTTTCTACTTCTAACTATAATTGATGGCGTTTGTTCATTATTGCAGCTTGCCGGGAAGTGACAGTAATCGCATTTGTTTACACTTTATTTAAACAAATTCAATTATCTCGGCTTCTGTAGGCCGATTATAATCAACGATACCTCAAATTGACGTTCACGGTTCAAGGAACAATCTGATTTACTGTTGGAAGGGGTTTCGTGAATAGCTTCGTTGCAATTCTCCAAGGAATTTTTTAATTGTTTATTATAGAAAGACTACATATGCAGCATTTGTAAATAGCTGATTGAAGATTAGCGGCATCCTTTACCTGCATTTTAAGCAAGCGATCATTTATCTAGAGCCTCCAGAAGTCGTGGTAGATGCATTGACTCGGAGTGCAATTTTGGCGAATATTCAATTGTTAATAACTTTTAAAACGCAGATACCATATGCTTGCAGCTACTGCACGAAATAGTTATTGTCTGTGGGTTTAATTTAAGACAAGTCCGGTTCACAAAGATGCACTAGGAGCCGTGAAAAATACAATTGTATCAATTAACGATGTAACCCTGCCATTCGGTTTCGGCGGTGAAGGAAACTGCGAAAAAGGCCGCAAACGCGAGGTGGCGGCACAGGCACTGTTTTCAACATTTCGATGGTGTAAAAGTTTGGAACAATTGTTATCTCGGTTAGTGCTGGTTGTTTTTTGATAAATGGAATGTCAAATGAAAGGGAATCGAATAAGCTCCACGATTAAAAATACCCCATTGCTGTAACCATATGCAGCTGGCCGTATTACAAATCTAATTTTTTAATTGTTCATAACAAACGAACTTCTCATGGAATAATGATGAGGCCTATTGGAGATGGTAGTTTCTACTTCTAACTTTAATTGATGGCGTTTGTTCATTATTGCAGCTTGCCGGGAAGTGACAGTAATCGCATTTGTTTACACTTTATTTAAACAAATTCAATTATCTCGGCTTCTGTAGGCCGATTATAATCAACGATACCTCAAATTGACGTTCACGGTTCAAGGAACAATCTGATTTACTGTTGGAAAGGGCTTCGTGAATAGCTTCGTTGCAATTCTCCAACGAATTTTTAAATTGTTTATTACAGAAAGACAACATATGCAGCATTTGTAAATCATTGATTGAAGTGCAGCGGCATCCTTTACCTGCATTTTAAGCAAGCGATCACTTATCTAGGGCCTCCGGAAGTCGTGGTAGATGCATTGACTCGGTGTGCAATTTTGGCGAATATTCAATTGTTAATAACTTTTAAAACGTAGATACCATATGCGTGCAGCTACTGCACGAAATAGTTATTGTCTGTAGGTTTAATTTAAGACAAGTCCGGTTCACAAAGATGCACTAGGAGCCGTGAAAAATACAATTGTTTCAATTAACGATGTAACCCTGCGATTCGGTTTCGGCGGTGAAGGAAACTGCGAAAATGGCCGCAAACGCGAGATGGCGGCACAGGGACTGTTTTCGACATTTCGATGGTGTAAAAGTTTGGAACAATTGTTATCTCGGTTCCTGCTGGTTGTTTTTTGATAAATGAAATGTTAAATGAAAGGGAATCGAATAAGCTCCACGATTAAAAATACCCCATTGCTGTAACTATATGCAGCTGGCCGTAATTACAAATCTAATTGTTTAATTGTTTATAACAAACGAACTTCTCATGGAATAATGATCAATCCTATTGGAGATGGTAGTTTCTACTTCTAACTTTAATTGATGTCGTTTGTTCATTAATGCAGCTTGCCGGGAAGTGACAGTAATCGCATTTGTTTATATTTTATTTAAACAAATTCAATTATCTCGGCTTCTGTAGGCCGATTATAATCAACGACACCTCAAATTGACGTTCACGGTTCAAGGAACAATCTGATTTACTGTTTGAAAGGGCTTCGTGAATAGCTTCGTTGCAACTCTCCAAGGAATTTTTTAATTGTTTATTATAGAAAGACAACATATGCAGCATTTGTAAATAGCTGATTGAAGATTAGCGGCATCCTTTACCTGCATTTTAAGCAAGCGATCATTTATCTAGAGCCTCCAGAAGTCGTGGTAGATGCATTGACCCGGAGTGCAATTTTGGCGAATATTCAATTGTTAATAACTTTTAAAACGCAGATACCATATACATGCAGCTACTGCACGAAATAGTTATAGTCTGTGGGTTTAATTTAAGACAAGTCCGGTTCACAAAGATGCACTAGGAGCCGTGAAAAATACAATTGTTTCAATTAACGATGTAACCCTGCGATTCGGTTTCGGCGGTGAAGGAAACTGCGAAAAAGGCCGCAAACGCGAGATGGCGGCACAGGGACTCTTTACGACATTTCGATGGTGTAAAAGTTTGGAACAATTGTTATCTCGGTTCCTGCTGGTTGTTTTTTGATAAATGGAATGTCAAATGAAAGGGAATCGAATAAGATCCACGATTAAAAATACCCCATTGCTGTAACTATATGCAGCTGGCCGTAATTAAAAATCTAATTGTTTAATTGTTCATAACAAACAAACTTCGCATGGAATAATGATGAGGCCTATTGGAGATGGTAGTTTCTACTTCTAACTTTAATTGATGTCGTTTGTTCATTAATGCAGCTTGCCGGGAAGTGACAGTAATCGCATTTGTTTACACTTTATTTAAACAAATTCAATTATCTCGGCTTCTGTAGGCCGATTATAATCAACGATACCTCAAATTAACGTTCACGGTTCAAGGAACAATCTGATGTACTGTTGGAAAGGGCTTCGTGAATAGCTTCGTTGCAATTCTCCAAGGAATTTTTTAATTGTTTATTATAGAAAGACAACATATGCAGCATTTGTAAATAGCTGATTGAAGATTAGCGGCATCCTTTACCTGCATTTTAAGCAACCGATCATTTATCTAGAGCCTCCAGAAGACGTGGTAGATGCATTGACCCGGAGTGCAATTTTGGCGAATATTCAATTGTTAATAACTTTTCAAACGCAGATACCATATACATGCAGCTGCTGCACGAAATAGTTATAGTCTGTGGGTTAAATTTAAGACAAGTCCGGTTCACAAAGATGCACTAGGAGCCGTGAAAAATACAATTGTTTCAATTAACGATGTAACCCTGCGATTCGGTTTCGGCGGTGAAGGAAACTGCGAAAAAGGCCGCAAACGCGAGATGGCGGCACAGGGACTGTTTTCGACATTTCGATGGTGTAAAAGTTTGGAACAATTGTTATCTTGGTTCCTGCTGGTTGTTTTTTGATAAATAGAATGTCAAATGAAAGGGAATCGAATAAGCTCCACGATTAAAAATACCCCATTGCTGTAACTAAATGCAGCTGGCCGTAATTACAAATCTAATTGTTTAATTGTTCATAACAAACAAACTTCGCATGGAATAATGATAAGGCCTATTGGAGATGGTAGTTTCTACTTCTAACTTTAATTGATGGCGTTTGTTCATTATTGCAGCTTGCCGGGAAGTGACAGTAATCGCATTTGTTTACACTTTATTTAAACAAATTCAATTATCTCGGCTTCTGTAGGCCGATTATAATCAACGATACCTCAAATTCACGTTCACGGTTCAAGGAACAATCTGATTTACTGTTGGAAAGGGCTTCATGAATAGCTTCGTTGCAATTCTGCAAGGAATTTTTTAATTGTTTATTATAGAAAGACAACATATACAGCATTTGTAAATAGCTGATTGAAGATTAGCGGCATCCTTTACCTGCATTTTAAGCAACCGATCATTTATCTAGAGCCTCCAGAAGACGTGGTAGATGCATTGACTCGGAGTGCAATTTTGGCGAATATTCAATAGTTAATAACTTTTAAAACGCAGATACCATATGCTTGCAGCTACTGCACGAAATAGTTATTGTCTGTGGGTTTAATTTAAGACAAGTCCGATTCACAAAGATGCACTAGGGCCGTGAAAAATACAATTGTATCAATTAACGATGTAACCCTGCGATTCGGTTTCGGCGGTGAAGGAAACTGCGAAAAAGGCCGCAAACGCGAGATGGCGGCACAGCGACTGTTTTCGACATTTCGATGGTGTAAAAGTTTGGAACAATTGTTATCTCGGTTAGTGCTGGTTGTTTTTTGATAAATGGAATGTCAAATGAAAGGGAATCGAATAAGCTCCACGATTAAAAATACCCCATTGCTGTAACCATATGCAGCTGGCCGTATTACAAATCTAATTTTTTAATTGTTCATAACAAACGAACTTCTCATGGAATAATGATGAGGCCTATTGGAGATGGTAGTTTCTACTTCTAACTTTAATTGATGTCGTTTGTTCATTAATGCAGCTTGCCGGGAAGTGACAGTAATCGCATTTGTTTATATTTTATTTAAACAAATTCAATTATCTCGGCTTCTGTAGGCCGATTATAATCAACGACACCTCAAATTGACGTTCACGGTTCAAGGAACAATCTGATTTACTGTTTGAAAGGGCTTCGTGAATAGCTTCGTTGCAACTCTCCAAGGAATTTTTTAATTGTTTATTATAGAAAGACAACATATGCAGCATTTGTAAATAGCTGATTGAAGATTAGCGGCATCCTTTACCTGCATTTTAAGCAAGCGATCATTTATCTAGAGCCTCCAGAAGTCGTGGTAGATGCATTGACCCGGAGTGCAATTTTGGCGAATATTCAATTGTTAATAACTTTTAAAACGCAGATACCATATACATGCAGCTACTGCACGAAATAGTTATAGTCTGTGGGTTTAATTTAAGACAAGTCCGGTTCACAAAGATGCACTAGGAGCCGTGAAAAATACAATTGTTTCAATTAACGATGTAACCCTGCGATTCGGTTTCGGCGGTGAAGGAAACTGCGAAAAAGGCCGCAAACGCGAGATGGCGGCACAGGGACTCTTTACGACATTTCGATGGTGTAAAAGTTTGGAACAATTGTTATCTCGGTTCCTGCTGGTTGTTTTTTGATAAATGGAATGTCAAATGAAAGGGAATCGAATAAGATCCACGATTAAAAATACCCCATTGCTGTAACTATATGCAGCTGGCCGTAATTAAAAATCTAATTGTTTAATTGTTCATAACAAACAAACTTCGCATGGAATAATGATAAGGCCTATTGGAGATGGTAGTTTCTACTTCTAACTTTAATTGATGGCGTTTGTTCATTAATGCAGCTTGCCGGGAAGTGACAGTAATCGCATTTGTTTACACTTTATTTAAACAAATTCAATTATCTCGGCTTCTGTAGGCCGATTATAATCAACGATACCTCAAATTCACGTTCACGGTTCAAGGAACAATCTGATTTACTGTTGGAAAGGGCTTCATGAATAGCTTCGTTGCAATTCTGCAAGGAATTTTTTAATTGTTTATTATAGAAAGACAACATATGCAGCATTTGTAAATAGCTGATTGAAGATTAGCGGCATCCTTTACCTGCATTTTAAGCAACCGATCATTTATCTAGAGCCTCCAGAAGACGTGGTAGATGCATTGACTCGGAGTGCAATTTTGGCGAATATTCAATAGTTAATAACTTTTAAAACGCAGATACCATATGCTTGCAGCTACTGCACGAAATAGTTATTGTCTGTGGGTTTAATTTAAGACAAGTCCGATTCACAAAGATGCACTAGGGCCGTGAAAAATACAATTGTATCAATTAACGATGTAACCCTGCCATTCGGTTTCGGCGGTGAAGGAAACTGCGAAAAAGGCCGCAAACGCGAGATGGTGGCACAGGGACTGTTTTCGACATTTCGATGGTGTAAAAGTTTGGAACAATTGTTATCTCGGTTAATGCTCGTTGTTTTTTGATAAATGGAATGTCAAATGAGAGGGAATCGAATAAGCTCCACGATTAAAACTACCCCGTTGCTGTAACTATATGACGTTGGCCGTAATTAAAATTCGAATTGTTTAATTATTTATAACAAATGAACTTCACATGGAATAAGGATCAGGCCTATTGGAGATGGTAGTTTATACTTCTAACTTTAATTGATGTACTTTGTTCACTAATGCAACTTGCCGGGAAGGGACAGTAACCGCATTTGTTTATACTTTATTTAAACAAATTCAATTATCTCTGCTTCTGTGGGCCGATTATAATCAACGATACCTCAAATTGACGTTCACGGTTCAAGGAACAATCTGATTTACTGTTGGAAAGGGCTTCGTTGATAGCTTCGTTGCAATTCTCCAAGGAATTTTTTAATTGTTTTATATAGAAAGACAACATATGCAGCATTTGTAAATAGCTGATTGAAGATTAGGGGCATCCTTTACCTGCATTTTAAGCAAGCGATCACTTATCTAGGGCCTCCGGAAGTCGTGGTAGATGCATTGACTCGGTGTGCAATTTTGGCGAATATTCAATTGTTAATAACTTTTAAAACGTAGATACCATATGCGTGCAGCTACTGCACGAAATAGTTATTGTCTGTAGGTTTAATTTAAGACAAGTCCGGTTCACAAAGATGCACTAGGAGCCGTGAAAAATACAATTGTTTCAATTAACGATGTAACCCTGCGATTCGGTTTCGGCGGTGAAGGAAACTGCGAAAACGGCCGCAAACGCGAGATGGCGGCACAGGGACTGTTTTCGACATTTCGATGGTGTAAAAGTTTGGAACAATTGTTATCTCGGTTCCTGCTGGTTGTTTTTTGATAAATGAAATGTCAAATGAAAGGGAATCGAATAAGCTCCACGATTAAAAATACCCCATTGCTGTAACTATATGCAGCTGGCCGTAATTACAAATCTAATTGTTTAATTGTTTATAACAAACGAACTTCTCATGGAATAATGATCAAACCTATTGGAGATGGTAGTTTCTACTTCTAACTTTAATTGATGTCGTTTGTTCATTAATGCAGCTTGCCGGGAAGTGACAGTAATCGCATTTGTTTATATTTTATTTAAACAAATTCAATTATCTCGGCTTCTGTAGGCCGATTATAATCAACGACACCTCAAATTGACGTTCACGGTTCAAGGAACAATCTGATTTACTGTTTGAAAGGGCTTCGTGAATAGCTTCGTTGCAACTCTCCAAGGAATTTTTTAATTGTTTATTATAGAAAGACAACATATGCAGCATTTGTAAATAGCTGATTGAAGATTAGCGGCATCCTTTACCTGCATTTTAAGCAAGCGATCATTTATCTAGAGCCTCAAGAAGTCGTGGTAGATGCATTGACCCGGAGTGCAATTTTGGCGAATATTCAATTGTTAATAACTTTTAAAACGCAGATACCATATACATGCAGCTACTGCACGAAATAGTTATAGTCTGTGGGTTTAATTTAAGACAAGGCCGGTTCACAAAGATGCACTAGGAGCCGTGAAAAATACAATTGTTTCAATTAACGATGTAACCCTGCGATTCGGTTTCGGCGGTGAAGGAAACTGCGAAAAAGGCCGCAAACGCGAGATGGCGGCACAGGGACTCTTTACGACATTTCGATGGTGTAAAAGTTTGGAACAATTGTTATCTCGGTTCCTGCTGGTTGTTTTTTGATAAATGGAATGTCAAATGAAAGGGAATCGAATAAGATCCACGATTAAAAATACCCCATTGCTGTAACTATATGCAGCTGGCCGTAATTAAAAATCTAATTGTTTAATTGTTCATAACAAACAAACTTCGCATGGAATAATGATGAGGCCTATTGGAGATGGTAGTTTCTACTTCTAACTTTAATTGATGTCGTTTGTTCATTAATGCAGCTTGCCGGGAAGTGACAGTAATCGCATTTGTTTACACTTTATTTAAACAAATTCAATTATCTCGGCTTCTGTAGGCCGATTATAATCAACGATACCTCAAATTCACGTTCACGGTTCAAGGAACAATCTGATTTACTGTTGGAAAGGGCTTCATGAATAGCTTCGTTGCAATTCTCCAAGGAATTTTTTAATTGTTTATTATAGAAAGACAACATATGCAGCATTTGTAAATAGCTGATTGAAGATTAGCGGCATCCTTTACCTGCATTTTAAGCAAGCGATCATTGATCTAGAGCCTCCAGAAGTCGTGGTAGATGCATTGACTCGGAGTGCAATTTTGGCGAATATTCAATAGTTAATAACTTTTAAAACGCAGATACCATATGCTTGCAGCTACTGCACGAAATAGTTATTGTCTGTGGGTTTAATTTAAGACAAGTCCGATTCACAAAGATGCACTAGGGCCGTGAAAAATACAATTGTATCAATTAACGATGTAACCCTGCCATTCGGTTTCGGCGGTGAAGGAAACTGCGAAAAAGGCCGCAAACGCGAGATGGTGGCACAGGGACTGTTTTCGACATTTCGATGGTGTAAAAGTTTGGAACAATTGTTATCTCGGTTAATGCTCGTTGTTTTTTGATAAATGGAATGTCAAATGAGAGGGAATCGAATAAGCTCCACGATTAAAACTACCCCGTTGCTGTAACTATATGACGTTGGCCGTAATTAAAATTCGAATTGTTTAATTATTTATAACAAATGAACTCCACATGGAATAAGGATCAGGCCTATTGGAGATGGTAGTTTATACTTCTAACTTTAATTGATGTACTTTGTTCACTAATGCAACTTGCCGGGAAGGGACAGTAACCGCATTTGTTTATACTTTATTTAAACAAATTCAATTATCTCGGCTTCTGTGGGCCGATTATAATCAACGATACCTCAAATTGACGTTCACGGTTCAAGGAACAATCTGATTTACTGTTGGAAAGGGCTTCGTGGATAGCTTCGTTGCAATTCTCCAAGGAATTTTTTAATTGTTTTATATAGAAAGACAACATATGCAGCATTTGTAAACAGCTGATTGAAGATTAGGGGCATCCTTTACCTGCATTTTAAGCAAGCGATCATTTATCTAGAGCCTCCAGAAGTCGTGGTAGATGCATTGACCCGGAGTGCAATTTTGGCGAATATTCAATTGTTAATAACTCTTAAAACGCATATACCATATGCTTGCAGCTACTGCACGAAATAGTTATTGTCTGTAGGTTTAATTTAAGACAAGTCCGATTCACAAAGATGCACTAGGGCCGTGAAAAATACAATTGTATCAATTAACGATGTAACCCTGCCATTCGGTTTCGGCGGTGAAGGAAACTGCGAAAAAGGCCGCAAACGCGAGATGGTTGCACAGGGACTGTTTTCGACATTTCGATGGTGTAAAAGTTTGGAACAATTGTTATCTCGGTTAATGCTCGTTGTTTTTTGATAAATGGAATGTCAAATGAGAGGGAATCGAATAAGCTCCACGATTAAAAATACCCCATTGCTGTAACTATATGCAGCTGGCCGTAATTACAAATCTAATTGTTTAATTGTTCATAACAAACGAACTTCTCATGGAATAATGATGAGGCCTATTGGAGATGGTAGTTTCTATTTCTAGCTTTAATTGATGGCGTTTGTTCATTATTACATCTTGCCGGGAAGTGACAGGAATCGCATTCGTTTAGACTTTATTTAAACAACTTCAATTATCTCGGCTTCTGTAGGCCGATTATAATCAACGATACCTCATATGGACGTTCACGGTTCAAGGAACAATCTGATTTACTGTTGGAAAGGGATTCGTGAATAGCTTCGTTGCAATTCTCCAACGAATTTTTAAATTGTTTATTACAGAGAGACAACATATGCAGCATTTGTAAATCATTGATTGAAGTGCAGCGGCATCCTTTACCTGCATTTTAAGCAAGCGATCACTTATCTAGGGCCTCCAGAAGTCGTGGTAGATGCATTGACCCGGAGTGCAATTTTGGCGAATATTCAATTGTTAATAACTCTTAAAACGCATATACCATATGCTTGCAGCTACTGCACGAAATAGTTATTGTCTGTGGGTTTAATTTAAGACAAGTCCGGTTCACAAAGATGCACTAGGAGCCGTGAAAAATACAATTGTATCAATTAGCGATGTAACCCTGCGATTCGGTTTCGGCGGTGAAGGAAACTGCGAAAAAGGCCGCAAATGCGAGATGGCGGCACAGGGACTGTTTTCGACATTTCGATGGTGTAAAAGTTTGGAACAATTGTTATCTCGGTTCCTGCTGGTTGTTTTTGATAAATGGAATGTCAAATGAAAGGGAATCGAATAAGCTCCACGATTAAAAATACCCCATTGCTGTAACTATATGCAGCTGGCCGTAATCACAAATCGAATTGTTTAATTGTTTATAACAAACGAATTTCTCATGGAATAATGATCAATCCTATTGGAGATGGTAGTTTCTACTTCTAACTTTAATTGATGGCATTTGTTCATTATTGCAGCTTGCCGGGAAGTGACAGTAATCGCATTTGTTTACACTTTATTTAAACAAATTCAATTATCTCGGCTTCTGTAGGCCGATTATAATCAACGATACCTCAAATTGACGTTCACGGTTCAAGGAACAATCTGATTTACTGTTGGAAAGGGCTTCGTGAATAGCTTCGTTGCAATTCTCCAACGAATTTTTAAATTGTTTATTACAGAAAGACAACATATGCAGCATTTGTAAATCATTGATTGAAGTGCAGCGGCATCCTTTACCTGCATTTTAAGCAAGCGATCACTTATCTAGGGCCTCCGGAAGTCGTGGTATATGCATTGACTCGGAGTGCAATTTTGGCGAATATTCAATTGTTAATAACTTTTAAAACGCAGATACCATATGCTTGCAGCTACTGCACGAAATAGTTATTGTCTGTGGGTTTAATTTAAGACAAGTCCGGTTCACAAAGATGCACTAGGAGCCGTGAAAAATACAATTGTATCAATTAACGATGTAACCCTGCGATTCGGTTTCGGCGGTGAAGGAAACTGCGAAAAAGGCCACAAACGCGAGATGGCGGCACAGGGACTGTTTTCGACATTTCGATGGTGTAAAAGTTTGGAACAATTGTTATCTCGGTTAGTGCTGGTTGTTTTTTGATAAATGGAATGTCAAATGAAAGGGAATCGAATAAGCTCCACGATTAAAAATACCCCATTGCTGTAACCATATGCAGCTGGCCGTATTACAAATCTAATTTTTTAATTGTTCATAACAAACGAACTTCTCATGGAATAATGATGAGGCCTATTGGAGATGGTAGTTTCTACTTCTAACTATAATTGATGGCGTTTGTTCATTATTGCAGCTTGCCGGGAAGTGACAGTAATCGCATTTGTTTACACTTTATTTAAACAAATTCAATTATCTCGGCTTCTGTAGGCCGATTATAATCAACGATACCTCAAATTGACGTTCACGGTTCAAGGAACAATCTGATTTACTGTTGGAAGGGGTTTCGTGAATAGCTTCGTTGCAATTCTCCAAGGAATTTTTTAATTGTTTATTATAGAAAGACAACATATGCAGCATTTGTAAATAGCTGATTGAAGATTAGCGGCATCCTTTACCTGCATTTTAAGCAAGCGATCATTTATCTAGAGCCTCCAGAAGTCGTGGTAGATGCATTGACTCGGAGTGCAATTTTGGCGAATATTCAATTGTTAATAACTTTTAAAACGCAGATACCATATGCTTGCAGCTACTGCACGAAATAGTTATTGTCTGTGGGTTTAATTTAAGACAAGTCCGGTTCACAAAGATGCACTAGGAGCCGTGAAAAATACAATTGTTTCAATTAACGATGTAACCCTGCGATTCGGTTTCGGCGGTGAAGGAAACTGCGAAAAAGGCCGCAAACGCGAGATGGCGGCACAGGGACTGTTTTCGACATTTCGATGGTGTAAAAGTTTGGAACAATTGTTATCTCGGTTCCTGCTGGTTGTTTTTTGATAAATGGAATGTCAAATGAATGGGAATCGAATAAGCTCCACGATTAAAAATACCCCATTGCTGTAACTATATGCAGCTGGCCGTAATTACAAATCTAATTGTTTAATTGTTTATAACAAACAAACTTCGCATGGAATAATGATAAGGCCTATTGGAGATGGTAGTTTCTACTTCTAACTTTAATTGTTGGCGTTTGTTCATTATTGCAGCTTGCCGGGAAGTGACAGTAATCGCATTTGTTTACACTTTATTTAAACAAATTCAATTATCTCGGCTTCTGTAGGCCGATTATAATCAACGATACCTCAAATTCACGTTCACGGTTCAAGGAACAATCTGATTTACTGTTGGAAAGGGCTTCGTGAATAGCTTCGTTGCAATTCTCCAAGGAATTTTTTAATTGTTTATTATAGAAAGACAACATATGCAGCATTTGTAAATAGCTGATTGAAGATTAGCGGCATCCTTTACCTGCATTTTAAGCAAGCGATCATTGATCTAGAGCCTCCAGAAGACGTGGTAGATGCATTGACCCGGAGTGCAATTTTGGCGAATATTCAATTGTTAATAACTTTTAAAACGCAGATACCATATACATGCAGCTACTGCACGAAATAGTTATAGTCTGTGGGTTTAATTTAAGACAAGTCCGGTTCACAAAGATGCACTAGGAGCCGTGAAAAATACAATTCTTTCAATTAACGATGTAACCCTGCGATTCGGTTTCGGCGGTGAAGGAAACTGCGAAAAAGGCCGCAAACGCGAGATGGCGGCACAGGGACTCTTTACGACATTTCGATGGTGTAAAAGTTTGGAACAATTGTTATCTCGGTTCCTGCTGGTTGTTTTTTGATAAATGGAATGTCAAATGAAAGGGAATCGAATAAGATCCACGATTAAAAATACCCCATTGCTGTAACTATATGCAGCTGGCCGTAATTAAAAATCTAATTGCTTAATTGTTCATAACAAACAAACTTCGCATGGAATAATGATGAGGCCTATTGAAGATGGTAGTTTCTACTTCTAACTTTAATTGATGTCGTTTGTTCATTAATGCAGCTTGCCGGGAAGTGACAGTAATCGCATTTGTTTACACTTTATTTAAACAAATTCAATTATCTCGGCTTCTGTGGGCCGATTATAATCAACGATACCTCAAATTGACGTTCACGGTTCAAGGAACAATCTGATTTACTGTTGGAAAGGGCTTCGTGAATAGCTTCGTTGCAATTCTCCAAGGAATTTTTTAATTGTTTTATATAGAAAGACAACATATGCAGCATTTGTAAATAGCTGATTGAAGATTAGCGGCATCCTTTACCTGCATTTTAAGCTAGCGATCATTGATCTAGAGCCTCCAGAAGACGTGGTAGATGCATTGACCCGGAGTGCAATTTTGGCGAATATTCAATTGTTAATAACTTTTAAAACGCAGATACCATATACATGCAGCTACTGCACGAAATAGTTATAGTCTGTGGGTTTAATTTAAGACAAGTCCGGTTCACAAAGATGCACTAGGAGCCGTGAAAAATACAATTGTATCAATTAACGATGTAACCCTGCCATTCGGTTTCGGCGGTGAAGGAAACTGCGAAAAAGGCCGCAAACGCGAGATGGTGGCACAGGGACTGTTTTCGACATTTCGATGGTGTAAAAGTTTGGAACAATTGTTATCTCGGTTAATGCTCGTTGTTTTTTGATAAATGGAATGTCAAATGAGAGGGAATCGAATAAGCCCCACGATTAAAACTACCCCGTTGCTGTAACTATATGACGTTGGCCGTAATTAAAATTCGAATTGTTTAATTATTTATAACAAATGAACTTCACATGGAATAAGGATCAGGCCTATTGGAGATGGTAGTTTATACTTCTAACTTTAATTGATGTACTTTGTTCACTAATGCAACTTGCCGGGAAGGGACAGTAACCGCATTTGTTTATACTTTATTTAAACAAATTCAATTATCTCGGCTTCTGTGGGCCGATTATAATCAACGATACCTCATATTGACGTTCACGGTTCAAGGAACAATCTGATTTACTGTTGGAAAGGGATTCGTGAATAGCTTCGTTGCAATTCTCCAACGAATTTTTAAATTGTTTATTACAGAGAGACAACATATGCAGCATTTGTAAATCATTGATTGAAGTGCAGCGGCATCCTTTACCTGCATTTTAAGCAAGCGATCACTTATCTAGGGCCTCCGGAAGTCGTGGTATATGCATTGACTCGGAGTGCAATTTTGGCGAATATTCAATTGTTAATAACTTTTAAAACGCAGATACCATATGCTTGCAGCTACTGCACGAAATAGTTATTGTCTGTGGGTTTAATTTAAGACAAGTCCGATTCACAAAGATGCACTAGGGCCGTGAAAAATACAATTGTATCAATTAACGATGTAACCCTGCGATTCGGTTTCGGCGGTGAAGGAACCTGCGAAAAAGGCCGCAAACGCGAGGTGGCGGCACAGGCACTGTTTTCGACATTTCGATGGTGTAAAAGTTTGGAACAATTGTTATCTCGGTTCCTGCTGGTTGTTTTTTGATAAATGGAATGCCAAATGAAAGGAAATCGAATAAGCTCCACGATTTAGAATGCCCCATTGCTGTAACTATATGCAGCTGGCCGTAATTACAAATCTAATTGTTTAATTGTTTATAACAAACGAACTTCTCATGGAATAATGATCAATCCTATTGGAGATGGTAGTTTCTACTTCTAACTTTAATTGATGGCGTTTGTTCATTATTGCAGCTTGCCGGGAAGTGACAGTAATCGCATTTGTTTACACTTTATTTAAACAAATTCAATTATCTCGGCTTCTGTAGGCCGATTATAATCAACGATACCTCAAATTCACGTTCACGGTTCAAGGAACAATCTGATTTACTGTTGGAAAGGGCTTCGTGAATAGCTTCGTTGCAATTCTCCAAGGAATTTTTTAATTGTTTATTATAGAAAGACAACATATGCAGCATTTGTAAATAGCTGATTGAAGATTAGCGGCATCCTTTACCTGCACTTTAAGCAAGCGATCATTTATCTAGAGCCTCCAGAAGTCGTGGTAGATGCATTGACTCGGAGTGCAATTTTGGCGAATATTCAATAGTTAATAACTTTTAAAACGCAGATACCATATGCTTGCAGCTACTGCACGAAATAGTTATTGTCTGTTGGTTTAATTTAAGACAAGTCCGGTTCACAAAGATGCACTAGGAGCCGTGAAAAATTCAATTGTTTCAATTAACGATGTAACCCTGCGATTCGGTTTCGGCGGTGAAGGAAACTGCGAAAAAGGCCGCAAACGCGAGATGGCGGCACAGGGACTGTTTTCGTCATTTCGATGGTGTAAAAGTTTGGAACAATTGTTATCTCGGTTCCTGCTGGTTGTTTTTTGATAAATGGAATGCCAAATGAAAGGGAATCGAATAAGCTCCACGATTAAAACTACCCCGTTGCTGTAACTATATGACGTTGGCCGTAATTAAAATTCGAATTGTTTAATTATTTATAACAAATGAACTTCACATGGAATAAGGATCAGGCCTATTGGAGATGGTAGTTTATACTTCTAACTTTAATTGCTGTCCTTTGTTCACTAATGCAACTTGCCGGGAAGGGACAGTCACCGCATTTGTTTATACTTTATTGAAACAAATTCAATTATCTCGGCTTCTGTAGGCCGATTATAATCAACGATATCTCAATTTCACGTTCACGGTTCAAGGAACAATCTGATTTACTGTTGGAAAGGGCTTCGTGAATAGCTTCGTTGTAATTCTCCAACGAATTTTTACATTGTTTATTACAGAAAGACAACATATGCAGCAATTGTAAATCATTGATTGAAGTGCAGTAGCATCCTTTACCTGCATTTTAAGCAAGCGATCATTTATCTAGAGCCTCCAGAAGTCGTTGTAGGTGCATTGACCCGGAGTGCAATTTTGGCGAATATTCAATAGTTAATAACTTTTAAAACGCAGATACCATATGCTTGCAGCTACTGCACGAAATAGTTATTGTCTGTTGGTTTAATTTAAGACAAGTCCGGTTCACAAAGATGCACTAGGAGCCGTGAAAAATTCAATTGTTTCAATTAACGATGTAACCCTGCGATTCGGTTTCGGCGGTGATGGAAACTGCGAAAAAGGCCGCAAACGCGAGATGGCGGCACAGGGACTGTTTTCGTCATTTCGATGGTGTAAAAGTTTGGAACAATTGTTATCTCGGTTCCTGCTGGTTGTTTTTTGATAAATGGAATGCCAAATGAAAGGGAATCGAATAAGCTCCACGATTAAAACTACCCCGTTGCTGTAACTATATGACGTTGGTCGTAATTAAAATTCGAATTGTTTAATTATTTATAACAAATGAACTTCACATGGAATAAGGATCGGGCCTATTGGAGATGGTAGTTTATACTTCTAACTTTAATTGATGTCCTTTGTTCACTAATGCAACTTGCCGGGAAGGGACAGTAACCGCATTTGTTTATACTTTATTGATACAAATTCAATTATCTCGGCTTCTGTAGGCCGATTATAATCAACGATATCTCAAATTCACGTTCACGGTTCAAGGAACAATCTGATTTACTGTTGGAAAGGGCTTCGTGAATAGTTTCGTTGCAATTCTCCAACGAATTTTTAAATTGTTTATTACAGAAAGACAACATATGCAGCATTTGTAAATCATTGGTTGAAGTGTAGCGGCATCCTTTACCTGCATTTTAAGCAAGCGATCATTTATCTAGAGCCTCCAGAAGTCGTTGTAGATGCATTGGCCTGGAGTGCAATTTTGGCGAATATTCAATTGTTAATAACTTTTAAAACGCAGATACCATATGCTTGCAGCTGCTGCACGAAATAGTTATTGTCTGTGGGTTTAATTTAAGACAAGTCCGGTTCACAAAGATGCACTAGGAGCCGTGAAAAATACAATTGTTTCAATTAACGATATAACCCTGCGATTCGGTTTCGGCGGTGAAGGAAACTGCGAAAAAGGCCTCAAACGCGAGATGGCGGCACAGGGACTGTTTTCGACATTTCGATGGTGTAAAAGTGTGGAACAATTGTTATCACGGTTCCTGCTGGTTGTTTTTTGATAAATGGAATGTCAAATGAAAGGGAATCGAATAAGCTCTACGATTAAAAATACCCCATTGCTGTAACTATATGCAGCTGGCCGTAATTACAAATCTAATTATTTAATTGTTTATAACAAACGAACTTCTCATGGAATAATGATGAGGCCTATTGGAGATGGTAGTTTCTACTTCTAACTTTAATTGATGTCGTTTGTTCATTAATGCAGCTTGCCGGGAAGTGACAGTAATCGCATTTGTTTATACTTTATTTAAACAAATTCAATTATCTCGGATTCTGTAGGCCGATTATAATCAACGATACCTCAAATTGACGTTCACGGTTCAAGGAACAATCTGATTTACTGTTGGAAAGGGCTTCGTGAATAGCTTCGTTGCAATTCTCCAACGAATTTTTTAATTGTTTATTACAGAAAGACAACATATGCAGCATTTGTAAATCATTGATTGAAGTGCAGCGGCATCCTTTACCTGCATTTTAAGCAAGCGATCACTTATCTAGGGCCTCCAGAAGTCGTGGTAGATGCATTGACTCGGAGTGCAATTTTGGCGAATATTCAATTGTTAATAACTTTTAAAACGCAGATACCATATGCTTGCAGCTGCTGCACGAAATAGTTATTGTCAGTGGGTTTAATTTAAGACAAGTCCGGTTCACAAAGATGCACTAGGAGCCGTGAAAAATACAATTGTTTCAATTAACGATGAAACCCTGCGATTCGGTTTCGGCGGTGAAGGAAACTGCGAAAAAGGCCGCAAACGCGAGATGGCGGCACAGGGACTGTTTTCGACATTTCGATGGTGTAAAAGTTTGGAACAATTGTTATCTCGGTTCCTGCTGGTTGTTTTTTGATAAATGGAATGTCAAATGAAAGGGAATCGAATAAGCTCCACGATTAACAATACCCCATTGCTGTAACTATATGCAGCTGGCCGTAATTACCAATCTAATTGTTTAATTGTTTATAACAAACGAATTTCTCATGGAATAATGATGAGGCCTATTGGAGATGGTAGTTTCTACTTCTAACTTTAATTGATGTCGTTTGTTCATTAATGCAGCTTGCCGGGAAGTGACAGTAATCGCATTTGTTTATACTTTATTTAAACAAATTCAATTATCTCGGCTTCTGTAGGCCGATTATAATCAACGATACCTCAAATTGACGTTCACGGTTCAAGGAACAATCTGATTTACTGTTGGAAAGGGCTTCGTGAATAGCTTCGTTGCAATTCTCCAACGAATTTTTAAATTGTTTATTACAGAAAGACAACATATGCAGCATTTGTAAATCATTGATTGAAGTGCAGCGGCATCCTTTACCTGCATTTTAAGCAAGCGATCACTTATCTAGGGCCTCCAGAAGTCGTGGTAGATGCATTGACTCGGAGTGCAATTTTTGCGAATATTCAATTGTTAATAACTTTTAAAACGCAGATACCATATGCTTGCAGCTGCTGCACGAAATAGTTATTGTCTGTGGGTTTAATTTAAGACAAGTCCGGTTCACAAAGATGCACTAGGAGCCGTGAAAAATACAATTGTTTCAATTAACGATGAAACCCTGCGATTCGGTTTCGGCGGTGAAGGAAACTGCGAAAAAGGCCTCAAACGCGATATGGCGGCACAGGGACTGTTTTCGACATTTCGATGGTGTAAAAGTGTGGAACAATTGTTATCACGGTTCCTGCTGGTTGTTTTTTGATAAATGGAATGTCAAATGAAAGGGAATCGAATAAGCTCTACGATTAAAAATACCCCATTGCTGTAACTATATGCAGCTGGCCGTAATTACAAATCTAATTGTTTAATTGTTTATAACAAACGAACTTCTCATGGAATAATGATGAGGCCTATTGGAGATGGTAGTTTCTACTTCTAACTTTAATTGATGTCGTTTGTTCATTAATGCAGCTTGCCGGGAAGTGACAGTAATCGCATTTGTTTATACTTTATTTAAACAAATTCAATTATCTCGGATTCTGTAGGCCGATTATAATCAACGATACCTCAAATTGACGTTCACGGTTCAAGGAACAATCTGATTTACTGTTGGAAAGGGCTTCGTGAATAGCTTCGTTGCAATTCTCCAACGAATTTTTAAATTGTTTATTACAGAAAGACAACATATGCAGCATTTGTAAATCATTGATTGAAGTGCAGCGGTATCCTTTACCTGCATTTTAAGCAAGCGATCACTTATCTAGGGCCTCCAGAAGTCGTGGTAGATGCATTGACTCGGAGTGCAATTTTGGCGAATATTCAATTGTTAATAACTTTTAAAACGCAGATACCATATGCTTGCAGCTGCTGCACGAAATAGTTATTGTCAGTGGGTTTAATTTAAGACAAGTCCGGTTCACAAAGATGCACTAGGAGCCGTGAAAAATACAATTGTTTCAATTAACGATGAAACCCTGCGATTCGGTTTCGGCGGTGAAGGAAACTGCGAAAAAGGCCGCAAACGCGAGATGGCGGCACAGGGACTGTTTTCGTCATTTCGATGGTGTAAAAGTTTGGAACAATTGTTATCTCGGTTCCTGCTGGTTGTTTTTTGATAAATGGAATGCCAAATGAAAGGGAATCGAATAAGCTCCACGATTAAAACTACCCCGTTGCTGTAACTATATGACGTTGGCCGTAATTAAAATTCGAATTGTTTAATTATTTATAACAAATGAACTTCACATGGAATAAGGATCAGGCCTATTGGAGATGGTAGTTTATACTTCTAACTTTAATTGCTGTCCTTTGTTCACTAATGCAACTTGCCGGGAAGGGACAGTCACCGCATTTGTTTATACTTTATTGAAACAAATTCAATTATCTCGGCTTCTGTAGGCCGATTATAATCAACGATATCTCAATTTCACGTTCACGGTTCAAGGAACAATCTGATTTACTGTTGGAAAGGGCTTCGTGAATAGCTTCGTTGTAATTCTCCAACGAATTTTTACATTGTTTATTACAGAAAGACAACATATGCAGCAATTGTAAATCATTGATTGAAGTGCAGTAGCATCCTTTACCTGCATTTTAAGCAAGCGATCATTTATCTAGAGCCTCCAGAAGTCGTTGTAGGTGCATTGACCCGGAGTGCAATTTTGGCGAATATTCAATAGTTAATAACTTTTAAAACGCAGATACCATATGCTTGCAGCTACTGCACGAAATAGTTATTGTCTGTTGGTTTAATTTAAGACAAGTCCGGTTCACAAAGATGCACTAGGAGCCGTGAAAAATTCAATTGTTTCAATTAACGATGTAACCCTGCGATTCGGTTTCGGCGGTGATGGAAACTGCGAAAAAGGCCGCAAACGCGAGATGGCGGCACAGGGACTGTTTTCGTCATTTCGATGGTGTAAAAGTTTGGAACAATTGTTATCTCGGTTCCTGCTGGTTGTTTTTTGATAAATGGAATGCCAAATGAAAGGGAATCGAATAAGCTCCACGATTAAAACTACCCCGTTGCTGTAACTATATGACGTTGGTCGTAATTAAAATTCGAATTGTTTAATTATTTATAACAAATGAACTTCACATGGAATAAGGATCGGGCCTATTGGAGATGGTAGTTTATACTTCTAACTTTAATTGATGTCCTTTGTTCACTAATGCAACTTGCCGGGAAGGGACAGTAACCGCATTTGTTTATACTTTATTGATACAAATTCAATTATCTCGGCTTCTGTAGGCCGATTATAATCAACGATATCTCAAATTCACGTTCACGGTTCAAGGAACAATCTGATTTACTGTTGGAAAGGGCTTCGTGAATAGTTTCGTTGCAATTCTCCAACGAATTTTTAAATTGTTTATTACAGAAAGACAACATATGCAGCATTTGTAAATCATTGGTTGAAGTGTAGCGGCATCCTTTACCTGCATTTTAAGCAAGCGATCATTTATCTAGAGCCTCCAGAAGTCGTTGTAGATGCATTGGCCTGGAGTGCAATTTTGGCGAATATTCAATTGTTAATAACTTTTAAAACGCAGATACCATATGCTTGCAGCTGCTGCACGAAATAGTTATTGTCTGTGGGTTTAATTTAAGACAAGTCCGGTTCACAAAGATGCACTAGGAGCCGTGAAAAATACAATTGTTTCAATTAACGATATAACCCTGCGATTCGGTTTCGGCGGTGAAGGAAACTGCGAAAAAGGCCTCAAACGCGAGATGGCGGCACAGGGACTGTTTTCGACATTTCGATGGTGTAAAAGTGTGGAACAATTGTTATCACGGTTCCTGCTGGTTGTTTTTTGATAAATGGAATGTCAAATGAAAGGGAATCGAATAAGCTCTACGATTAAAAATACCCCATTGCTGTAACTATATGCAGCTGGCCGTAATTACAAATCTAATTATTTAATTGTTTATAACAAACGAACTTCTCATGGAATAATGATGAGGCCTATTGGAGATGGTAGTTTCTACTTCTAACTTTAATTGATGTCGTTTGTTCATTAATGCAGCTTGCCGGGAAGTGACAGTAATCGCATTTGTTTATACTTTATTTAAACAAATTCAATTATCTCGGATTCTGTAGGCCGATTATAATCAACGATACCTCAAATTGACGTTCACGGTTCAAGGAACAATCTGATTTACTGTTGGAAAGGGCTTCGTGAATAGCTTCGTTGCAATTCTCCAACGAATTTTTTAATTGTTTATTACAGAAAGACAACATATGCAGCATTTGTAAATCATTGATTGAAGTGCAGCGGCATCCTTTACCTGCATTTTAAGCAAGCGATCACTTATCTAGGGCCTCCAGAAGTCGTGGTAGATGCATTGACTCGGAGTGCAATTTTGGCGAATATTCAATTGTTAATAACTTTTAAAACGCAGATACCATATGCTTGCAGCTGCTGCACGAAATAGTTATTGTCAGTGGGTTTAATTTAAGACAAGTCCGGTTCACAAAGATGCACTAGGAGCCGTGAAAAATACAATTGTTTCAATTAACGATGAAACCCTGCGATTCGGTTTCGGCGGTGAAGGAAACTGCGAAAAAGGCCGCAAACGCGAGATGGCGGCACAGGGACTGTTTTCGACATTTCGATGGTGTAAAAGTTTGGAACAATTGTTATCTCGGTTCCTGCTGGTTGTTTTTTGATAAATGGAATGTCAAATGAAAGGGAATCGAATAAGCTCCACGATTAACAATACCCCATTGCTGTAACTATATGCAGCTGGCCGTAATTACCAATCTAATTGTTTAATTGTTTATAACAAACGAATTTCTCATGGAATAATGATGAGGCCTATTGGAGATGGTAGTTTCTACTTCTAACTTTAATTGATGTCGTTTGTTCATTAATGCAGCTTGCCGGGAAGTGACAGTAATCGCATTTGTTTATACTTTATTTAAACAAATTCAATTATCTCGGCTTCTGTAGGCCGATTATAATCAACGATACCTCAAATTGACGTTCACGGTTCAAGGAACAATCTGATTTACTGTTGGAAAGGGCTTCGTGAATAGCTTCGTTGCAATTCTCCAACGAATTTTTAAATTGTTTATTACAGAAAGACAACATATGCAGCATTTGTAAATCATTGATTGAAGTGCAGCGGCATCCTTTACCTGCATTTTAAGCAAGCGATCACTTATCTAGGGCCTCCAGAAGTCGTGGTAGATGCATTGACTCGGAGTGCAATTTTTGCGAATATTCAATTGTTAATAACTTTTAAAACGCAGATACCATATGCTTGCAGCTGCTGCACGAAATAGTTATTGTCTGTGGGTTTAATTTAAGACAAGTCCGGTTCACAAAGATGCACTAGGAGCCGTGAAAAATACAATTGTTTCAATTAACGATGAAACCCTGCGATTCGGTTTCGGCGGTGAAGGAAACTGCGAAAAAGGCCTCAAACGCGATATGGCGGCACAGGGACTGTTTTCGACATTTCGATGGTGTAAAAGTGTGGAACAATTGTTATCACGGTTCCTGCTGGTTGTTTTTTGATAAATGGAATGTCAAATGAAAGGGAATCGAATAAGCTCTACGATTAAAAATACCCCATTGCTGTAACTATATGCAGCTGGCCGTAATTACAAATCTAATTGTTTAATTGTTTATAACAAACGAACTTCTCATGGAATAATGATGAGGCCTATTGGAGATGGTAGTTTCTACTTCTAACTTTAATTGATGTCGTTTGTTCATTAATGCAGCTTGCCGGGAAGTGACAGTAATCGCATTTGTTTATACTTTATTTAAACAAATTCAATTATCTCGGATTCTGTAGGCCGATTATAATCAACGATACCTCAAATTGACGTTCACGGTTCAAGGAACAATCTGATTTACTGTTGGAAAGGGCTTCGTGAATAGCTTCGTTGCAATTCTCCAACGAATTTTTAAATTGTTTATTACAGAAAGACAACATATGCAGCATTTGTAAATCATTGATTGAAGTGCAGCGGTATCCTTTACCTGCATTTTAAGCAAGCGATCACTTATCTAGGGCCTCCAGAAGTCGTGGTAGATGCATTGACTCGGAGTGCAATTTTGGCGAATATTCAATTGTTAATAACTTTTAAAACGCAGATACCATATGCTTGCAGCTGCTGCACGAAATAGTTATTGTCAGTGGGTTTAATTTAAGACAAGTCCGGTTCACAAAGATGCACTAGGAGCCGTGAAAAATACAATTGTTTCAATTAACGATGAAACCCTGCGATTCGGTTTCGGCGGTGAAGGAAACTGCGAAAAAGGCCGCAACCGCGAGATGGCGGCACAGGGACTGTTTTCGACATTTCGATGGTGTAAAAGTTTGGAACAATTGTTATCTCGGTTCCTGCTGGTTGTTTTTTGATAAATGGAATGTCAAATGAAAGGGAATCGAATAAGCTCCACGATTAAAAATACCCCATTGCTGTAACTATATGCAGCTGGCCGTAATTACCAATCTAATTGTTTAATTGTTTATAACAAACGAATTTCTCATGGAATAATGATGAGGCCTATTAGAGATGGTAGTTTCTACTTCTAACTTTAATTGATGTCGTTTGTTCATTAATGCAGCTTGCCGGGAAGTGACAGTAATCGCATTTGTTTATACTTTATTTAAACAAATTCAATTATCTCGGCTTCTGTAGGCCGATTATAATCAACGATACCTCAAATTGACGTTCACGGTTCAAGGAACAATCTGATTTACTGTTGGAAAGGGCTTCGTGAATAGCTTCGTTGCAATTCTCCAACGAATTTTTAAATTGTTTATTACAGAAAGACAACATATGCAGCATTTGTAAATCATTGATTGAAGTGCAGCGGCATCCTTTACCTGCATTTTAAGCAAGCGATCACTTATCTAGGGCCTCCAGAAGTCGTGGTAGATGCATTGACTCGGAGTGCAATTTTGGCGAATATTCAATTGTTAATAACTTTTAAAACGCAGATACCATATGCTTGCAGCTGCTGCACGAAATAGTTATTGTCTGTGGGTTTAATTTAAGACAAGTCCGGTTCACAAAGATGCACTAGGAGCCGTGAAAAATACAATTGTTTCAATTAACGATGAAACCCTGCGATTCGGTTTCGGCGGTGAAGGAAACTGCGAAAAAGGCCTCAAACGCGATATGGCGGCACAGGGACTGTTTTCGACATTTCGATGGTGTAAAAGTTTGGAACAATTGTTATCTCGGTTCCTGCTGGTTGTTTTTTGATAAATGGAATGTCAAATGAAAGGGAATCGAATAAGCTCCACGATTAAAAATACCCATATGAAGTAACTATATGCAGCTGGCCGTAATTACCAATCTAATTGTTTAATTGTTTATAACAAACAAATTTCTCATGGAATAATGATGAGGCCTATTGGAGATGGTAGTTTCTACTTCTAACTTTAATTGATGTCGTTTGTTCATTAATGCAGCTTGCCGGGAAGTGACAGTAATCGCATTTGTTTATACTTTATTTAAACAAATTCAATTATCTCGGCTTCTGTAGGCCGATTATAATCAACGATACCTCAAATTGACGTTCACGGTTCAAGGAACAATCTGATTTACTGTTGGAAAGGGCTTCGTGAATAGCTTCGTTGCAATTCTCCAACGAATTTTTAAATTGTTTATTACAGAAAGACAACATATGCAGCATTTGTAAATCATTGATTGAAGTGCAGCGGCATCCTTTACCTGCATTTTAAGCAAGCGATCACTTATCTAGGGCCTCCAGAAGTCGTGGTAGATGCATTGACTCGGAGTGCAATTTTGGCGAATATTCAATTGTTAATAACTTTTAAAACGCAGATACCATATGCTTGCAGCTGCTGCACGAAATAGTTATTGTCTGTGGGTTTAATTTAAGACAAGTCCGGTTCACAAAGATGCACTAGGAGCCGTGAAAAATACAATTGTTTCAATTAACGATGTAATCCTGCGATTCGGTTTCGGCGGTGAAGGAAACTGCGAAAAAGGCCGCAAACGCGAGATGGCGGCACAGGGACTGTTTTCGACATTTCGATGGTGTAAAAGTTTGGAACAATTGTTATCTCGGTTCCTGCTGGTTGTTTTTTGATAAATGGAATGTCAAATGAAAGGGAATCGAATAAGCACCACGATTAAAAATACCCCGTTGCTGTAACTATATGCAGCTGGCCGTATTACAAATCTAATTGTTTAATTGTTCATAACAAACGAACTTCTCATGGAATAATGATCAGGCCTATTGGAGATGGTAGTTTCTACTTCTAACTATAATTGATGTCGTTTGTTCATTAATGCAGCTTGCCGGGAAGTGACAGTAATCGCATTTGTTTATACTTTATTTAAACAAATTCAATTATCTCGGCTTCTGAAGGCCGATTATAATCATCGATACCTCAAATTGACGTTCACGGTTCAAGGAACAATCTGATTTACTGTTGGAAAGGGCTTTGTGAATAGTTTCGTTGCAATTCTCCAACGAATTCTTAAATTGTTTATTACAGAAAGACAACATATGCAGCATTTGTAAATCATTGGTTGAAGTGTAGCGGCATCCTTTACCTGCATTTTAAGCAAGCGATCATTTATCTAGAGCCTCCAGAAGTCGTTGTAGATGCATTGACCTGGAGTGCAATTTTGGCGAATATTCAATTGTTAATAACTTTTAAAACGCAGATACCATATGCTTGCAGCTGCTGCACGAAATATTTATTGTCTGTGGGTTTAATTTAAGACAAGTCCGGTTCACAAAGATGCACTAGGAGCCGTGAAAAATACAATTGTTTCAATTAACGATGAAACCCTGCGATTCGGTTTCGGCGGTGAAGGAAACTGCGAAAAAGGCCGCAAACGCGAGATGGCGGCACAGGGACTGTTTTCGACATTTCGATGGTGTAAAAGTTTGGAACAATTGTTATCTCGGTTCCTGCTGGTTGTTTTTTGATAAATGGAATGTCAAATGAAAGGGAATCGAATAAGCTCCACGATTAAAAATACCCCATTGCTGTAACTATATGCAGCTGGCCGTAATTACAAATCTAATTGTTTAATTGTTTATAACAAACGAACTTCTCATGGAATAATGATCAGGCCTATTGGAGATGGTAGTTTCTACTTCTAACTTTAATTGATGTCGTTTGTTCATTAATGCAGCTTGCCGGGAAGTGACAGTAATCGCATTTGTTTATACTTTATTTAAACAAATTCAATTATCTCGGCTTCTGTAGGCCGATTATAATCAACGATACCTCAAATTGACGTTCACGGTTCAAGGAACAATCTGATTTACTGTTGGAAAGGGCTTCGTGAATAGCTTCGTTGCAATTCTCCAACGAATTTTTAAATTGTTTATTACAGAAAGACAACATATGCAGCATTTGTAAATCATTGATTGAAGTGCAGCGGCATCCTTTACCTGCATTTTAAGCAAGCGATCACTTATCTAGGGCCTCCAGAAGTCGTGGTAGATGCATTGACTCGGAGTGCAATTTTGGCGAATATTCAATTGTTAATAACTTTTAAAACGCAGATACCATATGCTTGCAGCTGCTGCACGAAATAGTTATTGTCTGTGGGTTTAATTTAAGACAAGTCCGGTTCACAAAGATGCACTAGGAGCCGTGAAAAATACAATTGTTTCAATTAACGATGAAACCCTGCGATTCGGTTTCGGCGGTGAAGGAAACTGCGAAAAAGGCCGCAAACGCGAAATGGCGGCACAGGGACTGTTTTCGACATTTCGATGGTGTAAAAGTTTGGAACAATTGTTATCTCGGTTCCTGCTGGTTGTTTTTTGATAAATGGAATGTCAAATGAAAGGGAATCGAATAAGCTCCACGATTAAAAATACCCCATTGCTGTAACTATATGCAGCTGGCCGTAATTACGAATCTAATTGTTTAATTGTTTATAACAAACGAACTTCTCATGGAATAATGATCAGGCCTATTGGAGATGGTAGTTTCTACTTCTAACTTTAATTGATGTCGTTTGTTCATTAATGCAGCTTGCCGGGAAGTGACAGTAATCGCATTTGTTTATACTTTATTTAAACAAATTCAATTATCTCGGCTTCTGTAGGCCGATTATAATCAACGATACCTCAAATTGACGTTCACGGTTCAAGGAACAATCTGATTTACTGTTGGAAAGGGCTTTGTGAATAGTTTCGTTGCAATTCTCCAACGAATTTTTAAATTGTTTATTACAGAAAGACAACATATGCAGCATTTGTAAATCATTGGTTGAAGTGCAGCGGCATCCTTTACCTGCATTTTAAGCAAGCGATTATTTATCTAGAGCCTCCAGAAGTCGTTGTAGATGCATTGACCTGGAGTGCAATTTTGGCGAATATTCAATTGTTAACAACTTTTAAAACGCAGATACCATATACTTGCAGCTACTACACGAAATAGTTATAGTCCGTGGGTTTAATTTAAGACAAGTCCGGTTCACAAAGATGCACTAGGAGCCGTGAAAAATACAATTGTTTCAATTAACGATGTAATCCTGCGATTCGGTTTCGGCGGTGAAGGAAACTGCGAAAAAGGCCGCAAACGCGAGATGGCGGCACAGGGACTGTTTTCGACATTTCGATGGTGTAAAAGTTTGGAACAATTGTTATCTCGGTTCCTGCTGGTTGCTTTTTGATAAATGGAATGTCAAATGAAAGGGAATCGAATAAGCACCACGATTAAAAATACCCCGTTGCTGTAACTATATGCAGCTGGCCGTATTACAAATCTAATTGTTTAATTGTTCATAACAAACGAACTTCTCATGGAATAATGATCAGGCCTATTGGAGATGGTAGTTTCTACTTCTAACTTTAATTGATGTCGTTTGTTCATTAATGCAGCTTGCCGGGAAGTGACAGTAATCGCATTTGTTTATACTTTATTTAAACAAATTCAATTATCTCGGCTTCTGTAGGCCGATTATAATCATCGATACCTCAAATTGACGTTCACGGTTCAAGGAACAATCTGATTTACTGTTGGAAAGGGCTTCGTGAATAGCTTCGTTGCAATTCTCCAACGAATTTTTAAATTGTTTATTACAGAAAGACAACATATGCAGCATTTGTAAATCATTGATTGAAGTGCAGCGGCATCCTTTACCTGCATTTTAAGCAAGCGATCACTTATCTAGGGCCTCCAGAAGTCGTGGTAGATGCATTGACTCGGAGTGCAATTTTGGCGAATATTCAATTGTTAATAACTTTTAAAACGCAGATACCATATGCTTGCAGCTGCTGCACGAAATAGTTATTGTCTGTGGGTTTAATTTAAGACAAGTCCGGTTCACAAAGATGCACTAGGAGCCGTGAAAAATACAATTGTTTCAATTAACGATGAAACCCTGCGATTCGGTTTCGGTGGTGAAGGAAACTGCGAAAAAGGCCGCAAACGCGAGATGGCGGCACAGGGACCGTTTTCGACATTTCGATGGTGTAAAAGTTTGGAACAATTGTTATCTCGGTTCCTGCTGGTTGTTTTTTGATAAATGGAATGTCAAATGAAAGGGAATCGAATAAGCTCCACGATTAAAAATACCCCATTGCTGTAACTATATGCAGCTGGCCGTAATTACAAATCTAATTGTTTAATTGTTTATAACAAACGAACTTCTCATGGAATAATGATCAGGCCTATTGGAGATGGTAGTTTCTACTTCTAACTTTAATTGATGTCGTTTGTTCATTAATGCAGCTTGCCGGGAAGTGACAGTAATCGCATTTGTTTATACTTTATTTAAACAAATTCAATTATCTCGGCTTCTGTAGGCCGATTATAATCATCGATACCTCAAATTGACGTTCACGGTTCAAGGAACAATCTGATTTACTGTTGGAAAGGGCTTTGTGAATAGTTTCGTTGCAATTCTCCAACGAATTTTTAAATTGTTTATTACAGAAAGACAACATATGCAGCATTTGTAAATCATTGGTTGAAGTGTAGCGGCATCCTTTACCTGCATTTTAAGCAAGCGATCATTTATCTAGAGCCTCCAGAAGTCGTTGTAGATGCATTTACCTGGAGTGCAATTTTGGCGAATATTCAATTGTTAATAACTTTTAAAACGCAGATACCATATGCTTGCAGCTGCTGCACGAAATAGTATTTGTCTGTGGGTTTAATTTAAGACAAGTCCGGTTCACAAAGATGCACTAGGAGCCGTGAAAAATACAATTGTTTCAATTAACGATGAAACCCTGCGATTCGGTTTCGGCGGTGAAGGAAACTGCGAAAAAGGCCGCAAACGCGAGATGGCGGCACAGGGACTGTTTTCGACATTTCGATGGTGTAAAAGTTTGGAACAATTGTTATCTCGGTTCCTGCTGGTTGTTTTTTGATAAATGGAATGTCAAATGAAAGGGAATCGAATAAGCACCACGATTAAAAATACCCCGTTGCTGTAACTATATGCAGCTGGCCGTATTACAAATCTAATTGTTTAATTGTTCATAACAAACGAACTTCTCATGGAATAATGATCAGGCCTATTGGAGATGGTAGTTTCTACTTCTAACTATAATTGATGTCGTTTGTTCATTAATGCAGCTTGCCGGGAAGTGACAGTAATCGCATTTGTTTATACTTTATTTAAACAAATTCAATTATCTCGGCTTCTGTAGGCCGATTATAATCAACGATACCTCAAATTGACGTTCACGGTTCAAGGAACAATCTGATTTACTGTTGGAAAGGGCTTCGTGAATAGCTTCGTTGCAATTCTCCAACGAATTTTTAAATTGTTTATTACAGAAAGACAACATATGCAGCTTTTGTAAATCATTGATTGAAGTGCAGCGGCATCCTTTACCTGCATTTTAAGCAAGCGATCACTTATCTAGGGCCTCCAGAAGTCGTGGAAGATGCATTGACTCGGAGTGCAATTTTGGCGAATATTCAATTGTTAATAACTTTTAAAACGCAGATACCATATGCTTGCAGCTGCTGCACGAAATAGGTATTGTCTGTGGGTTTAATTTAAGACAAGTCCGGTTCACAAAGATGCACTAGGAGTCGTGAAAAATACAATTGTTTCAATTAACGATGAAACCCTGCTATTCGGTTTCGGCGGTGAAGGAAACTGCGAAAAAGGCCGCAAACGCGAGATGGCGGCACAGGGACTGTTTTCGACATTTCGATGGTGTAAAAGTTTGGAACAATTGTTATCTCGGTTCCTGCTGGTTGTTTTTTGATAAATGGAATGTCAAATGAAAGGGAATCGAATAAGCTCCACGATTAAAAATACCCCATTGCTGTAACTATATGCAGCTGGCCGTAATTACAAATCTAATTGTTTAATTGTTTATAACAAACGAACTTCTCATGGAATAATGATCAGGCCTATTGGAGATGGTAGTTTCTACTTCTAACTTTAATTGATGTCGTTTGTTCATTAATGCAGCTTGCCGGGAAGTGACAGTAATCGCATTTGTTTATACTTTATTTAAACAAATTCAATTATCTCGGCTTCTGTAGGCCGATTATAATCAACGATACCTCAAATTGACGTTCACGGTTCAAGGAACAATCTGATTTACTGTTGGAAAGGGCTTCGTGAATAGCTTCGTTGCAATTCTCCAACGAATTTTTAAATTGTTTATTACAGAAAGACAACATATGCAGCATTTGTAAATCATTGATTGAAGTGCAGCGGCATCCTTTACCTGCATTTTAAGCAAGCGATCACTTATCTAGGGCCTCCAGAAGTCGTGGTAGATGCATTGACTCGGAGTGCAATTTTGGCGAATATTCAATTGTTAATAACTTTTAAAACGCAGATACCATATGCTTGCAGCTGCTGCACGAAATAGTTATTGTCTGTGGGTTTAATTTAAGACAAGTCCGGTTCACAAAGATGCACTAGGAGCCGTGAAAAATACAATTGTTTCAATTAACGATGAAACCCTGCGATTCGGTTTCGGCGGTGAAGGAAACTGCGAAAAAGGCCGCAAACGCGAAATGGCGGCACAGGGACTGTTTTCGACATTTCGATGGTGTAAAAGTTTGGAACAATTGTTATCTCGGTTCCTGCTGGTTGTTTTTTGATAAATGGAATGTCAAATGAAAGGGAATCGAATAAGCTCCACGATTAAAAATACCCCATTGCTGTAACTATATGCAGCTGGCCGTAATTACGAATCTAATTGTTTAATTGTTTATAACAAACGAACTTCTCATGGAATAATGATCAGGCCTATTGGAGATGGTAGTTTCTACTTCTAACTTTAATTGATGTCGTTTGTTCATTAATGCAGCTTGCCGGGAAGTGACAGTAATCGCATTTGTTTATACTTTATTTAAACAAATTCAATTATCTCGGCTTCTGTAGGCCGATTATAATCATCGATACCTCAAATTGACGTTCACGGTTCAAGGAACAATCTGATTTACTGTTGGAAAGGGCTTTGTGAATAGTTTCGTTGCAATTCTCCAACAAATTTTTAAATTGTTTATTGCAGAAAGACAACATATGCAGCATTTGTAAATCATTGGTTGAAGTGTAGCGGCATCCTTTACCTGCATTTTAAGCAAGCGATCATTTATCTAGAGCCTCCAGAAGTCGTTGTAGATGCATTGACCTGGAGTGCAATTTTGGCGAATATTCAATTGTTAATAACTTTTAAAACGCAGATACCATATGCTTGCAGCTGCTGCACGAAATAGTTATTGTCTGTGGGTTTAATTTAAGACAAGTCCGGTTCACAAAGATGCACTAGGAGCCGTGAAAAATACAATTGTTTCAATTAACGATGTAATCCTGCGATTCGGTTTCGGCGGTGAAGGAAACTGCGAAAAAGGCCGCATACGCGAGATGGCGGCACAGGGACTGTTTTCGACATTTCGATGGTGTAAAAGTTTGGAACAATTGTTATCTCGGTTCCTGCTGGTTGTTTTTTGATAAATGGAATGTCAAATGAAAGGGAATCGAATAAGCTCCACGATTAAAAATACCCATATGAAGTAACTATATGCAGCTGGCCGTAATTACCAATCTAATTGTTTAATTGTTTATAACAAACGAATTTCTCATGGAATAATGATGAGGCCTATTGGAGATGGTAGTTTCTACTTCTAACTTTAATTGATGTCGTTTGTTCATTAATGCAGCTTGCCGGGAAGTGACAGTAATCGCATTTGTTTATACTTTATTTAAACAAATTCAATTATCTCGGCTTCTGTAGGCCGATTATAATCAACGATACCTCAAATTGACGTTCACGGTTCAAGGAACAATCTGATTTACTGTTGGAAAGGGCTTCGTGAATAGCTTCGTTGCAATTCTCCAACGAATTTTTAAATTGTTTATTACAGAAAGACAACATATGCAGCATTTGTAAATCATTGATTGAAGTGCAGCGGCATCCTTTACCTGCATTTTAAGCAAGCGATCACTTATCTAGGGCCTCCAGAAGTCGTGGTAGATGCATTGACTCGGAGTGCAATTTTGGCGAATATTCAATTGTTAATAACTTTTAAAACGCAGATACCATATGCTTGCAGCTGCTGCACGAAATAGTTATTGTCTGTGGGTTTAATTTAAGACAAGTCCGGTTCACAAAGATGCACTAGGAGCCGTGAAAAATACAATTGTTTCAATTAACGATGAAACCCTGCGATTCGGTTTCGGCGGTGAAGGAAACTGCGAAAAAGGCCGCAAACGCGAAATGGCGGCACAGGGACTGTTTTCGACATTTCGATGGTGTAAAAGTTTGGAACAATTGTTATCTCGGTTCCTGCTGGTTGTTTTTTGATAAATGGAATGTCAAATGAAAGGGAATCGAATAAGCTCCACGATTAAAAATACCCCATTGCTGTAACTATATGCAGCTGGCCGTAATTACGAATCTAATTGTTTAATTGTTTATAACAAACGAACTTCTCATGGAATAATGATCAGGCCTATTGGAGATGGTAGTTTCTACTTCTAACTTTAATTGATGTCGTTTGTTCATTAATGCAGCTTGCCGGGAAGTGACAGTAATCGCATTTGTTTATACTTTATTTAAACAAATTCAATTATCTCGGCTTCTGTAGGCCGATTATAATCAACGATACCTCAAATTGACGTTCACGGTTCAAGGAACAATCTGATTTACTGTTGGAAAGGGCTTTGTGAATAGTTTCGTTGCAATTCTCCAACGAATTTTTAAATTGTTTATTACAGAAAGACAACATATGCAGCATTTGTAAATCATTGGTTGAAGTGCAGCGGCATCCTTTACCTGCATTTTAAGCAAGCGATCATTTATCTAGAGCCTCCAGAAGTCGTTGTAGATGCATTGACCTGGAGTGCAATTTTGGCGAATATTCAATTGTTAACAACTTTTAAAACGCAGATACCATATACTTGCAGCTACTACACGAAATAGTTATAGTCCGTGGGTTTAATTTAAGACAAGTCCGGTTCACAAAGATGCACTAGGAGCCGTGAAAAATACAATTGTTTCAATTAACGATGTAATCCTGCGATTCGGTTTCGGCGGTGAAGGAAACTGCGAAAAAGGCCGCAAACGCGAGATGGCGGCACAGGGACTGTTTTCGACATTTCGATGGTGTAAAAGTTTGGAACAATTGTTATCTCGGTTCCTGCTGGTTGCTTTTTGATAAATGGAATGTCAAATGAAAGGGAATCGAATAAGCACCACGATTAAAAATACCCCGTTGCTGTAACTATATGCAGCTGGCCGTATTACAAATCTAATTGTTTAATTGTTCATAACAAACGAACTTCTCATGGAATAATGATCAGGCCTATTGGAGATGGTAGTTTCTACTTCTAACTTTAATTGATGTCGTTTGTTCATTAATGCAGCTTGCCGGGAAGTGACAGTAATCGCATTTGTTTATACTTTATTTAAACAAATTCAATTATCTCGGCTTCTGTAGGCCGATTATAATCATCGATACCTCAAATTGACGTTCACGGTTCAAGGAACAATCTGATTTACTGTTGGAAAGGGCTTTGTGAATAGTTTCGTTGCAATTCTCCAACAAATTTTTAAATTGTTTATTGCAGAAAGACAACATATGCAGCATTTGTAAATCATTGGTTGAAGTGTAGCGGCATCCTTTACCTGCATTTTAAGCAAGCGATCATTTATCTAGAGCCTCCAGAAGTCGTTGTAGATGCATTGACCTGGAGTGCAATTTTGGCGAATATTCAATTGTTAATAACTTTTAAAACGCAGATACCATATGCTTGCAGCTGCTGCACGAAATAGTTATTGTCTGTGGGTTTAATTTAAGACAAGTCCGGTTCACAAAGATGCACTAGGAGCCGTGAAAAATACAATTGTTTCAATTAACGATGAAACCCTGCGATTCGGTTTCGGCGGTGAAGGAAACTGCGAAAAAGGCCGCAGACGCGAGATGGCGGCACAGGGACTGTTTTCGACATTTCGATGGTGTAAAAGTTTGGAACAATTGTTATCCCGGTTCCTGCTGGTTGTTTTTTGATAAATGAAATGTCAAATGAAAGGGAATCGAATAAGCTCCACGATTAAAAATACCCATATGAAGTAACTATATGCAGCTGGCCGTAATTACCAATCTAATTGTTTAATTGTTTATAACAAACGAATTTCTCATGGAATAATGATGAGGCCTATTGGAGATGGTAGTTTCTACTTCTAACTTTAATTGATGTCGTTTGTTCATTAATGCAGCTTGCCGGGAAGTGACAGTAATCGCATTTGTTTATACTTTATTTAAACAAATTCAATTATCTCGGCTTCTGTAGGCCGATTATAATCAACGATACCTCAAATTGACGTTCACGGTTCAAGGAACAATCTGATTTACTGTTGGAAAGGGCTTCGTGAATAGCTTCGTTGCAATTCTCCAACGAATTTTTAAATTGTTTATTACAGAAAGACAACATATGCAGCATTTGTAAATCATTGATTGAAGTGCAGCGGCATCCTTTACCTGCATTTTAAGCAAGCGATCACTTATCTAGGGCCTCCAGAAGTCGTGGTAGATGCATTGACTCGGAGTGCAATTTTGGCGAATATTCAATTGTTAATAACTTTTAAAACGCAGATACCATATGCTTGCAGCTGCTGCACGAAATAGTTATTGTCTGTGGGTTTAATTTAAGACAAGTCCGGTTCACAAAGATGCACTAGGAGCCGTGAAAAATACAATTGTTTCAATTAACGATGAAACCCTGCGATTCGGTTTCGGTGGTGAAGGAAACTGCGAAAAAGGCCGCAAACGCGAGATGGCGGCACAGGGACCGTTTTCGACATTTCGATGGTGTAAAAGTTTGGAACAATTGTTATCTCGGTTCCTGCTGGTTGTTTTTTGATAAATGGAATGTCAAATGAAAGGGAATCGAATAAGCTCCACGATTAAAAATACCCCATTGCTGTAACTATATGCAGCTGGCCGTAATTACAAATCTAATTGTTTAATTGTTTATAACAAACGAACTTCTCATGGAATAATGATCAGGCCTATTGGAGATGGTAGTTTCTACTTCTAACTTTAATTGATGTCGTTTGTTCATTAATGCAGCTTGCCGGGAAGTGACAGTAATCGCATTTGTTTATACTTTATTTAAACAAATTCAATTATCTCGGCTTCTGTAGGCCGATTATAATCATCGATACCTCAAATTGACGTTCACGGTTCAAGGAACAATCTGATTTACTGTTGGAAAGGGCTTTGTGAATAGTTTCGTTGCAATTCTCCAACGAATTTTTAAATTGTTTATTACAGAAAGACAACATATGCAGCATTTGTAAATCATTGGTTGAAGTGTAGCGGCATCCTTTACCTGCATTTTAAGCAAGCGATCATTTATCTAGAGCCTCCAGAAGTCGTTGTAGATGCATTTACCTGGAGTGCAATTTTGGCGAATATTCAATTGTTAATAACTTTTAAAACGCAGATACCATATGCTTGCAGCTGCTGCACGAAATAGTATTTGTCTGTGGGTTTAATTTAAGACAAGTCCGGTTCACAAAGATGCACTAGGAGCCGTGAAAAATACAATTGTTTCAATTAACGATGAAACCCTGCGATTCGGTTTCGGCGGTGAAGGAAACTGCGAAAAAGGCCGCAAACGCGAGATGGCGGCACAGGGACTGTTTTCGACATTTCGATGGTGTAAAAGTTTGGAACAATTGTTATCTCGGTTCCTGCTGGTTGTTTTTTGATAAATGGAATGTCAAATGAAAGGGAATCGAATAAGCACCACGATTAAAAATACCCCGTTGCTGTAACTATATGCAGCTGGCCGTATTACAAATCTAATTGTTTAATTGTTCATAACAAACGAACTTCTCATGGAATAATGATCAGGCCTATTGGAGATGGTAGTTTCTACTTCTAACTATAATTGATGTCGTTTGTTCATTAATGCAGCTTGCCGGGAAGTGACAGTAATCGCATTTGTTTATACTTTATTTAAACAAATTCAATTATCTCGGCTTCTGTAGGCCGATTATAATCAACGATACCTCAAATTGACGTTCACGGTTCAAGGAACAATCTGATTTACTGTTGGAAAGGGCTTCGTGAATAGCTTCGTTGCAATTCTCCAACGAATTTTTAAATTGTTTATTACAGAAAGACAACATATGCAGCTTTTGTAAATCATTGATTGAAGTGCAGCGGCATCCTTTACCTGCATTTTAAGCAAGCGATCACTTATCTAGGGCCTCCAGAAGTCGTGGAAGATGCATTGACTCGGAGTGCAATTTTGGCGAATATTCAATTGTTAATAACTTTTAAAACGCAGATACCATATGCTTGCAGCTGCTGCACGAAATAGGTATTGTCTGTGGGTTTAATTTAAGACAAGTCCGGTTCACAAAGATGCACTAGGAGTCGTGAAAAATACAATTGTTTCAATTAACGATGAAACCCTGCTATTCGGTTTCGGCGGTGAAGGAAACTGCGAAAAAGGCCGCAAACGCGAGATGGCGGCACAGGGACTGTTTTCGACATTTCGATGGTGTAAAAGTTTGGAACAATTGTTATCTCGGTTCCTGCTGGTTGTTTTTTGATAAATGGAATGTCAAATGAAAGGGAATCGAATAAGCTCCACGATTAAAAATACCCCATTGCTGTAACTATATGCAGCTGGCCGTAATTACAAATCTAATTGTTTAATTGTTTATAACAAACGAACTTCTCATGGAATAATGATCAGGCCTATTGGAGATGGTAGTTTCTACTTCTAACTTTAATTGATGTCGTTTGTTCATTAATGCAGCTTGCCGGGAAGTGACAGTAATCGCATTTGTTTATACTTTATTTAAACAAATTCAATTATCTCGGCTTCTGTAGGCCGATTATAATCAACGATACCTCAAATTGACGTTCACGGTTCAAGGAACAATCTGATTTACTGTTGGAAAGGGCTTCGTGAATAGCTTCGTTGCAATTCTCCAACGAATTTTTAAATTGTTTATTACAGAAAGACAACATATGCAGCATTTGTAAATCATTGATTGAAGTGCAGCGGCATCCTTTACCTGCATTTTAAGCAAGCGATCACTTATCTAGGGCCTCCAGAAGTCGTGGTAGATGCATTGACTCGGAGTGCAATTTTGGCGAATATTCAATTGTTAATAACTTTTAAAACGCAGATACCATATGCTTGCAGCTGCTGCACGAAATAGTTATTGTCTGTGGGTTTAATTTAAGACAAGTCCGGTTCACAAAGATGCACTAGGAGCCGTGAAAAATACAATTGTTTCAATTAACGATGAAACCCTGCGATTCGGTTTCGGCGGTGAAGGAAACTGCGAAAAAGGCCGCAAACGCGAAATGGCGGCACAGGGACTGTTTTCGACATTTCGATGGTGTAAAAGTTTGGAACAATTGTTATCTCGGTTCCTGCTGGTTGTTTTTTGATAAATGGAATGTCAAATGAAAGGGAATCGAATAAGCTCCACGATTAAAAATACCCCATTGCTGTAACTATATGCAGCTGGCCGTAATTACGAATCTAATTGTTTAATTGTTTATAACAAACGAACTTCTCATGGAATAATGATCAGGCCTATTGGAGATGGTAGTTTCTACTTCTAACTTTAATTGATGTCGTTTGTTCATTAATGCAGCTTGCCGGGAAGTGACAGTAATCGCATTTGTTTATACTTTATTTAAACAAATTCAATTATCTCGGCTTCTGTAGGCCGATTATAATCATCGATACCTCAAATTGACGTTCACGGTTCAAGGAACAATCTGATTTACTGTTGGAAAGGGCTTTGTGAATAGTTTCGTTGCAATTCTCCAACAAATTTTTAAATTGTTTATTGCAGAAAGACAACATATGCAGCATTTGTAAATCATTGGTTGAAGTGTAGCGGCATCCTTTACCTGCATTTTAAGCAAGCGATCATTTATCTAGAGCCTCCAGAAGTCGTTGTAGATGCATTGACCTGGAGTGCAATTTTGGCGAATATTCAATTGTTAATAACTTTTAAAACGCAGATACCATATGCTTGCAGCTGCTGCACGAAATAGTTATTGTCTGTGGGTTTAATTTAAGACAAGTCCGGTTCACAAAGATGCACTAGGAGCCGTGAAAAATACAATTGTTTCAATTAACGATGTAATCCTGCGATTCGGTTTCGGCGGTGAAGGAAACTGCGAAAAAGGCCGCATACGCGAGATGGCGGCACAGGGACTGTTTTCGACATTTCGATGGTGTAAAAGTTTGGAACAATTGTTATCTCGGTTCCTGCTGGTTGTTTTTTGATAAATGGAATGTCAAATGAAAGGGAATCGAATAAGCTCCACGATTAAAAATACCCATATGAAGTAACTATATGCAGCTGGCCGTAATTACCAATCTAATTGTTTAATTGTTTATAACAAACGAATTTCTCATGGAATAATGATGAGGCCTATTGGAGATGGTAGTTTCTACTTCTAACTTTAATTGATGTCGTTTGTTCATTAATGCAGCTTGCCGGGAAGTGACAGTAATCGCATTTGTTTATACTTTATTTAAACAAATTCAATTATCTCGGCTTCTGTAGGCCGATTATAATCAACGATACCTCAAATTGACGTTCACGGTTCAAGGAACAATCTGATTTACTGTTGGAAAGGGCTTCGTGAATAGCTTCGTTGCAATTCTCCAACGAATTTTTAAATTGTTTATTACAGAAAGACAACATATGCAGCATTTGTAAATCATTGATTGAAGTGCAGCGGCATCCTTTACCTGCATTTTAAGCAAGCGATCACTTATCTAGGGCCTCCAGAAGTCGTGGTAGATGCATTGACTCGGAGTGCAATTTTGGCGAATATTCAATTGTTAATAACTTTTAAAACGCAGATACCATATGCTTGCAGCTGCTGCACGAAATAGTTATTGTCTGTGGGTTTAATTTAAGACAAGTCCGGTTCACAAAGATGCACTAGGAGCCGTGAAAAATACAATTGTTTCAATTAACGATGAAACCCTGCGATTCGGTTTCGGCGGTGAAGGAAACTGCGAAAAAGGCCGCAAACGCGAAATGGCGGCACAGGGACTGTTTTCGACATTTCGATGGTGTAAAAGTTTGGAACAATTGTTATCTCGGTTCCTGCTGGTTGTTTTTTGATAAATGGAATGTCAAATGAAAGGGAATCGAATAAGCTCCACGATTAAAAATACCCCATTGCTGTAACTATATGCAGCTGGCCGTAATTACGAATCTAATTGTTTAATTGTTTATAACAAACGAACTTCTCATGGAATAATGATCAGGCCTATTGGAGATGGTAGTTTCTACTTCTAACTTTAATTGATGTCGTTTGTTCATTAATGCAGCTTGCCGGGAAGTGACAGTAATCGCATTTGTTTATACTTTATTTAAACAAATTCAATTATCTCGGCTTCTGTAGGCCGATTATAATCAACGATACCTCAAATTGACGTTCACGGTTCAAGGAACAATCTGATTTACTGTTGGAAAGGGCTTTGTGAATAGTTTCGTTGCAATTCTCCAACGAATTTTTAAATTGTTTATTACAGAAAGACAACATATGCAGCATTTGTAAATCATTGGTTGAAGTGCAGCGGCATCCTTTACCTGCATTTTAAGCAAGCGATCATTTATCTAGAGCCTCCAGAAGTCGTTGTAGATGCATTGACCTGGAGTGCAATTTTGGCGAATATTCAATTGTTAACAACTTTTAAAACGCAGATACCATATACTTGCAGCTACTACACGAAATAGTTATAGTCCGTGGGTTTAATTTAAGACAAGTCCGGTTCACAAAGATGCACTAGGAGCCGTGAAAAATACAATTGTTTCAATTAACGATGTAATCCTGCGATTCGGTTTCGGCGGTGAAGGAAACTGCGAAAAAGGCCGCAAACGCGAGATGGCGGCACAGGGACTGTTTTCGACATTTCGATGGTGTAAAAGTTTGGAACAATTGTTATCTCGGTTCCTGCTGGTTGCTTTTTGATAAATGGAATGTCAAATGAAAGGGAATCGAATAAGCACCACGATTAAAAATACCCCGTTGCTGTAACTATATGCAGCTGGCCGTATTACAAATCTAATTGTTTAATTGTTCATAACAAACGAACTTCTCATGGAATAATGATCAGGCCTATTGGAGATGGTAGTTTCTACTTCTAACTTTAATTGATGTCGTTTGTTCATTAATGCAGCTTGCCGGGAAGTGACAGTAATCGCATTTGTTTATACTTTATTTAAACAAATTCAATTATCTCGGCTTCTGTAGGCCGATTATAATCATCGATACCTCAAATTGACGTTCACGGTTCAAGGAACAATCTGATTTACTGTTGGAAAGGGCTTTGTGAATAGTTTCGTTGCAATTCTCCAACAAATTTTTAAATTGTTTATTGCAGAAAGACAACATATGCAGCATTTGTAAATCATTGGTTGAAGTGTAGCGGCATCCTTTACCTGCATTTTAAGCAAGCGATCATTTATCTAGAGCCTCCAGAAGTCGTTGTAGATGCATTGACCTGGAGTGCAATTTTGGCGAATATTCAATTGTTAATAACTTTTAAAACGCAGATACCATATGCTTGCAGCTGCTGCACGAAATAGTTATTGTCTGTGGGTTTAATTTAAGACAAGTCCGGTTCACAAAGATGCACTAGGAGCCGTGAAAAATACAATTGTTTCAATTAACGATGAAACCCTGCGATTCGGTTTCGGCGGTGAAGGAAACTGCGAAAAAGGCCGCAGACGCGAGATGGCGGCACAGGGACTGTTTTCGACATTTCGATGGTGTAAAAGTTTGGAACAATTGTTATCCCGGTTCCTGCTGGTTGTTTTTTGATAAATGAAATGTCAAATGAAAGGGAATCGAATAAGCTCCACGATTAAAAATACCCATATGAAGTAACTATATGCAGCTGGCCGTAATTACCAATCTAATTGTTTAATTGTTTATAACAAACGAATTTCTCATGGAATAATGATGAGGCCTATTGGAGATGGTAGTTTCTACTTCTAACTTTAATTGATGTCGTTTGTTCATTAATGCAGCTTGCCGGGAAGTGACAGTAATCGCATTTGTTTATACTTTATTTAAACAAATTCAATTATCTCGGCTTCTGTAGGCCGATTATAATCAACGATACCTCAAATTGACGTTCACGGTTCAAGGAACAATCTGATTTACTGTTGGAAAGGGCTTCGTGAATAGCTTCGTTGCAATTCTCCAACGAATTTTTAAATTGTTTATTACAGAAAGACAACATATGCAGCATTTGTAAATCATTGATTGAAGTGCAGCGGCATCCTTTACCTGCATTTTAAGCAAGCGATCACTTATCTAGGGCCTCCAGAAGTCGTGGTAGATGCATTGACTCGGAGTGCAATTTTGGCGAATATTCAATTGTTAATAACTTTTAAAACGCAGATACCATATGCTTGCAGCTGCTGCACGAAATAGTTATTGTCTGTGGGTTTAATTTAAGACAAGTCCGGTTCACAAAGATGCACTAGGAGCCGTGAAAAATACAATTGTTTCAATTAACGATGAAACCCTGCGATTCGGTTTCGGTGGTGAAGGAAACTGCGAAAAAGGCCGCAAACGCGAGATGGCGGCACAGGGACCGTTTTCGACATTTCGATGGTGTAAAAGTTTGGAACAATTGTTATCTCGGTTCCTGCTGGTTGTTTTTTGATAAATGGAATGTCAAATGAAAGGGAATCGAATAAGCTCCACGATTAAAAATACCCCATTGCTGTAACTATATGCAGCTGGCCGTAATTACAAATCTAATTGTTTAATTGTTTATAACAAACGAACTTCTCATGGAATAATGATCAGGCCTATTGGAGATGGTAGTTTCTACTTCTAACTTTAATTGATGTCGTTTGTTCATTAATGCAGCTTGCCGGGAAGTGACAGTAATCGCATTTGTTTATACTTTATTTAAACAAATTCAATTATCTCGGCTTCTGTAGGCCGATTATAATCATCGATACCTCAAATTGACGTTCACGGTTCAAGGAACAATCTGATTTACTGTTGGAAAGGGCTTTGTGAATAGTTTCGTTGCAATTCTCCAACGAATTTTTAAATTGTTTATTACAGAAAGACAACATATGCAGCATTTGTAAATCATTGGTTGAAGTGTAGCGGCATCCTTTACCTGCATTTTAAGCAAGCGATCATTTATCTAGAGCCTCCAGAAGTCGTTGTAGATGCATTTACCTGGAGTGCAATTTTGGCGAATATTCAATTGTTAATAACTTTTAAAACGCAGATACCATATGCTTGCAGCTGCTGCACGAAATAGTATTTGTCTGTGGGTTTAATTTAAGACAAGTCCGGTTCACAAAGATGCACTAGGAGCCGTGAAAAATACAATTGTTTCAATTAACGATGAAACCCTGCGATTCGGTTTCGGCGGTGAAGGAAACTGCGAAAAAGGCCGCAAACGCGAGATGGCGGCACAGGGACTGTTTTCGACATTTCGATGGTGTAAAAGTTTGGAACAATTGTTATCTCGGTTCCTGCTGGTTGTTTTTTGATAAATGGAATGTCAAATGAAAGGGAATCGAATAAGCACCACGATTAAAAATACCCCGTTGCTGTAACTATATGCAGCTGGCCGTATTACAAATCTAATTGTTTAATTGTTCATAACAAACGAACTTCTCATGGAATAATGATCAGGCCTATTGGAGATGGTAGTTTCTACTTCTAACTATAATTGATGTCGTTTGTTCATTAATGCAGCTTGCCGGGAAGTGACAGTAATCGCATTTGTTTATACTTTATTTAAACAAATTCAATTATCTCGGCTTCTGTAGGCCGATTATAATCAACGATACCTCAAATTGACGTTCACGGTTCAAGGAACAATCTGATTTACTGTTGGAAAGGGCTTCGTGAATAGCTTCGTTGCAATTCTCCAACGAATTTTTAAATTGTTTATTACAGAAAGACAACATATGCAGCTTTTGTAAATCATTGATTGAAGTGCAGCGGCATCCTTTACCTGCATTTTAAGCAAGCGATCACTTATCTAGGGCCTCCAGAAGTCGTGGAAGATGCATTGACTCGGAGTGCAATTTTGGCGAATATTCAATTGTTAATAACTTTTAAAACGCAGATACCATATGCTTGCAGCTGCTGCACGAAATAGGTATTGTCTGTGGGTTTAATTTAAGACAAGTCCGGTTCACAAAGATGCACTAGGAGTCGTGAAAAATACAATTGTTTCAATTAACGATGAAACCCTGCTATTCGGTTTCGGCGGTGAAGGAAACTGCGAAAAAGGCCGCAAACGCGAGATGGCGGCACAGGGACTGTTTTCGACATTTCGATGGTGTAAAAGTTTGGAACAATTGTTATCTCGGTTCCTGCTGGTTGTTTTTTGATAAATGGAATGTCAAATGAAAGGGAATCGAATAAGCTCCACGATTAAAAATACCCCATTGCTGTAACTATATGCAGCTGGCCGTAATTACAAATCTAATTGTTTAATTGTTTATAACAAACGAACTTCTCATGGAATAATGATCAGGCCTATTGGAGATGGTAGTTTCTACTTCTAACTTTAATTGATGTCGTTTGTTCATTAATGCAGCTTGCCGGGAAGTGACAGTAATCGCATTTGTTTATACTTTATTTAAACAAATTCAATTATCTCGGCTTCTGTAGGCCGATTATAATCAACGATACCTCAAATTGACGTTCACGGTTCAAGGAACAATCTGATTTACTGTTGGAAAGGGCTTCGTGAATAGCTTCGTTGCAATTCTCCAACGAATTTTTAAATTGTTTATTACAGAAAGACAACATATGCAGCATTTGTAAATCATTGATTGAAGTGCAGCGGCATCCTTTACCTGCATTTTAAGCAAGCGATCACTTATCTAGGGCCTCCAGAAGTCGTGGTAGATGCATTGACTCGGAGTGCAATTTTGGCGAATATTCAATTGTTAATAACTTTTAAAACGCAGATACCATATGCTTGCAGCTGCTGCACGAAATAGTTATTGTCTGTGGGTTTAATTTAAGACAAGTCCGGTTCACAAAGATGCACTAGGAGCCGTGAAAAATACAATTGTTTCAATTAACGATGAAACCCTGCGATTCGGTTTCGGCGGTGAAGGAAACTGCGAAAAAGGCCGCAAACGCGAAATGGCGGCACAGGGACTGTTTTCGACATTTCGATGGTGTAAAAGTTTGGAACAATTGTTATCTCGGTTCCTGCTGGTTGTTTTTTGATAAATGGAATGTCAAATGAAAGGGAATCGAATAAGCTCCACGATTAAAAATACCCCATTGCTGTAACTATATGCAGCTGGCCGTAATTACGAATCTAATTGTTTAATTGTTTATAACAAACGAACTTCTCATGGAATAATGATCAGGCCTATTGGAGATGGTAGTTTCTACTTCTAACTTTAATTGATGTCGTTTGTTCATTAATGCAGCTTGCCGGGAAGTGACAGTAATCGCATTTGTTTATACTTTATTTAAACAAATTCAATTATCTCGGCTTCTGTAGGCCGATTATAATCATCGATACCTCAAATTGACGTTCACGGTTCAAGGAACAATCTGATTTACTGTTGGAAAGGGCTTTGTGAATAGTTTCGTTGCAATTCTCCAACAAATTTTTAAATTGTTTATTGCAGAAAGACAACATATGCAGCATTTGTAAATCATTGGTTGAAGTGTAGCGGCATCCTTTACCTGCATTTTAAGCAAGCGATCATTTATCTAGAGCCTCCAGAAGTCGTTGTAGATGCATTGACCTGGAGTGCAATTTTGGCGAATATTCAATTGTTAATAACTTTTAAAACGCAGATACCATATGCTTGCAGCTGCTGCACGAAATAGTTATTGTCTGTGGGTTTAATTTAAGACAAGTCCGGTTCACAAAGATGCACTAGGAGCCGTGAAAAATACAATTGTTTCAATTAACGATGTAATCCTGCGATTCGGTTTCGGCGGTGAAGGAAACTGCGAAAAAGGCCGCATACGCGAGATGGCGGCACAGGGACTGTTTTCGACATTTCGATGGTGTAAAAGTTTGGAACAATTGTTATCTCGGTTCCTGCTGGTTGTTTTTTGATAAATGGAATGTCAAATGAAAGGGAATCGAATAAGCTCCACGATTAAAAATACCCATATGAAGTAACTATATGCAGCTGGCCGTAATTACCAATCTAATTGTTTAATTGTTTATAACAAACGAATTTCTCATGGAATAATGATGAGGCCTATTGGAGATGGTAGTTTCTACTTCTAACTTTAATTGATGTCGTTTGTTCATTAATGCAGCTTGCCGGGAAGTGACAGTAATCGCATTTGTTTATACTTTATTTAAACAAATTCAATTATCTCGGCTTCTGTAGGCCGATTATAATCAACGATACCTCAAATTGACGTTCACGGTTCAAGGAACAATCTGATTTACTGTTGGAAAGGGCTTCGTGAATAGCTTCGTTGCAATTCTCCAACGAATTTTTAAATTGTTTATTACAGAAAGACAACATATGCAGCATTTGTAAATCATTGATTGAAGTGCAGCGGCATCCTTTACCTGCATTTTAAGCAAGCGATCACTTATCTAGGGCCTCCAGAAGTCGTGGTAGATGCATTGACTCGGAGTGCAATTTTGGCGAATATTCAATTGTTAATAACTTTTAAAACGCAGATACCATATGCTTGCAGCTGCTGCACGAAATAGTTATTGTCTGTGGGTTTAATTTAAGACAAGTCCGGTTCACAAAGATGCACTAGGAGCCGTGAAAAATACAATTGTTTCAATTAACGATGAAACCCTGCGATTCGGTTTCGGCGGTGAAGGAAACTGCGAAAAAGGCCGCAGACGCGAGATGGCGGCACAGGGACTGTTTTCGACATTTCGATGGTGTAAAAGTTTGGAACAATTGTTATCTCGGTTCCTGCTGGTTGTTTTTTGATAAATGGAATGTCAAATGAAAGGGAATCGAATAAGCACCACGATTAAAAATACCCCGTTGCTGTAACTATATGCAGCTGGCCGTATTACAAATCTAATTGTTTAATTGTTCATAACAAACGAACTTCTCATGGAATAATGATCAGGCCTATTGGAGATGGTAGTTTCTACTTCTAACTTTAATTGATGTCGTTTGTTCATTAATGCAGCTTGCCGGGAAGTGACAGTAATCGCATTTGTTTATACTTTATTTAAACAAATTCAATTATCTCGGCTTCTGTAGGCCGATTATAATCATCGATACCTCAAATTGACGTTCACGGTTCAAGGAACAATCTGATTTACTGTTGGAAAGGGCTTTGTGAATAGTTTCGTTGCAATTCTCCAACGAATTTTTAAATTGTTTATTACAGAAAGACAACATATGCAGCATTTGTAAATCATTGGTTGAAGTGTAGCGGCATCCTTTACCTGCATTTTAAGCAAGCGATCATTTATCTAGAGCCTCCAGAAGTCGTTGTAGATGCATTGACCTGGAGTGCAATTTTGGCGAATATTCAATTGTTAATAACTTTTAAAACGCAGATACCATATGCTTGCAGCTGCTGCACGAAATAGTTATTGTCTGTGGGTTTAATTTAAGACAAGTCCGTTTCACAAAGATGCACTAGGAGCCGTGAAAAATACAATTGTTTCAATTAACGATGTAATCCTGCGATTCGGTTTCGGCGGTGAAGGAAACTGCGAAAAAGGCCGCAAACGCGAGATGGCGGCACAGGGACCGTTTTCGACATTTCGATGGTGTAAAAGTTTGGAACAATTGTTATCTCGGTTCCTGCTGGTTGTTTTTTGATAAATGGAATGTCAAATGAAAGGGAATCGAATAAGCTCCACGATTAAAAATACCCCATTGCTGTAACTATATGCAGCTGGCCGTAATTACAAATCTAATTGTTTAATTGTTTATAACAAACGAACTTCTCATGGAATAATGATCAGGCCTATTGGAGATGGTAGTTTCTACTTCTAATTTTAATTGATGTCGTTTGTTCATTAATGCAGCTTGCCGGGAAGTGACAGTAATCGCATTTGTTTATACTTTATTTAAACAAATTCAATTATCTCGGCTTCTGTAGGCCGATTATAATCAACGGTACCTCAAATTGACGTTCACGGTTCAAGGAACAATCTGATTTACTGTTGGAAAGGGCTTTGTGAATAGTTTCGTTGCAATTCTCCAACGAATTTTTAAATTGTTTATTACAGAAAGACAACATATGCAGCATTTGTAAATCATTGGTTGAAGTGCAGCGGCATCCTTTACCTGCATTTTAAGCAAGCGATCATTTATCTAGAGCCTCCAGAAGTCGTTGTAGATGCATTGACCTGGAGTGCAATTTTGGCGAATATTCAATTGTTAACAACTTTTAAAACGCAGATACCATATACTTGCAGCTACTGCACGAAATAGTTATTGTCTGTGGGTTTAATTTAAGACAAGTCCGTTTCACAAAGATGCACTAGGAGCCGTGAAAAATACAATTGTTTCAATTAACGATGTAATCCTGCGATTCGGTTTCGGCGGTGAAGGAAACTGCGAAAAAGGCCGCAAACGCGAGATGGCGGCACAGGGACTGTTTTTGACATTTCGATGGTGTAAAAGTTTGGAACAATTGTTATCTCGGTTCCTGCTGGTTGTTTTTTGATAAATGGAATGTCAAATGAAAGGGAATCGAATAAGCTCCACGATTAAAAATACCCATATGAAGTAACTATATGCAGCTGGCCGTAATTACCAATCTAATTGTTTAATTGTTTATAACAAACGAATTTCTCATGGAATAATGATGAGGCCTATTGGAGATGGTAGTTTCTACTTCTAACTTTAATTGATGTCGTTTGTTCATTAATGCAGCTTGCCGGGAAGTGACAGTAATCGCATTTGTTTATACTTTATTTAAACAAATTCAATTATCTCGGCTTCTGTAGGCCGATTATAATCAACGATACCTCAAATTGACGTTCACGGTTCAAGGAACAATCTGATTTACTGTTGGAAAGGGCTTCGTGAATAGCTTCGTTGCAATTCTCCAACGAATTTTTAAATTGTTTATTACAGAAAGACAACATATGCAGCATTTGTAAATCATTGATTGAAGTGCAGCGGCATCCTTTACCTGCATTTTAAGCAAGCGATCACTTATCTAGGGCCTCCAGAAGTCGTGGTAGATGCATTGACTCGGAGTGCAATTTTGGCGAATATTCAATTGTTAATAACTTTTAAAACGCAGATACCATATGCTTGCAGCTGCTGCACGAAATAGTTATTGTCTGTGGGTTTAATTTAAGACAAGTCCGGTTCACAAAGATGCACTAGGAGCCGTGAAAAATACAATTGTTTCAATTAACGATGAAACCCTGCGATTCGGTTTCGGCGGTGAAGGAAACTGCGAAAAAGGCCGCAAACGCGAGATGGCGGCACAGGGACCGTTTTCGACATTTCGATGGTGTAAAAGTTTGGAACAATTGTTATCTCGGTTCCTGCTGGTTGTTTTTTGATAAATGGAATGTCAAATGAAAGGGAATCGAATAAGCTCCACGATTAAAAATACCCCATTGCTGTAACTATATGCAGCTGGCCGTAATTACAAATCTAATTGTTTAATTGTTTATAACAAACGAACTTCTCATGGAATAATGATCAGGCCTATTGGAGATGGTAGTTTCTACTTCTAACTTTAATTGATGTCGTTTGTTCATTAATGCAGCTTGCCGGGAAGTGACAGTAATCGCATTTGTTTATACTTTATTTAAACAAATTCAATTATCTCGGCTTCTGTAGGCCGATTATAATCAACGATACCTCAAATTGACGTTCACGGTTCAAGGAACAATCTGATTTACTGTTGGAAAGGGCTTCGTGAATAGCTTCGTTGCAATTCTCCAACGAATTTTTAAATTGTTTATTACAGAAAGACAACATATGCAGCATTTGTAAATCATTGATTGAAGTGCAGCGGCATCCTTTACCTGCATTTTAAGCAAGCGATCACTTATCTAGGGCCTCCAGAAGTCGTGGTAGATGCATTGACTCGGAGTGCAATTTTGGCGAATATTCAATTGTTAATAACTTTTAAAACGCAGATACCATATGCTTGCAGCTGCTGCACGAAATAGTTATTGTCTGTGGGTTTAATTTAAGACAAGTCCGGTTCACAAAGATGCACTAGGAGCCGTGAAAAATACAATTGTTTCAATTAACGATGTAATCCTGCGATTCGGTTTCGGCGGTGAAGGAAACTGCGAAAAAGGCCGCAAACGCGAGATGGCGGCACAGGGACTGTTTTCGACATTTCGATGGTGTAAAAGTTTGGAACAATTGTTATCTCGGTTCCTGCTGGTTGTTTTTTGATAAATGGAATGTCAAATGAAAGGGAATCGAATAAGCACCACGATTAAAAATACCCCGTTGCTGTAACTATATGCAGCTGGCCGTATTACAAATCTAATTGTTTAATTGTTCATAACAAACGAACTTCTCATGGAATAATGATCAGGCCTATTGGAGATGGTAGTTTCTACTTCTAACTATAATTGATGTCGTTTGTTCATTAATGCAGCTTGCCGGGAAGTGACAGTAATCGCATTTGTTTATACTTTATTTAAACAAATTCAATTATCTCGGCTTCTGAAGGCCGATTATAATCATCGATACCTCAAATTGACGTTCACGGTTCAAGGAACAATCTGATTTACTGTTGGAAAGGGCTTTGTGAATAGTTTCGTTGCAATTCTCCAACGAATTCTTAAATTGTTTATTACAGAAAGACAACATATGCAGCATTTGTAAATCATTGGTTGAAGTGTAGCGGCATCCTTTACCTGCATTTTAAGCAAGCGATCATTTATCTAGAGCCTCCAGAAGTCGTTGTAGATGCATTGACCTGGAGTGCAATTTTGGCGAATATTCAATTGTTAATAACTTTTAAAACGCAGATACCATATGCTTGCAGCTGCTGCACGAAATATTTATTGTCTGTGGGTTTAATTTAAGACAAGTCCGGTTCACAAAGATGCACTAGGAGCCGTGAAAAATACAATTGTTTCAATTAACGATGAAACCCTGTGATTCGGTTTCGGCGGTGAAGGAAACTGCGAAAAAGGCCGCAAACGCGAGATGGCGGCACAGGGACTGTTTTCGACATTTCGATGGTGTAAAAGTTTGGAACAATTGTTATCTCGGTTCCTGCTGGTTGTTTTTTGATAAATGGAATGTCAAATGAAAGGGAATCGAATAAGCTCCACGATTAAAAATACCCCATTGCTGTAACTATATGCAGCTGGCCGTAATTACAAATCTAATTGTTTAATTGTTTATAACAAACGAACTTCTCATGGAATAATGATCAGGCCTATTGGAGATGGTAGTTTCTACTTCTAACTTTAATTGATGTCGTTTGTTCATTAATGCAGCTTGCCGGGAAGTGACAGTAATCGCATTTGTTTATACTTTATTTAAACAAATTCAATTATCTCGGCTTCTGTAGGCCGATTATAATCAACGATACCTCAAATTGACGTTCACGGTTCAAGGAACAATCTGATTTACTGTTGGAAAGGGCTTCGTGAATAGCTTCGTTGCAATTCTCCAACGAATTTTTAAATTGTTTATTACAGAAAGACAACATATGCAGCATTTGTAAATCATTGATTGAAGTGCAGCGGCATCCTTTACCTGCATTTTAAGCAAGCGATCACTTATCTAGGGCCTCCAGAAGTCGTGGTAGATGCATTGACTCGGAGTGCAATTTTGGCGAATATTCAATTGTTAATAACTTTTAAAACGCAGATACCATATGCTTGCAGCTGCTGCACGAAATAGTTATTGTCTGTGGGTTTAATTTAAGACAAGTCCGGTTCACAAAGATGCACTAGGAGCCGTGAAAAATACAATTGTTTCAATTAACGATGAAACCCTGCGATTCGGTTTCGGCGGTGAAGGAAACTGCGAAAAAGGCCGCAAACGCGAAATGGCGGCACAGGGACTGTTTTCGACATTTCGATGGTGTAAAAGTTTGGAACAATTGTTATCTCGGTTCCTGCTGGTTGTTTTTTGATAAATGGAATGTCAAATGAAAGGGAATCGAATAAGCTCCACGATTAAAAATACCCCATTGCTGTAACTATATGCAGCTGGCCGTAATTACGAATCTAATTGTTTAATTGTTTATAACAAACGAACTTCTCATGGAATAATGATCAGGCCTATTGGAGATGGTAGTTTCTACTTCTAACTTTAATTGATGTCGTTTGTTCATTAATGCAGCTTGCCGGGAAGTGACAGTAATCGCATTTGTTTATACTTTATTTAAACAAATTCAATTATCTCGGCTTCTGTAGGCCGATTATAATCAACGATACCTCAAATTGACGTTCACGGTTCAAGGAACAATCTGATTTACTGTTGGAAAGGGCTTTGTGAATAGTTTCGTTGCAATTCTCCAACGAATTTTTAAATTGTTTATTACAGAAAGACAACATATGCAGCATTTGTAAATCATTGGTTGAAGTGCAGCGGCATCCTTTACCTGCATTTTAAGCAAGCGATCATTTATCTAGAGCCTCCAGAAGTCGTTGTAGATGCATTGACCTGGAGTGCAATTTTGGCGAATATTCAATTGTTAACAACTTTTAAAACGCAGATACCATATACTTGCAGCTACTACACGAAATAGTTATAGTCCGTGGGTTTAATTTAAGACAAGTCCGGTTCACAAAGATGCACTAGGAGCCGTGAAAAATACAATTGTTTCAATTAACGATGTAATCCTGCGATTCGGTTTCGGCGGTGAAGGAAACTGCGAAAAAGGCCGCAAACGCGAGATGGCGGCACAGGGACTGTTTTCGACATTTCGATGGTGTAAAAGTTTGGAACAATTGTTATCTCGGTTCCTGCTGGTTGTTTTTTGATAAATGGAATGTCAAATGAAAGGGAATCGAATAAGCACCACGATTAAAAATACCCCGTTGCTGTAACTATATGCAGCTGGCCGTATTACAAATCTAATTGTTTAATTGTTCATAACAAACGAACTTCTCATGGAATAATGATCAGGCCTATTGGAGATGGTAGTTTCTACTTCTAACTTTAATTGATGTCGTTTGTTCATTAATGCAGCTTGCCGGGAAGTGACAGTAATCGCATTTGTTTATACTTTATTTAAACAAATTCAATTATCTCGGCTTCTGTAGGCCGATTATAATCAACGATACCTCAAATTGACGTTCACGGTTCAAGGAACAATCTGATTTACTGTTGGAAAGGGCTTCGTGAATAGCTTCGTTGCAATTCTCCAACGAATTTTTAAATTGTTTATTACAGAAAGACAACATATGCAGCATTTGTAAATCATTGATTGAAGTGCAGCGGCATCCTTTACCTGCATTTTAAGCAAGCGATCACTTATCTAGGGCCTCCAGAAGTCGTGGTAGATGCATTGACTCGGAGTGCAATTTTGGCGAATATTCAATTGTTAATAACTTTTAAAACGCAGATACCATATGCTTGCAGCTGCTGCACGAAATAGTTATTGTCTGTGGGTTTAATTTAAGACAAGTCCGGTTCACAAAGATGCACTAGGAGCCGTGAAAAATACAATTGTTTCAATTAACGATGAAACCCTGCGATTCGGTTTCGGCGGTGAAGGAAACTGCGAAAAAGGCCGCAAACGCGAAATGGCGGCACAGGGACTGTTTTCGACATTTCGATGGTGTAAAAGTTTGGAACAATTGTTATCTCGGTTCCTGCTGGTTGTTTTTTGATAAATGGAATGTCAAATGAAAGGGAATCGAATAAGCTCCACGATTAAAAATACCCCATTGCTGTAACTATATGCAGCTGGCCGTAATTACGAATCTAATTGTTTAATTGTTTATAACAAACGAACTTCTCATGGAATAATGATCAGGCCTATTGGAGATGGTAGTTTCTACTTCTAACTTTAATTGATGTCGTTTGTTCATTAATGCAGCTTGCCGGGAAGTGACAGTAATCGAATTTGTTTATACTTTATTTAAACAAATTCAATTATCTCGGCTTCTGTAGGCCGATTATAATCATCGATACCTCAAATTGACGTTCACGGTTCAAGGAACAATCTGATTTACTGTTGGAAAGGGCTTTGTGAATAGTTTCGTTGCAATTCTCCAACGAATTTTTAAATTGTTTATTACAGAAAGACAACATATGCAGCATTTGTAAATCATTGGTTGAAGTGTAGCGGCATCCTTTACCTGCATTTTAAGCAAGCGATCATTTATCTAGAGCCTCCAGAAGTCGTTGTAGATGCATTGACCTGGAGTGCAATTTTGGCGAATATTCAATTGTTAATAACTTTTAAAACGCAGATACCATATGCTTGCAGCTGCTGCACGAAATAGTTATTGTCTGTGGGTTTAATTTAAGACAAGTCCGGTTCACAAAGATGCACTAGGAGCCGTGAAAAATACAATTGTTTCAATTAACGATGTAATCCTGCGATTCGGTTTCGGCGGTGAAGGAAACTGCGAAAAAGGCCGCAAACGCGAGATGGCGGCACAGGGACTGTTTTTGACATTTCGATGGTGTAAAAGTTTGGAACAATTGTTATCTCGGTTCCTGCTGGTTGTTTTTTGATAAATGGAATGTCAAATGAAAGGGAATCGAATAAGCTCCACGATTAAAAATACCCATATGAAGTAACTATATGCAGCTGGCCGTAATTACCAATCTAATTGTTTAATTGTTTATAACAAACGAATTTCTCATGGAATAATGATGAGGCCTATTGGAGATGGTAGTTTCTACTTCTAACTTTAATTGATGTCGTTTGTTCATTAATGCAGCTTGCCGGGAAGTGACAGTAATCGCATTTGTTTATACTTTATTTAAACAAATTCAATTATCTCGGCTTCTGTAGGCCGATTATAATCAACGATACCTCAAATTGACGTTCACGGTTCAAGGAACAATCTGATTTACTGTTGGAAAGGGCTTCGTGAATAGCTTCGTTGCAATTCTCCAACGAATTTTTAAATTGTTTATTACAGAAAGACAACATATGCAGCATTTGTAAATCATTGATTGAAGTGCAGCGGCATCCTTTACCTGCATTTTAAGCAAGCGATCACTTATCTAGGGCCTCCAGAAGTCGTGGTAGATGCATTGACTCGGAGTGCAATTTTGGCGAATATTCAATTGTTAATAACTTTTAAAACGCAGATACCATATGCTTGCAGCTGCTGCACGAAATAGTTATTGTCTGTGGGTTTAATTTAAGACAAGTCCGGTTCACAAAGATGCACTAGGAGCCGTGAAAAATACAATTGTTTCAATTAACGATGAAACCCTGCGATTCGGTTTCGGTGGTGAAGGAAACTGCGAAAAAGGCCGCAAACGCGAGATGGCGGCACAGGGACCGTTTTCGACATTTCGATGGTGTAAAAGTTTGGAACAATTGTTATCTCGGTTCCTGCTGGTTGTTTTTTGATAAATGGAATGTCAAATGAAAGGGAATCGAATAAGCTCCACGATTAAAAATACCCCATTGCTGTAACTATATGCAGCTGGCCGTAATTACAAATCTAATTGTTTAATTGTTTATAACAAACGAACTTCTCATGGAATAATGATCAGGCCTATTGGAGATGGTAGTTTCTACTTCTAACTTTAATTGATGTCGTTTGTTCATTAATGCAGCTTGCCGGGAAGTGACAGTAATCGCATTTGTTTATACTTTATTTAAACAAATTCAATTATCTCGGCTTCTGTAGGCCGATTATAATCATCGATACCTCAAATTGACGTTCACGGTTCAAGGAACAATCTGATTTACTGTTGGAAAGGGCTTTGTGAATAGTTTCGTTGCAATTCTCCAACGAATTTTTAAATTGTTTATTACAGAAAGACAACATATGCAGCATTTGTAAATCATTGGTTGAAGTGTAGCGGCATCCTTTACCTGCATTTTAAGCAAGCGATCATTTATCTAGAGCCTCCAGAAGTCGTTGTAGATGCATTTACCTGGAGTGCAATTTTGGCGAATATTCAATTGTTAATAACTTTTAAAACGCAGATACCATATGCTTGCAGCTGCTGCACGAAATAGTATTTGTCTGTGGGTTTAATTTAAGACAAGTCCGGTTCACAAAGATGCACTAGGAGCCGTGAAAAATACAATTGTTTCAATTAACGATGAAACCCTGCGATTCGGTTTCGGCGGTGAAGGAAACTGCGAAAAAGGCCGCAAACGCGAGATGGCGGCACAGGGACTGTTTTCGACATTTCGATGGTGTAAAAGTTTGGAACAATTGTTATCTCGGTTCCTGCTGGTTGTTTTTTGATAAATGGAATGTCAAATGAAAGGGAATCGAATAAGCTCCACGATTAAAAATACCCATATGAAGTAACTATATGCAGCTGGCCGTAATTACAAATCTAATTGTTTAATTGTTTATAACAAACGAACTTCTCATGGAATAATGATCAGTCCTATTGGAGATGGTAGTTTCTACTTCTAACTTTAATTGATGTCGTTTGTTCATTAATGCAGCTTGCCGGGAAGTGACAGTAATCGCATTTGTTTATACTTTATTTAAACAAATTCAATTATCTCGGCTTCTGTAGGCCGATTATAATCAACGATACCTCAAATTGACGTTCACGGTTCAAGGAACAATCTGATTTACTGTTGGAAAGGGCTTCGTGAATAGCTTCGTTGCAATTCTCCAACGAATTTTTAAATTGTTTATTACAGAAAGACAACATATGCAGCTTTTGTAAATCATTGATTGAAGTGCAGCGGCATCCTTTACCTGCATTTTAAGCAAGCGATCACTTATCTAGGGCCTCCAGAAGTCGTGGTAGATGCATTGACTCGGAGTGCAATTTTGGCGAATATTCAATTGTTAATAACTTTTAAAACGCAGATACCATATGCTTGCAGCTGCTGCACGAAATAGGTATTGTCTGTGGGTTTAATTTAAGACAAGTCCGGTTCACAAAGATGCACTAGGAGCCGTGAAAAATACAATTGTTTCAATTAACGATGAAACCCTGCTATTCGGTTTCGGCGGTGAAGGAAACTGCGAAAAAGGCCGCAAACGCGAGATGGCGGCACAGGGACTGTTTTCGACATTTCGATGGTGTAAAAGTTTGGAACAATTGTTATCTCGGTTCCTGCTGGTTGTTTTTTGATAAATGGAATGTCAAATGAAAGGGAATCGAATAAGCTCCACGATTAAAAATACCCCATTGCTGTAACTATATGCAGCTGGCCGTAATTACAAATCTAATTGTTTAATTGTTTATAACAAACGAACTTCTCATGGAATAATGATCAGGCCTATTGGAGATGGTAGTTTCTACTTCTAACTTTAATTGATGTCGTTTGTTCATTAATGCAGCTTGCCGGGAAGTGACAGTAATCGCATTTGTTTATACTTTATTTAAACAAATTCAATTATCTCGGCTTCTGTAGGCCGATTATAATCAACGATACCTCAAATTGACGTTCACGGTTCAAGGAACAATCTGATTTACTGTTGGAAAGGGCTTTGTGAATAGTTTCGTTGCAATTCTCCAACGAATTTTTAAATTGTTTATTACAGAAAGACAACATATGCAGCATTTGTAAATCATTGGTTGAAGTGCAGCGGCATCCTTTACCTGCATTTTAAGCAAGCGATCATTTATCTAGAGCCTCCAGAAGTCGTTGTAGATGCATTGACCTGGAGTGCAATTTTGGCGAATATTCAATTGTTAACAACTTTTAAAACGCAGATACCATATACTTGCAGCTACTGCACGAAATAGTTATAGTCCGTGGGTTTAATTTAAGACAAGTCCGGTTCACAAAGATGCACTAGGAGCCGTGAAAAATACAATTGTTTCAATTAACGATGTAATCCTGCGATTCGGTTTCGGCGGTGAAGGAAACTGCGAAAAAGGCCGCAAACGCGAGATGGCGGCACAGGGACTGTTTTCGACATTTCGATGGTGTAAAAGTTTGGAACAATTGTTATCTCGGTTCCTGCTGGTTGTTTTTTGATAAATGGAATGTCAAATGAAAGGGAATCGAATAAGCACCACGATTAAAAATACCCCGTTGCTGTAACTATATGCAGCTGGCCGTATTACAAATCTAATTGTTTAATTGTTCATAACAAACGAACTTCTCATGGAATAATGATCAGGCCTATTGGAGATGGTAGTTTCTACTTCTAACTATAATTGATGTCGTTTGTTCATTAATGCAGCTTGCCGGGAAGTGACAGTAATCGCATTTGTTTATACTTTATTTAAACAAATTCAATTATCTCGGCTTCTGTAGGCCGATTATAATCAACGATACCTCAAATTGACGTTCACGGTTCAAGGAACAATCTGATTTACTGTTGGAAAGGGCTTCGTGAATAGCTTCGTTGCAATTCTCCAACGAATTTTTAAATTGTTTATTACAGAAAGACAACATATGCAGCTTTTGTAAATCATTGATTGAAGTGCAGCGGCATCCTTTACCTGCATTTTAAGCAAGCGATCACTTATCTAGGGCCTCCAGAAGTCGTGGTAGATGCATTGACTCGGAGTGCAATTTTGGCGAATATTCAATTGTTAATAACTTTTAAAACGCAGATACCATATGCTTGCAGCTGCTGCACGAAATAGGTATTGTCTGTGGGTTTAATTTAAGACAAGTCCGGTTCACAAAGATGCACTAGGAGCCGTGAAAAATACAATTGTTTCAATTAACGATGAAACCCTGCTATTCGGTTTCGGCGGTGAAGGAAACTGCGAAAAAGGCCGCAAACGCGAGATGGCGGCACAGGGACTGTTTTCGACATTTCGATGGTGTAAAAGTTTGGAACAATTGTTATCTCGGTTCCTGCTGGTTGTTTTTTGATAAATGGAATGTCAAATGAAAGGGAATCGAATAAGCTCCACGATTAAAAATACCCCATTGCTGTAACTATATGCAGCTGGCCGTAATTACAAATCTAATTGTTTAATTGTTTATAACAAACGAACTTCTCATGGAATAATGATCAGGCCTATTGGAGATGGTAGTTTCTACTTCTAACTTTAATTGATGTCGTTTGTTCATTAATGCAGCTTGCCGGGAAGTGACAGTAATCGCATTTGTTTATACTTTATTTAAACAAATTCAATTATCTCGGCTTCTGTAGGCCGATTATAATCAACGATACCTCAAATTGACGTTCACGGTTCAAGGAACAATCTGATTTACTGTTGGAAAGGGCTTTGTGAATAGTTTCGTTGCAATTCTCCAACGAATTTTTAAATTGTTTATTACAGAAAGACAACATATGCAGCATTTGTAAATCATTGGTTGAAGTGCAGCGGCATCCTTTACCTGCATTTTAAGCAAGCGATCATTTATCTAGAGCCTCCAGAAGTCGTTGTAGATGCATTGACCTGGAGTGCAATTTTGGCGAATATTCAATTGTTAACAACTTTTAAAACGCAGATACCATATACTTGCAGCTACTGCACGAAATAGTTATAGTCCGTGGGTTTAATTTAAGACAAGTCCGGTTCACAAAGATGCACTAGGAGCCGTGAAAAATACAATTGTTTCAATTAACGATGTAATCCTGCGATTCGGTTTCGGCGGTGAAGGAAACTGCGAAAAAGGCCGCAAACGCGAGATGGCGGCACAGGGACTGTTTTCGACATTTCGATGGTGTAAAAGTTTGGAACAATTGTTATCTCGGTTCCTGCTGGTTGTTTTTTGATAAATGGAATGTCAAATGAAAGGGAATCGAATAAGCACCACGATTAAAAATACCCCGTTGCTGTAACTATATGCAGCTGGCCGTATTACAAATCTAATTGTTTAATTGTTCATAACAAACGAACTTCTCATGGAATAATGATCAGGCCTATTGGAGATGGTAGTTTCTACTTCTAACTTTAATTGATGTCGTTTGTTCATTAATGCAGCTTGCCGGGAAGTGACAGTAATCGCATTTGTTTATACTTTATTTAAACAAATTCAATTATCTCGGCTTCTGTAGGCCGATTATAATCAACGATACCTCAAATTGACGTTCACGGTTCAAGGAACAATCTGATTTACTGTTGGAAAGGGCTTCGTGAATAGCTTCGTTGCAATTCTCCAACGAATTTTTAAATTGTTTATTACAGAAAGACAACATATGCAGCATTTGTAAATCATTGATTGAAGTGCAGCGGCATCCTTTACCTGCATTTTAAGCAAGCGATCACTTATCTAGGGCCTCCAGAAGTCGTGGTAGATGCATTGACTCGGAATGCAATTTTGGCGAATATTCAATTGTTAATAACTTTTAAAACGCAGATACCATATGCTTGCAGCTGCTGCACGAAATAGTTATTGTCTGTGGGTTTAATTTAAGACAAGTCCGGTTCACAAAGATGCACTAGGAGCCGTGAAAAATACAATTGTTTCAATTAACGATGAAACCCTGCGATTCGGTTTCGGCGGTGAAGGAAACTGCGAAAAAGGCCGCAAACGCGAAATGGCGGCACAGGGACTGTTTTCGACATTTCGATGGTGTAAAAGTTTGGAACAATTGTTATCTCGGTTCCTGCTGGTTGTTTTTTGATAAATGGAATGTCAAATGAAAGGGAATCGAATAAGCTCCACGATTAAAAATACCCCATTGCTGTAACTATATGCAGCTGGCCGTAATTACGAATCTAATTGTTTAATTGTTTATAACAAACGAACTTCTCATGGAATAATGATCAGGCCTATTGGAGATGGTAGTTTCTACTTCTAACTATAATTGATGTCGTTTGTTCATTAATGCAGCTTGCCGGGAAGTGACAGTAATCGCATTTGTTTATACTTTATTTAAACAAATTCAATTATCTCGGCTTCTGTAGGCCGATTATAATCATCGATACCTCAAATTGACGTTCACGGTTCAAGGAACAATCTGATTTACTGTTGGAAAGGGCTTTGTGAATAGTTTCGTTGCAATTCTCCAACAAATTTTTGAATTGTTTATTGCAGAAAGACAACATATGCAGCATTTGTAAATCATTGGTTGAAGTGTAGCGGCATCCTTTACCTGCATTTTAAGCAAGCGATCATTTATCTAGAGCCTCCAGAAGTCGTTGTAGATGCATTGACCTGGAGTGCAATTTTGGCGAATATTCAATTGTTAATAACTTTTAAAACGCAGATACCATATGCTTGCAGCTGCTGCACGAAATAGTTATTGTCTGTGGGTTTAATTTAAGACAAGTCCGGTTCACAAAGATGCACTAGGAGCCGTGAAAAATACAATTGTTTCAATTAACGATGTAATCCTGCGATTCGGTTTCGGCGGTGAAGGAAACTGCGAAAAAGGCCGCATACGCGAGATGGCGGCACAGGGACTGTTTTCGACATTTCGATGGTGTAAAAGTTTGGAACAATTGTTATCTCGGTTCCTGCTGGTTGTTTTTTGATAAATGGAATGTCAAATGAAAGGGAATCGAATAAGCTCCACGATTAAAAATACCCATATGAAGTAACTATATGCAGCTGGCCGTAATTACCAATCTAATTGTTTAATTGTTTATAACAAACGAATTTCTCATGGAATAATGATGAGGCCTATTGGAGATGGTAGTTTCTACTTCTAACTTTAATTGATGTCGTTTGTTCATTAATGCAGCTTGCCGGGAAGTGACAGTAATCGCATTTGTTTATACTTTATTTAAACAAATTCAATTATCTCGGCTTCTGTAGGCCGATTATAATCAACGATACCTCAAATTGACGTTCACGGTTCAAGGAACAATCTGATTTACTGTTGGAAAGGGCTTCGTGAATAGCTTCGTTGCAATTCTCCAACGAATTTTTAAATTGTTTATTACAGAAAGACAACATATGCAGCATTTGTAAATCATTGATTGAAGTGCAGCGGCATCCTTTACCTGCATTTTAAGCAAGCGATCACTTATCTAGGGCCTCCAGAAGTCGTGGTAGATGCATTGACTCGGAGTGCAATTTTGGCGAATATTCAATTGTTAATAACTTTTAAAACGCAGATACCATATGCTTGCAGCTGCTGCACGAAATAGTTATTGTCTGTGGGTTTAATTTAAGACAAGTCCGGTTCACAAAGATGCACTAGGAGCCGTGAAAAATACAATTGTTTCAATTAACGATGAAACCCTGCGATTCGGTTTCGGCGGTGAAGGAAACTGCGAAAAAGGCCGCAGACGCGAGATGGCGGCACAGGGACTGTTTTCGACATTTCGATGGTGTAAAAGTTTGGAACAATTGTTATCTCGGTTCCTGCTGGTTGTTTTTTGATAAATGGAATGTCAAATGAAAGGGAATCGAATAAGCTCCACGATTAAAAATACCCCATTGCTGTAACTATATGCAGCTGGCCGTAATTACAAATCTAATTGTTTAATTGTTTATAACAAACGAACTTCTCATGGAATAATGATCAGGCCTATTGGAGATGGTAGTTTCTACTTCTAACTTTAATTGATGTCGTTTGTTCATTAATGCAGCTTGCCGGGAAGTGACAGTAATCGCATTTGTTTATACTTTATTTAAACAAATTCAATTATCTCGGCTTCTGTAGGCCGATTATAATCAACGGTACCTCAAATTGACGTTCACGGTTCAAGGAACAATCTGATTTACTGTTGGAAAGGGCTTTGTGAATAGTTTCGTTGCAATTCTCCAACGAATTTTTAAATTGTTTATTACAGAAAGACAACATATGCAGCATTTGTAAATCATTGGTTGAAGTGCAGCGGCATCCTTTACCTGCATTTTAAGCAAGCGATCATTTATCTAGAGCCTCCAGAAGTCGTTGTAGATGCATTGACCTGGAGTGCAATTTTGGCGAATATTCAATTGTTAACAACTTTTAAAACGCAGATACCATATACTTGCAGCTACTGCACGAAATAGTTATTGTCTGTGGGTTTAATTTAAGACAAGTCCGTTTCACAAAGATGCACTAGGAGCCGTGAAAAATACAATTGTTTCAATTAACGATGTAATCCTGCGATTCGGTTTCGGCGGTGAAGGAAACTGCGAAAAAGGCCGCAAACGCGAGATGGCGGCACAGGGACTGTTTTTGACATTTCGATGGTGTAAAAGTTTGGAACAATTGTTATCTCGGTTCCTGCTGGTTGTTTTTTGATAAATGGAATGTCAAATGAAAGGGAATCGAATAAGCTCCACGATTAAAAATACCCATATGAAGTAACTATATGCAGCTGGCCGTAATTACCAATCTAATTGTTTAATTGTTTATAACAAACGAATTTCTCATGGAATAATGATGAGGCCTATTGGAGATGGTAGTTTCTACTTCTAACTTTAATTGATGTCGTTTGTTCATTAATGCAGCTTGCCGGGAAGTGACAGTAATCGCATTTGTTTATACTTTATTTAAACAAATTCAATTATCTCGGCTTCTGTAGGCCGATTATAATCAACGATACCTCAAATTGACGTTCACGGTTCAAGGAACAATCTGATTTACTGTTGGAAAGGGCTTCGTGAATAGCTTCGTTGCAATTCTCCAACGAATTTTTAAATTGTTTATTACAGAAAGAAAACATATGCAGCATTTGTAAATCATTGATTGAAGTGCAGCGGCATCCTTTACCTGCATTTTAAGCAAGCGATCACTTATCTAGGGCCTCCAGAAGTCGTGGTAGATGCATTGACTCGGAGTGCAATTTTGGCGAATATTCAATTGTTAATAACTTTTAAAACGCAGATACCATATGCTTGCAGCTGCTGCACGAAATAGTTATTGTCTGTGGGTTTAATTTAAGACAAGTCCGGTTCACAAAGATGCACTAGGAGCCGTGAAAAATACAATTGTTTCAATTAACGATGAAACCCTGCGATTCGGTTTCGGCGGTGAAGGAAACTGCGAAAAAGGCCGCAAACGCGAGATGGCGGCACAGGGACCGTTTTCGACATTTCGATGGTGTAAAAGTTTGGAACAATTGTTATCTCGGTTCCTGCTGGTTGTTTTTTGATAAATGGAATGTCAAATGAAAGGGAATCGAATAAGCTCCACGATTAAAAATACCCCATTGCTGTAACTATATGCAGCTGGCCGTAATTACAAATCTAATTGTTTAATTGTTTATAACAAACGAACTTCTCATGGAATAATGATCAGGCCTATTGGAGATGGTAGTTTCTACTTCTAACTTTAATTGATGTCGTTTGTTCATTAATGCAGCTTGCCGGGAAGTGACAGTAATCGCATTTGTTTATACTTTATTTAAACAAATTCAATTATCTCGGCTTCTGTAGGCCGATTATAATCAACGGTACCTCAAATTGACGTTCACGGTTCAAGGAACAATCTGATTTACTGTTGGAAAGGGCTTTGTGAATAGTTTCGTTGCAATTCTCCAACGAATTTTTAAATTGTTTATTACAGAAAGACAACATATGCAGCATTTGTAAATCATTGGTTGAAGTGCAGCGGCATCCTTTACCTGCATTTTAAGCAAGCGATCATTTATCTAGAGCCTCCAGAAGTCGTTGTAGATGCATTGACCTGGAGTGCAATTTTGGCGAATATTCAATTGTTAACAACTTTTAAAACGCAGATACCATATACTTGCAGCTACTGCACGAAATAGTTATTGTCTGTGGGTTTAATTTAAGACAAGTCCGTTTCACAAAGATGCACTAGGAGCCGTGAAAAATACAATTGTTTCAATTAACGATGTAATCCTGCGATTCGGTTTCGGCGGTGAAGGAAACTGCGAAAAAGGCCGCAAACGCGAGATGGCGGCACAGGGACTGTTTTTGACATTTCGATGGTGTAAAAGTTTGGAACAATTGTTATCTCGGTTCCTGCTGGTTGTTTTTTGATAAATGGAATGTCAAATGAAAGGGAATCGAATAAGCTCCACGATTAAAAATACCCATATGAAGTAACTATATGCAGCTGGCCGTAATTACCAATCTAATTGTTTAATTGTTTATAACAAACGAATTTCTCATGGAATAATGATGAGGCCTATTGGAGATGGTAGTTTCTACTTCTAACTTTAATTGATGTCGTTTGTTCATTAATGCAGCTTGCCGGGAAGTGACAGTAATCGCATTTGTTTATACTTTATTTAAACAAATTCAATTATCTCGGCTTCTGTAGGCCGATTATAATCAACGATACCTCAAATTGACGTTCACGGTTCAAGGAACAATCTGATTTACTGTTGGAAAGGGCTTCGTGAATAGCTTCGTTGCAATTCTCCAACGAATTTTTAAATTGTTTATTACAGAAAGACAACATATGCAGCATTTGTAAATCATTGATTGAAGTGCAGCGGCATCCTTTACCTGCATTTTAAGCAAGCGATCACTTATCTAGGGCCTCCAGAAGTCGTGGTAGATGCATTGACTCGGAGTGCAATTTTGGCGAATATTCAATTGTTAATAACTTTTAAAACGCAGATACCATATGCTTGCAGCTGCTGCACGAAATAGTTATTGTCTGTGGGTTTAATTTAAGACAAGTCCGGTTCACAAAGATGCACTAGGAGCCGTGAAAAATACAATTGTTTCAATTAACGATGAAACCCTGCGATTCGGTTTCGGCGGTGAAGGAAACTGCGAAAAAGGCCGCAAACGCGAGATGGCGGCACAGGGACCGTTTTCGACATTTCGATGGTGTAAAAGTTTGGAACAATTGTTATCTCGGTTCCTGCTGGTTGTTTTTTGATAAATGGAATGTCAAATGAAAGGGAATCGAATAAGCTCCACGATTAAAAATACCCCATTGCTGTAACTATATGCAGCTGGCCGTAATTACAAATCTAATTGTTTAATTGTTTATAACAAACGAACTTCTCATGGAATAATGATCAGGCCTATTGGAGATGGTAGTTTCTACTTCTAACTTTAATTGATGTCGTTTGTTCATTAATGCAGCTTGCCGGGAAGTGACAGTAATCGCATTTGTTTATACTTTATTTAAACAAATTCAATTATCTCGGCTTCTGTAGGCCGATTATAATCAACGGTACCTCAAATTGACGTTCACGGTTCAAGGAACAATCTGATTTACTGTTGGAAAGGGCTTTGTGAATAGTTTCGTTGCAATTCTCCAACGAATTTTTAAATTGTTTATTACAGAAAGACAACATATGCAGCATTTGTAAATCATTGGTTGAAGTGCAGCGGCATCCTTTACCTGCATTTTAAGCAAGCGATCATTTATCTAGAGCCTCCAGAAGTCGTTGTAGATGCATTGACCTGGAGTGCAATTTTGGCGAATATTCAATTGTTAACAACTTTTAAAACGCAGATACCATATACTTGCAGCTACTGCACGAAATAGTTATAGTCCGTGGGTTTAATTTAAGACAAGTCCGGTTCACAAAGATGCACTAGGAGCCGTGAAAAATACAATTGTTTCAATTAACGATGTAATCCTGCGATTCGGTTTCGGCGGTGAAGGAAACTGCGAAAAAGGCCGCAAACGCGAGATGGCGGCACAGGGACTGTTTTCGACATTTCGATGGTGTAAAAGTTTGGAACAATTGTTATCTCGGTTCCTGCTGGTTGTTTTTTGATAAATGGAATGTCAAATGAAAGGGAATCGAATAAGCTCCACGATTAAAAATACCCATATGAAGTAACTATATGCAGCTGGCCGTAATTACCAATCTAATTGTTTAATTGTTTATAACAAACGAATTTCTCATGGAATAATGATGAGGCCTATTGGAGATGGTAGTTTCTACTTCTAACTTTAATTGATGTCGTTTGTTCATTAATGCAGCTTGCCGGGAAGTGACAGTAATCGCATTTGTTTATACTTTATTTAAACAAATTCAATTATCTCGGCTTCTGTAGGCCGATTATAATCAACGATACCTCAAATTGACGTTCACGGTTCAAGGAACAATCTGATTTACTGTTGGAAAGGGCTTCGTGAATAGCTTCGTTGCAATTCTCCAACGAATTTTTAAATTGTTTATTACAGAAAGACAACATATGCAGCATTTGTAAATCATTGATTGAAGTGCAGCGGCATCCTTTACCTGCATTTTAAGCAAGCGATCACTTATCTAGGGCCTCCAGAAGTCGTGGTAGATGCATTGACTCGGAGTGCAATTTTGGCGAATATTCAATTGTTAATAACTTTTAAAACGCAGATACCATATGCTTGCAGCTGCTGCACGAAATAGTTATTGTCTGTGGGTTTAATTTAAGACAAGTCCGGTTCACAAAGATGCACTAGGAGCCGTGAAAAATACAATTGTTTCAATTAACGATGAAACCCTGCGATTCGGTTTCGGCGGTGAAGGAAACTGCGAAAAAGGCCGCAGACGCGAGATGGCGGCACAGGGACTGTTTTCGACATTTCGATGGTGTAAAAGTTTGGAACAATTGTTATCTCGGTTCCTGCTGGTTGTTTTTTGATAAATGGAATGTCAAATGAAAGGGAATCGAATAAGCTCCACGATTAAAAATACCCCATTGCTGTAACTATATGCAGCTGGCCGTAATTACAAATCTAATTGTTTAATTGTTTATAACAAACGAACTTCTCATGGAATAATGATCAGGCCTATTGGAGATGGTAGTTTCTACTTCTAACTTTAATTGATGTCGTTTGTTCATTAATGCAGCTTGCCGGGAAGTGACAGTAATCGCATTTGTTTATACTTTATTTAAACAAATTCAATTATCTCGGCTTCTGTAGGCCGATTATAATCAACGGTACCTCAAATTGACGTTCACGGTTCAAGGAACAATCTGATTTACTGTTGGAAAGGGCTTTGTGAATAGTTTCGTTGCAATTCTCCAACGAATTTTTAAATTGTTTATTACAGAAAGACAACATATGCAGCATTTGTAAATCATTGGTTGAAGTGCAGCGGCATCCTTTACCTGCATTTTAAGCAAGCGATCATTTATCTAGAGCCTCCAGAAGTCGTTGTAGATGCATTGACCTGGAGTGCAATTTTGGCGAATATTCAATTGTTAACAACTTTTAAAACGCAGATACCATATACTTGCAGCTACTGCACGAAATAGTTATTGTCTGTGGGTTTAATTTAAGACAAGTCCGTTTCACAAAGATGCACTAGGAGCCGTGAAAAATACAATTGTTTCAATTAACGATGTAATCCTGCGATTCGGTTTCGGCGGTGAAGGAAACTGCGAAAAAGGCCGCAAACGCGAGATGGCGGCACAGGGACTGTTTTTGACATTTCGATGGTGTAAAAGTTTGGAACAATTGTTATCTCGGTTCCTGCTGGTTGTTTTTTGATAAATGGAATGTCAAATGAAAGGGAATCGAATAAGCTCCACGATTAAAAATACCCATATGAAGTAACTATATGCAGCTGGCTGTAATTACCAATCTAATTGTTTAATTGTTTATAACAAACGAATTTCTCATGGAATAATGATGAGGCCTATTGGAGATGGTAGTTTCTACTTCTAACTTTAATTGATGTCGTTTGTTCATTAATGCAGCTTGCCGGGAAGTGACAGTAATCGCATTTGTTTATACTTTATTTAAACAAATTCAATTATCTCGGCTTCTGTAGGCCGATTATAATCAACGATACCTCAAATTGACGTTCACGGTTCAAGGAACAATCTGATTTACTGTTGGAAAGGGCTTCGTGAATAGCTTCGTTGCAATTCTCCAACGAATTTTTAAATTGTTTATTACAGAAAGACAACATATGCAGCATTTGTAAATCATTGATTGAAGTGCAGCGGCATCCTTTACCTGCATTTTAAGCAAGCGATCACTTATCTAGGGCCTCCAGAAGTCGTGGTAGATGCATTGACTCGGAGTGCAATTTTGGCGAATATTCAATTGTTAATAACTTTTAAAACGCAGATACCATATGCTTGCAGCTGCTGCACGAAATAGTTATTGTCTGTGGGTTTAATTTAAGACAAGTCCGGTTCACAAAGATGCACTAGGAGCCGTGAAAAATACAATTGTTTCAATTAACGATGAAACCCTGCGATTCGGTTTCGGCGGTGAAGGAAACTGCGAAAAAGGCCGCAAACGCGAGATGGCGGCACAGGGACCGTTTTCGACATTTCGATGGTGTAAAAGTTTGGAACAATTGTTATCTCGGTTCCTGCTGGTTGTTTTTTGATAAATGGAATGTCAAATGAAAGGGAATCGAATAAGCTCCACGATTAAAAATACCCCATTGCTGTAACTATATGCAGCTGGCCGTAATTACAAATCTAATTGTTTAATTGTTTATAACAAACGAACTTCTCATGGAATAATGATCAGGCCTATTGGAGATGGTAGTTTCTACTTCTAACTTTAATTGATGTCGTTTGTTCATTAATGCAGCTTGCCGGGAAGTGACAGTAATCGCATTTGTTTATACTTTATTTAAACAAATTCAATTATCTCGGCTTCTGTAGGCCGATTATAATCAACGGTACCTCAAATTGACGTTCACGGTTCAAGGAACAATCTGATTTACTGTTGGAAAGGGCTTTGTGAATAGTTTCGTTGCAATTCTCCAACGAATTTTTAAATTGTTTATTACAGAAAGACAACATATGCAGCATTTGTAAATCATTGGTTGAAGTGCAGCGGCATCCTTTACCTGCATTTTAAGCAAGCGATCATTTATCTAGAGCCTCCAGAAGTCGTTGTAGATGCATTGACCTGGAGTGCAATTTTGGCGAATATTCAATTGTTAACAACTTTTAAAACGCAGATACCATATACTTGCAGCTACTGCACGAAATAGTTATAGTCCGTGGGTTTAATTTAAGACAAGTCCGGTTCACAAAGATGCACTAGGAGCCGTGAAAAATACAATTGTTTCAATTAACGATGTAATCCTGCGATTCGGTTTCGGCGGTGAAGGAAACTGCGAAAAAGGCCGCAAACGCGAGATGGCGGCACAGGGACTGTTTTTGACATTTCGATGGTGTAAAAGTTTGGAACAATTGTTATCTCGGTTCCTGCTGGTTGTTTTTTGATAAATGGAATGTCAAATGAAAGGGAATCGAATAAGCTCCACGATTAAAAATACCCATATGAAGTAACTATATGCAGCTGGCCGTAATTACCAATCTAATTGTTTAATTGTTTATAACAAACGAATTTCTCATGGAATAATGATGAGGCCTATTGGAGATGGTAGTTTCTACTTCTAACTTTAATTGATGTCGTTTGTTCATTAATGCAGCTTGCCGGGAAGTGACAGTAATCGCATTTGTTTATACTTTATTTAAACAAATTCAATTATCTCGGCTTCTGTAGGCCGATTATAATCAACGATACCTCAAATTGACGTTCACGGTTCAAGGAACAATCTGATTTACTGTTGGAAAGGGCTTCGTGAATAGCTTCGTTGCAATTCTCCAACGAATTTTTAAATTGTTTATTACAGAAAGACAACATATGCAGCATTTGTAAATCATTGATTGAAGTGCAGCGGCATCCTTTACCTGCATTTTAAGCAAGCGATCACTTATCTAGGGCCTCCAGAAGTCGTGGTAGATGCATTGACTCGGAGTGCAATTTTGGCGAATATTCAATTGTTAATAACTTTTAAAACGCAGATACCATATGCTTGCAGCTGCTGCACGAAATAGTTATTGTCTGTGGGTTTAATTTAAGACAAGTCCGGTTCACAAAGATGCACTAGGAGCCGTGAAAAATACAATTGTTTCAATTAACGATGAAACCCTGCGATTCGGTTTCGGCGGTGAAGGAAACTGCGAAAAAGGCCGCAAACGCGAGATGGCGGCACAGGGACCGTTTTCGACATTTCGATGGTGTAAAAGTTTGGAACAATTGTTATCTCGGTTCCTGCTGGTTGTTTTTTGATAAATGGAATGTCAAATGAAAGGGAATCGAATAAGCTCCACGATTAAAAATACCCCATTGCTGTAACTATATGCAGCTGGCCGTAATTACAAATCTAATTGTTTAATTGTTTATAACAAACGAACTTCTCATGGAATAATGATCAGGCCTATTGGAGATGGTAGTTTCTACTTCTAACTTTAATTGATGTCGTTTGTTCATTAATGCAGCTTGCCGGGAAGTGACAGTAATCGCATTTGTTTATACTTTATTTAAACAAATTCAATTATCTCGGCTTCTGTAGGCCGATTATAATCAACGGTACCTCAAATTGACGTTCACGGTTCAAGGAACAATCTGATTTACTGTTGGAAAGGGCTTTGTGAATAGTTTCGTTGCAATTCTCCAACGAATTTTTAAATTGTTTATTACAGAAAGACAACATATGCAGCATTTGTAAATCATTGGTTGAAGTGCAGCGGCATCCTTTACCTGCATTTTAAGCAAGCGATCATTTATCTAGAGCCTCCAGAAGTCGTTGTAGATGCATTGACCTGGAGTGCAATTTTGGCGAATATTCAATTGTTAACAACTTTTAAAACGCAGATACCATATACTTGCAGCTACTGCACGAAATAGTTATAGTCCGTGGGTTTAATTTAAGACAAGTCCGGTTCACAAAGATGCACTAGGAGCCGTGAAAAATACAATTGTTTCAATTAACGATGTAATCCTGCGATTCGGTTTCGGCGGTGAAGGAAACTGCGAAAAAGGCCGCAAACGCGAGATGGCGGCACAGGGACTGTTTTCGACATTTCGATGGTGTAAAAGTTTGGAACAATTGTTATCTCGGTTCCTGCTGGTTGTTTTTTGATAAATGGAATGTCAAATGAAAGGGAATCGAATAAGCTCCACGATTAAAAATACCCATATGAAGTAACTATATGCAGCTGGCCGTAATTACCAATCTAATTGTTTAATTGTTTATAACAAACGAATTTCTCATGGAATAATGATGAGGCCTATTGGAGATGGTAGTTTCTACTTCTAACTTTAATTGATGTCGTTTGTTCATTAATGCAGCTTGCCGGGAAGTGACAGTAATCGCATTTGTTTATACTTAATTTAAACAAATTCAATTATCTCGGCTTCTGTAGGCCGATTATAATCATCGATACCTCAAATTGACGTTCACGGTTCAAGGAACAATCTGATTTACTGTTGGAAAGGGCTTTGTGAATAGTTTCGTTGCAATTCTCCAACGAATTTTTAAATTGTTTATTACAGAAAGACAACATATGCAGCATTTGTAAATCATTGGTTGAAGTGCAGCGGCATCCTTTACCTGCATTTTAAGCAAGCGATCATTTATCTAGAGCCTCCAGAAGTCGTTGTAGATGCATTGACCTGGAGTGCAATTTTGGCGAATATTCAATTGTTAACAACTTTTAAAACGCAGATACCATATACTTGCAGCTACTGCACGAAATAGTTATAGTCCGTGGGTTTAATTTAAGACAAGTCCGGTTCACAAAGATGCACTAGGAGCCGTGAAAAATACAATTGTTTCAATTAACGATGTAATCCTGCGATTCGGTTTCGGCGGTGAAGGAAACTGCGAAAAAGGCCGCAAACGCGAGATGGCGGCACAGGGACTGTTTTCGACATTTCGATGGTGTAAAAGTTTGGAACAATTGTTATCTCGGTTCCTGCTGGTTGTTTTTTGATAAATGGAATGTCAAATGAAAGGGAATCGAATAAGCACCACGATTAAAAATACCCCGTTGCTGTAACTATATGCAGCTGGCCGTATTACAAATCTAATTGTTTAATTGTTCATAACAAACGAACTTCTCATGGAATAATGATGAGGCCTATTGGAGATGGTAGTTTCTACTTCTAACTTTAATTGATGTCGTTTGTTCATTAATGCAGCTTGCCGGGAAGTGACAGTAATCGCATTTGTTTATACTTAATTTAAACAAATTCAATTATCTCGGCTTCTGTAGGCCGATTATAATCATCGATACCTCAAATTGACGTTCACGGTTCAAGGAACAATCTGATTTACTGTTGGAAAGGGCTTTGTGAATAGTTTCGTTGCAATTCTCCAACGAATTTTTAAATTGTTTATTACAGAAAGACAACATATGCAGCATTTGTAAATCATTGGTTGAAGTGTAGCGGCATCCTTGACCTGCATTTTAAGCAAGCGATCATTTATCTAGAGCCTCCAGAAGTCGTTGTAGATGCATTGACCTGGAGTGCAATTTTGGCGAATATTCAATTGTTAATAACTTTTAAAACGCAGATACCATATGCTTGCAGCTGCTGCACGAAATAGTTATTGTCTGTGGGTTTAATTTAAGACAAGTCCGGTTCACAAAGATGCACTAGGAGCCGTGAAAAATACAATTGTTTCAATTAACGATGAAACCCTGCGATTCGGTTTCGGCGGTGAAGGAAACTGCGAAAAAGGCCGCAAACGCGAGATGGCGGCACAGGGACTGCTTTCGACATTTCGATGGTGTAAAAGTTTGGAACAATTGTTATCTCGGTTCCTGCTGGTTGTTTTTTGATAAATGGAATGTCAAATGAAAGGGAATCGAATAAGCTCCACGATTAAAAATACCCATATGAAGTAACTATATGCAGCTGGCCGTAATTACAAATCTAATTGTTTAATTGTTTATAACAAACGAACTTCTCATGGAATAATGATCAGGCCTATTGGAGATGGTAGTTTCTACTTCTAACTTTAATTGATGTCGTTTGTTCATTAATGCAGCTTGCCGGGAAGTGACAGTAATCGCATTTGTTTATACTTTATTTAAACAAATTCAATTATCTCGGCTTCTGTAGGCCGATTATAATCAACGATACCTCAAATTGACGTTCACGGTTCAAGGAACAATCTGATTTACTGTTGGAAAGGGCTTCGTGAATAGCTTCGTTGCAATTCTCCAACGAATTTTTAAATTGTTTATTACAGAAAGACAACATATGCAGCATTTGTAAATCATTGGTTGAAGTGTAGCGGCATCCTTTCCCTGCATTTTAAGCAAGCGATCACTTATCTAGGGCCTCCAGAAGTCGTGGTAGATGCATTGACTCGGAGTGCAATTTTGGCGAATATTCAATTGTTAATAACTTTTAAAACGCAGATACCATATGCGTGCAGCTACTGCACGAAATAGTTATTGTCTGTAGGTTTAATTTAAGACAAGTCCGGTTCACAAAGATGCACTAGGAGCCGTGAAAAATACAATTGTTTCAATTAACGATGAAACCCTGCTATTCGGTTTCGGCGGTGAAGGAAACTGCGAAAAAGGCCGCAAACGCGAGATGGCGGCACAGGGACTGTTTTCGACATTTCGATGGTGTAAAAGTTTGGAACAATTGTTATCTCGGTTCCTGCTGGTTGTTTTTTGATAAATGGAATGTCAAATGAAAGGGAATCGAATAAGCACCACGATTAAAAATACCCCGTTGCTGTAACTATATGCAGCTGGCCGTATTACAAATCTAATTGTTTAATTGTTCATAACAAACGAACTTCTCATGGAATAATGATCAGGCCTATTGGAGATGGTAGTTTCTACTTCTAACTTTAATTGATGTCGTTTGTTCATTAATGCAGCTTGCCGGGAAGTGACAGTAATCGCATTTGTTTATACTTTATTTAAACAAATTCAATTATCTCGGCTTCTGTAGGCCGATTATAATCATCGATACCTCAAATTGACGTTCACGGTTCAAGGAACAATCTGATTTACTGTTGGAAAGGGCTTTGTGAATAGTTTCGTTGCAATTCTCCAACGAATTTTTAAATTGTTTATTACAGAAAGACAACATATGCAGCATTTGTAAATCATTGGTTGAAGTGTAGCGGCATCCTTTACCTGCATTTTAAGCAAGCGATCATTTATCTAGAGCCTCCAGAAGTCGTTGTAGATGCATTTACCTGGAGTGCAATTTTGGCGAATATTCAATTGTTAATAACTTTTAAAACGCAGATACCATATGCTTGCAGCTGCTGCACGAAATAGTTATTGTCTGTGGGTTTAATTTAAGACAAGTCCGGTTCACAAAGATGCACTAGGAGCCGTGAAAAATACAATTGTTTCAATTAACGATGAAACCCTGCGATTCGGTTTCGGCGGTGAAGGAAACTGCGAAAAAGGCCGCAAACGCGAGATGGCGGCACAGGGACTGTTTTCGACATTTCGATGGTGTAAAAGTTTGGAACAATTGTTATCTCGGTTCCTGCTGGTTGTTTTTTGATAAATGGAATGTCAAATGAAAGGGAATCGAATAAGCTCCACGATTAAAAATACCCATATGAAGTAACTATATGCAGCTGGCCGTAATTACAAATCTAATTGTTTAATTGTTTATAACAAACGAACTTCTCATGGAATAATGATCAGGCCTATTGGAGATGGTAGTTTCTACTTCTAACTTTAATTGATGTCGTTTGTTCATTAATGCAGCTTGCCGGGAAGTGACAGTAATCGCATTTGTTTATACTTTATTTAAACAAATTCAATTATCTCGGCTTCTGTAGGCCGATTATAATCAACGATACCTCAAATTGACGTTCACGGTTCAAGGAACAATCTGATTTACTGTTGGAAAGGGCTTCGTGAATAGCTTCGTTGCAATTCTCCAACGAATTTTTAAATTGTTTATTACAGAAAGACAACATATGCAGCTTTTGTAAATCATTGATTGAAGTGCAGCGGCATCCTTTACCTGCATTTTAAGCAAGCGATCACTTATCTAGGGCCTCCAGAAGTCGTGGTAGATGCATTGACTCGGAGTGCAATTTTGGCGAATATTCAATTGTTAATAACTTTTAAAACGCAGATACCATATGCTTGCAGCTGCTGCACGAAATAGGTATTGTCTGTGGGTTTAATTTAAGACAAGTCCGGTTCACAAAGATGCACTAGGAGCCGTGAAAAATACAATTGTTTCAATTAACGATGAAACTCTGCTATTCGGTTTCGGCGGTGAAGGAAACTGCGAAAAAGGCCGCAAACGCGAGATGGCGGCACAGGGACTGTTTTCGACATTTCGATGGTGTAAAAGTTTGGAACAATTGTTATCTCGGTTCCTGCTGGTTGTTTTTTGATAAATGGAATGTCAAATGAAAGGGAATCGAATAAGCTCCACGATTAAAAATACCCCATTGCTGTAACTATATGCAGCTGGCCGTAATTACAAATCTAATTGTTTAATTGTTTATAACAAACGAACTTCTCATGGAATAATGATCAGGCCTATTGGAGATGGTAGTTTCTACTTCTAACTTTAATTGATGTCGTTTGTTCATTAATGCAGCTTGCCGGGAGGTGACAGTAATCGCATTTGTTTATACTTTATTTAAACAAATTCAATTATCTCGGCTTCTGTAGGCCGATTATAATCAACGATACCTCAAATTGACGTTCACGGTTCAAGGAACAATCTGATTTACTGTTGGAAAGGGCTTCGTGAATAGCTTCGTTGCAATTCTCCAACGAATTTTTAAATTGTTTATTACAGAAAGACAACATATGCAGCTTTTGTAAATCATTGATTGAAGTGCAGCGGCATCCTTTACCTGCATTTTAAGCAAGCGATCACTTATCTAGGGCCTCCAGAAGTCGTGGTAGATGCATTGACTCGGAGTGCAATTTTGGCGAATATTCAATTGTTAATAACTTTTAAAACGCAGATACCATATGCTTGCAGCTGCTGCACGAAATAGGTATTGTCTGTGGGTTTAATTTAAGACCAGTCCGGTTCACAAAGATGCACTAGGAGCCGTGAAAAATACAATTGTTTCAATTAACGATGAAACCCTGCTATTCGGTTTCGGCGGTGAAGGAAACTGCGAAAAAGGCCGCAAACGCGAGATGGCGGCACAGGGACTGTTTTCGACATTTCGATGGTGTAAAAGTTTGGAACAATTGTTATCTCGGTTCCTGCTGGTTGTTTTTTGATAAATGGAATGTCAAATGAAAGGGAATCGAATAAGCTCCACGATTAAAAATACCCCATTGCTGTAACTATATGCAGCTGGCCGTAATTACAAATCTAATTGTTTAATTGTTTATAACAAACGAACTTCTCATGGAATAATGATCAGGCCTATTGGAGATGGTAGTTTCTACTTCTAACTTTAATTGATGTCGTTTGTTCATTAATGCAGCTTGCCGGGAGGTGACAGTAATCGCATTTGTTTATACTTTATTTAAACAAATTCAATTATCTCGGCTTCTGTAGGCCGATTATAATCAACGATACCTCAAATTGACGTTCACGGTTCAAGGAACAATCTGATTTACTGTTGGAAAGGGCTTCGTGAATAGCTTCGTTGCAATTCTCCAACGAATTTTTAAATTGTTTATTACAGAAAGACAACATATGCAGCATTTGTAAATCATTGATTGAAGTGCAGCGGCATCCTTTACCTGCATTTTAAGCAAGCGATCACTTATCTAGGGCCTCCAGAAGTCGTGGTAGATGCATTGACTCGGAGTGCAATTTTGGCGAATATTCAATTGTTAATAACTTTTAAAACGCAGATACCATATGCTTGCAGCTGCTGCACGAAATAGTTATTGTCTGTGGGTTTAATTTAAGACAAGTCCGGTTCACAAAGATGCACTAGGAGCCGTGAAAAATACAATTGTTTCAATTAACGATGAAACCCTGCGATTCGGTTTCGGCGGTGAAGGAAACTGCGAAAAAGGCCGCAAACGCGAGATGGCGGCACAGGGACTGTTTTCGACATTTCGATGGTGTAAAAGTTTGGAACAATTGTTATCTAGGTTCCTGCTGGTTGTTTTTTGATAAATGGAATGTCAAATGAAAGGGAATCGAATAAGCTCCACGATTAAAAATACCCCATTGCTGTAACTATATGCAGCTGGCCGTAATTACAAATCTAATTGTTTAATTGTTTATAACAAACGAACTTCTCATGGAATAATGATCAGGCCTATTGGAGATGGTAGTTTCTACTTCTAACTTTAATTGATGTCGTTCGTTCATTAATGCAGCTTGCCGGGAAGTGACAGTAATCGCATTTGTTTATACTTTATTTAAACAAATTCAATTATCTCGGCTTCTGTAGGCCGATTATAATCAACGATACCTCAAATTGACGTTCACGGTTCAAGGAACAATCTGATTTACTGTTGGAAAGGGCTTTGTGAATAGTTTCGTTGCAATTCTCCAACGAATTTTTAAATTGTTTATTACATTAAGACAACATATGCAGCATTTGTAAATCATTGGTTGAAGTGCAGCGGCATCCTTTACCTGCATTTTAAGCAAGCGATCATTTATCTAGAGCCTCCAGAAGTCGTTGTAGATGCATTGACCTGGAGTGCAATTTTGGCGAATATTCAATTGTTAACAACTTTTAAAACGCAGATACCATATACTTGCAGCTACTGCACGAAATAGTTATAGTCCGTGGGTTTAATTTAAGACAAGTCCGGTTCACAAAGATGCACTAGGAGCCGTGAAAAATACAATTGTTTCAATTAACGATGTAATCCTGCGATTCGGTTTCGGCGGTGAAGGAAACTGCGAAAAAGGCCGTAAACGCGAGATGGCGGCACAGGGACTGTTTTCGACATTTCGATGGTGTAAAAGTTTGGAACAATTGTTATCTCGGTTCCTGCTGGTTGTTTTTTGATAAATGGAATGTCAAATGAAAGGGAATCGAATAAGCACCACGATTAAAAATACCCCGTTGCTGTAACTATATGCAGCTGGCCGTATTACAAATCTAATTGTTTAATTGTTCATAACAAACGAACTTCTCATGGAATAATGATCAGGCCTATTGGAGATGGTAGTTTCTACTTCTAACTTTAATTGATGTCGTTTGTTCATTAATGCAGCTTGCCGGGAAGTGACAGTAATCGCATTTGTTTATACTTTATTTAAACAAATTCAATTATCTCGGCTTCTGTAGGCCGATTATAATCATCGATACCTCAAATTGACGTTCACGGTTCAAGGAACAATCTGATTTACTGTTGGAAAGGGTTTGTGAATAGTTTCGTTGCAATTCTCCAACGAATTTTTAAATTGTTTATTACAGAAAGACAACATATGCAGCATTTGTAAATCATTGGTTGAAGTGTAGCGGCATCCTTTACCTGCATTTTAAGCAAGCGATCATTTATCTAGAGCCTCCAGAAGTCGTTGTAGATGCATTGACTCGGAGTGCAATTTTGGCGAATATTGAATTGTTAATAACTTTTAAAACGCAGATACCATATGCTTGCAGCTGCTGCACGAAATAGTTATTGTCTGTGGGTTTAATTTAAGACAAGTCCGGTTCACAAAGATGCACTAGGAGCCGTTAAAAATACAATTGTTTCAATTAACGATGAAACCCTGCGATTCGGTTTCGGCGGTGAAGGAAACTGCGAAAAAGGCCGCAAACGCGAGATGGCGGCACAGGGACTGTTTTCGACATTTCGATGGTGTAAAAGTTTGGAACAATTGTTATCTAGGTTCCTGCTGGTTGTTTTTTGATAAATGGAATGTCAAATGAAAGGGAATCGAATAAGCTCCACGATTAAAAATACCCCATTGCTGTAACTATATGCAGCTGGCCGTAATTACAAATCTAATTGTTTAATTGTTTATAACAAACGAACTTCTCATGGAATAATGATCAGGCCTATTGGAGATGGTAGTTTCTACTTCTAACTTTAATTGATGTCGTTTGTTCATTAATGCAGCTTGCCGGGAAGTGACAGTAATCGCATTTGTTTATACTTTATTTAAACAAATTCAATTATCTCGGCTTCTGTAGGCCGATTATAATCAACGATACCTCAAATTGACGTTCACGGTTCAAGGAACAATCTGATTTACTGTTGGAAAGGGCTTTGTGAATAGTTTCGTTGCAATTCTCCAACGAATTTTTAAATTGTTTATTACAGAAAGACAACATATGCAGCATTTGTAAATCATTGGTTGAAGTGCAGCGGCATCCTTTACCTGCATTTTAAGCAAGCGATCATTTATCTAGAGCCTCCAGAAGTCGTTGTAGATGCATTGACCTGGAGTGCAATTTTGGCGAATATTCAATTGTTAACAACTTTTAAAACGCAGATACCATATACTTGCAGCTACTGCACGAAATAGTTATAGTCCGTGGGTTTAATTTAAGACAAGTCCGGTTCACAAAGATGCACTAGGAGCCGTGAAAAATACAATTGTTTCAATTAACGATGTAATCCTGCGATTCGGTTTCGGCGGTGAAGGAAACTGCGAAAAAGGCCGCAAACGCGAGATGGCGGCACAGGGACTGTTTTCGACATTTCGATGGTGTAAAAGTTTGGAACAATTGTTATCTCGGTTCCTGCTGGTTGTTTTTTGATAAATGGAATGTCAAATGAAAGGGAATCGAATAAGCTCCACGATTAAAAATACCCATATGAAGTAACTATATGCAGCTGGCCGTAATTACCAATCTAATTGTTTAATTGTTTATAACAAACGAATTTCTCATGGAATAATGATGAGGCCTATTGGAGATGGTAGTTTCTACTTCTAACTTTAATTGATGTCGTTTGTTCATTAATGCAGCTTGCCGGGAAGTGACAGTAATCGCATTTGTTTATACTTTATTTAAACAAATTCAATTATCTCGGCTTCTGTAGGCCGATTATAATCAACGATACCTCAAATTGACGTTCACGGTTCAAGGAACAATCTGATTTACTGTTGGAAAGGGCTTCGTGAATAGCTTCGTTGCAATTCTCCAACGAATTTTTAAATTGTTTATTACAGAAAGACAACATATGCAGCATTTGTAAATCATTGATTGAAGTGCAGCGGCATCCTTTACCTGCATTTTAAGCAAGCGATCACTTATCTAGGGCCTCCAGAAGTCGTGGTAGATGCATTGACTCGGAGTGCAATTTTGGCGAATATTCAATTGTTAATAACTTTTAAAACGCAGATACCATATGCTTGCAGCTGCTGCACGAAATAGTTATTGTCTGTGGGTTTAATTTAAGACAAGTCCGGTTCACAAAGATGCACTAGGAGCCGTGAAAAATACAATTGTTTCAATTAACGATGAAACCCTGCGATTCGGTTTCGGCGGTGAAGGAAACTGCGAAAAAGGCCGCAAACGCGAGATGGCGGCACAGGGACCGTTTTCGACATTTCGATGGTGTAAAAGTTTGGAACAATTGTTATCTCGGTTCCTGCTGGTTGTTTTTTGATAAATGGAATGTCAAATGAAAGGGAATCGAATAAGCTCCACGATTAAAAATACCCCATTGCTGTAACTATATGCAGCTGGCCGTAATTACAAATCTAATTGTTTAATTGTTTATAACAAACGAACTTCTCATGGAATAATGATCAGGCCTATTGGAGATGGTAGTTTCTACTTCTAACTTTAATTGATGTCGTTTGTTCATTAATGCAGCTTGCCGGGAAGTGACAGTAATCGCATTTGTTTATACTTTATTTAAACAAATTCAATTATCTCGGCTTCTGTAGGCCGATTATAATCAACGGTACCTCAAATTGACGTTCACGGTTCAAGGAACAATCTGATTTACTGTTGGAAAGGGCTTTGTGAATAGTTTCGTTGCAATTCTCCAACGAATTTTTAAATTGTTTATTACAGAAAGACAACATATGCAGCATTTGTAAATCATTGGTTGAAGTGCAGCGGCATCCTTTACCTGCATTTTAAGCAAGCGATCATTTATCTAGAGCCTCCAGAAGTCGTTGTAGATGCATTGACCTGGAGTGCAATTTTGGCGAATATTCAATTGTTAACAACTTTTAAAACGCAGATACCATATACTTGCAGCTACTGCACGAAATAGTTATAGTCCGTGGGTTTAATTTAAGACAAGTCCGGTTCACAAAGATGCACTAGGAGCCGTGAAAAATACAATTGTTTCAATTAACGATGTAATCCTGCGATTCGGTTTCGGCGGTGAAGGAAACTGCGAAAAAGGCCGCAAACGCGAGATGGCGGCACAGGGACTGTTTTCGACATTTCGATGGTGTAAAAGTTTGGAACAATTGTTATCTCGGTTCCTGCTGGTTGTTTTTTGATAAATGGAATGTCAAATGAAAGGGAATCGAATAAGCTCCACGATTAAAAATACCCATATGAAGTAACTATATGCAGCTGGCCGTAATTACCAATCTAATTGTTTAATTGTTTATAACAAACGAATTTCTCATGGAATAATGATGAGGCCTATTGGAGATGGTAGTTTCTACTTCTAACTTTAATTGATGTCGTTTGTTCATTAATGCAGCTTGCCGGGAAGTGACAGTAATCGCATTTGTTTATACTTAATTTAAACAAATTCAATTATCTCGGCTTCTGTAGGCCGATTATAATCATCGATACCTCAAATTGACGTTCACGGTTCAAGGAACAATCTGATTTACTGTTGGAAAGGGCTTTGTGAATAGTTTCGTTGCAATTCTCCAACGAATTTTTAAATTGTTTATTACAGAAAGACAACATATGCAGCATTTGTAAATCATTGGTTGAAGTGCAGCGGCATCCTTTACCTGCATTTTAAGCAAGCGATCATTTATCTAGAGCCTCCAGAAGTCGTTGTAGATGCATTGACCTGGAGTGCAATTTTGGCGAATATTCAATTGTTAACAACTTTTAAAACGCAGATACCATATACTTGCAGCTACTGCACGAAATAGTTATAGTCCGTGGGTTTAATTTAAGACAAGTCCGGTTCACAAAGATGCACTAGGAGCCGTGAAAAATACAATTGTTTCAATTAACGATGTAATCCTGCGATTCGGTTTCGGCGGTGAAGGAAACTGCGAAAAAGGCCGCAAACGCGAGATGGCGGCACAGGGACTGTTTTCGACATTTCGATGGTGTAAAAGTTTGGAACAATTGTTATCTCGGTTCCTGCTGGTTGTTTTTTGATAAATGGAATGTCAAATGAAAGGGAATCGAATAAGCACCACGATTAAAAATACCCCGTTGCTGTAACTATATGCAGCTGGCCGTATTACAAATCTAATTGTTTAATTGTTCATAACAAACGAACTTCTCATGGAATAATGATGAGGCCTATTGGAGATGGTAGTTTCTACTTCTAACTTTAATTGATGTCGTTTGTTCATTAATGCAGCTTGCCGGGAAGTGACAGTAATCGCATTTGTTTATACTTAATTTAAACAAATTCAATTATCTCGGCTTCTGTAGGCCGATTATAATCATCGATACCTCAAATTGACGTTCACGGTTCAAGGAACAATCTGATTTACTGTTGGAAAGGGCTTTGTGAATAGTTTCGTTGCAATTCTCCAACGAATTTTTAAATTGTTTATTACAGAAAGACAACATATGCAGCATTTGTAAATCATTGGTTGAAGTGTAGCGGCATCCTTGACCTGCATTTTAAGCAAGCGATCATTTATCTAGAGCCTCCAGAAGTCGTTGTAGATGCATTGACCTGGAGTGCAATTTTGGCGAATATTCAATTGTTAATAACTTTTAAAACGCAGATACCATATGCTTGCAGCTGCTGCACGAAATAGTTATTGTCTGTGGGTTTAATTTAAGACAAGTCCGGTTCACAAAGATGCACTAGGAGCCGTGAAAAATACAATTGTTTCAATTAACGATGAAACCCTGCGATTCGGTTTCGGCGGTGAAGGAAACTGCGAAAAAGGCCGCAAACGCGAGATGGCGGCACAGGGACTGTTTTCGACATTTCGATGGTGTAAAAGTTTGGAACAATTGTTATCTCGGTTCCTGCTGGTTGTTTTTTGATAAATGGAATGTCAAATGAAAGGGAATCGAATAAGCTCCACGATTAAAAATACCCATATGAAGTAACTATATGCAGCTGGCCGTAATTACAAATCTAATTGTTTAATTGTTTATAACAAACGAACTTCTCATGGAATAATGATCAGGCCTATTGGAGATGGTAGTTTCTACTTCTAACTTTAATTGATGTCGTTTGTTCATTAATGCAGCTTGCCGGGAAGTGACAGTAATCGCATTTGTTTATACTTTATTTAAACAAATTCAATTATCTCGGCTTCTGTAGGCCGATTATAATCAACGATACCTCAAATTGACGTTCACGGTTCAAGGAACAATCTGATTTACTGTTGGAAAGGGCTTCGTGAATAGCTTCGTTGCAATTCTCCAACGAATTTTTAAATTGTTTATTACAGAAAGACAACATATGCAGCATTTGTAAATCATTGGTTGAAGTGTAGCGGCATCCTTTACCTGCATTTTAAGCAAGCGATCACTTATCTAGGGCCTCCAGAAGTCGTGGTAGATGCATTGACTCGGAGTGCAATTTTGGCGAATATTCAATTGTTAATAACTTTTAAAACGCAGATACCATATGCGTGCAGCTACTGCACGAAATAGTTATTGTCTGTAGGTTTAATTTAAGACAAGTCCGGTTCACAAAGATGCACTAGGAGCCGTGAAAAATACAATTGTTTCAATTAACGATGAAACCCTGCTATTCGGTTTCGGCGGTGAAGGAAACTGCGAAAAAGGCCGCAAACGCGAGATGGCGGCACAGGGACTGTTTTCGACATTTCGATGGTGTAAAAGTTTGGAACAATTGTTATCTCGGTTCCTGCTGGTTGTTTTTTGATAAATGGAATGTCAAATGAAAGGGAATCGAATAAGCACCACGATTAAAAATACCCCGTTGCTGTAACTATATGCAGCTGGCCGTATTACAAATCTAATTGTTTAATTGTTCATAACAAACGAACTTCTCATGGAATAATGATCAGGCCTATTGGAGATGGTAGTTTCTACTTCTAACTTTAATTGATGTCGTTTGTTCATTAATGCAGCTTGCCGGGAAGTGACAGTAATCGCATTTGTTTATACTTTATTTAAACAAATTCAATTATCTCGGCTTCTGTAGGCCGATTATAATCATCGATACCTCAAATTGACGTTCACGGTTCAAGGAACAATCTGATTTACTGTTGGAAAGGGCTTTGTGAATAGTTTCGTTGCAATTCTCCAACGAATTTTTAAATTGTTTATTACAGAAAGACAACATATGCAGCATTTGTAAATCATTGGTTGAAGTGTAGCGGCATCCTTTACCTGCATTTTAAGCAAGCGATCATTTATCTAGAGCCTCCAGAAGTCGTTGTAGATGCATTTACCTGGAGTGCAATTTTGGCGAATATTCAATTGTTAATAACTTTTAAAACGCAGATACCATATGCTTGCAGCTGCTGCACGAAATAGTTATTGTCTGTGGGTTTAATTTAAGACAAGTCCGGTTCACAAAGATGCACTAGGAGCCGTGAAAAATACAATTGTTTCAATTAACGATGAAACCCTGCGATTCGGTTTCGGCGGTGAAGGAAACTGCGAAAAAGGCCGCAAACGCGAGATGGCGGCACAGGGACTGTTTTCGACATTTCGATGGTGTAAAAGTTTGGAACAATTGTTATCTCGGTTCCTGCTGGTTGTTTTTTGATAAATGGAATGTCAAATGAAAGGGAATCGAATAAGCTCCACGATTAAAAATACCCATATGAAGTAACTATATGCAGCTGGCCGTAATTACAAATCTAATTGTTTAATTGTTTATAACAAACGAACTTCTCATGGAATAATGATCAGGCCTATTGGAGATGGTAGTTTCTACTTCTAACTTTAATTGATGTCGTTTGTTCATTAATGCAGCTTGCCGGGAAGTGACAGTAATCGCATTTGTTTATACTTTATTTAAACAAATTCAATTATCTCGGCTTCTGTAGGCCGATTATAATCAACGATACCTCAAATTGACGTTCACGGTTCAAGGAACAATCTGATTTACTGTTGGAAAGGGCTTCGTGAATAGCTTCGTTGCAATTCTCCAACGAATTTTTAAATTGTTTATTACAGAAAGACAACATATGCAGCTTTTGTAAATCATTGATTGAAGTGCAGCGGCATCCTTTACCTGCATTTTAAGCAAGCGATCACTTATCTAGGGCCTCCAGAAGTCGTGGTAGATGCATTGACTCGGAGTGCAATTTTGGCGAATATTCAATTGTTAATAACTTTTAAAACGCAGATACCATATGCTTGCAGCTGCTGCACGAAATAGGTATTGTCTGTGGGTTTAATTTAAGACAAGTCCGGTTCACAAAGATGCACTAGGAGCCGTGAAAAATACAATTGTTTCAATTAACGATGAAACCCTGCTATTCGGTTTCGGCGGTGAAGGAAACTGCGAAAAAGGCCGCAAACGCGAGATGGCGGCACAGGGACTGTTTTCGACATTTCGATGGTGTAAAAGTTTGGAACAATTGTTATCTCGGTTCCTGCTGGTTGTTTTTTGATAAATGGAATGTCAAATGAAAGGGAATCGAATAAGCTCCACGATTAAAAATACCCCATTGCTGTAACTATATGCAGCTGGCCGTAATTACAAATCTAATTGTTTAATTGTTTATAACAAACGAACTTCTCATGGAATAATGATCAGGCCTATTGGAGATGGTAGTTTCTACTTCTAACTGTAATTGATGTCGTTTGTTCATTAATGCAGCTTGCCGGGAGGTGACAGTAATCGCATTTGTTTATACTTTATTTAAACAAATTCAATTATCTCGGCTTCTGTAGGCCGATTATAATCAACGATACCTCAAATTGACGTTCACGGTTCAAGGAACAATCTGATTTACTGTTGGAAAGGGCTTCGTGAATAGCTTCGTTGCAATTCTCCAACGAATTTTTAAATTGTTTATTACAGAAAGACAACATATGCAGCTTTTGTAAATCATTGATTGAAGTGCAGCGGCATCCTTTACCTGCATTTTAAGCAAGCGATCACTTATCTAGGGCCTCCAGAAGTCGTGGTAGATGCATTGACTCGGAGTGCAATTTTGGCGAATATTCAATTGTTAATAACTTTTAAAACGCAGATACCATATGCTTGCAGCTGCTGCACGAAATAGGTATTGTCTGTGGGTTTAATTTAAGACAAGTCCGGTTCACAAAGATGCACTAGGAGCCGTGAAAAATACAATTGTTTCAATTAACGATGAAACCCTGCTATTCGGTTTCGGCGGTGAAGGAAACTGCGAAAAAGGCCGCAAACGCGAGATGGCGGCACAGGGACTGTTTTCGACATTTCGATGGTGTAAAAGTTTGGAACAATTGTTATCTCGGTTCCTGCTGGTTGTTTTTTGATAAATGGAATGTCAAATGAAAGGGAATCGAATAAGCTCCACGATTAAAAATACCCCATTGCTGTAACTATATGCAGCTGGCCGTAATTACAAATCTAATTGTTTAATTGTTTATAACAAACGAACTTCTCATGGAATAATGATCAGGCCTATTGGAGATGGTAGTTTCTACTTCTAACGTTAATTGATGTCGTTTGTTCATTAATGCAGCTTGCCGGGAGGTGACAGTAATCGCATTTGTTTATACTTTATTTAAACAAATTCAATTATCTCGGCTTCTGTAGGCCGATTATAATCAACGATACCTCAAATTGACGTTCACGGTTCAAGGAACAATCTGATTTACTGTTGGAAAGGGCTTCGTGAATAGCTTCGTTGCAATTCTCCAACGAATTTTTAAATTGTTTATTACAGAAAGACAACATATGCAGCATTTGTAAATCATTGATTGAAGTGCAGCGGCATCCTTTACCTGCATTTTAAGCAAGCGATCACTTATCTAGGGCCTCCAGAAGTCGTGGTAGATGCATTGACTCGGAGTGCAATTTTGGCGAATATTCAATTGTTAATAACTTTTAAAACGCAGATACCATATGCTTGCAGCTGCTGCACGAAATAGTTATTGTCTGTGGGTTTAATTTAAGACAAGTCCGGTTCACAAAGATGCACTAGGAGCCGTGAAAAATACAATTGTTTCAATTAACGATGAAACCCTGCGATTCGGTTTCGGCGGTGAAGGAAACTGCGAAAAAGGCCGCAAACGCGAGATGGCGGCACAGGGACTGTTTTCGACATTTCGATGGTGTAAAAGTTTGGAACAATTGTTATCTCGGTTCCTGCTGGTTGTTTTTTGATAAATGGAATGTCAAATGAAAGGGAATCGAATAAGCTCCACGATTACAAATACCCCATTGCTGTAACTATATGCAGCTGGCCGTAATTACAAATCTAATTGTTTAATTGTTTATAACAAACGAACTTCTCATGGAATAATGATCAGGCCTATTGGAGATGGTAGTTTCTACTTCTAACTTTAATTGATGTCGTTTGTTCATTAATGCAGCTTGCCGGGAAGTGACAGTAATCGCATTTGTTTATACTTTATTTAAACAAATTCAATTATCTCGGCTTCTGTAGGCCGATTATAATCAACGATACCTCAAATTGACGTTCACGGTTCAAGGAACAATCTGATTTACTGTTGGAAAGGGCTTTGTGAATAGTTTCGTTGCAATTCTCCAACGAATTTTTAAATTGTTTATTACATTAAGACAACATATGCAGCATTTGTAAATCATTGGTTGAAGTGCAGCGGCATCCTTTACCTGCATTTTAAGCAAGCGATCATTTATCTAGAGCCTCCAGAAGTCGTTGTAGATGCATTGACCTGGAGTGCAATTTTGGCGAATATTCAATTGTTAACAACTTTTAAAACGCAGATACCATATACTTGCAGCTACTGCACGAAATAGTTATAGTCCGTGGGTTTAATTTAAGACAAGTCCGGTTCACAAAGATGCACTAGGAGCCGTGAAAAATACAATTGTTTCAATTAACGATGTAATCCTGCGATTCGGTTTCGGCGGTGAAGGAAACTGCGAAAAAGGCCGTAAACGCGAGATGGCGGCACAGGGACTGTTTTCGACATTTCGATGGTGTAAAAGTTTGGAACAATTGTTATCTCGGTTCCTGCTGGTTGTTTTTTGATAAATGGAATGTCAAATGAAAGGGAATCGAATAAGCACCACGATTAAAAATACCCCGTTGCTGTAACTATATGCAGCTGGCCGTATTACAAATCTAATTGTTTAATTGTTCATAACAAACGAACTTCTCATGGAATAATGATCAGGCCTATTGGAGATGGTAGTTTCTACTTCTAACTTTAATTGATGTCGTTTGTTCATTAATGCAGCTTGCCGGGAAGTGACAGTAATCGCATTTGTTTATACTTTATTTAAACAAATTCAATTATCTCGGCTTCTGTAGGCCGATTATAATCATCGATACCTCAAATTGACGTTCACGGTTCAAGGAACAATCTGATTTACTGTTGGAAAGGGTTTGTGAATAGTTTCGTTGCAATTCTCCAACGAATTTTTAAATTGTTTATTACAGAAAGACAACATATGCAGCATTTGTAAATCATTGGTTGAAGTGTAGCGGCATCCTTTACCTGCATTTTAAGCAAGCGATCATTTATCTAGAGCCTCCAGAAGTCGTTGTAGATGCATTGACTCGGAGTGCAATTTTGGCGAATATTGAATTGTTAATAACTTTTAAAACGCAGATACCATATGCTTGCAGCTGCTGCACGAAATAGTTATTGTCTGTGGGTTTAATTTAAGACAAGTCCGGTTCACAAAGATGCACTAGGAGCCGTTAAAAATACAATTGTTTCAATTAACGATGAAACCCTGCGATTCGGTTTCGGCGGTGAAGGAAACTGCGAAAAAGGCCGCAAACGCGAGATGGCGGCACAGGGACTGTTTTCGACATTTCGATGGTGTAAAAGTTTGGAACAATTGTTATCTAGGTTCCTGCTGGTTGTTTTTTGATAAATGGAATGTCAAATGAAAGGGAATCGAATAAGCTCCACGATTAAAAATACCCCATTGCTGTAACTATATGCAGCTGGCCGTAATTACAAATCTAATTGTTTAATTGTTTATAACAAACGAACTTCTCATGGAATAATGATCAGGCCTATTGGAGATGGTAGTTTCTACTTCTAACTTTAATTGATGTCGTTTGTTCATTAATGCAGCTTGCCGGGAAGTGACAGTAATCGCATTTGTTTATACTTTATTTAAACAAATTCAATTATCTCGGCTTCTGTAGGCCGATTATAATCAACGATACCTCAAATTGACGTTCACGGTTCAAGGAACAATCTGATTTACTGTTGGAAAGGGCTTTGTGAATAGTTTCGTTGCAATTCTCCAACGAATTTTTAAATTGTTTATTACAGAAAGACAACATATGCAGCATTTGTAAATCATTGGTTGAAGTGCAGCGGCATCCTTTACCTGCATTTTAAGCAAGCGATCATTTATCTAGAGCCTCCAGAAGTCGTTGTAGATGCATTGACCTGGAGTGCAATTTTGGCGAATATTCAATTGTTAACAACTTTTAAAACGCAGATACCATATACTTGCAGCTACTGCACGAAATAGTTATAGTCCGTGGGTTTAATTTAAGACAAGTCCGGTTCACAAAGATGCACTAGGAGCCGTGAAAAATACAATTGTTTCAATTAACGATGTAATCCTGCGATTCGGTTTCGGCGGTGAAGGAAACTGCGAAAAAGGCCGCAAACGCGAGATGGCGGCACAGGGACTGTTTTCGACATTTCGATGGTGTAAAAGTTTGGAACAATTGTTATCTCGGTTCCTGCTGGTTGTTTTTTGATAAATGGAATGTCAAATGAAAGGGAATCGAATAAGCACCACGATTAAAAATACCCCGTTGCTGTAACTATATGCAGCTGGCCGTATTACAAATCTAATTGTTTAATTGTTCATAACAAACGAACTTCTCATGGAATAATGATCAGGCCTATTGGAGATGGTAGTTTCTACTTCTAACTTTAATTGATGTCGTTTGTTCATTAATGCAGCTTGCCGGGAAGTGACAGTAATCGCATTTGTTTATACTTTATTTAAACAAATTCAATTATCTCGGCTTCTGTAGGCCGATTATAATCATCGATACCTCAAATTGACGTTCACGGTTCAAGGAACAATCTGATTTACTGTTGGAAAGGGCTTTGTGAATAGTTTCGTTGCAATTCTCCAACGAATTTTTAAATTGTTTATTACAGAAAGACAACATATGCAGCATTTGTAAATCATTGGTTGAAGTGTAGCGGCATCCTTTACCTGCATTTTAAGCAAGCGATCATTTATCTAGAGCCTCCAGAAGTCGTTGTAGATGCATTGACCTGGAGTGCAATTTTGGCGAATATTCAATTGTTAATAACTTTTAAAACGCAGATACCATATGCTTGCAGCTGCTGCACGAAATAGTTATTGTCTGTGGGTTAAATTTAAGACAAGTCCGGTTCACAAAGATGCACTAGGAGCCGTTAAAAATACAATTGTTTCAATTAACGATGAAACCCTGCGATTCGGTTTCGGCGGTGAAGGAAACTGCGAAAAAGGCCGCAAACGCGAGATGGCGGCACAGGGACTGTTTTCGACATTTCGATGGTGTAAAAGTTTGGAACAATTGTTATCTCGGTTCCTGCTGGTTGTTTTTTGATAAATGGAATGTCAAATGAAAGGGAATCGAATAAGCTCCACGATTAAATATACCCCATTGCTGTAACTATATGCAGCTGGCCGTAATTACAAATCTAATTGTTTAATTGTTTATAACAAACGAACTTCTCATGGAATAATGATCAGGCCTATTGGAGATGGTAGTTTCTACTTCTAACTTTAATTGATGTCGTTTGTTCATTAATGCAGCTTGCCGGGAAGTGACAGTAATCGCATTTGTTTATACTTTATTTAAACAAATTCAATTATCTCGGCTTCTGTAGGCCGATTATAATCAACGATACCTCAAATTGACGTTCACGGTTCAAGGAACAATCTGATTTACTGTTGGAAAGGGCTTTGTGAATAGTTTCGTTGCAATTCTCCAACGAATTTTTAAATTGTTTATTACAGAAAGACAACATATGCAGCATTTGTAAATCATTGGTTGAAGTGCAGCGGCATCCTTTACCTGCATTTTAAGCAAGCGATCATTTATCTAGAGCCTCCAGAAGTCGTTGTAGATGCATTGACCTGGAGTGCAATTTTGGCGAATATTCAATTGTTAATAACTTTTAAAACGCAGATACCATATGCTTGCAGCTGCTGCACGAAATAGGTATTGTCTGTGGGTTTAATTTAAGACAAGTCCGGTTCACAAAGATGCACTAGGAGCCGTGAAAAATACAATTGTTTCAATTAACGATGAAACCCTGCTATTCGGTTTCGGCGGTGAAGGAAACTGCGAAAAAGGCCGCAAACGCGAGATGGCGGCACAGGGACTGTTTTCGACATTTCGATGGTGTAAAAGTTTGGAACAATTGTTATCTCGGTTCCTGCTGGTTGTTTTTTGATAAATGGAATGTCAAATGAAAGGGAATCGAATAAGCTCCACGATTAAAAATACCCCATTGCTGTAACTATATGCAGCTGGCCGTAATTACAAATCTAATTGTTTAATTGTTTATAACAAACGAACTTCTCATGGAATAATGATCAGGCCTATTGGAGATGGTAGTTTCTACTTCTAACTTTAATTGATGTCGTTTGTTCATTAATGCAGCTTGCCGGGAGGTGACAGTAATCGCATTTGTTTATACTTTATTTAAACAAATTCAATTATCTCGGCTTCTGTAGGCCGATTATAATCAACGATACCTCAAATTGACGTTCACGGTTCAAGGAACAATCTGATTTACTGTTGGAAAGGGCTTCGTGAATAGCTTCGTTGCAATTCTCCAACGAATTTTTAAATTGTTTATTACAGAAAGACAACATATGCAGCATTTGTAAATCATTGGTTGAAGTGTAGCGGCATCCTTTACCTGCATTTTAAGCAAGCGATCACTTATCTAGGGCCTCCAGAAGTCGTGGTAGATGCATTGACTCGGAGTGCAATTTTGGCGAATATTCAATTGTTAATAACTTTTAAAACGCAGATACCATATGCGTGCAGCTACTGCACGAAATAGTTATTGTCTGTAGGTTTAATTTAAGACAAGTCCGGTTCACAAAGATGCACTAGGAGCCGTGAAAAATACAATTGTTTCAATTAACGATGAAACCCTGCTATTCGGTTTCGGCGGTGAAGGAAACTGCGAAAAAGGCCGCAAACGCGAGATGGCGGCACAGGGACTGTTTTCGACATTTCGATGGTGTAAAAGTTTGGAACAATTGTTATCTCGGTTCCTGCTGGTTGTTTTTTGATAAATGGAATGTCAAATGAAAGGGAATCGAATAAGCACCACGATTAAAAATACCCCGTTGCTGTAACTATATGCAGCTGGCCGTATTACAAATCTAATTGTTTAATTGTTCATAACAAACGAACTTCTCATGGAATAATGATCAGGCCTATTGGAGATGGTAGTTTCTACTTCTAACTTTAATTGATGTCGTTTGTTCATTAATGCAGCTTGCCGGGAAGTGACAGTAATCGCATTTGTTTATACTTTATTTAAACAAATTCAATTATCTCGGCTTCTGTAGGCCGATTATAATCATCGATACCTCAAATTGACGTTCACGGTTCAAGGAACAATCTGATTTACTGTTGGAAAGGGCTTTGTGAATAGTTTCGTTGCAATTCTCCAACGAATTTTTAAATTGTTTATTACAGAAAGACAACATATGCAGCATTTGTAAATCATTGGTTGAAGTGTAGCGGCATCCTTTACCTGCATTTTAAGCAAGCGATCATTTATCTAGAGCCTCCAGAAGTCGTTGTAGATGCATTTACCTGGAGTGCAATTTTGGCGAATATTCAATTGTTAATAACTTTTAAAACGCAGATACCATATGCTTGCAGCTGCTGCACGAAATAGTTATTGTCTGTGGGTTTAATTTAAGACAAGTCCGGTTCACAAAGATGCACTAGGAGCCGTGAAAAATACAATTGTTTCAATTAACGATGAAACCCTGCGATTCGGTTTCGGCGGTGAAGGAAACTGCGAAAAAGGCCGCAAACGCGAGATGGCGGCACAGGGACTGTTTTCGACATTTCGATGGTGTAAAAGTTTGGAACAATTGTTATCTCGGTTCCTGCTGGTTGTTTTTTGATAAATGGAATGTCAAATGAAAGGGAATCGAATAAGCTCCACGATTAAAAATACCCATATGAAGTAACTATATGCAGCTGGCCGTAATTACAAATCTAATTGTTTAATTGTTTATAACAAACGAACTTCTCATGGAATAATGATCAGGCCTATTGGAGATGGTAGTTTCTACTTCTAACTTTAATTGATGTCGTTTGTTCATTAATGCAGCTTGCCGGGAAGTGACAGTAATCGCATTTGTTTATACTTTATTTAAACAAATTCAATTATCTCGGCTTCTGTAGGCCGATTATAATCAACGATACCTCAAATTGACGTTCACGGTTCAAGGAACAATCTGATTTACTGTTGGAAAGGGCTTCGTGAATAGCTTCGTTGCAATTCTCCAACGAATTTTTAAATTGTTTATTACAGAAAGACAACATATGCAGCTTTTGTAAATCATTGATTGAAGTGCAGCGGCATCCTTTACCTGCATTTTAAGCAAGCGATCACTTATCTAGGGCCTCCAGAAGTCGTGGTAGATGCATTGACTCGGAGTGCAATTTTGGCGAATATTCAATTGTTAATAACTTTTAAAACGCAGATACCATATGCTTGCAGCTGCTGCACGAAATAGGTATTGTCTGTGGGTTTAATTTAAGACAAGTCCGGTTCACAAAGATGCACTAGGAGCCGTGAAAAATACAATTGTTTCAATTAACGATGAAACCCTGCTATTCGGTTTCGGCGGTGAAGGAAACTGCGAAAAAGGCCGCAAACGCGAGATGGCGGCACAGGGACTGTTTTCGACATTTCGATGGTGTAAAAGTTTGGAACAATTGTTATCTCGGTTCCTGCTGGTTGTTTTTTGATAAATGGAATGTCAAATGAAAGGGAATCGAATAAGCTCCACGATTAAAAATACCCCATTGCTGTAACTATATGCAGCTGGCCGTAATTACAAATCTAATTGTTTAATTGTTTATAACAAACGAACTTCTCATGGAATAATGATCAGGCCTATTGGAGATGGTAGTTTCTACTTCTAACTGTAATTGATGTCGTTTGTTCATTAATGCAGCTTGCCGGGAGGTGACAGTAATCGCATTTGTTTATACTTTATTTAAACAAATTCAATTATCTCGGCTTCTGTAGGCCGATTATAATCAACGATACCTCAAATTGACGTTCACGGTTCAAGGAACAATCTGATTTACTGTTGGAAAGGGCTTCGTGAATAGCTTCGTTGCAATTCTCCAACGAATTTTTAAATTGTTTATTACAGAAAGACAACATATGCAGCTTTTGTAAATCATTGATTGAAGTGCAGCGACATCCTTTACCTGCATTTTAAGCAAGCGATCACTTATCTAGGGCCTCCAGAAGTCGTGGTAGATGCATTGACTCGGAGTGCAATTTTGGCGAATATTCAATTGTTAATAACTTTTAAAACGCAGATACCATATGCTTGCAGCTGCTGCACGAAATAGGTATTGTCTGTGGGTTTAATTTAAGACAAGTCCGGTTCACAAAGATGCACTAGGAGCCGTGAAAAATACAATTGTTTCAATTAACGATGAAACCCTGCTATTCGGTTTCGGCGGTGAAGGAAACTGCGAAAAAGGCCGCAAACGCGAGATGGCGGCACAGGGACTGTTTTCGACATTTCGATGGTGTAAAAGTTTGGAACAATTGTTATCTCGGTTCCTGCTGGTTGTTTTTTGATAAATGGAATGTCAAATGAAAGGGAATCGAATAAGCTCCACGATTAAAAATACCCCATTGCTGTAACTATATGCAGCTGGCCGTAATTACAAATCTAATTGTTTAATTGTTTATAACAAACGAACTTCTCATGGAATAATGATCAGGCCTATTGGAGATGGTAGTTTCTACTTCTAACTTTAATTGATGTCGTTTGTTCATTAATGCAGCTTGCCGGGAGGTGACAGTAATCGCATTTGTTTATACTTTATTTAAACAAATTCAATTATCTCGGCTTCTGTAGGCCGATTATAATCAACGATACCTCAAATTGACGTTCACGGTTCAAGGAACAATCTGATTTACTGTTGGAAAGGGCTTCGTGAATAGCTTCGTTGCAATTCTCCAACGAATTTTTAAATTGTTTATTACAGAAAGACAACATATGCAGCATTTGTAAATCATTGATTGAAGTGCAGCGGCATCCTTTACCTGCATTTTAAGCAAGCGATCACTTATCTAGGGCCTCCAGAAGTCGTGGTAGATGCATTGACTCGGAGTGCAATTTTGGCGAATATTCAATTGTTAATAACTTTTAAAACGCAGATACCATATGCTTGCAGCTGCTGCACGAAATAGTTATTGTCTGTGGGTTTAATTTAAGACAAGTCCGGTTCACAAAGATGCACTAGGAGCCGTGAAAAATACAATTGTTTCAATTAACGATGAAACCCTGCGATTCGGTTTCGGCGGTGAAGGAAACTGCGAAAAAGGCCGCAAACGCGAGATGGCGGCACAGGGACTGTTTTCGACATTTCGATGGTGTAAAAGTTTGGAACAATTGTTATCTCGGTTCCTGCTGGTTGTTTTTTGATAAATGGAATGTCAAATGAAAGGGAATCGAATAAGCTCCACGATTACAAATACCCCATTGCTGTAACTATATGCAGCTGGCCGTAATTACAAATCTAATTGTTTAATTGTTTATAACAAACGAACTTCTCATGGAATAATGATCAGGCCTATTGGAGATGGTAGTTTCTACTTCTAACTTTAATTGATGTCGTTTGTTCATTAATGCAGCTTGCCGGGAAGTGACAGTAATCGCATTTGTTTATACTTTATTTAAACAAATTCAATTATCTCGGCTTCTGTAGGCCGATTATAATCAACGATACCTCAAATTGACGTTCACGGTTCAAGGAACAATCTGATTTACTGTTGGAAAGGGCTTTGTGAATAGTTTCGTTGCAATTCTCCAACGAATTTTTAAATTGTTTATTACATTAAGACAACATATGCAGCATTTGTAAATCATTGGTTGAAGTGCAGCGGCATCCTTTACCTGCATTTTAAGCAAGCGATCATTTATCTAGAGCCTCCAGAAGTCGTTGTAGATGCATTGACCTGGAGTGCAATTTTGGCGAATATTCAATTGTTAACAACTTTTAAAACGCAGATACCATATACTTGCAGCTACTGCACGAAATAGTTATAGTCCGTGGGTTTAATTTAAGACAAGTCCGGTTCACAAAGATGCACTAGGAGCCGTGAAAAATACAATTGTTTCAATTAACGATGTAATCCTGCGATTCGGTTTCGGCGGTGAAGGAAACTGCGAAAAAGGCCGTAAACGCGAGATGGCGGCACAGGGACTGTTTTCGACATTTCGATGGTGTAAAAGTTTGGAACAATTGTTATCTCGGTTCCTGCTGGTTGTTTTTTGATAAATGGAATGTCAAATGAAAGGGAATCGAATAAGCACCACGATTAAAAATACCCCGTTGCTGTAACTATATGCAGCTGGCCGTATTACAAATCTAATTGTTTAATTGTTCATAACAAACGAACTTCTCATGGAATAATGATCAGGCCTATTGGAGATGGTAGTTTCTACTTCTAACTTTAATTGATGTCGTTTGTTCATTAATGCAGCTTGCCGGGAAGTGACAGTAATCGCATTTGTTTATACTTTATTTAAACAAATTCAATTATCTCGGCTTCTGTAGGCCGATTATAATCATCGATACCTCAAATTGACGTTCACGGTTCAAGGAACAATCTGATTTACTGTTGGAAAGGGTTTGTGAATAGTTTCGTTGCAATTCTCCAACGAATTTTTAAATTGTTTATTACAGAAAGACAACATATGCAGCATTTGTAAATCATTGGTTGAAGTGTAGCGGCATCCTTTACCTGCATTTTAAGCAAGCGATCATTTATCTAGAGCCTCCAGAAGTCGTTGTAGATGCATTGACTCGGAGTGCAATTTTGGCGAATATTGAATTGTTAATAACTTTTAAAACGCAGATACCATATGCTTGCAGCTGCTGCACGAAATAGTTATTGTCTGTGGGTTTAATTTAAGACAAGTCCGGTTCACAAAGATGCACTAGGAGCCGTTAAAAATACAATTGTTTCAATTAACGATGAAACCCTGCGATTCGGTTTCGGCGGTGAAGGAAACTGCGAAAAAGGCCGCAAACGCGAGATGGCGGCACAGGGACTGTTTTCGACATTTCGATGGTGTAAAAGTTTGGAACAATTGTTATCTAGGTTCCTGCTGGTTGTTTTTTGATAAATGGAATGTCAAATGAAAGGGAATCGAATAAGCTCCACGATTAAAAATACCCCATTGCTGTAACTATATGCAGCTGGCCGTAATTACAAATCTAATTGTTTAATTGTTTATAACAAACGAACTTCTCATGGAATAATGATCAGGCCTATTGGAGATGGTAGTTTCTACTTCTAACTTTAATTGATGTCGTTTGTTCATTAATGCAGCTTGCCGGGAAGTGACAGTAATCGCATTTGTTTATACTTTATTTAAACAAATTCAATTATCTCGGCTTCTGTAGGCCGATTATAATCAACGATACCTCAAATTGACGTTCACGGTTCAAGGAACAATCTGATTTACTGTTGGAAAGGGCTTTGTGAATAGTTTCGTTGCAATTCTCCAACGAATTTTTAAATTGTTTATTACAGAAAGACAACATATGCAGCATTTGTAAATCATTGGTTGAAGTGCAGCGGCATCCTTTACCTGCATTTTAAGCAAGCGATCATTTATCTAGAGCCTCCAGAAGTCGTTGTAGATGCATTGACCTGGAGTGCAATTTTGGCGAATATTCAATTGTTAACAACTTTTAAAACGCAGATACCATATACTTGCAGCTACTGCACGAAATAGTTATAGTCCGTGGGTTTAATTTAAGACAAGTCCGGTTCACAAAGATGCACTAGGAGCCGTGAAAAATACAATTGTTTCAATTAACGATGTAATCCTGCGATTCGGTTTCGGCGGTGAAGGAAACTGCGAAAAAGGCCGCAAACGCGAGATGGCGGCACAGGGACTGTTTTCGACATTTCGATGGTGTAAAAGTTTGGAACAATTGTTATCTCGGTTCCTGCTGGTTGTTTTTTGATAAATGGAATGTCAAATGAAAGGGAATCGAATAAGCACCACGATTAAAAATACCCCGTTGCTGTAACTATATGCAGCTGGCCGTATTACAAATCTAATTGTTTAATTGTTCATAACAAACGAACTTCTCATGGAATAATGATCAGGCCTATTGGAGATGGTAGTTTCTACTTCTAACTTTAATTGATGTCGTTTGTTCATTAATGCAGCTTGCCGGGAAGTGACAGTAATCGCATTTGTTTATACTTTATTTAAACAAATTCAATTATCTCGGCTTCTGTAGGCCGATTATAATCATCGATACCTCAAATTGACGTTCACGGTTCAAGGAACAATCTGATTTACTGTTGGAAAGGGCTTTGTGAATAGTTTCGTTGCAATTCTCCAACGAATTTTTAAATTGTTTATTACAGAAAGACAACATATGCAGCATTTGTAAATCATTGGTTGAAGTGTAGCGGCATCCTTTACCTGCATTTTAAGCAAGCGATCATTTATCTAGAGCCTCCAGAAGTCGTTGTAGATGCATTGACCTGGAGTGCAATTTTGGCGAATATTCAATTGTTAATAACTTTTAAAACGCAGATACCATATGCTTGCAGCTGCTGCACGAAATAGTTATTGTCTGTGGGTTAAATTTAAGACAAGTCCGGTTCACAAAGATGCACTAGGAGCCGTTAAAAATACAATTGTTTCAATTAACGATGAAACCCTGCGATTCGGTTTCGGCGGTGAAGGAAACTGCGAAAAAGGCCGCAAACGCGAGATGGCGGCACAGGGACTGTTTTCGACATTTCGATGGTGTAAAAGTTTGGAACAATTGTTATCTCGGTTCCTGCTGGTTGTTTTTTGATAAATGGAATGTCAAATGAAAGGGAATCGAATAAGCTCCACGATTAAATATACCCCATTGCTGTAACTATATGCAGCTGGCCGTAATTACAAATCTAATTGTTTAATTGTTTATAACAAACGAACTTCTCATGGAATAATGATCAGGCCTATTGGAGATGGTAGTTTCTACTTCTAACTTTAATTGATGTCGTTTGTTCATTAATGCAGCTTGCCGGGAAGTGACAGTAATCGCATTTGTTTATACTTTATTTAAACAAATTCAATTATCTCGGCTTCTGTAGGCCGATTATAATCAACGATACCTCAAATTGACGTTCACGGTTCAAGGAACAATCTGATTTACTGTTGGAAAGGGCTTTGTGAATAGTTTCGTTGCAATTCTCCAACGAATTTTTAAATTGTTTATTACAGAAAGACAACATATGCAGCATTTGTAAATCATTGGTTGAAGTGTAGCGGCATCCTTTACCTGCATTTTAAGCAAGCGATCATTTATCTAGAGCCTCCAGAAGTCGTTGTAGATGCATTGACCTGGAGTGCAATTTTGGCGAATATTCAATTGTTAATAACTTTTAAAACGCAGATACCATATGCTTGCAGCTGCTGCACGAAATAGTTATTGTCTGTGGGTTTAATTTAAGACAAGTCCGGTTCACAAAGATGCACTAGGAGCCGTGAAAAATACAATTGTTTCAATTAACGATGAAACCCTGCGATTCGGTTTCGGCGGTGAAGGAAACTGCGAAAAAGGCCGCAAACGCGAGATGGCGGCACAGGGACTGTTTTCGACATTTCGATGGTGTAAAAGTTTGGAACAATTGTTATCTCGGTTCCTGCTGGTTGTTTTTTGATAAATGGAATGTCAAATGAAAGGGAATCGAATAAGCTCCACGATTAAATATACCCCATTGCTGTAACTATATGCAGCTGGCCGTAATTACAAATCTAATTGTTTAATTGTTTATAACAAACGAACTTCTCATGGAATAATGATCAGGCCTATTGGAGATGGTAGTTTCTACTTCTAACTTTAATTGATGTCGTTTGTTCATTAATGCAGCTTGCCGGGAAGTGACAGTAATCGCATTTGTTTATACTTTATTTAAACAAATTCAATTATCTCGGCTTCTGTAGGCCGATTATAATCAACGATACCTCAAATTGACGTTCACGGTTCAAGGAACAATCTGATTTACTGTTGGAAAGGGCTTTGTGAATAGTTTCGTTGCAATTCTCCAACGAATTTTTAAATTGTTTATTACAGAAAGACAACATATGCAGCATTTGTAAATCATTGGTTGAAGTGCAGCGGCATCCTTTACCTGCATTTTAAGCAAGCGATCATTTATCTAGAGCCTCCAGAAGTCGTTGTAGATGCATTGACCTGGAGTGCAATTTTGGCGAATATTCAATTGTTAATAACTTTTAAAACGCAGATACCATATGCTTGCAGCTGCTGCACGAAATAGGTATTGTCTGTGGGTTTAATTTAAGACAAGTCCGGTTCACAAAGATGCACTAGGAGCCGTGAAAAATACAATTGTTTCAATTAACGATGAAACCCTGCTATTCGGTTTCGGCGGTGAAGGAAACTGCGAAAAAGGCCGCAAACGCGAGATGGCGGCACAGGGACTGTTTTCGACATTTCGATGGTGTAAAAGTTTGGAACAATTGTTATCTCGGTTCCTGCTGGTTGTTTTTTGATAAATGGAATGTCAAATGAAAGGGAATCGAATAAGCTCCACGATTAAAAATACCCCATTGCTGTAACTATATGCAGCTGGCCGTAATTACAAATCTAATTGTTTAATTGTTTATAACAAACGAACTTCTCATGGAATAATGATCAGGCCTATTGGAGATGGTAGTTTCTACTTCTAACTTTAATTGATGTCGTTTGTTCATTAATGCAGCTTGCCGGGAGGTGACAGTAATCGCATTTGTTTATACTTTATTTAAACAAATTCAATTATCTCGGCTTCTGTAGGCCGATTATAATCAACGATACCTCAAATTGACGTTCACGGTTCAAGGAACAATCTGATTTACTGTTGGAAAGGGCTTCGTGAATAGCTTCGTTGCAATTCTCCAACGAATTTTTAAATTGTTTATTACAGAAAGACAACATATGCAGCTTTTGTAAATCATTGATTGAAGTGCAGCGGCATCCTTTACCTGCATTTTAAGCAAGCGATCACTTATCTAGGGCCTCCAGAAGTCGTGGTAGATGCATTGACTCGGAGTGCAATTTTGGCGAATATTCAATTGTTAATAACTTTTAAAACGCAGATACCATATGCTTGCAGCTGCTGCACGAAATAGGTATTGTCTGTGGGTTTAATTTAAGACAAGTCCGGTTCACAAAGATGCACTAGGAGCCGTGAAAAATACAATTGTTTCAATTAACGATGAAACCCTGCTATTCGGTTTCGGCGGTGAAGGAAACTGCGAAAAAGGCCGCAAACGCGAGATGGCGGCACAGGGACTGTTTTCGACATTTCGATGGTGTAAAAGTTTGGAACAATTGTTATCTCGGTTCCTGCTGGTTGTTTTTTGATAAATGGAATGTCAAATGAAAGGGAATCGAATAAGCTCCACGATTAAAAATACCCCATTGCTGTAACTATATGCAGCTGGCCGTAATTACAAATCTAATTGTTTAATTGTTTATAACAAACGAACTTCTCATGGAATAATGATCAGGCCTATTGGAGATGGTAGTTTCTACTTCTAACTTTAATTGATGTCGTTTGTTCATTAATGCAGCTTGCCGGGAGGTGACAGTAATCGCATTTGTTTATACTTTATTTAAACAAATTCAATTATCTCGGCTTCTGTAGGCCGATTATAATCAACGATACCTCAAATTGACGTTCACGGTTCAAGGAACAATCTGATTTACTGTTGGAAAGGGCTTCGTGAATAGCTTCGTTGCAATTCTCCAACGAATTTTTAAATTGTTTATTACAGAAAGACAACATATGCAGCATTTGTAAATCATTGATTGAAGTGCAGCGGCATCCTTTACCTGCATTTTAAGCAAGCGATCACTTATCTAGGGCCTCCAGAAGTCGTGGTAGATGCATTGACTCGGAGTGCAATTTTGGCGAATATTCAATTGTTAATAACTTTTAAAACGCAGATACCATATGCTTGCAGCTGCTGCACGAAATAGTTATTGTCTGTGGGTTTAATTTAAGACAAGTCCGGTTCACAAAGATGCACTAGGAGCCGTGAAAAATACAATTGTTTCAATTAACGATGAAACCCTGCGATTCGGTTTCGGCGGTGAAGGAAACTGCGAAAAAGGCCGCAAACGCGAGATGGCGGCACAGGGACTGTTTTCGACATTTCGATGGTGTAAAAGTTTGGAACAATTGTTATCTCGGTTCCTGCTGGTTGTTTTTTGATAAATGGAATGTCAAATGAAAGGGAATCGAATAAGCTCCACGATTAAAAATACCCCATTGCTGTAACTATATGCAGCTGGCCGTAATTACAAATCTAATTGTTTAATTGTTTATAACAAACGAACTTCTCATGGAATAATGATCAGGCCTATTGGAGATGGTAGTTTCTACTTCTAACTTTAATTGATGTCGTTTGTTCATTAATGCAGCTTGCCGGGAAGTGACAGTAATCGCATTTGTTTATACTTTATTTAAACAAATTCAATTATCTCGGCTTCTGTAGGCCGATTATAATCAACGATACCTCAAATTGACGTTCACGGTTCAAGGAACAATCTGATTTACTGTTGGAAAGGGCTTTGTGAATAGTTTCGTTGCAATTCTCCAACGAATTTTTAAATTGTTTATTACATTAAGACAACATATGCAGCATTTGTAAATCATTGGTTGAAGTGCAGCGGCATCCTTTACCTGCATTTTAAGCAAGCGATCATTTATCTAGAGCCTCCAGAAGTCGTTGTAGATGCATTGACCTGGAGTGCAATTTTGGCGAATATTCAATTGTTAACAACTTTTAAAACGCAGATACCATATACTTGCAGCTACTGCACGAAATAGTTATAGTCCGTGGGTTTAATTTAAGACAAGTCCGGTTCACAAAGATGCACTAGGAGCCGTGAAAAATACAATTGTTTCAATTAACGATGTAATCCTGCGATTCGGTTTCGGCGGTGAAGGAAACTGCGAAAAAGGCCGTAAACGCGAGATGGCGGCACAGGGACTGTTTTCGACATTTCGATGGTGTAAAAGTTTGGAACAATTGTTATCTCGGTTCCTGCTGGTTGTTTTTTGATAAATGGAATGTCAAATGAAAGGGAATCGAATAAGCACCACGATTAAAAATACCCCGTTGCTGTAACTATATGCAGCTGGCCGTATTACAAATCTAATTGTTTAATTGTTCATAACAAACGAACTTCTCATGGAATAATGATCAGGCCTATTGGAGATGGTAGTTTCTACTTCTAACTTTAATTGATGTCGTTTGTTCATTAATGCAGCTTGCCGGGAAGTGACAGTAATCGCATTTGTTTATACTTTATTTAAACAAATTCAATTATCTCGGCTTCTGTAGGCCGATTATAATCATCGATACCTCAAATTGACGTTCACGGTTCAAGGAACAATCTGATTTACTGTTGGAAAGGGTTTGTGAATAGTTTCGTTGCAATTCTCCAACGAATTTTTAAATTGTTTATTACAGAAAGACAACATATGCAGCATTTGTAAATCATTGGTTGAAGTGTAGCGGCATCCTTTACCTGCATTTTAAGCAAGCGATCATTTATCTAGAGCCTCCAGAAGTCGTTGTAGATGCATTGACTCGGAGTGCAATTTTGGCGAATATTGAATTGTTAATAACTTTTAAAACGCAGATACCATATGCTTGCAGCTGCTGCACGAAATAGTTATTGTCTGTGGGTTTAATTTAAGACAAGTCCGGTTCACAAAGATGCACTAGGAGCCGTTAAAAATACAATTGTTTCAATTAACGATGAAACCCTGCGATTCGGTTTCGGCGGTGAAGGAAACTGCGAAAAAGGCCGCAAACGCGAGATGGCGGCACAGGGACTGTTTTCGACATTTCGATGGTGTAAAAGTTTGGAACAATTGTTATCTAGGTTCCTGCTGGTTGTTTTTTGATAAATGGAATGTCAAATGAAAGGGAATCGAATAAGCTCCACGATTAAAAATACCCCATTGCTGTAACTATATGCAGCTGGCCGTAATTACAAATCTAATTGTTTAATTGTTTATAACAAACGAACTTCTCATGGAATAATGATCAGGCCTATTGGAGATGGTAGTTTCTACTTCTAACTTTAATTGATGTCGTTTGTTCATTAATGCAGCTTGCCGGGAAGTGACAGTAATCGCATTTGTTTATACTTTATTTAAACAAATTCAATTATCTCGGCTTCTGTAGGCCGATTATAATCAACGATACCTCAAATTGACGTTCACGGTTCAAGGAACAATCTGATTTACTGTTGGAAAGGGCTTTGTGAATAGTTTCGTTGCAATTCTCCAACGAATTTTTAAATTGTTTATTACAGAAAGACAACATATGCAGCATTTGTAAATCATTGGTTGAAGTGCAGCGGCATCCTTTACCTGCATTTTAAGCAAGCGATCATTTATCTAGAGCCTCCAGAAGTCGTTGTAGATGCATTGACCTGGAGTGCAATTTTGGCGAATATTCAATTGTTAACAACTTTTAAAACGCAGATACCATATACTTGCAGCTACTGCACGAAATAGTTATAGTCCGTGGGTTTAATTTAAGACAAGTCCGGTTCACAAAGATGCACTAGGAGCCGTGAAAAATACAATTGTTTCAATTAACGATGTAATCCTGCGATTCGGTTTCGGCGGTGAAGGAAACTGCGAAAAAGGCCGCAAACGCGAGATGGCGGCACAGGGACTGTTTTCGACATTTCGATGGTGTAAAAGTTTGGAACAATTGTTATCTCGGTTCCTGCTGGTTGTTTTTTGATAAATGGAATGTCAAATGAAAGGGAATCGAATAAGCACCACGATTAAAAATACCCCGTTGCTGTAACTATATGCAGCTGGCCGTATTACAAATCTAATTGTTTAATTGTTCATAACAAACGAACTTCTCATGGAATAATGATCAGGCCTATTGGAGATGGTAGTTTCTACTTCTAACTTTAATTGATGTCGTTTGTTCATTAATGCAGCTTGCCGGGAAGTGACAGTAATCGCATTTGTTTATACTTTATTTAAACAAATTCAATTATCTCGGCTTCTGTAGGCCGATTATAATCATCGATACCTCAAATTGACGTTCACGGTTCAAGGAACAATCTGATTTACTGTTGGAAAGGGCTTTGTGAATAGTTTCGTTGCAATTCTCCAACGAATTTTTAAATTGTTTATTACAGAAAGACAACATATGCAGCATTTGTAAATCATTGGTTGAAGTGTAGCGGCATCCTTTACCTGCATTTTAAGCAAGCGATCATTTATCTAGAGCCTCCAGAAGTCGTTGTAGATGCATTGACCTGGAGTGCAATTTTGGCGAATATTCAATTGTTAATAACTTTTAAAACGCAGATACCATATGCTTGCAGCTGCTGCACGAAATAGTTATTGTCTGTGGGTTTAATTTAAGACAAGTCCGGTTCACAAAGATGCACTAGGAGCCGTGAAAAATACAATTGTTTCAATTAACGATGAAACCCTGTGATTCGGTTTCGGCGGTGAAGGAAACTGCGAAAAAGGCCGCAAACGCGAGATGGCGGCACAGGGACTGTTTTCGACATTTCGATGGTGTAAAAGTTTGGAACAATTGTTATCTCGGTTCCTGCTGGTTGTTTTTTGATAAATGGAATGTCAAATGAAAGGGAATCGAATAAGCTCCACGATTAAATATACCCCATTGCTGTAACTATATGCAGCTGGCCGTAATTACAAATCTAATTGTTTAATTGTTTATAACAAACGAACTTCTCATGGAATAATGATCAGGCCTATTGGAGATGGTAGTTTCTACTTCTAACTTTAATTGATGTCGTTTGTTCATTAATGCAGCTTGCCGGGAAGTGACAGTAATCGCATTTGTTTATACTTTATTTAAACAAATTCAATTATCTCGGCTTCTGTAGGCCGATTATAATCAACGATACCTCAAATTGACGTTCACGGTTCAAGGAACAATCTGATTTACTGTTGGAAAGGGCTTTGTGAATAGTTTCGTTGCAATTCTCCAACGAATTTTTAAATTGTTTATTACAGAAAGACAACATATGCAGCATTTGTAAATCATTGGTTGAAGTGCAGCGGCATCCTTTACCTGCATTTTAAGCAAGCGATCATTTATCTAGAGCCTCCAGAAGTCGTTGTAGATGCATTGACCTGGAGTGCAATTTTGGCGAATATTCAATTGTTAACAACTTTTAAAACGCAGATACCATATACTTGCAGCTACTGCACGAAATAGTTATAGTCCGTGGGTTTAATTTAAGACAAGTCCGGTTCACAAAGATGCACTAGGAGCCGTGAAAAATACAATTGTTTCAATTAACGATGTAATCCTGCGATTCGGTTTCGGCGGTGAAGGAAACTGCGAAAAAGGCCGCAAACGCGAGATGGCGGCACAGGGACTGTTTTCGACATTTCGATGGTGTAAAAGTTTGGAACAATTGTTATCTCGGTTCCTGCTGGTTGTTTTTTGATAAATGGAATGTCAAATGAAAGGGAATCGAATAAGCACCACGATTAAAAATACCCCGTTGCTGTAACTATATGCAGCTGGCCGTATTACAAATCTAATTGTTTAATTGTTCATAACAAACGAACTTCTCATGGAATAATGATCAGGCCTATTGGAGATGGTAGTTTCTACTTCTAACTTTAATTGATGTCGTTTGTTCATTAATGCAGCTTGCCGGGAAGTGACAGTAATCGCATTTGTTTGTACTTTATTTAAACAAATTCAATTATCTCGGCTTCTGTAGGCCGATTATAATCATCGATACCTCAAATTGACGTTCACGGTTCAAGGAACAATCTGATTTACTGTTGGAAAGGGTTTGTGAATAGTTTCGTTGCAATTCTCCAACGAATTTTTAAATTGTTTATTACAGAAAGACAACATATGCAGCATTTGTAAATCATTGGTTGAAGTGTAGCGGCATCCTTTACCTGCATTTTAAGCAAGCGATCATTTATCTAGAGCCTCCAGAAGTCGTGGTAGATGCATTGACTCGGAGTGCAATTTTGGCGAATATTCAATTGTTAATAACTTTTAAAACGCAGATACCATATGCTTGCAGCTGCTGCACGAAATAGTTATTGTCTGTGGGTTTAATTTAAGACAAGTCCGGTTCACAAAGATGCACTAGGAGCCGTTAAAAATACAATTGTTTCAATTAACGATGAAACCCTGCGATTCGGTTTCGGCGGTGAAGGAAACTGCGAAAAAGGCCGCAAACGCGAGATGGCGGCACAGGGACTGTTTTCGACATTTCGATGGTGTAAAAGTTTGGAACAATTGTTATCTCGGTTCCTGCTGGTTGTTTTTTGATAAATGGAATGTCAAATGAAAGGGAATCGAATAAGCTCCACGATTAAAAATACCCCATTGCTGTAACTATATGCAGCTGGCCGTATTACAAATCTAATTGTTTAATTGTTCATAACAAACGAACTTCTCATGGAATAATGATCAGGCCTATTGGAGATGGTAGTTTCTACTTCTAACTTTAATTGATGTCGTTTGTTCATTAATGCAGCTTGCCGGGAAGTGACAGTAATCGCATTTGTTTGTACTTTATTTAAACAAATTCAATTATCTCGGCTTCTGTAGGCCGATTATAATCATCGATACCTCAAATTGACGTTCACGGTTCAAGGAACAATCTGATTTACTGTTGGAAAGGGTTTGTGAATAGTTTCGTTGCAATTCTCCAACGAATTTTTAAATTGTTTATTACAGAAAGACAACATATGCAGCATTTGTAAATCATTGGTTGAAGTGTAGCGGCATCCTTTACCTGCATTTTAAGCAAGCGATCATTTATCTAGAGCCTCCAGAAGTCGTGGTAGATGCATTGACTCGGAGTGCAATTTTGGCGAATATTCAATTGTTGGCTATAATGAAAGAAAAACACTCTTCGGCATCGGGGGGACACAAAGGGGTGACCAAAACTTACCACAGAATCAGACAGCAGTATCATTGGCAGAATATGAAGAAGGAAATACAACGATTCGTGAGGGAATGCAAGGAATGCCAGCTGAAAAAACTCACGCGAATCAAAACCAAACAGCCCATGATACTAACCGATACGCCCGGCAAAGCGTTCGACAAAATCAGCCTGGACATCGTCGGGCCTTTACCCAGCACGAAAAAGGGCAACAAATACATACTAACCTTGCAAGATCTACTAACGAAATATTCTCTAGCTATACCTCTCGAACGAACCACCTCTGCGGACATCGCGGACGCGTTTGTTAAAAATTTTGTCTGTCGGTTCGGATCGCCCAGAGCGATTCTAACCGACCAAGGAACAAACTTTACTTCTTTGTTGATAAAGAACGTGGCGAGGAAATTTCGCATCAAACACTACGTTACGACGGCGTATCATCCGCAGAGTAATGGCTCGATCGAAAGGTCCCACCACGTACTGGTGGAGTATCTTAAGCAGTATATAGACGGTAGCCGTAGTAGTTGGGACGATTGGTTGGAACTAGCAATGTTTTCGTACAATACATCGGTACACGAAGGGACCAGATTCTCGCCGCACGAATTAGTGTTTGGCCGAATAGCCAGAGAACCCGCGAGCGAACAACCGATCAGCGAAAATCTAGAACCAACATACGCGGATTACCTTCGGGATCTCTATTATAAAATCGACGACGTTCAAGCAAAGGCACGAGAAAACCTCCAGCTCGCAAAAATTAGATCGAAAGAATACTACGATCGGAGAATAAACCCGCAAAACTTCAAACCCGGAGATCTGGTGTATATGATTCGGGAGCCCCGAAAAGGAAAGTTCGCCGATCAATACACCGGCCCTCATAAAGTAATCGAAGTCCTAGCGAATCAGAACGTCAAAATTTCCATCGATGGTAGTCCGCGCACCGTCCATATAAACAAACTGAAACTAGCATATCTAAAGAGTAGAATGTAAACGATCGACCAACCGGGGGCACGTCGAGTCGCGATCGTCGACGCACCCATACACACACACACACACCCACACTCTCAGCGCGTAACGATGCAAAGTTGCAGAATGAAAATCCCATACGAATATCGGGAAGAAGAAGCGATAGACCAGTTCCAGGGTCCCTGGGACGGAGTCATTCCCGCGGACCATCCCGAGGCGTACGACGAGCTGTCGAACCTGTATTGCGTGAGGATGAGGAGAGACATGGCTTGCGTATACCTACTGGCACGATCACGATCACGCATCTGCGTGGCCTGCTACGCAAACCTATCGCACGAAGAGAGGCAGGAGTACCGGCCGGGTGGTCACCACAATATATTCAACTATGCCGCGACGCTCCCCATCACCAACTGCAGCCAATGCAACGAGAGCCTCGTCGTCGTAAGGCCGGCGGCGCAGTGCACCGAATGCATCGAGGAGTACTTCGAAATGTCAATTTCAGAGGAGTGGGCGGTGCAGACGGGACGCGTCGTAGATGTAATTACGCGGTGGTGAAATGCCGTGCACCCACCGTCGCAGCATTATGCTGACCAGGGTTGGATTTGGGCTACAAGCTCGTGGAGGGGCGTGCGGTACAATCTCGATAATACGAGAAACAGCAAAGACGTTCTATCCCCGCCCCCCAGCGACAAACTAGCCCAAACCTAACCCAAACCGCAGGATCCGGGCAGCGGTCCTGTTGCTAAAGTTGATCGATCGAGAGGTAGCGCGCCACAATCCTATGGTGCGATTGGCGCTAGTGTTAACCCGTAAAAATTTTTTTTTAGTAATAAAGCGAACACGATAGTATTAAGAATCGTTTTCATTGTTCTGTTTCTTTGTACAGGAATACACCATGTTCCTATATATATTAATATTGAATTGCGCCCGATTTGCCTGGGCTCTCGTTGGTTACGATTGTAACGGACAACACCTGAACGTGACGACAGTGTCGCTCAATTCGATCGGAGATTGCGACATCACACCAATCAAGACGCAGGATCGAGAGGTGTACATACAACTGCTTCAACTCTCGGAATTCAATTACGCACCGGTAATTTCGTGTAAAATCGAAATTTCAAGAATAATATATCACTGCGGCATGCATTCACATATTTCGGCCGTCCACAACGGCCTGAACGAATACCTCGAGGACATAACCGACCAACAATGCAAACGAATGCACGAGGACGGCTCGTTTTCCTTGGGAAACAATGGCTACATCACCGGCCTCACGGTAAACAAAACCACGACTCGAACGTTCACAATGGCAGGGACATTGACAAACGACGGACGCTGCACCGGCGCCCAATTCTCCGACCCCTACGGAACTTGGGAAAACGTCGTAGTTCAGGCGGTGGCAAAAATTTCGATGAAATCCGCCACCGCACCTGTACGGATGGAAGCGGACAAGATCATTTTAAAATCAGGAACAGCCTGCAGTTTCCAAAGTGGATTCTGCCTAGACAGCGAGAACGGACACACGTTCTGGAGTCCATTCCCGCCGTCTTCTTGCAAATTTGACCGATACGACGTGCTATACGAAGGCATCGCAACCAAAATCACCGAGGAAACCAACCCGGGAAACGACTCTCCGGTCTATGCTTTCACTACGCAAGATATTACATTCGCGCTTTCCAGGGTGAGCGAACAACACCTGTGCGGGTACACCCTCTCGCAAACGGAACACCCGAAATTATTCATACTGCAAACCACCAGAGAACGAACATTCGCGCAACCGAAGAAACTACCCGTTGAGAATTTGGACATCTTTACGTATATAAATTCTAAATTCGTATACGTCGAGAGACACGTCAAAACAGAAATGACAACGTTGTACCAAAATCTATTGATTCAACGATGTCTCCTGGAGCAACAAGTGCTGAGTAACGCGCTCGCATTGGCCACCTTGAAACCGGACGAATTCGCGTACATCATTATGAAGTCCCCAGGACACATGGCGTTGACGGCCGGGGAGGTCATCCACATCATCAAATGCGTGCCGGTACAAGTCAGGGTAAGACACTCCAACGAATGTTACACCGAGTTACCAGTTTGGCACGGAAACCATTCACTGTTTATCACACCAAAATCCCAAATACTTACCGCACACGGAACGCGGCGAGAATGCAGTCACATCCTACCCGTGATGTACGTAATCAATCTAGCCTGGCACCGTATCTCTCCTCGCCCTGTCGAAGTGGCGCAACCGCACGTACTGCACCCCATGACTAGAACTAATTGGCGTTACACCGCACCCGCAACGCTCGCCACCAGTGGAATATACACTCAAGGAGACTTGGAAAATTTGCGAGACCACATCATGTTCCCGGCCGAAAAGGCGGCGGTCTTGAACACGATCGTCAGGGGAGCAACGGGAAAGGATGTATCGCAAGGCTCTGTATCTATAATGAGCATGTTCGACGAGGAAGCTATCGCAAAATTGGCCGAAACCGCAGTGGCACGCTTTTGGCACGGATTCATTACATTCGGATCGGCCAGCGCAGGAATACTGGCTATATTCGTCCTGTTGAAATTCATAAAAGCAATCGCAGACACAATTATTCACGGATACCAACTCCACACGATTTACGGATGCGGATTCCAACTCATCGGTGCTGTATGGAGTTCACTATCGCACCTCCTAATTCGGAAGGGCGAGCGAAGCAGACAATACGCGACATCCCGCGACGCGGAAATGTGCGACCAAGGGACGTCAACCACCACATCAGCGATATAACCAACACTCCGAGAGTTCAGGCAAACTGTTCGGGAACTGGAGCAAATTTCCTACAGAAATTTGCTTACGAAGGGGGAAGGTGTCACGTCCCGGGATCCCCCGAAACGCAACGATCCATAAATTATAATACACAGGTGAAACGGCACCACACCATGGATCAAGGTGAGGTTTGGGTTAGATGTCGGTGGGGGCGCGACAACACAACGCGAAATACCGAACAAAGAATCCAAAAATTTCATATTTTGGAAAAAATCAAAAATCAGTCGGGTTGGTCGGTCCGCCGTATTGGGATACCGCCAAGAGTGTCGGAAAACGAATATGAACGTCCTAAGTGGTTCGTGCCGCGTATAACGTGGCGCGGATTAGACGAAAAATCGCACATTTTGGCACCGCGCCACTCGTAAACGATAAACCCTAGAGAAAATAGCAAGAGGAAAAAGTTGTATTAGACCACATTGGCTATAACTTAGCCTGCCCACTTTTAAGTAAAATCCAATCAAAATTTTGAGAACACAAACCCAAAATTTTTAAACGACCGAAAACCGGAAAACAGGACCTAGCGGCGTCTAGGCAAAGCCTAGACGCCCCTTTAGGGCGCCGCTCTAGATAGCCGGTCTTACGAAAGCGGCGTCTAGGCAAAGCCTAGACGCCGCTC